>OX419206.1:880194-5680194 GCA_948465475.1 Thalpophila matura
ATGATGAGTACCCCTTTTTGGCTTTTGCATAAACTAAGAATAACGTTGTATAATTATGTAATACTAGCTGTCCCCGCGGTTTCACCCCTATTGCTCGGCTCCTAAGGGTCGTAGCGTGATGTTAAATAGCCTATACTATTCCTCATGAATCTGGCTATCATATACAAAATTATTTTTTCGAATCCGACTGGTAGTTCCAGAGATTAGCGCGTTCAAACAAACTTCAGCTTTATAATTTATTAGTATCTATAGATTCAGGAGTATACTTTATACCTCAGATCATAGAAACAAGGAGATGTGCCAAGGCGCTATCGAGCTTGATGCCTGATCTTGAGCAAATTGCTCATATTAAAAACGTACGCGCTGGCGACGAACCGAACACGATCGATGGTATAAATACAGTGTTTTAGTTTAGTGCCAGTGTTGAGTGACGATTAACTGTGTTAGATTGAGGGTGTGCGGAATGTTCAATGCGTGGTAGATCTTTTTATTCACAAGGAGCGCTTAATTATGCGCGTAATTGTGTCGAAAAATGTACTAAAAGTGGCATCAGTTGTTCCCGTACTAATTTGCTATGATGGCATATCTCCTCGTTTCTATGATCTGAGTTTGATACCCATGCGAAACCGGAGTGAGACGCTAGTACTACTTACTATAAACTGAAAAAAAGCCGTGACGGTATATTGGATATATTCCAGAAAAACCAGACAAGTGCGAGTACCTACGACTCGCGCCCTAAGGGATCCGAAATATGCAATAGCGCCATCTATGCCGCTATTACATTATAGTAGATATATCATATCTTGATCATAGATGGCGCTACAGCATAATTCTAGTGGCGCCATGAGCAGATGGCTCCACTTATGATCCGGTGACAGACGGACAACAAAGTGATCCTATAAGGGTTCCGTTTTTCCTTTTGAGGTACGGAACCCTAAAAAACAGTTGGGATAGGTTACTTGGCTTGCATATTCCTTTTGCATTGGTGCTGATTCTGTTGAACATCGCACTAAACTAATTTTAATCACACTGTATCTCGTTCTTACAAATATCATTGAAAAAGGACAGAAAACGTTTAGAACTTTAACTGTAACTGAAATTAGTCTACGCCCTTGTCATTTACGGGAAAATAGTCATAACCTTTTGCGATTACGACTAAATTGACATTAAAACTATTCAAGTGGACTAATTTGACAGGATTAAATATCTGCTATCCCTCTCTCATGTTTTTTATTAGAAAGAGACGTAATAAGACTAAATTAGTTTAGTTGGTTAACAGGAGAATCGGCACCATTGTCTACGTTCAAATATACAGGGTGGCAGGTTAGACAGTGGAAATATTTTAAGGGGTCATTGTACTCATCATTATGAACAACTTTTACTATGGCACCAACCCTGAATTCGCGAAAAAAAAATCAGCTGTTCCATACAATTTGGTGAGTTATGTGAACATAAATGTATGGAACAGCTGATTTTTTTTTCGCGAATTCAGGGTTGGTGCCATAGTAAAAGTAGTTCATAATGATGAGTACAATGACCCCTTAAAATATTTCCACTGTCTAACCTGCCACCCTGTATAGGTACATAATTATTATCTCCTTAAAGGGCAGTGTGTTCGTGTGTAGAACTCTTAACTGGCGCGCGTATATTTATTATTCAATACGTATCAAACATGTACTTAAAAATACCTACACAATGACTAATAATTTTATAATGATTTTGCATTTTATGTAAGAACTATGTGTCATGCCGTTGCACCCCTGTTGCTCGGCTCCTAAGGGTCATAGCGTGATGTTATATAGCCTATACTATTCCTCATGAATCTGGCTATCATATACAAAAAGAATTTTTCGAATCCGACTGGTAGTTCCAGAGATTAGCGCGTTCAAATAAACAAACTCTTCTTTATTTAACATCACTACGACCCTTAGGGGCTGAAACCGCGAGGCACAGTTAGTTCAATGTATGTAAATAGTTAATGAGAAGTGTTTTTGCATTTTTTATAGGATATAAATTGAATACAAACTTAATAATTATAATTATATAGCTTGCGGGCATTGCAAAGTTCACCTTTTTTTGTTCTTAATTACAGCGCCATCTATGAAATGTTATAAGCATTAATCATAGTAGTTACATTTGGTGATAATAGATGGCGCTATGATGGTTACCAAAACAAACAAGGTAAAAAGTTCGGATGGGGACGGGTCGGAAGGAAAAGTGCATAATTATTAGGTATTTATTGGAAATTAAACTCAAAGAAAATCACCCACGGACTATCATTGGTTGCGTTACTAGGGTTGCCAACCAGACCTACTGTTTATAATAGTATTAATATTAAGTACCTATAGGTAGGTAGTTTTTTCACGGTTATGATTTTTACTTGCGTATTTTCATTTTATAAGTTGGTCGATTATGAATTTATGACTAGTTAACTTATAAAGCTTACTTAGCCATGATGAATATGATGATATAATTAAGTGATGTGATAGTTTTCTGTTTAATTATGTACCTACCTATATATCTACTACTGCCGTAAATTACTTAACCAGAAACAACCATTTAGATGGTTAAAATGGCTAAATGTTAGTGTGCTTTAAACCTCTACCTGCCTAATTCTTCGGAATACCTCCTTCGTACCTTAGTAGGCGTGAAATATTATTTGAACGCGCTAATCTCCAGGACTACCAGTCTGATTCGAAAAATTCTTTTTGTATATAGTAGCCAGATTCATGAGGAATAGTATAGGCTATTTAACATCACGCTACGACCCTCAGGAGCCGAGCAACGGGGACGAAACCGAGGGGCACGGCTAGTTTACTATAAAAATCTGAGCAGTGCCAACCCTAACATTTTACCCAGCACGGTGCAATACAAGTTTTGCTCAGACGTAGGTTAGCATTCAAGTTTTCCTGTTCGACATCTTGTTTGTGAATAACAAAATAACATTATTAATAAAACAGAAACTTAAATAAATCGTTATAAATAGGACAGTGTTATTAAAAACGAAATCTGCAAAAAAGAAACATCGAATTTGACATTTGTGTTCTGTTTTTGAATTCTCAAAAAGTTGTGGTCATTTTGTTTTTGAGTAGGTGTTGAATTGTTTTTTATTATCAAATCCTTTGTGGTAGTGACAAGTTTTGTTATTTTTTTTTAAATTGTGATCATCTATGATAGACATTCCATTTATTTGCACATTGTATGTACCTACGTAAGGTAAGTAGGTAGGTATTTTCCTAATAAATTCTTTTGAATAATAGCATAATACCTACTATTACCGCTAGTTTTAGCTAAAGCGCGTATATCGTCGCTGCGACTACAAAAATCAGTTTTTAGGGTTCCGTACCAAAATGGTAAAAAAGGAACCCTTATGGTGTGACTTCGTCTATCTGTCTGTCTGTCTGTCTGTCACACCTGCTTATTTCAGCAACTACTAATGCTTCGAAGTGGGGTTACTAGGTCATGTGACATATCATATGAAAGGGCTTGATCTGCATATTTCAAAATATATTTTTATTTAATTTTATGTCTCATAGTTTCCGACATATGATGAAAAATATCTGAAAAAATACCATTCCCCCCTTATCTCCGAAGTTTGCGAAGCGAAAAATCTGAAATAATTAGAGTTGATAGAAATTGATCCAAATATTGCATCAAAAATAAAATGATGTCCCTAACTAGTACAGTTTTTTCAAAATCATCAAAATTCCTTCACAAACAAACTTAGTTATGCGGTCCTGTTTTTTTCACTTTATACATCCAAAAATGATACGGAACCCTCGGTGCGCGAGTACGACTCGCCCTTGGCCGATTTTTTTCTATTGACCGTTTTTGATGCAATGTTAATCCTTATTAAGTAAGTATAAAGATTCAAATTGCATCAAAAACGAACAATCGAAAAAAGCTGCGTATTTTGTAGGTGCAGCGACACTTGACTAAGGCCATGTTGTTTCAACTTACAGTAACCTACGTATCTGTAACCGTCAAATATGGCGGCTTGTACGACAATTTCATACTGACTTAACGATTACGTACTGACTTACGAATACAGATGGTTTGAAGCAACCCGCCCTAAAAGTTGGTGCATAACAAAATCACAAATCGGCACTAATGAATTTCTAAATGTAGGTCCTGTATGTTCTATGTTCGTTTGTTCCAGATACATAATAATTGAATCATGAAGAACAGCAGCGCTCTCGCTGCTTTTCTAGTTCTCGTCGTCATAAATGTCACCGGAGGACAGCATTACGGTAATAATCATTATAAAGATTACTAGACTTTTGCCCGCGACTCCGTCTGCGTAGACTACAATAACCTGTATCTCTAGTTCGTCGCACCGGAATTAGATGAAACGTGGCTTAGATTTTAAGTTGGACCCCAAGCTATCGAACTGTGAAAGCCACGTCAAAATCCGTTCAGTGCTTTTTGCGTGATGCGCGCACAAACAGACCAACAGACAAAAATTTAAAAAAAAAAATCTTTTTGGGTATGGTTACGTCCTCAGATCATAGAAACAAGGAGATATGCCATCATAGCAAATTAGTACCGGAACAACTGATGCCACTTTTAGTACATTTTTCGACACAATTACGCGCATAATTAAGTGTTCCTTGTAAATAAAAAGATCTCTCAATCTAAGACTGTTAATCGTCACTCAACACTAGCACTAAACTAAAACACTGTATTTATACCATCGATCGTGTTCGGTTCGTCGCCAGCGCGTACGTTTTTAATATGAGCAATTTGCTCAAGATCAGGCATCAAGCTCGATAGCGCCTTGGCACATCTCCTTGTTTCTATGATCTGAGGTTATGTCCCAGTACCCTGACCCAATTGTTTTTTCTGGAATATCTATCTTCAATGTGCAGACACGGTTTTTTACAATTTTATACTAGTAGGTAGGTATATAGATACCTACATACTTATTTAAATAAATATTACATGGAATGCGCCAACCAACGCTCATAAGAGGAGTAAAAAAGAGGTTTCCAATTTCAACTGACTCAGGCATGACACTGTAGCTCAGTTGGTTAGAGCGGTGCCACGGTGAGGCAGAGGTCACGGGTTCAAACCCTGCCTGTGTCAGTTGTTTTTGAAAATCTCTTGTATATTTAATAACATTAGGTACATGGAAGTTATTAAGATACTACATAATAGTTTATTTGTCGAGTAATCTGATTCAGGTCGAAATCAATTGTGTCTGTCAATTTATTGTAACTTTCTTTGTAATTTGTAATCTCAGATCATGGAAACAAGGAGATATGCCACCATAGCAAATTAGTACGGGAACAACTGTCGCCACTTTTAGTACATTTTTCAACACAATTACAAGCGCCCCTCGTGAATATAAAGATCTCCCACGCATTAAACATTCCACACACCCTCAATCTAACACTGTTAATCGTCACTCAACACTAGCACTAAACTAAAACACTGTATTTATATCATCGATCGTGTTCGGTTCGTCGCCAGCGTGTATATTTTATATACGGTCAATGTGACCGTATCAAAGCATCAATTTTAGTAGCGCCTTGGCACATCTCCCTTGTTTCTATGATCTAAGTTTGTAATATTGTAATTTTCTAACTGATACATTTTAGTTTTACCAATGTTTGTAGATTTGATGATGAACTGCATCAATGTTTGCATGCCAAAATGATGAGTATAGTGGCTACATCGCCGGATGAAAGCGATGAAAATGTCACGGTGTATAATTCCATTTGATATCCCACAGCCCACAATACAGTATTCCCAAATTAATAATGCGCATGCAGATCTTTGCTAATTGTCGTATTCCCGGAAACAAAAAAGTATACAGGGTGTCACGATAAGGGTATATCAATACAAACGGGGTGAAGAGTGTATCTGGTTAACAATCTCTACAGCTCAAAATAAATTACTTTGGAAATGTACAATTTTTTTTGTATTTCTACAGTTTATTAAATTTAAATCATAACAAACGTGTTACCGCACTACGAGGGTCATTATCCTGTCCTGTTTACTCTGTTTGATACGTAATAACTAGTAATAAGAGATACTCTGTGCGCCTGGTACCAACGCGCGTGCCGCATCACATGCCCTTCGGACAGGAATAAACAAACCGACAATCATACCTATCAACCTATGTTTTCCGATTTCTGCGCGCCTAGTACACGCGGAGCCGCTCTCTGCCCAGCCGCAGCCGACGGACCGTGCGGCGGGCGGTGGGCGGCGGGATCAAATGAACTGACTAATGTTTATTCCGTCCCGTGAAACTTGCTTCATCAGTCCAAAGCACTTTAATACCTAATTCTGCCGAAGCTTCTGTCTAACTAAGGTACCACTCACAAAAGCCACGCGTTCCAAAAAATCTGCCGGCGTAAGCTCCTGAGTGGGGCAGAAGTGGTATGGACGTTGGTGGTCTTAGCGCAGCACTTGCCATACCTCCATGGTTCGCAGCACCCATCACTAATGCAGCTCGACGTGTGCTACTGCGTGGATTACGTGTAAAATGATCTGGTACAGCGTCTTCAAATCCAGGATCCCTCCTGCTTGGCCGACCTTCCGATACATTCATGGAAAGAACAGGTCGCGTACAGACCTTGTACCATCAGGTTGAAACATGCTCTCGATGGTAGCTGCTGAAGTGCCGACGCTCAGCAACTGGTCTTCCGTCGATGAATCGCTGACGATACAGCTCTCGGGCAGCTTGCAGATTACCATCCGTTGCTCCAATACACACCAGCATTTCGTAATTTCGCTATTAGTTAAACTTGTCGTAATTTTTACGACAATTTTATTGACAACGATCACAATCACAATCACAACTTCGCACAGAAACGGATAGAGAGCGACTGAAGCACAAGTACGTCAACACGAAGTCTAACAGTCTGATATCCTAGTAATAAGGTAACTGTCCCAGTTGGTTTCGTAACAGGTAATTAAAAATTTCAAGAATAAAAAAACTCTGACCGACTAACACCAAACACGTCATATGTAGTAGGTACTCCAAGTCTCCGAGATACTAGCTGTGAACCACGACTGTCGACTCAGTTAAAATACTCCTCTCTTCCCTAGCTCATTTTTAAGAGCTGCCGCGTTGATAAACAAAACCGATAGGTGTCCACTTGTAAGTTGTAATTGTTTATTTAAGATTTATTATGTGATACACAAGTATCTACGTCAGTTGGGTATTGTATTGGAGGCGGAAATAAAAAAAGGCTTTGAGCATAAAACATCCCGCGTTTTGCTTAGGTCGGATATCGAACTCAAAAATAACGTCACAATAATCAGAAAAAAATACGACGTGCTTGCAACTAGCTGATTGACCCTAAATACCATTGTGTGTTTATTTACCTTTGATATCTGATCCATGTCTGCTATGTTTATGTAACATTATCCAAATTAGGGTTTCGTAAAGTTATTATTGTGCACCAACGCTCGCTGTCAGGACAACTTCCGTCACTCATGAAGTCCTAGTAGATACTTTTAACAACTTCTTTTGAATAAGTAGTTGGATACATTCGCGGCCTATTAAAATGCACGGATAATTAATTATTTTTAGTACCTGCCTACGATTGTGTTGTTTAAACAAATAATTACTACAGACGCGACACGTATTGTAAAACTGTGCTTCAGACTCTGGCCTACGAACAAAAGTAAACAAAGTGTGTTTAACTTCATACTTTATTTGTTTTTTTAACGTTACAGCGGCGACATTATGGCAAAACTACAAATACTACAATCAATGTAATCTTAATAATAAAATAAAATTACGTGCAGAACCCTTTGCCATTGTTTGTACTAAGAGACGTAGTTATGAAAGATTTAAAGTAAACAGTACCAGGAGTAAATTGAAGAAATAGGATATGTTTCATTGAAGAATAGTTTATTGACCCTGATCAGCTGACTTGGTGCTAGTGATGTGTAGAATTCAATTAGAAAAAAATATTTTTAAGTTCAATGTATCATAACTTCATAATTTTGTAGGAAATGGTATTAAAAAAATGTTGCCATGTAGTTTGTTATCACCTAGAGAGTCCGTGAATTTGATATTGTTATACCCTTTCGGTTACATCCTGTATAGAAAAATAGTATACACGGTGAAATGTAAGTGGTTGTTCTCCGACAGCAGAACGATTTGCCATCAGTAGAACTATCGAAACATAGAGTTCAATTTAAAAAATAATATGTTTTTTTTTTCAAATAATCAAAAAAAATATTCATAGACTCGAAAGCGTGAAAAACAATAGTAACTCACTAGATCTAACGTAGGTATCATTATCTAGTCACAAAGAGCACGCCGTCGCTCACGCGGTGCCGACAAAGATCACCAACGAATGCCGCCTCACAAATGTGCAGAGCAAAATAAGCTCTCGCGCATGGTGATACGGCATAAACTAGCCTGATCGCCTGTAGCGAGTGCCTACCGATGAACCCCCCCCCCCTGCCCCGCACTCCTTTAGCGAGTCGTATAATTAAAACAAAAGACGCGCGCACTCAGCGGCCAGCGGGTCAGTTGCGCCGCGAAGTTGATGCCGCGAACATCACGCGATGTCGTAGGTACCTACGCGTAGTGAAGTGAGATAACATTGAAATAATGGATCGTCATTACAGTTTCTCCAATTTAGAGTACCTCGCTATGGTGCAACTACGCTAGGGTGAATTATGACTCAACAACACTTGGAGTCGCTCAATCTTCGCGGTGTTCTGAAGCCCCAAGTCCCGCAGGCCCGGACGATCGTAGCGGCGACACAGTGCTACTCGATCATGGGGAGTTACAGTGTATGTACCAGAGGTCGATCAGCCGTTCATTTGCGCGAGTTCGGCGAGGAAATCCACAAGTAGGTACTTCAAACGGGATCCTCGTCGAAGTACCTACCTATGTGTATGGCTGTGATGGCTGGGTTTGACGTAAGTCAATACTACGTTTGGAAAGTGCTCAACAATGAAAGACTGCATATGTACCTATCATTATCGTAAAGTTAATCAAATAAAACCTGCTCGATTGTGTTATTGTGTATGGAACGCAGTGGCTTGGAATTCGAAAAATTACTCCGTTACCGGGCCTAAGCGTAAGTACCTACTTGTAACTTTGTATTAAATACCGAACATTTAAAAGTAGGTAAGTAATTAAAATCATTGTAAATAAGTTTATTCCATTTTTTTGAATACCTACCTACGCCTTAAATACTTTAATTTATAGGTATCTAATTCAGAAAATATCGTTTTCTAAGATAGGTGCCTACCTACCTAGTAATCTTGTTTTTTTAGTTTCGTGTTCACGTGTTCAATAATTTGTCTATCAATAACTCGGGAATAGTTATCAGCTGATTGATAAACACGGAGGGCAATGACCGCGCGGGCGCGCCCCGCTCGGCCGCGGCCGCTCGCGTCGTCGCCGCGCTTGCGTAGCTATCGTTCGTTACCTACTATTGGTTTGAGATTTTGTTTTTCACATCATTCTCATCACACCATTCTGCCATTTTTTGATTCTAATTTTTTTTTGATCAATCAATCGAATGTACTGCCAAGACAAAATCATTTCGCTACGGTAAAACAACCGCTAAAATTTCGCCGTGTATAGAGTGGTTAAGTGCATTTTCTTCATGCATAATTTAGGGCTCTTGCAATTCAATGATTCGGGTGTTTCCGGGAATACGACAATTAGCGAAGATCTGCATGCGCATTATTAATTTGGGAATACTGTATAATACTTAGCCTATGATATTCCCACTGAATCGGCTGTTTGCCACCATTATAGTCTAAAATACCCCTAACTTTTGTTCCAGATACTCTCCAGGGTCTAAAACAATCATTCCAGCAGTACCAACGCAACAACTACATCAGCCAATACAACGGAGTCACCACCACTCCAACAACAAACAAACAGAACAACAAAATAGCAAACAAAAATAAAACAAGCGAACAAAGACAACAAAATGAAGTTACTAGGACAAAAAAGTCTGTTAACCAATATGATTATGTCTTTGTTACAACTGAAAAACCAATTAGGAAGACTACAAATTCTAATCAATCTAGAAATATAACGAATAAGAATGAATACAGTAATATACCATATAACCAACAAGAAATTGATACAAATCTAAACAACAAAAGAACCAACAATAGAAATGTTGATGTATCCGGTATCAGCAATCCAATCAACAAGGGAACTGCCATCAACAGGGGAACTGCTAACAACAGAGGAATCCCTAACAACAATATAAATACTAACAACTTTGATACAACCAACAACAACGCAAATAACAGAGTAAACCCCAACAACTTTGATACAACTAACAACAACAAAAATAATAGAGAAAACAACAACTTTTATACAACTAACAACGCAAATAATAGAGTAAACCCCAACAACTTTGATACAAACAGGGGAAATATCAACAACAACAACACAAAAAACCAGGGTAACACAGACTATGACCCAAGCCGAATTACCTTCCTTGATGCACCAGATATATTTGGGGTACAAGCAGATCTAACCGCTACTGTTACACCACCGTTTACCAATAAACCGGTGGGGGACAAAAATGACAGGCTATCAGATCCAAGTCCTGTGACGTTTAGTAATCAGCCTGATGTCCAACCAGAGATCCTGATAGGTCCTGATGAGGATAAAATGAGTGAAAGAGAGAAGATTAGCTACGTTAGCAGGGCTGAGAGGGGTAAGTATGTTTTTGACGTGAATTTAAGGCGCTGATAACTGCCAACGGCCTTGAGTGATTTGGGTGGTATAGCTTGAGTGTTCTGCGCTGAGCTCAAGCAACGCGACATACATCCACCGAGCAATACGACTCGCCTATCAAGAAGCGCGCTGTGCCGAATTAGACGTAGGTATTATTACTTTTTAGTATCTAAAATATAAAATAAAAAAAAAGTAACAGGCAATATTATAGGTAGTAACATAGTCTTTTCACACAAAACAAATCATGAAAATATCTTAAGCGATTTGAAAGTAAGTACGTTTTTATGTTATGGGTAGACAGTAATTCATGAATTTATTTAATTAAGTATTTTACTACAATAGTTAAATATTCACAGGTACCTACGATTGATGATTGATGTTTTATTTTAACATAAAAAAATTGTACAACTAACCTGCATTATTTGACGGCGAAATAAGAGATTTAAAACTGGCCGTTACCATTTACCTTCGCCTTAATTAGCGTCTTCGCGAGATTTCACAGAAAATTTCACTGAAAAAAAAAATACTTTTGAAAGCTTCATCAGCTGACTGTCTCTTTCTGTCACACTAGATGAATCATAAGCAGTGCCGAATTTAACTTTAGCGCCGCCCCTGGGTACAGTACAAAATGCCGACCCATTATCGTTGCACAAAATGAATAAAGTTTCGACGCAAAATTTATTAATAAATAAAATGACTCATTTATAGCAGATTTTATTAAAATTATGAGTTTATTGGAAAGTAAAAAACGCATTTTCGATAAAGAGAAGATTTTTTTTCTCACCCTCTGAAGTTTGCCGCCTCAGAAACAGGGACCAATTAATCGGGTTAAAAGGTTACCAGTTAAATCTCTAACCCATATTTTTGGTTAATCTTAATGCACGGTAACTGGTTAACCCTTTAATACGGATACCGTTATCGGTTAATATTGCTGATTAACCCGAATGAAATGGAACAAATTCGAAAAAAAGGAACAAAAATGAACTCGATGCGTGAACCGGTTATTATTACGCTGATTAACCCAGAAACGGGTTAACCTTTATGCAAGGTTTTTCACCTAACCCAAAAAAAATAACCCGGGTTAACCCCTATACGGGTGACCTTTTCGGTCCCTGCTCAGAAAATTTGCCGCCCTGGGCACTAGCCCGGAGTGCCCATCGTAAATCCAGCGCTGATCTTAAGTGTGTGGAGATTCGAGTAATGACAAAGTTGTCATATTTTTACGCTCTCTCTAAGTTAGTTATTCCTCTGAGGAGTAAGTATATGCTAAAAATTTAGATGTTTCGTCAAAAACTTGCAGTACCTAGTCTTCTACCCACATCATTTCTATTTTTTCCAGCGTGTGAACATTACACATCTCTGCTTGAGAGGAAAGCGGTGGCAATCCCCCTCATCCCATCTCCAGAGCCTGTGAAGCTCGACGTGTATGATTGTACTCCCTACAATGTTCCTATAATTGTCGGGGAAAAGGGCACCAGCATTCGAGACTTCCCGCACATGGCTTTAGTGGGGTGGGAGAAGAAAACGGTGAGTTTAAAGTTCACCAACTCATCACTCATTACAACAGACCGCCCGCCCCCGCACAGCACATAACTTGCCATTTAAATCAGGTCTTTAAGACGCTGATAACTGCCAACAGCCTTGAGTGATTTGCGCAGTATAGCTTGAGTGTTCTGCGCTGAGCTCAAGCAACGCGACATACGTCCACCGAGCAATACGACTCGCCTATCAAGGAGCGCGCTGTGCCAAATTATACGTATTATTACTTTTTAGTATCTAAAATATAAAATAAAAAAAAAAGTAACAGGCAATGTTATAGGTAGTAACATAGTCTTTTCACACAAAACAAATCATGAAAATATCTTAAGCGATTTGAAAGTAATTACGTTTTTATGTTTTGGGTAGACAGTAATTCATGAATTTATTTCATTATGTATTTTACTACAATAGTTAAATATTCACAGGTACGATTAATGTACATATGTTTTAGTTTAACATAAAAAAATTGCACAACTAAGATGCATTATTTGACGGCGAAATAAGAGATTTAAAACTTGAGATTTACGGCTGTTACCATTTACCGTCGCCTTAAGTCGTGTGTTCTACAGTACATTTTATAATATCAACTCGCAACGCCAACGCCTCACCAACGCCTCGCGGTAAGCGCGCTTACTACGGCACTACAATATGTATTGTGTAACACACGACTTAAAGACCTAATTTAAATGACAAGTCACTTGCCAGAATACTCAAAAGAATTACTCCGCATATACAGGTAAATTAATAGCGACTCTTGTAACATTGGAATAAAGTGTAATTCAGCTCGCAGAGCGCAGTATGTAAATGGTATGACACTTGTTCTTGAAATTTTCTTTTTTTTGCTTATTTTAATGTACTACTTCCTACTAAGTTTAATATAATATTATAAATGCGAAAGTTTTAGGATGTATGGATGGATGTTTGTTACTCTTTCACGCAAAAACTACTGAACGGATTTTGATGAAACTTTACAGTACCTACCTAATATAGCTTATACATCAGAACAACACATAAGCTACTTTATATCCCAAAAACGCGGGCGAAGCCGCGGGCGGAAGGTAGTTATTAAATATTTAAGAGATTTTGTTCAAACCCCGCCTGCCTCAGTTGTTTTTGAAAATCTCTCAGGCATGACACTATAGCTCAGTTGGTTAGAGCGCTGCCAATGCCATCATTGGCAGCGCTCTAACCAACTGAGCTATAGTGTCATGCCCTCAGATCTTAGAAACAAGGAGATGTGCCAAGGCGCTATCGAGCTTGATGCCTGATCTTGAGCAAATTGCTCATATTAAAAACGTACGCGCTGGCGACGAACCGAACACGATCGATGGTATAAATACAGTGTTTTAGTTTAGTGCTAGTGTTGAGTGACGATTGACAGTGTTAGATTGAGGGTGTGCGGAATGTTCAATGCGTGGGAGATCTTTTTATACACAAGGAGCGCTTAATTATGCGCGTAATTGTGTCGAAAAATGTACTAAAAGTGGCATCAGTTGTTCCCGTACTAATTTGCTATGATGGCATATCTCCTTGTTTCTATGATCTGAGGCCCTAGACAAGTTACTTTTCTGTTAAAACGCTACGGATAAAATGTATGGAAGTGACATTTGTGAGTCACGTGACTTTTCCGCAGCTAATGTCATTGCCATACATTTTGTGCTTATCGTTTGGCGTGAACGCTAACAGAAAAGCAACTTGTCTAGGGCCTCTGAGGTCATGCCTGAGTCAGTTGAAATTGGAAACCTCTTTTTACGCCTATCCGAAAGAGGTCACCAACGCTCTTGAAAAAAAATCTATACTTAAGTATCTACTACGTGTTTCAAAATGCTCCAAATAAACATTAACAGCCGTACCACAAAAAGATAAACATCTGTTCAACATACGTTCAACATGAATGCTACCAAAAATAATAGGCAATTGTTTTAGCACTAACTTGTCTAAAACAAGTGTGTATTATTTTTGGTAGCATTCGCGTTTAACAGATGTTTATCTTTTTTGTGGTAAGGCCTTTGTCTTTCTTTCTTTTCTGTAATGTTTCCAGAAAACCGGATACTCGTGGAAGTGTGGTGGTTCTCTCATCAGCGACCGGTACATCCTGACGGCTGGCCACTGCACCTATCAGGACAGAGACCCTGATATTGCAAGGTATGCATTAACTGTTCGAACTACAAAAGTGCGACGAACGGTAGTGCGAAATATCGTAGGTGTGATTGCGACAGATTGCTTCTGCGATGAAGTACAGTCAGTGCCCCATATTGTCTGACCCCTCTAAGGCCCGTATTACAGAACGATGCTCGAGCACAGATCCCGACTTGAGCATAGATTTAAAGCCATTTGATTGGTTGAAACTAGTTTCAATCTATGCTCTAGCAGAGATCTGTGCTCGAGTATCGTTTTGTAATACGGGCCTATTGTCTGACCCCTCTAAGGCCCGTATTACAGAACGATGCTCGAGCACAGATCCCAACTTGAGCATAGATTTAAAGCCATTTGATTTGTTGAAACTAGTTTCAATCTATGCTCTAGCAGAGATCTGTGCTCGAGTATCGTTTTGTAATACGAGCCTAAAAGGGGTCAGACAATGTGGGGCACTGACTCTACGAAGGAATGGTAGTGCGATGAACAATGCACCGACAGAATACTTCTTCGACGAACGTTAGTGCGAAAGAATAGCAGTGCTATGAACAATAGGTTGTAATAACATTTTTGCGAAATGATATTTGATTAATGAATTTCTGGGTGTGGGTGTCTTGTTCCACCTAGATTGGGATCGGCTTCCAGTCTAACTGGTTGCGGCTGAATATCAATATTTTACGTGAAGCGACTGCCATTTGACCTCCACAACACAATTTAGGTAATACTGGTATTCGAATGTTAGACCAGTTCAAACTTTCGGGCTCCTGACTACCCGTAACGACTGTCAAAGATATCCCTATGACAACCGGGACTGTTTAACGTGCTGTCCGAGGCACGGAGGGGTATCGATGTGTAAAGAACGGTCACCCATCCAAGGACTGACCGCAGCAAGCCACGAGCCCCTCTACAGATTACATTATAAAAAGCCGTGTCTGTACATTGAAGATATTCCAGTAAAAACAGTCGGGATAGGGTAGGCACCTAGGTACTAGGGCGTAACCATACCCAAAAAGGTTAAATTTTTATATTTTGTCAGTTTATCTGTTTGTGCGCGCATCACGCAAAAATTACTGAACGGATTTTGACGTAGTTTTCACAGTTCGATAGCTTAAGGTCCAACTTAACATCTGAGCCACGTTTTATCTTATTCCGGTGGGATAAACCAGAGATACAGCTTGATCTCTTCGTAGTACAAGCCACCGTACACTACGGAGGTCATTTAAACTGGTCATCTCATTGTAGTCCACGCGAAGGGATTCGCGGGCAAAAGTCTAGTCAAGTATATTTCCAGCGGCCCCCCTCAAGCCGTTCAGCTCGGATCCTCATCTCGTGATGGTCCTGGAGCCGTGGTGGTGAAAATATCAGCAGTAATACGGCATCCGAAGTACAAGCAGAGGACAGCATACCATGATATCGCGCTGATCAAAATGGTTACCAAAGTTACGTGAGTATTATAATTAACTAGCTGTTCCCCACGATTTCACCCCCGTTGCTCGGCTCCTAAGGGTCGTAGCGTGATGTTAAATAGCTTATACTATCCCTCATGAATCTGGCTATCATATACAAAGAGATTTTTTCGAATCCGACTAGTAGTTCCAGAGAATAGCGCGTTCAAACAAACTCTTCGGATTTATACATAGATTAACTCAGGGCGAAAGAAGACTAGCCACCTTAGGTACCTAGAACGCCTCTTAATTTTAACCATCAGCCGGCCTAGCATGACCACGATAGAAACGGGTTTTGTCTACATAGAAATAGACAAAGTGACAGATTGTAGAAACATTTCTACGTTTTATGAATGAAACGGTAGAAATGTTTGTACAATCTGTCACTTTGTCTATTTCTATGTAGAAAAAACCCGTTTCTATCGTGGTCATGCTAGGCCGGCTGGTATTGGAGAAAATGAATAGTGTAGTAAGTAGGTACATCACATATTAATTTAATTAATATTGCTAATAATTCCAGGTTCTCGGAGGTGATTCATCCAGCGTGTTTGGGAGTGCCTCCACCAGAGGGCAGCAGTGTCGTCGCCACTGGATGGGGGAAGAAAGAGTATGGTAATTTCTCAAAGAATAACTAGGTATCCTTTTTATCCTTAGAGCATTTTTAGGGTTCCGTACCAAAATGGTAAAAAAGGAACCCTTATGGTGCGACTTCGTCTGTCTGTCTGTCACACCTGCTTATTTCGTAACTACTTATGCTATCAATTTGAAATTTGGAATAGTTATAATGAATGCTTGTTCAACTTTATTGCAAATGAAAAAAGTCAAAAAATATTTTTATTTTCATTGCAAAAGGGGCCGGAGTGGGGGTCCGAAATTTTAAAGTGGGGTTACTAGGTCAAGTGACATATCATATGAAAGGGCTTGATGTGCTCATTTCAAATTATATTTTTATTTTATTTTATGTCTCACAGTTTTAGACATATGATGAAAAATGTCCAAAAAAATACCATTCCCCCCCCCTTATCTCCGAAGTTTGCCGGGCGAAAAATCAGAAATAATTAGAGTTGATAGGAATTGATCAAAATATGGCACCAAAAATAAAACAATGTTTCTAACTAATACAGTTTTTTTCAAAATCATCAAAATTCCTTCACAAACAAACTTAGTTATGCGGTCCGGTTTTTTTCACTTTATACGTCCAAAACTGATACGGAACCCTCGGTGCGCGAGTACGACTCGCACTTTGCCGGTCTTTTAATCTCGTGTTTAAAAGTCGAGCGCAGAGCTCGAAAGTCATCGTAAACTTTTCTATTCTGTACTGACACGCGGCGTGTGAGAGTCTCACCGTGACATTCTCCCTCGAACGTTCGCAAAGAAATTAGCAGTTAATCTCGCGGTGATACCCCGAGGTGTGTCGGTACAGGATGGTCGGGTGATATTGACTGGTGGGCCGCTGTCTCTACGGTTGTTTTCAGGCACCTGTATACATAATAAATGCTTTTTCTCTGCAAACTCTTCTTGCGCGATGTAGGATTCGTGACGTCATCCGTGTAATAGTTACTGCGTACTGTAGGCAGTTCTCAATATTACCAGTAGGTGTCGCTACAAGGCTGTTACTTAGCAACTTACCTCATCACACTTCTATTTTCCAGGAGGTGAGCTCTCCCAAGATCTCCACGCTGTATCCCTCCCCGTGTGGAGCATTGAGGAGTGCCGCGAGGTGTTGGGGACATCCCTGAAGCTCCCCGACGGAGTTGACCCCCATAGCCACATGTGTGCCGGCGTGAAGAGCGGGGGAGAGGGTACTTGTCAGGTAAGTGTCAATTTATCAAGTCGGTGGTATAGTGGTCATGTGGTGCTCTGTCCAGAGGAGACCCCTTTTCAGTCTCTGCAGGGATGTATCATGTATCATAAGCAGGCGCGGTCTTCGGTGGGGGTCATACCGATTAATGCCGACGTCCTATACCGTGTTTCGCACATTTTTGTACGATTTTGGGGGGTCATGACTCCCATTACCTCCCCCCCCCTGTCGCGGAGGGCCTCCCTCCTCCGTCCTCTCAGCCTCGGCTAGCTATCGGAGGCAGCCTCCACAGACACAAATCTTGATATTTTAAATAAAACACTGCAGGATGGTTGGAGAGGTATATTACGAGACGTAGGTTGTATATTTGCACTTTATAACGTTACACAGAGGTATAAAAATAACTGTTACAAAAAGAGACTATTTGCTTATAGCTTTGCACACTCGATAAATAGGTAGTAGGTAATAAATAATAACAGTTATACAGCGGTTCAGCGGTCACAAGTGATGTCGTTGGAGACCAGACAAAGAATGCCGAAACAATGCAAAAAAATATGAGATGTTCTAATTTTGAAATTTAAAGTTAAAATCTAAACCGAATTTAGAAGAATGGGATGAATGAAGTGGCCAGCAATGAAAGATTGCCAGCACTAAATGATGAAAGAAGGATGACTCCGTCACACCCCCTTGGACCGCGCCTGACTCCAGTGGGGGCTAGCATCAGTCATCAGTACATGGAGGGGGGCCCCGAATCCCTCTTATGCAGTCTCTTATGACCAGGCGCGGTCCGAGGGGGGGTCATAAGGGTCATGACCCCCCCAAAATCTTTCAAAAATGCGCGAAACACGGTGATTTACAGTATAGCATGTCGGCATTAATCAGTATGACCCCCCCCCCACCCCGCAAAGACTTCGGCTACGGTATGACGCCCCCCCGAAAGTCTTCGGCTGCGATCACGTCTGGTTAAATGTTGAACGCTCTCTAGAAACACGCATCTCTTATTCTACGTCAGTGTGTCTTGAGCCTAAACCTGCATTTGGACTAAAATATACATAATATTTTTCAAGGGTTTACGAATTATTATAGACTTATTTGTAATTTCTTTATTTATTTTCTTATTTGACTTTTAATGACTATAGGTATTTATGAATTATTATTAACATTGATATCTAATTTTATTTATTGTTCTTTTACTTTCTCGAATTTTTCACATTGAATAATTACATTCGTTTTTAAACATTTAAGATATGACTTTGATTGCTCATTTAAATGTTATAACAAACAGTGTCTCTTTCTCGCATGCAACCACATTTGTACGCCTCCTGGCATAACATAGCGTTCTATCTTTTAAACATAAGAACTGGGGCCCAAGTCTGCTATTTCAATTGTCATAATCGTGTTAAAATGGTCTCTCAATGACATCGTTTTGACCAATGACGAAACAGATAGTCTAAGGGCGGGTTGCTTCAAACCATCTGTATTCGTAAGTCAGTACGTAATCGTTAAATCAGTATGAAATTGTCGTACCAGCCGCCATATTTGACGGTTACAGATACGTAACTGTAAGTTGAAACAACATGGCCTTACTCTAAGCCAATGAGCGCTTAGGTTTTGACCGTAATGGTGTCATTATGACACCATTCATACACAATTGCAATATCAGAATTGGGGCCCTGTACTCTTTCTTCTACCTATGTTAAACAAATTTTAATAATAAATGATTTGATTTGATTTTAAGGGTGATTCCGGTGGACCAGTGCAGACCCAAGATGGCTGCCAATGGCGAGTGATGGCCGTGATATCATACGGGCGGTCGTGCGGCGCGGCCTACACGCCGTCGCTGTATGCTGTCGTACCGCGCGCCTTTGTAGCCAAACTAGTGTTCTTCGACCAATGATTAGGGGAATACATTTTGTAAAGAAAACTTGTTTTTATTTTAAGTCTGCAATACATGTTGGCCGAGCTTAGACCAACGCGCGCCTAGACAAATTGACACAAGGCAAGCGCTACTGTCTACACGTTCGGCAAGTTTGACGTCAACCGCATAATAGCGCGCGGGCAAACATGTGAACACTATTGTACGAGCGCGCGCGAGCGCCTTTGATTTGTGTAGAAAAACCGACACCGCTCCGAAGTGATCGCGAGCGACTGCAAATTGTGGCAAGCTATGTCAAATGAGGTCTATACACGTTGGCGCTTGTCTATACTCAACCAACTAGGCAAGTGACACCGAGCGATAGCAAGACAAGGCAAATATACCGTCTACATGTTGGTATTAGCCTTCACTCGACAACGCTCGGCCAACATGTATTGCAGGCTTTAAGGTGATTCCATCGTGGTGCACTTAGACCGTGGCATAGTGACCCAAGTTCGTATTGTTTTGTAATTCCTCTGTGGTTTTACCCATGATTGTTTGGCCTTGGTCCATATGATGACAGTTCTAATCAAAAGCTCCGACTTCAAATTTAATAACCATATTAATCGACTTCAATTTTTTTGTAATTTTTTTGGCATTTAGCAACTAAGAGCTAAGTTAAAAATTGGACCTTAAAATGACAATTGAAATCAAAAGTTTCGACTTCATTGAAGTCGGAAGTCATCTTTGTTTGAAGTCGGAACTTTTGTCATTAAGGTGTATGACAAATTTTGTAAAGGCGACTTCAACCGACTTCACAATTTGAAGTGGTTTTTTTTTCGTCAAAATAAAACGTCAGACATAAATAAAACTCTATATTAATATAATATAATTATTGTGTCGGTATAATTCTGTGCTTGCACGCGCCCCTTGTGTCCTCCCCCCCACCTTCACGGCTTCAGACGCTTGTAGTTCGCGAGGTGGCTGTTCGCTAAACTTAACGGGTCATTTAGCAACTGAGTTTAGTGAAATTAGTCCTTAAGATTCAGATTTCAGTTCTAATCAAAAGCTCCGACTTCAAATTTTGAAGTCGGTTGAAGTCGTCTATAAAATTCGAAATTGGAGCTTTCGATTAGAACTATCATCGTATCGGCCAATTCCACAAACTTTTCGAGGCGACTTCCACCGACTTCAAATTTTGATGTCGCCTTTTTTCGTCAAAATAAAACGTCAGACATAAATAAAACTCTATATTAATATAATATAATAATTGTGTCGGTATAATTCTGTGCTTGCACGCGCCCCTTGTGTCCTCCCCCCCACTTTCACGGCTTCAGACGCTTGTAGTTCGCGAGGTGGCTGTTCAAATGTTGCGCCAGCTGATCTGCTCGCGCGAACGAGGCCTGCAACGAGGATATCGTGTTACAGCAACGTGGTACGTGTACAGATGGGTACTCACTTAGCAGTGTTGCATGTAACGTATGAGATACTGTATCAACCTGCAAGTGGGTACGGCTCGTCCACGGTCCACCGCGTATCTAGCTACGAGCTGGGTCACACTGCGAGCCGCCTTTGTGTTCGCAGTGATACCGCCACTCGGCAGGTCACTGCGAGCTTACAGCGCTCCACGCGCGAGCGGCTCGCAGCGGGCTCGTGCCTACGTACACGTACTCACTTGATACCGTATCTGGGGGTCTACTCTGTAAGTCCGTTAAAGAAGATACGGGCCCGTCCGAAAGTAAAATAGACATAAGATTCCGTCAAAACAAGTGTCAAATTCAATTTTTCGGACGGATAAAAACACTTCGGGAGTAGGGACAACTGTCAAATCGTGCTATCATTCATTCTTAGTTCGGGCCCCGAACTAATCTTAAGTCCGTAGGTGATACGCGAGTAAGAAACGCCCGTAACTAAGGTCGAAACTACGGATTTCGTGCTTAGAGAGTAGACCCCCAGATACTAAGTGAGTATCCAGCTTAGGACAATCATTGTGACTAGATGGAAGTTACATTGATTAACTGGAGTTTGGTTGCACCTTTATTAGTGTAGTAGTGTAGTGGTGGTGTAATGTTAGTGTAGTGGTAGTGTAATGTCAGTGTAGTAGCGGTGTAATGTTAGTGTACTATAGTAGTGGGATAATGTTAGTGTAGTGATGATGTAATTGTCAGTGTAGTGATGGTTTAATGTTAGTGTAGTGCTGGTGTAATGTCAGTGTAGTGGTGGTGTAATGTTAGTGTTTTTGGGGTTGTAATGTTAGTGTAGTGGTGGTGTAATGTAAGTGTAGTGGCGGTGTAATCTTGTGTAGTGGTTGTGTATTGACAGTGCAGAGGTGGTGTAATATCAGTGTAGTGGTGGTGTAATATTAGTATAGTGGTCGTGTAATTTTAGTGTAGTGTCACTGACCTTGCACACGACGCAGCGGTAGAGCTGCTTTGCGTGGTTGTGCATGTGACGCGTGAGCGAGTGCGCATGCGAGAACCGCTTGCCGCACTGCGCGCAGGCGTGCGGAAGGCGGCCGGGCGGCGCGGCGGCGCCGTGCGCGCATGCGGCGTGGCGCCGCAGCTGCTCGTAGCGCGGGAACGTGAGGCCGCACGTGCGGCAACGCCCTGCACAACGCGGTATCGCTATACTGCATGTTGTATGCTAGTTCGCTAAGCGGGCTTAATTCAGGCATTCTGTCCAACCTTTGGGTGAAAAGAAATGCATCGAAACTACTACAGATTACTGATCAAGAGTCATATTGCGATCAAAATAAGAATAGGACTGATTTTGCGCCATATTGTGAGTGTGACGTTTTGTATTGAAAATTGAGCAGTTTTGTATTTAAAAATCTATTACAATAGATTTGGTAAAACTTTGTTAAATAAAGTGGAAAAAAAAACCTTGTTGATTCGCAAATTAATTTTCTTTGTAAGTCTTTTCAAGTGATATTTGACAGTTCGAGATCATTGACATTCCTATTCTTATCGTGATCGCATAGAACCAGCTACCCTCTCCGTCCAGTCACACACACGCTATTCTATAGTGGTAATTACACTGATGCTTTGCATGATGTATTTAATTTCATTAACTTACATGCACAACGTGTTTTACCACATGCACATTTGTGCAAATGCTCATGCTCATTACACAGGCGTCTAGGGTACGATTCACTGTGACCGGCGCGCGGCGGAATGCATTTTACAATGCGGTAAAGAAAATAGAAGTGTCTCTACAGTAAATAAAGTTCTTATACCGGCGGATGCGCGAGCATCCTAACTTTTATTAACGCAATTAGTAATTTTTAGAAAGTGCAAGTTAGAACACACATGTATAATCAAATAATCATGTTGTATTCTTTTTCAGCTAGCATCACGTCAAATCGAAATAAATAATAACAGCACATGACTGTCTCACTGCAGGCATTTGCAGGACAAATTTTTGTATACCATCTCATGTGGATAATTATTTCAATCAAACAATTCGACGGCGAAGTGCCAATGCCTCCTATCTAAAATTTTTCGAAAAATACACTTTTTAAGTTATGGTTTTGAATTGAAAGCACAACTTCGCATTAAACCTCTGTAGTAGATAGGAGGTATTGGCACTTCGCCGTCGAATTAGTTATATGAGATTTGATAACCAGTGATCTGACAGTCATCTCATAATTTTAAAATAAATGCTGCGTCCATACATTATGTGCGTACAATGTAGTCTAAACTAGCTTCCGCCCGCGACTTCGCCCGCGTTTTTGGGATAAAAAGTAGCCCATGTGTTGTTCTGATGTAAGGGCGCAGCAAAGGATTTGCTGTATACTGCTCTGGTGTGCGGCCTGCCTTACTAATCAAATGCATTACTCACGGATTTTCAATGATTGATGGAATTATCCCGAAATTGACGCTCAGTCTATTTGATAAAGACTGAGCGTCAATTTCGGGATAAATCCATCAATAAGTTCAATACTTCACAATGAACAAACGCTTTTCAAATCAAAACTTGATTTCACATTGTTTTATTACAACTACAAAACGGGAATTATTTAGTCAGCGAAAATATTTTTGCAAAGCAGATATTTTAACAAAAAAATGTTTTTTGACGGGTTTGAGTGTGTGTGCATGTGAATAAATATCACATGCACAAACGCTCATATCTTAAAAAACGATCTGTACCTAGGTTATATAAATATTTGGCCAAAGCAAGTATCAAATTGATATACGTATAAGTTGAAAAAAAACTTCCTTACCGGCTCGCTCGTCAGCGGTGTGGGTGCGATCATGAGCGGCTAATTCCGCATCGTCTTCAAAGCACTTCCGGCAGACTTCACATCGAACTGTCATGGCGCCGCGGTGCGCTTCCGCTCTGCGAAAGAACGTCATTTATGGAGTCCTACTATCACTGGTCTACTAAGAAGTAGTCAGTAAAAGTTCCATAACGTTGACCTTCAAGCATAAAATATTATTTGATTAGTAGACCACGGTCTTTTCTTTTCTACAACTGAAAGGACGATCGTCTACTTGGTGTACTATTGAAAATACTATCATCTACTTAGGCCATGTTGTTTCAACTTACAGTTACGTATCTGTAACCGTCAAATATGGCGGCTTGTACGACAATTTCATACTGACTTAACGATTACGTATTGACTTACGAATACAGATGGTTTGAAGCAACCCGCCCTTAGTCTACTATTGAAAAGACCGTGGTCTACTCAGTAGACCATAGCAATTTTTACTCACTTGTGTTCCCATAGCTTCTCGCGTCTGTTGAACGTTTCGCTGCAACAATCACATTCGTATCTGTCCGAAGATCGCGCGCGCGACCGCGAGTTACCGCCGCCGCGGTTCTGATGTACGCGACGATGGATCCTGGGACAGAAGCGATATTTTAGCAGAAGTTTCAAGAAGATTAGGTAATTACAATTTCAAATACTTAAGCTATAGGAGTTTACGGTAAGTATTTCAGCAATTCTTCTGGTTTCTTCACCCATTTTAATAAAAAAAAACATTATCTACTCGGTCTACTAAAACACCATCATCTACTTAGACCGCGGCCGCACTGGTACGGCGACAGCGATACGATGACGATTTCGTGAAAATAAACTCTTAATACACATAATTATGTCGGTGGCAGCACTGCAGAAGCGACTTAGCGATTTTTTTGTTCACGAAATCACCGTCGCGTCCGTGTCGCCGTACCAGTGCGGCCGCGGCATTAGTCCATTCAAAAGAGCATTGTTCTGCCTATCTTTTAAGAAAATCATCAAAAAGACCATGGTCTACTTGACCTACTATTGAAAAGACTATCATCTACTTGGTCTACTACCAAAAAGACCATCGTCTACTTGGTCCACTCCCGAAAAGACCAAAGTCTACTAACAAAATTCATACTCACTTCAGAGTAACTCTCGTAGAATACCACTTGGAACAGATGTGGCATTGGAAACTCTTGTCAGCGGACTCGTTTTCGGACTCACTGATCTCACCATGGTCTACTTGGTCTACTACCAAAAATACCATCGTCCACTTTGTCTACGACCGAAAGACTTATCGTCTACTTGGTCTACTACAGAAATGACCATCGTCTGCTTGGTCTACTACTGAAAAGACTATCGTCTACTTGGTCTACTATTGAAAAGGTTATCGTCTTCTTGGTCTACTCCCGAAAAGACCATCGTCTACTTGGTCTACTACTGAAAAGACCATCGTCTACTTGGTATACTACTGCAAAGACCATCGTCTACTGGGTCTAGTACCGAAAGACTGTCGTCTACTTGGTCTACTACCAAAAAGACCATTGTCTACTTGGTCTACTCCTGAAAAGACCAAAGTCTTCTAGCAAAATTCATACTCACTTCAGAGTAACTCTCGTAGAATACCACTTTGAACAGATGTGGCATTGGAAACTCTTGTCAGCGGACTCGTTTTCGGACTCGCTGATCTCGTCGTGCGAGGCCGGCGCTGTCGGGTCCGCGGCCCGTTCGGGGTCGGAGTCGGAACCGGAGTCGGTCGCCGGCCCGCTGTACGACCAGGCGCCGAACGACCTGTTAACGTGTGGAGATCAGTTTTGACGTGGTTAGGTGTTAGGTGTAGAATTTTAGATGGATAATATTATAAAGCTGAGTTTGTTTGTTTATTTCAACGCGCAAATCTCTGGAACTACCAGTCGGATTCGAAAAATCTTTTTCTATATGGTAGCGAGATTCATGAGGAATAGTATAGGCTAGTTAACATCACGCTACGACCCTTAGGAGCCGAGCAACGGGGCTAGTAGAATATAAACTAAATCACTAAAGCAGTCTTCACCTGTCATCATCATTGGTGGTATGATTGACCACCGGTGGTGGCGCTTCAGTCTTGGGTTTTTCATCACCAGATTCTGACTCAGTGTCTGAGCTGTCTGATGAGCTCGAGGAGTCGGAGCTCGATGATGTAGAGGATCCTGAACTGGAACTGCCTGTGAGCGAATGAAGCATTTGTTTAGAGTACTCTTAAATAAGCAAGTTATTGTATAGAGCGTTGCACACAGGGACCGAACCCGTTATGACCAATACCTGTATTATTTCGGTTACAACCTTTATTATTTTTACAGGTATACAAATACCTGTAAAAATAATAAAGGTTGTAACCGAAATATTTTAAAAATACTGGTTAAATACCGGTAAAATAACCGGTAAATACACGTGCATAAGTCAAAGAGCGGGTAGCGCTTGTGTGTAAAACCGGTATTAAAATGGTAACCTTTATCTTGGTTACCCATATAGCGGTAACCTTAATCTTAAAGGTAACCGAAATTGTTCGATACCAGTACCGTAATTTATAGCGGTTTTTGGTCCCTGTATGCACATAAGAATTCTCTTCGACGCTATGTTGGCTGCCCTGAATGTCAATATATTGCAACGATTATAACTGTTGGAAGTTTTCTTTCAGCACCAATTCACTTTCATCACTTTTTAACGTCCTAAGCATTACTATAACACAAAAATCTACAAAATACATAAATGTTATGATCTAAAATAGGAGTGACAGATAGGGGAGCCAACATAGCGTCGAAGGGAATTGTTACGTGAAACGCACAATAGCATAATTTATCAATTAAAGTTATGTGTCACCGATTAAACAGATCTACAAATTTTATTAGCGATTTTTATTTCGAATCATGTTTTTAGTTGTTTAGTTTTTTCTTAACTAAGTGAATTTATGTGATTATTTTTGAGAAATAAAGTTCTTAAACCATAATTGTTTTATTTTAAGGTTGCTAGAGATTTTGATTCATGTTTTTAATTTGTTGAACTTCGTGTGCGCGTAAGTTTTAATTAAGGTGGATCCGTCAAGGTTGCGCGCGAAATTCTAAATATCTTGGGTTTTTGGCAAATTGCAGCGTTGTTTTACGTTGTATGTTGCTCCAAATTCGATTCGCGACAATAATGATACTATAGTTACTAAATAATTATCATCAAAACCATCAATACAGGGTGGCAGGTTAGACAGTGGAAATATTTTAAGGGGTCATTGTACCCATCATTATGAACAACTTTTACTATGGGACCAACACTGAAATCGCGAAAAAAAAATCAGCTGTACCATACATTTATGTTCACAAAACTCAACAAAATGTATGGAACAGCTGATTTTTTTTTTCAACCAACCCTGAAATCGCGAAAAAAAAATCAGCTGTTCCATACATTTTGTTGAGTTTTGTGAACATAAATGTATGGTACAGCTGATTTTTTTTTCGCGATTTCAGTGTTGGTCCCATAGTAAAAGTTGTTCATAATGATGGGTACAATGACCCCTTAAAATATTTCCACTGTCTAACCTGCCACCCTGTATTGATGGTTTTGATGATAATTATTTAGTAACTATAGTATCATTACTGTCGCGAATCGAATTTGCATCAACATACCTACAACGTAAAACAGCGCTGCAATTTACAAGAAACCCAAGATATTTTGAATTACAAGCGCAACCTTGACGGATCCACCTTAATTAAAAATCTCAAACTTGCAAATTTTTTGTGAATTTATTACATTTTTTTTCATGTGGAAGTCATGATTCATGAGGAATAGGTTAGGTTAGTAACCCGTGCGAAGCCGGGGCGGGTCGCTAGTATAACTTAAAGTTAACTTACTGCTACGCGCGTTTCGGGATCCTGATGCACTCTGAGAGGGGGCCGCTCGCTCTGGTAATAAGGCCAACATTTGAACATAATACATGAATAAAGACACGGTAGCACCCCCTATAGGGGAAAACAGTGCAGTAAAGTGAATGAAAAAAAAGTGCGAAAGCGAAACGAAAGCGAACCGAAGCGAACATACATCCATACATCCCTCCATCCATCCTCACAAATTTTCGCATTTATAATATTAGTAAGATTTGCATAATAAATACATTTATTTATTATCGGATTCACTTCGTCTTCGCTTCTGTTTCGCTTTGCGAACGCCTTTTTCACACCAGTGCGGCAGTCCACATCATAGTAGACATCGGACTCAATAAACTAATTTAGAGGCATTTCCACCAACCTATCAATATCTATTCAATAGGCTAAAGATAAGATTTTTAAACTTAACTTTTTAAGATCTGTCAAAATATTAAACTTAATTGACAGATTCCTTTACTGATAGGTTGGTGAAATAGCCCCTTAAAGTCTTTAAATTAGTAAGTCGTAATAAAACAAAACCGCAGTGGAATTTCGGACTATACAGGCCTCAGATCATAGAAACAAGGAGATATGCCATCATAGCAAATTAGTACGGGAACAACTGATGCCACTTTTAGTACATTTTTCGACACAATTACGCGCATAATTAAGCGCTCCTTGTGAATAAAAAGATCTCCCACGCATTGAACATTCCGCACACCCTCAATCTAACACTGTTAATCGTCACTCAACACTAGCACTAAACTAAAACACTGTATTTATACCATCGATCGTGTTCGGTTCGTCGCCAGCGCGTACGTTTTTAATATGAGCAATTTGCTCAAGATCAGGCATCAAGCTCGATAGCGCCTTGGCACATCTCCTTGTTTCTATGATCTGAGATATAGGCTGACCTTTTAAACAATGATCACTATGGCAAGTATGCGAACCGTAAAGGTGCGGTTAAACGGGATAGTTTTTTGACAATTTCTTGCTGCAATTGTATAGCCGTGAGTTAAGATCTATATTGTACAGCAGTTATTGCGATGTACCATCGTTTAATTTCATTGCAATATCACCGGGCTATACTGCAATATTGCGGCAATTGTTCTACTCAGTTGCACGATATAGATCTCAACTCACGGCCATACAATACGGTAGTGTCCTACTATTAAAAAAGTACAAATAAATTATTTTATTTCAAAGAAGGAATAGGCACAACAAAAAAGTAAAAGCAAAAATAAAAATTTATCACAAAATGGAAAACAGACGCTTTTAAAGTTTTTGGAGGGAGTATCGCTCCGTCTTTGTCGCGCGAAGCGGACGTAGGTGGTGTTACGTCACTAGTAGGTAGTGCCGTCCGTGTCTAGCAAATCATTTTAAAACGCTTATAACTTTGCCAATTTTGTAGATGTTTCATCGGTTTTTTTGGTGTTAATTGTCTTTTTTCAAATAATTTACAGATTCACAATAAAAAAAAGTATTTAACATCCCTATTGCAGCAAGAAATTGTCAAAAAAACTAGCCCGTTGAACAGCACCTTTAAAACCAAGAAAAAACAAAGGAACTAGGTCCTTACCAGATCCAGAACTACTGCTGTCGGTGTCCGAATTGGAACTATCTTCCAATTTCTCCACCCTGGTCTCCATCTCCTTGCCAGAAGCGCATCCTGAAATATTGTTATCTATACTAATATAATACAGCTGAAGAGTTTGTTTGAACGCGCTAATCTCTGGAACTACCAGTCGGATTCGAAAAAATCTTTTTGTATATGATAGCCAGATTCATGAGGAACAGTATAGGATATTTAACATCGGACTAAGTTGAAATTTGGTATACCTAGGTAATTTGGATGACAATACAATATTTTTTCTAAATAAAAAGATAAAAAAAATATTATTTGAAAAAAAAATCTTTCCATGTTTTTGAAACGGACTAAAAAGTACCTAAGTCTAAAATAATTTCTAATGAAATAAAAACGTGGGGCGTATCTTACTATTATCTATTGCTTGAGCCCCACGTTTATTATTTCATTAGAAATTATTTTATACTTTTTACTCCATTTAAAAAACATGGTTTTAATTATTATTTTTTTAAATAATATTAACCTATCAATTCTATGACCTAAATTATGAGAGGTGAGAAAGGGGCGGCTGGTACTACACGGCCTAGGGCGGCCAAGACTACAAATCCGCCACTGACCTTCAGAACTCCTGACTGACAGAACCTCGTCGTCATCTCTTCGCTGAGAGTCCAGTGGCTTCTTGAAGTTGACGGCCAGCAGGTGGGTGTCGTATAGATCATCCTGGGGAAGGGAAAAAGATTTCATTACGATGTAAGTTCATGTTTGTCGTTGTTTATTAGAAGCAAGGACCGAAACCGGTATGACCAATACCTGTATTATTTCGGTTACAACCTTTATTATTTTTACAGGTATTTTTAAAGGTAACCTAATTTTTTTAAATATCGGTTAAATACCGGTAAAGTAATGGTTGACGAAATAAAAATTACCTTTATCTTACACGTGCCGCAGCATAACTCAAAGGGCGGGTAGCGCTTGTGTGTAAAACCGGTATTAAAATGGTAAACTTTATCTTGGTTACCCATATAGCGGTAACCTTAAAGGTAACCGAAATTGTTCGATACCGGTACCGTAGTTTATAGCGGTTTTCGGTCCCTGGTTAGAATACCATTTGTGAATTTTATGACATTGATGACACTGAGATTAGACTGAGACTGGATTTTGAACATTTTGATCAGAGAATTCACCTTCAGTGGGCTACTATTTTACTTAACCACGTTTACTTGTCTGTCTGTCTGTTCGGTACAAATTTTGCAATTCATTTTTCAAGCACTTCCTGGTATCAGACTAAGCTGAAATTTGGCATACCTATGTAACTTGAATGACAATGCAATAATATGGACTAAAAGACAAAAATAAAAATTATTAAAAAAAAAATCTTTAAAACAATAATTAGGTTATACTTTTTAATCCGTTTTAAAAACGTTGATATATTTTTTTAAATAATTGCTTTATATTTTTGGATGATTAAAAAATATTTAATTAACTGCAATAAATAAACGAAATAATACCAACCTTATCAATATTAGCGTATTTCTCATGAATATGTCTTAACGCTCGCAGGTTCTCGTCCAAACTCAGTGAGTCTGAAGCTTGACTCGGTGACCCTAAAAAAAAAAAAAAACTTAATACACCTGGGCCCCAATTCTGCTATTACAATACGGTAGTGGACTACTATTAAAAAAGTACAAATAAATTATTTTATTCCAAAGAAGGAATAGGAATAACAAAAAAGTAAAAAAAATAATATAATTTATCACAAAATGGAAAACTTAGACGCTTTTAAAGTTTTTGGAGGGAGTGTCGCTCCGTCTTTGTCGCGCGAAGCGGACATAGGTGGTGTTACGTCACTTATCATGCGTGCCGTCCATGTCTAGCAAATCATTTTAAAACGCTTATAACTTTGCCAATTTTGTAGATGTTTCATCGGTTTTTTTTGGTGTTAATTATCTTTTTTCAAATAGTTTACAGATTCACAATAAAAAAAAAATACCGGTACCGTATTGTGTATGAATGGTGTCATAATGACACCATAACGGTCAAAACCTAAGCGCTCATTGGCTTACAGTAAGACTATCTGTTTCGTCATTGGTCAAAACGATGACATTGAGAGACCATTCTGACACGATTATGATAATTGCATTAGCAGACTTGGGGCCCTGTTTTCTAACAAGGCAGCTACTAAATAAAGCTCACCACATACAGTTGCAGAGTAAAAATGTTTACCACCTTAAGGTTCATAATTGCTTGTACAGTTTAAAAAGAAAAAAGAGCCCCGTTACAATTAACCCTTTCGATCGGCATCATAAAAATACAGGATGTTCTTTTTAGGGTACCGTTTCAAAATGGTAAAAAGGGAACCCTTATGGTGCGACTTCGTCTGTCTGTCTGTCACACCTGCTTATTTCAGCAACTACTTATGCTATCGACTTGAAATTTGGAACAGTTATAAAGAACGCTTGATCAACTTTATTGCAAATGAAAAAAAGTCAATTTTTTTTTTTCATTGCAAAAGGGCCGGAGTGGGGGTCCGAAATTTCAAAGTGGGGTTACTAGGTCAAGTGACATAATATCATATGAAAGGGCTTGATCTGCACATTCCAAAATATATTTTTATTTTATTTTATGTCTCACAGTTTTCGACATATGATGATAAATGTCCAAAAAAATACCATCCCCCCCCCCTTATCTCCGAAGTTTGCGGGACGAAAAATCTGAAATAATTAGAGTTGATAGGAATTGACCCAAATATGGCACCAAATATAAAACGATGTTCCTAACTAGTACAGTTTTTTCAAAATCATCAAAATTGCTTCACAAAGAAACTTAGTTATGCGGTCCGGATTTTTTTACTTTATACGTCCAAAAATGATACGGAACCCTCGGTGCGCGAGTACTACTCGCACTTGGCCGGTTTTTTTTCACATTTGGTCGGTTCGGTTCCCACATGAAGCAAGCAACTTTTCAAAAATCTTTGAATGCAGTATTACTTCATTTAAAAAATATGGTGAAGTCTCCATTAATCGAAAATTTATATCTCAAATATTTAAAGTACTTTCCCTGCATGTGGCATAGCCGTGGGACAGCCTGTATAGTTGGAAAAATGCTGGTTAAAACGATGACCAGTTAATCATTTTTGAGGAAGACTCACCCAGATCCGGCTCATCATCGCTATCCAATGTGATCGGCTCAGAGTTGACCGGCATCAGGTTATTCCTGACGCGAATCTCTGTAACACACAATAATATTAATATTAGCCTACTGATGCCTCTATAATGAATATTTTTAAAATGTTTATTGCTTTTTAACCAACTCAAAAACAGGAAAATCTAAAACAAAACCCAAAAGGTGCGAGTAGGACTTGTACCCTGACGGTTCCGTACAATTTTAATTATGTGTATACTACAGTGAAAATCTAAGGACAACATCAAAGGGACTACTCATATTTGGTCGTAAGAACCGTCGATATTTTTGAAGTACAATCAGCCGAGACCTATGATTTTAGTTATTAATAGGTCTTTACCTATGAAATTGCCGTTTTGTATGAAAAAATTTAAACGAATTTTTTTCATGTATTTTCTATTTGTATTAATCGAAGTAATCACCCATGCAATCAATGCATCTTTGCCAACGCAGTGGCAGTTTATTGATGCCCTTCTTAAAGAAATCAGCTGGACGGGAGGCAACAAATTCTTCAAAGGGATTTTGTACTGCCTCTCGGGTATTGAATTTTTTTCCCGCCAAGAAGTTATCCAAATTCTGGAAAAAGTTAGTAGTCTGTAGGCGCAAGGTCTGGTGAGTAGGGCGGATGACGGAGAGCTTCCAACCCCAGTTCTTGCAACTTGGAGACCGTCTGCTGTGCAGTATGAGGTCGCGCGTTGTCGTGCAGGAGCAGTGGAGACGAGCGATTGACCAATGCTGGTTGGAGATGTGCCAGCTTCTTCATCATTATGTTCAGTTCTTCACAGTACACATCTGCAGTAATGCTCACCCCGTTTGGTAAGAAGCTGTGATGAATCACACCGGCGCTAGACCACCAAACACTCCAAACAGTGACCATCACTTTTCTAGGGGTAAGTTTTCGTTTAGGGCATTGTTTAGGTGCTGAACCAGGATCCAACCAACTTGCTGAGCGCTTGCGGTTATCAAACAGAATCCATTTCTCATCGCAGGTAACAATTCGGTTCAAAATTCCTTCATTTGTGTGTCTGTTGAGCAGTGCAAGGCACGTCTCGACGCGTACTTCGCGCTGGCGATCATTGAGTTCGTGGGGCACCCATTTGTCAAGCTTTTTTACCTTGCCAATTTGACGCAAATGGACCAATATTGTTTTGACGCTAACGTCGAAAGCTGCTGCTAATTCAGCCGTAGATTGTGTATCATCAGCTTCCATAATCGCCTTTAATTCGTCATTGTCGACCAAAGTCTTCGGACGACCGCGAGGTTCATTTTTCAGGTCGAAATTTCCAGAACGGAAGCGAGCAAACCAATAACAGGTGGTGCGTTGGTTTGTAGTGTTAGCTCCGTAAACGTCGTTGATGTTGCGTGCCGCTTGTGGCGCGTTGCTGCTACGACGGTACTCGTATTCCATAATTACTCGAATTTTTAACGTATCCATGATGACGAAAAAGATTGAAATGCGATGAAAATGTAACACTAATCAATAAACAAATGACTACTTTTGGAAAAAAAAATCCATGTTTTTAAAATAAAATTAATTTGAAATTAGAATTCTTAGCCAAACAAAAATTATTTTGATTTGAAATGGCCAGTACTGCAGAACGGCAATTTCATAGGTAAAGACCTAATATTACTGGTATGTTATTCTAAATTCTGTCGTCGTAAACGGTTTTAGCTGTAGGTATTTAGATTAAATAAAATTAAATATTCTATTAGAAATATGCAATAGCGCCATCTATGTGCAAAGTCGGTCTATTACATACTACTTCTAGTGACCTTCTAGATACCTCTGACTTGCTACGGACAGACGGACGACAAAGTGATCCTATAAGGGTTCCGTTTCTCCTTTTGAGGTATCTACGGAACCCTAAAAAACGAATGGAGAAACTAATTATGTAAGGCCTAGGTTCACCGACAAGATAACAATCCGATAAATTGAAAACGGCCGTTTAACATGACTTTTTGTATCGAAAAAGGTATGATAAACAGCCGTTTACAATTTAACGGACTGTTAACTTATTGGTGAACTTGACCACATGAGCCGTAAGATCAATCGTAGTTTAAATCACAGAAGAGAGTTTAATCTCCCGTCTTCGATTGTTTCTTTGGATTTTTGTATTAGAAAACAATCGAAGACGGGAGATTACCTCTCTTCTGTGGTTTAAACTACAATTGATCTTACGGCTCTAAGCCCTAAGTTCACCGACAAGATAACAGTCCGTTAAATCGAAAACAGCCGTTTAACATGACTTTATATAGAAAAATATATGTTAAACGGCCGTTTTCAATTTATCGGACTGTTATCTTGTCGGTGAACTTCGCCCTAAGTCGGTTAAACATATATAAAAGGATGTTAACTCACTAGGCTGTGGTTGCTGCTTGTTATTCGCCGCTAGCTGGTCCACCTTCCTCGGTCTGCCGCGCTTGCCTTTCACACGCTCTGTCGAAGGAGCCTGCCAAAACATACATCGTCTTTAAACTCACCCACAGAGCATAAGATGCAGTTAAACGGGCTAGTTTTTTGACAATTTCTTGCTGCAATTGTGTAGCCGTGAGTTAAGATCGTTAGATCGTCGAGTTAGTGCAGTGATAGCCTAGTGGATTAACCATGTGCCTCCCACGGCGAATGGTTCGAGTTCGATCCCGAGGCACGCACCGCTGACTTTTCGAAGTCATGTGCGTATTAGAAATTAATTATTACTTGCTTTAACGGTGAAGGAAAACATCGTGAGGAAACCGGCATGTCCTAGAACCAAAAATTCGAAGACATGTGACGTCCACCAACCCGCACTGGGCCCGCGTGGTGGACTACGGCCCACTGCCTCTCACAGAGGAGGCCTGTGTCCCAGCAGTGGGAACATTATAGGCCGATTATGAGTTAAGATCTACAGGATAAAATTAAAACCAGCGCGGATATTATTAGGAGGTGAAAGTACTCATGAATATGATCAACTTTTATTATGGGACCGACACAGAAATATGAAAAATAAACCAGCTGTTCCATACAAAAATGCACTACAACACGATCAAAATGTATGGAACAGCAGATTTTTTTTTTCATATTTCAGTGTCGGTCCCATAATAAAAGTTGATCATATTCATGAGTACTTTCACCTCCTAAAATATCCGCACTGGTTTTAGGTGCGGTTAAACGGGCTAGTTTTTTGACAATACGGTAGTTGACTACTATTAAATCTATATATATATCTATGGGCCAAAGTAGCCTGATAATAAAGAGTTTATTATTATTATTATTTTATTAAGTACAAAGAAGGAATAGGAACAACAAAGTAAAAAAAATAAAAAAATATCGCAAAATGGAAAACATAGACGCTTTTAAAGTTTTGAAGGGAGTGTTCTCCGTCTTTGTCGCGCGAAACGGACATAGTATGCGGCGGTGTGGAGTTAAGTACGACGTTCGCGTGGTGTTACGTCACTGCGTGATAGTGCCGTCCGTGTCTAGCAAATCATTATAAAATGCTTATAACTTTGACAATTTTGTAGATGTTTCATCAGTTTTTTTGGTGTTAATTGTCTTTTTTCAAATAGTTTACAGATTCACAATAAAAAAAAATTGTCAACATTCCCATCGTATAGCCGTGAGTTGAGATCTATATCGTGCAACTCAGTAGAACAATTGCCGCAATCTTGCAGTATAGCCCGGTGATATTACAGTAAAATTAAATGATAGTACATCACAATAACAGCTGTACGATACAGAAGAAGAGCATCGCCTACGTTGCATACGTGGAACAAATCGCTCACCGAGTACAAAAGGGCCACAAATCAAAATAGGTATACGACGGCCAAATCAAAATTAAGTTAGCTAACAAAATGTTCCATTGCAAAAATGGCGGTCAACCGGTTTGGGAATAGTGATACGAAAATTATGGGTGTTTTTTATTTAACTTAAAAATTTTGTCGATTTAGGCCTCATTTTTGGAATAAAATCATTTTCAGATTTTCTTAAATTTCAGCGAGCGAAATGTGCACACCAACTTGGGAGAGCATAACATACGTTGCGTACGTGGATCAAATGTGCACACCAACGTGGGGGAGCATAACATACGTGGCGTACGTGGGACAAATGTGCACAGCAACATGGGAGAGCATAACATACGTTGCATACGTGGATCAAATGTGCACACCAACGTGGGGGAGCATAACATACGTGGCGTACGTGGGACTCGTCTCTACCTGAAGTCGTCAATACTCACAGCATCCTTCTTGGCACTCGGCGTCCTCTTAGTATATTTCCTCTTGGTCCTCGGAGTAGTTTCTCCAGCTGATGACGAAGCTGCCGAATCTGTAATTGAAGCATAAAGTCCAGTCTGCGGAGCATGTATAGGCAACTGATTAAACGAGGGATAAATACTGGGATTGAAAATCGCGTCGGCTATATCTACGTCTTGCTCGCACCCAGACAGCAACGGTGTGCAAGCGAAAATTGAAATCGCGAATAACAAATCTATTGTTCCATACATTTTATCAAGTGATATTTAAGGTCCAACTTTATTAATGGCATATATTTCAGAAGGTTACAAAACTGCTATTCAGTAAAAAAAAAAATAATAATAACAACTTTTTTTTATATATTTTCAAAATTAATTAAAATAATTGATTCCTCTTTAATTATGAATGGCACTAAGGTCATGTAAACAAATCGCTCATAATCAAAAAGGAATAAAGGTTTTATATGCAAACTTAAACATCAATTATTTTAATGAATTTTGAAAATGTCTGAAAATAAGTCACTATTTAAAAAAATTAATTTGCTAAAAAGCATATTAATTGTAACCTATAGATTTACTTCCTAAAATATTTGCCATTAATAAAGTAAGACATCTATTTTTGTATGGAACAGTTGATCTTTTTTCGCGACTTCAAGGTTGGTTCCGTAGTTAGTAGAGCTAGTATCGAATATTGAATACCCTCCTTCGACATGACCCTCGTTTAACCAATCACAGGTCACCAAGAGGAAGTATGACTAGGAGACTACAAATTGGCAAGGAATTGTCATGCATTTCAATCGGTTTAGTACCTACACTGTAGCGAAATCTCAGATCATAGAAACAAGGAGATATGCCATCATAGCAAATTAGTACGGGAACAACTGATGCCACTTTTAGTACATTTTTCGACACAATTACGCGCATAATTAAGCGCTCCTTGTGAACAAAAAGATCTCCCACGCATTGAACATTCCGCACACCCTCAATCTAACACTGTTAATCGTCACTCAACACTAGCACTAAACTAAAACACTGTATTTATACCATCGATCGTGTTCGGTTCGTCGCCTGCGCGTACGTTTTTAATATGAGCAATTTGCTCAAGATCAGGCATCAAGCTCCATAGCGCCTTGGCACATCTCCTTGTTTCTATGATCTGAGAGCGAAATACTAGCAAATAAGGTGATGCCATGCAACAAATACGTAACATAATTAGAGAAAAAACTCATTTGATTTGTGCACTCCATCGATCCCTATTTAACAAATAAATTATTGAAAAGCCCGGTGCCAGACGCAGTTACAAACTTTCATAAGCATTTGCATTGCATGAACACATTGACATTGGATCGCAAAGTACAAATTTATGTATGTGCTCAACGTTCTAAGGACCAATTTCACCGACAAGATAATAGTCCGATAATTGAAAACGGCCGTTTAACCTGCCTTTTCCTATAGAAAAAAATATGTTAAACAGCCGTTTTCAATTTATCGGACTGTTATCTTGTCCGTGAACTTCGCCCTAAGTTGTGTCTAGCGCCAACTTACCCCCAGCCGGCCTAGCATGACCACGATAGAAACGGGTTTTGTCTACATAGAAATAGACAAAGTGACAGATTGTAGAAACATTTCTACCATTCATAAAACGTAGAAATGTTTCTACAATCTGTCACTTTGTCTATTTCTATGTAGACAAAACCCGTTTCTATCGTGGTCATGCTAGGCCGGCTGTTCTTGAAAACGGCTATTTAACATGACTTTTCATGTAAAAAAAGTCATGTTAAATGGTCATTTTTAGGGTTCCGTACCAAAATGGTAAAAAAGGAACCCTTATGGTGCGACTTCGTCTGTCTGTATGTCTGTCACACCTGCTTATTTCAACAACTACTAATGCTATCGACTTGAAATTTTGAACAGTTATAAAGAATGTTTGTCCAACTCTATTGCAAATGAAAAAAGTCAAAAAATATTTTTATTGTCATTGCAAAAGGTTGGGGGTCCAAAATTTCAAAGTGGGGTTACTAGGTTATGTGACATATCATATGAAAGAGCTTGATCTGCATATTTCGAAATATATTTTTATTTAATTTTATGTCTCACAGTTTTCGACATATGATGAAAAACGTCTGAAAAAATATCATTCCCCCCCCCTTATCTTTAAGTTTGCGGAGCGAAAAATCTGAAATAATTAGAGTTGATAGGAATTGATCCAAATATTGCACCAAAAATAAAACGATGTTCCTAACTAGTACACTTTTTTCAAAATCATCAAAATTGCTTCACAAACAAACTTAGTTATGCGGTCCGGTTTTTTCACTTTATACGTCCAAAAATGATACGGAACCCTCGGTTCGCGAGTACGACTCGCACTTGGCCGGTTTTCTAATTTATCGGTAGTAGTAGTTACGTAGCAAAAGCATTAATATCGACTCATCAATACAATACTGAGATCAGAATTAAAGCGATTGCTAGTAGTTTAGGGCCATATCTCATTGGGATACCATGGCAGTGACGCCAGCAGCGCCACCAATCAAAACATGTCAATTTGTAAATGTATATTTTTTTTGTGAATTTCAAACATGTCAAAGCCATGTTATGCTTCTATTAAGTTATTAAATATACAGGGTGGCAGGTTAGACAGTGGAAATATTTTAAGGGGTCATAGTACTCATAATTATGAACAACTTTTACTATGGGACCAACCGTGAAATCGCGAGAAAAAAATCAGCTGTTCCATACATTTTGCTGAGTTATGTGAACATAAATGTATGGAACATCTGTTCTTTTTTCACGATTTCAGGGTTGGTCCCATAGTAAAAGTTGTTTATAATGATGAGTACAATGACCCCTTAAAATATTTCCACTGTCTAACCTGCCACCCTGTATAAGTGATTCTCAAAACTCATGTGACCCGAGCGGGATTTGAACCCGCGACCTCTGCCGTACCACAAAATTCACAAAAAAAAAAATACATTCATAATGTATAGATGGTGATATCGCATCGATGTCCGATAACTGCAAAGTAATTGGCATTGAGTTGGAAATACTGCATAAGTTTTCCGATAGATGTCGCTAAACGCTCCTAAGAAGCGTATTACAAAGGGGTCTCAAATTTCAAATGAGTCGGGCGAGACCCGGTAGCTCAGTTGGTTCAGAGCACTAGCCACGGTACGGCGGAGGTCGCGGGTTCAAAATTTGAACCCGCGACCTCCGCCGTACCGTGGCTCATGAAACCATACGACCCGAGCGGGATTTGAACTTCAAATCCCGCTCGGGTCGTATGATTTTTGAGAATCACTTATATATTTAATAACTTAATGTCAATTTGTATTCTGGGCTGACGGCCGTCAAGTGAGGTATGGTGAGGTACGTTGTAATACAATTTGACATGTTTTAATTGGCGGTGCTGCTGACGGTATCCTAATGAGATATGGCTCTTATATTAAAATACTAAGATCAATATACTATTATGATTGCCAGAGTATAAAAGAGGATATCATTTTAAAAATTATTCACGACACATTATACCTACTTACCTACATTAAAAAAATCTATCTTCATGCATTTAAAAAACGTTACTATTAAGTAATTAATTTTATAGTAAAATCGAACATATAAATTAATGTCTTTTGGATTTTTAAAGTAAACTATTTCCTACATAAAAATAATATTTATTTTTGTAAAAGTAAGCCTGATACTACTAAAATCATGCACAATATTATTTATTTTAACCTGCTATCAAACCGAATATTATTACATATAAATAATAATTATTAAAAATTTTATTATAATAAAAATATCCTAAATTATATTGTCATGCCAAATTATTGTACCGTCAGCGACACAGAAACTAAAAAAAACTTTTTTTTTTACTTTCGTTAGATTTGCGTTCAGGGGTCCCCGAAAGAATCAATTGCGATTGTTGAGTGGCGTGCCTGAGGGCAAGTCCGAAACATTTGTTTTTTTTTGTTTTAGAGAGTATTTATCATAGATATTAGATCATAGAAACAAGGGAGATGTGCCAAGGCGCTATCGAGCTTGATGCCTGAACCTGAGCAAATTGCTGATATTAAAAACGTACGCGCTAGCGACGAACCGAACACGATCGATGGTATAATTACAGTGTTTTAGTGTTAGTGTTGAGTGACGATTAACAGTGTTAGATTGAGGGTGTGCGGAATGTTTAATGCGTGGGAGATCTTTTTATTCACAAGGAGCGCTTAATTATGCGCGTAATCGTGTCGAAAAATGTACTAAAAGTGGCATCAGTTGTTCCGTACTAATTTGCTATGATGGCATATCTCCTTGTTTCTATGATCTGAGGTATTTATGTTAATTTTTCATGAATTTATGTGAGTTAATGTCATTATTAAAGCAATACGTACATTAAAAATAACTTAGATTCATGAAAAATTAACATAAATATTAAATACTTAACCTTAAATACTGTCTAAAACGAAAAAATGCGTGACAATTGAAGCGTTTCTCAATATTTTTTACACGTAATCTTGATTTGAACATTCCTAGTTTATAGTTATCGGGTAACACAGGCTCCGGCACGAAGTACCATAATTGTATCGTGCTTCTTGCTGGAATCTGTATTATTAGAAAAAAAAAACAAAAAAAAAGTTATGTGACTTCTATTGCTGACGGTACTAGAACTGCATATGACAATATACTATCCCCCGTATTCACTAAACATCACTATGAGGTCTCGAACGCAGTGTACAAAAAACTCATACGAATATAATAATGTCTTAGGTTTTCGCGATTATTACACATTATAATAAAACAAGTTTAAACGGATTAATCGCGTATATTACAGAGTTTTCCTGACGTTTCGAACACTTTACAGCGTTCGTGGTCGCAGGACGACTGAGGTGGTAGGCGTCATGACAGCTAATTTATAGAAAAATTATTCTCGATCTACCCGCACAATCGATTCAATCGATATTATTCGAATCGTACTCGTTTCGATGCACACAATAATCGCTCACGGTGTCTCGATGTTTTGTAGTCCGGTGTGAAGTTTGGGACTTGATTATTTTAAGAACTGGTTTCCAAACAGGTGGTAATTGCCAACCATCCTCTCTATTGAAATTAGGATGTTTTTTTAATTTCAATAGCCTCGCGAAGCATTCTAGGTACATATCGGTTCTCCTTTGCGAGGATTTGAGGTTGATCAAAACGTAGGAAATGGTTGGGTTTGCCTAGGGCATGCTCACACACTGCAGACTTTGTAGAGCGCACGTTTTTGACGTCAGCTATGTGTTCTTTAACTCTAGTGGCTATACTGCGCTTTGTTTGCCCTATGTATGATAACCCACAATCACAGTCAATCTTGTAGACCCCTGCATCTTGTAAAGGAATATATTATGACACTTCACAGGTCTAAGAAATTGGCTAATCTTTCTATGTGGCTTGAAGTAGGTTTTTATAGAAGCACGCTTCAAGATATGACTAATTTTGTCAGTGACCCCTCTTATAAAGGGTAGAAGAGGGGTCACTGACAAAATTAGTCATATCTTGAAGCGTGCTTCTATAAAAACCTACCTACCTAAAATAATCAAGTCCCAAACTTCACACCGGACTACAAAACATCGAGACACCGTGAGCGATTATTGTGTGCATCGAAACGAGTACGATTCGAATAATATCGATTGAATCGATTGTGCGGGTAGATCGAGAATAATTTTTCTATAAATTAGCTGTCATGACGCCTACCACCTCAGTCGTCCTGCGACCACGAACGCTGCAAAGTGTTCGAAACGTCAGGAAAACTCTGTAATATACGCGATTAATCCGTTTAAACTTGTTTTATTATAATCATACGAATATGAACCTTAACATAATACAGATAATGTTCATATTTAAATGAGTTTTTTGTACACTTTACTATGAATTCATAGTAATGCTTATGAATACGAGGGTTACTCAATTACCCACACAGACCTAACTACTCTCATGCACGATCCATAGAACTTGAGTACAAAGCGGCCATTTTGGAAATTTTGACGTCTATAGACAGTACACGCGCAATCTACAGTACGCAGCGGTATACATCGAACTTTAGAACGAGATAATCGGCTAGCTTCGGCTTTATAAAGCGTCATCTCTGTCGCACGAAACACTAAACAGTCCGGTACCTATTAAGGACCAAGTTCACCGACTAGATAACAGTCCGATAAATTGAAAACGGCCGTTTAACATATATTTTTCTATATAAAACGTCATGCTAAACGGCCGTTTAACATATTCTTCTATATAAAACGTCATGCTAAACGGCCGTTTAACATATTCTTCTATATAAAACGTCATGCTAAACGGCCGTTTAACATATATTTTTCTATATAAAACGTCATGCTAAACGGCCGTTTAACATATATTTTTCTATATAAAACGTCATGCTAAACGGCCGTTTAACATATATTTTTCTATATATAACGTCATGCTAAACGGCCGTTTAACATAATCTTCTATATAAAACGTCATGCTAAACGGCCGTTTAACATATTCTTCTATATAAAACGTCATGCTAAACGGCCGTTTAACATATTCTTCTATATAAAACGTCATGCTAAACGGCCGTTTAACATATATTTTTCTATATAAAACGTCATGCTAAACGGCCGTTTAACATATATTTTTCTATATAAAACGTCATGCTAAACGGCCGTTTTCAATTTATCGGACTGTTATCTTGTCGGTGAGCTTGGCGCTTAGAAATCTAATTGAGAAAATATTTATACAATAATTATGTAGGTATGTTAATTTATTTTATAAAAAATTATACAGTTGTTGTACAATTTTAAAACTCTTGTATTTATATTTAAAGTGGATGTCACAACACTTTTTCATACTCGAAAAACGACTGACAAGTCAGCGACAAAACCTACCGTGATACAGTATTTACTAGTACGGAGGTCAGGGTGAATTATTCTTGAACAACCTTTACATTATTCTGAGATAACTTTGTACCTACTAAGTATATTGATTTGAGCAAGTTCCAGTACCTACTGATGGGTTTGCAATTTTGTTGGTTGTTATTTTATTTGCCAATAAAGTTTATTGTTTATAAAACGTCACATAGATATGAGTGACGGAGACGGCGCTCTACAAAGCCGAAGCTAGCCGATTATCACATTCTAAAGCATTTGCAATTGTGTAATATTTACTGCCGAGTACTGTATACAGGGTGGCAGGTTAGAAAAAAAAATCAGCTGTTCCATACATTTATGTTCACTTAACTCAACAAAATGTATGGAACAGCTGATTTTTTTTTTCGCGATTTCAGGGTTGGTCCCATAGTGAAAGTTGTTCATAATGATGAGTACAATGACCCATTAAAATATTTCCACTGTTTAACCTGCCACCCTGTATATGTATTGGCGCGAAATTGGATAATCCTAGTCTTAGGATGATAATTATCTTTTTATTTGGAACTTGTATTTTTAGACATTCGTTAGAATAATGTCTAAATTCATTTTAGATTTTTTTTATACACCGTGTAATTGACAGGTTGGCAAAAAAATGAACTGTAGCTTCATGACCATGATTATGACTGAAAAACGTTGGAATTTTCTTCAGGAAAATTGTCGAATTTTCCGACCGTTTTTCAACTAGATTTGTGTTCTATTCATTTGTTACAACAAAATCCAGCCCTAAAAACACAATTTTAGTGAAAAAAAGCAAAAAACTTAAATTCGGCAATGTAATCGTAAAAGAAAATTCATACAACCCGCGCGGAATCAGCTGTTAGCTGTAAAAGTTTACTGGCCTGCGTAGTACCTACATCATTTCCGGGAAAATATTTCACTATCAAAATATTAACAATACCAGTCTGAATTCATACTTTTCGTTTTTGCCAACCTGTCAATTACACGCTGTATGTATGTTTTGTTAACTCTATTTGCGATCTACTTACTAAACCGAACCACACTAAAATTTTTTTTTAGAAAATCATGTCTGACTGTCTTTTATTCAGTTATTAATTTACCCACTTCAGGGCCGCGTTCACCGACAATAACAGTCCGATAAATTGAAAACGGTCGTTTAACATGACTTTTTATATAGAAAAAGACATTTTAAACGTTTTCAATTTATCGGATTTTATCGGTGAACTTGGCCTTTTAAAAAAACTTGTAACTTTTAACCAATTATTAAATATACAACTATTCTTGTAATTTTTATGCCAATGAATAGAGATGGCAATTGACTTAAGAGCTTTAACGTTTAAATCATCGTTTATAAGTTAAGATTTTTTAATCTAGCTACACTTAAGAAATAGACGTCAAAATTCCAAGCCGCTCTGCAAACAAACACGGAACTTTAATTTCCAACAATTTTACCTTTTCTCTTAATAAATTTGGTCGCTCGCCTCACTAAAACCTTCCTATCGCCAACCTTTCTCACGGTGTTGCCAATTTTCTGCGGTAATTTCCTCATGGGAACGCCCATTTTTTTATTATTCGCTGGCAACTGTCGCTTTTTGACGCGCGGTGGCAATTGCAATGGAGTTTTTGTGATGGGTTTAGCTATAGACGAATGATTCGTGTTAGTTCAAGCTGATGATGCTGGGAATCGGAGTTGCAAGGTTTTTATGATGTATCATAATATTGCTATTTAAAGCATTATAGCATAAAGAAAATAAAAAAAACTGTAACTAAGGGCGCGCCCATTAATTACGTGAGGCGATATTGGCGAATTTTCGACACCCCTCCCCCCTTGACTAGATGTCGTGAGATTTATTTAAAAAAATGTATTTGATTATTATTTAAGACAGAACATAGTCTAGAATCACACTGAGAAAAAGTTATTGTGTAGGATTCAGCCCTATTTTTTTGTCTCCACAAATTTTTCGCGCTATTTAACTTTAAAGTTTCTTGCGGAAAAAATACGAGATATTTGCCGAGACCCCCCTCTCCTCCACGTAAGATCGGGTGAGATTCGGCTCGACCCCTCTCCCCCTAAACACCTCACGTAATTAATGGACACTTCTTACGTATGTATCAGCTATGTCTTGCAATTCCGTATTCCTGTTTAGTGACTGCAAAGAAATCAACTATGCAAGATTGAAGCAAGAATAACAACATAATAAATGAATGGACTATTAATTATTTGAAAGCTGATATTTTTCGGACGGTTATTATTTATTATAATTATAATGGCTGTTTATAGGGTTCCGTGCTTCAAAAGGAAAAAAAAAGAAAACCCTTATCACCTCGTTGCTCGTCTATTTATTTGTCAAGACACTTTTTCTCAGGAATGCGTGGAGGTATCAAGTTGAAATTAATATATGTATAATATCAAATATTCAGGCCGAGTATTTGCCACTTAGGCAGATTTTTATTTAATCGGATTTTCGTTTTACAGTAGAAAAAAAATTGGAAAAATGAAAATCCGATGAAACAAAAATCTGTCGAAACGGCACACTCCCTTAAGGTCATAGTAAAACCGTTTATTTTTTTATTATTTTTATTATATGTTCTTATTTATTGCTTCAATCTTGCATTAAAATGCAAGAAAATGACCAGTGTTTTAGTAATTGTTTAGTGAAACACTTCAATTATATACAATTATGTGAATTTATCAGGGTCCGAAATTATCAAGATATTTTTATTGATAATTATCATTGATAATTATCATTATAATTATAACTGATATCATTATCATTGATAATTTCGAACCCGATTTTTATATACATGTAAAGCCCGCATTACAATTTGGTCTATAGTCTAAAGAAATTGTATCTAATAGAACATTTTTAACTATAATAATTTATCAAACTCCCGTCTCTTTTTTTTTTTTAAGCGTTAAAAGCTATAATATAAGATTCGTAGTACTGGCAACCTGCCCCTATGCCATGTTTTTGCTTACTCCTATGGGAAAAAGGCGTGTGTTTATGTATGTATGAAGATTAATTTCTCCTGAATTGCGGTATATTTCCAAACACGCAACGCACATACACAAACACGCACTCGGAATTATCTGTAGATCACAAAAATACTTAAGAGGCTCCATTTAACATGGCTCCATGTAGCATTATTAAAAAATGTTCTAATTAAATACCATTCCTTAGTTATCAATACACTAAAGATTAAATAATATCCAGAAAAAAGCAGTTTTGATTGATTTTTTATTTGGTTATACCGCATAATATCATTTTGCAGGATTTGTCTAACAAGCAGTACTTTATTCTTATTTGCAGGATTTTATCCTTAAATGCAGGATTTTATTTGCAGTATTTAATCCTTTTAAGCAGTATTTGATTTTTATTTGTAGAGTTTTATCCTTAAATGCGGAATTTGGTTCTTATGAGCAGAATTTTATTCTTATTTGCAGTATTTTATCCTTAAATGCAGAATTTGGTGCTTACAAGCAAAATTTAACGTTTATTTTGTTTGATTGTTTTGGCAATTGAGAACTAGGCGCCCGAACAAACTGTAAAATTTATTCACTGATTGTACGAGCTCTGTGTTCTCAATCGCGCAAAAATATCGTCATCTGGCATCTAAATAAATGCCAGATGAAGTTATTTTTGCGCGATTTTATAAGGCATTTACTTGCCTTATAAAAACATATTTCTATTGCCAAAAGTACGGAAGGCTTATATTCAGTAATTTTATTGAATCTTTTGTGAAATGATACTGTTACACTATAGACACAATAAATAATCCTTAAAACCAAAACATAATTTACAACAATCAACTCTAAACTCTTCAGAATAGAGTTATTTGTTGTCAATCACGTTTTTTCGAGTTATGTCATTTGCGACAATTTTATACCGAATGAGCTCAAGGTATATAGATTTGCTTGATTTTTGACGTTCCATACGTGTGTTCAAATAATATCTGCAGGCACCTTTAAGGCACCAGGCACGTTTAATCATACGTGTTGCTGTTGATAGTCAAAAATCAAACAAATCTGTAGACACCTTTAGGAAGCTCGCACACGGCGACTTTTTAAAGCGATTCAGTAGCGCATTTCGTTAACACGCGTCTGCATCGCTACTTTTGGCCGTTTGTCGCGTTTTATTTTATTTAATTCTTTATGCACAAGTAAAAAACACTGTACAAAGGCGGACTTAATGCCTTAGGCATTTTCTGCCAGTCTACCTTAGGGTGATGCAGAGATAAAACATGGTAGGTGCAACTAAAACAACGTTAAACTGAAAATAAATATACAGGAATAAATACATAACGTTATATAACATTAACATATACGTTTTCAACGCGGGCCTGCATCGATGCTGCATCGTGTCGTCGATGTAGAATCGTGGTTACGTGGGGGAAAGGTATACGACAGCGACAGCATCGCGGCTTTATCGCGGTCCTTTCGCGATTGTATCGCTACTGAATCGCTGCAAAGTTGCCGTAGGGGCGTTTCCTTACTTTTACTTATGATCACTGATTAAGATGGTACAATTTATACTATATTTGTTGGACTCACCTCCTGTAGCGCGTCGCTTGTATTCCCTCTTAGCTTTTCTCTCCAACGCTTCTGTAGAAAAGATGTGGAACTTGAATAGGGTAACGAAACATCGCGCCTAAATTTATTATTATGTTCAAACTTGTTTAGGTTTACCAGTGGCGTGCATTGCATATAGGCAAGTAGGCAGTGCCTACCTCATAAGATTGCCTACTTGCCTATATGCAATGCACGCGCCTGAGGTTTACATCCGTACCATCTCCAATTGGGTCCAGTTGAAAACCAGCGCCAGGCACTAGTGGTCTGGCATTTATGCTGAACTGGACCCATTTGGCAAAGCCGCTAGGCACACAGCAACCATAATAATATTATAATTTTAAGCCTTTTCTTTATTATTATTTTATTTTTATTTTTGTTTGGTCTGTGTGTCTTTGTGTGCTGCCAAATAAATGTTTTTTCTTTCTTTTCTTTCTTTCTAAATTCTGGTGAAAATCTTATTTTTTATAGACAATAGTGCTGATTTTGTTATACACAACAAACTTAATTTTGACACAGCCGGGGTTTGAACCCGCGACCTCTGCCTCACCGTGGCATGTTTTTCTCTCTGATAAAAAAAGAAACGGAAATAAATGAACTGTCGACTAAAATTTTGACACAATTTTACACGACATCGCAACGTCGGAACGTGGCGATTAAAAGCACACTGAAGTTGATTCAAATCAACACGTAGTTTAGTTTGAATTTTGACAGCACTAAAGCGTCACTTGTCCTTTTATCGTGCTGGATGTTAGAAAAAGATAGCATACTCTCATTAGTTTAGTAGGCGCCTGTCAGAATCGGCGCCGTTGCATTGTATTTATTTAAGGATACTTTATTTAGTTTTTTTTTTTATTTCTTTTTTTAAAACGTTGCCCCACACTAGGATTTCTCCTGTGTCGTGGGTGCGTTTACAAACACAAATTTCACATACACAAACAGCCAGACCTATGTGCAATGCGAGAATCGAACCCGCGACACGTCGCGCAGCAGCCAATCTCTCAGCCACTGCGACAACCGTGCGGTCAAATTTTATGAACAAGGCGACAGCATTTTTGACTAGTTTTAAATTACTTGTTAATCAAAAATAACACGTTTTGCTGACCATCTGATCAAGCAGTCTGGGGTAGATTCTACCCGTTTTACTAAACGACTTACCTTATGAGACCCATATCAAAATAGTAAAAAAATTAAACTTTTCATTCTGGCTACATATCATAGAATTAAATAGGCTTTCAGTAACTAAGGCTGAATATAGTCCGGGATTCGACTTTAGTAGCCTTTTAGGACACCGAGAAAGTGACCTATAACTTGCTGGGAACCACAAGGCACCACAGCATTTACATAATATTTACACACAAACAGACAGAAAGCCCCCACAACAACAAAAAATGTTATAGAAACATGAAATGATACCTGTTCATTATTTTTGATCTTCTAAGGCTTGAGGGAGTGTTAGGTAGTAAGTTTCTGATAATTATCATGATAATTATTTTGAAAGAGAGGAAACAATCATTGGCATTGATAATTATTTTGGTAAATATCGGATAATTGCTTTGATAATTATCGGATAATTGCCTTGATAATTTTTCTGATAATTATCGGATAATTACTTTAATAATTTTCGGATAATTGTTTTGATAATTATCGGAAAATAATCTTGATCAAATATTAATACGTCCCTCGTTTATCTAACAGGTCGTTTATCTATTGGTTAGATAGAAAGCCGACCCCATATTAGTACGATAATGTAGAATTGAAGATGATAATGTTACCTAACTCCCTCGCCCTCTTTCTAGCTAGGTACTCTGGGCTCGATTTGTCCACGCGTGGGCGTCCGCGCTTACGCTTTTCCCCACTTTCAGGGGTCCTGTTATTCATCATTGCCGCTGAAAAAAAAATAAACAAAATATAAAAATAATGAAAACAAAATGATACAATCGTTTGGTCCCCTTGTGGTTCCCAGCTGTGAAAAAGTACAGATTGTAACTGTCGGGGAACACCCACTCGGGCAGCGCATTCCACTGTTTGGCGGTTTTCACAATGCAAGTGGAATCAAAGCGCTTCGTTCGGGTTTTAGGTATATCAACCATGAACCGATGGCGCTTATTCGTGCTTCTGGCCGTCCGATAAAAAAAAGGGCAGGATGGAATTAGATCATGCAGATCTGAAGCACATTCTCCGAAATGTATCCGATAAAAAACCTATCGGGTTTTTATCGGATACATTTCGGAGAGTGTTCTTTTTTTAAGAATCGGATATATTTCGGCTAGCAACTTTACGCCGATGCTCAAGACTTAGGAGCTTGGTCTGAACAAGACCAAGATTCAAATAATTTAAATTAATTTAAACACTTTTCTAATGCTTACCCATTTCCTTGGCCTGTTTTCTGGCTGCCAAGTTAGCCAGATATTCTGGACTCGTCTTATCCACCCTGGGCCTGCCTCGCTTCCGTTTGACAGGAGTCGGTGGATCGCTGGTCTCAGCTGTGAGAGAAAGGTTTTTACAGATATACAGGTTGTCCCACGGCTAGGCCACATGGAGGGAAAGTACTTTAAATATTTGAAATAGGAAGTTTTGTTTCATGGATACTTCACTTTATTTTTGAAATTATGTAATACCACATTCAAAGATTTTTAAAAAGTTGCTTGCTTCATCTGGGATTGGAACCGACCAAATGTGAAAAAATAACATCCTGTATTTGTATGACGCCGATCGAAATGTTAATTGTAAGCGTCGGTTCCATTCCCAGATGAAGCAAGCAACTTTTTAAAAATCTTTGAATGCAGTATTACTTAATTTCAAAATTAAAGTGATGTCTCCATGAAACAAAATTTACTATCTACAATATTTAAAGTACTTTGCTTCCATGTGGCATATTAGCCGTGGGACAACCTGTACGTATGCAAATAAATAAAATTCAAGTATTTCATACAAAAACATCCATATCACTCGACAAAATGAATGGTACACAGTGGCGTGCCTACACAATGTATGGTTCAACAAGAGTCATGTTGAAAGATTCAACATGTCCCTTGTTTAACCATACATTGTGTATAATCAACTCGCTGTGCCCCGGGGTTTCATCTGCCGTTTAACTAAAAAAAATGGATTACTTACCCGCCCGCGCTATGGCTTCGTTTTCGCTACGCGTTCTTGCTGACTTTTTTTCTTCTCGCTGGGCTCCTAAGGGTCATACCGTAATGTTAAATAGCCTATACAATTCCTCATAAATCTAAATATGTATATAAAAAAGAATTTTTCGTATCCGACCGGTAGTTTCAGAGATTTACGCGTTTAAGGTGGATCCGTCAAGGTTGCGCACGGAATTCAAAATATCTTGGGTTTTTTGCAAATTGCAGGGCTGTTTTACGTTGTATGTTGATCCAAATTCGATTCGCGACAGTAATGTTAATATAGTTAGTAGTTACTTAGTAATAATCATCAATATACACCTCAAAAATTATATTTGAGGAAAATCGTAATGATTTCCCGAAATAATCGTATTTTCCTCAAATATAAATTCGAGGGATATATTGATGATTTTAATGATTATTATTTAGTAACTATATTGCCGTTACTGTCGCGAATCTTGGATCAACATACAACGTAAAACAGCGCTGTAATTTGCAAAAAAACCCAAGAGATTTTGAATTTCGCGCGCAACCGTGACGGATCCCCTTTGAACAAACTCTTCAGCTTCATAATATCAGTATACATAGATACTGATCTATGTATACTGATATTATGAAGCTGAAGAGTACACTAAAAGTTTGCGGAACACTGGTTCCGCAAACTTTTAGTGTTTAAGGTACACGTAGGAAATCGGAAAATTTTGGAGGTACACCATAAATGAAAAATCAATTTTAACACAGGTACATTACTACAACATAACAATAAGCAACGAAACAAAAACGCGTTGTGAATTTAACTTAAAGAGATAACTTTATTTTTCCGAGGTACACCAACTAATGACCACGGTACACTAGTGTGCCGCGGCACAGCCTTTGGGGAAGTTGCGGAACACTGGTATAGATGACTGTGTGAGTACTTACCAGTGCTGATTGGCTCCTGTTTCTGTCTCGCAGCATACAACTCTGGCGGTACGAAGTGTGATACAGGAGAGCGGTAGTCCACGGATAGCGGCAACCCGCCAGGCACTAAGGCAACATTATGACATTTTACAACATTACCCATATTTACACGGTAAAATTACGCGTATCATTTTTCAATTCGGCGACGCCACCTCCCGCTCTAACGTCTCGACGGGTACTGGTCGGAGACCGCGAGCGCGATTGCCATGCGTTTTAGATTTATGAAGCATAACGCTTTTTTATTACGTAACGAACATACCTAAATTTTTTTTTTTTTTGTAATAGGTTTGCGTTTGACCGCCATCTCGCCTGATGTTAAGCGATGACGCGGTCTATGATGGAGCCCGCTTGCCTAGAAGAAACCGATTCACTCGTGACTTGAAGACTGTCGGAGAACACCCTTTCGGGCAGTGCATTCCACTGTTTGACGGTTTTTACAATGAATACATTTCTAATACCTATTTCTATAAATAAACATACCTTGATTCAACCCATAAATCTCCCCGTTGTGTTCAACCTTGGTTTTCTTGTCGGGAGTCTTCTTCTGACCCCCCTCGTTGCTCTCCTCTCGTTTCAACTGCGGCAACGCAGAATCCAGCTGACTTTCGCAAAGCGCCATATTTGATTTTTAATTTATACTGAAAAGAGAGTTTGAATGTAATTAGTCGGAGAAACTTAAACCGTACATCATCGTATAATTTGCCCCTTGACCCCCAGGTGGACTCGACGAGGGTCTACGCTGGCGTGAAAAATAAATGAGGGTTCACAAGTTGTAAGTGGGGGATTGGGGGTCCACGAAAATTTAACTGGTTTCGATAGTAAAGAACAAAACAACTTCCGTCAACTACTTACTCATCATTAACAGCAGTTAACGAAGACTGTTTTAGCTTAAAATCTATCGCAAAATATCTGCTAATAGTTACCATTGATCGCAGATCGAAGCAGCAAAAAAAAATATAAAATATTTTAGCATTTACGTAAGTTTAACATGTAGACTTCTTGGTGCGGAAGTGAAGCGGAAGGAAAGCGGAATGGGGAAGCTTACCATACAATTCAAACCAGAATCATTCTATACTCATATTATGTACTAGCACTTGTCGCGGACTTCGTCCGCGTGGCCCACAGGAACTGTACATTTTTTGGGATAAAAAGTAGCCTATGTTACTGAGTGATAATGTAGCTTTCTATTGGTGAAAAATGGTTAAAATCGGTCCATTAGTTTCGGTGACTATTCGGTAATATAATTATATTCGGTATAATATTAGTATAATGTAAATTAAATATAACCTACTAAAAATCTGTAAGGAAGTTGTATGTGTACATTGAAGATATTCCGGAAAAAAACAGTCGAGACAGGGTACTGGGACGTAACCATGACCAAAAATATTTTTAGGGATCCGTACCTCAAAAGGAAAAACGGAACCTTATAGGATCACTTTTTTGTTCGTCTGTCATGACCACGCGTGGAGTCATCTGCTCATAGATGGCGCCACTAGAAATATGGAATAGCGCCATCTATTATCAAGATATAATATTATATATCTACTATGATGTAATAGTGGCATAGATGGAGCTATTGCATATTTCGGAATACTCAGGGCGCGAGTCGTACTCGTACTTGTCCAGTTTTTTTTTTAATTCCACCTGAGTTTCAGTGGAGGGGTCAAGCTAAATCTCATATCTTACCAAGGGTGGAGAGGGGATCGAAAAATCGCCTCACGTAATTAATGGACGCCCCTAATATTTACTTCCGCTTATTGTGCCTTGCTACAATGTATCTCGTTTAACCTGTCATTCGGTATACAACTGAAGCACAATGGGGTGCACCCTACCCTTCAAAACACATGTCTTCAATAGTACACCTGTTATAAAGTCCCTTAGATATCAGGTTACTGTAGAAAAAACCGGACAAGTGCGAATATGACCTGCCCTGAGGGTTTCGTACAAAATGTAAGTTTGTAATTGCTATTTTTTTAACTACAAATACATAGCTAACTACAAATTCAACGATTTTCGGATTTTTTCCATTTGTGCTATGTATTATTGTTACAGGAGCACATCTCTGCACATGTTTTATGTGTGTATAGTTTAGTTGGCAGAACCAAACTATATTATAGTTTTTATTTATTTTGTATAAATATTTTCGATTATACTACGATATCAATCGAAAATTTGGGCACTGGTTAATTTGTCACATTTAACGACTGCGTGTATTGAAACGCGCCACTTAACATCAATAGCGGGGGATTCCCCGCGTCGTCATCTAATCTCTGACTCTCTACATGACTGAAACTGAACTAACTGTCAATTATCCCTTAAGGTGCCATAAAGGGAGCTATTAAATATAATATTTGCCACCTTAGATACCCCCACCCCGACCATTTTGGACCTGCTTGCGTTTAAACTACGATTTCTTGATATTCTAATAAGATTCCTATGTTACATATAATCTATTTGATAATTATCTGATAATTATCATGAAAATTATCGTGATAATAATAATGATAATTATCGTGATAATTATCAAGGTAAATTATTGTGAGAATATTTACCTTGATAATTTCAAACCCTGATGTAGATAGTTCATCAATAATAAACTAAAATATTCCACTAGAAATATGCAATAGCGCCACCTATGCGCAAGATGCCGCTATGCTATGCCTCCACCCGTTAAGGGTCTTGATTTACGGACAGACGGATGAAAAAGTGATCCTGTAAGGGTTCTCTTTTTTAGGTATGGAACCCTAAAACTTGGAAAAAAATATCAAATCGAATGAGGCAATGTTATAATTATGGTATCAGTCAAAGGCCATTTCCAATGCAAATGTAAGTAATAGTTCTTTGTCATAACCAGTGGTCGGAAGAGGTAGTGCTAATTCACCTAAGCTTCGAGGAACAGAGATGAAAACTGGAGACTTCCTTACAACATTACAACACAGAACTCACTTCTGCCTGACATACGAGATCTAGAACCATATCTATATTTAAAAAGCGCGTCAAAGAACATTACCTCTCCTCATAACTGTGATTATCTATACATTTATAGGATATATATTTATATATAGGTATGTATGTATGTATTTATGTATGTACTTTAATATACATAGGTAAAATTATTGTAGTTGCATTTTAGTTTATTTTATTCTATTTACACACTGTGTCTACATTTCTCATCCAAATCTCCTGTCGCAGGTCTGCTGGAAGAAATTTCATATGAAATAAGCTGTACCTTTGTGCTCAATTATCTGTCTACATTTTTAAATTTATAAATGTTTGTGTGTACATAAATAAATAAATAACTTTTTTCTGGGACAAAATATGGTACCGGACTATTTTTTTTTTATTGTGAATCTGTAAACTATTTGAAAAAAAGACAATTAACACCAAAAAAACCGATGAAACATCTACAAAATTGGCAAAGTTATAAGCGTTTTAAAATGATTTGCTAAACACGGACGGCACTATCATGCAGTGACGTAACACCACCTATGTCCGCTTCGCGTGACAAAGACGGAGCGATACTCCCTCCAAAAACTTTAAAAGCGTCATGTTTTTCATTTTGTGATTTTTTTTTATTTTATTTTACTTTTTTGTTGGTCCTATTCCTTCTTTGGAATAAAATAATTTATTTGTACTTTTTCAATAGTAGTCCACTACCATATTCCTTGGTTATTTTAGGTGTCCCAATCAAATATCCTGTTACAGGCCTACCACTTAACTGATTTGATTCTGCTATTTAGCATGAAAAATAACCGATGTATGATTCTGCACAACACTGCCTAGTTCAATTTGATATTTTTTTCATTTAACAATGTTTTTTCTTTAGATTTAAGTGTTAAAGTCAAGTAATGCCTAGGACCTAGGACACTAAAAGTTGGTGAACGAGAATCGGTGCTGAAAGAAAACTTTTAACACCGTAAAAAACTTTATAACATATTGACATTCAGGGCAGCCAACATAGCGTCGAAGGGACTTCTTATGCTCCTGACATCCATAATGAGCTGATTCGACTCTGCGCACCGAATAATTATCTCCGTAGCAGAAAACATCGGCTGCTAGACGTGCCTTCATGTCGGACTGCAGCCCGTGCTGCATCTCCCATACCGCGCGTATTGACCGCACTAAATAAGCTCGTGGAAGCCAACCCCGACTTCGATATATTCTATAATAAATTCGCCAATTTAATGGTTATATGCCTACTTTTTTTGAAAATAATAAGATTTGAATAATTTCTATTATCAGTCTATGTTTGTAATTATTATAATTTTGTACTTTGATTTATGTAATTGGTGTGTATATGCCGTGTAAATCAATAAAATAAAATAAATGTGAAACAAACTATGGTAGTGCTAGTTGAACAATAACAAAAATCAATAATAACGGGAGATTTGACAATCAAATTGATTAGGCTTTGAGAATTTGGTCAATAGGAGACTCAGTATCGTCAAATGCTTGAACTATAAAGTAATAATAATTTAGACAAATGTAAACATTGACAAGTAGCTGTTCAGTCCCTATTCATGACACCTGTTAGATCTAAACAGGTTTTCAAGTTTAAGATTTTTGAGAATCGATCATGAGACATACTAACATTTTTAAAGTGATTTTAGTCATGTATTAGTGTTATGTGTTAATGAATTTGATATTTATGGTTGAATTGTGTTTATTTTTTATGAGCTGTGGCCTCACTAAGCGTTAAAGATAGGTAGATAATCCTTAGATGAAAAAGTTCACAAGTATTATTAAAAATATAAAACATAAACACAGTCCAATCTTATATACAAGCTTTTATCTCGGCAGACACCATGGTAACGCAAATTAAAGGCTTATCAATACTTTCAAAATTACTCAGAGCTGGAATCCTTACCTTAAACATGAAACTCCATTTAAAAAACAAAAAACACTTAAATAAACCACTTTTTTACACATAAAACTTACAATATAACAATTTAAACTATATTTCCACTCAATATATACTAATATAACAACAAGAAACGCGTAAATTGTAAAATAAAGTTCTGAAACTAAATAAGTACAATCAATTTTCTTTTGCACGACTACTCATGATTAGGCGATCGGAAATATACACTAATTCAACGTTTTCCGATGTTAATTTATAACGTCACTACATCTTTGTTGTTTGAGAATGCTTTTAAAAGTGATTTGAAAAGTTTTTAACGTAGATTATCGGAGATATAAACAAAATTCACGGCGTATTTTAATATTCCTAGACGTCCATTTCAGTACACTCGGTAACGCTACTGCCACAGGAAGAATTGAGATAGCAAGTGTATTTTTTTTATGGCAACATTATGTGTTACATGGCCAAATCTTGTCTGCTGCGTTGACGTCTCAATGGCATTGTCCGATTCACAATAATAAAATCAGGAATTTTAAATTATTATTCGAAAGGTTATTAAAATGAAATTAATTATTTAGATATGTATTTAGCACCTACTATATTCATTTTGGTTCATTAAAACCCAGTAAAAACTTGGATATTACGTAATGTTAATAGAATAATATCTAATAGTATTTGTTGCCGATCAAAATAATTAATATTAACACTTGTGAAATAGCTTTTTTACTTGGAAAAAAATGTAAAATATGTTTTTTGTGATGTATTTGGCTTAGAACATTCATTTTTGTAATTTTCTCAATTAATTAAACTCAAATGAATGCACTTCCAGTGTTAATCTCTAGTTGAACTTCGGAACAAAACGTCCAAGTGTTTTCTCGAATACCGTGACATCAGAATCTTTTCATTTTATCCGTTTAACAAGGAAAATTAACAAAATCTAAACGAAAAGCTTAAAAATAAAGATAAAAACAGTAAAAATAATGTTTTAATTTTTACAACAACATAAAATTATACTGATTAATAACAGTTGATAAAAATAATATTAGTTTTTGTGAAATAACGAGCAACATTCATGGGTGTGGGGCATGAAGAGAGACAGTACTAAATAGCGATAGTTATAGGTAGGTCGAGCGTCGAGTTGGCATTGTAATAAAGTACTTGACGTGTTTATCGTCGGGCGCGTTATCGCAGGCTCTTTGTGCGATTTCACCTTGTTACGGTCGCCTTTCATAGTTATACTCTGACGTAAATCATCGTTTATTTTCTTATTTTTTTCTAATTCTACTTTATTTACACTATATTTTTAGGATATCAATTTTTTTTAATTTTAAACTTGCTGTGATTTTTTTAAAATTGGGATCTTGATGTTTGCATTTAAAAGTATTTTACTTATTACGTAAGTTTAATCGTAATTTGAATAAGAAAATCATTTTGTTGTTTCTGAGTAACTTAAACTAATGGTTTTAATAAAAATTATGAGTCATTCTAAATATAGGTATCACAAAACATTGAGAATTATAATTATTTGATAATCATTACCGGAAGTAGCTCTGTATCTCATGACTACTTTATTTCTATTTATTGTCTGAAACGTTGTTTAAATAATTCTACTCAATAACAATTTTGATTAAAGCTTGTATCAGCATATTTTTCCTTTGAAATAATGTTCCAAAAAGCGGTTTTGTTTACAAGAATTTTATTTTAGGCAAATGTATCGACTGTTATCAAACAAAAGATTACCCAGTGTGTTTATTATTGATTTGTTTCCATGACACAATTGACAAAGCCTGAACGAAAATCAATAGTTTTGCGAAGTAGGGGCGGGGTTAGGCATTAGGTACTAGAAAGAGACAACAAGTGATCTACATTCGAAAATTACGAAGATTAGAAGCTATTACTGTACTTTTACTAGAATGAGCTGTCAGCTGGTTCTATGTAATAGGTAGGTACAAACAAGCGTAATCTTAAAGACTAGTAAGTAGTAATAGATCATTACTTAGTTAATTTAGATTGGTTCTAAAATTAGGTTAGGTTTCTCATTAGCTAATGTTTATAATGTTTTTTAGTTCTCAGTATTAATTACTTCCCCAAGGCAATTAAAAGAAATGGATTAGGTACCTAGGGGAATAGTAAACTGTGTCAAACGTTAGCCAATTAATCTTATTATGGGTTCACTGTAATTTTAATAAAGTCGTAGCTAATTACGGCGATAATGAGAGGCAAATTATGGATTAAAACTTGAGTATTTTGCGATAGTAATATTAAATAATTACGTGATGAACGACATTTTATTTGGTAGATCGGAAAAAAATAAGTTACTACTTACCTACGACAACCCATTACTAAAATCATGCAATGAATAAATTCATAATAAATTACCTATGATTAAAAAACTGGTAATTAAAAAGAAATCGGAAAATAATAAAAAAACGGAAAATACATTAAAAACAATAATTGTATTTTTAACCACAGAAAGTAAAATTCAAATCTTAATATGGCAATACAAATGCACCTCCCCGTAATAAAAAATGTAGACCTACAGAGGGCGTTTGAAAGTTCATCTAACGTCAAAAGATCAATTTTGAGTTCAATGAACTCGTGCATAGATAAAACAGGATAAAACTTTTTACAAACGCTTTTTTTGTTATTCCAACTTCAAAATTAAGGAGGTTTTAGTTCGACTGTTTTTTAATTTATGTTGTCGCACTATTTCCTTTAGTCTAACCGATTTTGATACGAATTGGTCCATATACATAGATTAGTGAAGACTAGACTTGTTCTTTGGGGACAAAAAAAGAGTTCATTCTCTTGTCTTACTGGCAGGTGCGGTCGAAGCCAAAGACTTTAGGCGGGGGGTCATCATACCACAGCCGAAGATGGGGGGGGGGTTATATCGATTAATGCCAACGTACTATACCGTGAATTACCGTGTTTCGCACATTTTTACACGACTTTGGGGGTCTGACCCCTACGACCACCCTCGGATCGTCACTGCCTATGGCAACAGGGGTCCCTGTTGCTGACTGTAGAACGTGCTCTCCGAGCGGAGGAGTCTCGATGTGTAAAGAACTTTCACCCATCTAAGGACTGACCGCGGCAAGCGCAGCTTAACCTCGCAGATCGATCGATCAGCGCGGCTATCATTTAGCCAAGCACCATTAATAACAAAATTGCTTGTTGTTATAGTCTAGTAGTCACAAGCATGACTGCTGAGCATAGGGTCTTGGGTTCGATTCCCAGATCGGGCAGTTTTATTATACCGGCTCCACACGATCCTCCAACAGTCCAACTGTTTGTCCAACCTTCCACGTGTGGAAAGATAGGTCGTGCACTCAGATCATAGAAACAAGGAGCTATGCCATCATAGCAAATAAGTACGAGAACAACTGAGGCCACTTTTAGTACAGTTTTCGACACAATTGCAAGCCCTCCTTGTGAATATTATTATAAAGATCTCCCACACATTACAAATTCCGCACAACCTCAATCTAACACTGTTAATCGTCACTCAATACTAGCACTAAACTAAAACACTGTATTTAAACATCGACAGTGTTCAGTTCGTCGCCAGCGTGTACGTTTTTATTACGACCAATTAAATCTTCAAGCTCCATAACGCCTTGGCACAGCTCCCTTGTTTCTATGATCTGAGTTCGTACATGTTTAATGGTGTTGGAGCAGCGTTGCCAGACTTTTTTTTGGGTAAAGCGGGATTTTGAAACATTTTATGTAAAAAAAGCGGGCTATTTCGACTATTTCATCCGTGTATTATTTATGAACGAATCACAAAACGTCAGACTAATCAAAATATTCCATTCAACTAGGGATGTCGAATTGATTGTTCGGATCAAATACTGAGGTATCGATTAACAAAAAATCGAGGCTTAGAAGATCGATTCCTCAAAAACTGTAATTTTTTCTATAATTTCAGTTTAATTTTAGGTGTAAAAAAAAGACACTAACCTAAAATAATCGATCCTTTATCGTTTTTAATTGTCGTTGTTAAAGCTGTAAAAAGTATAAGACTTTCCTAAATTTAGGTCAAAATGAAAAGTTATTTTGAATTAAACAATTTTCTCATGTAAATCGATTAATCGAATAGTCGATATTTTGGGCTTCGATTAATCGATTTCGAATTGCCATCCCTAGCTACATTCCATACAAATTCCAAACGTCAAACAAAACAAAACGTCGAATATTATTTACAATTTATTGTGAAAACGAAACGAGTGCTTTGTTTTTACTATTAGTGTTTTATTTGATATTGATAAATAAAATAAACACTAATGAAATTAGCATAATAATCAATTCAGCGCACCATCGCAAAAATAAATCAAGCTTTTCTGAATCACGTCGATTAGAATTTTCTTGATTTTCCTTCGTCTAGTGGAAAATTAAGAAAAACAAACTGCGCGCGTGATTTTTCATTTTATTTTGAATAACAATGAGTAGATGTGATTTTAAAATTGTGTTATTAGGCAGTGAACATGTTGGAAAAACAAGTTTAGTTCTCCGATTCGTTAATTGCCGTTTCAATGCCGATATTCCTTATCAAAACGTAAGTAATCAGTAAATTAATTTGTTTGTATAAACGCCATAAATCACACCTGTTTTTTTTTCTAAAGACTTAAAAGTGCACAGTCATGCATCCATATTCAGCCAATGACAGACCCACATAATTAGTGATTCTATGAATTAATTAGGCTCCAATGACAGTAATTACTTACATTATTATAGATTCTACTACTTAATTAAGTCTTTTATTTAACTAGAACTAAAGTGTAAATTTTCTGAATGAAAAATCAAATCAATACATTTCTTTTACCTACATTGATTTCAGGGTGATAATCTTAACAATTTATTAATTATGAATAGTAAACTCGCCTAGTAGCTGTAATGGATGCAGGTGACTGAGATGCAGCCCGATACACAAATTTTGATTTGATTGAATAAAAAGAATTATGAGATGCAGCCAGATACACAAATATTGATTTAGTTAAATAAAAAGAATTAAAATATTTAAAAAAGTTTAATCTCCATCTAAAACAGGGTATTTACAGGTGTTCAGGGCCTGCAGTCTCGACTTAGATAGCAATTGGTTTACGACCGAAATCGGTTCCGCTGTATTTTTTCATAGATAGCAAGTATAGCAACCAAATTCGGTCATAAAGTGATTGTTATCTATGTCGAGACTGCAGGGTCAGGCCCCAGAGAGAGGAATATTCTAACAATACAGGTTGTGTCCAGCAGGGCTAACATGCGCGCCGCGACAAATTTTGTCGACTGTTTTGTCTCGCTCTTACTCGTGCGAATACGAGACAAATGCACGATAAAAGCGTCGACAAAATTTTGTCGCGCCGCGCATGTTAGGCGCTGGAGTAGGTACCGCTTTCTGAATCAAGCCTTTGATCCAACTGCCTAATGAGAGCCTCCTCAGATGTAGGTAGAGTCTGTTAAAGATAATTTTATTCTTTTTAGGGTTCCGTAGCAAAATGGTAAAAAAGGAACCCTTATGGTGCGACTTCTTCTGTCTGTCTGTCACACCTGGTTATTTCAGCAACTACTAATGCTATCGACTTGAAATTTGGAGCAGTTATAAAGAATGCTTGTCTAACTTTATTGCAAACTAGCAAACCCCGCGAACTCCGATTCGCCACCAGATTTTCCCGCTTTTCTGTTGAAATTTTCCTGAATTTTCTTTGCTATAAACCTCACGAAGCCCAAGACCTTTCCAACGAATGCAAAACCGTGGAAATCGGTTCGTGCGTTCTGGAGTTATATCGTCAGAAAGGAAAACCCGACTTATTTTTATATAGTAGAGAAAAAAAGCCAAAAAATATTTTTATTGTCATTGCAAAAGGGGCCGGAGTGGGGGTCCAAAGGTCGTTACGACAAGCGGCACAACGATAGCCGAGACAACATTCCACATGTCAACAATCTCATGCCCTAAGTCGAGGTATTTGATGCATCCAATACTGATATAAATATTGATGCATTCCTAATTTTTAATATTATAAAGCTAAAGAGTTTGTTTGTTTAAACAAATCTCTGGAAATACCAGTTGGATTCGAAAAATGATTTTTGTATATGATAGCCAGATTCATGAGGAATAGTATAGGCTATTTAACATCACGCTATGACCCTTAGGAGCCGAGCAACGGGGGTGAAACCGCAGGGAACAGCTAGTATTATTTAAACGGAGAATAATTCAGTTTTAGTTGTCTGATAAGGAGGGATGTCTGTCCTTCACAGCGTGATAAACATGTGATTGTACTCACTTGTTTGAAAAACATTGTTTTTATCAATAATTTACGGTCCAGACAATGTCAGGGATGGGAAAGTGATTGCCTTTATACATAAATACAAAATACATTGATCAACAAGTAGAATTACTTATGGTTAGGGCGGGATTGAGGGTAGGGCAACAGGGGCTGTGGCCCCGGGGCCTCCACAACTCGATTTTTTTATAAATAAAAACAGGAAAATCTGTCTGTCAAAGAGAAATAAGTTCACATTCACATGGTATTATTTTGAAAAACATTTCTAATTTTAATAGGATGATATATGAAAATTTATGGATTATGCAAAACATGAACTCTTTGTTTCATTCTGCTCATTAAGAGCATTTTTTTATTGAAATTAAATGGTAGGTACCTACGGTTGAAAAACTGAAATTTTTATTTCGTCTGTATATATTTTTTTGTCTGTTTCCTAAATTTTTCGGGGTCTCTAATTTTTGGTTGCTCCAGGGTCCTTCAAATCCGGCTTGTCTATACGTAATGAAGTCCCTCTAATTAGGTACTACTTTATTATTCGTCATTTCACTACACGCTTTTATGGCGGTTCAGAGAAGATATCTGTGAAGTTTCATCTGCATATAAAGTGCCAATATAGTTTCTGAGTAAAATGGCTGTGACATATGGATGGACAGACGGACAGGACGAAACTATATGGGTTCCGTGTTTGCCATTATTTTGCTAAAAAAAGAAGTACTAAGCAAACACACATACAAAAGATTTTGCTTTAGCTAATTCATTTAGATTTTTCCTGTTTCCTTAAATAATACCTACTCAATAATACTATCATATTTTTTTATTAAATAGTACTAGTACCTAATAGTTGATTCAGATATTATACCTACACCACAGTGGCGCAGGGTCCGTTTTTGTAAGAGGTAAGCCGGAGCTACAAATGCTTACCTGGCCACGAAAAGCTAATTAATAAAAGTAGGCAATACTGCCTGTGCTGTTTTACAAAGGGAAGCCGGTAGGAATCGTATTGTAAGGACCCTTCGCCACGCCCGGCCCTGGTTCAAGCCATGGTCTGGGGCGAGGGGGAGTGGGAGGCAGTCGCCTCCTTCTGCGAAGCAGTCATGCTAGCGAAGGAGGCGGCGGGACGGGAGAGGGAGAGATTCTCCCGTCCAAGCCGCCGCGGTAGACGCTCCGGGCGTCGGGAGCCGCGTGACGACTTCCGGCCACCGTAGGCGCGGGCCTGCGAGCGGTGACTAATGGGTAGCTCACCGTCCGATCAGGACCAGGCCCGTGCCGAACGGCGCGTACGTGTTCCACGCGCGCCTCAAAGAGATGTCAGCATCAAAGAGGGGGCCCATTAGGGCCCAAGCCTGCCGGGAAAGCGGGATTGTCCGGAAGGGATACCGCTGACCCGGACAAAAGGGCTAAGGAAGGAACACGGGTGGGTTTTAGTCAGTAACAGTCTGACACTCCCTTCCGCTCCGCCCAGAGCGGGAGGGGTCATTTGATGATTTCCCATCCTCAAAAAAAAAAAAAAAAGGACCCTTCGCCACTCCTACACCATGATTTGTAGGTTGGTTCTCGTTTATCTTACAATGAGTCATTTTATTACTCATGTTGTGATTTTTTATCTGTATTTGCACAATACCGCTTACGGTGCGGGTTATTTTAAAATACATTTTATGGGGGTTTAGGGGCTCGTGGCTAAATGACAGCCGCGCTGATCGATCGATCTGCGAGGTTAAGCTGCGCTTGCCGCGGTCAGTCCTTGGATGGGTGACCGTTCTTTACACATCGAGACCCCTCCGTGCCTCGGAGAGCACGTTAAGCAGTCGGTCCCGGTTGTCATAGGAATATCTTTGACAATCGTTACGGGTAGTCAGAAGCCCTAAAGTCTGACAGCTGGTCTAACATTCGAATACCGGTATTACCCATTAATTGGGTTGTGGAGGTCAGATGGCAGTAGCTCCACGTAAAATATTGATATTCAGCCGAAACTAGTTAGACTGGAAGCCGACCCCAATATAATTTGGGAAAAAGGCTAGGCAGATGATGATGACATTTTATGGGGGTTATCCGTTTGTCAGCAAGGCCTCAGCTCATAGCTTATAGGATCTTTTTGTTGTCCGTCTGTCATCAAGCCATCTGCTCATAGATGGCGCCACTAGAAGTATTACTATAGCGCCATCTATGATCAGTATAATACATATATCTACTATGATGTATTAGCGGCATAGATGGCGCTATTGCATATTTCGGAACGCTTAGGGCGCGAGTCGTACTCGCACTTGGCCGGTTTTTTTTATAAGCATAGATCATCCGTTTAGGAGAAGTAGGCCTTCAAAGAATGGTCTTATTTGCAGTTTGGGAGCGACCATTAATTACGTGAGGCGCTTAGGGTTGGGGAGGGAGGGGCTGAGGTCGAGCTATATTATAATTAATACCTATTTAATAATACATTGTGTGCAATAATCTCTAAATAAAAATAACTAATGTACTTAATAAAATAAAATAAATATCTAACAGCAAATTTGCAATAAAATTAAAGCTAAGCGCTCTTCCTCTCTCCTACTGTCTCCTACTAAACTTAGCTGTGCCCGACAGGGTCCATAATGATCTTATATATAGACTTAAATGTACCACCTGTCAAAACATTGTGGAATGCAATAAAGTATTGAGTATTGAGTATATCTCGCCAAATATTACGTATTTTTTTTGTCGCAAGAAACTAAACTTGCAAAAATATTGGGTATTTAAGTAAAACCATGTTTCTTCACTAAAATATGGCTAAATCCTACACAATAATATTTTCTCACTGTGACACTAGACTTTTTTAAATAAATCCAACGCAATAAAATCACAGAATAACATATTTACACAAAAAATACGCAGTTTGAAAAATCTCTGGTGAGATTTGGAGGGGGGGTGAGGGGTTGAACCAGGGGGTCGATAAATCGCCAAACTCACTTCACGTAATTAATGGACGCCTTCTTTAGGGTCTCCCTTAATATAATTTTTTTTTGTTCCAGACGGTCGGTGCGGCGTTCTGCGCTAAAACAATGCTATCAAATGGAAAGGACTTTAATATTGGCATCTGGGATACGGCAGGCAGCGAAAGGTAAACAAAAACATCACGCTTTTATCATCCGAGGGGCTAGGCAGAGGCGCGGTCCCAGGGGTCACGGGGGTCATGACTCCCCCCAAAATCGTACAAAAATGCGCCAAACACGGTAATTCACGGTATGTCACTTCGGCATTAATCGGTATGACCCCCCCCCCCCCCTAAAGTCTTCAGCTGCGGTATGACCGCCCCCAAATCGCCGGCTGGTACCGCGCCTGGCTAGGCAGAGGTGTATAGTACACACACTTTTGGTGTCTGCCGGCCTAGCATGACCACGATAGAAACGGGTTTTGTCTACAGAAGTATAGACAGTGACAAATTGTGGAAAGATTTCTACCGTTTTTTGCATTTTTATTTATTTTATTTTATTGATTTACACGGCATATACACACCAATTACATAAATCAAAGTACAAAATTATAATAATTACAAACATAGACTGATAATAGAAATTATTCAAATCTTATTATTTTCCAAAAAAAGTAGGCATATAACCATTAAATTGGCGAATTTATTATAGAATAGATCGAAGTCGGGGTTGGCTTCCACGAGCTTATTTAGTGCGGTCAATACGCGCGGTATGGGAGATGCAGCATGGGCTGCAGTCCGACATGAAGGCACGTCTAGCAGCCGATGTTTTCTGCTACGGAGATAATTAATTAATTAATTAATTGCATACAATGAAGAGAAGAAATGTCTCTATTCTTCAGTAGACAACATTCTGATAAACTAAGCAGTAGGTAAGCACGGGTCGCCGCGTACTCGGGCAGATGACATAACGAAAGAACTTTGTCTATTCTTTGGTAGAATAGAGGTACAATTGGTCATGCTAAGCGTGGACATTGACATAATACCTATTCTGTTGCTCTTTGATTGAATTTACAACAACAGCTTTCTACAGAATTGGCTATGGTATAAACCTCAGATCATAGAAACAAGGAGATGTGCCAAGGCGCTATCGAGCTTGATGCCTGATCTTGAGCAAATTGCTCATATTAAAAACGTACGCGCCGGCGACGAACCGAACACGATCGATGGTATAAATACAGTGTTTTAGTTTAGTGCTAGTGTTGAGTGACGATTAACAGTGTTAGATTGAGGGTGTGCGGAATGTTCAATGCGTGGGAGATCTTTTTATTCACAAGGAGCGCTTAATTATGCGCGTAATTGTGTCGAAAAATGTACTAAAAGTGGCATCAGTTGTTCCCGTACTAATTTGCTATGATGGCATATTTCCTTGTTTCTATGATCTGAGGTATAAACAGTGGAACTCATTGAATTTGAAGTGTGCTACATTACATTAGATCGGGTAAAAATTTAAAAGGCAAGCAGCGCAGTCCGGTTTTTAGGGTTCCGTACCAAAAAGGTAAAAAAGGAACCCTTATGGTGCGACTTCGTCTGTCTGTCTGTCTGTCTGTCACACCTGCTTATTTCAGCAACTACTAAAGCTATCGACTTGAAATTTGGAACAGTTATAAAGAATGCTTGCCCAACTTTATTGCAAATGAAAAAAGTCAAAAAATATTTTTATTTTCATTGCTAAAGGGGCCGAAGTGGGGGTCCGAAATTTTAAAGTGGGGTTACTAGGTCAAGTGACATATCATTGAAAGGGCTTGATTTGTACATTTCAAAATATATTTTCATTTTATTTTATGTCTCATAGTTTTCGACATATGATGAAAAATGTCTGAAAAAATACCATTCCCCCCCCCCCCCCCCCTTATCTCCGAAGTTTGCAAGTACGACTCGCACTTGGCCGGTTTTTTTTTATATACGTTTAACTTGATAATTTATCTTTTCGAAATCGACTGGATGTGAACAATGTAAGACCGGTCGTTGTGCCGATGTTTGGGGGTGCCGATGTTTGGAGGTGGCCTTTGTTCGGCAGTGTGCGTCTTTCGGCTGATAATATGATGATTTTATCAAAGTCAAAGTCAAAATATTTAAATTAGACCATTTACAGGCACTTTTGAATAGTCAAGCAATAGTTGTCAGTTAGTTTGTCCGTTAGTTGAAGCTAGTTGTCCGTTCCAAAGCGTAGATTCCTATGGAGAAGATCGGACAAGAAACTCCATGGTTACTCTTTTTCATCAAATTCAATTATACAATTTCTTTGATAACATTTATCATTTCAGGTACGAAGCTATGACAAAAATATACTACAGAGGTGCTCACGCCGCCATCATATGTTATGAACCTTCTTCCATGGCTTCTTGGAACCGATTGAGGCACTGGCTTCAGGAGTTGAGAAGTGTCGAAGAGGTTTGTCATCATTTCCATCACCGGCCTAGCTTAGATCATAGAAACAAGAGAGATGTGACAAAGGTATTGAACTTGACGCTTTGACAAAGTGATCATATTGCCGACGCAGTGAACGTTAGACCAGTTGTTACTTATGGGCTCCTGATTTCCCGTAACGACTGTCAAAGGTATTCCTATGTGTCCACGCACGGACATAGTTCCGCTGCTGCAGACGACAGAGGGGCGTGTGAGACGCGCAGGACGCCAAACCAGCGGTAGCCAATCAGGCGCCGCCTTGTATTCAAACCAGCGGGAGCCAATCAGGCGCCGCCTTGTATTCAAACCAGCGGGAGCCAATCAGGCGCCGTCTTGCTGACGGCGCAACAAGACTTCACTTCTCAACAAGCTTCACAGCGAACGGTCATTTTCTCTTTGTCTTGTAATATTCCGAATTATTATTGCTACAGCATTACATTGTTATATTTTCATACAGTCCATTAGTTTAATTTGCAAAATACCGAAGGATCGTACCAAACACTGACAACCGGGACCGACTGTTTAACGTGATCTCCGAGGCACGAAGGGGCCTCGATGTGTAGAAAACGGTCACCCATCCAAAGACTAACCACGGCAAGCGCAGCTTAACTTCGCAGATCGATCGTGATCAGCGCGGCTGTCATTTAGCCACGAGAAATTAAAAAATAATTTCCTTTTCAGAATTGTAAAGTGTACCTCTGTGGTACTAAAAAGGATCTTCTGGAAGATGGGTACGTCACTAGAGAAGTACCAGAAGATATAATAGCGACGTACTCTCAGGGGCTGCGCGGACATTTCTTTACTTCCAGTAAAACTGCGGAAAATGTGGGTAGGTGGGAATAATATTTATCTTTACTACTTACATTATCGAATTTTAAACATATTACACAAGCAGGTCCCCCGCTGTCAACACAGCGCATCCTCAGCAGCTCTGGCGACCTTACTCGCCACAGGAACACAACACTACCGGACAGTAGCGTTGTTTGGCTGTGGTGTTCTATATGGTAGTCAATCTATCAAGCAGGGCCTCAAGTCTGCTATTGCAATAGGGATGTTAACTACTTGCAATAACTAATTGCAAAAGGGGCCGGAGTGGGGGTCCAAAATTTTAAAGTGGGGTTACTAGGTCAAGTGACATATCATATGAAAGGACTTGATCTGCACATTTCAAAATATATTTTCATTTTATTTTATGTCTCACAGTTATCGACAATGAAGAAAAATGTCCAAAAAAATACCATTCCCTTATCTCCGAAGTTTTCGAAGCGAAAAATCTGAAATAATTAGGGTTGATTTGCTTTGACCCAAATATGGCACCAAAAATAAAACATGTTCCTTGTAGGTGTAAGTAATTTTCATTATACAAAATATTAATGTATGTGTAGGTAGGTGAGGAATGTGCACGGTGAATGGAATAAACTAGTCTTCGCTCAGCTGTGTCGTTTGATTGCCGTGTCCCTGTCTCCCCACTAAACATGGCGCAGCCGGTAGCTAAATGATAATTAGTTTACCGTAACAGTTCACAAAGTTAAATCATTAAGTAATACATTATTGACGTAAAGTGAAATATGACATAAATGACGAGTAGCAGTGATTCTGAAACTTATCAAGAAGCGGAATTAATAAGTACCAGGAAGACAATGGAGTCAATTTTACAACCGCCGCAACCGTTCATTTTTGAAAATGATATCACAAATGTGACATCAGGGAACTTGAGCAAGGAATGGGAGAAATGGAAGAAGGCTTTCAAGATTTATTATGAAGCTTGTGAACTACACCGGAAAGAAAAGGTAGTGCAAATTAATATTTTGTTACACGTTATTGGAGAAAAATGTCGTGAGGTATATGAACAATTTACAGGCGAACATAAAACTATAGAAGAATTATTAAAGGACTTTGATGCATTTTTTTTGCCGCGAAAGAACATTACAATTGAAAGACATGTATTTTTTACCCGCGACCAACGGGATTTAGAATCTATCGAGCAATATGTATTTGAACTGAATAAAATAGCAGCGAAGTGCGAGTTCAAAGATTTGTGCAGTGAATTGGTACGTGATAAGATGATATGTGGAATAAAAGATGGTGGACTCAGAGAACGACTGTTAAGAGAACCGGACTTGACCTTATCGAAAGCTATAGATATATGCAGATTAGCGGAAATATCTCGAGTTCAAGCGAAAAACATAAAAAACGAGAATCAGGAACAATCACATCATGTACACGCGATTTCAAATCATGGAAACAAAGAAGATCAAAAAGTGCATTATGCAAGGGGTTCGGCGCCGCGTCAAACAAAATGGCGATCATTCAGTTCCAGTGCTGGTGACGCAAAAGCCTTCCGTCAAGATCGTTACCAGAGAGATGAGCAGAGATCAAGTGGACCACGCAATCTACCAGGTCAAATTCGTCAAAGATCACGTGCCGTGTGTGGAAAATGCGGGAAAAGCCATGAAAAATTTAAATGTCCTGCGTATGGTCAACAATGTAGTGCATGTAGGAAAATGAACCATTATGCAAGAATGTGTCGAGTGTTCGAGGTACGTGAGGACTCCAGCGACCAGGTAATTCACACTGTTAACAGTTATTCTAGTAATGAGTGGACGGTAGCATTATGTATTGAAAATAAATATGTTAATTTCAAATTGGACACTGGAGCCGACGTCAATGTTTTGCCGAGAAAATATTTACATAGAATTGATCTATCGGAGGATAAATTAGTCACTACAACGATGAAGTTACAGGGTTATTCGGGCAGTCAGATTAGTGTGATTGGTAAATGTTACCTTAAAGTTGTATATAAAAACACTACGTATATTTTACAGTTCATAGTTGTTGACGCAAATTCACCTCCCATTTTAGGAAGAAGTTCATGTGACGAATTAAAATTATTGAAACGAGTAATGAGTATAAAACACATAGATAAAGGTAGTTCAAATATTTTTGATGAGTTTCCCGATATATTTATAGGAATGGGCTGTTTACCTGGTACATATGAAATACAATTAAAAGACGGTTACAAACCTGTAGTTCATGCTCCGCGAAAGTTACCAATCGCTTTGAAAGATCAAGTTAAAGAAAAACTATTAGAAATGACAAATCAGGGTATCATTACAAAAGTCGAGGGCCCCACCGATTGGGTCAACAGCATGACGGTGGTAAAAAAGTCTAATGGAGATCTCCGCATTTGTTTAGATCCACGTGACTTAAACAAAGCAATCAAGCGTGAACATTTCAAATTGCCTACACTAGAAGAAATAACTGCCAACTTATCCGGTGCTAAATATTTCAGCACATTAGATGCCAAACAAGGTTTTTGGCATGTGAAATTGCACCCCGCCTGTACTGACCTTTGTACGTTTAATACAATATTCGGAAGGTTTAAATTTTTGAGAATGCCTTATGGTATATCTTCAGCATCAGAAATTTTCCATAAACGTTTATATGAACATTTTGATGATATAGAGGGTGTCATATTATTCATTGATGACCTTCTTGTATATGCAGAAACAAAAGAATTACATGATCAAAGATTACGTGCAGTTTTGAAGCGATGTCAGGAAATTAACATAAAATTAAATAAAAACAAATGTAAGATCGGTTTAAATGAACTAACGTATTTAGGGCATAAAATAACAAAGGACGGAATCTGCCCTGATGAATCTCAAGTACTGGCTATAAAAAATATGGCTAGACCACAAAATGTTAAAGACATTGAAAGATTTTTAGGTATGGTGACTTATGTTAGTAATTTCATTCCAAACTTTTCTGAAAAAACATCAATTCTTCGCGAGTTATTAAAGAAAGATGTAGCTTGGCACTGGGATCACAATCACGAGAAATGTTTTGAAATGATAAAAAGTCAATTAGCTAGTCCGCCGGTATTAAAATATTACACACTCGAAAAACCTGTTGTTATCTCGGTTGACGCGAGTAAAAATGGTTTAGGTGCCTGTTTAATGCAGGACAACCTGCCCGTGTGCTACGCGTCCAAATCTTTAACTAAAACTGAACAGAATTATGCTCAGATCGAAAAAGAATTATATGCCTGTGTATTTGCATGCGAGAAATTCTATACGTACATATATGGCCGTCATGATGTGACAATAGAAACAGATCATAAACCTTTAGTCAGTATCATTAATAAACCGTTGGCAAACGCGCCTCCTCGTCTACAAAGAATGTTAATGCGTCTTCAACCTTATTCGTTTACGCTAATATACAAACCAGGTAAATATCTATACATAGCGGACGCGCTGTCGCGAGCGGCCCTGCCCGATACTGATAACACTGTACCGCGCGATCACCTTGAAGCGCAAGCACAAGTGTGTGCTATAACAACGATGAATCCACTGACAGACTCACATTTCTTACAAATACAAAAATGTACTCGGGAAGACGATGAAATGCAGAAATTGAAAAAAGTAATAAAAAAAGGATGGCCCACGCATAAAAATGAAATCAGCAATGATTTGAAACCATATTGGGACAGCAGGGATGAGTTGACAGTTAACTATGGGCTTATTTGGAAAGGAAATAGAATTATTATACCAAGCTGCATGCGTAAAACAATGTTACAAAAAATACACATTGGTCATTTAGGCATAGAAAAATGTAAGTTGAGAGCTCGAGAAATTATGTTTTGGCCTAATATGAATTCACAATTACAGGATTACTTATCACACTGTCAGGCTTGTTTAACATATAGAAAAGAAAACACGAAAGAACCTTTAATTCCGCATGACATTCCTGACAGAGCTTGGTTTAAGATAGGTACTGATATTTTCCACTATGGTACTAAATCTTATTTGATTGTTATTGATTATTATAGTAAGTTTATAGAAGTTATTGAATTGTGTTCGACCACATCTTCTGAGGTTATTAAACAAATAAAATATTTATTTAGACGTCATGGTATACCACAAATAGTAATGTCTGACAACGGCCCTGAATTTTCTTCTAACTTATTTAAAGACTTTTCGTTAAACTGGGGTTTTCAACATATTACATCTTCTCCCAGATACCCCCAATCAAATGGACAGGTAGAAAGAGCAGTACAGACTATAAAAAATATGATGAAAAAAACCACCTATCAAAATTCAGATTTTAGTTTGGGTTTATTAGAATATCTAAATACACCTATATGTAATGAGTTAAGCTCACCGGCCGAGTTGTTATATAACAGAAAATTACGTAGTATCATTCCATGTTCTCCTCATCTTCTCATGCCTAAATTGCAAAGAAATGTGTTGAATAAATTGGAAGATCGTCAATTGACACAGAAAAAATATTTTGACAAAGGATCGAGAATCTTAAAACCTTTAAATCCAAATCAAAAAGTCAAAATTAAGTTGCACAATCATTGGACTTCTGGAGTTATTCAACGTATGCTAGGTACTCGATCTTATGTGATTAGAATGAACACAGGACAGATTTTAAGACGCAATAGAAAACATATTATCCTTGATTCAGAGAGGCGTAATGATGAGCTACTGCCTAACGATTACTATAGATATTCATATGACGATATAAACATTGACGGGTCGCAGAGCCCTGCATTGCCTTTAGATGAGTCACGCGGCGGCGGTTCCAGTGCTCCACAGACGACACACATAGATAACAATAGTTGCAATACTAATTATTATAAAACTCGTTCTGGCAGGATAGTGAAACCTCCTGATCGTTGGGGACAATCAACCTCGAGCACTCACATATAAAGACGTCAGGTTTGAAAAACCATTTTTTTTTTATGTCCAATGTCATGATATAAATTTAGAGATAAGTATATCTACGAGTTGGTATGAACGAGTATGTCGTCTAAAGAAAGGGGAATTAATGTAACTGATGCATGTCTTACAATAATTGTTTTACCAGTATGTTTGTGGTTGTACCTACTTATACACATGATTAAATTATTCACTTTGTTAATATTTTATTTTTATTTAATGGATGTTATGTATAAATTGTAATAGTGAATTGTAATTTTATGAATCACGATTTAATGGATGTAATGTATGAATTTATTGTATTAGTGAATTGTAATTTTATGAATCATTTGACATTTGATATGACATGCTTAATTGAATTGATTTGAGAAGATTGATAAAATTGATATTTAACTTACGGCTTTCTTTAAGTATAAAATATAATACTTATATTATAAAACAGAAAAAATGTGATAAGAAGGGAAATAAATATATTGATAGGTACAGTTAATTTTGTTTGAAACATAAAACTATATTGTTAAAATTCGAGTTTATTCAGGTATAATTATTATGTTGTTAAAAAATCATTGAAAATATTAATGTTTAAATTGTATATTTTGTTTAGATTAAATAGATCATAATTATGATGGAATGGATATAGAAATTGATAATTTAATAATCAATATTTAACTTATACTATGGAATTTATATATTTACTTTTGTTATTTTAAAAAGGGGGGTTGTAGGTGTAAGTAATTTTCATTATACAAAATATTAATGTATGTGTAGGTAGGTGAGGAATGTGCACGGTGAATGGAATAAACTAGTCTTCGCTCAGCTGTGTCGTTTGATTGCCGTGTCCCTGTCTCCCCACTAAACATTCCTAACTAGTACAGTTTTTTCAAAATCATCAAAATTCCTTCACAAACAAACTTAGTTATGCGGTCCGGATTTTTTCACTTTATACGTCCAAATATGATACGGAAACCTCGGTGCGCGAGTACGACTCGCACTTGGCCGGTTTTTTAATAGTAGGCCACTACCGCATTGTGGAAAAATAATATCATAATGACATCATAACTGTCAAACCTTTGGTCATTGGTGTAGTAGAGTAAGGCCATGTTGTTTCAACTTACAGTTACGTATCTGTAACCGTCAAATATGGCGGCATGTACGACAATTTCATACTGACTTAACGATTACGTATTGACTTACGAATACAGACGGTTTGAAGCAACCCGCCCTAAGACTATCTCTTTGGTCATTGGTCAAAAGGATGTCATTGAGAGACCATTCTACCACGATTATGATAATTGCAATGGCAGACTTGGGGCCCAGGTCCTCCGCTGTCAACACAGAAAGAAAGAAAGAAAGAAAAAACATTTATTTGGCACAACAGATAGACACACAGACAAAAAATAAAAAAAAAATAAAAAAATTACTTTAACTCTTTAATTAAGTCTTAAAATTAAAGTAGCTGCTGTGTGCCTAGCGGCTTTGCCAAATAGGTCCAGTTCAGCATAAATGCCAGACCACTAGTGCCTGGCGCTGGTTTTCAACTGGACCTAGTTGTGAGTTGGACGTATCGGATGTAAACCAGTTCGAACATAGTACCTAATAGATAGATAGATATAAACTATAATAAATAGATATTTCTGTTAATTAATATATATATATATAAGTGCATGTGTTAATTTTAATACAAGGTGAGTGTTAATAGCATAGAAATACAGAGCGCAAAATAAAATAATTAAATTAGCATTAAAGAAAAGAAAACATACCCATTTCGCAACAATAAAACAAATATGAATATGAACAGCGCATCCTCAGGAGCTCTGATATCTCTCCATAACCAGAAGTTTCTTTATTTGATCTGGTGACCTGTATTACAGGTGTTTACTACCTACCACAGGCAACAGCGATCCACAATCCACTAGGGCTAACTCTTGTCTATTTTGCGGCACGCCACGCCCACATTGCCATTCCAACCTTATTTAACTACTAGCTTCCGCCCGCGGTTTCGCCCGCGTTTTCCGGGATAAAAAGTAGCCTATGTGCTATTCCAGGTCCCAGGCTACCTCTTTGCCAAATTTCATCCAAATCCGTCCAGCCGTTTCAGCGTGAAGAAGTAACAAACATACACACAAAAACACACACAAACTTTCGCATTTATAATATTATTAGTGTGATATTATTAGTAGGATTGATACGACTGCAGTGATAGCCTAGTGGTTTAACCATGTGCCTCCCACGGCGAATGGTTCGAGTTCGATCCCGAGGCACGCACCGCTGACTTTTCGAAGTCATGTGCGTATTAGAAATTAATTATCACTTGCTTTAACGGTGAAGGAAAACATCGTGAGGAAACCGGCATGTCCTAGAACCAAAAATTCGAAGACATGTGACGTCCACCAACCCGCACTGGGCCCGCGTGGTGGACTACGGCCCACTCCCTCTCACAGAGGAGGCCTGTGTCCCAGCAGTGGGAACATTATAGGCCGACTATGCTATGCTATTATGCTAGTAGGATTAGTGGGATTCCGTGAATATTTATCACTGTTTGTATTTTTGGTTTGTGGTGAGAAATAAACGCCATTATTATTTCCAGATGAGCTGTTTCAGAAGATAGTAGACGATTGTGTAGCTGATGTCCAGTTGATGAAGAATGTTGAGGATATGAGGGTCCAGCTTCAGAAAGACGAAGCGGCTTACAAAGCGAAGAGCAAAGACTACTGCTTCTGTTGAAGATACAGAAAGACCAGAACACGGGAAGACTGATAAGACCTGAAAATACCGAAAAAGAAACGATTGATACATGAAATACTTAAAAAAAATTAAAAGGCTGGAAAGACCGTAATAGGTTTAAAAGACCAGCGTTTTCTCAACTCGGTTGGGGTCTGAAAACACTAAAAAATTAAAAAAAGTCGGAACAAAAATACTTATAATAAATGTATAAGAGCGTAATAGGTTTAAAAGACCAGCGTGTTCTTATCTCGGTTGGGGTCAACAATCACTTAGAAAGGGAAAAGCTGGAACCAAAAATACTAAAAAACCGAGTAGACCAGAATGGCTGGATAGACCAGTTTGAAAGACCAGCGTCTTCTCAACTCGGTTGGGGTCTGAAAACATCAAAAAGAAAAAAGCCGGAACAAAAGTACTTTAAAAACATTTAAAAGACCAGAAAGTCTGGAAGACCGTAATAGACCGTATGGAAAGACCAAATTCCAAGAAAAATGAAAACTTTGAAAGATCTTGGACCTCGATACCGAAATACCCGAAAGACTGGTTGGGCTACTACAAAATGTCGGTATTTATGAGTCGCCTTCGTTTTTACAATCACGGAGTTTGGTTAAGGCCTAAGTCCAGCTGCGGCCGGCATTAGGAACTGTAGATAAATAAGTTTTATTATCAAAAATGTGATGGAAAAGACAGCTTAAAATTGTTTTAAGTTAAAAAGTCAGTGAACCGTTTTAAAAAATAAGCTTTTATTTATTTTGTCTTTTTAAACAAAATATATAAAAGCTTATTTTTTTAAACGTAAGGTGGGGCTTAGGGTTCAGCTTTCTTCTCCTCCCCACCCTTGGCTTTTTGGTTATACGGATTCCAAAGAATTGATATAGCTTAAAAATATAGTTTTATCAATTTTATGTATCCATTATCATTGAGGCTTATCAGATATCGGGCTGCTATTTATTTTTTTCTGCCAGACATAAGATTCCGTCAAAACAAGTGTATAATTCAATTTCTCGGACGGATAAAAACACATCGGGAGTAGGGACAACTGTCCAATCGTGCTATAATTCATTCTTAGTTCGGGCCCCGAACTAATCTTAGGTCCGTAGGTGAACGGAGTAAGAAACGCCCGTAACTAAGGTCGATACTACGGATTTCGTGCTTAGAGAGTAGACCCCCTGGGCCCCAAGTCTGCTAATGCAATAGGGATGTTGAATATATTTTTTTTATTGTGAATCTGTAAACTATTTGAAAAAAGATAATTAACACCAAAAAAACCGATGAAACATCTACAAAATTGGTAAAGTTATATGCGTTTATGATTTGCTAGACACGGACGGCATGCATGATAAGTGACGTAACAAACCACCTATGTCCGCTTCGCGCGACAAAGACGGAGCGATACTCCCTCCAAAAAATTTAAAAGCGTCTATGTTTTCCATTTTGTGATAAATTATTATTATTTTTTTTACTTTTTTGTTATTCCTATTCCTTCTTTGGAATAAAATAATTTATTTGTACTTTTTTAATAGTAGTCCACTACCGTATTGTAATAATCGTGTCAGAATGGTCTCTCAATGACATCGTTATGACCAATGACGAAAGAGATAGTCTTACTCGCCAATGCCCGCTTGGGTTTTGATCGTTATGGTGTCATTATGACTCTATTCTTACACAATTGCATAAGCAGAATTGGGGCCCTGGTAGTCGAACCCGGGACTCCCACGCGACCACTAAACCAACGACTCACTGTATCAAAAGAACAATAATTATAATGTAAGTAATTTATTTAAAAAATTGTGTTGCTAACTAATTATATGTTTACTGGTTCCCAGTGACCTACAGTACCCGGCAATAAATATTACACCATAGAGCTTTAGGAAGAGATAATCGGCTAGCTTCGTCTTTATTTATAGAGCATCGCCTCTGTCACTCATACTTAAGTGACGTTTTGTCGCCGACTTGTCAGTCAAAGGTGCTGATTCAGTTGAACATCGCACTTAACTAATTTTAATCACCCTATATCTCTTTCTTACTTACTTTCTTCTTACTACTTTATCATTGAAAAAGGACAGAAAATATTAAGAACTGTCAAATTAGTCTGCGCCCTTGTAATTTACGGGAAAATAGTCGTGACCTTTTGCGATTACGTCTAAATTGACATCAAAACTATTCAAGTGGACTAATTTGACAGGATTAAATATCTTCTATCCCTTTCTCATGTTTTTAGGGTTCCGTACCTCAAAAGGAAAAACGGAACCCTTATAGGATCACTTTGTTGTCCGCCGTCAGTCACCGGACCATAAGTGGACCATTGGAAGTAGCAGTAGCGCCATCTATAATCATATGTCGGAACCCTTAGGGTGCGAGGCATACTCGCACTTGTCCGGTTTTTTTTTTTTTTTTTTATTTATTTATTTAGAACATGGAAGACTTACAGCTACGACAAAACTGAGTTAACAACAGCATAACAACACAAAGCCAATGACAAGTCTTCGCGTAGATATTGACTTGAGTTTGGAATGTGAGCAAACAAGTACCTACACACTGCTAAGATTAGAAATTTGCTACTTATACTGGGTATCTATATTATACATTATACAGGGTTTGCAACAACAAGAATTAAAGAAAAAGAATTACATTAAGTATATTTAGTCTGCTTTAAAAAAATTAAGGCTTAAGCACCTTCTAGCTGAGCTGTTCTGTTTTATTAGAAAGGGACATAATGAGACTAAATTAGTTAGGAAACAACAGAATCGCCACCATTGTCATCTGTGCTATTGTGTTTGCTTCGCGGTTGCCCTGTTTAGCGCTGCATAAGCCAAAGTTTTTACTAAATGTGTGTTAGGTAAATGTATAACAATGTTAACATGTAAATACGTAATAGTTTTGTAAGAAATAAAAGCTTTATATTTGTCGAAAATAGTTTTATTTTTATTAGCAAACTTTCCGCGCACATCTTTCCTGGAAAATGCTTGCATATTTTTGGGGTTTTGTACCTCAAAAGGAAAAACGGAACCCTTATAGGATCCAAGGGTCGGAAACGTTATTTAAAATAACGTTTTTTAAACGTTTCTAACAGTTCTTCTTATTGTGTTCGTTGCATTGCGTTCGGAACGAAAACGAAATGGGAACATTTTCAAAAACCGGTTTAATCCGCAAGACGGTGCAGCGAGGGTCGTGCGACGACAATATTATGGACTTGTTTGCAACACAAAAATTCAATAAAAACGGTTAAAAACGTTTTATTAAACGAAATCGGTATATTTTTTTTGTTCTTCTAAAACGTTATTTATAACGTTCCGTCCGAACATAAACGAAACAAATTGTTCTTTAGGTATTTAAGACGAAAACGTTTCGAAAAATATACCGGTATCCGACCCTTGATAGGATCACTTTGTTGTCTGCCTGTCCGAAGACCCTTAGCGGGTGGAGGCATCTGCTCATAGATGGCGCCACTAGAAGTATGTAATAGCGGCATCTAGCTCATAGATAACGCTATTGCATATTTTGGAACTTGAGGCACAAGTCGTACTAGCACTTGTCCGATTTCTATTTATTACTTGACTTGCCCGCGACTCCGTCCGCATGGACTACAATGAAATGACCAGTTTAAATGACCTCCGTAGTGTAGGGTGGCTAGTACTACCAAGAGGTCAAGCTGTATCTCTGGTTCATCCCACCGGAATTAGATGAAACGTGGCTATCGTTTTGTTTAAAACAGATAAATTTGTCACATTGGCTACCTTTTATCCCGAAAAACGCCGGCGAAGCCGCGGGCAGAAGCAAGTTATTGATAGAGTCTAGATGTGGTTGACGCATCATAATATTTTCGTTTAGTGAACACAGATGTCGCTACTAATACAAGTAGTTATTATGAAGCAGTATAGATGGCGCTAGTAATTGTTTTTTCAATGTCAAGGGATAGATGGCGCTACTAATCGACATTAAAATGTGTCAAAATATAGATGGCGTTACGAGTCTAAGTAGTTACATGTCGGGACATAGATGTCACTATTAGTATGGTGACGAGTTATCACACATAAGTAAAGTTATGCGACTGATGTGAGGTGCCAGGCCAAAGAGTATAGTAATAAACCAATGCCAGGCGTTGGCGATTGATTTTTTAAGGCCACGGCCGCACCGGTACTGCGATTGCGACGCGACGGCAAACAAACTCTTATAAACATAATTATATTATGTCGATGACCGCACTGCAGCAGTGCGGCCACCGACATAATTATGTTTAGCTATGAGTTAGTTTTCACGGAATCACCTTCGCCGTTGCGTCGCAATCTCCGTACTCGGCTCGTACTAAGGCTCGTATTACAGAACGATACTCGAGCACAGATCTCTGCTTGACCATAGATGTCAACCAATCAAATGGCTTTAAATGTATGCTCAAGCAGAGATCTGTGCTCGAGCGTCATTCTCTAAAGCCTGCAATACATGTTGGCCGAGCTTAGACCAACGTGAGCCTAGACAAATTGACACAAGGCAAGCGCTACTGTCTAGACGTTCGGCAAGTTTGACGTCAAGAGCATAATAGCGCGCGGACAAACATGTGAACACTATTGTCCAAGCGCGCACAAGCGCCACAGCGAGCGCCTTTGATTTGTGCAGAAAAACCGACACCGCTCCGAAGTGAGGCAAGTGATAGCGAGCGACTGCAAGTTGTGGCAAGCTACGTCAAATGAGGTCTATACACGTTGGCGCATGTCTATACTCAACCAACTAGGCAAGTGACACCGAGCGATAGCAAGACAAGGCAAATATACTGTCTACATGTTGGTATTGGCCTTCACTCGACAATAGCAACGCTCGGCCAACATGTATTGCAGGCTTAATACGAGCCTAAGTGTCAATGCGATTGATCAATGTTTTTGTCCGTACCTACGTATAGTCCGTTTGCTCAATTTATAGTGTTCTACATCCAAACGACACGCAGGAATTTAATGCAATGAAACCAGGCAAGAGCGTGCCGGACCACTAATAGTCTAGAGTTCCGTAGGAAGAAGTATTTCATAAAATATTATTATAAAAGAAAAACTTATAGGTATTTTGAAAAATACGAAGCGTGCGCGTTCCTTTGACGTTTGACCTACTCCTCACCTATGTGGTCATAGGCGGATCACACACCTTGCCGCGCTACGCTGCGGGGTGCGTTGCGACGACGGAACAAAAGCCCCGCGCGTGAATGCGTTTTCAGTGTGTTTTGACTACGCGTGATTTCTATACAAATACAGGTACTTACAAACAACGTAAGATCACGCACTCCCGCGCTACGCTGCGTGATGCGGTGCGGTATGCGAATCGCCATAAACACTGTTTTAAACTTTCACGGTTTTTAGGGTTCCGTACCAAAATGGTAAAAAAGGAACCCTTATGGTGCGACTTCGTCTGTCTGTCTGTCTGGTACACCTGCTTATTTCAGCAACTACTAAAGCTATCGACTTGAAATTTGGAACAGTTATAAAGAATGCTTGCCCAACTTTATTGCAAATGAAAAACGTCAAAAAATATTTTTATTTTCATTGCAAAAGGGGCCGGAGTGGGGGTCCGAAATTTTAAAGTCGGGTTACTAGGTCAAATGGCATATCATATAAAAGGTGTTAATTTGCACATTTCAAAATATATTTTCATTTTATTTTATGTCTCACAGTTTTCGACATATGATGAAAAATTTCTGAAAAAATACCATTCCCCCCCCCCCTTATCTCCGAAGTTTGCAAGTACGACTCACACTTGGCCGGTTTTTTTTTAAATTTCGTTTAACTTGATAATTTATCTTTTCGAAATCCGCAAACTTCGGAGATAAGGGGGGGTCCTTATCTCCGAAGTTTGCGGAGAGAAATATCTGAAATAATTAGGGTTGATTGGAATTGACCCAAATATTGCACCAAAATTAAAACGATGTTCCTAACTAGTACAGTTTTTTCAAAATCATCAAAATTCCTTCACAAACAAACTTACTTATACGGTCCGGTTTTTTTTCCTTTTATACGTCCAAAAGTGATACGGAACCCTCGGTGCGCGAGTACGACTCGCACTTGGCTGCTTTTTAACTACTTAAATACACTTACAAATTCACTTACGGGAAAACTTCCATGATTATTGTTTGATTTGAGTTCCCGATATTTCGACGCTGTTGCAAACGCCATGATCGCGGGTAAACTGAAGAATGCGGGTGGATGAACACTTAAAATAAAATAATTATTAAGAGCAGACAAATCTGTCTACCCTCTTTCTTCGTAGAAAGAACCAGGCGCTTGCAACAGCGTTGAAACATCGTGAACTCAAATCAAACAATAATCATGGAAGTTGTCCCGCAAGTGAATTTTTAAATATGTGGTCATAGGTAAGGAGGAGGTCAAACGTCAGAGGAACGCGTACGCCCGACAAGCGCCAGTAGGATCGGGTCCTTAGGCCGGCAACAGACAACCGAAATGCCCCTCCGGAATTAAGAATCTGAATGAGTGATTTTACGTCAAATTGAATGATATCGTTCATAAATTGAAATTCCAGCCGCAATCGTTCAATTTGACCAAAAATTCCTCATTCAGTTTCTTAATTCCGGAGGGGCATTCCGGTTGTCTGTCGTCAACCGGCCAAGTGCGAGTCGTACTCGCGCACCGAGGGTTCCGTATCATTTTTGGACGTATAAAGTGAAAAAATCCGGACCGCATAACTAAGTTTGTTTGTGAAGGAATTTTGATGATTTTGAAAAAACTGTACTAGTTAGGAACATCGTTGTATTTTTGGTGCCATATTTGGGTCAATTGCTATCAACTCTAATTATTTCAGATTTTTCGCCCCGCAAACTTCGGAGATAAGGGGGGGGGAATGGAATTTTTTTGGACATTTTTCATCATATGTCGAAAACTGTGAGACATAAAATAAAATAAAAATATATTTTGAAATGTGAAAATCAAGCCCTTTCATATGATATGTCACTTGACCTAGTAACCCCACTTTAAAATTTCGGACCCCCACTCCGGCCCCTTTTGCAATGAAAATAAAAATATTTTTTAATATTTTTCATTTGCAATATAGTTGAACAAGCATTCTTTATAACTGTTCCAAATTTCAAGTCGATAGCAGTAGTAGTTGCTGAAATAAGCAGGTGTGACAGACAGACAGACAGACAGACGAAGTCGCACCATAAGGGTTCCTTTTTTACCATTTTGGTACGGAACCCTAAAAAGGTATACCTTTTGGATAAAAAATTAAACACCAATATTCGTTATTGTTATTTAATATATCCCGCATCATATATTACTTTAATTCTACTTCATATGTAGGTTGCTAAGATAGGTACAGAGTATATCATCTTAAACGTTAATGTACAATTATCATCATCATCATTAACTTGTTATTCACAAATACACAATGAAAATTAACAGATTTTTTTTATAAAAATATTTTGTAGAAATACTTTCTTTTTGGTTTAGCGGAGAAAAGCGGTTGTGTTAAACCTTAACTTGTAACAAACTATAACATGTTACAGAAACTGTAACTTGTTACAGAAACCGTAATTTGTTACAGAAACCGTGTCTTGGTATATCCAGATTTAACTGTCAAATCGGAGGTCATTGTTCAATATTAAGTTTTATGTTGAAGAACATTTTGCAAAAGAAGATTTTATAATGATCACTTCCCAACTCCCTCATGAGACCCTGGACATCATTTAGAGGACTATAGTACCTACTTGTCAAGACAAATCCAACGAGCCCAAACACGACGGAGTTATGATAAATGATAAATGATATTTATTTTGTAAATAGGTTAAAAATAACACTTTTACACGTCAAAACATTTTTTTAAGCTAGATGAGTTCGGTGTTTCCTATATGACTACCTTTGAGAAGAAACACCGAAACAAACTCAAAGGTTGATGTCTCTTTTAAAGTCCAGACAATTAAGATAAATTGTGTAAGAACCATGCAGGTTAGTCTGAAATGGCCTTTAGAGGAAAGAGCCATACAGATTTGAGTGGACCTGACCTGACTGTGCACGCATGTGCCGGGTATCGTGGTAGCTCAACCCAGACTTTAGGGAGCTCAACGACCCGACGAACATTACCACCAGAGAGGACATTTGGGTAGGCCCCCTAAAGTACTCAAACTGTCAGACTGAACTTGAGATCTATAACAGTAACATAATAACCCACATAGTACTCACATTTACAATAATTATAATCAATATGTTATGAAGTTGAGGATTTCCTATAGCTATCTCCCCGCTCCATCATAAGACCACCTCCATATTATTGCATTGACACCATATCATTGCATTGTCATCAAAGTGACATTAATTCAGTTGCAAGATTTTGCCTCATACACACAAAGCAAGTTAAATAAAAGCTTGTACCTAATTCTACTAATATTATAAATGTGAATGTTTGTGAGGATGTATGTATGGATGTTTGTTACTCTCACGCAAAAACTACTGAACGGATTTTGATGAAACTTTACAGTAATATAGCTTGTGCATCAGAATAACACATAGGCTACTTTTTATCTCAAAAACGCGGGCGAAGCCGCGGGCGAAAGCTAGTTATGAAATAAAAAGTTGATTTTTTGAAAAATACGAAGCGTGCACAAAGCTAATACAAAATAAAGTCCTGACTCACTCATTGAGTCACTTATCAACGTCCAGCCCAAACTCTTGGACCTAAAAAGCTGAAATGTGGCATAGAGGTTACCTTTATAATGTAAAAAAGGTAGGTATAAGGATTTTTTGAAATTCCGACGAGATAGGGAATAAAAAAGATTTCATGCGGACAAAGTCGTGGGTAAAAGATAGTCTGTCATAAATACAAAAGAGAATTTTCTTCTGAAATATAAAATCTTTTTGCATATACGTATATGTAAAATTTCATGATGATCGGTTCAGTGGTTTCGGTGTGAAAAGGTAACAAACAAACAAACTTACTTTCGCATCTATAATAATAGGGTAGTTAGGATTAGGATACTGGCTGTCACCCAGTTAAAATGATGTTAAAATAGATGTTTCCTACATAACTGATTGGACGATTATTGACTGTATTTTATCAAGTTTAGTCAGTAAAATAAGTACTAGTCAATTGAATATTGACCGATAGTCAGTTGAATATTGACAGAATATTAGCCGGTTGAATTTAGAACGGATATTAGTCAATTCAATATTGACCGATAGTCGGTTGAATATTGACCAAATATTAATCAGTATTAAACCGTAACTTGTAAAAAACCATAACTTTTTACAGAAACCATATCTGGTTACAGAAACCGTGACTTGTATCCAGATTTAACTGTCAAATCGGTTTATAAAAAAAGTATTTCTATGAAATATTCTATAATAACGTCAATAGTTTAACATAATGATAGTTGAAACTTAATCAGTTGAAACGTAACAAGCGTACATAGTTCTTAACGTTATGCTTAATTCTAATTACAATCTACAATATATCACCTAATTATTTTACGCGAAATTATTTAAATTATATCAGGGGGGGTATAAAAAATAACTAACTTACGGACACTCGAGTTTTTTTGGTCGAAAGCGCGTTCGAACGATTTTGGTAAGTAATTTTTTTGTTAATTTTTAGATTATGATCAAACCTTTTTGGTTTACTGTCAATATTTTTTGAAACCACAAAAAATCTTTTTTTGAGATTTTTTTTTTTGAACGGCTATCGACCAAAAATTACATTATAGTGTCTTTTACAGTATGGTTATATATAGTAAGATCTTAACATCACAATAATGATATAAATATTAAAAAGATGAAGATGTAGGGAAGTTTAAAATCACTAACTCGTTTCTGGTCATTTTAAGTTCGAAACATCACATTTTTTATTGAAAAAATTAAAAAAAAGCTCAATCTCTTGTCACTACCAAAGATCAAAAGTGTGCGTTTTGAAACAATTTTTTTCGTTAAAAAAGTCTAGTTTGAGCTCTGAAAAAAAAACCTATTTCTACTACAACACCCATGGACGGTAGAAATAAGGGGGTAAAACAAGAAAAAATGTGCTAGAATTTTTTTAAGATTGTTTTTATAAGTAATTTTTAAATTTATCCAACAGAATTTTGAAGAGATATAGAAATCAAATTATTTAAGAAGTTGTTACTAGCGGTACGAAAAATAAAAAATCTACTTTCAACACCTATTGCGTCATTATTGCTGTTTTTTAATTATTTTATTATTTTGTTGGTAAAAATCGAAGTGTTTTTCTGTTTTATTACCTTACTTTATACAGAATTTTAAAATTACAGCAACGGTCGATCGTATTCTTATCATAATAATGAAAAAAGAAGTCTCCAGCAAAACATTCCGTACATTTATAAAATGTACGTTTTCACCGAGTAAAAAAAAATACACAAAAAAAAACTTTTCACTAAAACTAAAAAAAGTTTTATACAAAACTAAAATTGAAAAAAAGTCAGGTAAAAATTCTTATAGAATGATTTACCTACAGCGCCAGTGCAACTTCGATTTTTACCACAAAACCCATTATTATAAGATATTGCTAATCAGGAATTTTAAAACGAAATCTCTACGACATCAAACACGAGTACGAACATCAAATTCTACTGAAAATGGTTCGAGCCAGCAAAAGTTAATTGTAACTGCCCGCGACCTCAACCCTCACGTTTTGTTCTGTTTCACCTCTCATCAGACTTGACTAAGACTTGGAGCCGTATGACGAAATCTTAATGCCATGCGTTAAGAAAATGAGATGGTGCGATTTATTATGCTCCGTTAGAGCTTAAATACACTTGCAATTAATCGTTGTTCGATAGTTGTATTAATTAAAAGAAATAACTTATTTATTTATTTATTTAATTACAACGGTATTTAATTACAATTGTATCATGGATTAATAACCGAAACAAAAATCGATACTATTAAGGTACGTAATAATATGCGATGTAATCCGTTAAAACTTGTTTTATTATAAAATTAAAAGCGATTATTCTATACTTTCACACGACAATTAATTGCAAGCGTGTTCAAACCAACTTTTTCGCACTGGAACTCATCTATATAATTCTAAGAGTCTTAATAATTTTCTCTTATAGTCTGTTAATTGCCTTTTATGGTTATGTTTATATTTTTTTCCAGATTTTTTTTCGTGAAATCTTCTCCTGAGCGTTTTTGTGCACGTATATTACTTATTATCCAAAAAGTCAGTGCGTGGTGAGCAAGCAGCTATGTTGCAGAGTAGGAAGCGAATCCGAGGCTCGCGCGAAATTGTCAATTGCCAAATTGACACTTGTCAAAGATTTTTTTTGCATATTTGTCATCCCCCCTCTCAGTAGTTTTCACAAAATGTTTTAAAAACGTTTTACTATTTTTTTTGCTGGCTCAATCCGAAAAGACAAATAAATGGGACAGTTCATAGATTTATTTATTTATACATTTCAAAAAATATGTATATCATTATATTTTCGTGTCAACGTAGCTTTGTGTATTAAACACAAACTCTTAGCCGTCATTGGGACATTTAACTATAAAACATCAAAAATCTAGCTCATTCTATAAAATTAAAATAAAGACACTACGCGCATGCGCACAGACGTTGCAAAAATGTATTAAAAAGTTTTTTTTTTTTATGTAAGCGTCAGTATTAATATGTTTTCTCCTAGATGTACTATGTCTCTGCCCAGGCATAAAGAGAATATTATTTTTTTAAGTATTACACGCCGTAACTGTTTTTTTTAGATTTTAGCGATCGTCAGTAATTAGAGGCTAATAATAAAAAAATACAGTTTTTTTTCGTTGGTTCGTTAGAGTTTGTTTTTTATGTTGATAGGAATACAATTCTCGTAACATCGGCGCTTTTAGCGGTCATAGTATAGACGATGGGTAGACTTTCAAATGTTCTAAAACAATGACTTAATACTAAATACAACTCGCATTTTTCACTGCGATAGGTAATAACATTACTTTGAAAATGTCCACCCTTCGATATTTTTTGTTCTTTCGATTTTTCTGTTTAAAGTTTTTTGTTTTTATATTTTTGCAATCATTTGGACGCATACTAAAGGACATAAGAACAAAAAAACACTGAGTAACACTTATTCATGTCTATACTATAATTTTTCTTACAGTTTTACATGTATTTTCATTTTATACACAAATATTTTAAGGAAAAATTGTATTGCGTTTCAGATACTTTGTATCTTTTAGTCATATATGATAATAAAAAAAGAAACTACAAACTTCACAGAAGAATACAAAAATAAAAAAACAAAAACATCTAGTTACTTTATTAGCACAGCTAAGTTATTCGTACCAAGATATGTATTTTATCCCAGAAATAAATATTTGCGATATAAAATTTCAAATACACATTAAAATTTTAAGAAAAACGTATTTTTAGAAACGTCCTTAGAGGATTACATTTTAGTCTGAATTCTTGGTGTTATTATTTATCTGAAATAGACGGATGTCAAAATGCGAAAAGAGGAGAAAAATAAATAAACATAGTGTAAAAACATTTTTTGGCACTCGCCTCATTGAGATTGGTGTGTCTATTTTAAAAAACAAAAAAAATTGTTTTGATATTTTTAAACATTTTAGATCAGGAGATCAACATTTTTAAATAGAAATCGAGCACACTCATATTTTGTGCATAAAATAACCCGTTAATTTTTATAACAATTCTTTGTATTTTCATAAATAAAAATAAAAAATATTTTTCTGATTATAAAATATTTAAATAAACATACCAATCTCAATAAATTGTGACTAAAAAAAAATAAGGCATCCTAGTTAGTTAAAAGTCCGAAATACTATATATTTTACAGTACAAATACATATATATCCAATTTCTACTTTATATAATAAGGATTACAATATTTGGTGTTCTCGGGAGCTTAATATACTTATTCAAGGAATAATTAAAATAATAGAAAACAAAACCATTTTAATTATAACCCAAAATAATTGTAATACCCTATCTAACTTACTTTTTGTTTTATTAATATTATATATTTTGCATTTTTTTACCTATCTAAATACCTTATATAGAGCGAAGCCTTATGATTAATTAATAATATGATTATATATTGAAGGAAGTAGGTTCGAAAAGGCAGCAACCATTTCTCGGTCGGCATTCATTTATATATTGGTTATATATGTCTAGAAGCACTTAGGCATAAACGATTTTTCTAGCATAATATGTTATCTATAATCTAAATTTGACTAGCTAACATTATATTTGTGATATTAGAGGTTGTACCTCCGGTGGCGTGTGGTGAGTATACAAAAATAATGAATACTTATAATAAAATTTATATTTCACACAAGTTTATATTACAGAAATATCTGAGGACAATTTTGTAAAATATATATTGATTTTTTTCTATATTTATTACATCAAAATTAAATTAAACTGATACATATTTTGATTGTATCTTAAGGCATAGAAAACAGCACTATTTGAGTTAAACTAAAAGTAAAAAAATATTAAAAATCCATTTTTATATACTCAAAACACCCCTCCGCCTTCCATGATTGACTGTATGTCCAAATTGACGCAACAATTCTCCTTACCAAAGATTTTTCACACTTATCTATAAGCTAAATATATTTTTGGTGACCGATTGCTATCGAAATCACCCTAACCTACATGGGTATATTATATTCAATATATGAATATGCAAATCTAAAAACTAATTGGTATGTCTTCCCGTCAAAATTGCCACTGCAAATAATATATATATCAATATGTATACAGTAATTATATTTAATATATAGTATTATTAATTCTGTAAAAAATATCTTGTTTTTAATTTAAAACTGCTGTAATAATCATCGAAATGTCGTTGAATATACGTACATCTAGATCTAAAGAGAGATAAGTAATTAAAAAATAAATATTGATGAGTTAGCTCTCTTTAGATCTAGGTGTGCGAACATGTATTATTTCAATTCTTTACAAGTGACATGAGGTAATTGAGGCGAACTATTGATGAATTTGCACACGACATGAGAGGAAAATAATTCGTACTAGCTGACCCCGGCTTCGCAGTTTAGTCTCTAGGTATATGTATAAATATTTCATGGGTTTTTTTGCGCGGAACACTAATTCTTTTTCTAAAAATAAAAGTAGCCTAAGTTACTTATAACATCCGCTATCTGTGAGTGAAAGTCCCGTCAAAATCGGTCCGGCCGTTTCGGGAAATTTACCGAAACAAACAGATAGACACACAAATTTAAAATAATGATTTTTTGCTATAAGTATCCTTTATAATATGTACTTTCATATGCGTTTAATAAAAAGCTGTTATTATGACAATACAAACAGACACTTTAATTTTATTTATTTGCATGTATAGATAAATCTAAACTCAATTTCTTGTCGAAACAGTTAAATTGGCTGATCGTTAAACAATTATGATAACCATAAAATATATTTATGTACATGTTAACTCTACAAATAACTTTTTACCTACCTTTTCCGCATTGGTTTAACTATAAATATGGCTTTAGACACAACAGGTGGAAATATTCGTTATAATATGTCACTTAAATGAATGCATTATGATTTCTACTACTATTTTTTTTTCAGAATTTATTTACTAACATTTTTGGATATATACAATCCCATATATTATACTTTGAAAATGAAGTACGTGCCAAGTTTTAACTTTATTTCTTATATATTACACACACAAGATCTTATAATAGGGGACATTTTTATATATTGGTGTTGTGTTATACATATGTATTTAATAATATACCTAAGGACAATATAGCCTTTTTAAAGGCTAAGGCTTAAAAAAAAGATGAGCATCGCTCATAATTTTCGTTGGAGAATAGTTCCTGACTAGCAGAAGACACAGTATAGAAATATATACTTGTATATGTATACAGATTTATAATATATACATGATAGTTTGATAGTTAGAGTATAAGTGTGAAAATTCTTTAAGTTATGAAATAAACTATATGTATATGTAGAATAGTTTTAGTACATATTAATATATTATATCTTATTTATAAGTTTCTAGCGATATGTCTGCCAAATTTTACTACGCTGAAGATAAAATAAAAACAGCTAAATTTCAAAATAAAAATTCTAACAGTCAAACCTAAATGTCTGAATGATTTTTGTTACTTTTATTCTAGTTACAAATATTATTGCTTATGTTTATTTTCTCTCAATTTCTTAAGCAGTTATCTTAGTACTTTAAGCTAGCAATTCTTGTGTATATAAATATATACAATTGGTTTCTCGGAACGGGTCTAATGATTTCGATGAAATTTTGTATTTAGATGTTTTGCTTTCGAATGTTATATGTCATCCCTGAAAATTCAGAGCGAAGCTCAATCGCTCAGGTACAAAATTTAATCAAGTAATTAATTCCTTGTCTGTTTTGGATACAAGGCTTATGAATATTTCTGAAGATATTTAAGAGATTTCAAAAACAACTGACACTGGCGGCATTAGAACCGGCGACCTCTGCCGCGCCGTGGCGTTGATCTAACCAACTGAGCTACCGTGTTCCGCTCGTATCAGTTGAAATTTCAAATCTCTTTGAATTCTGCTCCTGTGAGCTGACTCATACGACATTAAGACCGCTAGTTCTTAGAATTTTTAGGTTTTATCATGTCCTTTTAGGCTAATGCAGATATTGCTATAATAGGTATATTTTTCGTCCATGAGTTAACAATTTTAAACATTTTTTTTATTTTAGTGCAAAGACAACTGCGATTAGTCTTTTGCAATTTCCGCCCAACTAAGCGAAAAGTAACAAAAAACATCCAAACAGATATAATATAGTTTTTTAATTTAATAATTAATGTATAAAATACGATTTTTTATACAAAGATACGTCAAGCGGTACAAGCGTACCGCCGACTAAAATGTTTCAAAAAAGACATTCTCAACTACAGCGTTTGAGTATTTTTTTTACAAACACTAGCCTCTGTTCGGTTGAGGGAAATATGAAAAGGAAATAGAGAAAAAACTCTCTCAGAAAAAAAAGTAACAAAAAATTTGAAGTAGCCGAAATCACGCTTCGTCAGCGTTTTCTAAACTTTGTTTTGAGAGAAAATAACTTTTTTTTGTTATAATTTCCTCTAACTACAGTAAACGGGTATTATACTTATTATCTAGGCAATAAATATTTTTTTCTTTTCACTTATACGTTAAATATTAATAAATAAATCTAATTTTTTTTCTCTACATTTTTTCTCGGATCAGTAGTGTATCTTTATCTAGACACAACCTTTTTTATAACAGTATTTTTTAATTACGGATTTCTGAATTTGGCAATGGCTTTCCAGAAAGAAACAAAATCGTGACTAAAATTAGAGATGGGTGACTTTGTAAGCCGACTTCAAATCATCTAAAAGTCGTCTCTCCCGACTTGTACATCCATCACTAAACTAATCGAAACTCTGAAAGTGTGCGCATAAGAGAAAGAACAGGTTTCTCGATGTTTTTAAATATAAGTAAATTGCCGACCTCGTCTAAAGACGTTTTAAAGTCGTTGCGAACGACTTTTTAAACTCCGACTTTCACACATCAGAGCTGAAGTCGAAATCGACACACAACTCACATCAAGCTCTACTCATAGATATAAGTCGATATTTCCGACTTAAAAGCTTTCTATCGACTTCATATAACCTCCTCCGTTAAAATGGTTTCCGACTTCAAATCGGAAAAGTCATAAAAGCCGACTTCTTTTCTAGCCCATCTCAAAAAAGTATGTCTTTATCTATTCATATTCTATCGTTCCTAGCGTCCTCGGCATATACATATAAAAGTTTTTTTTTTATAAAATTTTTCTCACTCGGGTGTTTCAATCTATTTTTTACTACTAAACATATCTCCAAAAATCTAATTTTTTTACTCAATATTTTTTTTTCTTATTTTTTACAACTTGTGCTGACTGATGGTTCGACCGTAAAAAAAAGTTTTTTTTTTCATTATTTTTGTTCGCAACCCCGATTTGGCCCGCGTGGTGAAACTTCCTTATATCTAGCTTATAAATTATCTTATATTTAATTTCTAAATATTTTCTAAAAGTATGTTTTATACGCATTTACCTTGCACTCATAAGAAGCAATAGGGTAATCTTTCGATATTTTTGACTCACATTTTTTAATATTTTTTTTTACTTGTGTTTCGTCCCATGGTTTTGGGTGATGCTCTAAGCCGTTTTACCGCGCGAACGCATTCCTGTTGTATATTTCTTGTTTTTCCAAAGCAGCGAAAAAAAATTAAATAATAAAAAAAAACGAAGAAAAGAAAAATATTAATTATAATTTTATTTAAATAAAAATTGATAAAATTAAAAAGTCATTAATTGACTAGAATTAAATGAGAATCTTTGATTTTTCTTTTAAAATTAAAAGATGGACTTACATCATAACTTCGAGATTTCTTAAAAGATACTTACAATTTAATTTGAGACAGCCAAACGTCTTTTCTTAAACAATAAACAAGAAAATGTTTTTTATAACTTAGTCATATTTTTTTTTCAATAAATAACAAATAACATTAATTTTTAGTTTAGCTTTAACTAAATACAACAAAACTCTTTGACTTTTCGACTACAAATATGACTAGATTCTGGTAACAACAATTATATTTCTTTGAGAAACACTTTGTAATTCCAAAAACGCACTTTAAACTTTTAAAATTAACAAAAAATCACAATGTTCTTAATGTCAACTCCAAAATGTTTTAACTAAAGCATTTGTGTTTAAATAACAATTGAAAACTCATATTAAAAAAATTAGAAAACGAGTTTCTTAAGAAAAAATAAGTAGGTACACAATCATGCTGCAACAATAAAATTATTATAACACTAATTGAAAACATTTTGCAAAAAAATTTCATTGTCATAGAAAATTAACAATTAAAAATTAAAATTAGTTTCATTATAACGAATGACTTCAATTATAAGTTATATAAAATAATCTCAACACAAAATATCTTTACAGAATGAATTTTAAAATAAAAACTGATTAGTATTAGCGACAATTCTTTGAAATAATCAATACTTACTTGAAAAATACAACATTTTTTAAACATAAATTTTCAATTTAAAAGGTTCAACTATTGAAAAAAAACACTCAACTCTTAAGACTTGAGAAACTTAAACCAATTGATAATTAACATGTAAGACTTGACACAATCAAGACTTAAACAAATAGACTTGAAATAATAAACAAAAGCCGATAAGTTAAATCCAGTCTTTTTGCACGCAACAACAGGATCCTGGCGGCTGGTGTGTTTTGCCTCACACAAGAAGACTTGGAGCCAGCCATTCATCCTCTCCGATCTGCAAAGAAAGAAGCCTTAAAAATTGTAACCTAGTACTAAAATATTATAAAGCTGAAGAGTTTGTTTGTTTGAACGCGCCAATCTCTGGAACTACCAGTCGGATTCGAAAAAATATTTTTGCATATGATAGCCAAATTCATGAGGAATAGTATAGGCTATTTAACATCACGCTACGACCCTTAGGAGCCGAGCAACGGGGGTGAAACCGCGGGGAACAGCTAGTTAAATATACTCGTATAAGAGACGTCAGATGGCAGTCGCTCCACGGTAAAATATTGGTATTCAGCCGAAACTAGTTAGACTGGAAGCCGACCCCAATCTAGTTTCGGAATAGGCTAGCTAGGCGGATGATGATGATATAATATTATAACAACAAATCACTTACAGGCTGGACCTGGAAATGCTGTACGGGGTAATGCAGCACCTGAGGGGGCTGGGACATAGCCGCGACGCCCCCCACAGACCCCACGCCCCCCACGCCCGCCCCCAGGGCCCAGGGGAGCTGGACGCCCCCCATGCTGGAACAGGCAGTCGTATTAGCCCATTGGTTGTACTCCTTGCTGTAAGAATTAAGTAAATGGGATTTAGTCCCATCAGTCCAGGGTCTCTCATATGATACACGTATTAGGTAGGTACTCACAAAAAAAAAAAAAACGTAGTTTGCATTAGTCCTTGAACGGTCCCCGAAATTATTAAATTTAGGGTAGTCGACTAATATTAAAAATGTATAAATAAATTATTTCATTTCAAAGAAGGAATAGGCACGCTAAAAATGTAAAAACAAAAATACATCACACAATAGAAAAGATAAACGCTGTGTTTCTATTGCATATTTTGCAACATTGCATGCGATAAGTGTGTTTCTATTGCATATTTTGCAACGTTGCATACGATAAGTATGTTTCTATTGCATATTTTGCAACATTGCATGCGATAAGTGTGTTTCTATTGCATATTTTGCAACGTTGCATACGATAAGTATGTTTCTATTGCATATTTTGCAACATTGCATGCGATAAGTGTGTTTCTATTGCATATTTTGCAACGTTGCATACGATAAGTATGTTTCTATTGCATATTTTGCAACATTGCATGCGATAAGTGTGTTTCTATTGCATATTTTGCAACGTTGCATACGATAAGTATGTTTCTATTGCATATTTTGCAACATTGCATGCGATAAGTGTGTTTCTATTGCATATTTTGCAACGTTGCATACGATAAGTATGTTTCTATTGCATATTTTGCAATGTTGCATACGATAAGTATGTTTCTATTGCATATTTTGCAATGTTGCATACGATAAGTGTGTTTCTATTGCATATTTTGCAACGTTGCATACGATAAGTATGTTTCTATTGCATATTTTGCAACATTGCATGCGATAAGTGTGTTTCTATTGCATATTTTGCAACGTTGCATACGATAAGTATGTTTCTATTGCATATTTTGCAATGTTGCATACGATAAGTATGTTTCTATTGCATATTTTGCAACGTTGCATACGATAAGTGTGTTTCTATAGCATAGTATTTCATATAAAATGGAGAGTCCAGATATAATTTAATGCGTTGCATACATTGGATTTTGTGTCTACCTTTATAAACGCACCAACACACACACGTTGGAAATATCGGACGATAATAACGCAGCTTTGTGAACAGGAGAGGGATGCATTATCACAATAATGCTACACGATATTATCGGCAGTGGCGTTACTCGTGGGCAAGCCTAACGCATTTGATGTTAATTTTTCATGAATTTAAGCGAGTTCATGTCGTTATTTAAAGCAAAAAGTACGTACATTAAAAATCATACATTCATAAAAAAAACCGGACAAGTGCGAGTATGCCTCGCGCCCTAAGGGTTCCGAAATATGATCATAGATGGCGCTACTGCATACTTCCAATGGCGCCATCTATGAGCAGATGGCTCCACTTATGGTCCGGTGACTGACGGCGGACAATAAAGTGATCCTATAAGGGTTCCGTTTTTCCTTTTGAGGTACGGAACCCTAAAAATTACATAAATACTATCTAAAACGAAAAAAATGTGTCAGGCTTGCCTTCTAGGCACGCCGACAACTCTTCAGCTGTCCCATTTCAAAACCTGGTTAGGGACATTTTTTTTGGAACATCGTTTTATTACATAATCTTGCTAACCTAGTAAAGGTAGGCAACAGTGGCGAAGGGTAAGTTTTTGTAAGAGGTAAGCCGGAGCTACAAATGCTTACCTGGCCACGAAAAGCTAATTAATAAAAGTAGGAAATACTGCCTGTGCTATTTTTCGTATTGTAAAGACCCTTCGCCACTGGTAGGCAAGGTTATGCAATAAACGATGTCCCGAAAAAAAAATTACTATCTTTTGAAATGGGACAGCCGTCTCAAAGTCAAAGTCAAAGTCAAAGCATTTATTTCAATTAGAATAATTATAGGTACTTTTGAATTGTCAAGGAGTCTGTCAGTTAGTAATAATGATGAAGCTAGATGCCCGTTCCAAAGCGTAGATTCCTATGGAGAAGAACGGGCAAGAAACTCCATGGTTACTCTTTTAAATCAAATCATTACAAATAATCATGGTTACATTGTTTTTGTCGGAAATAACACAAATATGAGAGAACAATGTATAAGTCTAGAATAATAGTAAAAACAGCTCCAAATATCAGTCCCAACAGACGGCGCCCGTTCACGAACATGACGCATGAATCAGCGCCATTTAGCTCAACCATTTTGAAGGGAACCGAATGACCCAACGCATGCGCCACCATCAGCAAGACTTGTGTATAAATAAAGAAAGAAGAGAGTTTACTAACCCCATATACTGCTGCTGGTAGCCTGCAAACGCTGCTTGTCCGGCATACGTGTACCCCTGTACTCCCTGCACGCCCTGCAGGAAGCCCCCCAGCTGCTGGGGGTACGTGTTGTACCAGTACGAGGTGGGGGGCACCCCCCCAGTGTAGGTCGCGCCGAAGGGACTGTACGCGGTGGGGAGCTGGAAGAAGAATTTAAGGTTAATTTGGCGTAATCTTTACTACCCCACTATCACTGACAGATGGCCAAAATTAAAAAATATATATATATTTGCCCACGCCCTATGCGATTTGATCTATACTTCCAAGGACACCCTGTATATTCATCTATACAAATAATATAAAGAGAGATTGCGAATTTGGCGTAGAAAAAACAAATTTTATCAATATCAAGTAGGTTTTTTTTATTTTTTGTATGGAATTATCATTGACTTACAAAATTATATTAATATGTTAAATATCTATATTAACAAACACCTATAGTAGGTATGTACCTCAGATCATAGAAACAAGGAGATGTGCCAAGGCGCTATCGAACTTGATGCCTGATCTTGAGCAAATTGCTCATATTAAAAACGTACGCGCTGGCGACGAACCGAACACGATCGATGGTATAAATACAGTGTTTTAGTTTAGTGCTAGTGTTGAGTGACGATTAACAGTGTTAGATTGAGAGTGTGCGGAGTGTTCAATGCGTGTGAGATCTTTTTATTCACAAGGAGCGCTTAATTATGCGCGTAATTGTGTCGAAAAATGTACTAAAAGTGGCATCAGTTGTTCCCGTACTAATTTGCTATATCTCCTTGTTTCTATGATTTCAGGTATGTACCTAATTGAATTCTATGAAATATGTAATTAAAACATCAAAGAAAGAATTTTACTAAAATACCTAATCATGAATTCTCTTTAATTACATTATGATAAAAATATCTCATCGCCCTTGATTTGCATTTAAAAGATACAGGCAGTCAACTAACATTTATGAAGGTACAATTTTGCACCGGCGACAGCGACCGATTGCAGCTGCAAGCACAAATTACCTTCATACAATCTTATAAAAAAACCGGACAAGTGCGAGTATGCCTCGCGCCCTAAGGGTTCCGAAATATGATCATAGATGGCGCTACTGCATACTTCCAATGGCGCCATCTATGAGCAGATGGCTCCACTTATGGTCCGGTGACTGACGGCAGACAACAAAGTGATCCTATTAGGGTTCCGTTTTTCCTTTTGAGGTACGGAACCCTAAAAATGTACATCATAATGAGTAGGTGCTAGTGACAAAGTGTATAGGTACTAATTTTATTGTGAAGAGAGGGCATAGTGGGTCGTGGCTAAATGACAGCCGCGCTTCGCCGTCATTCCTTGGATAGGTGACTGTTCTTCACACATCGAGACCGCTCCGTGCCTCGGAGAGCACGTTGAACAGTACCTACCGGTTGTCATAGGAATATCTTTGACAGTCGTTACGGGTAGTCAGCCTGTTTGTTTGGCAATTTTATTAAAAACGGAGCGTTTGAGAATTTCATTTTTCTGAATAAACCTATTAATGAAAATATTTTATTTGTTGTTCTAAGCAGTCTGCTTTAAACGTGGCGACAGCGGTTTCCGTACTTGCTATGACAACATATCTCTGTTTCTATGATCTAAAGTGTGTTTTTTTGTTATTAGGCTTGCGTTTGACCGCCATCTCGCCTGATGTTAAGCGATGATGCGGTCTACGATGGAGCACGCTTGCCTAGAAGAAACCGATACACTCGTGTCTTGACAACACCCAGATTGTAAATGATATTGTAAGTGGTACCTGTCCCTGCGCCTGAGCATTGTTAGGGTCCCCGGACTCCTTCCCCCAGGAGCACTTCACGGGCTGGCCGTTGACGTCAGTGTTGTGGACAGCCACGATCGCGTGGGTGGCGCTCTCCTTGGTGGAGAATCTGCGGAGAAGTGGAGAAATTACGTTTATGCATAGAAATAAATCGGCATAATATATAATGTCCCCACTGCTGGGACATAGGCGTCCTCTCCGTTCAACCAAATTCGATTGGCGACAATAATGATAGTATAGTTACTAAATATTAATCATCAATATACCTAGCCCTCGGAATTATATTGTTGGTAGTCGGAAGACTGAAATACTTCTTGCTACGGAACCCTAGACTGAGCGTGGTCCGACACGCTCTTGTTTTTTTTAATTTATTCGATAATAGGCTAACGCTTGACCGCCATCTCGCCTGATGTTAAGCGGTGATGCGGTCTACGATGGAGCACGCTTGCCTACAAGAAACCGATTCACTTGATTTTAATTTAAATATACTTTCGGCATACTCGGCACTCGTGTGTTGGAAAAGGGATCCAGCAGAATACCAGCATCAGGTACTGCCTGGCTTATGCTGAGCTGGATACCCATTCGGAGCAACCGTGAGACACGCCTTCGATGACATAAAGCGTTCCACGATTACGTGTACTACCCTCTACAGACTTTTTTTTTTTTATTATTATTTTTTATCTTGTTTATAGATTATCTTTTTTTCATAATATTTAATTTAAGTAATAATGTACTTAGAGGCTAGCTTAATTTTTTTGTAATGGTAATACGGGAGATTATTGTTCCTTTTCTGTACGTGTTTCAAAATGCTCCGAATAAACATTTTTTCTTTCTTTCTTTCTTTACTTGTGACTTGAACGTTCGAGGGAGAATCTCACCGTGACATTCTTCATCGAACTTTCGCAAACAAATTGGCAGTTTGATACCACGCGGCGTGTCGTTCAGTATTATATAGACTAGCTGTTACACACTCACCTAATAAAAGCGTATCCCTTGTCCTTGAAGACGCGGATCTCCTGGATAGTTCCGAAGGGCTGGAAGGTCTTCTGCATGAGCTCCTCGGTCAGGCCCGTGGTCAGGCCCCCGCAGTACACCGTGCAGTTGGTCGGGGAGCTCTGGTTGTAGACCTCGTCGAAGGTCAGCGGTTTTGAGTTCACTGGAAAAGGAATGACACATCATTTGACTGTATTCTTTAACAACAACATTTTCTTTAACATCTTTTATATTCTTTATATTCTTTAACATCTTTTCTTTAATGCTAATTTACTTATTTTATTTTGTGCTATGTATTTCTATGTCATTAACACTCACCTTGTATTAAAATAAACATATGCACTTATATATATTAATTAACAGCAATATCTATTTATTATAGTTTGTATCTATCTATTAGGTACAATGTTCGGACTGGTTTACATCCGATACTCCAACTCACAACTAGGTCCAGTTGAAAACCAGCGCCAGGCACTAGTGGTCTGGCATTTATGCTGAACTGGACCTATTTGGCAAAGCCGCTAGGCACATAGCAGCTACTTTAATTTTAAGACCTTTTTATTTATTTTTTGTCTGTGTGTCTATCTGTTGTGCCAAATAAATGTTTTTTCTTTCTTTCTTTCTTTCTAACAAGGTCTATGTTGAAAATCATTTTTCTAACAAGCTTTTATAATGACGGCTTCCCAACTCCATCTTGTGGCCCTGCACATCATCTAGGTCTTATTAATTATACTAGACTTTTGCCGGCGACTCCGTCCGCGTGGACTACAATAAAATGACCAGTTTAAATGACCTTCGTAGTGTAGCGTGGCTAGTGCTACCAAGAGTTCAAGCTGTATCTCTGGTTTGTCCCACCGGAATTATATGAAACATGACTTAAATTTTAATTTGGACCCCAGGCTATCGAACTATGAAAACCACATCAAAATCTGTTCAGTACTTTTTGCGTGATGCGCGCACAAACAGACAAACATATAATCAGAAAAATATTCAAAATAACAAAAAATTGTGTACAATTTTATAATAGTAAGGATATACAGGGTGGCAGGTTAGACAGTGGAAATATTTTAAGGGGTCATTGTACTCATCATTATGAACAACTTTTACTATGGGACCAACCTTGAAATCGCGAAAAAAAAATCAGCTGTTCCATACATTTTGTTGAGTTATGTGAACATAAATGTATGGAACAGCTGATTTTTTTTCGCGATTTCACCGTTAGTCCCATAGTAAAAGTTGTTTATAATGATGAGTACAATGACCCCTTAAAATATTTCCACTGTTTAACCTGCCACCCTGTATAATGTGGCACATAAATTAACTAACACACCCACACACCAATCAATATCAAAACGAGCTCAGTAATCACTGAGTAATGGAAGGTAACACAGCCGGAAGTGACGCTGTACCTCGCTCGGAACTCGGAAGGCATTACCGCGCAACCGGATATTAAGAATCACAAACGGATTTGTGTAGAGCTGTGTGTACGAAATAAAATAAATTATTCTAAAGGTTAATATTATATAGTTTTAAAAGTACCGATATAAATAAAAAAAAACCGGCCAAGTGCGAGCCGTACTCGCGCACCGAGGGTTCCGTATCATTTTTGGACGTATAAGGTGAAAAAAATCGGACCGCATAAGTAAGTTTGTTTGTGAAGGAATTTTGATGATTTTGAAAAAACTGTACTAGTTAGGAACATCGTTTTATTTTTGGTGCAATATTTGGGTTAATTCCTATCAGCTCTAATTATTTCAGATTTTTCGCTCCGCAAACTTCGGAGATAAGGGACATTTTTCATCATATGTCGAAAACTGTGAGACATAAAATAAAATGAAAATATATTTTGAAATGTGCAGATCAAGCCCTTTCATATGATATGCCACTTGACCTAGTAACCCTACTTTAAAATTTCGGACCCCCACTCCGGCCCCTTTTGCAATGAAAATAAAAATATTTTATAACTTTTTTCATTTGCAATAAAGTTGGGCAAGCATTTTCTATAACCGTTTCAAATTTCAAGTCGATAGCATTAGTAGTTGCTGAAATAAGCAGGTGTGACAGACAGACAGACAGACAGACGAAGTCGCACCATAAGGGTTCCCTTTTTTACCATGGAAGCATTTGGAGGTGGCTTTTAGCACCACAGGCGGCCGGTATTCGAATGTTATACGTATCCCTATCATGAGTTTTTTTGACGTATAGTTTCGTTAACGTAAGCATACTCGTATTTTGAATTTAAAATACAGCAGTTCTGGAACACATTTTGCACATTTAAAAAAATACAGATAAATTAATTCAGTATTTAATTTATATAAACATTGTGTAACAAACGTATATTTTCAATTCAAAATATGCTTACGTTAACGAAACTATACGTCAAAAAAACTCATGATAGGGGTACAGTTGTCAGATTTTCGGGCTCCTGCCTATAGACCGTTCCACGTAAGAATTCCCCTGGAAGTTATGTTGGCTGCCCTGCTTGTCATTCCTATTTAGGTCATATCGTTTTGTGTTTTTTGTAGATTTATGTTTTATAATAATACTTAGGACGTTAAAAAGTGATGAAAGTGAAATGGTGCTGAAAGAAAACTTACAACATCGTTAAAAACGTTGTAATAAATTGAGATTAAGGGCAGCCAACATAACTTCTAGGAGAATTCTTATGTGGAAAGATCTCTACCCGTAAAGACTGTCAAAGATATTCCTATGACAACTGTGACCGACTGTTTAACGTGCTCTCCGAGGCACGGAGGGGTCTCGATGTGTAAAGCAGGGGTTCCTAAACTTTTACGATAACGGAACACTCACCTATTTGATATGGGGACACTAATTTGAATAAGAACAAAAACTTTTATTAGAAACTAGCAAACCAGCAGCAGCAGCAGCAACAGGGAACTCCGTTTCGCCACCGTAGTACATGCTATGTATCAGAGATGGCGCTGTATGTGAAAAAAGATTTTCCCGCTTTTCTCTTTAAATTTTCCTGAATTTTCTTTGCTATAAACCTCACGGAGCCCGAGACCTTTCCAACGAATGCAAAACTGTGGAAATCGGTTCGTCCGTTCTGGACTTATATCGTCAGGAAGGAAAACCCGACTTATTTTTATATAATAGATATTTGAAAATTCAATTTCGCGGAACCCTGGTGACTTATATACAGAACCCCTAGGTTCCGCGGAACCCATATTAGGAATCGCTGGTGTAAAGAACGGTCACCCATCCAAGGAGTGACGGCGGCAAGCGCAGCTTAACCTCGCAGATCGATCGATCAACGCAGCTGTCATTTACGAGCCTCTCTGTTTTATTTTACGTAGGTATGTGTATTCGTATATAAATTAACAATTCTCTCATCTCAATAATTAAAACCGAAGTTTAAACAGAATATTAAATTAACAAACACAAAAATTATTTAACACAGTATTTAACCTTCCTGCAAACTTCAGCCTCTGTAGCAAATTAACAGGGAGATCAAAGAGCGCCGACACAATTAAAAATTAAATATTTGTTTTATATTCTCTTTGAGCTTACCGATGAACAGTTAAGACTGAATGGTGAAAGGTTTTGAAATCCACGTGTAGCTTATTATTTAAGCAAGATTGGTAGATAAAAGGAAATAACATCATGGTGTATCAGTCTAAGGGCTTAGGGTCGTAAGATCAATCGTAGCTTAAACCACGGAAGAGAGTTTAATCTCCCGTCTTCGCTTGTTTTCTAATACAAAAACCCAAAGAAACAATCGAAGACGGGAGATTAAACTCTCTTCCATGGTTTAAACTACGATTGATCTTATACGGCTCTAAGGCGAATCACACACCGCCCCGCGCTATGCTGCGGGGTGCGTGGCGACGGAACAAAAATCCCGCGCGTGAATGCGTTTTCAGTGTGTTGCACCATGCGTGATTTCTATACAAATACAGGTACTTGCAAACAACGGAACATCACGCACCCCCGCGCTACGCTGCGTGATGCGTATGCGAATCGCCTTAGAAACAATCGGAAACGGGAGATTAAACTTTCTTTCGTGGTTTAAGTTGAGGCTACAATTGATCTTACGGCCTTGAGCGGCTATGCTTAATTTTCCAAGGTAGATGGGTGATCGTTCTATTTTTTTTGACCGCCATCTTGCCTAATGTTAAGCGATGATGCGGTCTGCGATGGAGCACGCTTGCCTAGAAGAAACCGATTCACTCGCGACTTGAAGACACCCAGATTGTAACTGTCGGGGAACACCCACTCGGGCAGCGCATTCCACTGTTTGGCGGTTCTCACAATGAAAGTGGAGTGAGTTAATTTTTTTATAAATAATACCCGATTGCGGTTTGCCCTTCGTCTTATCTGGTGTTACAGAACTATCAAAAAGAAAAACAAGACATTGCAGTCGGGACTCATTATATAACTACTACCCGGAAACACTGGGTCCCGACTGCAATGACATGGTCATGTTGGGTGACCATGTCAGATTTTTTTATTTTTTTACGACTTCACTTATTGGCGATTAAAATCCGCCATGTTGGTTTTTTTCCTAATCCATATAGCCTATGTTACTCGCGACGTCAATATGAATACACAGATACGGAAATACATACATGCATACTAACATACAGGTGAAACACTATCCTCCTTTTGGGCTTCGCCGCAGTTGGGTAAAATAGAAAGCAGACTTTCTACACAAATGTTAAATAAATTCAAGGAATTAATTTGGAAGTTAAGAAAAAGGATTTTTTGAATAAAAAATAATCTGTACTTAAGTCGACAACTTAAGATTTGCTTCATTTTAGCCGACACTGTAATCTCTGGCAGGTATTAGCGAAATGGCGGTCCGTATTTGAAAATCTATACTAATATAAAGCTGAAGAGTTTGTTTGAACACGCTAATCTCTAGAACTACCAGTCGGATTCGAAAAATTCTTTTTGTATATGATAGCCAGATTCACGAGGAATAGTATAGGCTATTTAACATCACGCTACGACCCTTAGGAGCCGAGCAACGGGGGTGAAATCGCGGGGAACCGCTAGTCAGATATAATGACGCATTTAGTTTCAAATGATTTTTTCCGAGATCTAACATTTTTCAAGCATGATATATACCTAAATGAGAATACCTAGTTACAGTCATAAGATATTTTATCAAGGCAATTTGGTGAGCAATTTATCTGTTTAATCGTCTCGGAGAGCACGTTAAAAGTTAGTTATAGGAAAAGAGTAGGGAATGAATAGGTAATCGTTTAGCCCTCGCAAACCTATCCGTGCCGAAAGAATCGACAGTGCCGAACGAATCGACAGTGCCGAACGAATCGACAGTGCCGAACGAATCAACAGTGCCGAACGAATCGACCATATTGTAATTAAGTATTATCAATGAAATGCATGTGCATTTGAGGGGCTCGTGGCTAAATGACAGCCGCGCTGATCGATCGATCTGCGAGGTCAAGCTGCGCTTGCCGCGGTCAGTCCTTGGATGGGTGACCGTTCTTTACACATCGAGTCACCTCCGTGCCTCGGAGAGCACGTTAAACAGTCGGTCCCGGTTGTCATAGGAATATCTTTGAAGGTCGTTACGGGTAGTCAGGAGCCCAAAAGTCTGACAACTGGTCTAACATTCGAATACCGGTATTGCCCAATGGTTGTGGAGGTCAGATGGTCAGTCGCTCCATGTAAAATATTGATATTCAGCCGCAACCAGCTAGACTGGAAGCCGACGCCAATCATGTGTGGGAAAAGGCTAGGCGGATGATGATGATGATGAATGAAATGCATGTGCAAGCGTTGCCCATGTGTGAAGCAGCACATGTTCGCATTGTCCGCGCCGAATTTGATGACATCTTCCATTCCTCATTGATGTACTACCTTGCTATTTTTCTCGGCAATTCGCCCGATTTAACGCGAATTGATGGTGAGATTTTATAAGATTTTAAATAAAGAATTTAAAATTCGTTTCGCTCGGCTTGCTCGGCGCGTATCTGTGTTTTTATAGAATCCGCGTAGTGCAACATACAGAAAACGCATTCACGCGCGGACTCCGGTGCTCCGTCGCCACGCACCCCGCAGCGTAGCGCAAGGCAGTGTGTGTTTCGCCTAAAGCATGCTCGGCACTCGTGTGTCGGAAAAGGGATCCAGCAGAATACCAGCGTCAGGTACTGCCTGGCTTATGCTGAGCTGGATACCCATTCGGAGCAACCGTGAGACATGCCTTCCATGACATAAAGCGTTCCACGATTACGTGTACTACCCTCTACAGACTTTTTTATCTTGTTTATAGATTATCTTTTTTTCATAATATTTAATTTAAGTAATAATGTACTTACTAGCAATATTTTTTTTGTAATGGTAATACGGGAGATTATTGTTCCTTTTCTGTACGTGTTTCAAAATGCTCCGAATCAACATTTTTTCTTTCTTTCTTTAAAGGACTACTTACATTCATTCTTGGGCGCCGGCGGCTTCCGTGTGGCCCAGTTGGTGCGGATCGACCTGGAGCCTAACCACTGTCCGTTCATAGACGTGATGGCAGATTCAGCCTCCTGAAACAAAAGATGGTGTATTTAGTGTAAGAAGCATCCTTTGCTACCTCGCTAGCCTAGTGAAATGATATTTTCGGTTTAAGGCGCTGATAACTGCCAACGGCCTTGAGGAGTCCACCGAGCAATACGACTCGCCTATCAACGAGCGCGCTGTGCCGAAATAGAAGTAATAATACTTTTTAGTATCTAAAATATAAAATAAAAAAAAGTAACAGGCAATATTATAGGTAGTAACATAGTCTTTTCACACAAAACAAATCATGAAAATATCTTAAGCGATTTGAAAGTAATTACGTTTTTATGTTTTGGGTAGACAGTAATTCATGAATTTATTTCATTAAGTATTTTACTACAATAGTTAAATATTCACAGGTACGATTGATGTATATATGTTCTAGTTTAACATAAAAAAATTGCACAACTAACCTGCATTATTTGACGGCGAAATAAGAGATTTAAAACTTGAGATTTACGGCCGTTACCATTTACCGTCGCCTTAAAGACATTTATTTCTCAAAAACACTACAGTTCACTTACATAATTGAGAAAAGTATACAATATAAAAATACAAAGTGCAATTCTCTGTGATCAGTCCAGTGTTCGGAAAAGGGCGAGTATATTTACCCACAGTTTGTAGAACATTTTATTCTGCAAATCCTAATCCTAATCCTAACTAAGTAGGTAATATTATAAATGCGAATGTAGGTAAGTAGTTTTGTTTGTTACCTTTTCACGCCTAATCTACTGAACCGGTCATCATGAAATTTTGAATCTGCCACTGATTTGCCTAACGTGTACGAGCTAACTTAGCAGTAATGAAGTATTTTTTTATCATGTCAATTAATTAGGCGGTTCATCTGATGGTAAGGGCCATAATCTCATTAGAATACCTTGGCAGCGACGCCAGCAGCGCCGCCAATCAAAACATGTCAAATTGTATTACAACGTACCTAACCCTATCTCACTTAGCGACGGCTTGGCGGCGCCGCCAGTTTCAATTGTACAGTAAATGGTCAATGAGTAGACATCGGATTATATGCATTTGCACGTTTGCATATGCAAATGCATAAAACGCAATTTTCGTGGCGTTATTGCATATTTTAGTACTTTTTCATTGATATTGCTTATTTTAATAGTTAAATGTGTTAGGGGTGTGGAAAAAATTATTGAACAAAGTAACACCCTTCCAAGTTCACTATTAGAAAGGGTCCTTATGCTCTTAATTAATGGCTGTTCTTGAAAAAAACCCAGGTTTTGAAGGAATAAAAAAAGCTAACGCATTTATAAAAGGCACCGGTTAAACTCTGCCAGAATAGATTTCTGCTGAAATGGCGTCTCAAATTCTGTCCAGTCACTGGACATGCCACGTGAGATGCCATTTCAGCAGAAATCTGGACTCCAGTCCAGTAACTTCGGTTGACTTATAGAGGTCATAATTATTCAGTCTGCAAGTTAATGTAAGTCATTGTGACAAACGCCACAAGTTTTTATTTGTATTATGTTCACAATAATTACAACTGATATAGGTATGTAAAAATATATTGTGAATATAAGCGTAAATTGTTATAATAAAAAAACTTTTTGAACAAAAAATAACCGACTTCAAAAATTCACTACAAAGAAAAGAATAATTTTGGTTTCGGAAGTCGGTGGCAAAAAAAAGCAAACAAAAACCAAAGCCACCGACTTCCGAAACCAAAATTATTCTTTTCTTTGTAGTGGATTTTTGAAGTCGGTTATTTTTTGTTAATAAAGTTTTTTATTTTTCCCTTTTTAGTTTTTTATCCCGTGTTAGATTACTTTCAAGAATTCGTTCAACAGTAAATCTTCTACGGAGTGTGTACATTTATGCATATAACTTTGTACATAGGAATGATTACATAATGTATTATATACTAAAACCTTCCTGAAAGTATGTAGATTACGTTAGTGAAAACCCCATCCAAATCGAATCCGTAGTTTTTGAGAAAATCGCGCACATACAAACATACATACATACGGGACGAATACAGAACCTCCTTTTTTTAAGTCGGTTAATTAAGTCGGTTAATAAAAATATTTGGATAGTGGATATTTTGTGCATATTTTGCCGATTTTCCGTGCACATATGCATGCATATTTTGGCATTTTGATAGTGCATATAATCCGATGTCTACTAATGAGATGGCCCTAAGTGGTCACTGCCATCTAAAGACATCTGTAATACCAGAGGCAATTGCATCCATTGTCCACCGAAAAGACAAAGTTGTAGTCCGTGCTCCGTATACGGCACACATACCCAACACAGCAACGCTTAGCGGCAGATATAGGTATATTTTCCCTTACATTCCTCGATATGAAAGTCGCATTAATAATTGCAAGTTCTATGAAACGTCGACACATTTCAATCGATTCTCATTAATTATTTACACAAACTGCAGTGTTTCCCATAGCTGGCGCCATAATAATAGTTGCAAGAACATAGGTGTTACGTAGTAGTTACAGAAATAATATAACTTGAAATACATTGAGTATTTGAAGGAAAAATACGCTCGTCTTCAGAAAATTCTAGCACTTATGGCTTGGCCACGAAATTCTAGCACTTATGGCTTGGCCACGAAATTCTAGCACTTATGGCTTGGCCACGAAATTCTAGCACTTATGGCTTGGCCACGAAATTCTAGCACTTATGGCTTGGCCACGAAATTCTAGCACTTATGGCTTGGCCACGAAATTCTAGCACTTATGGCTTGGCCACGAAATTCTAGCACTTATGGCTTGGCCACGAAATCGACGCTCCAAGCGAATTCCTTGCGCTGCAAGCGTCAAAAACTATGCCACCTGGTACTAATGTATGTCTAATGTTCTACAAGGCCACGAAGTAGACGTTGCAAGCAGCAGCGAATTTCCCTACATTTGTTTTTGACGCTTGCAGCACAGGGCGAATTCGCTTGGAGTGTCGTTTTCGTGGCCTTCGGGTTAGAGTTAGCAGCCCCGGATCTTGAATTATTTCGAGGAGGGGCAAAAATTTAAAAATGCCGCCTCACCCGTTTTTTTTTATCATCATCATCATTTGATTTCTCCTTTAGATTATAGAAACAAGGAGATATGCCATCATAGCAAATTAGTACAACTGGAACATTTTTCGACACAATTACAAGCGCTCCTTGTGAATATAAAGATCTCCCACACGTTAAAAATTCCGCACACCCACAATCTAATACTGTTAATCGTCACTCAACACTTGCATTAAACTAAAATTCTGTATTTATATCATCAATCGTGTTCGGTTCGTCGCTAGCGTGTATGTTTTATATTCGGTCAATGTGACCATATAAAAGCATCAAGCTCAATAGCGCCTTGGCATACCTCCCTTGTTTCTATGATCTGAGGCCTCCCCAAAGAACGACCGGTCTAGCGCTGCTCTTTGCGATTACTACGCTTGGTAGACGAATGCACTGCTCAGTGTATTTCCTCTACCAAGCTTGAATTTGCCGCCCGGGGCATGTGCCCCGGCTAGCCCCCCCCTAGATCTGGGGCTGAGAGTTAGGGAAATAAGTCGGTCCAATTCAATATCAATTCTGTACCGACACGCTGCATGATATTACCGCGAGAATTGCCAATTTGTTTGCGAACGTTCGAGGGAATCTCACCGGGACATTCTCCCTCGAACGTCATCAGCAACATCAGCATTCAAAGTACAACAAGTTCTTGTGTATTTTTACTGATAATAATGTCTAGCTAAGAAAAAATCAACCGTTACGTTGTGAAAAGCATGTAAACAATATCAATAATGTTATCAAACATATGAGACAGTTCAACAACAACACAGGCGGGGTTTGAACCCGCGACCACTGTCTCACCGTGGCATCGCTCTAACCTCAGATCATAGAAACAAGGAGATATGCCATCATAGCAAATTAGTACGGGAACAACTGATGCCATTTTAGTACATTTTACGACACAATTACGTGCATAATTAAGCGCTCCTTGTGAATAAACAGATCTCCCACGCATTGAACATTCCGCACACCCTCAATCTAACACTGTTAATCGTCACTCAACACTAGCACTAAACTAAAACACTGTATTTATACCATCGATCGTGTTCGGTTCGTCGCCAGCGCGTACGTTTTTAATATGAGCAATTTGCTCAAGATCAGGCATCAAGCTCGATAGCGCCTTGGCACATCTCCTTGTTTCTATGATCTGAGGCTCTAACCAACTGAGCTACAGTGTCATGCCTGAATCAGTTGAAACTGGAAACCTCTTTTTACGCCTCATTTGAGCTAGCAAGTTATTTAAGTTCTACTCACCGATTTTTTCAAAAATGAGACAAATCCATATCCTTTCGATTTCAGGGTTTGAGGATCGCGAACCACTCGGCAGTCACTGTGAACAAAAAAATACAATTATTAAAACATTATACTTTTACCGCCAAACAGTGGAATGCGCTGCCGGAGTGGGTGTTCCCCGATAGTTACAATCTGGGTGTCTTCAAGTCGCGAGTGAATCGGTTTCTTCTAAGCAAGCGTGCTCCATCGTAGACCGCATCATCGCTTCAAGATGGCGGTCACACGCAAGCCTAATAACCTAATGTAGATACACATGTACAACATCAATTGTTTATTTATTTTGTTAACCGTTGCCTAGCAACAAGCAACGAATATACTATCCAATGTTTATCTATAAACATGTAGTAAATTAATTTTATTCATGCCTATAATTATATCACCTTGTATATTATTGTAAGCAGTGATAGCCTAGTGGTATAACCGTGTGCTTACCACGGCGAATGGTTCGAGTTCGATCCCGAGGCACGCACCGCTGACTTTTCGAAGTCATGTGCGTATTAGAAATTAATTATCACTTGTTTTAACGGTGAAGGAAAACATCGTGAGGAAACCTGCATGCCTGAGAGTTCTCTATAAAGTTCTTGAAGGTGTGTGAAGTCTGCCAACCCGCAGTTGGCCAGCGTGGTGGACTATGGCCTATCCCCTCTCATTCGAGAGGAGGCCCGTGCCCAGCAGTGGGACAGTCTATAAACAGGGCTGATATTGTTATTACTCCCAACCCTAAATCTATTCCTATAGCTATCCCGGGATTGTCTGTTTATAATCCCGAAATCCCGGGATAAGAAATAAGGGCCGGGATCGAATGCTCTGCATCTAAAAATATTATACCTACAAAAAGCCAACTAAAGATAAAATATTTGCCAAAGACACAAGATGGGCATAAAGACGGGGTTTTGGCTTATTGACAAATATGAAGTATGTCACTAGGGTAGCAGCGTGGTGCGACTGACGGCGGACTCATGAGCGGAGCGGGACTCATGTCCTACTTCCTACTAATATTATGAATGTGAAAGTTTGTGAGGATGGATGTATGTGTGGATGTTTGTTACTCTTTCACGCAAAAACTACTGAACGGATTTTGATGAAACTTTACAGTAATATAGATTATTTAATTATAATTAAATTTTGCATTTATACGTTGTCACAGAAAAGGACATAGGATACCTTTCAAGCAGAAAATAACCAGTTCCTGAGAGAAAGAATAACTTTGCCTTAGGAACAATTGCTTTAGGATGCTAGATGGTGCTGTGTAGGTATATCACGCAGAGAAGTCACGTGGATCAAGGGCAAAGATTATGTTTGTATAGTTTATGTTATATTGTTATGTTATATTTTATGTTAAATAGAGGGGCTCGTGGCTAAATGACAGCCGCGCTGATCGATCGATCTGCGAGGTTAAGCTGCGCTTGCCGCGGTCAGTCTTTCAATGGGTGACCGTTCTTTACACATCGAGACCCCTCCGTGCCTCGGAGAGCACGTTAAGCATTCGGTCCCGGTTGTCATAGGAATATCTTTGACAATCGTTACGGGTAGTCAGAAGCCCTAAAAGTCTGACAGCTGGTCTAACATTCGAATACCAGTATTACCCATTAATTGGGTTGTGGAGGTCAGATGGCAGTCGCTCCACGTAAAATATTGATATTTAGCCGAAACTAGTTAGACTGGAAGCCGACCCCAATATAATTTGGGAAAAGGCTAGGCAGATGATAATGATATTTTATGTTAATAGTTCTTTGATAGCTACTGTCAGATAAAAAATGCTTCTATTAAGTTATTAAATATATAAGTGATTCTCAAAAATCATATGACCCGAGCGGGATTTGAACCCGCGACCTCTGCTGAACCGTGGCTAGTGCTCTGAACCAACTGAGCTACCGGGTCCCGCCCGACTCATCTGAAATTTGAGACCCCTTTGTAATACGCTTCTTAGGAGCGTTTGGCGACATCTATCGGAAAACTTATGCAGTTTTTCCAACGCAATACCAATTACTTTGCAGTTATCGGACATCGATGCGATATCACCATCTATACATTATAAATACGCTTCTTAGCAGCGTTTGGCGACATCTATCGGAAACCCTTTGTAATACGCTCCTAAGAAGCGTATTACAAAGGGGTCTCAAATTTCAAATGAGCCGGGCGAGACCCGGTAGCTCAGTTGGTTCAGAGCACTAGCCACGGTTCGGCAGAGGTCGCGGGTTCAAATCCCGCTCGGGTCATATGATTTTTGAGAATCAATTATATATTTAATAACTTAATAGAAGCATAACATGGCTTTGACATGTTTCAAATTCACAAAAAATATACAGATAAAAACTGTTTTAAATACGGGCCAAATTGCTATCTAAAGGTACAATTCGGACAACGGTGACAACGACCCACCGTAACAGCAGCAGCAGAATCTCACCGTGAGATTCTCCCTCGAACGTTTGCAAACAAATTGACAATTCTTGCGGTGATAACACGCGGCGTGTTGGTACAGAATAGCCAACGATTTTGGGGTGTCAGACCACAGCCGAAGACTTTGGGGGGGTCATACCGATTAATTCCGACGTGCTATACCGTGAATTACCGTATTTGACGCATTTTTGTACGATTTTGAGGGGGGGTCATGACCCCCACGACCCCCCCCCCCGCGCCTGCTGCTTATGCGATCGCTCGCTGTCACCGGTGGCGGAGTACCTTCACTAAAAATGTGAAGGGTATTTCCCCGCTGGCAGTCAGACCCGACCCTCTTGGCGGTAATCCAAGGGCTGTTCAAGTCTACATGTCTTCTCATATTTTAACCACTCAACAGTAGATGAATCTCAGACTTATAGCTGATATGCTTATATATACAGGGTAAAATTAAAAACAGTGCGGATATTTTAGGAGGTGAAAGTACTCATGAATATGATCAACTTTTATTATGGGACCGACACTGAAATATGAAAAAAAAAAATCAGCTGTTCCATAAATTTTAATCATGTTGTAGTGCATTTTTGTAGGGAACAGCTGATTTTTTTTTTCATATTTCAGTGTCGGTCCCATAATAAAAGTTGATCATATTCATGAATACTTTCACCTCCTAAAATATCCGCACTGGTTTTAATTTTACCCTGTATATCAGTAGTAGGCTTTGGTGGACTATGGCCCAGTCCTTCTCATACAGAGAGGAGGCCTGTGTCGCCGCCTCAGACCATAGAAAAAAGGAGATATGCCGCCATCATAGCAAATTGGTACGGGAACCACTGTCGCTACTTTTAGAATAGTTTGCGACACAATTACAAGCGCTCCTTGTGAATATAAAGATCTCCACACATTAAAAATACCGTATAACCTCAATCTAACACTGTTACTCATCACTCATCATCGCTAAAACACTGTATTTATACAGGGTGGCAGGTTAAACAGTGGAAATATTTTAAGGGGTCATTGTACTCTTCATTATGAACAACTTTTACTATGGGACCAACCCTGAAATCGCGAAAAAAAAATCAGCTGTTCCATACATTTTGTTGAGTTATGTGAACATAAATGTATGGAACAGCTGATTTTTTTTCGCGATTTCAGGGTTGGTCCCATTGTAAAAGTTGTTCATAATGATGAGTACAATGACCCCTTAAAATATTTCCACTGTCTAACCTGCCACCCTGTATAATCGATTGCGGTCGGTCCGTCTCCATCGTGTACGTTTTAATTATAGTCAATGTGATCAAACTAAAGCTCAATAGCGGCTTGGCACATCTCCCTTGTGTCTATGATCTGAGGTCCCAGCAGTGGGAACATAAAATGAATAGGTAGGGCACAGCGAGATATCTTGCTCAAATCTAGAGCAGGCCGACTGGGGAAGTACCTCCACCTTACAGAACACCGCAGCCAAATAACGCTACTGTTCGGTAGTGTTGTGTTCCTGTGGCGAGTAAGGTCGTCAGAGCTGCTGATTAAACACTGTGTTGATAACGCGGGATCTGCTTGTCCCCTAAGCTGTCAGCACAGCGAATCCTCATTAAGGCTAAGTTCACATGACCGCTGTACCGCGCGTATATATCTATGGCAGCGCAATTAGGCGAACGACCATAAAAATTACTGTAGGTAGGTACGGTAGGTACCTACCTATAATTATATTAGTTGCGGGATGAAAGTGCCTTTTTTATTTATTTATTTTTTAATATACCTACGTACATACTTGTTATTATTCATTCTCATCGTATTTATTTCAATAAAACATACTATCACTCTAATCTACCTATCTATCATCCTAATCTATCTATCTACTTATCAAACTGGTTTACATCGGTCACGTCACAATGGGTTCAGTTGAAAATCAGCGTCAGGCCCTAGTGGCCTGACACCCATGCTGAACTGAACCTATTTGGCACAACCACTACACAGCAATTTTATTATTATTTTTGTTTAGTTTGTATTTTTTTGTCTGTGTATTATTCGTGCCAAATAAACGTTTTTCTTTCTTTCTTTCTTTCTTTCTATAAACCACGCGGTACAAGGATTCAACTAAACAGTACTATCGTTTACATGACCGTGCGCTGACTCGTCCGCGCGGTCATGTAAGCCCTAAGGCTGCGTTTCCACCAGAGATGTGCGAGGATGCGTAGCGAGGGATGTGTTTTTAAAGAACCAATAGAATCGCTTCATTTACCTCGCCTCGGTCAGCACAGCTCTGGTGGAAATGGCTCAGCGGAGTTAGATTTTTGCGCATACAAAACAAGCGAGGGATGTGTGCGAGGGATGTGTACGAGGGAAATGTATGAGGGATGTGTTGCGAGGGATGTGTACGAGGGATGTGTATGAGGGATGTGTTGCGAGGAATATGTGTTACTCCGCTCCCACTACACCGCACCCCCGTCGACACATTTCACAGCTTCGCAACGCATCCTCGCACCACACATTAATGCGCATTTTCACAGCTCCGCTACACATCCTCGCACGACACATTTCCATAGCACATCTCTGGTGGAAACGCAGCCTTATACTGTTTAGTTGAATACCTACTTGTACCACTGTATGTATATTGTACCCATATTTGCAAAATAAATTTTCTTTCTTTCTTTCTTTCTTTCTTACCACGCGGTACCGCGCGGTCATATGATACGCGCATGTGATACTCGGTGATGCGTACGTTTCCATAGCAACGGTAATTGCTTACCATCAGTCGTTGAAAAATGAAAAAGTAACTATACCTCAGATCATAGAAACAAGGGAGATGTGCCAAGGCGCTACTAAAATTGACGCTTTGATACGGTCACATTGACCGTATATAAAATGTACACGCTGGCGACGAACCGAACACGATCGATGATATAAATACAGTGTTTTAGTTTAGTGCTAGTGTTGAGTGATGATTAACAGTGTTATGCGCCTGCCAGATTATGCTCCTTGCGCTGCTCATCGCTATGCTCCTCGCGCTGCCGTGATTTGCCGCGATGTTGCCCTCTCTGCCGGACGAGACGAGAGAGAGAGAGGACGAGGAGCATGACGTGTGGCATGACGAGTAATGTTGCCACACTATGTCTCAGCCTCCTTTCCTCGCTACTTCCCATGCCACGAGTGTGTGGCAGGCGCATTAGATTGAGGGTGTGTGCAATGTTTAATGCGTGGGAGATCTTTATATTTACGAGGGGCGCTTGTAATTGTGTTGAAAAATGTACTAAAAGTGGCGACAGTTGTTCCCGTACTAATTTGCTATGATGGCATATCTCCTTTCTATGATCTGAGAACTATACTTACGATATCTCTCCAAAGGGCGCGAAGGCATCTCGCAAGCTCTGCGTCTCGATCTCAGGACTGAGGTCTCCGACGAAGATGTGGTAGTGTTCTGTAACAAGAAGACTTCACTTGAGTTTATCTTTTGAACCGACAAAAAAAACTTTTTTAACAAAAAAATAACCGACTTCAAAAATCCACTACAAAGAAAATATTTTTTTAAGTTAAGTTTTTTATTTTTCCGTTTTTAGTTCTTTATCCCGTGTTAGATTACTTTCACGAATTCGTTCAACAGTAAATCTTCTACGGAGTGTGTACATTTATGCCTATAACTTTGTACATAGGAATGATTACATAATGTATTATATACTAAAACCTTCCTGAAAGTATGTAGATTACGTTAGTGAAAACCCCATCCAAATCGCTTCAGTAGATTTTGAGAAAATCGCGCACATACAAACATACATACATACATACATACATACATACTTACATACATACATACATACATACATACATACATACGGGACGAATACAGAACCTCCTTTTTTTGAAGTCGGTTAATAAAAAAAGGAGGAGATTCTCAAAGTTATTAGTCACCCAAAATAGAAAAACCGGCCAAGTGCGAGTCGTACTCGCGCACCGAGGGTTCCGTATCATTTTTGGACGTATAAGGTGAAAAAATCCGGACCGCATAACTAAGTTTGTTTGTGAAGGAGTTTTAATGAACACCCTTCACCACTTCCTGTTTTAGAAACATCCACACCAAGGGGCTCGTTCATTTTAAGGGTCCTAGCTTGTGTAGTCTATAAAAGGAAAAAAAATGCAAGTTTCAATCTACGGCGTAGCTCACACTGCTACGAGTTTGCATCATGCTACTGCATTGCAGCTCGCAGAGTGCTACGACGTAGCTTGCACTGTGCTACGACGTAGCTTGCACTGTGCTACGACGTAGCTTGCACTGTGCTACGATGTAGCTTGCACTGTGCTACGACCTACGACGTAACTTACAATGTGCTACGACGTAGCCTTGCGCCAGTAGCGAAGGGTCCCTATAATACGATTCCTACCGGCTTCTCTTTGAATAATAGCACAGGCAGTATTGCCTACTTTTATTAATTAACTTTTCGTGGCCAGGTAAGCATTTGTAGCTCCAGCTTACCTTTTACAAAAACTGATCTTTCGCCGCTGAGAGTTCGTTTGAACGCGTTATCTCTGGAACTACCAGTCGGATTTGAAAAATTCTTTTTGTATATGATAGCCAAATTCATGAGGAATAGTTTAGGCTATTTAACATCACGCTACGACTCTTAGGAGCCGAGCAATGGGGGTGAAACCGCGGGGAACAGCAAAAGTGTCATATCAAAACTCAGAGTTCTGCCTACCTCCGAATATAACCAGTTTTAGTATGCAATACTTGCTCATAGTGAGTAACATTTTATGATATAATCCCGGGGAGCGCCGATTGAATTTAATTCCAGTCTTAAGAGCTCGGTTCGCAGCTTAAATAGGGTTGCTACCTGCTACTTATAAAATATTTTTTGGAATGGAGTTCCTTAACGCGGCTGGTAGAAATAGTAATATAAGGAAGAAGCGTTATGCCCCCTCTATGTGACTTCCTCTCTGTCTTTTTCTATTATACCTACGTAAGGAACTTCATTGCTAACAAGGGTCCCCTGACCACAAACGTTTTTTTTTTTGTTTTTTAAGTGTAAAAAATCTGTGTCTGTACAGTATACAGGGTAAAATTAAAACCAGTGCGGATATTTTAGCAGGTGAAAGTACTCAAGAATATGATCAATTTTTATTATGGGACCGACACTGAAATATGAAAAAAAAAATCAGCTGTTCCATACATTTTGATCGTGTTGTAGTGCATTTTTGTAGGGAACAGCTGTTTTTTTCATATTTCAGTGTCGGTCCAATAATAAAAGTTGATCATATTCATGAGTACTTTCACCTCCTAAAATATCCGCACTGGTTTTAATGTTACCCTGTATATTTGTAATTTAGTCTATTTGTGCGCACATCACACAAAAAGTACCTACTGAATGGATTTTGATCTGGTGTTCATAGTTTGGTAGCTTGTGGTCCAGCTTAAAATCTAAGCCACATTCATTTTATTCCGGTGGGATGAAACAGAGATACAGCTTGATTTCTTCGTAGTACAAGGTACCCTACACTACGGAGATAATTTAAACTGGCCATTTCATTATAGTTCACGTGGACGCAATAGCGGGCAAAAGTCTAGTAAAAAATATAAAATACTTATACTTTTTTTCGAATTAAGTTATTAAATATAGAAGCATAACATGGCTTTGACATGTTTCAAATTCACAAAAAATATACATTTTTTTCGAATGTTGTTGCTAACCCTAAGAGTATCTCAAAAGGTATTCATAATACAAGCATAGCTTGATCAGAGTGAAGCGTAGATTGAAACCGGAGTGCACGAATACGTAGCTATCTCTTTTACAAAGTACAGAAGGTATTACTAGCTACTACTTCACTCGGGTGAAATCTCAGATCATAGAAACAAGGAGATATGCCATCACAGCAAATTAGTACCGGAACAACTGATGCCACTTTTAGTACATTTTCGACACAATTACGCGCATAATTAAGCGCTCCTTGTGAATAAAAAGATCTCCCACGCATTAAACACTCCGCACACCCTCAATCTAACACTATTAATCGTCACTCAACACTAGCACTAAACTAAAACACTGTATTTATACCATCGATCGTGTTCGGTTCGTCGCCAGCGCGTCCGTTTTTTATATGAGCAATTTGCTCAAAATCAGGCATCAAGCTCGATAGCGCCTTGGCACATCTCCTTGTTTCTATGATCTGAGGGTGAAATCTACTGTCTATTCTATACCGACATGCCGCCTGAACCGCGAGAACTGCCAATTTGTTTGTCAACGTTCGAGGGAGAATCTCACCGTGACATTCTCCCTTGAACGTTCGCAAACATTATAAATTATAAAACTATTGACATTACTGCATTTTATTAAAGTATTTGGACATAAATATTTCAATCTAGGAAATGATGAACGACTCTCGGCCACCGTAGGCGCGGGCCTGCGGGCGGTAAGTAATGGGTAGCTCACCGTCCGATCAGGACCAGGCCCGTGCCGAACGGCGCGTACGTGTTCCACGCGCGCCTCAAAGAGATGTCAGCATCAGAGAGGGGGCCCACTAGGGCCCAAGCCTGCCGGGAAAGCGGGATTGTCCGGAAGGGATACCGCTGACCCGGACAAAAGGGCTAAGGAAGGAACACGGGTGGGTTTTAGTCAGTAAGAGTCTGACACTCCCTTCCGCTCCGCCCTGAGCGGGAGGGGTCATTTGATGATTTCCCATCCTCAAAAAAAAAAAAAGGCTGGGAAATGGTGTTTAATTTTGATGGAATGTATAATTTGAAACAATGTCAAGATTAACTGTCTTTTTTTTTTCTCCTTGTATGTTTAATTGTCTAGTGAGTATACCTACTTAATGATTATTGTAAAATGCGCCAGGGATCATAATGATAAAACAATGAATAATACCTAATACTCAGATATTTGTACGCCATATGGCAAAACATAGAGAACATTATAATAATTTTAACATAATTTCATTTATTCTTATAACAAGTTACATTGTGTTGAATATCACATGCAATTTACACAATTATTATTACACATTATCTTCCACACTGTTGTAACCTATGTTTAGAAATAAAGTTTTTGATTGATTGATTGATTAAACAATCGCAGTTCTCACTTGGCGTGTCGATGTCGGTACAGATTAAATAGACTGGTCTAAAATGCAGTTGCAAGATTTGATCTAGTACACACACGCCAAGTTAGAAGCTTACAAGACCCAATTTTATCGATTCACGCAATTCCCGTCCGTAAAAGCTGACACACTCGGGTCACAATAGAGTTAACAAAAACCGGCCAAGTGCGAGTCGTACTCGCGCACCGAGGGTTCCGTATCAGTTTTGGACGTATAAAGTGAAAAAAACCGGACCGTAATCAAACTTTGTTTTTGAAGGAATTTTGGTGATTTTGAAAAAACTACTTATTAGATCTCGTTCAAACTAATTTTCGGTGGAAGTTTACATGGTAATGTATGTACATCATATATTTTTTTTAGTTTTATCGTTCTCTTATTTTAGAAGTTACAGGGGGGGGGCACATTTTACCACTTTGGAAGTGTCTCTCGCGCAAACTATTCAGTTTAGAAAAAACCTATCCATAGATACCCCACACATATGGATTAGATGTTTTTTTTTTTTTTTTATTTCATTTCTAAGTATGGGGAACCCCAAATATTTATTGTTTTTTTTTTTTTTTTTTGTGTGAAAATCTTAATGCGGTTCACAGAATACATCTACTTACCAAGTTTCAACAGTATAGTTCTTATAGTTTCGGAAAAAAATGGCTGTGACATACGGACGGACAGACAGACCGACATGACGAAACTACAATAAACTTTATGAGAAATCTAACACAGCATTGTGTTAGTATGTTGCTTGTAGAATAATTTGACAAAAAAATCAGAATTATTGCATGTTTGTTTGTTTGAAAGCGCTAATATCTGGAACTACCAGTCGGATTAAAAATTCTTTTTGTATATGCTAGCTAGATTCATGAAGAATAGTATATGCTATTTAACATCACGCTATGACCCTTAGGAGCCGAGCAAAAAGAAAAGTCAGAAAGGACGGATGGCACCGGAATTAGATGAAAAGTAGCCTACATTTTCTACCTAAGTGTGAAAACCACATCAAAATCCGTTCAGTTTGTGCGTGATGTGCGCACAAACAGACATAAATACCTAAAAAAATTTTTAGGCAAGGTTACGTCCCTGTACGCTAGCCCGACTGTTTTTTTCGTATCGACACGGCTTCTTTGCAGTTTTATAATAAGAAGAAAGAAAGAAAGAAAAATCATTTATTTGTCACAGAGACATGCACTTAATTAGGGAAACAAATTAAAACAACAAGGTACATTGTATAGTTATGTCTGTTGCGACAAAAAAGGTGACCACTCAGCATAATGCTGGGCTATGGCATAGACCACAACCCAGCGCTGATTTTCAGTGATCACCTAAATGACGTGCGGATATTAAGCCAGTTAATCTTAGGTTGTCGCAGATTGCCTCCCCCCTCTGTCCTCTCAGCCTCGGCTAGCTATCGGAGGGAGCCTCCACAGACACAAATGTTGGTAGAATAAAACACTGCAGGATGGTTGGAGAGGTATATTGCGAGACGTAGGTTGTATATTTGCACTTTATAACGTTACACAGAGGTATAAAAATAACTGTTACAAAAAGAGACTATTTGCTTATAGCTTTGCACACTTGATAAATAGGTAGTAGGTAATAAATAATAACAGTACAGCGGTTCAGCGGTCACAAGTGATGTCGTTGGAGACCAGACAAAGAATGACGAAATAAATGCATAAAAATATGAGTTGTTCTAATTTTGAAATTTGAAGTTCATATCTGGAAGATTGCCAGCACTAAATGATGAATGAAGGATGACCCCGTCACAATACCCCGCTCCCCCGGCGTAAAAAAAATCCTTAAAGATTCTTTTTACGCCGTCACAAGGTAAGTATATAAATAGTATAGATATTACCTATTTTACTTTCATTTGTACGTTGTAACACGAATTCAATCTATTATGGAATACCATAGTCATTATCCATTGTATTTGAAAAGTAATAGGTTTAAGTCACAATAGTTTACAAAAGCAATAGAATTTGCAATTACATTAGAAATATTATTACTTATGTCTGTGAAAACGGTTTTGTCTATAAATAATATACAGGGTGGCAGGTTAGACAGTGGGAATATTTTAAGGGGTCATTGTACTCATCATTATGAACCACTTTTACTATGAGACCAACCCTGAAATCGCGGAAAAAAATCAGCTGTTCCATACATTTTGTTGAGTTATGTGAACATAAATGTATGGAACAGCTGATTATTTTTTCGCGATTTCAGGGTTGGTCCTTTGGTAAAAGTTGTTCATAATGATGAGTACAATGACCCCTTAAAATATTTCCACTGTTTAACCTGCCACCCTGTATACAGGGTGCTAGGTTAACGATGGAGGTATCGAAGGAAGGTATTCAGTAAGCCGATCACAAATAATTTTGACGTATAAACACGCACAAAGTGCTGAATGGATCTTGATGTGAGTTTCACAGTAGCTTGGGGTCTTTAAGTGAGATCCCAAGCTACCAAACTGTGAAAATCACATCAAGATCCGTTCAGCGCTTTTTGCGTGATACGCGCACAAACAGACAAAAAGTCCAAAAACTTTATTTTTGGGAATGGTTATGTCCCAGTAACCTATCCCGACAGTCTTTCTGGAATATCTTCAATGTACAGACACGGCTTTTTTACAATTTACTTAACCATGTATACTAATAATATTATAAGAGTAAAGATTTTTTTGTTTGTTTTTTGTGCCGAATAGGCTCTGAAACTACTGGACCGATTTTAACCATTTTTTCACCAATAGAAAGCTACATTATTGTTGAGTAACATAGGCCACTTTTTATCACGAAAAAATCCACAGTTCCTGTGGGACACGCGGACGAAGTCGCGGGCGAAGTGCTAGTATATTATAAGAGTAAAGATCTCTGTTTTTTGTGCCGAATAGGCTCCGAAACTACTGGACTTGACGACGTCCAGCCAGCGCTTGCGAGGGCGACCACGGGACCTAGCCCCAAGGACAGCCATATTCATGCATCTCCGACCAACGTACTCCACAGGGCGGCGCATGATGTGGCCATACCATCGCAGACGATACTCTTGCAATTTTTCCCCCACGTCACGGACACCAAGACTACCTCCGATGAATGAGTTGCGTATGCGATCGGATCGCGTTACGCCGCTCATCCACCTTAGCATCTTCATCTCCGTGACACGAAGCTCCTGGGTGTGTCTGCTTAGTGAGCTACTAACGTTATACATGTTAAATACCTTCGATTTCCCTGAAATCTGTCGCAAATCCAGCATCTCAACGTGTAGCAACACTTGGCTATGTATTGAGGTCACCTACCTCAGATCATAGAAACAAGGAGATGTGCCAAGGCGCTATCGAGCTTGATGCCTGATCTTGAGCAAATTGCTCATATTAAAAACGTACGCGCTGGCGACGAACCGAACACGATCGATGGTATAAATACAGTATTTTAGTTTAGTGCTAGCGTTGAGTGACGATTAACAGTGTTAGATTGAGGGTGTGCGGAATGTTCAATGCGTGGGAGATCTTTTTATTCACAAGGAGCGCTTAATTATGCCCGTAATTGTGTCGAAAAATGTACTAAAAGTGGCATCAGTTGTTCCCGTACTAATTTGCTATGATGGCATATCTCCTTGTTTCTATGATCTGAGTCACCTACAGACGCGTGGTGTTTCATAATTAAGCGTATATTTGCATTACAAGGCGAAATAGGTGTGTAGGTAACATGTATGTATTTTAAGATGGGAGTATTCGTCAAAAGGATGTTTTTTAGGGTTCTGTACCTCAAAAGGAAAAACGGAACCCATAAAGGATCACTTTGTTGTCCGTCGTCAGTCACCGGACCGTAAGTGGAGCCATCTGCTCAGAGATGGCGCCATTGGAAGTATGCAGTAGCGCCATCTATGATCATATTTCGGAACCCTTAGGGCGCGAGGCATACTCGCACTTGTCCGGGTTTTTAACGTTTCTGCTTACTATCCAATGCGAAACGAATTGCACAAAGAAATCTATACTTATAATAAGAGTGTAAATTCCACGTGTCTGTACATTGAATATATTTGCATAAAAATAATATGGGGGACTAAGAATAAGTAATAAAGTAAATTTCTATCATTTTTAGAATTAATGTCTGTCTGTTTGTCTGTCTGTTTGTCTGTCGGTTTGTCTGTCTGTTTGTCTGTGTGTTTGAACACGCATCAAATCAATACTACTGAATTGATTATAAGGAAGTAGAAAGAAATGTATAGGTAATATCTTGAGGTAACATTTAGTCTTTATTTCATTAAAATCGGTCCATTCTATCAAAAGTTATTATAAAAAATCTATCAGTCAGGAGTAACTTTGCTAACATGTATTATGCCGGGTCCACATATGTATTTGTATTGGTAATAGGTTAGTGATAGGTTAATTGCGTGGTGGTGATTGGTGATAGATGATATCAGATATGTGTCGTTACGATTGGTGAAACATTAAGGGTAAGATTGGTACTGATCGATTCTGTGTGCTGCATGATGTTTGCATAATATTATTATTGTTTGTCGATTTTTTATGCGGATGATGAAGTAGCATACCTATTACCTACATATCATTGTTCTTTAATGAAATAACCACGTCATGTTATTTTCCGACTTCCACGCGGACGGAGTCGCGGGCACAGCTAGTAATAAATAAAACAAAGAATAAGAAAATAAAACAAAGAAATTGCACAAAGAAATAATAACTGAAATAAATTGCGCAAAGTCCGCGCTTGCTTGGATACGAACTTACTCCCTGTAAGTTTGACCTGTATGTTCGACTTGTAAGTTCTTGATACCACTTTGCCGCCACTATAAAGTTCTAGCTAGACTTTAAAATAAACACACCAACCGAAAAAATAGAAATGAAAACCCTGAACTTTTTAATTCACCCTAAGTAAATACAGCCGTCCCCATTGGTGCAAATAGAGAAAAATCTCAGGTCAAATAAAAAGCGAATAATTTTTTTTTCAACGAATTGAGAATCGTACTGTGAAATTTCCCCAGTGTGCCAGAATTACATGATTGGTCAAAATTTTTTTTCAAACTTTTTGTTTCCATATTGTTTTTTCTGTTAGCCCGTTTCTTTTGTTTGCATGTCATTATTTTTTGGCCAGGAGTTTTCAAGACGGGTGCAGTGGGTTGATTTAATATTGTTTTTTGATATTTGTATTGAAGGATCTTTGTTGTTTTAGGGTTCCGTACCCAAAGGGTAAAAACGGAATCCTATTACTAAGACTCCGCTGTCCGTCTGTCTGTCACCAGGCTGTATCTCATGAACCGTGATAGCTTGACAGTTGAAATTGTCACAAACTTTGTATTTCTGTAGCCGCTATAACAAAAAATACTAAAAACAGAATAAAATTTAATATTTAAGGGGAGCTCCGATACAACAAACATGATTTTTGCCGTTTTTTTCTCGATCTTAATTTTAGTGTCTAATGTTGTATAGATAATGGTATGGAACCCATCGCGCGCGAGTCCGGCTCGCACTTGGCGGGTTTTTGATATTTGTATTGAAGGATCTTTGTTTTTTTTAGGGTTCCGTACCAAAATGGTAAAAAAGGAACCCTTATGGTGCGACTTCGTCTGTCTGTCTGTCTGTTTGTCTGTCTGTCTGTCTGTCACACCTGCTTATTTCAGCAACTACTAATGCTATCTACTAGAAATTTGGAACAGTTATAAAGAACGCTTGTCCAACTTTATTGCAAATGAAAAAAATAGAAAAATATTTTTATTTTCATTGCACAAGGGGCCGGAATGGGGGTCCGAAATTTCAAAGTGGGATTACTGGGTCAAGTGACATATCATATGAAAGGGCTTGATCTGCACATTTCAAAATATATTTTCATTTAATTTTATGTCTCACAGTTTTCGACATATGATGAAAAATGTCCAAAAAAATACCATTCCCCCCCCTTATCTCCGAAGTTTGCAAGGCGAAAAATCTGAAATAATTAGGGTTGATAGGAATTGACCAAAATATGGCACCAAAAATAAAACGATGTTCCTAACTAGAACAGTTTTTTTCAAAATCATCAAAATTTCTTCACAAACAAACTTAGTTATGCGGTCCGGATTTTTTCACTTTATACGTCCAAATATGATACGGAACCCTTGGTGCGCGAGTACGACTCGCACTTGGCCGGTTTTTTTAATTGAACAAGCATCCTTTTCTACGTATTGGTTGAGGGTTCGACTTTTAACCAACTTTATAAAATTCGATTGTATCTTGTTACGTGATATCGTCGTCAATTATTACGAACCGATTTTAAGGCGACGGTAAATGGTAACGGCCGTAAATCTCAAGTTTTAAATCTCTTATTTCGCCGTCAAATAATGCAGGTTAGTTGTGCAATTTTTTTATGTTAAACTAGAACATATGTACATCAATCGTACCTGTGAATATTTAACTATTGTAGTAAAATACTTAATGAAATAAATTCATGAATTACTGTCTACCCAAAACATAAAAACGTAATTACTTTCAAATCGCTTAAGATATTTTCATGATTTGTTTTGTGTGAAAAGACTATGTAACTACCTATAATATTGCCTGTTACTTTTATTTTATTTTATATTTTAGATACTAAAAAGTAATAATCGTCTAATTCGGCACAGCGCGCTCCTTGATAGGTGAGTCGTATTGCTCGGTGGACGTATGTTGCGTTGCTTGAACTCAGAACAAAACACTCAAGCTATACCACCCAAATCACTCAAGGCCGTTGGCAGTTATCAGCGCCTTAATGATTGTTTTTTCATTTGACAGAAAAAGATTCTTCGGTAATCCCATTTAAAGGAGATATTTAATATCGGGCACAAAGTGTACCGTAGTCGAAAAAAAGGAAAATATACCACGAATTGACGAAAAATATTCAATTTACCGGGCGAGACCCGGTAGGTCGGTTGGCAGAGCAATAAGCCACGGTACGGCGGCAGAGGTCATGGGTTCAAATCCCGCTCGGATCATATGATTTTTGAGAATCACTTATATTTATACATATAATAAATATAATAAGAATGTAAATTCCGCGTGTCTGTACATTGCATATATGTATTTGCAAAAAAATTATAGGGGGGACTAAGAATGAGTAATGAATTAAATTTCTATCATTTTTAGAATTCATGTCTGTCTGTTTGTCTGTCGGTTTGTCTGTGTGTTTGAACACGCATCAAATCAATACTGCTAAATTGATTTTGAGGAATTAGAAAGAAATGTATAGGCAGTACCTTGAGGTAACATTTAGTCTTTGTTTCATTGAAATCGGTCCACTATATCAAAAGTTATCACAAAAAGTCTACCATCAGAACTAACTTTGCTAACATGTGTATTAAGCCGGGTCCACACATGTATTTGTTCAATCCAATCACCGGTACATCCATATCGCCGACACGTATCATATGTTGACTAATTATTATTACTTTTAAATCAAATATTCAATTGTGAATATTAGCCTGATTACTTCGGCACAAAAATAATATTTTTTAAATGATTGCCTTATTCTATCCAACATGGCGTCGTCTTATAGTAGCTACTGGTTTCGTTCGGAAATCTTGTCACATACCTAAAACATAATATTACGTAAAATAGACGTTTATAATTGCTTCTTTCATAGGGTGAATAAGACTAAGTCGATAGGTCTTGTTTTACCGCACATAGCATACATGTGAATTTTTTAATAACTCTCTTATGAAAGGGTACATATGCATTAAAAAAATATATATGTAAGTCGACTTATCAACCTATTCACGCCTGGGGGCTTAGCCAAGATGGCATTCTACATGTTAACGCCAGTAGAAAACGTACAAAATGTATGGGAATGACGTCATCTCAACGATAAGTCACGTGGTCAGAACCAACAAATAGAAAAGTCGTAGACAACTTATCTCTTCTCTCAACCGTGTCGATAGATTTCTCCCATACATTTGGTAGTCAAGTTGCAAACTTTGACAAGCGCACGAAATGTAATCGTATTTTTTAAGCGCTTCGTAAGCGACATCTAAGACCGTGTAGAAAGCGATAAAAATGGCGTCTTTGTAATCAGCTGTTTGCTTAGATCGGGAATAGTGGTGTTTTTTATTATAGTTAACGTTAATTTTGACTACCTATTTATTTACCTTGCATCTACTTAGTATTTAAAACGCATAATTTAAATCCGTTGCGCATTTGTTTTTATATTACACCTCGATTATTCTTTATTCGACCTTGAGCCCTAGCGGGAACTTAACTAATAACATAAATAAACAAAGGGTATCGTACCAAGCAAAGTTATTTGTTTCGTAAGTAGTTCACGACGCGTATCACGTCATTGTTTATGTTTTAACGCTCAGCATAGACTAAAATTCATGTTTCTTTCTCTCAACACAGTAGAATGAGCGTTCAAAAAGTTTGTGTCATCTTGTCTACCAAGTTATCTCTTTCTACAATTACCTATTAACATGCGCTAGGCGCTAGCAATTATAGAAAGAGAAGAGATATCAAACGTTTGCATCTTGGCTAAGCCCTCTGGTACGGATATGTCCCTAGACAAGCAGTTCCGAACAAAAATCATGCCCCACACGCGGGTACTTAACTGTCGCTCACCGCATCAAACGTCAAAGTGAATGTAAAGCTTGTGTTGTGCCCGCACAACACTTGAGTTTGACATGTATAATGTTCGGAACTGCTTGTCTAGACATACAGGTCAATGGTTAAAAAATATATTCTACTTTATATATATAATCTTCTTTATTTTATATATATTCTACTTCTGAACAGCATAACTGAGTGTCACGTCCGTCAGTTCTGACAAACAAATTAATATACGATCGCAATAAGAATAGGAACGTCAATAACCTCGAACTGTCAACTATCACTATAAAAGTAAGTTTTACAAAGAAAATTAATTTGTGAATCAATAATGTTTATTTCTTTCACTTTAATTAACCGAGTCTTTGATTTACCAATTTTATTATAATCGATTTTTTTGTATAAAACAGCTCAATTTTCAATACAAAACGTCACAATGTCAAGGTCAGTCCCTCAGATCATAGAACAAGGAGATGTGCCAAGGCGCTATCGAGCTTGATGCCTGATCTTGAGCAAATTGCTCATATTAAAAACGTACGCGCTGGCGACGAACCGAACACGATTGATAGTATAAATACAGTGTTTTATTTTAGTGCTAGTGTTGAGTGACGATTAACAGTGTTAGATTGAGGGTGTGCGGAATGTATAATGCGTGGGAGATCTTTTTGTTCACAAGGAGCGCTTAATTATGCGCGTAATTGTGTCGAAAAATGTACTAAAAGTGGCATCAGCTGTTCTCGTACTAATTTGCTATGATGGCATATCTCCTTGTTTCTATGATCTGAGGTCAGTCCTATTCTTATTTTGATCGCATAGTAACAATTTCTAGGTTATGTATGGGACTATAATTATACGCACTCTTAATAACGGGATATTTTCTTTACCAAATGTAACACAGGCCTGGGAAATTTAACTTTTTTCCACCTTCCAATAAATTACCTATGTTATTTTTATGCCTAACTTCTGCGTAACCAATGAAACAGCCGTGATGTTTACGCGAGATCCAATCTTGAACACAGTACAATAGTAACATTAAACAACAAATCGGTCAAGCGTGAACTACTGTCTCAATATTGGTTCCGTAGATAAAGACAACATTGTGATGTGCTGAAGGGACGAGTAGGGAAGGGAAGGTAACTCATACAATATGTATGATTAGATATTGTGTTTACTGTAATATAATAATATTATTGATACAGTACTGTTTTTTAAGAGATATGGCTCCAGGGGAAGGGCAGGGTAGGGATATCTCGCTCAGAACACCGCAGCCAAATAACGCTACTGTTCGGTAGTGTTGTGTTCCTGTGGTGAGTAAGGTCGCCAGAGCTGCTGAGGATGCGCTGTGTTGACAGCGGGGGACCTGCTTGTGTAAGCTGTCGGCACAGCGAATACATATTTTAAAGGGTCGGTAAGGCGCATGTGACGGGCCTGCGGGCGGTGAGTGGGCCTGCGGGCGGTGAGTAATGGGTAGCTCACCGTCCGATCAGGACCAGGCCCGTGCCGAACGGCGCGTACGTGTTCCACGCGCGCCTCAAAGAGATGTCAGCATCAGAGAGGGGGCCCATTAGGGCCCAAGCCTGCCGGGAAAGCGGGATACCGCTGACCCGGACAAAAGGGCTAAGGAAGGAACACGGGTGGGTTTTAGTCAGTAAGAGTCTGACACTCCCTTCCGCTCCGCCCAGAGCGGGAGGGGTCATTTGATAATTTCCCATCCTCAAAAAAAAATAAAAAATAAAGGCGCATGTGACACTCGGTGTTGCAAGCGTTTTATAGCCTACATTTGACATCATCGTAGTATGAAACTTTTAATAGTTACTACTATAAAAGTTATGAAATTAAGTTATTATTATTTAAGAGATGCCCAAAAATCGAATGTCGCGAGCAGGATTTGAACCTGCGATCTCTGGCGAACCGTGCCAACGCTTTTTCCAACTAAGCTACCGCGACCTGCTCGGTCAACTCGAATTTTGAGATCCCTTTGCAACGCCTCTTATGAGCGTTGGCGACATCTATTGGAAACCGTAACAACTCCAACTCAATGCCTATGTCTTTGTAGTTATAGAACATCGATGCGATATTTCAGTATACAGGGTAAAATTAAAACCAGTGCGGATATTTTAGGAGGTGAAAGTACTCATGAATATGATCAACTTTTATTATTCCCATAATATTATAAATCAGCTGTTCCATACATTTTGATCGTGTTGTAGTGCATTTTTGTAGGGAACAGCTGATTTTTTTTTTTCATATTTCAGCGTCGGTCATTGTAAAAATAGTAAAAGTTAATCATATTCATGAGTACTTTCACCTCCTTAAATATCCGCACTGGTTTTAATTTTACCCTGTATAATATTATGAAATTAAATTAAATTAATTCCCTGGTATCTGAAATCCGGCTATAAATATTTTATACCTTCAACCGAACACGACATAAATTACAATATCGGTATTACGACCATCTTTACATAATGATATAATATGCTTATTCACGGAGAATTGAATTATACTCCGCCGGCGGGTCGACCCAACCAATCAATACGTTATCTCGAGGGACCAGATTCAATTCCATTGCAAAATATATGTACAACTATTTTTGTAAAATGGAATGTTTATATGTTTGTAATATAGCTTTGTATAACCACAGATAATAATATAATACTACACGTACAGATGCCTCATCTCATACAAAGAAATGTGACCGATTTAGCGCGGGCTATCTTCGGGCTATACATTTTTCCGTGCTTAAAGTATTTTTCAAAATTTGAACAAATATTTTTCATGATGTATTTTTTCATGTTCTCAATTTTACACAAACTTCAATAACAAATCGATACATATAACGCCATCTATTATGAGTTATTTCAACAAATGTTACTTTGTTCCTGATGAGACCCCGTGGTATAACCTAGCTATTTCCCGCGGTTATATCCACGTTGCTCGGCTCCTAAGGGTCGTAGCGTGATGTTAAATAGCTTATATTATTCCTCATGAATCTGGCTATCCAATACAACAAAAAGAAAATCGAATCCGACTGGTAATTCTAGAGATTAGCGCGTTCAAACAAACTCTTCAGCTTTGTTGTATTAGTATAGATGGTGACAAACAGACGTACGGCCCGCCTGATGGTAAGCAGTTACCGTGGCCTATGAAACGTGCGCAACACCGAGTGTCACATGCGCGTTACCGACCCTTTAAAATGTGTATTCGCTGTGCCGACAGCTTACACAAGCAGGTCCCCCGCTGTCAACACAGCGCATCCTCAGCAGCTCTGGCGACCTTACTCGCCACAGGAACACAACACTACCGAACAGTAGCGTTATTTGGCTGTGGTGTTCTGTAAGGTGGAGGTACTTCCCCAGTCGAGCTGCTCCAGATTTGAGTGAGATTTCCCGCTGTACCCTACGTTATTACCCGACTGCGCGACGCAAAGGAGAGTAACGTGTTTATTTGCTTTCTTTTCCACTACATGTACATTGACCGCACGGTTGTCGCAGTGGCTGAGAGATTGGCTGCTGCGCGACGTGTCGCGGGTTCGATTCCCGCATTGCACAAGGTCTGGCTGTTTGTGTATGTGAAATTTGTGTTTGTAAACGCACCCAGGACACAGGAGAAATCCTAGTGTGGGGCAAAGTTTAAAAAAAAAAAAAAACCTGTATAACTAGCGACAGGCAGTTATGAGCACAAACGTCACCTGCGCATTAGCTGGTTTTTCGGTCTTTTTGGCGGAATGAAGAAGACGGGGGGCGCCGAGGCTGCACGCGATTGGTTCGTCAGTTGATATTCGTCGTCTAATTGGACCATTCTCTATTACGTATTGTCAACTGTCTATCGTCTATTGGGCCAAAAATGTACATGCGCGATCTGTGTTCATGATTAATGCCGGTACCTAGGCTAAAAGCATGGTATTGCCGTAAATATCATATGAAATAAGTCCACCAGTTGGACATAAATCTTTACCAAGGGAGTTACAAAACCATTCCTTACTTTTACCCCATAATATCATTGGTATCTCATGACTCCTATGGGAATTGAAGGCCCTGTCATTGCCATGGCAACGAAGAAATACACATATTTTTTAGGGTTTCGTACCAAAATGGTAAAAAGGAAAGCTTATGGTGCGACTTCGTCTGTCCGTCTGTCACGGCTGCTTATTTCAGCAACTACTAATGCTATCGACTTGTTTGGAATCGTTATAAAAAATGCTTGACCACCTTTACTGCAAATGAAAATAGTAAAAAAATATTTTTATTTTCATTGCAAATGGCGCCGAAGTGGGGGTTCGAAATTTTGAAGTGGGGTTACTGGGTCAAGTGGCATATCATGTGAAAGGGCTTAATCTGCACATTTCAAAATAATTATCAAAATTCCTTCACAAACAAACTTAGTTATGTGGTCCGGTTTTTTTAACTTTTATACGTCCAAAGATGGTACGGGACCCTCGGTGGGCGAGTACGACTCGCACTTGGTCGGTATTTTTAAAATCATCTGAACGACTGCGGCTGTTTATAATTTCTTGTTTTTTTGGCAAGAAGCAAGGTCTCACAGCAAGAATAAAGGAAAAACCGGACAAGTGCGAGTAAGACTCGCGTCCTAAGGGTTCCGAAATATGCAATAGCGCCATCTATGCCGCTGTTACATCATAGTAGATATATCATATCTTGATCATAGATGGCGCTACTGCATACTTCTAGTGGCGCCATCTATGAGCAGGTGGCTCCACTTATGGTCCGGTGACAGACGGACAACAAAGTGATCCTATAAAGGTTCCGTGTTTCCTTTTGAGGTACGGAGCCCTAAAAAAAGTTTTTCTGGAATTACAAGTTCCATTTTGTACGAAACTCTCCGGACAGGAATTTCAACTTTCGGTATTATTATGATTTATTTATTTAGAAAACCAACAGCGATACATATTTTATGTTACAGAGTAAGTATGTGTATTACAGTATAGTAAGGCTAATAATAGGTTTCCCTGTTTATCTAGGTTAAGTATAAGACATGCGAACGGACTACAAAAAAGAGCAAGAAAGATTTAAATTCAAAAGTTACAATATTAATACCTATAATTAATTAAAGTTTAATATTAATACTATGCATTCTATACATTTTTGCAATTAGTTATGCCGTATAAGAGAATAGATGTTTGTCATCCATTTTCATTAAGGCGACGGTAAATGGTAACGGCCGTAAATCTCAAGTTTTAAATCTCTTATTTCGCCGTCAAATAATGCAGGTTAGTTGTGCAATTTTTTTATGTTAAACTAGAACATATATACATCAATCGTACCTGTGAATATTTAACTATTGTAGTAAAATACTTAATGAAATAAATTCATGAATTACTGTCTACCCAAAACATAAAAACCTAATTACTTTCAAATCGCTTAAGATATTTTCATGATTTGTTTTGTGTGAAAAGACTATGTTACTACCTATAATATTGCCTGTTACTTTTTTTTTATTTTATAGTTTAGATACTAAAAAGTAATAATACGTCTAATTCGGCACAGCGTGCTCCTTGATAGGCGAGTCGTATTGCTCGGTGGACGTATAGTGTGCTCAGCGCAGAACACTCAAGCTATACTACCCAAATCACTCAAGGCCGTTGGCAGTTATCAGCGCCTTAATGGTCTTTATTATCTGTGCTTTGAATGTAGGTCTAGTACAGTTAAATAGATCAACTGATGATGAAATGATGACCAATATATAAACAAAACAATAATCATGTTTATTATTTATTTAAATTGTTTTTATTTGTTTTACAATAAAACATATATTTAAGAAATATTTTACAATAACAAATATTTAAAACGTAAATCATAAATAAGTCATCACACTAATATTATAAATGCGAAAGTTTGTGTGTGTGTGTGTGTGTGTTTGTGTGTGTGTATGTTTGTTACTTCTTCACGCTGAAACGGCTGGACGGATTTGGATGAAATTTGGCACACAGATAGATTATAGTCTGGAATAACACATAGGCTACCTTTTATCCCGGAAAACGCGGGCGAAGCCGCGGACGGAAGCTAGTTAATAATAAAATGAATAAACGAATAATGATAAACACCACAAGTCCACAACCGATTGCTTTACTTCAGAAAAAGGGTTTTTTCTTCCAAAGATCCCTAAATCGTTAATATTTTCGTGCCTATTAAAGCTTCACCCATCGCGTGATTATAATACGTTCCTTTTAATTATTGAGGTCGCAACCACCGACTGTTTGTTATAACTAAACACGCGGGTTAAGAAAAAAATACTTTTTTAACAAAAAATAACCGACTTCAAAAATCCACTACAAAGAAATTAATATTTTTGATTTCGGAAGTCGGTGGCAAAAAAAAGCAAACAAAAACCAAAGCCACCGACTTCCGAAACCAAAATTATTAATTTCTTTGTAGTGGATTTTTGAAGTCGGTTATTTTTTGTTAAAAAAGTTTTTTTTCCCTTTTTAGTTCTTTATCCCGTGTAAGATTACTTTCACGAATTCGTTCAACAGTAAATCTTCTACGGAGTGTGTACATTTATGCGTATAACTTTGTCCATAGGAATGATTACATAATGTACTATATACTAAAACCTTCCTGAAAGTATATAGATTACGTTAGTAAAAACCCCATCCAAATCGAATCAGTAGTTTTTGAGAAAACCGCGCACATACAAACATACATACATACATACTTACATACATACATATACATACATACATACATACATACATACATACATATACATACATACATACATACATACGGGACGAATACAGAACCTCCTTTTTTTGAAGTCGGTTAAAAAAGGGGTCGGCAGCACTGTAAGGGTGACGATTCGTAACGATTTTGAATGCGCTAATTATAACCTGCGTCAATGAAGAAGCGAATCTAAAATGGTGGCACTATTAATTCCCTCTTCAATTCCCTCTCACGTCGTGTGTGAGTAAAGACAGCAATAACGTGCGAGTGGTCAAATGGAAGAACTTTGTCTGCATATTTCAAAATATACATATTTTCATTTTCTTTTATGCCCTAAAGTTTTCAAAATATGATAAAAAATGTCTAAACAAATACCATTCCCCGTATCTCCGAAATTGCGAAACGAAATATCCGTAATATTTACATGCAGATCTCATCTTAGAACTCTTCTTAAATTTCCTTCTCATAAAACAGATCTCTACTCTTATTCCTTCTCTGTTCATGCAGTACGATTATGATACTCACTTCCGCCTGACATACGGGATTCTAGAACCATATCTATATTTAAAAACCGGACAAGTGCGAGTACGCCTCGCGCTCTAAGCGTTCCAAAATATGATCATAGATGGCGCTACTGCATACTTCCAATGGCGCCATCTATGAGCAGATGGCTCCACTTATGGTCCGGTGACTGACGGCGGACAATAAAGTGATCCTATAAGGGTTCCGTTTTTCCTTTTGAGGTACGGAACCCTAAAAAGAGAGAGAGAGAGAGAGATATATACAACAAACTTCCAAAACATGTTAAAGAAGCGACTTCACTCAATATTTTTAAAAAGAAATTATTTACACATATTTACAATAACGAAACATACATCTCATAACTTGGGCCACCGCCTTATCGCAAGAATGCAGTAAACTCGCTTCAAAGTTGTTGGCAACTAACAAAACCATTTTATTCTTCTACCCGCACTGGAATAATGTTATTTTCTACTGATTTTATTTATTGTTCTCATGTAAGTGACAATATTGTCTTAATGAGAAATAAAGTTCTTTAAACCGAAAAAGCGCGTCAAAGAACATTACCTCTCCTCATAACTGTGATTATCTATACATTTATGGGATATATATAGGTATGTATGTATGTATTTATGTATGTACACACATCAAAAGTGTCTAGGGATCAAGCATTTTTATGCGGATTTCTTGAGATTGAGATGTGGCTTTGTAATAAATTTATGATTTTATAAATTTATATGGATCCTTTTTGGTGCATTTCATAATTTGAATCAGGAACTCTCAATCAAATTCGAGTAAAAGATGAAAATAAGCTGTCAATATTTTCCCTATAAAAACATACAACGCATTGAAGACATTATTAGTGCTACTGTTTCCCTACTACTGATTAAAACCAACGTTATTATGGAGCGGCGACGTCATTTAAGCAGGGAAGAAATGCTCAGAGCCGTGGGAATGATAGAAGCTGGTTCCCGGCAACGTACTGTAGCTTTAGCTCTGAATACAAGTCAGAGTGTTATCAGTCGACTTTGGACACGTTACCGAAGCACTGGTACCGTGGCTGAGCGCCATGGAGGACGGTATCGCTGCACCACACGGAGACAAGACCGATACATTCAAATCTTAACTCGAAGAGCTCCAACAATAACCGCCATGATGTTAGCCGTGAGGCTTCATCACTCTTCAGGGAACTTAATTAGCGACCAAACAGTCAGAAACCGCTTGCATGAAGTGAACCTTCATTCCCGAAGACCGCTACGGGTACCACCTATAGCAATGCACAATCGTAGGATTCGATATCAATGGGCTCTTGAACACAGAAATTGGGCAGAAGAACAATGGCGTTTCGTGTGCTTTTCTGATGAGTCTCGTTTTGGTATGAGACCGGATACAAGACGTATACGACACTGGAGAACCCCTGGACGCCAACAGCGATTAAAATCCTGCCAGGAAGTCCATCCTTATAGTGGTGGAACCATCATGGTATGGGCGGGTATTTGGATCGGCGGAAGAACTGAGTTGATTTGGATCAGAGGCAACCTCAACGCTCAAATTTATGCTGAGACGATTGTATCAGACGTCATCGTTCCTCTACAAGTGCAAATCGGTCCCTTATTTCAGTTAATGCATGATAATGCACGACCGCACACCGCAAGAGTTGTAAGACAGACTCTCGCCGCAGCTAACATCAATGTCCTGCCCTGGCCTGCTCAGTCGCCAGACTTGAACCCGATTGAGCATGCATGGGATATGCTACAGAGAAGAGCTCTGCCGAATATGGAGGGTATCCAGTCGCAAGAAGACCTTTTTTTGTTGTTGCAACGAACATGGGCGGCCATTCCACAGCGTGATTTGGATGAACTCATTTTGAGTATGCCAAACCGATGTTCTTGTGTTGTTAGTGTTCGCGGTAGAAACACGGATTATTAATTGTTTAAGTTACCCAATAAAATTTTGAAGAAAACTGTTATTTCAGTCTTTTTTTCGAACTTTAATGTTAGTGGTTCAAATGTCAAAAATCCCTTTATTAGGAAAATGGCAAATTTCTTTATTAATGCAAAGGTGACTTGGTTTATCGTTACTGTGACAAACGAAAACACTTTATTTGATGAATCCTTAAAGAAAATTTTAATTAATATCAATCAGGAGAAAAGTTATTGCAAAAATATATGTTGATCCCTAGATACTTTTGATGTGTGTAGTTTAATATACAAAGAGCAGTGATAGCCTAGTGGTTTAACCATGTGCCTCCCACGGCGAATGGTTCGAGTTCGATCCCGAGGCACGCACCGCTGACTTTTCGAAGTCATGTGCGTATTAGAAATTAATTATCACTTGCTTTAAAGGTGAAGGAAAACATCGTGAGGAAACCGGTATGTCCTAGAACCAAAAATTCGAAGACATGTGACGTCCACCAACCCGCACTGGGCCCGCGTGGTGGACTACGGCCCACTCCCTCTCACAGAGGAGGCCTGTGTCCCAGCAGTGGGAACATTATAGGCCGATTATGCTTATAGGTAAAATGATTCCAGTTGCATTTTAGTTTATTTTATTCTATTTACACACTGTGTCTAAGTTTCTCATCCAAATCTCCTGTCGCAGGTCTGCTGGAAGAAATTTCTTATGAAATAAGCTGTACCTTTGTGCTCAATTATCTGTCTACATTTTTAAATTTTTAAGTGTTTGTGTGTACATAATAAAATAAAATAATTAAGTTTGTTTGATAGTAAATTACCTAAATATTGCACCAAAAAGTCAAAGTCAAAGTCAAAGTCAAAGTCAAAGTCAAAACATTTATTTCAATTAGACCATTTACAGGCACTTTTGAATAGTCAAGCAATAGTTGTCAGTCAGTTTGAAAGTTAGTTAGTTTGAAAGTCAAGCAATAGTTGTCAGTCAAATAAAACGATGTTCATCAGAATTCCTTCACAAACAAACTTAGTTATGCGGTCCGGTTTTTTAACTTTCATATGTCCAAGGACGGTACGGAACCATCAGTGCCCGAGTACGACTCGCACTTGGCTGGGTTTTTTTTATTCAAAAGCAACATTTTAGAAAAAGATTTTATCTTTTCAACTCTTTTTAACCGACTTAAAAAAAATTAGGAGGTTCTCAATTCGTCGGAAGATTTTTTTCTTAACAAATTTTTAAAAGTGAAAATCTCGGCTGTCTTATTAGAATTTCTTTGTTCAGATAAAGAATTTTCTGTCTCTATTTATGAGGAATTTGCCGAACTGTCGCTCCCGGCTTCATTTGCAATATATCTATCTATTTATCTATATACAGGGTGGCAGGTTAGACAGTGGAAATATCTTAAGGGACCAACTTTAGATCATAGAAACAAGGAGATATGCCATCATAGCAAATTAGTACGGGAACAACTGTCGCCACTTTTAGAACATTCTCCGACACAATTACAAGCGCTCCTTGTGAATAAAAAGATCTCTCACACATTAAAAATTCGGCACACCCTCAATCTAACACTGTTAATCGTTACTCAATACTAGCACTAAACTAAAACACTGTATTTATATCATCGATCGTGTTCGGTTCGTCACCAGCGTGTACTTTTTATATACGGTCAATGTGACCGTATGAAAGCGTCAAGCTAAAGAGCGCCTTGGCACATCTCCCTTGTTTCTATGATCTGAGGGACCAACCCTGAAATCGCGAAATAAAATGCGATTTCAGCGTTGGTCTCATAGTAAAAGTTGTTCATAATGATGAGTACAATGACCCCTTTAAATATTTCCTCTGTCTAACCTGCCATCCTGTATAAAACTGTAAACAAGCTGTGTCTGCACATTGAAGATATTCCAGTAAAAACAGTCGGGATAGGGTACTGGCACGTAACCATAATGAAAATATTTTTTTTGGATTTTTTGTCTGTTTGTGTGCACATCACGCAAAAAGTACTAAACGGATTTTCATGTGGTTTTCACAGTTCAATAGCTTGGGGTTCAACTTAAAATCTAAGCCACATTTCATCTAATTCCTGTGGGATAAACCAGTGATACAGCTTGACCTCTTAGTAGTACTAACCACCCTACCTTACGGAGGTCATTTAAAATGGTCATTTTATTGAAGTCTACGCGGACGGAGTCACGGGAAAAAGCTTAGTTTAAAGCATATTTTTTGATCGTCTGGCGTCCCGAGGTATTAATAATGTCTGTTTTTGTGTAGGTAAGTGACGAAAACATTACCTTAAAGTTAAGAACTTTCCCGCTTTAGAATCGTCAAAATTTATAACAGCGCCATCTCTCGTCGCGCTGCGACAACTCTCGTTTATCAGCGCTGTTTATGACGTCACAAAATTGTAACAAGATGGCGGCTTGGGAGTTTTTGCATAAAATATCAGTCTGTAACAATACTTTGAAGTTTCTGTCGTATATTTTTATAGCAGTTTAAAAGTTTAGTTTTTATAACCTCCGTAACGGTTGATTGTTACAAATGTGTTTTTCTAAATGACTTGTAGTAGGTAAATTTTGTTTGAAGACTCAAATAATCTACTATATAAAAATAAGTCGGGTTTTCCTTCCTGACGATATAAGTCCAGAACGGACGAACCGATTTCCACGGTTTTGCATTCGTTGGAAAGGTCTCGGGCTCCGTGAGGTTTATAGCAAAGAAAATTCAGGAAAATTTAAAGAGAAAAGCGGGAAAATCTTTTTTCACATACAGCGCCATCTCTGATACATAGCATGTACTACGGTGGCGAAACGGAGTTCGCCGGGTTTGCTAGTGATTATTATGTTACAAAGTTTTGTTTGATAAGTTAAAATGTGAGCGTTTGACGCGCCTTTTATTTGCAGATACGACGTACGAAAAGTTGCGACATAAGCCCTCGTTCGCACGGGAGCTTTTGTACGCTCGTTAAAAAAAGCGTCGTAGGCGTTTATCAAGGCACATTTGATTCAAAGCCTAGCGCCAAGCGTTGAAAATCCAATAGTAGATACGCGATTTACTACTCGGCATTAGAAAAAGCGTTGTCGTGCGAACAGATGTATCGTTTACCATTTGTTTTATTCGGGAGCTTTTCTTAACGCGCGTAGAAAAGCGTTCGTAAGCACGAGGCCTAAAAATCAAATGATTTTTAGGACTCGTCAGGATTTCATGCGTCATTTGAGAATCTGTCAGCTTGACAGCTGTCAAATTCTCTGAAAAATTTCTGTTAGAAAACTCAACAACACATTGCCTGACCCGGAAATCGAAGCCAGGAGCTCACGTTTAGTAGTTGTTAGTGACTACTAGACCAACGAGACTTCACTACATAGTATAAAACAAGTCGATTCCTGCTGTCAGTATGTTGTATGTTTAGATTTTTAAGGGTCATCGCCCACGGTGACTTTTTGTATCGCTGCAGTAGCGATACAGTCGCGAAGCAGTCACTAGCTGTGTGCCCTCGCCCACGGGCCCAGATTCAGTCGCGATGCAAACGCGATACTATCGCGCTTCTGTCGCGATGCAAACGCTATTCAGTAACGGCACAAAATCACCGCGCCACCCCCTCCCTCCGTTCTCTCCCCGATGTCGTCAGACACGGTCGCTCGTTTGCATCGATACAGTCGTGATGCAGTAGCGCGTTGCAAATGCGACTAACATGCGTTAGTAGCGATGCTGTCGCGCGTTTACAAAATGCGCGACAGCATCGCTACAAAAAGTCGCCGTGGGCGAGGGGCCTAAAACTACGCAACGAATTTTGATGCGTTTTTAGGGTTCCGTACTTCAAAAGGAAAAACGGAACCCTTATAGGATCACTTTGTTGTCCGCCGTCAGTCACCGGACCATAAGTGGAGCCATCTGCTCATAGATGACACCACTAGAAGTATGCAGTAGCGCCATCTATGATCTTATTTCGGAACCCTTAGGGCGCGAGGCATACTCGCACTTGTCCGGTTTTTTTTTAATAGATAGAGCGATTCAAGAGGAGATTTTATAAGTATAATACATCCCGAAAAACGCAGGCGTAGCCCCGGGCGGAAGTTAGTCTTGAATAATTCTCAACATTTTTATCTTAAAAGGAAGGCCGAGCCAAAGAAAACCATTAAGTTCTGCAGATTACTGTAGTCAAGATACAAACTTTTATATCTTAATCTTTTTTGCTAAAACTTTCTTTTATCTTTTAGCTTGTCGGAACAGTAAAGTAGGATCATCCCCGACATATTTTTTACTAGACTTTTGCTGGCGACTCCGTCTGCGTGGACTATAATGGATGACCAGTGGAAATGACCTCCGTAGTGTAGAGTAGCTAGTATTTCGAAGAGGTCAAGCTGTATCTCTGGTTTGTCTCATCGGAATTCGATGAAATGTGGCTTAGATTTTAAATTGGACCCCAAGCTATCGAACTGTGAAAACCACATCAAAATCTGTTCAGTAGTTTTTGCGTGGTGCGCGCACAAACAAAAAATAAATCTTTTTGGGTATGGTTACGTCCCAGTAGGTACCCTATCCCGACTGTTTTTTTATGGAATATCTGCAATGTACAGACACGCCCTTTTTACAGTATTAAAATAGTAAAGATGACAACCGGGACTTATATCGGATAATATTTTGAAGCCTAAAATTATGGTCTTCTCACAAAAAAAAACCGGACAAGTGCGAGTATGCCTCGCGCCCTAAGGGTTCCGATATATGATCATAGATGGCGCTACTGCATACGTCTAGTGGTGTCATCTATGAGCAGATGGCACCACTTATGATCCGGTGACTGACAGCGGACAACAAAGTGATCCTATAAGGGTTCCGTTTTTCCTTTTGAGGTACGGAACCCTATAAACAACAACTACCGTTACTTAACGTGTCCAGAGTGTCTAACATGAGCGGCGCGACAAAATTTTGTCGCCGCTTTTATCGTGCATTTGTCTCGTATTCGCACGAGTAAGAGCGAGACAAAACAGTCGACAAAATTTGTTGCGGCGCGCATGTTAGCCCGGCAGGGCACGCAATGATATAGTGTATATTTAGCAACAAGATATTTTTTTTCTGAACCTCAAAGATCCAATAAGTACAAAAATGAAGTGTTTTAATAAGTCCGGACACTATATTATTTCGAGGGCGCGTGTAATATTTGACAATATCACCTATATATACTAACAGTAAAGTGGCACCCGCAGTACAATTTACCAATAGAGATACAAAACAAACGTGAAAAATGACTTCCCTTATATTAGAAATAATTATATTTGTCCACAGATTATAGTTAGACCACCATATTGACATTATTTCTTTGTAGATTTAACAATAACCGTTACAAAGCCATTAACCATCTCTTGGCTGTCTAAGAGAATTCTAGGAGCTGTATAGTGGAATTATTAGCCATTGTACAGCCCTTACACAGCTGTTACAATGCTCCTAGAGTTCTAGACAGCTATTAACAAGCTACTATTTCACTCAGGGCTGGTTAATTGGGGCCAAATTTAGAATTAATAGAGCTGTGTATCCGGATGTACAGTCCTTGCACAGACGCAAAACAGCCTCCAGTTTTCAAAAATTCTGTTGTCCAGTCACTCTACAGCTGTGTGTGCTGCTTGGGTATAGACGAGACGGGTACAATTAATAAAAAAATTAAAAAAACCCGACTGCCAAAAAACAACTAAAAAGTTCAAAACAAGAGCACTTTTCAAGCAGTCTGATGCAGTTGGTGGCAATTATTTGTGTTAAATCTTAGATTTTATGCCACCAACTGCATCAGACTGCTTGAAAAGTGCTCTTGTTTTGAACTTTTTAGTTGTTTTTTGGCAGTCGGGTTTTTTAAATTTTTAATTTACTATTTTTATTTTTCACTTTTTAGTTTTTAATGTATGTTTTCGTAATCTTCTTTTCGAGCCCTTCATTTTGATATCCCACATGATAGGTTTTGAGGATAAGTAAGAATTAGCGAGAATGATTGCTTTGTTGAACAACTTTAAATCGTTATATATCCTAAACTATTATTTAAAATGAAAAATGATAAAAGGAACCTAAAGATGATTTTAAAATACCTATTCAACGACACCCCACTTGACATAGTTCATCAACTTTTTTTTTTTCATTTTGACAATATGGCGTCTGGTTGTCGCTGTGGTGAATTTTGATTACTGTTATGTCTTTAGTGACACTCGCAAGGTTAAGACGAATCGATTGACGTAAGAATTATCAAAATCGGCCTACGCATTTGGTCTCTAGAACGCCACATAGAAACAAACATACATACATACATACATACATACATACATACATACATACATAGACTGATAAACACATTACCCTCCTTTGCGTCTCGCAGTCGGGTAAAAATACTAGAAGACATTGGACAGAATTTTGTCAGGCCACAAAAGGATTTGCGCCCAATAACAAATTATTTAAAACGTTCGGTAGACTTTTATTGCTCAAGACTTCCGGACACACAAAATGTCCAGACACAAGAAATGTCCGGACACGAAAAAGGTCGGCATGCTAAAAAATCCCGGACAAGAAAAATCTCTTTTGCTTAAAACTTCCGGACACATAAAATGTCCGGCCACGAAAAATGACCGAACATAAAAAATGCCCCGGCACGAAAAATGTCCGGCCGGACAGGAGGGGTAGAATTAATAATTAATTAGTACCTTGGACTGATATTCCGTGTTGGCCCCAGCCATGCCCCGTACGACGCAGGTCCTCCCATCCTGAGTGACAAACAACTAGAATATTATATCAGATGAACAACACATTTACTAACAACTAACAAACAACTATCTACAACACGGGAGTTTCATGCTTTAGGATAAGGGATCTTATTTCAATTATACAAAGTTCAATTTACATTGCAGAAGTTCAGCCCCGGATCTAGGGGCGAGAGGCAAGCCAGGGCCCGTGCCCCGGGCGGCAAATTCAAGCTTGATAGGCAAATACACTCAGTAGCGAATTCGTCTACTACCTAAGCCACAGATTACTGAATAGTTACTACGTAACAGATACTTCACTCAGTAGAAAATTTCCAATACCTATTACGATAATTGCCTACTCCCTCGCGTCAACAACCACTGTATGCTAAAATGCGCCTAAATGCTCAAGCGTACAGCAGTGATTGCTTCGCACTGCGGGATTCCACAGTAATCGCAGGGCTGCCTCTTCGATAAAATTAAATTAACATAACTTTTTATCTATGTTATTGAGAACTGTGAATATGTTCTGACTTTTATGTGGCAGTTAAAAATTTTATCATTTATAAAATATTTAACCAACTTAAAAAAAGGAGGTGATCAGACATACAGGCCAAACTGAGAAGTTTGACTTGTATGGTTTGTAGGTATGTATGTTTGTGCGCGATAATCTCGCGTTTGGCTAAACCGATATCGATGCGGTTTTCAGAAAAGGATTTGTTACATTTAGGAGAACGTTTTAAAATAAGTATAATACTTAAAAATGTTAGGTGTTTATCCCTTCTTTTGCTTGATTTACACCCATCTACAGCACATAAGGCACCACACGGCATCGTAATACGCGTACGAACGAACAGCACTATTAAAATTGAACGGCGTGCGCGCGCTTCGCTTGCGAAAACCGCACTGAATTTGATCCGCCGGCGGACCGAGACCGCTCGGCTGGGCGGTAGGCACTTATAGCGCGCAAGTACATGGAGTGACGGAGGCCTGCCTAAGCGTAGTAATCGCAAAGAGCAGCGCTAGACCGGTCGATGTGGCGTTCTTTGGGGGTAGGGTTGCCATACGTCCGGAATTTTCCGGACAAGTCCGCAAAAATAGAGGTCTTTGTCCGGATTCGGGGGGGAATCTTAAACCGTCCGGAATTTCTACTAATAAGTGAAGTGCATCATGTGCACGGGCGAACGCGGGCGACAGAGAGGCGCTTCCCCCTCACCCGTAACCATTTCCCCGCGCGCGTGTCAAAATTCGAACGACTTGTCAATCGCTTTGGTTTGTTTATTCACTTGCACGATGCGTAACGATTTTAATATAAAATTGACAAAAAAGTCTGGAAATTTCATCAAATGTCAGGAATTTTCTCCGGATTTTTGATATTTTAACCCTATTTGGGGGAGGCCTATGTCCATCAGCATTATTGGGCAGTGGGCGTGTTATGGCTGAAAAGATGATTTAAAAAGAAAAATATTGTCGGATGTAGGCGCCATTTTCCAGGTTTTGCCCCGCCTCGAAATAATTAAGATCCGGGGCTGCAGAAGTTTAATAGGCTTGCGTTTGACCGCCATCTCGCCTGATGTTAAGCGATGATGCGGTCTACGATGGAGCACGCTTGCCTAAAAGAAACCGATTCGCTCGCTTTGGGTTCCGTACCTGAAAAGGAAAAACGGAACCCTTACAGGATCATTTTGTTGTCCGTCTGTCCGTATGTCAAGACCCTTAACGGGTGGTGGCATTCGCTCATAGATGGCGCCACAAAACAAAAAAAAAACTCTTCAAATTTATTATATGAGTAGGATTCGATAAGCGAATGGGTATGCGGTATGTGGGTATTCCTATTATTCAAACCTCAGATCATAGAAACAAGGAGATGTGCCAAGGCGCTATCGAGCTTGATGCCTATCTTGAGCAAATTGCTCATATTAAAAACGTACGCGCTGGCGACGAACCGAACACGATCGATGGTATAAATACAGTGTTTGAGTTTAGTGCTAGTGTTGAGTGACGATTAACAGTGTTAGATTGAGGGTGTGCGGAATGTTCAATGCGTGGGAGATCTTTTTATTCACAAGGAGCGCTTAATTATGCGCGTAATTGTGTCGAAAAATGTACTAAAAGTGGCATCAGTTGTTCCCGTACTAATTTGCTATGATGGCATATCTCGTTGTTTCTATGATCTGAGGTCCTACCCTTCATACTCGAAATATTTTAAGAGGTACATCTGTAGGTGGTAAAGATGCCATACAAACGAAAAAAGAAATGATCTGAGTATATATTTTTTTTAAATAAATTAATTTAAAATTATTTGATACACATTAAAAATACTGGTTCCTTATTATTTTCAACATCAATTAAGCTAGTTTTTACGTAACTTACTATTATTATTAGAAACTAGCGTAGGTAATGCACGTTGAAAATAGTATTTTTTGTGTCAAATCATTTTAAAATTAATTTATTAAAAAAAAAAAAAAAATACTCGGATCAGTTTTTTAGGGTTCCGTCCCTCAAAAGGAAAAACGGAACCCTTATAGGATCACTTTGTTGTCCGCCGTCAGTCACCGGACCATAAGTGGAGCCATCTGCTCATAGATGGCGCCATTGGAAGTATGCAGTAGCGCCATCTATGATCATATGTCGGAACCCTTAGAGCGCGAGGCATACTCGCACTTGTCCGATTTTTTTTTTATTTGTAAAGCATCCTTACCATCTATAGATGTGCCTCCTAAAATATTTCGAGTATAAAGGGTAGGACCTTATATACGTAGTAACTACTTGTATAATATTAGAATATGTATTAGTATAATTAACTAGCTTCCGCCCGCGGCTTCGCCCGCGTTTTGGGATAAAAAGTAGCCTATGTGTTATTCTGATGTATAAGCTATATTACTGTAAAGTTTCATCAAAATCGGTTCAGTAGTTTTTGCGTGAAAGAGTAACAACATACATACCTACATCCATCCTCAGAAACTTTGACATTTATAATATTAGTAGGAAGGATGTAGACACTAAATACTCGTATTTTATATTGGTATACGAAAACAGTGTGGCTAGGTATACGCCGGTATCCCTACTATTCAAAGAACATCGGCAGTTTTGGGCTTGATCTGGTACAGTAATAAAAGCTTAACCAAAAATAAAAAAATATTTTAATTGTTCTTTGCCTAATTTATCTTAGAGATAAAGAATTGGAATCAAAAATCGAAATAAGTAAATAAGAAATAAACTGATCACTTATGCTGTTAACATTTTGAAAAAAACAATAATATAACAAAATCGAACAACATTGGCGCCTAAACCCAGCAGCACAAGGTGCATGCGCCCTGGCACGTGCCTCCACAGAATATCATGTCGACAGCAACTAAAACCTTTGAAATGAGAACTCATTAGTCAGGCTGTACTTCATTGGATCATTCACATCATACTTAACCTCACTGTCACAAATACGAAGATTTCTCTTTAACCCAATTACGTACAAAGACAAAAAAATAATAATTTAAATACTATTGAAATACTCGACCACACCAAACTAAATTCATATCTGTACCGACTTACACAATCTGAAGCCCAGCGTTCTATGGGCGTCTGCCAGTGTCCTTTAAGCAGTTATCGCTACTACGTTACGCGCTAGCGAAAACCGAGTGATGAGTATTAACAAATTCCAAAGACGCAACATATAAAAACAACAAAGTGGCAATCGCGAACCGTCCTTTTTGTAATCGAACAAAAATACCCGAATACTTCTTAGTAAAAATTTCGTTTGTTCGAAAATAAATTATTAAGAAACACACTTAGTTATATGCCTATATCATTGTATTACAAGCGGATTCGGTGTCCCTCTCTTAGAGATAATTTCAATTATATTGTCCGTCTGTGTACCCAAGTTTCTTTTAGGGCCGCTTGTTTAAGATGTAAGCGGTAAGCGATTTCAGGTGGGTACGGTTTTTTTTATTTTTTTATTTATTAAGCTGTGCCCCGCGGTTTTACCCTCGTTGCTCGGCTCCTAAGGATCATAGCGTGATGTTAAGAAGCTTATTTTAGAAGCTTATTATTAGAAAAAAAAAACAGCTGTTCCCTACAAAAATGCACCACAATACGATCAAAATGTATGGAACAGCTGATGTTTTTTTTCATATTTCAGTGTCAGCCCCATAATAAAAGTTGATTATATTCATGAGTACTTTCACCTCCTAAAATATCCGCACTGGTTTTAATTTTACCCTGTATATACATAAATATTTTTTCAAATCCAACTGGTAGTTTCAGAGATTAGCGCGTTCAAACAATCCAAGCTCTATTAGCATAGATAAGCGATGTGTGATCTCCTATAGAACACGCTTGCCTAGAAGCAGGGACCGATTAATCGGGTTAAAAGATTACCGGTTAAATCTCAAACCCATATTTTTGGTTAATCTTAATGCAGGGTAACCGGTTAACCCTTTAATACGGATACCGTTACCGGTTAATATTGCTGATTAACCCGAATGAAATAGAACAAAAATGAAAAAAAAGGAACAACAATGAACTCTATGCGTGAACCGGTTATTATTAGGCTGATTAACCCAGAATACGGGTTAACCTTTATGCAAGCATTTTCACCTAACCCCAAAAAAATAACCCGGGTTAACCCCTATACGGGTGACCTTTTCGGTCCCTGCCTAGAAGAAACCGATTCGCTCGTGACTTGAAGACACACAGATTGTATCTATTTCATGGATTAGGGATCTTATTTCAGTTTCATAAAGTTCAATTTACATTGCAGAAGTTTTCTTTTATTTAATAATAGGCTTGCGTTTGACTCCATCTTGCCTGATGTTAAGCGATGATGCGGTCTACGATGGAACACGCTTGCCTAGGACAAAACAAATCACTCGCGACTTGAAGACACCCAAAAAACCCCTCGGAACAAATTCTTCGGCTTTATTATATAATACTATACGTACGACACAGATAATATAATACTATACGTACAGATGCCTCATCTCATACAAATAAATGTGACGGATTTAGCGCGGGCTATCTTCGGGCTATACATTTTCCCGTGCTTAAACCATTTTTCAAAATTTGAACAAATATTTTTTATGATGTATTTTTTCATGTTCTCAATTTTACACAAACTTCAATAACAAATCGATACATATAACGCCATCTATTATGAGTTATTTCAACAAATGTTACTTTGTTCCTGATGAGACCCCGTGGTATTGATAATAATAAGTTTCGCCCGCTCACCGCTTATGGCTCACACCGCTCGCGACCGGCGAAGCGTGCCAGGACGTTTTTGTTTTTTTTTCTAAGAGCTTTTGTTTTTTTAATGTTTCACTGTGATTCTTTTCTTTCTCAAAGGCATAGTAGCTTATTCAGTGGAAACACGCGGGCATAGAATTGGCGCAGGCACGCAAAACAAGACGGTTTCTTTTTTGTTTTGACATACGAGTTTAAATGACGAAATGTTTTTTTTTTCTTCGCGAATTGTCTTAGGTTTTGCTTTTGATAGTGTTGTTTTTAAAGGGGGCTCGTGGCTAAACAATACACATGTTGAGCTTTGACAGGGGACTTATGACAAAATTACACAAGTTTTCAGCTTTTAAAGGGGCTCATGGTAAAATAATAGACATGTGATGCTTTAAAAAAGAGCTCGTGGCTAACTAATAGAGGTATGCTTGAAAAAAGGGGGCTCGTGGCTAAATAACAAAGATGTATTGCTTAGAAAGTGGGCTCGTGGCTAAATAATAGAAGTGTGGAGCTTTAAAATGGGACTTATGGCAAAACTGCAAGTTTTCAGCTTTTAAAGGGGCCCTTGGTAAAACAGCAGACATGCGATGCTTTAAAAAGGGGCTCGTGGCTAATTAATAGAAGTGAGTTTTAAAAAGGGAGTCTCGTGACTAAATAATAGCAGTGCGGAGTTTTAAAAAGGGGCTCGTGGCTAAATAACAGACATTTGATGCTTGAAAAGGAAACTTGGGGTTAAATTTCACAAGTTTTGAGCTTTTAAAGGTGCTCATGGTAAAATAATAGACATGCGATGCTTTAAAAAGGAGGTCGTGGCTAACTTATAAGTGTGCTTTAAAAAAGGGGCTCGTGACTAAATAAAAGAAGTGCGGAGTTTTGAAAGAGGGCTCGTGGCTAAATAGTAAAAGTGTGAGGCTATAACAGGGAGCTCGTGGTTAAATAGTGGACGCGTTGATCGATCGGAAATGTTAAATTGGTTTTGTCACGGTCAGTCCATGGATGGGTGGCTGATGGCATAATTACAGTGGTAAGTGGTATCATCATAACAACTATACAGGGTGGCAGGTTAAGCAGTGGAAATATTTTAAGGGGTCATTGTACTCATCATTATGATCAACTTTTACTATGGGACTAAGCCTGAAATCGCGAAAAAAATATCAGCTGTTCCATACATTTATGTTCACTAAACTCAACAAAATGTATGGAACAGCAGATTTTTTTTTTCGCGATTTAAGGGTAGTTAATAGTAATTTCATGATTTCATCATTATAATGCAGTGCAGTGATAGCCTAGTGGATTAACCATGTGCCTCCCACGGCGAATGGTTCGAGTTCGATCCCGAGGCACGCACCGCTGACATTTCGAAGTCATGTGCGTATTAGAAATTAATTATCACTTGCTTTAACGGTGAAGGAAAACATCGTGAGGAAACCGGCATGTCCTAGAACCAAAAATTCGAAGACATGTGACGTCTACCAACCCGCACTGGGCCCGCGTGGTGGACTACGGTCCACTCCCTCTCACAGAGGAGGCCTGTGTCCCAGCAGTGGGAACATTATAGGCCGATTATGCTTATGCTTATGCATCATTATAAAACAACAAGTTTAGCAAATGATTTACGTAGCAAAATAATTATCCAATAAACTTTTATTTATAAACGTATTATTTGACAAACAATTCATTATTTTTTCATTTTATCTCATAAAACAACGTTTGGATTACCTCAATCCGAATCGCTGCAAAACCGACTCCACGTAGTCTAGTTTGCCCTACCCCTAGAGTGTAATTTAAATCCGCGTAGGCGCGGAGGGGCGAGGCGGCCCCACGCGAGCTTATCGTCGCAGAGGGTTATAACGCTCCGCAAACCATCACATATACATATAACCACCGCAGCTTCGGCTTGAGCCGGCCAGCCTCAGCCGCGGCGGCGTGCGTTAAAGCCACCTGCTCCTCAGATCGCGGGCCGCCTCGCCCCTCCGCGCCTACGCACTCTAGGGGAGTGTAATTTAAATCCGCTCAAGCCGAAGCTGCGGTGGTTATATGTATATGTGATGGTTTGCGGAGCGTTATAACCCTCTGCGACGATAAGCTCGCGTGGGGCCGCCGGAGCCCCGCAGCGCCGGAGCCGTGACAGAAACCATGCCTGCTGCATGCTTGCATATTACATGCTTGCTGCATGTTGCATGCTTGCTGCTTGCTTGCTGCATGCTTGCTGTAGGTTGGCTTGCTGTAGGTAGGCTTGCTGCTTGCTTGCTGCATGATTGTTGCTTGCTTGCTGCATGTTTGCTGCATGCTTGCTACTTGCATAGAGTATAAATAAAAAGTATAAATAAATGTAGGTATCTAAATATGGAATGAACAATTTATAAATGATTAAATATCATCTGATGCATTTGTTAAAAGAAGTGTTTGCCAAATAAATGTTTTTAAAATAAAACATTTGCGAAACAAGTTGTTGGCGAAATAAACTATTTATTTCGCAAACAACTTATTCCGCAAATGTTTTATTTTAAAAACATTTATACTTACACGAAACGTTGGTTGTCAAATGAAAATTTGTCAATGGAGTTTTGGTGAAACTTTAGTCACAGATAATATAATACTATACGTACAGATGCCTCATCTCATACAAAGAAATGTGACCGATTTAGCGCGGGCTATCTTCGGGCTATAAATTATTCCGTACTTAAAGGATTTTTCAAAATTTGAACAAATATTTTTCATGATGTATTTATTCATGTTCTCATTTTTACGCAAACTTCAATAACAAATCGATACATATAACGCCATCTATTAAGAGTTATTTCAACAAATGTTTCTTTGTTCCTGATGTGACCCCATGCTTTAGTGAACCGTGCGGCCCGCCTGATGGTAAGCGGTTATCGTGCGCAACACAAAGTATCACATGCGCGTTGCCGACCATTGCCCGCGCCGACCGATTTGGAATAGAAACGAAAATTATGGAATCAGACTCAGTCGGACATGTCCCGGTTTGAAGATCTTTGAAGATCTTGGAATAAGACGGATAAGTCCAAAGTAAGAATGTTTTCATTGTTCTTTCGTAAAAGATTTAACTTCAAAGATAAAAGATACTACTAGCGTAGTAAAATAAATAATTCTTTTATACAACAGAAAGATCTGAAGTATGAAAATATACGGGAGATAAAGTTTTAGTAAAACTTTAAAAGTTTCTTTAGTTTTAGCGCAAGTAGTTTTATAGGTGGTGGCTGGTATGTAAATATAAAAAAAAAAAAAACCAACCGAATGCAGAACCTCCTCTTTTTTGTGTAAGTCGGTTAAAAATTGGCCAAGTGCGAGTTGGACTCGCGGACTGAGGCTTCCGTACCTTCCTCAGACGTATAAAAACATGATGGCACAATAGCGCCATCTATGAGAATATAGTTGAACAGCATCAACCAGCAGTAGCAAGCTATATTCTCATAGATGGCGCTTAACACAATAGACGGACAACAAAGTGATCTTATAAGGGTTCCGTTTTTCCTTTTGAGGTACGGAACCCTAAAAAGCTGTGTCTGTACATTGAAGATATACCAGAAAAAACAGTCGGGATAGGGTACTGGGGACTGGGACATAACCATATCGAAAAAGATTTTTTTAAATTTTTGTCTGTTTGTGCGCGCATCACGCGAAAAGTACTGAACGGATTTTGATGTAGTTTTCGCAGTTCGATAACTTGAGGTCCAACTTAAAATCTAAGTCACGTTTCATCTAGTTTTAGTGGGATAAACCAGATATACAGCTTGACCTCTTGGTAGCACTAGCCACCCTACACTACGGAGGTCATTTAAACTGGTCATTTAATTGTAGTCCACGCGGACGGAGTCGCGGGCAAAAGTCTAGTAAAAAATACAATAGACACCCCTTCAAATGGGGTATTGTTGGTTACGTCTTTGAAAGTAACATGAAGGTTTCTAAATGTTCTTAGTTATGTAAGTACTACCTTCCGCCCGCGGCTTCGCCCGCGTTTTTGGGATAAAAAGTAGCCTTTGTGTTATTCTGATGTATAAGCTATATTACTGTAAAGTTTCATCAAAATCCGTTCAGTAGTTTTTGTGTGAAAGAGTAACAAATATCCATACATACATACATCCATCCTCACAAACTTTCACATTTAAAATATTAGAAGGATTATTAGGAAGTAGGATTAATTATCACTTGCTTTAACGGTGAAGGATTTTTTTTTTTATTCAATAATTCAATAACAATTTACATTGTGTCTGAATATAAATTAGCATAAAACATACAAAAAAAATAATAATAAAGATATCTAATAACTAATAATATTAATAAAAATATGGAAACAATATTATAATTTTCAAATAGCTATTTGTTAAAAACTTAAAAAAAATATATTAAAAATGTCAAAGATTAATAAAAATGTCAAAAATTATTAAAAATGTCATTATTAAGAATGTCATGCAAATGAAAACATCAGTTGCAAGTGCCGCGATTTATTTATCTAACCTTCTTTGTCATTATTCTGTAATATTGTATGCTTCAGCATTCAATTTTGAATTACTAGATCCACAAAGCAGTCTTATTAACATTAATTTCGGAAGTTAAACATAGTTATAACAATTCGAGAAATGTTAATTATTCCATTAACATTAATATCCGAAGCAATGGAATTAGCAAATATGCTTTATAATTAAATTGATTCTGATATTTATTTACGTAGATTAATCAAACACAGGACATGAAATGCTCAGTAAAATGTATGAAAAAATATACATTTAATGGTGACATTGTATTGATGTCCTTTTAGCTGCAAAGTTAGAGTTGGAGTCTGTAATTAGTCTTAAAAGTACTTATATTAATTTTGATTTGATATGCCAAAAAATAACCGACTTCAAAAAGCCACTACAAAGAAAATAATAATTTTGGTTTCAGAAGTCGGTGGCTTTGGTTTTTGTTTGCTTTTTTTGCCACCGACTTCCGAAACCAAAATTATTATTTTCTTTGTAGTGGCTTTTTGAAGTCGGTTATTTTTTGTTAAAAAAGTTTTTTATTTTTCTCTTTTTAGTTCTTTATCTCGCGTTAGATTACTTTGACGACTTCGTTCAACAGTAAATCTTCTACGTAGTGTGTACATTTAACTTTGTACATATGAATGATTACCTAATGTATTATATATACTAAAACCTTCCTCAAAGTATGTAGATTATGTTAGTGAAAACCCCATCCAAATCGAATCAGTAGTTTTTGAGAAAATCACGCACATACAAACATACATACATACATACATACATACGGGACGAATACAGAACCTCCTTTTTTGAAGTCGGTTAAAAATTATATTCATTTCGGTGTTGCCAATTAATATACTTCTTAATTTACCTAATTTTAGATTGATTGGTAATCTGTCTAATTATTTCCGTAACTGCCCGTGGCATCACGGGGCCCTATCAGAATAACAACGCTGCGGCATTTTTTATGTCACAGCATTATGCTGAGATGGTGGCCTTTTGGTCTTGCACTAAGTGTTACTTCTTATTTTATTTTTTATAGCTACTGCTTTTTTTCTCTTTTCTCCTCTTTTTAGGGTTCCGTACCAAAATGGTAAAAAAGGAACCCTTATGGTGCGACTTCGTCTGTCTGTCTGTCTGTCTGTCACACCTGCTTATTTCAGCAACTACTTATGCTATCGACTTGAAATTTGGAACAGTTATAAAGAATAATTGTTTAACTTTATTGCAAATGAAAAAAATCCAAAAATATTTTTATTTTCATTGCAAAAGGGGCCGGAGTGGGGATCCAAAATTTTAAAGTGGGGTTACTAGGTCAAGTGACACATCATATGAAAGGGCTTGATCAGCACATTTCAAAATATATTTTCATTTTATTTTATGTTTCACAGTTTTCGACATATGATGAAAAATGTCCAAAAAAATACCATTCCCCCCCCCCTTATCTCCGAAGTTTGCGGGGCGAAAAATCTGAAATAATTAGGGTTGATAGGAATTGACCCAAATATGGCACCAAAAATAAAACGATGTTCCTAACTAGTACAGTTTTTTCAAAATCATCAAAATTCCTTAACAAACAAACTTAGTTATGCGGTCCGGATTTTTTCACTTTATACGTCCAAAACTGATACGGAACCCTCGGTGCGCGAGTACGACTCGCACTTGGCTGGTTTTTTTTATGTCTGTAACTTCTTGTGCGAGTCTAATAAATGTTTTTTTCTTTCTTTCTTTTTTTTTCTTTCTTTCTTTCTTAGTCTCCGACAGATGTCACCAACGCTCATAAGAGGCGTAAAAAGAGGTTTCCAATTTCACTGATTCAGGTTAAAACACTGGTCAGGCTTAAAATTAGCAATATGTTACGGTTCACAATCTTTCGATAGTTTACAATCTCGCGAGACAAAATATAATCTAACGGTATTTAAAATTTTATGGTGACAGACACAACCTCAGATTATAGAAACAAGGGAGATATGCCGCGGCACTATTGAGTTTGACGCTTTAATATGGTCACATTGACCATAGTTAAAACGTAGGTACACGCTGGCGACGGACCGAACACGATCGATGATATAAATACAGTGTTTTAGTTTAGTGCTAGTGTTGAGTGACGATTAACAGTGTTAGATTGAGGGTGTGCGGAATTTTTAATGTGTCGGAGATCTTTATATTCACAAGGAGCGCTTGTAATTGTGTCGCAAACTGTTCTAAAAATGGTGACAGTGGTTTCCGTACTAATTTGCTATGATGGCATATCTCCTTTTTTCTATGTAATAGTATGTTAAACAAAAACAATTTAAAGATAAAATCTTTTCAATCATTATGTATTTATTTGCCTTCTCGACACTCCTATTCACTCTCCAAATTGAATCCCGGCTCAATCGATATCACGGAGGTTCCCGGATCCCGTTAAATCGGTAGAGGGGCGATAGAGGTTCATAGCTACATTCCCGGAATCTCTTTAATAAGGGAGGATAGGTGTATATTTCGTGTTGCTTTTAATGATGTAGCGGCGTGAATTATGAGCACAGATCGCACGTGTAAATTTTGGGCCCAATAGACAGTAGATAGTTGACAATACGCAATAAAGAATAGTCCAATTAGGCGACGCGCATTGACTGACGAACCAATCGCCTGCAGCCTCGGCGCCCCGCGTCTTCTTCATTCCGCTAAAGAAAAAAACCAGCTAATGTAGGTGACGTTTGTGATCAAGACTGGTGCCGGGACTATACCTGACTATTAGGTATGGAAATGATTGCTACTTTTAATTCATTTTCGCATTTGATGTTGTTTGCCATGACTCTTTTTCTCAAGATCTGGCATTTATTGCAAATGGCGCCGAAGTGGGTGTTCAAAATTTGGGAGTGAGGTTATTAAATCAAATTGCATATCATTATGAAAGGACTTTTTCTGTACGTTTCAAAATATATAAACAACAACTTTTGTTCTATGACTTTTGATAATTGATCTTCTTAAGTACAAAATTTAAAAAATATTTGCTTTTTGCCTAGAAAGCGCGGAAATGTTTTTAATTATATCAGCCTTCTATCTACTTCTATCGTGGTCATGCTAGGCCGGCAGGACTTTTCGCGCACAAACTTAATCATCAAGTTGCATTGACCGTGGTCATGAGAAGTCTTCTCGTGACCACGGTCAATGTCAATGCAACTTGATCGAAACGTCGAGGTTAGTCAAAATTCTTATATTTTGATTAAGTTTGTGCGCGAAAAGTCCCGATATAATTAAAAACATGTGTACAATTCGCGAAAGTTTAAAAACTACAAAAGCGTGGAAATTCGTAATTTAGGTATTTATTTCCAATTATTATTATGAATGGCAGCGCACAGGAGACGATACGTATTTATTTACTCCAAAATACAGATCTAGAACGTATCCGATGGGTACATAATAGGTAGATGATGCTGACCGTACTACAAAGTCAAAGTCAAAGTCAAAAACATTTATTTCAATTAGACCATTTACAGGCACTTTTGAAATGTCAAACAATATTACAATTATAGTTGTCAGTCGGTTTGTCCGTTAGTTGAAGCTAGTTGTCCGTTCCAAAACGTAGATTCCTATGGAGAAGAACGGACAAGAAACTCCATGGTTACTCTTTTTCAATAAATTCTGTTACAATTTCTTTGATTACAGTGATGCCCTAATATGTGAGAACTATGTTTAGTAAGGTACAAAATAATAATATCAACTAGAAAAATGTAAAAACATTGTTTAGGCAGTCAAGAGATGACCAGTACCAACTGACAGCGCCCGTTCACGGACATGACGTGCGCATCAGCACCGTTCAACTCAACCATTTTGGAGGGAATCGAACGATCCAATACACACGCCACCGTCAGCAGTACCTTTAAGCGAGCATGCTCAATTGCTCATACAACAAAAACTTTAAATTCTATTTTTGGTAAATGTACCTACTCGTATTATGTTTTGTAAAAAGTCATAGAACAAAAGTTGCTGGTTATGATGCTAGTAATATCCTGCAAGGGTGTTAGTATAATCGGCCTATAATGTTCCCACTACTGGGACTCAGGCCTCCTCTGTGAGAGGGAGTGGGCTGTAGTCCACCACGCGGGCCCAGTGCGGGTTGGTGGACGTCACATGTCTTCGAATTTTTGGTTCTAGGACATGCCGGTTTCCCCATGATGTTTTCCTTCACCGTTAAAGCAAGTGATAATATAATTAATTTCTAATACGCACATGACTTCGAAAGTCAGCGGTGCGTGCCTCGGGATCGAACTCGAACCATTCACCGTGGGAGGCACATGGTTAAATCACTAGGCTATCATTGCTGTAAAGGGTGTTAGTGTTTCACCAATAACCCTGTATATTACAAGCAAAATAAAACAATGTTCCTAACTAGCACAGTTTTTTCAAAATCATCAAAATTCTTTCACAAAGAAACTTAGTTACGAGGTCCGCGTTTTTTATTTTTTTATGTCCAAGGACGGTACGGAACCCTCGATTCGCGAGTTCGATTCGACCTTGGCCGGTTTTTTTTATAAATTGCTCCAGCAACTTTTAAATAACGAGGGTAGTCTAAAATTATATTCCACCAAAACGGTTGAAAAGATCTTTACTACCTACACCCTAAAATTAATCCACCGTGAACATATACTGTTGCCATCCAAACCCGTCACATTTAAATTCACACCTTCGGGCTATTGACTAAAAGCTGAAATTGTATGAACACGCTCCACCCTTCGGAAATTTCATTACACCACCTCCAACGAAATATCGACTTTATTGCGTAAATATAAGGTTCAAAATTCACTGGAAATCAATGTTGGTTGGAGATATAAAGCATGAATTTTTTATGACTCAACTTGGGGATCTTAACCGACTTGGAAAGTGGAAGTCGTGTAATTTGCCTTGCAATAGTTTATGTATGTTGTTTGAATGTTTGAGTATGAGTATATTAAAGAATGGTTAACGTTAATTTGTTTTGTTCTTACTGAGTATCATTAGGACATGCCCTTTTTAAATAAAGGACGGGAATTTTCGCAATGGATTATTTTATTTATTTGAAAATAGGTTTGCGTTTGACCGCCGTCTCGCCTGATGTTAAGCGATGATGCGGTCTACGATGGAGCACGCTTGCCTAGAAGAAACCGATTCACTCGTGACTTTCAAGTCAACTCCCAGATTGTAACTGTCGGGGAACACGCACTCGGGAATCGCAAATTGCCTACTGTCCATTACGAGTCCAGGATTCGATTTTTGCACGGAACACATTTTTCTATGACCTACAGAGCAGGGACTGAAACCGGTTACGGTTAGAGGTTAACTCAGGTTACCTCAATAATATATCGGTACCGGTTTAAAATAAAGGTTAAGCTATGTCGGTATTTAACCTTTATACAATTTCGGTACCGTTAAGGGCGTTTCTGCACTTATTGTTCATCGTGAACTTGTGTATTTTGTTTGTTCATTTTGTTGGTGTACTCTTTTTCTTATCTTATACCGGTATATACCGATATTCACTTCTCTAACCTCAAAATTCCGCTACTGAAAATAAAAACGGTACCGATTTTTTTCGGTAACCCTTGTTTAAGGGTATGACGTATCGAAATTTAGTGGTACCCTCAGATCATAGAAACAAGGAGATATGCCATCATAGCAAATTAGTACTGAAACAACTGTCGCCACTTTTAGTGCATTTTTCAACACAATTACAAGCGCCCCTCGTGAATATAAAGATCTCCCATGCATTAAACATTGCACACACCCTCAATCTAACACTGTTAATCGTCACTCAACACTAGCACTAAACTAAAACACTTTATTTATATCATCGATCGTGTTCGGTTCGTTGTCAGCGTGTACATTTTATATACTGTCAATGTGACCGTATCAAAGCGTCAATTTTAGTAGCGCCTTGGCAGATCTCCCTTGTTTCTATGATCTGAGGTGGTACCTTAGTTTTGGGTAATTCAGTGCCAGCTACAGAGTGCTGAGTGCGAGTGACAAACATCTCGGAAGTGAATAAAACGAACCAATCACGTGCATTAGCGTCTCCACTTTTGAGCGCAAACGATTGGTCGTTGATTATGACTTCGCATAATAATATTATAAGCAAAAAAAAGTTAGAAATTACGCTAAGTGAAAACGAAGTAGGGTAAATAATTTTAGAATTTAAATGGGTACCTAGTTTCTAATAGAGTGTATGCATGCATTTTTTTATATTTTTATTCGATTGTCTAGGTTTGTGTATTACCGAAAAAAAAGTTACACTTACAAAATATTGATAATAAGCAATAAAATATTTAATTGAAAACTGCAGTCAGTTTCTAGCGGTTTAAACGCGGCCATTGTGGCGCGTCGCCTCAGTGGCCGCGTTGGCAAAAAAAAAATCCGCTGTTCCATACATTTATGTTCACATAACTCAACAAAATGTATGGAACAGCTGATTTTTTTTCGCGTTTTCCGGGTTTGTCCCATAGTAAAAGTTGTTCATAATAGTGAGTATAGTGGCTACATCGCCGGATGAAAGCGATGAAAATGTCATGGTGTATATCTGAAACTAACACCATGTTGTAACACCTGCATTCTATACAAATAAAGAAATTATAATTCAATTTATTTTAAATTAAACCGTAGGGCACAGCCAGTAATATATAATTTCAAAATCCGGCTTCCTGAAATGCAAACAAAACTGAATTTTAAAATAATCCCGCGTCAATAAAGACCGTACAATTCCGCACCGCCCTGTATATATGTAAATTATAACATGAAGCGGGCTCGGTTCGTTAAGCCATCCTTTTACAACCACCCTGTATAAGTGACGAGAGGCGGCGGGAATCATCCTGTGTGTACTATAAAAACCGTTTTGGTAAAAAAGATGTAAAAGTTAATAGTTTTATAGATTACTAGACTTTTGCCCGCGACTCTGTCCGCGTGGACTACAATGAATTGACCAGTTTAAATGATCTCCGTAGTGTAGGGTGGCTAATACTACCAAGAGGTCAAGCTGTATCTGTGGTTTCTTTCAGCGGAATCAGATAAAACGTGGCTTAGATTTTAAGTTGGACCCTAAGCTATCGAACTGCTAAAACCACAGCAAAATCCGTTCAGTACTTTTTGCGTGATGCGCGCACAAACAGACAAACAGACAAAAATTAAAAAAATATATATTTTTGGGTATGGTTACGTCCCAGTACCTACCCTATTTCGACTGTTTTTTCCAGCCACAAATTCCTGCACTTATGTGAACTCAATTTTACAGCAATACAGTTGTTGCTTCATGCTAGAATATACTCTGCAATATCTTGCATAGCTAAATTGCAGCAAGAGTATCCACGTAAATATTGCTCATCTATAGCTCTCAGCAAGATTCCCAGCAAGATTCAGTTTTTGTAGCCGTATAAAAGCCCTATTACATACGTTTCGATTCCATAATCGGCCGATAATGTTCCTTCCTCAGATCATAGAAACAAGGAGATATGCCATCATAGCAAATTAGCACGGGAACAACTGATGCCACTTTTAGTACATTTTTCGACACAATTACGCGCATAATTAAGGGCTCCTTGTGAATAAAAAGATCTCCCACGCATTAAACATTCCGCACACCCTCAATCTAACACTGTTAATCGTCACTCAACACTAGCACTAAACTAAAACACTGTATTTATATCATCGATCGCGTTCGGTTCGTCGCCAGCGCGTACGTTTTTATTATGAGCAATTTGCTCAAGTTCAGGCATCAAGCTCGATAGCGCCTTGGCACTTCTCCCTTGTTTCTATGATCTGAAGTTCCTTCCTACTGCTGGTATCCAAGCTCGTATCCTCTCTGTGAGAGGGAGTGTTCCGTAATTTACCACAAGTGTCCAGTTTTGGTAGACATCACGTCATTCAGTCTTTCTTTTTTTGGTTTAGTTAATTCTGATTTTCCCTCAGATCATAGAAACAAGGAGATATGCCATCATAGCAAATTAGTACGGGAACAACTGTCGCCACTTTTAGTACATTTTTCAACACTATTACAAGCGCCCCTCGTGAATATAAAGATCTCCCACACATTAAAAATTCCGCACACCCTCAATCTAACACTGTTGATCGTCACTCAACACTAGCACTAAACTAAAACACTGTATTTATATCATCGATCGTGTTCGGTTTGTCGGCAGCGTGTACTTTTGTACTACGCCCAATGTGGGCAAATTAAAGCATCAAGCTCAATAGCGCCTTGGCACAGCTCCCTTGTTTCTATGATCTGAGGATTTTCCTATATTCTGCCCAAGCGCGATCCAGAGGAGTGGGGCCCGTAGCATTTGCTACTCCTGCTTTATGGCTTATCGGCACTGTTCACATCGCACGACAACTAGCTTCAACTAACGGACAAACCGACTGACAACTATTGTAATATTGTTTGACATTTCAAAAGTGCCTGTAAATGGTCTAATTGAAATAAATGTTTTTGTCTTTGACTTTGACTTTGACACGACTGTATCGATGCTGCATCGCGTCTGTATCCATGCTGCATCGCTAGACAAGTGATGTAAAATCATGGTTAACACTACCCGGTCATTGTGAACAATGGCCTGCTAATAAATAAAGCTGCAATTGTGAACAATGGCCTGCTAATAAATAAAGCTGCAACGATAACTTATGCATAAATATCAATATTTAATATTCAATCGTACGGGCAATATTCATATTGACCGGTTATTGTGGACATTGACACATGAATTTGTATAGATTTTTAAGTAGATTATCGTTCGACTGACGCTTTTCATTAAAAAATTCTCTTGTAAAACAGGCTGTATAAGGCATGAGAGATAGCGGGTGTTTTTTTTTTATAATAACGGATAAGTGCGGTAAGAATTCACGCCCTGAGGTTTCCGTACAAAAAAGTCTGTAATCGCATAAATATATTACCGTAAATATTTTTTATGTGGTATGAAGCTTACAAATTAACGATTTTTTATCGGATACATTTCGGAGAGTGTGCTACAGATCTGCATGATCTAATTCCCTCCTGCCCTTTTTTCTATCGGACAGCCAGAAGCACGAAAATGCGCCATCGGTTCATGGTTGATGTACCAAAAACCCGAACGAAGCGCTTTGATTCCACTTTCATTGTGAAAACCGCAAAACAATGGAATTCGCTGCCCGAGTGGGTGTTCCCCGACAGTTACAATCTGGGTATCTTCAAGTCGAGAGTGAATCGGTTTCTTCTAGGCAAGCGTGCTCCATCGTAGACCGCATCATAACTTAACATCAGGCGAGATGGCGGTCAAACGCGAGCCTATAAACTAAAAAAAAACACTATTTTCGGATTTTACTTGTGCTGTGAGACCTTGCTTCTTGCAAAATTGCATAATTTTTATCAACGGGATGTACCCTATAGGTTTTGATTTATTTACGAGTGTCAAAATATGCATAAATGGCAATATATGCTGTTATTGGCTTGATTTTTTTACAGCTCCAAGGGACCTTAAGGGATATTAATTTCAAATTGATACCACACCTTTCTGAGACAAAGGATCATGACAGACAGGCAGACAGATAAGCAAGGGACCTTATAAGGGTTTTGTTTTTCCTTTTGTTGAGTTATGGAACCATAAAAATCATCTAATTTCTGAAATCCTGATAGAAGTTAGACCAATATTATTCAATTATTATCAGAATACATTAGATCAACCGGTGTAAAGTCACTAGTTGTTCCCGGTTTCACCCCCGTTGCTCGGCTCCTAAGGGTCGTAGCGTGATGTTAAATAGCCTATACTATTCCTCATGAATCTGGCTATCATATACAACACCTTTGGTCACAGGGACAGGGTCACAGGGAACAGCTGATCGTCGTAAAATACAAAACTAAGATGAAATATCAAACTAAAAGTCTTCTAATAGTAAAATTCAATTGCGCAGCGGTGGCTCAGTAGTAATGACCCCGACTTAGGCTGACCTTGCGACCCGTAGGTCGTGGGTCCTACCCTCAGATCATAGAAAAAAGGAGGTACGCCAGTATAGCAAATTAGTACTGAAACCACTGTCGCCACTTTTGGAACAGTTTGCGACACAATTACAAGCATAATCGGCCTATAATGTTCCCACTGCTGGGACACAGGCCTCCTCTGTGAGAGGCAGTGGGCCGTAGTCCACCACGCGGGCCCAGTGCGGGTTGGTGGACGTCACATGTTTTCGAATTTTCGGTTCTAGGACATGCCGGTTTCCTCACGATGTTTTTCCTTCGCCGTTAAAGCAAGTGATAATTAATTTCTAATACGCACGTGACTTCGAAAAGTCAGCGGTGCGTGCCTCGGGATCGAACTCGAACCATTCGCCGTGGGAGACACATGGTTAAACCACTAGGCTATCACTGCTTACAAGGAGCGCTGCAATTACAAGCGCTCCTTGTGAATATAAAGATCTTCCACACATTAAAAATGCCTCACACCCTCAATCTAACACTGTTATTCGTCACTCAGCACTAGCACTAAACCAAAACACTGTATTCATATCATCGATTGCATTCGATCCGTCGTCAGCATGTACGTTTTAATTATGGTCAAAAAGCGTCAAGCTCAATAGCGCCTTGTCACATCTCCCTTGTTTCTATGATCTGAGGCTGTATACTATGCTAAAGATCACAATATACAAACTAAAATTCACTCAACACCAAAATTCATTAATCTACATACACAAAATGACCCAGCGTGGTCCACTGTGTGAACGGCACGGGTAGTATTGATTTTAGCTGGCCGTGCGTGGTAGCGATGCGGGCGTTGATACAAACTATCTGTTGCATTATACAAAGCTTGTATTTGTACTTTTTTGTAGATATAAGGTAGGCAGGGATGCAGCGTATGTGGGTTTAAATTATTGATACAATATACGGGCGTTGTATTTGTATTTTTTTGTGTAACTTTTCGCAACTGCGGCTATGTTCGCAACGGAGATGAATTTGTAAAATCTAGTGGTTGTCTAGTACTTAAAATTTGAGCATAATTATAAATACTAATATTATAGAGCTGAAGAGTTTGTTTGTTTGAACACGCTAATCTCTGGAACTACCAGTCGGATTCGAAAAAATATTTTTGTTTAAGATATCCAAATTCATGAGGAATAGTATTCGTAACATCTATCTCTACTAATATTATAGAGCTGAAGAGTTTGTTTGTTTGAACACGCTTAATCTCTGGAACTACCAGTCGGATTCGAAAAAATATTTTTGTTTAAGATAGCCAAATTCATGAGGAATAGTATAGGCTATTTAACATCACGCGACGACCCTTAGGAGCCGAGCAACGGGGGTGAAACCAACAGCTAGTAATATTATAAACCTGTAAAAAAACCGTGTCTGTATCAGATCATAGAAACAAGGAGATGTGCCAAGGCGCTATCGAGCTTGATGCCTGATCTTGAGCAAATTGCTCATATTAAAAACGTACGCGCTGGCGACGAACCGAACACGATCGATGGTATAAATACAGTGTTTTAGTTTAGTGTTGAGTGACGATTAACAGTGTTAGATTGAGGGTGTGCGGAATGTTCAATGCGTGGGAGATCTTTTTATTCACAAGGAGCGCTTAATTATGCACGTAATTGTGTCGAAAAATGTACTAAAAGTGGCATCAGTTGTTCCCGTACTGATTTGCTATGATGGCATATCTCCTTGTTTCTACGATCTGAGGTGTCTGCACATTGAAGATATTCCAGAAAAAACAGTCGGGATAGGGTACTAGGACGTAACCATACCCAAAAATGATTTTTTTTTTAATTTTGTTGCTGTTTGAGCGCGCATCACGCAAAAAGTACCGAATGAATTACGATGTGGTTTTCCTAGTTTGGTAGCTTGGGGTCCACCTTAAAATCTAAGTTACATTTCATCTAATTCTGGTGGGATGAACCAGAGATACAGCTAGACCTCTTCGTAGTACTAATTGCCCTACTAAGAGGTCATTTAAAATTGACAATTTATTGTAGTCCAACGGTATTCTCAGTTGATTTGAAAGCTGAAAAGGACTCATTGTACTTAACATTATGAACAACTTTTACTCTAGGACCAACCCTGAAATCGCGAAAAAAAAGCAGCTGTTCCATACATTTTGTCGATACACAAATGTATGGAACACCTGATTTTTAGGGTTCCGTACCTCAAAAGGAAAAACGGAACCCTTATAGGATCACTTTGCTGTCCGTCTGTTCGAGACAAGACCCTTAGCGGGTGGAGCCATCTGCTCATAGATGGCGCCACTAGAAGAAGTACCTATTTACATAGGTATCTTGCTCATAGATGGCGCTGTTGCATATTTGTAGTGGAATATTTTTATTTAATATGTCTGCATACATAATAACTAAGTTTGTACGGAACCTTCAGGGCGTGAATCCTACTCGTAGGTAGTATAAAAAAACCGGAGAAGTGCCTACTAGGTACTTGTTCGGTTTTTCATGTCATATCAGATGAGTCGCTCGTTGACCATCATCATCCGCCTAGCCTTTTCCCAAACATGATTGGGGTCGGCTTCCAGTCTAACTGGTTGCGGCTGAATATCGATATTTTACATGGAGCGACTGCCATCTGACCTCCACAACCCAATTATTGGGGAATACCGGTATTCGAATGTTAGACCAGTTGTCAGACTTGTGGGCTCCTGACTACCCGTAACGACTGTCAAAGATATTCCTATGACAACCGGGACCGACTGCTTAACGTGCTCTCCGAGGCACGGAGGGGTCTCGATGTGTAAAGAACGGTCACCCATCCAAGGACTGACCGCGGCATGCGCAGCTTAACCTCGCAGATCTTTCGATCAGCGCGGCTATCATTTAGCCACGAGCCCCTCCGCTCGTTGACCATACAATCACAAAAAATATACAAAATTTTTATATTGATCGTATTTTTTTCCTAAACTAACTATACCCACATACTGTCTACCTATAGTTAATATATTACGTCTGTCAGTTAAAAGTTAACACGCTTATAACACGCAGGCACGCCCCAGTTAAGTAATTTATAATTTTAACTAACGGGGCTATTCTGATGTCTGAGTGACAAAAAAATTTAGCAAAATTTAAATTTAAAGTACAGAGATGAAATTAGTTTGGTGTGATAGAGTATTTCAAGAGTATTTAAATTCTTTTTTTTTGTTTTTCTTCGTAATCGGGTTAAAGAGAAATCTTCGTTTTTGTAACAGTGAGGTTAAGTATGATGTGAATGATCTAATGAAGTACAGCCCGACTAATGAGTTCTCAATTCAAAGGTTTTAGTTGCTGTCGACATGATATTCTGTGGAGGCACGCGCCAGCCAGCATGCACCCGTTTTTATTATATTGGTTTTTTCAAAATGCAGCAACGGCGTAATCATTTTATTTCTTATTTATTTCGATTTTTGATTCCAATTCTTAAACTCATAAGATAAATTAGGCAAAGAATAATAAAACTATATTTTTATTTTTGGTTAAGCTTTTATTACTGTACCAGATCAAGCCCAAAACTGCCAACGTCCTTTCGAGGTATTGGGAATTATAGGTCTGTCTAGTTTTGATCTGTGTCTTAGTAACAACGAAGGCATTATTTAAAATTTAAAGCCTGATGTCACATAGCCTAGCCCTCATAGATCTGGCTATAATAATCTATACCAACTTAATAAAACTCATAAGTTTGTTTGAACACGCTAATTTCTGGAACTACCAGTCGGATTCGAAAAATTATTTTTGTATATGCTAGCCAGATTTATTAGAAATATTATAGGCTATTTAACATCACGCTATGACCCTTGAGAGCCGAGCAACGGGGGTGAAATCGCGGGGGACTTAAAAAAAAACTTTCGTAAAAAAAGTTTCATAAAAAAAATAACTTCGTATAATTAAAATGTGCGGGAATGACCCATGTCGGAGTAACAATATAGGTCGCAGTTATAATTAGTTAAATTTACGATGGCGCCACACCCTACTGGGAAAGGGGGAGGGGGGTGTAGTCACCCACCCTTCAACATAACACATTTTTAAAACACCCACTAGCACACAGATCTAGAGTAGTAGGACCACAACGGCGACGGAATTTATCTTTTTGAGGGTACTCAAAAAGATAAATTCCGTCGCCGTTGTGGTCCTAGTACTCTTAAACTAACTAACATAAAAATCTAGAAAAAATATATAATAAACATTGATATGTTAACTTTATTTCGAACTAATAAAAATATTGTAGCTTAAAAATTACTGTATGAAAATAATTATTGAAATGAGGTCGTTTTTAGAACTAAATTCGCTACTGCTTCTAAACTAAAGGTGATAATTTTTCGGTTTTTGCTGGAGAATATAGGCAATCCATTTATCTTGAAACGGAACTTGTCTCATTTCAAAATACGTTTTGTAGTTTAAGCAGGAAATAATTTTGCTAATTTTCGCGTGCGTCTTTGCGTCTCCGCGCAGATCAGCCACTATAGAAAAGGTCTTTCACGTTACCACGTGCCTTAAACTCAAGCTAATTAAAATTAATAGAACGCTGGCTTTAATATCCAGAATTCCATCTTAGTAAAACTATCCATTATAAATGTACATTTTTGCATGCAAGTAGGAGTAGGTAGATTGATTTGGGGTCAACGAACTGGCACGTATATATTAATATGGATATGCCTCCGGGGTTCCGGGATTTTGTAATAGGTAAAGATTTTCAAATATTGTTGTGTGTAGGATGAAGAATGGACGCACAAAAGTAATATTCACTTTATTCTACTAATTTTAAAAACGTGAAAGTTTGTGAGGATGTATGGATAGATGTATGGATAGCTGGATGGATGTATGGATGTTTGTTACTATTTCACGCAAAAACTACTGAACGGATTTGGATGAAATTTTATAGTAATATAGCTTATACATCAGAATAACACATAGGCTACTTTTTATCCCAAAAACGCGGGCGAAGCCGCGGGCGGAAGCTAGTTACTTAATAAATAAGATAAAGTCAGTCTTCTCGTGACCACGGTCAATGCAACTTGATTGAAACGTCGAGGTTAGTCAAAATACTGATATTTTGATTATGTTAGTGCGCAAAAAGTCCCGATATATTTAAAAAACATGTGTAGGTACAATTCGCGAAAGTTTAAAAACTACAAATAAGAAAAAATCAATGTTAACGGCCGTACCACAAAAAAATAAACATCTGTTCAACACCCGTTCAACACGAATGCTACCAAAAATAATAGGCAATTGTTTTAGCACTAACTTTCTAAAACAAGTGTGTATTATTTTTGGTAGCATTCGCGTTTAACGTGTGTCCATCTTTTTTGTGGTGTTTAACTATCGCATTCTATAAATTTCAAATGTTTTAGTTTAAAAATCTTTACATTCACAATATTTGATTCGATCCCGTAAGGGGGTAAGTACCAAAATGCAATCACGGAAAAAAGGCTTATCCAGGTTATGATTTCTATGACTATTCATGATGCAAGTACCTACGTAAAATCAATCTACCTACTCCGATCATTGCTTATCATAACGTTATCTATCTTAAAAATATAAACCTGAAGATTTTGTTTGTTTGAACTGGATAATCTCTGGAACTACCAGTCGGATTCGAAAAATTTCTTTTTGTATATGATAGTCAGATTCATGAAAAATAGTATAGGCTACTTAACATCACGCTACGACCCTGAGGAACCGAGCAACGCGGGTGAAACCGCGGGGAACAGCTAGTGGTATAAAAAAATATATGATGATGAGATGATTTTTATTTTATTTTAGTACCTACCTTTGATTTAATTTTTTATCCTAAGGGATTTTTAAAATATCTCACATTGTTCTCACATATTAGGGCATAAATGTAAACAAAGAAATTGTATATTTGAATTATTTGAAAAAGACTAACCATGGAGTTTTTTGTCCGTTCTTCTCCATAGGAATCTACGTTTTGGAACGGACAACTAGCTTCAACTAACGGACAAACTAACTGACAACTATTGCTTGACTTTTCAAAAGTGCCTGTAAATGGTCTAATTGAAATAAATGTTTTGACTTTGACTTTGACTTTGACATTAAATAGGTTTTTTTTTAGCTTTTTCTAATCAGGTTGATTTAATATGTTAATAAATATATAAAAGATTTTCAAAAACAATATTAAACCTTAATAATTTAGGGATTCTAATTATTTCTAATGTTATACGTAAGACAAAATTATGTAGATATTATGTTGTAATAGAGGCTTATAAAACTTAATAGCAGGTAATTACGGTAGCATGTAATATCTTGATTAGGATAATTGTTCATATAATACGAACCATAAGTGTTTGGTTCAAGGCCTTGTTAAGGCGCAGATGCACGACTTTTAAAGATTTTAAACTAAAGATCACGTCTAAAGGAGAAGTGTTAATGATTTGAAAAAAATATATGCTAAATTAGAGCATTTTTATAATAATTTGATTAGAGTATATTTTAGATTACGTTTATCTATGTAGTGTAATTAATTTGTGAAGTTAGGTCTAACGCGTTCAAAAAAGTGAAGATCGCGCGAAACCTATTGAGCGTATTTTTTCGAAACCTTCACCATTTTAAAGATAATTTAACTATCTAACTTTTAATTATACGATACCTACTATAACAAAATGCAAAAACCTGTACGTTCGACTCGCGCGGCGCGGAATAGGGATACGAGGCGCGACGAACATTACCGATTCCGCCCGAACACCGCCGAAAGCAATGATCGGCTTGACCGACTAGTCGACCGACTAATCGGCCTTTTTCCAGCCGACTAGTCGGCTAGTCGGCCAAACTCATAGTCGGCCCAACACTAGTAAGAATGATAACATATCTCCTTGTTTCTATGATCCACCTGAATGTCACGGTGAGATTCTCCCTCAAACGTTCGCAAACAAATTGGCAGTTCTCGCGGCAGCCCCGGATCTTGAATTATTTCGAGGGGGGGCAAAAACTGAAAAATGCCGCCCCCGTTTTTTTGTATTATCATCATCATTTCATCCATAACACGCCCATTGATGCTGATGGTCCCTCCCCCTTAGATTATAGAAACAAGGAGATATGCCATCATAGCAAATTAGTACGGGCACAACCTGTTCCTACTTTCAGTACATTTTTCGACACGATTACAAGCGCTCCTAGCGAATAAAACGATCTCCTACACATTTAAAATTCCGCACACCCTCAATCTAACACTGTTAGTCGTCACTCAACACTAGCACTAAACTAAAACTCTGTATTTATATCATCAATCGTGTTCGGTTCGTCGCCTTCGTGTACGTTTCATATACGGTCAATGTGACCATATAAAAGCATCAAGCTCAATAGCGCCTTGGCACACCTCCCTTGTTTCTATGATCTGAGGCCCCAAAGAACGACCGGTCTAGCGCTGCTCTTTGCGATTACTACGCTTGGTAGATGAATACACTGTTCAGTGTATTCCTCTAACAAGCTTGAATTTGCCGCCCTCTGAATTTGCCGCCCGGGGCATAGGCCCCGGCTAGCTCCCCCTAGCGGCTGGCGATGCGCGCCATTCGCACGAATTTCATATCAGTGAAGTATATTGCGTGTATGTAATGTTATGTAGGCACTTGTTGGTTTTTTCACAATAATATACTGATATACCAGATTTTATGGCGATTTTATGGTTCAGGTAGAAACGTTCACCATAAAATTTTGTGCTTTAATAAAGGTACAACACTATCTTTATATTATTTTCGACAATATTATTGTCATACCTGTTGAAAAAGCAGTGATAGCTTAGTGGTTTAACCATGTACCTCCCACGGCGAATGGTTCGAGTTCGAATCCGAGGCACGCACCGCTGACTTTTCGAAGTCATGTGCGTTTTAGAAATTAATTATCACTTGCTTTAACGGTGAAGGAAAACATCGTGAGGTAACCGGCATGTCCTAGAACCAAAAATTCGAAGACATGTGACGTCCACCAACCCGCACTGGGCCCGCGTGGTGGACTACGGCCCACTCCCTCTCACAGAGGAGGCCTGTGTCCCAGCAGTGGGAACATTATAGGCCGATTATGCTATGCATTCTATGCTGTTGAAAAGTACGAGTAACAACGATGTATATATTTACATGTACGGGCAGTAATAATAGGCTCGCGTTTGACCGCCATCTCGCCTGATGTTAAGCGATGATGCGGTCTACGATGGAGCACGCTTGCCTAGAAGAAACCGATTCACTCGCGACTTGAAGACACCCAGATTGTAACTGTCGGGGAATACCCACTCGGGCAGCGCATTCCAATGTATGGCGGTTCTCACAATGAAGGTTCCACCTTCAAAGCGCTTCGTTCGGGTTTTTGGTAAATCAACTATGAAACTATGGCGCTTTTTAGTGCTTCTGGCCGTCCGATAGAAAAAAAGGGCAGGAGGGAATTAGATCATGCAGATCTGAAGCACACTCTTCGAAATGTATCCGATAAAAAACCGATAGGCTAGCAACTTTGCGCCGATGCTCAAGACTTGGGAGCTTGGTCTGAACAAGGGAGTATGTAGTATTTATGCGGCAATAACAAAAATGTAATTCTAACCTCAAAAACCGGGCAAGAGCGTGTCCGGACCACGCTCAGTCTAGGGTTCCGTAGTAAAAAGTATTTCAGTCTTGCAACCTTGTATTTCATAATATTATTATGAGATACAAACTTATTTTTGCGGATGTCAAACTGTAAACTGAAAATAGTGAATATTTCAAAAAGTTATTGACGTATCTTGTTCAAACCAATTTTAATCGAGAGTATTTATTGGATGCCATAAGCTTGATTTTTTTCAGATTTTCTGATTACGCGGTTGGAAAATTACAGGGGGGGGACACATTGTTAACGACTTTCGGAGCTCCTAGTTCACTTAATATGGACATAAATAAAAAAATCATTTAGAAAACTCTAAGTTATTTTCAAAGATCTATCCAACGATGCCTCACACGAAGGGGTGCCCGCAATTTTTTTTTTCATCTTTCAGTTTAATGTATGGGGGTCACCCCTAATTATTTTACTTTTCGTAATTTCACTACAGGCCTTTATGGCGGCTCACAGATGACATCTAACTGCGAAGTTTCATACAGATTGGTTATGAACTGCAGATTTGACGAGGGTGTGACAGACGGACAGACGGACGGGATGAAACTATAAGGGTTCCTAGTTTAACTACGGAACCCTAAAAATACTGGAGCAAATAATAATAAAGTCGACGCTACCAAGCTGTCTGTTTGTCCCACAAAAGTAATGGGCGTGATAATACGCACGTATTACGTTTAATGGTGGGGTAGCAAGACATATAACCCACTTAGGGTTGCCGCTTGCCGGATTTTAGCTAGATCCGTTTGTTTTTCGACACTTTATTATGTACTATAGTGGCTGCAAGAGAATTACATCACATTTTAGGTGATTATTAGAATTGACTATTTCTAGAATTGTCGGTTTCTGGAATCGACGATTTCTGTAATTGACGATTACGAGAATTGACGATTTTTAGAATCGACGATGTCTAGAATAGTCGATTTCTGAAATTTATGTTTTCTAGATATGACGGTTGATTCGACGATTATTAGAATTGACAGTTTCTAGAATTGACGATTTCTGGAATTTACCACTTATAGTTATAGACAAATCCCGTTCGCGACATTCGATTTTTGAGAATCTCTTAAATATTTCATGACTTATAGTTTTTTTCTCACTAGATTGAATGAAAAGTGTAGTTTTTTTAGATTTAAGTGTTAAAGTAATACCTAGGTCACGAAAAAGTGGCGAACGAGAATTGGTGCTGAAAGAAAACTTCCAACACCGTTAAAAGCGTTGTAACATATTGACATTCAGGGGAGCCAACATAGCGGCGAAGAAACCGCTTGTGTGAAACGCGCTAAACACACAATTTTATATAAAAAAAGTATTTGATAGGTACTTAATAATCTACTATATAAAAATAAGTCGGGTTTTCCTTCCTGACGATATAAGTCCAGAACGGAAGAACCGATTTCCACGGTTTTGCATTCGTTGGAAAGGTCTCGGGCTCCGTGAGGTTTATAGCAAAGAAAATTCAGGAAAATTTAAAGAGAAAAGCGGGAAAATCTTGCTATGCTTTGCTAGTGCTTTATAAACATTACCTATCCTTTTTTAGGGTTCCGTACCTCAAAAGGAAAAACGGAACCCTTATAGGATCACTTTGTTGTCCGCCATCAGTCACCGAACCATAAGTGGAGCCAACTGCTCATAGATGGCGCCATTGGAAGTATGTAGTAGCGCCATCTATGATCATATTTCGGAACCCTTAGGGCGCGAGGCATACTCGCACTTGTCCGGTTTTTTTCTTTATCTTTCTTACTTTATTCACAAGAATATGATTATTCTTGTTAATTAAGTGAGAAAGTGATATTATATTAAAACACTATTTTAGTTATCATTAAATAATAATGAGACTTTAAAAATTTACTGACGCGAGCGGAATTTGAGCCGTGGCAAATGCTCTGGCTACTGAGCGACCGCGTCTCACACGCTTCAGTCGAAATTTGAAATCTCTTTGAACGCGCCTCTTATGAGCGTGTTCAGACTATTTTAGTTTTAAAACCATTATAATAATATTTACGTTCTAATGTTTAAGTTATCGAAATGTCTTTGTGATTAAATCATCTCCTATAAAATTAATAATTTAACTATCGTCTCGCTCCTGCGAGAAAATAAGGCATCTGAAAATGAAAGGGCTTTTGCCCAATAGTGGGATAGTACAGGTTTTAAATACGACAACAAAATAATAGTCAACTAAATACGACTAAGGGGCTATTTCACCAACCTATCAATAGCTAAAGGTGAGCTATAAGCTAAAGGTGACTTTAATTTTACTTCAATAATGTTGTCATCTCAGAGGCTCTAGACAAGTTGCTTTTCTGTTAGCGTTCACGCCAAACGATAAGCACAAAATGTATGGCAATGACATTACCTGCGGAAAAGTCACGTGACTCACAAATGTCATTTCCATACATTTTATCCGTAGCGTTTGACGCTAACGCTAACAGAAAAGTAACTTGTCTAGGGCCTCAGATCATAGGGTTTCTATGATCTGAGGTTGTCATTAACACTATTGACAGGTGGTGAAACGCCTATTGAATAGTTTTGAGATCACATTAGCTTAATGAACAGATAATGATAGGTTGGTGAAAGAGCCCCATATATAGGGCCGTACCACAAAAAAGATAAACACGTGTTCAACACGAATGCTGCCAAAAATAGTACACACTTGTTTTAGACAAGTTAGTGCTAAAACAAGTGCGTATTACTTTTGGCAGCATTCTTCATTTAGATCTATTTTTTTTTCGTTTTTACGGCATGTTTACCACCTATAGATGGGCCTCTTAAAATATTTCGAATATGAAGGGTAGGACCCTATATAATATAAAAAATATAAGAAAAACATACCTACAGGCATAGCCGATGTCTTTCTTTTATTATAATTAAAAAAATATTTATTGCAAATGAAATTGGTAATTTGTGTCCGCGTCACTTGTTCTTGTCATAGCTAATTACGATCTAAAAGTTATTTAAAATGACATTTATATTATATTAAACGTGTTTGGAACAAAAGACGAGGTATCACTTACAGGCGCACTTAGCAAATGAGTAGATAATGAACCATTAACTTAGGATCACTTAAGAGTGCCTAGCTGACCCCCGACATTGTCGAATTAACGTCGAATGTAGCGACATCTGCCGACAAGACTACCTACATAGCATGACAGCTAACTGTGACAACATTGTCAAATGTCACTACATGACGTCTAACGTCAAAATCATACATCGCGCAAGCAGAATTTGCGGCGCAATTAGTATATACAGGGAAGTGGCCCGCTAGACTATAACTAATCCGATCCAGCTAGTAGCCCCTCCCTCTAGTTGTCCTCCCCCCAGCGACGCCCTAAGCCGAGGTCCGTACCCCAGTAGGGGGTGCCCTTAGCGTGTGGTCGCTTAGTTTGTAGTTTTTATTTAGTTTTAAGCCTGGCTGGAGGCATTTGTAAGTCCTCACCAGATGACCGGTTAAGCAGTGACGGCTGTTAGAAGCCAACTGCGAGTGGCCCTTCAAAAAAAAAAAAAAAGCTAGACTATAACACCCGGTCTGGTTGGAAGATTCCCTCCGTTTTCAGTGGAAGGACATTTTACCTCGTTCCTCCAATACCCAAATCGAACTTGATTTAATTAACAGTGTCATTTTCTGTTTAAGTAGGCACACATTTATGCGAAACCACAGATAATATAATACTATACGTACAGATGCCTCATCTTATACAAAGAAATGTGACCGATTTAGCGCGGGCTATCTTCGGGCTATACATTTTTCCGTGCTTAAAGTATTTTTCAAAATTTGAACAAATATTTTTAATGATGTATTTTTTCATGTTCTCAATTTTACACAAACTTCAATAATAAAACGATACATTATAACGTCATCTATTATGAGTTATTTCAACAAATGTTACTTTGTTCCTGATGAGACCCCGTGGCGAAACTAATCAAAGCCGGGCGAACCTCTCTGCCAAAGTAATACTGGCCATTTGACCGACTTGACAGAATTTGGCCATTTAAAACTAATTCATGCGCGACAGCTGTCATTTTGTATTGTCATATTGAAAATGGTTAAATTGTGTAGTTTCCTTTTGTAAAAGGCGGTCTGCTACTTCAATTCTGCGAAACCATGGTATCTCCTACCACATGTAAATATAAATTATGCACCAACATGGTTTTATTTGTGTACAATCTGTAAACATGGTATCTGTGTGTGACTCGTAGTGTGCTATACGTGTTCTCCTCGCCCCTCGCAAAAAGTGGCGGAAAATGTTATTCAGTGATTCACCGTTTGGATTCTCTATACTTAGGCTAAATACTCAAAGGCTTGTTCCAAACACGTCCACACATAAAAATCGATAAAAAATTAACCTACTACTCACCAACTTTGTTGTTATTATGTGGGTGCTGATGGTGGTGCGGCTGCGGCTGCGGTTGTTGTTGCATCTGTGGCACTAGAGCTGGGTGCGGCAACTGCAACAACTTGGGTTCGAGTTTCGTTGCCGCCGCCACAGGAATCGGTCCGGCATTCGTCATCGTTGTCATGGTAGCAGCGGGCATCATCAACGTCGACATTGTGAGCATTTTGGAACTGCCGCACTTATAACAAATCCCGTGTGTCGAAATGCCGCCCGTTTTAAAAATCCATTTTTTGCCGCACGAATTTTTGCCGCACGATTTTTGGTACACTTGCACTGTTGATTTTTTTTTTGTTGTTGTTTTGTTTTTTTTTCAAGGTTATGATTATAATAATATATTTTTTAAATATATTATTTTTGGATGTATATAATACCTACTGTTGACTAGTTTTAGATTAATCACATATTTTTATTCACTGGCATAATTATTTTATTTTTATGTTTAACATCTATAATAATAGTAGATCTGTGGGATAAGAAATTTAATATTTTAGTTAAATTGTTGAGAAAAATATGCGCGAACTCACTTTTGATTTTTTTTAAGCAAGCTACTGGCTTGTGTATTCGCGACTTAAGAGGCATTTTACGTTTTGTCACCTCTCTCTCTCGCACAGAACCATAGTTTTTAAAATGTTAAATGAAAAGATACATTTTTGAAAAATGTATTCCATTAATTTTCTATTTAATAATATTAATTTACCAGGTAAATAATAAAAAACACATTTCTACTGTGTTATCCAATCAAATTAGCTCAATAACAATTAAGATTTGTTTTTGAGATAAGTTCAACTCATGAGTGTTCAATTATTAAATAAAATTAATATTATTATGTAGAACATTAAAGGAGGGACTCGTGGCTAAATGACAGCCGCGCTGATCGATCGATCTGCGAGGTTAAGCTGCGCTTGCCGCGGTCAGTCCTTGGATGGGTGACCGTCCTTTACACATCGAGACCCCTCCGTGCCTCGGAGAGCACGTTAAACAGTCGGTCCAGGTTGTCATAGGAATATATTTGACAGTCGTTACGGGTAGTCAGGAGCCCAAAAAGTCTGACAACTGGTCTAACATTCGAATACCGGTATTCCCCAATAATTGGGTTGTGGAGGTCAGATGGCAGTCGCTCCACGTAAAATATTGATATTCAGCCAAAAACTAGTTAGACTGGATGCCGACCCTAATATAATTTGGGAAAAGGCTAGGCAGATGATGATGATTAATAAATTACATTTTTCAAAAATGCATCATCTCATTTAACATTCTTAAAAAAATGGTTCTGTGTGAGCGAGAGTGGTCACATGGCTCTTAATTGGAGCCAGTCAGGTAAATAGCAGCCCTCTTCATTGAATATCATATAAACCAAGCATTACAGGAATCTTAAATAGTGCTAATAGTTGATCACTATTCCTGAAAGATTCCTTACAGCAATAGTGTTCAACTATGCAAGCTAACTCCACTTAGTTACTAAGTATTTAACGGAGTAAGTAACGTATTGTCAGGAATATTTGTGACGTAACACATAACTAGTACAGAGATGGCAAACTTATGGTATGCCAAAGGCAAGGAAAATCAGACAGACTTTTCGCGTAATGGCACAAAATTATTTCCCGGAATAATGATGCATTCGGTTTTGTACAATGTTGTGGTTTTCGACATATTTGGCGTAAAATAAGTAATAAGTTTATTGGCAATATAAAAGAACAACCCTACATACAAATTCTAGTTACATACCATGTTTGGTTAAGTCCATAACCTGGGCCGTTATGCGCTTGTTTGAGCTTGATTCGCACTGACCTCCGTACTAGTGAATACTGTATCACGGTAGGTCAGTCTTCCTCGTTCACAAACACTCACACAATTCCCGAAAATACCTCTACCAAAATTACATCACTGTTTAAAACAATTATTTGAGAGTATAACCAGAAATACAAATACTTAGCGGGTATTAAATTATCAATGACGACAATAATAGTGAGGGTACATCTAAAATTTTACATGTATATGCAAAAATTTAAGACAAAAAAAATTGTTAAATCTATGCATGACTTATAACAATTCATTCATAGTACACACATCAAAAGTATCTAGGGATCAACATATATTTTTGCAATAACTTTTCTCCTGATTGATATTAATTAAAATTTTCTTTAAGGATTCATCAAATAAAGTGTTTTCGTTTGTCACAGTAACGATAAACCAAGTCACCTTTGCATTAATAAAGAAATTTGCCATTTTCCTAATAAAGGGATTTTTGACATTTGAACCACTAACATTAAAGTTCGAAAAAAAGACTGAAATAACAGTTTTCTTTAAAATTTTATTGGGTAACTTAAACAATTAATAATCCGTGTTTCTACCGCGAACACTAACAACACAAGAACATCGGCTTGGCATACTCAAAATGAGTTCATCCAAATCACGCTGTGGAATGGCCGCCCATGTTCGTTGCAACAACAAAAAAAGGTCTTCTTGCGACTGGCTACCCTCCATATTCGGCAGAGCTCTTCTCTGTAGCATATCCCATGCATGCTCAATCGGGTTCAAGTCTGGCGACTGAGCAGGCCAGGGCAGGACATTGATGTTAGCTGCGGCGAGAGTCTGTCTTACAACTCTTGCGGTGTGCGGTCGTGCATTATCATGCATTAACTGAAATAAGGGACCGATTTGCACTTGTAGAGGAACGATGACGTCTGATACAATCGTCTCAGCATAAATTTGAGCGTTGAGGTTGCCTCTGATCCAAATCAACTCAGTTCTTCCGCCGATCCAAATACCCGCCCATACCATGATGGTTCCACCACTATAAGGATGGACTTCCTGGCAGGATTTTAATCGCTGTTGGCGTCCAGGGGTTCTCCAGTGTCGTATACGTCTTGTATCCGGTCTCATACCAAAACGAGACTCATCAGAAAAGCACACGAAACGCCATTGTTCTTCTGCCCAATTTCTGTGTTCAAGAGCCCATTGATATCGAATCCTACGATTGTGCATTGCTATAGGTGGTACCCGTAGCGGTCTTCGGGAATGAAGGTTCACTTCATGCAAGCGGTTTCTGACTGTTTGGTCGCTAATTAAGTTCCCTGAAGAGTGATGAAGCCTCACGGCTAACATCATGGCGGTTATTGTTGGAGCTCTTCGAGTTAAGATTTGAATGTATCGGTCTTGTCTCCGTGTGGTGCAGCGATACCGTCCTCCATGGCGCTCAGCCACGGTACCAGTGCTTCGGTAACGTGTCCAAAGTCGACTGATAACACTCTGACTTGTATTCAGAGCTAAAGCTACAGTACGTTGCCGGGAACCAGCTTCTATCATTCCCACGGCTCTGAGCATTTCTTCCCTGCTTAAATGACGTCGCCGCTCCATAATAACGTTGGTTTTAATCAGTAGTAGGGAAACAGTAGCACTAATAATGTCTTCAATGCGTTGTATGTTTTTATAGGGAAAATATTGACAGCTTATTTTCATCTTTTACTCGAATTTGATTGAGAGTTCCTGATTCAAATTATGAAATGCACCAAAAAGGATCCATATAAATTTATAAAATCATAAATTTATTACAAAGCCACATCTCAATCTCAAGAAATCCGCATAAAAATGCTTGATCCCTAGACACTTTTGATGTGTGTATGTTAAAATGTGTCCGTTCAGTTATAAATTCGATATGATGGATACATTATAGATATATATTTTTGCGAATTTTAAAGATTTTATTTGGATTCAATCACCCTTACCACAAAAAAGATAGACACGCGTTAAACGCGAATGCTTCCAAAAATAATACACACTTGTTTTAGACAAGCTAGTGCTAAAACAAATGCCTATTATTTTTGGTAGCAATCGTGTTTATCTTTTTTGTGGTACGGCCCAATATGTTTAAACTTCTCAAAAAAAATATAGTTAAAAACTAAAACCCGACCACGAAAAAATCGAATTGAAAAGCGTGAAACAAGAAAACATTCCTGTCTGAAAGCCTGAAATGGGTATAGTCGTGGTCGCATGCCCTGTTGGAGTCAATAATACTGTGGCATGCGACCACGGCTATACCCATTTCAGGCTTTCAGACAGGAATGTTTTCATGTTTCACGCTTTTCAGTTCGATTTTTTTCGTAGTCGGGTTTTAGTTTTTAAATATATTTTTTATTTCAAACATTTTTGTTTTGTTCAGTATTAATACACTGAACAAGACGTGGTGCGAACCGCAGTCGGGTTTTCAAAATTTTAAAATTTACAAGTTTTATTTTTCACTTTTATTTTTTTATATATATAAGATATATATATTTTCGAAATTGTCTCTTCAAGCCCTTCATTTTGATACCCCACACGGCCAAGAAACAAAAAAAGAATTTTACGACGTCACATAGCGATTAAAATTATAGATAGACTAATTGTGCCCCGCTGTTTCACCCCTGTTGCTCGACTCATAAGAGTCATACCTTGATGTTAAATAGCCTATAATATTTCTCATGAATTGGGCTATCATATACCAAAAGATTTTTTCAAATCCGACTTGTAGTTCCGGAGATTAGCGCGTTCAAACAAACAAACTCTTCATCTTTATAATATTATTTTATTTGCCCAGTTGTATTTATAAGCGAGAGCAAAATAAATTGATTTTTAGGGTTCCGTACCAAAATGATAAAAAAGGAACCCTTATGGTGCGACTTCGTCTGTCTGTCTGTCTGTCTGTCTGTCTGTCTGTCTGTCTGTCTGTCACACCTGTTTATTTCAGCAACTACTAATGCTATCAACTTGAAATTTGGAATAGTTATAAAGAATGCTTGTCCAACTATATTGCAAATGAAAAAAGTCAAAAAATATTTTTATTTTCATTGCAAAGGGGGCCGGAGTGGGGGTCCAAAATTTTAAAGTGGGGTTACTAGGTCAAGTGATATATTATATGAAAGGGCTTAATTTGCACATTTCAAAATATATTTTCATTTTATTTTATGTCTCACAGTTTTCGACATATGATGAAAAATGTCTGAAAAAATACCATTCCCCCCCCCTTATCTCCGAAGTTTGCGGAGCGAAAAATCTGAAATAATTAGGGTTGATAGGAATTGACCCAAATATGGCACCAAAAATAAAACGATGTTCCTAACTAGTACAGTTTTTTCAAAATCATCGAAATTCCTTCACAAACAAACTTAGTTATGCGGTCTGGTTTTTTTCACTTTATACGTCCAAAAATTATTCGGAACCCTCGGTGCGCGAGTACGACTCGCACTTGGCCGGTTTTTATTCTTTCTTCTTTCTAAAAAGTATGTCGTGGTCTTTACTACTAGACCACTTTTCTACTGAGCTACAGTTCCAAACAAAATGATTCGTGTGTGACGAATAATGCCTACCATCAACTACCATGGGTTTCCATGACAACAGGGTTGACAAGTAACAAAACATATTTCATTTTTGTACAACCCTAACAAATGAGAACATATTAATATTACCGACTTCCGTGCTGTAGTAGGGATGTCAAAAGTGAAACAAAAAAATTACATATTTTTTGGGAGTGAATACGATGGATGAGTGATAGAGCCATTTCCCCATGGCTAAATGACTATGATTATGATTATGGCTTTGGGAGACTTCGTGATGTAGTTAGAGTTAGAGAGTTGGAGTTAGATATAGCTTAGGTAAGATTATTCATTAAATTATACTATAGTCCTTACAACCGAAAACACACCTTACACTTATTTGATACCCTCAGCCTCCACATTGCAGTAAGTTCGATTAAATACTGTAACAACCTTGAAACGACAAAAAAAATCAACTGTTTTGTACAAAATTATCTGTTGATTTTTTTTTTGTGTTTTAAAGGTTGGTCCCGTAGAACTTTCTTCAATATGTCCCTCGTTTAACGATCACGATCACGATCATTATCATCCAATAAGGAGTATATTACAGCTACCAAATTCATTTTGACAACCCTATACAATTAGTCTTTTATTTTTATGCATACTCGCTACGCCGTAGCATCCTCTACGGCGTAACCCTCTACGTCGTAGCTCGACAGAAACATTCGTTTAAATCTAATTGCGCAGAGTAATTTTTTTTAAATGTTAGGGTAAGTTAAATTAAAAGTATATATAGGGTGTGATCGCAAGCGTGACTACTGAGCGTGGGGTTCTTGGTTCGATCCCTGGGTCGGGCAAAGATTTAATTTAAAAAACATATTAAAGTTGTGGATTTTCTATTGAGAAATTCTTAGTACCATCTCGGATTTCTCTGGCAGAAATCCAGACTCCGAGATGGTTAAGTTCCATGTGTTATATTAGAACTTAAGACAGCTCTCGCATTCGGCACCTCTCTCGCTCGCACAGAACCATATATTTTAAGAATGTTATATGAAAAGATGCATTTTTGAAAAATGTAATCTGATAGCGAACTACAAAATGATATTAATTATAATATTAATTTTAAAATGATAATTTTAATATAATAATTTTAAAATCAAATTTAATTATTAAAAACACATGAGTTAAACAAATATCTATATATTATATATATATTATATACTAATATCTATATATTATAAAGCTGAACAGTTTGTTTGAACGCGCTAATCTCTGGAACTACCAGTCGGATTCCAAAAAATATTTTTGTATATAATAGCCAAATTCATGAGGAATAGTATAGGCTATTTAACATCACGCTACGACCCTTAGGAGCCGAGCAACGGGTGTCAAACGGCGGAGCACAGCTAGAAAAAAATAAAAAAAACTTTCTCGAACACTGGATCTTCGATTTGTGTTGCTATACTATACACCTCTACCTATCTCTAGGGAGTAAAAGCGTTATAGTTTAAATTAAAAGTATACAAATGGTCAGGCGCGCTCGCAGCCGACGATTTTGGGGGGGTCATATCGCAGCCGAAGACTGAGGGGCTCGTGGCTAAATGACAGTCGCGCTGATTGATCGATCCGCGAGGTTAAGCTGCGCTTGCCGCGGTCAGTCCTTAGATGGGTGACCGTTCTTTACACATCGAGACCCCTCCGTGCCTCGGAGAGCACGTTAAGCAGTCGGTCCCGGTTGTCATAGGAATATCTTTGACAATCGTTACGGGTAGTCAGAAGCCCTAAAAGTCTGACAGCTGGTCTAACATTCTAATACCGGTATTACCCATTAATTGGGTTGTGGAGGTAAAATATTGATATTCAGCCGAAACTAGACTGGAAGCCGACCCCAGTATAATTTGGGAAAAGGCTAGGCAGATGATGATATCGCAGCCGAAGACTGGGAGGTTATACCGATTAATGCCGATGTGTTATACCGTGAATTACCGTGTTTAGCGATTTGGGGGGGGGGGGTTATAGGGTTAGAGGCGCGGTCCCAGGGGGGTGTCATGGGGGTCATGACCTCCCCAAAATCTTGCAAAAATGTGTGAAACACGGTAATTCACGGTATAGCATGTCACCCTTTATAATATATTATACTACTCCTTGATGTCGGCAATATTTGGTATGACCCCAAGACTTTGGCTGCGGTATGACCCCCCCAAAATCTTCAGCTGCGACCGCACCTGGGGTCATGACCCCCACGACCCTCCCCTCGGACCGCCACTGGCCTAGATGGTTCTAAAACATTACTGACGATGTGTGTGTGTACACCTCTACTTATTTATTTATTTATTGCTCTACTCTACTTATCTCTAGGGAATAAAACGTTACAGTTTAAATTAAAAGTATACACAGGGTGTGGTTATAACTGCGACATGACATAGGATTGACGCGAATTGCCCACCCTGTATCGATTTGTGACGGCGCCGAGAGCACGCCAGGTTCTGTGGGGGCTTTTACGCGTACTATAAGCCGGGTCGCGGTTTTGCCCACGTATCGGGATAAAAGGTAGCCTATGTGTTATTTTGATGTATAAGCTATATCTATACTTATAATAAATCTGTAGAGAGGTTAATTCTGTACATGAAATATATTTTCAAAATAACTATCAGGGGGTGATTAGTGATCGATACTGATGCCAAAAATGCAATCAGTAAAATTTTTGTCTGTCTGTCTGTCTGTCTGTCTGTCTGTATGTTCCTTATGGAAACAAAAACTATTTGACGGATTTTAACAAAACTTGGTACAATTATTCTTCATACTCCTGGGCAGGTTATAGTATACTTTTCATCACGCTACAATCAATAGGAGCAGAGCAGTGAAGGGAAATGTTGGGAAAACGGGAGTTATGGTTGACTCACAATAACACGTGTAACTCCCGATAGCTTAGCAGTTCGGAGCTTTCTGATTGTATTACACACAAGGAGTTACACGCTGATGGAGTCGCGGGCACAGCTATTAATAATAATATTCTGCGGTTCCTTATTGCGATATTTTTCAACAGTATTGTGGATTGACATATTATATTTCCCTACTAAAATACGAAAGTTAACATGTTACTGTTACATCAAAACCATTGAACCGTGAGGAAGGACGTACGCTACTTTTTTTACGAAAAACGACGGTAACGCTGACGAAGTCGCGGGCAAAAGCTAGTTACTGTTAAATTTCGTCAAAATCCGTTCAGTAGTTTTTGCTTGAAAGAGTAACAAACATCCATACATACATCCGAAAAGTCAGCTGTGCGTGCCTCGGGATCGAACTCGAACCATTCGCCGTGGGAGGCACATGGTTAAACCACCACGCTATCACTGCTTTTTTAACCGACTTCAAAAAAGGAGTTCTGTATTTGTCCCTTATGTATGTATGTATGTATGTATGTAAGTATGTATGTATGTATGTTTGTATGTGCGCGATTTTCTCAAAAACTACTGATTCGATTTGGATGGGGTTTTCACTAACGTAATCTACATACTTTCAGGAAGGTTTTAGTATATAATACATTATGTAATCATTCCTATGTACAAAGTTATATGCATAAATGTACACACTCCGTAGAAGATTTACTGTTGAACGAATTCGTGAAAGTAATCTAACACGGGATAAAGAACTAAAAAGGGAAAAATAAAAAACTTTTTTAACAAAAAATAACCGACTTCAAAAATCCACTACAAAGAAAATAATAATTTTGGTTTCGGAAGTCGGTGCCAAAAAAAAGCAAACAAAAACCAAAGCCACCGACTTCCGAAACCAAAATTATTATTTTCGTTGTAGTGGATTTTTGAAGTCGGTTATTTTTTGTTAAAAAAGATTTTTATTAAATGTATATTTTCTCATTTTCTTTCAAATAATAGCCATAGCATTTCAGAGATGACCAGTCCCATCAACCCAGTGCACCACACTTGGAAAATTCACTCTGTATAATAACAGACCTCAGCTTATCCCTTCGGGTGATACAAGAGCGATGTTATGCTAAGTAGATATCAAACATGATAATACCTTCGAGCGGTTAAGGTATAGAGATTACCTACCCACTGGTTACAACAAACTCTGCTTATTTTCAATTATGCAACAATAATAAATATATTAAAACGCGCTCTGCCCCGCAGATGTTAAATAGCCTATACTATTGCTCATAAATCTGGCTATCATATACAAGAAGAATTTTTCGAATCCGACTGGTAGTTCTAAAGATTAGCACTTTCAAACAAACAAGACTGTTCAGTTTTATTAGACTCGTATTAGTATAGATTGTTTATGTGACCCTCAGATAATAGAAACAAGGAGATATGCCATCATAGCAAATTAGTACGGGAACAACTGATGCCACTTTTAGTACATTTTTGACACAATTACGCGCATAATTAAGCGCTCCTTGTGAATAAAAAGATCTCCCACGCATTGAACATTCCGCACACCCTCAATCTAACACTGTTAATCGTCACTCAACACTAGCACTAAACTAAAACACTGTTTTTATACCATCGATCGTGTTCGGTTCGTCACCAGCGCGTACGTTTTTAATATGAGCAATTTGCTCAAGATCAGGCATCAAGCTCGATAGCGCCTTGGCACATCTCCTTATTTCTATGATCTGAGATGTGACCCCTATAACTGGCGAAATGTGTACTATACACCTCTGCCTAACCTTTCGTAGACAAGCGTGATACATAAGCTTTTACATTGAAAGAGCAACCTTTTCACTATTTAAATAAAGTCTATTTTTGTCTCAGCTTAAACGGAATGCTTGAATAGTCGTTCTAAAACTCCATGGAGTGGAAATGTGAGATATGATGTTCTAAAGCTAGGTTCTCACTGGCGAGCCATTATCGTTACCGTCAAATGATACCAAACATTAGTGTATACGTCACAGAAATCTAGATTATGTTATCTATACATTTATTTTTTTTATTTGTAAATAGGCTTGCGTTTGACCGCCATCTCGCCTGATGTTAAGCGATGATACGGTCTACGATGGAGCACGCTTGCCTAGAAGAAACCGATTCACTCGTGACTTGAAGACACCCAGATTGTAACTATCGGGGAACACCCACTCGGGCAGCGCATTCCACTGTTTGGCGGTTTTCACAATGAAAGTGGAATCAAAGTGCTTCGTTCGGGTTTTTGGTATACCAACATTACTACCAGACGGGTGTCGCCGGTTCGCAGTCAATGTCAAAGCATCCAATGCAATATGAATTAAACTTAATTTCGTTCACATAGGTACGTCACATTTTTAAACGCACGCTGTCAATGTTGTGGTTTCGTGTAATAAATTACCTTTCGTACTTTGCTTGAAAGCGGTGTCAAGGTCACGCACCTTCGCGACTTCTTTGACCTATTATTTAGATGCATGCCGCGAGCAGAACGCGCAGTGCATCGAACACAGCGCATCCTTACTCACCACAGGAACACAATACTACCGAACAGTAGCGTTATTTGTCTGTGGTGTTCTGTAAGGTGGAGGTACTTCCCCAGTCGGGCTGCTCCAGAATTGAGCGAGATGTCTCGTTGTGCCCTACCTCTCTATAAAAGGTCGTTAAAGGTCAAAGGTGAACTAATGGTGTTTTAGGAAACCCGAGTACTCTCCAAGAGATCATTAGCCACATAAAGTGTTGGGATTTCTCGAGAAGTTGGGCTGGGAAGAAGAAAGTTTTTACGTTGTCACGCCTGTAATCCCCGCAAGCATAAGTATATTATAGTGTGTGTAAGTGTATTGTACACTTATACAGGGTGGCGGGTTAGACAGTGGAAATATTTAAAGGGGTCATTGTACTCATCATTATGAACAACTCTTACTATGGGACCAACACTGACTACAAAGCAATTAGACTGACACTACAAATTAAATAATAATGTTTGTTTCGGAAGTCGGTGACTTCGCGGGCATACAAACAAACACATACGGGTCGAATACAGAACCTCTTTTTTTGAAGTCGGTTAAAAAATGAGATGTTTCATCATCAAATTCACGAAAAACCTAGCGGTAGTACAGTGCCCCACACTGTCTGACCCCTCTAAGAAATAGTAGGATTCTAAGAGGGGTCAGACTTCAGATCAAAGAAACAAGGAGATATGCCATCATAGCAAATTAGTACGGGAACAACTGTCGCCACTTTTAGTACATTTTTCAACACAATTACAAGCGTCCCTCGTGAATATAAAGATCTCCCACACATTAAAAATTCCGCACACCCTCAATCTAACACTGTTAATCGTCACTTAACACTAGCACTAAACTAAAACACTGTATTTATATCATCGATCGTGTTCGGTTCGTCGCCAGCGCGTACTTTAGTACTACGCCCAATGTGGGCAAATTAAAGCATCAAGCTCAATAGCGCCTTGGTACATCTCCCTTGTTTTTATGATCTGAGGGTCAGATAATGTAGGGCACCGACTGTACTGTAGCCTGATTTCTACCCATCCCAATTTTTGTCAAGCTGAGTTTAAATATTTTCCTAGCTATTAGGTTGCTCAACCGACATAGCTCGGTTGTTTATCGTACCGTTGGAGTTTAGTTTCACCCTCATACCCGACAAAATATTCATTACTAAATTCACGGTAGGGTTGGGACGCTTAGACGGTTTTATCGATAAAATTTTAATTTAATTTGTGATCATATTAAAATGTTGATGACATTAGAGTTTGTTGTCATTGGTGTAACCGTTGATAGTGTAAGTGCTGAGAGTGGGGTGGGTTCGATTCCTGGGACTGGCAAAGTGGTATAGTTTTTTCTGTCAGCCCAGTAATTTGTAGTAATGAGCATCGTTATGCAATCTAAATAAATACAATTTAAGGCGAAGGTAAATGGTAACGGCCAGTTTTAAATCTCTTATTTCGCCGTCAAATAATGCAGGTTAGTTGTGCAATTTTTTTATGTTAAACTAGAACATATATACATCAATCGTACTTGTGAATATTTAACTATTGTAGTAAAATACTTAATGAAATAAATTAATGAATTCGTGTCTACCCAAAACATAAAAACGTAATTACTTTCAAATCGCTTAAGATATTTTTATGATTTGTTTTGTGTGAAAAGACTATGTTACTACCTATAATATTGCCTGTTACTTTTTTTTATTTTATATTTTAGATACTAAAAAGTAATAATACGTCTAATTCTGCACAGCGCGCTCCTTGATAGGCGAGTCGTATTGCTCGGTGGATGTATGTCGCGTTGCTTGAGCTCAGCGCAGAACACTCAAGCTATACCGCCCAAATCACTCAAGGCCGTTGGCGTATACCGGGGCCTTAAGTGATTGCAGCGGTGACTTTTTTAATTTTATTACTAACTAGCGATCTGCCCCAGCTTTGCACGGGTGCAATTTAGATAGTACAAGTCCACGGCGTATAGATTTAACATTTACATTATGAATACGAATGTCTTGTTGAAGCAAATGAAATCTTTCAATTCTACTCGTGTTCTGATTGACTAATTTAATTTGAACAAAAAGCGGTTATGTGTCTATTTAATTAAATATAATTATAGCTTCACGGATTTTTTTGTTGGTAATGATGAGTACTATAAACATGTAGCACATTATTTTATATATTATCATCCATAGTTTTTGCATTTTTGAAGAGGGGCTCGTGGCTAAATGACAGCCGCGCTGATCGATCGATCTGCGAGGTTAAGCTGCGCTTGCCGCAGTCAGTCCTTGGATGAGTGACCGTTCTTAACACATCGAGACCCCTCCGTGCCTCGGAGAGCACGTTAAACAGTCGGTCCCGGTTGTCATAGGAATATCTTTGACAGTCGTTACGGGTAGTCAGGAGCCCAAAAGCCTGACAACTGGTCTAACATTCGAATACCGGTATTTCCCAATAATTGGGTTGTGGAGGTCAGATGGCAGTCGCTCCATGTAAAATATCGATATTCAGCAGCAACCAGTTAGACTGGAAGCCGACCCCAATCATGTTTGGGAAAAGGCTAGGCGGATGATGAGTTTTTGCATTTTTGAAACCTTGGGCTACATTATTACAATTTTCATAGGAATGTCCAACTCTTTTGAAAATAAAATACAGCCTATGTTACTCGCTGATAATGTAACTTTCTATTGGCGAAAGAACTTTTAAAATCGGCTAGGTTGTTTATAAATTTATTCATTACAATACAACATACTAAAAATTTTAATCTTTTCTCTTACATAATATAATTTTATTAGTCTATAATTATTGTAATTAATTTCTTAAAACCATATCACTACAGTTCTTTAGATAAAATAAGTATTTAAACAATAATAAAGTACCTTTTGAAATATGATTAACCAACTAATTTAAATTAACATCGTAAATAAAGAATTACGTTTTCAATATCGCGAGTGTTTTCATGACAGACTAGTATACAACGTGAAATTTTAGTGGTTGTTTTCCCGCGGCACAACGATTTGCCCTAAGTAGTACTATCGAAACATAGGGTTAAATTTTAATAATTATTAGAAAAAAAATTTTTTTTTTTCAATAACCACATTTTTAAAACGGTCTAAAAAGTGTAAAATAACTTCTAATGAAATGAAAAATGTAGGACGCATAATTGTAAGATGCGCCCCACGTTTTTTATTTCATTAGAAATGGTTTTATACTTTTTAGACCGTTTTAAAAACGTGGAATTGGAAAAAAAATATTTTATTTTCTGGTAATTATTAAAATTTAACTCTATGTTTCGATAGTACTACTGAGGGCAAATCGTTCTGCTGCCGGAAAACAACCACTAAAATTTCATGTTGTATATTTGATAGAGAGATATAAAAATCTATGGGGGAGAGCTTAGCTCAACAGTCGGATGGACAATAGCAAAAAAAAATTAACCAAAATTACACTTTTACGCCCATGGGAAGGTATGTTCATTTTAATTAAACGGGTATTCTGTAAGGGAGCCGCTTGGAATGCCATCTGTTAATTTGGATACGAATTATTGCTATTTCAAGTATATTGAGTAATGTTTAGAACCGCATAAGAGTTGTAGAGCTATTTGTGAAAGAGCGTGTCTGAAGAAGTACAATCAGTAGGCATACCTACTAACCCTGAAATTGCAATAAAAATCAGCTGTTCCCTACATTTATGTTCACATAACTCAACAAAATGTTTGGAACAAACAGATTTTTTTTGTGATTTCAGGATTGGTCCCATAGTAAAAGTTGTTCATAATGATGAGTACAATGACCCCTTTAAATATTTCCACTGTCTAACCTGCCACCCTGTATATGCCGCTAAGCATTGCTGTATTCTGATTTGAAGATTGTGTGTCGGTGTTATTATGCACTTGCTTTTTTTGCCATTCAATAATATAAAAAATATATTTGGTTCGAGTGGCTGCATGTAATTAATATTTTTTGTATTAACGATCAAAACAATTTAGGATGGTATAGTATTTATAAGCCAAACTAATTCGTCTGTACACATAGTTCGTTAGTTAGCTCAAACTTTGTCCTAAGCGGTTGAAGACTAACTTACGTAGTCAAGAAAAACATTTGGTTTAACTTAGTTTAAATTCAGACGCCCTAGGAGAATTTGGTAGCCATGCACAATAGTCTTTTTAGGGTTCCGTACCTCAAAAGGAAAAACGGAACACTTATAAGATCACTTTGTTGTCCGTCTGTCACCGGACCATAAGTAGAGCCATCTCATAGATGGCGCCACAAGAAGTATGCAGTAGCGCCATCTATGATCAAGATATGATATATCTACTATGATGTAATAGCGGCATAGATGGCGCTATTGCATATTTCGGACCGCAGGGCGCAAGTCGTACTCGCACTTGTCCAGTTTTTTTTTATACTTGACGATGGTAGCTAACAGGCACTCGGCCCGCCTGATGGCAAGCAGCTACCACCTACCACACCCTATGAGACGTAGAAGTGGTCGTTACGAAACGTAACCAGTTATTGAAACTATCTATTCATGCAATAGCGGGTAGCAGGTTATTGCAGTCCGACAAAACTATCCATTTTACGAAATCATCTATTTCACGTAAGTTTTATCTATTTAGACGTTTCACGAACGAATGATGGAACGAAATGCAACGAAACGTCTATTCAGATATTCCTCCATCTGCCACATTTGAAAAATCTGCCTCATTCAGGTCTAATCCAATTGTGTCTGTCAAGTGCGACAGACGAAGAAATATGTTCGCGGCGCCTCGGCAACGGCTTCGGCTGTTCGAGTGTCGTTACGAAACTATTTATTTTACGTAACTATCTATATAATAGATAGTTTCGAAAACCGCTATTTATATTGGATAGATAGTTTCGTTTTGTTACCCAAAAAAGCCGCTACAACCGACCACTAAGAGCCGCATGCAACACCGAGTATCAAATATCTGTTGCCGATCCTCCAAAATGAGGGTTCACTGTACACACAGTTTAGGGGACAAGCAGGTGCCCTGCTGTCAACACAGCACATCCTCAGGTGCTCTGGCGACTTTACTCGCCACAGGAACACTACCCTAGCTATAAGTATGACTCGATTAATTAAATAATTAAACAGCTTGAAACTAGCACTTTTATTTGTTTTTCGTTTTTTTGTCTTATCTGGAGACATAGAATATTATTTGATGCATTTTTTATTTCTATATGTAATTGTTCTCACATAATAAGTTATCAATGTTGAAAAAGAGCAACCATGGAGTTTTATGTCCGTTATTCTCCATAGGAATCTACGTTTCAGAATGGGCAACTGGCTTCAACTTACGGACAAATAGACTGACAACTATTACTTGAAAATTTAAAATTGCCTATAAACGGCGCAATTAAAATAAATGCTTGACTTTTAATTTAATACTTTTGTATAATAAAACAGTTAAAAGTCTGTACATGTCAAAAGCACTTAATTAATTCCATAAAACCATTATTACTTTAAACCCAGACATTTTTTATTAACAAAATTAATTAACCTCAAAACGCTCATCACTCAAAACAAATGTAACCCACTTATTTTTTCATCGATATCGATGTTAACCCTTGTCCCAACCCTACTTGCTCTAATTAGTGACTTGACGGCTTTCTGTAATGAAATTTTGAACTGGTGTGCAAACCCAGGGGACAGGCATAGCTAGGGTTGCCTCCAGGAACTAACATGGGATGTTTTAACACTTTCGAATTTTCAAAATCGAAATTAAACCTATACGAGTATTTCTACATGATATTAATGACTTGCTTAAATGACCTTAGTGTCATTCATAATCATAAAAGAATAAAGGTTTTATGCAAAACACTAGACTTTTGCCCGCGACTCCGTCCGCGTGGACTGCAATGAATTGACCAGTTTAAATGACCTCCGTAGTGTAGGGTGGCTAGTACATCAAGAGGTCAAGCTGTATCTCTGGTTTATCCCACTATAATTGGATGAAACGTGGTTTAGATTGATTATTAATTATTTTTTTATATTTTGTTTTGCTATAAAGAATCTTTGTAACCTCCTAAAATATTTGCCATTTAGTAAAGTAAGGTAAGACCTTATACAGGGTGGCAGGTTAGACAGTGAAAATATTTAAAGGGGTCATTGTACTCATCATTATGAACAACTTTTACTATGGGACCAACCCTTAAATCGCGAAAAAGAAATCAGCTGTTCCATACATTTTGTTGAGTTATGTGAACATAAATGTATGGAACAGCTGATTTTTATTTCGCGATTTCAGGGTTGGTCGCATAGTAAAAGTTGTTCATAATGATGAGTACAATGACCCCTTTAAATATTTCCACTGTCTAACCTGCCACCCTGTATACGGGACGTGTGCCAACCCTAGCCATAGCTCGCAAAGTTCCCTCGTGAAATGTTTTGTTCATCGATGTTACAATACGAGTCATATCATTTAACTGGTGTACTAGGCAACCCGGAATTTCGGGCATCTACAGTCTTTAAAATAAGGTTCAAAATACACAAACAAATACTGCAACGCTATCGGCATGAACTTCAGACCAGCCGGCCTAGCATGACCACGATAGAAACGAGTTTTGTCTACATAGAAATAGACAAAGTGACAGATTGTAGAAACATTTCTACGTATTATGAATGAAACGGTAGAAATGTTTCTACAATCTGTCACTTTGTCTATTTCTATGTAGACAAAACCCGTTTCTATCGTGGTCATGCTAGGCCGGCAGGGGCCCAAGTCTGCTAATGCAATTGTCATAATCGTGTCAGAATGGTCTCTCAATGACATCGTTTTGACCAATGACGAAACAGATAGTCTTACTCTAAGCCAATGAGCGCTTAGGTTTTAACCGTTATGGTGTCATTATGACATCATTCATACATAATTGCAATAGCAGAATTGGGGCCCAGCCTGTCTGTTTTGTACCGACACGCCGTGATTTCACCGCGAGAGCTGCCAATTTTTTTGCAAACGTTCAAGAGAGAATGTCACGGTGAGGGTAGAGGTCAAGGTTTTTAGTAAATAGAATACAGATAGATTCGGTCATGCTAAGCCGGCAGCCGGCCTAGCATGACCACGATAGAAACGGGTTTTGTCTACATAGAAATAGACAAAGTGACAGATTATAGAAACATTTCTACCGTTTCATTCATAAAACGTAGAAATGTTTCTACAATCTGTCACTTTGTCTATTTCTATGTAGACAAAACCCGTTTCTATCGTGGTCATGCTAGGCCGGCAGGTGTTATTAAATAGAGATAGCTATGATATATGTAGAGACTGGTATTTTTATGGTCTGTGGTCAGAAAACGCAGTTTGCAATAATTATAGTCTATACTCAGATCATAGAAACAAGGGGGCGCTATGAGCTTGATACTTTAGTTTGGTCGTTTTGAGTGTAGTACAAAAGTACACGCTGGCGACGAACCGAACACGATCGATGATAGAAATACAGTGTTTTAGTTTAGTGCTAGTGTTGACGATTAACAGTGCTAGATTGAGGATGTGCGGAATTTTTAATGTGTGGGAGATCTTTTTATTCACAAGGGGCGCTTCTAATCGTGTCGAAAAATGTACTAAAAGTGGGAACAGTACCCCTATCATGAGTTTTTTTGACGTATAGTTTCGCAGTACCCCGATCATGAGTTTTTTTGATGTGTAGTATCGTTAACGTAAGCATATTTTGAATTGAAAACACACGTTTGTTACACAATATTTATATAAATTAAATACTTAATTAATTTATCTGTATTTTTTTAATGTGCAAAATGTATAAAATTTTATCAAAATGTTCCAGGACTGCTGTATTTTAAATTCAAAATATGCTTACGTTAACGAAACTATACATCTAAAAAACTCATGATAGGGGTACAGTTGTTCCCGTACTAATTTGCTATGATGGCATATCTCCTTGTTTCTGTGACCTGAAAGTCTATACAAGGTAAGTGAAATAAGAGAAGAGATAGGTACCTATCCAAATAAACATGATCTTTTTTTTTTAATTTCTTAACAAATTACGCTTTTGTAATTACAAAACGCGATGAACATCGAACACACACACACATCTGTAACTCAGTCGTATGGCAGTTCAAGCACACAAACACGCATCAGCTGTCAACTCAGTACGACTTGCGTACATTGCGCGTTATAAAAAACAGCTGTTTAATATGCCTAAAATTAAAAGTTGTTTCTGAAAAAAAAAAAATTCTCAATTTTACTTGTTAAAAAATTCAAAAAAATTCAAAATTCCTAAGTCATTCAAAGTGGGCTAAAGCCAATTAGCACTTTTTGAACGTCAATATACATTAGACAGCCCCCAAAAACGACCACCCTTCACCGCTTCCTAGTGTTTTAGCTGCGAAGAAGAAACGGCGTTAAGAACAGTATGCGTAGATTTCGGCTTGGTGATGTGATGGGTCTTTTTACACCCTGTATATATAATTAATTTATAGTTTTATAATTAAAACAAAACAATAACCTTGATCCTTGTTCCCTTTTGTAACTGTGCAGCAATCTGAAAACAAAGAAAAAAAACATTTTAAATATTTTATCTATACTTTATAATTTTATATAGAGAAAAGTATTTTTTGTTTATGCCGAATAGGCTCCGAAACTACTAGACCAATATTAAAAATTCTTTCACTAATAAAAAGCTACATAATCACCGAGTAACATAGGCTACATTTTATCCCGAAAAAATGCACAGTTCCTGTGGGACACGCGGACTAAGTCACGGGCAAAGTGCTAGTACTTTATAATATTATAAAGACAAAAGTATTTTTTGTTTATGCCGAATAGGCTCCGAAACTACTGGACCAATATTAACTATTTTTCACCAATAGAAAGCTACATAATCACTGAGTAACATAGGCTACATTTTATCCCGAAAAAATGCACAGTTCCTGTGGGACACGCGGACGAAGTCGCGGGCGAAGTGCTAGTTAAAAATATAGTAGACTGTTCTAGTAGTCGTAAGCGTGACCTACGTGGTCCTGGGTTTGATATCCGGCCGGTCAAAATGTTATTAGGTGTCTCCATAAGGAAATGTTAACCCCAGAGAGATGGTATTTCCCAACGGAGAGGCGTGAAGAGGATTCTATGGGAGACCATTGAAATCTCACCGGCACATGTACAGTTTTTACCCGACTGCGTCAGAAAGAGGGTTATGTTTTTTTCGAGTGTATGTATGTATGTATATTTCTTTGGCACGCTCTGTAGCCTAAACGGTTGATGGATTTTAGCTAGAGAGGTGTTGTTAGATTCGTCTTGACTGTGAAAGACACTGGATATTATATCAAAATATTATAAAAATTAAAATGGCCGATTTTTGGCGCCATATTACTTCTCCAAAAATTTTTTTTTCCTCACACCCTATCGAGTGGGGTATCAAAATGAAGGGCTCGAAAAGACGATTACGTAAACATATAAGTATAAATATATCATTTACATTAACAACTAAAAACTGAAAAATTAAAATAGTTAAAGAAATTAAAATCCCGACTGCTAAAAAATAATAGAAACAAGATGACATTGCAGTCGGGACCCATAATAAGACTATTATCCGGAAAGAGCGGCTCCCGACTGCAATGTCGTCTTGTTTCTATAATTTTTCAGCAGTCGGGATTTTAATTTTTATTCGCGGTTTCGCTCATGGTTGTAAGGAAAAATAACTAATTTCCCACAGAAACCGTACGTTTTTCCAGAATAATAAAAAACTTTTTTAACAGAAAATAACCGACTTCAAAAATCCACTACAAAGAAAATAATAATTTTGGTTTCGGAAGTCGGTGGCTTTGGTTTTTGTTTGCTTATTTTTGCCACCGACTTCCGAAACCAAAATTATTATTTTCTTTGTAGTGGATTTTTGAAGTCGGTTATTTTTTGTTAAAAAAGTTTTTTATTTTTCCCTTTTTAGTTCTTTATCCCGTGTTAGATTACTTCACGAATTCGTTCAACAGTAAATCTTCTACGGAGTATGTACATTTATGCCTATAACTTTGTACATAGGAATGACTACATAATGTATTATATACTAAAACCTTCCTGAAAGTATGTAGATTACGGGTGAAAACCCCATCCAAATCGAATTAGTAGTTTTTGAGAAAATCGCGCACATACAAACATACATACATACATACATACATACATACATACATACATACATACATACATACATACTTACATACATACTCCTTTTTTGAAGTCGGTTAAAAAGTAGTTTAAGCCACTTTGCAGCCCACAAACGATTTCATTGCAAAAAATAATGTCATTCCGTTGCTCCGTTGCTACATAAAATCAACAAATAAACACTATCACATTTATATTTTTCGTTTGAGGGGCTCGTGGCTAAATGACAGCCGCGCTGATCGATCGATCTGCGAGGTTAAGCTGCGCTTGCCGCTGTCAGTCCTTGGATGGGTGACCGTTCTTTACACATCGAGACCCCTCCGTGCCTCGGAGAGCACGTTAAGCAGTCGGTCCCGGTTGTCATAAGAATGTCTTTGACAATCGTTACGGGTAGTCAGGAGCCCGAAAGTCTGACAACCGGTCTAACATTCGAATACCGGTATTACCACGGGTATTACCCAATAATTGGGTTGTGGAGGTCAGATGGCAGTCGCTCCACGTAAAATACTGATATTCAGCCGCAACCAGTTAGACTGGAAGCCGACCCCAATCTAGTTTGGGAAAAGGCTAGGCGGATGACATTAATATTTTTTGTTTATACGATGATGGTGGTAACCAGGCGTACGGTCCGCCTGATGGTAAGCAGTTACCGTGGCCTAGGAAACGTGCGCAACACCGAGTATCACATGCGCGTTGCCGACCCTTTAAAATGTGTATTCGCTGTGCCGACAGCTTACACAAGCAGGTCCCCCGCTGTCAACACAGCGCATCCTCAGCAGCTCTGGCGACCTTACTCGCCACAGGAACACAACACTACCGAACAGTAGCGTTATTTGTCTGTGGTGTTCTGTAAGGTGGAGGTACTTCCCCAGTCGAGCTGCTCCAGATTTGAGCGAGATATCCTGCTGTGCCCTACTTCTCTTAAACATTAACCCCCTAACTTTAAAACGATGATTAAATTAAACAGCTCTTTATGTCAATTGTCATCTCCATATTTATTCATTGTCATACAAACATTGTTGCCAATTTTGCGATTTTTGCGCTAGACATTTATGACTTTTGCGCTAAAACTGCAATTTAGCGATTTTGTCGCCAATTTTAGCGCAAAAGTCATAAATGTCTAGCGCAAAAATCGAAATATTGGCAACAGTGCATACAAATGACAAGGATAATTATATTTAATCAGTGGTTAAAGTTAAGAGGCGTTTATAAGTAAGGTGGTCAATTTTTACATAATTCCGCTCTTATCTCACTGATAGCATCTCGGATATTCTTTTGTACCTAAGTGTTGAAGAGTCTTCGGCTTGTAGATTATAGATACGTTTCTTTAGATAACCCCAAGAAAAAACTCAAGAGAGGTCAACAAGTTATTAAGTACCTACCTATATTAAGTTATGTGGTTTCTACCGAAAATTGATCGAAATTTTTTCAGCATTTCCGTAACAGAAGACTTGTTTAAGGTTCCGTACCAAAATGGTAAAAAATTAACCCTTATAGTGCGACCTCAGATCATAGAAACAAGGGAGATGTGCCAAGGCGCTATCGAGCTTGATACCTGAACTTGAGCAAATTGCTCATATTAAAAACCTACGCGCTGGCGACGAACCGAACACGATCGATGGTATAAATAAAGTGTTTTAGTTTAGTGTTAGTGTTGAGTGACGATTAACAGTGTTAGATTGAGGGTGTGCGGAATGTTTAATGCGTGGGAGATCTTTTTATTCACAAGGAGCGCTTAATTATGCGCGTAATTGTGTCGAAAAATGTACTAAAAGTGGCATCAGTTGTTCCCGTACTAATTTGCTATGATGGCATATCTCCTTGTTTCTATGATCTGAGAGTGCGACTTTGTCTGTCACAGCTGATTATTTCAGCAACTACTAATGCTATCGACTTGAGATTTGTAACAGTTAAAAATAATGCTTGCCCACTTTTATTGAAAATGAAGAAAGTAAAAACAAAATATGTTCTTTGCAAATGGCGCCGAAGTGGGGTCAAGGTCAAGTGGCATGTAATAATTATGAAAGAGCTATTTGCACATTTCGAAATATATTTATGTTTTCTTATAATATGAAGTCGGTTAAAAATTATGCTTTATAGTTTTCGACATTTAATATTATGATGAAAAATGTCTAAAAAAATATCTCTGAGGTTTGCAAAGCGAAAAATCTGAAATAATTAGAGTTGATAGAAATTTATCTAAATACTTATTATAAGAAAAATAAAACGATGTTCGTAACTAGCACAGTTTTTTAGAAGTCATAAATTTCCTTCACAAACAAACTTAGTTATGCGGTCCGGTTTTTTTACTTTTACACGTCCAAAAACGTTACGGAACCCTCGGTGCGCGAGTATGACTCGCACTTTGATCGGTTTTTTATTTACTAATAGGCTTGCGTTTGACCGCCATCTCGTCTAATGTTGAGTGATGATGCGGTCTACGATGGAGCACGCTTGCCTAGAAGAAACCGATTCCCTCGCGACTTGAAGATTTCAAGGTTCTAGCATATCGGGAAACATCTCAGATCATAGAAACAACGGAGATGTGCCAAGGCGCTATTGAGCTTGACACTTTAATACGGTCACATTGACCGTGATTAAAAAGTACACGCTGGTAACGGACCGAACGCGATCGATGATATAAATACAGTGTTTTAGTTTAGTGCTAGTGATGAGTGACGAATAACAGTTTTAGATTGACGGTGTGCGGAATTTTCAAGGTGTGGAGATCTTTTTATTCACAAGGAGCGCTTGTAATGCTAAAAGTGGCGACAGTGGTTCCCGTACTAATTTGCTATGATGGCATATCTCCTTTTTTATGATCTGAGGGAAAACAGACTCAGGTTTCGTTCCTTGGCTGTACCTACGTACCAGTGGCGAAGGGTCCGTTTTTGTGAGAGGTAAGCCGGAGCTACAAATGCTTACCTGGCTACGAAAAGCTAATTAATAAAAGTAGGAAATACTGCCTGTGCTATTTTTCAAAGGGAAGCCGGTAGGAGTCGTATTGTAGGGACCCTTCGCCACTGCTACGTACAATGAACGTTACCGAAACGTTTTCTGTGTTAGGGTGGAATGTCCACCATATAAGTACTATCCGATTATGGTGTTTATTTTAGCAAAATGATACGTTTTTAGGGTTCCGTACCAAAATGGTATAAAAGGAACCCTTATGGTGCCACTTCGTCTGTCTGTCTGTCTGCCTGTCACACCTGCTTATTTCAGCAACTACTTATGCTAACGACTTGAAAGGACGTCGGCAGTTTTAGGCTTGATATGGTACAGTAATAAAAGCTTAACCAAAAATAAAAATATATTTTAATTGTTCTTTGCCTAATTTATCTTAGAGATTAAGAATTGGAATCAAAAATCGAAATAAATAAGAAATAAAATGATTATGCCATTGACATTTTGAAAAAACCACTAAAACAAAAACGGGTGCATGCTGGCTGGCGCGTGCTTCCACAGAATATCATTGTGACAGCAACTAAAACCTTTGAATTGAGAACTCATTAGTCGGGCTGTACTTCACTGGATTATTCACACCATACTTAACCTCACTGTCAGAAATAAGAATATTTCTCTTTAACCCAATTACGTACAAAAACAAATAAAAAATGAATTTAAATACTCTTGAAATACTCGATCACACCAAACTAATTTCATATCTGTACCGACTTACACAATCTGAGGCCCAGCGTTCTATGGGCGTCTGCCAGTGCCCTTTGGAACAGTTATAAAGAATGCTTGTTCAACTTTATTGCAAATGAAAAAAGTTTTAAAGTGGGGTTAGTAGGTAAAGTGACATATCATATTATGAAAGGGCTTGATCTGCACATTTCAAAATATATTTTCATTTTATTTTATGTCTCACAGTTTTCGACATATGATGAAAAATAACCAAAAAAATACCATTCCCCTTATCTCCGAAGTTTGCGGGGCGAAAAATCTGAAATAATTAGGGTTGATAGGAATTGATCCAAATATGGCACCACAAATAAAACTAGTACAGTTTTTTCAAAATCATCAAAATTCCTTCACAAACAAACTTAGTTATGCGGTCCGAATTTTTTCACTTTATACGTCCAAATATGATACGGAACCCTCGGTGCACGAGTACGACTCGTACTTGGCCGGTTTTTTTAAACCTTCGCACTGCAATACTTATTATATATGTGCTACTTATACCTATCTATACATCGGCCAGGAACAAAGAAATTGTTACTGCGCATGCGTGGAGAAACAAAGACAGCGATACGGTCGAACTCCATAAGGTTGCCCGCGTTAGAAAGGGATAGAAAACGTCATAAATTCAGAGTGAAAACCCTGGGTGTGTTAGTTATTATTATTTAATAATTATACGTTATGTTTTTTATAGGAAAGAAAAAGTTTTCCTCAAAAATAGATTAGGAATAAAATCGTTCAGAAATATCATACATAGTTACAATGAAAAATTTCTATGTTCCGGTATTATTATATACCTACTAGCCTCCTTACTTATCAATGATGATTAAATTAAACAGCTCTTATGCCAATTGTCACTCTATTCATTGTCATTAGAATGACAAGGATAGTTGACTTATATAAGTATTCAATAAGCTAATAATATTATTAATTTTAGTTTATTAGTCTCCATTATGTAAATGTATTACAGGGGAAGTAGCGAGTCAGCCCCAACACAAGTATTGTTAATAACTTAATGGGGCTGCCTCATGCTATACGTATTGTAACGATTTTTGGAACAATAAACAATTTCTAATTTCAATTTCTAATAAGCGGTTAAACTAAGCGCTGTTCATAAATATTAGGTTCCCCGCGGTTTCACCCCCGTTGCTCGTCTCATAAGGGTCGTAGCGTGATGTTAAAGAGCCTATACTATTCCTCATTAATCTGAGTCGGAGTGGTAGTTCCAGAGATTAGCGCGCTAAAACAAACAAACTGTTCAGCTATATAATATTAGTGATAAATGATAAATGATATTTATTTTGTAAATAGGTTAAAAATAACACTTTTACACGTCAAAACATTTTTTAAGCTAGATGAGTTCGGTGTTTCCTATATGACTACCTTTGCGAAGAAACACCGAAACAAACTCAAAGGTTGATGTCTCTTTTAAAGTCCAGACAATTAAGATAAATTGTGTAAGAACCATGCAGGTTAGTCTGAAATGGCCTTCACAGGAAAGGGCCATACAGATTTGAGTGGACCTGACCTGACTGTGCACGCATGTGCCGGGTATCGTGGTAGCTCAACCTAGACTTAGGGATCTCAACGACCCGAATAGTAGAAAGTATAGATATATCTACATAACTTAACATATTTTATACACACACTAAGTATTTACAAGCTAAAAGAAAAAAAAAACCGGCCAAGTGCGAGTCGTACTCGCGCACCGAGGGTTTCGTATCATTTTTGGACGTATAAAGTGAAAAAAACCGGACCGCATAACTAAGTTTGTTTGTGAAGGAATTTTGATGATTTTGAAAAAACTGTACTAGTTAGGAACATTGTTTTATTTTTGGTGCCATATTTGGGTCAATTCCTATCAGCTCTAATTATTTCAGATTTTTCGCTCCGCAAACTTCGGAGATAAGGGGGGGGAATGTTATTTTTTCAGACATTTTTCATCATATTTCGAAAACTGTGAGACATAAAATAAAATGAAAATATATTTTGAAATGTGCAAATTAAGCCCTTTCATATGATATTATGCCACTTGACCTTACTAGGTCAAGGACGGGGGTCCGAAATTTTAAAGTGGAGTTACTAACTCCACTTTAAAATTTCGGACCCCCACTCCGGCCCTTTTTGCAATGAAAATAAAAATATTTTTTGACTTTTTTCATTTGCAATAAAATTGGGTAAGCATTCTTTATTACTGTTCCAAATTTCAAGTCGATAGCATTAGTAGTAGCTGAAATAAGTCGAAGTCGCACCATAAGGGTTCCTTTTTTACCATTTTGGTACGGAACCCTAAAAACCACATACAATTCTACCCATCATTGCGATGATTTTCTTGTACTAGAGAAAACTACTTAGACCATGTTTGATTCATCATGCTTGATACTGATCGACTTTATAAAAATACAGGATGTTATTTATCCCCATTGGGTCAGTTCGATTTCCAGATGAAGGAAGCAACTTTTTTAAAATCTTTGAATGCAATGTAAGCGTATTTGCGAACAGGTTTGATTGTCGGTACATTAATCATTGTTATATTATTATAATTAATGCAATGACAAACCAACAACTCCCTCTCACAGAGAGGAGGCCTGTGTCCCAGCAGTGGGAACATTATAGGCCGATTATGCTATGCTTATGCAAACCAACAAATGACTTAGAGGCAGGCCTATTGGTAATATATTTTTTATTTTATTTTATGATTTTAATTTAATTGTAATTTTAATTTAATTTAATTGAATTTTTATTGTCTGATTAATTACTTATATATGTATTATTATGATTAAAATTTTTAATTAATTTTATTAATTTTTTAATTTTCTTACAAATGTACAAGCTACAATATGATCTTTTATAATGAGATTGAAATAAATGATTTTTGATTTTGATTTGAATGTTACTTATTCTTTTATAAAGTAAAAGATGTCTTCATGAAGCAAGACTTCGATTCTACAATATTTTAGTAATTTCACTTTCGTGTGGCATAGCCGTCAGCGGGACGACCTGTATAGCCTTATTACTACTCTTATTTCGAATAAAGTCGTGAGCATTAGCTAGTCTTGTTTAAGACAACATAAACACTAAACCAACATAACATACTTTACTCAACTATGCTCGCCCACCTTAAAATTTGACGGTAGCAAAACTTTAAACTAATCCTTCTCATAATTGCAAACTAAGGCCGACATTTGGTCCCTCCACCCTAAAGAAATTTATGTGAGAGTAGGGTGGGAGCTCCAATTCTCGGACACCCGATATACCCTGCTAAAAAGATTGTACCCTCAGATCATAGAAACAAGGGAGAGGTGCCAAGGCGCTATTGAGCTTGAGGAATTATTTTGACCACATTGGTCGTAATAAAAACGTACACGCTGGCGACGAAAACACGATCGATTATATAAATACAGTGTTTTAGTTTAGTGCTAGTGTTGAGTGACGAATAACAGTGTTAGATTGAGGTTGTGCAGATTTTTTAATGTATGGGAGATCTTTTTATTCACAAGTAGCGCTTGTAATTGTGTCGAAAAATGTTCTAAAAGTGGCAACAGTTTTCCCCGTATTAATTTGCTATGATGACATATCTCCTTGTTTCTATGATCTGAGATTGTACCCTTATTTCGTTGGTGATCCGGTAGATACGGTTAGTTTGGGTTTCAACCTGAATTCTCGTTAAAGGAATTTCGTTTGAGTAGGTATCTCATATATTGTAGTGTAAAAGTTTTAGAAGTCGAATGACGGGTTTTGAGGAATAACTAACATTCAAGGAGCATTAAAAATAGTAAAACATAAAAAAAACCGACAGCGGTTTTCCCTACGTTTTATCTTAAAACCACAAAAAAGAAGAAAAAATATTTTGTGCATTACGAAAGGGGGCTAGACGGAAAAAATTAAGACGAAAAGTTGTAACGACACTTTTTGCTAATCTAGTAATAGTAAGATTATGTACACTATCAAATCAATTTTGATAGTGCACATAATCATCAATTGTGTGTGTCTGTGTGTGTCTTGTGTGTGTGTGTGTGTGTGTGTGAGTTTTTGTACATATTTTTTTTTGTACATAATAAATAATAAAAAATAATTATTCACTAATTAATCGAAAGGAACTTCGTTCTATCCGGGTGTTCCTTGACACCTCTCAAGTTTTTTTTTTCACTCTTTAGTTTTAAATTTTACGTACCTACTTATAAGATTATATTCAATTTTTTTTTGTAATCCTGTCTTCGAGTCCTTCATTTTGATACCGTGTCACATTTTTTAGTTTTTTGCGGCTTGACATAACAATGGCGACTAAAATCCGCCATGTTGGCTTTTTACCCGACTTCGGCAAAGCCAAAAGGAAGGGTTATGCATAGTTATGCATAGCATAATCGGCCTATAATGTTCCCACTGCTGGGACACAGGCCTCCTCTGTGAGAGGGAGTGGGTCGTAGTCCACCACGCGGGCCCAGTGCGGGTTGGTGGACGTCACATGTCTTCGAATTTTTTGGTTCTAGGACATGCCGGTTTCCTCACGATGTTTTCCTTCACCGTTAAAGCAAGTGATAATTAATTTCTAATACGCACATGACTTCGAAAAGTCAGCGGTGCGTGCCCCAGGATCGAACTCGAACCATTCGCCGTGGGAGGCACATGGTTAAACCACTAATAAGCTATCGCTGCTTTTTAAAGGGTTATGATTTTAGTAATATTATGTGTGTATGTTTTTTCATAATCTATAAAGCCAGTGTCACTCGCGACGTCGATACAAATCAATGATAACTCATAAATGTTAAAATCTGTCGTTTAGTCTCTAGGACCACTCAGAAACGAAAATTCATACATACATATAAACATACAGGTAAATTACCCTCCTTTTGAAAAGAAAGAAAAATATTGTTGTAGCGACATCTGTCGACAACATCGAAAACTACCTATATAGCTAGACAGCTGACAGTGACAACTTGCCAAAGGTCACTAAATGACGTCTAACGTCAAAATCCTACATCGCGCAAGCAGAGTGTTCGCAGCGATTAGCATATTTATATACAGAAACCCAACATCAACTGTCGGGGCAGTGGCCCGCCAGACAGTAGGAGGATCCTCCCTTTTCAACGGAAGGACATTCCACCTCGTTCCTCCATTCCCTAAACTGTAATTGATATAATTATAATCATTTCTTTTGTAACATCTTAGATGCACAGTCCCTGTAGGTCACGCGGACGAAGTCGCGGGCAAGTGCTAGTGTTACATAATCAATCAACAAAATAAAAAGCGGAAATATGACCTTATTACGTAAAATAGTTTTTGTAACGGAAAATTGTTCAGTTAATAGGTACGGAACCCAAAATAATGGGGGTTAGACACGCATTTGATCAATTTTTCTCCTTATCAAATAAACAGTGAAAATTGTTATAACAAACTTTATTTTGTGTTAATTTAAGTATGTACCGTACTTGAATGTGAATTACTATTGATTGGTAAGATTGAATTGTCAGTATGTCAAAGTCAAAGTCAAAGTCAAAGCATTTATTTCAATTAGACCAATTACAGCTATAACTATCGGCAGGGATCTTGATCACAGATCGCGCATGTACATTTTTGGCCCAATAGACAAAAGACAGTTGACAATACGTAATAGAGAATAGTCCAATAGGCGACGAGCATCGACTGACGACCCAATCGCGTGCAGCCTCGGCGCCCCCCGTCTTCTTCATTCCGCCAAAGAGACCGAAAAACCAGCTAATGCGCAGGTGACGTTTGTGATAATAATATTATAATTCATAATTCACGCCGCTACCTATACTTGAATATTATTGATTTGTAAGATTGAATCGTCAGTATGTCAAATTTAAAGCATTTATTTCATTTAGACTAATACGGTAGTGTACAAAAAAGTACAAATAAATTATTTTATTTCAAAGAAGGAATAGGCACAACAAAAAAGTAAAAGCAAAAATAATAATTTATCACAAAATGGAAAACATAGACGCTTTTAAAGTTTTTGGAGGGAGTATCGCTCCGTCTTTGTTGCGCAAGCGGACGTAGGTGGTGTTACGTCACTAGTAGGTAGTGCCGTCCGTGTCTAGCAAATCATTTTAAAACGCTTATAACTTTGCCAATTTTGTAGTTGTTTCATCAGTTTTTTTAGTATTATTGTCTTTTTTCATATAGTTTACAGATTCACAATAAAAAAAATGTAGTTAACATCCCTATTGAAGTAGCAGACCGCCTTTTACAAAAGGAAACTACACAATTTAACCATTTTCAATATGACGATACAAAATGACAGCTGTCGCGCATGAATTAGTTTTAAATGGCCAAATTCTGTCAAGTCGGTCAAATGGCCTACCCTCCTACTTTTGAATTGTCAAGGAGTCTGTCAGTTAGTCAGGATGATGAAACTAGAGAGCGTTTCAGCATAAGAAGTCTCTTTGACGCTATGTTGCATAAGCATAGCATAATCGGCCTATAATGTTCCCACTGCTGGGACACAGGCCTCCTCTGTGAGAGGGAGTGGGCCGTAGTCCACCACGCGGGCCCAGTGCGGGTTGGTGGACGTCACATGTCTTCGAATTTTTGGTTCTAGGACATGCCGGTTTCCTCACGATGTTTTCCTTCACCGTTAAAGCAATAATTAATAATTAATAAAATAATAATTAGAGGAGTGCCTCTAATTATTTTATTTATCGTAATTTTAATTATTAATTATGATTAAAATTACGAAAAAAAAAAAATAAAAAAAAAATATTAATTATAATTATAATTTTTTATGGCGGTTCACAAAAAACACCTACCAGCAAAGTTTCATACAAATTGGTTGAAATCTGTGAATTTTACGAGGGCGTGACAGACGGACAGGCTGACATGATGACATTATAAGGATTCCTAGTTTTCCTATGGCAACTCAGTTCACAAAAAAATAATCTGCTAACATAAATACTTCTCAAGTTAAGCAACACTCGTCAAGGTCTGGAAAATGATGGATGACCCTGTCCTAATTTCCCCGCTGATCGTTTAAATGAGACGTATCCGCCAATAAACGGACGCCATTTGTAAAATGGGACTGTTTGTTATACATCACGATAAGTTTTCACGCAAGCTGTGTTTAAAGTGTGTTGAGTACACAAAGCTATACTATTACGAAACTGTAACTAGTATGCAGTAAGTACATAATATACAATGTCTTTTACATAATTCAATCGTTCATATTGGAACAAAACATAAATTGTACGTCGTCAAGTAACGAGATGGCGCTAGTAGTAGTAAGAAAGTCACAGATCGTACACTTTTCAATTTCGTCTAGTGTTTGATAAATTGGATTTCTTGTAACTCCGTATACCTCACGATACTCTTTGGATCAAGACGAATCCAAGGATACCCCATTTGTTAACATCGGGTAATGGTCCTCTTTTTTACTTTTTATCGGCCATCTTGAATTATTATTTCAAAAAAACAGCCTATGACACTCTTACTGTAAATACAAATCTAATGACACCTCATTTGTCAAAATATGATCAGTAGTTTTTGAACTACGGTCGAACATCCATTCATAGACATACATAAATAAAGATTTAAAAAAAATTGTCACCATGAAGCGCTTCACGGGAGAACAGCATGCATTCTGTGTAAATAATATTTACAAAAACAGTGATGTAATTGCATTATTGTTCGGCGTTTATTGCGCTCTGAATATGGATCTAAGTCAGTGTCCCAGGTAAAGTTTAATTTGTTCTTGGATTATAAGTTTAAGTCGAGTATACTAAGAAAACCAACATCAATTGCCGAATTGGCAGAAAATAAAATATCATCATCCCAGAAATGGCTGCCATTTTACGTGTCAATCTGCGAGAGAGTTGTTTCTTTGCACTCTAGCGTCAAAAAAGGGGCACATATCGACTATAGGTATATCATTAAAAAAAATGATTGCATTAGATGTTTGTTATGTTAAATAAATTATATAAAACTAGACTTTTGTCCGCGACTCCGTCCGCGTGGACTTCAATGATCTAACCAGTTTAAATGACCTCCGTAGTGTAGGGTGGCTAGTACTACCAAGAGGTCAAGCTGTATCTCTGTTTTTTTTCAGCGGAATGAGATGAAACGTAGCGTAGATTTTAAGTTGGACCCTAAGCTATCGAACTGTGAAAACCACATCAAAATCCGTTCAGTAGTTTTCGCGTGATGCGCGCACAAACAGACAAACAGACAAACAGATAAACAGATAAACAGACAAACAGACAAAAATTAAAAAAAAATCTTTTCGGATATAATCACGTCCCAGTACCCTATCCCGACTGTTTTTTCTGGAATATCTTCAATGTACAGACACGGCTTTTTTACAATTTTATAATAGTATATATATATCGATATAAATTAAATAAAAACAAAATATACATAAATATCATTTGTAGTTTTATTTCCATTCATGTTTCAAAATGTGCAAAAATATTTGGCCCACCAGTATTATAGCATTGATACTGGAACACAAGCTTCAAATGTTGGAATCACGCGATATGATTATGTTACGTAAAAAATATATTTCTGCTATTAATATAATACCTGATATTGTTCACGCTATCCCACAGTTGGGTAAGCAGGGAATTATGTTAATCATAATAATTTAAGTGCGCAATAGCTCAAGTAATAATGAATGCTTCTTTGCACTTGCAAAGAAGCAATCATTATTACTTGACACAAGAAGAACTTGGCAAAAGAAGAAAGGTATAGCAAATATCTTGCTCAAGATAGAGACCAGTACCCCTATCATGAGTTTTTTTGACGTGTAGTTTCGTTAACGTAAGCATATTTTGAATTTAAAATACAGCAGTCCTGGAACATTTTGATTTTATACAATTTGCACATTTTAAAAAATACAGAGAAATTATTTAAGTATTTAATTTATATAAATATTGTTTAACAAACGTGTATTTTGAATTCAAAATATGCTTACGTTAACGATACTACACGTCAATAAAACTCATGATCGGGGTACTGACCTACACAACACAATTATTGGGGAATACCGGTATTCGAATGTTAAACTAGATGTCAGAGTTTAATGTGGCTCCGGTTGGCTGGACAAATCTTCAAAATAAGCTCGCATTTACCTAGGTCAATAGGGCACTTTATGTGACGGCTAAACACCCTCATTTCAGAATTTGTGACGCTACAGAACCTTAGATAATCGATCGAAAACGGGTCCAGCCAGCTTGATAAACCACTTTTCGCTGGTCTCTCAATCTCAGTAACGGAAGTAATTTTGACGATTTTTTGCATATCAAGGGGCGTCACCTAAAGAACAGTGGCCACTTTCCTAACATGCTTGGACTCGGAAAATCTTATATAAGTTATAACAATGAAACATTTGTCATTTTATTTGCCTATTTATATATAACTACATTCGGCATTCAATATATTTTTTAAAGCACGGAGAATCGAGAAATTACGTATAATGTTTTTTGTGGTTATGCGGTATATTTATTAAGCTGTAGCATTTTGGATTGAGAGGTTTTTCACATTGAGGTCTAATTTAAGTAGGTAGGTATATTGAACCTTGGGTTAAATAATTATCATGATTTTATCCAGTTTAATACAGCCTGGGATTTAATTTATATTCAGAAATAAAATCGATTTAGATTTTAGAAAAAGTATGGACGGCTCTAGGGACGTCAATAAATGTGGATGCGTTCATAAATAAATAAATATTTTATCCTGCGTTTTGTTTCAACCTTAAGTTATAATTTTGAAGACGTTTACCTATTATTTCCCGGCTTTTAAAAATGAATTGATGCCATCCATTAATTACATTAACAATGTACTACATTTTGCTGACATTATTATCTCTATAGGAATTAATGTTTTTTCCGAGGCCAAAATGGCCATTGTTCTTTGTGACAGGCATCGAGGGCTAGACTAGCTAGGGCTCCTGACTGCCCGTAACGACTGTCAAAGATAGTCCTATGACAACCGGGACTGTTTAACGTGCTCTCCGAGTCCGAGGCACGGAGGGGTCTCGACGTGTAAAGAACAGTCACCCATCCAAAGACTGACCACGGCAAGCGCAGTTAAACCCCGCAGATCGATCAATCAGCGTGGCTGTCATTTAGCCACGAGCCCATCTATTTCTAGAAAAATTGTGACACCAAAAACATGTTTTTTGAAACCTTCGTGCCACTAAAATTTATAAGTTATAAAAGTAATAGTCATGTCATTGTAGAGATCCATCTAACGATTATACAAAAACATTTGCTTAATCCATTTTTAATTACATCCTGTGACGTCACAGTTTGCTAAAATACGTACTAACATTTTTTAGGGTTCCGTACCTCAAAAGGAAAAACGGAACCCTTATAGGATCACTTTGTTGTCCGCCGTCAGTCACCGGACCATAAGTGGAGCCATCTGCTCATAGATGGTGCCACTAGAAGTATGCAGTAGCGCCATCTATAATCATATATCGGAACCCTTAGGAACGCGAGGCATACTCGCACTTGTTCGATTTTTTTTCTTTTCAAATTAAATGTTACCCCACACTAGGATTTCTTCTGTGTCGTGGGTGCGTTTGCAAACACAAATTTTACATACACAAACAGCCAGACCAGTGCGGGAATCGAACCCGCGACACGTCGCGCAGCAGCCAATCTCTCAGCCACTGCTACAACCGTGCGGACATATATGGTCCATTTCAATAGAACTTGTAAACTTTGTAAACAAACTTTCTATACAAATTCATCAAATTTTGACAGTTGGCCATACTGTCATTTTTTACAAAGTTAACAAATTCAATTGAAATGGACCCTAGTTGAAATGTAAATAAAATACGGATTTTGATGTAGTTTTCACAGTTTGGTATCCAACTTAAAATCTAAGCTACATTTCATCTGATTCCGGTGGGATGAGCCAGAGATACAGCTTGACCTCTTCGTTGTACCAGCCACCCTACACTAACCAGTACCCCGATCATGAGTTTTTTTGACGTGTAGTATCGTTAACGTAAGCATATTTTGAATTCAAAATACACGTTTGTTACACAATATTTATATAAATTCAAATCCCGCTCGGGTCATATGATTTTTGAGAATCACTTATATATTGAATAACTTAATAGAAGCATAACATGGCTTTGACATGTTTCAAATTCACAAAAAATATACATTTATAATGTTATAGATGGTGATATCGCATCGATGTCTGATAACTGCAAAGTAATTGGCATTGAGTTGGAAATACTGCATAAGTTTTCCGATAGATGTCGCCAAACGCTCCTAAGAAGCGTATTACAAAGGGGTCTCAAATTTCAAATGAGTCGGGCGAGACCCGGTAGCTCAGTTGGTTCAGAGCACTAGCCACGGTACGGCAGAGGTCGCGGGTTCAAATCCCGCTCGGGTCATATGATTTTTGAGAATCACTTATATATTTAATAACTTATAATAAATGAAATACTTAATTAATTTCTGTGTATTTTTTAAAATGTGCAAATTGTATAAAATTTTATCAAAATGTTCCAGGACTGCTGTATTTTAAATTCAAAATATGCTTACGTTAACGAAACTATACGTCTAAAAAACTCATGATAGGGGTACTGGTCATTTAAAAAGGTCAACTTACGTGGACGGAGTCGCGGGCATAAGTGTCTATACTAATATAATAAAACTGAAGAGTGTTTGTTTGAACGTGCTTATCTCCGGAACTACCAGTCGGATTCCAAAAAATCTTTTTGTATAAGATAGCCAGATTTATGAGAAATAGTATAGGCTATTTAACATCACGCTATGACCCTTAGGAGCCGAGCAACGGGGGTGAAACCGTGGAGAACAGCCAGTATCTACCAATATAAATGTTTTAGCTACAAATGAGTTGGCTATCAATAGTTCAATGGTCAGCTTTGACCCCGTGACCTTTCGATCGCCGGGTCAACACCTTACCGCTAAAGTCATAGAATTTTTATCCACGGTACGCAAGTTAGCGTTGCCTGGTGTCCCGAGTTGCGCAGGATGTCCCGACTTTCATGCTCGCTTAAAGGTACCGCTGACGGTGGCGTGTGTATTGGATCGTTCGATTCCCTCCAAAATGGTTGAGTTGAACGGTGCTGATGCGCACGTCATGTCCGTGAACGGGCGCTGTCAGTTGGTGCTGGTCATCTCTTGACTGCCTAAACAATGTTTTTTCACTTGTCTAGTTGATATTATTATTATTTTGTACCTTACTAAACATAGTTCCCACATATTAGGGCATCACTGTAATCAAAGAAATTGTAACAGAATTTATTGAAAAAGAGTAACCATGGAGTTTCTTGTCCGTTCTTCTCCATAGGAATCTACGTTTTGGAACGGACAACTAGCTTCAACTAACGGACAAACCGACTGACAACTATTGTAATATTGTTTGACATTTCAAAAGTGCCTGTAAATGGTTTAATTGAAATAAATGTTTTTGACTTTGACTTTGACTTTTCAGGGATACTTCGACATGTCCGGATTTATCCTTGATCGCGAAGACAAATTAATGTTCCGATTTTGGGTGTGCTTCTATCAAGAAAGTGCAAATCCGTTCGAGCGCGGATATGTTGCATTGCTACTAAGGCGATTCGCACGCCGCACCGCATCGCATCACGCAGCGTAGCGCGGGAGTGCGTGATCTTCCGTTGTGTGCAAGTACCTGTATTTGTATAGAAATCACGCGTAGTGCAACACACTGAAAACGCATTCACGCGCGGGGCTTTTGTTCCGTCGCCACCTCAGATCATAGAAACAAGGAGATGTGCCAAGGCGCTATCGAGCTTGATGCCTGATCTTGAGCAAATTGCTCATATTAAAAACGTACGCGCTGGCGACGAACCGAACACGATCGATGGTATAAATACAGTGTTTTAGTTTAGTGCTAGTGTTGAGTGACGATTAACAGTGTTAGATTGAGGGTGTGCGGAATATTGAATGCGTGGGAGATCTTTTTATTCACAAGGAGCGCTTAATTATGCGCGTAATTGTGTCGAAAAATGTACTAAAAGTGGCATCAGTTGTTCCCGTACTAATTTGCTATAGTGGCATATCTCCTTGTTTCTATTATCTGAGGGTCGAAATAACTACGGTTGATTCATCTACTGTTTAAATTACCTAAAGGCCGAAAAAATTCAAGATCCGGGGCTGATTTAGACTAGTTCCAAATATTTTCTGTCATTTTTCAATGATATTTGTAGGAAAGAGTTATAGTGTGATTAAAATGAGTTTAGTGCGATGTTAAACAGAATCAACACCATTGTTAAACTAAGTTAGACTACGTAACTCTAAAAAACAAGTTCAGAAATTAAGTATTCATATCGCGAACACAACCCTTTTAATCTTCATGACAGTTTTAATTTCGTTCGGAAACGGGTTAAGTTGTTTTTAGGGTTCCGTACCAAAATGGTAAAAAAGGAACCCTTATGGTGCGACTTCGTCTGTCTGTCTGTCTGTGTGTCTGTCTGTCTGTCACACCTGTTTATTTCAGCAACTACTAATGCTATCGACTTGAAATTTGGAACAGTTATAAAGAATGCTTGTCCAACTATATTGCAAATGAAAAAAAATTATTTTATGTCTCACAGTTTTCGACATACGATGAAAAATGTCTGAAAAAATACCACCCCCCCCCCCTTATCTCCGAAGTTTGCGGAGTGAAAAATCTGAAATAATTAGAGTTGATAGGAATTGACCCAAATATGGCACCAAAAATAAAACCATGTTCCTAACTAGTACAGTTTTTTCAGAATCATCAAAATTCCTTCACAAACAAAGTTAGTTATGCGGTCCGGTTTTTTTCACTTTACACGTCCAAAAATGATACGGAACCCTCGGTGCGCGAGTACGACTCGCACTTGGCCGGTTTTTGTAATATCAAAGAAAGAAAAGAAAGGTGACGTAACATCACGCTTTTATTTCTCGTAAGGTAGGCAGAGCTGTATAGTATACACACATATCGCTAGTTGTTTAAGTCATATGTCATATGACATATGACTATGACTCATATGTAATAGGCAAGCCTATCTACAGGGTGGCAGGTTAAACAGTGGAAATATTTTAAGGGGTCATTGTACTCATCATTATGAACAACTTTTACTATGGAACCAACCCTGAAATCGCGAAAAAAAATCAGCTGTTCCATACATTTATGTTCACATAACTCAACAAAATGTATGGAACAGCTGATTTTTTTTTCGCGATTTCAGGGTTGGTCCAATAGTAAAAGTTGTTCATAATGATGAGTACAATGACCCCTTAAAATATTTCCACTGTTTAACCTGCGTCCCTGTATAATAGTAGTGGACATGTTACATTAAAACTTTGATATTATGTGACTTGGCACAGTTCTTATGTTTGTCATGAAAAATCGTCAATAGTGCATTTTTCGAATCGACTAGTTCTACTTGAATGTTTAAGTTTCTTTGCTGTACTCTTGGCATAATAATTGGCAGTTCACGGGTAAAGGTACTACAAGGCCGTTATCGAGTTATGCATACTCCAATATTCAGCAATTCATTAGCTAGGTATCGATATTAAAAAAGATCAAGCTCCTAACATATTATGTAGTTACAGAGATATTTTTAGGGTTCCGTACCTCAAAAGGAAAAACGGAACCCTTATAGGATCACTTTGTTGTCCGCCGTCAGGCACCGGACCATAAGTGGAGCCATGTGCTTATAGATGACGCCACTAGAAGTATGCAGTAGCGCCATCTATGATCATTTAGCGGAACCCTTAGGACGCGAGGCATACTCGCACTTGTCCGGTTTCTTTTTAATATTCAGCTAAATTTTGCGGTTTCACGAAACAGCCTATTTAAGTTTAGTAACACAAAATAGTAAGTTCAATAAATCTTCCAGTTGTCAAATCTTCCAGTTAAAGAACAAGCAAAAAATATCATTAGGGTTCCGTACCAAAATGGTAAAAAAGGAACCCTTATGGTGCGACTTCGTCTGTCTGTCTGTCTGTCTGTCTGTCACACCTGCTTATTTCAGCAACTACTTATGCTATCGACTTGAAATTTGGAACAGTTAAAAAGAATGCTTGTTCAACTTTATTGCAAATTAAAAAAGTCGAAAAATATTTTTATTTTCATTGCAAAAGGGGCCGGAGTGGGGGTCCGAAATTTCAAAGTGGGGTTACTAGGTCAAGTGACATATCATATGAAAGGACTTGATCTGCACATTTCAAAATATATTTTCATTTTATTTTATATCTCACAGTTTTCGACATAATGATGAAAAATGTCCAAAAAAATACCATTCCCCCCCCCCTTATCTCCGAAGTTTGCGGGGCGAAAAATCTGAAATAATTAGAGTTGATAGATATTGACCCAAATATGGCACCAAAAATAAAACGATGTTCCTAACTAGTACAGTTTTTTCAAAATCATCAAAATTCATTCACAAACAAACTTAGTTATGCGGTCCAGATTTTTTTACTTTATACGTCCAAAAATGATACGGAACCCTCGGTGCGCGAGTACGACTCGCACTTGGCCGGTTTTTTTTTTGTAGGTTCCCACAAAACATTAAATATCTTCGAAACTTCTACTACTTTACTACTTAAAACTTCACATACAGAACAGATCGCAGAGAGAGCAGATCGAGAAGCATTGATCACCAATGATTTAAAGAGAAGTAGGTCTAGCGGAATATCTCTCTCAAATCCAGAGCAGCCCGACTGGGGAAGTACCTCCGCCTTACAGAACACCACAGCCAAACAACGCTACTGTTCGGTAGTGTTGTGTTCCTGTGGCGAGTAAGGTCGCCAGAGCTGCTGAGGATGCGCTGTGTTGACAGCGGGGGACCTGCAGCCAATTTGCGTAACTCAATTTCTATCGCCATGACTTTCATTTTGATAGTTCAACAACATCCATTGCGTCGGTAAGCTAGTTACGGGAACACGGATATAGAAACATGCGGCGTAATCTCAGATCATAGAAACAAGGAGATATGCCATCATAGCAAATTAGTACGGAAACAACTGATGCCACTTTTAGTACATTTTTCGACACAATTACGCGCATAATTAAGCGCTCCTTGTGAGTCAAAAGATCTAGCACGCATTGAACATTCCGCACACCCTCAATCTAACACTGTTAATCGTCACTCAACACTAGCACTAAACTAAAACACTGTATTTATACCATCGATCGTGTTCGGTTCGTCGCCAGCGGGTACGTTTATAATATGAGCAATTTGCTCAAGATCAGTCATCAAGCTCGATAGCGCCTTGGCACATCTCCTTGTTTCTATGATCTGAGGGCGTAATGGATGTTAAAATCAATACTATGGTGATAGCAATTGAGGTGCTGCTTGTCTAAGCTGTCGGTACAGCGAATACACAGTTTAAAGGACCGGCTATATTACGTTTGCCACCATCGTCATTATAAAAAAAAACCGGACAAGTGCGAGTATGCCTCGCGCTCTAAGGGTTCCGAAATATAATCATAGATGGCGCTACTGCATATTTCCAATGGCGCCATCTATGAGCAGATGGCTTCACTTATGGTCTGGTGACTGACGGCGGACAACAAAGTGATCCTATAAGGGTTCCGTTTTTCCTTTTGAGGTACGGCACCCTTAAAATGTAGGTGGGTATCTCAGATCATAGAAACAAGGAGATGTGCCAAGGCGCTATCGAGCTTGATGCCTGATCTTGAGCAAATTGCTCATATTATAAACGTACGCGCTGGCGACGAACCGAACACGATCGATGGTATAAATACAGTGTTTTAGTTTAGTGCTAGTGTTGAGTGACGATTAACAGTGTTAGATTGAGGGTGTGCGGAATGTTCAATGCGTGGAAGATATTTTTATTCACAAGGAGCGCTTAATTATGCACGTCATTGTGTCGAAAAATGTACTAAAAGTGGCATCAGTTGTTCCGGTACTAATTTGCTATGATGGCATATCTCCTTGTTTCTATGATCTGAGGTGGGTATTGATTTTAATTTAGAGTTAACAAAAACTACTCAATGCTACTTCGTATGACGTACAAAACCGTACACTGGAGGACTTTGTGAAATAAAAAGTTATTTTTGCGATCGGAAAACTAAACTACTTGATACGGAACAGTACTTGAACGGTTTTTTCATAATAATATCAGCTTTCTATCGAATAGTCAAAGGTTTCTTTGATCAATCACTTGTAAACGAAAGATGATTAAAAGAAACTTCGGAAATTCTGAACACAATATAAAACCCGGACAAGTGCGAGTACGACCCGCGCCCTGAGGGTTCCGAAATACGCAATAGAAAGAAAGAAATATAAAGAAAAAAAAATACAGATGGACACAATACAAAAGTTATTAAAAAAAAAAAAAAAAAGATAACACAATAACTAAAACTAAAACAATGCTAAAAAATAAAAGCAATAAAAATAATAATTTAAAAAAATAATAAAAATAATTATATATATAACTAGACTTTTTTCCGCGACTCCGTTCGCGTGAACCACAATGAAATGACCAGTTTAAATGACCTCCGTAGTGTAGCATGGCTAGTACTACCAAGAGGTCAAGCTGTAACTCTGGTTCATCCCATCATAGCTTAGCTTTTAAGTTGGACCCCAAGCTCGCTAGCCAGAAACACGAAAAAGCGGCATCGTTTCATGGTTGATATACCAAAACCCGAACGAAGCGCTTTGATTCCACTTTCATTGTGACACCAAACGGTGGAATGCGCTGCCGGAGTGAATGTACCCCGACAGTTACAATCTGTGTGTGTTCAAGTCGCGAGTGAATCGGTTTCTTCTAGGCAAGCGTGCTCCATCGTAGACCGCATCATCGCTTAATATCAGGCGAGATGGCGCTGGACTCGAAGTAAAAATAGCAGAGAACAACAATTTAACTGCCACCATAGCCGAATCCTGTCCATAATAATTTGATTAAAAGTGTTGCAAAACTTCAAAGCGTGTTAATGTAATTTACAAGGAATATAGTGTAATTAAAATCCGCCCCTGGTTGGCATGGGAGCAATCTTCTGATGTGGCAACAAGTCAAAACATAGAGATTTCTGTGATGTACCTAAATTAAATAATAACGTATAGTCAAATCGAGTATCTTTGAACACTTTTACCATTCCCCCCCCTTATCTCTGAAGTTTGCGGAGCGAATAAAAAAACTTTCTTAACAAAAAATAACCGACTTCAAAAATCCACTACAAAGAAAATAATAATTTTGGTTTCGGAAGTCGGTGGTTTTGGTTTTTGTTTGCTTTTTTTTGCCACCGACTTCCGAAACCAAAATTGTTATTTTCTTTGTAGTGGATTTTTGAAGTCGGTTATTTTTTGTTAAAAAAGTTTTTTTATTCTTCCCTTTTTAGTTCTTTATCCCGTGTTAGATTACTTTCACGAATTCGTTCAACAGTAAATCTTCTACGGAGTGTGTACATTTATGCATATAACTTTGTACATAGGAATGATTACATAATGTATTATATACTAAAATCTTCCTGAAAGTATGTAGATTACGTTAGTGAAAACCCCATCCAAATTGAATCAGTAGTTTTTGAGAAAATCGCGCACATACAAACATACATACATACATACTTACATACATACATACATACATACTCCTTTTTTGAAGTCGGTTAATAATAAAAATCTGAAATAATTAGAGTTGATAAGAATTGACCCAAGTATTGCACCGAAAATAAAACTATGTTCCTAACTAATACGGTTTTTTCAAAATCATCAAAATTCTTTCACAAACAAACTTAGGTGCGGTCAGGTTTTTTTCACTTTAGACGTCCAAAAATGATACGGAACCCTCGGTGCGAGTACGAATCGCACTTGGCCGGTTTTTTGTAGAGAAAATTGCGCTTGAATGGCCGTTCAAAGTTACCATGACTTTTGGGCAACTTTTTCAAATCCGACTGGTAATTCGGAAAACAAACTCTTCAGCATTCTAATATACCTATAGATTAAAGTTTTTTAAATTCGCCCCGCGTCCGCTCGTCTCTCGCCCCACCACAATGACACAAGCGGTTTGAGTCCGCCAACAGTTCAGCACATTTTGCGGCCTGCCATGTCTACCCCTTTTGTCCCCATTAATAAGGGATGACAGACTGCTTAGCGGATCGATAGGGGGTGAAACATTGCGAGTTTATTTTAAAAAGGGTTGAGTTTTTCGCGGTAGGGAGATAATTAGGAATTACATAATGTAAGACAGTTTTACCCTTTGGGTACGGAACCCTAAACATGTATGTAATACACACATAACATACATGTTTAGGGTTCCGTACCCAAAGGGTAAAACGGGACCCTATTACTAAGGCTCCGCTGTCCGTCTGTCCGTCTGTCACCAGGCAGTATCTCATGAACCGTGATAGCTAGACAGTTGAAATGTTGACAGATGATATATTTCTGTTGCCGCTATAACAACAAATACTAAAAACAGAATAAAATAAATATTTAAGGAGGGCTCCCATACAACAAACGTGATTTTTTTGCTGTTTTTTTTCTCGATCTTTATAAAGATTATAATATAGTGTCTTACAGAACCCTTCGTGCGCGAGTCCGACTCTCACTTGGCTGGTTTTCCAGTTATGTTATTTGTTACTTGAAGTAGGAGGAAGTCTATTGCTATTAATTAACCAGGCATAAGTCCAAACTTCGAACTGAGTATTTTTAATGGAAAAAACCTAATAACACATAATAATACTAGCTGTTCCCCGCGGTTTCACCACCACTGCCCGGCTCCCAAGGGTTGTAGCATAAGCATAAACATAATCGGCCTATAATGTTCCCACTGCTGGGACACAGGCCTCCTCTCTGTGAAAGGGAGTGGGCCGTAGTCCACCACGCGCGGGCCCAGTGCGGGTTCATGGACGTCACATGACTTCGAATTTTTGGTTCTAGGACATGCCGGTTTCCTCACGATGTTTTCCTTCACCGTTAAAGCAAGTGATAATTTTAATTTCTAATACGCACATGACTTCGAAAAGTCAGCGGTGCGTGCCTAGGGATCGAACTCGAACCATTCGCCGTGAGAGGCACATGGTTAAACCACTAGGCTATCACTGCTTCAAGGGTTGTAACGTGATGTTAAACAGCCTATACTATTTCGCATGAAACTAGCTACTATATACAAAAAGATTTTTTCGAATCCAACAGGTAGTTCCAGAGATTGGCGCGTTCAAACAAACAAACTGTTCAGCTTATTAGTATAGAAGATTTGATTCCATTTTCATTGTGAAAACGACCAAACAGTGGAATGCGCTGCCCGAGTGGGTGTTCACCGACAGTTACAATCTGGGTGTCTTCAAGTCGCGAGTGAATCGGTTTCTTCTAGGCAAGCGTGCTCCATCGTAGACCGCATCATCGCTTAACATCAGGCGAGATGGCGGTCAAACGCAAGCCTATTTACAAAAAACCTTGGTATTCCAAAAAAAACTTTCGGTTATTTTTTGTTAAAAAAGTTTTTATTTTTCCCTTTTTAGTTCTTTATCTCGCGTTAGATTACTTTGACGACTTCGTTCAACAGTAAATCTTCTACGTAGTGAGTACATTTATGCATATAACTTTGTACATAGGAATGATTACCTAATGTATTATATACTAAAACCTTCCTCAAAGTATGTAGATTACGATAGTGCCCCATCCAACCCAACCCCATCCAAATCGAATCAGTAGTTTTTGAGAAAATCACGCACATACAAACATACATACATACATACATACGGTACGAATACAGAACCTCCTTTTTTGAAGTCGGTTAAAAAAAAACAACTGATACGGTCGGGATTTGAACCCGCGACCTCAGCTGTACCGTGGCGTCTCTCTAGCCAAGTAGCCACTAATCTACACTGTCCTCATACCTGCATCGGTTGAAATGCGTCAGTTGAAACTTTAAATCTCTATAATGCTCCTCTTACGAGCACTTGATGTCATCCTCAGATCATATAGAAACAAGGAGATATGCCATCATAGCAAATTAGTACGGGAACAACTGTCGCCACTTTTAGTAAATTTTTCAACACAATTACAACCGCCCCTCGTGAATATAAAGATCTCCCACACATTAAACATTCCGCACACCCTCAATCTAACACTGTTAATCGTCACTCAACACTAGCACTAAACTAAAACACTGTATTTACTCGTATATCATCGATCGTGTTCGGTTCGTCGCCAGCGTGTACTTTTGTACTACGCCCAATTTACTCAAGCTCAATAGCGCCTTGGCAGATCTCCCTTGTTTCTATGATCTGAGGTGTCATCTATCGGAGACTAGTTCAAGACTCCAACTCACAGGCAGAGGTCGTGAGTTCATGTTCATATTCTCCCTAGGACGGTATCTGCAGGTAAATTTGAGGTCCCCAGAGTACGTAACTACTATGGTGACTAGTGATGGGTTTCTGCCCGGGCAAAAACCCCGAAAAGATTTTTTGCCTCGGCAGAAACCCAACTATATAGATGGGTTTATGCCCGGGCATAAACTCGAAATGGGGTTTTTGCCCGGGCAGAAACCCATCACTAATGGTGACAGAACGCTAGATAAACGAGTACCGTACCTTCTCAACAGTTTGCCTGCAGATATTAGAAATGAGACCAAGAAAGGTAAATTTGCTAAATTACTCAAACAATTCTATCTTCAGACTTTGTAACTGCGCGATCTGTGTAAACATGTTTCTATACCTATGTACCTACACCTAAAATTATAATATTGAAGGATCTGTTCCCACAGACAAACTGTGAAAACAGTTTTGTGGGGCTTTGTTTAGTTATATGAATATTGTGAAACGTTGATAAATAAAGATACATGTACATATCGGGTGTAAAAAAACCCTTAACGAAAACTGAAACCACATATTCTGCCCATCAATACGATGATTTTATTGTACTGGATCATACCTGGGAACCGTCTGGTTATGGAGATATTGAAGGTTAAAGTTTCAATATTTTTTTTTGTTTTTCACGAATACGGCACCGGGCGGCCGCGCAGCGGGGTTCGGGGGCCGGGGTACACCTATACACCACCTCCCCCATCCCGTACAAATCATCACACCCATAGGCCCAGTCAGTAGCGCGTATTGACAAAAAACAGCTGTTTTTAAAACCTAAAAATAAAAGTCGTTTCCCAGCAATTTTTTTTGCTCAATGTTACTTAGTTACACGTACAGAATGCGTAGGTGTCGGCTTGGTGATGTGTCTTTTTACACCCTGTATATACATGTCCCGGCTGTGACCGGACCGTGTGTCTTGGACAAAAATATTTATCTATATTAATTTGTCTCTGTTATACGGGACTAAGAGTCCCGGACCTTTTAAAGGCGTGCGCGGGGCCGAAGCCAACACGTAGAGGCCCTTTATGACAGCTTTTTAATAAAATTTAATGCTGACATAGCTGGTGATTATCCTTGTATGCACTATAGAAATACACCCAAGGACAACCACCAGCTTATGCAGGACTATTGCAATATATATGTGGAAAAAATAAACTACTTGGGCTATTGTGGTGGGATGGTAGTGGACTAAGTTAAAGAGAACTATAGGAACCTATGGCGCCTGCCGAAACAATGTATGTGCACACGTAAAAATGGCAGACGGAGACTTGCCAACTCACTAACTGGGCCCCCTGAAAAAAGTCGCTCGGGTCGCAACAAAGGGGGCAACAGGAACGTGAGTGGCTGAAGGGTGGAGAGGCTTTGCTGGACTTTAAACTCAGATCACTTGCTCCCTGAGGCTCCGGCATCACTGGCCCACTCACCACTTACGCTCAGCATCCACCCTCCGAGCAGAGGTGTTCTGCTCTAGCGACTCCACTCTAGACGGCCAATGAAGGCAAGCTAGAGGCGGGAGACCTGTTCCTCGTCAGTGTTCACTAATATTATTAATCTGAAGAGTTTGTTTGTTTGCGCTAATCTCTGGAACTATCTGGATATGAAAGATTATTTTTGTATATGATAGCCAGATTCATGAGAAATAGTATAGGCTTTTTAACATCACGCTACGACCCTTAGGAGCCGAGCCCTAAATGTAATATTCCTTATATCCTATAGGTGTTGGAAGTTTTTTTTCAGTAGGTACCGATTCTCGTTCACCACTTTTTAGTGTCCTAGGTTTTTTAACACATAAATCTACAAAAAATATAAAACGTTCTTTTCTATAGACGCAAAAAAGTCATGTTAAACGGCCATTTACAATTTATCGGACTGTTATCACCTGTTATCTTGTTGGTGAACTTGGCCCTAAGAAAATCGTGATAAGCTCAATGATATTATAAAGCATAGATACGATACCCGCGATCTAAAATGGCAACAAAAAAGTAAGGTAATTGCCCACCATTCATTTAGTCATGCAACAACAAGTTTCGTGGCTGAACGTTATTTCTTGCAAAATTTTGTGAAAAAAATACCCTACTAATCAAGAGGTATGCTAAGCAAGGCATTCGTTTTCTTTCTCTTTTTAGGGTTCCGTACCAAAATGGTAAAAAAGGAACCCTTATGGTGCGACTTCGTCTGTCTGTCTGTCTGTCACACCTGATTATTTCAGCAACTACTTATGCTATCGACTTGAAATTTGGAACAGTTATAAAGAATGCTTGTTCAACTTTATTGCAAATGAAAAAAGTACAAAAATATTTTTATTTTCATTGCAAAAGGGGCCGGAGTGGGGGTCCGAAATTTTAAAGTGGGGTTACTAGGTCAAGTGACATATCATATGAAAGGGCTTGATCTGCACATTTCAACATATATTTTTATTTTATTTTATATCTCACAGTTTTCGACATATGATGAAAAATTTTCAAAAAAAATACAATTCCCCCCCTTATATCCGAAGTTTACGGGGCGAAAAATCTGAAATAATTAGAGTTGATAGGAATTGACCCAAATATGGCACCAAAAATAAAACGATGTTCAGTTTTTTCAACAACAAAATTAGTTATTGTTAGAATAAAAGAGATTTTATTTATAGGTATAAGATCTTTTTATTCAACAAGTTTTATTTTTCTACTTTTGTATTTTTGTTTTTGGAATGCTCATTGTTTACTTGGTAACTGTCTACTTGGTAACTCTTCACTTGGAAAATAAATCTTGTCAAGGCATCACATCAATGTGATCTTTTATTTATCAGCTCAATACTATTCTGACACTAGTCTGAGTTAGTGGGAACGTGAAAACCTTCACGAGAGGTGCCTACTAACAGGTTATGGGCCCAGCACGAAATTCAGAAAAATAGCAGCTGGTAACGGGAGTTCGCCAGGAGGGCAGAGCTCAACGATGGCACACAATGAGGGCATACATGATGGCACAAAATGTAATATGGCTATATCAATGGAGAAATTGGATGGTAGTAGCAATTATTCAACGTGGAAGTTCCAGATGGAGCTACTTCTGATAGACGCCGACTTGTGGGAGTATACAAGTGTTACGCCTCAAGCTACCGACACGAAAGGTATGCGGAGAGACCAGAAAGCCAGAGTGAAGATTTGTATGATGGTCAAATCACATTGCCAGGTGCATGTACGCAAAGCCAAAACGGCGAAAGATGCTTGGGAAGCATTGAGAGTTGCGTTCGAAGATAAAGGTTTGAATAACCGTTGTCGTTTATTAGCTAAGTTAGTGAGTATGAAGCTGGAACAGTTCCCAACTGTGAGAGATTATGTTACATCAATGATGATGGTAGCTCAGGAACTAGAAGACCTAGGAAAAGAAGTCGACGATGAACTATTGGCTGCTTTACTTCTCCAAGGACTTACGGTGGAGTTCCAACCTATGAGATTGGGATTGGAGAACAGCAACATGGCGCTTACGACTGACTATGTAAAGACAAAACTTTTTCAAATGGAAGATAACTACATGGCGAGTTCGAGTGCAAGCCAACCGACATCAGCATTACTAACAAATAAGCATATGGGTAAGTTCAAAGCCAAGAAGGTCAAGAGAAAGATCAAATGCTTTATTTGTGATGGACCCCACAAGGCGAACAAATGTCCAGATAATCCTAAAGTGAAGAAAGAAGCTTTGCAGGCCTACGCCATGGGTATTACGACGACACCAGAACCAGGAGATTGGATCATCGATTCTGGCGCGTCGACGCACATGACAAACTGCAAGGCTTGGTTCAAAGGAAGCTTGAAGAAGACTCCTAGGGCATTGAGAGTGACCTGTGCGGATGGTAATGAAGTGTATGGTGAAGGTGAAGGTACGGTAGAATGCGAGTCAGTATCATTGACAATCGACAATGTTACGTATGTACCTAAGTTAGCTTCTAATTTGTTAAGTGTGAATGCGATTGCGAGAAAGGGTCACGTGATTGTGTTTACAGAGAATGGCTGCGACATCTACAAGAAGAATGAGTGTGAGGTGCGTGGTAAGGCTGTTGTGAAAGGTGTGGAAGAACGAGGCATTTATAAGGTTAAGTGCTGTTCACAGGGTTCTGCGCTGGCTACAACAGATTACGAGCAGCAGAGGCTGTGGCATCGGAGGATGGGGCATCTTGGTATAAACAACCTCAAGCTTCTTAGGGATAAGATGGCGACAGGGGTGAGTTTTCCTGACAACTCTTCTAATCTAGAGTGCGTATCTTGCATTATGGGGAAACAAACCAAACAACCGTTTCGCAAGAGTGGTGCGACGAGAGCTACGGAACCATTAGGTTTGGTACATTCGGATGTATGCGGACCTATACAAATTGCTTCTGTTAGCGGGTATAGATATTTTTTGACATTTATTGACGACTCAACACGTAAGACATTTGTATATTTTTTGAAACAGAAGAGCGAAGTTTTTGAAAAATTTAAGACGTTTTCAGAGAATCAATGCGGCAAGAAAATTAAGATTCTGCGCACTGATAACGGAACCGAGTTCGTGAATAAACAGATGGATGATTTCCTGAAGAAAAATGGGATCCAACATCAAGTCACGATAGACTATACGCCAGAGCAAAATGGAGTTGCCGAGAGAGCAAATAGGACTATTATGGAGAAGGTGAGAAGCATGCTCGAAGATAGTAATTTTCCGAAGGCTTATTGGGCGGAAGCAGTCCAGACATCGGTTTTCTTGAAGAATAGATCGCCGACCATTGCCGTAAAAGGAAAGACGCCAGAGGAAGCGTGGACAGGAAAGAAAGTTGATCTCAGTTTTGTTAAAATTTTTGGCAGCAAGGCGTTTATGCACATTCCAGATCAAAAGAGGAAGAAGTTAAATGCGAAGAGTATGGAGTTAACTTTTATTGGATATTGTGAAGACTCCAAAGGCTATAGACTTATTGATACTAAAACACACAGATTGTATAAGGCAAGGGATGTCATATTTGTTGAAACAGAAACAGAGAGAGAGAAGAAACCGGAAATTAAGGAGAAACAGCAGACTGAAGCAGTTGTTGAGGAACAACAGCTTAGTGTTTTCGAGCCTTCTTATATGAGCGTGGATGTACAAATTTCAGAAGTGGAACAAGCTAGTACTCCCCCAGTTTCTGAAACTGAGTCAACGCGGACGGCGGATGATCATTCTCAAGAAGAGTTTTTTGATTGCGAGTCTGACACAACTGCAGACAACCAACCTCAAGAGGTGGAGCGGAGGTATCCACCCAGAGTGAGAAAAACGAGGGAGTTTCCTGATTATGTGCTCTATCAAGCTGCAGAATCAGAAGACCCTACTACAGTTCGAGATGCACTATCAAGACCTGACAGTAGCAAATGGAGAGCAGCAATTCAGGAGGAGATTGATGCGTTGAAGAAGAACAACACCTGGATCTTGGTAAAACCAGAACAAGCGAGCAATATTGTTGATTCTAAATGGATATTTAAAATCAAAGAAGAGGCGGGAAATAGACGCAGGTACAAAGCTCGACTTGTTGCCAGAGGGTTTAGCCAGAGATGGAACAGCGACTAAACGAGTACTGAGGTACTTGAAGCGTACTAAGAGCTTTGGACTACAGTACAAGTGTACAGCTGGAATGAGCAGAGTGCAGGGTTACGCAGATGCGAGTCATCCCTCATGTTATGACAGGAGGTCATACTCGGGTATGGTGTTTCTGCATATGGGCGCTGCAATCTCATGGGAGAGTAGGAAGCAGAGGACGGTTGCTCTATCTACAGCGGAGGCGGAGTACGTAGCAATGTCTGAGGCGGCTAGAGAAGCAATCTTCCTGAAGAGGTTGTATTCAGAGATCACTGGTCAAGCTGAGGCACCTATGAAGATCTTTAGTGATAGCCAATCTGCTGTGGCTATTGCGCGGAACCCTGTGCACCATCAACGCACGAAGCAAATTGACGTGCGGCACCATTTTATAAGGGAAGCGGTCGAGCACGGGCATATTATACTTGAGTATGTAGAGACAACTCGTATGGTTGCAGATGCTCTGACGAAGCCTTTGTTGAAAGGGAAGTATGAATGGTGTGCACGAAATATGGGTGTGATGTGAGTGTGAGCGTGGTGGATGAAAGTAGAGAAATGAACTTGAGGAGGAGTGTTAGAATAAAAGAGATTTTATTTATAGGTATAAGATCTTTTTATTCAACAAGTTTTATTTTTCTACTTTTGTATTTTTGTTTTTGGAATGCTCATTGTTTACTTGGTAACTGTCTACTTGGTAACTCTTCACTTGGAAAATAAATCTTGTCAAGGCATCACATCAATGTGATCTTTTATTTATCAGCTCAATACTATTCTGACACTAGTCTGAGTTAGTGGGAACGTGAAAACCTTCACGAGAGGTGCCTACTAACAGTTATGCGGTCCGGATTTTTTCACTTTATACGTCCAAAAATGATACGGAACCCTCGGTGCGTGAGTACGACTCGCACTTGGCCGGTTTTTTTACACATAAGCACTGATATGTGTTTAAAGTATTTGCGCCATTTTTTAGTACAGTGATGTTGGTGTATGACGCGTCTATATACATTTAATATATCATTGGATAAGCTCAACTTATTTGTTTATACCTTGTAGTTTTCTACATGCATTTTCATTTTAAATGTATATTTTTTGTGAATTTGAAACATGTCAAAGCCATGTTATGCTTATATTAAGTTATTAAATATATAAGTGATTCTCAAAAATCATATGACCCGAGCGGGATTTGAACCCGCGACCTCTGCCGAACCGTGGCTAGTGCTCTGAACCAACTGAGCTACCGGGTCCCGCCCGACTCACCTGAAATTTGAGACCCCTTTGTAATACGCTTCTTAGGAGCGTTTGGCGACATCTATCGGAAAACTTATGCAGTATTTCTAACTCAATGCCAATTACTTTGCAGTTATCGGACATCGATGCGATATCACCATCTATACATTATAAATGTATATTTTTTTGAATTTGAAACATGTCAAAGCCATGTTATGCTTATATTAAGTTATTAAATATATAAGTGATTCTCAAAAATCATATGACCCGAGCGGGATTTGAACCCGCGACCTCTGCCGAACCGTGGCTAGTGCTCTGAACCAACTGAGCTACCGGGTCCCGCCCGACTCACCTGCATAAGTTTTCCGATAGATGTCGCCAAACGCTCCTAAGAAGCGTATTACAAAGGGGTCTCAAATATCAGGTGAGTCGGGCGGGACCCGGTAGCTCAGTTGGTTCAGAGCACTAGCCACGGTTCGGCAGAGGTCGCGGGTTCAAATCCCGCTCGGGTCATATGATTTTTGAGAATCACTTATATATTTAATAACTTAATATAAGCATAACATGGCTTTGACATGTTTCAAATTCACAAAAAATATACATTTATAAAGTATAGATGGTGATATCGCATCGATGTCCGATAACTGCAAAGTAATTGGCATTGAGTTGGAAATACTGCATAAGTTTTCCGATAGATGTCGCCAAACGCTCCTAAGAAGCGTATTACAAAGGGGTCTCAAATTTCAGGTGAGTCGGGCGGGACCCGGTAGCTCAGTTGGTTCAGAGCACTAGCCACGGTTCGGCAGAGGTCGCGGGTTCAAATCCCGCTCGGGTCATATGATTTTTGAGAATCACTTATATATTTAATAACATTTTCATTTTTTTTTATGACATCTGCCAAATTCAAAAACAACCATAGATAATACTGGCCTATACAGCGTGGCGCTACCATGGTGACATTAATTTAATATAATATGTATACGGTTTTACATTTTCATTTTATAAATAAATTTTAATTCCATAAAACGTTATTATTTATTAATTTATATCAAATTTTAGAAAATAGCATCTTGGAGCAACCTGTACTTAAAGAACTGTAGCCCAGCGGTCATTTGCCGGGGTCACGGATTCTAGCATCCTATCAATGAAATTAAAACGAATAAGCAATACTAATAAGATGAAACAAACGCAAAGAGTGGGCGTATTATTTAGTTTGTTCGAAAAAAGTATATTTTCAATTTACGATTTTTTTTTACCTGTCTTATTGAATATGATTTGTGGCCACTAACCCTATCCGTGTGTTCAATTAATGTCACCATTGTAGCGCCACAGTTGCCGCTACAGTAACGAACTAATTCGCTGGTACAATGATCTATAAATACTAGTCTAAAAAGTCATTCAACCATTCCTCTTGAAGTCCTCACTCCGTATATCGATCGTAACACCCGATGATGAAAGAGAGGTGTATAGTATACTATGTTCTGTCTCTTTCACTCGTCAATTGTTTCATCTGTCCCGTTTAATGCAAAATCAAGCGTTCTTTGCCGTTTGTTGTACGTTTAACGTTCCGAGTAACAGACACGCCGCCTGATATCAATGCCACTTTGTTTGCGAACGTTTGAGAGAAAATGTCACGGTGAGATTCTCCCTTGAACGTTCGCAAAAAAATTGGCAGTACTCGCGGTGATATCAGGCGGCGTGAGACATGCCGATTATAATTCACAAAAGATTGATTCATCCATATATTTGTGTTAAATTGCACTTAAGTAAATACCTCAGATCATAGAAACAAGGAGATATGCCATCATAGCAAATTAGTACGGGAACAACTGATGCCACTTTTAGTACATTTTTCGACACAATTACGAGCATCATTAAGCGCTCCTTGTGAATAAAAAGATCTCCCACGCATTGAACATTCCGCACACCCTCAATCTAACACTGTTAATCGTCACTCAATACTAGCATTAAACTAAAACACTGTATTTATACCATCGATCGTGTTCGATTCGTCGCCAGCGCGTACGTTTTTAATATTTTATTTATTTATTTTATTTTATTTTATTTGGGAAAAAAAACGATATTACATTACATATAGTACTTATTAGTATGGTATATAAAACAAAATCAATGTAATAACCACAACATTTTCCACGAATTAACAAAAAAGTATGCTATGTTGAGGACTCATTGGTAATACAAGCTAGCTATTATACAGGGAACAGTTTAGATAGTTACAAACTAGTAAACTAGTTACAAGATATATCCAAGTTGTTCAGTACATTAATAACCTTAATTCGAAAGGCATTTTTATTTAGCATAAATATATCAATATCTATGAAATGTTCATTGTACATTTGCGTGAGGCGCTGAAGGGGTGCACGTTTACCTGCGTTTGTCCGGCATGGTGCCTGATCAAACAATATGAGCAATTTGCTCAAGATCAGGCATCAAGCTCGATAGCGCCTTGGCAAATCTCTTTGTTTCTATGATCTGAGGTAAATACACATAAAAAAAACCGGCCAATTGCGAGTCGTACTCGCGCACCGAGGGTTCCGTATCAGTTTTGGACGTATAAAGTGAAAAAAACCGGACCGCATAACTTTGTTTGTCAAGGAATTTTGATGATTTTGAAAAAACTGTACTAGTTAGGAACATCGTTTTATTTTTGGTGCAATATTTGGGTCAATTCCTATCAACTCTAATTATTTCAGATTTTTCGCTCCGCAAACTTCGGAGATAAGGGGGGGAATGGTATTTTTTCAGACATTTTTCATCATATGTCGAAAACTGTGAGACATAAAATAAAATGAAAATATATTTTGAAATATGCAAATCAAGTCCTTTCATATGATATGTCACTTGACCTAGTAACCCCACTTAAAAATTAGTAGTTTTTTTTAATACGTCATAAATCGTAAACCGCAATTTACCTTTCATTCAATCAACTCAAATATAATAAAAATAAACAAGGATGGTGCGGAACTATCGGTGTAGGGTTGCCAACCGTACTCTAAAATAGAGTATTGTACTCTATATCATGTAGGTGTACTCTATAATCTTAAACACTAATAGAGTACGCTAAAATACTCTTTTTTACAACACTATACTAGTAAAATCAAAATCAAAATCAAAAACATTTATTTGCAAACCAAGTGTTACATACATCAAGATCTTAATAAATAAGTAGGCACTTACGACTTAGCGGCCTTTTGCAGGCATCGCAAAGGACGTCGGCAGTTTTGGGCTTGATATGGTACAGTAATAAAAGCTTAACCAAAAATAAAAATATATTTTAATTGTTCTTTGCCTAATTTATCTAAGAGATTAAGAATTGAAATTAAAAATTGAAATAAATAAGAAATAAAATGATTATGCCGTTTTGAAAAAACCAATAAAACAAAAACGGGTGCATGCTGGCTGACGCGTGCCTCCACAGAATATCATGTCGACAGCAACTAAAACCTTTGAATTGAGAACTCATTAGTCGGGCTGTACTTCATTGGATCATTCACACCATACTTAACCTCACTGTCACAAATACGAAGATTTCTCTTTAACCCAATTACGTACAAAAACAAATAAAAAATGAATTGAAATACTCTTGAAATACGCGATCACACGTAATTAATTTCATATCTGTACCGACATACACAATCTGAAGCCCAGCGTTCTATGGGCGCCTGCCAGTGTCCTTTCATAATTTTATGATAAGTATTATACTATGTTATATGTAGGTATCCTATATAAAATTATTATTTTGAATTTTGAATAGATCGTATCATAGTATCGTAGTATCGTATATAGTTATGTAATATTATGCAAACCTATTATCATCACCAAAAAGTCAACTAAGTATTTACTGTTAATATGTTGGTATCCCTAATTCCGCAAGCCAAGAGAGAAACAGAGCTTCATTGAAATTGATTAAAAATGAGCTCTTGATCTATATAAATTTAGAGTTAGAATGAGTCACACAATTCTTTTAAAAACCATGAAAAATTGTTGTGCTGCGAAAAGCACAAAAATTTAAAAAAGTTATAGTGTACTCTTTTTTGGTAGTCCGTACTCTTTATTAACCTCCTTTGAAGTCAAATATACTCTATTTCTTCTAATAAAAGTTGGCAACCCTACCTCGGTGCGCAAGTATGACTCGCACTTGGCCGATTTTTGATGTTGAATGTATAGTGGTATTTCTCAGATTTGCAGCCTTAACCGTACACAAATCCAAATTACTTCAGGCTGCGACTGAGGATGACATCGAAAAACCCATTATCACTTTGCCTGACTAGAAAACCGAACCCAGAACCTTACGGTTAATGGTGACGCTAGTTACTAAACCAATGCTGCTATCACACGTTTATTTAACTAAACAGTTAACTTCAAGGGACTTAACTAGCAATATATAAGTAATTTCAAACAGCCACTTAGCCCGGCGGCGTATCGCTTTGATCTTAAAGCTTTGTCGGCGCTTTGAAGTCTGACTTGCGCTTCAAGTTCGGTTATCTTAACTTCTCAAGTAGTGTTTCGTTTCAGTTAGAGTAAAAAAGATTAACTTTGTTAGTTAAGATGTGAATATTGTATTATCAATATTATATACATATATAAACTAGACTTTTGCCCGCGACTCCGTCCGCGTGGATGACAATGAAATGACCAGTTTAAATGACCTCCGTAGTCTAGGGTGGCTAGTACGACCAAGAGGTCAAGCTGTATCTCCGGTTTATCCCACTGGAAGTGCAGCAAGACGAGAACAACCAGAAATTATATGTCGGATCGATTCACCGGGACAGTGACATGCCCGACAGATATCAACTGTGCCATCCTTTACAATGTACTTTCTATAGTTTCGTTCGTTCGTCATCATTACTTCGTCCATAATTGCACAAACAAACCCTTCGGTTTCTCCAAAAAGATCACCACAACGCAGCCAGGATACGGACGCCAAAAAGTCTACATCAGGCCCGTGAAGGGCTTGGAAAAAGCGTCCGTGTAGCTCCGTGCGCTGTGTTGACAGCGGGGGACCTGCTTGTGTAAGCTGTCGGCACAGCGAATACACATTTTAAAGGGTCGGCAACGCGCATGTGATACTCGGTGTTGCGCACGTTTCATAGGCCACGGTAACCGCTTACCATCAGGCGGACCATACGTCTGTTTGCCGCAATCGTTATCTAAAAAAACCGGACAAGTGCGTGCGAGTACGACTCGCGCCCTGAGGGATCCGAAATATGCAATAGCGCCATTTATGCCGCTATTACACCATAGTAGATATATATCATATCTTGATCATAGATACTATTATGCTACTGCATACTTCTAGTGGCGCCATTTATAGAAAGAAAGAAAGAAAGAAAAACGTTTATATGGCACGAATAATACACAGACAAAATTCATACAAAATAAACAAAAAGAATAATAAAATTGCTGTGTAGTGGTTGTGCCAAATAGGTTCAGTTCAGCATGGGTGTCAGGCCACTAGGGCCTGATGCTGGTTTTCAACTGAACCCATTGTGACGTGACCGATGTAAACCAGTTTGATAAGTAGATAGATAGATTAGAATGATAGATAGGTAGATTAGAGTGATAGTATATTTTATTGAAGTAAATGTGATGAAAATAAATAATAACAAGTACGTACATACTTGTTATTATTTATTTTAGGTAGGTAGGTAGGTAGGTTTAAAAATCTGCAAAAAATTAATCTTACGGCATTCAATAAATACTCTCGATTAAAATTAGTTTGAACAAAATACGTCAATAACTTTCTGAAATCTTCACTTTTTTCAGTTTTGAGTTCGACAACTGCAAAAAAACTTATATTTGCGGTCGGAAGACTGAAATGCTTCTTGCTACGGAACCCTACACTGTGCGTGGTCCGACACGCTCTTGCCCGGTTTTTACTTTTGAGGTACAGAATCCTAAAAACGCATACGGTATTATCAACCGATATTGTCGCACCTTTAAAGTCCAGCCTTTAGAACTATAGTTCGTAAAATATAGCTTGATCTCTGTGACAGATGTCAAATCCGTACATTTTTAATGCATTTTGACATTATTTGTTCGTATTTGACATCTGTCACATATTTAGACTTTGAATTCAAATAAAACATGCAACAGTATGTATTTGGAATTGCTTTTTACTGAGCAATATTTTGTAAACATTCGTACTACGTTCCTATAATATCATACAGGTGCTTGGCAGAGAGCCAGGTGTCCGCTATCCAAGTTCATTTGAATACGGATACTTCTATGAAAAATATGTCTCGCTTATTGGATGCCATAACTCCAATTGCATATTGAAAATCGTAAATCACTGTTGATTTGTACGTGTTCCTTTAAGATAGGAATGGTTAGTGTTAGATGGTAAAATGGAACGAATCGTATGGCAATCCAATGAAATTAATTTATTAGCTTTTATTCCTACCCTGTTAGTGGGGGACAAAATCTTGCAACAGAATTTTAGACCAGTACCCCTTATCATGAGTTTTTTTGACGTATAGTTACGTTAACGTAAGCATATTTTGAATTTAAAATACAGCAGCCCTGGAACATTTTGATAAAATTTTATACAATTTGCACATTTTAAAAAATACAGAGAAATTAATTAAGTATTTAATTTATATAAATATTGTGTAACAAACGTGTATTTTGAATTCAAAATATGCTTACGTTAACGAAACTATACGTCAAAAAAACTCATGATCGGGGTACAGTTCCCCCCAAGCGAACGAGCTGTTTGAAAAACATAATTAACCTCCATGACAGTAGGTAGGTACTATGGAGGTGGTCTCATGATGATTCCGGGAGGTGGCCATGGGAACTCCTCAACTTTTTAACTTAACTCCGTCGTGTTTGGGCTCGTTGGATTTGTTTTGACAAGTACCTAGATGATTTCCAGGGTCTCATGATGGAGCTGGGAAGTGTCATTATAAAAGCTTGTTTTAAAAACATGTTTTTCAACATAAAACTTTAAATTTTTAGGATACCGTACCAAAATGGTGATAAAAGTAACCCTTATGTTAAGGTACTACTTCGTTTGTCTGTCTGTCACAGCTGCTTATTTCAGAAACTACTAATGCTGTCAACTTAAAATTTGGAAAAGTTATGAAGCATGCTTGCCCACCTTTATTGCAAATGAAAGAACTTACAAAATATTTTTATTTTCTTTACAAATGGCGCCAAAGTGGGGAAATTTAAAAGAGGGGTTACTAGGTTAACTGGCATATCATTTGATAGGGCTCAATTTGCACATTCTAAAATATATTTTCATTTTCTTATGTTTTATAGTTTTCGAAAAATTAATTATGAAAAATGTCTGAAAAAATACCATTCTCCCTCCATTATCTCTGAAGATTGCAGAGCGAAAAATCGAAAAACTATTACACGAAAAATGAAACGATGTTCCTAACTAGCACAGTTTTTTTGAAATCATCAAAATTCCTTTATAAACAAACTTAGTTATGTACTTTTTTAACTTTTATATGTCTAAGGATGATACGGAATCCTCGGTGTGTGAGTTCCATACTCGCACTTGAATTATCTATAACTAATTATTTATTTATAACATCATGCATTATTTTCTCCTATCTACAGCAGGCGCGGTCCCAGACGACGTTTTTGGGGGGGGTCATACCGCAGCTGAAGACTTTAGGAGGGGGTTTAACCCCTACGATGCCGCTATTACATACTTTTTCTAGTGGCGCCATCTATGAGCAGATACCTCGAACTTGCCATGGACAGACGGACGACAAAGTGACCCTAGAAGGCTTGCGTTATAATGTCTTAGATTTTTGCAATTACTATACATTAAAATAAAACAAATTTAAACAGATTAAATCGCGTATATTTCTGATTTTTCCTAGGAAAAAGGGTACCGTTTTTCCGTTTGAAGTAGGTACGGAACCCGAAAAACTGAAGTGTTAACCGACTTTGTCGATATCTAATACATAGGTAGGTGTTCATTATTCTTTGCTAAGGTACCTTTCCGCTTTCAAGACTACCTATAACAATATTCGACGTTAAATTCCCATCTTGGCGGTTAGATCAAAGGGCGGCAGCACAAAGAGCCGGCGTCTCAAAGAAAATTTCCGTTTCTCCAGTAGATTGTTTTTATAGGACGTTAACTTAAATTTATCTGTAGTTATATAACATTATGACGGTTCTGAAGGGGTAGGCAGCGGTGTATAGCGTTACATCTATACAATAAAAAAAAACCAGCCAAGTGCGAGTCGTACTCGCGCACCGAGGGTTCCGTATTAGTTTTGGACGTATAAAGTGAAAAAACCGGACCGCATTAACTAAACTAATTAAGTTTGTTTGTCAAGGAATTTTGATGATTTTGAAAAAACTGTACTAGTTAGGAACATCGTTTTATTTTTGGTGCAATATTTGGGTCAATTCCTATCAACTGTAATTATTTCAGATTTTTTGCTCCGCAAACTTCGGAGATAAGAATGGTATTTTTTCAGACATCATAAGTCGAAAACTGTGAGACATAAAATAAAATGAAAATATATTTTGAAATGTGCAAATCAAGTCCTTTCATATGATATGTCACTTGACCTAGTAACTCCACTTTAAAATATCGGACCCCCACTCCGGCCCCTTTAGCAAAGAAAATAAAAAGATTTTTTGATATTTTTCATTTCCAATAATGTTGAGCAAGCATTTTTTATAACTGTTCCAAATTTCAAGTCAATAGCCTTAGTAGTTGCTGAAATAAGCAGGTGTGACAGACAGACAGACAGACAAACAGACGAAGTCGCACCATAAGGGTTCCTTTTTTACCATTTTGGTACGGAACCCTAAAAACTGTAAAAAAGCCGTGTCTGTACATTGAAGATATTCCAGTAAAAACAGTCGGGATAGGGTACTGGGACGTAACCATACCCAAAGATTGTTTTTTTGTCTCTGTGTGCGCATCACGCAAAAAGTACTGAACGGATTTTGATGTAGTCTTTCAGGGCCCCAAGTCTGTTAATGCAATTGTTATAATCGTGTCAGAATAGTGTCTCAATGGCATCGTTTTGACCAATGACGAAAGAGTTAGTCTTACTCTAAGCCAATGACCGCTTAGGTTTTGATGGTAATGGTGTCGTTATGACACCATTCTTACACTATTCAAATAGCAGAATTGGGGCCCAGTTTGATAGATTGAGGTCCAACTTAAAATCTAAGCCATATTTTGTCGAATTCTAGTGGGATGAACCAGAGATACAACTTGACCTCCTGGTAGTCCTACCAGTCATCCTGCAGTAAGGAGGTCATTTAAAATGGTCGATTTTAATCAAAGTTAAATAATTATCATGATAATTGTTTTTCTTTGATAATTTTATCAAAATAATTATCATTCATAATTATCGAGATATTTCTTGATAGTCATCAAGAACTACGAAACACAGCTCTTAATATTCATTTTTGGTAACTTAAAAAAGGTAATTAATAAAATCCGTCGAAAAACGACCGAGGTATACATGCACAAAAAATTTAAATAGAAAACCTCTCCATTTCAAAATCGGTTCAAAACTTACGATCAAACTGAAACTAGATTATTGAATACTACAGTTTGAAATGACAGATGAACTAGAAAATGGCGGCGTGCCAACCAAAATGGCGGACGTTTTGGCGCGAACGCTTGGGAGTTAAGTTATTATAGGTAGTTTCTGGGAAACGGGATACACATCTATAGTAGACAAAGTACGTTTAGTGGTCGCAAGAAAGAAAATGCATTTATTTGCGTTAATATGACGCACAAAAATAAAAACAATAAAGACCCGTCTTTATTATTTTTTGAAAAAAAAACTGTAGAGAAAATATCATCTGCGCAAAACGGCCATCGGTCAGCCCCCGTATTCACAACGCTTCGATTCGACAAGTCGTACGTCTATCTTGTTTTGGCATTAAGAAAGCGAGCGAGATAGACATACGACTTTCCAAATCGGAATCGACTCGAAGCGTTGTGAATACGGGGGCAGATCACGAATAATTTAGTTAGACGTATGGATGGTACCTATCGTAAATCTATACTTCTTTACTAATATTATAAAGAGGAAAGATTTTTTTAGTTTAGTAGCCTCGCAGATCGATCGATCAGCGCGGCCGTCATTTAGCCACGAGCCCCTCATTAAATACTTTACTTTATTCTCTGTATTATTAAATACTTTACTTAATTCTCTGTATTTTTAAAAATGTGCAAATTGTATAAAATTTTATCAAATTTGATTCGATTTACATGAGACGAGCGAATGCTAATTCTATCCCCACTCTATTAAATTCTTTTAGTGTAAACAGACGTAGAGCATTCTGTTCTATTGTGTTTGGGGAATGGAGGAACGAGGTGGAATGTCCCTCCATTGAAAAGGGAGGTGTTATGGTCTGGCGCGCCACTGCCCCCAACAATTGATGTCGGGTTTCTGTATATATGCAAATCGCTGTGAAAACTCTGCTTGCGCGATGTAGGATTCAGCCAATAGTCGTCATGTAGTGACATTCACTGTTAGCTGTCTAGCTGTGTTGGTAGTCTTCGCTGTTGCCGGCAGATGTCGCTACATGTGCAAGAACTTTATCCTAGTTCATGGTTCTCATTTTTGCTCGTTGATATTTTGGTGTACACGCTTTTGTTTACACAAAGATATCAAGCAAGAATGCTCTTGTTCTAATCTAGCTCTTTGTTCGTTTGGTTTAAATCGACTTTAAGGTTACTTCCCCAGTCGAGCTGCTACAAATTTGAGCGAGTTATCCCACTTTGCCCTACCGCATTGCAAAATATGCTCTGGATCACCCAGACTTGCTATATGCGCAGTGGCGTAATTTAAAATTTGGCGCCCTGGGCCTATAAGGTTTGCTGAGCACAAGGGGCGGCGCGAGAGGCGGATATGCCCCTCAGTCTGCCGCCCCGGGCCATGAGCCCCATGGTAAATACGCCACTGTCTATCGGTTGGTATTAATCTTCCCCAAGACGGAAGACCTTTTTAAGAGGTATCCCAAAACCCAAAATAACCGGTCCCTTTAAATTATATACATTTAAAAATTAAACCAAAAGACCCGTTTCAATGGTCCTCAAAACTTTAGCCAAGTCTTCCCCGGCGTCTATTTTGGTATCCCCTGTAATGAATTCAAAACTTTTGTTCAAAAACTTTTTGGGAGTTTTTGAATTTACATTTGAATAAACAGAAGGGAATCTTCGCGAGTTGGGCTTTCTTTTTTGGTGCAAACAGATAAGGGCACAGACAGGGTGCAAGTGAAGTCGTGCTGTGACTAACTCTCTTATTACAGAACGTTACTCAAGCACAGGTGTCGTCTTGAGCATAGATTTAAAGCCATTCGATTGGTTGAATGTGCCTCCCACGGCGAATGGTTCGAGTTCGATCCCGAGGCACGCACCGCTGACTTTTCGAAGTCATGTGCGTATTAGAAATTAATTATCACTTGCTTTAACGGTGAAGGAAAACATCGTGAGGAAACCGGCATGTCCTAGAACCAAAACTTCGAAGACATGTGACGTCCACCAACCCGCACTGGGCCCGCGTGGTGGACTACGGCCCACTCCCTCTCACAGAGGAGGCCTGTGTCCCAGCAGTGGGAACATTATAGGTCGATTATGGTATGCATGCATGCATGCTTATGATTGGTTGAAACTAGTTTTAAGCTATGCTCAAGGAGAGATTTATGCTTGAGTATCGTTCTGTAATATGAACCTAAGGGCCGTAAGATCAATCGCAGCATAACCACGGAAGAGAGTTTATCTCCCGTCTTCGATTGTTTTCTAGTATAAAAACCTCAGATCATAGAAACAAGGGAGATGTGCCAAGGCGCTATCGAGCTTGATGCCTGATCTTGAGCAAATTGCTCATATTAAAAACGTACGCGCTGGCGACGAACCGAACACGATCGATGGTATAAATACAGTGTTTTAGTTTAGTGCTAGTGTTGAGTGACGATTAACAGTGTTAGATTGAGGGTGTGCGGAATGTTTAATGCGTGGGAGATCTTTTTATTCACAAGGAGCGCTTAATTATGCGCGTAATTGTGTCGAAAAATGTACTAAAAGTGGCATCAGTTGTTCCGGTACTAATTTGCTATGATGGCATATCTCCTTGTTTTTATGATCTGAGATAAAAACCCAAAGAAATAATCAAAGACGGGAGGTTAAACTCTCTTCTGTGGTTTAAACTACGATTGATCTTACGAACCTAAGTTATCCATTTTCATTACAACTAGCTTCAACTAATGGACAAACTAACTGACAACTAGGTATATCTTGACAATTCAAAGTGCCTGTAAATGGTCCAATTGAAATAAATGTTTTGACTTTGACTTTGACATTATCCTAAGATATCGTAAGACAGGTAGGACATAGCAGGATATTTCGCTCAAATCTAGACCAGTCCGACTGGGGAACCTCCACCTTACAGAATATCACAGCCAAATAACTCGAATGCAATTTACCAGCAAGAAACTCTTCTAAGGAACTTGTTTTCAAAAATTCTAACTTAATACTTAGATGTTAAAGTAAGTTTTTTTGTTTATTTGGACACAGCAGACGCCCATAGAACGCTGGGCTTCAGATTGTATATGTCGGTACAGATATGAAATTAGTTTGGTGTGATCGAGTATTTCAAGAATATTTAAATTCATTTTTTATTTGTTTTTGTACGTCATCAATTACGTACGTACGTACGTTAAAGAGAAATCTTCGTATTTGTGACAGTGAGGTTAAGTATGGTGTGAATGATCCAATGAAGTACAGCCAGCCAGACTAATGAGTTCTCAATTCAAAGGTTTTAGTTGCTGTCGACATGATATTCTGTGGAGGCACGCGCCAGCCAGCAAGCACCCGTTTTTGTTTTATTGGTTTTTTCAAAATGTCAACGGCATAATCATTTTATTTCTTATTTATTTAGATTTTTGATTCCAATTCTTAATCTCTAAGATAAATTAGGCAAAGAACAATTAAAATATATTTTTATTTTTGGTTAAGCTTTTATTACTGTACCATATCAAGCCAAGAACTACCAACGTCCTTTGTTTGTTTGTTGCCTTTTTACTCCTAAACCACTGAATCGATCATCATGAAACTTCGCATATACGTTGTCAGTGGTACAGAAAAGGACATAGGGTACCGTTCATCCAGAAAAAGAAGTACTGTTACCGAGAGAAAGAAACAATAACTTTCGAGCTTTAAGACGCTAGATGGCGCTACATGTCACGGAGACGATGTCACGGGCAAAGTTCTAGTACTACTATACATATACAAACTGTCCCAAAATTCAACGATAAGTGCCAAGGAGTGGGCAAATTTATGACTATCCAGGGAAAAATGAAAAAAAAATATCTGACTCATATTTTTTTAAGCTAATTATGTTTATAAAATACTTTTAAAGACACTCTATACAATATTTTTAGGTAAGTATTGCTACTACAATAACAATGATATTTGGTGTAGTCTTAGTACTTAAAAATATCGTACAGCGTGTCAAAAAAAGTATTTGAAAAAACTTATTTAACTTAAAAAATATGAGTCTACATTTTTTTTTCCTGGATAGTCATCAATTTGCCCACTCCCTGGTGCCAGCTTATCGTTGAATTTTGGAACACCTTGTATATAAGCATAAGTATAAGCTAAAGAAAGATCTAGTGATTTACCGAACCAGTAAAAAACTTTTTTTAACAAAAAATAACCGACTTCAAAAATCCACTACAAAGAAAATAATAATTTTGGTTTCGGAAGTCGGTGGCTTTGGTTTTTGTTTGCTTTTTTTGCCATCGACTTCCGAAACCAAAATTATTATTTTCTTTGTAGTGGATTTTTGAAGTCGGTTATTTTTTGTTAAAAAAGTTTTTTATTTTTCCCTTTTTAGTTCTTTATCCCGTGTTAGATTACGTTCACGAATTCGTTCAACAGTAAATCTTCTACGGAGTGTGTACATTTTTGCCTATAGCTTTGTACATAGAAATGATTACATAATGTATTATATACTAAAACCTTCCTGAAAGTATGTAGATTACGTTAGTGAAAACCCCATCCAAATCGAATCAGTAGTTTTTGAGAAAATCGCGCACATACAAACATACATACATATATACATACATACATACTTACATACATACATACATACATACATACATACGGGACGAATACAAAACCTCCTTTTTTGAAGTCGGTTAACAAAGAATTAAATGTGGCATTTAACTACATCGGCAGATCTTCGTGTGAACTTAAAAGTTTGCCACGTCTTTGGCAATGTCGGAGCCTCTGAGGCACCAATAGAGGTCACTCAGGGCATACGTACAAAGGGTAGGCCAGTTGGCGCGACATGGTTTAAAGGTCGACTCCATACTTATATCTCATAGCTGTTTCGCAACTGCAATAACATCATATTTCTAGCAAATAGAGAATTATGTTCCCATAAATAAATTCTTAGGAGTGTGAAGATACAATGGAATACTTCGCTCAGATCTAGAGTAGCCTGATTGGGAAACCTCCACCTTACAGAACACTACAGCAAAATAACGCTACTGTTCGATAGTGTTGTGTTCCTGTGGTGAGTAAGGTCGCCAGAGCTGCTGAGGATGCGCTGTGTTGACAGCGGGGGACCTGCTTGTGTAAGCTGTCGGCACAGCGAATACACATTTTAAAGGGTCGGCAACGCGCATGTGACACTCGGTGTTGCGCACGTTTCATAGGCTACGGTAACCGGTTACCATCAGGCGGGCCGTAAGCCTTGTTACCATCATCGTCGTATAAAAAAAAACCGGACAAGTGCGAGTATGCCTCGCGCCCTAAGGGTTCCGAAATATGATCATAGATGGCGCTACTGCATACTTCCAATGGCGCCATCTATGAGCAGATGGCTCCACTTATGGTCCGGTGACTGACGGCGGACAACAAAGTGATCCAATAAGGGTTCCGTTTTTCCTTTTGAGGTACGGAAACCTAAAAACGTGTGCGGTTGGGAAACCCCTGTCAGGAACAAAGTTCCTAATGCTTCATAAATAATAGAAAGAGACAAACAAAGAGGAAAAGTCGAATGCTCATAACGCCTTTTCTTTACAAAATGATTTCTCAGTCAACTTCTACCGCAAGCCGGGTTATGGACCTTCATTCCAAAAAAAGGGTCTGGTACGGAACCTAGATTGCGGGCTCCACTCGCTCCTGACCAGTTTTTAGGGTTCCGTACCTCAAAAGGAAAAACTCAAGGATCAAGGATCACTTTTACCCTCAAGGATCACTTTATTGTCCGTCTGTCATGACCATGAGTGGAGCCATCTGCTCATAGATGGCGCCACTAGAAGCATGCAGTGGCGCCATCTATGATCAAGATATGATATATCTACTTTGATGTAATAGCGGCATAGATGGCGCTATTGCTATTTCGGAACCCTTAGGTCGTACTCACACTTGACCAGTTTTTAGGGTTCCGTACCAAAACCATTTTGGTACGGAACCCTAAAAACTGGTCAAGTGTCAAAAAAGGAACCCTTATGGTGCGACTTCGTCTGTCTGTCTGTCTGTCTGTCTGTCTGTCTGAAATTTGGAACAGTTATAAAGAATGCTTGTTCAACTTCATTGCAAATGAAAAAAGTGTAAAAATATTTTTATTTTCATTGCAAAAGGGGCCGGAGTGGGGGTCCGAAATTTTAAAGTGGGGTTACTAGGTCAAGTGACATATCATATGAAAGGGCTTGATCTGCACATTTCAAAATATATTTTTATTTTATTTTATGTCTCACAGTTTTCGACATATGATGAAAAATGTCCAAAAAAATACCATTCCCCCCCCCCCTTATCTCCGAAGTTTGCGGGGCGAAAAATCTGAAATAATTAGAGTTGATAGGAAATTGACCCAAATATTGCACCAAAAATACAACGATGTTCCTAACTAGTACAGTTTTTTTCAAAATCATCAAAAATCCTTCACAAACAAACTTAGTTATGCGGTCCGGATTTTTTCACTTTATACGTCCAAAAATGATACGGAACCCTCGGTGCGCGAGTACGACTCGCACTTGGCCGGTTTTTTTAATCAAACACCACAGTAATTCACAACTTATGGTGGCAATAACACGCAATATGTTTCACTCATAACATTGTGTTATATTTTCCGTAAAGTATTCTTATTCGTGGAGTGAATACATAATCAGCTATAGCGTGCCCACTGCTGGGAAAATCTCCTCTTTGTGAGAGGGAGTGGGCTATAGTCTCAAATCATAGAAACACCGGAGATGTGCCAAGGCGCTATTGAGCTTGACGCTTTCATACGGTCACATTGACCGTATATAAAAAGTACACGCTGGCGACGAACCGAACACGATCGATGATATAAATATAGTGTTTTAGTTTAGTGTTAGTGTTGAGTAACGATTAACAGTGTTAGATTGAGGGTGTGCGGAATTTTTAATGTGTGGGAGATCTTTTTATTCACAAGGAGCGCTTGTAATTGTGTCGAAAAATGTTCTAAAAGTGGCGATAGTTGTTCCCGTACTAATTTGCTATGATGGCATATCTCCTTGTTTCTATGGTCTGAGGCTACAGTCCACCACATGGACCCAACATAGCGTTGAAGGAATTTTTATGTGAAACGCACTATTATTATAAATGCACTAACTCCCACCCGCGGCTTCGCCTGCATTTTCCGGGATAAAAGGTTGATTTTTTAAAATAAAAGTTTTATCAATGGCAAGCCTACACGTTTAAGTATACACTTCTAAGGGCGGTTTCGCACTACGTCCGAACCGAATCCGAGAATATTCGGTCCGAAAAAAATATGGATGAAAACTGTGAAAAACAACTCGAAATCGGATCGGACGTAGTGCGCAACCACTTATACAAATAGTACTACGGCTACTTCGGACCGTCTTTTCTCGGATTCGGATCGGACGTAGTGCAAAACCGCCTTAAAATAAACAACAGGGTTTTTGTTACAAGCCCCCTTACTTATAGACGAAGATTAAATTAATAAAAAGATCTGGCAATTATCATCTCTTCATGTCATACTGACAAGGATAGTTGTATAAAGGGTAAAATTAAAACCAGTACGGATATTTTAGGAGGTGAAAGTACTCATGAATATGATCAACTTTTATTATGGGACCGACACTGAAATATGAAAAAAAAAATCAGCTGTTCCCTACAAAAATGCACTACAACACGACCAAAATGTATGGAACAGCTGATTTTTTTTTCATATTTCAGTGTCGGTCCCATTATAAAAGTTGATCATATTCATGAGTACTTTCACCTCCTAAAATATCCGCACTAGTTTTAATTTTATCCTGTATTTAATCAGTGGTTAAAGTTAAGAGTCATCTATAAGTAAGATGGTGTATAATCTGAGAAAAAGACTATTTTTCGCGATACATACATCAAAGTAATTATACTACAACTGTCTATGTTTACACAAAAAGCTAGAGCTAAACGACGTTTAGCGTGGTGTTGCCCATTAAAAAATTAGGTCACGGCGCATTATATCCTATCCTAGGCTTTGTTTAGCTTGGAGCCAAATGGGGGTAGCTCAGATCATAGAAACAAGGGAGATGTGCCAAGGCGCTGTTGAGCTTGATGCTCTGATACCGCTCTGATACCGATACATTGACCGTATAACAAACTTACACGCTGGCGACGAACCGAACACAGTGTTTTAGTTTAGTGCTAGTGTTGAGTGACGATTAACAGTGTTAGATTGAGGGTGTGCGGAATTTTTAATGTGTGGGAGATCTTTTTATTCAGAAGGAGCGCTTATAATTGTGTCCAAAAATGTTCTAAAAGTGGCGACAGTTGTTCCCGTACTAATTTGCTATGATGGCATATCTCCTTGTTTCTATGATCTGAGGGGGGTAGGCAGGTATTGAAGTCAGATATAGATTTTTTTTTACAAAAATCAACTGACTTCATAAACAGCTACAAAATATTTACTTTTTAAAACCGAGTTCAATTACTTTCATGAATTCGTTCATCACTAACATTTATGCATTTATCTTCGTGCATAAGCATGGATTACCTAATTAATGTATTACACTTAAACTATTTGAGTATGTAAATTACGTTAATGAAGAAATCATCAAAGGACACGGCGGACGCCTATAGAACGCTGGGCTTCAGATTGTGTATATCGGTACAAATATGAAATTATTTTGGTGTGATCGAGTATTTCAAGAGTATTTAAATTCATTTTTTATTTGTTTTTGTACGTAATTGGATTATAGAGCAATGTTTGTATTTGTGACAGTGAGGTTAAGTATGGTGTGAATGATCTAATGAAGTACAGCCCGACTAATGAGTTCTCAATTCAAAGGTTTTAGTTGCTGTCGACATGATATTCTGTGGAGGCACGCGCCAGCCAGCATGCACCCGTTTTTGTTATAATGGTTTTTTCAAAATGTCAACGGCATAATCATTTTATTTCTTATATATTTCGATTTTTGATTCCAATTCTTAATCTCTGAGATAAATTAGGCAAAGAACAATTAAAATATATTTTTATTTTTGGTTAAGCTTTTATTACTGTTCCATATCAAGCCCAAAACTACCAACGTCCTTTGTTCAATCGTTCCTGAAAAAATCATACATACATACATACATACATACAAACGGATCAATCTATGTTACGTAAACGTGATAACTAATTAATGTTTCTCATCGTACTATATTACGACGGACTCATTCACAAAGATTTCTACAACATCTAAATATACATTTAATACTAAATACTCATAGAGAAAAAATATTAATACAACAAAAATGTTGAATGAAAATATCGTACTTGCGTCTACGAGACCGTAGCTAAGCGCCTACGCTCGTAGTCAAGGGCTACGAAAACGTAGCAGATAGCTACGAATGATAAAATGTATGCTCATTGATAGTAATAGGTAGATAATGATTTCATTACATAAAATAAAAATAACATTGCCATTAACCACCCGGTTAATGGAAAATTAACTCTGAGTTGCTACTGCTAATTTGTTATGAGAAAACCTAATATCATTTTGCCCAATCCAGAAATAGAATTCAGGACCCCACGGTCAGCACTCACGCTTGCTACCACTAAACCACGAGAGATTCCCTCGAGGGATAAAAGTTCATAAAAAAACAATACACGAAAAACCTTTTGATTAAAAAAAGATGATTCAATTCTAAAAAAGATAATTCTTCCATTACTTTTTATCTTTTACGAAATGTTTTCATTAACAGAGAGAAATTAAACATAAATTGTTTGAAAATTAATTAACTTTTTTTAGTTCATGACAAAGGAAAGTTGTTACTGTTTTTTTTAACCGTCTTTCAAAAAGGAGGCTCTTTTTGTATCTTTGTACTGATAAAATAATATCAATTGCGTTTAGTTTAATTACTAAATAGTGGAATGCGATGCCGGAGTGGGTGTTCCCCTACAGTTACAATCTGGGTGTGTTCAAGTCGCGAGTGAATCGGTTTCTTCTAGGCAAGCGTGCTCCATCGTAGACCGCATCATAGCTTAAAATCAGGCGAGATGGCGGTCAAACGCAAGCCTATTACCAAATAAATAAATAAATACTAATCTATATAGAATCTACCAGTCCATTCTATGTGGTCCTATCGACGAATGCTGCGTATCAGTTGGACGGATAAAGTTCCAAACACTGAAGTGCTACAGCGTATGGGCAAACACTAGGACTTATCCGGACAATCAAGCAAAGAAAAGTCGCTTAACTAGGCCACGTACTTAGAAACGACCTCAGATCATAGAAACAAGGAGATGTGCCAAGGCGCTATCAAGCTTGATGCCTGATCTTGAGCAAATGGCTCATAATAAAAACGTACGCGCTGGCGACGAACCGAACACGATCGATGGTATAAATACAGTGTTTTAGTTTAGTGCTAGTGTTGAGTGACGATTAACAGTGTTAGATTGAGGGTGTGCGGAATGTTCACTGCGTGGGAGATCTTTTTATTCACAAGGAGCGCTTAATTATGCGCGTAATTGTGTCGAAAAATGTACTAAAAGTGGCATCAGTTGTTCCCGTACTAATTTGCTATGATGGCATATCTCCTTGTTTCTATGATCTGAGGAAACGACCAATATGTCCTCCTCAAGACCACCATGATGGGCAAAATCGCTGGGAAACGTAAAGTCGGACGGCGCAAAATGTCATGGCTCAGAAACATAAGAGAATGGAACGGCATCAAACCTGTAGAACAACTGTTCAGACTAGCCATGAACAAGAAAAAGTTTAAAGAGCTGACTGCCAACCTTCAATGATGGAGAGGCACTAGAAGAAGAAGAAGTCCATTCTGTACCAACACACCGCGTGATATCGTGCGAGGGAGAATCTCACCGTGACATTCTCCCTCGAACGTTCGCAAACAAATGGGCAGTTCTGTATTTGATATCTGCTTTTATAACGCCTTTTAAGAGTGTGGCGTAGATTAGTTCATTAGAAAGTTAAAATTTATAAATTGTTATGTGTATAAATATTCTGTATTGTTTATTATATAAAATTTAATTATTAATAATATTGTAATTTCAAATATATATTTAATGTTAATGATCGGTCCGCTAATGCGCCTACGCTAACGCTTTCAAATCATTGTTATTACAACGCTTAACGCCAGCCTATATTATTATTGTGTTCATTGTGCTTTCCTCAATCTGTCTACTCTTTCTTTCTACTTCGTACTCTTGACTCTTATTGTGCTGTGGACTTGTATATCTGTGATTACCTTCTTAATAAACTTTCGCCTTCCACTGCGTAAGTGTACGACCTTTTATTTATCTCTGCACACACCTTCAAGACTACTATAAGAGTGTTGGTGACATCTATCGGAGACTAATAACAGACTCCAACTCAATGCCTCTAACTTTGCAGCTAGAAGGACATCGATACGACGTCACCATCTATAAATTATAAATGTATATTTTTGGATTTATGGTAAGAAAATGCCATCAAAAACGGCTGGAACATTTATAATAAAATTTGCATTCAAACTTTGTTCTATAAGCATTCTTTAGCATGAAATATTAAAACAGATTTATTATAGAAAGTTTGTTTTTTTAACCGACTTCAAAAAAGGAGGTTCTGTAGTCGTCCCGTATGTATGTATGTAAGTATGTATGTATGTATGTATGTAAGTAAGTTTGTATGTGCGCGATTTTCTCAAAAACTACTGATTCGATTTGGATGGGGTTTTTACTAACGTAATCTACATACTTTCAGGAAGGTTTTAATATATAATACATTATGTAATCATTCCTATGTACAAAGTTACATGCATAAATGTACACACTCCGTACTAGATTTACTGTTGAACGAATTCGTGAAAGTAATCTAACACGGGATAAAGAACTAAAAAGGGAAAAATAAAAAACTTTTTTAACAAAAACTAACCGACTTCAAAAATCCACTACAAAGAAAATAATAATTTTGGTATTCTGAAGTCGGTGGCAAAAAAAAGCAAACAAAAACCAAAGCCACCGACTTCCGAAACTAAAATTATTATTTTCATTGTAGTGGATTTTTGAAGTCGGTTATTTTTTGTTAAAAAAGTTTTTTATTGTTTGTTTGAACGCGCTAATCTCTGGAACTACCAGTCGGATTCGAATGATTCTTTTTGTATGGCTGATGGGTCTAATAATGATCTAATGGTCTTTCTGAAGAAAAGGACTTTTAGAGTTAAACAAGTTTTTATTCTGTAACTAGCTGCTCCCCGCAGTTTCACCCCCGTCGCTCGGCTCCTAAGGGTCGTAGCGTAATGTTAAATAGCCTATACTGTTCCTCATGAATCTGGTTATTATATACAAAAATACTTTTTCAAATCCGACTGGTAGTTCTAGAGATTAGCGCGTTCAAACAAGTGGCCATTGTTCTTTTTAATTCATATTGCTGTAATTATTTTTTTTCTATTTATTCAATCAGAATGATTAAACTTACTAAGATTGTAGTATTTGCAATGACCGCAAAACGAAAACATTTTTAAAATTGTCGCCATTTTTAGGGTTACGTATACCTCAAAAGGAAAAAAACGGAACTATTAAAGGATCACTTTGTTGTCCGTTTGTCAAGACCCTTATTCTTAGAAACGGGTTGAGGTATCAAATTGAAATTAATATCAAATACTTAAAAAAGAGCCTTAAAATAATTATATTTAAATTCTTAAATAAACTAAAGAGCGTCAAAATATACTTCCGCATCGCTGTCAACTAGTGGCGTGCCCAAGACTGGCGGCATTGCCACGTTGTATGGCAATGCTTATACTTACACAATCCCAAGCTTCTCATTCATCACAATCAAAAGATACGGCCATATAAGTTACTAGACTTTTGCCCGCGACTCCGTCTGCGTGGACTACAGTGGAGTGACCAGTTTAAATGACCCCTTTAGTGTAGGGTGGCTAGTACTACCAAGAGGTCAAGCTGTATCTCTGGTTCCTCTTATCAGAATGCGAAAATGTGGCTTAGATTTTAAGTTGGACCCCAAGCTATTGAATTGTGAAAACCACATCAAAATCCGTTCAGTAGTTTTCGCGTGATGCGCAAACAATCAGACAAACAGACAAAAATTCCAAAAAAAACCTTTTTGGGTATGGTTACGTCCGAGTACCCTATCCCGACTGTTTTTTTTTGGAATATCTTCAATGTACAGACACGGATTTTTTACAATTTTATAATAGTATATAGACATTTTGACACTCACAGATAAATCAAAACCTATAAGGTACTTCCCGTTGACCTAGAATCATGAAATTTGGCGAGAAGCAAGATCTTGCAGCACAAGTAAAGGAAAATATCCGAAAATTGATCATTTGTAGTTGTATCACATAAAAAAAATGCAATTATAAACTTACATTTATACGGAACCGTCAGGGCGCAAGTTCTACTTGCACCTGTCCAGTTTTTGAAGACTTGACATAAGAGCTGTTAAATTTAATCTTCGTCTATAAGTAAGAGGATAAGTGTTAAAGTAATGTCTAGGACACGAAAAAGAGATGAACGAGAATTGGTGCTGAAAAAAAACTTCCAACACCGTCAATTATCACTTGCTTTATCGGTGAAGGAAAACATCGTGAGGAAACCGGCATGTCCTAGAACCAAAAATTCGAAGACATGTGACGTCCACCAACCCGCACTGGGCCCGCGTGGTGGACTACGGCCCACTCCCTCTCACAGAGGAGGCCTGTGTCCCAGCAGTGGGGACATTATAGGCCGATTATGCTATAGCGTCGAAGGACATTCTTAATTGAAACGTACTATAGCTATATAAAATTTTACTGTTATGCTTATATCTATAGAATTTTAGTCGGTTTTGTAGCTAGGTCGGCTTCCAGTCTAACTAGACACGGCTAGATATCAATATTTTACACGAAACGACAGCCGACAACCATTTAACCTCCCTTGTAGCAAGAATACACCGCTTTACGCATACAAATTGTACAAAAAATCGTTACAATATTCACTCAAAAATATACAAAAAATATGTCAGTAGTATATTAATATTGCAGATGTAATATTAGATATTTTTGTCGTATAGATATAAAATATTAAGACATGGTAATTTATGCGTAAAAATGTTGTCAAAAAACAGCAAATTCATTCGTGAATACATTAAAAATTAATACACAGTCATATTTTTTTAAAATCACACTTAAATCTAAGAATTTTCATGATTTTTGTGACGAAATATGAAAGTGTAAATTGTTTTCTGAAAATGCGTTAAAAAAGTAGTATAGGAAAATAGGGAAATCCTGCAAAATACATGTTTAAACTGAAATCCAAGATGGCGTGGGTGTACTGAAAATGATACAACTTATTACCTTTTAGCATTGCGCTCAGTGCATCAGGAACAAAGGATATCCTTCTGCGTCCGAAACGCCCAAAAAAAAACAAAATCTCACCAAAAAGTATTTCCATAAAACCACAAGACTGAATAAAACCGAATGCTTTCGCCACGAAGTTTTTTTACACGCAATTTAAAAAAAAAGCCACAAATTCAACGCGGTCTTTTGTTAAGCGTTCCAATTTTGAATCTCGATTATCTCGTTCAAACGAATTTCGAACGCGATAATTTAATTTTTCCTTCAAATTAGATTATTAAACGCATCAATTTATATTAATTATTGTATTTAAAAAGAATATTTTATTTATATTTTTTTGGATTAAGCGGCCGTACCGAATACCGGGAGAGTATACGAAACACTGGCTTGCAGACTAAAAAGCCTCCATGCATTGATTGGGCGTAGCTGACAGCTATATACCCCTCTCTGTCACTCATACGCATCTTCCGTCTCATTCGCACTTGAAGGCTGTCGGTACTAAAGCGAAATTTGGCTTTGCAGAGCGTGCGTTTCTCAACTGTGAGAAAATTAAATACATTAGTGTTTTCTTTTTGCATGATCGATCTACTGAGGGTGGTTCTCAATCTGTTTGGGAGTAGTTTTTGCTGTCAAACAAGGGTAGTTGTATGATGGATAATGATGAGTACTTACTAATAGACCAACGTGTATGAATAGGTCTTCTGGGTCTTAGAATTTGTCATTATAGGTATGAAAGATGGAAAGAAAAAACATTTATTTGGCACAACACAACTAGACACACAGGGCATAAAAAAAAATAATGAAAATAAAAGGTAATAATAATAAAATATACGCCATGTTATGCTTATTTGATGTTATTAAATGTACCTATAAGAGATTCCCAAAAACAACTGACACAGGCAGGATCAATAAAGAAAATAGTTTAAGTTAGAATGACCGCAGAATACTAAATAATAAATCAATAGAAATGTTATCTACTATAACAGACGCGTGCCGATTTGCAGCACAAATTTTTCGTTCCCTTACGTCATATTTTTAAACGCGCTCTCAATGTTTTTGTGTAGTGTAAGCTCAGATCATAGAAACAAGGGAGATGTGCCAAGGCGCTATCGAGCTTGATGCCCGACTTTGAGCAAATTGCTCATATTACAAACGTACGCGCTGGCGACGAACCGAACACGATCGATGGTATAAATACAGTGTTTTAGTTTAGTGCTAGTATTGAGTGACGATTAACAGTGTTAGATTGAGGGTGTGCGGAATGTTTAATGCGTGGAAGATCTTTTTATTCACAAGGAGCGCTTAATTATGCGCGTAATTGTGTCGAAAAATGTACTAAAAGTGGCATCAGTTGTTCCGGTACTAATTTGCTATGAGGGCATATCTCCTTGTTTCTATAATCTGAGTGTGTAAGACAGCACGTGCCTTACATAATTTGCTCAGAAGTGAATATCTTGGTACTCAAAGAATATTTCCTACCAGGGACCGAAAAGGTCACCCGTATAGGGGTTAACCCCGGTTATTTTTTTTTGATTAGGTGAAAAACCTTGCGTAAAGGTTAACCCGTATTCTGGGTTAATCAGCCTAATAATAACCGGTTCACGCATAGAGTTCAATTTTGTTCCTTTTTTTTAATTTTTGTTCTATTTCATTCGGCTTAATCAGCAATATTAACCGCTAACGGTATCCGTATTATAGGGTCAAACGGTTACCCTGCATTAGGATTAACCAAAAATATGGGTTAGAGATTTAGCCGGTAACCTTTTAACCCGATTAATCGGTCCCTGTTTCCTACTTTTAATCTCTATTATAGTTAGTTCCATTAGTTAAGGCTGTGCGTTGTCTATAAGTCAGTTAAGGTACTGTTTTGATGAATGGAGAGACGAGATGGAATGTCACTCCATTGAAAAGGGAGGATTCTCCTACCAAACCGGGTGTTGTTGTCTGGCGGGCCACTGCCCCGACAGTTCAAGTCGGGTTTCTGTATACAGGGTGTCCCATTCTGATTGGTCCAAGGGAAAGCCCTGGCATAGAGACATGTCTAACTATTAGACTGCAGCATTAGTTTGGGGAATTTCGGTATCGATTAAAAATAATTATTGTTACAAATTTTCACGAAAAACTGCCCATAGGCAGATTTTTTTTAATATAATTTCGCAAAACGATCTCATTTTTCATTCGAACCTTTTGCTAGAGAATTGTAGACAAAATATAAGATTTTTGGTATCTAAAAATCAATTATCCAATCAATCAATTATTTCTACTCTATACCAAACTAATGTTGCATACTGATAGATAAACATGTTCTTTTGCCGGGGTTTTCCCTTAGACGGTACGGTACTCATTGTTTAGGCTCCGCGCCGAAAACTCTTCTTGCGCGATGTAGGATTCATGACGTCACATGTATTGTAGTGACATCTACAACTTTTTCACTGTTATCTGTCTATAGCTAGGTAGGTAGTATTCGATCTTGCCAGTAGATGTCGCTGTCGCTACAGTTTTATAGATATAGCTAAAAGATATATACTTAGGCTAAGTAATTACAGTTAAACAAATAAATCCTGAAAGTTTTAAACACATTCCGAGTTCAGTTACAACGTTATTCTGCTAAGATTGATAAACTTTCAGCGTTTAAAGGGAAGTAAAACCTTATCGAAAAGGGTTGTTTGTTTTAGTAAAAGAAAGGCAACTGTCTTGACTTGTCCCCATATAACAAACCGGATAAGTGCTACGGTCTCGCACCGTGAGGGTTCCGTATAAAATGTATGTTTGTAATTGCAGAAAAAAAAATATACAACTAAGAAATAAACAATTTTAGGATTTTTTTCTTTAATGGTGCTGTGAGACCTTGCTGCTTGCATTTTTTTATAATTCTAGGTGAACGGGAAAATCCTATAGCAGGTGTCGCCAAATGGCGGTCCGCGGTCCGCATCTGGACCGCCGCCGACCCATTTTGTGTGGACCGCGAGAACACAGCAATTTGTACTACAGAGTATGTAGTTTAAAATTGTATCCCCCGCAACAAAAAATGCCATTTTTCTCATTGATATGTAATAATATGCAGTGATAGCCTAGTGGTTTAACCATGTGCCTCCCACGGCGAATGGTTCGAGTTCGATCCCGAGGCACGCACCGTTGACTTTTCGAAGTCATGTGCGTATTAGAAATTAATTATCACTTGCTTTAACGGTGAAGGAAAACATCGTGAGGAAACCGGCATGACCTAGAACCAAAAATTCGAAGACATGTGACGTCCACCAACCCGCACTGGGCCCGCGTGGTGGACTACGGTGACCCCTGCCCTATAGGTTTTGATTTTTTGCCAGTGTCAAGGGTGCAATCGGGTTTGTTTTTTTTTTTTCTAAACGTTGCCCCACATTAGGGTTTCTCCTGTATCGTGGGTGCATTTACAAACACAAATTTCACATACACAAACAGCCAGACCTATGTGCAATGCGGGAATCGAACCCGCGACACGTTGCGCAGCAGCCAATTTCTCAGCCACTGCGACAACCGTGCGGTAATTTTTAACCGACTTCATTAACCGACTTCAAAAAAGGAGGTTCTGTATTCGTCCCGTATGTATGTATGTATGTATGTATGTTTGTATGTGCGCGATTTTCTCAAAAACTACTGATTCGATTTGGATGGGGTTTTCACTAACATAATCTACATACTTTCAGGAAGGTTTTAGTATATAATACATTATGTAATCATTCCTATGTACAAAGTTGTGTGCATAAATGTACACACTCCGTAGAAGATTTACTGTTGAACGAATTCGTGAAAGTAATCTAACACGGGATAAATAACTAAAAAGTGAAAAATAAAAAACTTTTTTAACAAAAAATAACCGACTTCAAAAATCCACTACAAAGAAAATAATAATTGTGGTTTCGGAAGTCGGTGGCAAAAAAAAGCAAACAAAAACCAAAGCCACCGACTTCCGAAATAAAAATTATTATTTTCTTTGTAGTGGATTTTTGAAGTCGGTAATTTTTTTGTTTACTCAGTACTCGATTTTCATTTGATTTACAATAGGAGCAATCTTAAATATCGCGAATAAGGTTCCGTTTCTCTTTAGAACATACCGGTCGACTCTAGTTTTCCTATGTCCATCCAATAAGGAAATAATATGTCAAAGTCGAATCTGAAGACTTAGCATAAGCATATGCATAATCGGCCTACAATGTTCCCACTGCTGGGACACAGGCCTCCTCTGTGAGAGGGAGTGGGCCGTAGTCCACCACGCGGGCCCAGTGCGGGTTGGTGGACGTCACATGTCTTCGAATTTTTGGTTCTAGGACATGCCGGTTTCCTCACGATGTTTTCCTTCACCGTTAAAGCAAGTGATAATTAATTTCTAATACGCACATGACTTCGAAAAGTCAGCGGTGCGTGCCTCGGGATCGAACTCGAACCATTCGCCGTGGGAGGCACATGGTTAGACCACTAGGCTATCACTGCTTTTTTTTTTTTTTTGAAGACTTCCTGATAAATAATACTTTGTGAATTTTAATTTTGCTGGGAACTTTAAATTTCCTAAATCCGACGTAATGTATCCAATTCCGAGTATAATAAAATAGTTCCAAAAACTTTGAGCGCCGCTGCTACCAGTTTTATGACCAAATCGAGGGTAAGCAGAATTCTTAAAGTAATGATATCACACTCGTAGGTATCCTTAATTCACTGTGCTGCAGTGCTGGACATAAAATAGCCCAACATTGGGCATTGTTTTTAGGGTTCCGTACCTCAAAAGGAAAATCGGAACCCTTATAGGATCACTTTGTTGTCCGTCTGTCACCGGACCATAAGTGGAGCCAACTGCTCATAGATGGCGCCACTAGAAGTATGCAGTAGCGCCATCTATAATTAAGATATGATATATCTACTATGATGTAATATTGGCTTAGATGGCGCTATTGCATATTTCGGAACCCTCAAGGCGTGAGTCGTACTCGCACTTGACCGGTTTTTTTTTATATTAATTTTCAAGTAAAATAATAGTTCTGACTTCTGACTACTTCTAATTTCTGATTACTTCTGTATTTTTTCTTAATTTTTTCTTTGATTACTTCTGATTTCTTCTGAATTTAAATACAGCAGTCCTGTAACATTTTGATAAAATTTTATACAATTTGCACATTTTAAAAAATACAGAGAAATTAATTAAGTATTTAATTTTTATAAATATTGTGTAACAAACGTGTATTTTCAATTCAAAATATGCTTACGTTAACGATACTACACGTCAAAAAAACTCATGATCGGGGTACTTACTGACTTCTAACTTTATCTGACATATAGTTCGTTGCTTATTTGCTATCGGTAACACACAGGTTTGTCACAGGAGTACGGTCAGCAAAAATTACTTATTAATTTTATTTAAGGTAAATATTTTATTTAAGATGTCATGACGCTTGTATTTTATTGAAGGGGCAGGCAGAGCTACTAATCGCCAGTTTTTCTTCAAAAATTTTATACATGGGAGTAATAATAAATATATAAATATTAAGTAATCTATACTAATTTTATAAAGCTGAATAGTTTGTTTGTTTGTTTGAGCGCGCTAATCTCTGAAACTACCAGTCTGATTCGAAAAAATATTGTTGTATGTGATAGCTAAATTCATGAGAAATATATAGGCTATTTTTCATCATGCTACAACCCTTAGCAATGGAGGTGAAACCGCGGAAAATAGTTAGTGCATTATACAATACATCTCTGTTTACTCTTTTTGAGAATACCGGCGTGATCTCAGATCATGGAAACAAGGAGATATGCCATCATAGCAAATTAGTACGGGAACAACTGATGCCACTTTTAGTACATTTTTCGACACAATTACGCGCAAAATTAAGCGCTCCTTGTGAATAAAAAGATCTCCCACGCATTGAACATTCCGCACACCCTCAATCTAACACTGTTAATCGTCACTCAACACTAACACTAAACTGAAACACTGTATTTATACCATCGATCGTGTTCGGTTCGTCGCCAGCGCGTACGTTTTTAAAATGAGCAATTTGCTCAAAATCAGGCATCAAGCTCGATAGTGCCTTGGCACATCTCCTTGTTACTATGATCTGAGCTCGGTACCGTGTCTGTCTGGAATGTTATTATGGGAGAATATTACTCGATTGATTTGTGTGCGGCGTCAATGAATGAATTTATTTGACTCAAATACTTGTGCGAGACAAGTGCGAGTACGACTCGCGCTCTGCGGGTTCCGAAATATGCAATAGCGCCATCTATGCCGCTATCACATCGTAGTAGATATATCATGTCTTGATCATAGATGGCGCTGTTGCATACCTCTAGTGGCGCCATCTATGAGCAGATGGCTCCACTTATGGTCCGGTGACACGGACAACAGTGATCCTATAAGGGTTCCGTTTTTCCTTTTGAGGTACGGAACCCTTTAAAGTATATGAGATACCATCTATCATAAAATAAGAAGAAGAGAAAAGTTCTACTACTACTAAGGGCCAAGTTCACCGAACAGATAACAGCCAGATAAATTAGAAACGGCCGTTTAACATATCATTTTCTATATACTGTTAAAACACATGAACAAAGCATGGGGTCTCATCAGGAACAAAGGAACATTTGTTGAAATAACTCAAAATATATGGCGTTATATGTATCGATTTGTTATTGAAGTTTGCGTAAAATTGAGAACATGAAAAAATACATCATGAAAAATATTTGTTCAAATTTTGAAAAATCCTTCAAGCACGGAAAAATGTATAGCCCGAAGATAGCCCGCGCTAAATCGGTCACATTTCTTTGTATGAGATGAGGCATCTGTACGTATAGTATTATATTATCTGTGAACAAAGTGTGAGACAATAAGAAAAGTGCTATTGGGCACATTCTTAGTAAAGACAGTATATAATTAAATTACTTATTAGCTATAATGAAAAGGCTAGATTGTAATAAGATTAGGGTGCATTTTTGTGTACCTTAGGATATGAAAAAAAAAAAAAAAATCTATATTAAAAGTAATGTTAAACGGCGAACTTGGCCCTAAATATGTTAGACATATTCTCTAGACATTAACCGACTATTGTACTTGTAAAACTTAACAACTGTTATTAGTAAAATTAAGATGTAAAGTTGTAGACCTAATGCTACGTACGTAGACCCATGCTACAATGTCATACATCCGTACTACGATATCGTAGACCTTTCCTACGATGTCGTAGACCCAAGCTACGATGTCGTAGACCCATGCTACGATGTCGTAGACCCAAGCTACGATGTATTAGACCCATGCTACGGTGTCGTAGACCCATGCTACGATGTCGTAGACCCATGCGACGATGTCGTAGACCCATGCTACGATGTCCTAGACCCATGCTACGAAGTCGTAGACCCATGCTACGATGTCGTAGACCCATGCTACGATGTCGTAGACCCATGCTACGATGTCGTAGACCCGAGCTACGATGTCTTAGACCCATGCTACGATGTCGTAGACCGTGCTACGATGTCGTAGACCCATGCTACGATGTCGTAGACCCATGCGACGATGTCGTAGACCCATGCTACGATGTCGTAGACGCATGCTACGATGTCGTAGACCCGTGCTACGATGTCGTAGACCGTGCTACGATGTCGTAGACCCATGCTACGAAGTCGTAGACCCATGCTACGATGTCGTAGACCCATGCTACGATGTCGTAGACCCATGCTACGATGTTGTAGACCCGAGCTACGATGTCTTAGACCCATGCTACGGTGTCGTAGACCCATGCTACGATGTCGTAGACGCATGCTACTATGTCGTAGACCCATGCTACGATGTCGTAGACCCATGCGACGATGTCGTAGACCCATGCTACGATGTCCTAGACCCATGCTACGAAGTCGTAGACCCATGCTACGATGTCGTAGACCCATGCTACGATGTCGTAGACCCATGCTATGATGTCGTAGACACATGCTACTATGTCGTAGACCCATGCTACGATGTCGTAGACCCATGCTACGATGTCGTAGACCCATGCTACGATGTCGTAGACCCAAGCTACGATGTTTTAGACCCATGCTAATATGTCGTAGACCCACGCTACGATGTCGTAGACCCGTGCTACGTACATATAGACCTAATGCTACGTACGTAGATCGATGCTACGATGTCATAGACCCATGCTATGATGTCGTAGACCCTTGCTATGACGCCGTAGATCAAAGCTAAGATGTCGTAGACCCATGCTACGATATCGTGGATCTGTACTACGATGGCGTAGACCCATACTATGGTATTGTAAGCCCATGCTACGATGTCGTAGACCCATCCTACCATGTCGCAGACCCACAAGCAATTATAGTCCTTACGGTAGTCAGGTCTAGATTGGTCTGATTGTACAATGCATTTCACATAAGATTTTTCTTCGACGTTATGTTGGTTCCTGTCTGTTACTCTGTTCAGATCTTAATATTTCATATTTTTTTTAGATTTAGAACACTAAAAAGACGTGGACGAGAATTGTTTCTGAAAGAAATATTCCAACATGAAAGAAATGTCCCAACATCGTTAAAAACGTTGCAACATAATGAGATTCAGAGCAGCCAACATAGCGTCGAAGAGTAAGTACTCGTTAACGCAGTTACAAAAGCGAATGTCCCTAGGTCAGTACATTTAGGTGTCGTACCATATTTATGTACTAATACGAGTATAATAAGTTGAAGAGTTTATTTGTTTTACTATATAAAAATAAGTCGGGTTTTCTTTCCTGACGATATAAGTCCAGAACGGACGAACCGATTTCCACGGTTTTGCATTCGTTGGAAAGGTCTCGGGCTCCGTGAGGTTTATAGCAAAGAAAATTCAGGAAAATTTAAAGAGAAAAGCGGGAAAATCTTTTTTCACATACAGCGCCATCTCTGATACATAGCATGTACTACGGTGGCGAAACGGAGTTCGCCGGGTTTGCTAGTACGAGTATAATAAGTTGAAGAGTTTATTTGTTTAAACGCGCTAATCTCTGAAACTATCAGTCGGATTCGCAAAATTCTTTTTGTATATGATAGCTAGATTTATGAGAAATAGTATAGGTTATTTAACATCACGGTACAACCCTTAGGAGCCGAGCAATGGGGTGAAACCGCGGGTAACAGCTAGTGTACTAATATAATTAAACTTAAGAGTTTAGTTGTTTGTTTGAACGCGCTAATCTCTGAAACTACCAGTCGGATTCAAATATTTTTTTTTGTATATAATAGCCAAATTCATGAAGAATAGTATAGGCTATTTAATGTCACGCTATGACTCTTAGGAGCCGAGCAACGGTGAGGAACAGCTAGTGTACTAATATAATTAAACTTAAGAGTTTAGTTGTTTGTTTGAATCTCTGAAACTACCAGTCGGATCCAAAAAATTCTTTTTGTAAATCATAGCTAGATTTATGAGAAATAGTATAGGTTATTGAACATCACGCTATGACCCTTAGGAGCCGAGCAACGGGGGTGAAACTGCGGGGAACAGCTAGTAACAAAAAAAAAACAAATTCTGTTAAAAAAAAATTAAATACACAAAGTTAAACGGACATCAAAGTGAACGTATTACGCACTCGCTAAGTTAAAAATTAATAAAAAATCCTAACTTGCCCCCGGGGGTAGAAAGACCCCGTTTTAATACCACTGTCGCTGACAAGGGGAGGTAGACGGAATTTAACCGGTCAGAGTATCAAACATACACCGTGACTTTTAAATCATTGTTTTTATAGAAAAAACGTTGCTTGTACCCATAGTCTATAATCAAATAAAGTAAAATAATTACTTGAAAAACTTTTTGGAACGGAGTTCCTTTACGTACGTTACGTACGAGTGAACTGGGAGAAAGGACACTGGCAGCCGCCCTTAGAACGCTGGGCTTCAGATTGTGTAAGTCGGTACAGATATGAAATTAGTTTGGTGTGATCGAGTAATTCAAGAGTATTTAAATTCATTTTTTATTTGTTTTTGTACGTAATTGGGTTAAAGAGAAATCTTCGTATTTCTGACAGTGAGGTTAAGTATGGTGTGAATGATCCAGTGAAGTACAGCCCGACTAATGAGTTCTCAATTAAAAGGTTTTAGTTGCTGTCGACATGATATTCTGTGGAGGCACGCGCCAGCCAGCATGCACCCGTTTGTTTTAATATTGAATTTTTCAAAATGTCAACGACATTATCATTTTATTTCTTATTTATTTCGATATTTGATTCCAATTCTTAATCTCTTAGATAAATTAGGCAAAGAACAATTAAAATATATTGTTATTTTTGGTTAAACTTTTATTACTGTACCATATCAAGCCCAAAACTGCCGATGTCCTTTTAAGCGATGACGGCAATGACGTCTTCTGCCATTTCGCTTTTATACCTATTCAACAAACTAGCACGCGCGGCTTGGATCTATATCGATTACCTCAAAAACTACTGAACGAATTTTTATACGGTTTTCACCAATGGAAGGACACATTTCTGAGAAAGATTTTTGTATATAATTTATAAAGTGTTATGTATATTAGCCGAGCTGTCACGGTTTTTATTAAGGAAGTCGGAAAAAAAGGTTGTTTGCGCGTGTACTGCCTACACGGTTTGATATATGTGAAAACAATGTACGACAAAAACGTTGGCCTTAAATAGTTCTACAAAAAACATTCGGCTATTATATATCTAACTTTTATATTTAAGCCACAAAATCTGTTTTTATGTTTTAAAAATAACAATAAAATTAGACAATGTTTAACTGCCGGCCTAGCATGACCACGATAGAAACGGGTTTTGTCTACATAGAAATAGACAAAGTGACAGATTTCATTCATAAAACGTAGAAATGTTTCTACAATCTGTCACTTTGTCTATTTCTATGTAGACAAAACCCGTTTCTATCGTGGTCATGCTAGGCCGGCTGGACACATTTGTCAATAAAATATTAATCCTTATCCAAATAAGTAGTTTCATCATCATAAGTATTTAATGGAGATGATTTTTGGAGTTTAAAGTTTTTTATACAGACAAATAGTCTCAAAGATAACACGATGTAATCAACGCGCGACGGAGTAATTTAATAATTTTGCGACATCGCTTCATACCTGAGCAAATTTTGCGTGACTCGATTCTTTAGGATAAACCTTTGGTTAGCTAGTTAGATAAAATTCTCGGAAATTTTTGGAACTGCGTTCCTGACGGGGGTCCCCTGACCTCAAACGTTTTTTTTTTTTTTTAAAAACCACGTTTTTAAAACGGACAAAAAAATTCGACCCGCGCTCAGATCATAGAAACAAGGAGATGTGCCAAGGCACTATCGAACTTGATGCCTGATCTTGAGCAAATTGCTCATATTAAAAACGTACGCGCTGTGCGACGAACCGAACACGATGGATGGTATAAATACAGTGTTTTCGTTTAGTGCTAGTGTTGAGTGACGATTAACAGTGTTAGATTGAGGGTGTGCGGAATGTTGAATGCGTGGGAGATCTTTTAATTCACAAGGAACGCTTAATTATGCGCGTAATTGTGTCGAAAAATGTACTAAAAGTGGCATCAGTTGTTCCGGTACTAATTTGCTATGATGGCATATCTCCTTGTTTCTATGATCTGAGGGCCCGCATTAGCCAGACGTGCACTAAAAGCGATTAGGAGGAAGAGTGGGACACGTATCCGTGAATGCCATTGTAAGACTGATACTGAAATAAAAACAATTATTAAGGAAAAAAAATCATTTCAATCACCCTATTTTTATGAATGAAGTAATGGCCGACTAGTCGGCGTTTTTTGCCGACTAATCGCCGACTATAAAAGTGGCCGGATAGTCGGCTTTACCGACTAGTCGCCGACTACTCGGTACATCCCTACAACGAATGTATTATTGCAACCTCGAACTAAACGTTACTGTAACATAACATAGACAACACAACCGATAGATGTCACCAACACTCATAAGAGGCGTAAAATAAAAATTCAATTTCAACTGATTCAGGCGTGACTCTGTAGCTCAGTTGGCTAAAGCGATGCCACGGTGAGGCAGAGGTCGCGAGTTCAAACCCTGCCTGTGTCTGTTGTTTTTTAAAAACTGTTATATATTTAATAATATTGCTGTAACATGTTTCGCAACACGTTGCAGTACACGTTACAGCAGACTGTTCTGTGGTCATGGTTCGTGTTACACGTTAAGGAACCAGTAACTTTAAAGTAAGTTTAAACTAAGTTTATACTAAGGCTGAGGTTATGCGAAACGTCTTGAAGAGATCTTATCTTGATCAAGACTTTAATTGCTAAACTTAAGTAGAAGTCGACATTGTTCGTGGAACGGATGACTGGTGCGGTCGAAAAGTTTTCGAGTGAAAATAAATAAAAAAAAAACCGGCCAAGTACGAGTCGTACTCGCGCACCGACGGTTCCGTATCAGTTTTGGACGTATAAAGTGAAAAAAACCGGACCGCAAAACTAAGTTTGTTTGTGAAAGAATTTTGATGATTTTGAAAAAACTGTACTAGTTAGGAACATCGTTTTATTTTTGGTGCCATATTTGAGTCAATTCCTATCAACCCTAATTATTTCAGATTTTTCGCCTTGCAAACTTCGGAGATAATTTTCGGAATGGAATGGTATTTTTTTGGACATTTTTCATCATATGTCGAAAACTGTGAGACATATATAATAAAATGAAAATATATTTTGAAATGTGCAGATCAAGCCCTTTTATATGATATGTCACTTGACCTAGTAACCCCAATTTAAAATTTTGGGCACCCCACTCCGGCCCCTTTTGCAATGAAAATAAAAATACCTATTTTTGTATTTTTTTCATTTGCAATAAAGTTTCAAGTCGATAGCATTAGTAGTTGCTGAAATAAGCGGGTGTGACAGACAGACAGACAGACGAAGTCGCACCATAAGGGTTCCTTTTTTACCATTTTGGTACGGAACCCTAAAAATACATTTAGGCTGTCCTAAAAGTCCTCTTTCACGATGAGGTGCAGAAGACACATTGGTACTCGCACCACAAACGCTCTGAAGTTAACGTTACGGTGCGATTCCAGCAGCTGCACCCTCGGCGTGTACTTGGGCCTTTGGCGCACGTACTCCACGATGTCCTCCGCCTTAGAGGTGTAGTGTAGGCGGGAGATGTACACCGGAGTGTTCGGCTTTGCGGCACGTATACTCATGTTAGGCTCCGCAGGAACGTTTTTTTTTTTTTTTTTTTTGAGGATGGGAAATCATCAAATGACGGGTCCCGCTCTGGGTGGAGCGGAAGGGAGTGTCAGCCTCTTCAAAGTCAAAAGTCAAAGTCAAAAACATTTATTTCAATTAGACCATTTACAGGCTCTTTTGAAATGTCAAACAATATTACAATAGTTGTCAGTCGGTTTGTCCGTTAGTTGAAGCTAGTTGTCCGTTCCAAAACGTAGATTCCTATGGAGAAGAACGGACAAGAAACTCCATGGTTACTCTTTTTCAATAAATTCTGTTACAATTTCTTTGATTACAGTGATGCCCTAATGTGTGAGAACTATGTTTAGTAAGGTACAAAATAATAATAATATCAACTAGACAAGTGAAAAAACATTGTTTAGGCAGTCAAGAGATGACCAGCACCAACTGACAGCGCCCGTTCACGGACATGACGTGCGCATCAGCACCGTTCAACTCAACCATTTTGGAGGGAATCGAACGATCCAATACACACGCCACCGTCAGCGGTACCTTTAAGCGAGCATGACTTACTGACTAAAACCCACCCGTGTTCCTTCCTTAGCCCTTTATGTTTCGGGTCAGCGGTACCCCTTTCGGACAATCCCGCTTTCACCGCAGGAGCCGTGCCGCAGCGATTCTTATTCTTTTTTTTTATTTGGACCCTGTTAAGCAGAAAAGATCCAACCAACATTTTTGGTAAAATCGAGTTTAGACAAAAATAGAAAATTAAAAATTTAATAACAACCCGACCGCGGTTTGCGTTACGTCTTATCTGGTGTTATAGAACCACCAAAATAGAAAAGGAAAACAAGACATTGCAGTCGGGACCCATTATATGACTATTACCCGGAAACACTGGGTCCCGACTGCAATGTCTTGTTTTCCTTTTCTATTTTGGTGGTTCTATAACACCAGATAAGACGTAACGCAAACCGCGGTCGGGTTGTTATTAAATTTTTAATTTTCTATTTTTATTTTTCTCTTTTTCGTTTTTGATGTCTATGACATATATTATATATTTTCGGAATTGTCTCTTTAAGTCCTTCATTTCGATACCCCACATAATGATGTAACAAGAAAATAAAAAGTAAATAAGTGAAAATGTGTAAATAAGTTTAAAGTAAATAAGTGAATATATTTTTTATGTATAAGATATTTTCGTAATCGTCTCTTGAGCCCTTCATTTTGATACCCCACATGACCATGTCAGATTTTTTTAATTTTTTACAATTTCACATAATGGCGATTAAAATCCGCCATGCTGGTTTTTTTCATTTAATCCATATAGCCTATGTTACTCGCGACGTCAATACGAATCTAATGATATGTCCTATGTTAAAATCCGTTTGCTCGTTTAGTCTCTAGGAGGGAACACAGAAACGGAAATACATACATACATACATACCCACATACTAACATACAGGTGAAACACTATACCCTGCTTTTGGGCTTCACCGCAGTCGGGTAATTAAAGACATTAAGGATACGGTAGATAACTCGATTTTACAAAAATATTTGGATGGATCTTTTCTGCTTAACAGGGTCCATTTGTAAATAGGCTTGCGTTTGACCGCCATCTCGCCTAATGTTAGGCGATGATGCGGTCTACGATGGAGCACGCTTGCCTAGAACAAACCGATTCACTCGCGACTTGAAGATTCTTATTAGTTCTATGACGATGCTTCCTCCTTTGCACCCTCACGAAACCGTCATCACTATCAGCCTTGTTATTAAATATAAAAGACATTCCCAAAAACAACTGACACAGACAGAAATCGAACCTGCGACCACTGCCTAAACCGGGGCAACGCTCTTAACCACTGAGCTGGTGTCGTGTCTGAACCAGTACCCCTATCATGAGTTTTTTTGACGTATAGTTTCGTTAACGTAAGCATAATTTGAATTTAAAATACAGCAGTCCTGGAACATTTTGATAAAATTTTAAACAATTTGCACATTTTAAAAAAAACTGAGAAATTAATTATCACTATCAGCCTTGTTATTAAATAGGATATAAGACATTCCCAAAAACAACTGACACAGGCAGGAATCGAACCTGCGACCTCTGCCTAAACAGGGGTAACGCTCTTAACCACTGAGCTGGTGTCGTGTCTGAACCAGTACCCCTATCATGAGTTTTTTTGACGTATAGTTTCGTTAACGTAAGCATAATTTGAATTTAAAATACAGCAGTCCTGGAACATTTTGATAAAATTTTAAACAATTTGCACATTTTAAAAAATACAGAGAAATTAATTAAGTATTTAATTTATATAAATATTGTGTAACAAACGTGAATTTTCAATTCAAAATATGCTTACGTTAACGATACTACACGTCAAAAAAACTCATGATCGGGGTACAGTTGTAATTGGAAACCTCTTTTTACGCCTCTTAGGAGCGTTGGTGACGTCTATCGGAGACTAATTCCAGACTCCAACTTAATGTAATACCTTTGCAGGTAGAAGGACATCGATATGATATCACCACCATCACCATACATTATAAATGTATATTTTTGCGAATTTTAAACATGTTAAAGCCATGTTATGCTTATCTAATTTTATTAAATAAATAAGACATTCCCAAAAACAACTGACACAGGCAGGAAGCGAACCTGCTACCTCTGCCTAAACCGGGGCTGCCTAAACATTATACAGGGTAAAATTAAAACCAGTGCGGATATTTTAGGAGGTGAAAGTACTCATGAATATGATCAACTTTTATTTTGGGACCGACACAGAAATATGAAAAAAAAAACAGCTGTTCCCTACAAAAATGCACTACAACACGATCAAAATGTATGGAACAGCTGATTTTTTTTTTCATATTTCAGTGTCGGTCCCATAATAAAAGTTGATCATATTCATGAGTACTTTCACCTCCAAAAATATCCGCACTGGTTTTAATTTTACCCTGTATAAGCATAACATGGCTTTAACATGTTTAAAATTCGCAAAAATATACACTATCAGCCTTATTCGACGCCGTTTCTGCTGTAGTGTGCTATACGTGTTTACCTCGTTCCCGGCCAAAAGTAGTAGAAAACGTTATTCGATGGTTCACCAGGGGTATATGCTCTAAGGTGTGCCATAATAATATTATAATAATTTCTTGGTTCCCTAGCACATGATTCGACCGCTGGCGGCGATTCATTTGGGAAATCAGTGTGTACACACCGCCGACTGTACGCGACTTTACATGTGTGGTACAAGGGCTAAGCGAAGAGCGGGGTGTTTCTATAGCATTGTGTTGGAGTGTGGTGCAAACAAAATTATAAGGCTGGCCACAGACAATCGGAATGGCCCTCCAGAATTAAGAAATTTAATGGGGTATTTTACGTCAAATTGAACGATTGCGGCTGGAATCGTTCAATTTATGAATGATATCATTCAATTTGACGTAAAATATCTCATTCAGTTTCTTAATTCCGGAGGGGCATTCTGGTTGTCTGTTGCCGGCTTAAGGGGCCAGTTGTATCATCTTACGGTTACTGTAACTGTCAAATAAGTATGGTGGTTTGATGTGACAATTTCTTACTAATTATGTTATGTGCCTATGTGTTATTCTGATGTATAAGCTACATTACTATAAAGTTTCATCAAAATCCGTTTAGTAGTTTTTGCGTGAAAGAGTAACAAACATCCATACAGTCATCCTCACAAACTTTCGCATTTATAATATTACTAGCTTCCGCTCGCGGCTTCGCTCGCGTTTTTGTGATAAAAAGTAGCCTATGTGTTATTCCAGACTATAATCTATTTGTGTGCCAAATTTCATCCAAATCCGTCCAGCCGTTTCAGCGTGAAGAAGTAACAAACATACACACACACAAACACACACACACGCACAAACTTTCACATTTATAATATTAGTGTGATTAGGATTATTATTGCTGATGTTTAATTATATTTGTAGAGTATGTTTGTTAATATAAATTAGTATTGTTAGTTAATACTATTCGAGGTATATTATTGTTAATTGGCCGCACGGTTGTCGCAGTGGCTGAGAGATTGGCTGCTGCGCAACGTGTCGCGGGTTCGATTCCCGCATTGCACATGGGTCTGGCTGTTTGTGTATGTGAAATTTGTGTTTGTAAACGCACCCACGATACAGGAGAAATCCTAGTGTGGGGCAACGTTTTAAAAAAAAGAGAAAAAAAAATTGTTGACTTTCTGCACGTGTATATTACTGTAAGCGTGGAGAGTAACTGAAGTAATAAATAAATAAATCAAACGGCGGAAATATATTAACCTCATCAGTTATTATATTTTCAAGCCGCTTGTGATTGAAACGCCTTGAATCATGGGGACCGAGAGTTTATATCTTCTTTAAAAATATCGTAATAAATGTAGGCGACCTGAAAGGACCCCGAATTTCGAAACATACACATTTTTAGCATAAGCATGCATAGCATAATCGGCCTATAATGTTCCCACTGCTGGGACACAGGCCTCCTCTGTGAGAGGGAGTGGGCCGTAGTCCACCACGCGGGCCCAGTGCGGGTTGGTAGACGTCACGTGTCTTCGAATTTTTGGTTCTAGGACATGCCGGTTTCCTCACGATGTTTTCCTTCACCGTTAAAGCAAGTGATATTTAATTTCTAATACGCACATGACTTCGAAAAGTCAGCGGTGCGTGCCTCGGGATCGAACTCGAACCATTCGCCGTGGGGGGCAAATGGTTAATCCACTAGGCTATCACTGCAATCACATTTTTGCTTATAACCAATTTATAACTTGTACCACACACCAATTCACTACCTCTTATAACTTGAACTCAATTCTAAACTCACACAGAGCCGGTAGCTGTATAAAATTCATGAGTTACTTGAACTATGGTCGGAAGGCTTGTTACTATGCAGCTATCGTAATTATAGGCGTTTAAGAGAAGATAGAGAGAAAAAAAAGAAAAAAAATATTAATTAGACTCGCACAGGTAGTTACAGACATAAAAAAGTTAAGAAAAAACTGGCCAAGTGCGGAGTCGTACTCGCGCACCGAGGGTTCCGTGTCATATTTGGACGTATAAAGTGAAAAAATCCGGACCGCATAACTAAGTTTGTTTGTGAAGGAATTTTGATGATTTTGAAAAAACTGTACTAGTTAGGAACATCGTTTTATTTTTGGTGCCATATTTGGGTCTATTTCTATCAACTCTAATTATTTCAGATTTTTCACTCCGCAAACTTCGGAGATAAGGGGGGGGGGGGGGGGGAATGGTATTTTTTTGGACATTTTTCATCATATGTCGAAAACTGTGAGACATAAAAAAAATGAAAATATATTTTGAAATATGCAGATCAAGTCCTTTCATATGATATGTCACTTGACCTAGTAACCCCACTATAACATTTCGGACCCCCACTAAATATTTTTATTTTCATTGCAAAAGGGGCCGGCCCCTTTTGCAATGAAAATAAAAATATTTTTGGACTTTTTTATTTGCAATAAAGTTGAACAAGCATTCTTTATAACTGTTCCAAATTTCAAGTCGATAGCATAAGTAGTTGCTGAAATAAGCAGGTGTGACAGACAGACAGACAGACAGACGAAGTCGCACCAAAAGGGTTCCTTTTTTACCATTTTGGTACGGAACCCTAAAAAAATGGGCATGGTTACATCCCGTTCAAACCCCGCCCGTGTCAGTTGTTTTTGAAAAATCTCTTATTTAACAACATTTTTTCGAATAGTTTATAGATACACAATAAAATAAAATAGTCAACATCCCTATTTCCTAAGTGGATAACCTAATAACAGTTTGCCCGACTCTGGGATCGAACCTGGAACCCCGCACTCAACAGTCACTTGCGACCACTAGACTACGTAGCAGTAGATCAAATAATATTCCGTCAAAAAACAACAGACTACTTTTTGTTAATTTAAAATGTTTTAGTTCGTTTTTAGGGTTCCGTACCAAAATTGTAAAAAAGGAACCCTTATGGTGCGACTTCGTCTGTCTGTCTGTCTGTCACACCTGCTTATTTCAGCAACTACTAATGCTATCGACTAACTTTATTGAAAATGAAAAAAGTCAACAAATGTTTTTATTTGCATTGCAAAAGGGGCCGGAGTGGGGGTCCAAAATTTCAAAGTGGGGTTACTAGGTCAAGTAACATATCATATGAAAGGGATCTGCACATTTCAAAATATATTTTCATTGTATTTTATGTCTCACAGTTTTCGACTTATGATGAAAAATGTCTGAAAAAATACCATTCCCCCCCCTTATCTCCGAAGTTTGGAAAGCGAAAAATCTGAAATAATTAGAGTTGATAGGAGTTGACCAAATATTGCACCAAAAATAAAACGATGTTCCTAACTAGTGCAGTTTTTTCAAAATCATCAAAATTCCTTCACAAACAAACTTAGTTACGCGGTCCGGATGTTTTCGCTTTATACGTCCAAAAATGATACGGAACCCTCGGTGCGCGAGTACGACTCGCACTTGGCCGGTTTTTTTCATTATAGTGGACAAAGTTATTTTTCAATTAACATCGCTAGTTCAGTTCAGTTGAATTTTTATTATATTACGAAATAGTTTTTTAAGTTAAAAATATGTTATTTTAGTTTTTATTTTAACTTCCTCGGGGACTGAATAAACTGGGTACGAAATTATATCTATAGGATAGGTATAAGCCGTTTTTGTGGTTGATATCATAACGCTAGTTTGCCTTGAATGGGTAAGCAGAAAATGGCCTAGTGCGAATAATTTTTAAGTGACTTGAAATACTAGACATAATTATGTCTAGTACTTCAAGTCACTTAATTTTTGTATTGAATATTTTAATTTCTTTTGAAAAATAGGCGATATTTTTGTATTGAATATTATTAAAAAAGAATACTTAATGTAAAAAATGCAACATACACATAGTGTTATAAACTACCTACCTATAATTAGTACAATTACTCTAGAATATTGTAAAAAAAAACCAATACCTAAGAATCATTAATCCGTAATCCTGAGTAAGTACTTATACTTATGTATTTTTATTTTATTTTCATTGATTAGGTATATTGACGTGTGTTAGGTTACATAATTATTCTACTGTTAAGTATTTACCTATAGCTTTTTCTGTTTTAAACCTCAGTGTAACTTTTTTTAATATTTCTTTTGATTTATATAATTTTACATAAAAGTAATTGACAGACAGAATTATGTTGCTGCGGAGTTTGTTGCGCCGTTTCTTCTTCGCAGCTAAAACACTAGGAAGCGGTGAAGGGTGGGCGTTTTTGGGGGCTGTCTTATGTACATTGACGTTCAAAAAGTGCTAATCATTTGGCCCACTTTGAATAAATGACTTTTGATTTTGATTTAGATTTTTCCGTGGTCGCAATATCCAGGTATTTGAGAAGAGTCATACCTACATTTTAAAATATTTTGAAAAAAAATCATAACATAGAGACAACGATGCACCTCTGCTTACCCTTATTGAGACCATAGCCGTGATGATAACCATCATCATTATCACACAGAACTAATCCCGTGTCCAAAAACTTAGTTAACCCATCAATCCGAGTTGAACCGTTGTGAATATTTAACTAGACAATTAACCTAATTTCCGATATTACTAGTGATGTGACACAGGTGAAATGCTGGCGATGGACCGAACGCGATCGATGATATAATTTTTTTCCATAACAAAAAAATATTATCCCCTCGTCTGTCGCAAAAAAGACAATTGATTTTGACCTCCAGGAGGTTGGTTTTTCAAATGCGACAGTTTATGAGACAGAAAATTAAGAAAAACCAAAAACCAGTTAACTGAGAGAAGAGAGTACCTACTTAACAGAAGTAGGGCACAGCGGGATATCTCGCTCAAATCTGGAGCAGCCGACTAAGGAAGTACCTTACAGAATACTATATACAACTAAACTTTCTAGTGGTAAGAGTCTGGGCTAAGCCGCGGACAGACAGACAGACAGACGAACGGACATGGTCAAACTACATGTAACTGCGCGATCTGTGTAAACATGTTTCGTTAACTTTAAGTGTTCGCACTATACCTATGTACCTACACCTTAAATTATAATATTGAAGGATCTGTTCCCACAGACAAACTGTGAAGACAGTTTTGTGGGGCTTTGTTTAGTTATATGAATATTGTGAAACGTTGATAAATAAAGATACACACATATAACGGTTTTGTTGACTACGGAACTCTAAAAAAAACGATTCCGACGAATTGAGAACCGTCTCCTTTTTTTGAAGTCGGTTAAAAAGGGTGCTGGATAAGCGATTGCACACAGTTTTAATCAAATTACTTTATGTATTTCGCAATAACCGAATAAAAAATATAATATTATCGAGTAGAAGGACATCACTATTTTAAAACCTACACGATTGAGGTTATGTAAAGAGAATTTATTAATGAGAATCTTATTGGTTATTATACCAGCAAATATCTTATTATGATATACCTTTTGTTAATATAATTTAAAGGCATATTACATTGATGTATTGATTTATAACCAGATTCAATAAACTGTATTTAGTTCACTGGGCCTTTGTTAATGATTATAGGTAATACTAGACTTTTGCTCGCGACTCCGTCCGCGTGGACTACAATAACTTGACTAGTTATAATGACCTCCGTAGTGTAGGGTGGCTAGTACTACCAAGAGGTCAAGCTGTATCTCTGTTTTATCCCACCGGAATTAGATGAAACGTAGCTTAGATTTTAAGTTGGACCAAGCTATCGAACTGTGAAAACCATATCAAAATCCGTTCAGCACTTTTTGCGTGATGCGCGCACAAACAGACAAAAACTTTTTTTTTTTTTTTTTTTTTTTTATTAAATTATAGGCTCGCGTTTGACCGCCATCTCGCCTGTTGTTAAGTGATGATGCGGTCTACGATGGAGCACGCTTGCCTAGAAGAAACCGATTCACTCTCGACTTGAAGATACCCAGATTGTAACTGTCGGGGAACACCCACTCGGGCAGCGAATTCCATTGTTTTGCGGTTTTCACAATGAAAGTGGAATCAAAGCGCTTCGTTCGGGTTTTTGGTACATCAACCATGAACCGATGGCGCTTTTTCGTGCTTCTGGCTGTCCGATAGAAAAAAGGGCAGGAGGGAATTAGATCATGCAGATCTGTAGCACACTCTCCGAAATGTATCCGATAAAACTAAAAAAACTAAAAAAAAAAATATTTTCGGGCATGGTTACGTCCCAGTACCCTATCCCGACTATTATTTCTGGAATATCTTCAATGTACAGACACGGCTTTTTTACAATTTTATAATAGTATAGATACTAGCTGTTCACCGCGGTTTCATCCACATTGCTCGGCTCCTAAGGATCATAGCGTGATGTTAAATAGCCTATACTATTTCTCGTATATCTTGCTATCATATACAAAAAGAATTGTTCGAATCCGACTGTATTTCCAGAGATTACTTACTATTTGCAAACAAATCCTTCAGATATGTGTTAGTATAGATTCATTGACTGTAAAAAGTGGTATACAGGGTAAAATTAAAACCAGCGCGGATATTTTAGGAGATGAAAGTACTCATGAATATGATCAACTTTTATTATGGGACCGACACTTAAATATGAAAAAATATTTTTGGGTATGGTTACGTCCCAGTACCCTATGCCGACTATTTTTTATGGAATATCTTCAATGTACAGACACGGCTTTTTTACAATTTTATAATAGTATAGATAGATGAATATGATCAACTTTTATTATGGGACCGACACTGAAATATGAAAAAAAAATCAGCTGTTCCCTACAAAAATGCACTACAACACGACCAAAATGTATGGAACAGCTGATTTTTTTTTCATATATCAGTGTTGGTCCCATAATAATAGTTGACCATATTCATGAGTACTTTCACCTCCTAAAATATCCGCACTGGTTTTAATTTTATCCTGTATAGGTAGGTTCGGTTAGTGGTATTGAATTCGCTATTGTCACTCGAAATAGAAAAATATTTGTTTTTTTTTTTACTTTTTAAGTTCACTCTCGGAATTTTGTCTCCTTTCTCGCTCGCACAGAACCATTTTTAAGAATGTTGAAGGAAAAGCTACATTTTTCAAAAATGTAATCTGATAGTGAACTACAAAATAATATTAATTTTACAGGTAAATAATTAAAACACATTTCTACTGTGGTATCTAATAAACAAACTTAAAAAACAATTATGATCTGTTTTTGAGGTTTGTTTAACTGATGTGTTTTTTATTATTAAATTTGAGTTTATAATATTATAATTAATATCATTTTGTAGTTCGCTATCAGATTACATTTTTCAAAAATGCATCTTTTCATTTAACATTCTTAAAATATATGGTTCTGTGCGAGCGAGAGAGGTGCCGAATGCGAGAGCCCTCTTAATTCATATTATTACATTGTCATCCAAATTACATACGTATACCAAATTTCAGCTTAGTCCGATCCCAGCAGATGCTTGAAAAATTCATTACAAAATTTCAATGAATTAAAAAAACCGGCCAAGTGCGAGTCGTACTCGCGCACCGAGGGTTCCGTATCGGTTTTGGACGTATAAAGTGAAAAAAACCGGACCGCATAACTAAGTTTGTTTGTGAAGGAATTTTGATGATTTTGAAAAAAACAGCACTAGTTAGGAACATTGTTTTATTTTTTGGTGCAATATTTGGATCAATTCCTACCAACTCTAATTATTTTAGATTTTTCGCTCCGCAAACTTCGGAGATAAGGGGGGGGGAATGGTATTTTTTTAGACATTTTTCATCATTTATGTCGAAAACTTATATTTTTAAATGTGCAGATCAAGTCCTTTCATATGATATGTTACTTGACCTAGTAACCCCACTTTGAAATTTCGGACCCCCACTCCGGCCCTTTTTGCAATGAAAATAAAAAAAATTTTTGACTTTTTTCATTTTCAATAAAGTTTGGCAAGCATTTTTTCTGTTCCAAATTTCAAGTCGATAGCATAAGTAGTTGCTGAAATAAGCAGGTGTGACAGACAGACAGACAGACGAAGTCGCACCATAAGGGTTCCTTTTTTACCATTTTGGTACGGAACCCTAAAAACGTGGTAAAATAATAGAATAAAAAAAAAGTTTAATATACGCCTTCAAAAACATCACAATAATGTTGTGTGTAACGGTTTCGGTAGTCAACATCATGTAATGTGTAAAACGGTTTCGGTAGTCAACATCGAATCAAACCAAATCAAAAATCAAAGGCACCGACTTCCGAAACTGTTTTACATATTATTATGATCTTTTGAAGGCGGTTCTAACTTTATTTTTAAGATCTAACTTCAGGTTCTTATCGGCAAGGAAACTTAATTTTTCAAAAATCACCATTAGATTTTTGAAAAATTAATTTAAAGTTTTAGTTTTTATCAAAATCGGATCCAAGACTCCTTTGAGTGTTTTTCGCTATTTCTTAAGCCTGCAATACATGTTGGCCGAGCTTAGACCAACGCGAGCCTAGACAAATTGACACAAGGCAAGCGCTACTGTCCACACGTTCGGCAAGTTTGACGTCAACCGCATAATAGCGCGCGGGCAAACATGTGAACACTATTGTACGAGCGCGCGCGAGCGCCTTTGATTTGTGCAGAAAATCCGACACCGCTCCAAAGTGAGGCAAGTGATCGCGAGCGACTGCAAGTTGTGGCAAGCTACGTCAAATGAGGTCTATACACGTTGGCGCTTGTCTATACTCAACCAACTAGGCAAGTGACACCGAGCGATAGCAAGACAAGGCAAATATACCATCTACATGTTGGTATTGGCCTTCACTCGACAACGCTCGGCCAACATGTATTGCAGGCTTTACAGTTTCGGATTTGGCCATCCACGCCCATTTGAAAAATTCATCCCGTATAAGTACTACACTTTACGAAAATGCAAAAACCCAACAATAATCCTACATAAATTATAAATGCGAAAGTTTGTGAGGATGGATGTATGTGTAGCGACATCTGCCGACAACAGCGAAGACTACTAACACAGCTAGACAGCTAACAGTGAACGTCACTACATGACGCCTATTGGCTGATCCTACATCCCGCATGCAGAGTTTTCACAGCGATTTGCATATATACAGAAACCCGACATCAACTGTCGGGGGCAGTGGCCCACCAGACCAATATCACCCGGTCTGGTAGGAGGATTGGTAGGATGATTTGGTAGGAGGACTCCTTTTCAATGGCCCACATTCCACCTCGTTCCTCCATCCCCCAAACTGGTGACCCCGACGTGATCATCAGCGCAACCTTCGAGCAGCAGCAACTTCGCCAGCATCATCGTCGTCATCGCTCTCTCCACACCTTCTAGCAACAGCCAGCACGTCACACAGCCAGCCAGCATCCACGGCTTCAACGGGACCTGACCACCAGCCTGCAGCGAACGCACAGACCTGGTCAACCCCTCAGCCTCATCAGCGACTATGGCACAGCCCTCTGCACCTCGGCCGGTCAACAAGCAGTACCACTACTCCTGGTCGACGCAGCTAGCCAGCCACCACGCACCACTGCGCACTCCGACTCACTGGAGCGTCAGCAGCATCACCCCGACTCACTGGGGCATTACAGTTCCGACCCACTGGAACTTTCCACTGGCACTGGCAATCATCGGAAGATGGAACGACGGCTGACACACCATGAAGGTTACGAGGTCGTTCGTCGTCGTTCGTGAGAGGTCACGATACGTATCAGCTCTGACTGTATTTACGACTATTAAAATAGTAATTGTATTAAATTTAACCTAAAAGTAATCCAACAATTAAGTGTTTAATAACGAGTGATAGTGTTATCTCAAGAAAAATATAACATACAGTGACTAAACTGTGATTGTAAACTCAGTGCTATAACTGTGACAATAAAACAAAATCTAGTGAACAGTGAACATATTGGCAGTCAAACAATCTAAAACGATGAACAGAACATGTTATTAAATAACTAAATTACTTTGCAACCAGTGAAAAAGTGCTCAAAAAACTTAAATTTTAACGGTTTGTCATCAAAATTTGAAAATGATAAGATCTGCAATATCAATACTTTCGTGGCGACATCTAGTAAAAATTCTAAATACTACTACAACATAAAATCGGTCGATAAAACAGGTTTTTAATTTTGTTCAAGACGTCAAGTTTTTTGCCATACTGTTCTAAGGTTCAAATAGTCTAGTATGAAGAGGTTGAGATCGACGAGACGGGGGTGTTGAGTTCAAATCCGACTAAGTACAGCGATCACTTTTTGTGAGGCATAACAATTTATTTTCGTTTATAATGGACGAATACGAAAACATTACCCAAAGAAGACAAAACGTTCATAATAAAAATATGACATCTAGTGATAATGAATTTGATATGGATGTTTCGTACCAAAGTTTACCCAACGTGGGAAATGAAAACAATATTACATTAATGAAAGAGGAGATGGATAAATTAAGACTGGAGTTGCAAATTGCTAACTCGGAAATTGACAACTTAAACATAGAAAATAACACTCTTAAAAATAAATTACTCGACTGCGAAAAAAAGGTAAAACTATTGAAATCGATAGGCATACAAGAAAGTTTAAGCAAAGAAAACTTACCTAGGCAGTTCTATTCGCCTCAATATCAGCGGCGAGTACGGACAGTATTAATGAAAACTGGTTTACCTAGGACTTCTTCCAGAGAATATACTATGCAAGCTTTGGACTCAATTAGCCCTAAAGCAGATGTTATGAACAACTTGATAACTGGAAAAAATAAGTCTCCAGTCCTCGACACTCGACTCTCACTCGGCACAAGTATGGTTGAAAACCTGCAGGAAGATAACTTAAACAAAACTGTCCTAAATTTCTCAAAGGAGGACAGTTGCGAAAATGAAGACAGGCCAAATATATTGCACACACCTATCAATGTACTGACCCATGCTGCTCCAGGCAAAGGCAATATTATCTCACGAGAATATAAAGATAATAAAATTAAAAAAAGGGTAATTATATTATGTAATGAACAAGGGCATGGACTACGTCAAGCACTTATACAACTATTGGGATCAGAATATACTGTATCTTCGTTCATAAAATCTGGTGCTACATTAAAAAACCTCATTAATTGCTCACAAAGTGAAATAGCAAAACTCAATATGAATGACTATGTTATTGTTGTTGGGGGCCGCCATGAACATAACCCCTATGACACGGAAATGTGCCTACATGCATGGGTATCATCTATCAAGAACACAAATATAATTATAAGCGAGGTTCCGTCAAATAAATATCTTAATGAAACGAAACTAAATTACATGTTAAGGTTTATCTGTGGAAAGTATGACAATGTAAATTTTTTGGACATGGGCTACTCTAGATATCGGCCTCAGAAAACGCACTTTATACTTAATTTATCTAGGTCTTTATTAAGGGAAATCTTGCAATTAGACTATAAATACAAACAAAAAGAATATCAAAAACTATTAATCTTACGAAGTAAAAAAACATATGTAGATAAATCTGTACAAACTGACTTTACAAACATAATGACGCAAACTGATAACTCTATAGAGCATTCTGACTTTTTTCGTGGATAATAATTTTGACTTGCAGAACTTTTCTAATAACATTACGTATTTGAATCTATTTCATCAGAATGTCTGTGGAATTAATAACAAGAAAAATGAACTAGAAGTGTATGTACAAACCCTCGACAAAAAGCTAGACTATATATGTTTAAGCGAACATTTCTTAAATGAAAATACAGCAAATATCTTTAATATGAATAGCTACAAGTTAGTCTCGTATAATACAAGAAAAAATAAAAAAAGAGGAGGTAGTTTAATTTTAGCACATGTGGATAGGCAAACAGAATGTATTGATGCTGTAAATAAGTTGTACAAAGTTGAATGCTTCGAAATATGTGGTGCTAAGGATATTCAAACGGGTTTGTACATCTGCTGCTGTTACCGAAATCCTGTTGAAAAAAATTTTAATCAGTTTCTAGAAAAATTTGAGAAGTTACTAGATTACTTGTTCAATAGGAAATGTATGATTTGTGGTGATTTTAATATCGATCTGCTAGTGGACAGTAAAAAGCGTACAGAGTTCCTTAGTTTGTTACAGTGCTATAATTTCAGGTATCTGATAGACTCTGCGACTTTCATTCGTAATAATAGCAATTCGTGTATTGACAATATCATAACCAATCTGCCCATTTCGCGTGTATTGGGTTCTGAAGTGGATCACAATGGTTTGGCCGATGGACATGCGGGTATCTTTGTTAATATTAGTCTTGAAAACGTTCCGTCACTTAATAATAATAAACACTTTACTGTTGTAAATAAAAGAGTATTCAACAATAAAAGTGGATTATCATTCGCACAAGGAATTTCTAAAGAAAATTGGTCTTCAATGGGAATAAATGCATTTCTCAAAACTTTTAACAAAGTGTTTCGAAATAGCTATAGGAAAAGAGCATGTAAAATAAACCATATGAGAAATTCGCAATTAAAGTGGATCACAAAAGGCATAAGAAAATCTAGCAAAATGAAACGTTTCTTATGTGCATGTAATGGAAATAACCTCGAATCAAGTATTTTAAGGTACAAAAAGGACTATGTTAGGCTGTATAGGAAGGTAATCACAATGGCTAAAAAACATGCAATAACGATGCAAATAAATGGATCCAAAAACCTAAGTAAGGAAGTTTGGAAAGTCGTGAAAAAATGTACTAATAAAGAGAAAACTATACATCCACAGTTACGGCTCAAAGTCGATGACAGAATGATAGTGAATCCAGACGAGTTAGCTAACGTTCTAGCAAAACAATTTGAATATAAAAATATCTCTAGCGCATGTGGAATAGACCAAGCAACTGAGTATCTTCATAAGTACACAGATAGAATAAAGAGTGAAATGCAGATTCCTCCTACCACCCCTAACGAAATACTAACCATAGTTAATAGTATGGAAACCAAATTTTCTTGTGGATATGATGAGATCCCGATATCCGTAATCAAGAAACACATCATAATATTAGCCGAACCTTTATCTGACTTTTACAATAAATGTATTGAGGAATCTATCTTTCCTGAGCAACTAAAAATGGCTAAAGTAATACCTATTCACAAAAAAGGCAGTAGGACAAATTCTAAAAATTACAGACCTATCTCCTTGCTACCAGTGCTGTCAAAAATATTTGAGAAGATTATTAAAAGTCGCCTTCTGACTCACTTACGTGTAAATAGAATTCTGAATAATAGACAATATGGTTACCAAAAAGGTGTTGGCACGTCAGACGCCATATACACTTTACTAGATGTTGTGACAGAAAAACTAAATAATAAAATGAGAGTTGCAGGGATTTTCCTAGATTTAAGCTCCGCATTTGACACAATAGACCATAAAATACTTCTTGAAAAAATGAGTCAGTATGGTGTAAGAGGTAAGGCTCTGCAGTTATTCTCCTCGTATTTAAAAAACAGAAGAATGTTTGTTAAAATTGACAAAATAGAAGAAAATGGCTACAAAAATGTATACAAATCTGCTATGGTAAGCATGACAACGGGAGTGCCACAGGGATCCATCTTGGGACCTATCTTATTTGTATTATTTATTAATGACTTAATCAATTATATGAATACAATTTTACCGGACATAGAAATAATAATTTTTGCTGATGACACAAATGCAGTAATTGCAGCAAATGACATGGTAAAATTGACAGAGTTAGTAAATGCAGCATTGCAAGCCTTTCATGTATGGTTCACTGTAAATAAATTACTAATAAATACAACTAAGACAAAAATAATGTTATTTAGAACGACTGTCCGTAATAAGGATGATATGGAAATAGTATTAAATGAAGACAAAATTGAGCTTGTCAAAGTAGTTAAATTTTTAGGTGTACATATTGACGAACTGCTAAACTGGAAACCAGAACTAAAGGCAATAGACGCAACGATATCATCCGCATGTTACGCTTTGAGAGCTCTGAGAAATGAAATCTGCTCACAACAATTGAAAATGGTATATTTTGCGCTAGTCGAGTCCAAAATAAGATATAGCATACTTTTCTGGGGAAACAGTTATGACTATAATAATAAAAGAGCATTTGTACTGCAAAAACGCGCAATTCGGACCATAGTCCGTATCCCGCAAACAGAGAGTTGCCGTCGATATTTTATTGAGTTAGGCATACTTACAGTGCCAAGCATTTATGTCTTTGTACTCTTGAGTAATATGGCTAAGTACCTACATGAATTTGAAACAACAGAAGAACGGCAGATAAGGGAAGGCACCCGTAGAAAAGACCTTAAACATATGATAAATCCGAATTTCAATATTGTGAAACACAGTCCACGATACCAGTCAGTCAAATTATTTAACAAGTTGCCTTTAGAGGTTAAAAGTACTGTCCACACAAGCTCCTTTAAAACTAATCTCAAGAATTTCCTATTGAAAAAGTGTCTATATGATATTGAAGAATTGTAATTATGTATCTACTGTATTATTGCATTGTTATGTATTTGTATTTAAATTAATTCATAAAATTTCTGACATTTCTTATTTAAATTTTTATTATTTATTAGTTATCTTATTTTCAATGTAATTAATTTATTTCGTGTACATTCAGATACAATTTTTTGTTAATGAATAAATGACTTATGACTTATGATTAGGTCTCGGAGGGGAGTGATGTAGCGACATCTGCCGACAACAGCGAAGACTACTAACACAGCTAGACAGCTAACAGTGAACGTCACTACATGACGCCTATTGGCTGATCCTACATCCCGCATGCAGAGTTTTCACAGCGATTTGCATATACAGGGTGTCACGATAAGGGTATATCAATACTAACGGGGTGAAGGGTGTATCTGGTTAACAATCTCTACAGCTCAAAATAAATTACTTTGGAAATGTACATTTTTTTTTTGTATTTCTACAGTTTATTAAATTTAAATCATAACAAACGTGTTACCGCACTACGAGGGTCATTATCCTGTCCTGTTTACTCTGTTTGATACGTAATAACTAGTAATAAGAGATACTCTGTGCGCCTGGTACCAACGCGCGTGCCGCATCACATGCCCTTCGGACAGGAATAAACAAACCGACAATCATACCTATCAACCTATGTTTTCCGATTCCTGCGCGCCTAGTACACGCGGAGCCACGCTCTGCCCAGCCGCAGCCGACGGACCGTGCGGCGGGCAGTGGGCGGCGGGATCAAATGAACTGACTAATGTTTATTCCGTCCCGTGAAACTTGCTTCATCAGTCCAAAGCACTTTAATACCTAATTCTGCCGAAGCTTCTGTCTAACTAACGTACCACTCACAAAAGCCACGCGTTCCAAAAAATCTGCCGGCGTAAGCTCCTGAGTGGGGCAGAAGTGGTATGGACGTTGGTGGTCTTAGCGCAGCACTTGCCATACCTCCATGGTTCGCAGCACCCATCACTAATGCAGCTCGACGTGTGCTACTGCGTGGATTACGTGTAAAATGATCTGGTACAGCGTCTTCAAATCCAGGATCCCTCCTGCTTGGCCGACCTTCCGATACATTCATGGAAAGAACAGGTCGCGTACAGACCTTGTGCCATCAGGCTGAAACATGCTCTCGATGGTAGCTGCTGAAGTGCCGACGCTCAGCAACTGGTCTTCCGTCGATGAATCGCTGACGATACAGCTCTCGGGCAGCTTGCAGATTACCATCCGTTGCTCCAATACACACCAGCATTTCGTAATTTCGCTATTAGTTAAACTTGACGTAATTTTTACGACAATTTTATTGAAAACGATCACAATCACAATCACAACTTCGCACAGAAACGGATAGAGAGCGACTGAAGCACAAGTACGTCAACACGAAGACTAACAGTCTGATATCCTAGTAATAAGGTAACTGTCCCAGTTGGTTTCGTAATAGGTAATTAAAAATTTCAAGAATAAAAAAACTCTGACCGACTAACACCAAACACATCATATGTAGTAGGTACTCCAAGTCTTCGAGATACTAGCTGTGAACCACGACTGTCGACTCAGTTAAAATACTCCTCTCTTCCCTAGCTCATTTTTCAAAACTGCCGCGTTGATAAACAAAACTGATAGGTGTCCACTTGTAAGTTGTAATTGTTTATTTAAGATTTATTATGTGATACACAAGTATCTACGTCAGTTGGGCATTGTATTGGAGGCGGAAATAAAAAAAGGCTTTGAGCATAAAACATTCCGCGTTTTGCTTAGGTCGGATATCGAACTCAAAAATAACGTCACAATAATCAGAAAAAAATGCGACGTGCTTGCAACTAGCTGATTGACCCTAAATACCATTGTGTGTTTATTTACCTTTGATATCTGATCCATGTCTGCTATGTTTATGTAACATTATCCAAATTAGGGTTTCGTAAAGTTATTATTGTGCACCAACGCTCGCTGTCAGGACAACTTCCGTCACTCATGAAGTCCTAGTAGATAGTTTTAACAACTTCTTTTGAATAAGTAGTTGGATACATTCGCGGCCTATTAAAATGCACGGATAATTAATTATTTTTAGTACCTGCCTACGATTGTGTTGTTCAAACAAATAATTACTACAGACGCGGTTACGTATTGTAAAACTGTGCTTCAGACTCTGGCCCACGAACAAAAGTAAACAAAGTGTGTTTAACTTCATACTTTATTTGTTTTTTTAAAGTTACAGCGGTGACATTATGGCAAAACTACAAATACTACAGTCAATGTAATCTTAATAATAAAATAAAATTACGTGCAGAACCCTTTGCCATTGTTTGTACTAAGAGACGTAGTTATGAAAGATTTAAAGTAAACAGTACCAGGAGTAAATTGAAGAAATAGGATATGTTTCATTGAAGAATAGTTTATTGACCCTGATCAGCTGACTTGGTGCTAGTGATGTGTAGAATTCAATTAGCAAAAAATATTTTTAAGTTCAATGTATCATAACTTCATAATTTTGTAGGAAAAGGTATTAAAAAAATGTTGCCATGTAGTTTGTTATCACCTAGAGAGTCCGTGAATTTGATATTGTTATACCCTTTCGGTTACATCCTGTATACAGAAACCCGACATCAACTGTCGGGGGCAGTGGCCCACCAGACCAATATCCACCCGGTCTGGTAGGAGGATCCTCCCATTTTCAATGGAGGGACACTCCACCTCGTTCCTCCATCCCCCAAATATGTATGGATGTTTGTTACTCTTTCACGCAAAAACTACTGAACGGATTTTGATGAAACTTTACAGTAATATAGCTTAATACATCAGAATAACACATAGGCTACCTTTTATCCCTAAAAATGCGGGCGAATCCGCAGGCGGGAGATAGTTAAATATAAGAAGGAACATTTTAAAACGATTATTTTGCTAATGATATCAAAATATTTTTGGTCCTACCAAAACATACAATTTACCATTTTATATTATACTACCTCGTAAGGAAAACCAAGAGGCAAAGGTCTTATGACGTAAATAGAAGTCAAAGAAATATAAACCTTAACGCAAACACATTAAATTGATAATTGTTTGCTATCAGTCAGTACATACGTTTTGTAGTTACATTTCTTTCAGGAACATTCGCTTGTGATGGAGGTATCCGATGGAATGTAAACTCAAGTTTTTGCTTAAAAAATACTGAAATGATCAAATGTATGTACTTACTTAGGTACAGAGCGGCGATATGGTTATCACATTAATTATACCACGTATATTAGAACAATAACATTACATATTTTATTCGCGGGACATTTTTTTCCGTGACAGCCAAATAAAATCAGCTGTCCCATACATTTTGTTTGTGAACATAAATGTATGGGACAGCTGATTTTATTTGGCTGGATTTTTGTTTCGCGATTTCAGGGTTGGTCCCATAGTAAAAGTTGTTCATAATTATGAGTACAATGACCCCTTTAAATATTTCCACTGTCTAACCTGCCACCTGTATACCTTCCTCACCTACCGCCTGACGCAGGTCCTCACCGGACACGGAAGTTTCGGGAGGTACCTGCACATCATCGGACGGGAGGAAACGCCCGGGTGTCATCACTGCGTTGATCGCCCCGAGGACACGGTGGAGCACACGGTGGGGGCCTGCCCTGCATGGGCGGAGCACCGCCGTGTCCTCGTAGAGGCGATCGGCAGCGGCGGCGACCTCTCGCGCCCGGCCCTGGTTCAAGCCATGGTCCAGGGCGAGGGGGAGTGGGAGGCAGTCGCCTCCTTCTGCGAAGCAGTCATGCTAGTGAAGGAGGCGGCGGGACGGGAGAGGGAGAGATTCTCCCGTCCAAGCCGCTGCGGTAGACGCTCCGGGCGTCGGGAGCCGCGTGACGACTCCCGGCTACCGTAGGCGCGGGCCTGCGGGCGGTGAGTAATGGGTAGCTCACCGTCCGATCAGGACCAGGCCCGTGCCGAACGGCGCGTACGTGTTCCACGCGCGCCTCAAAGAGATGTCAGCATCAGAGAGGGGGCCCATTAGGGCCCAAGCCTGCCGGGAAAGCGGGATTGTCCGGAAGGGATACCGCTGACCCGGACAAAAGGGCTAAGGAAGGAACATGGGTGGGTTTTAGTCAGTAAGAGTCTGACACTCCCTTCCGCTCCGCCCAGAGCGGGAGGGGTCATTTGATGATTTCCCATCCTAAAAAAAAAAAAAAAACCCTGTATACCTCTTCATTTTGAGGTCGGTTAATACAACTAATTGATGACCCCTGCATTACACTAACGAAACAGGTATCTGAAATTATTCCGTATCGCCTGTGGCTATGAAACGTCTTCATGCAGAAACGAAGTTCACCCATCCGTGCTTTAATTGCTTAACCTCGTCAAGAATTTGATCTGTGCTGTATCTATGTGTCTGAATGCTAAATCTAGCTAGGTATAGGTATGTATTCATTTCACTTAAAATAAATGTGTAGGTACATACAGACAGATATTATAAAAAGTATAATGAGATATAGGTCGGTACATTTTCGGCCTAATAGACAATAAACAGTTGACAATACGTAATAGAGAATGGTCCAATTAGACGACGAGCATCGACTGACGAACCAATCGCGTGCAGCCTCGGCGCCCCCCGTCTTCTTCATTCCGCCAAAGAGACCTAAAAGTCAGCAGCGCAGGTGACGTTTGTGATCATAATTGCTGCCGATAGTTATACTTAAATGAATTAAGTTCTATATAAGTATCCGTGACGTTTAAATCACTGTTTTTTCTAGATATCTCTAGATACCTGTATCTGAGAAAAAGGGTTTGGACAGACGGATAAACACAGTGATCCTATAAGTTTTTCTTTTCGAGGTACGGAACCGTAAAAACAATAAAAAACTAATGTAGTTATTTAAAATTACAGTCAAATTCCTTTGCAAACGGGAGTTAGCAACAGGCGTATTTTTTTTCAAAATGGTTTAAAAGATAAAAAAATAATTATTTCTACTAAAATGCAAAACGAATATTCAAATAATTATTTTCCAAGTTTCTTAGGTACACCCAGTCCGATGCCAGCAAAATGAATTGCAGAATTTGTATCGAACAGACAGACAGACGGACAAGACAACGAGTTAATAAATACGTGGTAAAATACAGGCGTCCACATACCGTAGAGGCGGGTTACTTTGAACCTAGAGGGTAACTTTGGCCACACATGCCGTGTCGCGACCACACAATCGATCGTCGCAGTTTCTTCGGAAACTAATAGATGACGAAGGAACTGTGACGATCGGTTGTGTGTGTGGTCGCGACATGGCTGGCAGTTCAAATCTTTTTTTCAACCTGGCCAAAGTTACCCCCTAGGTTCAAAGTAACCCGCCTCTACGGTACATTATTAGTATTATTTCTGGTGATCTCCAATAACATGTATCGAAATGCCCGTTGTAATTGAAATAAACATTTTTCATTTTCATTTTCATTTTCATTTCTAGTTTTTGTAATTTTATTGTTGTTCTTTAGAAATAATCTTACCTTTTGGCGGAGACGACATTGGTCCACTCGGGATCACCATAGATGATAACGAAGGCGTTTTCTGTAACACACAAACAAATCATAATAATAATTAGCCTATAATATTCCCACTGCTGGGACCTCAGATCATAAAAAAAGGAGATATGCCATCATAGTAAATTAGTACGGGAACCACTGTCGCCACTTTTAGAACAGTTCGCGACACAATTACAAGCGCTCCTTGTGAATAGCTCACACACATAAAAAATTTCGCACACCCTGAATCTAACACTGTTATTTGTCACTCATCCATCAGTCATCACTAACACTAAATTAAAACATTGTAATATAAAATAATAAATGGTTTAAATAGTTGAATAATGTCATAAGCTGTCTTCAGACTACGCTATATTATATAGTATAGCGTATGCTACATAGTATAGCGCGCCATAAATGATAAATGATAAATGATAAATGATATTTATTTTGTAAATAGGTTAAAAATAACACTTTTACACGTCAAAACATTTTTTTAAGCTAGATGAGTTCGGTGTTTCCTATATGACTACCTTTGAGAAGAAACACCGAAACAAACTCAAAGGTTGATGTCTCTTTTAAAGTCCAGACAATTAAGATAAATTGTGTAAGAACCATGCAGGTTAGTCTGAAATGGCCTTTAGAGGAAAGAGCCATACAGATTTGAGTGGACCTGACCTGACTGTGCACGCATGTGCCGGGTATCGTGGTAGCTCAACCCAGACTTAGGGAGCTCAACGACCCGACGAACATTACCATCAGAGAGGACATTTGGGTAGGCCCCCTAAAGTACTCAAACTGTCAGACTGAACTTGAGATCTATAACAGTAACATAATAACCCACATAGTACTCACATTTACAATAATTATAATCAAACAAAGCCATACTATATAGTATAGCACAGTGTGAACGTGTCCATAACAATGTATGGTGCGCGATATTGTTGTGCTATGAGCTGTATACTATGTATAATGCTGTTGTATAGTATGTATAACGTAGTCTGAAGACAGCTTTAGGTTTTCGCGATTACTACACATTATAATAAATAGGACCTGACAGTATTCCTCTTTTTATTTTAAAACATTTCAAAGAACTTTTTTCTGCTCCTCTATATCATATTTTTAACCGACTTCAAAAAAGGAGGTTCTGTATTCGTCCCGTATGTATGTATGTATGTATGTATGTATGTATGTATGTATGTATGTATGTATGTATGTATGTATGTAGGTATGTATGTATGTAGGTATGTATGTATGTAGGTATGTATGTATGTATGTATGTATGTATGTATGTATGTAGGTATGTATGTATGTAGGTATGTATGTATGTAGGTATGTATGTATGTATGTATGTATGTATGTATGTAGGTATGTATGTATGTATGTATGTATGTATGTATGTATGTATGTATGTTTGTATGTGCGCGATTTTCTCAAAAACTACTGATTCGATTTGGATGGGGTTTTCACTAACGTAATCTACATACTTTGAGGAAGGTTTTAGTATATAATACATTAGGTAATCATTCCTATGTACAAAGTTATATGCATAAATGTACTCACTACGTAGAAGATTTACTGTTAAACGAAGTCGTCAAAGTAATCTAACGCGAGATAAAGAACTAAAAAGGGAAAAATAAAAACTTTTTTAACAAAAAAATAACCGACTTCAAAAAGCCACTACAAAGAAAATAATAATTTTGGTTTCGGAAGTCGGTGGCAAAAAAAGAAAACAAAAACCAAAGCCACCGACTTCCGAAACCAAAATTATTATTTTCTTTGTAGTGGCTTTTTGAAGTCGGTTATTTTTTGTTAAAAAAGTTTTTATTTTTTAATTTGTCATTAAAGACAGGCATATATCCACACCACTGGAAAATCTCACGAGTGACGCCCATACCTACGACTACTAACAAAAGCTGTTGAAGGTTATCGACCTATCGCTATATTGTCATCTCCAGCCAAGATATTTGAAAATGTTCTTCGTAAACTTATTTACTCCCAAGTTGAAAAATATTTAAGTAACAACCAGCATGGTTTTAGATGCAAGAGGTCTGTCAATACCAATCTGCTGATAATCACAGAGTATATCAAATCATCTTGACAAGAAGCGACAGGTAGATGTGCTTTATTTTGATTTTTGTAAAGCATTCGACAGAGTCAATAACGATATCTTGCTTCTGAAACTCAGCGCCATTGGTTTCAGTCCAAACTTACTGCGACTTTTAGCTGACTATCTCCGTGATCGTCAGCTATTTGTAAGGCTGGGTATCTACGTATCTTGTCCCTACCATACACGCTCTGGTGTAAGTGAAATAGCGGTTCCCATACCAATTTGCTATGACACATATCTCCTTGTTTCTATAATCTGAGATACACATATATTTGGTTAACACAACATACCTGGACCCAATATTATTTTAAGCAGTACCTAGGGGTTAGAAATAACGGAATAACGTTAAAATAACAGTAACTGTTTGAACAGAGATCCCAACCGTTATTCTTGAATATTATGTTTCTCTTTGGCATTACATTTTTCTGTTATTTAAATATCAGATGTATTTGTAATAGAATAATTATTTTTTTGGCTACAGATTGAATAATACAGATATTTGTTGGGCCGTGATTTAGCAGTTAAGATCGAACAGCTAGGAGTGTTTGATATATTTTATTTATTTATTTATTTATTATTTATGTACACACAAAATATAAAAGACAAGAAAAACAAATACAGATGAGACATTAGGTACAAAGGTACTGCTTATTTCTAAAGAAATTTCTGCCAGCAGACCTGCGACAGGATAGGTATAATGTAAAAACGAAGACACAGTGTGTAATAAAATATAAATTATAATTACTAATGCAACAACTCAACAGTACGGTATTTAAAAATATATAAAAATAATATTTTAGGGTTATAAAATAATATTTTTATATATAATATATAATAAATATATATTTTAGGGTTCCGTACCTCAAAAGGAAAAACGGAACCCTTATAGGATCACTTTGTTGTCCGTCTGTCACGGGACCATAAGTGAAGCCATCTGCTCATAGAGCGCCACTAGAAACATGCAATAGCGCCATCTATGATCAAGATATGATATATCTCATCCGCCTAGCCTTTTCCCAAACATGATTGGGGTCGGCTTCCAGTCTAACTGGTTGCGGCTGAATATCAATATGGAGCGACTGCCATCTGACCTCCACAACCCAATTATTGGGGAATACCGGTATTCGAATGTTAGACCAGTTGTCAGGCTTTTGGGCTCCTGACTACCCGTAACGACTGTCAAAGATATTCCTATGACAACCGGGACCGACTGCTTAACGTGCTCTCCAAGGCACGGAGGGGTCTCGGTGTGTTTAGAACGGTCACCCATCCAAGGACTGACCGCGGCAAGCGCAGCTTAACCTCGCAGATCGATCGATCAGCGCGGCCGTCATTTAGCCACGAGCCCCTCAAACTTATCTTATTGTTATTAAATATTTAAGAGATTTCAAAAACAACTGAAACGGGTTGGATTTGAACCCGTAACCACTGCCCGTGGCGTTGCTCTAACCAACTGAGCTAAACAACGTGTGGGTTGTTTTGGAAATCTCTTTAATCTATACTAATATTATAATTAGCAGTTTGTTTATTTGAACGCGCTAATCTCTGGAACTACCAGACGGATTCGAAAAAATATTTTTCAGGGTTCCGTACCCAAAGGGTGAAAACGGAACCCTATTACTGAGACTTCACTGTCCGTCTGTCTGTCTGTGTGTCTCCAGGCTGTATCTCATGAACCGTGATAGCTAGACAGTTGAAATTTTCACAGATGATGTATTTCTGTTGCCGCTATAACAAAAATACTAAAAACAGAATAAAACAAATATTTAAAGGGGGCTCCCAAACAACAAACGTGATTTTATTTTTTTCTCGCTCTTATTAATGGTTATAATATAGTGTCTAATGTTGTATAGATAATGGTACGGAACCCTACGTGCGCGAGTCTGACTCGCACTTGGCCGGATTTTTATATAATAGCCAGATTCATGAGGAATAGTATAGGCTATTTAACATCACGCTACGGCCCTTAGGAGCCGAGCAACGGGGGTGAAACCGCGTAGATATTAAAATTTAATAACAATCCGTTTCTGAATTTACCCAATAGTTGTTCTTAACCTATTTCCCTATATAAATTGTTATAATTTTTAATAAGAAACCGCAATGTTTAGTTTCCAGATTAGCTTTTGGCTTCCAAGGTTCTTGTAAGACATTTTGCCTTTAGGCGGTGAGCGTGACCATCATCTGTTGTCGTACGGGACGAGATGTTTTGTAAAGGACATTTGCTTAGTATTACTACGACTCAAAAAGCATACATGTGACTTACAATTTAAGTAAAGGACATTGGCAGTTTTGGGCTTGTATGGTACAGTAATAAAAGCTTAACCAAAAATAACAATATATTTTAATTGTTCTTTGCTTAATTTATCTTAGAGATTAAGAATTGAAATCAAAAATCGAAATAAATAAGAAATAAAATGATTATGCCGTTGACATTTTGAAAAAACCAATAAAACAAAAACGGGTGCATGCTGGCTGGCGCGTGCCTCCACAGAATATCATGTCGACAGCAACTAAAACCTTTGAATTGAGAACTCATTAGTCGCGCTGTACTTCATTGGATCATTCACACCATACTTAACCTCACTGTCACAAATACGATAATTTCTCTTTAATCCAATTACGCACAAAAACAAATACAAAATGAATTTAAATACTCTTGAAATACTCGATCACACCAAACTAATTTCATATCTGTACCGACATACACAATCTGAAGCCCAGCATTCTATGGGCGTCTGCCGCATACATTTTGATCGTGTTGTAGTGCATTTTTGTAGGGAACAGCTGATTTTTTTTTTCATATTTCAGTGTCAGTCGCATAATAAAAGTTGATCACATTCATGAGTACTTTCACCTCCTAAAATATCCGCACTGGTTTTAATTTTACCCTGTATAATACTATCTGTTGCCCGCGACTGCGTAAAATGTATATGTGTATGTATGGATATAAAGTAGCCTACGTGCTTCTCCAAGTTCCAAGCTATCTCTTTGTTAAATTTCATCTAAATCCGTCTACCCATTTCAGCGTAAAGAAGTAACAACACACCCACGCACTCAAACATTTGCATTTACAATTTTAGTGCGATTTAAATACCGTAACATCCTTAGCTCATAGAAACAAGGAGATATTATGTTATCATAGCAAATTAGTACGGGAACCGCTGTCGCCACTTTCAAAGCAGTGTGCGTCACAACTACAAACGCTCCTTTGCAAATATAGAGATCTCCCACACATTAAAAATGCCGCACACCCTCAATCTAACACTGTTATTCGCTCAGATCATAGAAACAAGGGAGATGTGCCAAGGCGCTATCAAGCTTGATGCCTGATTTTGAGCAAATTGCTCATATTAAAACCGTACGCGCTGGCGACGAACCGAACACGATCGATGGTATAAATACAGTGTTTTAGTTTAGTGCTAGTGTTGAGTGACGACTGACAGTGTTAGATTGAGGGTGTGCGGAATGTTTAATGCGTGGGAGATCTTTTTATTCACAAGGAGCGCATAATTATGCGCGTAATTGTGTCGAAAATGTACTAAAAGTGGCATCAGTTGTTCCCGTACTAATTTGCTATGATGGCATAGCTCCTTGTTTCTATGACCTGAGGTTATTCGTTACTCACTCACACTAAACTAAAACACTGCATATAAATCATCGAACGCGTTCGGTCCATCACCAACATCATCACATTGATCATATCAAACCGTCAAGCTCAATAGCGCCTTGACACATCTCCCTTGTTTCTATGATTTCAGATATCATCCGACTTTCCCAAAATCGTGCGACAATGGACTCGAACCCCGTACCTTACGTTGCCTGGCCGGTACTCTAATTAGGTACTGTATCGCCTGCGGGTTACTTGCTCCTTAAAGCTGTGTTATACATGACTGAAGCTATAATATTTATATTTTATATCTTCGATATGACGCAATACGGGTCCTGCCTTGAAAATTGCTTGATTGATCAATCAGCTGTGATTGTTATCCATCTATACTACATATTATTATAAAATTGTAATTGTAAAAAAGCCGTCTGTACATTGAAGATATTCCAGAAAAATCAGTCGGCATAGGATACTGATGGGACGTAACCATACCCAATTTTTGTTTTTTTGTCTGTTTGTACTAAACGGATTTTGATGTGGTTTTCACAGTTCGATAGCTTGGGGTCCAACTTAAAATCTAAGCCACGTTTCATCTAATTCCGCCGGGATAAACCAGAGATACGGCTTGACCTCTTGGTAGTACAAGCCACCCTACACTACTGAGGTCAATTTAAACTGGTAATTCCATTGTAGTCCACGTGAACGGAATTGCGTACAAAAGTCTAGTCTATGCGAATATAATAAAGCTGAAGAGTTGGTTTGTTTGAAAGCGCTAATCTCTGGAACAACCAATGGGATTTGAAAAAATATTTTTGTAAATGATAGCCTGCCTGGGTCAAAGGGAATGTCTAAGACACTAACGTAGTGAACGAGAATACGGTAGTGTCCTACTATTAAAAAAGTACAAATAAATTATTTTATTTCAAAGAAGGAATAGGCACAACAAAAAAGCAAAAATAATAATTTATCACAAAATGGAAAACATAGACGCTTTTAAAGTTTTTGGAGGGAGTATCGCTCCGTCTTGGTCGCGCGAAGCGGACGTAGGTGGTGTTACGTCACTAGTAGGTAGTGCCGTCCGTGTCTAGCAAATCATTTTACAACGCTTATAACTTTGCCAATTTTGTAGATGTGTCATCGGTTTTTTTGGTGTTAATTGTCTTTTTTCAAATAGTTTACAGATTCACAATAAAAAAAAAGTAGTTGACATATGACAGGTTTGGTACATAAAGAAAACTTCCAATACCGTTAAAAACATTGTAACATGTTGACATTCAGAGCCAACATAGCGTCGAATGGAATTTTTATGTGAAACGGTCTATAAAGACGAATACAGCACAGATGGTTTAAAATAACCCAAACCTTAAGTTTAATATAGGTATCCTAACTACCTAAATAACTGTAGCTAACAAGTAGTTCGTAAACCACAACAGTGCTCGCCCGGGAATAAACTTAGGTCATTCCATATGACCCCTAACCACGGAACTATTAGAGTATAAGATAACATAGTACACGTACATTTCGCCAGTAGGGTACCTACTCAGATCATAGAAACAAGGAGATGTGCCAAGGCGCTATCGAGCTTGATGCCTGATCTTGAGCAAATTGCTCATATTAAAAACGTACGCGCTGGCGACGAACCGAACACGATCGATGGTATAAATACAGTGTTTTAGTTTAGTGCTAGTGTTGAGTGACGATTAACAGTGTTAGATTGAGGGTGTGCGGAATGTTCAATGCGTGGGAGATCTTTTTATTCACAAGGAGCGCTTAATTATGCGCGTAATTGTGTCGAAAAATGTACTAAAAGTGGCATCAGTTGTTCCCGTACTAATTTGCTATGATGGCATATCTCCTTGTTTCTATGATCAGAGGTATATGTTTAAGTCCCAACAAAAATTCAAACTCCGGGTTGCTAGCTGCTACCGTGAACGGGTGCCGTCAGTTGGTACTGGTCATCTCTTGATTGCCTAAGACAGGGCTGTCCAATGCACGGCTTATATAGGGTCCTACCCTTCATACTCGAAATATTTTAAGAGGCCCATCTATAGGTGGTAAAGATGCCATACAAACGAAAAAAAATTAGATCTGAGTATATATATATTTTTTTTAATAAATTAATTTAATTACTTTCAATAAATTATTTGACACATAAAAATATGATTTTCGACATCCATTCCGCTAGTTTCTACTATTAATAGTAAGTATCGTAAAAAATAGCGTAATGGATGTTGAAAATAATATTTTTTATGTGTGGTAAATAATTTTAAATTAATTTATTTAAAAAAAAAATATCGATACCTTTGGGTTCAAAGGGCGTAAAGGCCATTTTGGCAAATATGAAATTTGGGCCTTAAGGTATCGATTATATGGCTCGAATCTCATTTTGGTCAAAATGGTCTTTACGTCCTTTGAACCCAAAGGTGTCGATATACTCAGATATTTTTTTTTTTCGTTTGTATTGCATCTTTACCACCTACAGTTGTACCTCTTAAAATATTTCGAGTATGAAGGGTAGGACCTTATATTTGTGCGGCCCGCGACGTGTTTTTGATCTACCGCAAATCGATCATTCTCAGGGGTCTCTTTGTTTGATTTGTTTCGAACATTTTTTTTAATTAACTGGGTAATTTTCAAGGGCATACCTGTACCCTCTGCTACCAACACTCTTTAAGTTAAATCTAGATTCGATATTTCCTGTTAAAATGTCCTAATTAACAGAAAAAAACGTGCCACCGAAATCAACCAAATAACCACCTGGGAATGATTCAAATACGAAATAAATCCCTAATAATGGTACCTATATTATTTTATTTTTATGGCATCAATTATTCAAAAAATTAAAACTACTTATTTAAAACTACTATTACTTCTGCGGCCCTCCCAATCTATTTAGTGATTCATAGTGGGCCCCGATCGTATCTGGTTTGGACAGGCCTGGCCTAAGCAATTGTTTTTACACTTGATACGTACATGATTTTTATTTTATTTTTAAGGGATTTTGAAAATATCTTACACACTGTCCTCACATATTAGGGCATAAATGTTATCAAAGAAATTGTATAATAAAATTTGTTGAAAAAGAGTAACCATGGAGTTTCTTGTCCGTTCTTCCCCATAGGAATCTACGTTTTGGAACGGGCAACTAGCTTCAACTAACGGACAAACTGACTGATAACTAGGTATATCTTGATCAATGGTTATCAATTCAAAAGTGCCTGTAAATGGTCTAATTGAAATAAATGTTTTGACTTTGACTTTGACTTTGGCTACAGACAATTTTCTAATGGAATAACACTTTACCCGACCAGCCTGTCTGATCTGTACCAACACGCCGCATATTATTACCACGAGAACTGCCTTTTTGCGAACGTTCGAGGGAGAATGTCACGGTGAGATCCTTTAACGTTCGCAAATTGGCCGTTCTCGAGGTGATATCACTCGGCGGGTCAGTACAGAAAAGATAGGCAGGATATTGAACCAACAAGAACCTTATTGGACACATCCCGTGTGCAATTTAATAGATAAGTTGCAAAATTCCCTCTCCCTGTCCCTCTTTCTGTGACAGTTGGGTAAAAACAAACTTAAAGTATACCAGCATTATAAATGCGAACATATCAATAATTAAAATTGTTACTAGGTACAATCATAATTAATTAATTTATTCAATCAACGCGTTTTGCGCTATGCAGTTACAATGAATTTTAAAACAGCGCCCTCTATTGATATTTTCCTAAAACCGCCAGAAACGTATCTCACTAAACTCTGGCTCTACAAACGTGAAAGTAAGTGAGCCAGTCATCTACGTAGTATGACGCTCTGATAAGAGATGGCGCCACTCAAATTAAAATAAAATTGTTGAGTTATTTTTTGGAAAAAAAAATGACATTTACTACGACATATTGTGATTTGGATTTAAGGTATAAGAATAATCTGTTCAACTGTTAGGTAAGGAATAACAAGCTGCATCGTTCTACGGCCAAATTATTCAGTTTTTAGTGGAAGTTCAGTTTTCAGTATCACTAGTTTAAAAAAAATATTTAAAAAGGAAGAAAAAATATGATATTTTTTTGTTAAAAAATATATGTACTTAGGCATATATTTGTATTGCATTTTTTGCCAACAAAAGTAAGTGACCCTAAAATCGTACCTTGAGGAAACCTTTTTATTAAAATTATAGAGAGTGTTATGCAAACTTTTATTCATATTCAAAATATTCAGGACGAGTAATGATTGAAGGATATGTATCATTTTCAATTGCAGGTTAAGTTTAAAACATACTTACTATGTAACAAGATTATTATTTTGGTTTAATGCAATCAAAAGCCTTCAAAGGATCATAAAGATAACTGATGCATTAAGCGGGTTCTTCAAGGTCTCTAAAAGCATTAATCTAAAACCTTCAGGACGCGAGTCGTACTCGAACTTGTCCGGTTTTTTTAGGGTTCCGTACCTCTAAAGGAAAAACGGAACCCTTATAGGATCCTGGATCACTTTGTTGTCCATCTGTCACCGGACCATAAGTAGAGCCTTCTGCTCATAGATGGCGTCACTAGACGTATGCAGTAGCGCCATCTATTATCCAAATATGTTTCTACTATGATGTGTTAGCGGCATAGATGGCGCTATTGCATATTTCGGAACCCTTAGGGCGCGAGTCGTAGGTACTTGCATTGTCCGGTTTTTTCATGTCAAACTGTTTCATTTCGGAAAATTTGTTGCGCCATCGTTATGAATGGCATTATTACGAAATCTGTTACGTAGTGTTGGCCAAATGCAAGACCGAGACGACTCTACTAACCCCGTCTTTGGTCTCGGTATTGCGTCAATACCCATAGTCGTGGTCTTAGTTTTAGTATTGCACATTCAATCTTGGTCTTGGACTTAGTCTTGCTGTAATGAGTCTTGGTCTTTCGAAAATGATTGATGCAAGACCGATTTCGGGCAACACTACTGTTACGTATAAACCACTTGTTTCTCTGCTTACCTCGTTACATGTACCTAGCCGTAACAATACCGTTGGTACCGCGATAATGTTTTAAAACACAGATTCAGACTAGACTAGATACCGCAAACCGTCCATCCTAGCGCGCCCGAAAAGTTTGTGCGATATCCGCGTTCCTACTTGAGTTTACTTTCAAACGCGCCGGTGAAACTTGACAAAATAGTGTCGTTGAAGACATACAAATGCCAAATTGTACCAATAATAACTGTAAAAACTCTTATAGGGTTGCCCAAGGCCTTTAACCCTAGAATACTAATCATCGCCTGAGAGGCCGCCCAAAGTAGGTTTTTTCTGATTATCTTAAAATTGCGGGGACGTATCGCGTCGTGCATTCACGCCAACTCAGTATAGCCTGTAACGCGAAGGGGCAGTGCTTGCCCACTCGGTGGGACACAGCCTTGTCGAGATATTGCCTATGGGATCGCCTGGAAGGCGATCATTAGTATTTATGGTAAGTTTTTTACTGTTGACTCATTTCATACTGCTGAAAACAAAATGATGGTTATAATAGTTATTAGTTATGTTTTTTATAGTTTTTATATTATACTTTAGTTTGAATACCAAAACAGTGATGCTAGATGATCATATTATTTTTTATAAAATATACCCTTAAGTCTTTGTTACAAAGTTTAGTATTACTCTTGAGCCTGATTTTAAGACAAATTAAGAGTTTCTCAGAAACTTTTTTTGCATTTAAGTAAGGCAGAAGACATGCTTGTTATTTAGTTATAAGTTTTTTAAGTTCTAATAAAAGTTTCATACAAAAAATTTGTTTTATTTAGAAAATAGCCTCCCAGGCGATCATTAGTATTAAGCAGTTATAAATTTATATTAGTACTCTAGGGTTAAATAACTTGCGCGACAGCATAGTAGGTAGGAAATAATGGCACGCTCGTTTTCATACTATTTAGTGAACATGCGGCATCTAGCCTAATCTAACTCTGTGGTCTAAAAGGACTGTTTAGTTTAGATAAGAATCGGTGTTTATTTCAACCTTACCTAGTTCATGCTAAACAGTTTTGAGATTCGGAACTCGAGTGCGATAGTAGTGGGTAGTGTAACACGTATAAAAAGAATTTCAACCAGTTATTCCTTGGCTTATTTTTATTGTTTGCAAAAAAAGGTTAGTTTTTAAGTTGTGTTTTTTTGGAATGAAGTTCCTCAATGATGGCATTAAAAGCAAAAACGTTGCAACACCAAATGCTTACTGCAGATGTCATTAGTCATATCATCAACGCGATAGAAGTCAAAATCGGTTAAACAAACTACCTTAGAAGATGTGCCAAGGCGCTGTTGAGCTTGACGCTTTGATACGATCAATGTGATCATGATCATGTTGCCGACGGAACGAACGCGATCGATGATTTATATACAAAGTTTTTTTTAGTATGAGTGACGAGTGACGAGATCTCTATATTTACAAAGGAGCGTTTGTAGTTGTGACGCACACTGCTTTTAAAATGGCGACAGCGGTTAGTTGTAATGCACACTGCATTAAAACTGGTGACAGCGGTTCCCGTACTAATTTGCTATGATAACACATCTCCTTGTTTTTATGATTTGAGGATACCTACTACTAATGATTTTTACATTCAAGGAAAATCACAACGAAATGCAAGAACAATAAAAAACAAAATGTGGCATCAACTGTGGATACCAGTCTTAATCCCAACTTTAATCATTAAATCAAATTGTGATATCAACAAAACTACAGACGTATTCATTCACGCTGGTCATGCAGAAACTGATTATCAACAACCAACAACATTAACAGTTGAACAAAGAGAAGCAACAACAGAAATTCCAACAGCAGTAAAGAAACATACTAAGCAACTACCAACAACTATATTTTATGAAGAAGCAACGGATGGTGTAGTGTTTATTCCTAATAATAAACTGCCTAAAAGAGACGAAGATGAGAATGACAGTAGGAGTCTTAAAATTAGGGATATAATGATGATGAAGACGGTAAATGATGCAGGGAATAAGAATTTTCATGTTGCGAAAGCGATTGGTAAGTGTTTTCTATACTATTATAAAATTGTAAAAAAGCCGTGTCTGTACATTGAAGATATTCCAGAAAAAACAGTTGGTACTGGGACGCAACCATACCCAAAAAGATTTTTTTTTGAATTATTGTCTGTTTGTCTGCTTGTGCGCGCATCACGCAAAAAGTACTGAACGGATTTTGATGTGGTTTTCACAGGTTGATAGCTTAGGGTCCAACTTAAAATCTAAGCCATGTTTCATCTGATTCTACTGGAAAAAACCAGAGATACAGCTTGACCTCTTGGTAGTACTAGCCAACCTATACTACGGAGGTTATTTTTAAACTGGTCATTTCATTGTAGTCCACGCGGACGAAGTCGCGGGCAAAAGTCTAGTTTTTAATATAAGTATCTCTTGAGGGAAGAAAGTCATTCAGTACGACTGTCACAGTGTTGACAACACTTTTATTAAGAAGGCTTTTGCATTTTCGCTTGCACAAAACCATAATATTAAGTACTAAGAATGTTAAATGACAAGATACATTTTTCGAAAATGTAATCAGTTAGCGAAGGAGGTTCAAGGGAGAATCTCGCGCCTCCTTCTGCGAAGCAGTCATGCTAGCGAAGGAGGCGGTGGGACGGGAGAGGGAGAGATTCTCCCGTCCAAGCCGCCGCGGTAGACGCTCCGGGCGTCGGGAGCCGCGTGACGACTCCCGGCCACCGTAGGCGCGGGCCTGCGGGCGGTGAGTAATGGGTAGCTCACCGTCCGATCAGGACCAGGCCCGTGCCGAACGGCGCGTACGTGTTCCACGCACGCCTCAAAGAGATGTCAGCATCAAAGAGGGGGCCCACTAGAGCCCAAGCCTGCCGGGAAAGCGGGATTGTCCGAAAGGGATACCGCTGACCCGGACAAAAGGGCTAAGGAAGGAACACGGGTGGGTTTTAGTCAGTAAGAGTCTGACACTCCCTTCTGCTCAACCCAGAGCGGGAGGGGTCATTTGATGATTTCCCATCCTCAAAAAAAAAAAAAAAAAAAAGGGAGAATCTCGCCGTGACATTCTGCCTCGAACGTTCGCAAACAAATTAGGATTTCTCGAGGTGATATCACGTGGCGTGTCGGTACCTACAGAATAGACAGTAGTTAAGAGTTTTAGTATTGGAAACGACTGTAAGGATTTGGATCGAAATTTTGTGTTTAAATTCTGTTTTACATTCCCAGTTTATCTAGATATAGGTGTCATACCTGATCACCCTGAAAAATGTTAATCTACTATATAAAAATAAGTCGGGTTTTCCTTCCTGACGATATAAGTCCAGAACGGACGAACCGATTTCCACGGTTTTGCATTCGTTGGAAAGGTCTCGGGCTCCGTGAGGTTTATAGCAAAGAAAATTCAGGAAAATTTAAAGAGAAAAGCGGGAAAATCTTTTTTCATATACAGCGCCATCTCTGATACATAGCATGTACTACGGTGGCGAAACGGAGTTCGCCGGGTTTGCTAGTTACTACTAAACCAATGTCAATTTCATACTATTTTAGATGCACCAAACGAAGACATAGTTTTTATAACGGGCAAGAATTCGGATACAGACAAAGTTAAACCAGAAAACAATGCAAGAAGAAGTGAGAAGAATTACAATCAGATAGAAGAAGATAAAGAAGATTTAATCCTGCAAGCTAAACTGGATTGCAATAATTTAGATTGTAACAACACTATCAGATCCATATGTGGAGCTAAATTCTTGGATCACGAATGGAGATACCGACTGTTTTTAAATGACTGTTACTTTAGGAAAGTTAACTGTGGGTTTAAGTACGAGATTAATAGTAAGTACGTTTTGAACTGTAAGGCCGCGGCAGCACTGATACGGCGACAGCGATTTCGTGAACAAATAAATTTCGCTTGTCGTTTCTGCAGTGCGGCCACCGACATAATACAGGGTGGCAGGTTAGACAGTGGAAATATTTTAAGGGGTCATTGTACTCATCACTATGAACAACTTTTACTATGGACCAAACCTGAAATCGTGAAAAAAAATCAGCTGTTCCATACATTTATGTTCACATAACTCAACAAAATGTATGGAACAGCAGATTTTTTTTTTCGCTATTTCAGGGTTGGTCCCATCGTAAAAGTTGTTCATAAAGATGAGTACAATGACCCCTTAGAATATTTCCACTGTCTAACCTGCCACTTTGTATGTTTATATGAGTTTGTTTTCACGAAATCGGAGTCGCGTCGCTGTCGCCGTACTGCGACCGCGGCCTAAGTGGTGAAGGTAACGAGTAAGCCGGTCCGCACACCAACCATACACTTGTATTACGATAATTTTGGCGCCACATTTGAAACGCGACACATTCAACGCCCCCGTATATTTTTTTTGCAAACGCCCTTACAGGGTGCAAGTATTCACTTAATTTTAAGACCTACCTATTAAGACCTATGGAATAATATACAGGGTGGCAGGTTAGACAGTGGAAATATTTTAAAGGGTCATTGTACTCATCATTATGAACAACTTTTACTATGAGACCAACCCCGAAATCGCAAAAAAAAAATTAGCTGTTCCATACATTTTGTTATGTGAACATAAATGTATGGAACAGCTGATTTTTTTTTTCGCGATTTCAGGGTTAGTCCCATAGTAAAAGTTGTTCATAATGATGAGTACAATGACCCCTTAAAATAATTCCACTGTCTAACCTGCCACTCTGTATATGTACATGTATGCAAAATAAACAATAAACAATATATCTGAGCGCAAGCACGCACACCAAGGACACATTTGTAGCGGGTGCAGTTTGTGTCCTTGGTGTGCGTGCTTGCGCGCAGTTGAACGAGGGCGTTAAATGTGTCGCATTTTTAATTTTGCGCCAAAATTATCGTAATACAAGTGTAAATCTGATGTGCGGCCTAGCTAACGGTACCCGTGCACCAAATTCATTTCAGGAGGCACCAAATTCTTGTTTGAAAACTTGTTCCGTGATGAAACGTGGTTAAGATTTTAAGTTGCACCCCAAGCTGTCGAACTGTGAAAACCACATCAAAATTCGTTCATTACTTTTTCGTGATGCGCGTACAACCAGACAAACAGACAAAAATTCAAAAATAAATCTGTTTGGGTATGGTAACGTGCCAGTACCCTATTCCGACTCTTTTTAGGGTTCCGTACCTCAAAAAGAAAAACGGAACCCTTATAAGATCACTTTGTTGTCCGCCGTCAGTCACCGGACCATAAGTGGAGCCATCTGCTCATAGATGACACCACTAGACGTATGCAGTAGCGCCATCTATGATCATATTTCGGAACCCTTAGGGCGCGAGGCATACTCGCACTTGTCCGGTTTTTCTGGAATATCTTAAATGTACAGACACGGCAGAATAGTATAGATTCATATTCATGTATTTTCAGGATATAAGCAAGTCGTAGGTGACAAATGCAAGACAATAGGCGCTCATAACCTCGACCGGCCGTTCTCTTTCACACCAAAACCTTTCACAATGATCAAACCAGAAAATAAGATAGAATTTGATGCGAGAAGGAGTTCATCTTCTAGAAGGTAAATCTCTTCTACAGAAATTTAAGTAATCTGTCAATAGAAGTCGCAAAGGCGCGTGACCTTGTTGCCGGTTTCGGGCAAATTATACAGGGTGGCAGGTTAGACAGTGGAAATATTTTAAGGGGTCATTTCACTCATCATTATGAACAACTTTTACTATGGGACCAACCCTGAAATCGCGAAACAATCAGCTGTTCCATACATTTATGTTCACATAACTTAACAAAATGTATGGAACAGCTGATTTTTTTTGTTGGTCACCCTGTATATAGCACGTTGTCAACATCGAGAGCGCGCGTTTAAGAATGTCACATTGAGCGATTGTCGATTCACGCAATTCCCGCCCGTAAAAGCTGGCACACTCGGGTCACAATAGAGTGAATGGAAAACTGTCAAAACGTGTTCAAAAACAGGGTAAAATTGATTAAAATTTGTAATTGCGGCGAAAATATAGACTTTATGAGAAATTTAACACAGCTGTATTTATTGTATTAGTATGTTGCTTGTAGAATAATCTGACAAATAAATATGAATTATTGCGTATATTAATATGGTTGTTATCCGTTAATGATTATGAATTTTTAAAGGTATCTTCGTGATTTTTTTCTATTGAGCGAAAATAATTGAATCGTATTTTCAGTACAGTATGTAACTAGCATATATCTTGAAGAATATCATATATTTTTAAGTTTTTAGGGTTCCGTACCAAAATGGTAAAAAAGGAACCCTTATGGTGCGACTTCGTCTGTCTGTCTGTCTGTCACACCTGGTTATTTCAGCAACTACTAATGTTATCGACTTGAAATTTGGAACAGTTATAAAGAATGCTTGTCCAACTTTATTGCAAATGAAAAAAGTAAAAAAAAAAATATTTTCATTGCAAAAGGGGCCGGAGTGGGGGTCCAAAATTTCAAAGTAAGGTTACTAGGTCAAGTGACATATCATATGAAAGGGCTTGATTTGCACATTTCAAAATATATGTTAATTTAATTTTATGCCTCACAGTTTTCGATATATGATGAAAAATGTCCGAAAAAATACCATTCCCCCCCCTTATCTCCGAAGTTTGCGGAGCGAAAAATCTGAAATAATTAGGGTTGATAGGAATTGACCCAAATATTGCACCAAAAATAAAACGATGTTCCTAACTAGTACAGTTTTTTCAAAATCATCAAAATTCCTTCACAAACAAACTTAGTTACGCGGTCCGGATTTTTTCACTTTATACGTCCAAAAATGATACGGAACCCTCGGTGCGCGAGTACGACTAGCACTTGGCCGGTTTTTTTTTACTGCAGTGGATCATTACTTTAAGACATTATAAAATTTGCGTTTAGCTCGTGTAGGCGCCACGGACTGAACGCGATCGATGATATAAATACAGTGTTTTAGTTTAGTGCTAGTGATGAGTGACGATTAACAGTGTTAGATTGAGGGTGTGCGGAATTTTTAATGTGTGGAAGATCTTTATATTCACAAGGAGCGCTTGTAATTGTGTCGCAAACAGTTCTAAAAGTGGCGACAGTTGTTCCCGTACTAATTTGCTATGATGGCATCTCCTTTTTTCAAGCTTTTATTTAAATTGCCGTGTGTGTACGGGGCGAAATCTTGTAACAGAATTTTAGACCAGTTCCTCTCAACCGATTGAGCTGAAATTTGGAACGCATTCGTCACTTCAATGACAATGCAATAATTATATGTTGCTTCTACAGTACCATAAAGGTGGTCTTATGGTGGAGCTGGGAGGTGGCAATAGGAACTCATCAAATTCTTAACATAACTCCGTCGTGTTCGGGCTCGTTGGATTTTTTTTGATAAGATCTATGGACCTAGATGATGTTCAGGGTCGCATGATGGAGCTGCGAAGCAGGTAGTCATTATAAAAGCTTGTTTTGATTTGATGATAGGCTTGCGCTTTACCGCCATCTCGCCTGATGTTAAGCGACGATGCGGTCTACGATGGAGCACGCTTGCCTAGAAGAAACCGATTCACTCGCGACTTGAAGATACCCAGATTGTAACTGTTGGGAAACACCCACTCGGGCAGCGCATTCCACTGCTTGGCGGTTTTCACAATGAAAGTGGAATCGTTAGTTCGGGTTCATGGTATATCAACCATGAACCGATGTGCGCCTTGTCGTGCTTCTGGCCGTCCGATAGAGGACAGGGCGGGAGGGAATAAGATCATGCAGATCTGAAGCACACTCTCCGAAATGTATCCGGTAAAAAACCGATAGACTAGCAACTTTGCGCCAATGCTCAAGACTTTGGAGCTTGGTCTGAATAAGGGAGTCGTTGTTGATGAGCTTTTCAACATAAAACTTATTCTGTTTGTTTTAGGTCAATGACAATGAATTACAATGGGCAGCTATGCTCCCATCCTTGCCCAGTGACTTGCCCAGACGATTACGACCCACAATGTGCCGTATCAGGCACTGGGCAGAGAAGAGTATTTGTGAACCATTGTAAATTAGATCAAAATTCATGTTTTTATAGCGTCGGTAAGTTTTTTTCTTTACTTTATGAAATACTAGCTGTTCCCCGCAGTTTCACCCGCTCGTTGCTCGGCTCCTAAGGGTCGTAGCGTGATGTTAAATAGCCTATACTATTCCTCATGAATCTGGCTATCATATACAAAAATATTTTTTCGAATCCGACTAGTAGTTCCAGAGATTAGCGCGTTCAAACAAACTCTTCAGCTTTTTAATATTAGTATAGATTTTATTAAGTTGTGTTTTTGTTTCAGTATGGCATAAGAGACCTCTTGCGGAGTGCGTGGGAGGTAAAAAGGCAGATATGAGGCAAAATAGGGGGTTCATTGGATGGATGCAAAGAGTGGGGATAGTGGACAACAAGGGGCGACTAGTGTTAGAATAAATTGTTTCACTAGAAATAGGTATGCAATAGCGCCATCTACGAGCAAGATGCCACTATTCTATGCTACTTCTAGAGGCGCCATCTATGAAGAAATACCTCCACCCGTTAAAGGTCTTGACACACCAACAGACGGACAACAAAGTGATCCTAGTAGTAGCTGCAGAGATTAGCGCGTTCAAACAAACAAACAAACTCTTCAGCATTATAAATATTAGTACCTATAGATAGATAAATTCACAAAAATAAAAAAAATCAAACCATATCTTTATAAAATTATTCTTGTAATATACACATACACAGTATACTAAAAATTCTAGCTTCTTTCAGTATTTTATAAGTAGTAAAAAGGTTTGAAAGCCTTTTAGACCATCCATTAGGGGTTAGCCGCTGCCAAAAATTGTTAGCGACATTGTCTAGCCAGACCTAAGTGTTAGGCAGAACTATACAAATAGATAGTATCTGTAGTTAGATATCCCAGAAAGCATAGCGGGGATACGGGGTCTCATCAGGAACAAAGGAACATTTGTTGAAATAACTCATAATAGATGGCGTTATAATCGATTTGTTATTGAAGTTTGTGTAAAATTGAGAACATGAAAAAATACATCATGAAAAATATTTGTTCAAATTTTGAAAAATCCTTTAAGCACCGAAAAATGTATAGCCCGAAGATATCCCGCGTTAAATCGTATTGTAAATTGTATTGTATGGTATTTATTTATTTTTACTAACATAGTTTTGTAAGTACCTACATTGTTACTAACCAAAATATGGATGTACCTTGTCCGAAATAAATATTTTGAATTGAATAAATCGGTCACATTTCTTTGTATGAGATGAGGCATCTGTACGTATAGTCACAGATAATATAATACTATACGTACAGATGCCTCATCTCTTACAAAGAAATGTGACCGATTTAGCGCGGGCTATCTTCGGGCTTCTATTTTTCGGTGCTTAAAGGATTTTTCAAAATTTGAACAAATATTTTTCATGATGCATTTTTTCATGTTATCAATTTTACACAAACTTCAATAACAAATCGATACATATAACGCCATCTATTATGAGTTATTGCAACAAATGTTCCTTTGATCCTGATGAGACCCCGTGGTATAGTATTATATTATCTGTGGCGGGGATATTTATTAATAAATGTAAATGTGAGAACTATGTGGGTTATTATGCTACAGTCCCAGATCTGAAGTTCAGTCTGACAGAGTACTTTATGGGGCCTACCCAAAAGTTCTTTTTGATAGTAATGTTCGTCGAGTCGTTGAGCTCCCTAAGTCAGGGTTGAGCTACTACGATACTCGGCACATGCGTGCTCAATAAGGAAAGGTCCACTCAAATCTGTATGGCTCTTTCCTCTAAAGGCCATTCCAGACTAACCTGCATGGTTCTTACATAATTTAAAATTGTCTGGACATTAAAGGAGACCTTGACTTTAGAGATTGTTTCGGTGTTTCTTCTCAAAGGTAGTCAGGTAAGAAACACCGACCTCATCTAGTTTTAAAAAACATTTTATAAAAAAATATTGACTTGTAAAAAAGTGTTACTAGTAACCTATTTACAGAATAAATATCATTTCATTTCATATCTCGCTCAAATCTAGAGCATCCCGACTGGGGAAGTACCTCCACCTTACAGAACACCTACTACACTACTACACTACTTGTAATAGGATGTTGACTACTTTTTTTTATTGTGAATCTGTAAACTATTTGAAAAAAGACAATTAACACCAAAAAAAACGATAAAACATCTACAAAATTGGCAAAGTTATACGCGTTTTAAAATGATTTGCTAGACACGGACGGCACTACGTACAAGTGACGTAACACCACCTACGTCCGCTTCGCGCGACAAAGACGGAGCGATACTCCCTCCAAAAACTTTAAATGCGTCTGTGTTTTCCATTTTGTGATAAATTATTATTTTTGCTTTTACTTTTTTGTGGTGCCTATTCCTTCTTTGAAATAAAATAATTTATTTGTACTTTTTTAATAGTAGGACACTACCGTATTGTGTTGCAAACTGTTCTAAAAGTAGCGACAGTCGTTTCCGTATTATTTGCTATGATGGCATATCTCCTTTTTTCTATGTTCTGAGGTTTTGACCAATGACCAAAGGGATAGTCTTACTCTAAGCCAACGACTATGTCATTATGGGACCATTCTTAGACAATTACAATAGCAGCCTGGTCCTGGGGCCCAAGTCTGCTAATGCAATTGTCATAATCGTGTCAGAATGGTGTCTCAATGACATCGTTTTGACCAATGACGAAACAGATAGTCTTACTCTAAGCCAATGAGTGCTTAGGTTTTGACCGTTATGGTGTCATTATGACACCATTCATACACAATTGCAATAGCAGAATTAGGACCCTGGTCAGCAGTCACGTCTAAGAACAATGGACTAACGAGTCATTTAAACACGGAAACAATAAAATATTAAACCATGATTGTACTGGGCATACTGCAAAAGTTTTGTTAAACTGTTTAGGGTTCCGTACATCAAAGCGGTGAGGATTGTATTAATTTGATATGGTTTTTATATTGAGTTCAAAAAAGTAGGAAGTTCTGTATTCGACCAGTTTGTACCTACGTGTACATTTGTATGTCGGCGATTTCTTTAAAAACTACTAAACCAATTTTATTTTTATTTTCACTATCGCAATCTACATACTTTTATGTAATACATTAGGTAATCTACCTTATGTACGAAGTTATATTCATAAATGTACACACAACGTAGAAGATTTTGTTTTTTTTTCTTTCTTCGTTTTTTCTGCGCCATCACTAAATCTTCTAGAGACGAATTGGCATTCGTCTCTAAAAGATTTAGTGATGAATGAATTCGTGAAAGAAATCGAACTTGGGATATGGACTCACAAAAAAAATACAAAAAATTAAAACATAAAAATATCACTTTTTAGTTTCGGAAGCCGGTGGCAAAAAAGCCAACAAAAACCAAAGCCACCGACTTCCAAATACAAAATGATTAAGCATTTTTTGTAGTACGGAACCCTGAGTGCGCAAAAAACCTAACATTCCGATTCTTCTCCACCCCAACTTCTTAACGAACATGAATATTCATTAATTCAATGAATGATTCATGATTTGAACAATTGTCGCATTATCTTTAAAGTACATAGCTTTTTGTAAGAAAAGATTTTTAAAACTTGTGAATATTCATTTAATTTAAATGAATTTAGATAAAGCGAACAGCTGTTTGGGTTACTATGAAAAGGGGCTACAAAATAGACGCACTGGTCGATCGATCTGCTAGGTTAAGCTGCGCTTGCCGCGGTCAGTCCTTAGATTGGTGACCATTAATTTACACATCGAGACCCCTCCGTGCCTCGGAGCACTGTTTCCAATTTTGCGATTTTCCCCTAGACATTTATGACTTTTGCATACATTTCTAGCGAAAAAGTCGCAAAATTGGCAACAGTGGTCCCTTCTACAGACTCTCTGAAAGAGACCACTGTCGCCAATTTTGCGACTTTGTCGCCTATTTCAGCGCAACAGTCATAAATGTCTAGCGGAAAAATCGCAAAATTGGCAACAGTGTCTCGGAGAGCACGTTAAACAATTACAATCGTTACAATCTGGGTGTCTTCAAGTCACGAGTGAATCGGTTTCTTCTAGGCAAGCGTGCTCCATCGTAGACCGCATCATCGCTTAACATCAGGCGAGATGGCGGTCAAACGCAAGCCTATTTACAAATAAAAAAAGAAACCGGCCAAGTGCGAGTCGTACTCGCGCACCGAGCGTTCCGTATCAGTTTTGGACCTATAAAGTGAAAAAAACCGGACCGCAAAACTAAGTTTGTTTGTGAAAGAATTTTGATGATTTTGAAAAAACTGTACTAGTTAGGAACATCGTTTTATTTTTGCTGCCATATTTGAGTCAATTCCTATCAACTCTAATTATTTCAGATTTTTCACTCCGCAAACTTCGGAGATAAGAGGGGGGGAATGGTATTTTTTCAGACATTTTTCATCATAATTATGTCGAAAAGTGTGAAACATAAAATTAAATAAAAATATATTTTGAAATATGCAGATCAAGCCCTTTCAGATGATATGTCACTTGATCTAGTAACCCCACTTTGTAACGTCACGTCAGCATCAAAGAGGGGGCCCACTAGGGCCCAAGCCTGCCGGGAAAGCGGGATTGTCCGAAAGGGATACCGCTGACCCGGACAAAAGGGCTAAGGAAGGAACACGGGTGGGTTTTAGTCAGTAAGAGTCTGACACTCCCTTCCGCTCCGCCCAGAGCGGGAGGGGTCATTTGATGACTTCCCATCTTCAAAAAAAAAAAAAAAAAACTCTAAAAATTAAAAACAGTTCCGGTTGTCATACGAATATCTTTGACAGTCGTTACGGGTAGTCAGAAGTCCGAAAGTCTGACAACTGGTCTTACGGCTCGAATACACCTAATCCGTCATCCGAGTTGGGCCGTCGTCAGGGCCGGCCCGTCCATATAGGCAACCTAGGCAACCGCCTAGGGCGCTCGGATTTGGGGGGCGGCATGGCGAGGGTACGGTGAGCTGACTTGCGATTCTGCGTAGACTATTACTACTCTAGACGACTACTAGTCAGCTTCGTAGAGTATACCCGCATAGCAGTAGGTACCTATTATAGTGTACCTACACACAATCAATGCAGTGATAGCCTGGTGGCTTAACCATGTGCCTCCCACGGCGAATGGTTCGAGTTCGATCCCGAGGCACGCACCGCTGACTTTTCGAAGTCATGTGCGTATTAGAAATTAATTATCACTTGCTTTAACGGTGAAGGAAAACATCGTGAGGAAACCGGCATGTCCTAGAACCAAAAATTCGAAGACATGTGACGTCCACCAACCCACACTGGGCCCGCGTGGTGGACTACGGCCCACTCCCTCTCACAGAGAAGAGGCCTGTGTCCCAGCAGTGGGAACATTATAGGCCGATTATGCTTATGCTATACTTATGCTACACACAATCAGTGGGTATTCCCCGCCTAGTATTACCACTTATATTTTATTTATTTTTTGTTTAATGGGCGCCATTCTGTTATTCGCCTAGGGCGCCGAGTTTCCTCGGGCCGGCGCTGGCCGTCGTCGGCCGATGACAGATTAGGTGTATGCGGGCCGTTATTCACCGGTTTAACCGAGTAGTGTTGTGTAGGTGAGATGGAAGCTCCATGTAACGTATTGATATTCAGCCGATGTTACTTAGAAGGCATGTTACAATACACTTCTCCGTTGTCTTGTGGTATGCATTGCGTCGACGAACCAACGGAGTAGTGTAGTGTTAAATGATGCACAAATGGGGCCTCGCCCCTAATGGGGCCTCGCCCTAAGGTGGCAATTCTAACTGCAAGAAATGCACACAGTTGGATTTTTTTTTTTTCAGTGTAATATTTGAAAATTATTATACGGTACCCTAAAAGCAAACAAATAGCTATTAAACCTAGAAACTAAACTATTAATACCCCCTACTTTAAGTCGGTTAAATATATCCGAGAATGTGCTAATAAAATGATGTCTGTCTCTTTATGCGTCTAAACTCGTAAACTCCTAAACAGACATTAATGAGACACGCGTTTTGATGGTTTGACAGCGAATGGTGATAAATTAAAGAATGGTCTAGTACAGAGGTCGGCAACCTTTTGAGGCGGAAGAGCTAAGATTTTCAAACAAAATTGACAGTATTTAAAGAGCCACAAAAAAAATCGTTTTAATATTAGGTATAGTATTTGCTTATATACCCATATTTTTCAATATTAGGTAGGTACCTATAGTATTTGCTTATACAGGGTGGCAGGTAAGACAGTGGAAATATTTTAAGGGGTCATTGTACTCATCAATATGAACAACTTTTATTAAGGGACCAAGCGTGAAATCGCGAAAAAAAATCAGCTGTTCCATACATTTATGTTCACATGACTCAACAAAATGTATGGAACAGCAGATTTTTTTTTTCGCGATTTCAGGGTTGGTCCCGTAGTAAAAGTTGTTCATAATGATGAGTACAATGACCCCTTAAAATATTTCCACTGTCTAACCTGCCACCCTGTATACGTATATTTGATTTATGATTTAAAATAAACGACTTTAAATACGAAATAATACCTATAGAGTTAGATAAACTAAAAATCATGCAATCTATCCAGCACGCTTAGCATGACCAATTCTATCTCTATTCTACCAAAGAATAGACAAAGTTCTTTCTATCAAATCGGTATCTCTTCTGCCCGAGCACGCGGCGACCCGTGCTTGGCTTATCAGAATTTTGTCTACTGAAGAATAGAGACATCTTCAGTGTATGCATAAAACGATAGAAATCTTTCTACATTATGTCATTTTGTCTATTTCTTCTCTACAGAAGAAATAGACAAAATGACAGAATGACAGAAACGGGTTTTGTCTACACAAAACCCGTTTCTATCGTGGTCATGCTAGGCCGGCAGGAGTGAGTATGATACTAGGTACTCACTCATGGATCAATTGCACGATTTTTAAGGGTTTTGATGATAAAATTAGTAATTTTTACTTAAGGGACTGGAGAGTCGCAACTTTACATCTAAAGAGCCGTATGCGGCTCGCGAGCCGCAGGTTGCCAACCCCTGGACTAGTAAATGGACTGGTAAAAAATGATGTTCTATTTAAAGAACATTTATAATACATATTACGTTTGTACTTCTCCGAAGGGATAAGCAGGGTTATGTGCAGATGGCTGAATCAATTGGTTACCCCCTCAGATAATAGAAACAAGGAGATATGCCATCATAGCAAATTAGTACGGGAACAACAGTCGCTACTTTTAGAACATTTTTTGACACAATTACAACCGCTCCATGTGAATATAAGGATCTCCCACACATTTAAAATTCCGCACACCCTCAATCTAACACTGTTAATCGTCACTCAACACTAGCATTAAACTAAAACACTATACTATGCGATCAAAATAAGAATGTGTCTGACCTCGCGCCATGTTGTGTCGTCATAGCCAATCAGCAGCCAGTTGGGTAGCCAACTGGCTTGAATTGACAGTTATGACGCAACAACATGGCGCGAGGTCAGACACATTCTTATTTTGATCGCATAGTATTATCATCGATCGTGTTCGGTCCGTCGCCAGCGCAGCGTGTACGTTTTAATTACTGTCAAAGTCAAAAGTCAAAGTCAGTCAAAGTCAAAACATTTATTTCAATTAGACCATTTACAGGCACTTTTGAATAGTCAAGCAATAGTTGTCAGTCAGTTTGTCCGTTAGTTGAAGCTAGTTGTCCGTTCCAAAACGTAGATTCCTATGGAGAAGAACGGACAAGAAACTCTATGGTTACTCTTTTTCAACTAATTCAAATATACAATTTCTTTGTTTACATTTATGCCCTAATATGTGAGAACAATGTGAGATATTTTAAAAATCCCTTAGGATAAAAAATAAAATCAAAGGTAGGTACTAAAATAAAATAAAAATCATTTAAACCTGTAAAATGTCAAAATATTGCTTGAGCAGTCAAGATGACTGCTCAAGCAATATTTGACTGTCAATGTGACTATATCAAAGTGTTAAGCACAATAGAGCCTTGGCACATCTCCCTTGTTTCTATGATCTGAGGTTACCCGCCTTTGCTAAGATTTTTCTATACGTGGGGGTACCCGATTGATGGAGACGTCTGTACTTATGTACATTTCACTAGCGTTCTATTTATTAGTAGGTACCTGTCCGAGGGGCTCGTGGCTAAATGACAGCCGCGCTGATCGATCGATCTGCGAGGTTAAGCTGCGCTTGCCGCGGTCAGTCCTTGGATGGGTGACTATTCTTTACACATCGAGCCCCTCCGTGCCTCGGAGAGCACGTTAAACAGTCGGTCCCGGTTGTCATAGGAATATCTTTGACAATCGTTACGGGTAGTAAGGAGCCCAAAAGTCTGACAACTGGTCTAAACATTCGAATACCGGTATTCCGCAATAATTGGGCTGTGGAGGTCAGATGGCAGTCGCTCCATGTAAAATATTGATATTCAGCCGCAACCAGTTAGACTGGAAGCCGATCCCAATCATGTTTGGGAAAAGGCTAGGCGGATTATCCGTGACTTCGTCCGCGTGAAATTCGGATGGCTTATAGTGGCTTTTAATTTCTTTGCGCGGAATAAAAGTAGCCTAAAGTTACTCCTTATAACATCAGCTTTCTAGTGAAAGTCTGGTCAAAACCGGTCCAGCCGTTTCGGAGATTAGCCGGAACAAACAGACAAACGGACAGAAAAATCTAAATAGATGAATATTTTCAACTCTGTATTCCTACAAATTCTGCTTAAAATCGTAAATTTAAAACGCTAGGGAAATTCAGGGAATCTTCCGGATTAAAGGGGAGTCCAAATTAGTCGCAGATTACATTTTAATGTGTTAGTTAAGGCGATGTCTTTTATTTCTTGTCCATACAACATTTAAAAATAATTAAAATCTGTAAAAAAAAATATTTTAAACCATTTTCTTAAGACGGACTAAAAAGTATAAAATAATATCTAATTAAACAAAAAACGGGGCGCATCTTTGCATGCGCCCTACGTTTTTCGTTTCATTAGAAATATTTAGTCCGTCTTAAAAAGTGGTTTAAAGTGGGTTTTTTCTAATTAGGTACTTAGTATTTTTCTACTTTTTAGTCCAAATTATTACATTGTCATCCAAATTACATAGCTATACTAAAGGGCACTGGCAGACGCCCATAGAACGCTGGGCTTCAGATTGTGTAAGTCGGTACAGATATGAAATTAGTTTGGTGTGATCGAGTATTTCAAGAGTATTTAAATTCATTTTTTATTTGTTTTTGTACGTAATTGGGTTAAAGAGAAATCTTCGTATTTGTGACAGTGAGGTTAAGTATGGTGTGAATGATCCAGTGAAGTACAGCCCGACTAATGAGTTCTCAATTCAAAGGTTTTAGTTACTGTCGACATGATATTCTGTGGAGGCGCGCGCCAGCCAGCATGCACCCGTTTATGTTTTATTGGTTTTCTCAAAATGTCAACGGCATAATCATTTTATTTCTTATTTATTTCGATTTTTTATTCCAATTCTTAATCTCTAAGATAAATTAGGCAAAGAACAATTAAAATATATTTTTATTTTTGGTTAAGCTTTTATTACTGTACCATATCAAGCCCAAAACTGCCGACGTCCTTTCAGCTAAGACCGATGCCAGCAAGAGATGAACCGCATTCCCCTTAAGCCAAAGTTAATTAGAAACAACGACTTAATAGCAGGGGCCAGGTTCGGTGCTCGGGCGAGGTAAGGTAATCTTTTACTGTTATGGGAAGGTCCGGCCTTAATGGTTCGGTGTTGCGAGTATTTTATGGGACGCTGTGGTCGGGGTTCGAGTTTGGGTTGAGGCAAAATTTTAAGAGGGAATTTGAGAGTTTTATTATTAGCGCGTTTTTACTAACTCGCTTACTTTATAAAATAATTTCTAATGAAATGAAAAAGGACGCCTGCAGTTTTGGGCTTGATATGGTACGGTAATAAAAGCTTAACCAAAAATAAAAAAAATATTTTAATATTGTTCTTTGCCTAATTTATCGAATTGGAATTAAAAATCGAAATAAATAAGAAAAAAAATGATTATGCCGATGACATTTTGAAAAAACCAATAAAACAAAAACGGGTGCATGCTGGCTGGCGCGTGCCTCCACAGAATGTCATGTCGACAGCAACTAAAACCTTTGAATTGAAAACTCGTTAGTCGGGCTGTACTTCACTGGATCATTCACACCATACTTAACCTCACTTGCACAAATACGAAGATTTCTCTTTAACCCAATTACGTACAAAAACAAATAAAAAATGAATTTAAATACTCTTGAAATACTCGATCACACCAAACTAATTTCATATCTGTACCGACATACACAATCTGAAGCCCAGCGTTCTATGGGAGTCTGCCAGTGTCCTTTGGGGCGCATGCATGTATTGACAAACACTGTGGATCGCTGGGTCGGGTGTTGTTCGTTTGCTTGTTCTATCTATGATAATTATAAAATAGTTTTTTATACATAAGTACCTATTATTTAATTATCACATCAATGACTATACTTTAATAATGTCTTAGGTTTTCGCGATTATTACACATTATAATAAAACAAGTTTAAACGGATTAAATCGCGTATATTACAGATTTTTACAGAGTTTTCCTGACGTTTCGAACACTTTGCAGCGTTCGTCCTGCGACCACGAACGCTGCAAAGTGTTCGAAACGTCAGGAAAACTCTGTAAAAATCTGTAATATACGCGATTTAATCCGTTTAAACTTGTTTTATTATAATGACTATACTTTATTTTATTTAATAATCTATCGGTATACGTGTATTTGCTAGTATTTTAACCGACTTCCAAAAAGGAGGAGGTTCTGCATTCGGTTGTTTTTTTTTTTTTTTTTTTTTTTCTTGTATGTACAACGATTACTCCGTGATCTCTGAGCCGATTTACGTGATTCTTTTTTCATACGGTAGAAGGACCTCGCGCGGTGGTCCCATTTAAATTTTATTAACTTTGATTGAGTAGATTTTTAACCATGTGTAATAAACGATATTTTTGGTGTATCTCGATGACATCATGACAATGATGAAAAAGTGATATTGTGTAAGTACATGAATTCCTGAATGCAATCGATCTCGATTCACGCCGGTATTTCCCGCAAGGTTAGACAGAGGTGTATAGTACACACAATTTTTTTATGCTTAAGTCGCATTTGATAGAAGGCTAGGGAGCGAGCCTATTGCTATTATAAACTGAAACAAACACTGTTTTTAGGGTTCTGTACCAAAATGGTAAAAAAGGAACCCTTATGGTGCGACTGTCTGTCTGTCTGTCTGTCTTTCTGTCACACCTGCTTATATCAGCAACTACTAATGCTATCGACTTGAAATTTGGAAGAGTTATAAAAAATGCTTGTCCAACTTTATTGCAATTGAAAAAAGTAAAAAAATATTTTTAATTTCATAGCAAAAGGGGCCGGAGTGGGGGTCCGAAATTTTATCTCCGAAGTTTGCGGAGCGAAAAATCTGAAATAATTAGAGTTGATAGGAATTAACCCAAATATTGCACTAAAAATTAAACGATGTTCCTAACTATTACAGTTTTTTCAAAAGCGTCAAAATTCCTTGACAAACAAACTTAGTTATGCGATCCGGTTTTTTTCCATTATATGTCCAAAATTGATTCGGAACCCTCGATGCGCGAGTACGACTCGCACTTAGCTGTTTTTTTTTAAATGTCGTGGCACTATGCTGAGATAGGAGCCTTTTGGCCTCGTACAGGTTTTACCATTTTATCTTATTTTTTTTTATTTTTTTTTTTTCACTTCACACTTTTGTTTTCTCTTTTTAAAATATACCTACCTATACTTGTGTATGTAATTTCCTGTGCGAGTATCAAATAAATAATTTTCTTTCTTTCTTCTTTCTATAGATAATCGTATAATGCGCGCACGTATTTAATTGCATTACATATTATTTACTTAATATTTGTTAAAAAAAAAAAAACTTTATTGGTGATGTTTTTTTTTATGTTATACGTAAATGTGTAGTGAACAATAGTTTCTATATATATACAGGTTGGCAGGTTAAACAGTGCAAATATTTTAAAGGGTCATTGTACTCATCATTATGAACAACTTTTACTATGACCAAACCTGAAATCGCGAAAAAAAATCAGCTGTTCCATACATTTATGTTCACATAACTCAACAAAATGTATGGAACAGCTGTTTTTTTTGCGATTTCAGTGTTGGTCATAGCAAAAGTTGTTCATAATGAAGAGTACAATGACCCCTTTAAATATTTCCACTGTTTAACCTGCCAGCCTGTAGATCGCTATAATGTATGTGTAATGCCGTAAAATATTATGTATACGTCCAAGAACTGGACTATTCGTAGGCGAAGTACTTTCACAAATTAAAAACCTCGCAAGATGAATTAAAGCTTATTTTATTAAATACTCGACCCTACTTCCCACGGATGCAATCTACTGATGTGGCGACATGTCAAAACATCGAGATTTCTGTGCTACATTTAAGTTAAATATTAACGTATTATACACATAATCATTCCGGAAAAAATTGTCTAAATATTGAAGAAAACCGCATTAAAATCCATTGTGTATTTTAGAAGAAATGAGCAGACAAACAGGAAAAAAGACATTGTTTTATACTATAGATAGTGAAAGACAGACAGACAAACAAACTAAAACAACATACTAATACTAAATACGTTCCAAATTCAATTGAACAAGATTTATGGGATTCTATTCTTAAATAAGACACCAGACATCTGACATACTGCGTATTTAGAAGACGCGCAGCTTGCATTATGGGTGATTTTTAGGGTTCCGTAGCTCAAAAGGAAAAACGGAACCCATAAGGGATCACTTTTTTGTCCGCCAGTCGTATTTTTTTTGAATGGGCCGTTGTTAGCTGTTCCCCGCGGTTTCACCCCCGTTGCTCGGCTCCTAAGGGTCGTAGCGTGATGTTAAATAGCCTATACTATTCCTCACGAATCTGGCTATCATATACAAAAAGAATTTTAGGAATCCGAGTGGTAGTTATATTAAAATTTTATATGTATGCCACAAAAGCTGCTTTTATGTTTTAAAAAATAACAATAATAATAAGGTAATGTTTAACTGGGCAAGTGGGCACATTATCGATAAAAAATAATCCTTATCAAAATAAGTTGTTTTTTCGTCACAAGTATTTTATAGAAATGATTTTTGCAGTTTACAGTATATTATATCGACGAATAGTTTCAGCGATAATACGATGTAATTAACGCGCGACGGAGTAATTTTTTATAATTTGTGAGATTTCTTCATAGGAGCAAATTCCGCGTGACTCGATTCATAAATCATAAAGATAAACTTTACCCGTGCGAAGCCGGAGCGGATCAGCTAGTTACTAATATAATGTCTCAAAAATCATAATTACAATGATCACATTGACCTTGTCAAACCGTCAAGCTAATTAGCGCCTTGGCACATCTCCCTTGTTTCTATAATCTGACAGCTTAATTATTATCTAAAATAAAAATGTTGGCCATTCTTCATGCCTATATGTCACACTCATAATGAACTGACATAAGAATCAATACATAGGTAATAATTGTGTTGTCCTGTTGTTTATATAATACTAGTTGTGCCCCTCGATTTCACCTCCGTTGCTCGGCTCCTAAGGGTCGTAGCGTGATGATAAATAGCCCTCAGATCATAGAAACAAGGAGAAACAAGAAATATTTTTTAAAATCGGTCCAGTAGTTTTGGAGCCTATTTGGTTCAAACAAAAAAGAATTTTCCTCTTTATTATATCTATATCTATACTAATTATAAAGAGGAAAGATTTTTTATTTGTTTGTTTGTATCGAATAGGCTCCGAAACTACTGGACCGATTTCAAAAATTCTTTCATTAATAGAAAGCTACATTATCACTGAGTAACATAGGCTACTTTTTATCCCGAAAAAATGCACAGTTCCTGTGGGACACGCGGACGAAGTCGCGGGCAAAGTGCTAGTTATAGTATAGATAAAGACACTATTATTTAAAGATACAAGCGAACCAAAATCAAAAGCTTGTATGCTAATAATATCTGTCATTGGTCATCAATCTTTTGTTGGCATAGTATCAACTCCTTTGCTATTTTATTGTCACTAAATAGCCAGCTATCATCACGGCTATATCTAAAGTAGGTAAGCATAGTATAGATGGTTCGGTTACTATCGGATACATTTCGGAGTGTGCTCCAGATCTGCATGATCTAATTCCATGCATGGAGTACTGCTCGCACCTTTGGGATGGCTCAGCCAAGTACCAGCTTGAGGCGTTGGAGTCAATTGAGAAGCGTGCCAAGAAGCTCATCACAATGACTCCCTTGTTCAGACTATAAGCTCCTAAGGCTTGAGCATCGGCGCTAAGGTGCTAGTCTATCGGTTTTTTATCAAATCTAATTCCCTCCTGCCCTTTTTTCTATCGGATGGCGCACGAAAAAGCGCCATCGGTCATATAAAACGCGAACGAAACGCTGTCATTCCACTTTCATTGTGAAAACCGCCATACAATTGAATGCGCTGTGGAGTGGGTGTTCCCTAGGCTGACAGTTACAATCTGGGTGTCTTCAAGTCGAGAGTGAATCGGTTTCTTCTAGGCAAGCGTGCTCCGTCGTAGACCGCATCATCGCTTAACATCAGGCGAGATGGCGGTCAAACGCACACACCAAGCAATACTGCTTAAAGAATGGTCACCCATCCATAAACTGACCTCGGCAAGCGCTCTATCAGCGCTGTTAATCAGCCACAAGCCCATACTACACTTCAAAATAACATAACTCTCCCTTTTATCATCCGCAGTTGGTTAAAAACGTCATGTTCAAAGTTAGAAGGATGAAATGTTCTTGACACTTTTCACATGAATATAATTTAATACCTTTTCCATAAAAGAAGCTATGGATTTATGGTTTACGGAACCCCATTAACATGGGAGTGTGTTCACGCCTTGAGGGTTGATAGAGGGTTGAGATTCAACCCCTATTATGTATATATTAATGGTCAAGTGTAAGGGGGTGAGTAGAAATTTATGCTGTTATTTTGTGCAGCAACGATATTCTTAATTTTGAGGGCATGGTATTATACCATTTTTATTGTCAGTCAGGATAGTCTAGATGTCTTAGAATAGTGCCATCTATGTCCTCAGCTATCTTTGACGATAAATAAAAAGTTTGAATTAACATAACGTGGGGTATCATTTAGAAGAACTAACTGTAACTCTGTAAGGATTCAACATATTTTTTACGGTTTTAAATTTAGTGGTCTTAATGATTTAGCCAAAAATCTGCAAAAAATTACCAACACCTGTTTTCCTAGGTTTTTCCTAAATCAGAAATTTGGTTTTAATAGGGTTAGCAGATATTATAAGTCAAGGATTACCGGAATACTGCAGGTTTTTTTGATAAATGTGATAGTTGCCGGAAAAAAAGTATTTTTAATAAAAGTATGAACGGTTTTTGTAAATAACTTATTAACTTAAGAGCGAGTTAGACTCGCACTTGACTAGTTTCACGTACCGACCTATTTTTTTATATTATTACCGACTTAAAAAATAAGGTTTTCAATTATTTTATGTCACGCAGTGTCGATGTCAACTTTGCACCAATTTTGCAGCCCCATTTAAAAAGATATTGACGCAAATTTTCAAGAGTTTTGTCTCAATATCCACTAAAACTGTTTAAGATATGAATATAACGGCCAGCCCTAGGGGTAAACTTTTTAATTAAATATTAAAATTCATGCTACAACCCCAGATAAGACGCCCTCCGCGATGTTCATACTGCGACTAAAACTATATGATACTTTGAGATGAAAATGGAATTTTTATATGATAAAATTTTGGTAGTTTCTCTGTATTCTATACTCTCTGTACTAGTATTCTGTGACTATACTAGCAACTAGTTACCTGCCGCGGCTTTACTTGTATTGTAGTACACACGTAAACCTTGAACTTTTTAGTTAATAGTCCTTTTCTGGACGAGAACAGTAGTAGTAGTATCGTTAACGTAAGCATATTTTGAATTGAAAATACACGTTTGTTACACAATATTTATATAAATTAAATAGTTAATTAATTTCTCTGTATTTTTTTAAATGTGCAAATTGTATAAAATTTTATCAAAATGTTCCAGGACTGCTGTATTTTAAATTCAAAATATGCTTACGTTAACGAAACTTTACGTCAAAAAAACTCATGATAGGGGCACAGGTAATTTGCCTTGCAATAAACAGGCTGCTGAAATCTCTGATTAGTATAAAACAAGGCTGCTCAACCCCAGACCCGTGGGCCACGATGTGGCCCGCCAACGCATTTGAATTGGCCCGCCAAAAGCGTATTTTATTAATTTTTTAATAAACTATGAATAAGTTAAAGACAAGTTTTTTAACTAGATGGCCCGCCGGCTGACACGAAATCGAAATTATGGCCCACCTTCGAAAATTTTTGAGCAGCCTTGGTATAAAACAAAGTCTTTTGTCTGTGTATTCACGTAGCACTTTTAAATTAGGTACCTACTTAATAGATTTTAATTTATTTTTCACAATTCCATAAATATAACCTACATGCATCTTTATTGTAAGTATGCAGTTTAAATATGTAGTATTTTTATTAGGTACTTAATTTAAAAAATAGCCACTTTTTTAGCGTGTCATTTGCCACCTACGCCAGAAAATTCTCGACATTCGGAAAATAAATCGACCGCACGGTTGTCGCAGTGGCTGAGAGATTGGCTGTGAAATTTGTGTTTGTAAACGCACCCACGATACAGGAGAAATCCTAGTGTGGGGCAACGTTTAAAAAAAAAAAGAAAATTAAAGTATCAAAACCAGTTCGTCCTACTTGACAAATTCGTGACAACTTGCTCATCGCACCGTCACACGACTCTTGAACCAATCGAGCTTGCTATTCACAAGTCATGCTTACACCGTGTTTATCTATCTACCCAGCCCACTGCTGAGCAATGTGTCGTAAGGCCAGCAATAAGATTTTAGACGGAAATGGATAAAAAATCTTACACTTCTCAACTGGTAGGAAAAGTCCACTCAAATCTATAAGGCTGTTTCTATAAAAGGCCATCAGATCCCGCCCGCGTCAGTTAGTTTTCGGAATCTCTTATACAGGGTTATTGGTAAAACACTAACAGCCTCTCAGGACTATAGGTATTCCTAACTTCATAAACAACAACTTGTGTTCTATGACTTTTATTAATTCATCAGATCTTACTTTCATACAAAATTATATATATTTTCTGGCTTTTGCGTAGAAGGTGCGGAAACTCGTAGTCTTAGTACTCGGGAAACGATGTAATGTAGTTATTTACTACAAAATACATATCTAAATTATGTACGATAGGTAGTAGGTACAACAAGGTTTTTCGTGCCGAATAAACTTTTTTTCTTTCTTTCTTTCAACAATAAAATTTAAAATCTATTTTTGGTAAATGTAATTATGATGTTAGTTAAACTGTATACAGTCCTGCAAGGTCGTTAGGGTTTTACCAATAACCTTGTATATTTAAGAACATTTAATAACTAAGAAAGCATAAGCATAATCGGCCTATAATGTTCCCACTGCTGGGACACAGGCCTCCTCTGTGAGAGGGAGTGGGCCGTAGTCCACCACGCGGGCCCAGTGCGGGTTGGTGGACGTCACATGTCTTCAAATTTTGGTTCTAGGACATGCCGGTTTCCTCACGATGTTTTCCTTCACCGTTAAAGCGAGTGATAATTAATTTCTAATACGTACATAACTTCGAAAAGTCAGCGGTGCGTGCCTCGGGATCGAACTCGAACCATTCACCGTGGGAGGCACATGGTTAAACCACCAGGCTATCACTGCTTAACTAAGAAAGAATTTTTGAAAATTCACAACCGGTGAAAAATCCTTTTAGGCACTCGACTAGTCTACAAGCCATTAGCCAATCACAGTTCACGGCTACATTTAATCAAAAATATCTTAATTAAAAAATAACAGCTGATTGGTAATTGAAAGTCTTCGCCCGTAAACCTCAGAGGAGTTACGAACTAATTAGAGAGGGAATGAAAGGGGTTCAAAGAGTATTTACCTCAGATCATAGAAACAAGGGAGCTGTACCAAGACGCTATTGAGCTTGATGCTTTAGTTTAATCACATTGACCATAATTAAAACGTACACGCTGGCGACGGACCGATCGCGATTGATGATATAAATACAGTGTTTTAGTTTAGTGCTAGTGTTGAGTGACGATTAACAGTGTTAGATTGAGGGTGTGCGGAATGTTTAATGCGTGGGAGATCTTTATATTCACAAGGAGCGCTTGTAATTGTGTCGCAAACTGTTCTAAAAGTGGCGACAGTGGTTCCCGTACTAATTTGCTGTGATGGCATATATTTCATTTTTAGGGTTCCGTACCTCAAAAGGAATAACGAAACCCTTATAGGATCACTTTGTTGTCCGCCGTCAGTCACCGGACCATAAGTGGAGCCATCTGCTCATAGATGGCGCCATTGGAAGTATGCAGTAGCGCCATCTATGATCATATTTCGGAACCCTTAGGGCGCGAGGCATACTCGCACTTGTCCGGTTTTTTCTATTATCTGAGGTATTACCAATATCTAAATGGGAGGGGGAACTGAGGATTGACATTAAGGCGTCGGTAAATGGTAACGGCCGTAAATCTCAAGTTTTAAATCTCTTATTTCGGCGTCAAATAATGCAGGTTAGTTGTGCAATTTTTTTATGTTAAACTAGAACATATATACATCAATCGTACCTGTGAATATTTAACTATTATAGTAAAATACTTAATAAAATAAATTCATGAATTACTGTCTACCCAAAACATAAAAACGTAATTACTTTCAAATCGCTCAAGATATTTTCATGATTTGTTTTGTGTGAAAAGACTATGTTACTACCTATAATATTGCCTGTTACTTTTTTTTATTTTATAATATATTTTAGATACTAAAAAGTAATAATACGTCTAATTCGGCACAGCGCGCTCCTTGATAGGCGAGTCGTATTGCTCGGTGGACGTATGTCGCGTTGCTTGAGCTCAGCGCAGAACACTCAAGCTATACCACCCAAATCACTCAAGGCCGTTGGCAGTCATCAGCGCCTTAAAAAGTAACGGTTAACTACTGAGATGGTCTTAGGTTCCATTCGTGAGACCCAAAGTTACCTTGGTTTGTATAAGTCTATGGCATGTTCTGTAAAAACATTTCTTCTCTTCATTTTTAGGGTTCGTAGGTACCTCAAAAGGAAAAACGGAATCACTTTGTCGTCCGTCTGTGCGTGGCAAGTCCGAGGCATGTGCTCATAGATGGCTCCACTAAAAGAAGTATGTAACAGCGGCATCTGCATATTTCTAATGAAATATTTTATTTTAGAGAGAATCTCACCGTGACGTTCTCCCTCGAACGTTCGCAAATAATTGGCAGTTCTCACCGTGACATTTTTGTATACAAAAACATTTTTTTCGAATCCGACAGGTAGGTTCCAGAGATTAGCGCGTTCAAATAAACAAACTTTTCTGCTTTTTATTATTAGTATAGATTACTTATAACCATACAATCCGGCTGATTTGTCTTGAAAATTATGCATTTTTACTTTATAAGCCAGGAGTAAATTTCTCCACAGATGGTTACCCTAACCTCGGGGTAACCAGCCCAAAAAATAACACAGGGTTTATGTTGATCCTTCCCCCTCGCCTCAGGTGCTGCCTACCCCACCAGCCCCAGTCGTGAATATAAAGGTGGGTGCCCGCAAACGAGGCTTTGTCGCTACGATTAATATTTAAACAAGGAATGAATAGGGTTGGGATAGGATAGGATTTTAATGTCGATAAGTTTGTTATATTAAATTGTTCTCGCATCAAATCGTTGTAGTTTATTTAAACTTTATTTTGATGAACATAAGAGAATAAGAAAAATCAATTACGAATATAGAATGGAATTTCCTTTGTTCTTCCATTGAAGATATTCCAGAAAAAATATTTGGAAAAAAGAACACGGTATTTTTTTATGTCTATTTAATTTAGAGGCTTTTGTTATAAACACGTTTTTTAAACGAACTAAAACGTATAAAGTAATTTCTAATAAGTTCTAATAAGTATGAGAAACGTGGGGCGCATGCAATAGATTTTATACTTTAAGGCCATGTTGTTTCAACTTACAGTTACGTATCTGTAACCGTCAAATATGGCGGCTTGTACGACAATTTCATACTGACTTAACGATTACGTACTGACTTACGAATACAGATGGTTTGAAGCAACCCGCCCTTAGTCAGTTAATAAACGCATTTTTTTTTAATTCAAATAATTATTGTTTTACTTCATAGTTCATATTATGGCATTGTCATCCAAATTACATAGGCATACTAAAGTTCAGCTTAACCTCACAGATCGATCGATCAGCATGGCTCTCATTTAACCATGAGCCCCTCTAATGAGGTAATTTAAAATGTTCAATTTATAGTAGTCCATGAAAAGTCACGAGCAATAACCTAGTTATTTCTATTTTTATATTTCAAAAGGGCACGTACGCAACTTTTGTGTTACAATGAATCGGCATACAATCTATCGACATACTAATCCATCGTCGCGTCCCCTCACTACCGCCGCAGGCGACGCGCGAGCCAATTAGCTAAAATAAACACACGGTTCCGTAGATATGAGAGGACATACAGAGACACAGGGTTGTTGAACGGGGTAACGCTTGAGAGCTCCTGTGGTAAAATATTAGGGTTGGAAATTCTTTGGTGTATCGCTGAAAATGTTTATAGATACCGTTTATAGATGCACCGCAGTTTCACTTATGATTGCTCGGCTCCTAAGGGTCATAGCGTGATGTTAAATAGCTTATAACCTTCCTTGAGAATTGGGCTATTAAATGCAAAAATATTTTTTCACATCTGACTGGTAGTTCCAGAGATTTACACGTTTAAACAAACAATCAAACAAAAAAACTTTTCAGCTTTATTAAATTACTAGCTGTTCCCCGCGGTTTCACCCCCGTCGCTCGGCTCCTAAGTGTCGTAACGTGATGTTGAATAACCTATACTATTTTTCATGAATCTGGCTATCATATACAAAAATATTTTTTCAAATCCGACAGGTAGTTCCAGAGATTAGCACGCTCAAACAAACAAAATCTTCAGCTTTCTAATGCAGGAGGCATGCTAGTCATAACTCATAGATATTTATAGGACAAAACTGTGACTGTATTATTTTGCTTAGTATTATGGGTTCTAATGTGTATTTAACATAAGATTTGCACAGTTTAATTTAATAACTTAGATAACTTACATTGAAGTTAAGTTAATTTTGCGTTTATCTTGACTTGAAAACAAATATGATGTGTCAGCAACTCAGATCATAGAAACAAGGAGATATGCCATCATAGCAAATTAGTACAGGAACAACTGATGCCACTTTTAGTACATTTTTCGACACAATTACGTGCATAATTAAGCGCTCCTTGTGAATAAAAGGATCTGCCAAGCATTGAACATTCCGCACACCCTCAATCTAACACTGTTAGTCGTCACTCAACACTAACACTAAACTAAAACACTGTATTTATACCATCGATCGTGTTCGGTTCGTCGCCAGCGCGTACGTTTTTAATATGAGCAATTTGCTCAAGATCAGGCATCAAGCTCGATAGCGCCTTGGCACATCTCATTGTTTCTATGATCTGAGGTCAGCAACTATGTGTCGACTGCCCCAGAAGTATGTATGTATGTCTATTTATTTGTAACGTTCTGTAGCCTAAGCAGAGGGGCTCGTGGCTAAATGACAGCCGCGCTGATTGGTCGATCTGCGAGGTAAAGCTGCGCTTGCCGCGGTCAGTTCGTTACACGTTGAGACTCCGTGCCTCGGAGAGCACGTTAAGTAGTCGGTCCCGGTTGTCATAGGTATATTTTTGACCGTCGTTACGGGTAGTCAGGAGTCCGAAAGTCTGCCAGCTGGTCTAACATGTGTAAAGAACGGTCACCCATCCAAGGACTGACCGCGGCAAGCGCAGCTTAACCTCGCAGATCGATCGATCAGCGCGGCCGTCATTTAGCCACGAGCCCCTCTACCCTATTAGTATAGATACATAGATAGATTTAAAAAAAACTGACACCAACTCGCGACCGCTGCCGTACAGAGGTCTGATAACTGCCAACGGCCTTGAGTGATTTGGGTGGTATAGCTTGAGTGTTCTGCGCTGAGCTCAAGCAACGCGACATACGTCCACCGAGCAATACGACTCGCCTATCAAGGAGCGCGCTGTGCCGAATTAGACGTAGTATTACTTTTTAGTATCTAAAATATAAAATAAAAACAAAGTAACAGGCAATATTATAGGTAGTAACATAGTCTTTTCACACAAAACAAATCATGAAAATATCTTGAGCGATTTGAAAGTAATTACGTTTTTATGTTTTGGGTAGACAGTAATTCATGAATTTATTTCATTAAGTATTTTACTATAATAGTTAAATATTCACAGGTACGATTGATGTATATAAATGTTCTAGTTTAACATAAAAAAATTGCACAACTAACCTGCATTATTTGACGGCGAAATAAGAGATTTAAAACATGAGATTTACGGCCGTTACCATTTACCGTCGCCTTAAACAGAGCTATCGTATGAAACCCGCATCGCATCGCAACTGCGCCTCTTCAGATGTTGCGATGTAATTTATTATCTAGATATGACACTTATTAAGACTGAAAGCCAATTCTAGTTCAGTTGGGAATTAACTTCTCTGAACCAATATTGTTTAATAGACAATTTGATTGATCTGTATGAGAAATGGATTCTATGAGAGGTAGGGCACCTCAAATCTGGAGCAGCCCGACTAGGGTACCTCCATCTAACAGAACCAAATAAAGTCAAAGTCAAAGTCAAAACATTTATTTCAATTAGACCATTTACAGGCACTTTTGAATAGTCAAGCAATAGTTGTCAGTCAGTTTGTCCGTTAGTTGAAGCTAGTTGTCCGTTCCAAAACGTAGATTCCTATGGAGAAGAACGGACAAGAAACTCCATGGTTACTCTTTTTCAACTAATTTAAATATACAATTTCTTTGTTTACATTTATGCCCTAATATGTGAGAACAATGTGAGATATTTTAAAAATCCCTTAGGATAAAAAATAAGTAACCAAATAACGCTACTGTTCGGTAGTGTTGTGTTCCTGTGGTGAGTAAGGTGGCCAGAGCTCCTGAGGATGCGCTGTGTTGACAGCGGGGGATCTGGGGCTTTAATTTTCAGTCTCCAAAATGTGTGTACATAAAACATGATTCAGTTGAAGAGTTTGGAAATTGGAGTGCAGACTTGCAGAGTAGTTACATCAAATATGCCCCCTGTTTGTCCCTTGGGCTGTTGGTACAGCGAATCTTTATTTGAAAGAGATCTTTCTTCTTGCCAAAGGACGTCGGCAGTTTTGGGCTTGATATGGTACAGTAATAAAAGCTTAACCAAAAATAAAAATATATTTTAATTGGTCTTTGCCTAATTTATCTTAGAGATTAAGAATTGGAATCAAAAATCGAAATAAATAAGAAATAAAATGATAATGCCGTTGACATTTTGAAAAAACCAATAAAACAAAAACGGGTGCATGCTGGCTGACGCGTGCCTCCTCAGAATATCATGTCGACAGCAACTAAAACCTTTGAATTGAGAACTCATTAGTCGGGCTGTACTTCACTGGATCATTCACACCATACTTAACCTCACTGTCACAAATACGAAGATTTCTCTTTAAGCCAATTACGTACAAAAACAAATAAAAAATTAATTTAAATACTCTTGAAATACTCGATCACTCCAAACTAATTTCATATCTGTACCGACATACACAATCTGAAACCCAGCGTTCTATGGGCGCATGCCAGTGTCCTTTCATGATTCTAAGTCAACAAGACGTATCAAGTTTTCGATTTATTTACGAGTGTCAAAATATGTAACATAATAATATGGCTGTTTTTTTATCGTGTTGACTTCTAAAGCTTCTAAACTTGATTGTTTAAAACCTCAAGAAATCATAGTAAAAGTATTTGATAATAATTTCAACTTGAAATGTCCACGCATTCCTGAGAAAAACAGTCTTGACAGACAGACGGTCAACGGAGTGATATTTTTCCTTCTTAGCCATGGAACCCTAAAAATTGGACGCATTTTACAATCTTCCATTGTCATCATAATAAAAACAAATTATGTAATTTTTTTATCATAAAATTAAACTAAAGAAGTCTTCTTTATCAATCGTGTTGTCTCAGTCTTATGCATTAATTCTTAACTTTCTTGTACTCATTCTATCTCGCTTCCTCACTCAACAAGTCGAAAAGAAAAGATTAATGAATATCAAATGAGTTTTGCAAATTAAATTCAAACAATGAAAGGTCTTGGTGGGAACATACGGGAGGGTATTGTTTGCGGACACGTCATTTGTTTTCTTAAGACTAATCCTGGTGTTTTATAGATTATAGGCTCTATTCCTTAGTCACGATCCGATCCGATCACGAAAGTATAAAATAATTTCTAATAAAATGAAAAACGTGCGTGAAATAATGAAAAATAATAGTGAGATGCGCCCCACGTTTTTCATTTTATTAGAAATCCTAACTAATCTTATAAATGCGAAAGGAAGTTTGTTTGTTTGTTACCTTTTTCCGCCTAAACCACTGAACCGATCATCATTAAATTTTGCATATACATTATCAGGGATACAAAAAAGGACATAGGGTATCCTTTATCCAGAAAAAAAGTACTGTTCCCGTGGGAAAGAACAATAACTTTCGATGATCAAAATTGCTTAAGAACACTAGATGGTGCTATGTGTATATCACGCAGACGACGTCGCAGGCAAAGTGCTAGTTATTTTATAGTAAAAAAGTTATTATTTTTAGTAGTAAAAAACCGGACAAGTGCGAGTATGCCTCGCGCCCTAAGGGTTCCGACATATGCTCATAGATGGCGCTACTGCATACTTCCAATGGCGCCATCTAAGAGCAGATGGCTCCACTTATGGTCCGGTGACTGACGGCGGACAACAAAGTGATCCTATAAGGGTTCCGTTTTCCCTTTTGAGGTACGGAACCCTAAAAAAAAGATTTAAAAACGTGGTGTTTAAAAAAAATATTTTTTTACTTTTTAGTCCATAATTATTGCATTGTCATCCAAGTTACATAGGTATAAGTTCCAAAGAACACGGCAGACGTCCATAGAACGCTGGGCTTCAGATTGTGTAGGTCGGTACAGATATGAAATTAGTTTGGTGTGATCGAGTATTTCAAGAGTATTTAGATTCATTTTTTATTTGTTTTTGTACGTAATTGGGTTAAAGAGAAATCTTCGTATTTGTGACAGTGAGGTTAAGTATGGTGTGAATGATCCAATGAAGTACAGCCCGACTAATGAGTTCTCAATTCAAAGGTTAGTTAGTTAGTTGCTGTCGACATGATATTCTGTGGAGGCACGCGCCAGCCAGTATGCACCCGTTTTTGTTTTATTGGTTTTTTCAAAATGTCAACAGCATAATAATTTTATTTCTTATTTATTTCGATTTTTATTCCAATTCTTAATCTCTTAGATAAATTAGGCAAAGAACAATTATAATATATTTTTATTTTTGGTTAAGCTTTTATTACTGTACCATATCAAGCCCAAAACTACCAACGTCCTTTTAGCTAAGTCCGATGCCAGCAAATGCTTGAACAATGAATTACAAAAATCGTACTGAACAGACAGACAAGAAAGTGAGTTAATAAAAACATGATAACATGATGAAAAATTAAAATAAAATGACAACTGTAGAGGTACCTACTCGTAATAGTGGGATTAGGATATTTTTTGTCATCGAAGGCGTGTCACACCAACATATGCAATGGTCTCATTACGTGTCGAAAATAGAGTCGAGCTTAGTCCGAAAGTGACTGCCCTAAGGCCATGTTGTTTCAACTTACAGTTACGTATCTGTAACCGTCAAATATGGCGGCTTGTACGACAATTTCATACTCACTTAACGATTACGTACTGACTTATGAATACAGATGGTTTGAAGCAACCCGCCCTAAATAAGCTACCGTATATTTTCACCATCAAAATCTCTGGGGAGAACTTTTAAAGAATTTGTAAGAGATCCTGTTCTGTTCTGTTTATGTATATTCCATGCTTCAACGCTGCTTACCCTCCAAAGGGATTGGAGCTAAGATATCGACCCTAGATAGTATTGACTATGTTCTGCCGGCCTAGCACGACTACGATAAAAACGTGTTTGTCTACAGAAAAATAGACAAAGTGACAGATTGTAGAAAGATTTCCACCGTTTCTACAGAAAAATAGACAAAGTGACAGATTGTAGAAAGATTTCCACCGTTTCTACAGAAAAATAGACAAAGTGACAGATTGTAGAAAGATTACTACCGTTTCTACAGAAAAATAGACAAAGTGACAGATTGTTTAAAGATTTCCACCGTTTCTACAGAAAAATAGACAAAGTGACAGATTGTAGAAAGATTTATACCGTTTTATAAGAAAAATAGACAAAGTGACAGATTGTAGAAAGATTTCCACCGTTGCTACAGAAAAATAGACAAAGTGACAGATTGTAGAAAGATTTCCACCGTTGCTACAGAAAAATAAACAAAGTGACAGATTGTAGAAAGATTTCCACCGTTGCTACAGAAAAATAGACAAAGTGACAGATTGTAGAAAGATTTCTACCGATTCTACAGAAAAATAGACCAAGTGACAGATTGTAGAAAGATTTCCACCGTTGCTACAGAAAAATAGACAAAGTGACAGATTGTAGAAAGATTTCTACCGATTCTACAGAAAAATAGACAAAGTGACAGATTGTAGTAAGATTTCTACCGTTTCATGCGTACAGTGAAGAGAAGAAATGTCTGTTTTCTTCAGTAGACAAAATTCTGATAAACCAAGCACGGGTCGCCATGTTTGATAGAGATTTGATAGAACAATTTTGTCTATTCTTTGGTAGAATAGAGATAGAATTCGTCATGCCAAGCGTGCTATAGGTTTTTTTTATAAGACGACTAGCTATTCCCCGCGGTTTCACCCCCGTCGCTCGACTCCTAAGGGTCGTAGCGTGATGTTGAATAACTTGTACTATTCCTCATGAATCTGGCTATCATATAGGCTATAATACGACATACTCAAAATTATAAGATCGTTAAAAAATACTACAAGTGTTGGGCATGATGAGATCTCTACCAAAATTGTAAAATATGTCGCATATTATATCTGTGATCACCTAAGCCATATAATTAACATGTGTATAACCACAGGATCATACCCGGAAAGTCTGAAAACTTCCATTGTTAAACCAATCTTCAAAAAAAACAACAAACAGGATATGGACTGTTATAGACCGATCGCGCTTATTCCTATAATATCGAAAATTTTTGAGAAATACATATATAATCAAATTTACAACTATCTAGAAAAATTCAATATTCTTACAGAAGATCAGAAAGGGTTCCGCAAGAACAAAACAATAAACATGGCTATTTTTGATTTTATAAATAACGTCATTGCTAATGTAGATAAAAGAACGCCGGTATGCTCCATTTACTGCGACATGACCCAGGCTTTCGATTATGTTGACCATGACATTCTCCTCCGTAAGCTAGAAGCTTATGGGATTCGAGGTAATATACTAAAGCTCATAAAATCCTATTTAAAAGACCGTAGACAATACACAGAAATTTCTAAAATAAACATTCACACTAAACAAGAAGAAACGTACGCATCAAAAAAACAAATAGTCAAATATGGAGTCCCGCAAGGGAGCGTACTGGGTCCTTTGTTATTTATAATTTATATAAATGACCTGCCATTAGTTACGGATTATCCAGTATCACTTTTTGCCGATGACAGCACGATCACTATTAATTCTAAAAATAAAGATAACTATGAAAATGAAATTAATTATACAATAGAATCAATAATTAACTGGTTAAATAACAATAATTTAATAATAAATATTAAAAAAACAAAAATTATGTTTTTCAGTCAACGCTTAGAAACACCAAACATTAATGTTAATCACCAAGGGATAGAAATAAAAAAAGTAGATACAGCAAATTTTTTAGGTGTAACCATTGACAAACGTTTAAACTGGAAAGCTCACACAGAGGAATTGAATAAAAAAGTCTGCTCTTCTGCCTACGCGCTCTATAAATTAAAACCCATTATAAATACCAACGCGCTTATCACTGCATATCACGGAATTGTCGGCTCCATATTGAGGTATGGCATTATATTTTGGGGAAATTCTACAAATAAAGAAATCATTTTTAAATCACAAAAAAGGTGCATTAGGGCTATGTTTGGTTTGAAAAGGACTGATAGCTGCAAACCGTATTTTATTAAGAATAATATTTTAAGTCTGCCTTCCCTATTTATTTATGAAGTGGCTAATTTTGTACAAACTAATCCTAACTTATTCAAAAAACTATCACACGTCTCAATTCGCAATCGACGAGATAACAATAAATTATGCGTATTAAGATCAACTACGGCATTGATGCATAAAAGTGTTTTTTGTTTAGCCCCTATAATTTACAATAAAATTCCTAAACCTATTAGACAAATGTCTACTACTCTATTTAAAATACATCTAAAAAAGTACCTTATAGCCAAATGTTATTACGCCTTATCTGAATTCTTAAACGATTAAATAGCTTCCTACTCATTATGATATTTCTTTACCATGATTTCCGTAACTACCTATATATATATATATTTTTGTATCAGTTTATATTAACCCGGTTCTAGTTTAAAAAATCTAAATGTTAATTTCATAAGTACCCACGTTGTTTTGTAAACTCAAATGGTTGAAATTCGACCACAAATACTTTGTTTTGTACGCCATAAATGGCAAAACATGCAGATCCTGTTTATTATATTTTAAGACCATGCAAATTATATTTTGTACCTACTCATGTTTTTACAAAAATAAAATATATCTTATCTTATCTTATCTTATCTTATACAAAAAGATTTTTTAGAATCAGACTGGTAGTTCCAGAGATTAGCGCGTTCAAACAAATAAACTCTTCAGCTTAACCTTCTTGGAAATACAAGCGTGATGTTATCTATCTATACTAATATTATAAAGAGGAAAGGTTTTTTTGTTTGTTTGTACCGAATAGGCGCCGAAACTACTGGACCGATTTTAACAATTCATTCACCAATAGAAAGCTACATTATCACTGACATAGGCATAGACATAGGCTACTTTTTATCCTGAAAAAATGCCCAGTTCTTGTGGGACACGCGGACGAAGTCGCGGGCGAAGTGCTAGTATCATCTAATTGAATAAAATTCTAGATCTAATACCAAATACAAAAAAAACCCGCAAATCTAATGAAAACCACAGCGTAGGTACTAAATTCAGTAGTTCAAACGAAAAAGACACCAAAAATCTTTTTTGTCCACGTCGCGTTCATTCCGTGACGCTGTGCAGACATCGCTAATTGACTGCTCGCAGACCCCTTCGGTAATTTTTTCCTCGTTCCTATGCCAGATGTCCCAGTGGGCAGTTCGTTGATATATTGGTGTGAGACTAGCAAAGACATTTGGGTTTTGTCGGTTTATATTGAAACCCCTTCCAATATAGACCGAAAAAACCCAAATGTTTCGTGACGAATGATAATGTTTTTACCAACTTCTAAAAATGAGATTCTGTGTTCGACCCATTTGTTTGTATGTCCGCGTTTTTCTCAAAAACTACTGAATGAATTTTGATGTTTTTTAATTAATATAATCTGCATACTTTCAGGAACGTTTTAGTGTAATAATACTATAATCAGGTAATCATTCCTATGTACGAAGTTATATTCATAATTGTACACACTACGTAGAAAAGGACGTCGGCAGTTTTGGGCTTGATATGGTACAGTAATAAAAGCTTAAGCTTAAGCTTAAGCTTAAGCCAAAATTAAAAATATATTTTAATTGTTCTTTGCCTAATTTATCTTAGAGATTAAGAATTGGAATCAAAAATCGAAATAAATAAGAAATAAAATGATTATGCCATTGACATTTTGAAAAAACCACTAAAACAAAAACGGGTGCATGCTGGCTGGCGCGTGCCTCCACAGAATATCATGTCGACAGCAACTAAAACCTTTGAATTGAGAACTCATTAGTCGGGTTGTACTTCACTGGATCATTCACACTATACTTAACCTCACTGTCAGAAATACGAATATTTCGCTTTAATCCAATTACGTACAAAAACAAATAAAAAATGAATTTAAATACTCTTGAAATACTCGATCTTATAACCAAACTAATTTCATATTTGTACCGACATACACAATCTGAAGCCCAGCGTTCTATGGGCGTCTGCCAGTGCCCTTTGGTGATGAACGAAAACAAATTCATGAAAGTAATCGAACTCGGGATTAGTACTAAAAAGGATAAAAAAAACTTAAAAAATAGAATAAAGGACTTCAAAAAACCCATTTCACTTTTGAAAGTGTTTGCTGTGTTAAATCGTCAATAAAATATAAATGTTACCTACGTTTGTTGAATCTGGTTAAAAAACTACTCTTCAACCAAAAGGACACGGTGGGCGCCCATAGAACGCTGGGCTTCAGATTGTGTATGTCGGTACAGATATGACATTAGTTTGGTGTGATCAAGTATTTCAAGAGTATTTTTTTTTTTTTCTTTTTACGTAATTGGATTAAAGAGACATTATCGTATTTGTGACAGTGAGGTTAAGTATGGTGTGAATGATCCAATGAAGTACAGCCCGACTAATGAGTTCTCAATTCAAAGGTTTTAGTTGCTGTCGACATGATATTCTGTGGAGGCACGCGCCAGCCAGCATGCACCCTTTTTTGTTTTATTAGTTTTTTCCAAATGTCAACGGCATAATCATTTTATTTCTTATTTATTTCGATTTTTGTTTCCAATTCTTAATCTCTAAGATAAATTAGGCAAAGAACAACTAAAATATATTTTTATTTTTGGTTAAGCTTTTATTACTGTACCATATCAAGCCCAAAACTGCCTATGTTCTTTCCTAATAAAAATATATACTTATACCTACTAATGGAAAAAAAAATATGATCCAAATCGGTGCATAAGTCTAAGTTTAAATGCGTAAACATACAAAAAAAGAGATTCCGACGAATTGAGAACGTCCTCCTTTTTAAAGTCAGTTAAAAAATAGAAATAAAAGCAAATACTGAAATAATCATAAAAAAGAGCAACAAACAAACAAACAGACACACACATACAATCTTATTACTATTCATGAAACACGAAAAAAGCAACGCTCAAATTACTTCCCAAGATATATCAGCACCGGTCGTTAATTGATATAACCCGTCGGGGGGTGAAAAAGTACAGGTCAGTCAGCGATTTTGACCGATCGCCCCCCTTTCACCCCTTTCTGTGGTTTTATTGGGAGACTGTATTTTTCTGTTTCTCTTTTTGGGAAGTTTAGTTTGTTCGGTGGATTCGTTCGGGTTGATTGGGTTTTGAAGCAAAACTTTACTTAAAATTCGGGGTTGAATAATGGTTACGTGACGTGACGTGTTTCAGTTTTAATGTTTTTTGACACACAAAAACATGAAATTGATCAATCATTATTTTAATTATTCACGGTTTAATTTAGACTATTATAAAAACCATTTTCCTCTAGGTATTCATCTATGCTAATATTATAAAGCAGGCTGAAGAGTTTGTTTGTTAGGGTTCCGTACCAAAATGGTAAAAAAGGAACCCTTATGGTGCGACTTCGTCTGTCTGTCTGTCTGTCACACCTGCTTATTTCAGCAACTACTTATGCTATCGACTTGAAATTTGGAACAGTTATAAAGAATGCTTGTTCAACTTTATTGCAAATGAAAAATATCCAAAAATATTTTTATTTTCATTGCAAAAGGGGCCGGAGTGGAGGTCCAAAATTTTAAAGTGGGGTTACTAGGTCAAGTGATATATCATATAAAGAAAGAAAGAAAGAAAATGCATTTATTTGCGTCGACATGACACACAAAAATAAAAAAAATAAAAAACAAGGTATGAGGAAAGAACTGTTAGGAAAGTATGCGTCACATCAGCGCAAAACGGCCATCACTATGAAAGGGCTTGATTTGCACATTTCAAAATATATTTTCATTTAATTTTATGTCTCACAGCTTTCGACATATGATGAAAAATGTTCAAAAAAATACCATTCCCCCCCTTATCTCCGAAGTTTGCGGGGCGAAAAATCTGAAATAATTAGGGTTGATAGGATTAATTGACCCAAATATGGCACCAAAAATAAAACGATGTTCCTAACTAGTACAGTTTTTTCAAAATTATCAAAATTCCTTCACAAACAAACTTAGTTATGCGGTCCGGATTTTTTCACTTTATACCTACGTCCAAATATGATACGGAACCCTCGGTGCGCGAGTACGACTCGCACTTGGCCGGTTTTTTTAAAAGGCGCTAATCTCCGGAACTACCAGTCGTATTCTAAAAATTCTTCTTGTATTATGACAGCCGGATTCATGAGGAATAGTATAGGCTATTTAACGTCACGCTACGACCCTTAGGAGCCGAGCAACGGGGATGAAACCGCGGGGAACAGATAGTTATTATAATTAGGAATAAGAACCACGGCCGCTTGTTACACGTTGGCCATTTCAGACTAATACGTTCAAGTTTTTCACGATTAATTGTAGGTAGTACATAGAAACTTAGATTTGCTAAATAGAATATATACCTACTTACTTACTTGCCCCTAAAAGTCGATGAAAAAAGGGGTTGGCAAACAAAATTTAAAATCATTTTATTTATTTATTTATTTTATTAGGGTTCCGTAGTAAAACTAAGTTTCGTCATGTCCGTTTGTCTCTCCGTCTGTCTGTCCATCTGTCCGTCTATCACACCCTCGTCAAATCTACAGTTCATAACCAATTTGTATGAAACTTCGTAGGTAGATGTCTGTTATAGGCCGCCATAAAAACCTGTAGTAAAATTATGAAAAATAAAATAATTAGGGGGAGCTTCCATACATGAAAGTGAAGGATGAAAAAAAATATTTTCCTGCACCCCATCATGTGGGGTATCACTGGGTAGGTCTTTGAAAAAAACATAGAGGTTTCTAAATGACTTTTTTATTTAAGTGCATATTGAGTGAACTAGGAGGCCGAAAGTCGTTAACAATGTGTGTCCCCCCCGCCTGTAATTTTCCAACCCCTTTATGCAAAAATCTGAAAAAATCAAGCATATTGAATTTGACAACCACAAAAATAACTTATGTTTGCAGTCGGAAGACTGAAATACTTCTTGCTACGGAACCCTAAACTGAGCGTAGTCCAACACGCTCTTGCCCGGTCTTTTCTTATCTGCAAATAAAAACAAACTAGAAAGAAAGAAAGAAGAAAAAAATAAATTTATTTGGCACGAAAACAGTCTACGAAAAAACGAAAAAAAAAACTGAAATCTAAGAAAAACTAAACTACGATCTTCTTGCTCAAAATATTCCATACGATGTCAACTACATTATGAAATGGGGTAATTCTCACCCCCAAACGTCAAAAAAAAAACAGGGTTGAACGTCCATACGTTGTGAAGTTAATTAAATTTTTGATATCAAGTGCTGAAATTTCGACATTAGGGGTTAAAACGACCCCTGTCATAAATTGTTCGCATGCCGCGTGAAAGGGTTAATTGTAACCCTTCAATGCGTCCCAATTTACCTTTTATTATACGTGGAAATTTTATGATTTTTAGGGTTCCGTACCAAAATGGTAAAAAAGGAACCCTTATGGTGCGACTTCGTCTGTCTGTCTGTCTGTCTGTCTGTCTGTCACACCTGCTTATTTCAGCAACTTCTAATGCTCGAAATTTGGAACAGTTATAAAAAATGCATGTCCAACTTTATTGCAAATGAATTTTTTTTTTTTTATTTTTTTTTTATTGCACTTTGAAATTTCGGACCCCCACTCCGGCCGGAGTGCGGGGCCGAAATTTCAAAGTGGGGTTACTAGGTCAAGTGACATCATATGAAAGGGCTTGATCTGCATATTTCAAAATATATTTTTATTTTATTTTATGTCTCATAGTTTTCGACATATGATGAAAAATGACCAAAAAAATACCATTCGCCCCCCCTTATCTCCGAAGTTTGCGGGGCGAAAAATCTGAAATAATTAGAGTTGATAGAAATTTATCCAAATATGGCACCAAAAATAAAACGATGTTCCTAACTAGTACAGTTTTTTCAAAATCATCAAAATTCCTTCACAAACAAACTTAGTTATGCGGTCCGGATTTTTCACTTTATACGTCCAAAAATAATACGGAACCCTCGGTGCGCGAGTACGACTCGCACTTGGCCGGTATTTTTGATTACCTGCTGTTGATTTAGAGTGACATAAATACACGCGATTACAGCAATACCGTGAATTCATTACAACTAACTTCGATCAAATATTCTTTGCCACTAACCGAACCTAACATACCACCTCAGATCATAGAAACAAGGAGATGTGCCAAGGCGCTATCGAGCTTGACGCCTGATCTTGAGCAAATTGCTCATCTTAAAAACGTACGCGCTGGCGACGAACCGAACACGATCGATGGTATAAATACAGTGTTTTAGTTTAGTGCTACTGTTGAGTGACGATTAACAGTGTTAGATTGAGGGTGTGCGGAATGTTCAATGCGTGGGAGATCTTTTTATTCACAAGGAGCGCTTAATTATGCGCGTAATTGTGTCGAAAAATGTACTAGAAGTGGCATCAGTTGTTCCCGTACTAATGATATGATGGCATATCTCCTTGTTTCTATGATCTGAGCGTACCACTTATTAATGCGAATGTTATCATACCGTTAATCTACGCAAAGTGAATTAAATATGATTTATTGAAGCTGGTTAAAAACTACTGATCTAAAGTTAATACAATTTTTGTGGGACGGCTGTGCAAGCTTTTTCTGTCAAACGAAAAAATAATAATTAATTTGCGAAGAATATTTAACGTAACACACAATAAAAAAAACTAAGGCCTAAGTTCACCGACAAGAAAACATTCCGATAAATTGAAAACGGCCGTTTAACATGACTTTTTGTATAGAAAAAGATGTGATAAACAGCCGTTTTCAAATTAACGGACTGTTATCTTGTCGGTGAACTTAGAGCTAACGAATTGTACCTACCTCCTTTTTAAAATCGGTTAAAAAAAATCAACAAAATTTTTATATTCGGCACAATATACAGGGTAAAATTAAAACCAGTGCGGATATTTTAGGAGGTAAAAGTGCTCATGAATATGGTCAACTTTTATTATGGGACCGACACTGAAATATGAAAAAAAAAATCAGCTGTTCCCTACAAAAATGCACTACAACACGATCAAAATGTATGGAACAGCTGATTTTTTTTTTCATATTACAGTGTCGGTACCATAATAAAAGTTGATCATATTCATGAGTACTTTCACCTCCTACAATATCCGCACTGGTTTTAATTTTACCCTGTATATCTAAAGTAACCAGAATGTATGAAAGTTGTTTTATTGTTTTCAACAATTGAATACTTGTAAAGAAAGTTATTCAGTATAACTATCACATGTGACCATCACTTGCAGACCCCTAAAATCATAACGAGAAACGACAATGGTTCCGCATATTCCCCTTCCCATATATCAATTTTGAATATTACATTTTCGTACAACACATGTCTTTGTGAAACAATTTAATATCTTTTTTTCCCTATTTCTCTGCTCGCCCCATATAGAGCAGACGGGATCCAATTTCCTGAGATATATTACGAACTAGGCTCTTGCCCGCGACTCCGCCCGTGTGGAATACAATGAAATGACCAGTTTAAATGACCTCCGTAATGTAGAGTGGCTAGTACTACCAAGAGGGCAAGCTCTATCTCTGGTTTATCCCACCGGAATCAGATGAAACGTAGCTTAGATTTTAAGTTGGATTCCAAGCTATCGAATTGTGAAAAGTACCAAGTTATTCGGTATGTGAGATTTGTATTTGTAAGTATCGCACCCACATTACCTAATGGAGGAATACCTCCTATTGTACGTATAATTATGTTGCTGTGCGGGCCCGTATCGTAATTTCTACTTCGAAATTAAAATTTTGTCTGATTTCGGGCTTGTACGGTAGCATATATAGCATATATAGGTACTGTAAACCCAGTGTCTCTCTCTTTTTTTTACTGTAATGTCTTAGTTATACAGGGTGGCAGGTTAGACAGTGAAAATATTTTAAGGGGTCATTAAACTCATCATTACGAACAACTTTTACTATGGGACCAACCCTGAAATCGCGAAAAAAAAATCAACTGTTCCATACATTATGTTCACATAACTCAACAAAATGTATGGAACAGCTGATTTTTTTTTCGCGATTTCAGGCTTGGTCCCATAGTAAAAGTTGTTCACAATAATGAGTACAATGACCCCTTAAAATATTTCCACTGTCTAACCTACCACCCTGTATATAAAAGTACCTACATATTAGGTTGGGGAAAAAGTCTTTTCGCATTATAGTATGTATGAACTTGTAATAAAATCTCTTTGGCTATACTATTTGTATCTGGCTGGTTTTGGTATCATTGAAAGTTTAAATTTTAAAGAACATAATTCCAAATTCAAATTAGGAAAATGTGTGATTTTTATTTGTTTTTCGTACCGTCAAGATGATTGAATCTAATGAAGAAATTCGATACATTTTAAAATTTTACTACAAAAAAGGTAAAAATGCAGCGCCAGCCGCGAAAAAAATTTGCGATGTTTATGGACCTAGTGTAGTGTCTGTGAGAGTAGCACAAATTTGGTTTAAGCGTTTTCAATCCGGAAATTTTGATGTCAAAGATGCACGTCGCTCTGGTCGCCCTATTACGGATTAAATGGATGCCATTTTTGAAAAAGTGGAGCAAGATCGGCATACCAGTAGTTACGACGTAGCTGAAGAACTGGAAATTAACCACAAAACAGTTTTGGCGCATTTGAAAAAAACTGGGTACACAAAAAAGCTCGACATTTGGGTACCTCACGAGCTCACTGAAAGAAACCTAATGAACCGTGTACTCTTTTGTGATTCTTTATTACGACGTAATGAAACCGAACCATTTTTGAAGAAGCTGATAACTGGTGATGAAAAGTGGATCACGTATGACAAGAACGTGCGAAAAAGTTCGTGGTGAAAGGCCGGTCAGGCTTCACAGACTGTGGCGAAACCCGGGTTAACTCGCAACAAGGTGATCCTGTGTGTGTGGTGGGATTGGAAGGGCATTATTCATTATGAGCTGTTACCACCAGGCAGGACCATCGATTCTGAACTCTACTGCGAACAACTGATGAGATTAAAGCAAGAAATTGAGAGAAAGCGGCCGGAATTAATCAACAGACAGAAGGGGTGTGGTTTTTCATCATGATAACGCTAGACCTCTCACATCTTTAGCCACCCAACAAAAATTAAGAGAGTTTGGCTGGGAGGTGTTAATGCATCCGCCGTATAGTCCTGACCTTGCACCTTCAGATTTCCACCTGTTTCGGTCTCTTCAGAATTCTTTAGGCAGTGTAAGGTTAACATCACGAGAGGACTGCCAAAACCACTTGTCGCGGTATTTTGACCAGAAGTCCCAAAATTTCTATAGCAATGGGATCATGTCCCTACCTACAAGATGGCAAAAAGTTATCGAACAAAATGGTACCTACGTACTTTAGTTAAATGTAAATAAACTTTATTAAAAAATGTTTTGAATTTTCTTAAAAAATGCGAAGAAACTTTTTCCCCAACCTATTACATAAGTACTCCATACGTAGATATGGGTACTCGTATAATGTAGAAGATACATTATAGCTCTTAAGACCGTCGACTAATATTTTTGTATTCTGTCCTGTAAGTTTAATTGACTGTAGATTTATGTTATAATAAGAATTTCACTTAAATTAGTATCAATAGTACCTACCTACATTTAAACGATAAAATTATTTTTTATCGTAAAATATTTTCTACTTCAAAGAGCTAGCTACTATTATATTAAGCAGTACCCCTATCATGAGTTTTTTTGACGTGTAGTATCGTTAACGTAAGCATATTTTGAATTGAAAATACACGTTTGTTACACAATATTTATATAAATTAAATACTTAATTAATTTCTCTGTATTTTTTAAAATGTGCCAATTGTATAAAATCAAAAAATAAAATCAAAATGTTCCAGGACTGCTGTATTTTAAATTCAAAATTATGCTTACGTTAACGAAACTATACGTCAAAAAAACTCATGATAGGGGTACAGTGCTTCAAAGTTTCGTCGCCCATACAATCACTACCCGTCAGAAACGCATTCTCTCAGCGGCCGGACTGTAATCATGAAATAAAATATACGTACAGGTATGTAGTTTAATTTTGGGTGAAAATATTTGGTTATTGACAATTGACGTAAGCAATTTTTTCTTCACTGCTGAAGTTATTTGAAAGCGATTGATCCAGATAGTCGCGAATCCGGATAATCGAGTCTCCAATGTGGACTAGTAGTCCAGTATAGCTAGACTGTATTTTAAAAAAAAAGCACTGCTCGCATCATAACGCACCGTGTAGCCTCATACTTAGCCATGAGCCCTTCTTATCTCTAAGACTTGCTTGAAGAATTATAGTCTTCATTATTATGCAGCCAATAGCCCGGCTCCGCTCACGAATGAAGAAACAGTCGCTCCGATGTCAAAGTGAATAAAATAAACATCGAATTACACGCAAGAATGGACGCCATTTTACGATCAAGATGGCGGGAAGGAGCGATTTGTGTGGATAAGACTGAGGGTTTACGAATCATTTGACGTTGCGTAGCGTAAAAGTAAAGGAGCAATTCTGTAGCGATAATAATATAATTATATCAGCCCTGGTTATAAACTGTCCCAGTGTGCTGAGCACGGTCCTCCTCTCGGAATGAGAGGGGATAGGCCATAGTCCACCACGCTGGCCAAATGCAGGCTAGCAGACGTCACACACCTTCAAGAACTTTATGGAGAACTCTCAGGCATGCAGGTTTCCTCACGATGTTTTCCTTCACCGTTAAAGCAAGTGATAATAATTAATTTCTAATACACATATTGTTCGTTTGAACGCGCTAATCTCTGGAACTACCAGTCGGATTTGAAAAAATATTTTTATATATTAAGTATGATAGCCAAATTTAAGAAATAATATAAGCTATTTAACATCACACTGTGACTCTTAGGAGCCAAACAACGGGGATGAAACCGTGGGGAACAGCTAGTAATTAATTAAAACAAAATAAAATCGAAGCAAAAATCTCGACATGTCCATACAATTCTTGTATCTTTTACGCTCAAAGAAAATTATTCAATTTTTTATCCGCGACATCTTCCCTTGTTTTAAGGGTGATTCAAATTAGGACAACCCCTGCTTTTAAAATAATGAATACTAACGCTACCTAGATCTCGGAAGTCAGGAATTATCATACAGTTTGATCATAGACAAATTATACAGCCGGCCTAGCATGACCACGATAGAAACGGGTTTTGTCTAAAGAAGAATAGACAAAGTGACAGGTTGTAGAAGGATTTCTACCGTTTTATGCATGCAATAAAGAGAAAAAATATTTTTCAGTAGACAAAATTCTGATAAGCCAAGCACGGGTCACCGCGTACTCGGGCAGAAGAAAGAACTTTGTCTATTCTTTGGTAGAATAGAGATAGTATTGGTCATGCTAAGCCAGCTGGACGAGCGCGGGGTCCTACGTCCGGGTTGGGTAACAGTTAGGCTGGTTTTAGAGTCACGCTGACCGTCGGCGCCGACAGATCATTATGTATGTATTAGTATGAAGCGTTTCAGAGTTACGCTGACCGGTCGGCGCTGATGAGCATCAGCGCTGAGCTGTGCGCGGCCGTCCGCGGTACCGACGCGCCTCTTCAGCCATTGAGCGTTTTAATCTCACGCTGACAGGTCAGCGCCGACTAGCTACGCGCCGACGGTCGGCGCTGACGGTCAGCGTGACTGTAAAACCAGCCTTATTGGGTTTTTATTACCACGTTTTTATTAACTCGCTTTTGTATCTCTCTGTTCGGTACAAATTTCCCATTCTCCTTTTGTTTTTAATTTTTCAAGCACTTGCTGGCATCGTATTAAGCTGGGTATTCATCTATTCATATATAATTTGGAAGACAATGCAAACAATAATAAGGACTAGTCGTAGTAGTAATTAAAAATAAATCGCAATTAGTTTGCTTACAATATTTTGAAATTCACTAGGTAAAGAAGAAAATTATAAAATACTTATATTTTTTGTAGAATTTCCACTTTCATGCATCCAGAAAAATTACTTTCAAAAATAAGAGATTTGCTTCAGTATTCCTGTTCACAAAACTTACTGTAGGTAATATTATTTCTTTTACCCACCCATCAAATTCGCGTCCTGGCCACGTACAACTTAACTTTATCATCATTGATCGTGTCTTTAAGCCGGTACTTACACTTTAAGTACGTAAATGTCCTTTTCAAGAAACCCTATAAAAATCTTCGCGGTAATTACACGATTTTTTCTTAAAAGAAGTTTTGTGTGGTCCAAGAATTGAGATGTTGGCGATTTAAAATATTCTATAATATTATAATAAAACCGGCCAAGTGCGAGTCGTACTCGCGCACCGAGGGTTCCGTATCAGTTTTGAACGTATAAAGTGAAAAAAAAACGGACCGCAAAACTAAGTTTGTTTGTGAAAGAATTTTGATGATTTTGAAAAAACTGTACCAGTTAGGAACATCGTTTTATTTTTGGTGCAATATTTGGGTCAATTCCTATCAATTCTAATTATTTCAGATTTTTCACTCCGCAAACTTCGGAGATAAGGGGGGGGAATGGTATTTTTTCAGACATTTTTCATCATATGTCGAAAACTGTGAGACATAAAATTAAATGAAAATATATTTTGAAATGTGCAGATCAAGCCCTTTCATATGATATGTCACTTGACCCAGTAACCCCACTTTGAAATTTTGGACCCCCACTCCGGCCCCTTTTGTTATGAAAATAAAAATATTTTTTTAATTTTTTAATTTGCAATAAAGTTGGACAAGCATTCTTTATAACTGTTCTAAATTTCAAGTCGATAGCATTAGTAGTTGCTGAAATAAGCAGGTGTGACAGACAGACAGACAGACGAAGTCGCACCATAAGGGTTCCTTTTTTACCATTTTGGTACGGAACCCTAAAAACCGGAGAGTTTTTTGTTTGATTGTTTAAACGCGCTAATCCCTGGAACAACCAGTCAGATTTGAAAAAGTATTTTTGCATTTGATTGTCCAATTCTCGAGAAATCATTCCAGTATACGAGGATAAAAGCATATTGATGCTTAAAACTCCGTAAAATCTGATGAAATAATAACCGAATTCGTGAATATTTTTTTTCCGTTTTAGTAGGTACTTTATCCCGAGTTCGATTACAAACTCGGGATAAAGTACCTACTAAAACGGAAAAAATATATTTTTTTTTACAAAAAAATTACCAACTTCAGAAGTTAACTTTAGTTTTATTTGTTTTTTTTTTGCCACCGACTCCTGAAACTAAAATTATTACTCACCTATTTAACTTTTAAAGTCAATAAAATTTTATTTTTGTTTTTTTTTCTGTCTTAATAAAATATTCAAGCCAATTCCCTTATATCTTGCACCACATTTAAAACAGGGTTCGTCGTCAAACTGTGTCTTTGCCCCTAACACTAATAAGCATATAAATGGGGGGAAGTTTTTCGGCTAATCACTGTTTTGTTAGACGGGGGACAGAGTCAGAGAGTGTCGGAGCGAGAGGTGACGATGTTTCGCGTCGATACGGAAGATTAGGACTTCAAAAAGTTTTGACGTGACGACGCAATGTTCAAAGTTCTACAAGTTTCATTATCCGCCTAGGCCCCGGGTCGGCAACCTGCGGCTCGCCAGCCACATGTGGCTCTTTCGATGTAAAGCTACGGTTCTCCAATTACATTATACAAAAATTAAATGTTTTTTTAAATAAACTCATAAAATTCGTGCGCGATTTTTAGTATCTTTATATTTTATTTTGTATTTTAAGTCGTTTATTTAAAATCAAATGAAAAAAAAAGGTTGCCGACCCCTGGCCTAGACCAGTGGTTCCTTAGAGAACCTCATTTAACCAAATTCGGCCAAAATATCTATTTTTGAGCGGTACCTACTAAAAACATTGTTTCGGTAAATCAATACGATTAATTTACTGCCAAATAGGCCGAATTTTGGTGTAGATTTCGGCCGAAAAAAATCATTTTCGGTCCAGTTTCTACTTGTGTTGTAATTTATATAAATTAAGTATCTAAATAATTATTTCAATAAATACATATAATGTATTTAAAGGTTTTTTTTTTCACAATATCTCCTATGGCAAGTCAAGCCAAGGGTCAGAGTTAGTTTAAAGTAAGTGGTTATGAAAATAACACTCTTCACTCCGCTGCGACCGACAGATAGTGGGCAAGTATTACTCTTTCTTACGTGTACAGTCGGGTAAACAATGCTTACTGGTATAAGACGTATCCTACTAATATCATAAACGTGAAAGTTTGTGAGGATGTATGGATGGATGTGTGTTTGTTACTCTTTCACGCAAAAACTACTTAACGGATTTTGATGAAACTTTACAGTAATATAGCTTATTCATCAGAATAATACATAGGCTACTTTTTATCCCAAATACGCGGGCAAAGCCGCGGGCGGAAGCTAGTTTGAAATAAAACATTGAAAGAGCTACAGTGTTGTGGGATTTGAAACTTTATGTCCAGCTGTGGACTGTGACAGGTTAAGTAGATTAAAAAAATCATTTTTGTACTTTTTATATTAAATTGTGATGGGCAAAATGTATAAAACTTGGCCCATTGACCAGTAACAACGAGTTGTATCAAGTTGTATGTCATCAGAAAGCTCTTTTTACTGTCATTACTTCCCTGAATTTGATCCTTATTTGCGATATATAAAATTGCTTGTCCTGGCTGACTGATTCATCAACGCAGAGCCCAAACCACTGAACATAGAGATTTGAAATTTAGACAGTAGGTTTCTTTTATGACGTAGACATCCGCTAAGAAAGGATTTTTGAAAATTCTACCGCTAAAGGGGTGGACGGGGTCACGCGGACAAAGTCGCGGGAAAAGTGGTAGTTTGCGATACTAGCGTATAGTACAATAATACAGAGTGCATGTTTTTAGGGTTCCGTGCCTCAAAAGGAAAAACGGAACCCTCATAGGATCACTTTGTTGTCCGCCGTCAGTCACTGGACCATAAGTGGAGCCATCTACTCATAGATGGCGCCATTGGAAGTAGCAGTAGCGCCATCTATGATCTTATGTCGGAACCCTTAGGGCGCGAAGCATACTCGCACTTGTCCGGTTTTTTTTCTAAATTCTGGCTAAGAAAATAAATTTTTCAAAAAGTTTCACTTTTTATCAAAATCGGCCACGAAACTCGATTTTTTGCTACTTCTTTAGTTTCGGAATTGAAAAAAATGAAAAACTACATTCTTAAAATAATACTTGGAACCAAAATACTAATATTTACGTAACACTTCCGCAGCCGACTGTACCTCCCATCCCCTAAGGCTGCGGACTGCTTGACCACTGATAAGCCGGTGGCCTATACAAACACTTACACTAACCCTCTTGTGGCTTCAACCTTACTTAAGGCAAGAGGGTGAGCAGCATAGCAACTAAATATGAGAGCGATAAAGTTATGCTACCTACAAATAATAAAATAAATAAATAAATAAAATTCGTTTATTTCAGACTAATTACTGTCCATATTTTGTTAGTCATCATCATCTGCCTAGCCTTTTCCCAAATAATATTGGGGTCGGCATCCAGTCTAACTAGTTTTGGCTGAATATCAATATTTTACGTGGAGCGACTGCCATCTGACCTCCACAACCCAATTAATGGGTAATACCGGTATTCGAATGTTAGACCAGCTGTCAGACATTAGGGCTTCTGACTACCCGTAACGATTGTCAAAGATATTCCTATGACAACCGGGACCGACTGCTTAACGTGCTCTCCGAGGCACGGAGGGGTTCGATGTGTAAAGAACGGTCACCCATCCAAGGACTGACCGCGGCAAGCGCAGCTTAACCTCACAGATCGATCGATCAGCGCGGCCGTCATTTAGCTACGAGCCCCTTTACTGTCCATATTTTGTTAGTAACAATTATTATCTTTAAACTATGGTAGCGACAGAGCGATCAAATTATATTAATAAATTAATAAATATTGCATGTCATAAGAATAAATAAATAAATAATTTAAAATAAGTAATACCTACCTATGTATACTAATATCATAAAGCTGAAGAGTTTGTTTGTTTGTTTGAACGCGCTAATCTCTGAAACTACCTGTCGGATTCGAGAAATTGTTTTTGTATATGATAGCCAGATTCATGAGAAATAGTATAGGCTATTTAACATCACGCTACGACCCTTAGGAGCCGAGCAACGGGGGTGAAACACAGCGAACAGCTAGTGTTCTAATAAACAAGAAAAAACCGGCCAAGTGCGAGACGTACTCGCGCACCGAGGGTTCCGTATCAGTTTTGGACGTATAAAGTGAAAAAATCCGGACCGCATAACTAAGTTTGTTTGTGAAGGAATTTTGATGATTTTGAAAAAACTGCACTAGTCGTTTTAGGAAATTTTTCATCATATGTTGAAAACTGTGAGACATAAAATAAAATGAAAATATATTTTGAAATGTGCAGATCAAACCCTTTCATATGATATATCACTTGACCTAGTAACCCCACTTTAAAATTTCGGACCCCCACTCCGGCCCCTATTGCAATTAAAATAAAAATATTTTTGGATTTTTTTCATTTGCAATAAAGTTGAACAATTATTCTTTATAACTGTTCCAAATTTCAAGTCGATAGCTTTAGTAGTTGCTGAAATAAGCAGGTGTGACAGACAGACAGACGAAGTCGCACCATAAGGGTTCCTTTTTTACCATTGTGGTACGGAACCCTAAAAAAGATGTAATGTAATTTTAGATGGTGTCATTTAATTCTTGTCCTTAATATTCTATTATGGTGATAGAGGTCATGCACTTAGAAAATTTAAAAAAATGTTTCTTTGGGTTGTTTGTATCATGAGTACAATTATGTGTTTAAGGCGACGGTAAATGGTAACGGCCGTAAATCTCAAGTTTTAAATCTCTTATTTCGTCGTCAAATAATGCAGGTTAGTTGTGCAATTGTTTTATGTTAAACTAGAACATATATACATCAATCGTACCTGTGAATATTTAACTATTGTAGTAAAATACTTAATGAAATAAATTCATGAATTACTGTCTACACAAAACATAAAAACGCTACTTTCAAATCGCTTAAGATATTTTCATGATTTGTTTTGTGTGAAAAGACTATGTTACTACCTATAATATTGCCTGTTACTTTTTTTTTATTTTATATTTTAGATACTAAAAAGTAATAATACGTCTAATTCGGCACAGCGCGCTCCTTGATAGGCGAGTCGTATTGCTCGGTGGGCGTATGTCGCGTTGCTTGAGCTCAACGCAGAACACTCAAGCTATACCACCCAAATCACTCAAGGCCGTTGGCAGTTATCAGCGCCTTAAGTATCGGTCACTTATTACCGCCGAGAGTGCTTGAAAAATGAAATGCAAAATTTGTCCCGAAAAGACAGACAGACAAGAAAGTTAGTTAATAAAAACGTGGTAAAAAGTTATCTACGTTACTCAGTAATAGTGTAGCTTTGTACCGGTGAACGAATTTTTAAAATCGGTCCAGTAGTTTTTAAAATAAAAACAAACATACAAAAAACGAATCTTTCCTCTCTATAATTATTTTCCACGTGAGTGGAATCGCAAGAAAAACCTAGTTTTTTGGCAAATGCGTTTATATCCAGATTATATTATCTACTAATCTTACAAAATAATAATCAAAATCAGTGATTGCCTATAAATAGGCAGTGACAGATAATTTTAAGTACATTCATTTCAAGATGGCGGCTCGTTGTGTTTTGGTGGTGCTGGCAACTATTGCAGCTGTGTCAGGTAAGAATTGCTTTTGTAACTATTTTATCACTTGGAAATCAAATAATTAAAACACGAGAAACAAGAAGATATACAGGGTGTAAGGGGAACGCTTCCGAAGCCAGAACGTAGATTATACAGGGTGGCAGGATAGACAGTGGAAATATTTTAATGGGTCATTGTACTCATCATTATGAACAACTTTCACTATGGGACCAACCCTGAAATCGCGAAAAAAAAATCAGCTGTTCCATGCATTTATGTTCACATAACTCAACAAAATGTATGGAACAGCTGATTTTTGTTTCGCGATTTCAGGGTTGGTCCCATAGTAAAAGTGGTTCATAATGATGAGTACAATGACCCCTTTAAATATTTCCACTGTCTAACCTGCCACCCTGTATACAACCTAAATGCAAACGGATACCAATAACCTTTCGCTTTAAATTGATTATTTTCAAGACTTCATATTTCGTAAACACGCAATGGAAACCGTACAAAGCGTGAGGTCACTGACACGCTAGCCACAAAGCGCGCGCGGAGCTGGAGTCGTCGGCCGCGCGGCTGTCGGCGAGCGCGTGTACTTTGAACTCGAGGTTATGCGCGAGCGTCAGCTGATATTATTTACGAGTACATGGCGTGTTAATGTTGCAAAGAAAAAAAATGTATTTAATCGCAATTATTGGTTTTAGTTACCTGTTCTCACAGCATAGTGTACGAAAAATGCAAAAAAAAATGGTAAAATTGTAATTTTTTTTTCCCGTTTTTTTGATGGTATCGTATCGAGAATCACTAGCTCTATCACTTGTCTTCGTTTTCGGAAGCGTTTCCCTTACACCCTGTATTAACTCTAGCTGTTCCCCTCGGCTTCACCCCCACTTTTATTATGGGACCGACACTGAAATATGAAAAAAAATCAGCTGTTCCATACATTTTGATCGTGTTGTAGTGCATTTTTGTAGAGAACAGCAGATTTTTTTTTTCATATTTCAGTGTCGGTCCCATAATAAAAGTTGATCATATTCATGAGTACTTTCACCTCCTAAAATATCCGCACTGGTTTTAATTTTACCCTGTATAACTATGTTTTTTTGTAACTTTTAAACTTTAGGAGTATGAAGGTTTCAAAATACATGTTTTTGGTTACATAAAATTTTTCTGGAATGCTGTCACGTCAAAAACTTTTTAAAAAGAACATTATCTATCAAAAAGATTAACATAAAAAAAAAATAGATTAGTTATCACGAAATAATTTAAATCGTTGGCGCACGAATTTCTGATAACAGAGATTACTTATCTAAATCCATCTTAATTAGTTTTTAATTCACATATTATCAATAAAATCGTGAATTTTGAAATTAAGATTTAAAAAAATATTTTTACCCATTTTTAGTGTAACCTGAGTACCTATTTGATATTAATTTCAATTTGATACCCCCACGCGTTCCTGAGAAAAATTGTCTTGACAGACAGACAGACGACAGACAGATAGACAGATGAATAAGAAAGTGACCCTTTAATGGATATTTATGTGAATTTGATGAAATGAAATGAAATGATGATGAAATGATATTTTATTCTGTAAATAGGTTACAGGTAACACTTTTACACGTCAAAAATTGTTTTGATTTTTAAGCTAGATGAGGTCGGTGTTTCCTATCTGACTACCTTTGAGAAGAAACACCGAAACAAACTCAAAGGTCAGTCTCTTTTAAAGTCCAGACAAATTAAAATGAAACTATGCAAGGACCATGCAGGTTAGTCTGGAATGGCCTTTAAAGGAAAGAGCCATACAGATTTGAGTGGACCTGACCTGACTGTGCACGCATGTGCTGAGTATTGTGGTAGCTCAACCCTGACTTAGGGAGCTCAACGACCCAGCGAACATTACTATCAGAAAGGACATTTGGGTAGGTCGCATAAAGTACTCAAACTGTCAGACTGAACTTGAGATCTATACCTATATTATGTGACATAGAAACCCACATCGTACTCACATTCACAAAAATAAGTTAAATTAAATAATAATGTCACCTTAAATGTCATTGAATAAATACATTGTCGTAGAGTGCCTCCCTCCTCTGTCCTCCCTGCCTCGGCTAGTTATCGGAGGGAGTCCCCACAGACACAAATCTTGATATTTAAATAAAACACTGCAGGATGGTTGGAGAGGTATATTGCGAGACGTAGGTTGTATATTTGCACTTTATAACGTTACACAGAGGTATAAAAATAACTGTTACAAAAAGAGACTATTTGCTTATAGCTTTGCACACTCGATAAATAGGTAGTAGGTAATAAATAATAACAGTTATACAGCGGTTCAGCGGTCACAAGTGATGTCGTTGGAGACCAGACAAAGAATGCCGAAACAATGCAAAAAAATATGAGATGTTCTAATTTTGAAATTTAAAGTTAAAATCTAAACCGAATTTAGAAGAATGGGATGAATGAAGTGGCCAGCAATGGAAGATTGCCAGCACTAAATGATGAAAGAAGGATGACTCCGTCACAACATTATGTCAAAAGAACATAGGATATGTTGGAGTTTATATGTATATAAATTGACAAAGACAATAAAAATGTACTATATGTTAAATTATTTAATTACTTAGACAGTCAAGAGATGACCAGTACCAACTGACAGCGCCCGTTCACGAACATGACACGCGCATCAGCACCATTCAACTCAACCATTTTAGAGGGAATCGAACGATCCAATACACGTGCCACCGTCAGCGGTACATTTAGGCGAGCATGACATTCTCCCAACTGCCAAACTACACACAGAGTTAAAATAGGAGTTTAAAAAAAAAAAAAAATGCAAGTAATAATTCTACTCGATTATACAAAATGAGTATGCTATTTATATACAAATAAAAATAAAAAAAGGACATTGACAAGGACAAGGACATTTTGAAAGGACATTGGCAGTTTTGGGCTTGATATGGTACAGTAATAAAAACTTAACCAAAAATAACAATATATTTTAATTGTTCTTTGCCTAATTTATCTTAGAGATTAAGAATTGAAATCAAAAATCGAAATAAATAAGAAATAAAATGATTATGCCGTTGATATTTTGAAAAAACCAATAAAACGAAAACGGGTACATGCTGGCTGGCGCGTGCCTCCACAGAATATCATGTCGACAGCAACTAAAACCTTTGAATTGAGAACTCATTAGTCGGGCTGTACTTCATTGGATCATTCACACCATACTTAACCTCACTGTCACAAATACGATAATGTCTCTTTAATCCAATTACGTACAAAAACAAATAAAAAATGAATTTAAATACTCTTGAAATACTCGATCACACCAAACTAATTTCATATCTGTACCGACTTACACAATCTGAAGCCCAGCGTTCTATGGGTGTCCGGCGTGTCCTTTGTAATGTCAAAGCTGTACGTTATGTTATGCTTCTCATATGATATTAAATAACTAATAAGTACAATAGATTTCAAAAAAACCGACAGACGCGGGCGGGCTTTGACCTTTGACCTTGCGACCTTTGCCGAACCGTGGCGTTGCTCTGCCACCTAAGCTACCGCGTCCCACCTGCGTCAGTCGGAATTTAAAACCTCTTTGAACACGCCTCTTATGAGCGTTGGTGACTTCTATCGGAAAATGTGCTCTTTTGAGAATATGATATTTAGCGACGGAGCGATGCTGACATCTCTTTGAGATGTCAGCATCAAAGAGGGGGCCCACTAGGGCCCAAGCCTGCCGGGAAAGCGGGATTGTCCGAAAGGGATACCGCTGACCCGGACAAAAGGGCTAAGGAAGGAACACGGGTGGGTTTTAGTCAGTAAGAGTCTGACACTCCCTTCCGCTCCGCCCAGAGCGGGAGGGGTCATTTGATGATTTCCCATCCTCAAAAAAAAAAAAAAAAAGATGAGAATCTCATTGACCTAGTCTCGGGGAATATAAAGTTATTATCAGTTATTACAAGAGTTATCAATATACCAGTACAAAACAGAAGAAGTTTCATTTATCCTCATCCTTGCTATGATCGTGGGTGCTACAGTGGTGCAAGTAGTAGTGGTGTGTCAGTGAGTCAGCAAGTTGTTTAGTGGTGAATGAACGGTTGTTCACAATTTTGAGAATATGATATTTAGCGACGGAGCGGTCAGCATCAAAGACCCGACCCGAGAATCTTGACACCGCGATTCAGAAATCGTCGGAAAACTAACAACGCCATCTATCGGCACAAAAAGTAAACAATTGGTCAAACAGGTTGCTTTTTCCTTTTGGGGTAAGGAACCCTAAAAATAGCGCAAAATAACCAATCCTTATAATCTCTAGCTATACCAGCGACGATAGACCCAGTAATTGTCAAGTTAAACCTTGAAGGACTCGAGATTATATTTTCGTTATTTCTTTCTTTTGTTCAAATAATAATCAATCCCCTTATTCCCCAGCTGTACCAGCGGTAGTAGACCCAGTAATCGCCAAGTTGAACCCTGAAGGGCTCAGATATGGGTACATCAGGGATGATGAAGGTGTAGCTCATTTGGTGGACTCCTGGCTGAAAGTGAGTGATGTGAAGGAGGCGAGGTACGATCCTGACGTCGATAACGAATACCATCTTTATACCAGGTGAGTGAACTTGTTACCCGAATGCCCTATAAGTAGGATAATTATTATTATTTATTTTTGTTGCACGGGACTTTACAAAGTCCCGGACCTTTCGAAGGCGTGCGTGGGGCCGAAGCCAACACGTAGAGGCCCTTTACAACAAACTTAAAATATATAAAATGTAATGGTGACACAGCTGGCGATTATCCCTGTACGCACTATATAAATGCACCCAAGGACAAATCCCAGCTGTGCAGAACTATTGCAAACATGTGGAGAAAAACTACTTGGGCTATTGTGATGGGATGGTAGTGGATTGGTTTTGAGGAACTATGGGAACCTATGGCGCCTGCTGGAATAATGCATATTAACATGTAATAATGGCAGACGGAGACTTGCCAACTCTTATTATTATTTTGTTTTTTTAAATTTCTTTTTCTCAGGTTAAACCTGGTGTTCTTTAAAATCCCACGGGTATGAACCAAAGTGTGATTTTAATTTTGAGAAGGTGGATTATTCTGTACTGCTGCAATGAAATTATTGTCTAAATCTAATTGTAGAAATTTTTTTGTTCTGTTACATTAAGTTCTGGATATTGTAATTTGAATTTTTCGTGTAATTGTGTGCAGTACATAGTTCTGTCCTCTTCTAGTTTTGTAATGTAATAGTATGTGCGCATGATGAATATGTTCATATCTTCAGTCCATTTCATGCGCACTCTCGGTTTTCCCGCTTTGGTGGTCGCAGGCTGAGTAGCTGACGCCCCCTGCGAAACATCCTCGGCGGAAGTAACTACTCTAATGTCATCCCTAATGTCTAGTCTGTCAGTCGGTTCGGCTGTAATATTTTTGTCGGGGGGAACCCGCCTGCTCAGTCCCCCACCGCCGATGGATCGTATGCTGAGACACCCAGCATCGGCCCCAGGTGTGCCCCGACGATCGCCCTCGGGTAGCGGTCCTATACGTATTTTCTTTGATCTAGTCTCCATTTTTAGTGGGTTTCCAGAGCCACGTTAGCCACGCCAGTAATTTTTTAGTCGTGTGTCCGCCCCCTACGTGATTAGCTGGTCAATCAGGACGTGTGGTTGTTTAGGGGGCTTATTATTATTCCTTTATTTCAGGCAACTTGGCCCATAGTAAAACTAATACATAAATAATATAAGCAATACAATTAAACTAATACATATTATATAAAACTATTGTACACGAAGTGACGTCGTCGTGTTGCGCTGCGTGGTGTCGCGTAGCCTTTCACGAAATCGTCGATACACGACACCCTTCGGCCAAAACTCTTCTTTGAGGAAGGTCTCAATATGATGAGTCGGAACTCGCACCACAAACGACTTGAAATTTGTGTTGTGGCGCGACTCCAACTTCTCTACCCTCAAAGTCCAGTTGGTCTTCACTCGAACATACTCCACGATCTCCTCAACCTTCGTGGAGTGATGTAGTCTGAACATGTACAGCAGCGTCGTTGGTGTTGCTGGACGCAGCAGCATGTTGGGTCCCGCTAACGCGGTACCGCACTGGTTTCGACAAGGAGGCTTCTTCTTCTTCTTCTTCTCCACCTTGATGAAGCCATCCTTGTCACACGTGTCCTTCTCTGGACCCTGCTGTTTTGAGTCGTTGTTGACACAGCGACTCTGTTTACCCTCTTTTGGTTTCACTAATGTTCAATGTTCAACACATAATGTTCGAGTGTATAATAATACTAGCTGTTCCCCGCGGTTTCACCCCCGTCGCTCGGCTCCTAAGGGCCATAGCGTGATGTTTAATAGCTTACCTATACCATTCCTCATGAATCTGGTTGTCATATAAGTACAAAAAGAATTCTCGAATCTGACTGGTAGTTCCTAAATGAGTGCGTTCAAAAATACTCTTCAGCTTTAGAACTATATAGAGCTTTAGATAGATGGAGATATCGCTCGTGAGAGGAGAGGAGAGGAGAGGGGCTCGTGGCTAAATGACGGCCGCGCTGATCGATCGATCTGCGAGGTTAAGCTGCGCTTGCCGCGGTCAGTCCTTGGATGGGTGACCGTTCTTTACACATCGAGACCCCTCCGTGCCTCGGAGAGCACGTTAAGCAGTCGGTCCCGGTTGCCATAGGAATATCTTTGACAATCGTTACGGGTAGTCAGTAGCCCTAAAAGTCTGACAGCTGGTCTAACATTCGAATACCGGTATTACCCATTAATTGGGTTGTGGAGGTCAGATGGCAGTCACTCTACGTAAAATATTGATATTCAGCCAAAACTAGTTAGACTGGATGCCGATTGCCGACCCCAATATAATTTGGGAAAAGGCTAGGCAGATATGATAGATGCAGATATCGAATCGATGTCCTTTAACTGCAAAGTTAAAGTATTGAGTTGGTTGAGTTTGCATAGTTATCCGATAGATGTCGCCAAGAAGCGTACAAATCTTAAATTTCAAATGAGTTGGGCGAGGCCCAGTAGCTTAGTTGCACTAGCCACGGAACGGCAGAGGTCGCGGGTTCAAGCCCCGCCTGTGTCAGTTGTTTTTGGAATGTCTTAATATTTAATAACATTTTCTTTTCTTTTTGGTGGTTCTATAACACCAGTTAAGATGTAGGGCAAACGGTTTTTTTTTATTTTTTAACCGACTTCAAAAAAGCAGTTTCTGTATTCGTCCCGTATGTATGTATATATGTAAGTATGTATGTATGTATGTATGTTTGTATGTGCGCGATTTTCTCAAAAACTACTGATTCGATTTGGATGGGGTTTTCACTAACGTAATATACATACTTTCAGGAAGGTTTTAGTATATAATACATTATGTAATCATTTCTATGTACAAAGTTATATGCATAAATGTACACACTACGTAGAAGATTTACTGTTGAACAAAGTCGTCAAAGTAATCTAACGCGAGATAAAGAACTAAAAAGGGAAAAATAAAAACTTTTTTAACAAAAAATAACCGACTTCAAAAAGCCACTACAGAGAAAATAATAATTTTGATTTCGGAAGTCGGTTGCAAAAAAAGCAAACAAAAACCAAAGCCACCGACTTCCGAAACCAAAATTATTATTTTCTTTGTAGTGGCTTTTTGAAGTCGGTTATTTTTTGTTAAAAAAGTTTTTTACAATACGTGAGGTATTGTTGGTTGTTCCTCTGATCAACTCATATGTGTACTATCCTTATTGTCCATAGGTTCAACTCCCTCCTCAGCCAGCCCCTCGTCCCGGGTAATAAGGCTATCCTAGACGCCAGTAACTTCAACCCTCGCAGAAGGACAATTATCCTTATCCACGGTTTCCTTGGAAATATCCTCAGTGGCTTTAATACCGTGCTAGTTCCAGGTAAGTTTATTGACGTGAAACGTCTTTAAAATCACACTAAACATACTGGTATAGGTAGCGGTGTCTTGGTCTAAACCTTCGGTCACTGGCTTAAAGTAAGACTATCTCTTTGGTCATTGGTTAAAACCTCAGATCATAGAAACAAGGAAATGTGCCAAGGCGCTATCGAGCTTGATGCTTGATCTTGAGCAAATTGCTCATATTAAAAACGTACCCACTCGACGAACCGAACACGACCGATGGTACAAATACAGTGTTTTAGTTTAGTGCTAGTGTTGAGTGACGATTAATAGTGTTAGATTGAGGGTGTGCGGAATGTTCAATGCGTGGGAGATCTTTTTATTCACAAGGAGCGCTTAATTATGCACGTAATTGTGTCGAAAAATTTACTAAAAGTGGCATCAGTTGTTCCCGTACTAATTTGCTATGATGGCATATCTCCTTGTTTCTATGATCTGAGGTCAAAACGATGTCATTATGAGATCATTCTGACACGATTATGACAATTGCAATAGCAGACTTGGGGCCCAGATCGCGCATGTACATTTTGGGCCCAATAGACAATAGACAGTTGACGATACGTAATAGAGAATGGTCCAATTAGACGACGAGCATCGACTGACGAACCAATCGCGTGCAGCCTCGGCGCCCCCCGTCTTCTTCATTCCACCAAATAGACCGAAAAATCAGCTAATGCGGATGACGTTTGTGATCAAGACTGGTGCCGCTAGTTATACCAAGTTTAACTTCTAATTACTAAAGAATAATTTTCATTTTCAGCTTTTTTGATAGCCGGCAATTTTAACGTAATTGTTGTCGATTGGGGCGCAGGCGCACATTTAGGATTCAATGGAATTGCCTCTGGTAAGTAAAGAAAAAAATCTATTCTATTATTTGGGTAAAGGTTCGAGTTCGATCCCGAGGCACGTACCGCTGACTTTTCGAAGTCACGTGCGTATTAGAAATTAATTATCACTTGCTGTAACGGTGAAGGAAAACATCGTGAGGAAACCTGCCTGCCTGAGAGTTCTCCGTAAAATTCTTGAAGGTATGTGACGTCTGCCAACCCGCACTTGGCCAGCGTGGTGGACTATGGTCTATCCCCTCTTATTCTGAGAGGAGGCCCGTGCCCAGCAGTGGGACAGTTTATAAACAGAACTGTACCCCTATCATGAGTTTTTTTTACGTGTAGTATCGTTAACGTAAACAAATTTTCAATTGAAAATACACGTTTGTTTCACAATATTTATTATAAATTAAATACTTAATTAATTTGTCTGTATTTTTTAAAATGTGCAAATTGTATAAAATTTCCTCAAAATGTTCCAGAACAGCTGTATTTTAAATTCAAAATATGCTTACGTTAACGAAACTATACGTCAAAAAAACTCATGATAGGGGTACTGATATTATTATGTATACACCGTGTAATTGAATAAACGCAAAACCTGAAACTAGTTTGTTCAGAATCGAGAAGAGAATCGATTACACTACTTTTTAATGTAGTTTATTTTTTTCAAAAATAATATTTTTATTTCAAGCCGAGTCTTAAAGTTGTGGCCTACCCAGTCATTATTTTTATCTATAAAGATTTGACCTCATGTAGTCACGTATTTTTTAGGGACGACGCATTACGTGGCTCATTACAGCCTCCATACTCTGGTCCCTACGAAGTACTAGACCGTAGTGATAAGACATTTAAAATTATGGTAAAGGGAAAAAGCGTCACTGTATCTATAGACCGACTCAAACCGGCCTATATACTGGCTGACCCATCTCCCAACCCTATACTCACTCCCACTCCCTCTGTTAACTCCAATCCCGACCCCATCCCTAGTCCTGTTCCGATATAGAGCAAGAGCCCGTGAACCCCAGACCTTCGTTATTTTATAAAAGCTGAAAGTTTGTCAGCGCATGCTCCCAACACAGGTAAGAACGATGGACTATTATGAAGTTTGGGTTGCCGTGGCTTTGGCAGGTAAACGGTACTAAAGGTGTGTAAAATAACGAAGGTCTGGGGTTCACGGGCTCTTAGACTAATAGGGCAGAATGCCTCAGACCAGGGAAACGTCAGGAGAACGCGTTCGGGCCGAACGGTGCATTTCCCAAACTATTATCGCCCGTAGTGACGGTCTCTGGGGGGGAGTGATGTGGCCTACCCAGTCATTATTTATATCTATACTTTTTACTAATAGAATGATGTATTAGAACTCATTGTGTTTTAGAAGAATAATATTCTGTCTGTCACTTCTGTCATGTTCCGTCATTGGTGTGTCATGAAAATATATTGGATGAAAATCTGAAAAATCTGTTTTGCTTGTTAATATAATATAATTAGCATCAATTATTCTGACACTACCATCTATAAAGTTAATAGTGCACGAAGCCACGCGCCCCCCGCTCTCTCGCCTCCCGCCAGTCTGCCGGCAGAGCGCTTTGCGTTGCGTGAGCGTCACAGAGCTATGAATGGAGAACACTTATGAAATGAATAAAATCAAATATCTTTAACAATCACACATGAAAATGATTGGTTCGTTGACAAATCAATTTAATATTATAAAAATCAGTTGGGGTGTCGGAGAGGGGCTCGTGGCTAAATGACGGCCGCGCTGATCGATCGATCTGCGAGGTTAAGCTGCGCTTGCCGCAGTCAGTCCTTGGATGGGTGACCGTTCTTTACACATCGAGACCCCTCCGTGCCTCGGAGAGCACGTTAAGCAGTCGGTCCCGGTTGTCATAGGAATATCTTTGACAATCGTTACGGGTCAGAAGCCCTAAAGTCTGACAGCTGGTCTAACATTCAAATACCGGTATTACCCATTAATTGGGTTGTGGAGGTCAGATGGCAGTCGCTCCACGTAAAATATTGATATTCAGCCAAAACTAGTTAGACTGGATGCCGACCCCAATATAATTTGGGAAAAAGGCTAGGCAGATGATGAGTTGGGGTGTCGGAGGTTTTGCGTTATTTCAATTACACGGTGTATAGGTATTATTATTATAATACTGTAAAAAAGCCGTGTCTGTACATTGAAAATGGTCCAGAAAAAACAGTTGGCTAATACTGGGACGTAAACATGCACAAAAAATTTTTTTCTGTCTGTCTGTGCACGCATCAAGTATCACACACTGTGAACTTCGCTCCTGCACGCTTAGCATGACCAATTCTATCTCTATTCTACCAAAGAATAGACAGAGTTCTTTCTATCAAATCGTTATCTCTTCTTCCCGAGCATGCGGTGACCCGTGCTTGGTTTCAGAATGTTGTCTACTGAAGAAAAGAGACATTTCTTCTCTTCATTGTATGCATAAAACGGTAGAAATCTTTCTACAATCTGTCACTTTGTCTATTCTTCTGTAGACAAAACCCGTTTCTATTGTGGTCATGCTAGGCCGGCTGACGGGGATCCCCCGACCGCACATTTCTTTTTAGGGTACCGTACCCAAAGTGTAAAACGGGACCCAATTACTAAGGCTCCGCTGTCCGTCTGTCTGTCGGTCTATCTGTCACCAGGCTGATCTCATGAACCGTAATAGCTAGACAGTTGAAATTTTCACAGACAGGATGTATTTCTGTTGCCGCTATAACAACAAATAAAAACAGAATCAAATCAATATTTAAGGAGGGCTCCCATACAACAAACGTGATATTTTTGCCGTTTTTTTCTCGATCTTAATAAAGGTTATATAGTGTCTAATGTTGTATAGATAATGGTACGGGACCCTTCGTGAGTTTTCTTACAGAATTTCGTAATTGACAAAACATCTTATTTCTCAGGTCGCAGTGTCGCTCGCTTCATAACCTGGTTGAACCAGGCGTCTGGTGCTAATGTGAACAACTACCACGTCCTGGGCTATAGTGTGGGCGCCCATCAGGCTGGCATTGTTGGAAGAAGTCTTCAGAGTCGAGTCAGCTATATTACTGGTAAGAATCTATTGTAGTCTTATAATCGTGGATTTAAGTCCGATAAATGGTAGATAGTAGTTTCTTGTCCGTTCTTCTCCATAGGAATCTATGTTTTGGAACGGACAACTAGTTTCATCTAACCAAGAAAGTTGAAATAATAAGATTCTTGCATCTAACGGACAAACTGAATGACAATTACTATTGTTTGACAATTTAAAAGTGCCTGTAAATGATCTAATTCATTGAAATAAAATGTTTTGACATTGGAATTTTTTTAAAAATATTCGGTCCGCAAGAAAAATTTGCTAGTTATTTCGATAGCATATATCTGAACTACTTACAGATATATTTGGTCAGCTTGATAATGATTAAGTTTGCAAAATAAATAGAGTTCCATAGTGGGCCGAACAACCCCTAAGCCGCCCTAGGACAAAATTATTATTTGATCAGCAAGATTATTCAATCTGTCAGCACAAAAATAATATTAGGATCCAGGAGCAGCTGGCCAGAATCTCTATAATTAGCTAACCTTTACTAATGCCTTACCAATGATGATTTCTTCCCCAGCCATGGATCCCGCCGATCGTTGGATAGCCAGCCAAGCATTCCAGGCTACTGATGGAGTATACACCGAAGTGATTCACACAAGTATCGGTAATATCGGCATGGAGGAGCCGTGTGGTGATGTGGACTTCTACCCCAACGGTGGGGTTGGGATGCCTGGATGTAGCACTGATGTTTGCGATCATTATCGGTAAGGATAAATTTTTAAACTTTCGCGAATTGTACACGTTTTTCAACTAGAACGGGACTTTACACGCACAAAACATAATCAAAATATCAGTATTTTGACTAACCTCGACGTTTCGATCAAGTTGCATTGACCGTGGTCACGAGAAGACTGAAGTGTGTGGGTGTCATAGTCTTGAGCGGCGGGTGCTGTCTCGGACTACCCGCGCTTGGTTTTGTGGAACGTAACTGTCTAGGGGCGGGTTGCTTCAAACCATCTGTATTCGTAAGTCAGTACGTAATCGTTAAGTCAGTATGAAATTGTCGCACAAGTCGCCATATTTGACGGTTACAGATAGAAAGAAAAAGAAAAGAAAAGAAAGAAAAAACATTTATTTGGCACAGGTAGACACAAAGCAAATAATAAAAATAAAAAATGAAAATAAAAGATCATATATAATAAAGTGATTGCTGTGTGTCTCGCGGCTCTGCCAAATAGGTCCAGTTCAGCATATGCCAGACCACTAGTGCCTGGCGCTGATTTTCAACTGGACCCATTGCGAGTTGGACGTGACGGATGTAAACCAATAATATATAGACTAGATACGTAACTGTAAGTTGAAACAACATGGCCTTAATCACGATAACGCAGTGCAATCATAACAGTGTTTTGTTTGCTGACTACAACGTCACAACAACCACTATCGTCGTTTATAAACTTAACTTAAAGTTAAAACTCTAAGGCGATTTTAATTATTCTTTTTTCATTTCTTAGAGCTCCCACAGTGGTCCCATAGTTTTTAGGGTTCCGTACCTCAAAAGGAAAAACGGAATCCTTAAAGGATCACTTTGTTGTCCGCCGTCAGTCACCGGACCATAATGTTCATAGATGACACCACTAGACGTATGCAGTAGCGCCATCTATGATCATATATCGGAACCTTTAGGGCGCGAGGCATACTCGCACTTGTCCGGTTTTTTTCTACTGTTTAGGTACCATATACGTACATTTGCCTGATCTCACAGAGTGAAGGCCTATGTCTAGTGTTGCCCAAATGCAAGACCGAGACGAGTCTAACCCCGTCTTTGGTCTCGGTTCTGCGTCAATACCCATAGTCGTGGTCTTAGTTTTAGTATTGTACATTCATTCCTGGTCTTGGTCTTAGTCTTGCTGTAATTAGGTGGTCTTAATCTTGCGAAAATTATTGTTGCAAGACCGATTTTGGGCAACACTACCTATGTCCCAGCAGTGGGAACATTATAGGCACATTATGGTGCGTAGCGTAATTCTATGTTAATTTCCAGGTCATACTTCTACATGGGTGAGTCTCTAACTGGTGGTGAATTCAGAGGCACCCAGTGCGCCACCGTCGCCGATGCTAAGAGAGGCACCTGCAATATGAGCGGCAGACTCAGCATGGGAGGTATCTCGCCAAAAACCGGGTACGTATCAACAGATATTGACGACTCTTAGGCGAATCACACACCGCCCCGCGCTGCGCTGCGGGGTGCGTGGCGACGGAGCCACGCGTGCGGATGCGAGAGTGCAGATCTGCATCATCATGCAGATTTCTCCGCACAAACGCGCGGAGGTGCAGTATAGTCATGCGGTGGCCTGTTAGCTGTCAAGCTATGTAGGTAGTATTCGATGTTGTCGGCAGATGTCGCTGTTGCTACAGTACGTCTAACTCTGTCAACACGAAATTACGTGCAGCAGATCTCGGTGTGCCATACATTGTGCCTTGCCCTGCACCCACGCGCGGGGGTGCGTGTTTCTCCGCTTGTAGGCGCGTGATCTGCAACACCTTTTCACAACGGAAGATCACGGCCTCCCGCGGTACGCTGCGTGATACGGTGCGGTGTGCGAATCGCCTTAGGCTGGTTTTAGAGTCACTGACCGTCGGCGCTGACTGTCGGCGCTTAGCTAGTCAGCGCCGACCTGTCAGTGCGAGATTAAGGCGCTACTAAGTGCCAACGGCCTTGAGTGATTTGAGTGGCATAGCTTGAGTGTTCTGCGCTGAGCTCAAGCAACGCGACATATGTTCACCGAGCAATACGACTCGCTCATCAAGCAGCGCGCTGTACCGAATTAGACGTATTATTTAAAAACACTCTTACTAAAAGTTAGATAGTTAAATGATCTTTAAATTGGTGAAGGTTTCATAAAAAAAGCCAACAGAATGCAGAACCTCCTCCATTTTAGAAGTCGGTTAAAAATACGCTCAATAGTTTTTACGTGATCTTCACTTTTTTGAACGCGTTAGACGTAACTTTACAAATTAATTACACTACATAGATAAACGTAATCTAAAATATACTCTTACCAAATTATTGAGAAAATGCTATAGTTTAGGTATATTTTTTTCAAATCTATACATATAATAAGAATGTAAATTCCACGTGTCTGTACATTGCATATATTTGCATAAAAATAATATGGGGGACTAAGAATGAGTAATAAAGTAAATTTCTATCATTTTTAGAATAAATGTCTGTCTGTTTGTCTGTCGGTTTGTCTGTGTGTTTGAACACGCATCAAATCAATACTACTGAATTAATTATGAGGAAGTAGAAAGAAATGTATAGGCAGTATCTTGAGGTAACATTTAGTCTTTATTTCATTAAAATCGGTCCATTCTATCAAAAGTTATTACAAAAAATCTATCAGTCAGGAGTAACTTTGCTAACATGTATTCCGGGTCCTCATATGTATTTGTTCAATCCAATCACCGTATCTGTATCGCCGACGTGTCTCACTCTCATGTCATTTTCCGACTTCCACAGCTAGTCATTAATAATACTCGTTTAGACATGATCTTCAGTTTAAAATCTTTAAAATTCATATATCGGCGCCTTAAAACGCTCATTGGCTGTGGAGGCGCGTTGGCGCCGCATCCGGCCGGGCACAACTCAGCGCTGACGCACATCAGCGCTGACTGGTCAGCGTAACTCTGAAACGCTTCATAGTGATACATACATAATTATTGATCTGTCAGTGCCGACGGTCAGCTTGATTCTAAAACCAGCCTTACGTTTGACCGCCATCTCGCCTGATGAGCGATGCTGCGGTCTACGATGGAGCACGCTTGCCTAGAAGAAACCGATTCACTCGCGACTTGAAGACACCCAGATTGTAACTGTCGGGGAACACCCACTCGGGCAGCGCATTCCACTGTTTGGCGGGCTACATATATGCACATATCCTAGCTACATGACATCGGTACGATACGTATATCACTAATTATATATTATTATGTGTTTATTTTTAACAGGTCCAGGGGAATCTACCATCTGACGACGAACGCAAATCCACCTTTCTCCCAGGGTTAATTATGATGAAACCATGACAGTTATTAATTTAAAAATAATTATGTTAATTAAAATCTCATAACGTGTATTTTGTTTTTTATTTTATTTTATAATAGCTGTTCCCCGCGGTTTCACCCCCGTTGCTCGGCTCCTAAGGGTCGTAGCGTGATGTTAAATAGCCTATACTATGCCTTATGAATTTGGCTATCATATACAAAATGAGTTTTTCGAATCCGACTGGTAGTTCCAGAGATTAGCGCGTTCAAACTAACAAAGAAACTCTTCAGCTTCATTACATGCACAAACAAACAAACAGATAAACAGACAAAAATTGGGCACGGTTACGGTCCCAGTACCCTATCCCGACTGTTTATACATTCAATGTGTATAGGTACATGAGGTCACGACTTTTTTACAATTTTATATTAATACTAGCTGACCCGCCCGGGCTTCGCACGGGTAAAGTTTAGTACAACTACCCTACACCTACCCTTCACCTACCCTACCCTACACCTACCCTACACCTACCCTACACCTACCCTACACCTACCCCACACCTACCCTACCCTACACCTACCCTACACCCCAAATCTCAAGAATAAGTTTCAAGCTTCTAGCTTTAAAAATTACGTAATTTCCATACAAACTTTCTTTCTTTTCTATTTCAACCCTTTACAGCCCTTTTTTCGCATTTAAAAGTAGCCTATGTCCTTTCTCAGGCTCCAGACTATCTCTGTACCGAATTTCATTTGAATCGGTTCAATAGTTTCCAAGACGTGATTGCGTAACACACAGACACACAGACAGACAGACAGACAGAGTTACTTTCACATTTATAATATTATAGTAAGGATCTAAGTAGGTATAGAATCTATACCTACCTATAGATTATTGTTTCCTTGTCATGTTGTGAGAGTTACAATCGGATTGTTTGTATTCTGTTAAATAGTTGCCACAGAATAAATAAATTAAAAATTTGTCAAGTATTTATAGATCAAGTAAAAAAAACCGGCTAAGTGCGAGTCGTACTCGCGCACCGAGGGTTCCGTATCAAATTTTGGACGTATAAAGTGAAAAAACCGGACTGCATAACTAAGTTTGTTTGTCAAGCAATTTTGATGATTTTGAAAAAACTGTAATAGTTAGGAACATGATTTTATTTTTGGCGCAATATTTGGGTCAATTCCTATCAACTCTAATTATTTCAGATTTTTCGCTCCGCAAACTTCGGAGATAAAAGGGGGGTGGAATAGTATTTTTTCAGTCATTTTTCATCATATGTCGAAAACTGTGAAATATAAAATAAAATAAAAATATATTTTGAAATGTGCAAATCAAGTCCTTTCATATGATATGTCACTTGACCTAGTAACTCCACTTTAAAATTTCAGTCCCCCACTCTGGCCCCTTTTGCAATGAAAATAAAAATATTTTTTGACTTTTTTCATTTGCAATAAAGTTGGGCAAGCATTTTTTATAACTGTTCCAAAGGACACGGCAGACGCCCATAGAACGCTGGGCCTCCGATTGTGTATGTCGGTACAAATATGAAATTAGTTTGGTGTGATCGAGTATTTCAAGAGTATTAAAATTCATTTTTTATTTGTTTTTGTACGTAATTGGGTTAACGATAAATCTTCGTATTTGTGACAGTGAGGTTAAGTATGGTGTGAATGATCCAGTGAAGTACAGCCCGACTAATGAGTTTTCAATTCAAAGGTTTTAGTTGCTGTCGACATGATATTCTGTGGAGGCGCGCGCCAGCCAGCATGCACCCGTGTTTGTTTTATTGATTTTTTCAAAATGTCAACGGCATAATCATTTTATTTCTTATTTATTTCGATTTTTGATTCCAATTCTTAATCTCTAAGATAAATTAGGCAAAGAACAATTAAAATATATTTTTATTTTTGGTTAAGCTAAGTTAAGTTATTACTGTACCATATCAAGCCCAAAACTACCAACGTCCTTTCAAGTCGATAGCTTTAGCAGTTGCCGAAATAAGCAGGTGTGACAGACAGACAGACAGACAGACGAAGTCGCACCATAAGGGTTCCTTTTTTACCATTTTGGTACGGAACCCTAATTATATGATTTGAACGTTATTGGTTTGGAGGGATGCTTACCCGAGGGTCACGAAATGCGACGCTCCAAGCGAATTCGCCTTGTGCTGCAAGCGTCAAAAACAAATGTAGGGAACTTCGCTGCTTCTTGCAGCGGCTACTTCGTGGCCTTGTAGTTATTAGACATACATTTGTTTTTGACGCTCGACGCTGACGCATGCAGCACAAGGCGAATTCGCTTGGAGCGTCGCATTTCGTGACCCTCGGATTAAGTTGTCTTCAGACTACATGCTATACTGGGTAAAATTAAAACCAGTGCGGATATTTTGTATACTATAATGCTATACAGGGTGGCGATTAGGTTATCACATTAAATGAAACCATGTATCCTAAATGGCGCTCTTTGTACATACACAATAAAAAAAATTGCCGGTTGCCGCTTTTACAGGTCAGTAAATGTACCAACTTGTATTAACAGTTGTACTATTTATTGGTACATTTACTGACCTGTAAAAGCGGACGAAGACAGAAAGCCGAACGTTATTGCTTATTATAATAGATTATCTGTCTGTTTTTTATACCAAGTCAGTGCACCTGATAAAATTATCTACTAATCTTATCAAATTAATCAAATCACTGATTGCCTTTATATAAGCACTGACACCAGATAATTTTAATGACATTCATTTCAAGATGGCGGCTCGTTGTGTTTTTGTGGTGCTGGCGATTATTGCTGCGGTGACAGGTAAGAAAATCTACAAAACATCAAATTCAAATAAAAAAATAATTTATTCAAAGTGAGCTAAAGAATTAGCACTTTTTGAACGTCAACATACATAAGACAGCCCCAAAAACACCCACCCTTCACCGCTTCCTAGTGTTTTAGCTGCGAAGAAGAAACGGCGTAACAAACTCCGCAGCAACACAATTCTGTCTGTCAGGTATTTATACATAATTATGTAAAAAATCGAAATTAATTATCACTTGCTTTAACCCATAGATGAGAATAAGTACTACTTTAACGGTGAAGGAAAACATCGTGAGGAAACCAGCATGTCCTAGAACCAAAACTTCGAAAGATATGTGACGTCCACCCAGGCACCAACCCGCACTGCGCCTGCGTGGTAGACTACGGCCCACTCCCTCTCACAGAGGAGGCCTGTGTCCCAGCAGTGGGAACATTATAGGCTGAATAAGCTTTATGCATGTAAAAATTATATAAATTAAAAAAGGATAAACGAAGCTTTAAATAGCTTTAAAGTGCGAGTCGGACTCGCGCACGAAGGGTTCCGTACCATTATCTATACAACATTTGACACTTTAATAACCTTTATTAAGATCGAGAAAAAAAACACGTTAATAATAAAAATTCATTATTAGAGTTTCGACATTGTTTACAAACACTACACAGTTAGACAAATATCATAATACGATACGATACAGAATACGAAATTAATTATCACTTGCTTTAACGGTGAAGGAAAACATCGTGAGGAAACCGGCATGTCCTAGAACCAAAAATTCGAAGACATGCGACGTCCACCAACCCGCACTGGGCCCGCGTGGTGGACTACGGCCCACTCCCTCTCACAGAGGAGGCCTGTGTCCCAGCAGTGGGAACACTATAGGCCTATTATGCTTATGCTTATGCATAATATAATGCTACGATGTTTGTTGTATGGGAGCCCCCCTTAAATATTTATTTTATTCTGTTTTTAGTATTTGATGTTATAGCGGCAACAGAAATACATCATCTGTGAAAATGTCAACTGTCTAACTATCACGGTTCATGAGAACAGCAGAGAGAGCTTTAGGGCTTCTTCACACGAACCACTAACCACAACCACCCCACGTGGCCGGGCGTATATTTCGTATTCGTAAAGGCAAGCCTATTACCAAATTAAAAAAAACCGGCAAAGTGCAAATCGTAGGTACTCGCGCACCGAGGGTTCCGTATAAGTTTTGGACGTATAAAGTGAAAAAAACCGGACCTAACTAAAACTAAATGTACAGAATACATCTACTTATTAGAGTTTCAACAGTATAGTTCTTATAGTTTCGGAAAAAAATGGCTGTGACATACGGACGAACAGACATGACGAAACTATAAGGGTTCCTATTTTAACTACGGAACCCTAAAAAGGGGCAGGTCGCTAGTATCTAATTAATAATGAAGATAAAGAAAAAAAAATCCATATTTTTATTTTTGCTAACTTAATAAAAATTATATACGTCACTAATAATCTTTATCTTATACCACGAATAGTTCTGATATCAAAGATTTTTATTTATCTAAATCTATCTTAATTAGTTTTTGATTCACATCTTATCAATAAAATATAAATTAAACTATTATTTAGGTACCTATTTTTAGTGTATTCGATATACACTGGCCTGCAAAAATAAGTATCACACTTTGTCGCAGCCTCAAATATAGAAACAAGGAGATATGCCATCATAGCAAATTAGTACGGTAACAACTGTTCCCAGTTTCAGTATATTTTTCGACACAATACATTACAAGCGACTCCGCTACTGAATGTCGAAGTTTGAAATGTCGACGTATGTTAGTTCTAAAGTACAGGATCTCGATGTACGCCAGTTCGAAAGTTCACTGGAGCGAAGTATGCAAGGCCGACGTATCGTTAGTTAGAAAGCATACGAGTGCGATAGGGGGAGGGAGGTGGTCGACGGAGCCCCGCTACGCGGGGCTCCTATTTCCGTCTGCAAGGTTAAAAGTAACCTAATACGAAGGGGTTGACGGGGGCTTCGCCCCCGTCAACCCCTTCGAACCTAAATTGTCCGTGTCGGGGTGTCCAAGTTCCCGAGCTCGCTTCGCTCGCTCTTGGACTCGCTCCGCTACTGAATGTCGAAGTTTGACATCGCACTCGTATGCTTTCTAACTAACGATACGTCGGCCTTGCATACTTCGCTCCAGTGAACTTTCGAACTGGCGTACATCGAGATCCTGTACTTTAGAACTAACATACGTCGACATTTCAAACTTCGACATTCAGTAATCTACCCATTACAAGCGCTCCTTGTGAATAAAAAGATCTCCCACACATTAAAAATTCCGCACACCCTCAATCTAACACTGTTAATCGTCACTCAACGCTAGCACTAAACTAAAACACTGTATTTATATCATAGATCGTGTTCAGTTCGTCGCTAGCGTGTACTTTTGTATCACGCTCAATATGACCAAACTAAAGTATCAGGCTCAATAGCGCCTTGGCACATCTCCCGCAGCACTATGCTGAGATGGTGGCCTTTCGGGTCTCGCACCAGGTTTTAGTTTTTATTTTATACTCTTTTTAGGGTTCCGTACCAAAATGGTAAAAAAGGAACCCTTATGGTGCGACTTCGTCTGTCTGTCTGTCTGTCTGTCTGTCTGTCTGTCTGTCTGTCTGTCTGTCTGTCTGTCACACCTGCTTATTTCAGCTACTACTCATGCTATCGACTTGAAATTTGGAACAGTTATAAAGAATGCTTGTTCAACTTTATTGCAAAAGAAAAAAATCCAAAAATATTTTTATTTTCATTGCAAAAGGGGCCGGAGTGGGGGTCCAAAATTTTTAAGTAGGGTTACTAGGTCAAGTGACATATCATATGAGAGGGCTTGACCTGCACATTTCAAAATATATTTTTATTTTATTTTATGTCTCACAGTTTTCGACATATGATGAAAAATGTCCAAAAAAATACCATTCCCCCCCCTTATCTCCGAACTTTGCGGGGCGAAATATCTGAAATAATTAGAGTTGATAGCAATTGACCCAAATATGGCACCAAAAATAAAACGATGTTCCTAACTAGTACAGTTTTTTCAAAATCATCAAAATTCCTTCACAAACAAACTTAGTTATGCGGTCCGGATTTTTTCGCTTTATACGTCCAAAAATGATACGGAACCCTCGGTGCGCGAGTACGACTCGCACTTGGCCGGTTTTTTATGTCTGAAACTTCCTGTGCGAGTCTAATAAATATTTTTTCTTTCTTTGTTTCTTTCTTACTTATTTTTGCAGGCCAGTATATTTTGTAAATACCTAAATACCTACCGATCCAGGGGGGAGGGGCTATCCCTATTCACGCTGTGTCTAAATTTAGAACCTCACAGGACACAAATTAAAGAATCCCTCACCCCCACTTGTCATGTTTTGCATAGTATGAGATTTTCCCAACAGTTTTTATTGTCTTGGTTTTATTTAATTTTTGTGTGTAGAATTTCGACTCAAATAAATACATTTTCTTTCTTTTCTTTCCTTTCTTTCCTTTCTTTCCTTCTTTCCTTTCTTTCCTTTCTTTTCTTTTCTTTCTTTTCTTTCCTTTATTTTCTTTCCTTTCTTTCTTTTCTTTCCTTTCTTTCTTTCCTTTCTTTTCTTTCCTTTCTTTCTACCACTTAACCACAAAAAATGCTAGAAAATAACCATTTCTCTTATTCCCCAGCCGTACCAACGACGGTAGATCCAGTTATCGCCAAGTTGAACCCTGAAGGACTCCGATATGGGTACATCAGGGATGATGAAGGTGTAGCTCACCTGGTGGACTCCTGGTTGAAAGTGAGTGATGTGAAGGAGATGGCGCGGTATAACCCTGACACCGATAACGAATACCATCTTTATACCAGGTCAGTGAATTTTTTAGGGTTCCGTAGTAGGGCTGTCATCACTTTACGTTTCTTGTTAATCACGCGATATCGCGTTATATGGAGGCTCAATATATGGCCGCTCACTCGATATCGCGTTATAATTTCCATCTAGTTTCCATACACCATAGAATAGCGACTAAAGAGAAATGGAACTTATATTGGCCACTGAGGAGCACAAAAAAGAACATTTATGTTCACATAACTCAACAAAATGTATGGAGTAGCTGTTTTTAGGGTTCCGTACCAAAATGGTAAAAAAGGAACCCTTATGGTGCGACTTCGTCTGTCTGTCTGTCTGTCACACCTGCTTATTTCAGCAACTACTTATGCTATCGACTTGAAATTTGGAACAGTTATAAAGAATGCTTGTTGCACTTAATTGCAAATGAAAAAAGTCCAAAAATATTTTTATTTTCATTGCAAAAGGGGCCGGAGTGGGGGTCCGAAATTTTAAAGTGGGGTTACTAGGTCAAGTGATATATCATATGAAAGGGCTTGATCTGCAAATTTCAAAATATATTTTTATTTTGTTTTATGTCTCACAGTTTTCGACATATGATGAAAAATGTCCAAAAAAATACCATTACCCCCCCCCCCCCCCCCTTATCTCCGAAGTTTGCGGGGCGAAAAATCTTAAATAATTAGAGTTGATAGGAATTGACCCAAATACGGCACCAAAAATAAAACGATGTTCCTAACTAGTAAATTTTTTTCAAAATCATCAAAATTCCTTCACAAACAAACTTAGTTATGCGGTCCAGATTTTTTCACTTTAGACGTCCAAAAGTGATACGGAACCCTCGGTGCGCGAGTACGGCTCGCACTTGGCCGGTTTTTTTTTAACATCGCCATGCTTAAGTCGGTAGAAATCTTGCTACTATCTGTCATTTTGTCTATTCTTCCGTCGACATAACCCGTTTCTATACGACATCACTAATAATACCTATTATTTGGTTTTTGTACAGGTCCAAGGGAATTTACTATCTGAAGACGAACGCGTCTCCACCGTTCTCTCAGGATTAATTTATGAAGAAATCATAGTTGTTAATTTATATGAATAATAATGTTAATTAAAATCTCCTAAAGTGTATTTTGCTTTTTATTATCCGACTTCAAAAATTTATTTTATTTTATTAAATATCCGACCGCGGTTTGCCCTACGTCTTAGACATGACGAAACTATAAGGGTTCCTATTTAGAACTAAGGAACCCTAAAAAGAATATTTGGATATTAAAAATGAGATAATCTTCTATCTCTTTCTAGCAAAGTTAGTTTTGTATGCAATAGAAACGGCGCAAGCCACGCCTACATATAGTGGCGTCTCTTTCTACAATTTATATTACTATAAAGTTTCAAATCAACCTACATAGATAGATATATATAGATAGATAGATATACATAGATGTCTTTTGCCAAGCATAGGCTCTTTCGTAGACTGGTTTTACGAAAGATATTGGACCCTAATACGCGTTTTCACCAACACTAGGAGACACCTAAGTGAATTGTTTAAATATTAAAAGAATTTGCCTAGTGGAAAAAAACACGTCACCAACCTCAGATCATAGAAACAAGGAGATGTGCCAAGGCGCTATCGAGCTTCATGCCTGATCTTGAGCAAAATGCTCATATTAAAAACGTGCGCGCTGGCGACGAACCGAACACGATCAATGGTATAAATACAGTGTTTTAGTTTAGTACTAGTGTTGAGTGACGATTAACAGTGTTAGATTGAGGGTGTGCGGAATGTTCAATGCGTGGGAGATCTTTTTATTCACAAGGAGCGCTTACTTATGCGCGTAATTGTGTCGAAAAATGTACTAAACGTGGCATCAGTTGTTCCCGTACTAATTTGCTATGATGGCATATCTCCTTGTTTCTATGATCTGAGACTAGCACTAAACTAAAACACTATATTTATATCATCGATCGCGTTCGGCTCGTCGACAACATCACATCCTATCCTACTAAGTAATATTATAAACGTGAAAGTTTGTGAGGATGTAAAGATGTATGGATGTATGGATGTTTGTTACTCTTTCACGCAAAAACTACTGAACGGATTTTGATGATACTTTACAGTAATATAGCTTATCCATCAGAATAACACATAGGCTACTTTTTATCCCAAAAACGTGGGCAAAGCCGCGGGCAGAAGTTGATCATAATAATAACAAATCAAGCTCAATAGCGCCTTGGCATATCTCCTTTATTACTATGATCAGCCTAACTATCCTGTATCGACACGCCGCGTGGCCGCCGAGGAGAATCTCACCGTGACATTCTCCCTCGAACGTTCGCAAACAAATTGGCAGCTCGCGGTGATATCACGAGCGTGTCGGTAAAGAATAGACAAGCAGAGGGCTGTACGTATTTTTATCAATTAGGAGATCAAAGCTGTCATTTTCTAGTGAATTCAATGGACCCGCATCTTAGATAAGGTAGGATGGGATCAATGAAACCAAGTCCTTTCACAACCTTAGTTAGTGAAAGCCATAATTATGTTCACGTGACATAACATTACGCCAATAATCCTCAAGGGGTAGGTAGAGATTCACAGAGTGTAAAAAAAGGTCAAGCTGTAGGTTGATATCTGTTTCATCCCACCGGCATAAGCATGCATAGCATAATCGGCCTATAATGTTCTCACTGCTAGGACACAGGCCTCCTCTCTGTGAGAGGGAGTGGGCCGTAGTCCACCACGCGGGCCCAGTGCAGGTTGGTGGACGTCACATGTCTTCGATTTTTTTGGTTCTAGGACATGCCGGTTTCCTCACGATGTTTTCCTTCACCGTTAAAGCAAGTGATAATTAACTTATAATACGCACATGACTTCGAAAAGTCAGCGGTGCGTGCCTCGGGATCGAACTCGAACCATTCACCGTGGGAGGCACATGGTTAAACCACTAGGCTATCGCTGCGTGAATCCCACCAGAGTTAGATGAAGTCTGGCTTAGATTTTAAGTTGTGAAAACCACATCAAAATTCGTTCAGTGTTTTTTTGCGTAATGCGCGCACAAACGAAAAAAAAATCAAGCATGGTTACTTCCCAGTACCCTATCCCGGCTGCTTTTTCTGGAATATCTTCAATGTACAGACACGGCTTTTTTACAATTTCTTAATAATAATTGTAGACTAGCTGTTCCACGCGGTTTCACGCCCGTCGCTCGGCTCCTAAGGGTCGTAGCGTGATGTTAAATTGCCTATACTATTCCTCATGAATCTAGCTATCATATACAACAATATTTTTTCGAATCCGACTGGTGGTTACAGAGATTAGCGCGTTCAAACAAACAAACTCTTCAGCTTTTTAATATTAGTTTAGATTAAGGTGGTTCCAGCGATTAGGTATAGCCTATAGGTAGCGGCGTGAATTATGATCACAAACGTCACCTGCGCATTAGCTGGTTTTTCGGTCTCTTTGGCGGAATGAAGAAGACGGGGGGCGCCGAGGCTGCACGCGATTGGTTCGTCAGTCGATGCTCGTCGTCTATTGGACTATTCTCTATTACGTATTGTCAACTGTCTATTGTATATCGGGCCAAAATTGTACATGCGCGATCTGTGATCAAGATCCACGCCGATACATATACCTACATAGCTACGAGTATGTACTTAAGATAATCCTTTGATACTTAACATTAAAAGTAGTCAGTTTATCTTATAAATATAAATAATCATAATTGATGTAGATTTATAATGATAAAATTACTATCAAATTAATTATAAAACTAATCTTCACATTCATATTATATACAAGGTGTACACTCACAGTAAATAAACAATAACAACTGATTACAGCAGACCTTATGACCTTACAGAAAAATAAGAGCTTTTTTAGGGTTCCGTACCTCAAAAGGAAAAACGGAACCCTTATAGCATCACTTTGTTGTCCGCCGTCAGTCACCGGACCATAAGTGGAGCCATCTGCTCATAGATGACACCATTAGAAGTATGCAGTAGCGCCATCTATGATCATATTTCGGAACCTTTAGGGCGCGAGGCATACTCGCACTTGTCCGGTTTTTTTATTTATAAAGTACCTAGTAGTTTTGGGATAAAAAGTAATAAAAACTATTCCAGATCTATCTCTGAGCCAAATTTCATCCAGATCCGTTGAGCCATTCTAGCGTTATTAAGTAATAAACATCCATCCCTCCAAACGTTAACATTCATAATAGTAAAAGAAGATCAAATAAGATTAAAGCAGTTTTTCAGCACAAGAATTATATAAAAAAAACCGGACAAGTGCGAGTATGCCTCGCACCCTAAGGGTTCCGAAATATGATCATAGATGGCGCTACTGCATACTTCCAATGGCGCCATCTATGAGCAGATGGCTCCACTTATGGTCCGGTGACTGACGGCGGACAACAAAGTGATCCTATAAGGGTTCCGTTTTTCCTTTTGAGGTACGGAACCCTAAAAATTGCCAAAGTATGAATAGAATACCTACATTTAAAAAATATTTTCTTTTCTGTAATACTAATATCTTTTAAGGCCAGCCGGCCTAGCATGACCACGATAGAAACGGATTTTGTCTACAGAAGAATAGACTAAGTGACAGATTGTAGAGACATTTCTACCGTTTTATGCATAAAACGTAGACATGTTCCTACAATCAGCTATAGCCTGTCCTAAAGTTTATGCATTCATTATTTTCTGGACACCCTGTATATGGATTAAAAATGTAACGACCGGGTTTTTCTGGATATTATTATGACAATTACAAATCAATTTTGTAATTTGAATTCAATTGACTTTAAATAAATGTTCTACATTATCATCATCCGCCTAACCTTTTCCCAAACATGATTGGGGTTGGCTTCCAGTCTAACTGGTTGCGGCTGAATATCAATATGGAGCGACTGCCATCTGACCTCCACAACCCAATTATTGGGGAATACCGGTATTCGAATGTTAGACCAGTTGTCAGGCTTTTGGGCTCCTGACTACCCGTAACGACTGTCAAAGATATTCCTATGACAACCGGGACCGACTGCTTAACGTGCTCTCCGAGGCACGGAGGGGTCTCGATGTGTTAAGAACGGTCACCCATCCAAGGACTGTCCGCGGCAAGCGCAGCTTAACCACGCAGATCGATCGATCAGCGCGGCTGTTATTTAGCCACGAGCCCCTCTAAATAAATGTTCTACATGACTCACAATAATTATTATAACGATGATAATGACGAATAACAGTGTTAGATTGGGGGTGTGCGGCATTTTTAATGTGTGCGAGATCTCTATATTTACAAAGGAGCATTCGTAGTTGTAACGCACACTGCTTTGCAAGTGGCGACAGCGGTTCCCGTAATAATATTGCTATGATAATTTTATTATCTCCTTATTTCTATGAACTTAGCATAATAATCGGCCTATAATGTTCCCACTGCTTGGACACAGGCCTCCTCTCTGTGAGAGGGAGTGGGCCGTAGTCCACCACGCGGGCCCAGTGCGGGTTGGTGGACGTCACATGTTTTCGAATTTTTGATTCTAGGACATGCCGGTTTCCTCACGATGTTTTCCTTCACCGTTAAAGCAAGTGATAATTAATTTCTAATACGCACATGACTTCGAAAAGTCAGCGGTTCGTGCCTCAGGATCGAACTCGAACCATTTGGCGTGGGAGGCACATGGTTAGACCACTAGGCTATCACTGCTTGTCATCTATGAACTTAGTTTGGCACAATAGATTAAAAAGGATTAAAAGGAATAGATTAATTTTGTGCTAAGCGAACTTGAGCAAAGTGATAAACTAATTAAAACCAGATATATAGTACTTAATTACAATTGTATCTATTATCAGTTATAGGAATTCATTGTTATCAATAGATTATTGTATTTCATGACAAAATATACATAGAGAACCGTAGCATTTTTAGGGTTGGTTTTTCAGTATTTTTTTTATGTGAAAACTAGCACGTTGCCCGCGACTCTGTCCGCGTGACCCACAGGACCCGTGCATTTTTCGGGATAAAAAGCCTATAGCACTCACTATACTGTAGCTTTCTATTAGTGTAAGAATTTTCAAAATCGGATCATTAGTTCCGGAGATTACCCCCTACATACAAACTTAAAATTTTTACCTCTTTATAATATTAGTATAGATGATATCTTTGTATGTATGTATGACATTCATGTTCCTATTATAAATTTAAATCTTTAATTTGTTTAATTATTGAAATTCTTACTCTCTAATTTTTACTTTGTGTCATAATTAACAGTTTTTTTTAAACGACGATGCACGATGGTGGCAACCAGACACCATCTAATAGTAAGCGGTTACCATAGCCTATGAAACGTGCGCAATACCGAGTATCACATGCGCATTACAGATCCTTTATTCACTGTACGAGCTTAGGATACAAGCAGGTCTCCCGCTGTCAACACAGCGCATCCTCAGGAACTCTGGCGACCTTACTCACCAGAGGAACACACTCTACACACACTACCTTTAAGTCTCTAGACAAGCAGTTCCGAACAAAAATCATGAACCACACGCGGGTACTTGTCTGTTGCTCACCGCATCCAACGTCAAAGTGAATGTGAGGCTTGTGTTGTGCCCGCACAACGCTTGAGTGTGACATGTTTGATGTTCGGAACTGCTTGTCTAGACATATAGGTCAATGACCAAACAGTAGCGTTATTTGACTGTGGTATTTTTTTAGTTTTTTCGCGGAACCCTAAAATTTTCCTAAAATTACATTTATTAAGTTTTTTATCAAATCTAAGATTAATTCGATAAAGACATAAATGGGCCGGTTTTACTACGTGCGAGTCTAAAATTGCAATGATGGTGACTTTGACGGCGGCCATTTTGGTTCTAAGCGCAGGATTAGTTTCTGGTAAGTACCTACACCTTTTTTTATTCAAATGTTTCAATATTGTCGACGCTTCGTGCTAATTTCGTCTATATTTGATAAAAAAACGTATTCTTAAACTTGATTTCCCAAACTGTTTTGCTAATAAATTAAATAAGAATTAAGTAGGTAAGTTATTCGTATTCTTTTTGACGAACTTAAAAAGGGGTTTTTAAATTCGATGGTTTTTTTGTTTATGTTACTGCATAATTTTGTTTTAGGCATTTCAAAATCGATTTATAAATTCTTTACATAAAAAAATATAGTCGAATTGAGAACCTCCTTCTTTTTTAAGGTCGATAAAAATGAAAATAAGCAATAAAATTGGTATTATCACTCTGTTGCATAAAAATGTTATCAACAAAAATAATAATCGGCGTCGTTTTAAATAAAAACAACCGACCAAGTGCGAATCGGACTCGCGCACGACGGGTTCCGTACCATTATCTATAAAAACGGCAAAAAAATCATGTCTGTTGTATGGAACACCCCATTAAATATTTTTTTTATTTTAATTTAGTCATTTATTTTTAAATTGAATATATAAATAAATATTCTGTGAGTATTTCAAGCGTCTACCTGGTGCCGTTATCAATATCGAGCAAAAACGAGCAAAAAAATCACGTTTGTTGTAGGGGAGCCCCCTTAAATATTGCTTTTATTCTTTTTTTAGTATTTGTTGTTATAACGGTGGCATCATCTGTGAAAATTTCAACTGTCTAGCTATAACGGTTCATGAGATACAGCCTGGAGACACACAGACAGACAGACAGACAGACAGACAGACAGACAGACAGACAGACGGACGGACGGACAGCGAAGTCTCAGTCATAGGGTTCCGTTTTTACCCTTTGGGTACGGAACCCTAAATATACCATAATATTTTTCCCACAGCGTTCCCCGCCGAAGACCCCGTCATAGGCAAATGGTCACCGGGTCTCCGGTACGACTACCTCGAGGATGACAGCGGTGCCCTCCACCTCGCCGACAACTGGCTGAAGATCAGCGACTACGACAAACTCGCCAGATACAACCCTGATGCTTCTAACAGATACCACCTTTACACCAGGTAAGTGTTTAACCGACTGTGATCGATGAAATGATCTGCACAACAAGCCACTCTTTTTAGGGTTCCGTACCAAAATGGTAAAAAAGGAACCCTTATGGTGCGACTTCGTCTGTCTGTCACACCTGCTTATTTCAGCAACTACTTATGCTATCGACTTGAAATTTGGAACAGTTATAAAGAATGCTTGTTCAACTTTATTGCAAATGAAAAATATCCAAAAATATTTATATTTTCATTGCAAAAGTGGCCAAAGTGGGTCCAAAATTTTAAAGTGGGATTACTAGGTCAAGTGATATATCATATAAAAGGGCTTGATCTGCACATTTCAAAATATATTTTCATTTTATTTTATGTCTCACAGTTTACGACATATGATGAAAAATGTCCAAAAAAATACATTTCCCCCCCCCTTATCTCCGAAGTTTGCGGGGCAAAAAATCTGAAATAATTAGGGTTGATAGGAATTGACCCAAATATGGCACCAAAAATAAAACGATGTTCCTAACTAGTACAGTTTTTTCAAAATCATCAAAATTCGTTCACAAACAAACTTAGTTATGCGGTCCGGATTTTTTTACTTTATACGTCCAAATATGATACGGAACCCTCGGTGCGCGATTACGACTCGCACTTGGCCGGTTTTTGCGTATCTCAATTACTATCACCATGGCATTGATTTTGACATTCATTACGCCGTATGTTTCTTATTCCGTGCACCAGTAACTAGCTCAACGCCGCAATGAATGTTGTTGAACTGTCAAAATGAAAGCCATGGCGATAGAAATTGAGTTACGCAATTAGGCTGCTGGTTATCACACTTAGCCACGAGCCTCTCGGATCATCAAATAATTTACACTAAGAGCCACTTCTATTTTGTCTGTTCTCGCAGAGCTAACCTGGTTATTATACTTAGCCTAAAAGCCTAAAATCTATCTCTAATGATAATTCCCTAATCTGTCTTTCCTTGCAAAGTTAACATGTCTCTTATTTAGCCACGAGCCCCTCAGCGCTTCAGTACCCCTATCATGAGTTTTTTTGACGTATAGTTTCGTTAACGTAAACATATTTTGAATTTAAAATACAGCAGTCCTGGACCATTTTGATAAAATTTTATACAATTTGCAATTGCATAAAATTTTATCAACAAATCAATAAAATTAATTTAACAAATTAATTTCTCTGTATTTTAAAAAATACAGAGAAATTAATTAAGTATTTAATTTATATAAATATTGTGTAACAAACGTGTATTTTCAATTCAAAATATGCTTACGTTAACGGTACTACACGTCAAAAAAACTCATGATAGGGGTACAGATCATTTTCAAAAGAAGGCACTCTAATTTCATATTTTCTTGCAGTTATAAATAACCTTGCTAATAATAATTACCGACAACTCTTACAAGCCCCAAGTATCAAAGAATTTACACAAGAAGCCACTCGTATTTCAACTTTCCTCACAGAGTCAACTTAAACTGGCAATAAATTAGCCACGAGCCCCTCAGAGCAGCTAAACAATTTACGTAAGAAGCCCTTTCACAGAAGTTCTTTCACTCGCAGAATTAACTTGGTTTTTAGACCTAGCCACAAGCCCCTCAGAGCATCAAATAATTTACACAAGAAGCCACTTTAATTTTGTGTTTTTGCAGAGCCTACCTATTATTTTGCCATGAGCCCAAATCATCAAATACACAAAAACCCACTGTTATTTCATTTTTAGGGTTCCGTACCTCAAAAGGAAAAACGGAACCCTTATAGGATCACTTTGTTGTCCGCCGTCAGTCACCGGACCATAAGTGGAGCCATCTGCTCATAGATGGCGCCATTGGAAGTATGCAGTAGCGCCATCTATGATGATATTTCGGAACCCTTAGGGCGCCAGGCATACTCGCACTTGTCCGTTTTTTAAGCAGAGTTAACTTTTCGATTAGCCACGAGCCCCTCAGAGCAGCTAAACAATTTACATAATTTAATCTAACTTAACATTGCTTTATACTTTTCTCGCAGTTACAAATAACCTAGCTTTTATTTAGCGACGAGTACCAATGAATTTACACAAGAAGCCTTATTTTGGCCTTTCGTTACAGAGCGAACCCCACAATCAGCCAGCCGCTGGTTCTCAACAATTTTGGCACCGTATCGTCCTCAAACTACAGTCCCCGAAGACGCACCATCGTGCTGATGCATGGCTTTGCAGGCTCCATCACTTCTGGATTCAATACTGTCCTGTTACCAGGTAAGACTTTTATAAATGTACTAGCTTCGCACGGGCAGCACTAAGTACCTACAGTACGTGCAATCCTCAGATCATAGAAACAAGGAGATATGCCATCATAGCAAATTAGTACGGGAACAACTGATGCCACTTTTAGTACATTTTTCGACACAATTACGCGCATAATTAAGCGCTCCTTGTGAATAAAATGATCTCCCACGCATTGAACATTCCGCACACCCTCAATCTAACACTGTTAATCGTCACTCAACACTAGCACTAAACTAAAACACTGTATTTATACCATCGATCGTGTTCGGTTAGTCGCCAGCGCGTACGTTTTTAATATCAGCAATTTGCTCAAGATCAGGCATCAAGCTCGATAGCGCCTTGGCACATCTCCTTGTTTCTATGATCTGAGGTGCAATCTAAGTTGACCGGCCCGCCAGGCTCCTGAAATTCGTCCGTGGTCATCGCCATCGGCGTGATATAAATTTGTTGCGCGAGTTATTTTAATTCTGTGATATTTCTTAAGATATTCATCCAAATTAAAAGGTACCTATTAAGGGCAATTTTGGTCTAAATTAAATACTTGAGATGACTAACATATTTATTTAGATAAGGATTTATACCATGTTAGTAAAAACACCTGCGCAAATAAAACATCCATTTAGACCAAATTTGAAAATCATAAAAATGGTTATTGTGAGTCAAAATTAAAATAATAAATATAGACATAGAATATATAGACATATCTATCGCGGACTTTTTTGTAGAACTTTTTATTTAAGGTGTATAATACTGTAGCACATTATTTTGAATTTTTGATCTATCTCGTAGGGTTCAGCCAGCGTTTGCAAAGTAAACGCAAAAAAATGTGTTTATTTACGACATCACATTAGAATCCTCTATAATAATCAGTGTTCATGTATTATACATAATTATAAACCTTCCTCTTGAATCACTCTATCTATTAAAAAAACCGCATCAAAATCCGTTGCGTAGTTTTAAAGATTTAAGCATACATAGGGACAGACAGACAGCGGAAGCGACTTTATTTTATACTAGCACTTCGCCCGCGACTTCGTCAGCGTGACCCACATGAACTGTGCATTTTTTCGGGATAAAAAGTAGCCTATGTTACTCAGTGATAATGTAGCTTTCTATTAGTGAAAGAATTTTTAAAATCGGTCCAGTAGTTTCGGAGTCTATTCGGTACAAACAAACAAACAAACAAAAAAATCTTTCCTCAGCTTAAGTCCTTGCTCAGTGCTCTAACCAATTGAATTTTGAACCCTACCTTTAGAATGTAAAATTAAAAATTGATCAGCCCAAATAAACCCGTTTTCCCATACAAACTTTACCACCCCTTTTCACCCTCTTGGGGGTGAAATTTCCAAAAATCCTTTCTTATGGGATGCCTACATCATATAAGGAATACGTCCTTCAAATTTCACGTTCCTACGACCAGCGGTTTAGTCTGTGCGTTGATCCATCAGTCAGTCAGTCAGTCAGTCAGGACAAAGCATTTTATTAATATATATGTAGATATATACTATGTAGTGAGAAGTGAACCAAACTTCATTAGGTAGGTATGTTTGATTGTTTGAGCCTGATTCGCACTATCCTCCGTACTAGTATACACTGTCTCACACATGTCACATTACGAGATTTCTTAAGGCGAAGGTAAATGGTAACGGCCAGTTTTAAATCTCTTATTTCGCCGTCAAATAATGCAGGTTAGTTGTGCAATTTTTTTATGTTAAACTAGAACATATATACATCAATCGTACCTGTGAATATTTAACTATTGTTGTAAAATACTTAATGAAATAAATTCATGAATTCGTGTCTACCCAAAACATAAAAACGTAATTACTTTCAAACCGCTTAAGATATTTTCATGATTTGTTTTGTGTGAAAAGACTATGTTACTACCTATAATAATACCTGTTACTTTTTTTTTATTTTATGTTTTAGATACTAAAAAGTAATAATACGTCTAATTCTGCACAGCGCGCTTCTTGATAGGCGAGTCGTATTGCTCGGTGGACGTATGTCGCGTTGCTTGAGCTCAGCGCAGAACACTCAAGCTATACCGCCCAAATCACTCAAGGTCTTTGCATTACATTGACTCAACTTAATTACACTTAATAATGTAACATAACTTCAAGTAGCTTGTAACTTACAACGAATTAATATTAGACTAATTTGCGAGTAATTATGAGGGTAATCTGATTCCATTCCATCCTGAGGGCATAAATGTAAACAAAGAAATTGTATACTTATTTGAATTTGTTGAAAAAGAGTAACCATGGAGTTTCTTGTCCGTTCTTCTCCATAGGAATCTACGTTTTGGAACGGACAACTAGCTTCAACTAACGGACCAACTGACTGACAACTATTGCTTGACTATTCAAAAGTGCCTAGTGTGACAAATCCTTTAAGGATTTGTCACACTGGATGCGGCCTGCGGTCAGGTCAAAGTGAACGCAGCCCGCATCATGTATGAACAACGCTGTCGGTCGGGACAAACGGTCTGCGGTCAGGGCAGAGCAATCGTACGCGTCCTTCCCTCCCCACCGCCCCGTCGGGCCAACATGCGTTCTTTGGTTGTGCTCGCACGGTCAGATCGCATTCTACACAAAATATATTGATACCGACAATGTTGTTCATACATGATGCGGGCTGCGTTCGTTTTGACCTGACCGCAGGTTGCAGAACGCATCCAGTGTGACAAATCCTTAATTGAAATAAATGTTTTGACTTTGACTTTGACATTACTAAAAAAATGTTGTGGGTGGATTTAAAATGTAATAATTAGTATATGCAAGGATTCTAGACAAAAAATATTAAATAGATATGTTGATATTATTGTATGTTTGTTACAGCTTTCCTCGCCGCCGCCGATGTGAACGTGATAATCCTGGATTGGAGTGCTGGCTCTAGCTGGGGCCCTCGCGCTACTCAAGCTGGTACGTATTATCTATACCCTGGGTTCCTAACCTGGGGGTAATTACCCCCTCGGGGGTAAAACAGCTATTCTGTGGTGGTAATAAGACTGGCAATATAATTTAATAATCATTAAAAACTAAACTTAACATAAAAAAAACCGGCCAAGTGCGAGTCGTACTCGCGCACCGAGATTTTTGGACGTATAAAGTGAAAAAATCCGGACCGCATAACTAAGTTTGTTTGTGAAGGAATTTTGATGATTTTGAAAAAACTGTACTAGTTAGGAACATCGTTTTATTTTTGGTGCCATATTTGGGTTAATTCCTAGTAACTATAATTATTTCAGATTTTTCGCCCCGCAAACTTCGGAGATAAGGGGGGGGGATGGTATTTTTTGGACATTTTTCATCATATGTCGAAAACTGTGAGACATAAAATAAAATGAAAATATATTTTGAAATGTGCAGATTAAGCCCTTTCATATGATATGTCATTTGACCTAGTAACCCCACTTTAAAATTTCGGACCCCCACTCCGGCCCCTTTTGCAATGAAAATAAAAATATTTTAAGACTTTTTTCATTTGCAATAAAGTTGAACAAGCATTTTTTATAACTGTTCCAAATTTCAAGTCGATAGCATAAGGGTATGACCGCGAAAAATTGTACAGTAACATTCATGACATCATAACACACGTAACGTGCATGACTCGAATGTTACATACATGACCATTATAAAGCTTAGCTCACATCATTACAGTATAGAAATAAAAGTCAACGTTTATTTGTCAAAATTGTATTGTAAAGTTAAATAAAAAACAACAGTTTTTGTAATGGAACAGAAATTAGAAACAAAAATTAAATTAAGTGTCATTGGTGCCGATTCCCTTGTTCGCAAACTAAACTAAATTTAAGTTCAGTGCATCTTTTTCTTTCTATTTCATTAAGAAAAGGACAGAAGATAAATTTTAGTTTAGTCCTGTCAAATTACTCAGCACCTGTCAAGTTTAGACGTGATTAAAAACTTGCCTACTAAAATTACGTCAATTTACGTTAAGCGCTGTTTAATATGACAGGACTAAACTAAAACTTATCTTCTGTCCTTTTCTTAATGAAATAGAAAGAAAAAGATGCACTGAACTTAAATTTAGTTTAGTTTGCGAACAAGGGAATCGGCACCATTTGCTTTGAAACTAAAAACTGATACATCTTATTATTTTCAAGATTAAAATAAAAACATTACCCTCGTTTTGGAGCAGTCGAATAAAAATATGCACTAGTGTATTCTCAGCTTAACAATCGGTCATGACTGTAACGTAACACATTTTGTAACGCACTGTTACATTCATGACGAAAAAACGCGTGGGACATTACCTAAAATTCAAATTCTAACCTAACGCGGAAAGCCATGGTTTGCGTAGTAGTTTTACTATTTTGTGTAATAGTTAACCTCAGTAAACACGTATATTAGTGAGGCAGAATGTACATACTTACCTTGTAATCAAACACTTTAAACACACCTTTTTTTAGCAATAAATCCGTTGTCGACACAAAATACCATTTTTCTCGAAAAATATTATCAGCTTTTATTTTTTAAATGCTGCCATCAGGTTCAATGGTGTTACCACTCAAGAAAATACCAGAAGTGGCCGGATTACTTTTCAAGTGTGGCAGTAATCGATGTTACTTTCATGACGTAACACACATACTAAAATTTTGGACATGTTTGTAAAAATTAATAAAAAAATAATTCTTACGTTGTTTAGTGAAAGCTCTCCATAAAAAAATTGGATAAGTATCACAAAACTTCAACTTAACTTAAAAATACGGGATAGCCATGCTACTTCGGAAGCGTTGTCAGTTTTTGTTACAAAAGTGGTAATTGGACAAATAATTTTTGTATAGAAGCGAAAATAGTACCAGTGAAAAAAATTAAAAATAAAGCAATTTTGTAAGAGATACAGCTTATATTTGGTGGAATTATCTAAAACAACAAGCATACTATTCAGTACAATATACAACAAATCTTATTTATCCAATAATGTTGATGTTATCCGGTAAATCAAATGGGGACAAGCAAAAAATTACAAATGTACAATTTTTCGCGGTTTTACCCATAAGTAGTTGCTGAAATAAGCAGGTGTGACAGACAGACAGACAGACGAAGTCGCACCATAAGGGTTCCTTTTTTACCATTTTGGTACGGAACCCTAAAAACATGCAAAACAATACCAACTTTCACACTGATCATTAATTCATGTGATTGATTGATTGATGCAATTTATTGTGAACAATAAAGAATTTTCATGTAATAAAGGCAGGCGGAAGGGGAAAATGAGGGGTAAAATGAGTTTCTCTAATAGGTCATAGGGGTAGCAAGATTGAAAAGGTTAGGAACCACTGGATCTATACTAATAAAGTTATATAGCTGAAGAGCTTGTTTGTTTGTTTGAATGCGCTAATCTCTGGAACTACCAGTCGGATTCAAAAAAATATTTTTGTAAGTATAATTATGATAGCCAGATTCATGTTCATGAGGCTGTACACTTGGCTCTTAAAGGTCACAGCGTAAGGTTAATAATTAGCCTGTTCTATCCTTTATGAATCTGGTTGTCAGAAGTACAAAAATATATTTTCGCATCTGACTGGTAGTTTCAGAGATTAGCGCGTTCATACAAACAAATACTTCAGCTTTATTTGTAGATTCTTATCACACTAATAATAATTATATAAATGCGAAGATTTGTGTCTGTGTGTTTGTTAACTCCTTCACGCTGAAACGGCTGGACGGATTTGGATGAATTGTGACATTTACATCCATGTTTTTTCTAGAAAGTTGTTCAGAGTGTGGTCTACTACCATTCTACAGCATCAAATATGGTTTCATGTAAGCCCCCCGTTCCCCACCCCCCCTCACTCCCCTTCCCACTCCCCGTCCCCGGCTCCCCCTCCCCTTCCCCCTACCCTTTCCCCTCTTCTCTCTCCTATTCTCCTCCCTTCCCCCTACCCTGAAAAATTCTCAAAGAATGTTTTTTTTTTATTAAAAGGTCAGGCTGCTGGCCGGTTTATAAACTGGTTGAACTCCGTGACAGGAGGCACTCCTAACAACTTCCATCTAGTGGGGTACAGTGTGGGGGGTCACGGAGTGGGGGTAATGGGCAGGACTGTCAACGGCAACGTTGGATACGTAACTGGTAAGTTATTATGTTATTAAATCTATGGCATCGTCCTAAGGCTGGTTTTACAGTCACGCTGACCGTCAGCGCCGACCGTCGGCGCGTAGCTAGTCGGCGCTGACCTGTCAGCGTGAGATTAAAACGCTCAATGGCTGAAGAGGCGCGTCGGTACCGCGGACGGCCGCGCACAGCTCAGCGCTAATGCTCATCAGCGCCGACCGGTCAGCGTAACTCTGAAACGCTTCATAGTAATACATCCATAATGATCTGTCGGCGCCGACGGTCAGCGTGACTCTAGCCAGCCTAATAGATCGCGAATGCGCGATCATCGCTGGTAATATTACTCGTACGAACGCGCGGTCAAACATATTGAACTGGAGTAGGTGTTCTAACTGACAATCGCACGACGCGGTCGCGCGAACTTAGTTCGTACGAACGCGCGATCAAACATATTGAATTCGAATAGGTGTCCTAATTGAAATTCGCGCGTCCATTGTTGTTAGTATCGACCGTGTCACTGCCGTCCACGGTCGCTCGCTCGCTTACGTCGATTATAGGACACCCAGTTTTTGCCATCGCGCGAACACGCGATGGTTGCATCGCTTATTCGCGCAATGATCGCGCATTCGCGTTCTATTAGGACGCGAGCGGGTTTTGAACCCGCGACCTCTGCTAAACTGCGGCATCGTTCTAACCAACTGAGCTACCGTGTCCCGCTCGCAAAATGTTGTGGTATGGCAACATTCAAACTATATTTTCAACATGACAACGCTGAATTTCAGTGCCGACTTAAAGCGAGGCCCCGTTAGTTCGTTGCGTCATTTCACACTACACTGCTTCGTTGGTTCGTCGACGCAATGCATATGACAACGCAACGGAGAAGTGTATTGTGAAGTGACGCAGCGCAGCGCAACGCACTAATGGGGCCTCGCCCGTTGACGTAATGGCATCTTCCGGCTGTTAAAATGTTTTAAAACTTGAATCACAATGGTGTTGGTTCTTAAATATTTATTTTCGGGTTATTTACATAATATATAGTGCCCATGAACTCTTTCCTTCAAACTAAAGGAAAGTATTGATATTTAAGAAAATACTATTTAATTTTTCTAACAATTATGGCTCGGTAATTTTATAAATATAAACATCGGCAGGGATCTTGATCACAGATCGCGCATGTACTCATTTTTGGCCCTATAAACAATAGACAGTTGACAATACGTAATAGAGAATAGTCCAATAGACGACGAGCATCCACTGACGAACCAATCGCGTGCAGCCTCGACGCCCCCCGTCTTCTTCTTTCCGCCAAAGAGACCGAAATACCAGCTAATGCGCAGGTGACGTTTGTGATCATATTTCACGCCGCGACCTAGGTATACCTACCTACTTGAAAATATTAATCAGTTTATTAAAAATCAACACTTTCCTTTAGTTTGCCATATGTCATTACTTCCCAGAATTTGATGCTTATTGGCGACACTATCGGATTGTGCAATAATACAGCGTGTGTATATTGGCGACACTATCGGATGGTGCAATAATACAGCGTGTGTATATTGGCGACACTATCGGATGGTGCAATAATACAGCGTGTGTATATTGGCGACACTATCGGATGGTGCAATAATACAGCGTGTGTATATTGGCGACACTATCGGATGGTGCAATAATACAGCGTGTGTATATTGGCGACACTATCGGATGGTGCAATAATACAGCGTGTGTATATTGGCGACACTATCGGATGGTGCAATAATACAGCGTGTGTATATTGGCGACACTATCGGATGGTGCAATAATACAGCGTGTGTATATTGGCGACACTATCGGATGGTGCAATAATACAACGTGTGTATATTTTTTCCAAAAGCAATGGGTTTTAATTCCAAGATAGAAATTTTGATTTTTCAAAAATCTAATGATGCAGTTTTATTTTTTATCAAAATCGGCCCGGAAACTCCTTTGCGTGTTTTTCGCTATTTCTTATAGTTTCGGATTTGGCGGCTTTGGCCATCCACGCCCATTTGAAAAATTCATCCTGTATTAGATTTATGCACAAAACTAGCTTCCGCTCGTGGCTTCGCCCGCGTTTTTCGGGATATATTATACATAATAAACCATTCTCTTGAATCACTCTATCCATTAAAAAACCGCATCAAAATCCGTTGCGTAGTTTTAAAGATCTAAGCATACATAGGGACAGACAGCGGGAAGCGACTTTGTTTTATACTATGTAGTGAAGAAAAAAAAACTCTTAACCTACATTAAAATTCTAAAACAAACTAAATGTTTTAATAACAAAAAAAAACCTATTCTTCCAGGACTGGACCCAGCAGATCGTTGGGACTCCAACTGGCTCTTCAGGCCTTCTGACGGACTCTACACAGAAGTGATCCACACGAATGGAGGGGATAGCGGCTACCTCAACCCGTTGGCTGATGTAGACTTCTACCCCAATGGGGGGAGAACTATGCCTGGATGTATGACATCTCTGTGCCATCATTACAGGTAAGAAATTGTTGCTGTAATTTATTTGTTTGTTTATTTATTTGTTAAGGTGTTTTGTGGCAAACACATGTACAGAAGAATTATATATAAAGATAATACAGACATTTTATTGCTAACAGTAAATCAATCAGTAAAATAAAATATTAATAAACAATATCCAACAACATTCATTTCATTATCTGTTCTAATTACAATTATTTTAAATACAAATGAATGGTATTATTTACAAATGAATGGTTATTACCTATTTATTTAGTAAATAATAACCATTCATTTGTAGATAATAAAATAATTCACATTAAAATTTACGTTAAAATAATTAGGTACGTGATATGACGTTCTTTTACATCGAAATATACTACAATACGCGGCAATAAATCGACCGTCGGCTATTAGAGCGTCATCTCTGTCGCACGAAGCACAACAGTCCGGTATCCAATAAACACGTCAGCGACAATACGTCACATAGGTATGAGTGACGGATACGACGCTCTACAAAGCCGAAGCTAGCCGATTATCTCTTTCTCAAACTCGATGTGCAATATTTATTGCCGGGTACTGTAAACATTTGTTATGTCGGTGGCCGCACTGCGGAAACGACAAGCGACCTTTATTTGTTCAGGAAATCGCTGTCGCGTCGCTGTCACCGTATCAGTGCGGCCGCGGCCTTACAGTTCAAACTAGGGATTTCGGTCTCGGAAGCATTTTCAGTCCCGGGACCAGTCTCGAACCTCGGAAGCTAGTCCCGGGACTCCCGGGAAATTCGAGACCCACGTGTTTTTTATATTAGAATGTTTTTTTACGGATACGTTACGTTATGGATGGAGGTATTGCAGGTGTGCAAGAAAATGGTGATTTTAATATTGTTTTCGAAGGTAAACTAGACTTATTTTGGTAAAAGTAAAAGAAATGGCAATGACATAGTTTGACTTAGTAAATGATAAACTATAAGAGGGTGAGGTGATGTACTGAAATTTGTAGAATATCCCCTAAAACTAAATTAGAGACTTCCTATACATCCGCATACAAAAAATGTTAAATACGGCGTGCCGCAAGGCAGCGTACTGGGTCCGTTACTATTTTTAATATATATAAATGACCTTCCAAGAGCAGTAAAACAAAAAATGGTCCTGTTTGCTGATGATAGCACAGCAATTATTGAGTGTACAGACCCTAACGACTATGAAAATAATATCAACGTTACTCTAAGCGAAATCGTTAAATGGCTTGAAAGAAATAACTTAAAAATAAATTTAAATAAGACTAACATAATGCATTTTCACCAACGACGCGTAAATCCTACCATTTCTGTAACCTATGTAGATAAAATAATAGAAGAGGTTATGAATAGTAAGTTCTTGGGCATAACTATTGACAACAAACTAACTTGGAAAGTTCATGTAGAATTTTTATGTAAGCGCATAAGTAAATCTGCCTATGCACTATTCCAGCTTTCAAAAAAAGTAAACATCGAAACACTAGTCACAGCATATCATGGAGTAGTTGGTTCAGTCCTTCGCTACGGGGTTATTTTCTGGGGCCAATCGACTAACAGTGAGACAGTATTCAGAATGCAAAAGCGTTGCATAAGGTCAATGTGCGGTCTTCAAGTAACAGATAGCTGTGCTCCTTATTTTAAATCCTTGAAAATATTAACTCTGCCATCATTATATATTTTAGAAACTGCGTTGTTTGTAAAAATGAATCTGAATCTGTTCCCTAAATTCTCAGCAGTAAAGAAAAACCCAATACGATCTCAACATGCAAACCAATTATGTAATTTAAAATGTAAAACAGCTCTTATGTCTAAAAGTTTTTTCGAATTAGCTCCTAAAATCTATAATAAATTACCTGACGGCATAAAAGACATGCCAATAGTTAAGTTCAAAATAGCTCTACAGAATTTTTTAACAGAAAAATGTTATTACAGAGTAGACGAATTTTTAAACGAGAAATATATGTATATGAAACTAAAAACCTCACTGTAATAGTTCCAAATTAAATTTTAAATTTATTTTATTGTTATAGTTTAATATTTTTTATTATTACCTAAGCATGTAAATCTAGTTATTAAGCTCACAACAAAAAACATTTGTATGCCAATGAAGCAAAACATAGAGCTACTATATTTCATTTTATTTTTTTGCTTAATACCATCTATGTAAAACCTATGTTTACAAATGAATAAATGATTATGATTATGATTATGAGGGTAGTAGTGAAACTGACTGAAGTGAGTGGTGGTGAACTGTGAAGTAAATGATAATTACGATTGTAATAGAATAGAAATTAGATAGAATATTATAACAAATAGAAAAAAATAAGATAGCAATATTTGAAGTACCTAATTCAGACTTTCAGGTTATTACTTAATTCTTTATTCTTAATTCTAATGTTTAGTCTTTTTTAATTAGGAACTTTGGTAAAAAAAGCTTATATCTAAGTAGTCGTTTTATCTAATAAAATATTAAAAATATACCCTTTCCTTAAGTTTCGGTAATTTAGGTATAAATAAACTTATAAATGTCGATTGACCTGACCAAACATTTAAACAAAACAAAACGAAAACTCTATAATTCTTGCACTAGAATCTCTAGAATCTTGCAATAGAATAAGTTCGGGTCTCGCTCGGGCATTGTCGGGACGCATTCGGCAAGCGGCAGTGTCACTAGGCGGTACATAGTGCGCGGCGGAGAATTTATAAGTATAAAATGTACAAATAAATTCTGGTGTTAAGAATATTTTAATGTTTTTCTACCGAAACATTTGGTCTCGAAATTCCCGGGAATTTTTATTAAGTCTCGGTCTCGGTCTCGATGATAAAAGTGGCGAGACTCCCGGGATTTCGAGAATCGAGACTCCCGGGGCGAAATCCCTAGTTCAAACCATACTCACTATTAATCTCATACTTGAACCCACAGTTAACTTTCCTAAATAGCAATCATTTAAACCCGCAACAAAAACCCCGATCTCTTTGTAAAAAATATTATTGTTACCAATAGAAATAGTAGATTCCCTAATAAATTGTCTATACCAAATCAACGTACAACATTATATATAGTAAAAATTCATTTTGTATGGCTATCAGAATTTATAATAAGTTACCAGACAATGTAAAAACTCTGAGGTTATTTTATTTAAAAGAAAATTATTTGATTTCCTAATTAATAAGTATTACTATTCTACTAATGACTTTCTCGAGGATAAAAATTGTTATAGCATAGTAGACAATAAGATATTATGATAATAAGTTAACCACAAAAATATTTGTACACCGAAGTAGAATATATGATACTATATAATAATACTGTTAATACCTGTTATACTATATTCTAACAAATATTTTTTTTCTTTCTCTTTCTTTCTTTCTTTCTAAAAATAGTCTGTATCTCCATTCATGATCCAAGAATTTAGCTCCACATATGGATCTGATAGTATTGTTACAATCTAGGTTATTGCAATCCTTTCACGTACTGTACAACATACACTGCCTAACCTTTCAAAAATACAGCCGTGATGATCTGTACTATTTCAGGTCATACTACTACATGGCAGAATCAGTGAGGACAGGTGGCTTTACTGGCAGACGTTGTAACAACCTGAACGCTGCTCTGAACGGCAGCTGTACCGGTGCCACCCTCAGGATGGGGGGTATCAACCCTAAGAATGGGTGAGTGCCATTAATATTAACTAGAGGGACTGTACTATGGCATGGTATTACGTAGACATCATATTAAGGCGCTGATAACTGCCAACGGCCTTGAGTGATTTGGGTGGTATAGCTTGAGTGTTCTGCGCTGAGCTCAAGCAACGCGACATACGTCCACCGAGCAATACGACTCGCCTATCAAGGAGCACGCTGTGCCGAATTAGACGTATTATTACTTTTTAGTATCTAAAATATAAAATAAAAAAGTAACAGGCAATATTATAGGTAGTAACATAATCTTTTCACACAAAACAAATCATGAAAATATCTTAAGCGATTTGAAAGTAATTACGTTTTTATGTTATGGGTAGACAGTAATTCATGAATTTATTTCATTTAGTATTTTACTACAATAGTTAAATATTCACAGGTACGATTGATGTACATATGTTTTAGTTTAACATAAAAAAAATGCAGAACTAACCTGCATTATTTGACGGCGAAATAAGAGATTTAAAACTGGCCGTTACCATTTACCTTCGCCATAACTAGAGATATTACATAGACATAAAATTAACTGTGACATGTTATAACATATATTTATTATACATAGTAGCACATTGATGCCGATTCTGTTGTTCACAAACTAAACTAGTTTAGTCTCATTATGTCTCTCTCTAACGAAAAACATGAGAAAGGGATAGAAGATATTTAATCCTGTCAAATTAGTCCACTTGCTTTGAATTAGAAAATTGAATTTAGTCGGTTTCGCAAAAAGTCATGACTATTTTCCCGTAAATGACAAGGGCGTAGACTAATTTGACAGTTCTTAATTTTCTGTCCTTTTTCAATGATATTTGTAAGAAAGAGATATAGTGTGATTAAAATTAGTTTAGTGCGATGTTCAATAGAATCAGCACCATTGTACTCCATAGACAAAATATTAACTAGAGGGACAGTATCACACTCAGATCATAGAAACAAAGAGATATGCCATCATAGCAAATTAGTACGGGAACAACTGATGCCACTTTTAGTACATTTTTCGACACAATTACGCGCATAATTAAGCGCTCCTTGTGAATAAAAAGATCTCCCACGCATTGAACATTCCGCACACCCTCAATCTAACACTGTTAATCGTCACTCAACACTAGCACTAAACTAAACCACTGTATTTATACCATCGATCGTGTTCGGTTCGTCGCCAGCGCGTACGTTTATAATATGAGCAATTTGCTCAAGATCAGGCATCAAGCTCGATAGCGCCTTGGCACATCTCCTTGTTTCTATGATCTGAGGTATCACAGTACTATAGCATGGTATTACATAGACATAATATTAACTAGAGAGACCGTAGTATACGACTTGGTATTACATAGACGTAATTTTAACTAGGACATCTTAAGTATTACATAGACATAATATTAAATAGAGGAACCGTACATGGTATTACATAGACATTATATTAAATATGACATGATAATAAATAGACTTAATATTAACGAGAGGAATCTTAAAGACGGCTATGACATGTTATTTTTGACGAAAAAATGCACAATTTCAGTGGATCACACGGTTGAAGTTAAGGGTAAACTGCTAGTATTAAATTTTAGTAGCATCCGGTTAGATCGGACCAAATTAGTTATAAAAAACTTAGGCGTATGTATGTATAAATGTTTATCAATTTTCTTTTCTTTTTCCAGAAATACTGGTCTCTACCATCTGAGAACGAATCCGATGCATCCTTTCTCTCAAGGATGAAGAATATAATAATAGAATTTTCCTAGTTTATATTTATTAAATAAATCATTTATTTTTAATATATGTTTTGTTATTGCTTTGTCGACTTTGGTGGCAATATAAGGTATTTTAATAATGGAAAATATTTTAGGAAGTAGATATATCAAGGACATAGTATTACATAAACATAATTAACTTGTACCTCGTATTACAAAGACTTAATGTTAACTAGGACATAATATTACATAGACATATATAATATTAACTAGAGGGACCGTAAAATGACATGGTTTACCTACATAGACATTTATTTATTTATTAAAACACACACACACTATCTTTACAGGCTGACCCAATACAATAGTGGTTTACACACACACACATAACATAAATTGAAAACAAACTTACGGCTAATATATATAAATAAGTAATCATTTAAATGTAACTAACAAAATTCAACAAAACTCTTGCGAATTCACTCAGATCGCACGAAAATATGTCAATCCTCTCATGCACTTCATTTTGTACCCGTATTGTGCGAGTGAGGGGTGTCTTTGACAGCAGGTTAGTTCTGGCTCCCGGCACGGCCAGCAGTGTACAGACATAATATTAACTAAAGGGACTGTACAATGGCATAGTATTAAATATACATAATATTAACTAGAGGGACTATAGGTACTATGACATAGATATAATATCAACTAGAAGGACTGTAATAGCATAGTGTTACATAGACAAATTACTAACTTGAGGGACCGTACTATGGCATAGTATTACATAGACATAAAAATAACTAGGACATCGTATAACATAGACATAATAATTATTATTAACTAGAGGGACATTATAGTATTTTTGCCCCGAAAAAATACCCGGTTCCTATGGATCACGCGTATGAAGTCTCCGGCAAAATACGGCAATTTGCCGGAGACTTCATACGCGTGACCCATAGGAACATAGGGTAGTACTGACTCCAAAATTGTTGAAAATGTTTACGATTTTTTTTCTTTTTACAGAAATTCTGGCATATTCCATCTCAGAACCAACGCAATGAGTCCGTTCTCTCAAGGGTGATAATGAAGAAACAACATCATTTCCCTAGTCCATATTTATTGAATAAATCATTAGCTGTATGTTGTCCTTTTATTTTTTACCAGCTGTTCTCCGCGGTTTCACTCCCATTACTCGGCTCCTAAGGGTCGTAGTGTGATGTTAAATAGCCTATACAATTCCTCATGAATCTGTCTATCATAAACAAAAAGAATGCAAGTAGTAGTTCCAGAGATTAGCGCGTTCAAACAAACTCTTCATAATATTAGCATAGACTAGCTTCCGCCCGCGGCTTCGCCCGCGTTTTTGGGATAAAAAGTAGCCAATGTATTATTCTGATGTATAAGCTATATTACTGTAAAGTTTCATCAAAATCCGTTTTTGCGTAAAAGAGTAACAAACATCCATACATCTTTACATCCTCACAAACTTTCACGTTTATAATATTAGAAGGATATTCGTTAAATTACCGTCGTCCACAGCCGTCGTTGGCATAGTAAGCACTTTTTCGATTGACGTCTATACACGTTAGCGTTCAAAAGTTAATAATTTGCGATACCCACATAAAGAAAAGCACACGTAAAACACTAAAGAACATTTTTCATAAGTGTACTACTTTATCATAAGTATGATTATCTTGTAAACCGTATTTTTTTGACGTCCATAGAAGTCGTTGGGGTCTTGTGCACTTTTTAGTCTATACACGTTAGCAAAAGCGAAAGCTTAATCATTTGCGATACCCATATACAGGGTGGCAGGTTAAACAGTAGAAATATTTTAAGGGGTCATTGTACTCATCATTATGAATAACTTTTACTATGGGACTGACCCTGAAATCGCGAAAAAAAAATCAGCTGTTCCATACATTTATGTCCACATAACTCAACAAAATGTACGGAACAGCTAATTTTTTTTTCGCGATTCCAGGGTTGGTCCCATAGTAAAAGTTGTTCATAATGATGAGTACAATGACCCCTTAAAATATTTCTACTGTTTAACCTGTCACCCTGTATAATAAAAGAAAGAACAGGTGAATATTTTTCTTAAGCGTACTACTTTAAACTCTGCTGATCCTCTCAGGACGTGTCAGTGTGATATAAGTGACTACCCTCACGTTCTCGCAATAAAGTGGCGTACACCGCGTCTTTTGAGTTGTGCAGCTACACCACTTTAAATACAGGGTGTGTCGGTTATTATTAATTTTTTTTTTTTATTATATTTTGTTTTTTTTTACTTTGATCTTTTTATTATAAATGTATATTTTTGCGAATTTTAAACATGTTAGCTCAGTTGGTGAGAGTCCTAGCTACGGTTCGGCTGAGGTCGTGGGTTCAAGCCCCGCCTGTGTCATTTTTTTATAAGGAAAAAAGATCTAAATGTCTTAATATTTAATAACATTTAGATTTTTTTTCCTTATAAAAATGTAGGGTAGGGTACTTATACCTACTTGTATTGCCGTCTTTAACAATACTTAAAAAAAAATAACGCATAAGGAAAATAGGTTGTTAAAAATTATATTAAAAAAAATATCACGAAAAAAAAGAAATAAAAAACTATTTGTTGCAAAAGCATGCAATCATTTTTAGTACATACGCAAAAACTATTCAAATGAATAATTCAAGAACAGTCAGCAAAGAAAACGACAATTCCTGCATTTCATTTCCATGACGTTAATCAATTGTGTAAAGGAACTACAATTACGATTGTAATTTACATCACAAAAAAAAAATCATTCAAAATAACAACAGCCTATACATCTCAGGTGCATGTACCGCACCCTTTATAGTCCCGCGAAATACGTGCAGCGAATACATACAGCGAGTTACTAAGATATAAACGTTAAAATATACTTATAAAGAGGTTATAACTCAAAGAAAGCTGTAAGATGAATCACATAAAGTTTTTTCTTAAGGCGCTGATAACTGCCAACGGCCTTGAGTGATTTGGGTGGTATAGCTTGAGTGTTCTGCGCTGAGCTCAAGCAACGCGACATACGTCCACCGAGCAATACGACTCGCCTATCAAGGAGCGCGCTGTGCCGAATTAGAATTATTACTTTTTAGTATCTAAAATATAATATAAAAATAAAGTAACAGGCAATATTATAGGTAGTTACATAGTCTTTTCACACAAAACAAATCATGAAAATATCTTAAGCGATTTGAAAGTAATTACGTTTTTATGTTTTGCGTAGACAGTAATTCATGAATTTATTTCATTAAGTATTTTACTACAATAGTTAAATATTCACAGGTACGATTGATGTATATATGTTCTAGTTTAACATAAAAAAATTGTACAACTAACCTGCATTATTTGACGGCGAAATAAGAGATATAAAACTTGACATTTACGGCCGTTACCATTTACCGTCGCCTTAACCCAACGGTTTTAGGACCGAAGTTCCTTGCGGTAAGAGTTGACTAGGAGAAATCTCACGGTAATCGCGCTCGCGGTCTCCGACCAGTACCCGTCGAGACGTGAAAGCGAGCTCTTTCGCAAGGAACTCTAATAATAATTTATCAGCTCTGTTTATAAACTGTCCCACTGCTAGGCCATAGTCCACCACGCTGGCCAAGTGCGGGTCAACAGACTTCACACACCTTCAAGAACTTTATGGAGAACTCTCAGGCATGCAGGTTTCCTCACGATGTTTTCCTTCACCGTCAAAGCAAGTGATAATTAATTTCTAATACGCACATGGCTCCGAAAAGTCAGCGGTGCGTGCCTCGGGATCGAACTCGAACCTTCGCCGTGGGAGGCACATGGTTTAACCACTATGTTATCACGGCTTTTTTACGAAAGGAACTCTTTTGTAAATACTTTTGTAACTTATATTTCATAAGCTATATGTTTGTATAGAGCTCGATCTCAGATCAAAGAAACAAGGAGATATGCCATCATAGCAAATTAGTACGGGAACAACTGATGCCACTTTTAGTACATTTTTCGACACAATTACGCGCATAATTCAGCGCTCCTTGTGAATAACAACATCTCCAACGCATTGAACATTCCGCACACCCTCAATCTAACACTGTTAATCGTCACTCAACACTAGCACTAAACTAAAACACTGTATTTATACCATTGATCGTGTTCGGTTCGTCGCCAGCGCGTACGTTTTTAATATGAGCAATTTGCTCAAGATCAGGCATCAAGCTCGATAGCGCCTTGGCACATCTCCTTGTTTCTATGATCTGAGAGCTCGATAGTTCTTAACCAGCTTAAGGTATATTCTGGTTAAGTGAATAACGGTGTAAGTAACGAAACGGACTGATTTATGTGTTCGCTTCCCCTAGTAATGATATTTAAGACAATGTGTTGACTTGGCTGATGTCGTTGTAGCTCAGAGACTAGAAAACTGTTTCTAAAGCCCAAGGAAAGTCAAGTCAACGACAAAATTTGGTTCACATTTTAGTTAGGTATTATAAATATATCTGTACAAAATCATTATAAAAAAAAACCGGCCAAGTGCGAGTCGTACTCGCGCACCGAGGGTTCCGTATCATTTTTAACCGACTTCATTGGACGTATAAAGTGAAAATAACCGGACCGCATAACTTAGTTTGTTTGTAAATTTTGATGATTTTGAAAAAACTGTAATATTTAGGAACATCGTTTTATTTTTGGTGTAATATTTGGGTCAATTCCTATCAACTCTAATTATTTCAGATTTTTCCCTCCGCAAACTTCGGAAATAAGGGGAGGAATGGTATTTTCATCATAAGTCGAAAACTGTGAGACATAAAATAAAATAAAAATATATTTTGAAATGTGCAAATTAAGCCCTTTCATATGATATGACACTTGACCTAGTAACCCCACTTTAAAATTTCGGACCCCCACTCCGGCCCCTTTTGCAATGAAAATAAAAATATTTTTTTCACTTTTTTCATTTGCAATAAAGTTGAACAAGCATTTTTTATAACTGTTTCAAATTTCAAGTCGATAGCTTTAGTAGTTGCTGAAATAAGCAGGTGTGACAGACAGACAGACAGACGAAGTCGCACCATAAGGGTTCTTTTTTACCATTTTGGTACGGAACCCTAAAAACAGAACTGATTAAGTGAACAGAAAGCTACGATAAGCTTACTCGTATCTTAGCTTTGACATGTTTAAAATTCACAAAAATATACATAAATATTATTCAATTGTCCTTGAATCCCTTGAGTAGACATCGAACAGAGTTCGAACAAAGTTGCAGTGGGTCATTCTATTCTACAGCCAAATTCTTTTTTTTTGTGAACGAATTTACTTCTCCATGTTATTTTTAGCTTTGGCGTTAGGGACACGGCGGACGCCTATACTGCGACATGCGAACGCTGGGCTTCAGATTGTGTATGTCGGTACAGATATGAAATTAGTTTGGTGTGATCGAGTATTTCAAGAGTATTTAAATTCATTTGTTTTTAGAGAAATCTTCGTATTTGTGACAGTGAGGTTAGTATGGTGTGAATGATCCAATGAAGTACAGCCCGGCTAATGAGTTCTCAATTCAAAGGCTGTCGACATGATATTCTGTGGAGGCACGCGCCAGCCAGCATGCACCCGTTTTTGTTTTATTGGTTTTTTTCAAAATGTCAACGGCATAATCATTTTATTTCTTATATAATTCGATTTTTGATTCCAATTCTTAATCTCTAAGATAAGTTAGGCAAAGAACAATTAAAATATATTTTTATTTTTGGTTAAGCTTTTATTACTGTACCATATCAAGCCCAAAACTGCCTATGTCCAAATACTAAAAGTTAATTAGTCCTAAGACGTTATTAGTGTGTTACTAATAACCCTGTATACAAATGTTTCCTTGTGAATTTTATTATACATAGCTTTAAGCTCAGAGTGCTCTCGGCAGTGGCGTAGATAGGCGTAGGCGAAGTGGGCCCTCGCCTACGGCCTGGCACTTAACGGTGCCTCGCGAGGCCCGTTTAAATGCAATGATTCGAACACTTTATGCTCGAAAAAGAACATCACAAAAAAGCGTGTTTGTTTGGGTGCGACTGCGAGGCCGTTGTAACTACCGTGTGTGTAGATATGTCGTGTCAAAGCATGTTTGGTAGGATTGATCTATTGGGTAGATCTCAGATCATAGAAATAAGGAGATGTGCCAAGGCGCTATCGAGCTTGATGCCTGATCTTGAGCAAATTGCTCATATTAAAAACTTACGCGCTGGCGACGAACCGAACACGATCGATGGTATAAATACAGTGTTTTAGTTTAGTGCTAGTGTTGAGTGACGATTAACAGTGTTAGATTGAGGGTGTGCGGAATGTTCAATGCGTGGGAGATCTTTTTATTCACAAGGAGCGCTTAATTATGCGCGTAATTGTGTCGAAAAATGTACTAAAAGTGGCATCAGTTGTTCCCGTACTAATTTGGCATATCTCCTTGTTTCTATGATCTGAGGGATAGATCTTGGGAACGAAAGAAAAGGGGCCTCGCTGATGCGACTTCGCCCACGTCTGTATTAGTCCACGCTACGCCTCTGGCTCTTGGACTCTGTTATATACCTACTTTATCTTGTACCTACCGCATAAACATTAGGGGTGTGTACCGCCGCGGAAAAAACTCTATGAATAAAATTAGGGTTCCCAAGAATTTATTACACACATAAACGGGAGAGTTCTCAAATATATTTGGTATTACATTAACATATTGTTGGGTTCTGTCTATAGGATTCTTTATGCGTTTTTATGTTAAGTTTTTTAAGGATTTTGAATTGATAACCTCGTTGATCTAAAATACCTACGATTATTTAGTGAAAACATTACGATTTTCCTCAAATAGAATTTCGAGCGCTATATTGATGATTTTAATGATTATTACTTCATCATCATCATCAGCCTATAGCAGTCCACTGCTGGACATAGGCCTCTCCAATTGCACGCCATTTAACTCGATCCTCGGCTACTCTCATCCAGCTGCCACCAGCCACCCTGCGAAGATCATCGCTCCACCTAGCCTGAGGGCGTCCTACGCTACGTTTGCCGATCCGTGGTCACTCAAGAACACGTCTACTCCAACGGTCATCGGTTCTACGACTGATATGGCCGGCCCAGCTTGCTTAATCTGTATGATTACTATCTCAGATCATAGAAACAAGGAGATGTGCCAAGGCGCTATCGAGCTTGATGCCTGATCTTGAGCAAATTGCTCATATTAAAAACATACGCGCTGGTGACGAACCGAACACGATCGATGGTATAAATACAGTGTTTTAGTTTAGTGCTAGTGTTGAGTGACGATTAACAGTGTTAGATTGAGGGTGTGCGGAATGTTCAATGCGTGGGAGATCTTTTTATTCACAAGGAGCGCTTAATTATGCGCGTAATTGTGTCGAAAAATGTACTAAAAGTGGCATCAGTTGTTCCCGTACTAATTTGCTATGATGGCATATCTCCTTGTTTCTATGATCTGACATTATTATTTAGTAACTATATTATCATTATTGTCGCGTATTGAATTTGATCAACATACTAAAACAGCGCTAAAATTTTCAAAAAACCCGATCTATTTTGAATTTCTACTTTGACGGAGTACAGAGTAGGTACCTACAAAAAAAATAGTTTACCTTATCTTAGGCGTCAAAAACCTTTTAACTAAACGGTTAACCGGTAACTAAACCTTAGCCAATAAATCTCACAGATACAGTTTAACTTAAACAACGATTCTGACAGTTTGACGGATTTACGAGCGACCGGATATCCGGGTTTATCCCGGTAACCACTACTTACGTTATTTCCGGTGGGAAGCCGGGTAAGTGATTTCGAGAGGCTTATAAAAAAGGTTTTTAGGAAAGTTTCAGAATAAAGAAAAAAAAATGGTTTATTTCCATGCAAATTGACTTACAAAAAATTATATACCTACAAAAAAATAAAGCCTTCAAAAAAATCAAAATAATATTGTATCAATGCAATTTCGGAAGTCGGTGCAAAATTAAACTTAAACAAAAATTAAAGGCGTCCGGTTAGCCACCCCTGGTATAGAGCAATGTGTTTTTTTTTTATTTAACTACCCCCCCACTCAAAAAATACATTTAAAAAGTAGTAGTAGATTATACAATTAATAGAAGCGTCCGTTTCTACAAACAGAGAAAAAAATTTAAACAAAAAAAATCTTACCTTATCAACTTTCGCCTGCTGGACAATGTACGGAATACCCGGCATAGGTCCGAAAATAGACGGCATCATAGCTGGAGCGATAATTACTTTAACCGGCTGATGGCACGACTTCTCACTATCACCCGAGCAGTTACAACAGCAATGACACTTTTTCGCACTATTTTTACAACTATTATCAACAATTTCAGTTTCTTCACTTTGTTTATTATTTTTCATTTCACTGTCATTGATTTTCACATCGTATTTGTAAAGTTTCGGTTTTTTACTGAATTCGCCGGGTAATTCGAGTAATGGTTGCCGTCTTTTTAGATCTTTTGGTGTTTCTAGTAGGTAGTTCTTTGGTTTATCGCCGTTTTCTAGGTTTTGGGTGTTTTGTAGATTGCCCGATGTAAACGGATGGACTAGAAGGGTTTTTGTTGATTTTTGCGATGGGTTTGTGTTTGAGGCCCCTGGGAGGGCCTCAATGGGCCTTTTTGAATCCAATTTGATATTTTTTTTAGTCTTTATACACAAATATCACTCAATGTTCATAGTTTTCTACAGATTTTATTAAATAATTGTGTTATTATTCCTGGATTGCGTTCATATAGTCCTAGAAAAAGTATGTTAAAATTAAGATTTATAATAAATATAATTGTATAGGTATTTAAATTACTAGAATTTTTTTTTTGTTATGCTATTTTAAAACAACAAGTTATGTTTATTATTTGTATTGATTTGTAATATTTTTTCCTCTTAATCAACAATTAATAAAAATCACAAAATTATTGAAGGCATTAATTTGATTTCGCATACAATTGAATTCGTTTATTTATTCAAATTCCTTTGACTTTAATTATATAGAAATTCTATTTATTTAATGTAGGTACTTATGACACTTTACTAAGTTTTTTTATAAATATTATCGCTTAAATCTTATTCACAATATTATTTTAACTTAGAAAATTACTTTTTAATGAAATTATATTACCTATTTTATTCAAATAAAATAAAATCTTAAAAATATATAATAAAATATAAAGAATCTTAAAAAAATTATAGATGTCAAAAATGAGGCACTTAGTTCATTTATTCTCGTTTGATTAATTATGTGTAGGTACCCTATGTTTTGTATAATTTTAACTGAACCACATTTTTAATTGTTAACCAATCCATCATTTTTTATTCACTAGGTAGGTACTGTTATTTTCACAAAATGTAGGTAGGTACACGTTAAAATTAAATTCAACGTACCTACACAGTTCAATTTGATTGAAAACAAACACACTGTTTTCAGCAAAACCGCGTTTTTTGAACGAAAAAACAAACTCTGCAACATCCCAATGTTTTATTTACACAAAGGTTACCGACCTCATAACCTTGAAAAACACGTGACACTTGTTTGTAAACAAACAAACACAAATAAAATAAAAACAATTCAAAAAACACGAAAACAAAACAAAAAAAAAAACAATTTAACAATTAAATTGCGTAAGACTGTTTTTTTACTGAAATAACACAATATTCATAACGAAATATGGTAAAATTATTTTAGAATAAATCGAGAAATTTTCGATACGTGCTCCACGTAGGAGCTTTGAATCGCAACTAAACTTTTCAGGATATATTTGGGGTGGGAGGAGCTTCGTTTTGGGAGTGGCGTTAAACCACGCCCCCGATCTCTAAAATCTAAATTATTTCTTTGTCTAGACCGACCAATATGGCGGAGTGTGAAAGTATTAAAATTGTGTTATTGTAGATACTTACTGCTAGCAGTGAGCAAGCGCGATTATTAATTCCTTCCTTCTGTATATGAGCAGTGCAGTGAGACAATTATCTACTAACTATTCCCCGCGGTTTCACCCCCGTTGCTCGGCTCCTAAGGGTCGTAGCGTGATGTTAAATAGCCTATACTATTCCTCATGAATCTGGCTATCATATACAAAAATATTTTGTCTAATCCAACTGGTAGTTCCAGAGATTAGCGCGTCCAAAATAAACAAACAAACTCAGCTTTTTAATATTAGTATGGATTATTTTTAAGTAACATAAATATTAAATACAATAGGGATGTTGAATATATTTTTTTTATTGTGAATCTGTAAACTATTTGAAAAAAAGATAATTGACACCAAAAAAACCGATGAAACATCTACAAAATTGGCAAAGTTATAAGCGTTTTAAAATGATTTACTAGACACGGACGGCATGCATGATAAATGACGTAACACCACCTATGTCCTCTTCGCGCGACCAAGACGGAGCGATACTCCCTCCAAAAACTTTAAAAGCGTCTATGTTTTCCATTTTGTGATAAGTTATTATATTTTTTTTTTACTTTTTTGTTATTCCTATTCCTTCTTTGGAATAAAATAATTTATTTATAGTTTTTTAATAGTAGTCCACTACCGTATTCACCACTACCTCTCCCTTCGGGAAATACAGGCTTGATGTTATGTTTTTTACTTATACTTAGATACAAAAAAAAAAAATTAACCGCCTTCAAAAAGATCATAATGAAGTTAAGTGAAACAGTTTCGAAAGTCGACGCCTCCAAACTGTTTCACACTTCATCCTTGTGATTTTTCTGAAGGCGGATTTAAGTTTATTAGGGTTTCGTACCAAAATGGTAAAAAAGGAACCCATATGGTGCGACTTCGTCTGTCTGTCTGTCTGTCACACCTGCTTATTTCAGCAACTACTAATGCTATCGACTTGAAATTTGGAACAGTTATAAAACATGCTTGTCCAACTTTATTGCAAATGAAAAAAGTCCAAAAATATTTTTATTTTCATTGCAAAAGGGGCCGGAGTGGGGGTCCGAAATTTTAAAGTGGGGATACTAGGTCAAGTGGCATATTTTATGAAAGGGCTTGATCTGCACATTTCAAAATATATTTTCATTTTATTTTATGTCTCACAGTTTTCGACATATGATGAAAACTGTCCGAAAAAATACCATTCCCTCCCCCTTATCTCGAAAGTTTGCGGGGCGAAAAATCTGAAATAATTAGAGTTGATAGGAATTGACCCAAATATGGCACCAAAAATAAAACGATGTTCCTAACTAGTACCTACAGTTTTTTCAAAATCATCAAAATTCTTTCACAAACCAACTTCCTTATGCGGTCCGGTTTTTTTTCACTTTATACGTCCAAAAATGATACGGAACCCTCGGTGCGCGAGTACGACTCGCACTTGGCCGGTTTTTTTTTTTTATTTCTGTTGAATGTCATAACACACGCGACAACAGTATTAGCGTGAATTCATTACCACTAACCGAACCGGCTTACATTTATACCTTTTTGCTATGAATAATAAAATTATACTAATTAATCTTATCTTACTTCTTAACTAATATTATTTAATGTGAAAGTTTGTGAGGATGTATGGATGTTTGTTCCTCTTTCACGCAAAAACTACTGAACGGATTTTGATGAAACTTTACAGTAACATAGCAGCATAATATAGCAGTAACATAGCTTAAACATAAGAATAGCACATAGGCTACTTTTATCCCAAAAACGCGGGCGAAGCCGCGGGCGGAAGCTAGTGATTACATAAAACGAATGAAGCTGGTTAAAAAAATACTACAACTACATAATTCCTATCCCACAAATATTATTTAAAAACAGGTTTAAAAAAAACCGACTTCCAAAAACTACACTAAAAACTATGAAATAAAAATGTTAAACTTCCATAAATAAAAATCTAAATGTATATTGAAGTCGGCGGGGCCTCTTCTTCAGGTTTTTACCTCTCAGCCTTTGAACAGGAAGAACGTGCGCAGTGTGTGCAGCGAACGTGCAGCTTGCTTTGCGCTTCGACAAATTAAAATTTCCTTTCATTCCTCCTATAATGTTGCTTATATTTATGCTAGGCCCCGCCGACTTCATTATACATTTAGATTTTTATTTATGGAAGTTTAACATTTTTATTTCATAGTTTTTAGTGTAGTTTTTGGAAGTCGGTTTTTTTAAACCTGTTTTTATTTTTATCTTTTTAGTGTAATGTAACCATTTTTGTTTTTGTTAATTTATTACAATATAATCAGTACCATAAAATCATGGACAGAGCGACTTTGATCATTTATGTACTTTTACCGAGATCGATTACTTCCACGAATTTAAATAGGTACTTATATTCATAGATGTTGGTGGATGAGAGCATTTCAGTAAACAAAAACCGGGCAAGAGCGTGTCGGACCACGCACAGTGTAGGGTTCCGTAGCAAGAAGTATTTCAGTGTTCCGACCGCAAATACAAGTTTGTATTTCATAATATTATTATGAAATATTACTATTTTTACGGTTGTCAAACTCAAAATATATAAAATAGTGAATATTTCAAATATTTATTGACGTATCTTGTTCAAACTAATTTCAATCGAAAGTATTTATTAAATGCTATAAGCTTGATTTTTTTCTGATTTTTCGATAGCGCGGTTGGAAAATTACAGGGGGGGGGACACATTGTTAACGACTTTGGGAGCTCCTAGTTTACTCAATATGCACTTAAATAAAAAAGGTATTTAGAAACCTTCATGTTATTTTCAAAGACCTATCCAACGATACCCCACATGGTGGGGTGCGCGAAAATATTTTTTTTCATCCCTCAGTTTCATGTATGGAAGCCCCCCCTAATAATTTTATATTTCGTAATTTCACTATAGGCCTTAATGGGGCTTATAAAAGATATCTACCTACAAAGTTTCATACAAATTGGTTATGAACTGTAGATTTGACGAGGGTGTGACAGACGGACAGACGGACAGACAGACGGACATGACGAAACTATAAGGGTTCCTAGTTTTACTATGGAACCCTAAAAACAGTGTTTTTTAATTCAGTTTGTAATAGCAATAGGCTCGCTCCCTAGCCTTCTATCAAATGCGACTTAAGCATGAAAAAATTGTGTGTACTATACACCTCTGTCTAACCTTGCGGGAAATATCGGCGTGATGTTATGTATGCATAATATCGAAATCGATTGCGTTCAGGAATTCATGTACCTACACAATATCACTTTTTCATCATCGTCATGATGTCATCGAGATACCAAAAATACCGTTTATTACACCTGGTTAAAAATCTATTCAACGAAAGTTAATAAAATTTATATGGGACCACCGCGCGAGGTTCTTCTATATTCATATCAAAAAAGAATTACGTAAATCGACTCAGAGATCACGGAGTAATCGGTGTACATACATGAAAAAAAAAAAAACCAACCGAATGCAGAACCTCCTCCTTTTTGGAAGTCGGTTAATAAATGCGAAAGCTTGTGAGGATAGATGTATGTTTACAGGGTAAAATTAAAACCAGTGCGGATATTTTAGGAGGTGAAAGTGCTCATGAATATGATCAACTTTTATTATGGGACCGACATTCAATTATGAAAAAAAAAAACAGCTGTTCCCTTCAAAAATGCACTACAACACGATCAAAATGTACGGAACAGCAGATTTTTTTTTCATAATTCAGTGTCGGTCCCATAATAAAAGTTGATCATATTCATGAGTATACTTTCCCCTCTTAACATATCCGCACTGGTTTTAATTTTACCCTGTATATGGATGTCAGTAATATAGCTTATACATCAAAGTAACAGATAGGCTACCTTATATCCCCAAAAAAAGCGGGCAAGGCCGCGGGCGGAAGCTCGTAGTTAAAAAAATATGAGAACACACGACGACATTTCTCTATCAAATAAAAAAATAAAAACGTGGAAAAAAATGTTTATAGTAGGCGACGTTATCAGGCAACAGGATAAAAAATACAGTCAAATTGTATACCACTTCCTTTAAAAAGTTGGTTAAAAATACGTTGATTTGGAAAAACAATTCCAGGAAACCACAGCTGGGATAATCTACTATCCAGAACTGGGTAAATCCTGGCGTATTATTTAATCTTCCATTTTTTTGTCTCATTATTATTCACGAATTGAACTTCGTTAAATCAACAAAAAGAAAGAAATAAAGAAAACGCACGTTATGAATTTTTAAACAGAACAGAGCCTTTGATCTTAAACTCAGGGAAAATGTTGATAATAATTGGTTTAGTTGCAAGTAGGGTTGCCAACCGTACTCTAAAATAGAGTATTGTACTCTATATCATGTAGGCGTACTCTATAATCTTTAACACTAATAGAGTACGCTAAAATACTCTTTTTTTACACAAATTTTACTATACCTAAATACTAGTGCCAGTCATTCAGTCATGTAATATTATGCAAACCCATATTCCCCAAGCCACATTCGGATGTTTTTGAACGCAGCCACTAATGTTATTATGTCAATGTTATGTCACAAGTTTTGAGAAGTGTTTTGAGGTTACGTTAATTTTGGCGCAAATTATCGATTTTCCACTGTGTTGTGACATTTGTGACTCTGTTTTTTGTTTGGAAAACTTTTACTGAGCTACTACAGCATTTACTAAGAGAGTCTTTTCGGTTATGGATGTGAAGTGGCAGAAAGAGAGAAACAGAGCTTCATTGAAATTGACTAAAAATGAGCTTTTGATCTTTATACATTTAGAGTTAGAATGTTTGGAATCATACAATTATTTTAAAAACCATGAAAAATTGTTATTGTGCTGCAATAAGCACAAAAAAAATACCTTTTTAAAAATATAAAATTAATGATACTCTTTTTCGGAAGTCCGTACTCTTTATTTACCTCCTTTGAAATCAGATATACTCTATTTCTTCTAATAAAAGTTGGCAACCCTAGTTGCAAGAGTGACTGCTGGGATCCTATAATAAAATTGACTCCAGAATTTGGAAGACTAGTTTGATAGATAAATTACCTGCTTGTCCCCCAAGCTGTCGGCACAGCATAATTACCCGTAAAGGTACTGTTAAACAGCCTAGTTTTTTGTCAATTTCTTGTTGCAATTGTATAGTCGTAAGTTGAGATCTATATCGTGCAACTCAGTAGAACAATTGCCGCAATCTTGCAGTATATATTATGACCATTTTTGTCTCTCGTTTTTCTGTGTTAATTTTTAGGGTTCCGTAGTAAAACTAGGAACCCTTATAGTTTCGTCATGTCCGTCTGTCTGTCTGTCTGTCTGTCCGTCCGAAAAAAAATCAAGCTTATAGCATCTAATAAATACTCACGATTAAAATTGGTTTGAATAAGATACGTCAATAACTTTTTGAAATATTCACTATTTTCAGTTTTGAGTTCGATAACCGCAAAAATAACTTTGTTTTTCATAATATTCTTATATTTGCGGTTGAAACACTGAAATACTTCTTGCTACGGAACCCTACACTGTGCGTGGTCCGACACGCTCTTGCACGGTTTTTGACAATTTCTCGCTGCAATTGTAGGTATAGTCCTCAGATCATAGAAACAAGGAGATGTGCCAAGGCGCTATCGAGCTTGATGCCTGATCTTGAGCAAATTGCTCATATTAAAAACGTACGCGCTGGCGACGAACCGAACACGATCGATAAATACAGTGTTTTAGTTTAGTGCTATTGTTGAGTGACGATTAACAGTGTTAGATTGAGGGTGTGCGGAATGTTCAATGCGTGGGAGATCTTTTTATTCACAAGGAGCGCTTAATTATGCACGTAATTGTGTCGGAAAATGTACTAAAAGTGGCATCAGTTGTTCCCGTACTAATTTGCTATGATGGCATATCTCCTTGTTTCTATGATCTGAGGTATAGTCGTAAGTTGAGATCTATATCGTACAACTCAGTAGAACAATTGTCACAATCTTGCAGTATATGACCATTTTTGTCTCTCGTTTTTCTATGTTATTTATTGGTACATTCGTGTTTTTTTTTCTTTTTCTTAAATGTTTGGATCTTTTTTATTTTATGGTGATAGCAAAATAAACTGGTTTTCTTTATTTCTTCCAAATCGATGATTTAGCCACGAGCCCCTCTTTAATTTAACCCTCAGGCGTCCGTTTAAATTTAGCAATAAAACTTAACTGTATGGCTTCAATTTGACCCTTGGATGTAGTTGAGCAATTTCGCTATATTGAGTTGAGGTAACGGTCAATTTGTGGGGTTGATTATAACCCCAGATTCAGTGATGCGTGTAGGTAGAGTAGATTGAGCCAGTGCTGGCCAGAATGGAATAATCTTAGATCATAGAAACAAGGGAGTTGTGCCAAGCCACTATTGAGTTTGATGATTTAACAATGTGATCATACAAATCCTTCTCTAATTTTTAATTTATCTAATGGATAGATCTCAGATCATAGAAACAAGGAGATATGCCATCATAGCAAATTAGTACCGGAACAACTGATGCCAATTTTAGTACATTTTTCGACACAATTTCGCGCATAATTAAGCGCTCCTTGTGAATAAAAAGATCTCCCACGCATTAAACATTCCGCACACACTTAATCTAACATTGTTAATCGTCACTCAACACTAGCACTAAACTAAAACACTGTATTTAGGTATACCATCGATTGTGTTCGGTTCGTCGCCAGCGCGTACGTTTTTAATATGAGTAATTTGCTCAAAATCAGGCATCAAGCTCGATAGCGCCTTGGCACTCTCCCTTGTTTCTATGATCTGAGGGATAGACCCTATCTTACATATTTTAATCTTTGGGTAGAATTGCTACCTGTACTGCTGTTAACTAAATATGTTATAACTGAACTATACAGGGTAAAATTAAAACCAGTGCGGATATTTTAGGAGGTGAAAGTACTCATGAATATGATCAACATTTATTATGGGACCGACACTGAACTATGAAAAAAACAGCTGTTCCATACATTTTGATCGTGTTGTAGTGCATTTTTGTAGGGAACAGCTGTTTTTTTTTTCATATTTCAGTGTCGGTCCCATAATAAATGTTGATCATATTCATGAGTACTTTCACCTCCTAAAATATCCGCACTGGTTTTAATTTTACCCTGTATAGTAGCGATCCCTAGAATGTGTAGATAAAACTATTAAAAATGTCATAATTTTCGTTAGAAAAAGACTTTTAATGAAACAATTTATTTTATACCATTCCCCCTCTAAAAAGCTTATTTTATTCACTGAAAACAGTGAATAAAAAGCACTTTTACTCACTGTTTTGATGTTTGAAAATGGAACACACCAATGTATTCGACCACAGATTTAAAGAACCTATGCTAGATGCGGCACGTTATTAGATTGTATGAAAACCGAACGTGTCATCTTTTTTATATCTACGATAACTTCACCCCAGCCATTTAGTGATGTGCTCAGAGTAAACAGAATTGTTTCAATCACTAAGCGTCACTGAGCTAACAGACTTTTTTTAGTACGAACAGTCGAACATGCAGGGCACGCTTGGTCGTGGCTTGCCGTATCTAGTGTAAGTGTAATCTGTGTATTCGACCTATATTGATGTGTTCTAAATTCAATTTGATTGGTCGACATTTTCGACAAGGAGTTTAGCATTAGAATAAAAACTGTTTTGTGTTCTTTGCTGTCCTTAGTAAATTGGCGCTATTTTGAATACTGTAAGTTGTACGAACACAAAGTTTAGTGTTACTTTAATCTTTAATTTTGTGTTTGTTTAGTGTTGTTCTAATCAATTAAAAATGCATTCTAGTGATGAAGATGTGTTAACACCTGAGTTTGTGAAAGAGAGGGCGGCCGATATAGTGGAAAGGTGGAAAGCTTGCTACCCAAAAAATCACGGCTGGTTTACATCAAAGCCAATTTAACTTTACTTTTTCTTCATTATTTGTATATTTTCACTTAAATCTTTCTTTTTCTCGTAGTCATGGTATAAAGTATAGTATGCAACTCTTGAATAAAACGGATTTATATCGAGGGCCATGAATCGCTCGCGTTGCTCAGGATTCTAACACTTGAATCACTCGCTACACTCGTGATTCAATCATCATGAATCACTCCCTACGGTCGTGATTCAATCGTTAGAATCCTTCACTAGCTCGTGATTCATCTATGGCCCTCGCTTTAAATCCGTCCTTTATTCACTAATTGCATAATATACTATTATCATCGCTAATTTTGAAAAATATAAAAAAACCGGACAAGTGCGAGTATGCCTCGCGCTCTAAGGGTTCCGAAATTAGACCATAGATGGCGCTACTGCATACTTCCAATGGCGCCATCTATGGGCAGATGGCTCCACTTATGGTCCGGTGACTGACGGCGGACAACAAAGTGATCCTATAAGGGTTCCGTTTTTCCTTTTGCGGTACGGAACCCTAAAAACGTAAATAATCAGCAGTTAGTCGAAGAACTCTGCACAGGACTACTATTAAACATTCCGACTATTAAAAATTCACTTGGAAAAAAACGTGTTCAGGAAAGCAGTTTGAAGGTGGGGGCCGCACCGTCGAGTAATAATCGAAAAGCGGGACTGAGACTGTCCCGCGCGGGACATTCAATTTTGGGCTAAAAAATCGGGACGTCCCGCCAAAATCGGGACGTCTGGCAAAGCTGCCCAGTAGGCCGGGAGCTCTGGGCATGTGCCCCACGTGCCCTCATAGTAAAGACGGAACTGGCAATAATGACACCTTTAAGGACGCAAGTAAAACTGCGTAGTTAGTGAAATATATTAATCTTTATTTTCAAAAAAACATTACCCCGATCATGAGTTTTTTTGACGTGTAGTATCGTTAACGTAAGCATATTTTGAATTGAAAATACACATTTGTTACACAATATTTATATAAATTAAATACTTAATTAATTTCTCTGTATTTTTTAAACTGTGCAAATTGTATAAAACTTTATCAAAATGTCCCAGGACTGCTGTATTTTAAATTCAAAATATGCTTACGTTAACGAAACTATACGTCAAAAAAACTCATGATAGGGGTAGAGTTTTTTGACGTATAGTATCGTAAATGTAAGCATATTATTTTGAATTGAAAATATACCTACGTTTGCTACACAATATTTATATAAATTAAATACCTACTTAATTAATTTCTCTGTATTTTTTAAATGTGCAAATTGTATAAAATTTTATCAAAATGTTCTAGGACTGTTGTATTTTAGATTTAAATTATGCTTTTAATGATACCATACGTCAAAATAACTCGTGATCGGCCCGCTGTGTTATGTGAACGAGTTTTTATTTATTTATTTATTTAAACTTCATGCAACAAAATATGTACATCGGCGGACTTAATGCCATAGGCATTCTCTACCAGTCAACCTTGTCTACCAGTCAACCTTGTACTATCGTTTTTAGTTTTCATTTAATGTGAGGTTGATACCTGAATCTAAAAGTTTCTGTGGTGGATTCACGATCGCTGAGGGATCGAACTGATGTTTCGTCAACGGTAGATGCGGGCGTAACCTGAAAATAAATAATTTTATTTGTATTGCTAAAGAAAAATAAAGAAAAGAAAGAAGAAATGAAAAGAAAGAAAAGAAAATATAATAGGCATAAACCTGAAAGTGTGTTTATTTGTTTGTTTGTTACTTGTGCACTGCAGGAGTTTGCTGTATTAATCAATATTTAAATGCAGATAGAAGAAATATGTCATAGGTTTGTCATACGTTTGTCATAATTGTCATTGTCATAGGAATCAGCTCTCTTTAGATCTAGATGTACGATATATTGAAATCCATCATGCTGTTCAGGCTATAGACGCGTGCCAAAGAAAAAGATATACAAACTTCTGGGGCAATCGTGTAAAAAGAAAAGAAATAAAGAAAGAAAGTAAAGAAAAAACATACTGCATGTGTATGTGGATGTTCAGTGGTGGTAACCACATTCTTATCAGACTCCTGACCACCAAATGGTAGCATGGTTGACTTGGAAGGTGTGTCAACCGGCCCCATGTTGTGTATTATCGAATGGACCAAGTTCCTGTCAAAGAGAGAAAAAGTGTGAGAAAAAAATAAGTGTAAAAAAAAAAATTAAGCACCACGTTTTTTAAACGGACTAAAAAGTATAAAATAATTTCTAAAAATATGAAAACGTGCATTCAATTATTTTTATTTTTATTTTTAGTCCTTATTATTGCATTGTCATCCAAATTACATAGGCATACCAAATTTCAGCTTAGTCCGATGACGCTTGAAAAATGATGCTTGAAAAATGAATTGCAAAATTTGTACTGAACAGACAGACAAGAAAGCGAATGAATAAAAACGTGGTAAAATTAGGAGAATTTCATGACTTGCGAGCGCAACCTGCCGAAGACTGGGTATACAACACCTCTCAACCTTTAGGTTGTGGCAGATCCAGAATTAGTTTTTGGGGGCTAAGAATTCATTCAAATATTTGGGGGCTATTCAAATAAAACACTAAATCACATACACTCAATTAATATTAAGAGGACAGGGGACTGAAGCCCCTGACTTAGGCCCACAGCCCCCCGCAAAAATGTCTCCAGCAGTCGCAGATCCCGAGGGGCTAAGGGCATGAAGTCCCAGCTTAGCACCCTAGCCCCCTTGGCCCCTAGTCCCCTAGCTTCGTAGCCCCCTTGCCTCCTAGCCCCCTAGCCCCCTAGCCCCCTCTGGATCCGCCACTGCCTTCAGGTAAAACCAGCTTAAAGTATACATGACCTCACCCAGCAAATTCATAGCCTAAATCCTTGAAGCTGTTCCGTTCGGCCACAGATAAAGCGTAGTTAAATGCTTTGTAACTATCTAGTATTTTGACTCGGTAGTAGTTTTCTTCAGGTTGATCTTCCTGCCTTCGATTTCCGTAAGCTTGATAGTAGCTGGAAGGTATACCATCATATTAGAACAGCCCTCGAACTTTTTAGAGTGCTCTTATCTCTTATATACAGATACTAGCACTTCGCCTGCGACTTCGTCCGCGTGGCCCACAGGAACTGTGCAGTCGGGATAAAAAGTAGCCTATGTTACTCAGTGATAATGTAGCTTTCTATTAGTGAAAGAATTTTTAAAATCGCTCCAGTAGTTTCGGCGCCTATTCGGTACAAACAAACAAAAAATCTTTCCTCTTTATAATATTAGTATAGATAGCTGTTCCCCGCGGTTTCACCCCCGTTGCTCGGCTCCTAAGGGTCGTAGCGTGACGTTTAATAGCCTATACTATTTGCCATGAATCTGGCTATCATATGATAGCCAGATTCATGGCAAATAGTATAGGCTTATAGAACGGGCTAATCTCGGAAACTACCAGTCGGATTCGAAAAAATCTTTTTGTATATACAAAAAGATTCCGAGATTAGCGCGTTCAAACAAACAAACAAACCCCTACCGTACCCCAAGGTAAGTTTACATAAACACTGTCTATTGTTTATGTAAAGTACTTACCTATTTTTTGAATGATTTTCTTTGATAAAACCCGGCTGTTTATTTGAGAATTCGGTAAAATAATAAGTGTTTTAAAAGGGTTCCGTCGTCAAAAAGTTTGAGAGCCGTTGACTTACAGCATAGCAGGCGTTGAGTCGTCAAAGCTCTTAGTAACTCCTACGAGGTCATTCACCCGCTGTGTCATCTTCCCATGGTAGAAATGAAGTACTTGGAGACTCATCTCTTTCACATACACTTTGAGGTCATTCATCTGAGAAAATGTTATTAAATTGAATAAATAAAAAAAGCAGTAATAAACCATGTGCTTCCCACAGCGAAGGTTCGAGTTCGATCCCGAGGCAGGCACCGCTGACTTTTTGAAGAAATTAATTATCACTTGCTTTAACGGTGAAGGAAAACATCGCGTCGTGAGAAATCCTGCATGCCTGAAAATTCTCCATAAAGTTCTTGAAGGTGTGTGAAGTCTGCCAACCCGCACTTGGCCAGCATGGTGGACTTTTGAGTTTGGTACGGGGCGCCCATGAAGCAAATATAACCTCTGTGGGGGCGCCATTAGGCTGGCATTGTCCTTTGGTAGGCGTATGTAATTTGGATGACAATGCAATAATATATTAATAGTTAGATGTTATGAGGTAATAATAAGTAGTATTTTTTATCTATTCATTCATACCTTATCAGTCAATATCTTGAGATAATCGGGAGTCTTCCTGAATCTTCTCAAAACAGACTTAAAATCTTCTCCGTACAGTTTAATTGCTTCTGTCTCAACATCATACTTACGTCCATTTGACATTAAACACGGTAATACTAGAAATAATCTATACTATAGCAATGTTGCAGCCAGTGGCGTATGTTAAATTTGGCGCCCTGGGCCTATAAGGTTTGTCGCCCCATAAATTAACGAAAATACCGGCTAAGTGCGTGTCAGACTACGCACAGTTCTGCAAAAAGCTGAGCGCAAGGGGCGGCGCGAAAGGAGGCCATGCCGCCCCTCACAGTCTGCCGCCCCGGGCCATGCCCCCCATGGCCCTAGGGTAAATACACCACTGCGCTACTGCATACTTCCAATGGCGCCATCTATGGGCAGATGGCTCCACTTATGGTCCGGTGACTGACGGCGGACAACAAAGTGATCCTATAAGGGTTCCGTTTTTCCTTTTGCGGTACGGAACCCTAAAAACGTAAATAATCAGCAGTTAGTCGAAGAACTCTGCACAGGACTACTATTAAACATTCCGACTATTAAAAATTCACTTGGAAAAAAACGTGTTCAGGAAAGCAGTTTGAAGGTGGGGGCCGCACCGTCGAGTAATAATCGAAAAGCGGGACTGAGACTGTCCCGCGCGGGACATTCAATTTTGGGCTAAAAAATCGGGACGTCCCGCCAAAATCGGGACGTCTGGCAAAGCTGCCCAGTAGGCCGGGAGCTCTGGGCATGTGCCCCACGTGCCCTCATAGTAAAGACGGAACTGGCAATAATGACACCTTTAAGGACGCAAGTAAAACTGCGTAGTTAGTGAAATATATTAATCTTTATTTTCAAAAAAACATTACCCCGATCATGAGTTTTTTTGACGTGTAGTATCGTTAACGTAAGCATATTTTGAATTGAAAATACACATTTGTTACACAATATTTATATAAATTAAATACTTAATTAATTTCTCTGTATTTTTTAAACTGTGCAAATTGTATAAAACTTTATCAAAATGTCCCAGGACTGCTGTATTTTAAATTCAAAATATGCTTACGTTAACGAAACTATACGTCAAAAAAACTCATGATAGGGGTAGAGTTTTTTGACGTATAGTATCGTAAATGTAAGCATATTATTTTGAATTGAAAATATACCTACGTTTGCTACACAATATTTATATAAATTAAATACCTACTTAATTAATTTCTCTGTATTTTTTAAATGTTCAAATTGTATAAAATTTTATCAAAATGTTCTAGGACTGTTGTATTTTAGATTTAAATTATGCTTTTAATGATACCATACGTCAAAATAACTCGTGATCGGCCCGCTGTGTTATGTGAACGAGTTTTTATTTATTTATTTATTTAAACTTCATGCAACAAAATATGTACATCGGCGGACTTAATGCCATAGGCATTCTCTACCAGTCAACCTTGTCTACCAGTCAACCTTGTACTATCGTTTTTAGTTTTCATTTAATGTGAGGTTGATACCTGAATCTAAAAGTTTCTGTGGTGGATTCACGATCGCTGAGGGATCGAACTGATGTTTCGTCAACGGTAGATGCGGGCGTAACCTGAAAATAAATAATTTTATTTGTATTGCTAAAGAAAAATAAAGAAAAGAAAGAAGAAATGAAAAGAAAGAAAAGAAAATATAATAGGCATAAACCTGAAAGTGTGTTTATTTGTTTGTTTGTTACTTGTGCACTGCAGGAGTTTGCTGTATTAATCAATATTTAAATGCAGATAGAAGAAATATGTCATAGGTTTGTCATACGTTTGTCATAATTGTCATTGTCATAGGAATCAGCTCTCTTTAGATCTAGATGTACGATATATTGAAATCCATCATGCTGTTCAGGCTATAGACGCGTGCCAAAGAAAAAGATATACAAACTTCTGGGGCAATCGTGTAAAAAGAAAAGAAATAAAGAAAGAAAGTAAAGAAAAAACATACTGCATGTGTATGTGGATGTTCAGTGGTGGTAACCACACTCTTATCAGACTCCTGACCACCAAATGGTAGCATGGTTGACTTGGAAGGTGTGTCAACCGGCCCCATGTTGTGTATTATCGAATGGACCAAGTTCCTGTCAAAGAGAGAAAAAGTGTGAGAAAAAAATAAGTGTAAAAAAAAAAATTAAGCACCACGTTTTTTAAACGGACTAAAAAGTATAAAATAATTTCTAAAAATATGAAAACGTGCATTCAATTATTTTTATTTTTATTTTTAGTCCTTATTATTGCATTGTCATCCAAATTACATAGGCATACCAAATTTCAGCTTAGTCCGATGACGCTTGAAAAATGATGCTTGAAAAATGAATTGCAAAATTTGTACTGAACAGACAGACAAGAAAGCGAATGAATAAAAACGTGGTAAAATTAGGAGAATTTCATGACTTGCGAGCGCAACCTGCCGAAGACTGGGTATACAACACCTCTCAACCTTTAGGTTGTGGCAGATCCAGAATTAGTTTTTGGGGGCTAAGAATTCATTCAAATATTTGGGGGCTATTCAAATAAAACACTAAATCACATACACTCAATTAATATTAAGAGGACAGGGGACTGAAGCCCCTGACTTAGGCCCACAGCCCCCCGCAAAAATGTCTCCAGCAGTCGCAGATCCCGAGGGGCTAAGGGCATGAAGTCCCAGCTTAGCACCCTAGCCCCCTTGGCCCCTAGTCCCCTAGCTTCGTAGCCCCCTTGCCTCCTAGCCCCCTAGCCCCCTAGCCTCCTCTGGATCCGCCACTGCCTTCAGGTAAAACCAGCTTAAAGTATACATGACCTCACCCAGCAAATTCATAGCCTAAATCCTTGAAGCTGTTCCGTTCGGCCACAGATAAAGCGTAGTTAAATGCTTTGTAACTATCTAGTATTTTGACTCGGTAGTAGTTTTCTTCAGGTTGATCTTCCTGCCTTCGATTTCCGTAAGCTTGATAGTAGCTGGAAGGTATACCATCATATTAGAACAGCCCTCGAACTTTTTAGAGTGCTCTTATCTCTTATATACAGATACTAGCACTTCGCCTGCGACTTCGTCCGCGTGGCCCACAGGAACTGTGCAGTCGGGATAAAAAGTAGCCTATGTTACTCAGTGATAATGTAGCTTTCTATTAGTGAAAGAATTTTTAAAATCGCTCCAGTAGTTTCGGCGCCTATTCGGTACAAACAAACAAAAAATCTTTCCTCTTTATAATATTAGTATAGATAGCTGTTCCCCGCGGTTTCACCCCCGTTGCTCGGCTCCTAAGGGTCGTAGCGTGACGTTTAATAGCCTATACTATTTGCCATGAATCTGGCTATCATATGATAGCCAGATTCATGGCAAATAGTATAGGCTTATAGAACGGGCTAATCTCGGAAACTACCAGTCGGATTCGAAAAAATCTTTTTGTATATACAAAAAGATTCCGAGATTAGCGCGTTCAAACAAACAAACAAACCCCTACCGTACCCCAAGGTAAGTTTACATAAACACTGTCTATTGTTTATGTAAAGTACTTACCTATTTTTTGAATGATTTTCTTTGATAAAACCCGGCTGTTTATTTGAGAATTCGGTAAAATAATAAGTGTTTTAAAAGGGTTCCGTCGTCAAAAAGTTTGAGAGCCGTTGACTTACAGCATAGCAGGCGTTGAGTCGTCAAAGCTCTTAGTAACTCCTACGAGGTCATTCACCCGCTGTGTCATCTTCCCATGGTAGAAATGAAGTACTTGGAGACTCATCTCTTTCACATACACTTTGAGGTCATTCATCTGAGAAAATGTTATTAAATTGAATAAATAAAAAAAGCAGTAATAAACCATGTGCTTCCCACAGCGAAGGTTCGAGTTCGATCCCGAGGCAGGCACCGCTGACTTTTTGAAGAAATTAATTATCACTTGCTTTAACGGTGAAGGAAAACATCGCGTCGTGAGAAATCCTGCATGCCTGAAAATTCTCCATAAAGTTCTTGAAGGTGTGTGAAGTCTGCCAACCCGCACTTGGCCAGCATGGTGGACTTTTGAGTTTGGTACGGGGCGCCCATGAAGCAAATATAACCTCTGTGGGGGCGCCATTAGGCTGGCATTGTCCTTTGGTAGGCGTATGTAATTTGGATGACAATGCAATAATATATTAATAGTTAGATGTTATGAGGTAATAATAAGTAGTATTTTTTATCTATTCATTCATACCTTATCAGTCAATATCTTGAGATAATCGGGAGTCTTCCTGAATCTTCTCAAAACAGACTTAAAATCTTCTCCGTACAGTTTAATTGCTTCTGTCTCAACATCATACTTACGTCCATTTGACATTAAACACGGTAATACTAGAAATAATCTATACTATAGCAATGTTGCAGCCAGTGGCGTATGTTAAATTTGGCGCCCTGGGCCTATAAGGTTTGTCGCCCCATAAATTAACGAAAATACCGGCTAAGTGCGTGTCAGACTACGCACAGTTCTGCAAAAAGCTGAGCGCAAGGGGCGGCGCGAAAGGAGGCCATGCCGCCCCTCACAGTCTGCCGCCCCGGGCCATGCCCCCCATGGCCCTAGGGTAAATACACCACTGGTCGCAGCCAGTGTAGGGCGTAGTTAACTACAATGTTGTAATCTGATTACTAACTACGATTAAAAGTAGTTAACTACATGTAGTTAACTACTTGTAGTTATGATTACATGTAACTTAACTACATGTAATCAAACTACATTAAGTAGTTGTTAATTTGATTGCTGTAATCTAGTAGTTATGATTACTGATTATTTAAGTTTTATGAACTTATATTTTGCAATTAAATAAACATGTAATGTGTAGTAATCAGTGGCGAAGGGTGAATTTTTGTAAGAGGGAAGCCGAGCTACAAATGCTTACTAAACCTGGCCACGAAACCTAATTCTTGTTTACCTAATAAAATGTCTATAGACCGTTTCATTCATCATCATCATCATCGAAATAATTATCATCGAAATCATCATCATCGAAATCATCATCATTGAACTCATCATCATCGAAATCATCATCATAGAAATCATCATCATCGAAATCATCATCATGATCATCATCGAAATAGAAATCATCATCATGATCATCATCGAAATAGAAATCATCATCATGATCATCATCGAAATAGAAATCATCATCATCGAAATCATCATCATTGAAATCATCATCATAGAAATCATCATCATCGAAATCATCATCATCAAAATCATCATCGAAAATTCGAAATCATCATCATCATCGAAATCATCATCATCATCATCGAAATTGAAATCATCATCATCGAAATCATCATCATTGAAATCATCATCATCGAAATTGAAATCATCATCATCATCGAAATCATCATCGAAAATTCGAAATCATCATCATCATCGAAATCATCATCATCGAAATCACCATCATCATCGAAATCATTATCATCATCATCGAAATCATCGAAACCATATCGCGATTTAGAAAGTAACAACGCCATCCAGTTACTTTATTAATAAGTACCGTACATGAACTTTTATAATGACGCAACATCATTTTAAATCTGTAGTTATAAAAAGTAATCAAGTAATCGTGATTGCAACTACAATTAGTAGTTAGTAATCAAAGTTTCTAACTACATTTTTCGATTTTTTTATGTAGTTAGTAGTTATGATTACTAACTACTTTATGTAGTCGTAGTTAGTAATCAGTAGTTAGATTACATTTTGCCCAATACTGGTCGCAGCCAAATTGTAGAATTCAGTGAATCACATAACATCTAGCCATTTTTAAAAACAGAGCCGTTTTGTATTACGGCGGATCAACGCTTGATTGTCATTGCGATACGTTCTACAATAATACCCACGTGTAGCCGCATTGTAAATAAGTTGCAATGTAGAATATATTGCCGTTCTTAAGTAATCGGCTGATCCTTTACAGCTCGCGCAGCTGCCGCGGCACCGCTCGCTTCGCTCGCTCGGCTCGTGCATTGCATGATCATTGTTCAAACATAACCTTTTTTTGCGGGTGCCTCTAAGAGCACGTTAAACAGTCCCGGTTGTCATTCGAATATCTGTGACAGTCGTTACGGATAGTCAGGAGCCCAAGTCTGACAACTGGTCTAACATTCGAATACCGGTATTTCCCAATAATTGGGTTGTGGAGGTCAGATGGCAGTCGCTCCATGTATAAAATTGATATTCAGCCGCAACCAGTTTGACTGGAAGCCGACAATCTAGTTTGGAAAGTTAAAAATGTATAACTTACTAAAAGAAAATATAATACACAATTTTAAAATTATGTTGTATTTCATCGCACTGCACTTTATTCAAAACAATAACAATATAATTTTGTAATAAAAAAGGTGAACAATAAAATATTTTTATTTTATTTTTTACGATTGTGACGTAATAAAAACTTAACGGTTATTTCGCCAATAAATACGGTTTCGTCACAAGCATTGCTATGTTCCCGGTTTGTGTATGTGTCACACACGCTTTTGGAAGAACTTTTTCCAGATTTTTCTGTTATTCAACGTTTTATGCGGTTTTTCATCATCATCTCATGGTCTATTTTTTGTCTCAATTTCATCTCTATTATCTTTATCTTTTGGTCCGCTATCATCTTTCCAGTTTGATTCTATTTTCCAATTATTTGAATTCGACCTTTCAGGACTTTTATTGTCGGGTTCGTATGGTTTTTCTTTATTGTATTCATAATGTTTGTCCCAAGCTTCTTTTTTGGCCCACGAGGCTTCTTTTTTAGCCCACGAGGCTTCTTTTTTAGCCCATGAGAAGTTTTCTCTTGCCAGCTGTTTTTCTTTTTTTTGGTAATCATCTCTATCATCATTAATTTCTTCGATCATTTTAGTGTAACTGTTTCCGTCTGTTCTAGAGTTGAAATGTTCAAAATCATTATTTTGTGGACTATTTTCTCTATAACCATTCATGTGTGCCTTTTCTTCGCTTTTGGGTTCATCTTTTTCTCGAGGCTTCTGAGGAATATTGAAATTATTTGATATTTTCTCATATTCGTTACTTTTTACCATCTTCGGTGAATCACCGAAAGGTTTTCTTCCTTATGATTCTCATTTTCCCTGTTATTAAGATCTGTGTCTTCTGAAAATTGCTTTTCGTCATCGTCATCTGGAAAACTTGTCACTTCTTTATGTTCTATTTCATTGGGTAGTAATAATTGATCTAATAAATCATCAGCATTGTTGTTAGCTTCTATTGATGCAGCATCATGCTCGGCTGTAAAAGTAATTATTGGTATACAAACATTACTCCTATATTCTCTAAAGGCGTAGGCAGAGGTTTATAGTACCCACGTTTTGCCAGTTAAATTATTTATGTCCCATAATATAGGGGAGGGCCTGTTTCTAAAAACTGACCACAAATCCAGATTACTAGGATTGATAATATTATTAGGAAGTTTCATAAAGGTTCCAAAAGTTTCCTAGATTACGTTAACGGAAAATCATCAAAATTGGTTCAGTAGTTTTTAAGAAAATTGCCGACATACAAACTGGGCCCAAGTCTGCTAATGCAATTATCATAATCGTGTCAGAATGGTCTCTCAATGACATCGTTTTGACCAATGACGAAAGAGATAGTCTTACGGCTCAAATACACCAAATCCGTCATCGTACGAACTTTGCTCGTACGACGACGGCCGAACTCGGACGATTGAATCAAACACTTGTAAATCATAGAGAGCCAACACGACCGATTTTGTCCGATTTGTCGGCCGATGGCGGACGTGTTGGTGTACGCGCTCTCTATGATTTACAAGTGTCAAATACATCGTACGAACAAAGTTCGTACGATGTATTTGAGCCGTTACTCTTAACCAATGACCGCTTAGGTTTTGACAGTTATGGTGTCATTACTAATCGAATACAGAAACTTTGTTTTTTTTTTTGTAATCGGTTAAAAAGAGACGTTCGTCAAAATCAAATTCCTGCACATATCTTTTGGAATGTTTCTTTTTAATTTTCAATGAACTTATTAAATATTCGGAATAGATGGATGTTTCGTAAGATGGTTTTCTGTAAAAAATACATTGCTGTACCAGCTTCTTAAGAAAAATCTACGAGTATACCTACTTAATGTTACAAAGCCAAAGAGTGTGTATGTTTGTTTAACGCTAATATCTGGAACCACCAGTTGGATTCAAAAAAATCTTTCTGTATGTGATAGCCAAATTCATGAGGAATCGTATAGGTTATTTAATATCACGCTACGACCCTTAGGAGCCGAGCAACGGGGGTGAAACCGCGGAAAACAGTAATAGTCGCATGAAATAAACCGGACAAGTGCGAGTACGCCTCGCGCCTTGAAGGTTCCGAAATATACAATAGCGCCATCTATGCCGTATCTTGATCATAGATGGCGCTACTGCATACTGGCAGTGGCGCCATCTATGAGCAAATAGCTCCACTCATGTTCATGACAGACGGACAACAAAGTGATCCTATAAGGGTTCCGTTTTTCCTCTTGAGGTACGGAACCCTAAAAACGACGTATACTCACCGAATATCTTTCTTTTTCTTCTTCTGCTTCTTAGCGTATTCTTCCAGAACTTCAGGGTTATCAGACATGGTACTGGATGCTATCTGCTAGGTTTTGAAAGTACTGCGCTTCAGTTTTGTGTTCCGTTGACTGCTGTATTTGATACGTTCTATCAAACCATGGATTAATGTATTCTAAGGGCCAAGTTCACCGACAAGATAACAGTCCGTTGAATTGAAAACGGCTGTTTATCATATCTTTTTCTATACAAAAAGTCTTGTTAAACGGCCGTTTTCAATTTATCAGACTGTTATCTTGTCGGTGAACTTAGACCTAATTCGTTTAACTGCATTCTTCTTTTATTTTGACCTGTAGGACATAACATTGCGCCAATATTCTTCGAAAGGTTAGGCAGGGGTGTATAGTAATTCAATTTTCATGCATAGCATAAGCATAATCGGCCTATAATGTTCCCACTGCTGGGTCACAGGCCTCCTCTGTGAGAAGGAGTAGGCCGTAGTCCACCACGCGGGCCCAGTGCGGGTTGATGGACGTCACATGTCTTCGAATTTTTGGTTCTAGGACATGCCGGTTTCCTCACGATGTTTTCCTTCACCGTTAGAGCAAGTGATAATTAATTTCTAATACGCACATGACTTCGAAAAGTCAGCGGTGCGTGCCTCGGGATCGGACTCGAACCACTCGCCGTGGGAGGCACATGGTTAGACCACTAGGCTATCACTGCTACCAGAGGTATAGAAAAGGACATAGGGTACCTTTCATCCAGAAAAAAGTACTGTTCCCGAGACTTTTTCTCGGGAACAGTACAATAACTTTCGACGGTCAAAATTGCTTTAGGAAGTTTAAGACGCTAGATGACGCTACGATAGGGCTGCCATACGTCCCGGTACACCGGGACATGTCCCGGTTTGAAGCCTTGTGTCCCAGTGTCCCGATCAGTAACTCTGCTGTCCCGGTTTGGTAGTTAGACGTGTATAAGTAATTAAGTACACGAAAGAAAAGCATAAATATGTGAAAACTCTTTGCAATCACAGGCCACAATGCTCATGTGGAATGTTTGTTTTCATAACCTCATCGCAATTCGCAGTGGACGAAAAAACGAAAAGGGTGAAAAACAATGACGTATTATATATAAGGTGCTATAAAAATATCTGCCACGGCTGCAATGGGAGACAGTATTGTGTTTATAGATCACAATAGTAAAGATAAATTATTGATTATTTTGTCATATTTTCAAAAAAAAAAAATTACGTATAAATTTTAGTAGATTAGGTAGTAACGAACTAGTCAGCTGATATCAGTTTTCATTCACAGAACAGTACCCTTATTCCGAGTTAAATAGAAATCTATACTCGACGCGTTAACCATAACTCGACCGAATTAAAAAGTTTACTGTCAGACGGCCTATTTTACACACTAGCGCTGCCCCGCGGAAATAGCGAAAACCAAGAGGGTTTTTTCACTTCCATTCCGCGGGGTGGCGCCAGTATCGCTGGCTTTTTCTTGGCAAGGGCCATACAGGAATAACACGTTTATCGTTCGAATCTCGTAACGAGATTAACTTGACAACTCTGCGATATAATAAACTAAATCTAAATATACATAACCATAAACAGTAAAAGAAGTGAATAGACAGAGAATTTTGAAAGTAGTGCGCCCCGATGAGATCAAGTATTTAAGTAGGTATGGAGCGGAGAAAGGATTGTACATACAAGCGCAGTTTTAGCGGTGAATGCAACCCCTTCTCAAAAACCAACCAGACGCAAAAATCTTAAGACTTAGCTCAGAGTAATAGTGAGCCTTGGATAGATTGCAGTCTATGTGAATCCTTAGATTTTAACCCTGCTACTTATGGAAATCGTAATAGTGTAAGTTTCAAATATAAACTGTACCTACGTTAATTTAATATAAATGTATAGAAAGTAGCGCTGCTGGTGTCAATTAGCGTGATACAAAAATATAGAGTATTTATCAAAAAGTTTTCTGTTCAGGGAAACGGATGTCACATGATGTCATCTATTATCACTAATCACTAGTGTCACTTTAGTATGACCAGTAAGAAACAGTTACCCTTGTCTTTAGATATATGTATTATTTTGGATTATGTTACAATTACAACGTAATATCAAAATGTTTATGAATAACTACTTATTGAATCACGTGAAAAATAGTTGCAATTGAAACACGTATTTTGTTGATGGCACCAAAAATTCTGTACAGATTTGGATGTAATTTAGCAGTGAGGTAGATTAAGTCCCAGAATAGCACCAGTCCCATATGAGCGAAACCCCACGACTGAAAATCGTTAGTTATTCATATCAAACTGTAAATAAATATTTATATAATTTGAGCGATCTGATATGAAATATTAGATTAAACACCTTGTAACACTATACATAGTAACAATGACAAAGAATGACATTTAAAGATGGCAGTAATCGATATTTCCAAAAATATTGATTAAAAAACTTCGTGTATGTCAATACCTACTTTAAGTGTGGGCTGTTCAATGACTAAGTAGACTCATTGCCGATATCGATACTATAAAAAACTACAAGATTTAAAATAAATGTTTTATTAATTATCACAAATCGTTAATTAATTTCTACGAAATACAGAGCTGGGATTTTCGGTACTTTCTTTACTCACAGTGTTATTATCAGAGCTGCAAGATAAACAAGACTATCTTGCCACAAAAATATCGAAACCTCTTAAATTATACTGCACAGAAGAAATAAAAAGTCAATTGTTTTCTCTAAAATTAATAAGGAATCTTCCATTTTTGTGAGCCTTACATAAAAGTCTGATTTCCAAGAGGAAAACTGACATTTTGTTACCTGTATATCTGTTTGCAAAAATAAAAAACATTTGTTTCATAATACCATCTATAAAACTCAAAAACACATCCATGATAGAAAAAAAATTCAGACGCATTCGATTATGGTAACGTTTACTTTTGGTGTTTGTCACGGGTATTGTAGGAGTCAGTAAAACCGACTGTTGTGAGGTTAGGTTCTAAGTTATTCTCTGCAATTCTAAGCATTTCGACCACTGATTAATTGCGGGCCGTAACCGCAAGTTCACCAGCCCAGAAGAGCTGCAAGAGCAGCGGAAACAATAAGAACTGAAACAAAAGTTATAAATAAATAAAATATAACATCAGCCCTTTTTTATAAACTGTCCCACTGCTGGGCACGGGCCTCCTCTCAGAATGAGAGGGAGTAGGCCATAGTGCACCACGCTGGTCAAGTGCGGGTTGGCAGACTTCACACACCTTCAAGAACTTTATGGAGAACTGTCAGGCATGCAGGTTTCCTCACGATGTTTTCCTTTACCGTTAAAGCAAGTGATAATTTCTAATACGCACATGACTCCAAAAAAGTCAGCGGTGCGTGCCTCGGGATCGAACTCGAACCATTTGCCGTGGGAGGCACATGGTTAGACCACTAGGCTATCACTGCATTCAAAACAAAAGTTAGTGGTTCATTAATCTTATGTGATTTGTCCATGATGCAATTAGAGCAACTCATAAATTCGATGCCAATGCCTTTGATACACAAAAGATAAATAACATTACAAGGTAGTTTTAAGTACTACCTACCTACTTAATTATTGTGTGATAATTAAATATTATGTTTGTTTCCAATAAACCCTTATTGTAAAATAACTTTGCGGCTAACATAACACGGCGGCGACTATACAAGTGTGTAGCCGCACTTCTATGGACATGTTAAGGAACCCTACACTGTGCGTGGACCGAGACGCAAGTGGCCGGTTCTATTTCTTAATGCACACCTAATTCCTTAGCATTCTGAAAACATATTTTTTTTAAAGTAGTAAGGTATACCTATGTAATTCTTGATTATTTTCAATTCATTCATACATTTATAAAAATAAAAACTTTATCGATATCGATACAGTACAATAGTAGCTGTCTTTGTTTCTACACGTTTGTTTACAAAATAAATAGGCAATGATGAAAAAATACATTTATAGCAAAACTAAACTGTAAATTTCTAAACTCACACTGAAAATATTGTACCTACCTATATGGATTAACACAACAAATTTATTAGGATTTTTTTATTTATTGTACACTTAATGTAAACGAATAGGTAGGTACTAACCTGTGAAATGGTAACTGAGATTGATTTTTGGTCTTACACAAACCGCACTACATAATTATAACACAGAAACACATTGAGCTACAAGCCCCTGATCATCTCCAAACATAATAATTACAGTAGCAATGAGTCTACGTGTATCTCGAAAATTGTAAATAAATAAAATAACACGGTTATTTGTCATTTGGCAGAAAATTTGCACGGTCACTTGACAGCAAAGGAAGCAAAGAGAAAAGAAGTTTAATACAATGATATCAAGGAGTGTTTACGTAAGACAATAATTATTTATGGCGAATATGTGTCATAGATGACAGGGCGCCACAATATCCATGCGATTAAGAACACAATAACCATTGGACAGGAACACATGAAAAATGCCTACCTACCTATATGAAATTCAGAATACATATTGCTTCTTCTTATATTTCTGTCACTGTCTATCACTGTCAAACTGACAAGACTTTAATATCGTAATCTTTGGACTACACAAGCTAACGACCGTGTTTTGCGTCCCGTATTTAATACTAGCATTTCCCCGCGGTTTCACTTGCTTTGCTTTTTCACTTTGCTCGGCTTTCAAAGGTCGTAGGGTGATGTTAAATAGCCTATACGATTCCTTATGAATCCGAAACCGACTAGTAGTTCCAGAGATACGCGCGTTCAAATAAACAAACAAACTCTTCAGCTTTATAATATTAGTATAGATGTCCATGCAATCGATAGACGCTAGCGACAGCGTAAAACTCAGAATCCAAAGTATGAGTACGTATTACGCGGTCGCTAGCGACTATAGATTTAACCCTTAACTACCCACTATCGTTTTAAAAGTTTGTATTGTTTACTAACATACAATTGTTTGTTACCGAACGTCAAAGTTCAGCTTAACACTCTTGGAGTCAGTGGCTTGTTATACATGTTAGCCATCTTATTAGAACTAATTCAAATACGACCACCACTACCATTGTGACGTCACTGTGTGACGTTTCATATTGCTCAGACAGGATTCCTTAGAACATAATTATATGCCCCTGGAGGCGTATAGCGGTGAATCATCAAATAACATTTTCCACCACTTTTTACGGGGGGCGAGGTGAGCACGTACAGCACACTGCGGAAATTTGACAATACCACACAGACACAGGCTTACAGATTGTACTTAAATAAAACCATGTTCTTAAATTTCAACTGTCTAGTACGTTACGTTACGTTTGTCCAGCGTTGAATAGGCGATGAAATTAATTCGCAAGAAGTGGACGAGCGGATTCACAATATCGTGCATTGAATACCATCTACGGGGTGTCCCACGGCTATGCCACATGGAGGGAAAGTACTTTAAATATTGGAGATATGAAGTTTTGCTTCAGAGAAACTTCACTTTTAATTTTTAGAATTAAGTAGGTAATACTGCATTCAAAGATTTTTTAAAAGTTGCTTGTTTCATCTGGGAATCGAACCGACTAAACGTGAAAAAATATATTTTTATGATGCCGATTGAGAGGGTTAATTGTAAGCATTAATTCCTTCTGAGTAACATGGCACCTATCTTAAATTACAGGAACACCGTAATATTTTTTTTTCAAATTCCTCTACTGTCTAGCCTAGCGCATAGCCAAGATGCATTCAAATAGTATTTTATTGCATTTATCTTGCACATTTCAGGAAAACAGTCTAAAAAAGTACTTAATAGCAAATATAATTAAAGCTATATATGAAAAGCGACACGAAAAGTTATTTTAATAAATTCTTTTCCTAAATTTAGATGTAAATTTTCGCCATGTTATTTTCATTTAAGACACTATGTTACTTAGAAGGAATTAATGCTTATAATTAACCCTCTCAATCGGCATCATAAAAATATAGTATGTTCTTCTTTGCACATTAATTTGGTCGGTTCGATTCCCAGATGAAGCAAGTAACTTTTTAAAAATCTTTGAATGCAGTATTGCTTAATTTTAAAAATAAAGTAGTGTTCATGTAGCAAAACTTCCTAACTATAATATTTAAAGTACTTTTCCTCCATGTGGCACAGCCGTGGGACAACCTGTATAACAAAATTGTGATATAATTTCAACAACGCCTATTCAACGCGGTACAAACGTGACGTCACTTATGTATCAGAAAGAATATACTGTATACTACAATACAATACACCTATTTTTTGCATGCATCGGGTTGGGACAGTAACTGTCATAAGTATTAGGTAATCATAATAAACCAGTCTAGTCGGCGCAGACCTGCCGGGCTAACATGCACGCCGCGACAAATTTTGTCGACTGTTTTGTCTCGCTCTTACTCGTGCGAATTACTGCGAATACGAGACAAAAGCACGATAAAAGCGTCGACAAAATTTTGTCGCGGCGCGCATGTTAGGCGCTCTGGTCGAGTTTTCGATAGTGCCCACAATTTTATGGGCAACGACCCAGTTACGGGCAGTTATTTTATTTATTTATTAACACTCGGGGGTGATACGTGATTGTACGTCATAGTAAATAGAAAACTTTAGCTATAGAGCCTTTCTTATAGGAAGTCTTTTCGACGCTATGTTGGCTCCCCTGTCACTTTGTCTAGGTCTTGAACGTTTTATGTATTTTTTAGATTTAAGTGTCAAAGTAAGGCCTGGGACACTAAAAAATGGTAAAAGAGCATTGATGCTAAAATAAAACTTGCAACCGTCTAAAACGTTGTAATATAGGTATTGCCATTCAGAGCTAACGAAGTCCAGTATCTAGTCGAAGGGACTTCTTATGTGAAACGCTCTATTGCTATAATTTTTATGTTCTTACTTACACGTTCGCGGACGGTACCAGTTAAATCTGTGTTCTAAAATGACACAATACATTTTCATATAAATATATTTGACGTTTAAGTACGTAGCATAATATGGGATGTTTTAAAAACTTTATGACAAACGTTTTGTCACGTCATCGATTACATAGGTTTTGCCATTATTAGTACAACCTGCAACTAATTAGATGTCTTATGGACACAAGACATAATATCTCGTAGGTATATCTTTATTCGTTCCAAAGTCCCAATCATCGTCCTGGAACTGTTCTACCTTGATTTATCCCTATCGAAATCCTCAAAAATCCTCATCGGATTTGTCTTGCGCTTTTACGTCAAAAACAAACAAAAGAGCCCGTAAGACACCATTTTCATATCATAAGTTTGTTTATAACATAATTCACAACAAAGTAACAATAAAATAATAACGTAAACTTAATACCTAATGATGCTTTTGTCTCGAAGTTTACGACAAACCGCTCCTGCGACGCTAAAATGCGCGCGCACCCCTCCCGTGACACAATCTGACTAAATGTAGAGACGCAGGAGGCGCGCGGGACGTATAATCACGTTGTGCGTATTACACGTACGTGTGTGTATGTAGCGTTGCCGCAAATTGCCAACGACACTTTTTTGAAATGGTCAAAAACTGATTCTTTATGACAGTAAAGCTGAGTTTTATATGTTGAGAACATGGTCCACATAATTGAATTTTTACTTGAAAGTTTATAGGAAATAAACGTTCCGGCTTACACGATCTTTTGTTTTTGAACGGCATGGTACGTTGGTTGTGCCATATCAAAATTATACATTATGACGTACAATCACGTACTACCCGCGAGTGTTAATAATTAAATAAAATAACTGCCTGTAATTGTGTCGTACACCCTATAGAAATGTTGGATTTTGACACAATGACAGATAAGAATAGAAAATTCAAGTGGTCTCAACCAACTAGACTGAATTAATATTATTATTTTCTTTATTTATTTTAGGGTTCCGTATCTCAAAAAGGAAAAACGGAATCTTTATAGGATCACTTTGTCGTCCGAGACAACGGCGATAGATGGCGATACTAAAAAAATAACTACTTATAAAATATGTTGTGTAATAAGTAGTAGATTTATTAATAGCATTGATTCGTCATTTAACCTATAAAGTAGCTAAGCGGCAAATCACCGTATAACATTTTCTGCCATTTTTTGCGGAGGGCGAGGTGAACACGTATAGCACACACTACGGAAATTTGATAATCACACACAGATACATGCTTGCAGATTATACCTACTTAAATAAAACATGTTGATGCATAATTTATACATACATGTGATAGGAAATTCCATGGTTTCGCAGATTTGAAGTAGCAGACCACCTTTTATAAGAGAATCATCGTAATACGATGTAAAATTATACAGCTATCGCGCATGATTTAGTTTTATATGGCCTCATCGGTTAAATGGCCAGTGCACATAGATAATAATGTCTTAGGTTTTCGCGAATATTACACATTGCGATAAAACAAGTTAAAACGGATTAAATCGCGTATATTACTGATTTTTTTTCCTGACGTTTCGAACACTTTGCAGCGACAAAAAATATTTTCAATCTACCGGCACAAGATTTTTTAATTATACTTAATCGATATTATTCGATTCATATTCGTTTCGATGAACACAATAATCGCTCACGGTGTCTTGATGTTTTGCAGTATGATATGAAGTTTGGGACTTGATTATTTTTAGAACAGAATTCCAAACAGGTGGTACTTGCCAACCATCCTCTCTATTGAAATTAGGATATTTTTATCATAGACGGTAAGAGTAAGTTGCATCAGTAGACTTCTGACTTCGTACCTCGTCCCATTTGAAAAACTCACGTTGACTGAACACCAATGCCATGAGCTTATCGGAATTTCGATCGTAAGAAATTACGTCCACCACTAGTCTTTGATTCACCTAACTTAATCGGTGTTGCTAATTACCATAGCATGATAAAAAAATAATAATAATCATAATATTCCCGCAGGGCACCTTGAGGCGAAGTGACGGGGAGTAGCGACCCCGCGGTACCCGAGTGCTCCAGGGAGAAGCCACCGTTCCTCACCTCCGGCTTGCCTTTATTGGCCGGTTGGAGTGAACACTGACGAGGAACAGGTCTCCCGCCTCTAGCTTGCCTTCATTGGCCGTCTAGAGTGGAGTCGCTAGAGCAGAACACCTCTGCTCGGAGGGTGGATGCTGAGCGTAGGTGGTGAGTGGGCCAGTGATGCCGGACCCTCAGGGAGCAAGTGATCTGAGTTTAAAGTCCAGCGAAGCCTCTCCACCCTTCAGTCACTCACGTTCCTGTTGCCCCCTTTGTTGCTACCCGAGCGACTTTTTTCAGGAGGCCCGGTTAGTGAGTTGGCAAGTCTCCGTCTGCCATTTTTACGTGTGCACATACATTGTTTCGGCAGGCGCCATAGGTTCCTATAGTTCCCCTTAACTTAGTCCACTACCATCCTACCACAATAGCCCAAGTAGTTTCTTTTTTCCACATATATATTGCAATAGTCCTGCATAAGCTAGTGGTTATCCTTGGGTGTATTTCTATAGTGCATACAAGGATAATCACCAGCTATGTCACCATTAAATTTTACTAAAAAGCTGTCATAAAGGGCCTCTACGTGTTGGCTTCGGCCCCGCGCACGCCTTCAAATGATCCGGGACTCTTAGTCCCGTGTAACAGAGACATATATTCAAAATCATAATATAAAACCAACATTAATAAAATAAATGCGAACAGACCGAATGCGATTATTAACAAAATATTTAAACTTAAATCTCAGAATTTCCGGGGTCAGTTTTTTGAGCCTAAATTGTTTTATTTGTAATACGTACGTATTATTACAACGTACCTTCCTTCCTAAGTTCCTACGTTCATTTAAGTACGAAACTCGAAAACATTATCAAACTTACGCCCTTGTCGTCACGTGATCGTTCGTTCGTTGCCACTTCGTGCATCATGCTGCCGCTCTGCGAAGGCGATGCACGATGCACGATGTGGCAATGTCGCGTCGTGCGTGATGTGCGCTCCAACTTCCAATACGCAATCGGACCTACCAACCTCGGTACTTACCTAACTAATTACTCAATTCGGAAGTAATAATTTCAATATAAAATTACCTACGCTGAAGAGAAGTCTCTCATGAAGGTTATTTTACGTATAAAATAAAGTATCTGTATTTTATTTAAAAAAAAAACAATTGATTACATAGAACTGGTCTATCCATGTCTATCCATTACATAGGAAAAAAAACTGATTCCGCTAAAAAATATGTTTTTATACGTTTTAAGCCATCTTTAGTGGTTGACATCGGTTGTTAACGAAAGTAACCATTGACAACCGTTTCGTTGAAAACGATGACAACTGGCTTTGCATCTATATACGGAACCTTAAAATGAATAAAGAAAATAACAATAATAATGCAGTCTAGTGGGCAGCGACCTCGTTGAGTTTTCGATAGTTCCAACAAGTATAGGGTCTATGAGCTAGTTATGGTCAGTTATTTTATTTATTTATTTAGAACATGGAAAAGTTACATAAAGAGCGTACTTAAAGAGCGTTTCGCAAGAAGGCCGATTTACATCAGACGAGCGAATGCTCATTCTATTAAATTCTTTTAGTGTAAACAGACGTAGAGCATTATTCTGTCTGCATTCAGAAATTTTATAGAATATTCCAAAATTGCTCGCACGCTTGATGTAAACGGTACTAGAGCATGCGAACAGTTGCTTAGAGCGTTCTTGCATGTTCGGACGTGAAGCGTTCTTGTGTTCCAGCGATTCGTTCGGCCGATTTAAACATCTATTGCGCAAGAATTCTAGTTCTTGGTTCTCATTTTTGCTCGTTGATTTTTCGCTCGTTTACACTAAAAGATCGAGAACGAATGCTCTTGTTCTACGAAGAGTCGTTCGTAACTTTGATGCTATATTGGCACCCCTATCTGTTGCTGCCTGGGACACTAAAAAGTGGTAAAAGAGAATTGGTGCTAAAATAAAACTAGCAACACCGTCTAAAAAGTTGTAATATATTGACATTCAGAGCTAACATCGCGTCGAAGGGACTGTTCTAAATAAATAAATGAAATAACTGCCTGTAACTGGCTCATTCACCCTATCGAAATGTTGAATTTTGACACAATGAGAATAGAAATAGGATTATTCTCTAAAAAAATGTACATTTTGAATTTTGAATTTGGAACTAAACTGACAACGTAACGGATAGAATCTGAGAGTTGGTGTAACGAAACTGATGACATAAAACATAATTCACATTACACACGTAGGTAGGTAAGTATACTCAAATATTAATAAAACACTGCTTTTAGATATTTAGGAAATTCATTTGCAAGGCTTTAGTTTCGTTACATTGCGTTACGTTACGAAACTGTGAAATTGTAAAGCTTAATGCATAAAATAAAAACTACCAGACTGACATATTTATAAGTACATAGTTATTTTAAATTAAACTTTACATTGATTATTTAAGAAAATTGTTATTATTTTTGTTTCACTGTGTGATTAATTGATTATTAACCATTCAAAGAGAGAATTATTACTTGTTAAAAAATACACTGTTATACCTTAGGCCTTAGGCTGATGAGCTAAAGCCTTGCAAATGAATTTCCTAAATATATCTAAAGGCAGTGTTTTATTAATATTTGAGTGTAGGTACTTACCTACCTACGTGTGTAATGTGAACTATGTTTTATGACATCAGTTTCGTTACACCAACTGTCAGGTCCGTTACGTTGTCAGTTTAGTTCCAAATTAAAAATTCAAAATGTACATTTTTTTAGAGAATGATCCTATTTCTATTCTCATTGTGTCAAAAATTCAAAATCCAACAATTTGAAGTGGTCTCCACCGACTAGACTGCATTATTACTATTATTACTTAGAACAGAATACTGTCCCGACACGCCCGCAAAAAAAGAGTGTATTGTATTGTAGTATTTGTAGTGTATTAATATTATTATATTCTTTCTGATCCATAAGTAACCGTTAGTTTTTTCTCTTACAAAACTTACAAATAATAATTGTTAACCGACTTCAAAAAAGGAGGTTATCAATTCGACACGTATGTATCTAGCTACGCCCCGCGGTTTCACCGGCGAAAATATTAAATTAAATTTCGATTCCGTGGTAATATTGGGATAAAAAGTACAGCTGTAAGTAACAATTATGGCATTGTAAGTACCTATAAAGTTTCATTACAATCGGTTCATTAGTTTTTGCGTGAAGAAGTAACAAACTTATTCTGTAAAGATCTCAGACTGCTTGAAAAGTGATCTTGTTTTGAACTTTTTAGTTATTTTCTTGCAGTCGGGTTTTTTGATTAACTCATTTTTTTTCCTGTTAGGGCTTCTTCACACGTACCACAAACCACAACCACACCTCAACCACACCACGTGGCCGGGCGTATATTTCGTATTAAAAATGAATAGGTACGACTATTCACACGTACCACATTTTGCGGTCGTTAATCGACCGTGTGTGTGATACCGACAACATCGCAACCACAACGCAACCACCAGCGACACTGCGAACTACACATCACATATTTTTGCGAACGACACATCGACATTTTGTCGGTACCACAACGCAACTACAAAAAGCTATTCACATGTAACCACTGCTTGACAGCATTTTGTCGTTGCGACGCGACGTGGTGTGGTTATGGTACGTGTGAATGAGCACTTAGTGAATTTTTAGCATTTGAATGAAAAAAAACAAACTTTAACTTTTTATTATATTATAATTAAATAATGAATACAATCAAGTGTTGCCTTTTTTCCAAGACGTGCAGTTCCTGTCAATGTTATGATCATCATCTTATCAGCCGACAGGCGTCTAAGGGTGATTTTCCACTACAGATGTGCTATGCAACGTTGCTATGGATGCGTTTGATATCAACCAATCATATTCATTGGTTCACATAGCATAGCACTGGTGGAAACCGATTTAGCTAAGCTAGGTTTTTTATATGGAAGGATGCGTGCTGTAGATGCGCGCTATGGATGCGATGCGAGCTATGGATGCGTGCTAGATGTGTGGTCGAGAATGGAGTAGCTATGTGTATTGTCGATACGTCACATAGCTCGAGCTGCGCATCTTCCTTGCACGGCTACCTACATAGCATAACATCAGTGAAAACGGTCACATAGATTTGCAGCCTAGCTTTTATATTTTCGTAGCATAGCTGCATAGCACATCTCTGTTGGAAAGGCACCTTAATGCTGGCTTTTCCCAAGCATCGCCACAAAAACTGCTCTTGTGCTGCCCACATCCAATAGTTTCTCGCCACCTTCACCAAGTTGTTAGTCCACCTTGTGAGGTCTACCCTTTGATTCATTTCTATCCATTCGCGCCGTGCGCGGCCACTTAAAATCTTTTCGGCTCCACCAGCCACCCGTTCTACGAGCTATGTACCCCATTTAGGTTTGGCATTTCTTCTGGCTGTGTCGCTTACCTTGGTTTCCCTGAAAATCTTATTTCTGATTCATTCACGCAGGGAAACTCCAAGCACTTTATTCGTTTATTATTATTCAAATGAAAATAGCTCTAAAAGTTAAATAGGTAGGTATTTAGTTTTGAGTAGGATATTGATTCATAAACATGACATGTTAGATCATTTAGATCAATGTTCTCTTCCTACACTTAGATATCCTTGAAGTAGTCGCAACTAAATAAAATGGCGTTGATTGCATTTAAACACTGCCTCACTGCTAGAAACAGTAAATATCAAGGTCCAAAAATAACATAGGAAAGTATAAGTTTTTAACGAATTATCTCTTTGATTGACGTATTGTTTTGACATAATAACATTTTTAAGAAGTTTTAATGGCTTTCATTTAGGGTTCAATACATCAATAATTTATGTTTAAAACCTTAAACCCGACTATAAACGAACGTAACCAAAATTGAAACGATCTTAAACTGGGTGATCGGTTAAACGTGGGACATAGTGAAGGATGGTGTTCAGTTTTCAATACTAGTGCGATTAACTACGGGACCAACCTTGAAATCACGAAATCAAATCAACTGTTCGTTACGACGAATGTTAACACTATTATGTCCCCCGCTCTAACTTTCCAACCGCGTTATCAAAAAATCAGGAAAAAATCAACCTCATAGCATCCAATAAATAACAAGATACAGTAGGTACTTAGTTTTTGAAAATATATTATAGGTATTTTAAATTAAATAATAGCCTTGCGTTTGATCGCCATCTCGCCTGATGTTAAGCGATGATGCGGTCTACGATGGAGCACGCTTGCCGAGATGAAACCAATTCACTCTCAAATAAATAATAATTTGCTATTTTGAGTTTTGAGTTTGACAACCGCAACAATGCTTTGTACAATACAAACTTATATTACCTATATTATTATTACTTACTGGTAGTGTTTTGTGTTTTATAAATAAATATTTGCGATCATAAAACTAAAATACTTCTTATTACGGAACCCTAAAAAAAATCCGGTTTTTTTACGAAATGGCAAAACAAGTCATTCAAACAATTTTTGGTTTCACAAATGTGAACACAATAATTTAGATGTACGCATAAATTAAAATCCTTACTGAACCCATCGCCGTGGCACGACACAGGCTTTACTTTATTGTCTTTGAACTAGTCTAGCAAGACCTCTTTTGCACATAGCAAGGCCACCCCGCGGGGTTAGCAGAAAGCGTTTAAATGGGTATATAAACTCCTTGCTACAATACTTTTTATACTCATTTCAAGATGACACTGCTCTTTGGTCGCGTTATAATATTACGAGGCTCGCTAGCGTCTGCGTTTATAATGCGACCAAATGACAGTGATAGCTCGAATGTAGTAAAATCAATTATAATAATGTAAACTTAATTTGGTCGAGTTATGGTTTACGCGTCGAGTATAGATTTCTATTTAACTCGGAATAAGGGTACAGATGGAAAGAGATAGCAGTTGTTTTCATTGACGAAGCGACACATCGCGCGTAATTTGTGAACCACGTTATGCAAAGTTGAGTCAATGTTAGTTTAACTTCTTTATTTTCTCAAATTGAATTAACTGTTCCGGGTTACGAAAGTTCTTCACTATTGTAATCTATAAACACAATACTACCTCCCATGCATTATAGCCGTGGCAGATATTTTTATAGCACCTTATATAGACGCGTCATACACCAACATCGCTGTACTAAAAAACAGCGCAAATACTTTGAATAGCTAGATAGCTACCTATCAGTGCATATGCGTGAAAAAAGGGAAAAAGAAAAAATGCCTCGCTTACAGCATACCTGGGCCCCAATTCTGCTATTACAATTGTGTAAGAATGGTGTCATAATGACGCCATAACGGTCAAATCCTAAGCGGTCATTGGCTTAGAGTAAGACTATCTCTTTCGTCATTGGTCAAAACGATGTCATTGAGAGACCATTCTGACACGATTATTACTATTGCATTAGCAGACTTGGGGCCCTGTTGTTTGGTAGGCATTTTTTTTTTCACAAAATATTGCAAGAAATGACCTACAGCCGCGACACTGGTTGGTGCGTGACTAAGCGAATGGTGGGCAATTACCTTACTTTTTTGTTGCCATTTTAGATCGCGGGTAACGCATCTATGGTTTATATATCATTGGTGAAAAGGGGTTAATTAAAAAAATCAGACTTCAAAAAAATATGAATAAGCAAAAAAAAGTTGCACTGAGAATTTTAATAAGCCTGAGACGATGTCGTTTTTAGGGCTCCGTACCTCAAAAGGAAAAACGGAACCCTTATAGGATCACTTTGTTGTCCGCCGTCAGTCACCGGACCATAAGTAGAGCCATCTGCTCATAGATGACGCCACTAAAAGTATGCAGTAGCGCCATCTATGATCTTATTTCGGAACCCTTAGGGCGCGAGGCATACTCGCACTTGTCCGGTTTTTTTCGATAGAACATCGGTGATTTTTCGGTAGATATAAAAGTTTTGATTTAAAAAAAATATTCTATTATAAATGCCCGGTCGGCGTTTCAGTATTTATGGCAGCCCTACGCTACGAGTAGGTATGTCACGCGGATGAAGTCGCGGGCAAAGTGCTAGTAGGTACGTTCACTTAGGTACCAGCACAGAAATGTCGATGTTTTTCATACTAGCTTCCGCCCGCGGCCTCGCCCGTGTTTTTCGGGATAAAAAGTACCTAGCCTATATGCTATTCTAGACTATAGTCTATCTCTGTGCCAAATTTCATCCAGATCCATTCAGCCGTTCTGGCGTGATTGAGTAACAAACATCCATTCATCCATCTATCCAAACTTTCTCATTTGTCACTAGTTTATATTAGGTAGCATGAAGGTAGGTACTCGTACATACGTTTTTAGGGTTCCGTACCAAAATGGTAAAAAAGGAACCCTTATGGTGCGACTTCGTCTGTCTGTCTGTCTGTCTGTCTGTCACACCTGCTTATTTCAGCAACTACTAATGCTATCGACTTGAAATTTGGAACAGTTATAAAAAATGTTTGTCCAACTTTATTGCAAATGAAAAAAGTCAAAAAATATTTTTATTTTCATTGCAAAAGGGGCCGGAGTGGGGGTCCAAAATTTCAAAGTGGGGTTACTAGGTCATGTGGCATATCATATGAAAGGGCTTGATCTGCACATTTCAAAATATATTTTTATTTAATTTTATGTCTCACAGTTTTCGACATATAATGAAAAATGTCTGAAAAAATACAATTCCCCCCCCTTTATCTCCGAAGTTTGCGGAGCGAAAAATCTGAAATAATTAGAGTTGATGGGAATTAATCCAAATATTGCACCAAAAATAAAACGATGTTCCTAACTAGTACAGTTTTTTTCAAAATCATCAAAATTCCTTCACAAACAAACTTAGTTATGCGGTCCGATTTTTTTTTCACTTTATACGTCCAAAAATGATACGGAACCTCGGTGCGCGAGTACGACTCGCAGTTGGCCGGTTTTTTTTTATGATAGGAGGTGGATTGGGCAAAGCTGTGACCACCATCACGGTACACGCTGTTTATAAACTCAATCAGTTCTTCGGTATTCGAGGCTTGCTTATCTCTTGGACCCAACATAGGAGTAGTTCTTAGCGGTACTGCTGATATTTCTGTAAGCAATTGTGCTGGAATAATAAATAAAAATAACAAGTTAAAACCGCCTCGCATCAAAGTCAAAAGTCAAAACATTTATTTCAATTAGACCATTTACAGGCACTTTTGAATAGTCAAGCAATAGTTGTCAGTCAGTTTGTCCGTTAGTTGAAGCTAGTTGTCCGTTCCAAAACGTAGATTCCTATGGAGAAGAACGGACAAGAAACTCCATGGTTAGGGGAGACCGGGGATAGTTGACCAAGTTTTTACTTAATGATATATATCTCTTGTGTTTTAATGTATTTAGATAAAATAACCACTACATTTGATAGGAACACTAGTAAGCTAAATAATAAATTCATATTTATTTGATTACTTAACGTTATATTACTTATTTACGTGATTTTGCAGACCTCTGCCTCTTAGTCGACTAACCCCGGGTCTGGGGTAGGTTGATTACGACATAGGGGTAAGTTGACCTATACAGAAATTTCTATAAAAGCATGGAAAGGGATGAGCAATATATATAATTCTTTGTTTATTGAGCTTTTTAATCAAAATACTAGTCAATGTGAAAGATTACAAGTGTTTGGGCCATACCCATTGGGCAGCAGAGTGCATAGTATGGATCACAGTTGGGGTGACTGTGGTGAAACCCACCATACCATGCAGGCAGTACCGAAGGGAGTAACAGGCGCACAGGTACATTCATTGCAAGGGTAATGTTCCGGATGCTTACTCGGCTACTCGGCTTACAGCCGACACTGCCCAGAATAACTGATATAACCCAGACCTTGTAAGCACACCATTATCGCCGCTAATATTAAGTTAGGTAACCAATGTATCAGTATCGTTGATGTGTATCTCGAGGAAGGAAGTCCTATAGAAGACCAGGTCTACTGCATCGCTCAAGTGATCAATGCGCTTAATACGGAAAAGTTTATCTTTGCAGGAGGCCTCAATGCAAAGAGTCTTTGGTGAGGTAGCGAGGCGGAGGATAGGTGAGGAGCTGCTATTGCTCAGTAGGTCACCGAACGAAACATTAAAACTCTTAACAAAACAAACACACCCTGCTACTTCATTTACAAAGGTGACACCCTGTACTCCAACGTCATGGACATCACTGCCGCGTTGGGACATTTCTGCCCCATCACCAGAACTGTAGGTTTCATCCGGACTTCTTGCTCATCAGATCTCAGACTCATTTGTTTTGAGGTTTAGATGTCATTAGCTGGAATGGTGTGAACAGAGATCTGCACCACTACCGAAAATACAACTCCAAGAAGATGACTGTGACAAGTTTGGGTCTACACTTTCTGGGAGCTCATGGACTGGCTAGTGACAGAGGAAGCTTTTGCAAGGTACAATCACCGGAGGATCTGGACTGCCCGGCGGAGAAATTGACGAGGGCTATTGAGAGGGCTTGGGGATGAACAATATGCGAATGCATAGAAGACGAACGAATAAACATACTAATTCTATTATTCTACCAGCCCCAAAAAAAAATAGTCAACCATCCCCAACCACCATTTTAATTCTTCGATAACATGACTATCCTAAACAGTGTCTCCGACTTGAAAATAACACTATGCTATATGATAAACAACTCATAAACAAACTTTTGGTTTAAAAAGAAAGTGGTTCACAATAAATCTGTAGGCACACAAACAAAAAGTGTGAGAGAATAAAATTTTACTTAAGTGTATAATCAACACAAATCGTGTCACCATTACTAAACGCCGCGCGGCCGCGATGCCGTGCTTTGTTCAATTGGGGAGAGTGCCGAGTGGGACCATTGCATGTGACTGGATGACGTAACACTCGTACTGTCGACGAGTTATTAGCCGTTAGTCTACCTACCCGTTGGTCAACTATCCCCGGTCTCCCCTACTCTTTTTCAACTAATTCAACTATACAATTTCTTTGTTTACATTTATGCCCTAATATGTGAGAGCAATGTGAGATATTTTAAAAATCCCTTAGGATAAAAAATAAAATCAAAGGTAGGTACTAAAATAAAATAAAAATCATTTAAACCTGTAAAATGTCAAAATATTGCTTGAGCAGTCAAGAGATGACCAGTATCGACTGACAGCGCCCGTTCACGGACATGAATCCTTACTAATATTATAAATGTGAAAGTAACTCTGTCTGTCTGTCTGTATGTTACTCAATCACGCCTAAACTACTGTACCGATTCGAATGAAATTTGGTACAGAGATAGTCTAGAGCCTGAGAAAGGACATAGGCTAATTTTTAATGCGAAAAAAGGGCTGTAAAGGGTTGAAATAGGGGATGAAAGTTTGTATGGAAATTACGTCATTTTTTAAGCTAGAAGCTTGAAACTTATTTTTGAGGTTTGGGGTGTAGGGTAGGTGTAGGGTACGTGTAGGGTACGTGTAGGGTAGGTGTACTAAACTTTAGCCGTGCGAAGCCCGGGCGGGTCAGCTAGTCTGTACTATAAATTTTAAAGCTGAAGAGTTTGTTAGTTTAAACGCGCTAATCTCTGGAACTGTAAGTCAGATTCGAAAAATTCTTTTTGTGTATGATAACCAGATTCATTACGAATAGTATAGACTATTTAACATCACGCTACGACCCTTAGGAGAAGAGCAACGGGGGTGAAACCGCGGGGAACAGCTAGTATAATATGTATTAGTTTGTTTGAACGTGCTAATCTCTGGAACTACCAGCTGGATTCGTATTTTTTTTTGTATATGACAAGTCACATTATAAGGTTAGTTGAATATTTAATCAGTGGGGTCATATAAAACAACTTTAGACTTACCTATGTAAAAGAAAAAAATAAAAAAAATAAAAAACTTCATTTTAATTTGACATCACATATTCCTAGAAAAAATTTCACAATATTTTTTTTTTAATAAATACTTTATGTACCGTATCAGATTAATTTTAAATTGAATGAACGCCATGACAAAACAATGGGTTTTAGGATTCTGTATTAAACTCTGAATTATACTTAACTTGCTTCCGCCTTTTTCGGGATTTTAATATTAAGTAGGTATTAGGCCATGTTTTTTTTTTTTGGCATCTGAGTCGAATTTTTTTTTTGGCAACTGTAACCGTCAAATATGATTTTTTTTTTTTTTTTTTTTTCTCTTCGCCCTTCTTGGGCAGGCTAAGGTCTTGGACCATACCGCCTCGTCTTCAGTAATTATTGTCCTTCTTGATTAAAAGTAAGGCCAAAGCCTCGTCTTCAGTTTTATCCTCCTTGTTCAAAGGTAAGTAAGGCCGAAGCCTCGTCTTCAGTTTCATACTTCTTGTCCAAAAGTAAATAAGGCCACAGCCTCGTCCTTAGTAGTTTATATCTTGATTATGTTTATTTATTTTAGGCCAGAGCCACGTCTTCAGTATTCATTAGTCAAAATCATAATATTAAGGTGTCATATCCGTGTATTCGTCATAATCATGTTGTAAAGTAAGGTCATATCCGGGTCATATCCTTCTAATATTATTATGTCGCCCCGATCGGTCAGATTGCCCAACCAGTGCTGTCAATAAATGTATACAGTGCTGTGTATGTACTGTAATTTTCCAGCAAACTTTGAGTGTCGCGCGGGATGCTTGCTGGCGTTTTATATATTTCCAGTAATTTATCAAATAGAGGAATTCTTTGTAGATCATATGCAGGGCATTCAAAAATTATATGATCTAGGGTCTGATCAATTCCTAAGTTACAATTTATACAAGCAGGCGATGTAATAATTTTCATTCTGGCTAAATGTGCATTGAATCTTCCATGTCCAAATCTAAGACGGTTTAAAGTTGTGTAAAATTTTCTGCTCTTAGGAAGAACAGATCTGGTGAACCAGGGCGCAGAACCTGTGATTTGATTTATTTTCGCATACCATTTTCCTTTAGTTCTTAGTGTTTCTTGCCAGTTCTCATGCCAATTACAGGTGTTTTGTTCACGTAATTTAGTAAGCAGGTCCGAACTTGGTATGGAAACATTTCTTGTCTCTGGGATGTCAACGTCAACAATAACTCTTGCAAGATAATCTGCGTTTTCGTTTCCTGCTACTCCTATGTGGGAGGGTGTCCATATTAAGCTTATTTTAAATCCTCTAGAACAAAGATCAGCGTATAAAGTCCGAATCTCATATAAAATATTTCCGGTATTGGCGTCCAGTTTCGGGTTTTGTAAGGCCATGAGAACACTCATGCAGTCGGTCGCTATAAGCCAAGATGTGTGCCCAAGATTCTTTACATGTATGTACTGCAGAGCTGATAAAATGGCTAGAGATTCTGCTGTAAATATAGACATGGCTCCAGGTAACCGAACTCCATGTCCAACAGTAAGATGAGGTAAATATATGGCTAACGAAACATTTCTATTGTTTTTGGATCCATCAGTAAATATATGCCTGTACCCAGGGAACTCTGCAATTAACTGATAGACATCTTCTTTACTCCGAAGATCGCGATTAATGTAAATGTTCATGGGCCAGAATTTGCTGATGTAATTACCGGAGTAACATGGCCATCTGCCTTTACATTTCTCAATTTGATATTGATCATCAATACTGATTAGATTAGAAAAGTCATGAAATATATAAGGGACATTTACGAAATTAGAGGGATTGTATACTCTATAATAAAATAATATTTTCTTTATTAAAGGATGATTTTCGAAAGATAAAAGCTTGAGAATGTATTTGGACTTTAAAAACTGAAATCTTATATTCATAGGAGGAGTGTTACACTCAATTTGAAGAGAATTAATTGGAGTTGTCTTCATTGCACCAGTTACACATCTAAGATTATGGTTTTGAAGAATCTCCAATTTGTGAACCAATCTCTGATCAGACCCAAAGCACAAAAATCCATATTCGAAATGACTGCGGACTAGAGATTTATATAACATAAGCAAAATTTTTGGATCAGCTGCAATCGACAGTGACTTTATAAAATTAAATGCTTTATTAGCTCTACCTAACAGATAATCGACATACTTAGTCCATGAAAGGTTACTTGTAAAAATGATACCCAGAAACTTCACTTCATTCACTATTGGAAGAACACTATTATTGTAATAGATATGTAGGTCTGTTTCACACTCTCCAAACACTATAACTTTAGATTTTTCTGGACTAATATCTAAGTTAAGATAATGAAAATAGTTCTTTAGCCGAATTAAAGCTGTGTTTAAAATACTTTCAACAGAACTTATATCTGAACCTGAAGCATAGATAACCAAATCATCTGCAAACTGCAAATTTGCCACTTCAAGACCAAGTACAATGTTTAGTCTATGTAAATAAAGAAGATAAATCAATGGACTGAGGATGCCACCTTGACATACGCCTTTATATGAAAAACGTGGCCCTATTAAACGTTTATTCACCTTGACATATACTTCTCTACCATGTAAAAAGTTAAAGATCCATATTATAATTTTTTCAGGAATACCAAGGGCACGAAGTTCACCACACAAAATGTGCAGATTAATGTTGTTGAATGCACCCACTACATCAAAGAAGACACCAACAAAATGATTGTCCATTTTAATAGAATTGTATATATCTAATTGCAAATGAGAAATGCTATCTCGAGTAGAGAACCCACGTCGAAAGCCAAATTGATTGGATGGTAATAGACTATTACTTTCTATATAAAATTCTACTCTTTGTTTAATTAGTTGTTCAAAGGTTTTTCCCATGCATGATGTTAATGCTACTGGCCTATAAGATTCTGCTTTGTGTCTTACTTTGTTAGGTTTAAGTACTGGGATAAGACAATCTGTTTTCCATTCATTAGGGATAACCATTTCCTGCCAGAGTAAATTTAAAACACTTAATATGTCAGAAAGTGCCATAATTGATACATTTTTCAACATTTTGTAAGGTATTCCATCAAGGCCAAAAGCTGAATCTCGTCTAGATGATATTGCAGATTTTAATTCCTGAAGAGAAAATGGATAAATTAGATATTCATAATGTCCTGAAGCTTTTACTTCATGAGGAATTGATTGAAATGGCCCCTCAACTGTATCTGGAGTATATTTTTTAAGAAAATCAAATACCCAAGGAGCAATATTATTACTTGAAGGTGAAAATGTTTTATTAAATCTTTTTGACATTTGCCAAACCCTAGATAATGGAGTAGTTCTATTAAATGACTCACACAGAGAAATCCAACTTAAATATCTTTCTCTTTTTAACACTAATTTTTTAAGAGCTTGTAATTTTTTAAACTCAATATATTGTTCCAATGTGAGATGGTGCTTGAATACTATATAGGCATTCCTAGAGTCTTCTACTGCTTTAGTGCAATTCAAATTCCACCATGGTAATGGAATGCGTTTTTTACGATTATTGTTTACTGATGCTGTATCAAAAGAAGAATCAGATCTTATAGTTGATGGTAATGACTTAATAACAGCTAAATTTAATAACTTTATCATGTCATTATATGAATTTAATGGGTTATCTTTATTAATTTTAAAATTCATTAACAAACTATCAACAGTCTTCTTGTATATTTCCCAATCAACCAGGTTAAAATTAAAATGTTTTGGCAAATTTGAAGCTTCCATATCATGTGGGTTATTATAATTGTCATTAATAAGTAACTTTGTAATTACAGGCAAATGGTAACTACCTAAAGGATCATCATGAACAGACCAGTTACAAGATAATGAAATTGAAGTTGATACTACAGTTAAATCAAGTGCATTTCTTTGCCACCTATCAGAGCCTACAGTTGTCATTTCTCCATCGTTCAATAAAACCAAATTACAGTCATTAATGATTTCAAGCACCTCTCGGCCACGGATGTTCACACTGTTGCATCCCCAAGCCGAATGATGTGCATTGAAATCTCCACCCACCAAAAGAGGACCAGGAATATTGCGAATTAAATTATCAAACTTATACTTAGTAAAAGAAGCATTTCCAGGACTATAAAAACTAACTAATGAAATTTCTTTTTTATTGCCATATTTTAAACGAATCGCTATATTTTGTATGGAATCATCATATAAAGTATCTATTTTACTAAATTGTAAACTGTTATGTATTAAAATAGCTACACCATTGTGTGAATTACCTGAGTCTAATCTTACTATATTATAACCTTTAATACTAAATCTCATGTGAGGCTTGAGCCAAGTCTCACACAATAAAGCTACATGTATGTTATACTCATGTAAAAAATACGAAAAAGCAAGTTTATTACTATTGATGCTCTGAGCATTCCACTGTACAATATTCAGCTGATCCATAAAATTAAGGTTTATTTATATTATTCTGGATTTTTGATAATAGAACATCTTTTATGCTTTGAGTACAAATACTCTTTTCATTATTTTTATTTTGAGAAATTAATGTTACTATTGTCTGTATTAAAATATTTAAAATTGGTTCTGTTTCAATTAGTGATTGTAATTGTTTAGCAGGACTGGACTTTGAAAGGGATGGAAATGACTTTTCATTGAATAAATCTGCATAAGATTTCTTATTAATTTTGTGTTTGTTTTCTTCCACTTTTTGCTGTTTGACTGGACACTGTGCCGAAATAGCTACATGATTACCTTGACAGTGACAACATGTAGCCTCAGTTGATGGTATTTGACATTCTTTATAATTATGGTCCTTTGTACATATGGAACATCTTTGGGAGTTCTTACAGAATTTGGCTATATGACCATACCTTAGACACTTCAGGCATTGTTTCACCGGCGGAATGTACGGCCGTACTTCGAATCGCCAGCTGTTCAGGTCTACACTATCGGGTATTGTTGCACACGAGAATGTGATGGACACCGTCTTCGTAGGCTGAAAAGACACCCCCCCTCCTTCTGAAATAGTACGACGCATAAATCTTCTGACAGAAATAATATTCTTTGTGCTAGTTATAGCATTATAAATGTGTTCGTTGCTCAGGTCAATTGGAACATGCATAATAACACCTGTATTTTCCGTAGCAGTTGCAGGAATACTGGCTTTCAATTTATAACTATCCAAAAACTTACGATTCAATAACGCTGCATTGGCTAAACCAGGACGTTCAAAAATAACACCAATTTTATAACGATTCATGCGCAATAATTGTTTTACTCCCTTGTTGTATTTTTTTATGCTGGTTGAAAGGGACATCATGTCTCTATCACCGATCGGGACTAAGTCAATACTTTCAAAAAATACGACATATTCAAAATTGCCTCCGCTTTCAGGGTATGACCTAATGTAGTCAGGAATCCTGAATTCCCGATACTTATCCTTTTCAATTGGTACTGATTCCTCTGAAGAGCTTGAGGCTCCACCGTCGTCTTCAGAGGACAGCAATGGTGGAGCAGAAGACGAAACATCTTCTTTTTTTCTTTTCTTTGGATGCCCTTTCTTCCCCATCATGAGAAAAGCAAGCAAATGAAATTGTGAAGGAATAAACTAATTATTTGAAAATTTGTTTTAAAAAAGGCGCCCAATCGATACGAATTTCCCGCGCTTTTTTTTTCCGTCAAATATGATATGGCGGCTTGTTTGACAGTTTCATACTTTTTTTTTTTTTTTTGAGGATGGGAAATCATCAAATGACCCCTCCCGCTCTGGGCGGAGCGGAAGGGAGTGTCAGACTCTTACTGACTAAAACCCACCCATGTTCCTTCCTTAGCCCTTTTGTCCGGGTCAGCGGTATCCCTTCCGGACAATCCCGCTTTCCCGGGACTTAACGATTACGTACCTACTGACTTACGAATACAGATGCTTTGAAGCAACCCGCCCTTAGAAACCTTCCTTGTGAAGAATGATTCTATCTATTAAAAAACCGGCCAAGTGCGAGTTGTACTCGCGCACCGAGGGTTCCGTATCAGTTTTGGACGTATATAGTGAAAAAAAAAACAACCTGTTTTTGAAGGAATTTTGATGATTTTGAAAAAACTACTCACTAGATCTCGTTCAAACCAATTTTCGGTGGAAGTTTACATGGTAATGTACATCTTTATCTTTATCAATTTAATGATTAAAAACACATGAGTTAAACATGTCTCAAAAACACAATCATCGTAATCGTTTTTTAACCTTGTTTATTAGATATCACAGTAGAAATGTGTTTTAATTATTTACCTGTAAAATGAATATTATTTTGGAGTTCTGCATCAGATTACATTTTTCAAAATGCATCTTTTCATTCAACATTCTTAAAAGTGGTTCTGTGCGAGCGAGAGAGGAGACAAAATTCCGAGAGCGCCCTTAAAGATCTAAGTTTTAAAGGTCTTTATATTGTCTGTATATGTACATACTTTGATCTTTAAAACTACGCAACGGATTTTGATACGGTTTTTTTAATAGATAGAGTGATTTACAAGTTTATAGTAAGTATGTAGTAACAAGTTTAAATTACATTTTTAAATCGACCGATATGAGAGAAGCAATGAGTACGATCCATGGACCTTTTAAGCATATTATAGCCAATATCTGACTCTGCAAAATTTATTGTTGACAAGACAATATAAGACGATTCTTAAATTTTCTTCCTTTGAAAAAAAAATAGTTTTTGTAGTTAGAAATTCAATGTTGGGGCTGTCATGTCCAGGGAGACAAATGCCCTAAATAAATAAATAATAATAAAATAATGATTTCCCACGGTCGGAACGACACGCATTAGAACAATTTTAGCATCGGACTAAATTGTTGACACCTCAGATCATAGAAACAAGGAGATATGCCATCATAGCAAATTAGTACGGGAACAATTGATGCCACTTTTAGTACATTTTTCGACACAATTACGCGCATAATTAAGCGCTCCTTGTGAATAAAAAGATCTCCCACGCATTAAACATTCCGCACACCCTCCATCTAACACTGTTAATCGTCACTCAACACTAGCACTAAACTAAAACACTGTATTTATACCATCGATCGTGTTCGGTTCGTCGCCAGCGCGTACGTTTTTAATATGAGCAATTTGCTCAAGATCAGGCATTAAGCTCGATAGCGCCTTGGCACATCTCCTTGTTTCTATGATCTGAGGTTGACACACACGATATTGCTCACGGTTGTATAAAAGCAAATTGTGAACTTTTTCCTTTACCTATAAGTAGTCGGTTAAAAAGTAATTTACGGAACCCCAAAATAACGGAAGGAAATATGACTTGACCAGTTTTTATTGCAAGGACAAAAATAAAGAACATTTGTATTTAAGTAGGTAGGTACTCCCTTTGTTATTATATCATAGAGTTTGAAACCGCGGGACACAATTAGTGTTTGTTAAGACCCGTTGAACGTTATTGCGTTAGAAAAAAATCAGCTGTTCCATACATTTTGTTGAGATTATACAGGGTAAAATTAAAACCAGTGCGGATATTTTAGGAGGTGAAAGTACTCATGAATATGATCAACTTTTATTATGGGACCGACACTGAAATATGAAAAAAAAAGCAGCTGTTCCATACATTTTGATCGTGTTGTAGTGCATTTTTGTAGGGAACAGCTGATTTTTTTTCATATTTCAGTGTCGGTCCCATAATAAAAGTTGATCATATTCATGAGTACTTTCACCTCCTAAAATATCCGCACTGGTTTTAATTTTACCCTGTATGAACATAAATGTATGGAAAATAGTGTAGGCTATTTAACATCACGTTACGACCCTTAGGAGCCGAGCCGAGCAATGGCGGTGAAACTGCATAGTTAGAAATAAAACAAATAGTATACATAGTTTTATATTGTATTGAGTGCAACATACAAAGTTTTCAGTGATAGAAACATTAAAATCACAGTAAAAGTACATAACCTCTCTTTCTAAAAGCAAGTCGTACTGACGTCACTTATTTCTATTGTTCCGCTGTGGGAAAGAGACGGAGCTATACAAGTCGGATAGTGCCATCTCTTTTTCACAACAAAACAATGAATAAATTAAATACGCTTTCAAAGTTAGGGCCTTCGCAGTGCGACGCGGCGGGTGACTTAAGGTCTTAGCTCATTAAGGCGCGATTCCATTATGCAAGTTACTTGCAAGTTGTATGCAATTTGTACAGTGGAAACCACAGCTTGCAAACAAGTTGCAACTGAAATGTTTAATTCAAATCACTTGCTCCATTGTGCTTGATCCATTATGAAAGTCTTGCATGCAAGTATGACGTCACACTTGTGTAAGTGTGACGTCATACTTGCATGCAAGACTTGCATAATGGAATCGCGCCCTTAGAGTAACCCTGCACCCGACCAGCTCCGCCTCGCCTCGAGCGGTTAGTATAACTAGCGGCATCACTTATGATCACAAACGTCACCTGCGCATTAGCTGATTTTTCGGTCTCTTTGGCGGAATGAAGAAGACGGGGGGCGCCGAGGCTGCACGCAATTGGTTCGTCCGGTCGCCCGTTGGTGCCGGGTGGCTCTAATGAGCTATGACCTTTATCATTCGCGTCGCACTGCAAGGGACCGCAAGGTTTTAAAATATTTAAGAATACTATTTTCATTTTATGATTTGAATGAACTGTTTTGACAGTTAAAAATCAACTTTAAGCGCCATTTTTGAAATACCGTACGTTAGAACGAGATTAGTTCTTCAAAAGAATCAATTATTAAATAATAAATCAATATAAAGGGTGAGTTTTTGAATAGGGATTAACAGCTATGCCATCCGTGAGAGACAGGAAGTTTTCACTTGAGGATATTTGAAAAAAAAAACATTTTTGAGGGCTAAAATCAATAAAATATCCAAAAAATATTATTGCAAAAATATCCTCCTGCTCATAATTATCAAAAAGTTAAGAATTAAAACAGCGATCGAGCATAATATCGGTTTAACACTTAGTTCAGTCGCTCAGATCATAGAAACAAGGAGATGTGCCAAGGCGCTATCGAGCTTGATGCCTGATCTTGAGCAAATTGCTCATATTAAAAACGTACGCGCTGGCGACGAACCGAACACGATAGATGGTATAAATACAGTGTTTTAGTTTAGTGCTAGTGTTGAGTGACGATTAACAGTGTTAGATTGAGGGTGTGCGGAATGTTCAATGCGTGGGAGATCTTTTTATTCACAAGGAGCGCTTAATTATGCGAGTAATTGTGTCGAAAAATGTACTAAAAGTGGCATCAATTGTTCCCGTACTAATTTGCTATGATGGCATATCTCCTTGTTTCTATGATCTGAGTTCAGTCGTCATAAAATGATAATAGTATTACATCATGATAGCAATCAATAAGTTTTCAAATAGTGATGATCACTGTTTCAGAGTCATACAAGTTTTTATTTCGTCCATTCAATGATATTACAAGAATTTTTCAACATTCAAGATGTTTATAGTCATAACAAAACCTATGAAAAATACAAAAAAACCGAGTGCGAGTAAAACTCGCGGCCAGAAGGTCCCGAAATATGCAATAGCGCCATCTATGCCGCTATTACACCATAGTAGATTATCTTTATTATAGATGGCGCTATTGCATACTTCTAGTGGCGCCATCTATGAGCAGATGGCTCCACTCATGGTCATGACAGACGGACTACAAAGTGATCCTATAAGGATTCCGTTTTTCCTTTTGAGGTACGGAACCCTAAAAAACGTCAACCTTTTCTTATGTATTTTGTTACATAGTGTGACTAAATTAGTTTAGAATTTAGACAAAGTTGACAAGTAACGAATTTAATAATAATTTTTCCGAGTGATCAACGTTTAATAACGTCGATTGTACATAAAAGTAATGTATTATGTATTCAATTGAATACATAAACAATAAGGTATATAGCGGCACAACTACCAAACTATTTAAAGCATTATAATTGTACTTATATTTATTTAAATAACTTTTGTCCGCGAGTTCAATTTATAACGGGTTTTATAAGTGGTGTGTTTGATAGTTATCGGATAATTATGTTGATAATTATCGGATATCTATGTTGATAATTATCGGATAATTATGTTGATAATCATCGGATAAATATTTTGATAATTATCGGATAATTATGTTTATAATTATCGGATAACTACGTTGATATTTATCGGATAACTGTTGATAATAATTGTCAACATAATTAAAATTATCGAATGATTATAAAAGAAAATTAACTATCGTGATAATTGCAAACCCTGATAGAAACACAAGCAAAGCCGCGGACAAAAGTTAACAAACAATAAATAAATTCTAATCCCTAACACAACTGATATCTGTGAGAGTTCCATCAGAATAGATACAGCCGTTTTCGAGTACAGATCGCACAAACTGGTATAAATAAGTCATGTTCTAACACAGAACACACAATCACATTATAGCTTAGCCACGGGGTCTCATCAGGAACAAAGGAACATTTGTTCAAATAACTCTTAATAGATGGCGTTATATGTATCGATTTGTTATTGAATTTTGTATAAAAAAATAAAAAGATAGGTATGTGAATAAATTATGGTTGTTGATGTTTTGCTATGGCTTATAATTCGATATTTTTAATAGAAATACATAATTATACAGGGTGGCAGGTTAGACAGTGGAAATATTTTAAGGGGTCATTGTACTCATCATTGTAAACAACTTTTACTATGGGACCAACCCTGAAATCGCGAAAAAAAATCAGCTGTTCCATACATTTATGTTCCCATAACTCAACAAAATGTATGGAACAGCTGATTTTTTTTCGCGATTTCGGGGTTGGTCCCATAGTAAAAGTTGTTCATAATGATGAGTACAATGACCCCTTAAAATATTTCCACTGTCTAACCTGAAACCCTGTATAGTCTAATAAACACATTACCCCTCCTTTGCGTCGCGCAGTCGGCTAACAACATTGTCAAACACCCCATTAATTTAACAATTGAAGTGAACGTTACTAAGAACCATGGTAAAAAATTTATAACCATTGAAACTTAATAAGAAAGCTACGAAATGATGTGAAAAACAGATCTACCGCTATATTAGTAAATCATCTTAATGAACGAATTATACGAAATTGCTGGACCGATAGTGATTGAGTTTTGTTCAAGGTATATGGGGGAACACTTGAGTTATCCGCCCGATGCCCCTGTAATAGAAATAAACATTATTTAGCATAGTATAGCATAAGCATAGCATAATCGGCCTATAATGTTCCCACTGCTGGGACACAGGCCTCCTCTGTGAGAGGGAGTGGGCCGTAGTCCACCACGCGGGCCCAGTGCGGGTTGGTGGACGTCACATGTCTTCGAATTTTTGGGTCTAGGACATGCCAGTTACCTCACGATGTTTTCCTTCACCGTTAAAGCAAGTGATAATTAATTTCTAATACGCACATGACTTCGAAAAGTCAGCGGTGCGTGCCTCGGGATCGAACTCGAACCTTTCGCCGAGGGAGCATGATATGACGGTAAATTATAGCCCTAACTCTTTACCAGTGAGCGTCGTGTCAACGTACCCCAATTAGCCACAAAACTCTTTTATCTACGAACCCCACCTAACCACGAGCCCCCCTTAGGCACCCACCCCTCTGAGCCACGATCCCTGCTCAGCCGAGAGCATCTCTTAGCGACGAGCTCATTTTAACAACGAACCCCACCTAGCCACGAGCCCCACTTAGGTTCGAACTCTGCTTAGCCGAGCCATCTTAACAATGAGCCCCGCCTAGTCACGAGCCTCTTTTAACAAGCCCTTGAGCTCTTCTCCATGAACCCTCTAAAGCTACTTGCCCCTTTTAGCGGGCCCCATTCAGCCACATATTCCACTTAACCATGAATCCCACCAAGCCCCTGGCCACCAAGCCCCGGGCCACCAAGCCCCGGGCCACCAAGCCCCGGGCCACCAAGCCCCGGGCCACCAAGCCCCGGGCCACCAAGCCCCGGGCCACCTAGCCCCGGGCCACCTAGCCCCGGGCCATCTAGCCCCTGGCCACATAACCCACGAGCCCTAATGCTAATAGTAACTGACCTGGTGCCGAGCCCCGCGGTGAACAGCAGTCGTCTCCCGCGCACCAAGTATTCGGGACAGCGCACGAAGCGGAACAGAACTGGCGCGGTTTCGCCGGCGCGGAGAACGTTGTGTAAGGACATTATACCCTGAAATATTATGATTATTATCTATACTAATATTATAAAGAGGAAAGATTTTTTGTTTGTTTGTTTGTACCGAATAGGCTCCGAAACTACTCGACCGATTTTAAAAATTCTTTCACTAATAGAAAGCTACATTATCACTGAGTAACATAGGCTACTTTTTATCCCGAAAAATGCACAGTTCCTGTGGGACACGCGGACGAAGTCGCGGGCGAAGTGCTAGTGTTATATACAAGCTGCGCAGATAAAGAATAGTATGCAATGTAGTAATTATATCATTATATACAGGGTGGCAGGTTAAACAGTGGAAATATTTTAAGGGGTCATTGTACTCATCATTATGAACAACTTTTACTATGGGACCAACCCTGAAATCGCGAAAAAAAATCAGCTGTTCCATACATTTATGTTCACAAAACTCAACAAAATGTATGGAACAGCTGATTTTTTTTTCGCGATTTAGACATTCTACTAACGTTTCATTATTGGCGCGGGTTGTAGTTATTTCTATGACCTGTATTACTTACCTCTATAATAGCGGTTTGTCTGACATTGCCGACGTGCACGGTGCATTGGAAACCAAGGGATATGACTGTGGAGTGACGGAGTACATGCACTGAAGCCTGCGAACAAAAGTGTTCTTAAACATAATATCACGCCTAAAATCCCTGAAGAGTTAGGCAGATGTGTTATTTTTTTCATGGGGACAGACGGACAGACGAAACTGTAAGAGCTCCTAGTACGAAACCCTGAAAAAAACATATCCCACAATCCCATCCCACTAATCCCACAATTATAACTGCGAAAGTTTGTGCGTGTGTATGTTTCTTACTTCTTCACGCTGAAACGGCTGGACGGATTTGGATGAAATTTGGCAAGGAGGTAGCCTGGGACCTGGAAAAACACATTTTCATCCATTTACCGCAGACGAAATCGTGGGCAACAGCAAATTTTTAATCATAACTAACCTGAAAATAGATACACCCTCTAGGATCATTGGGATCTTCCAGCATCACTTTGTCAGTGCACATGCAGTCATCACATTTGTCATCATCAACATTATCACTGACATCATCATCATCATATATGTTGGTATCTATATCATCCATTTCTTTGGTCAGGCACTCTTCAGCTACAGCGATGTGTCTTAGTAAATTCTTGTTTTTCCTTCTGACGTTTTTACGATTTTTCGCTTTTTCTGATAGATTTTGTTCGATCAGCTGTTTTATCTGTGGACAAGAGTTGTTTGGCTATGGTAAAATAATTTGGTGTTGTCTATTGTTGTCTTGTCTTTAGTATGGAACTGACAAGGATATAGGAAACCGACTTTAATGGCAATTTAGGAAAAACAAAACTTTTATTAGCCTGGGGTAATTTAGGAACAGTCACATGTGGTCCACGGCACACGTTACTAAATTACCCCAGGCTACTAAAATTTTGTTGTAGGTTTTCGCGATTATTACACATTATAATAAAACAAGTTTAAACGGATTAAATCGCGTATATTACAGATTTTTACAGTTTTCCTGACGTTTCGAACACTTTGCAGCGTTCGTGATCGCAGGACGACTGAGGTGGTAGGCGTCATGACAGCTAATTTATAGAAAAAATATTCTTGATCTACCCGCACAAGGTTTATTTTTAATCGATATTATTCGAATCGTACTCGTTTCGATGCACACAATAATCGCTCACGGTGTCTCGATGTTTTGTAGTGCGGTGTGAAGTTTGGGACTTGATTATTTTAAGAACTGGATTCCAAACAGGTGGTAATTGCCAACCATCCTCTATATTGAAATTAGGATGTTTTTTTAATTTCAATAGCCTCGCGAAGCATTCTAGGTACATATCGGTTCTCCTTTGCGAGGATTTGAGGTTGATCAAAACGTAGGAAATGGTTGGGTTTGCCTAGGGCATGCTCACACACTGCAGACTTTGTAGAGCGCACGTTTTTGACATCAGCTATGTGTTCTTTAACTCTAGTGGCTATACTGCGCTTTATTTGCCCTGGGTGTACTATGCCAAATCGAATACCAATAAATCGAACATTCAAAATATCGTACACTCAATACATCGAGTGTTCAAAATATCGAATAATATCAAACAATCATTCGATATTTTGAACACTCGATGTATTGAGTGTACGATATTTTGAATGTTCGATTTATTGGTATTCGATTTGGCATAGTACACCCATTTGCCCTATGTATGACAACCCACAATCACAGTCAATCTTTGAATTCGCGATATCTGCCGCACCGTGGCATCGCGCTTTCAACGGAGCTACCGCGTCTTACCCACGTCAAAATGTGGAATCTCTTCCTTTTTTTTTTAAACACATCCGGCATCAGCCCTTGTAAGTTAACCTGCCAGCTAAAGTACGGCTGGCAGCCCTAGCCAATTCAGACGCTAGCTTCAGCAGGTACGTCTGCTTCCCCAGCAGTTTCAGCTGCCAGCCCAGTTGTTACCTGGTGTGTCCGGCAGTCACAGAAGGCGGGCCTGCGGGGCGCGTGGGGCGGGGCGGGGCGCGCCGCCCGCCAGCCCCACGCTGGCGCAGTGGCCGGCGCGGTAGTTACCTGGTGTGTCCGGCAGTCACAGAAGGCGGGCCTGCGGGGCGCGTGGGGCGGGGCGGGGCGCGCCGCCCGCCAGCCCCACGCTGGCGCAGTGGCCGGCGCGGTAGTTACCTGGTGTGTCCGGCAGTCACAGAAGGCGGGCCTGCGGGGCGCGTGGGGCGGGGCGGGGCGCGCCGCCCGCCAGCCCCACGCTGGCGCAGTGGCCGGCGCGGTAGTTACCTGGTGTGTCCGGCAGTCACAGAAGGCGGGCCTGCGGGGCGCGTGGGGCGGCGGCGCCAGCAGCACCATGCCGGGGCGGGGCGCGCCGCCCGCCAGCCCCACGCTGGCGCAGTGGCCGGCGCGCACCGAGCCGCACGGCGCGCGGTTGCGGTAGATGCTGCGCACGCGACTTCGCGTGAACGATCCGTCTTCTAGCGGTCCTACGCGATAAATTGACGGTTTTCAGTTATAACGACAAACATGACTTGCTCGGGTGGGATTTTACAGACAGTTCCGAACTAAATAGTACGACACACGAAAAAAATAATACGATCACACTTTCAAAATTGTACGACTACACTCAAAAGACTATACAGGGTGGCAGGTTAAACTGGAAATATTTAAAGGGGTTATTGTACTCATCATTATGAACAACTTTTACAATGGGACCAACCCTGAAATCGCGAAAAAAAAATCGGCTGTTCCATACATTTTGTTAAGTTATGTGAACATAAATGTATAGAACAGCTGATTTTTTTCGCGATTTCACTGTTGGTCCCATAATAATAGTTGTTCATAATGATGAGCACAATGACCCTTTAAAATATTTCCACTGTCTAACCTGCCACCCTGTATAACGCCCTATTAAAAAATACTATCATCGGAACATCAAAAAATAGTTTGATCACGCTCTCAAGAAATTGTATGACCACATTTTCAAAAATTGTACGACCACACTTTCAAAAATTTTACAACCACACTAAGTTATCGCATAGCTCGATAATGGCGTTAGTAAAAAAAAAGTCGCGATATAATTTCGTTACGCACGAATAGCTATAAACAACAGGAGTAAATGTATTTATCGTAAAACAGTATCATTGTGTTTGATTTAAGTAGTGACGCGCCTTAGTTGTCGGTTTGTTCACACACTTTCATAAAATTTATTTTATGGCCAGTCGGCCACAATGACAACAAATTGTGTGAAAACTTTTCCAAAAAATAGTTTTACCATACTTTCAAAAACAGTATGACTACCCTTTCAAAAAAATATTACGGCGACACTTCAAAAAATTGACGCCTTTTTTAAAAATAGTACGCCCATACTCTCAAAAATAGTGCAACCACACTTTCAAAATAGAGTACGACCACACTTTAAAAAATTTTTGTTCTTGTCAAAATACAGTATGAGACCACAATAACACTTAATGACGCTGTCTCCTTCATACAGCTGTCCGCGCACCAACAATCCCCCCACCACCGGTCCAGAGTTGTCACCCACGTAAAATATCTTATAATATCTATTTGTAACTCTGCTGATGTGTAGAGCCATACTAGGCTCACAAAATACTTCCCTTTACTTTCTTTCTCCATTCCATTCAAAACAAAAATTTTTGACCACACAATCAAAAAATTTCACGATACTTTAAAAAAAGTTGTACAATCACACTTTCAACAAATTGTACGACCACACTTTCAAAAATAGTGCGACCACACTATCAAATAAATTTTACAACCACACTTTCAACCATTTGTATGACCACACTTACAAAAATAGTACGACCACACTTTTAAAAAAACGTAGTGCGACTACACTATCAAAAATAGTGCGACCACACTATCACAAATAGTGCGACCACGCTTTCAAATTGTTAGACCTTGTCAAAATCCAGTATGACCACAATAACACTTACCTATAATAACGCTGTCTCCTTCATACAGCTGTCCCCGCGCCAACAGTCCCCCCACCACCGGTCCAGAGTTGTCACCCACGTGGAATATCTCGTCTATTTGGAACTCTGCTGATGTGTAGAGCCATACTAGGCTCACAAAATACTTCCTTTTACCTACTTTCTTTCTCCATTCCATTCAAAACAAAAATGTTTGACCACACAATCAAAAAATTGTACGACACTTTAAAAAAGTTGTACAATCACACTTTCAACAAATTGTACGACCACACTTCCAAAAATAGTGCGACCACACTAATCACACAAAAAAAATTACAATCACACTTTCAACAAATTGTACGACCACGCTTACAAAAAAAAAATTAAAATCACACTTTCAACAATTTGTATGACCACACTTACAAAAATAGTGCGACCACACTTTAAAAAAAATAGTACGACTACACACACACACTATCAAAATACAGTATGACCACACTACTTACCTATAATAACGCTGTCTCCTTCATACAGCTGTCCGCGCGCCAACAGTCCCCCCACCACCGGTCCAGAGTTGTCACCCACGTGGAATATCTCGTCTATTTGGAACTCGCACGTCTCCTGAAACAAAACGAACGTTATGAGACCACTACACACACAGCAACTTTATTAATTGCTGTGTCTAGTGTCAAAAATAACTCAATTGTACACGTTTCCACAAAACTTTTAATATTTTCGAAACTAGAAACGGCCACAGGGTCCTGTGAACTATCCCATATGTGTATATTAGAGACCGTTCCACGTAAAGCCTGCAATACATGTTGGCCGAGCGTTGTCGAGTGAAGGCCAATACCAACATGTAGACGGTATATTTGCCTTGTCTTGCTATCGCTCGGTGTCACTTGCCTAGTTGGTTGAGTATAGACAAGCGCCAACGTGTATAGACCTCATTTGACGTAGCTTGCCACAACTTGTAGTCGCTCGCGATCACTTGCCTCACTTCGGAGCGGTGTCGGTTTTTCTGCACGCGCTCGGACAATAGTGTTCACATGTTTGTCCTCGCGCTATTATGCGGTTGACGTCAAACTCGCCGAACGTCTAGACAGTAGCGCTTGCCTTGTGTCAATTTGTCTAGGCTCGCGATGGTCTAAGCTCGGCCAACATGTATTGCAGGCTTAAGAATTCCCCTAGAAGTTATGTTGGCTCCCCTGCTTGTCATTCCTATTTAGCCAATTTAGGTCATATAGTTTTGTGTTTTTTGTAGATTTATGTTTTATAATAATATTTAGGACGTTAAAAAGTGATGAAAGTGAATTGGTGCTGAAAGAAAACTTCCAACACCGTTATAAACGTTGTAATAAATTGAGATTCAGGGCAGCCAACATAACTTCTAGGGGAGTTCTTACGTGGAATGGTCTCTACCGGCAATCTGTATAATCCGTTTCCATTTTTAATTTTGTACGGATTTGCAAGTACAAAAAAATGGAAACGGATTTGACTTTAAAATAGAGAAAGAGGTTGGATGATAGTACACATATTCAAAAGTAATAATAAAAAACAGAATAACAAAAAAAATATTATATATTTGTTGAAATTACAGCCAAATTCGTGAAGCAATGTACAGAAATTAAAAAAAAAGAAAAAAATTTTTTTTTCGGAGACCCATAACTTAAAATGGTTATATATCATAATTTCGGTATGTGATACATAAAAATACAGTGTATCGACTCCTTCACTGTGGACCACTATTTAAGACACATCCTGTATTCGAAGTCATGTGCGTATTAGAAATTAATTATCACTTGCTTTAACGGTGAAGGAAAACATCGTGAGGAAACCGGCATGTCCTAGAACCAAAAATTCGAAGACATGTGACGTCCACCAACCCGCACTGGGCCCGCGTGGTGGACTACGGCCCACTCCCTCTCACAGAGGAGGCCTGTGGCCCAGCAGTGGGAACATTATAGGCCGATTATGCTTATGCTTTGCTGTATTACTACTTACGTCATCAGCGCGTAGCGTGGCCACGGGTTGCGGAGGTGTTAGCGCTAACAAGTACGCATGGAGCGCGCTCAGACCGATCCCGCGAACACAACTCACGGGGAATACCGGGATCACTTCAGATTCCACGCTGGAACAAAACACCAGGTTAACTAGGGTTCCGTACCAAAATGGTAAAAAAGGAACCCTTAGGATGCGTTTCCACCAGCGTTGCCAGACGTCCCGATTTTGGCGGGACGTCCCAATTTTTAGCCCAAAATTAAATGTCCCGCGCGGGACAGGCTCAGTCCCGCTTTTCGGGGATTACGCGACAGTGCGGCGCGGCGGTTATTAGTACAGTAAAGTAACGTATTTTCATTAAAATACATTTTCGGTGGCTATTTATCAGCATTGTAAACATAATTTGAAACTCAAATAAATAGGTAAATACCTAGTAAAAAATAAAAAACTGCTGATTAATTGAGTTTTCTAATAATGTCCCGCTTTCGACGAAAGAATTCCGCTTTTTTTACTCAAAAAGTTTCAAAATCCCGCTTTGCCCGAAATAAAATCTGGCAACGCTGGTTTCCACTGACGCGGAGCTGGGCGGAGTGGAGAGGAGTGGACCGTGATTTAGCCAATCACACTTCCACTGATGCAGAGTGGAGATTTCGAGCAGTGTGATTGGCTAATTCACGGTCCGCTCCTCTCCACTCCGCCCGCGCGTTTCCACCGCGTCAGTGGAAACGCACCCTTACGGTGCGACTTCGTCTGTCTGTCTGTCACAGCTGCTTATTACAGCAACTATTAATGCGATCCATATAATAAATCTGAAGAGTTTGTTTGTTTGAATGCGCTAATCTCTGAAACTACCAGTCGGATTCGAAAAAATCTTTTTGCATATGATAGCCAGATTCATGAGGAATAGTATAGGCTATTTAACATCACGCTACGACCCTTAGGAGCCGAGCAACGAGGGTGAAACCGCGGGGAACAGCTAGTTGAGAACACTTACTCAACGACATCGTTGGTGTGATCCAATGCACCTATGATTAGTTTCTGAGGAGCGACACAGTTCCTGGCGAGGTTCTCGTCAGGTATCAGCAATGGTTTCTGAAACAAAGAAAAAGTTATTTTAAAGGGCAATGCCGGGGGGCCGTGCCAATCTTACTATAATCCTACGAATATTAAAAATGCGAAAATTTGTCAGAAGGGATGGATGTATGGATGTCGTTTAGTCGGATAATGCCTAATTCGCAAAATGGCACCCGAGTCTCAAAAGGGCCAATTCGCAAATGGACTAGTTCTAGAAAGGACTTATTCGCGAAAAGGCTAATTCTCAAATGGACTAAATAGTAAAATGCCTAATTCGTGAAAGGACTCATTCGTGAAAGGACTAATTCGCCAAATGGCCAACTTTTACCAACTTACGCCATAGGTTAAATGACATAAAAAAAACCAAGTTAATTTTTACATCATGTTATGTTTTATACGAAATGCAAACAACAACTTAGTAATAACATTTTTTTATTAAAATAAAACAATCATAGATCGATTATTATGGTGAAAAAGTCTTAAATCAACAACGCATCTTACAATATGTGATACAATATTTATGTCATATAATAATTTCGTATAAAACACAACATAACCTGGAACTGAACTTGTTTTTTTCATGTCATTTCACTCATGGCGTAAGCTGGTAAAATTTGGCCGTTTTGCGAATTTGTCCTTTTACGAATTAGTCCTTTCACGAATGAGTCCTTTCACGAATTAGGCATTGTACTATTTAGTCCATTTGAGAAATAGCCTTTTCGCGAATAAGTCCTTTCTAGAACTAGTCCATTCGCGAATTGGCTCTTTTGAGACTTGGGTGCCATTTTGCGAATTAGTCATTATCCGACTAAACGTGGATGTTTGTAAGGAAGCTTCCTTCGATGTTATCGCTTCGTACGCCAACGCTTGCTTTTATAGAAGAGCATCCATCCACTCGTTATCTCTGCCAGATTCGGTTAATAATATATTTTTCTGCTTTTGTTTACTGCAGTGGATCAAACCACCAGTGGATAAAACCCGCGTTTGGCTCCTGTAGTCGCCTTAACAAAATAATTATAATAATTTTAATTTCGACGCTCTTATTTGGGACAATTTTTTATACAGTAATTTATTAATTTGTTTACTGCAGTGAATCATAAATTCATAATAAATAATAACAATAATTCATAATAATTCATAATTCAAGTGCAAAAAGCATTCTTGCGATTTCTTTACAGGAGAACTTTTGGTTACTATCCCTACCTCTATCCTACCAAGTTCCTTGTAGGATGTCTGGGGTATCATATGCTTGAGACCAGAAGGGCATGTGACCAGGTAGGCGTTATGCTCAAAATATTGAAAGGCATGACGGATGCTCCTGACATCCATAATGAGCTGATTCGACTCTGCACACCGAATAATTATCTCCGTAGCAGAAAACATCGGCTGCTAGACGTGCCTTCATGTCGGACTGCAGCCCGTGCTGCATCTCCCATACCGCGCGTATTGACCGCACTAAATAAGCTCGTGGAAGCCAACCCGGACTGCGATCTATTCTATAATAAATTCGCCAATTTAATGGTTATATGCCTACTTTTTTTTGGAAAATAAGATTTGAATAATTTCTATTATCAGTCTATGTTTGTAATTATTATAATTTTGTACTTTGATTTATGTAATTGGTGTGTATATGCCGTGTAAATCAATAAAATAAAATAAATAAATAATACTTTAAGGCATTATTAAACCTGCGTTTAGCTGTTGTAGTCGCCTTAACAAAATAATTATAATATTTAGGCTCGCGCGCTCTTATTTGGGACAATTTTATACGGTAATTTATTAATGTGTATTCTTCAATAAATAAATAATTGTATTATTAGAAAATTACCATTTATATTGCGTTTAAGGGGTATAAATACCCGTAGTGAAGTGTTTAGGGTACATTGTGAAGTGAAGCTCAGATTGATCAGCAATATGGAACACTTAATTTTGATATTTTTTGGTGTTGTGGCCATGCTTTTCATGTAAGTGTATTTTTTCCATTTTTTTTTTATTTTTCAACATTTTTTTTTCCATTTTATATACATAGAAAATGACAATTTTATTTATTATCACTAGAATTATAAATGTATATTTTTTGTGAATTTGAAACATGTCAAAGCCATGTTATGCTTATATTAAGTTATTAAATATATAAGTGATTCTCAAAAATCATATGACCCGAGCGGGATTTGAACCCGCGACCTCTGCCGAACCGTGGCTAGTGCTCTGAACCAACTGAGCTACCGGGTCCCGCCCGCCCGGAAATACTGCATAAGTTTTCCGATAGATGTCGCCAAACGCTCCTAAGAAGCGTATTACAAAGGGGTCTCAAATTTCAGATGAGTCGGGCGAGACCCGGTAGCTCAGTTGGTTCAGAGCACTAGCCACGGTTCGGCAGAGGTCGCGGGTTCAAATCCCGCTCGGGTCATATGATTTTTGAGAATCACTTATATATTTAATAACTTAAATCACTAGAATTTCTTGTGGTCGAAATTAGACCACTTATGAAGATAAAACAGCTCTTTTCCCATATAAACTAACTATGCCAAATCGCACACATCGTGCGCGCAATATGCTTAAAATAAAATTGGAAAAAAATATTGTTTTTTAAAAACACGTTTTTATACGGACTAAAAGTATGAAATAATTTCTAATGAAATGAAAAACGTGGGGTGCATCTCATCTTAGGTACTTATTATTGCATGCGCCCCACGTTTTTCATTTCTTTAGATTTTTTTTTATACTTTTTGGTCCGTTTTAAAAACGTGGTTTTTAAAAAAAAAGAGTTCTAATTCTTATTTTTAGGGTTCCGTACCAAAATGGTAAAAAAGGAACCCTGGTGCGACTTCGTCTGTCTGTCTGTCTGTCTGTCTGTCACACCTGTTTATTTTAGCAACTACTAATACTATCGACTTGAAATTTTTTTATTTTGTTTTTGTACGTAATTGGGTTAAAGAGAAATCTTCGTATTTGTGACAGTAAGGTTAAGTATGGTGTGAATGATCCAATGAAGTACAGCCCGACTAATGAGTTCTCAATTCAAAGGTTTTAGTTGCTGTCGACATGATATTCTGTGGAGGCACGCGCCAGCCAGCATGCACCCGTTTTTGTTTTATTGGTTTTTTTCAAAATGTTAACGGCATAATCATTTTATTTCTTATATATTTCGATTTTTGATTTCAATTCTTAATCTTAATCTCTAAGATAAATTAGACAAAGAACAATTAAAATATTTTTTTTTTTTGGTTAAGCTTTTATTACTGTACCATATCAAGCCCAAAACTGCCAACGTCCTTTGCGACTTCATAGATGTACATGCAAGGCAGCGGTAATAAGTTCAACTTTTTAAAAATAGGCTTACACGAATGCCATGGTGCAGCACCACATATGGCCCTGGCAGACTTTTTCTGGGCAATAAACGCCCTATTTATGTTAGTGGAGTTTCCCCAAAGTATTAGACCGTAGTTTAGGACTGGGGGGTGATTCTCGCGGGTTCGATATTGATATCGCCTTCGATATATATTGCAACAAATATCAAAATGGTAGGGATTTTGACAGTTGTTGCAATATATATCGAAGGCGATATCAATATCGAACCCGCGAGAATCACCTCCCTGATGCGATATGGCCGTGATATGCCATGCGAACAGTTTTAGGGTCCGAAATCTTTCTAAGTTTTGCCAGAATGTAAACAAAATTTATTTTATTACAAACCTTTTCTACATGTGCCTTCCAATTTAAGTTTTTGTCAATGACTATACCCAAAAATGAAGTTTCGTTTACGTATTTTATATTTTCACTCGCGTATTTAATGTTTAAGTTTTGTAGCTTCTTACCATAAGTACTAAATTGAATGTATTGAGTTTTGGTCCAATTAACTTGCAAATTATTGTTATGGAGCCATTTAATTATGAAATTAATCGTATTATTTATGTCATTTATATAATTTATATTGGAATAGTTGGATGTCATAATAAGAGAGATGTCATCGGCGAATAAAATGGGTTCAGGGGTTACACTTGGTAGGTATATTTGAATTAGTTGAAAAAAAATAACCATGGAGTTTCTTGTCCGTTCTTCTCCATAGGAATCTACGTTTTGGAACGGACAACTAGCTTCAACTAACGGACAAACTGACTGACAACTTTACAATTCAAAAGTGCCTGTAAAAAGTTCACCGACAACGAAATAACCAATGTTTTCCTAATCGGTTCGTCAACTGAATACAGTCGTTTAACCACGAGGCGGCAATTTTCGTGTTCATCACATAAAATTCAACCTCCATGTTGTAAGCGAGCGTTATATGAAAGAAAGACCGAATTATATAATACAGTTAGTTATGATTGGTAGCAATACACGTAATAAACCGTATAAAAACTTTTTAAAATGGTTGCATAATGAGATTACCCTTCGGAAATTAAAAGTTCCGATTATGACATGTCTTATAATATATTTTGGTTACTGGAAACATTGATTTTTAATTTAGCAGCATTCAATCTGTGGTGCCATTTTCAAACTTGATTGTCAATGTCAATTTTTATTCGAATTGCTAACCTACAAATAATATTCTAATAACTAAAGTATGTTGGTGATCTGAGAATTGTTTAACATAATGGATATAAAGAAGTGCATTGCTAATTTAAGCAACGATAAAAATAAGATTGTTTGGAGTTTTTTTCACAAATTCGTAATTGTCAAACGTCAAAATGCCCTGATTAAGTACTAATCGGGATGTTAAACGACCTCTCCCACCTTGGTTAGATATAACGGTTGATTACCTACTGTGTTTAATCGGTCGATTAGCTTTGGTGAACATGAAAAGTCATGATAAACAGCCGTTTTCAATATATCGGACTGTTATCTTGTTGGTGAACATAGCCCTAATTGAAATAAATGTTTTGACTTTGACTTTGAAATCTGTTTCAGTGCATCTAACGGGGTCGATGGGTACAAGATACAGGGTAGCTACGATGAAGGCAGTGATGGCATCGCTCGCCAGGGGGTCTACCGTCGTGATAGTAAGCTAAAGGCGAAGAACATCAGTTGCTACAACGGAATTTGTGGTTTTCATAGGTAAGTTTTTTTTTGTAATTTATTTATGTTTATTTGTCAGAAAATTTTACAATAGGGATGTTGAATATATTTTTTTTATTGTGAATCTGTAAACTTTTTGATAAAAGATAATTAACACCAAAAAAACCGATGAAACATCTACAAAATTGGCAAAGTTATAAGCGTTTTAAAATGATTTTCTAGACACGGACGGCATGCATGATAAGTGACGTAACACCACCTATGTCCGCTTCGCGCGACAAAGACGGAGCGATACTCCCTCCAAAAACTTTAAAAACGTCTATGTTTTCCATTTTGTGATCAATTATTATTTATTTTTTTACTTTTTTGTTATTCCTATTCCTTCTTTAGAATAAAATAATTTATTTGTACTTTTTTAATAGTAGTCCACTACCGTATTGATCTTAAAATTATAACGATGTCCAAATTATTCTACCGTTTCCGGCGTACAAATATTTATACATGATCAATTATTATTATTTGTTAATTTAAATACCTATGTCAATGTTCTTAAATTGAATTCAGTTAATCAGTTTAGGTTATTATGTCAAGTTAGAGTGAATTAATAGATACCCTTACAATACAAATGAAATAAAATGTCAATCTTTATACTTGAGAAAATCATTAACAGAATAAAAACATTTATCTAAAAGCCAGTGCAGTGATAGCCTAGTGGTCTAACCATGTGCCTCCCACGGCGAATGGTTCGAGTTCGATCCCGAGGCACGCACCGCTGACTTTTCGAAGTCATGTGCGTATTAGAAATTAATTATCACTTGCTTTAACGGTGAAGGAAAACATCGTGAGGAAACCGGCATGTCCTAGAACCAAAAATTCGAAGACATGTGACGTCCACCAACCCGCACTGGGCCCGCGTGGTGGACTACGGCCCACTCCCTCTCACAGAGGAGGCCTGTGTCCCAGCAGTGGGAACATTATAGACCGATTATGCCATTATATCTAAAAGCCATAGTTTTGCAATTTTTAGGTTTCCGTACCAAAATGCTAAATTATCTGTTCCCCGCGGTTTCACCCCCTTGCTCGGCTCCTAAGGGTCGTAGCATGATGTTAAATAGCCTATACGGAACGCATGGCTTTTTATATAGAAAAAGATATGTTAAACGGCCGTTTAACATGACTTTTTATTTTTTTGAATTTTTTGAGGGTAGTTGTAAAGTGTAGCTGCTTTTTTTTGCACTCCCAAAATTAAAATTTAATTTAATATTTAAACTATATAAATACAACTATAAAATATATAAAAATTTAAACCAATATAAATACAATTATGTCATGATAAAAATCAACAACTGATTTACCCTACCTGCCAGTCAAGTGATACATTTTTAAATCCACTCACAAGTACAACAGCAGCAACACAATATGGAGGCAATGAAAGACACACTGTCCAATGTCATGGAGATGTTCCAGAAGAGGATGGCCGACTTCGAAGCAGAGCTTAAGAAGGCCCCCAACGCTCCATCCAGCACAGTGAACCTCGCTTCTGATTTTGCAGCGTTCAAGGATTTCACGCTTCAGGCACTGGGAAGCCTCCAAAAACAAGTTGAGATGCTCGCCCAGGATGTTGACCGCCTTGAGATGCGAGGTCGGCGTAAGATGCTCCTTCTTCATGGTGTCCCAGAGAAGAAGAAGGAGGAGACAGATGAGGTTGTGGCAAAAGTTGTCCAGGAGCGTCTTCAGATGGCCGATTTTAAGGTGAGTGACATCAAGCGGTGTCACCGTATGGGGCGTGAAGGGGCAGAAAATGATCCCAGACCGATTGTGCTCAAACTTCAGAGCGTGGTGGTACGTGACACAATCTGGTTCACCAAGACAAAGTTTAAGGGCTCTGGGATAACAGTCTCGGAGTTCCTTACGAAGTCACGGCACAACACATTTATGGCCGCTCGTCAAAAGTTTGGCGTCAGCAAGTGTTGGACTAGGGAGGGCCACATTTTTGTTCTTGGTGCGGATGGATCGCGGCATCGGGTAAGCTCCCTCCGCGAAATCAATAATATTGAGCAGGAGCCGCAGGAGGACTCTCCATCCCCAGCAGACTGCGTAAAGGTGGTGACATCCAGACCTAAGCGCGCTGCGGCTATGAAAAAGTAACTGCATCTTTTTTAAACACTTTTCATTGTGTCCGTTATTGTGAAATGTGAAGTTCTTTTTTTTTCTTGTAATGTCACCCACACTTTTGCAATGTTGTTAATGAATTTACAGCTAAATTATTACTAGGTATTAGTGACTGTTAAAGAGTTTTCTAAAACACCGCACATTTAAATAAATTTTTATTTTTCCATTGTACAATGTCAGATGTCTGTCATTGTCAATGTCTATTTACCTTTTTCAGTCAACTTTTTCTATCGCTGCGTTCCGTTTTACTTCCCTATAATTACGTCAATAATATGCATGACATGACAAGACATTTGATGTTCACTACTTTTAAATCTTTTCCTTGTAATTTGTTTCTTTTATACATAAAATGTATTACCCGGACTGATAATTTTTGTTGTTGTGTAATTGTTTTAAATTAATTTAAATTAAATTTATATGTTTTTTCTTGTATGCGCTCAACTGGCAGGTGGACCTTTAGTGTATTTATTTATACTTTTGGAACATTAATTTTAGGTAACCGTATTATATATATATATATATTTATTTATTTTTTGCTTTATTTAGTTCATAATATATTATATTTTTATTGTACCGTTATATATTTTTAACATAGATATAATAATTTAAAGATGTCTGATAGTGATACCGAATCTTTTTTTTCAGCTGATAGTGATAATGACAGCTTTGTTAGTGTTCCTTCTCTGGCTGACACACTTCATTCTCAGTTCTCTGATGTACCTAAGAATTTCAATGTTGTTCATATAAATGCCCAGAGTATTCCGGCTCATTTCCCCGATATGCTGGTTAACTTTGACTGTAAGAATATCCATGCTATTCTTGTTTCTGAGTCATGGCTTAAACCATGTCTCCCTTCCACCTCCTATTCGTTGCCTGGATTCATTCTTGTTAGGAATGATCGCGCGGTTGGCGGTGGTGGCGGTGTTGCCATATATCTACGCACTCATATTCCCTTTTCCATTGTTAGTATGTCAACACAGCCACCGCCAGCTAATGCTGGCGAGCATCTTTTCTTGGAAATTGAACTCCAGCACACGAAAGTATTACTTGGCGCTTATTATTGTCCCTCTTTACGCATAGATTTTTTCTCTTCTCTGGAAACTATTCTGGAAAATCTCACACCATCTTACAGTCATACTATTATTATGGGCGATTTTAATACTTGCCTTCTGAAAAATGATTCTCGTACCTCTTCTCTTTATTCTGCCGTAGAATCTAAGAACTTAACGATTCTCCCTCTTAACGCCACTCATAATTTTCCCAACTCTGTCCCCTCATTACTTGATCTTATAATTGTCTCATCTCCTGATCATGTCGCTAAGCACGGTCAGTGCTCAGCCGATGAGTTTTCATATCATGACCTAATTTTTCTCTCATACAAAATTCGTCCTCCTAAAGCAAAGTCAAAGGTTCTTCTGCAACGTAGTTTTGGTGGCATGAACCTTGACAATCTTCGTGGGGATGCCGCCGGCATTGACTGGGGTCCATTACTGGCTTCGGAGTCGGTAGACGACCAAGTCAACATTTTCACTTTGAGCCTTGTCCGCTTATATGACGTGCATGCTCCGATTCGCAAAATAAAAGTAAAACATCTTCCGGCACCCTGGTTAACGAAGGATATAAAAGAAATTATGTCTAAAAAAGCAGCGGCAAAAAGCAGGTACAAATGTCGTCCTTCTGCTTTTAATTTAGAAAAATATGTTTCTATACGGAATCACTGCAATAAGGTGTGTAGGAATGCACAACGCCGACATATTCATAGCTCTGTCGAAAACGGAGACCCGGCTAAAGTTTGGAAATTTCTAAGAACATTGGGGGTTGGAAAATCTCGTCAAGATTCCATACCCAAAGATTTAAACATTGATTTACTCAACCGACACTTCTCTTCTTCGTCCAACTGTGATAGGACTACAAAAGCAAATACTTTACAATATCTTTCATGTCTTCCAACCCCTAAACATTCAGCATTTGTCTTTAATCAATTCACTGCTTGTGATGTTGAGAAGAGTATTTTGGCTATCACTTCCAACGCTGTTGGTAGCGACTGTGTCAGCCGTAATATGATCCTTCCCATCCTAGATAATGTTCTTCCAGTCATCTGTCACATCCTCAATTCCTCTGTTTCTAGGGGCTGTTTTCCAACTACTTGGAAAGAAGCCCAAATTATTCCCCTACCGAAAAAGACGAATCCTTCATCCTTTTCTGAATATCGTCCCATTTCCATTTTGCCATTCCTGTCTAAGGTACTCGAACGATTGACGTATCAGCAGCTTAACTCCTTTCTATATAAAAACAATCTCCTCAATTCCTTACAGTCCGGCTTCCGTCCTGGTCACAGTACCGTTACAGCCTTGATCAATATTACGGATGACATCAGGTCAGCCATGCAGGATGGAAATCTAACGATTCTCTCGCTCCTTGATTTCAGCAACGCCTTTAACACCGTAGATTTTGACATCCTGCTTGGAATATTGCGCTCTCTTAACATATCTCCAACAGCGATTGATTGGTTTCGTAGTTACCTGTTTGGCCGTCGGCAGCGTGTTCGCATAGAAGAAAGTTTTTCTTCCTGGTGCAATACCACTGCCGGCGTGCCTCAGGGCGGCGTTTTATCTCCTTTACTCTTCGCAATATTTATCAATACTATCTCTAACCGACTTCTTTCATCCTACCATCTTTATGCAGATGATCTCCAAATATATTCCAAAGCTGAACCAGGTAAGTTGTCGGAAGCAGTTAACACAATTAATCATGACCTGGACCTGATACACGAATGGAGCAATGCGTATGGACTTAAGGTCAATCCTTCAAAGACCCAGGTCATTGTGGTCGGCAGTCCCAGGATGATTTCAAAAGTCGACTGGTTACAACTTCCACCGGTTGTCTTCGATGGCACTACGGTCCCCGTTAGTGATAAAGTTAAAAATCTGGGGATATTTATTGATAAAACTCTATCCTGGGAACCACAAATAAAGGAAATCAGTCGTAAAATGTTCGCTTCCGCAGGGTCTCTGAGGAGACTACGCAACTTTCTGCCAATTGGCACCAAAACTGCGCTTGCACAATCCCTTCTTCTACCTATCCTTGACTATGCCGACACCAGCTATCTTGATCTCACCGAGGACCAACTTGATAAGCTTGAGCGTCTTCAAAATTTCTGTATACGATTTATATTTGGTCTACGCAAATATGATCATGTGTCTGAATTTCGTACTAAGCTCAAGTGGCTTCCAATACGCTATCGCCGGAATACACATATTCTTCACCTTCTATACAATATCTTGTACAATCCTTCCACTCCCTCCTATCTTAAAGAACGTTTCGAGTTCCTTCATGACACACATTCGAGATCATTAAGGTCATCAGAGAATCTGACGTTAAAAATGCCAATGCATTCTACCAACTTCTTTGGTAAATCCTTCACAGTCCAGGCTGCTCGGCTATGGAATGCTTTGCCAGTTACAGCTAGACGTGCACAATCCTTGGCAACTTTCAAAAGACTTGTCAAGGATCACTATTTATCCTTATAGCTAATTGTTTCTCTTCATCTTCATCTTTATATATATGTGTATATTATAATTATATCATATAAAATATTTTTATTGTAATATTTATTTATTTGTTTTAGGTTTATTTAGCACTTAATTTAATGTCTCCATGTTTATTGTTACACTGAGAACTACCCCTTTCTTTTTTTCTTGCTAATCATGTCCATCCAAAGGTTGTCTGGAAGAAATCGCCTAGTGCGATAAGACCGCCCATTGTACATTTCTATTTTATATTAATGTTTCTTGTTTATTTTGTGTACAATAAAGAGTATTGTATTGTATTGTATTGTATAGAAAAAGAGATGTTAAACGGTCGTTTAACATGACTTTTTATATAGAAAAAGAGATGTTAAACGGTCGTTTAACATGACTTTTTATATAGAAAAAGAGATGTTAAACGGTCGTTTAACATGACTTTTTATATAGAAAAAGAGATGTTAAACGGTCGTTTAACATGACTTTTTATATAGAATAACCGACTTCAAAAATCCACTACAAAGAAAATAATAATTTTGGTTTCGGAAGTCGGTGGCTTTGGTTTTTGTTTGCTTTTTTTTGCCACCGACTTCCGAAACCAAAATTATTATTTTCTTTGTAGTGGATTTTTGATGTCGGTTATTTTTTGTTAAAAAAGTTTTTTATTTTTTCCTTTTTCGGTTCTTTATCCCGTGTTAGATTACTTTCACGAATTCGTTCAACAGTAAATCTTCTACGGAGTGTGTACATTTATGCCTATAACTTTGTACATAGGAATGATTACATAATGTATTATATACTAAAACCTTCCTGAAAGTATGTAGATTACGTTAGTGAAAACCCCATCCAAATCGAATAAGTAGTTTTTGAGAAAATCGCGCACATACAAACATACATACATACATACATATGGAACGAATACAGAACCTCCTTTTTTGAAGTCGGTTAAAAGTCGTTTAACATGACTTTTTATATAGAAAAAGAGATGTTAAACGGCCGTTTTCAATTTATCAGACTGTTATCTTGTCGGTGAACTTGTCCCTTAGTAGAAGTGTTGAAACAAATTCAAAAAGTAACGTTCTTTATTACAGCCCTGATTCCGGAAGACCAGTAATTCCTAATGCAGAAGGAACTACTGAAAGACAGAAGAGGCGTGACTTTGAAAACCAAATGGCAGAGTACAACAACGGTGATAATGTAAGTAGTGCGAATTCTTGTTATTAAATACAGGGTGGCAGGTTAGACAGTGGAAATACGAAAACGGGTCATTGTACTCATCATTATGAACAATTTTTACTATGGGACTAACGCTGAAATCACGAAAAAAAGCAGCTGCTCCATATACAGGGTGGCAGGTTAAACAGTGGAAATATTTTAAGGGGTCATTGTACTCATCATTATGAACAACTTTTACTATGGGACCAAGCCTGAAATCGCGAAAAAAAAATCAGCTGTTCCATACATTTATGTTCACATAACTCAACAAAATGTATGGAACAGCTGATTTTTTTTTCGCGATTTCACGGTTGGTGCCATAGTAAAAATTGTTCATAATGATGAGTACAATGACCCCTTAAAATATTTCCACTGTCTAACCTGCCACCCTGTATTTTGTTGAGTTATGTGAACATAAAATATGTGGAACAGCTGATTTTTTTTCGCGATTTCGGGATTGGTCCAATAGTAAAAGTTGTTCATAATGATGAGTACAATGACCTTTTTCGTATTTCCACTGTCTAACCTGCCACCCTGTATAAATCATCTCCTTTGTTTCTATGATTGAGACTCACAATTTACGTTATATAATGTTTTTGTTACAGTATCCAGAATTCAAGATAATCGAACTTCCTGTCCTAGTATTGACATCATAAATAACTAAAGATACGTCTCACGGAAACAGTACCTTCAAATTACTTGAAGGATTTTGCCAAAGTACTTACATATTAAGTCAAAAGTAGTATTTATTTTTTATTTAAAAGTAGTTTAAGTAGGTAGTTCAATTTGATTTAATTTAAAAGCGGGGACCGAAACCGGTAAAACCAAAACCTATATTATTTCGGTTACAACCTTTATTGTTTTTACAGGTATTTTTAAAGGTAACCTTATTTTTTTCACTGATTACCTAGGTACAGCAGCGATAGCCTAGTGGTTTAACCATGTGCCTCCCACGGCGAATGGTTCGAGTTCGATCCCGAGGCACGCACCGCTGACTTTTCGAAGTCATGTGCGTATTAGAAATTAATTATCACTTGCTTTAACGGTGAAGGAAAACATCGTGACGAAACCGGCATGTCCTAGAACCAAAAATTCGAAGACATGTGACGTCCACCAACCCGCACTGGGCCCGCGTGGTGGACTACGGCCCACTCCCTCTCACAGAGGAGGCCTGTGTCCCAGCAGTGGGAACATTATAGGCCGATTATGCTATGCTTATGCTACCTAGGTACTACCAGTATTAATACCGATTACCGAAATAAAAATTACCTCTATCTTACACGTGCCGTAGGCATAAGTCATAGGGCGGGTAGCGCTTTTGTGTGTATTACCGGTATTAAAATGGTAACCTAAATAGAGGTAACATGTATATTTTGGTTACCCACATAGCGGTAACCTTAACCTTAAAGGTAAACGAAATTGTTCGATACCTGTACCGTAATTTATAACGGTTTTCGGTACCTGTTTAAAAGTACAAAAGTATTATTATTATCTGTTAATGTTTTAAATTAAAAAATAAATCAAATGAGCTTATTTGTTTTGTTTTATTTTCTTCCTCGTTGCCTGCTTCGTTGGTCTAGTAGTCGCAAGTGCGACTGCGTGAGACAGTGTGAGTTCGTGAGAGAGTGTGAGTTCGTAAGAATGTGAGTCTATGAGAGAGTGTGAGTTTGAGAGAGAGTATGAGTTCGTGAGTGTATGAGTCCGTGAGTGTGTGTCCGTGAGAGTGTAATTTGTGAGAGAGTGTGAGTCTGTGAGAGTGTGACTTCGTGAGAGGGCTAGTACATCATAATAAACGTACCTTATTAGCCGGCGCCAGTAGCTCGCTCAGCCTAGCAGTGAGAGCCTTCACAGCGTTGGCAGCCAACTCGCACTTGCTGATGACAGCGAAGAAGGGTAAGTCCAGCGCTGTCAGAAGACTTATGTGTTCTTCTGTGATGGAGGTGATACCCGCGGTGGCCGAGATCTGGTGATAAATGGTGATTGTTTTTAAGTATCCGGCTCGAAGGACCATACATTGAAGTGGAGTTATAGCGACAGCAATATCTGCCGCCAGCACCGAAGACTACCAACATAGCTAGACAGCTGACAGTGACAACTTGTCAGATGTCACAACATAACGTCTGACGTCAGAAATCCTACATCGCGCAAGCAGAGTGTTCGCAGCGATAAGCATATACAGGGTGTCCCGTAAGAAGAGTGAGAATTGCGCTATCAAATGCAAAAATATTTTTTCGAATCCGACTAGTAGTTCCAGAGATTAGCGCGTTCAAATAAACTCTTCATCTTTATTATATTAGTGTTGGGGATTTATATTGATTTTCAAGTGAATAAAAAGCTTCCGATGGATTTAGCGTGTATTCCAACTCAAAAAACAGGAGAACAAGGGAATGAAAAAAGTAAAAGTAACCGGAAGTTCGGAACAAAATAAATCACACATCATGCAGGTATATATCCGGCCCAATAAACAATAGGCAGCTGACATACGTAACAGAGAACGGTCCAATCAGAGGACGAGCATCAGCCGTCGAACCAATCGCTCGCAGCGTTTCTCCTCACTCCGCTACAGAGACCGAGAAACCAGCCAATGCGCAGATGACGTTTGTGATCAAACAGATTACAATGAAATTAATAAAAACAATGCATCCCACGCAATGCAATGAATTGCCGCCATGCGTAATTATTATCTATATTTGATCAGGCGCTTTGCAATAATTAAACTTAATAAAAACTAACTATTCTAAACACATATATTATCTTTAAAAACTTAATTATTTTTGCCTACTCCGGGGATCATATCCAGGGTCACTCAAATGCCGCGCTAGCCAGCACTAAACCAGCCTGCTATTACTACAAAATAAATAAAACACACAACTCACCACCAACATCGCATAATGCGGAGAATAACCGGTCAATCCGTGTAGTGTCGTGCGCTGGTATTTACTATGACCGGCTAAATCGAGGAATGACACCAACTTAGCACTTCTTTCGCCTATTCTTTCTGCTGTCATTAGCTCTGAACAACCGTAGTTAACTACATTGCCCTGAAAAAAGTTGTATTGTCAGATCATAGAAACAAGGGAGATGTGCCAAGGCGCTATCGAGCTTGATGCCTGATTTTGAGCAAATTGCTCATATTAAAAACGTACGCGCTGGTGACGAACCGAACACGATCGATGGTACAAATACAGTGTTTTAGTTTAGTGCTAGTGTTGAGTGACGATTAACAGTGTTAGATTGAGGGTGTACGGAATGTTTAATGCGTGGGAGATCTTTTTATTCACAAGGAGCGCTTAATTATGCGCGTAATTGTGTCGAAAAATGTACTAAAAGTGGCATCAGTTGTTCCGGTACTAATTTGCTATGATGGCATATGTCCTTGTTTCTATGATCTGTGGTTGTATTGGTTGAAAATGTTAGTAAGATATTTATTTTGACATCGACAATTTGCAAAAAAGTAATCTTAAGTTGAGGAGTTCCTATAGCCATCTCCCAAACCCATCATAAGACCACCTCCATAGTACCATATTATTGCATTGTCAACGAAGTCACATATGCGCTCCAAAGGGCACTGGCAGACGCCCATAGAACGCTGGGCTACAGATTGTGTAAGTCGGTACAGATATGAAATTAGTTTGGTGTGGTCGAGTATTTCAAGAGTATTTAAATTCATTTTTTATTTGTTTTTGTACGTACTTGGGTTAAAGAGAAATCTTCGTATTTGTGACAGTGAGGTTAAGTATGGTGTGAATGATCCAATGAAGTACAGCCCGACTAATGAGTTCTCAATTCAAAGGTTTTAGTTGCTGTCGACATGATATTCTGTGGAGGCACGCGCCAGCCAGCATGCACCCGTTTTTGTTTTGTTGGTTTTTTCAAAATGTCAACGGCATAATCATTTTAATTCTTATTTATTTCGATTTTTGATTCCAATTCTTAATCTCTAAGATAAATTAAGCAAAGAACAATTAAAATATATTTTTATTTTTGGTTAAGCTTTTATTACTGTACCATATCAAGCCCAAAACTACCAACGTCCTTTTATAATGTCTTAAAGTATAATATGATCAAATGCAGTAAAAAAATCTGAAAATTAATGTTATTCTTCAAGATATATGCTAGTTAAATACTGTGCTGAAAACACGATTCAATTATTTTCGCACAATAGAAAAAAATCACCAAGATACCTCTAAAAATTCATTTTTAACGGATAAAAACCATACTAATATACATGCAATAATTCAGATTTTTTTGTCAGATTATTCTTTAAGCAACATACTAACACAATACTTTGTTAGATTTCTCATAAAGTTTATATATTAGCCGCAATTACATAATAATCAATTTTACCCTGTTTTTGAACACGTTTTGAAACACGAACACGAACACTCTTAAATTATGACAATTGTCATCTCTTTTTATTGTCATACAAATGACAAGGTATATTTAATCAGTGGTTAAAGTTAAACGGAGTCTATCAGCAAGGGGAATGTTCACATGTGTTACTAAGTAACTAAATACAAACATTACCTGCGCATCGAACCCCAGTATCTCGTGGCTCAAAGACGATGTCCTGCCACTCTTCACCTCGTGCAAATGTCGGAACATGTTCAAACGTGCGCTGCCCCTACCGTTGTCCAGTTCACCTGTTCAAATAAATAGGAATGATATCAAAACTAGCTGTTCCCCGCGGTTTCACCCCCGTTGCTCGGCTCCCAAGGGTCGTAGCGTGATGTTAAACAGCCTATATTATTCCTCATGAATCTGGCTATCATATACAAAAAGAATTTTTCGAATCCGACCGGTAGTTCCAGAGATTAGCTCGTTCAAACAAACAAACTCTTCAGCTTTATAATAAAGGGTATTACAACAAGAACTTTGTTTTTCAATTGGGGCAACCCCAAGAACATTGTCGCGGGGGGCCTCCCTCCTCTGGCCTCTCTGCCTCGGCTAGCTATCGGAGGAAGCCTCCACAGACACAAATCTTGATATTATTTAAATAAAACACTGCAGGATGGTTGGAGAGCTATATTGCGAGACGTAGGTTGTATTTTTGCACTTTATAACGTTACACAGAGGTATAAAAATAACTGTTACAAAAAGAGACTATTTGCTTATAGCTTTGCACACTTGATAAATAAGTAGTAGATAATAAATAAGAACAGTACAGCGGTTCAGCGGTCACCAGTGATGTCGTTGGAGACCAGACAAAGAATGACGAAACAATGCAAAAAAATATGAGATGTTCTAATTTTGAAATTTAAAGTTAAAAGCTAAACCGAATTTAGAAGAATGGGATGAATGAAGTGGCCAGCAATGGAAGATTGCCAGCACTAAATGATGAAAGAAGGATGACTCCGTCACAACATCAATCATGATTGATGGTTTTGATTGAGCGTCTAATAAACGCTTATTAAAGCCTACCTTGAGTCAATACGCCAATAATGGTAGATTTGCCAGCTTCGTTCGCCCCCATCACAGCAACTCTTAGCTCCACGCTCTGCTTGGGGTCGGGTAACTGAAACCACATCATATTCTGTTAAGCAATTTTTAAACAAAATAAAAAAATACAAATAGTATAAAACAAAGTCGACTTTCGTGTCTGTCTATACAGGGTGATACAATATACAGGGTGATAAAGTATACAGGTTGATACAGGGTGATACAGTATACAGGGTGATACAGTATACAGGGTGATACAGTATACAGCGTGATAAAGTATACAGGTTGATACATTATACAGTGTGATACAGTATACAGGGTGATACAGTATACAGGGTGATACAGTATACAGGGTGATACAGTATACAGTGTAATACAGTATACAGGGTGATATAGTATACAGTGTGATATAGTATACAGTGTGATACAGTATACAGGGTGATACAGTTTAGGGTGATGCAGTATACAGCGTGATACAGGGTGATACAATATACAAGGTGTTTCAAATACATTTCTTACCTTTCTAACATACACTTCAGCGACCGCTCTGTGAGGGGCCACTCTCCTGGCCGTCACGTGAGTCAACGTAGCTCCTAACGCCTGCGCCATACGTCGCAGAGACACGAGGGAGCTCCGCAGGGCTCTGGCGCGGAGCCCTACGAGAGCGCCGCAGTCCCGTACGCCTAGTACATACACTGCGCTCCCGCCGCCAGAACGGAGGCGCCATTTTAGCTGGAAAAAAATTGGTAATTGTAGTACAGCTACAGTGTATGTTTTTTTTTTCGAAATCAACGAGTTCGATTCATGAAAATTGATTACATATAAAAAAATCTTATGGTTTAGTTCTTGCGGATCACTGGGCCCCAATTCTGCTATTGGAATTGTGTCATAATGACACAATTCCAATGTAAGAATGGTGTCATTATGACATCATAACTGTCAAAACCTAAGCGGTCATTGGCTTAAAGTAAGACTATCTCTTCGGTCATTGGTCAAACGATGTCATTATGAGACCATTCTGACACGATTATGACAATTGCAATAGCAGACTTGGGGCCCTGGTGGCCGCGGACCACCGGTTGGGAACCACTGGTATAGATAGTTATGATTTAAAAAATACTAAACTGTCAACCGACTTTTGTCACTCACTGCACAAACTACTACAGCTATTTCCCCACATACCTGTGTGACTAGATGCTGGAACCTTCTCTCGCACAACGAGACCAGCTGCAACTTGTACTCCACGTTCCCGAACCTCGGCTCTGGAGGTAGACTGCCGTACACTTCGTCTCCCGAGTCCTCAGGTTCTGAGGTTCTATAAAATACAGGTTATTTATGTAATAAGATGTTTTTTTTTTTTATTGTGATTCTGTAAACTATTTGAAAAGACAATTAACACCAAAAAAACCGATGAAACATCTACAAAATTGGTAAAGTTATAAGCGTTTTAAAACGATTTGCTAGACCGGGACGGCACTATCGCGCAGTGACGTAAACGTCGTACTTAACTCCAAACCACCGCATATGTCCGTTTCGCGCGACAAAAACGGAGAATACGCCCTGCAAAAACTTTAAAAGCGTCTATGTTTTCCATTTTGTGATATTTTTTTATTTTTATGTTGTTCCTATTCCTTCTTTGAAATAAAATAATTTATTTGCACTTTTTTAATAGTAGTCAACTACCGTATTACCGCCACACACTGAACATTAACCCCCTTAAACCGGACAAGTGCGAGTACGACTCGCGCTCTAATAATTCCGAAATATGCAATAGCGCCATGTATGCCGCTATTACGTCATAGTAGATAATATCATATCTTGATCATAGGTGGCGCTATTGCATACTTCTAGTGGCGCCATCTATGAGCAGATCGCTCCACTCATGGTCATAACAGACGGACAACAAATGCTGTGTTATGAATTTAGTAGGATTATTACACTCCCATTGTTTACAATTTGTCTAAAAGCCACTTGTATATAGGTATAGGTAGGCAAAAAGATCTAAGTAAGTATATACCAACTAAATTAGCACAGATTTAGATTAGGCTAGATACCGCATGTTCACTAAATAGTAAGAAAACGAGCGTGCCATTTTTCGCACCTACTATGCTGTCGCGCAAGTCATTTAAAGGCCTTGGGCAACCCTATAAGAGTTTTTACAGTTATTATTGGTACAATTTGGCATTTGTATGTCTTCAACGACACTATTTGTCAAGTTTCACGGGCGCGTTTAAAAGTAAACTCAATTAGAAACGCGGCAAGTAGGCGCATTGCACAAACTTACGGACACGCTGGGGCGGACGGTTTGCGGTATCTAGTCTACTCTAAATCAGTGTAAATTAACTCCAAAGTAAAAAAAAAACTTACGAATCATCAATATACTCCTCCATATCATCAGAACTATAGAAGAAATCATTTTCCAAGTCATTCGTATCAAAATCGCCAGCTAAATACACATCATCCTTCAAAATAACCTTTTCTAGCTTATCAATTACGTTATAAACGTCACGATCCCTAAAACGCTCTGTGGTTCCGTCGTTCCGTTTATTTTTTATATTCAAATCATTTTTTAAATCGTTAACGTTTTTTCCTATATTTTCATCGCATATTTTTTGTACAGAGAGTTGGTTGTTCCAGTTTTTCGTTTCTGTATCTTGTATGCTGTTATCTGACATCCATGCTGAGTTAGGTAGATCTTTGGCTGGTGATATTTTGTTCTTTTTCCTCCTGCATTTTCGCCCTGAATTTCTTCGTTTAGGTTTTTTGTCTATGTCGCTTCTGTTATCTGTAATGTTAGAAGGATATTTTTAGCAAAATAATATGACATGTATAGGCTGAGATAGCTTAGTGGTTTAACCATGTGCCTCCCACGGCGAATGGTTCGAGTTCGATCCCGAGGCACGCACCGCTGACTTTTCGAAATCATGTGCGTATTAGAAATTAATTAGGTATCACTTGCTTTAACGGTGAAGGAAAACATCGTGAGGAAACCGGCATGTCCTAGAACCAAAAATTCGAAAACATGTGACGTCCACCAACCCGCACTGGGCCCGCGTGGTGGACTACGGCCCACTCCCTCTCACAGAGGAGGCCTGTGTCCCAGTAGTGGGAACATTATAGGCTGATTATGCTATGCTATGTTAGCTGAGAACCAGTTACAAAAGACAGCCCTCAAAACGTTCTTCCTTTACCCTTATGTTGGGTGTTGAACACAACACAAAATACGCGTGGTCTACACATGCACCGTGATCAACGTACGCGTCATCGGCGGCGACGAATAGAGCTCTCCCTACTCGCATCCACGGATACCAATACGACGGATGGCACTCTCTTAAAGTGAAAATTATTATTTGTCCCGAACAGTTACATTATTTTGTAATTTAGACGGCAATATATTACACCTATCCCATAGAGTCCACTTTTATTTAATTCCAATTTATACATTGATCCGGCTCGAAGGACCATTGTGACGAAATAAATGATGTGCCTATGTGTGATTTCGAAATAACTGCTTTATCTAAAGCTTAAATGGTTATTAACTTATCAGTGAAGTGTACTGTGTATATTAAAACACTTACCATCTTCCTTCTTATTAATCTCAATGAAGTTCTCAATATAACTAACATCTTTAACTAAGAGATCGGTGCTGAGATCAGGTTCACAGAGGAAAGAGGACTCTTCTGGCAATGTCTCGTTCTTTACGTTCGATTTACGGCCTCTTCTGCGTCCTGGAAGAAGAATTGATATGGTTACAAGAAGAATAATAGTGTATTAGTTCATCTGCCGATCAACGTGATTCACTTTCGCTTTTTCGTGCTTCTGGCCGTCTTATAGAAAAAGGGGCAGGAGGGAATTACATCATGCAGATTCGAAGCACACTGTCCGAAATGTATAGGATAAAAAAACCGGTTCAGTAGTAGCTTGGAGGTCCCTGTTCTAGTACCTATAATAAATACAAGCTGATAATGACGTCACTCACCCTTAAGGATGTCAGGTTTCTTCTTAACAGTGTCCTGTTCGGGTTTGTGCCTCTTTTTATTCTTCTGTTTGTTCTGATTACTATCTGACGGGTCAAATAAACTAAAGAAGGAGTCCATGGCACTGTAACAATACAATTATGAACTTTATTATTAATGTTACTCGACTAACGGACGCGACTTACAGCGGAAGAAATATCGGCTAGCTCCGGTTTTATAGAGCGTCATCTCTCGCACGAAGCACTAACAGTCCGGTATCTAATGAACAAGTCAGCGAGAAAACGTCACATAGGTATGAGTGACGTACGAGTCTGTACGACGCGACGCTATACAAAGCCGACTCTTTCTCAAACTCGATGTGTAACATTTAAGCTCATTTCAGACTACGCTATAAAATATAGCATTATAGCATATAGCTTATAGCACGACAATATCGCGCACCATACATTGTTATGGACACGTTCACACTGTGCTATACTATATAGTATGGCTTTGTAGGGGCTCAAAGACCGTAACCACCATTTTGGCAAATATGAGATTTGAGCCTAATATCAATACCTTTAGGCTCAAATCTCATTGTTTTCCAAATTGTGGTTACGCCCTTTGAACCTAAAGGTATCGGTACTATACACGGCGAAATTTTAGCGGTTGTTTTACTGAAGCGAAATGATTTTGTCTTGGCAGTACATTCGATTGATATATCAAAAAAAAATTAGAATCAAAAAATGGCAGAATGGTGTGATGAGAATGATGTGAAAAACAAAATCTCAAACCAATAGTAGGTAACGATAGCTACGCAAGCGCGGCGACGACGCCAGCGGCCGCGGCCGGGCGGGGCGCGCCCGCGCGGTCATTGCCCTCCGTGTTTATCAATCAGCTGATAACTATTCCCGAGTTATTGATAGACAAATTATTGAACACGTGAACACGAAACTAAAAAAACAAGATTACTAGGTAGGTAGGCACCTATCTTAGAAAACGATATTTTCTGAATTAGATACCTATTAAAGTATTTAAGGCGTAGGTATCCAAAAAAATGGAATAAACTTATTTACAATGATTTTAATTACTTACCTACTTTTAAATGTTCGGTATTTAATACAAAGGTACAAGTAGGTACTTACGTTTAGGCCCGGTAACAGAGTAATTTTTCGAATTGCAAGCCACTGCGTTCCATACACAATAACACAATCGAGCACGTTTTATTTGATTTACTTTACGAAAATGATAGGTACTTAAGCAGTCTTTCATTGTTGAGCACTTTCCAAACGTAGTATTGACTTACGTCAAACCCAGCCATCACAGCCATACACATAGGTAGGTACTTCGACGAGGATCCCGTTTGAAGTACCTACTTGTGGATTTCCTCGCCGAACTCGCGCAAATGAACGGCTGATCGACTTCTGGTACATACACTGTAACTCCCCATGATCGAGTAGCACTGTGTCGCCGCTACGATCGTCCGGGCCTGCGGGACTTGGGGGTTCAGAACACTGCGAAGATTGAGCGACTCCAAGTGTTGCGGCTCCGCGTAACGGCAGCATGGGAGTCATAATTCACCCTAGCGTAGTTGCACCATAGCGAGGTACTCTAAATTGGAGAAACTGTAATGACGATCCATTATTTCAATGTTATCTCACTTCACTACGCGTAAGTACCTACGAGTTACGACATCGCGTGATGTTCGCGGCATCAACTTCGCGGCGCAACTGAGCCGCTGGCCGCTGAGTGCGCGCGGCATCTTTTGTTTTAATTATACGACTCGCTAAAGGAGTGCGGGGCAGGGGGGGGGGGTTCATCGGTAGGCACTCGCTACGGGCGATCAGGCTAGTTTATGCCGTATCACCATGCGCGAGAGCTTATTTTGCTCTGCACATTTGTGAGGCGGCATTCGTTTGGTGATCTTTGTCGGCACCGCGTGAGCGACGGCGTGCTCTTTGACTAGATAATGATACCTACGTTAGATCTAGTGAGTTACTATTGTTTTTCACGCTTTCGAGTCTATGAATATTTTTTTTGATTATTTGAAAAAAAAAACATATTATTTTTTAAATTGAACTCTATGTTTCGATAGTACTACTGATGGCAAATCGTTCGGCTGCCGGAGAACAACCACTTACATTTCACCGTGTATAGCATGCGCTATACTATACATATACATAGTATAGCGTACTCTGAAGACAGCTTTACTGCCGCGTATTATACAGGGTGGCAGGTTAAACAGTGGAAATATTTTAAGGGGTCATTGTACTCATCATTATGAACAACTTTTACTATGGGACCAAACCTGAAATCGCGAAAAAGAATCAGCTGTTCCCTACATTTATGTTCACTTAACTCTTAACAAAATGTATGGAGCAGCTGTTTTATTTTTCGCGATTTCAGGGTTGGTCCCATAGTAAAAGTTGTTCATAATGATGAGTACAATGACCCCTTTAAATATTTTTAATGTCTATCCTGCCACCCTGTATAAGTCGTACGTTATGGATTCGAACCTAAAAAGCGCGCAGTTTACTCCGTGCTATTTGTTTCATCACCACCGCTCCAAAAACGATGAAGGAAAACATCGTGAGGAAACATTTTCTTTTACCTCTGGCTCAGATCATAGAAACGGAAATATGTTATCATAGCAAATTAGTACGCGAACCATTGTTACCACTTTTAAAACGGAGTGCGTCACAACTACAAACGCTCCTTTTTTGAGAATCACTTATATATTTAATAACTTAATAGAAGCATAACATGGCTTTGACATGTTTCAAATTCACAAAAAATATACATTTATAATGCATAGATGGTGATATCGCATCGATGTCCGATAACTGCAAAGTAATTGGCATTGAGTTGGAAATACTGCATAAGTTTTCCGATAGATGTCGCCAAACGCTCGTATTACAAAGGGGTCTCAAATTTCAAATGAGTTGGGCGAGACCCGGTAGCTCAGTTGGTTCAGAGCACTAGCCACGGTACGGCAGAGGTCGCGGGTTCAAATCCCGCTCGGGTCATATGATTTTTGAGAATCACTTATATATTTAATAACTTAATAGAAGCATAACATGGCTTTGACATGTTTCAAATTCACAAAAAATATATATTCTTAGCACATCTTCCTTGTTCCTATTATCTGAAACCTCAGACAAGCTTAGGTTTATAAAATCATCTATCATAAAATAAGAAGAAGAGAAAAGTTCTACTACTACTAAGGGCCAAGTTCACCGACCAGATAACAGCCCGATAAATCAGAAACGGCCGTTTAACATATCATTTTCTATATACTGTTAAAAACACATGAACAAAGCATGGGGTCTCATCAGGAACAAAGGAACATTTGTTGAAATAACTCATAATATATGGCGTTATATGTATCGATTTGTTATTGAAGTTTGTGTAAAATTGAGAACATGAAAAAATACATCATGAAAAATATTTGTTCAAATTTTGAAAAATGCTTTAAGCACGGAAAAATGTATAGCCCGAAGATAGCTCGCGCTAATTCGGTCACATTTCTTTGTATGAGATGAGGCATCTGTACGTATAGTATTATATTATCTGTGGTGTAAATATATCCACTGACGCAGAGATATCGTGCCAAAATACATACGGTACCTAGCAAAATTTTATCTTTAGAACTCACATAATCACATCTGATAGTCTAGTAGAAAGAAATAACAGAAGGTGAACTTACTGCTCTCTTATACACCGTGTAATTGAATGAATGCAAAACCTGAAACTAGTTTGTTCAGAATCGAGAAGAGAATCGATTACACTACTTTTTAATGTAGGTTATTTTTTTCTCAAAAATAATATTTTTATTTCAAGCCGAGTCTTAAAGTTAATAGTGCATGAAGCCACGCGTCCCCCGCTCTCTCGCCTCCCGCTCGCCAGTCTGCCGGCAGAGCGCTTGTGTTTCGTGTGCGTCACAGAGCTATGAATTGATTCGAACACTTATGAAATGAAAAAACCGGACAAGTGCGAGTATGCCTCGCGCCCTAAGGGTCCCGCAATATGATCATAGATAGATAGGCGCTACTGCATACTTACTAATGGCGCCATCTATGGGCAGATGGCTCCACTTATGGTCCGGTGACTGACGGCGGACAACAAAGTGATCCTATAAGGGTTCCGTTTTCCTTTTGAGGTACGGAACCCTAAAATTACAAATATCTTTAACAATCACAAATGAAAATTATTATTTCGTTGTTATATCAGTTAAACATCATAAAAATCTGTTGGGGTGTCTGAGGTTTCGCGTTATTTCAATTACACGGTGTATAAATGTATAAAACTAAGTCGTTTGTTTGATTAGTACTTTTAAACTAATTGATGGATTTTGGTAACCGGCTGTGGCTACGCTTGACACATGCATCTATTAATTATTCCCTAAACGCAGCTAGAGCTAGAGTAGAACAAGAGCATTATTTCTCGATATTTTAGTGTAAACGAAAGCTCGTTTGCAGCGTTTATGTACACCAAAATATCAACGAGCAAAAATGAGAACCAAGAACTAGAATAAAACTCTTGCACAATAGAACAACGAAAGAATGCTCTACATCTGTTTACACAAAGAATTTGATAGAGTGAGGATAGATCATTCGTTCGTCTTATGTAGATCGGCCATAAGCTTCTATCTCTTTTTTTTATCTATTTTGCGGATATTGTCAAGCACGAAGAAGACATTTTCGATTGACAGTAGCAAACTGTAGACAAATCTAATGCGAGCTAATCTTCTGTTGATTTCTATAATGTGGCATAATCGCTAACATTTTTTTAGGCGACAGGTCATTCACTCCTCTTTTTTACCAAATGACCTCGGTTGAGATTCTAGCAAGTAAATAAACATTATTGTCCCAGACGTAGCCTTAACACCTCTAGCACGGGAAAGCGGGATTGTCCGAAAGGGGTACCGCTGACGGAACATAAACGGCTAAGGAAGGAACACGGGTGGGTTTTAGTCAGTAAGACTCTGACACTCCCTTCCACTCCACCCAGAGCGGGAGGGGTCATTTGATGATTTCCCATCCTCAAAAAAAAAAAAAAAAAAACACCTCTAGTACAGCTGGGTAAGCGGCTACAGTTACGCCTAGGTAGTATAGTAGGTATACTATAAGTACTACTACGTCTAGGGCTGGCCTAGGAGCAAATCAAACAACAGACTTCCGCACCCAAAAAAAGTTAGCAGGATCTGTAACAGTGGTCCCCAACTTTTTTTGACCAGGGACTAGGTACTAGCAGTTTTTTGATGAGTGTGAGGACCCCAAAGTGCAAAATGAAAATTCCGCGTGCGCCGTCCCGCTAGCGTAAATAATAAAATGTTAATTTAATATGAGATAATAATATGACTTTGTTTCGCAGTCCATAATTTAGTCCTCGCGGACCACTAATAGTCTGCGGACCACCGCTTGGGTACCACTGGTCTATACAATCTAAGACATTTTACGCGTCATGTAGGTATGTTAGTACTTTAATTTTATTTTTTACCCATTGAGAAGGACAAAGTGCGCAACTTATTACTTGCGCAAAGCCTCAGAATAGATACACCAAGATAAATCATTATCTATCATAGTCTATTTTATGACTAAGGCCCAACTCAAGGACAAACAGTTGGAACACCCTAATTTTGGTTAGGTAATAAATAAACAGCTGATTTCTTATTTTAGTTCATTCCCCAGATTACATAGCAATGACAAAAATAAAATTATATCTGTGGCATTATTTTTTTTCAAAGTTGGCAATAGTTTGACATAAAATTGGCGGGAATTTTGGCAATCTTTGTTGTTGACTTGACTCTCAGCGGATTTTTCCTTATCAAATTGATGTGTGGGTGCCAAATTGATTTTAAAATTATTGTATATTCGTACGAAGAGCTTGTTTACATTCGCTTATACGAATATGAACCTTATTCTAATCCTATTTCCTCATAAAAGACTCTCAGAGAGCGAATAAAATAGGCAAGGACGAAGGCGACAAAGAACAATGGGCGTGTCGTATTAGACGGCGACCCGTTATGCCATATACATGGAAAAATCCGTTAATTTTTATAGTCTCTAAATGTTTAAGAAATATCTTTCTAGAAAGCCAGAAAAAAAGATTTTTTTTTTTTGGTTGATGTTATTTTAAATGAAATTATTTAGATTAGTGTTTCAGAACGCAACAATTGACGTTTCATTTCATATAAGAAATGCACAGAACATAAATACCCTATGACTCCGTGCTCAAAGATAATAATTATTTTCGTTTTTCTAAATATTTATTAACAGTATTTCAATTCACAAACCAACTAATGCCGTAAAAAAGTATTTGATTCTTGTCAAAAAAAATAGTTATGTAGATCAGCGTTTTCTTTTTCTTTTTTTTCTTTCAGCCCACGAAATTATATTCCCTCGAATACCTATAACCTCAAAAGTATTTTTTACGATATTTAAAGATCTTGGCTAATTAGACAATAATTTCAAACGGGATGGTGTTTACTACATAAAAGCAATTAAATCTGACTATATTTTGTTTCTGGTCGTGTAAAATAAAAGTCCAGCGTCTATAGAAAGAACGTCGGTAGTTTTGGGCTTGATATGGTGCAGTAATAAAAGCATAACCAAAAATAAAAATAAATGTTTTATTGTTCTTTGCCTAATTTATCTTAGAGATTAAGAATTGGAATCAAAAATCGAAATAAATAAGAAATAAAATGATTATGCCCTTGACATTTTGAAAAAAACAATAAAACAAAAACGGGTGCATGCTGGCTGGCGCGTGCCTCCATAGAATATCATGTCGACAGCAACTAAAACCTTTGAATTGAGAACTCATTAGTCGGGCTGTACTTCATTGGATCATTCACACCATACTTAACCTCACTGTCACAAATACGAAGATTTCTCTTTAATCCAATTACGTACAAAAACAAATAAAAAATGAATTTAAATACTCTTGAAATACTCGATCACACCAAACTAATTTCATATCTGTACCGACATACACAATCTGAAGCCCAGCGTTCTATGGGCGTCCGCCGTGTCCTTTGACCATGGTTCTCTGTATTATTGCCTATCTTTACTGAAGTATCGTCGTCTTTCCGTAGAGGGCGCTAACGTAGCAAATGTAGTATAACCCGCGCCAATAAAGAAGCGAATCTAAAATGGCGGCATCAATCATTTCCTCTCACTCGCACGTTATTGCTGTCTTTACACACGCCCGACGTGTGTGAATAATGACAGCAATAACGTGCGAGTGAGAGAGAATGATTAGTGCCGCCATTTTTAATTCGTTTCTCTATTGGCTCGGGTTATACCTATATGTAGAGACCATATCTTCAAGGTTATTGGGCAATGTAATACCATAACGGCGGGTGATACCACGGCGCACGGCTAGTATAAAATAATTTAAGGAAAACAGCAATTTGAATACCATAATTATATCACTTAAAAATACATATTTTTTTTAACCTTATCGCTGCATATAAACGAAAGGGCCACAAATCAAAAATAAGAATTTTTCAGGATAACACGTTAAAATTTATTTCATTTCATTTTTTGTTTATTTTTCGGCACTCCTTCTTTTAAAGTGATTAAGTTATGAATTATGACACATAAACATTAAAAGAAGGAATGCCAAAAAATAAACAAAAAATGAAATGAAATATTTTAACGTGTTATCCTGAAAAAATCTTCATTTTGATTTGTGGCCCTTTCGTTTATATGTAGCGTTATGTCAAATGCCTTTTCTAAACCGCAAATATAATTTTATTGGTTTGTTTCCTTCAATATTTGTATAATGTATTATCTGCTCGATATGCATAGCCGTTATTATCTGTTTTTAACTGATAAGGTACATGCAGATTGGCTTCAAATATTAGTCATTCACTGACCAATGTCAATTGCTGTAGTTAGGGTTGCCAACCCAAACTATACATTATAATCTAGTACAGTGTTTCCCAAACATTGTTCTGCCATGGCCTGGTAATTTTTATACTGCCCCTTCGTGACCCACTTATTACTTTTAAACCCAAGCTGGTTCCATTATGTCAGATAAGATAATACACATTTATTAATAGTAAAAATGTTTTGTTAAATACTACATATTTTTGGATCGCCTAATTAGTCACTAAATTTTAGTGCAAAGTATGGAGCTGCTGCTTATTTTTCACTTTACCGGTACCCAATACTGGCAAATGTGAAACGCTGATCTAGTATCCTTCTATATTATGAGTCCAACTACTATATTCTAGAACAAAAAACAAAATAGGCAGGTGAAACTACTATATTTCAGTTGGATAAAAGTTAAACAAAATTATTCGCTTCAAGTTATTGAAGAGTATAACAGAATTAAAAAATAAGGACTCAGCAGTAAAATAAAATTGCTTTAAAAAGTGAAAATATATTAATTTAAAACATTTCCGCAACTCCACGACTAAGCGCGTATTTTGCGTGCAATTTAAAACATAACTAGATATTTAATTTTTTTCACTACATAGAAAATTTACAGGTAATATTCTCGAAAAGACTATATCAGTAAAAAAAAAAGTGGCAACCCTAGCTATAAGGGGATAATAATAATACCTACCTAGGTAATAAAATGATGTAATAATGAATGATGTTTTTGTTAACATTTTAGACTTATTGCACCATATTATGAAGCCATAGAGAAGCGTGTTGTCTGGCCGTAAAAAAAAACCAGGCAAATGCGTGTCGGACCACGCAGTAGGTATAGGGTTCAGTAGCTTTTACTAAATAGGAAGGAGTAATTTGAATTTGAATAAGTAGTAAGGATTTTTAGCGATCGCAAAAATAAATCCATGCACACTTGAAAAATTCACCCTGTATATTTGGTGTAGATATGTGTTATAAAAGCAATGTAGTGTGGGAAAATTTGCACATATATGCTTTCAATTTATTATTTAAATAAAAAAATTGGCAAATATAGGTATCACTTCGCATTTCGAAAAAAAAAAGCACTAAGAGTCCAAAATGCAAAAAATTTACTGCGCTCAAGGTAATTTTTTAAAACATTTGGCGATCTCTATGTGTACATATACTTAGTAATTAGACACTCTCAACTTCCTCATATAAATAAAAATGTATGTGAGGAGAATCCCTGTTATCTATACTAAAAACACCTACATATAAGCTAGAAATACATGTAACAATAACAAGTACCTATATATATAACTTTGTAATATTAATTTAATGTTCAAACCTAAAATAATACAAGTCTAACCACAATAACCACAAAATGTTATATTTAGAAACTAGACTTTTGCCCGCAACTTTGTCCACATGGACTAAATAAATTGACATTGAAAGTTAAATAACCAGACCGCATAAGTTTGTTTGAGAAAGAATTTTGATGATTCCTAAAAAACTTATATTTTATGAACAAAGTAGGTAGGTAACCTTCTATCAACTTTAATTATTTCAGATTTTTCACTTTACAAACTTCAGAGATAAGTCGAAATCATTTCATTTCATTATAATGTTGAAAACTATATGGCATAAAATAAAACGAAAATATATTTTGAAATGTGCAGATAAAGCCCTTTTATATGATATACTACTTGACCTAGTAAGTCTATTTCAAAATTTCGAACCCCCACTTTTGCGCCATTTGCAATTAAAATAAAAATATTTTTTAACTTTTTTCAATTGCAATAAAGGTGGGCAAGCATTCTTTATTACTGTTCTAAATTTCAACTCAATAGCATTAGTAGTTACTGAAATAAGCAGCTGTGACTGACAGTCGGACCAACAAATTCACTCTGGCTCCTTTTTTACCAATTTGGTACTGAACCCTAAAAAGAGGCATTGCAACTTGCAACTCATGCCATGGCAAAGGTAATTAACATTAAAATTCACTTATCAATAAATTATCATCATCAAAAGTAGAACAAATAGCCTTTCTTTTGTGCAACAATTAACAATCTCCTTCACCTCTATTACATACAAACATTCTTCAAGGTCTTTTTAAACATAACAAGAACAGCCCGCGAATTAAAAACAACACATTCGGCACATAAAAAACTAAAAAAAAAATTTGGTTTATTTTTAAATCTAGATTTTTAGGGATGCAAAGGTACTCACGCAAACAGCTGTTAAACCCAAGGTCACTGTTATTCTAGCTTGTTGCCAACGCAAGTTCTCAGACTATTGTGAGTCAACAAACACCACAAACAGAGGAACACAGCCAAATTATTTACAGTGACGTAAAATTACGATTTGTTACAACTGAATAAATATTATTGTACAACACATCGGTAATAGCGGCGGACTTTACGCGATTAAACGATTAAACGTCACCCCAATGATATTATGAGAAGTTATTGTTCCAGCGATTGTTTTAATTCCGATAAGAATTTCGTTACGGTTGCGAAAATTTCGTCATGAATTGCATTGTGCACTATAAAATAGAAGTTTCATTTTGACATTTTATGATTTTACAACCAATTGTTTTTGTGATGGCAAGGATTCTTCGAATCAAAGAGACGTTCGGAAGTAAGAGTTTTGAAATTATAAAAGGCGCTAATATATAAATAATTCGATTGACAAATAATTCTCTGTATTCCTTTCGTACCACTTGCATTAAAATAATCAAACAGTCAATCGTGGAGTTAATTAAGTTTGTCAAAACAATAAAATATTGAATTAGTTTAAAATAAATTAAATTAACTCAATAGGTAGCTGATAAGTACTGATAACAGTTTTCGAACATATGACATAAATGAAGTTGCCACATAAAAATAAAATAATATAAAGCTTGTTTCCTGAGGAGACTTAAATATCTATTTTTATTTGCATAGTTTACACTCATAAAATAGCACTTGATAGCAATTTTGATGAAACAATCGATAAAGTAAATACTTTCAGCAAATAACTGCATAGCTGCTAACAAAAGTATTCCCAAGAAAAACTAACGTTTTTAGTTAATAACTTAAAAGTGCTAAGCATAAAATTATAGTCTGTTAGGCTGTTTGTGCACTACACGTTTACAGCACGTTTTTTCACGGACCGTTTTTTTTTTCATACATTTTAAAAAGTGGTGGAAATTGTTCTGCACGCCTATTGGCTAAAAATCCGTAAAAAACCGAATACGAATTGAAAACATCTGTAGTGCACAAACAGCCTTACAAACAAAAGTCAAAAAAGTTTTTACTGTCATGCCTGTCATGTCAAACTTTACAAACTGTCAAGAGTAATATTGTTCTGTGTGTCAATCTCACAACATAAATGTAGGCGGGAAATGAAGCGAGGTTATAATTTGTGATAAAAAGTGAAAAATGTCGATACAAGTGGAAAATAATCTGAAAAACGTAGACAACAAAGAGATATTCGAACAAAACGCCCACTACGTGCCGTGTAAAGTAGAAGACGACGGTCCTGCGAATGTTGAAAAATATTTTGAGCCCTATGTTGTTGACAATGATGGAGGTAAACATTAAACAAAGCAATAATATGGCTTTATTGCAATAATTAATATCTAAAGTAAAAGAATAATGGTAGCATTGGCATACGACTTAGACCTAGTTGGAACGACTAAATGGATGATGGTTGCTGATTGCTGATGTCTATCCATAATAGAGTTCATCATTAAGCCAATTTCACGGTTGTCGTAATGGCTGAGCGATTGACTGCTGCGCAACGTGTCGCGGGTTCAAATCCCGCACAGCAGCGCGGTCGCAGAAGACAGTGCCCGCCGGTGACACCAATTAGTACCTAGTAGTATTTCGGGGGTGTCATGACCCCTGCGACCCCCCACCCACCCTTCAGACCACCACTGTGTATGTGAGTGTTTGTAAACACATCCGCAATACTGGAGAAATCCTAATGTGTAAGCCGGGCCACCCACCAGACATACACTTGTGTTAAGCAAAGTGTCCACTAGCAATAAAATTTGCGGATATGACTTGCGCAAGCGACTTCTCGATCTACTTCTCGAACAACAAGTCAACTTGCGCGAGCGTTTATACATTGGAAGTCGCTTGCGCGAATCAAATCAACTTCCGCAAATTTTATTGCTAGTGGACACTTCGCTTTACGATAATTTTGGCGCCACATTTAACGTCCCCGTATTTGCGAGCGCAACACTCGGACTCTCGGAATACTCGGACGTAACTCGTATTGTGGCAGCCCGTAATCCGCGCTTGGATGATGGGTTGCCACGATACGAGTTACGTCCGAGCAGACATCTGAGTCCACTCGGTCCGAGCATACTCGGACCGTGTCAACTCGGCTTAAAACAATTACAGAATTATCTGCTTCATTCCGCGGGTACCCTCTGAATGGCACAAAGATGAGTTTACCGGAGGGATACAGAGCTGTTGTAGTGACGGAAGCTAAGAGGCCACTTGCTGAAAATGCTGAAAGAAAGTTTCAGGTGAATATTTAAGTACTTTTCAGCCTAGCATAGCATAACCCAAGACCATATCAGTCTAAAATCTACATTATGGTGCAATACAGACAACCTTAGTTAGTATATTCCCAAAATGCCAACTTTGCAAAAATTCATTGACAACCAAAATATTAATTACAAACCAGCTAATTAATTTTACTTACAATTATGTATCCTACTAAAATTATAAATACAAAAGTTTGTGAGAAAGAAAGAAAGAAAGAAAAATATTTATTTGAACACAGCACATAAAAGACACAGACATTATGATAAGGTGCCTACAGCACAACAGAACACAAAACAATAAAAATAAATACAAAAACGTGAGGTACACTAATTTGCGTTCCCGCAAAGTTTTGTGTCTCACAGCTGGCCCAAACAGGTTCCAGATCAGCTTAATGCCAAGTCACAAGTACTTGGCGCGTGAGGATGGATGTATGGATGGATGTGTTACTCTTTCTACCCTTTACCCCAAAAAATGCAGTCAAAGCCACAGATGCTAGTATTTTATAAATAACTAGCACTTTGCCTGCGACTTCGTCCGCGTGTCCCACAGGAACGGTGCTTTTTTTTGGGATAAAAAGTAGCCTATGTTACTCAGTGATAATGTAGCTTTCTATTAGTGAAAGAATTTTTAAAATCGATCCAGTAGTTTCGGAGCCTATTCGGTACAAACAAACAAAGAAATCTTTCCTCTTTATAATATTAGTATAGAGTGTGTGATAAAGTGAGTGAGTGATAAAGCCATATAAATAATTGTCCTGCGCGGGAATCGAACCCGTAGTAAGCAGCCATAAGCTAGCGGTTATGCGTAACAAACTCGAACAAAATCCTATACAGCAGTGGCGAAGGGTCCCTACAATACGATTCCTACCGGCTTCCCTTTGAAAAATAGCACAGGCTAGTATTGCCTATTTTTTATTAATTCGCTTTTCGTGGCCAGGTAAGCATTTGTAGCTGCAGCTTACCTCTTACAAAAACTGACCCTACGCCACTGATAGATATAGATAGTGGTAGGTGCAGCATGTCTTTCTTCCATACATATCTATCAGTCGTTATCTTTATAATTCTACTTCCATAAAGAAATTCTTTTGTCTGTGCAGGTGGCCGGAGGTTTCAAGAACTTCACATATTGGAACTGGGACAAGAAGCCATCTAAGAACGACAACATGGTGAAGGCTTTAGACTGGATAGATATTAGTGAAGCTGTGAGTAGTTTGTTATTTATCCACCCATCTGTCAAGGTAGTCTTGCCCTAACAAGGACCATCAAGGACCTCTTTTTCAGACCTAATAAAAATTGAATTTATCTCCTAATTTGAAATCTTCAATAGAGGAGAATATTTTGTAAAATGAAAAATAACAGCATTTTATTAAAAATAATATGATAGGTATCCTATATTTTCATCCTATGTCCTTTATTTAATCTTATCAAATCTGTCTGGAGCTGGTAACTCTATCTTACCCCGATATTCAGAATATTACCTTAACTCCTAAAATGTATTGTTCAGACTTCTCAAGATTACCCTTACGAGTTACTACTCAGCAGAGTTATTTCTTCTCTTCTTCTTCCAAATTACCCCAATTAATTTTCTAGAATTTTACTTATATTATATTTTCTTAATCCTTTCAGATACATGGAGACTGATTATAACATATAAGGGGTTTAAGATTAGACATATTATAATAAGGTATGGTTTCAAGGCGAGATTCACAAGCCGTACTTGTACTTAACTTTCGTCTTAAGTTAGCACTTCATACAAGTATGAACATTATTTTATATAATAACAAGGTTTATATTCGTATGCATCGCTAACTTAGGAAAGTAAGGTCTAAGTGCGCTCTGGGAATCTCGTCCTTAGTAGAAACTAGAGAGTTTGACACCGTTTATAGTTGCCAGCATTTTACTTGAGCTCTCGGCGGAGTGGCGAGGGTTTGTGTGCGCGTCGTATTGTCTCAGAAATAAGGTCCAAAATCGCTTAAAGTAATTCAAGGTCAGAGCTCAAGTTTCGTGCCGGGAAATGTACGAAATCTAAACACTGATACAGAATTGTATGAAATTGTCTGCCAAGCAGTGGTGAAACCAGCCTTAAGAAAATTAAAAATAAAATACACAAAATAACAACAAATGTAATTTATTTAAATAAAAACAACATCATTTAAACTTACTGATATTCCATACTCATCGGTTTAATATTAAAAAGTTATTGCGCACCCTAGATCAGTATGGAATTGTGAACGTGGAAAACAAACTGCATACTTCTGCATTGCTTAAAGAAAAAATAACACGTTTTTTTGTTTGGAATTAGGTACAAAGTTAAATTTCTAAAAAGAGCATCAAAAACTACTGACACAAGAGGGACTTGAACCCGAAACTACCGTAACGGTGGCGTCACTCTAACCACTGAGCTATCAAGTCACACACGCATCAGTTGAAGTAAATCTCTTTTTAATACGCCTCTTAGCGTGACATCTATCGGAGACTAATACAGACTCCAACCAAATGCCTACAACTTTGCAGTTATAAGAACCAAATTTAATGTCTCCCAAAGGCCTGAGCACCGCCTCACCTCGCAAAATAGTACCTATAACATTATTAGAAGTAGTTTGTGCTACACCATGCAGCGCCCGCGTTCCTTACTGGGTCCAAACTTCTTGAAAAAATGTTCGTGTTTTTTTTTACTTGCCTCACTCGTGGAACGGCTCGCATCCGTCACAATCTAGTATACATCATTCTGATTGAATGCCACAAATATACACACAATAATTATTATTCATATCTCATGTGGATTTTGGCATAAATGCCGTTTTCCAATAGGTAATGTATTGCGAGGCGGTGTTGTAGCGTAGGCGTAGCCAGAACGCATAATTCTGGGCTCTAGGGCCCAGAATTATGCGTATAATTCTGAGCCCTAGACTACATATTTCTGGGCCCTAGAGCGCATAATTCTGGGCCGTAATTCGATTGTTACGACATTAACCGCCGGTTTCTGAAAAGGCGTGTCACGTGCCAAACTAACTAACACACTGTCACAATTAACAGTCAACAGTCTGTTACAATTATTGGGTTTCCTAAAAGCAATTTTTCTCCAAATTATCTGATTGACAAATATTATGATGATTTATTTATTCGTCTCGCCACCCCGATAAAATTCATTCAACATAGAGATCTTTCTTATTCTGTCTAGCGCATAGCGTTATCTCTTTCGTCTGACAGAATACGTCAAACGTCAATTTTGACAAGATATGTTGTCAAGAGGATCGGGGTATGTAAAGGCGGTAAGTTTAAAAATGTATTTTGGTAATCGGCATAAAATTGTATTTATTATCGTATTTTATCATAAATTGCGTTACCTTTAGTTTTCTCCTACACCTGTGAACTGTTATTCACACAGATTTTGCATTTTTAATAAAACTATGACAAGTAACACGCGGTTAATTGAATTGGTCAATATTCAACAATTAATTTTATGCATGTTGACAGTATGTTAACATACGACAAAGCTTACCGGAAACCCAAAATTGCTCTGATTTAGAGCTAATTAAGATTGACAATTGAATGTACAAATGTTTGACAGACTATCACATATTTCTTTCAACAACCCAAAACACGTTTAATTTGAAGTTGTCGTAAAGACTGTTGACGTAAATCTTTCGATAATTTTTGTTTCGGAAACTGGGGGTAAGTAACGTTACTGTATCTTACTCTTCCTTTTATGTTGGATTTACTAAATACTGTTACATAAATCAGTATTTTGTATCCTTATGTGATATAAGAAAATTCTTAAATACATGGTATTTCAACATTTTCCTACTTAAAAATAAAATAAACTGCTTATTGTTTAACATAATACATGGATTTTTCATTGCAGGAAAAAATAACTTTTCGATTTTCGCACTAAGTTCATCGCCACTGACTTGACGCGGATCATCCGCGATGTACATTTAATTCAATACGGTATACGCACGAGCGAGCGGTAATTTTATCTTTATTATAGTACGTAAAAGTTCAAATATTTACAAATATCGGTTATTTTAAGTAGTTTTAGTTGTAGACGTTTTAATAGTGATGTCATTACAGTCTGTAACACCGTATTTTACTAATATTTACAAAATTAGTCTTATATAGATTTTAAATATATAGTATAGCAGGGTTTTCAACCAGTAGGGCGTGCCTTCCTAGGGGGGCGTACGTATAGAGATCATAAGAGGGGGCCCCCAATATGTTCAGATATTCTTAAGAAATATCCATTTGAAGTCTCAAATCGTAATTATTATGCTTTCATCCATTTTAATTATAATCTTATGGTGTGAACACGAAAGTTTGAATGTACTTGATTAGGCTTATAATTGAGAAATAACTGTCGTGAAATAATGAATTGAGATAAAATATGAGTTTTTAGTAATTTTGCTAACATTTAACTAGCGTGAACAGTGTTCGATGTTCGTATTCGCCATGTTCGAGTTCGATCGTGCGTACATGGCTTTAAGTCCCTTTTCACGATATTGTCTTTTACTATGTATTTCCTATTAATAATTTTAAAAGAATTTCCTTTTGACAATTTTAGTAGTTTTTTTAATTAGATATTTATTAAGAGTTAGACCTCTGTAATCTTTGTCTCATTTGATTTTTAATCTCGATTCTTCTTAAATATTCTTTCTTACTTATCATAATCGCTCTAGTAAAAGCCTTTTTCTTACTTCTACCAGTTTTTTTGGGTATTGCCCGGCTATTTTCTACAACAGCTTCTGTGTTTATTTCAGTAGTAGTTTTGGTTGTAGTAATATTAGATTGGTCGTTATTTATAACAAGATGCATACCAAAATCGAATCTGTTTTCTAAATCTTTAAAATCATTGACATTTTCTCTGCCCATTTTGTTGAAAATTTTCAAAAATTGCCAAAATTCTATATCGCCGCCCTTTATGTTCTTTTTGTAGAATTCAATTAGTTTTTTATCGCATTTGTGCTTATTTTTCACTGGATTCGGGTCAGCGAATCGATTTGCAACTGTTTCAGTCTCGTTTTTATCCTTTTTAACGACAACTTCTAGTTTACTGCGTCGTTTATAAGTTTTACTATTACTTTTGTCGTTACTCTGAAGAGTAACATCACTGTTTTGATTTTTATTCGCATTCTTTCTCCGATTTTTGTTGTTATTTTTGTTAATTTTACCACCTTTGCCGTTTAAAATTTTATTTTTCCACACTTTTGGTTTAAACCTTTTTGGGTTGATTTCGTGTTTCCTATTATGCAGTTTTAAAGCGCTCATGGTCAAACAAATCTTATCGCACCCTTCACAAGGATACAATATCTTTAACCCCTTCTTTTTAGCTAAAATACTCAAGCTCCTAATTCTTTCCAAATAATTATCTCCTACAAACTTCAGCACTTGGTACTCTTCGTCGGTAAATTCTGGCAATAAATAGTCATTGTTGATATTAACCGCTTGCTTCTCCACCATCCAATCTCCCCCCCTTTTGACTAGTTTCGTGGTGCCCAAGAATATGTTTTTGGCATCACGATTTTTTTCATCAATTTTCATCGAAGCGATTTTGTTTAAATTGCTTATGCTTGGTATTATTTCTAGGTCGCAATCTTTATCTATTTCAAACACGTATTTTGATCCGTTTTGCGTATCTCTTTCTTTGATTCTTCCGTAAGGTATATCTAGTACCATATTGTGAACTAATCTGATGTGCCTAGATATTTGAAGATTGGTGACATACCCGCAAAAAGGGCATTTTTTAAGCATTTTCTCGTTGCATATATCGAAATGGTGTTTGCAATGGCGTTTTAGCTCTGTTTTCGTTTTGAAGAGCTGAAAAACACAAAATGGAGTATAATTTGGTATACTTTATAGGCAAAGCTAGTAAACCCACATTACTCCAGTGAAGTTATAAGCCCCATGTAATGTGATGCGAGGTGAACCTTATTCTTATACATATAATGTTCATATTCCTATGAGTTGTGTGTTCATTGTGCGTTCGAGACCTCATAGTATTGTTTATGAATACGGGGGTGAGCCCCCCTACCCCTACCCCCAAAATAATTTCTGCATATCCGCCACTGAAGCAGTCCGTTGCTGAGACAGATCTGTGACAGAGAGACAGACACTGAGGGCTTATAAATAGAGACCCCATTAGATACAGTATGTCAATCACTACATAGTATAAAAAAAGTCGCTTTCCGCTGTCTGTCTGTCCCTATGTATGCTTGAGATCTTTAAAACTACGCAACGGATTTTGATTCGGTTGTTTTTAATAGATAGTGAGAGGAAGGTTTATAGCACCCGTGCGAAGCCGGGGCGGGTCGCTAGTTATTATATATACATACCTTAAAACAAATATAGCATTGATGAGTATTGAACTTCAGTTTCCCATTTTGGTTAACTTCTTCATCACTATTGCTTTCAAAATCACTTGCTCTATAATCACTGTCTTTATCATCATCGATTGCTTCATCATCTTCACCGATTTCATGATCATCATTTTTACTATCACCATCAGCAATTTCTTTATTTGTTTTATCAAGCTTTTCGTTGTTTTCTTTGTCAACCTTTTGATTGTTAACATCATCACCGGTTACTTGATCAGCATCAATATGTATTTCTTTATCATTATTTCCATCATTTTGTGTTTTAGTAGAATCGTTATTATTTTTTGGCTTTTTGAAGTATCTAATAGATTTTTGTTCTGAAATTAGGTAAAGTATATTTTTATATTACCTGCCGGTCTAGCATGACCACGATAGAAACGGGTTTTGTCTACAGAATAAAAGACAAAGTGACAGATTGTAGAAAGATTTCTACCGCTTATGCATACAATGAAGAGAAGAAATGTCTCTATTCTTCAGTAGACAAAATTCTGATAAAGCAAGCATAAGTCGCGTGCTCGGGTAGAAGAGATAACCATTTGATAGAAAGAACTTTGTCTATTCTTTAGTAGAATAGAGATAGAGATATAATTTATTGGTCATACTAAGCCGGCTAGATTGTAGTATTGTTGATATTTTAGCCACAGTAGCAAGAAGTCGCCAGAACAAACGTGTTTCGCGTCTTGTATAATTATAATCTATACGAATATATTAAAGCTGAAGAGTTTTCTGTATGAACGCGCAAATCTCTGGAACTACCAATCGGATACGAAAAAATCTTTTCGTATATGATAGCCAGATTCATGATGAGTAGTCTAGGCTATTTAACATCACGCTACGACCCTTAGGAGCGGGGCAACGGGGGTGAAACCGCGGGGAACAGCTAGTATATTCTATGGGAGCAAAACGAATGGTTAAGGCTGTGTCCACAATAGGCAAACTTCGAAGTCATGTGCGTATTAGAAATTAATTTCACTTGCTTTAACGGTGAAGGAAAACGACGTGAGGAAACCGGCATGTCCTAGAACCAAACATTCGAAGACATGACCCGCACTAGGCCCGCGTGGTGGACTACGGCCCACTCCCTCTCACAGCGGAGGCCTGTGTCCCAGCAGTGGGAACATTATAGGCCGAATATGCTATATTCGCACAAGCGAATGCGAATGCGAATATTCGTAACATCCCTATTGGGGACACAGCCTAATAGTAACTTACCTTTTTTATTCCCGCAGTTAGTAGCCATTTTGATTCGTCTGTTGTATTGTCTCCGCAACTTCTCCAAAACCTTGCATTCCTTACGTATCCTCACTTCAGTGAGGAGTTTCTCCAAACGTTTTTCCACGCGTTCCTTCTTTTTCTCGTCTATGATTTGTTTGGGCATGTCTGGGGGAAAAAGTTAGTCTTCAAAGTTTGACTTTGAAGTCAAACATAATTTATTTCAATTAGACCTAAGTACCCAAGTATTTTAAAAGTCAAAAACCGGACAAGTGCGAGTACGACTCGCGCCCTGAGGGTTGCGAAATATGCAATAGCGCCATCTATGCCGCTATTAAATCATAGTAGATATATCATATCTTGATTATAGATGGCGCTACTGCATACTTCTAGTGGCGCTATCTATGAGCAGATGGCTCCACTTATGGTCCGGTGATAGACGGACTACAAAGTGATCTTATAAGAGTTCCGTTTTCCCTTTTGAGGTACGGAACCCTAAAAAAAACTTACCAATACCCTCTTCAGGTTTCTTCAAAACATGACCTATAAAGAAGTCGTCGAACGGATCTTCTGGCATGTTGTCGCGTTCAATAAGACTTCTGGATATATCTTCTGATAGTACCTTCTTGGAGTACGTGATGGTGTCCGAGTCTATGGCGTAGTTTTCAGGGCTCGGAGGGTTCAATATTGGTGTGTCTATTATTTCTGGTAACGCATTATCTAGAATATTATATAAAACACGGTTTATGGACTATATGGCGCATCCGTCAAGGTAGCGCGCGAAATTTAAAATATCTTACGTTTTTTGCAAATTGTAGTCTGTTTTACGTTGTATGTTGATCCAAATTCAATTCGCGACAGTAATATAGTTACTAAATAATAATCATCAAAATCATCAATATAGCCCTCGAAATTATATTTGAGGAAAATCGTAATGTTTTCATTGTCCTCAAATATAATTTCGAGAGCTATATTGATGATTTTAATGATTACCTATATTATTTATACAGGATAAAATTAAAACCAGTGCGGATATTTTAGGAGGTGAAAGTACTCATGAATATGATCAAGTTTTATTATGGGACCGACACTGAAATATGAAAAAAATCAGCTGTTCCATACACAAATGCACCACAACACGATCAAAATGTATAGAACAGCTGATTTTTTTCATATTTCAGTGTCGGTCCCATAATAAAAGTTGATCATATTCATGAGTACTTTCACCTCCTAAAATATCCGCACTGGTTTTAATTTTATCCTGTATATTAACACTATTGTCGCGTATTGACTTTGTCATACAACGTAAAACAGCGCTACAATTTGCAAAACCCAAGATACTTATTTTGAATTTCGTAGATTTTGTCGTGACAAAATAATCTCACCATCTATTTCATGTTTCTGTATGTCCACTTCGTACATAAACTCAGGGGGGTCGATCTCTTCCAACTGTTCACACGGCTCCTCTTTTATTATGACCTCGCCTTCTTTCCTATAAACAAACAGGACAAAATTATTTTATAAGGTTTTTAGGGTTCCGTACCTCAAAAGGAAAAACGGAACCCTACATAGGATCACTTTTTTAACCGACTTCAAAAAAGGAGGTTCTGTATTCGTCCCGTATGTATGTATGTTTGTATGTGCGCGATTTTCTCATTAACTACTGATTCGATTTGAATGGGGTTTTCACTAACGTAATCTACATACTTTCAGGAAGGTTTTAGTATATAATATATTATGTAATCATTCCTATGTACAAAGTTATATGCATAAATGTACACACTACGTAGAAGATTTACTGTTGAACGAAGTCGTCAAAGTGATCTATCGCGAGATAAAGAACTAAAAAGGGAAAAATAAAAAACTTTTTAACAAAAAATAACCGACTTCAAAAATTTTTGAAGTCGGTTATTTTTTGTTAAAAAAGTTTTTTGTCCGTCTGTCATGACCATGAGCTCATAGATGGCACAGTGGTGCCATCTATGAGCTCATGGTCATGACAGACGGCATCATAGATGGCGCTACTGCATACTTCTAGTGAGAAATATGCAGTAGCGCCATCTATGATCAAGATATAATTTATATCTATTATGATGTAATAGCGACATAGATGGCGCTATTGCATATTTAGTAATCCTTAGGGCGCGAGTCATACTCGCACTTGTCCGCTTTTTTTTTTAATAAAAATATAAAATGGATAATCATAGTTTTCACTTACTTTTTTCCCAATAAAGTGTATTTAACGTTGTGATGTTTCAAATAATGTTCCTTTAAAATGAGATAATTATTATAATCCTTTTTGCATATCTGACATTTTGTGTCCTGGAAAAAAAATGGTATAATTATCATCATTAGAAAACTATACAAAATGACTAAATCACAATTTTAGGGAAAAAGGCGTTTATCAGACAATTTTCACACAAATGCTACATTTTTCCTTATTATTGCAGTGCAGTGATAGCCTAGTGGATTAACCATGTGCCTCCCACGGCGAATGGTTCGAGTTCGATCCCGAGGCACGCACCGCTGACTTTTCGAAGTCATGTGCGTATTAAAAATTAATCACTTGCTTTAACAGTGAAGGAAAACATCGTGAGGAAACCGGCATGTCCTAGAACCAAAAATTCGAAGACATGTGACGTTCACCAACCCGCACTGGGCCCGCGTGGTGGACTACGGCCCACTCCCTCTCACAGAGAGGAGGCCTGTGTCCCAGCAGTGGGAACATTATAGGCCGATTATGCTATGCTTATGCTTCCTTATTATTTGACCAATCGATAAAACAGAAAATCGTTAATTGTCGATTACTGCATCATCGATTCATCAATTACGAGGGCTGATTTAAAATCGCCATCGCCAAAAGCGCCATCTATGAGCAAATGGCTCCACCTGTTAAGGGTCTTGCCTCGGACAGACGGACAGCAAAGTGATCCTATAAGGGATCAGTTTTTAGGGTTCCGTACCAAACTGGTAAAAAAGGAACCCTTATGGTGCGACTTCGTCTGTTTATTTCAGCAACTACTAATGCTATCGACTTAAAATTTGGAACAGTTATAAAAAATTCTTGCCAAACTTTATTGAAAATGAAAAAAGTCAAAAAATGATTTTATTTTCATTGCAAAAGGGGCCGGAGTGGGGGTCCGAAATTTCAAAGTGGGGTTACTAGGTCAAGTGACATATATGAAAGGGCTTGAACTGCACATTTCAAAATATATTTTCATTTTATTTTATGTCTCAGTTTCCGACATATGATGAAAAATGTCTGAAAAGATACCATTCCCCCCCCCTTATCTCCGAAGTTTGCGGAGCGAAAAATCTGAAATAATTAGAGTTGATAGGAATTGACCCAAATATTGCACCAAAAAACGATGTTTCTAACTAGTGCAGTTTTTTCAAGATCATCAAAATTCCTTCACAAACTAGCTTAGTTATGCGGTCCGGTTTTTTTCACTTTATACGTCCAAAACCGATACGGAACCCTCGGTGCGCGAGTACGACTCGCACTTGGCCGGTTTTTTTTCTTTTTGAGGTATGGTACCCTAAAAAAACTTACTTTTTCAGTTCCATGACCATATTGTAGATGTTTAGTGATACTTCGTCTGCTGTAGGTGACCATTTCACAGATGTCACAGATATATCTCTTAGAGTCGGGACCGTGGGCTCTCGTTATATGCTTCGATAGATACATTTTTGTTGAAAACCTATAACGAAGTTATTAAATATATAAGTGATTCTCAAAAATCATATGACCCGAGCGGGATTTGAACCCGCGACCTCTGCCGAACCGTGGCTAGTGCTCTGAACCAACTGAGCTACCGGGTCCCGCCCGACTCATCTGAAATTTGAGACCCCTTTGTAATACGCTTCTTAGGAGCGTTTGGCGACATCTATCGGAAAACTTATGCAGTATTTCCAACTCAATGCCAATTACTTTGCAGTTATCGGACATCGATGCGATATCACCATCTATACATTATAAATGTATATTTTTTGTGAATTTGAAACATGTCAAAGCCATGTTATGCTTATATTAAGTTATTAAATATATAAGTGATTCTCAAAAATCATATGACCCGAGCGGGATTTGAACCCGCGACCTCTGCCGAACCGTGGCTAGTGCTCTGAACCAACTGAGCTACCGGGTCCCGCCCGACTCATCTGAAATTTGAGACCCCTTTGTAATACGCTTCTTAGGAGCGTTTGGCGACATCTATCGGAAAACTTATGCAGTATTTCCAACTCAATGCCAATTACTTTGCAGTTATCGGACATCGATGCGATATCACCATCTATACATTATAAATGTATATTTTTTGTGAATTTGAAACATGTCAAAGCCATGTTATGCTTATATTAAGTTATTAAATATATAAGTGATTCTCAAAAATCATATGACCCGAGCGGGATTTGAACCCGCGACCTCTGCCGAACCGTGGCTAGTGCTCTGAACCAACTGAGCTACCGGGTCCCGCCCGACTCATCTGAAATTTGAGACCCCTTTGTAATACGCTTCTTAGGAGCGTTTGGCGACATCTATCGGAAAACTTATGCAGTATTTCCAACTCAATGCCAATTACTTTGCAGTTATCGGACATCGATGCGATATCACCATCTATACATTATAAATGTATATTTTTTGTGAATTTGAAACATGTCAAAGCCATGTTATGCTTATATTAAGTTATTAAATATATAAGTGATTCTCAAAAATCATATGACCCGAGCGGGATTTGAACCCGCGACCTCTGCCGAACCGTGGCTAGTGCTCTGAACCAACTGAGCTACCGGGTCCCGCCCGACTCATCTGAAATTTGAGACCCCTTTGTAATACGCTTCTTAGGAGCGTTTGGCGACATCTATCGGAAAACTTATGCAGTATTTCCAACTCAATGCCAATTACTTTGCAGTTATCGGACATCGATGCGATATCACCATCTATACATTATAAATGTATATTTTTTGTGAATTTGAAACATGTCAAAGCCATGTTATGCTTATATTAAGTTATTAAATATATAAGTGATTCTCAAAAATCATATGACCCGAGCGGGATTTGAACCCGCGACCTCTGCCGAACCGTGGCTAGTGCTCTGAACCAACTGAGCTACCGGGTCCCGCCCGACTCATCTGAAATTTGAGACCCCTTTGTAATACGCTTCTTAGGAGCGTTTGGCGACATCTATCGGAAAACTTATGCAGTATTTCCAACTCAATGCCAATTACTTTGCAGTTATCGGACATCGATGCGATATCACCATCTATACATTATAAATGTATATTTTTTGTGAATTTGAAACATGTCAAAGCCATGTTATGCTTATATTAAGTTATTAAATATATAAGTGATTCTCAAAAATCATATGACCCGAGCGGGATTTGAACCCGCGACCTCTGCGAAATAACGAAACATAATAAGGTATAGAATCGCACACTAAAACTTACATTTATACATACCTGGGCTTGACACCGCTTGCGAAAATACCTGTATCATAACCGATCAAAAAAACCGGTACAAACCGTTACGATACCGGTATTTGAAGCCGTGCCAAACGCAAAAATAACTTTGTATTTCATTATATTATTATAAAATACAAACTTATATTTGCGGTTGAAATACCGGTATCATAACGGTTAGTACCGGTATTTGTGTAAAGTGTACTATGCGCGAGGTTGCCCCCACTACTACCCATGCTTATGACTCATGTGTAAAGACCTGGGCCCCAAGTCTGCTATTGCAATACGGTAGTGGACTACTATTAAAAAAGTACAAATAAATTATTTTATTCCAAAGAAGGAACAGGAATATCAAAAAAGTAGAAAAAAAAATATCACAAAATGGAAAACATAGACGCTTTTAAAGTTTTTGGAGGGAGTATCGCTCCGTCTTTGTCGCGCGAAGCGGACATAGGTGGTGTTACGTCACTTATCATGCATGCCGTCCGTGTCTAGCAAATCATTTTAAAACGCTTATATGTATAACTTTAGCTTATATAACTATTCATAACTTTGCCAATTTTGTAGATGTTATTCGGTTTTTTAAGTGTTTTTATTCGTCAAAACACGTAGACCACGCCCCTTTATCGTTCACTGTTCACTGTTCGATGTTCGTCGAACACGAAAACAGGGCGCAGGAGACGCGGCTTTACTCTAAGCCAATGACCGAAGGTTTTGACTTAGGTTTTGACAGTTTCATTCTTACACAATTACAATAGCAGACTTGGGGCCGTGATAGTACACTCACATGTCCCCACAATGATCGCACTGCACATTATACCCGTTCAGATGTAACTGCATATGTTTGTTCAGTCTCGACATGCGCGGGAACCGTCTGTTGCAGATTGTACATACATGCTGTTTGTCCGGGTAGTGAATAAGAGAATGTTTCTTGAGATCACCCTGTATAACAAAAAAAAACATTACGTCTATTCATAAAAATGCGTAACACATAACCTCTGCGGTTTCGAAGTCGGTTTAAAATTTCAGATTTTTTGTACCTTAAGTGCAAAGAAAGTCAAAGTCAAAGCATTTATTTCAATTAGATCAATTACAGGTACTTTTGAATTGTCAAGGAGTCTGTCAGTTAGTCATAATGATGAAGCTAGATTCCTATGGAGAAGAACGGGCAAGAAACTCCATGGTTACTCTTTTAAATCAAATCATTACAAATAATCATGGTTACATTGTTTTTGTCGGAAATAACACAAATATGAGATAACAATGTATAAGTCTAGAACAATAGTAAAAACAACTCCAAATATTAGCCATAGCAGTCCAGAGATGACCAGTCCCAACAAACGGCGCCCGTTCACGAACATGACGCATGAATCAGCGCCATTTAGCTCAACCATTTTGAAGGGAACCGAATGACCCAACGCATGCGCCACCATCAGCAAGACATTTTTAGTGAGCATGAAATATGTATAAATCATGGGAAATAAAATTACTTTAAATAAATCATGCATAGAAATGCGTCAAACAGTAACCTCACTTTTTTAAGGTCGGTTAAAAATTTATGATTATATTATGGCTATCATTAAACGGTCAGCTACCTAGTTAAAGAGATTTCGGTCAGCTCCAAAATGTATTTAGTCAGCAAACAAAATGAATTGAGCTACTTCTAGTGGTCAGCAAAAATAACTGACTTTATTATCAGCAAGTAACGTGATATTGCGCAGTAAATTAATTATATGTAGCAGCAATATTAGTAATAGAGCAGTAAATCGTAATTCGTATTTTACAAAATTTTGGAAATCTGTAAAATTAATTTTGATTTGCTAAATAATTTTATTTCTACAGGAACAAGGAGGTGGTCGACGGAGCCCTGCTACGGGGCTCCTATTTCGGTCCGCAAGGTTAAAAGTAACCTAACACGAAGGGGTTGATGGGGTCATCCCCATCGAACCTGTCCATGTCGGGGTGCCCCAAGTTCCCGAACTCGCTTCGCTCGCTCTTGGACCCTAATATTGTTTTTATGCTTACCATTTGTATAATTCTGGTGACCAAATAATAATTCTGCTAACGAAATATATCGGGTGTAAAAAGACCCTTAACGAAAACTGAAACCACATATTCTACCCATCAATACGATGATTTTTTTGTACTGGACCATACCTGGGAACCGACTGGTTATGGAGATATTGAAGGTTAAAGTTTCAATATATTTTTTAAGTTTTTCACGAAAACGGCACTGGGGCGGCAGCGGCGGGGTTTAGGGGCCGGAGCAGACCTATACTCCACTTCCCCCGTCCCGTACAAATCAAAACACCCATAGACACAGTCGGTAGCGCGTAATTACAAAAATCAGCTGTTTTTATACCTAAAAATAAAAGTCGTTTCCCAGCAATTATTTTTGCTCAAAGTTACTTAGTTACACGTATAGAATGCGTAGGTGTCGGCTTGGTGATGTGTCTTTTAACATCCTGTATAATATTTTTTTGATAATCCTTGATTTAGTTGCTGACCACGTTTATTTGATGTTTGATATTTACGGCCGACAAAAAATATTATGCTGTCAAAATAACTTTTTCCTTACCTTATCTTTGAACCGTCTCCCGCAAGGCTTGTAGCTACACTTGTAGGGTCGCACGTCTATGTGTCTCCTCATGTGCGCCTGTATGTTGTTCCTGGTGACGCGAGCGCAGCAAATCTCGCATTTTATACGATTCGCTTTGTTGTGCACCGTGTTCTGTAAAGAAAACGGTTTATTTTTATTTATTTGTTTGTTAACATAGGCATGATGGGGTCTCATCAGGAACAAAGGAACATTTGTTGAAATAACTCTTAATAGATGGCGTTATATGTACCGATTTGTTATTGAAGTTTGCGTAAAAATGAGAACATGAAAAAATACATCATGAAAAATATTTGTTCAAATTTTGAAAAATCCTTTAAGCACGGAAAAATGTATAGCCCGAAGATAGCCCGCGCTAAATCGGTCACATTTCTTTGTATGAGATGAGGCATCTGTATGTATAGTATTATATTATCTGTGACATAGGTAAAGAAATACAGATCTTATGTTTGGTGAACAGAGCGCTACGCTATGCCTGGGGGCGTACAAATATGGTGTGCAAGCTGAGGATTACAAATCGTCAAAATATTTGAAAATCATGCATAATAGGTATACGGTAGTAGAAAATGAATTGAAATTATTTATTACTACTCCAGTTATGTCAGACCTAAATGAGGAATTATTAAACTGTAAAAAAAAAAAAAACTGTAATTTACCGTTGTTATGTCGTGTTCGGTTGAGGTCATGAATAGGGGCTCTATTTGTCTGAGTTCGAATCGTTTCGTACTCAAACGGAGTGGCAATCTGTGAGCTGATTACGAGCAAGGTCACGAAACAAACTTATAATTAGGTATATGGATATTGTATCGTGGAAAAAAAAACCGGACAAGTGCGAGTATGCCTCGCGCCCTAAGGGTTCCGCTAAATGATCATAGATGGCGCTACTGCATACTTCTAGTGGCGTCATCTATGAGCAGATGGCTCCACTTATGGTCCGGTGACTGACGGCGGACAACAAACTGATCCTATAAGGGTTCCGTTTTTCCTTTTGAGGTACGGAACCCTAAAAATTACCCATCGAGTATTTTTTTTTAATTTTTGTTTTTTTTAAAGAATTAAAATTATAAATTATCATTCAATAGCTTTTGCCCACGACCCTGTTCCTGATGAACCACAGATACAGCTTGACCTCTTCGCAGTACTAGCCACCCTACACTAAGGAGGTCATTTAAAATGGTTAATTTACTGTAGCGAACGGTGTCGCGGGTAAAAGCTTGTATTTAGATTAAACCGGACAAGTGCGAGTACGACTCGCGCCCTAAGGGTTTCAAAATATGCAATAGCGCCATCTATGTCGCTATTACATCATAGTAGATAATATATCTTGATCATAGATGGCGCTACTGCATACTTCTAGTGGCGCCATCTATGAGCAGAGAGCTCCACTTATGGTCCCGTGACAGACGGACAACAAAGTGATCCTATAAGGGTTCCGTTTTTCCTTTTGAGGTACGGAACCCTAAAAATTAATAAAAGAAAATTATAACTATACTTACAACATGTATATTGAGAGTTCCTTTAGTTTTAAACACCTTATCACACCGTTCACACGGATATTTCCTAGTTTCCAACTCAAAATGCACTTCGTCTACATGTAATTGTAACGTCTCTTTCTTCTTAAAACTGGCAACACAAGACATAAACATCACATCAGGGCCCCAATTCTACTATTGCAATTATGTACGAATGGTGTCAATGTGTCATAATGACACCATAACGGTCAAAACTTAAGCGGTCATTGGCCTAAGCCAAGTAAGGGCCAAGTTCACCGACACGATAACAGTCCGATAAATTGAAAACGACCGATTAACATATCTTTTTCTGTATAAAAAGTGATGTTAAACGGCCGTTTTAAATTAATTGGACTGTTATCTCTTCGGTGAAATTAGCCCTAAGACTATCTCTTTTGTCATTGGTCAAAACCATGTCATTGACAGATCATTCTGACACGATTATGACCAATTGCATTAGCAGACTTGGGGCCCAACCGGCCTAGCATGACCACGATAGAAACGGGTTTTGTCTACATAGAAATAGTCAAAGTGACAGATTGTAGAAACATTTCTACCGTTTCATTCATAAAACGTAGAAATGTTTCTACAATCTGTCACTTCGTCTATTCTTCTGTAGACAAAACCCGTTTCTATCGTGGTCATGCTAGGCCGGCAGAGGAACATCGTATTAGAGGCATTGAGTTGCAATCTGTAATTACTTAATTAGTCTCCGATAGATGTCACCTCAGATCATAGAAAAAAGGAAATTATACCATCATAGCAAATTAGTACGGTAACCACTGTCGCCACTTTTAGAACAGTTTGCGACACAATTACAAGCGCTCCTTGTGAATATAAAGATCTCCCACACATTAAAAATTCTGCTATAAGTATAACTAGCGGCACCAGTCTTGATCACAAACGTCACCTGCGCATTAGCTGATTTTTCGGTCTCTTTGGCGGAATGAAGAAGACGGGGGGCGCCGAGGCTGCACGCGATTGGTTCGTCAGTCGATGCTCGTCGTCTATTGGACCATACTCTATTAGGTATTGTCAACTGTCTATTGTCTATTTAGCCGAAAATGTACATGCGCGGTCTGTGATCATGATTCCTGCCGGTACCTATAGTAAAATGTAATAGGTTTCTGTGCTTTTTACATAAAGTATGTGGAGGTCGGGAGTGTGTAATACCATGGGGTCTCATCGGGAACAAGGGAACATTTGTTGAAATAACTCATAATAGATGGCGTTATATGTATCGATTTGTTATTAAAGTTTGCGTAAAATTGAGAACATAAAAAAATACATCATGAAAAATATTTGTTCAAATTTTGGAAAATCCTTTAAGCACGGAAAAAATGTATAGCCCGAAGATAGCCCGCGCTAAATCGGTCACATTTATTTGTATGAGATGAGGCATCTGTACGTATAGTATTATATTATCTGTGGTAATACTTACTTCTTATTACATATAGAGCATGGAAAGTCCTTGGACACTCCCAAATGCCTTTCCATATGCTTTCTGATAGTAGAATTATCTCGACAAGCGTAATCACAGTATCTGCATTGAAAAGGCTTTTCTCCTGAAACAAACACATTTATCAGAATAATAAAGAATCGTAAAGATCGCCCCTTAACGCCCCTCCTATGTCAAATTATAGATTTTTAAAAAATCTAATAACTAGTTGTTCCCCGCGGTTTCACCCCCGTTGCTCGGCTCCTAATGGTGGTAGCGTGATGTTAAATAGCCTATACCTAGATGTGCCAAGGCGCTATCGAGCTTGATGCCTGATCTTGAGCAAATTGCTCATATTAAAAACGTACGCGCTGGCGACGAACCGAACACGATCGATGGTATAAATACAGTGTTTTAGTTTAGTGCTAGTGTTGAGTGACGATTAACAGTGTTAGATTGAGGGTGTGCGGAATGTTCAATGCGTGGGAGATCTTTTTATTCACAAGGAGCGCTTAATCATGCGCGTAATTGTGTTGAAAAATGTACTAAAAGTGGCATCAGTTGTTCCCATACTAATTTGCTATGATGGCATATCTCCTTGTTTCTATGATCTGAGGCCTACTATTCCTCATCAATCTGGTAAGGGGCCGTCCATTAATCACGTGAGGCTCGAAAGGGGGGGAGGGGCTCGGAAAAAATCACGTAACATCACAAGGGGGGAGGGGGGGGGGGGTGTAGTGAGATATCACATTTATTTTGACGTTGTACGCGCGATTTCTAAACCGAAAAAAAAAAAATTGCTGTATTTAAAGATAATATTCTGAAAAAAATTAAGATAATCTTTACCAAAAAAATAAACGTGATCTTGGGTAGGGGGGGAGGGGTTAGTTTAAAACCTCACCACGTATCACCAGGGGGGACGGGAGGTCAAAAAGTTGCTAAAAAAACATCACGTGATTAATGGACACGCCAATCTCTGGAAGTACCAGTCGGATTTGAAAAACTCTTTTTGTATATGATTAGGGGCGTCCCCATTATACAAAAAGAGTTTTTCGACGCCCCTAATCATATACAAAAAGAGTTTTTCGAATCGGACTGGTACTTCCAGAGAGTAGCGCGATCAAACAAACAAACTCTTCAGCTTTATAATATTAGTATGGATAGGCTTGCGTTTGCCCGCCATCTCGCCTGATGTCAATCGATGCTGCGGTCTACGATGGAGCACGCTTGCCTAGAAGAAACCGATTCACTCGCGACTTGAAGACACCCAGATTGTAACTGTCGGGAAATACCCACTCGGGCAGCGCATTCCACTGTTTGGCGATTCTCACAATGAAAGTGGACTTAAAGAGCTTCGTGTGGGTTTTTTGTATATCAACCATGAAACGATGGCACTTTTTCATGCTTCTTAACCTTATTTATTACTAACTACGTTTAATGATCGATGTTATTAAACTATTAATGGCCAAAGTAACTTTTAATACCTATTTTACGGTAATCGTTTTAGCTAACAATGTTCAATAGTCCTTCAGATAATGTACATATTTCTCGTATTAGCGTTGAAAATTATATTTGCAGGTATGTAATTATAAATATATATATGTATTTGATAATTATCGGATAATTATCGTGATAATTATCATATTTATCTTGATAATTTCAAACCCTGCTTTTCATACATTTTCACACAGACGAATTCGCGGGCTGAGCTAGTCCAATAATATATTTCGTTCACAGAAGGGCGAGTGTACTGCCAAGACAGTAACGCGAATCTGTGGAGACCTCTAGGACACCAGTGTCCTATCACATGCAGTACCATTTTATCGGCGGTAGACAGGTAAGGAACGTACCCAGATACATACCCGGTAGTAAATATTACACATCGAGTTTGAGAAAGAGATAATCGGCTAGCTTCGGCTTTGTAGAGCGTCGTATTCGTCACTCATACCTTTGTGACGTTTTGTCGCTGACGTGTTTATTAGATAGCGGACTGTCAGTGCTTCGTGCGACAGAGAATACTCTATAAAGATCTCTATAAGACTCTATAAAGCCGAAGCTAGCCGATATCTCTTTCTAACGCTCGATGTGTAATATTTACTAACGCGTACTGTAATCTATTTCAACATTCAGTAATAAAGAAGGAAAATACATTTATTTGGCTAGAAATGAGAATTTTTGTAGATTTATGTGTTAAAGTAATGTCTAAGACGTTAAAAAGTGGTGAAAGAGAATAGGTGCTGAAAGTAAACTTCTATAACCGATAAAGCCCGTCACAGACGTAGCTATAATATATATTAATATATCGAGATATAGAAGTAGAAACGTATAGAAAAGGTTGACGTCATAGAAATATACAGGGTGGCAGGTTAGACAGTGGAAATATTTTAAGGGGTCATTGTACTCATCATTATGAACAACTTTTACTATGGGACCAACCTTGAAATCGCGAAAAAAAAATCAGCTGGTTTATGTTTAACATTTATGTTCACATAACTCAACAAAATGTATGGACCAGCTGATTTTTTTTTCGCGATTTCAGTGTTGGTCCCATAGTAAAAGTTGTTCATAATGATGAGTACAATGACCACTTAAAATATTTCCACTGTCTAACCTGCCACCCTGTATATTATAGCTGCGTGTGTGGTCACTCGAAAATTTATATAGAAAATATGTTGTAATATGCCTTGCTATGATTCATATTAATATATATTTTAGCTATGTCTGTGACGGGCTTAAAAACGTTGTAAAATTGACATTCAGGGCAGCCAACATAGCGTCGAATTCTTATGTGAAACGCTCTATAAATACATGTTTATTTGCAGATTAAAATTAACCGACTACCAATTTCTACTGAGCGAACAATTGAGAGACCAAATAAACGCGTCAGCATCCGACCTCTACAACATAAGTCAACGGCTACAAGAAAACATTGTCTCTGGCAGAAGATCCCTACCACCCACCACGAAAAGACACCTCAAACTCTACCACACATACCATAGACTATTAACCAACGAATATTTTGTTGACGCTTTGAAATTGGAAGCGGCAAAAATGACGGTTGAATTAAACAAAACGTGTTCCAATATGGCTGCCGAGGAGTTTTATAAAAATGACATTGTAATGTGTTCGAGGAAATTTAATAACCGGCCCGATGTTTTGAGAAAGTTTACCAAGTTTTTGAATAGATTTGTCGATCCTAAGTATCCGTTCGATGAGGAGACGGCGGGGGTAAGTCGAAAACTTAAGGCGCTGATAACTGCCAACGGCCTTGAGTGATTTGGGTGGTATAGCTTGAGTGTTCTGCGCTGAGCTCAAGCAACGCGACATACGTCCACCGAGCAATACGACTCGCCTATCAAGGAGCGCGCTGTGCCGAATTAGACGTATTATTACTTTTTAGTATCTAAAACATAAAATAAAAAAAGTAACAGGCAATATTATAGGTAGTAACATAGTCTTTTCACACAAAACAAATCATGCAAATATCTTATTCATTAAGTATTTTACTAAAATAGTTAAATATTCACAGGTACGATTGATGTATGTATGTTTTAGTTTAACATAAAAAAATTGCACAACTAACCTGCATTATTTGACGGCGAAATAAGAGATTTAAAACATGAGATTTACGGCCGTTACCATTTACCGTCGCCTTAAGTTCGATTTAAACCAAACGAACAATTATTTAGTGTAAACAAAAGCTCGTTTTCAGCGTTTACACCAAAATATTAACAAAATGAGAACCAAGAACTAGAATTCTTGCACAATAGATGCTTACATCAGCCGAACGAATCGCTACAACCTACAACACAAGAACGCTTCACGTCCGAACATGCAAGAACGCTCTAAGCAACTGTTCGCGCGCTCTAGTTCCGTTTACATCAGCGAGCGAGAGAGAGATTTCAAAAACAACTGACACAGGCGGGATTAGATCCCGTGATCTCTGCCGCACCGTGGCGTCGCTCTAACCAACTGGTCTACCGTGTTCCGCTAGCATAGCATAAGCATAATCGGCCTATAATGTTCCCACTGCTGGGACACTGGCCTCCTCTGTGAGAGGGAGTGGGCCGTAGTCCACCACGCGGGCCCAGTGCGGGTTGGTAGACGTCACATGTCTTCGAATTTTTGGTTCTAGGACATGCCGGTTTTCTCACGATGTTTTCCTTCCCCGTTAAAGCAAGTGATAATTAATTTCTAATACGCACATGTCTTCGAAAAGTCAGCGGTGCGTGCCTCGGGATCGAACTCGAACCATTCGCCGTGGGAGGCACATGGTTAATCCACTAGGCTATCACTGCTTTCAAATCTCTTTGAATACGGCTCTTATGAGCTTATTACATAACTCCATCATCTTTCCCTTTCTAGATAATTCTACAGAAGTTAGAAGGAAACATGATACTCCGCTACGGTGTAATAGACTTTAAAAGAATACTTGCTTACCTAAGAATGGCGCTGAGGTACCATAAATCAAGGAGCAAAGGAGAACAGATCATAAGACTACAGTCCTAAAACTGCATGTCTATTTACTTGCCTGGATGCTATTGTAAGATTGGGTAAGTTCATTACTATCATCCGCCTAGCCTTTTCCCAAACTAGATTGGGGTCGGCTTCCAATCTTCAATTCTTCAATTCTTCAAACTGATTGCAGCTGAACTGACTATAATATTTTACGTGGAGCGACTGCCATCTGACCTCCACTATACAGTTATTGGTGCCGGTATTCGGTGGTACCGGTATTCGAAAGTTTGTCAGACTTTTGGGCTCCTGACTACCCGTAACGACTGTCAAAGATATTCCTATGACAACCGGGACCGACTGCTTAACGTGCTCTCCGAGGCACGGAGGGGTCTCGGTGTGTAAAGAACGGTCACACATACAAGGACTGACTGCGGCAACCTCACAGATCGATCGATTAGCGCGTCTGTCATTTAGCCACGAGCATCATCTGTGTATCCAGGGAACGCCAATAGGGTAATTGATTACTAACAGAAACTCGCTTTCGCCCGCGTTTTACAAAATAAAAAAAACCGGCCAAGTGCGAGTCGTACTCGCGCACCGAGGGTTCCGTATCATATTTGGCCGTATAAAGTAAAAAAACCGGATCGCATAACTAAGTTTGTTTGTGATGGAATTTTGATGATTTTGCAAAAACTGTACTAGTTAGGAACATCGTTTTATTTTTGGTGCCATATTTGGGTCAATTCCTATCAACTCTAATTATTTCAGATTTTTCGCCTCACAAACTTCGGAGATAAGGGGAGGGGAATGGTATTTTTTTGGACATTTTTCATCATATGTCGAAAACTGTGAGACATAAAATAAAATAAAAAATATTTTGAAATGTGCAGATCAAGCCCTTTCATATGATATGTCACTTGACCTATTAACCCCACTTTGAAATTTCGGACCCCCACTCCGGCCCCTCAGACAGACAGACAGACAGACGAAGTCACACTATAAGGGTTCCTTTTTTACCATTTTGGTACGGAACCCTAAAAAGATGAATTTCCTTGGAAAACCCCAATAGCTCAGTCTGATCAGGGGATCGAACAGTGGACCCCAGGTTCAGCAGTCACGCTTGACACCACAAGACAAACGAGGGAGTCCAACAATACTTGCCACATTTAAATACATATACAATTTCTTCCAGATTCGTCGAAAAGCAAGGTCAATGCGTGAAACCAGGAGACTGTATCACCAACTCAGTATTCGCAGAGTATTTAGAAAGGATTATATTATACTAGAAGAATAAATCTCGCCTTCTGGAGGTCAAAATCAATTGTTTTTCAAATGAGACATACAAAGGGATATTAAAGAATAATCTGATTCCCTCCCACCCTTTTTAACCGACTTCAAAAAAGGAGGTTCTGTATTCGTCCCGTATGTATGTATGTATGAAGGTATGTATGTATGTATCTACGTATGTTTGTATGTGCGCGATTTTCTCAAAAACTACTGATTCAATTTGGATGGGGTTTTTTAACGTAATCTACATACTTTGAGGAAGGTTTTAGTACATGATACATTAGGTAATCAATCCTATGTACAAAGTTATATGCATAAATGTACACACTACGTAGAAGATTTACTGTTGAACGAAGTCGTCAAAGTAATCTAACGCGAGATAAAGAACTAAAAAGGGAAAAATAAAAAACTTTTTTAACAAAAAATAACCGACTTCAAAAAGCCACTACTTACAAAGAAAATAATAATTTTGGTTTCGGAAGTCGGTGGCAAAAAAAGCAAACAAAAACCAAAGCCACCGACTTCCGAAACCAAAATTATTATTTTCTTTGTAAGTAGTGGCTTTTTGAAGTCGGTTATTTTTTGTTAAAAAAGTTTTTTATTCTATCGTCAGAAGCATGAAAAATCGACACCGGTTCATGATTGATATACCAAAAACCCGAAGCGCTTTGATTCCACTTTCATTGTGAGAACCGCCAACACTGGGATGCGCTGACCGAGTGGGTGTTCCCCGATAGTTACAATCCAGGTATCGTCAAGTCGCGAATAAATCGGTTTCTTCAAGGTAAGCGTGCTCCATCGTAGACCGCATCATCGCTCAACATTAGGCGAGGTGGCGGTCAAATGCAAGCCTATTATTAAATGAATAATTTTGTTTCCCTTACCTGTATGTATTAATTTGTGTCCATTTAACGAGTAGGAAGAACTGAACGCCTTGTCACATAAGTTACACTTGAACGGTTTTTCACCTGAAAATAACAAAACAGACAAAAATTCAGACAAGAAAACAGTCAGACAAAAAAACAGTTAATAACATACAGGAGAAACACTATACCCTCCTTTTGGGCTTCGCCGCAGTCGGGTAAAAAAGAATCGCTAGACTTGTATCGTTTAATAGTTATTGGATAATTATCGCGATAATTATCAAAGAGGAATATTTATCTAGATAATTTCAAACCCTGGAAATACGGAACCCTAAAAATGCCATAACACTTACCAGTATGCACCCTCATATGATCTCTCAGCTTACAATCAAAGTGGAAGCACTTCCCACATACACCGCACTGGTGCCCCGTAGGCTTTGTATGTGCTTTCTTCATGTGACGGGTTAGGTACTTCTTGATCTTGCATTTGTAGTCGCATAGCTCGCAAGTGTAGGGCTCCTCGGTGGAGTGGAGCTTCGTGTGCCAGTGCAAGGATGAAGCATTGTTGAAATGCTGTAAGAATATTGGTAGACTTCAGGGTATTAAATTTTAACTATTATAAATCTGAAGAATTTGTTTGAATCCGCTAATCTCTGGAACTACGGATTCGAAAAAATATTTTTGTGTATGATAGCCAGATTCATGAGATTCCTCATGAATCTGGCTATCATATCTGAAGTATAGGCTATTTAACATCACGCTATGAACCTTAGGAGCTGAGCAAAAATTAAATAAGTCAGAATGAATGCTAAGCGAAAACGAAGTAATAGAGCGGGCGGGTAAATAATACGATTTCTTTTAGAATAATTATTATAGACAATTGATATGAAGGTAGGCAGGGCACAGCGGGATATCTAACTCACATCTGAAGCAGCCCGACTGGGGAAGTACCTCCACCTTACAGAACACCACAGTCAAATAACGCTATTCTTCGGTAGTGTGGTGTTCCTGTGGTGAGTAAAAAAAAAAAAACTAGAGGAAACTAAGTATCAGCAATTCAGCATGCATATTGGGTGATTACCTTGATAATAATATAATCAAAGAAAATAATCACCTTGATATTTATCAAAGAAAATAATTACATTGATAATTATCAAAGAAAATAATTATTTTGATAATTATAAAAAAAAAATGTGTTAATAATTATCTTGATAATTTAGAAATCTGGCTCAATATCAGTAGGAACTTACCTTACCACAATGTGGACATACTAAAACAGCTTGGTTTTGTTTGGTTTTAATTAATGCACCTTTCTTCTTTGCTTTCTCCTTCATTGTGTTCATGTGATGTCTTTATTTGAATTGAGATGGATTATCTGAAAAACAAATTTAAGTAATACAGTGTGGCAAAAAAAATTACAAACAGACTACAAATTTAATTAAATCCTATTTGGATCAGTTGGATGGTTCATTTTCTAAAAAAATAATTAAATATCACTACAAGACTCTTACTGACTAGGCGGGCCCCATCACCATCTACAGCCCAAGTCCCAGTCCCAAGTCTTCAGCCCGCAGCCCCCCCCCCCACCACAGTGGCCAGAGATTGTTGATCTCCCCTCCGCCTAAACAAAATTCTGTATCTAGGTATATCCAGCAAATTAACCGAAAATTTAATGAGACATAATTAAAAAGCTATTGTTCCTGACTCACTGGTAAGTGGTAGGTCCACCGGACTGGAGAGGTTAATAGAAGAATTGTCGCATTGTTATCCACTGTTGGACAAAAGCTTTCTTCAAAATATTTACAGAAATCTTTTTGAGGTCAATTTTATGGCAGGTTATAAACTTTGCAACCACTAGAACTTTATTGTTTCAATAATGACATAATATATATACAGTACTATTTACAAACAAAAAAAAAACCTTATAATAATTATAAATACATCTACAACTAAAGAGCATCAAAAAATTCTTCCGCATCGCCGTCAACTGGTAGCGTGCCCAAAAGACTGGCGGCATTGCCACGTTGAATGGCAATGCTTAAACTTTTGCCAAAGTAATAGCCAGCCCTTTGGTCACGGGAAGTGTCAACTAATCGTTTTGCGATCTCTTTAAATATGAGATGAGCACTCGGACCCCACGGCCCTAGGGTTTCAACCCCAAACGGTTCGAAAACATAATTACTGATAAGTTTATCATATTTCCGCCGCTTGAGGCTTTCTGCAGCCGCAGCGGCAGTGCCCGCACAGCGCGCCGAGCTAGGAAGATGGGAAGGCGCAAGAGTATCGAGGTTATAAACCCCTATAAACTATGTTACCACTATGTATCAGTATGCAAGTTACGCCTTGAACTTTTAAGTTTTAAGTTTTTACGTCCGTTTTCCGCCTTCCGAATTTATGGGGCTATGCTGTTGTATACTCTTTGCTATGCTGTTATAGCTGGAGAGACGGTAGACCATTATAATAATATGGTCATCAGAACATCTACGCCGGAGTAGGGTAAAATGTCTCTTTACACGCTTCACACTACCCCCATATTATTATCAAAGTACACTGTGACTACCCCTACAAGTTGTGGGAAATTAGGAACTGAACTTACCTTTGTAGTTGATTTGTATTATTGCTATAATCACACAGTAACAAGTTAGCATTACTTTAATATACTGGTTTTAGTTAGCTAACATAATGTTTTAGCTGATAAATTGAAAAATAATAAAATGTGAATTTCGGTATCGAACTCGATTCGATATTGTTTTTTTTTTTTACAATGACGTGAAACGATTCGTTCGGAAACTTAATTTGTTTCAGGTACTGCGATAGTGGCGCCACCCTGAATAGATGGTATGCATGGTAAATTAAAATCAGGCACATTCACAATAACTTTGTCTCGAGATCGAGGGCAGTACTGTAACGTGTTAATCACTATTTATTCACTATCACCATTCTACATATGCGGCTGGCAGCTGGCACATGGCGGGCGGTGGCATCGTGTGGATAACATCGTTTGCCTCGGTTCACAGCATGTGTGACGAGAGTGCACGAGACATTCGTGTGACACTTGCCTCGTGCTAATAGTATCAGTAAGTAGGTACTGAATGTACTGATGCAAAAAACTTCCCGGTCGATCGGTGAAGAAAACTTTGATAATGCCTGAGCACATTAATTGATAACTTTGCGATTTCAGAACGAACGAGATTATTGAAAACAGCCCGACTAATGTCATTTTTATGTCAACTTGACACCTTGTCAATGTCAATGTCATGTGCGGCGCATTGAATTTAATGAATTTATTCTTGAAGATTATTAATTAATTTAATACTGTTCTTCAATTAATAGTAAGAAAACATCTACGTAGCGAAGTCCAAAGTAAATTTAATTACAGTTCTCTGTGTCGTAACTAAATAATTATTACATGTCCTTGGATTTGACATTAACCTTTATGAAACAAGATGTTTCGTTTTGGTTATGTATTTGTATGCTAAAGTGTTGAATTATTTTCAATTAACAACTTATTTATAGTTTTTTTACAACAATTACCGTGACAGAGGTGAGTTAAGTGCATATTGTTCATTATTACAGCATAAGAATGAGGTTATTTTTTGGTTCATACAAGTTGCAATAAATTATAAAAAAAATAACCATTGTGAATATTTTTTTGCTTCTTTTGCAAAGTTTGAGTCGCGGAAAAATAGTACCTATTACGTAATACATACATATTTAATTGCCGTGTTTATGATACATGAATAGCTGACGCATAACCTCTGTACGATTTTCATTCCCATTTTACTGGTCCCTTGAATAAAAAAAATACCTTTTATCCTTCTAGAACAAGCTACCTTTTTGCCAAAAGTTTCAACTAAATTGGTCCATTAATTAAGCTGTGATGACATTTTAATCTAATCAGCATTTTATTTACTAACAGTGACCTGTGGTTTCACACACAGTAAAATTTAAAATAAATCGGATTATTTACGAGCTATTACTTTGTTTTTGCGTAGTAGACATAGCATGATGTCAAATAGCCCATACTATTCCTCGTGAATCTGGCTATCATATACAAAAATAATTTTTCAAATCCCACTGGTAGCTCCAGAGATTAGTGCGCTCAAACAAAAAAACAAACATATTATCAGCTTTATTATTAGATTATAGCATAGCATAACCGGCCTATAATGTTCCCACTGCTGGGACACAGGCCTCCTCTCTGTGACAGGGAGTGGGCCGTAGTCCACCACGCGGGCCCAGTGCGGGTTGGTGGACGTCACATGTCTTTGAATTTTTTGGTTCTAGGACATGCCGGTTTCCTCACAATGTTTTCCTTCACCGTTAAAGCAAGTGATAATTAATTTCTAATACGCACAAGACTTATTAGATTAATTTTTAAATTTTCAGAACCCAGTGCTGTGAACCCCACCAAAAATGTTAAACAATAGTTTTAAAATGTACAAAATCACACAAATAACAACCCTACTACGAAAAACTACCCTAAACGCTAAACGAAAAATATATGACTACCCACTAAGGCCATACTCGTGTATCTGTGGACAGATTTACTTTAAAAAACAAAACCATAGATATGAAACAACAAGGGTACACTCAACACAAAGTGACCAGCATAGACAAAAAGTTGTTATTGAAACAACAACACCAAAGATTGTCTATGATAAGTTGGGAGAGAAAGTGTTGCCAGACCGAAGTGATATAAAATCCAAAGCAAGTTTTTGGAAACAGAAAATTGATCCGTATATTCAATTAGCGAGATGGGATCGACCTATAGGTATGTGTTCATTTCATTCTAATAGATTGTAATTTTAGATAAGACTAGCGTCCGCCCGCGGCTTCGTCTGCGTTTTTGGGATAAAAATTTGTCTATGTGTTATTCTGATGTATAAGCTATATTACTGTAAAGTTTCATCGAAATCGTTCAGTAGTTTTTGCGTGAAAGAGTAACAAACATCCATACATACATCCTCACAAACTTTCGCATTTATAATATTAAGTAGGATAGGATAGGTAGGTAATTTTTTTTTTACATGACCAGCCTACCACATAACACTTTGTGGTCTGGCATTAGTGTGTGGTGGTCTGGTGTGGTCTGGCGTTAGTCATTCACCAGTACCTACAACAGAAAAATAAAGGGTTGTTTTAAAATTTATAATTGACTAGTTGTTCCTGCACCCCTGTTGCTCGGCCCCTAAGGTCGTAGCGTGATGTTAAATAGCCTATACTATTCCTCATGAATCTGGCTATCATATACAAAAATAATTTTTCAAATCCAACTGGTAGTTGCAGAGATCAGCGCGTTCAAACAAACTCTTCAGCTTTATAATATTAGTTTAACCTGCCCCAATAAAGAAGCAAATCTAAAATGGCGGTAACTACTAATCATTTCACTAAAAATGCTCATGCGCACTATAAATGTCTTGCTGATGGTGGCGCATGCGTTGGGTCATTCGGTTCCCTTCAAAATGGTTGAGCTAAATGGCGCTGATTCATGCGTCATGGCCGTGAACGGGCGCCGTCTGTTGGGACTGGTCATCTCTGGACTGCTATGGCTAATATTTGGAGTTGTTTTTACTATTATTCTAGACTTATACATTGTTCTCTCATATTTGTGTTATTTCCGACAAAAACAATGTAACCATGATTATTTGTAATGATTTGATTTAAAAGAGTAACCATGGAGTTTCTTGCCCATTCTTCTCCATAGGAATCTATGCTTTGGAACGGGCATCTAGCTTCATCATTATGACTAACTGACAGACTCCTTGACAATTCAAAAGTACCTGTAATTGGTCTAATTGAAATAAATGCTTTGACTTTGACTTTTCCTCTCACTCGCACGTTATTGCTGTCTTTACTCACACTTGTCATTTTAGATTCGGTTCTTTATTAGCGCGGGTTATATACCTAGATTGAAAATGGCGTCGCTTTTATTCACCACTCACCTCTTGATCACACCGCGGCGACTGTGACTATAGAGAGCAATAGTGTGACAACAGGAGTTGACTAGCAGCGACGCCATTTTCAGTCTATTCTTTATCTACACAGATTGAACTTATGTATGTTTGCCTGCAATTCTCTTAAAATCGAATGCACCAATATTGATGATTCATTTAATGACGTAGGTATAGTAGAAATAGTGATCAAGAGAACATTATTAGAACTACTGAAAAAGCCCCCTGTTGAGTTAATTCATTCATTGCTCTTCAAATAAACACATGTTTAGGCAAAAAAATGTTCCAAATAGCCCCGTTTTACGGTAATACGTGTGCGTGCCTACAGGGCAAGATCGAGGGTATTTCTCGTAATTTTTCATGATTGTAAGTGTTTTTTTATTGTACATTCATGAAAAATTTAGAGATATACCCTCGGGCTTGCCCTGTAGACACGCCACTGATACCTACCTACCTATTCTTTTAGGCGTATACCTCCTATACTGGCCGTGTGCGTGGTCGATAGCCCTAGCTTCTGTGCAAGGCACGGTACCGGCGCTATCGTCTGTGCAGACCGCGGGCCTATTCCTAGTGGGCGCCGGCCTCATGCGCGGCGCCGGCTGCACTGTCAACGACCTGTGGGACCGGGACGTGGACGCCAAGGTAGGTGTGACAGTGTGACTCAAGTGTGACAAGACTGTTCCTAGTGTGCGCCGGCTGCACTGTCAACGACCTGTGGGACCGGGACGTGGACGCCAAGGTAGGTGTGACAGTGTGACTCAAGTGTGACAAGAATGTTCCTAGTGGGCGCCGGACGCATGCGCGGCGCCGGCTGCGCCGTCAACGATCTGTGGGACCGGGACGTGGACGCCAAGGTAGGTGTGACTCAAGTGTGACGAGATCACTGTAGTGTGACATTATCAATTTGGTGTCACAAGACCATTTTAGTGTGACGTTTTAATTTTTTTGTGACATGATTTTAATGTGACATGGCAATGTGACATAAATTTTCTAGTGTTGCTAGACTTTTTTTTTACGACTGGGTGATTTTAATGTGACATAAAACAAGACCACTAAAGTCTGACAATAATATTTTACTGTGAATGTGATAGGTACTGCTGTAGGCAGTGCGTATAATTTTAGTAGGTACCGTACCTACAAAACGGCTTCAGTGTGACAATACTGGTTGCCCCCGCCTCTCCTAACGCTCCCCCCAGTTTAGATGATATTTTATCCTTACCACAATGTATTTTTATTCTTCTACAGGTAGAACGCACAAAAAGCCGCCCCCTAGTGACGGGCGCGGTGTCCGAAACGCAAGCGGTGGTGTTCCTGGCCGCTCAGCTCAGCTTAGCGCTAGCGGTGTTATTGCAACTAAATTGTTACAGTATAGTGCTGGGAGCGAGTAGTATGCGTAAGTATTCACTATATAACCATTATAGAACAAAGTACCCCGCCGCGTCTCTGTGACGGGCGAGGCGTTACTCAACTGTTATAGCATAGTGCTAGGAGCGAGTAGTATGCGTAAGTATTCACTACATTATAGAACAAATTACCCCGCCGCGTCTGTCAGTGACGGGCACTGTATAGTGCTGGGAGCGAGTAGTATGAGTAAGTATTCACTACATAATCATTATAGAACAAAGTACCCCGCCGCGTCTGTCAGTGACGGGCACTGTATAGTGCTGGGAGCGAGTAGTATGCGTAAGTATTCACTACATAATCATTATAGAACAAAGTACCCCGCCGCGTTTGTCTGTAACGGGCGGGATGTCCGAGACGCAAGCGGTGTTATTACAACTCAACTGCTATAGTATAGTGCTAGTAGCGAGTAATATGCGTAAATATTCACTACATTATTATAGAACAAAGTACTCCGCCGCGTCTGTCTGTGACGGGCGCGGTGTTCGAAACGCAAGCGGTGGTTTTCCTAGCCGCTCAGAGGCCCTAGATAAGTTGCTTTTCTGTTAGCGTTCACACCAAACGACAAGGACAAAATGTATGGCAATGACATTACCTGCGGACTCACGTCACGTGTCTCACAAATGTCACTTCCTTACATTTTATCCGTAGCGTTTGACGTTAACGCTAACAGAAAAGTAACTTGTCTAGGGGTGCTGCTTAGCTTAGCGCTAGCGGTGTTATTACAACTGAATTGTTATAGCATAGTGCTAGGAGCGAGTAGTATGCGTAAGTATTCACTACATGATAAATTATATAGAACAAAGTACCCCGCCGCGTCTGTCTGTCTGAACGCGATAAACTCAAAAACTACTGAACGGATTTTCATACGGTTTTCATCAATGGGAAGACAGATTCCCGAGGAAGGTTTTTGTATATCTATACTAATATAAAACTGAAGAGTTTATTTGTTAGTTTGAACGCGCAAATCTCTAGAACTACCAGTCGGATTCGACAAAATATTTTTGTTTATGATAGCCAGATTCATGAGGAATAGTATAGGCCATTTAACATCACGCTACAATCCTTAGGAGCCGAGCAACGGGCTTGAAACCGCGGGGAACAGCTAGTAATTTACATTAGTCTAGTAAGCGCGTGCGGTCGCCGGCAAAATGATCACACTGATCATGTCAAAACGTAATAGTAGCACATCTCCCTTGTTTTCATCATCTGAGGGAAAATCTTACTGCAAATAAAGATTATTCTATTCTAATCTGTTACGATGCAAGCCCTTCGGACTTACACGTTATCCTGACTAAGCGCTAAGAGTCGAATTATGACACCGCGGTCCCAACGTTCCCAGGCTTTGTCACCGCTTTTCTTTACCTAACTTCGGTGGGAACGGTCGTAGTTATATTTAGAATATAATTAGTGATTGATTTTAATTTTTATTCATTCAATTTATGTAATGACCTTTTGTGGAAACCGAATTATATGACTTTTGGTGAACTCTATAAGAACTTATTTTATTGGTGAGCTTCCCGACACACGCCCCCACACATATCTGGCGCAGTCGGTAGGATAGATATGTGTGGGGGCGTGTGTCGGGAAGCTCACCAATAAAATAAGTTCTTATAGAGTTCACCAAAAGTCATATAATTCGGTTTCCACAAAAGGTCATTACATAAATTGAATGAATAAAAATTAAAATCAATCACTAATTATATTCTAAATATAACTACGACCGTTCCCACCGAAGTTAGGTAAAGAAAAGCGGTGACAAAGCCTGGGAACGTTGGGACCGCGGTGTCATAATTCGACTCTTAGCGCTTAGTCAGGATAACGTGTAAGTCCGAAGGGCTTGCATCGTAACAAATCCAATAACATTTTGAACAAACCAAGCTCAGATCTTATTATTATTATTTTTTTCTATTTCAGTCTTAGTAGTAACATACCCGCTAGCAAAGCGGTTTACAAACTACCCTCAAATATTTCTCGGCGCTACATTTAACTGGGGTGCCCTACTGGGCTACAGCGCTATACAAGGCACCATAAACCTGGCAGTTTGCGCGCCACTCTACATCGGGGCGCTTGCGTGGACCGTTGTCTATGACACTATCTATGCTCATCAGGTAAGACAAAAATATTTTTGCACCTTACAGAACACCATAGCCAAATAACGCTACTCTTCGGTAGTGATGTGTTCCTGTGAGTAAGGTCGCCAGAGTATAGAGGATGCGCTGTGTTGACGGCTAAGCTGTCGGCACAGCGAATACACATTTTAAAAGGTCGGCAACGCGCATGTGATTCTCAGTATTGCAAGCGTTTCATAGACTACGATATTTTGAACTTTAATCCATATTCTTTTTCTTTTGTTTTTTTTTTTTTTTCAAAATGGAACATCGCGTTTCAAAAAATGTGTCCATATGTTTACAAAAGTAAAGATGCTATACATGAATGAAAATCAATATTCAAACATCGAAATGGAACTCTTTTAGACCGGAGAACGCCCCGACGACCAGTGTTAAGACATTTTTTTTATTCATAAATTACATAATTTGACTCCTGTACGTTTGCTTACAAATGACTCCCAATTTCCTGTCATTATCCTCCGGTCTATTTATATTGAGACTTGAGACATTCATTAGTGGTTCTAAGGGGGCTGAACTAAAGCTTTCACCAGATTTCAGACAGATTTCAGATTAGATTATAATTTACCCCCAGTAATTAAGCCTGAAATACACTATCCTAATACATTTTCCCCCCAGGATAAAGAAGACGACATGAAAGTGGGCGTCAAGTCAACCGCCCTAACGTTCGGCTCTCACACGCGCCCCGCGCTAGCCGCGTGGCTGGGGGTCAGTTCCGTGTCACTAGCGCTCGCGGGTCACGCCGCGGGGCTGAGTCTACCTTACTATGTGGCGGTGCTGGCGTACACTGCGCATGCGGCGCAACAGGTAATTTAGGGCTTGTAATTTTGTGGCAAATTCGTTCTAAACAAATAAATTAACATAATAGTTCGTTATCTATGGATTTTGCGGGGGGAGGCAATTGCACCCATTGACGCCACCCACCTGTCCGCGTACAAAAAGAAACTGGCGAATTGGGTGCCTCCGTATTTATGACGTCATCACGTCAGTTAAATTATCAAAAGGGACCATGCAAACTTCGACTGGGTCGTCTACCTAGCAGTGGCGAAGGGTAAATTTTTGTAGGAGCTAAGCCGGAGCTACTAATGCTTACCTGGCTATGAAAAGCTAATTATAAATATTTGAAAGTAGTAGGCAATTCTGCTTGTGCTATTTTTCAAAGGGAAGCCGGTAGGAATCGTATTGTAGGGACCCTTCGCCACTGCTACCTAGAAAGACAAGGTCGGCGTCTGGCGACGGTAACCAGGTTTATCCATCAGGTTAGCCAGCGACCTCTGTCACCCACTTTTAGCAGCGCATTTTATTTATTTTTAGTAAATCATTATTGTTTAATGCCGCTTGGTTTAATATTACAGCATCCTATCATCAGTCGTCATTTATTTTTTTATTCGCCCGATTAATAATATAATATCCCTTTTATTTCTATTCCAGATCTACACATTAGACACAGAAAATCCTGAAGACTGCGCTTCTAAATTCAAATCAAACGCATCAGTGGGCGCTATCATCCTGATGGGAATCTTAGCTGGAGGTTACAAACAGTACATGAATAACGTAGCGGATAACGTCAAGCACGAAGATACCACGAAGAGCTGTTTGTTCAGCTAAGTGACGTTGAGTGGTACTTTTTAGTACCAAACGTGATTTTGTACAAAATAGTCTAGATAATCGTAGCTGGACATTCACGGTTAGTGCATCGCGTCAAATAGCGTGATATACAGCCAAAATTTGCTCGTGAGTGTCAAATCAACACACGGATTTTCCGTGCCCGCGGTAATGCACAGCCTCGTGGCATTGGGCGTCACGCCATTCGACCGTGAGTGCGAGTCCTTGTGCCATGGCAGTCTGATATAAGAATGAAAGCCATTTGGAATGAAGGCGTGAGTGGCCTAAATTATTGGCGTCCATTCATTTTACTTCAGTTCATTGGTGCAACGCCAAATGGTGTTACCGTGAATGTCCAGTTTAAGAACATGTAGAGCAGATTTTTTTGTTAATTTGAGTTGTGACTTCAAGTGGTACTTTTAGTCACAATCTTGTTTTTGCACTAAATAATCTAGATAATCATAGAAAGTCTTCAACGAGGTGATAATTTAGCTAATTTGAGGCGTGACGTTAAGTGGCACTTTTAGTACCAAACGTGTATTACACAAAATATTGTAGACTATCATGAGTATGGCTTGTAAAGATTTTTCAGGTAATTTTAAAAGTGGCTTGAACCGGTACTTCAAGCACTAAAAGTGTAGTACAAGACAATCTACAGAATTAATCACTAAATGGACTTTAAGTGGTACACAAAAAAATAGTCTTTTGGTCACAAGTTGTAATTTATTTTATGGGTTTCATAAAAATATTTCTGAAATATCTTTCTTTGGCGGCACCAAAGAAAGATATTTCATAAATGTTGTTATAGTAGTAGCTAGGGCAATTGCTGTTCGTAGGGTCTTAAGTTCGATTTCTAAGTTATTAATCTTTTCTTGGTTTGAGAATTCTCTATAGCATGGATATTTATCTCATCACAGCTAAATAACGCTGCTGTTTGGTAGTGTTGTGTTCCTGTGGTGAGTAAGGTCGCCAGAGCTGCTGAGGATGCGCTGTGTTGACAGCGGGGGACCTGCTTGTGTAAGCTGTCGGCACAGCGAATACACATTTTAAAGGGTCGGCAACGCGCATGTGACACTCGGTGTTGCGCACGTTTCATAGGCTACGGTAAAAAATAAATATATAACACAGTCAGTTAAGTCATCGAAAGTGGTACTATAAGTACCACTAATTTAGTTGGTGGTTAGTTGTACTCTAAGTACCAATCACTGTCTGAGCATAGCTGTTAATATTTAGTTACCTGTCATTGTGATAGCATTTATACTATTTTGATAGTAACATTCAAGTAGCTAACGATAGGTCCTAGAACCTAAGACTAAGGCCATGTTGTTTCAACTTACAGTTACGTATCTGTAACCGTCAAATATGGCGGCTTGTACGACAATTTCATACTGACTTAACGATTACGTACTGACTTACGGATACAGATGGTTTGAAGCAACCCGCCCTTAGAAAAAGAAAATTCTAAGACATGTGACGTACAACCCGCACTGGGCCCGCGTGGTGGACTACGGCCCACTCTCACAGAGAGGAGGCCTGAGACCCAGCAGTGGGAACATTATGGTGTATTGTTCTACGTCATTCAAAAAAAGGACAAACCTTATTTAACCGACTTAAAAAAACTGAGGTTCTGTATTCAACTCTTATGTATGTGTTTGTTAGCGATTTTCTCAAAACCTAATAAACCAATTTTTAGAGTTCAGAGTCATAATTGGCTAAAAAACTCTTATTTTTACCCGACTGCGCCAGGAGGGTTATGTTTTTCGAGTGTATGTATGTATGTATGTATATTTCTTTGGCACGCTCTGTAGCCTAAACGGCTTGATGGATTTTAGCTTAAGAGGTGTCGTTAGATTCGTCTTAATTGTGAGAGTGACACTGGATATATCAAAATTATAAAAAAATTAAATGGTCGATTTTTGGCGTCTTCAAAAAGTTTGTTTTCCTCAAAACCTATCGAGTGGGGTATCAAAATGAAGGGCTCGAAAAGACAATTACGAAAACATATTATATAAATACATAAAATACATTAAAAACTAAAAAGTTCAAAACAAGAGCACTTTTCAAGCAGTCTGATGCAGTTGGTGGCATAAAATCTAAGATTTAACACAAATAATTGCCACCAACTGCATCAGACTGCTTGAAAAGTGCTCTTGTTTTGAACTGTTTAGTTGTTTTTTTGGCAGTCGGGTTTTTATTTAACTTAGTGTGCTGTGACTAGTCTTAGATGGGGTACCTAAGTAAGGTTAGTTCTGTTAAAACTAAAAGTATTGCTATCTCATAAAAAGATAGCAATATTTAAAGTTTCTGTGTAGTGTTTCACATAAGACTTCGACGCTATGTTGGCTGCCTTGAATGTCAATATACAGGGTAAAATTAAAACCAGTGCGGACATTTTAGGAGGTGAAAGTACTCATGAATATGATCAACTTTTACTATGGGACCGACACTGAAATATGAAAAAAAAAATCAGCTGTTCCCTACAAAAATGCACTACAACACGATCAAAATGTATGGAACAGCTGATTTTTTTTTTCATATTTCAGTGTCGGTCCCATAATAAAAGTTGATCATATTCATGAGTACTTTCACCTCCTAAAATATCCGCACTGGTTTTAATTTTACCTTGTATATTATGTTACATTTTAACGGTGTTGGAAGTTTTCTTTCAGCACACTACTTTTTAGTGTCCTAGGCATTACTTTAACACTTAAATCTAAAAAAAACGTAGAACGTTAAAACCTAGACAGAATGACAGACAGGGGAGCCAACATAGCGTCGAAAAGAACTCTTATGTGGAACAAATTGTTGCCAATGTATTATTTGTAAAATAATTTAACTAATTAGTATACCTCGCCTTTATACATAGCTTTTCGAAATATTTAAAACCAATATAATGTATACTTATATGGTGATTCAGGGACCGAAAAGGTCACCCGTATAGGGGTTAACCCGGGTTATTATTTTTGGGTTAGGTGAAAAACCTTGCATAATGGTTAACCCGTATTCTGGGTTAATCAGCCTAATAATAACCGGTTCACGCATAGAGTTCATTTTTGTTCCTTTTTTAGGGTTCCGTACCTCAAAAGGAAAAACGGAACCCTTATAGGATCACTTTGTTGTCCGCCGTCAGTCACCGAACCATAAGTGGAGCCATCTGCTCATAGATGGCGCCATTGGAAGTACGCAGTAGCGCCATCTATGATCATATTTCGGAACCCTTAGGGCGCGAGGCATACTCGCACTTATCCGATTTTTTATTTTCATTTTTGTTCTGTTTAATTCGGGTTAATCAGCAATATTAACCGGTAACAGTATCCGTATTGAAGGGTTAACCGGTTACCCTGCATTAAGATTAACCAAAAATATGGGTTAGAGATTTAACCGGTAACCTTTTAACCCGATTAATCGGTCCCTGGGTGATATCCATAGAAATTTAAATATGTAATAAGTCAATAGGGTCTAACTTTCGAATACCGGTATTACCTAATAATTTGGTTGTGGAGGTCAGATGGCAGTCGCTCCACGTAAAATACAGCTTGCAATATAACAAACCAAAAACTAATTTGTAGTTACATGCATGCAGTAGGTACCTAAACTAGTTTGAGAAAGAGATAATCGGCTTCGGCTTTGTAGAGCGTCGTATCGTATCCGTTAGATTGCATACTCTTTGGTATCCGTCAGGCTGTTTGTGCATTACACGTTACAGCACGTTTTTTCACGGACCGTTTTTTTTTCATACATTTTAAAAAGTGGTGGGGATCGTTCTGCACGCCAATTGGCTAAAAATCCTTAAAAAACCGAATACGAATTGAAAACGTCTGGGGGGTGATTCTCGCGGGTGATATATTAATATCGAATTCGATATATATCGCAACAAATGTCAAAATGGTAGGGATTTTGACAGTTGTTGCAATATATATCGAAGGCGATATCAATATCGAACCCGCGAGAATCACCCCCCTGGGGGGTGATATATTGATATCGAATTCGATATATATCGCAACAAATGTCAAAATGGTAGGTAGGGATTTTGACAGTTGTTGCAATATATATATCGAATTCGATATCAATATCGAACCCGCGAGAATCACCCCCCTGTAGTGCACAACTTATACCTATGTGACGTTTTGTCGCTGACTTGTTTACTAGATACCGTACTGTCAGTGCTTCGTGCGAGAGAGATGACGCTCTATAAAGTCGAAGCTAGCCGACTCTTTCTAAAGCTCGATGTGTAATATTTACTGCCATTTACTGTACTAAACACTTCGGGCTAGGGGGCTACATCATTGAATGTATGATTGAATGCATTTAGAAGTAGATCGCTAAGCGAACCAAACTGTATTAATGTTTTGTATGTTGTATAAATGTGTACAATTTGTTATTATGTTAATAAAATGATCTTGCCATTTACTTAAATGAATTTTATTTTTACCCGACTTCGGCAAAGCCAAAAGGAAGGGTAATGATTTTAGCAGTCTATTATGTATGTATGTTTGTATTTTAAAAGTGTGTTCCACCGTAGCGCCTAAACTACTCATCCGATTTTGATAAATGAGGTCGTTGATAAATGAGGTGATAAATCGATTCGTTATTATGGTCCGGGTAACATAGGCTATATGAATTATTATGAAAAAAATCAACATGGCGGATTTTAGTCGCCATTATGTGACGTCGGAAAAAAAAAATATTTCCAAGGGAGATATTACACTATCATCACTACATAGTATAAAACAAAGTCGCTTCTCGCTGTCTGTCCCTATGTATGCTTAGATCTTTAAAACTACGCAACGGAGTCTGATACGGTTTTTTTAATAGAGTGATTCAAGAGGAAGGTTTATATGTATAATACATCCCGAAAAACGCGGGCGAAGCCGCGGGTTGAAGCTAGTAACTAGTAAGTAATAAAACCCACATCACAGTTCTTAACCAACTTACATTTAATTTTAATTAAGTTACAAAAAAGTTTCCTATGTCCTAAAATTTTATTTTTTATTTTTATTCTGTGGGTTCCTCCCCTGGTTCTGTCCCCCGCCGCGGGCGAGGGGGGCGGGGCGGCCGCGGTTCCCGAAGGCGCCTCGGTTGCCTCCACGGCCTGTCCTCATACTCTGGCCACCGCCGCGACCCTTGGAAACTTCGCTTCTACTTCGGGATTTTACCTGGAAAAAGAGAATATTATGTAGTAAAGTAGGTAGGTATATAAATTATAGTTATAATCACATCCCTATGTAGGTACTTAATACTATTAAAATTATGAATTTACGTAGCACTAGCTTCCACCCGCATTTATGTTCTATTCAAGACTATAATCTATATCAGTGCCAAATTGCATACAGATCCATACAGCCATTCTGGCATGATTGAGTAACAAACATCCATCCAAACTTCCACATTTATAATATGTTATAATATACCTAGATTCATAATTTTATACTAATAATAGAGTTAAAAAAGGCAGGGCAGGATTGCATCTTATTTCACAATTTGTGTGTAATTAAGTCTTAAAATGCTGTCAGTTTAACCAGTGACCAACAAATAACAGATTTTCTATTATGTCTGATGGCGTGGCATTCAATATGATAATTAAAAATACAAGAGTGATACCTACCCCCAAAGTACAGTTGTTATGTTAAAACATGGCAAAAAGATAAGTTTTTGCAGGCAATACAATCAATGGAGTTTTAAAATCAATACCTGTTACCCACAAAATCCTTAACCTGTTTGTGTTATAACTAGTGTTTGCTACTAACAGCATTATGATAAAATACAGTGTACTATATTTTTTAAACACTAGAAAACAACAGCAAAGAGGCTGAATAACATACCTGTGTCTCTTCCTTCACCATGTCGATAACTTCGTCAGGTATACGTAAATACTTGATGGTACTGCCTCGTATATAGCATTCAGGCATCCGCCAGAACTTGTCACCATCCCTGGAGGTGCAGATAACTTCTCTGAGGTTTATATTCATCCAATTGTCGCAACTAACCAGGTGACCGTTGTAAGTTTCGCCATTTTTTAACTCAACCAGCATTGGGTGGTTTTGCGCTGTACGGAGTAGTGATAGCGGCAACATATTTGCTATTAAAGTTTATTTAGATTTCTGTTTTTCAATAAATATGCGTTCGCTTGTTTTGAACACCGATGAGATTGACACAGACACGTATTTGAGGTTATAAAATTGAGTTTTTGTAGTTGACACTGGAATCAGACACTTCGATGAATATTTTCCAGTTTTACAGACTTTGTAGGTACTTTAAATGATAAAATCTTTATCGTTGAGTGTTTGAAAAATGCATTGAAAGATGTAACTTTTGCTACGAACTAGTTTTGATTACGAATTTTAATCAGCAATTTAATTTTTATAGAAACAAACTAACTCGCTTCCAAAAAACCTTTTGTGTTAATTTTGTTTGGTTTTGACATTGACGGTTGACAATTTGACACTTGACACAAATGATAAAAACCCGACTGCCAAAAAACAACTAAAAAGTTCAAAACAAGAGCACTTTTCAAGCAGTCTGATGCAGTTGGTGGCAATTATTTGTGTTAAATCTTAGATTTTATGCCACCAACTGCATCAGACTGCTTGAAAAGTGCTCTTGTTTTGAACTTTTTAGTTGTTTTTTGGCAGTCGGGTTTTTTTAATTTTTAATTTACTATTTTTATTTTTCACTTTTTAGTTTTTAATGTATGTTTTCGTAATCTTCTTTTCGATTTCGAGCCCTTCATTTTGATACCCCACATGATAGGTTTTGAATGATTGCTTTGTTAAACAACTTTAAATCGTTATATATCCTAAACTATTATTTAAAATGAAAAATTATAAAAGGAACCTAAAGATGATTTTAAAATACCTATTCAACGACACCCCACTTGACATAGTTCATCAACTTTTTTTTTTGGCTCATTCCACTTTTCCCCGTTGGATGATCCCCATTGATGGGGATCAGTGGATCATCCAACGGGGAAAAGTGGAATGAGCCTTTTTTTTTTTCATTTTGACAATATGGCGTCTGGTTGTCGCTGTGGTGAATTTTGATTACTGTTATGTCTTTAGTGACACTCGCAAGGTTAAGACGAATCGATTGACGTAAGAATTATGAAAATCGGCCTACGCATTTGGTCTCTAGAACGCCACATAGAAACAAACATACATACATACATACATACATACATACATACATAGACTGATAAACACATTACCCTCCGTGCGTCGCGCAGTCGGGTAAAAAGGTAAACCTTGTTCTCTTCATTTCAAATCATCAAAATGTTAATCAAAAAATTAATCTATTGTTAAAAAATATGGACATTTAAAAAAATTTTTGGTTTAGCACTCAGAGAAATGCAATAAATACACGATGAAAGCATCTTAATTTTCAATGTTAAACTCTAAACTAATTTAACGATGAGTTTGAAAATTGGATTTGTACCACTTGGGAATATTGATTAATTTGACTAAAAACAAAACACATTTATTGCCGACTGTCATTGTCATTTGACGCGTTTCAATTAAATATTTTCATAACTTTGAGCGTGAGTATTTGTTGTCACTTTTTTACAAACGAAGAAATGCATTAGAGAGAAGGTGATAACGACAACTTATTTAAAAACGCAGAAAGATGTCTCGTTCGCTAGACAGGCCGGAACATTCAATCAATAAATTATTGTCAACGGATAATTTCAGTTTTCGCTTGAAAATTCTAGAATTATTCTGGTTAAACTTTAATATAACTCATTAATTAATACGTCTGTGTCAACAGCGGCTAACAGGTAAATAATTCATGCACTTTTTAGGTAATTTAACAAGTTTTTTCGGACCGCATGTCAGAGGTATATTTTTTAATATTTTCGTGTAATCATAAAAATTAACCCATTTCTAAGTCTTATTAGTCGTGAATGATCATTACTTTATTCTTTGAGGAGTATCTTTGAAGAATTTTAGCGTAATAAACGTGGTTAGAATAAGTATTCTTTTTTTTTTTGTATGTTCACGTTTTACCGGCTTGCTTTTGTTTTAGTGTTTATGTACTGCTGGACAAATTCAATTGCATTTTAAATAATTAATTATAGGCTCTATTGTCTGTATAATTGGAAGTTCCATAATCATTAGCTTATACTTATGTTGAATGTTGAACTTCATGGATTTTTTTTCGCTCATGTGCGGTTGTGCGCCATTTCGTTTCATTGTCTCACATGCCTCGATGGAAAGGTAACTTGTAACTACAAAAGCTGGCCCGGTCGGCTTAAGAATAATTATAGTCAAATAAAAGCTAATTCATCTATCTATACTATTATAAAATTGTAAACGAACCATGTCCTGTACATTGAAGAAATTCCAGAAAAACAGGATAGGGTACTGGGACGTAACTATACCCGAAAAGATTTTTTTTAGATTTTTTGTCTGTTTGTCTGTTTGTGAGCGCATCCCGCGAAAAGTACTGAACGGATTTTGATGTGGTTTTCACAGTTCGATAGCTTGGGGTCCAACTTAAAATCTAAGCTACGTTTCATCTAATTCTGATGGGAGGAACCGGAGATACGGCTTGACCTCTTGGTAGTACTAGCCAGCCTACACTATGGAGGACATTTAAACTGGTCATTCCACGCCGACGAAGTCGCGGGCAAAAGTCTAGTTAAAAATAAATATACTTAGTGCAAAATGATAAAAACTGAAATTAGTCAAAAGTCTTTAATGTGCCTGCCGCACACTCGACGAGTGGCATGGGAAGTAACGAGGAAAGGAGGCAGAGGCATAGTGTGGCAACATTACTCGTCATGCCACACGTCATGCTCCTCGTCCTGCCCACTGCTCCCTATTTTGTCGGTTTTTGCGCGCGAGTCAATGGACCTGCAATACGAGTGCGAGTGGCTGGCAGTGTCTCCGTATTTTTTAGAAACCGTATTTTTTAGAAATCTACCACCTACCGTAGACATGTCATTACGGTAACACAATCTACCGTAATTTCGTGTCTTGCAATCTCTTAATAGAATCATCGTTATTTGTGTAAATTACAACACACAAGTAATAAATTACTTTCGTAATGGCCACACTACTAAATTCGAATGAGAGAATCCCTCAGAATAAACTTGTATCTACACCTTTTGTATAATTTTGTATTGACTTTACAAGATGATTACGATTATGCGACCAAATTACGAAGTTAATAAATACTATTGGAGTGATAGTAGTAGGTATGACATATTCTGTTTTACCAGCTTATCTTTGTCGATAGCAGTCGATAGTCATTGCACCTAAGTAATAGATTTAACTAATGCGCTAGTCTTTTTGTCATTATTTGCAATCGTTTAGGACTTTTTAGATTATCAAAATGGGTTATTTTAGTTGTTTAGGTTTAAAAAAAGTAAATCTACCGTAATTTTCGATCATCTACCGTATTTTTAGAATGGAAACACCGTAATTTTGTCACAGAAAGTTGGAGACACTGGTGGCTGGCCACATAATCGCGCGGTCGCAGTCCCTCGCTAGAGTATTATTGTTCTGTGCATCGAGCGCTCGCGCAAGACGCACGCGTATGCAAAATTGGAAATTATGTCGTCGCCAAGCGTGGAATGGTCAAATGAAAAAGTGTTAATGTTTATTGAATAGATGTGATCCACCATCTCCATTGGCGAGGACGACGACGACGATGTATATTTCTTTTTACTACATTAATATAATTAGCTATACTAAAAATGCATAGCGCGCACGCTGCTACCGTTTCAACGTCCATTGTCTCACCAAGGCAAATGACAAGTGAGGAGCGTCGCGATTAATTGTGCGAGTAGAGCAGTGTGTTTGATTTGATGTTTCTTCATCTTTACAAAAAAACTAGCAGTATTTTGTTTTGTTTTAGACTTCTAGCATTAATCCAAGATGCCGCAAGCCCGTCGCAAGACTCCCTTCAGCGGGAAGGCTAAGAAGCAACAGTTGCAATCCAAGAAGCAGAACAAGACATTGTTGATGTCCAGTAAGTATTAATTACTATGTAAATCCATCTACCCATAGAGTAGAGAGCTCCCTCGCAGAGAGAAGACCTGCTTATCTATTCTGTATCGTCACGCCGCGTGGTATTGCCAATCTGCCAATTTGTTTGCGAGTATTCAAAGGAGAATGTCACGGTGAGATTCTCCCTCGAACGTTCACAAACAACTTGGCAGTTGTCGCCGAGATTTCAAAATAGACAGGCTGAGTCCCAGCAGTCTATTTTTCCATGTTCTGAATTTTACACAAACTTCAATAACAAATTGATGCATGGAACGCTATCTATTGAGATTTATTTGAACAAATTTTCTTTTCCTCCTGATGAGACCCTGTGACTAAAGTGTCAAAAACAAGACTAAAAAACATTGCACAGATCTTAGGGTCATATTACAGAACCTAACTCAAGACCATGGGCATAGCCAGGTACAGGCAGGGGAGCTGCCTCCCCTAGCAACTCCCAAACCGAAAAAAAAAAGCATTTTAAATAATAAATGGATAAACTACGAGCATTCTCCCTAAGGAGATCATCTCCTACACCTATTCTCTATGTATGTTTTCCTTGCCTGCTCCCCTGAACAAATCCTGGCTACACCCTTGCTCAAGACAGAAGCATTACTTAAAACTAGTTTCAACCAATCAAATGGTTTTAACTCAAGGCTGCTCAACCAATTTTGAAGGAGGGCCATAATTTTAATTCCGTGTCAGCTGTCGGGCCATCTAGTGAATCAAACTTGCTTATAACGTAGTGTAATAAAAAACGCTGTTGGCGGGCCAATTCAAATGAGTTGGCGCAGGCCTGGGGTTTATTAGCCTTGCTTTAAATCTATGCTTTAGGCGAGATCTGCTGTTATTCCTCAAACCACTCTTCACCTTTCAGCATCATCGGGCACTACCGCTTACGATGTGGTGTCAGTGAACTACCAGCCGTCCCGGGGCAAAGGAGGCCGGGACAACAACCGGTACGCTCTGAAGTTCTACCGGGAGACCGAAGAGGAACTCATGATGAAGAAAGAGGATGCTTTGTAAGTAAAATAGTGCATCTTCATAATAGTTGATTTAATCGGCTCATTTATATGACGTTACTGACGCTGAGTTGCAGAAAAGGTCATTAAGTTTTAAAGGAGACTTTAACGACAGAAATTGTATGGTTAATGCCTCCTTTAAAATTTAATTTTCTTTCTGCAACTGACCGTGAGGGTAGAAAATGGACGATGACTGATACCGTACGACGTTGCCTTGTTTGATTTAATATTTTTAGGATTCTGTACCTCAAAACTGGAATATGGAATCCTTATAGTATCACTTTGTGGTCTGTTTGTCTGTGGCAAGTCCGAGGTATCCGCTCATAGATGGCATCACTAGAAGAAGTGTACAGGGTGGCAGGTTAGACAGTGGAAATATTTTAAAGGGTCATTGTACTCATTGTTAACTCCGTGGACGAGCAAAGAGTTTGACGTCACGCGGTCCGGCCGCTCGGCGCCGGTGCAGCGGCCATTTATTATTGAAAAGAAGAACACCGCGCCGTCACCAGTCGTCATTACATTTTTTCATGTATTATATTTTTGCTTTTATTTATGTGCCTCATACATCCTGCACGTAACATTTGGTGACCCCGACGTGATATATTAGGCGAGAAGCGTAAAATACCGACAAGACTCCCAACTCGTCATTGTCGACGAATTCTACAAAATACAAACTGCGCGTCGCCTGCTTCAATCGAACAACCTGACCTGAGGACGAGTCGCGACAAGCTGTTACCTACTGGAGCTGGACCTGAACGATCGATCCCGGCAGTTATTGTACCCTTTCATTATCCTGGATACCTATCTGCGCTGTGATCGCATATTTCTTTGTCTAGCGTCCTGCTATAGTATACTAATTATCTACTTACACTTAAAGTCATAGGTAACCCTACTTCAAGAGTTTACAATACCAACTGTAAACTTTGCAATCTTCTACCTGCGATATATTCTATTACACTTCCCGACATTTTATTCTGTGATAGGCATACAGTTATTCATTTGTATTCGCCGACTATTCCAGACTCGGAGATTCCACCGGAACGTGAGGCTATTTGAGTGCGCGCGATTCTTACGGTGCATGAGCAACAGCCGGTGATAAGCAGAGTAAGCTGAACTAAAGGTGACGCTGACGCCATCAGCCTGCCCTCGCTGCGCTCCGGGTTCGTCTGGTTGGATTGGCGGTACCATTTTATTGTACCTATCTTGTTAATTGACTACAATTTGTTTGAACGTTATTTGCCTCTTCGTAATTTACGTAGGTTACATAGTTCTTTCTCTAAATAATAATGTCGGACGATATTAAAAAGCTTAGGCAGCTTCGTAGTAGTATAAAGGGTAGAATTACTATATTCAAAAAACATATTGAGACATTAAAGTCAATTGATCCGAGTCAAATTACAAAATTACAACTTACTGAATTACAATTAAAGTTAGAACGGTTTCAGGCTTTGTTTTCTCAATTTGATGAACTTCAATCTAAAATTGAAGCGCTAGATCTTGAATCTGAAACTGAGCTTGTTGAAAGAGAATCATTCGAGGAAACATTTTGTAATTTAATTTCACATGCACAGCTAATAATTGAAAATGTATCACAGATTCAAGGCAGTGCTGCTCATAGTACCAATAATGTTGATGTAAAGTCAGAGTGCTATGTTGATGTGAAGTCCGAGTGCAACGGTTCATCCTGTAAAAATAATTTTAATATCAAATTACCAACTATAAGTCTTCCAAAATTTGATGGCAACTACTTAAAGTGGCTCGAGTTCCGTGACACTTTTGACTCATTAGTCAATAAAAATAAGAATATTCCAGAAATTAATAAATTTCACTACCTTCGGTCATCATTGGACAGTGGCGCTGCACTCGTTATAAAGTCAGTTGAATTTACCGCTGAAACCTATGTGCTGGCATGGCAACTACTTTGTGATAGATATGATAACAAGAGATTATTGATAAATAACCATTTAAAATCACTATTCAATTTTGAAGCTATCACAAAGGAGTCATACAAATCTTTGCGGTATATGATTGACTATTTCACAAAAAACTTACGTGCCTTAAATTTATTAAAGGAACCTACCAACCATTGGGACACAATTATTATTCACATGATGACCTCTAAACTAGATGGCACCACAGGTCGCAAATGGGAAGAACATCGAAACAATTTATCGGTTTGCCCAACTCTTGATGAATTCTACTTATTTCTGCGAAACCGAGCGGATGTTTTAGAAACGGTACAGTTTAGTAAATCGGATGTTAAGCCTCATCGTCCATATTCACAGACTAAATCCTTTGTATCTTCACATAGTACCGAAAGGGCGACCAGTAAACCGTGTGTCATCTGTAAGCAAGATCATTTTGTACATGAGTGTGATAAATTTAAAACTTTAAGTGTAGACTTGCGTCTAAAAGAGGTTGCTAAACATAAGCTTTGTCCCAATTGTCTTCGCAGTGGTCATAATGTCAACCGTTGTTTCAGAGGTCCTTGTAAATTCTGTCAGAGAAAACATAGCACATTGTTACATGAAAGTAAAGAATTAAAGCAAACTAATATTGATGAAATTTCCAACTTACCTTCAACTTCTGGGTCGAATTCCAGCGTCGCTCCTGCAGTGTCGTTATCTGTCGTGATGGCGAGCCAGGTGTTGTTATGCACGGCCCTAGTCGAGATAATCGATCAACAAAATAATACTTACCTTGTGAAAGCGCTGCTTGACAATGGCAGTCAGTCTTCCTTCATTACTAAAACTCTACAAAATAAATTAAAATTAGATTTCACTAATAGAAATGCAGTAACTGTTAGTGGCATCAACAATGCTGTTGTAAATACGGCTCAATATTGTAATTTACAATTAAAATCTCGTTTAAACGAATTTTGTGTCAATGTGTCATGTCTTGTCGTACCACAAATTACAAGCAAACTTCCAAGCGTGAGCATTGACCCTTCGCAACTTAACTTACCTCGCAATCTTCAGCTGGCTGATCCTGAGTTCTTCAGTCCTTCTGACATCGATATTCTGTTGGGTGCAGATATTTTCTGGGATATTGTAAACCCAAGATTAATCAAACTTGGTCGAAACAAACCTACGTTGCAACATTCTAAATTAGGCTGGTTAATTTCCGGGCCTACTGGTGTTGGTAACAATCACAAACTAGAACATAATAATATTATATGCAACTTTTCTCAAAATATTCAACAAACTTTAACAAAATTTTGGGAGATTGAAGAATTACTTCCTGTAAAAAAACATTTTTATTCTAAATCTGAGGAGTTGTGTGAGAGTATCTTTGTAAAAAACACTAAACGATTAAATGATGGTCGTTTTGTAGTTAAAATTCCACTAACTGATCCTCCGGAACTAGCTCTCGGTGACTCATATAATGTGGCGCGTCGTAGATTTATTAATCTAGAGCGAAAACTAAACAAGTCACCTACTCTGAAGGAGGAGTACAAATCATTCATTCGTGAGTATGAGCGCTTGGGTCATCTTTCGATAGTTGAGCGTCCTTCCTTTGGTTATTTTTTACCCCACCACGCTGTACTACGCCCCAATAGTGAAACTACTAAATTACGAGTGGTGTTCGATGCTTCGTGCAAATCTACTTCTGGAAAGTCTTTTAACGATATCCAACTGGTGGGGCCAGTTATACAAGACGATCTTTTGTCAATTTTGTTGAGGTTTCGTCAAAATGCCTTTGTTGTTACCGCCGATATAGAAAAAATGTACCGGCAAATATTGGTTGACGAGTCTCAGCGAAACCTACAATTGATTCTGTGGAGAGACGAAGAAACGAAGCCGTTGCAAGTGCTACAGCTGAACACTGTAACCTATGGCACGGCCTCGGCTCCATTTTTAAGCATAAGATGCTTGTTAGAGTTGTCGCGTGAATGCGCCGATAAACCCGACATACAGCATGTTATTGAGCATGATTTTTATGTCGACGACTTAAATACGGGCTCTAATTCAAAACAAGATTTGAGGCATATTGTTCATGAAGTCATTAATAAACTTTCAGAAGCCTGTTTTCCTTTACGTAAATTCCGGACTAATGCTCCAGATGTCCTAAAAGATCTTCCTACAACAAACATCTGTCAAGATTTTAGCAAGGAGTCTACTGTTCTAGGTTTAAAGTGGTATCCACAAACAGATACTCTAAAATTTTCTACAGAATTCAAAATTGAATCGAAAATTACTAAGCGCAATATTCTATCTATGTCCTCTAAAATTTTTGACCCGCTGGGTTTATTATCGGCGACTATAATTATTCCAAAATTAATATTACAACAATTGTGGTTGTTAAAAAACGATTGGGATGAAGAAGTCCCGAACAACATTAAACTTAAATGGGAGGAATTCATAAAAAATTTACACTATATTTCCACAATTGAGGTGCCCAGGCATATAGTCAGCGCAGCACCAATTAATGTAGAATTTCATTGTTTCACCGATGCCTCGCAGGCTGCGTACGGTGCTTGTTTGTATGTAAAATCAAAGGATGCACTGGGCGTTATACATGTTCACCTTTTTTGTGCCAAAGCAAAGGTAGCTCCTTTAAAACCGGAATTAACTATACCGCGTCTTGAACTAATGGGTGCTCTATTAGGCGCTAGATTGCTTACAAAGGTTTTACATTCATCAGGTAATAAACATTTTGAAACTTCACGTGCTGTTTTGTGGACAGATTCAACCATAGTTTTAGGATGGATAAATACCCAACCAAAAACTTTGAAAACTTTTGTATGCAATCGTGTACAAGAAATTCGTGAACTTACCGCTCAATATGAATGGCGCTATGTGCCAACTCAAGATAATCCGGCAGATCTAGCTTCACGCGGAGTTAAGCCGCAGGATCTTAGAAGTAACTATCTTTGGTGGCATGGTGCTTCTTTTTTAACTAAACCTGAGGATGAGTGGCCTCAGCTTAATACTAACTTACAAAGTAAAACATTGCCTGAAATGAAGGTTAGTTTAACTATACAATGTGAACAGAGTTTTATTTCATTTGACAAATTTTCTAAACTATCTAAACTACAGAGAGTTCTAAGCTATGTACAACGTTTTATATACAATTGTAAAAATAAAAATTATAAATTGAAAGGTAAGCTAACACTACAAGAGTTACAAACTTCATTAAAAACATTAGCTAAATTATCACAAACTCATTCATTCGAAAAGGATATTCATTCTTTAAAAAGTACAGGACGTGTAAACTGTAAATCTAATATTTTATCTTTGAATTCATTTTTAGATAATGAAAATATCCTGAGAGTCGGGGGACGCATTCAAGGTGCGTTGCAACCCTATAATAAAATACATCCCATTTTAATTGATTCCAAGCATGCATTTGCCAAACTTTTATTTGCAGAGGAGCATTTGCGTCTACTACATTGCGGCCCTCAGCAATTACTTAGCTTGATACGTGAGAACTTCTGGCCCGTTGGTGGCAGAGTTCTTGCTACACAAACTGTAAACAAATGTGTCAAATGTGTACGGTTAAAGGGTAAATCCGTTCAAACATTAATGGGTAACCTACCTCATTCTAGAGTAAATCCTTCTTCTCCATTTGAGATCTGTGGCACCGATTTTGCAGGTCCGTTCAATATTTCCAATCGGAAAGGACGTGGCGCTAGAACTAGTAAATGCTACTTGTGTCTCTTTGTCTGTTTCTCCTGCAAGGCTTTGCACCTTGAAGTTGTTAGTGAACTAAGTACCAATGCATTTATTTCATGTTTACGTAGGTTTATTTCCAGGCGAGGAAAGCCTCGCATAATTTATTGCGATAATGGTAGGAACTACGTAGGGGCAAATAACGAGTTAGGCAGAATGCTCAAGGCCGCCAATGAGCCCGTGAATGAGTTCGGAGCCAGCGAGGGCATTGAATTTAAATTCAGTCCAGCTTATGCACCCAATTTCGGTGGAATCTGGGAAGCGGGCGTTAAGGCGGCTAAGTTCCATTTGAAACGAATCGCAGGTAATTCAAATCTTACTTTCGAAGAGCTTTCCACTCTGTTTACACAAATTGAGGCAGTATTGAATTCGCGTCCGTTGACACCTATGTCATCAGACCCGTCAGATTTTAACCCATTAACACCCGGCCACTTCCTGATTGGGCGTCCGTTAACGTCACTAGCATCTCCTATCGTGGAAAAATTGTCGATCAATCGATACCAGCACTTAGAAAGACTGAGGCAACATTTCTGGAAAAGATGGTCGCAAGAATTTCTCTCCGAGCTACAACAACGAGTCAAATGGCGTCGATCCAGTGCCCAACCTATCAAGGCTGGAGATGTCGTTGTAATCAAGGACGATCAGCTGCCACCAATGAGATGGATTTTGGGAAGAGTGGAGAAACTTTTTATTGGACCAGATGGTTTATGCAGAGTTGCGGATATAGCCACAACTAAAGGAACCCTCCGACGAGCTCTAAACAAGGTCTGCATCCTGCCAGTTGAAGATCCAAAGCACGGCTTCCAAGGGGGCGGAGGATGTTAACTCCGTGGACGAGCAAAGAGTTTGACGTCACGCGGTCCGGCCGCTCGGCGCCGGTGCAGCGGCCATTTATTATTGAAAAGAAGAACACCGCGCCGTCACCAGTCGTCATTACATTTTTTCATGTATTATATTTTTGCTTTTATTTATGTGCCTCATACATCCTGCACGTAACACTCATCATTATGAACAACTTTTACTATGGGACCAACACTGAAATCGCGAAAAAAAAATCAGCTGTTCCATACAATTTGTTGAGATAAGTGAACATAAAAATGTATGGAACAGCTGATTTTTTTTTCGCGATTCCAGGGTTGGTCCCATAGTAAAACTTGTTCATAATGATGAGTACAATGACCCCTTACAATTTTTCCACTGTCTAACCTGCCACCCTGTATAATAATAGCGGCATCTTGCTCATAGATGGCGCTATTCATATTTATAGTGGACTATTTTATTTTATACTAGCTTCTGCCCGCGGCTTCGCCCGCATTTTTGGGATAAAAAGTAGCCTATGTGTTATTCTGATGTATGAGCTACATTACTGCAAAGTTTCATCAAAATCCGTTCAGTTATTTTTGCGTGAAAGAGTAACAAACATACATCTATATATCCTCACAAACTTTCGCGTTTATAATATTAATAGGATAGTAGGACTTATTAAATAAAATTATGGTACCTTCGCTTACACAAATATAAACCTTAACTTTATACAAATAATGTTCATATTCAAATGAAACGCTAACTCACTCAAGTAAAGACTTCCTTACTATTGTCTACAGAAGAGAATTAAGGCCAGTACCAGAGAAAGACTTAGAAGTGAACCCCGTGGACTACTTCCCGACTGACTTGTCCTTCCCCAAGCGGCCTCCATGGGACTTCACCATGACACCCGTTCAGTTGGATGCTCAGGAACAAAAGTATTTTAAGGTAAGTTTGTTTACCGGCTCCTTTATTTAAAACTACCTTCCGCCCGCGGCTTCGCCCGCGTTTTTGGGATAAAATATAGCCTATGTGTTATTCTGATGTTTAAACTATATTATTGTAAAGTTTCATCAAAATCCGTTCAGTAGTTTTTGCGTGAAAGAGTAACAAACATTCATCCAGTCATCCTCACAAACTTTCACATTTATAATATTAGTAGGTCAAACCGGAACCGTAGTCTTTAGGGGGGGTCATACCGATTAATACCGATATGCTATACCGTGAATTACCGTGTTTCGCACATTTTTGTAAGATTTTGGGGAGATGGCCTACGACCCCCCTTCGGACCGCCACTGTACTGAATCGAGCATAATAACGAACTTCACCATCTAGATCTTGCTGACTCCTATCACCAAATCCCCCTACAGAGCTACGTGGACGCCCTCCAGGCGTCGGAGCACTGGCGGCAGATGTCGTACTTCGAGCTGAACCTGGAGACCTGGAGGCAGCTGTGGCGGGTGCTGGAGATGTGCGACATACTGCTGCTGATCGTCGACGTTAGATATGCTGTGAGTAGTAGTGTATATGGATGATTTCATCTTTTTTACCGAGTTGCATTTTTTGATGAAGAGGGATCTCGCCTATTGTTAAGCGATGATGCGGTCTACGATGGAGTACGCTTGCCTAGAAAAAACCGATACACTCGCGACTTGAAGATTGACTAATTGAATTTTGTATTATAAGTACCGTAATACTTTCACATGCATTCAGTAAAAGCTGTTATCATAAAAACGGAAACTTCAATATTATTTATTTGTAATAGATAAATAAAAAGCTCTATACTCTCATTTTGCGACTTTACGCGCACAGAATATTATCTAACAACGTGACCACGGTCAATGCAACTTAATCGAAACGTCGAGGTAAGTCAAAATTCTGATATTTTGATTATGTTCTATGCGCGTAATGTTCCGATCTAGTTGAAAAAAATGAAATAATTACTAAAAATATTGTCTCCCCCTCACCAGGGCATGATGTTCCCCCCCTCCCTGTACGCCTACATCCAAGAACAGAAGAAGGATATGATCCTAGTACTGAACAAGATAGACCTAGTCCCGTCATCAGTGGTGGCCGGGTGGAAGCAGTATCTGACTACGGCATATCCGGCGTTACGGGTGCTGTACTTTACGTCATGTCCGGTGTACAATTTGAGGGGGGCTACTAGTGATAAAGCAGGTATGGGATTTTTTACAAAATTGTGCCTAATTTCCCGAAATGTCATTTTGAGTCAAAATGACATCTCGTCACGAAACAACCGTCAAACTCATGTTAAATTATCAAACACAACTGATATGGCTGCCTTAAAAATTGCCATATTATACAACGTTATTCTTACGCGAAAGCCGAAAAGGGGTCATTGTACTCATCATTATGAACAACTTTTACTGTGGGACCAACGCTGGAATCTCGAAAAAAAATCAGCTGTTCCATACATTTTATCGATTTATGTAAACACAAATGTATGGAACACCTTTTTTTGACATTATCCATTTTAATACTACTGTACTCTTCTGCAAATTAATTTATTGTTTCATGAAAATCCCCTATTTTTCTTTGGAGTGTACAAGTGCTACGAAACATCTCCTTTATTGGCGTATCCCGAAACATACACGGGAACAAAACCATAAACAATTTAATTTTCTAGGTCTTCAAGTGCGTCGTCGTAAGGGCAAACAGCGCATGTGCGCAGAAGGCGCCACCAAGATATTAGAAGCCTGCAAGGAAATCGTGAAAGGAGAAGTGGACCTCTCTTCTTGGGAAAAGAAGATCAAAGAAGAGACCGACGTCGAGTTCGATTACGATGAGGGCGCGGAAGTTGGTGAGTTAGCGAAGGCGGGGCGTTAGCAAAGCGAAATACTAGCGAAACATGTTAGAAATCGTAAATAAAAATGTGCTATGGTTTTTTTAATGATTTCTATAACTTGTGTTTTCGATTCTCTTTCTTTCCGTGCTACTTCCAAAAGTAATGTTTGATGTGTTGCAGTTTATCTTTAAATCTTTTTTACCTCTTTTAGGGTTCCGCACCTCAAAGGAAAAACGGAACCCTTATATAATCACTTTGTTGTCCGTCTGTCATGACCAAGAGTGGAGCCATCTGCTCATAGACGGCGCCACTAGAAGTAGTAGCGCCATCTATGATCAAGATACGATATATCTACTATGATGTATGATCATATGATGAAATAGCGGCATAGATGGCGCTAATGCATATTCTGGAACCAACCGGACGCGAGTCGTACTCTGACTTGTCCGGTTTTTAGGGTTCCGCACCTCAAAAGGAAAAACGGAACCCTTATAAAATCACTTTGTTGTCCGCCGTCAGTCACCGGACCATAAGTGGAGCCATGTGCTCATAGATGGCGCCATAGAAGTATGCAGTAGCGCCATCTATGATCATATGTCGGACCCCTTAGGGCGCGAGGCATACTCGCACTTGTCCGGTTTTTTTTCTATACTATCTTACTATATTTTTTTTATGATTTTTTATCAATTTCCCTACTCTTCTAGGCGAAACCATACTAGAAAAAGCGGACACATCATATTACACGCACGAGAAATACAAGTCCGGCGTGCTGTCAATAGGCTGCGTGGGCCAGCCTAATGTCGGCAAGTCGTCGCTGCTGAACGCTCTGATGGGCCGCTGCGTGGTGTCCGTGTCGCGCACTCCCGGACACACCAAGCACTTCCAGACTATCTACTTGACGCCACAGGTGAGATGAATATTTAAAATTAGAGTGGCCGGATATAGGCCTGCTGCCGGATATAGGCATTTTGCCGGAAATAGGCGTGCTGCCGGATATAGGTGTGTTGCCGGATATAGGCGTGCTGCCGGATATAGGCATGGTGCCGGAAATAGGCGTGCTGCCGGATATAGGCGTGCTGCCGGATATAGGCATGTTGCCGGAAATAGGCGTGCTGTCGGATATAGGCGTGCTGCCGGATATAGGCGTGCTGCCGGATATAGGCATGTTGCCGGAAATAGGCGTGCTGCCGGATATAGGCATATTGCCGGAAATAGGTGTGCTGCCGGATATAGGCGTGCTGCCGGAAATAGGCTTGCTGCCGGATATAGGCTCTACGCCACAGGTGAGCTGAATATTGAATAATGGGAGTGGCGTATTTCCGGCAGTGCTGTCGGATATATGGGAAGTTGCCTATATCCGGCAGCTGCCGGATATAGGGACCCTTCGATCTCGTGCCAGTAATAGGAAATTCCAAAGAATATGAAGACTTATTTATAGTAATTGTTAGAAATAAGCCTTGTTAATAATGTCTATGATATTTGCCTAACCTCCGGAGATAGCAAGTGTTTATTATGTTTATTTGTCCACAGGTTCGTCTGTGCGACTGTCCCGGCTTAGTGTTTCCGTCAACAGTGCCTCGTCCCATACAAATACTTATGGGATCGTACCCCATAGCTCAACTCAGAGAACCATATACTACCATCAGGTAATATAATCTATACATGATTATAATAAGATCCATAATATCATTACTGTAGTAACACACCTACCGAAATTACGCCACCGAACATACGCCTGGGGGGTGATTCTCGCGGGTGATATATTGATATCGAATTCGATATATATCGCAACAAATGTCAAAATGGTAGGGATTTTGACAGTTGTTGCAATATATATCGAATTCGATATCAATATCGAACCCGCGAGAATCACCCCCCTGAACTTACGCTTGAGCGTATTCGGTCGCTGTGATATGTCATGTCTCGTCTTGATTTTTAGGCTTCCGTACCAAAATGGTAAAAAAGGAACCCTTATGGTGCGACTTCGTCCGTCTGTCTGTCTGTCACAGCTGGTGACAGTGGTGTCTGTCTGTCACAGTGGTGGATTATACGTTTACGAGCACAAATCTCCGCCAGAAATTCTTCTTCAAAAAACTCATGATCGGGGTACTGTTCGATTTTTGTCATAATCCATTAGATTGATTCCACTTTAATTGTGTTCTCCGCCAAATGGAATGGAATGTGCTGCCGGAGTGGGTGTTCCCCGACAGTTACAATCTATGTCTTCAAGTCGCGAGTGAATCGGTTTCTTCTTGGCAAGCGTGCTCCATCGTAGACCGCATCATCGCTTAACAGCAGGCGAGATGGCGGTTAAACGCAAGCTTATTACCAAATAATAAAAAAAAGTTCGGTTTTAGTTACCTGAAAATAAAGTTATAAATAAATAAATAATAGTATAGATTTATTTATTAATGATAAATGATATTTATTTTGTAAATAGGTTAAAAATAACACTTTTACACGTCAAAACATTTTTTTAAGCTAGATGAGTTTGGTGTTTCCTATATGACTACCTTTGAGAAGAAACACCGAAACAAACTCAAAGGTTGATGTCTCTTTTAAAGTCCAGACAATTACCATAAATTGTGTAAGAATCTTGCAGGTTGGGCGAATGGTTCGAGTTCGATCCCGAGGCACGCACCGCTGACTTTTCGAAGTCATGTGCGTATTAGAAATTAATTATCACTTGCTTTAACGGTGAAGGAAAACATCGTGAGGAAACCGGCATGTCCTAGAACCAAACATTCGAAGACATGTGACGTCCACCAACCCGCACTGGGCCCGCGTGGTGGACTACGGCCCACTCCCTCTCACAGAGGAGGCCTGTGTCCCAGCAGTGGGAACATTATAGGCCGATTATGCTATGCTTATGCATGCAGGTTAGTCTGAAATTGCCCTTAGAGGAAAGAGCCACACAGATTTGAGCGGACCTGACCTGACCGTATTGCACACAGTCCAACCATAATTTCCTAATACCGTGTCTACAATTTCAGATATCTAGCGGAACGAATGGACCTGCCCAAACTCCTGAGGATCGAGCACCCCGAGGGCGACAACACGTGGTCTCCGAGAGACATCTGCGACGGCTGGGCCAAGAAGAGAAGCTATTTGACGGCTAAGGCGGCTAGGTAAGTATACAGAGTGGCAGGGTAGACAGTAGAAATATTTAAAGGGGTCATTGTACTCATAATTATAAACAACTTTTAATAGGGGACCAACCCATAAATCGCGAAAAAAAAATCAGCTGTTTCATACATTTTGTTGAGTTATGTGAACATAAATGTATGGAACAGCTGATTTTTTTTTCGCGATTTCCGGGTTGGTCCCATAGTAAAAGTTGTTCATAATGATGAGTATAGTGGCTACATCGCCGGATGAAAGCGATGAAAATGTCACGGTGTATATATCTGTACTATTCTATACTTAGGGCTTCAAACCATCTGTATTCGTAAGTCAGTACGTAATCGTTAAGTCAGTATGAAATTGTCGTACAAGCCGCCATATTTGACGGTTACAGATACGTAATTGTAAGATGAAACAACATGGCCTTATACTTATCACTACATAGTATAAAACAAAGTCGCTTCCCGTCTGTCTGTCCCTACGTATGCTTAGATCTTTAAAACTAGGCAACGGGTTTTAATGCGGTTTTTTTTAATAGATGAGAGATTCAATAGGAAGGTTTATATCATGTAAATTATATTACGCCGCCGGAAACTAGTATATGCAGGGTGGCAGGCTAGACAGTGGAAATATTTAAGGAGTCATTGTACTCATCATTATGAACAACTTTTAATAGGGGCCAACCTCAGATCATAGAAACAAGGGAGATGTGCCAAGGCGCTTCTAAAATTGACGCTTTGATACGGTCACATTGACCGTATATAAAATGTACACGCTGGCGACGAACCGAACACGATCGATGATATAAATACAGTGTTTTAGTTTAGTGCTAGTGCTGAGTGACGATTAACAGTGTTAGATTGAGGGTGTGCGGAATGTTTAATGCGTGGGAGATCTTTATATTCACGAGGGGCGCTTGTAATTGTGTTGAAAAATGTACTAAAAGTGGCGACAGTTGTTCCCGTACTAATTTGCTATGATGGCACATCTCCTTGTTTCTATGATCTGAGGGGCCAACCCTGAAAACGCGAAAAAAAAATCTGCTGTTTCATACATTTATGTTCACATAACTCTACAGAATGTATGGAAATTTTTTCTCGCGATTTCAGGGTTGCCCCTATAATAAAAGTTGTTCATAATCATGAGTATGATGTTCCCCTTTTGGGGAACAACAGGGTTTTTGTTAACCGACTTCAAAAAAGGAGGTTCTGTATTCGTCCCGTATGTATGTATGTAAGTATGTATGTATGTGTGTATGCATGTTTGTATGTGCGCGATTTTCTCAAAAACTACTGATTCGATTTGGATGGGGTTTCACTAACGTAATCTACATACTTTGAGGAAGGTTTTAGTATATAATACATTATGTAATCATTCCTATGTACAAAGTTATAGGCATAAATGTACACACTCTGTAGAAGATTTACTGTTGAACGAATTCGTGAAAGTAATCTAACACGGGATAAAGAACTAAAAAGGGAAAAATAAAAAACTTTTTTAACAAAAAATAACCGACCTCTAAAATCCACTACAAAGAAAATAATAATGTTGGTTTCGGAAGTCGGTGGCAAAAAAAGCAAACAAAAACCAAAGCCACCGATTTCCGAAACCAAAATTATTATTTTCATTGTAGTGGATTTTTGAAGTTAAAAAAGTTTTTTCTAAAACTGTGTATTCTCATTACAGGTTAGATACATACAGGGCGGCAAATAGTCTGCTAAGAATGGCCTTAGATGGAAGAATTTGTCTATGGTTGCGACCCCCTGGATTCGCTGAAAATAGAGGTAACATTATCTTTTCCACATTTATCAAATAATACTAGCACTTTGTCCGCGTGACATACATGTAGCGCCATCTAGCGTCCTAAAGCAGTTGTGACCGTCGAAAGTTATTGTTCTTTCTCTCGGGAACAGTACTTTTTTTCTGGATGAAAAAAAAACCTGTTCTATACATTTTGATCGTGTTGTAGTGCATGTTTGTATGGAACAGCAGAATTTTTTTTTTCATATTTCAATGTCGTTCCCATAGTAAAACGTTGATCATATTCATGAGTACTTTCACCTCCTAAAATATCCGCACTTTAATTTTATCCTGTATAATATTTGATTTAATTTACAGAAAAATACGAAACGTGCGAAGAAATAAAATACGTGCGATGGGTGCAAGCTCTCACTGACGACACGAAGTCAGAAGATCTGAACTCCTCAGAGTCAGACGGGGACAGAAATTCTGACAGTTCTGACGCGGACGACGACAGCAGTAACGACGACGAAACGGCCGCTATCGCCAACAAATTCGCAGCTTTAGCCGGTGATGATTGAGGTTTGACCGGGTATTTTGCGAAATGACTGGATGATTATTTTTTAATTGTTAGGTATTGTAATTGACTGTTTTCCACTTTAGCCAGATGTTGTTGTTATGAGCTTTGTCCGGTCATTGTAACATTGAGGCGCTATTCTATTGCTGCGGAGAAAAATTAAAATACATGACATATTTAGCCAAGAAAATTTTATAGTGCGTGTCACATGAGAATTCATTCCCTTCAACGCTATGTTGACTCCCCTGAATGTCCAATATGTTACAACGGTTTTAACGGTGTTGGAAGTTTTCTTTCAGCACCAATTCTCGTTCACCACTTTTTAGTGTCCTAGGCATTTGATGAACCGGATACCTTGCGTTGGCGGGTGGACTCGTTGGTGTTTAAAGAAAAGCAACTTCTTGACTATGATATGAGGTAATGTTCCAAAATTACAATTATTAAAGAAAAAATGCGCGAACGATACGCAATGGTGGCGTCGTCGAGAAAAAGAAGGAAGTGTCAGGCAGTGTTGCCAGCTAGCGGGCGCCTTGTGCGCTCCGCGTTATCCACAATGGTCACTTGGCCCGAGGTTATCGCCAGTGGTCGCGCCGAAGGCATGTTGTGCCGTGCACACACATGCAGGCGTCAACAGCATTACTTTTTACACTTAAATCTAAAATAAAACATAGAACTTTAAGACCTAGACAGGAGTGACAGACAGGGCCAACATAGCTTCGAAGGGAATTTTTACGCTACGTCCACCTAAATATGTCCATACAAAGCGAAGTTACGTACGTGTACACACACACAATAGAACAGCAGCTTTACCCGGGTATTCTCTACTATGTCCAGAAACACCACATTGGTGCTGATTCTGTTGAACATCCCACTAAACTAATTTTAATCACACTATCTCTTTCTTACAAATATCATTGAAAAAGGACAGAATATATTTAGATCTGTCAAATTAGTCTACGCCCTTGTCATTTACGGGAAAATAGTCGTGACCTTTTGCGTTTACGACTAAATTGACATTAAAACTATTCAACTATTCAAGTGGACTAATTTGACAGGATTAAATATCTGCTATCCCTCTCTCATATTTTCTATTAGAAAGAGGCATAATAAGACTAAATTAGTATAGTTCGTAAACAGGGGCTCGTGGCTAAATGACGGCCGCGCTGATTGATCGATCTGCGAGGTTAAGCTGCGCTTGCCGCGGTCTGTCCTTGGATGGGTGACCGTTCTTTACACATCGAGACCCCTCCGTGCCTCGGAGAGCACGTTAAGCAGTCGGTCCCGGTTGTCATAGGAATATCTTTGACAATCGTTACGGGTAGTCAGAAGCCCTAAAAGTCCGACAGCTGGTCTAACATTCGAATACCGGTATTACCCATTAATTGGGTTGTGGAGGTCAGATGGCAGTCGCTCCACGTAAAATATTGATATTCAGCCGAAACTAGTTAGACTGGAAGCCGACCCCAATATAATTTGGGAAAAGGCTAGGCATATGAGTATAGTTCGTAAACAACAGAATCGGTACCATTGTCTTTTTACGTAAAAATACGTAAACAATTATTTACTTTGACCGGACAAATAGTATAACTAAATATTATGTTCTCATTTGTATCCAGCCAAAATTAAAAGACTTATAATATAAATTAAAAAGTCATTGAGATGCTAAATTATCGTTTATTGGAAAATCAGCGGCTTATATCTGGGTAACTCCCATCCGCCCCGGTCGTCCCGGTAACGGGACAGTTGGGGAAAATTGTTGCATCGACCCCGGTAGTGCCGACCCCGTCGTTTAAGGCGAGGTATTCACACTTTTAGCAATTATTGATGATCTTTGAACGTCTTAAATCTGTAATATATGGTGTGATTGCTTGAATAAAACAGGGCCCCAATTCTGCTATTGCAATTTTGTAAGAATGGTGTCATAATGACATCATAACTGTCAAAACCTAAGCGGTCATTGGCTGCATTAAGGCTGCGTTTCCACCAGAGATATGCGATGGAAATGTGTCGTGCGAGGATGTCTAGCTGTGCTGTGAAAATACGCATCAATGTGTGGTGCGAGGATGCGTTGCGAAGCTGTGAAATCTGTCAACGGGAGTGCGGTGTAGTGGGAGCGGAGTAACACACATTCCTCGTACACATCCCTCGCTTGTTTTGTATGCGCAAAAATCTAGCTCCGCTGAGCCGTTTCCACCAGAGCTGTGCTGACCGATGCGAGGTAAATGAAGCGATTCTATTGGTTCTTGACAAACACATCCCTCGCTACGCATCCCCGCACATCTCTGGTGGAAACGCAGCCTAAGACTATCTCTTTCGTCATTGGTCAAAACGATGTCATTGAGAGACCATTCTGACACGATTATGACAATTGTGTAATTTTAATTAATTTTAAGTAATGTATCAAACACAATTTAATATTGTTCCTGATAAATAAATAAATAAATAAATTGCATTAGTAGACTTATGGCCCTGAAATCTAAATAATAACTCAATAGAAATGTCGTCTACTACATTTTATTCCCAGACGCGTGTCGCCGGTTCGCAGTCAATGTCAAAGCATCCAATGCAATATAAATTAAACTTAATTCCGTTCACATACGTCACATTTTTAAACGCGCGATCGATGTTGACAACGTGCCTTACGTAATTTGTTAGAAACCGGCGACAAGGTCATGCGCCTTTGCGAATTCTATTGACTTATCCCCTTACTTATAGACGCCTGTTAACTTTAACTACTGAATAAATATACAACTATCCTTGTCATTTGTATGACAATGAATGAAGTTGGCAATTGACTTAAGAGCTGTTTAATTTAATCATCGTTTATAAGTAAGGGCTTTATTATTTAGATTTCAGTATGTGGCAATAATTGTGTGAACGGACTTCATATCCTTTTATCTTTTCTAGACAGACGGATTTGGCCTTTAAGGCTTATAAAAATTACTCTCTCTCTCGAAATTTTCCTATTTCCAGTATAAATGATAATTTAATGTACCCCTAGCACATACATGAAGTAATATTATAAATGTATACTTTGCGAATTTTAAACATGTTAAAGCCATGTTATGCTTATTTTATGTTATAAAACATATAAGAGATTTTCAAAAACAACTGGGGGTCTACTCTTTAAGCACGATATCCGTAGTTTCGACCTTAGTTAAGGGCGTTTCTTACTCCGTATCACCTACGGACTTAAGATTAGTTCGGGGCCCGAACTAAGAATGAATGATAGCACGATTTGACAGTTGTCCCTACTCCCGATGTGTCTTTATTTTGTCCGTCCGAAAAATTGAATTTGACACTTGTTTTGACGGAATCTTATGTCTATTGTACTTTCTTTCGGACGGGCCCGTATCTTCGTTGACGGACTTACAGAGTAGACCCCCTGATACAGGCGGAGTTTGAACCGCGACTTTATAAGAGGCGTAAAAAAAGGTTTCCAAGATTTCAACTGATTCAGGCATGACACTGTAGCTCAGTTGGTTAGAGCGATGCCACGGTGAGGCAGAGGTCGCGGGTTGAAACCCCGCCTGTGTCAGTTGTTTTTGATTATGTCTTATACAGGGTGGCAGGTTAAACAGTGGAAATATTTTAAGGGGTCATTGTACTCAACATTATGAACAACTTTTACTATGGGACCAACCCTGAAATCGCGAAAAAAAAATCAGCTGTTCCATACATTTATGTTCATATAACTCAACAAAATGTATGGAACAGCTGATTTTTTTTTCGCGATTTCAGCGTTGGTTCCATAGTAAAAGTTGTTCATAATGATGAGTACAATGACCCCTTAAAATATTTCCACTGTTTAACCTGCCACCCCGTATATTTATTAATAGTAAAGTAATAGTTTATCGTGTAGACATCGAATCGTACAGGAATCATCACCTTACAGAACATCACAGCTTAATAACGCTACTGTTCGGTAGTGTTGTGCAACACAAGTATTGAGTATAATACCGGTATTCGAAAGTTAGACCAGTTGTCAGACTTTCGGGCTCTTGACTACCCGTAACGGCTGTCATAGATATTCCTATGACAATCGGGACTGTTTAACGTGCTCTCCGAGGCACGGAGAGGTCTCGATGTGTAAAGAATCGCCCATCCATTGACTGACCGCGGCAACAGCAGCTTAACCTCTCAGCTATTACGTAGCCACTACCCTCTCTTTTGCATGAAATAATATGTCAATGCTACTGATTCTGTTGAACATCGCACTTAACTAATTTTAATCACACTAAGTATATCTCTTTCTTACAAATATCATTGAAAAAGGACAGAAAATATTTAGAACTGTCAAATTAGTCTACGCCCTTGTTATTTACGGAAACAGTCGCGACCTTTTGCGATTACGACTAAATTGACATTAAAACTGTTCAAGCGGACTAATTTGACAGGATTAAATATCTGCTATCCCCTCAGATCATAGAAACAAGGAGATATGCCATCATAGCAAATTAGTACGGGAACAACTGTCGCCACTTTTAGTACATTTTCAACACGATTACAAGCGCCCCTCGTGAATATAAAGATCTCCCACGCATTGAACATTCCACACACCCTCAATCTAACACTGTTAATCGTCACTCAGCACTAGCACTAAACTAAAACACTGTATTTATATCATCGATCGTGTTCGGTTCGTCGCCAGCGTGTACATTTTATATACGGTCAATGTGACCGTATCAAAGCGTCAATTTTAGTAGCGCCTTGGCACATCTCCCTTGTTTCTATGATCTGAGGCTATCCCTCTCCCATGTTTTTTTATTAGGAAGAGACATAATATAAGAAGACTAAATTAGTTCGTTCGTAAACAACAGATTCGGCACCAATGACAAGCTAGGGGTACTTTTGATATCAAATAGTTATTTTTAATACTATTAAATTATATTTTAAGACAATAACATAGATTTTATGCAGCTTAGTAATATTTCTATAATTTAGCAGCTAATTTATTATTATTAAAGTATTTTGTATTAAAATATGAAGCTGTAATATTAAGTCTTAAAATCATCATTGTTGCGCATAGACTTATTACCGATGATCGGAGTAGGTAGATTGATTTTACGTACTTGCATCATGAATAGTCATAGAAATCATAACATGGATAAGCCTTTTTTCCGGGATTTCATTTTGGTACTTACAGGATTGAATCAAATTTTATACATAGAATGCGATAGTTAAACGTTTAAAATTGTTTTATTTCTTATTTGTAGTTTTTAAACTTTAGCGAATTGTACACTTGTATTTTAATTATATCGGGACTTTTCGCGCACAAATATAATCAAAATATCAGTATTTTGACTAACCTCGACGTTTCGATCAAGTTGCATTGACCGTGGTCACAAGAGTGACTTTTTCTTATTTATTATGTAATAAAGTGAATCTTACTTTTGTGCGTCCATTCTTCATCCTACACATAACAATATTTGAAATTCTTAAAAAATCTTAATTACCTATTACAAAATCCCGGAATTCCGGAGGCATATCCATATTAATATACAGGATAAAATTAAAACCAGTGCGGATATTTTAGGAGGTGAAAGTACTCATGAATATGATCAACTTTTATTATGGGACCGACACTGAAATATGAAAAAAAAAATCAGCTGTTCCATACATTTTGATCGTATTGTAGTGCAATTTTGTAGGGAACAGCTGATTTTTTCATATTTCAGTGTCGGTCCCATAATAAAAGTTGATCATATTCATGAGTACTTTCACCTCCTAAAATATCCGCACTGGTTTTAATTTTACCCTGTACCTATACGTGCCAGTTCATTGACCCCTAATCAATCTACCTACTCCGATCATTGCTTATTACCCATGGGACGCAAAACAGTCGAAAAATTTCCATACGAATACTGCTATTGCTGCTCATAAATTACAAACGATCGATAGTCAAAAACAATCGATAGTCCAATATTATCGATTGTTTTTGACTATCGATAGTATTGCTTTGTAAACTATCGATGCTATCGATAGTATTGCCTCCACAGATTTAGATCAGGCTAGATACCGCATGTTCACTAAATAGTATGAAAACGAGGCTGCCATTTTTTCCTACCTACTATGCTGTCGCGCAAGTCATTTAAAGGCCTTGGGCAACCCTATAAGAGTTTCTACAGTTATTATCTGTACAATTTGGCATTTGTATGTCTGTCAATTTGGCGTTTGAAAGTAAACTCAAGTTGAAATTCGGCAAATACAGGCTCGGTCAACTGTGTATGGGTGACTTTGGACACAAGGTGGGTTCCAGTTCATGATAAGAATAGCGATATCGATGACTCTGTCTAACAGGCTGATTACAATGAAATGTTACCAAGTAAAATAAAATGAAATATCGTGTAGCAAATAATGACCTAAACATGATTAATTTAATTTAAAATGTAGCTTAATAACTAACACCTATTTTTTTTACGGTTATATAATTAAAATTATGAACTCTAAACGAAATTGGGAAAAATAATTATATCTTTAGAAATAAATTTGAATTTAAAAAATGGACTCTGGTAGTTTGCTCTGGCAACACCATATGATAAATGTCTGCTGTTATGGTTGGTCGTTTTTTCTTGTTTCTGTTTACTTGTTGTGCTTTAAAACGATAAACTGTTTCTGATTTTTCCATCATAACGTTAAGTCGGCATACTGTTACGCCGTTGCGGTGAAAAAGTGTTGTGTTGAGTGAGATAGTGATTCTTTCGAGATTTCTTTGTGAGAACGAGAATTGTTTCGCAATTAATCAAAGTAAAACATAAGAAAGTGCGTCAATTGTGGATTTCCAGCTTTTCAAGATGTATTAATTTGTATTATATGCCCACCTTTATGAATATATATTATTTTATTGTCTTACTGTCAATAAAATAATATCTATTCTAGGTGGGCATATAATTTTTTTCATTGGATTTACTGGGATCCCACTAGATGGCGTGCAAATTCGTCTCACATTTTTACTATGAAGTTGATATTCTTCTCGCTAGAGTAATATTGTTCTGTGGGCAAATAGGCGCATGGCACAAACTTTCGGGCACACTGGGACGGACGGTTTGCGGTATCTAGTGTACTCTAACTCTGTGATTGCCTCCATCAATAGTATTGCCACGATCCGTACCCCTATCATGAGTTTTTTTGACGTATAGTTTCGTTAACGTAAGCATATTTTGAATTTAAAATACAGCAGTCCTGGAACATTTTGATAGAATTTTATATAATTTGCACATTTAAAAAAATACAGAGAAATTAATTAAGTATTTAATTTATATAAATATTGTGAAACAAACGTGTATTTTCAATTCAAAATATGCTTACGTTAACGATACTACACGTCAAAAAAACTCATGATCGGGGTACCGAGCTATCGATACTATCGATAGTCGACTATCGAGCGGCAACACTCAGTAGTTCCGATTATTTCACTATTGTGTGCGTACGTAGGTACATAACGTGTTATGTCTATGTCGTTTTTGATATTAAAAAACTTATTAGGTAGTTATTCCATATAAATATGGAATTAAAACAATGCATTTAAAGCTGCTTTTAATATGATTTAGAGCTTTGTTTCAAAGCTTGTGTAGATATATAAGTGTTTTAAAAAACAATTTTATTGATTACTGCGCGTTTTAATAACATACAAAAATTGTGTTACGAAAAACATGTACTTTTGAAAGCTTCTAAAGTATAAAAGTTACAAAAAGCATAGTTATATCGTTGCGAAGATGCATCTGATGGCAACACAAAAATACATGTTTGATCCTCCCTCCACCCCCCGCGATGACGTCATAGACCGCGGGAGTAAGCTAGAAATGAGATGTTTCGTCATTAAATTCACAAAATTTTATTTTTGAAACGAAATTCCTTTAAACGCAGCTTGCGGTAAGTTGATTGGTAAAAATCGTCACGTAAGGAAAAAAATCGCTATGCTTCCTCCATACTCCATAAATATCTAATACTCGCGGTAATCGGGCTCGTGGTCTCCGACCAGTACCCGTCGAGACGTCAGAGCGGGAGGTCGCGTCGCTGGATTGGAACTTAATACGCGTAATACCGTGTCAAAATAGGTAATAAATGAAACGTTCTTACAAATATGTACATTATTGGAACTTTGTTCCTGACGGGAGTCCCCCGACCGCATACTTGTTTTATATGTTACTAGCAAACCCGGCGAACTCCGTTTCGCCACCGTAGTACATGCTATGTATCAGAGATGGCGCTGTATGTGAAAAAAGATTTTCCCGCTTTCCTCTTTAAATTTTCCTGAATTTTCTTTGCACGGAGCCCGAGACCTTTCCAACGAATGCAAAACCGTGGAAATCAGTTCGTCCGTTCTGGACTTATATCGTCAGGAAGGAAAACCCGACTTATTTTTATATAGTAGATAGGTAGGTATATCAAAAACTTATGATTGGTAAGCACAATGATCTCGTCAACAATAGCAGACGTCCAGGGCCCCAATTCTGCTACTGCAATTGTGTAAGAATGGAGTCATAATGACACCATAACGGTCAAATCCTAAGCGGTGATTGGCTTAGAGTAAGGGCGGGTTGCTTCAAACCATCTGTATTCGTAAGTCAGTACGTAATCGTTAAGTCATTATGAAATTGTCGTACAAGCCGCCATATTTGACGGTTACAGATACGTAACTGTATGTTGAAACAACATGGCCTAAGACTATCTCTTTCGTCATTGGTCAAAACGATGTCATTGAGAGACCATTCTGACACGATTATTACAATTGAATTAGCAGACTTGGGGCCCAGTAATCCGTAAAGTTGTTTCTTAGCTAGTTCTCATAATTTATTATTGTAATACAATTACTATTGTAAAATGTTTTGTACGTCCAATGAATTCTTAAATAAATTATTTATTTTTATGTCTCTTGTTTGATAACTTCCTTAAGTTCCTTTCCATCTAGCCTCTTCCCTAAATAATTTGGGTTCGGCGTCCAGTAAAGTGACTGCCATTTATTAATACAAATCTACACTAATTATTGTAAAGCTGAAGAGTTTGTTTGATCATAACTTAATAAAAATATATAAAAATAAAAACCTTGATAAATTTTCATAAATTTTATTAGACATAATTATTATAAAACATACAAATATGATAGTTTCATAAAAAAACATTTTTTTCTATACAGTGATAATAATTATGTATTAAACACACATTGGCGATATAACAGTTGTATAATTGTTATTAACGAATAAAAATATTGCATCGTTAGTCGCATAGTTGTATAATAAAATCATTGTGCATTGATTTTTATGGCAGTTTTTATTACGTCTAAAAGTCATCACTCATTAGAACCACACCGCTCCGATTAAATAATTTGTCATTTAAGGCCAGGATATCCGAAATCAACGTATTTTTGATTCAATGGTAAACAGTCAAATATTCTTTGTTTTGATCAGATAAAAATATATGTTGTAGTTTCATAAACATTCTTGATTATTCTATGGTTCAAAACACGATATGTACAACTTCACTCGATCTTAAAATATTACGAAAACAGGGATTTTTTAATCGTTTTTCAGGTCATACTTAAAGTATATCAAACTTATATTCATCAAAATTATGTCAAAAAATAGTCCATAACATTTAGAAGATTATTCTATGGTTACTTTTTCTCAAAACAGTTTTAATTTTTTTTAATACAATATTATTTAACAAAAGGGAGAGGCGCGAGCGCGCGGCTCGCTTTAGTAGCCCGCGAGGCCTCTCCGAGGTAGGACCTGTGTTCCTTTTGCTGGCTCGCTGCGTTCGAATAATAAATCGACCGAAATATCAGTTTATCGTTATTCCGTGATCGCAATAGTTTGAAAAATCTGTCTGTAAATAATATTGTAGTTTCTAGTACCTATTAATAATTAAATTGTAAATATTAGTTTAAGTAGTAAGTAAATAGTTAATATAGTGATCTAGTATTTACCTATTTAAGAATATAAAAATAAAATATGGGTAATAAAAACAGAAAAACGAAAAAAAAACAAAATTTGAACTACGGAAGCTTAAAAAAAAACCAGCCAAGTGCGAGTCGTACTCGTGCACTAAGTTTGTTTGTAAAGGAATTTTGATGATATTGAAAAAACTGTACTAGTTAGGATATACAATAAAATTGGACAAGCGTTCTTTATAATTGTTCCAAATTTGAAGTCGATAGCATTAGTAGTTTCTGAAATAACCAGCTGTGACAGACAGACGGACAGACAGACGAAGTCGCACCATATATCTGATACGTTACATGCTACACTGCTAAGTGAGTACCCAGCTTATTATTATTAGGTATCTACAGATTTCAAGCAAAGTCCCCATAGTCCCCTTAGTCCTCACTGTCCCCATCGTCCCCATAGTCCCCATCGTCCCCGTAGTCCCCTTAGTCCCCATAGTCCCCAAAGTCCCCTCAGTCCCCATAGTCCCCTTAGTCCCCACAGTTCCCTTAATCCCCATAGTCCCCTTAGTCCCCATTGTCCTATAGTCCCCATAGTCCCCTTAGTCTCTATCGTCCCCATAGTCCCCTTAGTCCCAGTCCCTTTAGTCCCAGTCCTCTTAGTCCCCTTAGCCCCCTTTCCCCCTTACAAAAACACTACTGAGGGCCTAGCACGAACGATTTTGACGTTGCGTATCGTAAACGTAAGCATATTTTGAATTGAAAATATACGTTCGCTACACAATATTTGTAAAAATTAAATACTTTATATCAATCTCTGTATTTATTAAAATGCGCAAATTGTATAAAATTTTATCTAAATGTTCTATGACTGTTGTATTTTAGATTCGAAATTCGCTTACGTTTACGATACGATACGTCAAAATTGTTCGTGCTAGGCCCACAGTTCATTGGTTATTAGTCAGATTCAATGAGTGCGCCGCACTATTGAATTTGAAACATCTAAAGAGGATTAAAAACTCATTACTGCCCGCTAAAAGTTTCTTATAGAAAACACTACCTTTGGACGCACTTAAAGGCGAACCAAGTCGTCCTTTTCGAATAGATGGGATGAAAAATATTTGACAATAGTAGGCAATACTGCCCATGCTATTTTTTAAAGGGTAGCCGGTAGGAATCGTATTGTAGGGACCCTTCGCCACTGTAAGATAGATATAGATAGTGTAATATCCACCATAGCCGCATAGCTAGCCATAATCCATAGACCATACTCATAAATAAAAGAAGAGAGATTCGTCGAAAATAATAAAAAAAACAATTATTATTAATAAAATAAATTGTGTAAGGTGCTTTATAAATGTATTTACAACGTTTTACATAAACCTAGCTACAAACGAAACCCCAATTTTTGAGGGCTTCGTTTCTTAACGAACGAAATTAATGTTAATATTTTGAGGCTGGTAGAATTTATACTGTGACGCAAAATTTTTGTTCAGCGGGGTCAGCGAGTTCATTTGAACTGCGCTTCCGCGTAATTCGCCGCGCGGGGAGGAAGGGAGCGCTAAATGCCTATCGCACTCGGATATCGTGGCCTTAAATAAAATTAGGACTAAGTTATTATACAATGCATTGCACGTGTAACAAAAAAGAAATATTTCCAGTAAAATTGGAATGTGTAAATATTGATAACAAAACATTTATTATTATTTGATTACTTAAAAGTTAAAATACACACGTATTATATTTTTTTAAAACATTAAAACAAAAACGTTTGATAATGTAGTTCATTAAAGAACACTGTTTTTGGAGGGGTCAACTGTTTTTAACCCCACAAAGAACCCAACGGTTCTGAATTCTCGAATATAGTTAAAAAAATATATATTTTGTATATTTCTAGTGTTTGGCGTTAACTATTCATTTCATTATGTTCGATAAGAGCATTTTTTAATGAAATAAATTATTGAAATACAGTTTTTTTTTTCTCCGATTCAAACATTTTTCTGGGATGTAGTAGTGAGTGCCTTATAGGGGTCATCGTAGGTTTTTAAGGATTGGAAAGTGGGGTCGTTGAGTTCTTCAAGGGGTCATTTAAAATATTGTGCGATTTTTTTTGTGCTACTAACATTAACATATTATTATAACTTACATTTCGGTCTTAGCTTTAGGAACTGTGTGTGTCTGTAACAGAATCGGCGCCATTATCAATTCTTAGTGGGATAGAATCCCTGAGTAATTTATAACATATTTCATACTCATTATAAATTATAATTAACATAATATTATTATAATTGATATAAATTTTATTCAGTTTGAGTATAATAAAAAATAATTTGTGAATTTTCATGTTATTAAATATACAAGAGATTTAAAAGCAACTGACACGGGCGGGACTTAAACCCGCGACCTCTACCGTACCGTGGCGTTGCTCTAACTACTGAGCTACCGGATCCTACCCACATCAGTTGAAATTCAGTCATACTATTTTAAAATTGTAAAAAAGCCGTGTCTGTGCATTAAAAATATTCCAGTTAAAAACCATTGGGATAGGGTACTGGGACGTAACCATACGCATTTTTTTTTTTTAAGTTTAGTCTGTGCGCGCATCACGCAAAAACTACTGAACCAATTTTGATGTGGTTTTCACAGTTCGATAGCTTGGGGTCCAACTTAAAATCTAAGCCGCGTTTCATCTAATTCTGGTGAGATAGACCGGAGATACAGCTTGACCTCTTGGTAGTACTAGCCACCCTACACAACGGAGGTCATTTAAACTGGTCACTTCATTGTAGTCCATACGGACGGAGTCACGGGCAAAAGTCTAGTCTCTTATATATTTAATAACAATAAAATACAATCAAAATCTGTTATAACGACATCAAAGGGACTACTCATATTTGGTCATAAAAACCAATAGCGAAACCGGCGCTATTTTTGAGGTACAGTCAGCGAGGACCTATAATTTTGGTTATTATAACCGGTATGTTGTTCTTAAATGATGTCGTCGTAACCGGTTTTAACCAGGCGCGGTCGCAGCCGGCGGTTTTGGGGGGGTCATACCGCAGCCGAAGACTTGGGGGGGGTCATACCGATTAATGCCGACGTGCTATACCGTAAATTACCGTGTTTGGCGTTTTGTACGATTTTGGGGGGGTCATGACCCCCACGACCCCCCCTGGGACCACGCCTGGTTCTAACTGTAATTTTTTTATTATCTACAACTTAGCATGAGGCAGCAATCTATTCGCTTCCCTAAACCCAGTATCAGTAGCGCCATGTACAGTTGAAAAGTGTGTGTTGTCGGTCGCTTCGCCCGCGAATAAAACGCGTGGGGCTCCGCTGCTGTCCACAAGGGGCTCCGCTAACGTAGCCCTAGCGTTGGGGTACTGTGGCGTGATAATGTTGTCGTATGTATAGCTACCGCGAGTGTAGGGATTTGAGTACCAAGACGATCTGAAAAGTTAAGTCATATTAAGTTATTAAATATAGTATAAGAGATTTTCAAAAATCAACTGAAGCGGGATTTGAACCCGCAACCTGTCGTACCGTGGCAAGTGCTCTGCCAATTGAGCTATCGCGACCCGCTCGCTTCACTCGAAATTTGAAATCTCTTTGAATACGCTTCTTGTGAGCGTTGGTAAAGGAGTTGAGTGGTAGAAGTCGTCACATAAGGAAAAAAATCGGACAAGTGCGAGTATGCCTCGCGCCCTAAGGGTTCCGAAATATGATCATAGATGGCGCTACTGCATACTTCCAATGGCGCCATCTATGGGCAGATGGCTCCACTTATTATTCGGTGACTGACGGCGGACAACAAAGTGATCCTATAAGGGTTCCGTTTTTCCTTTTGAGGTACGGAATCTTAAAAAAGCGCATAAATCTAAATTTCACAGCAATAGCGCTCGCGGTCTCCGACCAGTACCCGTCGAGACGTCGGGTCGCTGGATTGGAAAATATGTAATGCGCGTAATTATATGATTTTTCAAAAAGTGAATGTCGCGAGCGGAATTTGAACTCGCGACCTCTGCCGAACCGTGGCACTGCTCTGAACCAACTGAGCTATCACGACCTGCTCGCTTCACTCGAAATTTGAAATCTCTCGCCTCTTATGAGCGTTTGGACCTATAGGAAATTACAGACTCCAACTCAACATATTTCCTTATTTGTATGACCTGAGGGGGTAGCAATTTGATGCCGCCGTCCGTACATAGTCGCGACTCACCTTATCATCGCTATAGGTTCCGGTATCGTATTGTTCTTGCCCATAAACTGTCTCAGCAAACCCATTACTTTCCTTTTAACCACGTCTTCGGGTAAAGTTTCTACCTAAAATGTTACAACGATTATAGAACACAGATCTTTAATACAAATATACTCAACAGCAGTGGCGAAGGGTCCCTAGAATACGATTCCTACCGGCTTCCCATTGAAAAATACCACAGGCAGTATTGCCTACTTTTATTAATTATTATCTTTTCGTGGCCAGGTAAGCATTTGTAGCCTCGGCTTACCTCTTACAAAAACTGACCCTTCGCCACTGCTCAACAGTGCGATCGATAAGAATAGGAACGTCAATGACCTCAAACTGTCAACTATCACTTGAAAAGTAAGTCTTACAAAGAAAATTAATTTGCGAATCAAGTGTTATTTTTTTTTCACTTTATACAGGGTGGCAGGTTAGCCAGTGGAAATATTTTAAGGGGTCATTGTACTCATCATTATGAACAACTTTTATTATGGGACCAATCCTGAAATCGCGAAAAAAAATTCAGCTGTTCCATACATTTTGTTGAGTTATGTGAACATAAATGTATGGAACAGCTGATTTTTTTTTCGCGATTTCAGGGTTGGTGCCATAGTAAAAGTTGTTCATAATGATGAGTGCAATGACCCCTTAAAATATTTCCACTGTCTAACCTGCCACCCTGTATAACTGAGTCTTTGATTTACCAAATCTATTGTAATCGATTTTTTAATACAAAACAGCTCAATTTTCTATATAAAACGTCACAATATGGCGCAAGGTCAGTCCTATTCTTATTTTGATCGCGTAGTAAATATTACACATCCTGTTTTAGAAAGAGATAGGTTATCGGCTAGCTTCAACTTTGTAGAACTACGGTGTTTTAGTGCTATTCTGGTAATTGAGAATCATGCTGTTAAATTATAATACACATAGGGCTAATAAGAGCAAAAGGGCCCAACTTACAATCGTCGGATAGTGCCTAATTCGCAAAATAGCACCCGAGTCTCAAAAGGGCCAATTCGCGAATGGACTAGTTCTCGAAAGGACTTATTCGCAAAAAGGCTAATTCTCAAAAGGACTAAATAGTAAAATTTGTGAAGGGACTAATTCGTAAAAGGACTAATTCGCCAAATGGCCAACGTTTACTAACTTACGTCATAGGATAAATGACATGAAAAAAACATGTTAATTTCCAGGCAATTAGGCATTATCCGACTAAACGCTTACAATAAGCTTTAAGAGCCATATCTCATTAGGACGCCAGCAGTGACGCCAAAGCGGATGCCAGTGAGATAAGTATGAAAACAAAATGAACATCGTAGCGTCCGGGTTGGCGTCGCCACCAGCCGGGACGCCAGGCTCACTCGCTCGACACGCATACATTTCTTCGATGTACATTTTGTTTTCATACTAATCTCGTCTGGCATCCGCTTTGGCGGCCCGTTGGGCGTCTCACGGACGCCACGGAAGCGCTGCTGGCGTCCTAATGTGATATGGCTCTAAGGACGTATGGCCAATGCGGACCGAAATGCAAAAAATCATTAGGCAATGACATGCAACCGTGCTTACTACTTCACTTTGGTTATTTGATGCTTTGATATGCAACGGTAGTGTACCATGATTTGAGCAATATTTGTTCTAAAAAAACCGGCCAAGTGCGAGCCGTACTCGCGCACCGAGGGTTCCGTATCAATTTTGGACGGATAAAGTGAAAAGAACCGGACCGCATAACTAAGTTTGTTTGTCAAGGAATTTTGATGATTTTGACAAAACTGTAATAGTTAGGAACATCGTTTTATTTTTGGTAAAATATTTGGGTCAATTCCTATCAACTCTAATTATTTCAGATTTTTCGCTCCGCAAACTTCGGAGATAAGGGGGGGTATGGTATTTTTTCAGACATTTTTCATCATAAGTCAAAAACTGTGAGACATAAAATAAAATGAAAATATATTTTGAAATGTGCAAATCAAGCCCTTTCATATGATATGTCACTTGACCTAGTAACCCCACTTTAAAATTTCGGACCCCCACTCCGGCCCCTTTTGCAATGAAAATATTTGTTTTTTTTTACTTTTTTAATTTGCAATAAAGTTGGACAAGCATTTTTTATAACTGTTCCAAATTTCAAGTCGATAGCTTTAGTAGTTGCTGAAATAAGCAGGCGTGACAGATAGACAGATGAAGTCGCACCATAAGGGTTCCTTTTTTACCATTTTGGTACGGAACCCTAAAAACAGTGATTTAAATGTTACAATGTATTTCTTATTCATTCTTAAAAAAGCGTAATACAAAAAAATACAGCTTCTATGCGATCGCGATAAGAATAGTAACGTCAACGACCTCGTACTGTCAACTATCACTTGAAAAGTAGGTCTTACAAAGACAATTAATTTGCAAATTATTAACTTTACCTATCTATTTTTTTTTTCACTGTATTTAACTGAGTCTTTGATTGACCAAATCTATTGTAATAGATTTTTTAATACGAAACAGGTCAATTTTCAATACAAAACGTCACAATATGGCGCAAGGTCAATCCCATTCCTATTTTGATCGCATAGTACACCATTTTTACTCTGACAGACACACACACAAACATGCTATTATGTTTTACCAGAGAAATTTAAATAATAAGTCAATAGAAATGTTATCTACTACATTTTACTAGACGCTTGTCGCCAGTTCGCAAAACACTTTTACATCCAACGCAATATAAATTAAACTTAATTTCGTTCACATACGTCGCATTTTTAAACGCGCTCTCGATGTTTTGGTGTCGCGTAAAGGTACGAATTCGTAGGCGACTACAGACAGCAACAGCAGGTGACGTGTCGCCGCGACACTACTAGTTTCTATGTATTTCTATGAAGTACCTTCCGTAGCTAGCGACACGTCGTCTTCATAGAAATACATAGAAACCAGGGTCCCAATTCTGCTATTGCAATGATTGCAATGTCATTGGCTTAGAGTAAGACTAACTCTTTCGTCATTGGTCAAAACGATGCCATTGAGAGACTATTCTGACACGATTATAACAATTGCATTAGCAGACTTGGGGCCCAGTAGTGTCGCGGCGACACGTCGCCTGCTGTGCTGCCTGTAGTCGGCTCATATCTTAAGGGGATCCGTCAATATTGCGCGCGAAATTCAAAAAATCTTGCAAAAAATCTCTGTTTTATTTATGTTGTATGTTGATCCAAATTCGATTCGCGACAATAATAATAATAATACATTTGAAGAAAATACGATATTTCGTGAAATCATTACGATTTTCCTCAAATATAATTTCGAGGGTTATATTGTTGATTTTGATTCTTTCTTTATTCATTTTAAAATACATATTATTCTTTTACATTTTTAAATATTTCAATAAAAAAAATAATAAAAAAACATCTAAAAATATAAAAAATAGTACCCCACCGGCATCGGGAACAGGGTCCAAGCTACCGGCGGTCAGGGGTCCAGAGAGAGGAACCTCCTAACAATGCGAGACGTGTCCAGGAGTACCGCTCTCTGCATCAAGCCCTTGATCCAACTGCCCAACGAGAGCCTCCTCAGGTGTTGGTCGAGGCTCTTAGCTATTAGGCCATTGGCCGAATCGACTATCGGCACATTGATTGCCGAATGATTTTGATAATTATTATTTAATAACTAAATTATCATTATTGTCGCGAATCGAATTTGGATCAACATTACAATGTAAAACAACGCTGCAATTCGCGAAAAACGTAGGTACCCAAGAAATGAATTTCGCGCGTTTCCTTGACGGATCCATCTTAAGACACTTAATTTGCTCAAAAGCGGCGACAAGTTTCGCCTTGACGACTCCTATTGACTTATTATTCAGATTTTTTTATTACTTTACTGACCAACTTAGCGCCATCTCCGCTAGTCCATATCGTTAATGAACACGACGACCCCTTAGGGGTACTAGCCCCAAAGATCCTAGTAGTCCAGAGATCTTCTATAGGCACCCTTGCTTTTTGCGCCCCATTCCAGACAAATCCAAAAAACGTAGCTGTTTTAGGCCACCATGCGTTAGGAAAATGCAGGACAATTTTGTCGACCACCCCTATGGTTAGATTGTCGATGGCAACCACCTTGTTTTTGGGTAAGCTTGGCGTAAATATTGATGTATACCTGAAATATTTGTGTTGGTGAGTTTCTATTCGCCATTGCCCGGCCCCTAAGGGTCGTAGCGTGATGTTAAATAGCCTATACTATTTCTCATGAATCTGGCTATCGTATACAAAAAGATTTTTTCGAATCCGACTGGTAGTTCCAGAGATTAGCGCGTTCAAACAAACAAACAGGCGTACGGCCCGCCTGATGGTAAGCGGTTATCGTAGTCTATGAAACGTGCGCAACACCGAGTATCACATGCGCGTTGCCGACCCTTTAAAATGTGTATTCGCTGTGCCGACAGCTTACACAAGCAGGTCCCCCGCTGTCAACACAGCGCATCCTCAGCAGCTCTGGCGACCTTACTCGCCACAGGAACACAACACTACCGATATTTTATAATGTAACTTTCCAGACACGTAGATATTTATGCCAGAATGCAAATATTGTAGATAGAATATAAGCCATAGACAAGCAATGATATGACCCCCATAAATTTATATTTACTTTTTTTACTTTGTTTTTTATTCATGTTATATGAATCTTAAAATGTCATGCGATGATTAGACATGTTTGATAATTTGACCCCCAGCTGTGACACCTTTAAGTCCCCATTAAATTCTGGATTCGTTAATTTTCCATGCATCATCTATATTTTCATTAGAAATGTATTCTTGTGCAAAAATAAAACTAACAATTTAAAAAACCGGCCATATGCGAGTCGTACTCGCGCACCGAGGGTTCCGTATCATTTTTGGACGTATAAAGTAAAAAAACCGGACCGCATAACTATGTTTGTGAAGGAATTTTGATGATTTTGAAAAAACTGTACTAGTTAGGAACATCGTTTTATTTTTGGTGCCAGTTATTTGGATCAATTTCTATCAGCTCTAATTATTTCAGATTTTTCGCTCCGCAAACCTCGGAGATAAGGGGGGGGGGGGATTGTATTTTTTCAGACATTTTTCATCATATGTCGAAAACTGTGAGACATAAAATAAAATGACAATATATTTTGAAATGTGCAGATCAAGCCCTTTCATATGATATGCCACTTGCCAACCCCATTTTAAAATTTCGGACCCCCACTCCGGCCCCTTTTGCAATGAAAATAAAAAAAAAATGACTTTTTTAAATAAATTTTTGTTATAAAGTTGGGCAAGCATTCTTTATAATTGTTCCAAATTTCAAGTCGATAGCATTAGTAGTTGCTGAAATAAGCAGGTGTGACAGACAGACAGACAGACGAAGCCGCACCATAAAGGTTCCTTTTTTACCATTTTGGTGCGGAACCCTAAAAATAATTATTTCTTTTAACCAGTTTATTTATATTTATTAAAAAAAACTTAGTTCCTTTGTTTTTCTGTCAATTTTTTGTTTTGGATTTTATAATGTAATTTTGTTTTTTATTTTAAGAATACTATAAAACGATTCGATTTGGTCGGGCCCTACCAAGTCTAATCGTCTGCTAGTACCTTAAAATATATGAAGTAGGTATTCAAATAAAATTAACACTATATCCTGCAGTTTAGGTAACGAATGGTTTACGTACGTAAACGAAAATTTATGCGCGAAACACGGTAATTTAACACGGTATAGCAGGCATTAATGGGTATGACCCAGGCACGTGCATTGCATATAGGCAAGTAGGCAGTGACTACCTCGTTAAAGTTCAATAAAACCATTTTAACTATTACTACATCAATATACATAATTATATATCAATAATTAGTCATGATTGATATATTTTATTTATGTAGTAACAGTTAAAATAGTTTTATTGAATCTTATGAGGTAGGCACTGCCTACTTGCCTATATGCAATGCACGCCACTGGTATGACCCCCTCCCCTCCCCACCTAAAGTCTATGGCTGTTATGGCCAAGAAGTACTCCCTTTCAACAAATTAATACAATATTCATAAACTTAATGGCATGCTACGATTCTTACATACCCCTCCTTAGTTTTCTTTCTCATTCATGCAAGATGCTTTTAGATCCAAGATGCTTTAAGCATAAAAAAAATTAAAAAATTTCATTTTTTTTTATACATTTTCAAAATTAATAATTAAAATAATTTCTGTTTATGCTTGCAAAACCTTTATTCCTCTATGACTGATTATGAATGACTTGTTTACATAACCTTTTGAAAATAGGTATAAAAAAAAGTTATTTTTTTCTTTTTTTTGATAAATAGCATTTACCTAATAAAATATTTGCCATTAATAAAGTACGACCTTACAGATGTCGACCATTGCACCCTGTATAACCAAACAATTTAAACTACCTACCATTTTCGCGACCTCCCCACAAGACCATAGAGTCATGGCCTTTCCATTGCCCATAGGGGGGGTGGCTCCACTGAAGTTCATCAACCAAGTGTCCTCTTTACTTAAATTTCGCCTATCCTCCCCCCTCCACATAAATGGGAACCATTTATTGACCCACCAGGGGTTTTTGAATAAAAATATCACTTTGCCTACGACGCCTATAGACAATTTCTCTATGGATGTCACTTTTTCTGGTGGTAATGCAGGAGAAAAGAGAGTGTTGTGCCTATAAAAGGAGAAAATGGTTTTTTAATAGAAAATTTAAAAAAAAAATGTTTTAAAATAAATTCACGCTTATTTTCGTCGAAGTGTTAGGCATATCGCCAGTTATGTTTAAGTTTAGTACTCCAGAGGCTTCGATTTTGTCAGAACAAATGCAGATTTCAGAATAAATTAGTAATTTGGTGTTTTGATTTTTACCTTTTTTAAATCATATCTGATTTTGGGGGCTAAGAGGTAAAAATCAAAACTTACTTTAACAAACCTTTATGTATTCTATCTTTATTTTTAAGGGCTCATCAGATATGATGAGCCCTTATCCCCCCCAAAAATAATTCCTCTAGAATACATAAAGGATGACTGGAGTCAGTGGCGTTGAATGATTATGTATACGTTTCATACTAGATACAGTAATAAAAATTGTTTTAATTCATCTCCCACCAATTATGGAGAAAATGTAGAATTACTTTCTATCAAAAACTCATTAATACATTGTCTATGGCTGATGTTGTTGTTAGTGGCAACACTGGCGTAAATAGTGTTGCGTGTCTGAAAAATATTATTTTTAAATCTTGTAGAAGTAGTACAGTATTTGTATAATATTCGTGTAACGTCGCTAAAACAAAATTAACTTCATGCCATTTTGAGTTAGTCCAATAACACGAATAGGTACTTGATTCGTTTTTAGGACGAGCTATCTGGGAGACCTGGGTGATCACTGATCATAGATGGCGCTACTGCATACTTCTAGTGGCGCCATCTATGAGCAGAAAGCTCCACTTACGGTCCGGTGACAGACGGACAACAAAGTGATCCTATAAGTGTTCCGCTTTTCCTTTTGAGGTAAGGAACCCTAAAAACAACTTACCTTTCTTTCAGCACTCCTAAAGACATCTGGGTGATCATAGATGGCGCTACTGCATACTTCTAGTGGCGCCATCTATGAGCAGAAAGCTCCACTTACGGTCCGGTGACAGACGGACAACAAACTAATCCTATAAGGGTTCCGCTTTTCCTTTTGAGGTACGGAACCCTAAAAACGACTTACCTTTCCTTCAGCACTCCCAAAGACACAGTAACTATGACAGTCCTCGCTCTGTAGCTGGTTCCGTCCTTGCAGGTCACCACTACATCGTGGGCGGGGTCTTGCGGCCAGGATATCTGGGTGACTTCCTTCTTAAGCTTTAAGTCCAGGGTCGGGTACCCTGGCCCTTTGTTGTATGTGTTCTGTGGAAGAATTAATTATTTGTTTGCTAGATTATACCTAGGTATATTAAATACTAGCTTCAGCCCGCGGCTTCGCCCGCGTTTATGGGATAAAAAGTAGCCTATGTGTTCTTCTGATGTATAAGCTACATTAAGAAAGAAAATCTGTTTATTTTGCTCTCGCTTACTAATAGGTAGGTACAAATAGGTAAAATAAAAAGACAAAAAAAAAAAACGAAACAAGAAAAATAAACATAAATGTACAAAAATAAATATTACATATAGAAACCTAACAAAAATTAACACAAAAAAATAGTAAATTAAAAATTAAAAAAACCCGACTGCCAAAAAACAACTAAAAAGTTCAAAACAAGAGCACTTTTCAAGCAGTCTGATGCAGTTGGTGGCATAAAATCTAAGATTTAACACAAATAATTGCCACCAACTGCATCAGACTGCTTGAAAAGTGCTTTTGTTTTGAACTTTTTAGTTGTTTTTTGGCAGTCGGGTTTTTTTAATTTTTAATTTACTATTTTTTTTGGTTTTTTAATTTTTAATTTACTATTTTTATTTTTCACTTTTTAGTATTTAATGTATGTTTTCGTAATCTTCTTTTCGAGCCCTTCATTTTGATACCCCACATGATAGGTTTTGAGGATAAGTAAGAATTAGCGAGAATGATTGCTTTGTTGAACAACTTTAAATCGTTATATATCCTAAACTATTATTTAAAATGAAAAATGATAAAAGGAACCTAAAGATGATTTTAAAATACCTATTCAACGACACCCCACTTGACATAGTTCATCAACTTTTTTTTTTTTCATTTTGACAATATGGCGTCTGGTTGTCGCTGTGGTGAATTTTGATTACTGTTATGTCTTTAGTGACACTCGCAAGGTTAAGACGAATCGATTGACGTAAGAATTATCAAAATCGGCCTACGCATTTGGTCTCTAGAACGCCACATAGAAACAAACATACATACATACATACATACATACATACATACATAGACTGATAAACACATTACCCTCCTTTGCGTCTCGCAGTCGGGTAAAAAGACGAGAGGCAAAAATGGTCATAACTCAGCATTGGGCCACTTCAATGGAATGAAGCGGCGCTGATATTCTGTTATGACCTAATGACACCACACCATTACTGTGAAGTTTCATCAAAAGCCGTGTCTGTACATTGAAGATATTCCAGAAAAAACAGTCGGGATACGGTACTGGGACGTAAACCATACCCAAAAATATTATTTTTTTTAATTTTTGTCTGTTTATCTGTTTTTGCGCGCATCACGCTAAAAGTACTGAACGGATTTTGATATGGTTTTCACAGTTCGATAGCTTAGGGTCCAACTTAAAATTAAGCCACGTTTCATCTGATTTCGCTGAAAAAAACAGATACAGCTTGACCTCTTGGTAGTACTAGCCAACCTACACTACGGAGGTCATTTAAACTGGTCAGTTCATGTAGTCCACGCGGACGGAGTCGCGGCCTAAAGTCTAGTTTATAATATTAAGAAAAGTAGGATTAGTAAGAAGATAAGATTTAAGAGATTTCACAAAATCGAATGACGCGAGCAGGATTTGAACCCGCAACCTCTGGCGAACCGTTGTAATATTTTCCGATAGATGTCGCCAAACGCTGATAAGAGGCGTTGCAAAGAGATCTCAAATTTCGAGTTAACCGAGCGGGTCGCGGTAGCTCAGTTGGTTCAGAGCAATACGGTAGTGGCCTTCTATTAAAAAAGTACAAATAAATTATTTTATTTCAAAGAAGGAATAGGCACAACAAAAAAGTAAAAGCAAAAATAATAATTTATCACAAAATGGAAAACATAGACGCTTTTAAAGTTTTTGGAGGGAGTATCGCTCCGTCTTTGTCGCGCAAGCGGACGTAGGTGGTGTTACGTCACTAGTAGGTAGTGCCGTCCGTGTCTAGCAAATCATTTTAAAACGCTTATAACTTTGCCAATTTTGTAGATGTTTCATCGGTTTTTTTGGTGTTAATTATCTTTTTTCAAATAGTTTACAGATTCACAATAAAAAAAAAGTAGTTAACATCCCTATTTCACGGTTCGCCAGAGATCGCAGGTTTAAATTCCGCTCCCGACATTCGATTTAACAAAAATAGACCTTAACGTGTTAAAAATAGAGCGTAAAACACTTACCAACAGAATTTCGAATAGCGTTTTGTACCCATGGGTATGCCAACTCATGTGTTGGTTTCCACCTAACTCTTCATATTTGGATTGGGTGGACACATCATTCCAACTGTTGGAAGACTCGTAGTTGTCTATGGTGAGGTCTAAGAAGTCTAGCAGGTTGTCTATGAAATCCTTGTCGGCTAGAAGTTCGGGGTGTTTCGCCTTTATGTGGTCCGTTAGGCTGAAATTGAGACAGTTTTATATTAGGGGGTTTCCTCTGCACTATTTATTTAGAAATGCCTAAAGGACAATGCCGGGGGGCCGTACCAATTTGTGCCCCGGAGTGTCACAACCAAAAGTTCATAAAATTACTCGTATTTTATACTTATTAATTTTATTTAATTTGTAATGATAAACAGTGCCGCGTTTCTGACATAAACACTAACTAAAACTTCGAATTACTTATTTTCTCGAACTTAACAAAATATTAAGTAGGTAAATTACAAATAAATCCATCTAAAAAATAGTTAGCAATGCAGAAAGAGCATTTGATTCTCCTCCAAATACACTAGGTTTGGTTGTGACTCGTGACATTAATACCTTTGAGTTTGGTACCGGGGCTCCCTACATGGACCGGCATTGTTCTTTAAGTGAAGATAGGTGTTTATGCAATGCCTAATCATAAATGACCATTTTTAGAATTTTTGTCTGTCTAACAAGTTTGGGAACCTCTAAAAAGTTTGGCGATCTATAATTTGGGGACGTCTGATTTAGAGAATCAAAAGACTACTAACCGTCTAGTAATATATTGTCCTAAAGGTTCAGGTTTCTCTGGTGGCTGATCTACCAGCGCCAGACTGAAGGTCACCAGCTCGTTCAGGAGGTCCCTGTCCCCGGTGCTACCGTCTGAGCGGTATACGTCGAAGTTTATGTCACGGGGGAGGAATATTTGTGTGTCTGTCTAAAAAGTTTGGGGACCTCTTAAAAGTTTGGGGATCTCTAAAGTTTGGGGACCTCTAAAAGTTTTGGGACCTATAATTTGGGGACGTCTGATTTAGAGGCTGGAAGTATCACTTACCGCCTAGTAATATATTGTCCTAAAGGTTCAGGCTTCTTTGGCGGCTGGTCCACCAGCGCCAGGCTGAAGGTCACCAGCTCGTTCAGTAAGTCCCTGTCGCCGGTACTACCGTCTGAGCGGTATACGTTGAAGTCTATATCTTGGGGGAGGAATTTTTGTCTGTCTGTCTAAACAGTTTGGGGACCTATAATTTGGGGACCTATAATTTGGGGACTTATAATTTGGGATCTATAATTTGAAGACCTATAATTAGGACCTATAATTCTGGAACCTCTAATTTAGAGGGTTAAAAAGTTTGGGGACCTATAATTTGGGGACGTCTAATTTAGAGACTGAAAGTATCACTTACCGTCTAGTAATGTACTGTCCTAAAGGTTCAGGTTTCTCCGGCGGCTGCTCTACTAACGCTAGGCTGAAGGTCACCAGCTCGTTCAGCAGGTCTCTGTCGCCTGTGCTACCATCTGAGCGGTACACGTCGAAGTCTATGTCTTGGGGGAGGACGGAGACGTTGTTCTGGATTGCTAGGTCGTATACTCGGGAGGGGAATTGGCCGTGGATCCTGTGGGGGGGAAATATGTAATAAATTCATTATTATTGATATTCAATTTCGACATTAATATAATTTCGTACTAATATAAAAGAACATAATTTAGGTCTTAAAAAGGTCCCCTATACGGACAGATATGGGAGCCAACATAGCATCAATAGGAACTCTCATGTGAATTGCATCAAGTATACCAAATGGTGCCATAATACTAATATTTAGACGACAACAAGGCCCCAATTCTGAATGGTGTCATAATGACATCATAACTGTCAAAACCTAAGCGGTCATTGGCTTAGAGTAAGACTATCTCTTTGATCATTGGTCAAAACGATGTCATTATGAGTCCATTCTGACACGATTATGACAATTGCAATTGCAGACTTGGGGCCCTGATAGAAAAATGGGGCCATATACAAACCCTCACCATTCCGCCCCTAGCTCGACCAGTCCATCGCCGAAGGGGACGGTGTTGACCCGCCCCCCGACCCTATCCAAGGCCTCTAGCGCGAGCACCTTGCAGGCCTTGCAGAGCGTGAAGTACCCATAATACAAACCCTCACCATTCCGCCCCTAGCTAGACCAGTCCATCGCCGAAGGGGACCGTGTTGACTCGCCCCCCGACCCTATCCATGGCCTCGAGCGCGAGCACCTTCTTGCAGGCCTTGCATAGCGTGAAGTACATATACAAACCCTCACCATTCCGCCCCTAGCTCGACCAGTCCATCGCCGAAGGGGACGGTGTTGACCCGCCCCCCGACCCTATCCATGGCCTCGAGCGCGAGCACCTTCTTGCAGGCCTTGCAGAGCGTGAAGTACATATACAAACGCTCACCATTCCGCCCCTAACTCGACCAGTTCATCGCCGAAGGGGACGGTGTTGACCCGCCCCCCGACCCTATCCATGGCCTCGAGCGCGAGGACTTTCTTGCCCGCCTTGCACAGCGTGGAGGCCGCCGTGCAGCCCGCCGCCCCCATGCCCACTATGATTGTATCATAGATCTCTGGCATTGTCGCGCTGGAAAAGAGAAAAAATATTTCAATTTTTTTGAATAAAATAGAACCTTTGTTCGCCTTATTTTTCATTTTTTTATTTAATAACTTTTGCCCGCCACTTCGCCCGCGTAGACTACAGTTACCCACAGGACCCTATGCTTAGCAGTCTCACTAGCAATCACTAGACCATGGTTTCTCAAAGTGGGGTATGCAAACCCTTGGGGGCTATTTATTATTTTTTTATTATACAGGGTGGCGATTAGGTTATCACATAAAATGAAACCATGTATCCTAAATGGCGTTCTTAGTACATACACAATAAAAAAATTGGCGGTTGCTGCTTTTACAAGTCAGTAAATGTACCAATAATAGTACAACAGACTGTTAATACAAGTTGGTACATTTACTGACTTGTAAAAGCGGCAACCGGCAATTTTTTTTATTGTGTATGTACTAAGAACGCCATTTAGGATACATGGTTTCATTTAATGTGATAACCTAATCGCCACCCTGTATACTTTAATGTACACCAAATATAATATAGGTACAGAACATTTATAAGAAGAACATACAATGGGCGGCCTTATCGCTATCTGCGATTTCTTCCAGGCAACCATAAGGATCGTCATTTGATTACAGGGGGTTCGCAACAAGATTATTTTACGAGTGTGCTATTTTGACGGATTTTTGTTTTGTCTGGGTTTGCTGATGTTTGGCCATTTTAACAGAGGTACGTGGGGCTATAAGTTTGAGAAACCCTGTACCAGACCAATGGGGCAGTAGTCAGTGCAGTACCATTTACTATAGCCCCAGACGTGAATAACTGTCTTGAAAGACGTGTCAATGTCTTTTAATAGCCATTAAGTGTTGGTGTTGGCAAAGATAGGGAATTATGGAAGGGGAAGCAGGAGGCCTTTACCCAAGCAGGGATCCACATCCCAGAAAAATAGCTAACCTTACTAACACTAGATTAAGAAGTCAACTTACTAACACAACTAACAAACATTAGAATGTAAAATATGTTGATGTGGAAATAAAAGGCTTATTTATTATTAAGTGTTGGTGTACTGTGTATGGTAACAATAGGCTTCTTGCCAATATTGAAAATATGCTACAGATTGTGGTCATCCTATCAGTTCATAGCGTAAATAAACTTATTTCACTTGATTTTCAACTAAAATATGTATATTTTTTGCAAATTACACGAAAATAAAATGCAATATTTTATGTTATTTTAGCTGTCACAAGAACGGCCTGTTGCACTCTGGTGACGTCACACGCTAGTAAGCCAGTGTTGCCAACTTATTTTTAGGGTAAAGAATTCTTTAGGGTAAAATTTTAGGGAGCGCCTCCGCAGTCGGCGCCGACTAGGCTCCCAAAAATAATGCCGTTAGGAACCGGAGTAGCCTAGGAGTAGCAGTGATACCAGACGAAAATAATTGCAAACTACCGTAGCAGCAGATTAATGTTGCCGTGTTTTAAGTTGAATTAAATACCTTAGACTGACTTTTAGATTACAGTGTCAATGTATACAAAATACAACTTTTTTGGACTTATAAGGGGGATGGAGGTGGTCGACGGAGCCCCGGTACGCGGAGCTCCTATTTCTATCTGCAAGGTTAAAAGTAACCTAACACGAAGGGGTTGACGGGGGCTTCGTTCACTCGCTCACTGAAGCCCCCGTCAACCCCTTCGAACCTAAGGGCGCGTTCACACGACACGCGCACGCTCAGCGCACGCCACCCGCGTCCAACTCGCATTGAAATTTGTTAAATAAGAATTTGAGCCTTATTATGCATCAATAGATCTCAAATTGCATTTAACGAGGTCTACACGCGCACGCCATGCGCACGCCCCGCGCCCGCCTCGCGCCAACCCTGCACTCGCCCTGCCCGCGCTCTGCACCCTCCCCGCGTGCCTATGCCTAGTGAACGAAGTAGTCCAGTCACTAGTGGTTTTAGTGGGCGCGAGGCGTGTGCGAGGCGGATGCAGCGCGTGTGCGGGTTTAAGGCGGGCACAACGCGTGCACGGGTGCTGTGTGTGATCGGCGCGTGTCATCTGAATACGCCCTAACCTGTCCGTGTCGGGTTGTCCAAGTTCCCGAGCTCGCTTCGCTCGCTCTTGGACCCTAATTAGGTATGTTACTCAAATGAAACATGAAATGTTTTTTTATTATGCCAAATTGCCAACTCCCTTTCCCGCTTTTTTTCCAAAGTCAGCGCCGGCTGCTAATTTAGCAACCGGTGTCGTTTGCAAATTCAGGTCACGGCGGCCGTCGCGGAGTCACTTCCAAAATTTTAAGGTTAGATTTCGTATTGTTGTTATGATTACTAAAGTTTATGGGCTTTTTGGTAAGCAATACATGTAGGTACCTAAGTATTTGAATTGAATTTGAGTTAAACAAACAAATTCAGCATATTTTTATTGTGAAACATGACCATTGATTAAGAAAGAACTTGTTTTATTGTATATCTAAAACCAAAACTTTAGCCAGGTATTTTTGTATAAATAGTTATGATTTTAGAGTAAAATTAATCAGGCATTGGGGTAAAATGAGAATCTAGCTTGGCAACACTGGAGTAAGCACAGCTTAGGGATGGCGATTCTTTCCGAAAAAGATCGATTTTTAAATCGATTCGAATCGTGACCTAATGAATTGATTCACAAAAAAATCGAGGTCTATAAGATCGATTTCAGAAAAATCTATATTTTTTTCAAATTTTCGTTTATTATGTAATATAAATCTATTTTATTAAAAACAAGATACATAATTATAATTTAACGATCTCTTATCAGTAAAATCAGGTAATTCGATAATAAAAAATATTTTTATTACCATATCAAACTAACAGATCAAGTATAAAACAAGACATTTATTTTCTACATTTAGAAGTTTTACAAAGTTAAGAAAATGGCTAAGAAAGATGGTTTACAAAGTTATTAGTCAAAGACAAACAAACAGACAATCGTAACTTTTTTTATTCAAGAGACGCGAAGGAATCTAAACATACAGTCATCTCGCGAGTTTTAGAATAATTCATTCTTTAACCGGCAGCACTTATATAATACGAGTACATTCAATTAATAGTAAATAGTTTTACGGTTAAAAAAAAAAAAATCGAACGTCGATTTTCAAGGGTGAAAAATCGATTCACCGAATCGATTCAATACTACATATCGATTAAAAAAATCGATCTTTTTGGCTCCAAAAATCGATTCTTCGATTAATCGATTTCAGATCGCCATCCCTAGCACAGCTTTGACAGATTGTAGTTTGCGTTTTATGTTTTCTGGGTGCTATATTTGATCTTAGAGCTATTTCTGAAGCTGTTTTCATAGAAATCTTCTATCTAGTGGCATAAATATTCATATCGAATCTCAAAATGGAGTCAAATTTTGTGCAAGCTGATACAACCTACCTAAGATAGACGCATTTATGGTTACACTTTTCTTTAAGAATAACGCTGATTATTATGCTGCGGAACTTAAAAATGTAAAAACAGCAGTGTAAGTACCTACCTACCACATATTTATTTACATATCTTTTGTATACATAATCATTCAGAAGTTTTGTGAAATCTCATTTTAGGTTATGTTGATAAAAACTCAGAAACATTACTTATAAATTCTTTTGTGTCATGAATCATGATGGACTGCTTATAGACGTATTTGTACATTGTGGAACTACACACCATTTATACGCCATTATAGCCAATAAAAATGAATTATTGATGAAATTAATTTCAGCTGCACCGTCTGTCTTGTTGACAAAGCTCGTTTACTAGCGTGTTACGTCACTTCCGTCAGAAACAGCGTTTTTGGAGCGGTTTTGGAAATTTATACTTTATCACTGATTTTTATTGATAAATACAGTAGATCTCCCTGAAATATCAATGTAGTGTGCTTATAATATAATGAAGATTAATATAAACCATTTCCCAAAATGTGTCAAATACCCTATTGAAATGATTAATGGCGAGTGAGGCACTTTAAAATATTTTGAGCATTGATTGGAGGTAGGGTTGGCACTAAGCCAGCAAAACACACCACTTTGTTATTGTAACTTTGTTGAAAAAAAAAACTAGTACCTATTTAGGAATTTCAAGACAGTAAAGTGTAGGTAATTACTAATTACTGAACACGAAATTATGGGACTTTTCCGATATCCCTGCAATCTGGCAACTATGCAACTCTAAGAGGCTCCTCTGTCTGGAGCCCTGATCAGCGACACTTCCTTATGTTAAAATCTATGAAGCTGTTTAGGCTACAGAGCGTATTGTAGATATAGACATACAAACATATGTACTCGATAACAGTACCCTCTATCTGAAACAGTTGAATAATAATGACAATTCCTCAAACATCACATAATAAACACACAATTCGTGTGAACACAACATATAATAATGTTAACAGTATCAGGTCATAAAAAATGTAAACATCAGATCAAGTGTGGAATCTTTGTTTAACAACAGGAGTTTAAATGTTAATAAATAATAATAATTTGTTTATTGTGGACTACTAAAGCATCTTTAATTCATTTTAATTTTATATTATGTAATACAGCAGTAGTTACATAGTAAAATTATGTAAAATACAAAAAAACAATTTTCTTATCTCATTATTAGCTCTAAAAAAATATATTTCAAAATAGTATAGCATAAAATTATGTACTCACGTAAGTATACCGATAATTTCACCGAAAATAAACTTAAGTTCACTGTTATTCCCGACCTCTAAATAAAGTTAACACTATAAACTTTATCGCAACGCGACTTTGACCCAACTCACTACTCTAGCTAGGTTATAACTAAATAATTATGTGGAATTGTGGACTGTATCCACGTATAGGCGACCGCTCATTAAATAACAAAGATAACAGTTAAGTAAATAATTATATAACACCACATTATCTAGTGTTTTCTAATCAGATATAGTTTAATTTAAAATTATCGCCAAATCAAGGAAATCGTAATTTGACGTTTAATTTACAGTCTGGGTTAAGGTTGCCAGCACTAGAATTTTGATTTGCCGAATAATAATAATATTTCCAATTTTGACAAAAAATAATTAGAAAGTAAATTGTTTAGTCGTAAAAAAAAACACATCACCAAATTAAATTAAAATTGTGTTACAATCAATATGATAACTACTAGTTAGTTAAAAACAAATTCAGTCTTAAAACTCCATAATGGTTCAATGTAGTAAATATTACGTTAATTTACCTAACGGGCTTTTATGCATTCTGAATATAAATTGTTATGATTGTGATCAAGATTTTGTGTTTTTCTATAAAAGTGAAACAACATCGCCAAAAGCATTGATTTTTAATCTGATGTTATATTATGCCTATTCTCTAAAAGGTCCACCATGGGCCATGCATGCCAATGCCACTACATTCGATATATTATAAATATATTTATGTAATAGCGTGGCGTTTTTCTTTTGTAGTTTAGCTTCAAGTTCTTATAATTTACTCACATCCTGGTTAAAATATCACGTGGCAACACTTTATCTGTCAAATTAGTTTTGCGTTCCATTTCACTTTAAAAAGCTAGTAGCACTGCATAACATTTTTGTTATCTGGCTAAAAAGTAGGTCGAGGTTTTATACTTCGTCTAAATTAGCTGAGAAGCAGCTGCTGTTGAGTAGAGGAAAAAACCGGCCAAGTGCGAGTCGTACACGCGCACCGAGGGTTCCGTATCATTTTTAACCGACTTCAAAAAAGGAGGTTCTGTATTCGTCCCGTATGTATGTATGTATGTACGTATGTATGTATATATGTATGTATGTATGTTTGTATGTGCGCGATTTTCTCAAAAACTACTGATTCGATTTGGATGGGGTTTTCACTAACGTAATCTACATACTTTGAGGAAGGTTTTAGTATATAATAAATTAGGTAATCATTCCTACGTACAAAGTTATATGCATAAATGTACACACTACGTAGAAGATTTACTGTTGAACGAAGTCGTCTAAGTAATCAATCATCAAAAAAAAGGTTCCAGATGAAAACCAGCGCCAAGTACTTGTGACTTGGCATTAAGCTGATCTGGAACCTGTTTGGGCCAGCCGTGAGACACAAAAGTGGAACGCAAATTAGTGTACCTAACGTTTTTGTATTTATTTTTATTGTTTTGTATTCTGTTGTGCTGTAGGTACCTTACCATAATGTCTGTGTCTTTAGTGCTGTGTCCAAATAAATATTTTTCTTTCTTTCTTTTCTTTCTCTTTCTAATCTAACGCGAGATAAAGAACTAAAAAAACCGACTTCCAAAAACTACACTAAAAACTATGAAATAAAAAGTTTAAACTTCCATAATTAAAAATCTAAATGTATATTGAAGCCGGCGGGGCCTTTTCAGGTTTTTGCCTCTCAGTCTTTAAACAGGAAGGGTGTGCGCAGTGTGTGCACGTGGAAATTAAGATTTTTATTCCTTGTTCATCTGCAATTTTGCTTATTTTCATGCTAGGCCCCGCCGACTTCAATATACATTTAGATTTTTAATTATGGAAGTTTAAACTTTTTATTTCATAGTTTTTAGTGTAGTTTTTGGAAGTCGGTTTTTTTAAAACCTGTTTTTTATTTTTAACTTTTTAGTGTAGTGTAACATGTCATGTTTTTTTTTTATAATAATACCTTACGTATATAAAAGTACCATAAAATCATGGATAGAGTGACTTTAATAATATACTGCCTTTGACACACATTTTGTATGTACTTTTACCGAGATCGATTGCTTTTACGAATTTAAATAGGTACTTACCTTCTAAGATATTTATGGATAAGTATGTTTCAGTAAACGAAAACAATGTTTTTTCAGCAATAGGCTCTTTCCCTAACTTTCTATCAAATAAGACTTGAAAATAAAAAAAACTGTGTGTACTATACACCTCTGCCTAACCTTCCGGAAAATACTAGCGTGATGTTATGCATGTATAATATCGAGATCGATTGCGTCCAGGAATTCGTGTACCTACATAATATGACTTTTTTATTATCGTCATGATGTCATCGATATACACGAAAAATTCCGTTTATTGAAGCTGGTTACAAAACTATTCAACCTAAGTTAATACAATTTATATGGGACCACCTCGCGAGCTTCTTCTACCATATGAAAAAAAAATCACGTAAATCGGCTCACAGATCACAGAGTAATCGGTGTACATACATTAAAAAAAAAAAAAAAAAACCAACCGAATGCAGAACCTCCTCCTTTTTGGAAGTCGGTTAAAAAGGAAAAAATATAAACTTTTTTAACAAAAAATAACCGACTTCAAAAAGCCACTACAACGAAAATAATAATTTTGGTTTCGGAAGTCGGTGGCAAAAAAAGCAAACAAAAACCAAAGCCACCGACTTCCGAAACCAAAATTATTATTTTCGTTGTAGTGGCTTTTTGAAGTCGGTTATTTTTTGTTAAAAAAGTTTTTTTGGACGTATAAAGTGAAAAAATCCGGACCGCATAACTAAGTTTGTTTGTGAAGGAATTTTGATGATTTTGAAAAAACTGTACTAGGGTCCATTTCAATTGAATTTGTTAACTTTGTAAACAATGTTACTATGGCCAACTGTCAAAATTTGATGAATTTGTATAGAAAGTTTGTTTACAAGTTCTATTGAAATGGACCATAGTTAGGAACATCGTTTTATTTTTGGTGCCATATTTGGGTCAATTCCTATCAACTCTAATTATCTCAGATTTTTCGCTCTGCAAACTTCGGAGATAAGGGGGGGGGAATGGTATTTTTTTGGAAATTTATCCAACGATACCCCACACCAAGGGGTGCGCGTAAATTTTTTTTTTCATCCATCAGTTTCATGTTTGGGGGCCACCCCTAATTATTTTATTTTTTGTGATTTCATGGCGGCACATACAAGACATCTACTTGCGGAGTTTCATACAAATTGGTTATGAACTATAGATTTGACGATGGTGTGACAGACGGACAGACAGACGGACATGACGAAACTATAAGGGTTCCTAGTTTTACTACGGAACCCTAAAAAGGAACCCTTATGGTGCGACTTCGTCTGTCTGTCTGTCACACCTGCTTATTTCAGCAACTACTTATGCTATCAACTTGAAATTTGGACCAGTTATAAAGAATGCTTGTTCAACTTTATTGCAAATGAAAAAGGTCCAAAAATATTTTTATTTTCATTGCAAAAGGGGCCGGAGTGGGGGTCCAAAATTTTAAAGTGGGGTTACTAGGCCAAGTGACATATCATATGAAAGGGCTTGATCTGCTCATTTCAAAATATATTTTTATTTTATTTTATGTCTCACAGTTTTCGACATACGATGAAAAATGACCGAAAAATTACCATTCCCCCCCCCCCTTACCTCCGAAGTTTGCGGGGCGAAAAATCAGTAATAATTAGAGTTGATAGCAGTCATGGCGTGCATTGCATATAGGCAAGTAGGCAGTGCCTACCTCATAAGATTCAATGAAACTATTTTAACTATTACTACATAAATAAAATATATCAATTATGATTCATTATTGATATTATAATGATTTATATTGACGTAGTAATAGTTAAAATGGTTTTATTGAACCTTAAGAGGTAGTCACTGCCTACTTGCCTATATGCAATGCACGCGCCTGGTTGATAGGAATTGACCCAAATATGGCACCAAAAATAAAACGATGTTCCTAACTAGTACAGTTTTTTCAAATTCATCAAAATTCCTTTACAAACAACCTTAGTCATGCGGTCCGGATTTTTTCACTTTATACGTCCAAAAATGATACGGAACCCTCGGTGCGCGAGTACGACTCGCACTTGGCCGGTTTTTTAGTTATTATTTTTGAATAGAAATTAATAATCTACTTACGGCGTTGGATTCCCGCGCGCGGTAACCGCGCAGAACAAAACGACACTATACCACAACATGGCTAGTTCTAGCGCTATCCTGACTATTCGCGCGTATTTATATTGGCCGGTTATCTGTTGGTTAACGTAAACACTGAAAAAGCTCTAGTAGGTAAGTACCGAGTAAACAAGTTATAATTGCTATCTAATAGCATTTCGAAAGAACAAAGGCCACTTTCCTAACATGCTTGGACTGGGAAAATCTTATAAAAGTTATAACGATGAAACATTTGTCATTTTATTTGCCTATTTATATATAACTACGTTCGGCATTAAATATATTTTTTAAAGCACGGAGAATCGAGAAATTACGTATAGGTAATGTTTTTTGAGTTTATGCGGTATATTTATTAATCTGTAGCATTTTGAATTGAGAGGTTTTTCATATTGAGGTCTAATTGAAGTAGGCAGGTACCTTGGGTTAAATAATTATCATGATTTTATCCAGTTGAATACAGCCTGGGATTTAATTAAGATTCAGAAATAAAATCAATTTAGATTTTAAAAATGTATGGACGTCTCTAGGGACGTAAATAAATGTGGATGCGTTCATAAATAAATATTTTATCCTGCGTTTTGTTTCAAGCATTATGGTATAATTTTGAAGACGTTTATCTATTATTTCCCGGCTTTTAAAAATAAACTAATGCCATCCATTAATAACATTAACAATGTACTACATTTTGCTAACATTACTATCTCTTTAAGAATTAATGTTTTTTCCGATGCCAAAATGGCCATTGTTCTTTGTGGGGTAGGTCAACGGAAAAATAAATAAAACGACAAAAATATGATATTACATAAAACAATATTTTATTTCATTTCTGCAACTTTCAGCTATTTCATCTCGGATTTGCCGCGAAATATAATTTTTCTACACGTCTACTCTGTAGGTACCTACACTGTATCAAAGGAAATCTGAACGAAGTAGCAAAAATATTTCGCGATATCCGAGACGAATCTAAATTAGAAAAATCACATTTACATAACCATACATCACAAAGTGTCGAATAGCATTAATGTAAGAACAAAATAGACGCACTTTTTAAAAAAATCCTTTCATCAACAGAAGCCAGATCAAATCCATGATCAGTAAATCAACAGCCAATCAAATGTTGCCATGATTTGACAACATATTCAAAGTTCTTTCGAACTACCCACCAATAAATTGTTATAGACCGTTTCACTTATAAAGTCCCTCTGCCGCTATGTTGGCTGCCCTGAATGTCAATGTTTAAAATGGTGTTGGAATTTTTTTTTATCAGTACCAATTCTCGTTCACCACTTCTTAGTGTCCTAAATCTACAAAAAAAACATAAAATGTTAAGTCCTAAAAAGGAATGACAGACAGGGGAGCCAACGTAGCGTCCAAGGGACTTCTTACGTGAAACTGAAACGCTCTATATTATGATCTTTGTTTAGGTGGAATGCGTTAAATTTTAAACAGCAATAAAAATGCCATAGCATAGTCACTGTCCCGATTTATACATAATTATACAAGCAGTGGCGGATCCAGAAATTATTTGCCCCCTCCCCTACAAATAATTTAAAAGAGTATGTGACCGGCCTAAAATCTACACAACTTTTTATCTAAATCCGGGAGATCAGATTATTCGCCTTGAACTTCAATGGTTATGACAATCTTGAACTCTTCTGATATCGATAGTTATTTTAGATTATAAATGGTTTTGACCCCAAGATAAGCGCAGACTACATACATTTTGGTAAACAGCAACCTAATTACGTAACACAAGTTGCTATTATCATGGTTTTAATTTTGACATCCATTGCGCCGTGGATGTGGTTGAACTGTCCAAATGAAAAAGTCATCGTGCTAGCATTGTGTTACACTCAGATCATAGAAACAAGGAGACGTGCCAAGGCGCTATCGAGCTTGATGCCTGATCTTGAGCAAATTGCTCATATTAAAAACGTTCGCGCTGGCGACGAACCGAACACGATCGATGGTATAAATACAGTGTTTTAGTTTAGTGCTAGTGTTGAGTGACGATTAACAGTGTTAGATTGAGGGTGTGCGGAATGTTCAATGCGTGAAAGATCTTTTTATTCACAAGGAGCGCTTAATTATGCACGTAATTGTGTCGAAAAATGTACTAAAAGTGGCATCAGTTGTTCCCGTACTAATTTGCTATGATATATCTCCTTGTTTCTATGATCTGAGGTGTTACACAAATAAGGTGCAGTTAGGAATTTCGCCGACTATCTTTATTTAGGCTGTGTCCCCAATAGGCTAACTGTTAGCAGCCGACTGAGTTTCCAGCGTATCGGTTTAGTAAGCCCTTCCATATATTTGAAATGGAGTGTCCACAGTTTGCTAGTTTGCGCTAACAGTTTGCTACCCCGAACTGTTAGCGCAAACTCAGTCGGCCGCTCACAGTTTGCCTATTGGGGACACAGCCTTAATCTAATCAATTATAAACCATACAATTAATAAAAAAATAAAACAACAGTTCGTCAAAGTAGCAGACATAGGTAATAACTAATCACAGCAGAATATAGTCAAATAAAGACCCCATAACACTCTAATATTTTATACTTTCCTGACCCCAATGTGTTGATCAATCTGAATATTAATTACTTTCACAAAAAAATGGATCATCATTACAAGACGTAATACTCAATCACAATAGAATTGACCCCCCAAAAAAAGACCCCATTATACTATAATATTACACAGATGACATTTTCGTGACCCCTATCTGTTGATCATTCTGTGTATTCATTAAAATCACAAAAAAACGCAACACCAATGCAGCAAACTCAATCGCAATAGAATTGACCCCCCGAACAAAGACCCCATATTACTCTAATAGTTTATTACACATTACCACATCACAGCTGATATTTTTGTGACCCCCATGTGTTGATCATTCTGTATATTAATTAAAATCACAAAAAACGGATCATTAATGTCAGCAGAACTACAGTCTCGGCAGTAAATATTAAACATCAAGCTTTGAACGATACCGTCTAGCTTCATCTTTATAGAGCGTCATCTCTGTCGCACGAAGCACTAACAGTCCGGTATCTAACAAACCAGTCAGCGACAAAACGTCACATGGGCATGGGTATGAGTGACGGATACGACGCTCTACAAAGTCGAAGCTAGCCGATCTTTTTCTCAAACTCTATGTGTGACAGTAATATTTGATCACAGTAAAATTGACCCCAAAATGAAGACCCCATAATACTCTTAATTACATTACATATCCGCGGGCGGCTGCCACGTGACGGCTGATATTTTCCTGTTAATTTCCTGTAGTATAAGTCGGCACCTTGCCAACTGCGGGGGCCGTAGCTGCGGGGTGGGGTCACGCGTCCTCTCGCCGCTGTTGTTACCGGTAGGGGGGCGCTGAGCGCGGCGGAGAGCGCGACGGCGGCGGGCTCGGGCTGGGACGGGGGGGTTGTAAGTTATTTTGATATTTCTAGAGCCTCGTATATAATCTACGTAGAATTTGTAGTCGAGTTTTTAGACTTTATTAGACTAATGATACCCAAGCTAGAGTCATCTCGTAGCTTCGTACTGCTGTCATACTGAATAACTTTCCCTATTAGACCAATACAAAATCCAATCCGTAAAAAAATTCAACAACTTTTCATACTTATATTCTGACTACTTACATTTTATTATTTTGCCGGATATTTGGTTGATTTTTTGACGAATCGGTAATGGGTCTCGTAGGGAAATTTGTCTAGTTTGACGGGTAGAATCACCCCCTTAATGGATACAGGTGACTAAAGCAGCCTGTATAAGTTGGTTAATTCTGATACTTTTACATAACATCTAAATTAACACAAAATTATTTGATACACTTTAATTATTACTATTCAATTAAGTATCATTCTGTTCAGTATTTATTAAAAATATATAATATTGACTTTTGATTAAAAAAAGTGTATTTTGTCGCTGACTGTACATGAAGTAGGTAAGGCCGCAATTCTACATGCGACAAAACTCTGCGAGACTGCATCTAAGCGTGTGTTACACTATGTGTAAATCAAACCCTAATTAAAAGTTATTTAACTTAAATAGCTCTTAAATCAAATGCCATCTCTATTCATTGTCATAGAATTGACAAGGATATTTGTATATTTAATCAGTAGTTAAAAGTGATAAGGTTTATAATGTAAGTGGAAAAATGACTGCCTGGTAGCAATTTACAAGACGTGGAAATTGCTATCGGATGCCCACAGGCACTTAACTTTTCTCGAAGGTGTAAATGCAGCCTTAAAATGCCGTCTTTTTGACGAGCTCTGTAGAGCGATTTACATCACATTCGAAGGTACAAAATTACTCTAGGACCCAACACATTAATGGAAATAGTGTTGCCTAAAAATCGATTTTAAGAACTGAGGCCGCGATTAATAAACATTGACAGTAACTGTCAAACTATGTGCATTATCACTGTCGCACAACTATTGTGTGACAGTGACAGGAATAATGCTAAGCCAAAAGACGTGTTTAGTCGTTTATTAATCTCTGCCTGAGGGTATGTCAGATTGTTAGTTAAATAAACAATAGCGTCGATTCTCTTTACAAACTAATAATTTAGTCTCACTCACTATGTCCCTTTCTAATAAAAAATATGAGGAAAGGATAGAAGAAATTCCTGTCAAATTGGCTCACTTGCATAATAACAATGTGTATACAATGTTTTCCCGTAAATTGGGCATAGGCTAATTTGACAGTTCTTAATATTTTGTTGTCCCTTTTCAATTATATTTGTTTATGAAGGAGACATACTTAGGCCGAGATTGCTAAACGTCACTTAGCACGTGCTTTGGCTTAGACATGTTCCGGTCTCTATCTTGCACTTGTTGTTTGACAGTTGTGCGACAGTGACGGGAACATATCCAGGGGCATAGCGACGTAATACGGCGCCCAGGCCATGCATCCAAACTGCACCCCTTTGATGGCGCCCATGGCACGTGCCCTGCCAGCCCCACCCTAGTTGCGCCCCTAAACAAATCTAAGTACGTGCTAAGTAAAGTTTATCAATCTTGGCCCGTAGTGTGATTAAAGTTAGTGAGATGTACAACAGAGTCAGCACCATTACCCCATTAATTTTCATCCCAGGCCGATATATAGGAGCTAATATATTTTATGTATGTACCGTAGAGGCGGGTTACTTTGACCCTAGGGCATAACTTTGGACCAAGTCGAAAAAATGTTTGAACGGGCGCAGTATCGCAACCTCACATCCGCTCGTCGCAGTTCCTTCGCCATCTATTAGTTCTATTAGTTACCGAAGGAACTGCCACGATCGGTAGTGTGGCTGCGACACGGCGGGCAGTTCAAACAGTGGTCTAAAGTTATGCCCTAGAGTCAAAGTAACCCGCCTCTACGGTGAGTATATGATGAGCTTACGGCAATCGTCCGGTGCGGACGTGCGCGCTCCCCCTCTGCCCATGCGGGCATGCTCTGCAATGTGGGATGTGGGAGATAGTATTAGTCACACACGAATAGTTTAGCGTGCCAAGCGGGGAACGGGAAATGGGGGTAGGGGGATGGGGAAAGTGGAAATGGGGGAAGGGGGAGTGGGGAAGGGGGAGTGGGAAAAGGGGACAAGGGGAAGGGGGAATGGGGAAAGGGGGAAGGAGAAGGGGAAATTTAACTTGTTTTTTTGGTCTTAATTGTCATTTTTCAACTATAAAAAAAATCGTTGCGATCAGTATGTAAGTATGTACCTACTTACACGCGGAAGAAATGAAACTTTTTTGGCATTCTATTTATTATATGCTGCAATGACATAACGCGCTTGCATGTATTAGTGCATTTCATTCCCCACTCCCTCAACGTAACTAAAGAAGTTTCACATAAAAAAATAGTCAACATCTTTACTTTAACTTAAGGCTTAGACCATTATAACGGTATTTGGAATAGGTTGGGTAACGCAGGCAAAAGATTGGGTATTTTGGGATATGGGTCTGTTTTTCAGTGGACTGCAAGGTTCAAGCAGTGATAACATGCATAGCCATCTCTTTCAGGGTACTACATCTAAGCTGCGGCCGTAGGCTGACGGTCACAGAGTGTGACGGCCGCAGAGGGTGACGGGGCCCGCCTACCAACATATGGCGAGCCAATACCTGCCTGGGGTGACGACGAATGCGCGAGCGACTCCCGCGCCCCAGCAGAGGCGTAACGTGGACTAATATAGACGTGGGCGAAGTCGCATCAGCGAGGCCCCTTTTTTTTCATTCCTAAGATCTACCCAATAGAACTATCCTACCAAACATGCTTTGACACGACATACCTACTCATACTAGTGAAAAAATATAAATGCGCGGTAGGAGAATATTGAAAAGCATATAGATTTGAAATAAAAACGTGGTAAAAAGGTTTTATTTGTGGTAAAGTCTGGGGGCATCGCACTTAAATGGGCTTTACGAGGCCACTTTAAGTGCGAGGGCCCACTTCGCCCACGCCTACATACGCCACTGGACCCCGGTCACAGGTGGAGGAACACTGGGGTGGTTTTAGTCAGTAAGAGTCTGACAGACCCCTCCGCCCTCCCTAGGGCGGGGGACATCCATGAGGATTTCCACCCCAAGCACAAAAAAAAGGGTACTAGGTAGGTACTACATTTATCTACACTTTTATAGGGTCGCGAATTCGCGACAGGCTAAGTGGTTGAAGCACATTAAGTCAGAAAGAACAACCGAGTCCACACGAACGAACTAACTTACCGCATTATATTATGTAATTAGAGCGCCATAATTGCTTTACGGCAATCCCCACACACACACAAGTACTATGTCAAAGTGATAGAATTCTAAAAATACTGTGTGAAAGTGATATAATTCCAAAAGTACTGTGTGAAAGTGATAGAATTATAAAAGTACTGTGATAAAGTAATAGAATTACTAAAGTACTGTGTGAAAGTGATATAATTCCAAAAGTACTGTGTGAAAGTGATAGAATTCTAAAAGTACTGTAAGTGAAAGTGATAGAATTCTAAAAGTACTGTATGAAAGTGATAGGATTCTAAAAGTACTGTGGGAAAGTGATTTAATTCCAAAAGTACTGTGTGAAAGTGATAGAATTCTAAAAATACTGTATGAAAGTGATAGAATTCTAAAAGTACTGTGTGAAAGTCATAGAATTCCAAAAGTACTGTAGGAATGTTATAGAATTCTAAAAGTAGTACAAGAAAGGGATAGAATTCTAATGAAAGGTTAGGTACTTTTGGTAAATCGTTTTCAAGGAAATGTTCAGTGCAGACACTGAACATTTCCTTGAAAACGATTTACGAATACGATTTGATTGCAAACGTTCGAGGGAGAATCTCACCGTGACATTCTCCCTCGAACGCTCGCAAACAACGCGGCGAGTTGGTACAGAATAAACAGACTGGTCTCAAGTTTTATCTGTACCTTCATGGTAAGTTTTTGGATGGTAGCATGTTCGTTCGTGTGGACTCAGCTAGATGATAGGAGTAATCACTTATTGTACTTACCGCTTTCATTTTTGTCTTTTGGCTTGGACTCTTCATCCATTGACCGTGATAGAGATCTCTTCTTTGGGGACTGGAAAGAGATGTCAAATAGCATGGTTAGGTCTATCATTTCAGCTGAATATTTAGTAGGTATTCGTGGATGTAGGACAGGCTATGTACTTTGTATATATGTATATATTTTTTACTTTTAAACATGTTAAAGCTATGTTAAGCTTATCTTATCCTTCCTAACTATCTCTACATATTATAAAACAATGTCCCCTCGCCTTGGCTGTCTGTCTGTCTGAACGCGATAAACTCAAAAGTACTAAACGGATTTTCATACAGTTTTCATCAATGGACAAAGTGATTCACGAGGAAGGTTTTTGTATATAATTTAAATTTATGAATGTGTTGAGCTGTCACGGTTTTTATTAAGGAAGGCGGACAAAATATCGGTTTAAAAGTGCAGTTTGCACGTAGGCTGTACTTGGCCAGTTTTGTTTTTAATCTCTTTAATACACCTCTTATGAGCGACGCCATAGTACAGACGGTAGAGTTAGCGGGTTCATGTCCCACCCGTGTCAATACGGTAGTGGCCTACTAGCAAAAAATTACCAATAAATTATTTTATTTCAAAGAAGGAATAGGCACAACAAAAAAGTAAAAGCAAAAATAATAATTTATCACAAAATGGAAAACATAGAAGCTTTTAAAGTTTTTGGAGGGAGTATCGCTCCGTCTTTGTCGCGCGAAGCGAACGTAGGTGGTGTTACGTCACTAGTAGGTAGTGCCGTCCATGTCTAGCAAATCATTTCAAACGCTTATAACTTTGCCAATTTTGTAGATGTTTCATCGGTTTTTTTGGTGTTAATTGTCTTTTTTCAAATAGTTTACAGATTCACAATAAAAAAAAAGCGGCCAAGTGCGAATCGTACTCGCGCACCGAGGGTTCCGTATCATTTTTGGACGTATAAAGTGAAAAAAACCGGACCGCATAACTAAGTTTGTTTGTGAAGGAATTTTGATGATTTTGATAAAACTGTACTAGTTAGGAACATCGTTGTATTTTTGGTGCCATATTTGGGTCAATTCCTATCAACTCTAATTATTTCAGATTTTTTGCCCCGCAAACTTCGGAGATAAGGGGGGGGGCATGGTATTTTTTCAGTCATTTTTCATCATAAATGTCAAAAACTGTGAGACATAAAATAAAATAAAAATATATTTTGAAATGTGCAGATCAAGCCCTTGCATAATGATATGTCACTTGACCTAGTAACCCCACTTTGAAATTTTGGACCCCCACTCCGGCCCCTTTTGCAATGAAAATAAAAATAGTTTTTGACTTTTTTCATTTGCAATATAGTTGGACAAGCATTTTTTATAACTGTTCCAAATTTCAAGTCGATAGCATTAGTAGTTGCTGAAATAAACAGGTGTGACAGACAGACAGACAGACAGACGAAGTCGCACCATAAGGGTTCCTTTTTTACCATTTTTGTACGGAACCCTAAAAAGTAGTTAACATCCCTATTGTTTTAAAATATACAATAACTCACCCTCTTCTTAATCTGTTTCTGATAATGTTGAGCATCGTAAAACTGTGGTTGCGACCTCCTCACCCTCCCCGTCCTCCGCTTTATATCCTCTACGGCAGGCAAGCAGTCCGCTCCGCGACGGGCAGCGAAGAACGTGTGCCCACACTTACAGGACTTCGACGCGACCGCTACCTGCGAGTATTTCTTAGGTTTTAAGAAATATATTAAGATGAATGATGAGTTTTGTGAAATGAGTGTTTAATAGAGCAAAAAACCGAACAAGTGCGAGTACGACACGCGTTCTAAGGGTTCCGAAATCATAGTAGATACATATATCATATCTTGATCATAGATGGCGCTACTGCATACTTCTAGTGGCGCCATCTATGAGCAAATGGCTCCACTTATGGTCCGGTGACAGATGGACAACTATAAGGGTTCCTTTTTCCTTTTGAGGTAGGTACGGAACCCCAAAAATGTTTTGTTCCTCACTTAGACATGGTTGGTTAGTTAGTTGGGATGTTTCCTGCATTTAGGGCTAAGTTTAACAAGCATTGTTAGTTGGTAAATGTGCTATTAATCATTTTGATGTACAGTCACGAGCATAAATATATTACCATGGACAGTTCTTTAATACTATCTTATTTCATGATTCTTTCATTAACTTTAACTCGGTTATACCTGATTTAATGATACATTCAATATTTTTTAAAATTAATGAATTAATTAATCATGGAATCAGATATGCTCATGACTGTACTGTCTCATTATGCAAAATATTCAAAATAACAACTTTCTAAATGCTTAATGAGACATTTAGCAACTAACAGAGTTTGGTGACAAAGGCAGTGGGAACATTATAGGCCGATTATGCTATGCGATTATGAATAAGCAAATAAGTATGATATATTAAAACAGGATTATTTACAATTTTGTTACGTTTATATTGAAACGGCTTCCCCTCACCCTTCGCCACTGATACCTAGCGGTTTTCTTAATGGCTTTGCCGTGGATGAACTATCTTTCTATACATTGAAAAAGTGAATTAATAATATAAATTATTAATCTAATAAATTATTAATGTAAAAAGTAGGTAGCATTACATTTAAATAATTGACAAATTGTGAACTATGAAGAAACAAATGATTTTTAATAGCATTTAGGCATTGTGGTAAGTTCAAGAAAAAGTTATTGCTTACGTTACAAGGAAAGATAAAAAAAATCCTTGTAATCTATTTTTTTGCTACTGACCTGAAGTTCACATTTCGGGCAGCTCTTCGCGATCATTTTATGTTTACCCATTTTTCTCATTGGATAACCGATAACGTTCACAGTCTCATAATTTCTAATATATTTTAACTACCTATATATAATATCTTTAATATTAAATAAATTAACAGTAACAAATGAAAAGATTCTATTTTTTTTTTTTTTTTTTTTTTTGGCAATTGAGCCGATGTCGACTATTCTGCCAGCGTCATGTTGGGACGGCAGCGCAGCGAGGCGAAGCGAGCCGTCGAACTTTGTACTTTGTGGTAGATATGTTAGTAAGCTGAAAGGACAAAAACATGGGTTAGTAGTTATTATTCCTATTACACATAATAGATACATATTTTTATTTACATATTTATATAAGATATGGTAATAAACATCACAAACAAGCTGTACAGAATACATACATAGTTATTACGCACCAGTTAAAATTTTAAATTGTTTTCATTTAAGAATTTTGCTAGGATTTTTATGGTTTTGGGGTAGAAGTGGGATAGTAGGGAATGAAAATTAATTGGTAGAGGAATTTTACATTTAGAAAGAGTTAGATAAAGGTCGATAGATTTGGAATTCAGGGGGCAGGAAAAAAAGATATGTTCCAAAGTACCCTCCGCAAGACCGCACTCGCACAGGGAACTGTCCAGGACGTGGATCTTCTTCAGAAACACTGGGCTACAACAATGTCCGAGTCTCAGTCTACACAGCGACGAAACAGTTCTCTTGGTAAGTTTTTGACATTTAAAAAACCAAGGTTTCCGCTGGATATCAGGCTGTATAGCTGCGTAGTAAACACCCTTGGCTTTCGAAGTCTCCTTCCACGTTTTTGACCACAGGTCGAACAACTTTGGTTTGGCACCATTCCGCAAATCGTAGTTGTGAGCTACGTAGTACTTTCGATCAACTGGATTTGATGTGGCAAACTTTGCTAACGAATCAGCGCACTCATTGCCAGCAATACCCGAGTGACCAGGAATCCAAGTTATCTCGATGTCCAAGCCGTCTTGGGAACAGTCAAATAGCAAGCTTTTAATTTCCATAATGATCTTGCTGTGGATCTTACTATAAATTTGATTTTGTTTTAGGGCCTGAATGCTACTACGGGAATCCGAAAAAATTACTGATTTTGTTATTTGGTGGGATTTAATGAAGTGTATGGCTTCTAAAATACCAATACACTCTCCTGTAAACACTGATGCTTCTGGAGGACATTGAAACAACAAAGCAATTTTGGAATTTTGAAAATATACTGCCACTCCTGTACATCCTGTTGCGGATAATTTTGATGCATCAGTGTAGAAAAAACTCCATCCTTCCCAGTAACGTTTGATAGCTGATTCGAAATCGCTTCTTACATCCTGGGAATTCCTTGATATACTGAGTCCCAAAACGACTTTGGGCTCGAAATGAACTGTTTCATATGCGGCGGAGAAGATGGGGAGAGTTGGATATTGACAAACAGGTGACGAGAGGTGTTTAAGCTCTCTGTACCTATTCATCAATAAAGGGACTGATTTTTTATTCCAATAAGGAGAATTATTGAAGGAAAGGGCTATTTGTTCTAAAATTGGTAGTAAAGGATGGGATGAAAGGGAATAAACTTTAGATAAGAAACGATCTGCCAAGTATTGCCTTCTTAGATTTAGGGGAGGTTCAGCACATTCAACCTGAAGCGCATTGATGGGAGAGGACTTCATGGCTCCGATAATAATTCTAAGACATTTGGCCTGGGTACTGTCTAGTTTTTTAAGCGCTTCTTTGTTGCAGGGCTCAATTAGAAAGCAACAGTAGTCCATAGCACTTCTGGTCAGCGCATTATAGACTAGTTTGAGTGTGTAGGGGTGAGCTCCCCACCACACCCCAGCCAAAGCCTTGAGGATCGATACCGAACGTTCACACTTTTTGACCGTGTTGTTAATGTGGTCAATCCCAGACAATCTTGAATCCAAAGTTACTCCCAGGAATCTAGCGCTCTCCTTGACTGGAATGATTTGTCCGTCAATATTAATATTTACCTGGGGAATTGAACGTTTGCGAGTAAATATGACCGCTGTACTCTTTGGTGCACTTAAAGACAACCCGTGATCAAGCAGCCATTGGTTTAGTGAGGACAGGGAGACGTTCATCGATTGAGCGGCATCCTCAATGGAACTGCCAGTGACCAGTAATGCAATATCGTCAGCATACTGAAGGATTTTACAGTCAACATTTAAGGAAGACGAGAGGTGAGCTGTATAAATATTATATAGTAGGGGACTTAGAACAGATCCTTGAGGTAACCCTCTCCAGACTGTTCTTTGTTCAGAGTCAACCCCAGGAATTCTCAATTGAATGACGCGGTTGGTAAAGATGCTACCAATGATACGACAAATCCTAGCCGGGATTCTCAGCTCATGCATCTTTTGCCTGAGAACAGGGAGGAGGACCGAATCATAGGCAGCTGATATGTCCAGAAAGACGGCCACCACCGACTCATTCCCGCTAAGGGCCAGCCGGACCGCTGATGTGAGCATAGCTACACTATCAGCTGTGCCCAGTCCTTTCCTAAAGCCGAACTGAGTCGACGGGAGCAGTCCTCTGCCCTCCACCAACCACTCTAAACGATTTTTAATTAAATGTTCCAAAAGTTTTATAAGTATGGACGATAGAGCAATAGGTCTGTATGAACAGTGATCATTAGGGTCTTTACCGGGTTTCAAAATCAGAACAACCACTTGAACCTTCCAGTCTGCGGGAATGTAGCCAGAAGTAAAGCAAAAGTTAGCCAAGTCCAGGTAATATTGGTGAGTTTTTATACCGGCTTTAGAAATAAAGGAGTAAGGGAAACCATCCACTCCAGGTGCGGAGTCTTTAACATGGGATACCACCGTTTTAAGCTCTTCCAAGCTAAATGGCATATCCATTGGATCGTTAGCGTTAATTACCTCAAGGCTGGCATCATAACTGTCGTCTACACCTGGAACATAAGCTGGGGCAATTTTGGAGAAAAACTGGTACCCCAGTTCTTCTGTGAGGCTGTTGGAGGAGACAGGTGTTAAACTGCTCCTAAAGCATTTCACCTTTCGCCACACAACGGACGCCGGAGTAGATGGATTCAGCGAACTGCAATACCTTGACCATCCTTCTCTTTTCTTTTTTTTTAAAAATTTCCTGGACTTAGCCAACATTCGCTTGAAAGCCATGAGGTTATCCAGGTTCATATTGCAGTTAAATGTTCTTTCAGCCTCATTCCTGGCTCTGATCATGTCAGTGCATTCCCTATCCCACCATGGCGGAGAAGGAATTTTACCAGATTGGGGTTTTTTTAGAGGGAAGCAATCATCTGCAGTAGAGGAGACAGAGGAAGAAAAGGACGAGAAACATTCCTGGGCATTATCCCTGTTGATTTTTGGAAGCGAAGATACTCTTAAATCTAAAATTTTTGAATATAAATCCCAATCTGCTGAATTTAATCTGTATTTTAAAAGGGAAGGGGAAACTTTAACAGGAACATTTTTAGAAGGGAATTCAATCATGATGGGGTAGTGATCACTTCCATAAGTCATGTCCAAGCGACGCCAAATGAGAAGACTAGATATATTGGATGAGCAGAGTGTCAAGTCAACACAACTATTACTCTGTCCTGGTGTAGATCTACGTGTGGAACTGCCGTCGTTAATAACACATAGGTTGAGATCATCCAATATATCCACTAAGCCTATGCCAAAGTTATCGCACGTATCTGATCCCCAACGATAATGATGACAATTAAAATCACCCATAACAAGTATTGGACCGCTAACACTGCATAACAAATTTCTAATAACCGAAAGATATTCAAGTTGTGGGTGCGCAATATAAAAAGAAAAAATAAATATGTCCTCAGCCTTAACAGCAACAACATTTATGCTGTCGCCAACGAAGGGTAGAGGAATTGGAGAGAATGATACTTTGCTATTGATGAGCAAAGCACATCCTCCGTATCCATCAGATCTATCATGACGAACATTGACGAAACATGGCATCCTGAAATTACTGACAGGTAAAAGCCACGTCTCGGCAATGCCGCAGATTGATGGTTTATATTTGTTTAATAAAAAAGAGAGATCAGGTTTCCTGGGAGTAATACTCCTCACATTCCATTGCAGGAAAGTCAGGGCCATTATTAATGTAATTTAAAATTGCTGAAAGTTTTATGGCAACGTGGTCAGGTATTGAATGTGTCGAATTGGCAAGAACAGACATTAGCATATTTGTAATTAAATTTAAAACATTTTTAGAGTTATCTTGGTATGTAATTGGCTCTTCAACTTCTGTTGGAAGAGCGCAGCCATTTTTGGACGGGGAAAAGGAATAATTTTGAGTGAGAGCCTGATGTGCTTGTTTGTCATAACTAGGCGAAAGGGGGACACGGGGTTTGGGTTTAAGGAATACCGTTTTACGGTATGACTTTTGTGATACAGGAATTGGGCTTGAGGAAGGGGATTGGGATTTATTTAATTTGTTGCGCAGGGAGGATTTCGAAACGTCGGCATATGATCGGGTAACAGGAGGGAATACACGATTTGCCTCCACATATGAAATAGCCTTTTCCGCCATCAGAGCTTTTATGCTCTTCTGACGGCCCAGTTCTGGACAAGCACTGTCATTTGCGAAATGATTACCCGAACATGAAACGCAATAACCTAACTCGCGAGAAATTTGACATCCGTCGCCAGGGTGATCTTCGCCACATTTAAAGCAGCGTGGTTTTGAACGACAGAGAGTCCGAGTGTGACCGAAACGACAGCAGTGGTAACACTGGATGGTGGGAAATGTATATAATTCGACTGCAAGAGCCGAGTAAAAACAGAAAACACGTTTAGGCAGAACCTGACCATCAAAAGTGAGTACCACTGTCTGCGTTGGTTTCCACTCAGGTACACCAGATGATGTCACCTTGCGGTTCATCCTCCTGGCCTTAATAACTACACCACATCCAACTGGAACCTTAATGTTTTCTACAATTTCATCCTCCGACCATTCAGTGGGGATATCCCTAACAATACCCATGCGTGTTACATTAAATTGTGGGATAGATGCAATATAATTGTTTTGGATGAGGATGGTATTTACCAGAAAACTGTTGGCGTCCTGATGTGAGGTGAATTCAACAGATACGCGATTTCTACCTAAACGTTTGACCCCATCAGGGCGTATGTTACTGATGTTGTGCTTCATCAAGAACATACCAAACTTGACTGGATGTAGCACAGTGCCTGAAGTCTGATCGTCTTTTAAGGAAACATGAACAACATACGGAGGATTGTCCTTAGGTGTGTATAAACGTCTACCGATTATATTTTTTGCCATCTTAGGCGGGATGTTTGTAGTGACCGGGGGGGAAACAGCGGGTCTCTTCCGACTTGAGATGTCTGTGTCCATGGGATCTTGCGTGGGTATATCTGTCTCTTGGGGTAGGGTAATAGTAAGAACAGGGGAGTATTCGAAAGGTTTAACAGGGGCAGGAGGACCAGGGTCCGGGGGATCGGGGTCAGGCGGTTTCTTGGAATTCATGATTACTTATATATAGGGACAAAAACAGGTAAAACTAACCTTAAAAACACAAAAACAAACACTAAGAATAATCTCGATCAAAGTTTCACACAAATTAGATTCACTAAAATCGAAAAAATTCGTAACACAAACAAAAGCACGTGTTTAACCTTCACCACTACCAACGAAAGTCAAAAGATTCTATTGTTTTCTTTGCGATTCTTCTATTTTTGATTTTTGACAGTCAAGCAAGGCAAATCAATCAATTATCATTTTTTTGACAATGACGGATTGCTGTGTGCTGTAGTTTATAGAGGTGACCAACCAAAACTCACAAAATATCGGTCTTTATTTTCATTAACCAATATAATACATGTGAACGTACCTTTATAATTTGACAGTTGACATTGACAGGTAAGAATTTCCGGTTTTCTAATTTTCTTCCATAGACCAATATGTATATTGTTTTCTTCCCTATTTTGTAAACAAGTAGATATTTGCAAGTAGAAAAAAATTTACAACTTCCCACTTCACGTGTTACGAAATGTTATAAATAAAAAGACCTAAAGGAATATGCAGTGTAATTACTGTGAGCGTCAATTCGAAAATAAAGAACTACTCGTGAATCATCTAAGCATTCATACAGACGAAAAGAAACAGAAAAAAAAACAATTTATTTGTAAATTATGTAAAATGGAGTTTGAAAAAGAAGTACAATTGAAAGCTCACATTTCAAATATCCATTCAAGAAAAAGAAAATTTAAAATGAAAAGGTAAGCAAAGAAAAATTATTAATTTGAAATAGGTATTAAAAAAAAAATTAAGTACATAAAGATTTGTGTTTAATTTAAATGTATTCTAATTTCAAAATTATAACCAAATGTCCTTGACAGAATAATGACCAGTAGTTTGTTGTAGATTGCTTATTTAATCCACCAATGCAGTAAAATGAGACTTCATGGCCATAGAAGGCCACTTGGCCACATCTGCAAATTAAATACAATTTGCAAAAGACAGACAGCAGATTATTCTAGCTATCATAATTTTGGTTTGCCTAAAAGGCTACCCATATATTTTTAAAGTACCTATAAGCAGGCCTGTGTAGCACCTAGCACTTTAGGTATAACACTATGAGTATATTGGCGTACCTGCCTGGGGAGGCCATTCAGTGGGTTTACACCAGCGTTGCCAGACGTCCCGATTTTGGCGGGACGTCCCGATTATTAGCCCCAAAATTAAATGTCCCGCGCGGGACAGGCTCAGTCCCGCTTTTCGGGGATGACGCGACGGTGTGGCGCGGCGGTTATTATTATAGTTAAGTAACCTATTTTCATTAAAATATACTTTCGGTGGCTATCTATCATCATTGTAAACATAATTTGAAACTCGAATACAAGGTTATGTACCTAGGTAGGTACTTAATAAAGATATTTATTATGGACATTCAGCAGTTTATTTTTGTTTTTTACTAGGTAGTAAAAAATTAAAAATAAATTGCTGAATGTCCTGCTTTCGACGAAAGAATCCCGCTTTTTTTACTCAAAAAGTTACAAAATCCCGCTTTGCCCAAAAACAATCTGGCAACGCTGGTTTACACCGTGTTGGAAGACTGCCTTGTAGGTTAATCATTTTAAGCATGCAGTGTGCGAGCTGTATGACTCTTTATTGCATTGTCAGTATTTATTGAACTGTTTTTGTATTAATCTGTGCTCTAAAGTGCAAGTACAATAATATGATTTTAAAATTCAAACTAAACTGTGATGTTGATGGTGACATAATTAGGTCTTCAGTACTTTTATTATATCGAGGGTTGAGTGATAAATCCTGGTACCTAAGTATGAAAAAATGACTTGTGAGATATGTAATCAATTATACATTTAAATTACTTTTTCATACTTATCAGGTTTTTCACTCACCTTCAATATCTTCTTCTTCATCTTATAATTAGAATGCCTCTCTCTTGGGTTAATTAGTCTCCAGTGCAACTTCTGAGCACGGGGTCCTAGGATCGATCTCCAGGTTGAGCAGTGTTTTCCTGTATCATGATTTATTTAATTTTATTTTTTTAGCTTTTACAATAATGATGTATGGTACAGTCAACAATGAAAATTTGTTAACTACTGTTTTTAAACTCATAATTTATACACAATAAAAATAATATTATAAAAATCTAAAAAGATGTAACATTTATAGCTAGAATATCACCTAACATGGATGCACATTGTAATGGATGTTCAATAACATTGTTTTAATTATGATCTCACTTACACATTTTAATGTAATTTGATTTCATATAATTTTTATTTTATTTAAGTAATCTAATTTAATTTAGTGATGTGCATTTTTTAATTTCTATTTTTTGGTCGGTATTTATTTTGTGTATTGATTATGAATCTGAAATAAAAGAATTAATAAAATAATGTGTGATCTATGATGTCATGTAAAAGCCACAGTGTTAATTAGGGTATGAATATCGGAATCTCGAAATATCGGAATCTCGGATAGATTTTTCCATTATTTCAATTCCGATATTGAGCAGGCCAATATCGGAATCTCGGAATTAGAAAAAAATAACTAAAAACGTCGTGTCTTGCTCAGCGGTCACTCGTGCACGCATTGTATTGCCTACAACAGTTAGAAAAACAGTCTGTAATGAATAATTTCTTAATTAGTCGCCCGATGTGGCCGACCCATTGCCACTTCAGCTTGCTTATTCTGTAGGCTATGAACTACTTCCCAATCCACCATTTGTCGCTGGCGACAAGTCCGTGGACAAATCTGCGTGTGAATGATCAGGTTCACAGTTCACCATGCGGCTGTGTGGTTGATGACGGAGTTGTCCGATTTGTACAGCGCAGTGTGCAGCGCGAAGCTCGTGTAGTGAATGGCGCATTGAGCAATTGAGCGCATGTTATCGTCAGCAGGTTACTTGTGTTGTAAAATTCGTTGTGCTCTTTCAGACAGATTGATAGATGCATTATAATTTTTACGCATTCCACTACATACCAAGAGAAGCGTTCTCTTGCTAAGACCTAGTTTTTTTTAGATTAAGTGTTGTTCCCTTGTTCGTTGTTATCATCATCAGCCTACAGCAATCCACTGCTGGACATAGGCCACTCCAATTGCACGCCATTTAACTCGATCCGCGGCTATTGTCATCTAGCTGCCACCAGCCACCCTGGGACGATCCTCGCTTCAACTAGCCTGAAGGCGTCCTACCCTACGTTTGCCGATTCATGGTCTCCACTCAAGAACACGTCTACTCCAATGGTCGGTTCGTTCGGTCTACGACTGATATGGCCGGCCCATTGCCACTTCATCTTGCTTATTCTGTAGGCTATGAACTACTTTGGTTTTCTGTCGGATCACCTCATTTTGAATTCGATCCCTCAGAGAAACTCAAAGCATAGCCCTTTCTATAGCTCGCTGAGCGACTTTGAATTTATAGACCAGCCATACCGTAAGTGTCCATTCTTGGCTCCGTAAATCATGATAGGTAGGACGCACTGATTGACGCATAAAGACTTCAGTGGAATAGGCAATGAGAAGACCCGACGTAGTTTCCCAAATGCAGCCCTGTCTAGCTGTATAATTATTTTGTTAGCCTCCCTCTTGAAGTTGTTTTTACCGAACTGCAAAGTTTTGCCCAACGTATTCTGGAACAACTTTGAGAGCCTTGCCACTAACGACAATCGCTTCTGGAGTGACGTGTTCGTTGAACATGATCTTGGTCTTGTCCAAATTCATCCGGAGCCCGAAGCGTACAGAAGAATCAGCCAGGTCGTCCAGCATTTCTTGCAGGTCTTGCAACGATTCAGTCATTAAGTTTATAACGACGTCGTCTGCTAATCTTAAATGTGTTATGTACTCGCCGTTTAGCACTGGTAAGCGTCTACGGCCTTAAGTGATTTGGGCGGTGTAGCTTGAGTGTTTATGTTTTGTCAATACCTTTATTATTATTCTGTTGTTCAAAGACTTATTACAAAAATATAGATTTATTAAATTGCAGCGAGCTTTATTTGTTCTTATTATTTTTTAAATAATTAAAGAGTTTATTTTAAATGCCTTTTCTCTATCAAATTAATTTTTTCAATTCCGATACTAATACCGGAATTCCGATATTGGGACCTAATATCGAAAATCAATTCCGATATTGATAATCCTCCGATATTACATACCCTATGTTAATCAACTGTTGTTGACGCAAATGTGCAAGCAATCAAACATTTCAAACTTACGCAACCCAACTTATCACATTGTCAATTACAAATTAAAATCCGGTTTTCGTTTCAGATATTCGAAGAAACAACATTATAAGCACAAATGCGCTGCTTGCCATAACAAATTCAAATATGATTGTCAACTAAAATACCATATACGGAAAAATCACTTTAATTTAATCGGTCAAGTACCATACTGTAACGTACAGGGCATCAACCAGGTTTGGTTTGAGAAAGTTTTAAAAACAGACATAATCGTTGAAATCAAAAAAATGGCGGACAACCTCCTCATAATAAGAAAATTAAACGAGAACACATCTATAAAACCGACTGAAATGGAACGGGAAATAATAGATGTACGGTTAAAATATCCCTTGAATAGCTCATCACGACTGTTGGTATGTAGAGTATGCTCCAAGCTTTTTAATAGAAAACAGTTGGTAAATCATTTTATGGAAAAACATGGGCAGCTTTTTAAAAAGAGTTGTGACGCATGCAATGCGCGGTTTAAGCGTTTGATAAACTGTGCTATTCATAATTGTCCTGTAAGTAGTGTTAATCTTTATCCTGACTAGTGACCCATATGTGGTGCACGATTATTGTGTCAGTGACCCACATCAAGGTCACGGCACAGAAATATTAATAATAAGTCAATAGAAATGTTGTCTACTACATTTTATTACCAAATGTGTATCGCCGGTTCGCAGCACAATTTTTTTACATCGAATCTATTCTATACTATTATATAATTGTAAACAAGCTGTGTCTGTACATTGAAGATATTCCAGAAAAAACAGTCGGGATAGGGTACTGGGACGTAACTTTACCCAAAAAGATTGTTTTTTAGATTTTTTGTCTGTTTCTTCGCGCATCACGCACAAAGTACTGAACGGATTTTGATGTGGTTTTCACAGTTCAATAGCTTGGGGTCCAACTTAAAATCTAAGCCACGTTTCATCTAATTCTGATGGGAGGAACCAGAGATACAGCTTGACCTCTTGGCAGTACTAGCCACTCTACACTGCGGAGGTCATTTAAACGGGTCATTTCACTGTAGTCCACGCGGACGGAGTAGCGGGCAAAATCTATGTAATATAAATTAAAACTTATCTTCGTTCACATACGTCACATTTTTAAGGCGCGATTCGATTAGGCAAGTCTTGCATGCAAGTATGACGTCACACTTGGGTGCAAGTGATTTGAGTTGAACATTTTAGTTGCAACTTGTGTGCAAGATGTGGTTTCCACTATACAAATTGCAAATGTGTCGTCGTACTTGCATGCAAGACTTGCCTAATGAAATCGCGCCTCTCTCGATGTTGTGGTGTCATGTAAGACATCATGTGCCTTACATAATTTGCTCGATAACGGTAACGGCGGCTAGGTTACGCGTCTTTGCGACTTCTATTGACTTATTATTCAGATTTCTGTAGTTCACAGCTAGTGTTAGTGACCCACATATGGTATACAGCGATTGTATAATAGCTTTGGGACAGTTAACATTTCAACTATGTATGTGAAAATAAACATCTACATCCCGCGCAAATAAAGAATGGCACTAGCAATGCAGTTGCCTCTAATCAACTTTCGTTTGCACATTGTTGCTGTCTATACTGATACCTGGCAGGGTACAAGCGAGAGGTGAACAGAGTTGACGCCATTTTCAATCTCATTCTATATTCGCACGGATAATACTGTTATTTATTTATACATTTAACTGTTTCGTTGCTCTAGTGATCGCAAGCACGACTGCTGACTGGTCCTGGGTACGATCCAAGGGTCGGGCAAAGTGTTTGATGTTACCATTAAAGAAATACTCAGTAGGAGTGGGGACAAACTCTGTTGGGTGCGCTAGTACATTATACTATTTAAGTTCAGCTGGTTACAAATTCTGTTCTATTTTTTTATTTAACTGGTAGATAGTGTCTATCCGGAGGCCGATACTGTTACCTATCAAGTAGACAGGTATTCTTTTTTGGCAGCTAAGGGTTGGAAAACGAAATCTGAAACTTTTCACCAATTAGATTTGGGAGGGGCTTCAGCCTCCTGATTTACTAAAGTCTAAAGTTTTTAGGACAAACTAGTTTGCCCTATTATATGCCAGTTTGTCCTGACACGCGTAGGATAAACCGGTTTGGTCTAGGACAAACATTATATACCTTTATTCAGTGGATTTCGTAGGATAGGTTCGTAGTTTCGTACATTTCAAGTAGGTATAATTACATAGACTGAGTCTAGTACAACATCTAGGACGGCTGTGAGCGGGATACAGGGAAAATGGGTACAACCCTCAGATTATAGAAACAAGGGGGATGTGCCATGGCGCTACTGAGCTTGACGCTTTAGTTTGGTAACATTGACCATAATTAAAACGTACACACTGGTGATGCATCGAACGCGATCGATGATATAAATACAGTGTTATAGTTTAGTGCGTGATGAGTGACGAATAACAGGGTTAGATTTAATAAAATTCGTTAACGTGGTTGGATCGATTGTCATTTATTTCTAGAAAAACCATAGACTAAGACATACAATCATAGACATGTTACATGATGGTGTTACATTAATACCTATTTTGATATTAAATACTAACACCCCCACTATATCAAAATAATAAACAATCCTACGTACTTAACATGACAACTAAATCATTTTTTAGCAATACCGAGTATTTTCATGAACTTGTAATGTTTTACCCCTGACAAACCTTTAGTCAGCAAGTCAGCGGGCATGTTGGCTGTTGGCAAATACTTTGTCTCAACAATATTGTTATTAATTATCTCTCTAACGAAGTTGTATCGCACATCAATATGTTTAGATCGTTTGTGAGACTGATGATTATTTGCCAGCTTCAATGCACTTTGACTATCGTTGTACAAAACAATCTTATTACAAGAGCCTACTAATTCTAGTTCTAATTTCTGTAAATAAATAGCCTCACGACAAGCTTCTGACAATGCCATGTATTCGGCCACACAACTGCTCAAAGCTACAGTTCTTTGTTTTTTACTTTCCCAAGAAATAGCAGATCCAGATTTCATAAAACAAAAACCTGTGTATGACCTTCTGTCAATGGCGTCACTCGCCCAGTCAGCATCTACAAAACCTACCAGTTCTGCTCTTTCTTTGGAATATTTTAAACAATAGTCTTTTGTTTTTGCCAAATATTTCAAGATTCTTTTAGCATAAATCCAATGAATGTGTGAATAGGAATTGTTAAACTGACTCAGATAACTAACTGAATAAGCGATGTCAGGTCGTGTTAGCACTGCCAGGTACATCAAACTGCCTATCAGTTTTTGATAAGGTAATTTCTCTTCACACATGTTTGACTTTTCAACATTTAGTTTACATTCAATAGGAGTTTCAGCTGTATTACAATCAGACATATCGAATTTTTTTAACAATTGCTCAATATAATGCTCCTGATCTATTGTAATTACATTTAAATCCTTTTTAATATTCATACCTATATATCGCTTGACTTGACCAAGATTTTTTTATTTTAAACTTTTCATTCAAGGCTTTTATCAGACAATCAGTTTCAGATTTATTATTTGAAAATATCAAAAAATCATCTACATAAATTCCAACAATAGTCTTCTTACCACTTTTGTGATTCTTTATAAAAACACAAGGTTCTAAATTACTTTTACTAAATCTTAACTCACATAATGTTTCTTCTACTCTTTGATACCAAGCAAGTGATGACTGCTTCAAGCCATAAACAGCCTTTTTTAATTTTAGAACTTTATTTAAATCTGTAGTGGGAAAATTTTCAGGCAGATGCATAAAAATGCTCTCTTTTAAGTAACCATTAAGAAAGGCTGTTGTGACATCTAAATGAGTGATATCCATATCTAACTGTACACTCAAAGCAAATAATAATCGCAAGGTCGAATGTCTAATAACCGGGGAAAAGGTTTCTTGATAGTTCACACCGGCTTTTTGCATGAAACCTTTAGCTACCAATCGCGCACGATATCTCACTCTATTGTCACAATCAAACTTCTTTTTCAGCACCCACTTACATTGCACTACGCTCGCGTTATCTGGTGCATCAACAACTTCCCATACTTCGTTGTCTTTGAATGACTGCAGCTCCTCTGACATCGCCTGCAACCACTGTTGTTTTTCAGGACCACTGATGGCCTCTGCATATGTCATTCCATCTTCTTCTACGTAGCTGGTGCATATATTAGCAAACCCATACCGCTTGGGTGGCTTTATCTGTCTCTTTGGCCTACTTTCATTTGCTGCCATTGGTAAATCAATTGCCTGTGTTCTATCATCTGAGTGTTGTGGCTCTCCTTTTGACTTGATCTGCTTGCTCTCTTCATCATCATCTTCAACATCTAGGTAATCTGAATCACTCGAGCTCGGCTCCTTCTCAATAGGTTCGAATTTAACCACAGATTCCTCCATTGATTCCCCCACTGAATCTGTGTTTTCTATACAGATAGTGACTGTGTCTAGGTTCTTTTTCTTTTCTTGAATCACTACATCTCTACTAGTTGTGACTACATTCTTCACAGGGTCATAAATTCTATAACCTTTGACATTTTCACTGAATCCCACGAGTATTTGTTTCTTGGCCTTTCTGTCCCATTTGGTCCTTTTTTCTTTCGGGACGTGTACCATTACTGGACTACCAAAAAATCTTATGTGCTCTAAATTTGGCTTTCTACTAGTCCACATCTCATATGGGGTCTTTTGAATACCTGAAGCTAAAGACCTATTCTTCAAGTAAACTGCAGTATTCGCTGCTTCTGCCCAAAACCGTTTTTCTAGGCCAGCTTCAAAGAGTAAGCACCTAGCTCTTTCTACTACAGTTCGGTTAGATCTTTCACTTAGTCCATTTTGTTCAGGACAATAGGGGTTAGTTTTCTGGTGTATTATGCCTTCACTCTTTGCTTTAAGAAAATAAATGAAGGTCATTCTCTTTGCATAAATCACGAGAAAACTAACAATAAACTATTATTTTATGAGAAAATATGGGGCTGGGCCCATAACCTAATAAAATTCGTTAACGTGGTTGGATCGATTGTCATTTATTTCTAGAAAAACCATAGACTAAGACATACAATCATAGACATGTTACATGATGGTGTTACATTAATACCTATTTTGATATTAAATACTAACAAGATTGTGGGTGTGCGGAATTTTTAATGTGTGGGAGATCTTTATATTCACAAGGAGCGCTTGTAATTGTATCGCAAACTGTTCTAAAAGGGGCGACAGTGGTTCCCGTACTAATTTGCTATGATGGCATATCTTCTTTTTTCTATGATCTGAGGTACAACCGAATAAGACTGTGCGTGTGCAGCATTTATCGATTGTCTTATAAAATGGCGGCTCTTAGTTTTTGGACAGATGGTATAAGCAGTGAGGGTAGGTATTTTTGTAGGTATTTTTGCTAGCAAAAACTATTCACTAAACCCCGGAAAGCAAGTACCCAAATGAGTATGTTAGTAAACGAAAATCAGAAAAAGCTTGGAACTGGCTTTTCTTTAAATTGCGAGCCTATTCAGTATAATCTGGTTTTAAAAAAGCTTATTTAAATCTTTGTACTAATCCTTCGTCAAGTAATTTGATGCAAATCTCTTTACTGCTTCTTAACTTGATTATTAGTTGAGTGAACCACCCTATGGGTGTGAATTTAACTTTATACAGGGTGTCCCAGAAAACCTGTGGGAACATCAATGGGGTTCAATCGGTGGATATTAGTGTCCCCTGATCACAGTCCTCCGGTAGGTATAGGTTTCCTGGGACACCTGTATAATGTTAAACTTTGTTTGTGATTAAACTACATAATAATAGTATAGTAAGATTGGCTCATAGTAACTAAGTGTGTGTTATTTAAAAATATCTGTCAATAATACAAAATTGTTAATAGATAGGTAGGTAGGTATATTGTTTGACCACTTAATATTGCTTAAAATTATTTTAATTTTTGATATGTATATGTATTTTGTTGTTATTAATTTATTATAAAATTCGTATCTAAGACTTAAGAGCTTGTTCTGTAACACATGCTCAATTCTAAGCAACTTTAGTGTTTTATAGTTTGACTATTCATCCATAGCTTAATTATGCTTTGTTCCGAATTTAATCTAATTCGAAAAACAATTCTGCCCCATCCTTTAAAATCTAAAAAATTATTTAATAGCTAAGTATCATTTGATTCATGCTTTTAATTATAAGACAGTTTTTTTTTAATTATGGTGCACATATGTACAGTGAATTTTTGTCTTTCTCTGTGCCGACAAGAGTATCTAAGAATAATATTCCTATTTAAAATGTCTACAATAAATACGGTTTTCTTTTTACAATTTATAAGATCGCGTTTGACCACTATCTGGTAAGCGGTGTTGCGGTTGACGATGGTACACGCTTGCCTTATATTTTTACTTGAGGATTTAAATTAATAAGGTCCCTATTTTAAATTAGGACTAGGAATTAACCAACAATGTTCTGATTTTCAATTGTGGCTTTAAGATTTAAATTAACAATGTCTCAGTTTCAAATTGGGCCTTTAGCGTCGCCGCACACGGGCTACAAGTGGCGGCCACTTGTGGCCCGTGTGCGGCGACGGTTAGGATTTAACATGATAACGTCTCTATTTTAAATTACTTTAAGATTTAAATTAACTATGTCTCGATTTTAAATTGAGACTGATTTTCAACTCTGATGTCTTGCTAGTCAAGCTGGTATTGGTATTTAAGTTATAATCTGTAAATAAGAATGTAATTAACTTTACATAATAATTAGGTACCTACATTTGTTTTAATGTTTGACTGATTGTAATATTCTTATTTATTTATATTTATGTTACTGAAAATGCAAATGGAACGATTAGGAATTTAGGTTACTATTTTTAAGCCGCTTTAATTTTATTCTTTATTAATTTGTTCAGATATGATTTTACAAAAAATTAAGTGATAACTGACTTTTGTCGCTGACTATACATATTAATGAAAGCTTGAACTAATTTGACAGCTCGAAATGTTGTCACTTTTTAGGGTTCCGTACCTCAAAAGGAAAAACGGAACCCTTATAGGATCACTTTGTTGTCCGCCGTCAGTCACCGAATAATAAGTGGAGCCATCTGCCCATAGATGGCGCCATTGGAAGTATGCAGTAGCGCCATCTATGATCATATTTCGGAACCCTTAGGGCGCGAGGCATACTCGCACTTGTCCGGTTTTCTCATTTATTTTAGAATTCATTACCGAACTAATTTGTCAACTCTAAATAATTATGTTTTGTCTCCTTCTCATATTAGTAAGGGACTACAATATTTTTAGTTTTTTACAATTGGTGCTCGATTTTTCGACGAGAGCCACCTAAGCTATTGGTCGAGGCTCTTAGCTAGGCCATTGGCCGTCAGGCGCGGTCCTAGGGGGGGGGGGGGTCACGGGGGTCATAACCCCTCCAAAAACGTTCAAAAATGCGCCAAACACGGTAATTCACGGTATATCACCTCGGCATTAATCGATATGACCCCCCCCTAAAGACTTCAGCTGCGGTATGACCCCCCCAAAATCGCCGGCTGGGACCTCGCCTGTTGGCCGTAACGACTTGGCACAATGCTGAGTCCACATACCACAAAAATCGACAATCTCAAAAACATAGTTGAGTTCTCAAGTTTGACGAGTTTCTCATTACGTGGGACATAATTATTATATTGTATTCTAATCAAAGATTGTATTATAGTATTTAATTGTTGTGCTCCTATTTATAAATATGAAATTAAGGTTATAAAAATGTATTAAATTAAACAAGTAGGTTCCTAAAGCATCTATTACATTTATGCATATATTATTAGTAGGTATTATCATTTTGCGTACATATATCAGCCGTAAGACAATTAACTAGGTCGTCAGTTCCATTTGTGGGCCTACCTTAGATCACAGAAACAAGGGAGATGTGCCAAGGCGCTATTGAGTTTGACGGTTTAACATGATCATTGTGATCATGTTGCCGACGTAACGAATCGATGACTTTTATACAGTGTTTTAGTTTAGTGTGAGTGACGAGTGACGCATAACAGTGATGAGTGTGTGTGGCATTTTTAATGTTTTCTATTCTTACAAAGGAGCGTTTGTAGTTGTGACGCATACTACTTTAAAAGTGGCGACAGTGGTTCCCGTACCTACTAAAACTTATCTCCTTGTTTCTTTGATCTAAGAGGCATGTTTGCCTGCATACATCACATTCAAAATAAGCTCCTTCGTTTCTTAGCACGTGCTGTACTGTACACACATAATGCTTGATATAAAACCCGTGCCAATAAAGAATCGAATTAATAACCCTCCTTCTGGCACAGTCGGGTAAAAATGGCGGCACTAATGATTCCCTATCACTCGCACGTTATTGCTGTCTTTACTCACACACTGAAAAAAAGTGACGTCAGACTCCATTAAAAAAGTACTAGGCAATGTACAAAAATTTAAAACTTGTTTTATATTATTTTACGGGTGTGAGTAAAAACAGCAATAACGTGCGAGTGAGAGGGAATAGTTAGTGCCGCCATTGGCGCCATTTTTAATTCGATTATTGACGCGGGTTAAACCTACTATTAAGCCCGTCACAAACGTAGCTATATTATATATTAAAATTTATATATCGGTATAATATTATTATTACCAAGTATAAATACTATTATTTCCAAGTGCTATTATTTGCTACAGTTGATATAAATAAAAACATAAATGATAATAGGTACTCCGGGGAATAGGTATCCACTGATTGTGTGTAGGTACACTAGGTACTGCTATGTGGATACATGTAGGTACTCTGCTAGTAGTCGTCGTAGTAGTCTAGAGCTGGAGCTCTACGAAGAAGAAGCCAGGCGCGGTCCCAGGGGGGGGCGTCATGGGGGTCATGACCCCCCCCAAAATCGTACAAAAATGCGCCAAACACGGTAATTCACGGTATATCACCTCGGCATTAATCGATATGACCCCCCCCTAAAGACTTCAGCTGCGGTATGACCCCCCCAAAATCGCCGGCTGGGACCTCGCCTGTTGGCCGTAACGACTTGGCACAATGCTGAGTCCACATACCACAAAAATCGACAATCTCAAAAACATAGTTGAGTTCTCAAGTTTGACGAGTTTCTCATTACGTGGGACATAATTATTATATTGTATTCTAATCAAAGATTGTATTATAGTATTTAATTGTTGTGCTCCTATTTATAAATATGAAATTAAGGTTATAAAAATGTATTAAATTAAACAAGTAGGTTCCTAAAGCATCTATTACATTTATGCATATATTATTAGTAGGTATTATCATTTTGCGTACATATATCAGCCGTAAGACAATTAACTAGGTCGTCAGTTCCATTTGTGGGCCTACCTTAGATCACAGAAACAAGGGAGATGTGCCAAGGCGCTATTGAGTTTGACGGTTTAACATGATCATTGTGATCATGTTGCCGACGTAACGAATCGATGACTTTTATACAGTGTTTTAGTTTAGTGTGAGTGACGAGTGACGCATAACAGTGATGAGTGTGTGTAGCATTTTTAATGTTTTCTATTCTTACAAAGGAGCGTTTGTAGTTGTGACGCATACTACTTTAAAAGTGGCGACAGTGGTTCCCGTACCTACTAAAACTTATCTCCTTGTTTCTTTGATCTAAGAGGCATGTTTGCCTGCATACATCACATTCAAAATAAGCTCCTTCGTTTCTTAGCACGTGCTGTACTGTACACACATAATGCTTGATATAAAACCCGTGCCAATAAAGAATCGAATTAATAACCCTCCTTCTGGCACAGTCGGGTAAAAATGGCGGCACTAATGATTCCCTATCACTCGCACGTTATTGCTGTCTTTACTCACACACTGAAAAAAAGTGACGTCAGACTCCATTAAAAAAGTACTAGGCAATGTACAAAAATTTAAAACTTGTTTTATATTATTTTACGGGTGTGAGTAAAAACAGCAATAACGTGCGAGTGAGAGGGAATAGTTAGTGCCGCCATTGGCGCCATTTTTAATTCGATTATTGACGCGGGTTAAACCTACTATTAAGCCCGTCACAAACGTAGCTATATTATATATTAAAATTTATATATCGGTATAATATTATTATTACCAAGTATAAATACTATTATTTCCAAGTGCTATTATTTGCTACAGTTGATATATGTGCAAAAACAATTATAACAATGGTCAACCATCAGTAATAAAAATACATTATTTCCGTGTTCAACGCCAATGTAACATGATTACCTGTGTCATAATAACATTGAAATACGTATCCTAAAATAGTGACAATAAACAATGAGTTCTTAGTGCAGTTTTAAACATCTTTTTTAACTTACATCTACATAAAAAACAGTTAAGAATAAATTTTTGAACATTGAACTTTGAACTCTAATATTATTGGACATTGTGCCCTCAAGTGCCGAATAGAGGAACCAAAAAACAGTGCTGCTAGCGACATTACGGACACAAGTGACGAGTAGCGGAACTAAAAATAGTACTACTAGCGCCATTTACGGCCTCAAGTGATGAATAGAGGAACTAGAAGTGATACCATTTGAAAAATATAATTCTGTGTGGTAGAAAACTGATCACCAATTGGAGCAATACGATAACCAACTCAAGAAAAATAAATCGTTATTTATTTAGTTTTATATTATTTATTAGAAGCTAAAAATGGATTCACAAAACAATAACATCACCTATCGCAAACCACATAGGTCAAGCTCATTGACTAATCTATCCCAGTTATCAAATAATAGCGAGAAAGCCATATTCGATACCACGATGATGAGCATACCAGATAGTCTACACGACAACAGTGACATTGTAAACGAATTAACTGAACAACTCAAAATACTTACGACGCAGTTATCGAGCGCACACAAAGAAATCGAAAACTTAAATATAGAAAATTTCCGCTTAAAATCAGACTTGCAAAATATGATCAAAACAACCAACACATATAAGAAAATATGCTCCACACCATGTAGAAAAAACATGTCACCGATACATAAGAATAAAACTCCAAACCAGAATAAAAAACAATGCTGGCAAGGCATTAATGAGACAATAATAAGTGAACAGCAAGTCAATTATCCAGAAATCACACCCAGCATGCACAATAAAGAGACGCAAACATCTTTTACACCAAAAAAAATTAAAGAAGTACTCACTAACCCGTCTTCTAATAAAAATACAGATGATAATGACATAGAGCCAATAGACATAATCCCGAAGCCCAGACAGAAAAACAAACTATGTATTCTAAGCAGCGACACAGTCAAGGGGTCCCTATCAACAAACCAAGAAGTCTACTCGGACTACTTCAACTACTGCAACTACATCAAAACCAACAGCACTACAAGAGAACTTCTTAGCGACATTGAATACAAACTAAAAGGCTTCACCTCAAACGACTACTGCATACTCTTTATCGGAGAAAATGACGTAAAAGAAGACAGAGACCATATAGGCACAATAAACATGATTAGAGCGTCCCTGCAAAAAGTAAATCACACGAATATAATTATTTGTGCAGCCACCTATGTAACAGGTGCTCCTATATATAATTTCAAAGTGGAAATGTTTAATAAACTCTTATATTTAGATATACAAAACAACGATTATGCATACTTTCTTGACAGCAACAGTGATTTATCGCTTGAGATGTTCTCCTACAGAACCGGAAAAATAACAAATTATGGACTAAGAAACATACATCTCCGAATTTTATGGAATATACTATACGATTTAAATCTACTCGATGAGGCAAACAAAAAACTAAATAGCAAGCTTCAGAGCAATGGTTCCAACAACCAAGATTTTTTTCGTGTATAATCATATATTTGTAATGCACCAAAATGTAAACGGACTAATAAATAAATCGGATCTACTCGGTATACATCTAAATGAACTCGCAGAAGAAGGTAAGGCAATAGATATCCTATGTATAACAGAACACAACATGAAAAAGGGTGACCATCGACATCTAAATATTACCAACTATTCACTAGCAACATGTTACACGAGGCATGATAGAAATGGAGGCTCATGCATTCTTGTCAAAAACACACATACATTTGAAGTCGTAAATGTCAAAAAATGGGCAGTACTGCATCAAATAGAATGCTGTGCAATAAAACTTTCTTCTCACCCCATCATCATTATTTGTATTTATAGACCGCCAAATAATAATAAAGAACAATTATCTACGTTTTTTAACAATTTAGCTAAGATGTTGGGAGAAATATGTCTGAAACGTAACAATAAGATTATATTGAGTGGAGATTTTAATATAGATATTTGCAAAAATAGTAAGACTTCTGCTACTTTCCAAAATATACTGCGCAGCTATAATCTGATCATAGGTACTCGATCACCAACACGTATATGCAGTGGAACCTGCATTGACAATATTTTTCACAACATTAGGGGTAGTAGATGTGAGGTCAAGGAATTAGCAATATCAGACCATACAGCGCAAGTATTGAAGTGCCGTGTCAAGAAAACTTGCACACTCACTCACTGGTTTATACACAAACGCGATTATAGTAATGAAAACATTAAAAAATTTAAAGAATGCCTTCAAAACTTAACGTTCTATGATGTCTATGTGTGCCCTGACCCTAATAATGCATTTAATAAGTTCCACGACTTGTTCAAATTATTTTATGACTTATGTTTTCCAATTTATAAAATAAAAGTATCGATTACTAAAAGACCTAAATGGATAACAACTGGATTAAAAAAATGTTCTAAAAGAAAAAGAGACATGTTATGGGACTATCGAAAAACACCTAACTTAGAAAATAAAAATAAACTTAAAACTTATACTAATAGACTAAAACATATAATTAAACAGACACAGAAGATACAAAACAATCACCTTATAAATATCTCTGAAAGCAAAAGTAAAGCTACGTGGAGTATAATAAATAAGCAGAAAGAAAATTACCCAAAAGAAGGGATAGGCAGCATAATAATAGAGGACAACATTATTAACAGTCCAGAAGAAATAGTGGAATCATTTAATGAATATTTTATTAATCTAATTCAATCTCAAAGTGACATTAAGCATAACAATAACTTGACATTTAATTCTAATTCAATATTTATGGTGCCCACAGTGCCTTTTGACATTATCAAAGTAATTAATTCCCTCAAAAATACTAATAGTGCCGGATATGATGACATAACCACTAAGGTGATTAAAGCTACGTCTTCCATTATTGCACCAGTACTCAGTCATATCATCAATAGTTGCGTTGAGAAAGGTGTATTCCCTGACAAACTGAAAATTTCTGTAATAAAACCCATGTATAAAAAAGGAAACAAACAAGATCCTAACAACTACAGACCTATTGCGCTTATTCCGGTCTTCTCTAAAATAATTGAAAAAGTAATTCATAAAAGTATTTACTCCTACCTAGAAAGCAATAAAATTTTAATAAGTGAACAATATGGGTTTAGGCAAAATAAAAGTATTAATTCCGCTATATACTCGCTCATCGAGCACGTTCTAACTAACATGGACAAAAGAACTCCTGTAGCCGCACTATTTATGGATATGTCAAAGGCCTTTGACTATGTTAGTCATACCATACTCCTAAACAAATTGGAAAAATATGGAATCAGGGGCAATGTCCTTGACCTTATTAAATCGTACCTTACTAATAGAGAACAATTTACATGCATCAATAAAATCTGTCCCTATGCAAAATCAGAATTGACATATACCTCTACACATCGTAAATGTGTATTCGGCGTACCGCAAGGCAGTGTTCTTGCCCCATTATTATTCAACATATACATTAATGACATGCCGAAAATGATTAATAATCCAATGATCTTATTTGCCGATGATAGTACAATATTATTCAGTAGTAAAAATGCTGAGACACTCGAAAAAGAAATAAATGACAACCTAAACGACATAATATCTCTAACTAAAAATAACCTAAAAATAAACCTAGAAAAAACTAACTACATTTTATTTGAACAAAAAACAAACTATAAAAAACTAGATGTTCGATACGGTGACAAAATTATTAATGAAACTGACTATACTAAATTCTTAGGTATCTGGATTGATAAAAACATGAACTGGAAAACACATATTGAAAATGTACAAAAAAAACTTAGCCAATATTCATATGCCCTCTATAACTTAAGAAAAGTTGCAAATCGGGAAACATTATTAATGGCGTACCACGGATATGTCTCATCGACATTACGATACGGACTTATATTTTGGGGAAACTCAACAGACCGAGAAATTGCATTCAAAGCTCAGAAGAAATGCATACGTGCAATATGTGGCATACAAAGCACAGAAAGCTGTAAGCCACATTTTCAAAAGCTGCAGATACTTACCCTTCCGTGTCTATATATATATGAGGTGGCTAACTATGTAAAAGCTAATCTGCATCTATATAACCACCCAATGAGCTCACGTCATAAAAATAAAATATGCATAAGACCACATAAAAAAGCTGTCTTCAATAAAAATCTTTTAGGTATGGCACCTAAAATATACAATAAATTACCTAAACATATCATAGACATAAATAAAATAGATCTATTTAAAAAATGCTTAAACGAATTTCTAATTGTAAAATGTTATTATAGTATCAATGATTATCTAAATGAAAGATGCTAGACCGACCGATGCTAGAAAGATGATCCGATTTATTACATTGGACGTTATTATTTTATACTAAGAATTATTAAAATTAAACTGCTATACCTATTACCCTAGTATATAGCGTGTAAATATAATAATTATCTAGACTACCTTAAAATTATGTGACATGTATACTCTCCTTTCTCTTTTTTATCATACTGACATTTCTGATTTATTGCCATTGACATTCAATTTGACTTAGCTATGAATAAATGTTATGCCTGCTTAAATTTGTACGCTTCTATGCAAAACATAGATGGACAAACTTTATACCAATTGTAACATCCCACGGATTACCTATGTTTACAAATAAATAATTTGATTTGATTTGATTTGATTTATAATGTATTGGTGACGTCATAGAAATTTATAGCTGCGTGTGTGGTCACTCGAAAAATATAGAAAATATGTCGTAATATGCCTTGCTATGATTCATATTAATATATGTTATAGCTACGTCTGTGACGGGCTTTAGGCGTAAAATTAAATTGTATGGCATGAATGACATGGTATAATTTAAGTACCTATGTGTGATAATTATACGGTTAGATAAATGGCAAATTATTAAAAATTGTGGCAACCAATACTTGTTACCAATACTAATTATTGTTTTATTTTAAGTCCTCTCTCGCGTGTCGCGACTTCCCCAGTCATGCAAATTGACTTCTTTCCTCGGATTAGTTTATATTATAGGTACCTACTTGATTAACAAAACTTGACGTGTGTTAACGCATAGGTACGACACAAGTAAACACTTGACTTAAGACAGTGGCGGTCCGGGTTGGGAGGTCGTAGGGGTCATAATCCCCGCCCTAAAATCATACAAAAATGCGCGAAATACCTTAATTCACGGTATAGCCATATTCATAGTATATAAAAAATAGGGGGTAGGTATATCCTACCCCCTATTTTTTATCTTGGCGGCCAGTGCAGCTGCTACTATACGTTTAGCAACACAAACTGCGCTTTTGGATTCTCTCAAAAGGCGCATTACCTTCCCAAACATCGAAAATATGAATCGCTCCATGCGGGTGACATAGAGCATTTCGTATTTTCTAAAACCTAGGCTGAAGTTCTAAACCTACCAAAAAACAGTGGACATCTAACCGATTTGGCCATTTGAATCATAGACTAATATGTATATGCGCAATACAAAATACAATATGACTGTCGCGCAAGGCGACAGCTGTCAGTCATATTGTATTTCGTATTGTCATTTTGAAAATGGTTAATTGTGTGGTTTCCTCTTGTAAAAGGCGGTCTGCTGCTTCGAGAAACCATGAAATTAAGCACCAACATGGGCAACATAGTTTTATTTAAGTACAATCTGTAAGCCTGATTGTCAAGTTTCCGTAGAGTGCTTTATGTGTTCACCTCGTCCCCCGCTAAATGTAGCAGAAAATGTTATTCAGTGATTCACCACCTCCTCCAGGGGTATATGCTCTACGAAAAATTATAATGGAAAATCGACTAAATCAACATCTCTAGTAAAAACCGTACTTCACCTTTATGTCAAACTTTTAACAAGGCACACCACTTACCACTACGTATTTTCGATTCGACGCTTGCGATGCTTTGTTTTGATTAATATTTTTATGAATTATTTATTAAAAATGACTGAAAACAATAGTTTTAGTGTTTCTAAAATGAAGAATATGTGTCGGGCTTGCCTACGGGCAGTGGAAGAAGTATTTCCTATGACTACTATGGAAATATACGCCTATCAAAATCTCACCGAAAAGGTTATATTTTAAACTATTGTTTATTAATATTATTGTTCGATAAAAACCAATGTAAATGCCCGTTTTGAATTTATAAGCTGATTATTAAATTAATCCTACCAGCATTTTTCATTACGTTGTTAAAGAGCATCTCGGAAAAGGCTGGCGCGTGTGTATAGTCAGAGGCAGAAGCGGTTAATACTATAATAAAAGTTTTTGAAAACATAATAGAAAAAAAACATTAATAAAATATCGCAATAAATTTAATTTGTGGGGAAGCAACATAATGCCGTTATTTTTTACATACAAACTATACCACCCCTTTTCTTGTCTTTATCACGTTGATTGCCAATCACGCGATATCGCGTTGTATGGGCACTCAAAATATGGCCGCTCACGCGACATCGCGTTATCATCTCAGAGAAACGGAATTTGAAGTTAGCATTGGCCATTAGGGAGCACAAAAAAAAAACAAAATTAATAAAAAAAAATATTTTGGCCATCACACGAAACCTATAATTTTTGGCATGCAATGAACCTGTTAAGAATGGAATTTCAAAAAAATCCTCCATAATGCACCTTTAGGGTAGGCACTCAGGGAATATTTCCTCCTTCAAATCTCAAGATCGTGAGGGTAGTACCGTGATGTTAAATAGCCTATACTATTCCTCATCAACCTGGATATCATCATCATCCGCCTAGCCTTTTCCTAAACATGATTGGGGTCGGCTTCCAGTCTAACTGGTTGCGGCTGAATATCGATATTTTACATGTAGCGACTGCCATCTGACCTCCACAACCCAATTATTGGGGAATACCGGTATTCGAATGTTAGACCAGTTGTCAGGCTTCTTCGATAGCGTGGCAAGTCCGAGCCTCATTGCTTCAATAATGTGACAAGAGCCAAATTAGGATCGTTCAGACTTGTCACGTTATTGAAGCAAACAGGCTCGGGCTTGTCACGTTATTGAAGCAGAGAGGCGATGTTAAGTCTCTTTATTATTACAGGTGTCCACCATAGATGACAATATGAATCTCTGCTTAATGTGTAAATGGATGTTATGGAAATGTATGAAGTTCTCTCAACAGTGTTTGAAAGCGAATGAAATATTGAATCAATGTGTAGAAGTGGTATGTATCTATGTATTGCATTTTTATTGAATACTTGCTATTTCCCATGGCTTTATGTGTATACAAGTGCCTTCATGTCCCATGGGAACTTCGAGATTTCGGGCCTATTTCTTGTGTCTATGTCATAAAAGAAAACTCTGTGCAAAATTTCAGCTTTTTAGGTCCAAGGATTCGGGCTGCGCGTTGATGAGTCAGTCAGTGACTTAGTCAGGACTCTTCTTTTTACAAGCTTTTAATTAATTTCACCTGATGCGGTGTCTGTCTGTGGGTAATCAAATCTTACAAGTTTTTGACCCACTTCCCGATGTTTGATTGAACTGAAATTTTGCATATCTTTGTAAATCAAATGTCAATGCAATATAATGATGTCATAGGCTGGTCTGATGATGGAGCCGGAAGGTGATTATAGGAACTCTGAAATGACGCAACCCCATTGTGTTTGAACTCGTTTGATTTGTCTTCTCAAGTACTCTGGTCCTAAATGATGTCCAGTTTACATTTGACAGCAGGAGCTTTTTTAACAATATAAAAGCTTGTTACATGTATTGATTATTTTCAGGACACAAAACTCAGTCGTCACCTACAACAAACATACATGTGTGATTTAACAATATCTAGCATAAAAACTTCCTACCTAGGCCCAGAATACAGCCCAAACTCAAATGGTGAAGAAAAAGAGGAACATACAGTCTTAGATGATTGTGTTGGTGATGATGACGATGATGAAATACCTCTGGTGATGTTGCAAGATGATTATAAAAATAAAAGGAGAAAATCTGATAACTTTGAGGTATGTATCTTAATCTAAAGTCATCTACTTATACTGTAAAACTGTAGAAGATATTCTAGAAAAAACAGTCAGGATAGGGTACTGGGACGTAACCATGCACTTTTATTTTTTTTGAGTTTTTGTCTGTTTGTGCGCGCATCCTACAAAAAATACTGAACGGATTTTAATGTGGTTTTCACAGGGTAACTTGGGCTCCCACTTATCTAAGCCAGTTTCATCTAATTCCGGTGGTATGAACCAGAGGTACAGCTTGACCTCTTCGTAGTACTAGCCACCTTACACTAAGGAGGTCATATAAAATGGTAACTATAGGTTAATATTTATATTTATGTCATCTTTTTAGCCAACATCGGAGCTAGAAATCAAGCTCGAACCGGACATAAAAGAAGAATACGTAGAAGACTCTTGTAATAAAGTCAGAAGTAAAAAGAAGAAGGAAATAAAAGAGGGATTCTCTTCTAGAATGGTGCAGGAGACTGACGAATATGTTGTAATTAAACTTACTAAGGAACAGGTAAGACAATCTGCGTGTAAGCTAGCACCCCTTTCCCCGGACCCCTCCCCCCGCCCTGAATCCGCTATGAACTGTATTTCTATTTATATTCCTGAATTACTAGGAAAGAAACCAATGAAAAAAGAAATATACAGCGTGTAATTGACAGGTTGGCAAAAACGAAAAGTATGAATTCAGACTGGTATTGTTAATATTTTGATAGTGAAATATTTTCCCGGAAATAATGTAGGTACTACGGAGGCCAGTAAACTTTTACAGCTAACAGCTGATTCCGCGCGGGTTGTATGAATTTTCTTTTACGATTACATTGCCGAATTTAAGTTTTTTGCTTTTTTTCACTAAAATTGTGTTTTTAGGGCTGGATTTTGTTGTAACAAATGAATAGAACACAAATCTAGTTGAAAAACGGTCGGAAAATTCGACAATTTTCCTGAAGAAAATTCCAACGTTTTTCAGTCATAATCATGGTCATGAAGCTACAGTTTCAGTTTTTGCCAACCTGTCAATTACACGGTGTATACAAATATTTACATAACACCTAAATTGGCAAAAAAAATTGAGTTATTACATGAAAAGCATAATACTACGGGATCGCGATAAGAATAGGAACGTCAATGACCTCGAACTGTCAACTATCACTTGAAAAGTAAGTCTTACATAGAAAATTTATATGCGAAACAATCATTTTTTTTCACTCTATTTAACTGAGTCTTTGATCTACCAAATCTATTGTAATATATTTTTTAATACAAAACAGCTTTATTTTTATTTTTACATGGCAAATGACCTTTTGTCCTATTCTTATTTTGATCGCATAGTAATTGTGATTTACATAGGGAGGGGCTCGTGGCTAAATGACAGCCGCGCTGATCGATCGATCTGCGAGGTTAAGCTGCGCTTGCCGCGGTCAGTCCTTGGATGGGTGACCGTTCTTTACACATCAAGACCCCTCCGTGCCTCGGAGAGCACGTTAAGCAGTCGGTCCCGGTTGTCATAAGAATGTCTTTGACAATCGTTACGGGTAGTCAAGAGCCCGAAAGTCTGACAACCTGTCTAACATTCGAATACCGGTATTACCCAATAATTGGGTTGTAGAGGTCAGATGGCAGTCGCTCCACGTAAAATATTGATATTCAGCCGCAACCAGTTAGACTGGAAGCCGACCCCAATCTAGTTTGGGAAAAGGCTAGGCGGATGATGAGTAATTGTGTGTGAGATTTACATAACTCAAATGTTACCCGACTTTTGTCGTTGACTGTACATAATTTTATTGCTCACTGGGTCCTCACAACTTGTTACTACTTGCAGGTACTATCAGAGCTGGCTGAGAGAGCCAAAGCGGAGTCTTACATCAGATCGCCGCACAAATGTGAGAAATGCGTCAAAGGATTCAACTTTGAGGATGTACTGACCACACATATGGAGAAGCATACGCGGGTGAGTAGGCGCTAATCGATCTACGAGGCTAAGTTGCACTTGCCGCGGTTAGTCCATGGATGGGTGATCATTTCCCTTACTCACTGACAGTGGCGTGCCTACAGGGCAAACCCGACGCCCTTTTTAGGGTTTCGTACCTAAAAAGGAAAAACGGAACCCTTATAGGATCACTTTGTTGTCCGCCGTCAGTCACCGGACCATAAGTGGAGCCATCTGCTCATAGATGGCGCCATTGAAGTATGCAGTAGCGCCATCTATGATCATATTTCGGAACCCTTAGGGCGCGAGGCATACTCGCACTTGTCCGGGTTTATTTTTGTTTTAGTGGGTTTTATAATCATTTTTCTTGAATTTAAGTGAGTTAATGTCGTTATTAAAGCAATACGTACATTAAGAAACCGGCCAAGTGCGAGTCGTACTCGCGCACCGAGGGTTCCGTATCATTTTTGGACGTATAAAGTGAAAAAACCAGACCGCATTACTAAGTTTGTTTGTGAAGGAATTTTGATGATTTTGAAAAAAACTGTACTAGTTAGGTACCTCGTTTTATTTTTGGTGCAATATTTGGGTCAATTCCTATCAACTCTAATTATTTCAGATTTTTGGCTCCGCAAGCTTCGGAGATAAGGGGGAGGGGGGGGAATGATATTTTTTAATTTTTCATCATTATGTCGAAAACTGTGAGACATAAAATAAAATGAAAATATATTTTGAAATGTGCAGATCAAGCCCTTTCATATGATATGCCACTTGACCTAATAACCCCACTTTAAAATTTCGGACCCCCACTCCGGCCCCTTTTGCAAAGAAAATAAAAATATTTTTTGACTTTTTTCATTTACAATGAAGCAAGCATTTTTTTATAACTATTCCAAACAAATCGATAGCATTAGTAGTTGCTGAAATATGCAGCCGTGACAGACAGACAGACAGAGTCGCACCATAAGGGTTCCTTTTTACCATTTTGGTACGGAACCCTAGAATCACTTATGTTTTTGAAAAACTAGCTTCCGCCCGCGGCTTCGCCCGCGTTTTTCCGATAAAATAGTAGCCTATGTGTTATTCTGATGTATAAGCTATATTACTGTAAAGTTTCAACAAAATCCGTTCAGTAGTTTTTGCGTGAAAGAGTAACAAACATCCATCCATCTAACCATACATCCTCACAAACTTTCACGTTTATAATATTAGTAGGATGTATATAAATACACTCTGAGGGGCTCGTGGCTAAATGACGGCCGCGCTCAGTCCTTGGATGGGTGACCGTTCTTTACACATCGAGACCCCTCCGTGCCTCGGAGAGCACGTTAAGCAGTCGGTCCCGGTTGTCATAGGAATATCTTTGACAATCGTTACGGGTAGTCAGAAGCCCTAAAAAAGTCTGACAGCTGGTCTAACATTCGAATACCGGTATTACCCATTAATTGGGTTGTGGAGATCAGATGGCAGTCGCTCCACGTAAAATATTGATATTCAGCCAAAACTAGTTAGACTGGATGCCGACCCCAATATAATTTGGGAAAAGGCTAGGCAGATGATGTATATAAATACACTCTAAAAGGATGAAAATGCGTTGGCCTTGCCCTCTAGGCACGCCACTGCTAATAATGCTCAGTCCTATTCTAGGAGCACGGGAGCTATCAATGCGACATCTGCATGCAGTACTGTCCGAGCCCCGTATCTTTGAGAGGCCATATCAAATCACATACCACCAGGTAAGTTTGAGTTAAGTTTATTTTTGTTGCACGAAACTTTACAAAGTCCCGGACCTTTCGAAGGCGTGCGTGGGGCCGAAGCCAACACGTAGAGGCCCTTTACAACAAACTTAAAATATATAAAATGTAATGGTGACACAGCTGGCGATTATCCCTGTATGCGCTATATAAATGCACCCAAGGACAAACCCCAGCTGTGCAGAACTATTGCAAACATGTGGAGAAAAACTACTTGGGCTATTGTGATGGGATGGTAGTGGATTGGTTTTGGGGAACTATGGGAACCTATGGCGCCTGCCGAAACAATGTATATTGACACGTAATATAGGGATCTATACTGGATCTTCGGTAAAATATAGGAAATGTAGTCGAGATTATGAAAAAAAAAAATCAATAAGATATCCGACGGTAGTTTTTAGTAATCGGACTTTAAATAAATAGATAAAATCTGGAATAGCTCATAGGCTACTATTTATCCCGAAAAACGCGGGCGAAGCCGCGGGCGGAAGCTAGTATTATAATAAGTGTGTGTGTGTTTGTTTACTCCTTCACGCTGAAACGGCTGAACAGATTTGAATGAAATTTGAAAAAAATAATTTTGACAAAGAGGTAGCCTGGACCTGAAGCACATAGGGTACTTGTCTCACCTATTTTCACTATAAATTATATTTTCAGATACAAATGCAAGCTGTGCGGTCAGGTCCGTCTGTCCCGGCAGCATCTGCTGGAACACCACGCGATCGCGCACACCGTCACACCCACCACTTACACGTGCGACAAGTGCCAGTTTAGCACCCAGTGAGTATCTGTTGTATAGGGTTTTTGAACAGGGTGAGTTTTTGAATAAGGTGAGTTTTTGAATAAGGTGAGTTTTTGAATAAGGTGAGTTTTTGAATAAGGTGAGTTTTTGAATAAGGTGATTTTTTTGAATAAAGTGAGTTTTTGAATAGTGAGTTTTTGAACAAGGTGAGTTTTTTAACACGGAGCGTTTTTGAAAAGATTATGCCACATAAACCTAGTGTCAGTCAGTTTAGTACCCAATGAGTTTTTGACCAGTGATTACTATGGCAGCTATGCTAACTCTTAAGGTGCGGTTAAACGGGCTTGTTTTTTGACAATTTCTTGTTGCAATTATATAGGGTCCTACCCTTCATACTCGAAATATTTTAAGAGGCCCATCTATAGGTGGTAAAGATGCCATACAAACGAAAAAAAAAATAGATCTGAGTATTTTTTTTTATTTTTTTAATAAATAAAATTATTTTAAATAAATTATTTGACACATAAAAATACTATTTACGACATCCATTACGCTTGTTTCTAATATTAATAGTAAGGTACGTAACAACTAGCGTAATGGATGTTGAAAATAATATTTTTATGTGTTTCAAATAATTTTAAATTAATTAATTAAAAAAAAATACTTCGATTATTTTTTTTTTCGTTTGTATGGCATCTTTACCACCTGCAGATATACCTCTTAAAATATTTCGAGTATGAAGGGTAGGACCTTATATAGCCGTGAGTTGAAATCTATATCGTGCAACTCAGTAGAACAATTGGCGCAATCTTGCAGTATAGTCCGGCGATATTGCAATGAAATTAAATGATGATGCATCACAATAACTGCTGTACGATATAGATCTCAACTCACGGCTTTACAATTGCAGCAAGAAATTGTCAAAAAACTAGCCCGTTTAATAGCACCTTTAGAGATAACAAGATTTGATGTAAGAAATCTATTTATCAAGGTTTACAAAAAACTTGTTACTTAATATACAGGGTAAAATTAAAACCAGTGCGGATATTTTAGGAGGTGGAAGTACTCATGAATATGATCAACTTTCATTATGGGACCGACACTGAAATATGAAATAAAAAATCAGCTGTTCCATACAGAAATGCACTACAACACGATCAAAATGTATGGAACAGCTGATTTTTTTTTCATATTTCAGTGTCGGTCCCATAATGAAAGTTGATCATATTCATGAGTACTTTCACCTCCTAAAATATTCGCACTGGTTTTAATTTTATCCTGTATAAGGAGACTTGTTGTCACATAAGATTATTCCATAATGGAACAGGTGTTTTTTTAACTCGTTATAATAGCATAATAGCACAATCGGCCTATAATGTTCCCACTGCTGGGACACAGGCCTCCTCTGTGAGAGGGAGTGGGCCGTAGTCCACCACGCGGGCCCAGTGCGGGTTGGTGGACGTCACATGTCTTCGAATTTTTTGGTTCTAGGACATGCCGGTTTCCTCACGATGTTTTCCTTCACCGTTAAAGCAAGTGATAATTAATTTCTAATACGCACATGACTTCGAAAAGTCAGCGGTGCGTGCCTCGGGATCGAACTCGAACCGTTCGCCGTGGGAGGCTTAGGTTAAACCACTAGGCTATCACTGCTTACTCGCTATAATACGGTGTCTAATTCCAGCAAGCGAACGGTAATACAACGCCACGTGAAGACGCACGCGACCAGCGAGCGACACGCGTGCCACCGCTGCGGGAAACTGTTCAACACGATCGAATCACTCAGGGTTCATACTATGTAAGTATCTGCTAACAGGACCGGCCCGTCCATTTAGGCAACCTAGGCAACGGCCTAGGGCGCTCGAATTGGGGGGGCGGCATGGCGAGGATGCAGGACGGGCGAGTTACAGCAAGCTCACTTGCGCTTCTTCCAGGCGCGGTCCCAGCCGACGATTTTGGGGGGGGGTCATACCGCAGCTGAAGACTTTAGGGGGGGTCATACCGATTAATGCTGACGTGATATACCGTGAATTACCGTGTTTGGCGCATTTTTGTACGATTTGGGGGGGGGGGGGTCATGACCCCCATGACGCCCCCCCCTGGGACCGCGCCTGGCTTCTTCTTCGTAGAGCTCCAGCTCTAGACTACTACGACGACTACTAGCAGAGTACCTACGTGTATCCACATAGCAGTACCTAGTGTACCTACACACAATCAGTGGATACCTATTCCCCGGAGTACCATTATCATTTATGTTTATTTTTTTTGTACATTTTTCGTATACTTAATAGGGGTGTCATTCTGTTATTCGCCCAGGGCGCCGAGTTTCTTCGGACCGGCGCTGTCCGGTAACATTCTCATCTGCCTAGCCTTTTCCCAAATTATATTGGGGTCGGCATCCAGTCTAACTAGTTTTGGCTGAATATCAATATTTTACGGGGAGCGACTGCCATCTGACCTCCACAACCCAATTAATGGATAATACCGGTATTCGAAAGTTAGACCTAATACGGCGTCTTGCTCGTAGATGGCGCTATTGCATATTTGATATTTCTAGTGGAATATTTAATTTAATTTAATATATCTACATACCTACATAATATTTTAATAATTAAGTTTGTACGGAACCCTCAGGGCGCGATTCGTACTCATACTTGTTCGATTTCTATTTTGTAACTAGCTGTTCCCCGCGACTTTGTCTGCTGAAAATGGATAAAAAGTAGCCTTTGTGTTTTTCCAGGTCCCAGGCTACCTTTTTGGCAAATTTCGTCCAAATCCGTCCAGCCGTTTCAGCGTGAAGAAGTAACAAACATACACACACACAAACTTTCGCATTTATAATTATAATATTAGTAGGATAGCCGTTTTAACGTGAAGGAGTAAAAACCCTTTATTTCTTTCAGGCGCCACGACAAATCAAAACGCTTGCAGTGCGAGCGTTGTGACAAGCACTTCATATACCCGTCGCTGTTACACAAGCACATACAAGCGGTGCACGAGCGGAAGGACTACTACTGCGTCGAGTGTGATGTTAGGTTCAAGTCCCCGGTGAGGCTATTTGTTTTATAGGAAAAATACTTAGAGAAATACAGGGTAAAATTAAAACCAGTGCGGATATTTTAGGAAGTGAAATATGAAAAAAAAATCAGCTGTTCCATACGTATTGATCGTGTTGTAGTGCATTTTTGTATGGAACAGCTGTTTTATTTTTTTCATATTTCCGTGTCGGTCCCATAATCATATTCATGAGTACTTTCACCTCCTAAAATATCCGCACTGGTTTTAATTTTACCCTGTATACGGAGTGTAATTTTAGTCAGTCGAAATAGGAAAAGGGGTCATTGTACTCATTATTATGAACAACTTTCAAAAATCAGTTGTTCCATACATTTGTCGAGTTGTGTGAACATAAATGTATGGAACAGCTGATTTTTTTTTCGCGAATTCAGGGTTGGTCCCATAGTAAAAGTTGTTCATAATGATGAGTACAATGACCCCTTAAAATATTTCCACTGTTTAACCTGCCACCCTGTATATCAAAAGCTAGCTGTTCTCCGCTGTTCACCCCCGTTGCTCGGCTCCTAAGGGTCGTAGCGTGATGTTAAATAGCCTATACTATTCCTCATTAATCTTAGGTTCGAAGGGTTTCGACAACCTCTTCGTGTTAGGTTACTTTTAAACTTGCAGACAGAAATAGGAGCCCCGCGCGGGGCTCCGTCGACCACCTCCCTCCCCCTTGTAAGTCCAAAAAAGTTGTATTTTGTTTTACATTGACACTGTAATTTAAAAGTCAGTCTAAGGTAGGTAACTTAAAATACGGCAACATTAATCTGCTGCTACGGTAGTTTGCAATAATTTTCATCTGGTAACACTGCTACTCCGGTTCCCAACGGCGTTATTTTTGGGAGCCAGCGCTGGCGGCGGAGACACTCCCTACTTACTTAGCATATTTTCGGTTGTTGCTATGAAGTTCTATCTCAAAAAGTATGTTTTTTAGAATTTCACTGCGTAATGGTTGAGAGTACAATGTTATAAAGAAATATCTTTCTTTTCAGGAGAGTTTAAGACTGCACTTTAAAAAAGCTAAGCGACACAGGGACTCGACATCTTATAAGTAAGTACATTTCGTTTAATTATATCGTTGGTTTATATGTTTATATGTATAAGAAATATTCAATTAATCTATACTAATATTATAAAGAGGAAAGATTTTTTTTGTTTGTTTCTACCGAATAGGCTCCGAAACTACTGGACCGATGTTAAAAATTCTTTCACTAATAGAAAGCTACATTACCACTGAGTAACATAGGCAGGGACGTATTTTAGAATTTTGCGCCCTGGGCGCTTATGATTTGGCCGCCCCATTTTTAAACGCCCGTGTTATAGCCGATTTGTAGAATTCGGCATATTAAAACAAAGGCTAGCAATTTTTTTAAAAAGGGAGCTGTTTTGTACTACCGCGGATCAACATTTTGCCGGGTTGCATTGCGACTGAACGTTTATCAGCCAAATGCTCCAATGCGACTAAATGTCGCGTCACCGTTTTGTAAAACGGCGAACTAATGAACCGCGATTTTATCATATTTGTTAGGGGTCGTGATAATCTTAAACCAGCAGTCACTAACAAACATCTTATATGTTGCAAAAGACCGTGCCTTGTTCGGGGATAGGGGGGCGAAGCCCCCCGCAAAAAAAAGTAATAAATATAAGTAGTTGCAAGACTGCTTAGGTAAAGTTAGAACGGTAAGCACACAACGCACGAGTCGAGCGAGTGAAGCGAGCGGTGCCCCAGGCTGGTGAGCAGCGGCCGGTGATTGCCAGAAACGATCAGTCGATCACATAAAAATGGCAACACACCCTTTACTAACTTGATTACAATGCGGCCAAACGTGGGCCGCCACGCTGTATTGTAAAACGTATCGCAATGACAATTAGGCTAAACGTTGATCCCCCGTAATACAAAACGGCTTCGTTTTTAGGGTTCCGTACCAAAATGGTAAAAAAGGAACCCTTATGGTGCGACTTCGTCTGTCTGTCTGTCTGTCTGTCTGTCTGTCACACCTGCTTATTTCAGCAACTACTTATCCTATCGACTTGAAATTTGGAACAGTTATAAAGAATGCTTTTTCAACTTTATTGCAAATGAAAAAAGTCCAAAAATAGTTTTATTTTCATTGCAAAAGGGGCCGGAGTGGGGGTCCGAAATTTCAAAGAGGGGTTACTAGGTCAAGTGACATATCATATGAAAGGGCTTGATCTGCACATTTCAAAATATATTTTTATTTTATTTTATGTCACACAGTTTTCGACATATGATGAAAAATGTCCAAAAAAATACCATTCCCCCCCCCTTATCTCCGAAGTTTGCGGGGCGAAAAATCTGAAATAATTAGAGTTGATAGGAATTGACCCAAATATGGCACCAAAAATAAAACGATGTTCCTAACTAGTACAGTTTTTTCAAAATCATCAAAATTCCTTGACAATCAAACTTAGTTATGCGGTCCGGATTTTTTCACTTTATACGTCCAGAAATGATACGGAACCCTCGGTGCGCGAGTACGACTCGCACTTGGCCGGTTTTTTTTTAAATGGCTAACCGTTACGTAATACGGTGAATAATACGTAATCGGCTGCGACATAAACATAGAACCAACCGTGCTGTTTAGGTCAGTGTATTACGGAAGCACGACAGTATACCTACCTACCAAGTGCAAATATCGCTGGTGCGACACAACTGTACCGCGAACCACGGAAAATTGAATGCACGTTGATTTGAAGAACTGTAGCTCGACTTCACTTAAGTACGAAAATACAATACCAAGACATCTCATACGGTAAGTAGTAAAGGAAGAGGGGAACGAGGGAGCAGGAACTGCCAGGGAATTTGGGGGGCGAAGCCCCCCACAAAAAAATTACGAAAAACCGATGGTCGAAAAATCGCTTAGATTAGGTTAATACGGTGACCACACGATGCACAAGCCGAGTGACTTGAGAGAGCGGTACCACAGCAGCGGCCGGCGAGTGCCAGAAAACATCAACCGATCATATTTGAAATTTTAATTAAAATTTCAGCAATTAATCATGTGTTTTTATCAGTTACTTTATTATTTTTTAAAAATTTTATTTTTATAACTTTTGCACTATGCCCATGTACGCATTCATTAATTATCTTTCTTTTTAGATACTCATGTCCCCAATGTCCGCAACGGTTCGTGAGCACGTCGACCCTGTCCGTGCACCTCACGTGCGCGCACGGCGCTCCCAAGCAACACGCGTGCGACGCGTGTCGCCGCCTGTACAGCAGCCGCGAGGCGTTGCGTGCGCACGCGTGGCGAGTGCACACGCAACGCACGCACAACAACTGTGCGGATGTACGGGAATAGGTTTGTTGTGAGTATTACAAAAGTACAATCACCCATTACATATTTGAAATGCTTGAAATTCCTAAATATTATGTAACAGTAACACACAACTTTGACAAAACAATTTCATTTTTTTCTTATGTCCGTTGCCACAGATAGCTAAGCGTACTGCGTTGTCTGCGCGTGAGAAATGTTGCCATATTTAAATATTGTTTTATAAATTGTAATTGTACATAGTTTATTTCACATTTATATATTATTTTTGTGTATTTGTTTTTTATTATATTTAATTTATCTATTTATTCTATCTGTATGCTGCACCGGTCGACGTCATCACGTCAACGTCGGCTGTCGCTGAAACCCAGCGCTGTGGCTCTGCTCCGTGCATGGGTCACAGCATCATGCTGAGCGATGGCCGTTTTGCGCGGTTGTGACGCATACTTTCCCCAGAGTTTTATTTTTTTAACCGACTTCAAAAAAGGAGGTTCTGTATTCGTCCCGTATGTATGTATGTAAGTATGTATGTAAATATGTATGTAAGTATGTATGTATGTTTGTATGTGCGCGATTTTCTCAAAAACTACTGATTTGATTTGGATGGGGTTTTCACTAACGTAATCTACATATTTTCAGGAAGGTTTTAGTATATAATACATTATGTAATCATTCCTATGTACAATGTTATATGCATAAATGTACACACTCCGTAGAAGATTTACTGTTGAACGAATTCGTGAAAGTAATCTAACACGGGATAAAGAACTAAAAAGGGAAAAATAAAAAACTCTTTTAACAAAAAATAACCGACTTCAAAAATCCACTACAAAGAAAATAATAATTTTGGTTTCGGAAGTCGGTGGCAAAAAAAAGCAAACAAAAACCAAAGCCACCGACTTCCGAAACCAAAATTATTATTTTCTTTGTAGTGGATTTTTGAAGTCGGTTATTTTTTGTTAAAAAAGTTTTTTATTCCTGTATCATTTTATTTTTATGCGTCATATCGACGCAAATAAATGTTTTTTTTCTTTCTTTCTTTCTATTGAGAACATATTCTTCGGGATATTGTATCTTCATATACAGGGTTATCGGTAAAACACTAAAACCTCGAAGGATTAATACTGCATGTAACAAAAACCCTGTTCGATCCCAAAGTTGGCTATTATGCTCATCATTACGAATAATTTTGACTATGGGACCAACCCTAAAATAGTGAAAAAATAATTGCTATTTCACACAAATCAATAAAATGTATGGAACACCAGATTTTTGCGATTTCGGGTTTGTGTCATACAAAATATTGTTCATAATGATGAGTATATGTTGAAATGAAATGATGATGATGAAATGATATTTTATTCTGTAAATAGGTTACAGGTAACACTTTTACACGTCAAAAATTGTTTTGATTTTTAAGCTAGATGAGGTCGGTGTTTCCTAACTGACTACCTTTGAGAAGAAACACCGAAACAAACTCAAAGGTCGACTGACCTTTTTTAAAGTCCTCCTGTATTGAAATATGTATGTGAAAATAACATCCTGTATTTTTATAATGCCAGTCAAAAGGGTCAATTCTAAGGATTAATCCTTCTAAGTAACATAGCATCTTAACGATTGGATATTTTTTGTTAAGTCTAATATTTTGTTACAGAGCATGTTAAACGTCCACATGCGGCCGCACTCAGCGATGGCGCTGCATCTGCATAAAACTCTGGAGACATCATGATGAAGCATCAGGTAAAAAAAAAACCGGCCAAGTGCGAGTCGTACTCGCGCACCGAGGGTTCCGTATCATTTTTGGACGTATAAAGTGAAAAAAACCGGACCGCATAACTAAGTTTGTTTGTGAAGGAATTTTGATGATTTTGAACAAACTGTATTAGTTAGGAACATCGTTTTATTTTTGGTGCCATTTTTGGGTCAGTTCCTATCAACTCTAATTATTTTAGATTTTTCGCCCCGCAAACTTCCGAGATAAGGGGGGGGGGTGGTGGTAATTTTTTGGACATTTTTCATCATATGTCGAAAACTGTGAGACATAAAATAAAATAAAAATATATTTTGAAATGTGCAGATCAAGCCCTTTCATATGATACGTCACTTGACCTAGTAACCCCACTTTAAAATTTTGGACCCCCACTCCGGCTCCCTTTGCAATGAAAATAAAAATATTTTTGGATATTTTTCATTTGCAATAAAGTTGAACAAGCATTCATTATAACTGTTCCAAATTTTAAGACGATACCATAAGTAGTTGCTGAAATAAGCAGGTGTGACAGACAGACAGACAGACGAAATCGCACCATAAGGGTTCCTTTTTTACCATTTTGGTACGGAACCCTAAAAACAACTCTTTCAAAATTAAAATAATTGGTGTTTATGTTTGCATAAAACCTTTATTTCTCTATGATTACGATTATGAATGACTTGCTTAATGACCTTAGTGCCATTCATAATAATCTATACTTTTATACTAATACTAGCAAACCCGGCGAACACCGTTTCGCCACCGTATGCTATGTATCAGAGATGGCGCTGTATGTGAAAAAAGATTTTCCCGCTTTTCTCTTTAAATTTTCCTGAATTTTCTTTGCTATAAACCTCACGGAGCCCGAGACCTTTCCAACGAATGCAAAACCGTGGAAATCGGTTCGTCCGTTCTGGACTTATATCGTCAGGAAGGAAAACCCGACTTATTTTTATATAGTAGATTATAAACAGGAAAGTTTTTTTAGTTTGTACCGAATAGGCTGCAAAACTACTGGACCGATATTAAAAATTCTTTCACCAGTAGAAAGCTACATTATCACTGAGTAACATAGGCTACTTTTATCCCGAAAAATGCACAGTTCCTGTGGGACACGCGGACGAAGTCACGGGCAAAGTGCTAGTAGAGGAATAAAAGTTTTATGCAAACATAGACATCAATTATTATAGTATATTTGTAAGTATTTTTGACTCCTCAAGGGGATGCCACTGTCAAGTTTCTGCCCGGAGGCTCTAGACAAGTTGCTTTTCTGTTAGCGTTCACGCCAAACGATAAGCACAAAATGTATGGCAATGACATTACCTGCGGAAAAGTCACGTAACTCACAAATGTCATTTCCATGCATTTTATCCGTAGCGTTTGACGCTAACGCTAACAGAAAAGTAACTTGTCTAGGGCCTCAGTTCGGAAAAATCATAGATCCCGGGCTGCCTTAGCTACAACACTGTTATGACCATACTACATAATGATTTTTCCTTTACAGCAAGGAGATATTGAATTCACTTCGAGCATTCCAGTGTTATTATGGAGGACAATTTAATACAACGTAGCGCCATGTTGCCATCTATTGGGCAAACTAGCTGTTCCCCGCAGTTTCGCCCCCGTTGCTCGGCTCCTAAGGGTCGTAGCGTGATGTTAAATAGCCTATACTATTCCTCATGAATCTGGCTATTATACAAAAAAAGGATTTTTCGAATCCGACTGGTAGTTCCAGAGATTAGTGCGTTCAAACAAACTCTTCAGCTTTATAATATTACTAGCTTCCGCCCGCGGCTTCGCCCGCGTTTTCCGGAATAAAAGGTAGCCTATGTGTTATTCCAAACTATAATCTATCTGTGTACCAAATTTCATCCAAATCCGTCTAGCTGTTTCAGCGTGAAGAAATAAGAAACATACACACACACCCCCACACACACACACACACACACGCACGCACAAACTTTCGCATTTATAATATTAGTGTGATAGTATTATAGATGATCTATCTTTGAAGACGATATGACTCATTTCAAAAGATTTTGTAAATAAAACATTTTCCAATAGTTTATTTGGTTTTATTTATAAAAATATACTTTAACAAGATTCATATGTTTTAAACGGATGGCAGAAATGTGTGGAAAGATTTGGACAAACATATTATTCACTTTGCCATTCAATTCATTGTCGGATTATTGAATTTGATGTGCGCTAAAAATAATTATCTTGATAATTATCAATGAAAAATAATGATCTTGATAATTATCAAAGAAAAATAATGATCTTGATATTAACAAAGAAAAATAATGATCTTGATATTATCAATAAAAAAACCGGACAAGTGCGAGTATGCCTCGAGCCCTAAGGGTTCCGAAATATGATCATAGATGGCGCTACTGCATACTTCCAATGGCGCCATCTATGAGCAGATGGCTCCACTTATGGTCCGGTGACTGACGGCGGACAACAAAGTGATCCTATAAGGGTTCCGTTTTTCCTTTTGAGGTACGGAACCCTAAAAATATTAATCTTGATAATTTGGAACTCTGTCATAAGCCGACAACGGATGGTAAAGTGCAAATCTTTGCACACATGTCTGTCACCCACTTTACATTATAATAATTACAAGTGATAAGATTTTTTCAAACAACAGGTGCATTTTATGACATAATTCTGCAATTTCTTATCTAAAAGACTTTATACAGGGTGGCAGGTTAGACAATGGAAATATTTTAAGGGGTCATTGTACTCATCATTCTGAACAACTTACTATGGGACCAAACCTGAAATCGGGAAAAAAAATCAGCTGTTCCATACAATTTGTTGAGTTATGTGAACATAAATGTATGGAACAGCTGATTTTTTTCGCGATTTCAGGGTTGGTCCCATAGTAAAAGTTTTTCATAATGATGAGTACAATGACCCCTTAAAATATTTCCACTGATTAACCTGCCACCCTGTATAAGTAACGCACGTTTTTATTGTGTCGCAACCAAGAGGTATGTCAGAGAGAGACAAGTTTATGGACGATAAACTTGATGGTTTGTGAAAACCACAGATAAATTTTGATTTATAAGCTAGCACCTTTATCAAAAACCTGCGATTAGCACCGCTAAAGACTTACATTTATCGCTTATAACTAGGGCTGCCATCACCTAAATTGCAGACGCCGGACAAAAACTTTAAAAACCCCGGACATACATTTATGTGTAAAATTGAGTACCTACGGTAGGTACTTTTCCCGGACGCCTCCGAAAAAAATGTTTCGTCTATCAGGATTCCCCTGACACAAAGTATCCGGGTTTCACCCGGTTTTTGAAACCCCTACCGGACGCTCCCCGGACGCCCTCTAAACTAGGACAAATCCGGGGAACCCCGGACGGATGGCAGCCCTACTCATAACCATACCGCTCAAGCACAGCATTGCTATTCTTTTAGGATACTGCCTTGTGTGCAGAGCTGCCGCAGTGACGACGGTTTGGTACAGGTACCGGCATGAGTCATGAGCACAGATCGCACATCTACACTTTACTTTCGGCTAATAGAGAATTAGTCCAATAAAACCGTCAAATTAGTCTACGCCTTATAATAAAACAAGTTTAAACGAACGCTGCAAAGTGTTCGAAACGTCAGGAAAACTCTGTAAAAATCTGTAACATACGCGATTTAATCCGTTTAAACTTGTTTTAATATAATGTGTAATAATCGCGAAAACCTAAGACATTATTAGTCTACGCCATTGTCATTTACGGGAGAATAGTCGTGACCTATTGCGATGACGACTAAATTCACATTGAAATGAAGCAAGTGGACTAATTTGACAGGATTAAATATCTTCTATCCCTTTCTCATGTTTTTTGTTAGAGCGAGACATAATGAGACTAAAGTTTAGTTTGTAAACAACAGATGCGCTAGTTCTGTTGAGCCATAGATTAGTTAGTGCGTAAAAAAGTTATAATATCACATACTAAATCTACCATCATATTGCAATCTGCCATGCTAAATATGACTATCCATTTAAATCAGTTTTTAGGCTTAAAACTTAACAATTTCATAATATTACCTACTTAGAATAAAATTGTAATTACAATAAATTCATATTTTATATTACATTTTTTTTGTATGCAAAAGGTACACTCGACGCCATTGACGGTCGACCACTTTTCGCCCTTATTACTAAGAACATAAGCGTGAAAAGTGTTCGACCGTCAATGGCGTCGAGTGTACATTGTTTTTTTGTAAAACTATTTTAGTAAACATGATAATTAAATTATAAATACATTAGACGCTCATGTAGCATGACAAAGAAATGTGAACTTGTATTTAATTTACAGTCTGGCCGCTGAGAGAATGCGTTTAACAGTTTGTGATTGTACGGGCGACGAAACTTTGTAATGGAAAATATTTTACGATTAAAAATATTTTTATCGTTTATAATTGCACTATTGATACTAATTTCAGTAAAATTCTTACTACATATAACATCAATCTACAGTAAACTAAAAGGGCCGTACCACAAAAGAGATAGACACGCGTTAAACGCGAATGCTACCAAAAACAATACCCACTTGTTTTAGCACTAACTTGTCTAAAACAAGTGTGTATTATTTTTGGTAGCATTCGCGTTTAACGCGTGTCTATCTTTTTTGTGGTAAGGCCGAAATAGTTTAGTGCTAAATTAATTATGTGTCAGGAACGCATTCTCTCAGCAGCTGACTGTACCTGCCGATAACCCATACACCGTAATTTAAAAAGAACAAACACTTTTATTAGAAATAGTTAGGTATTTGAAAATTATAACGAATAATTTCGCGGAACCCTGGTGACTTATACGGAACCCACGTTAAGCCTGCAATACATGTTGGCCGAGCTTAGACCAACGCGAGCCTAGACAAATTGACACAAGGCAAGCGCTACTATCTAGACGTTCGGCAAGTTTGGCGTCAACCGCATAATAGCGCGCGGACAAACATGTGAACACTATTGTCCGAGCGCGCGCGAGCGCCTTTGATTTGTGCAGAAAACCGACACCGCTCCGAAGTGAGGCAAGTGATCGCGAGCGACTGCAAGTTGTGGCAAGCTACGTCAAATGAGGTCTATACACGTTGGCGCTTGTCTATACTCAACCAACTAGGCAAGTGACACCGAGCGATAGCAAGACAAGGCAAATATACCATCTATGTACATGTTGGTATTGGCCTTCACTCGACAACGCTCGGCCAACATGTATTGCAGGCTTTAGGAATCGCTGTCTATACTATTGTATTGGTTGGCAGCCGTAATCTCAAGCTACCCCCAAGAAAACTTATGTCATTCCTTCTTCATACATTTCCGTCTCTCTAAAACTATCATACTTTTCAAAGCGCTAGCTATGGTGTACCTGAGTTCGTGGAACTTCTCATAGGACAGTCGATATGTGTGTGTCTGTCCGTTCGTGAGGTGTAGTATTAATATGATGTGCGTGTCGCGATGCATAAGTTCTCTGGAGCGCTGGGGGGACGGACTTTCTGATGCTATTGAAGATTGGCTGCGGAAAAAAGATAGATATAAAGTCTAAAAATAATAAAAAAAAAACCAGCCAAGTGCGAGTCGTACTCGCGCACCGAGGGTTCCGTATCATTTTTGGATGTATAAAGTGAAAAAATCCGGACCGCATAACTAAGTTTGTTTGTGAAGGAGTTTTGATGATTTTTGGCTCCGCAAACTTCGGAGATAAGGGGGGGAATGGTATTTTTTCAGACATTTTTCATCAGATGTCGAAAACTGTGAGACATAAAATAAAATGAAAATATATATTGAAATGTGCAGATCAAGCCCTTTCATATGATATGTCACTTGACCTAGTAACCCCACTTTAAAATTTCGGACCCCCACTCCGGCCCCTTTTGCAATGAAAATAAAAACATTTTTTTACTTTTTTCATTTTCAATAAAGTTTGGCAAGCATTTTTTATAACTGTTCCAAATTTCAAGTCGATAGCATTAGTAGTTGCTGAAATAAGCAGGTGTGACAGACAGACAGACAAAGTCGCACCATAAGGGTTCCTTTTTTACCATTTTGGTACGGAACCCTAAAAATAAAACATTATAAAAAATGATTAAATTATATCTATACGGTAGGTACTTAATATTATAAATGCGAAAGTTTGGATGGATGGATGGATGTTTGTTTCTCAATCACGCCAGAACAACTGAACGGATCTGGATGTTTGGCATAGACATAGATTCTAGTCTGGATAGACATAGGCTACTTTTTATCCCTAAAAACGCGGGCGAAGCCGCGGGCGGAAGCTAGTAGCTCATAAGTCAATCACCATCTCTATTCATTAACATAAAAAAACTTTTTTAACAAAAAATAACCGACTTCAAAAATCCACTACAAAGAAAATAATAATTTTGGTTTCGGAAGTCGGTGGCTTTGGTTTTTGTTTGCTTTTTTTTGCCAACGACTTCCGAAACCAAAATTATTATTTTCTTTGTAGTGGATTTTTGAAGTCGGTTATTTTTTGTTAAAAAAGTTTTTTATTTTTAACTGACTTCAAAAAAGGAGGTTCTGTATTCGTCCCGTATGTATGTATGTATGTATGTATGTATGTATGTATGTAAGTATGTATGTAAGTATGTATGTATGTATGTATGTATGTTTGTATGTGCGCGATTTTCTCAAAAACTACTGATTCGATTTGGATGGGGTTTTCACTAACGTAATCTACATACTTTCAGGAAGGTTTTAGTATATAATACATTATGTAATCATTCCTATGTACAAAGTTATATGCATAAATGTACACACTCCGTAGAAGATTTACTGTTGAACGAACGCGTGAAAGTAATCTAACACGGGATAAAGAACTAAAAAGGGAAAAATAAAAAACTTTTTTAACAAAAAATAACCGACTTCAAAAATCCACTACAAAGAAAATAATAATTTTGGTTTCGGAAGTCGGTGGCAAAAAAAAGCAAACAAAAACCAAAGCCACCGACTTCCGAAACCAAAATTATTATTTTCTTTGTAGTGGATTTTTGAAGTCGGTTATTTTTTGTTAAAAAAGTTTTTCCGTTTTTAGTTCTTTATCCCGTGTTAGATTACTTTCACGAATTCGTTCAACAGTAAATCTTCTACGGAGTGTGTACATTTATGCTTATAACTTTGTACATAGGAATGATTACATAATGCATTATATACTAAAACCTTCCTGAAAGTATGTAGATTACGTTAGTGAAAACCCCATCCAAATCGAATCAGAAGTTTTTGAGAAAATCGCGCACATACAAACATACATACATACATACATACTTACATACATACTTACATACATACATACATACATACATACATACATACGGGACGAATACAGAACCTCCTTTTTTGAAGTCGGTTAAAAATGACAAGGATAGTTGTATATTTTTAATCAGTGGTTAAATTAAGAGCTGTTTATAAGTAAATCTGATCTGACCGACACGACAGACAGATCTCCGTCAAGAACGAAGGACACATCCCTCAGAGCAATAATTTTGGTGAAAGGAAAGAAATACCTTACCTCAATGAGATATCAATCTTCCACTGCAGGCTCACCAGGCCGGGCTTCACTCTGAGATGTACGGGCACATTCTCATACATCTTGTCTGTACACAGTAATGTTGTGAATTCTGACACACAGTCGGCTGAGAATCTGAAATAGGATAAGAATAGGTACATAATGGCAACAATATTTTTGTTACCCTTAGGACTCTTTCATTTTAGACATTTCTTGTTGGACTGCTGCAATGCGGGTGTCGTACTGCCCACGGACGGTTGTTTTTAGGGTTCCGTACCTCTAGGAAAAACGGAACCCTTATAGGATCACTTTGTTGTCCGTCTGTCATTACCATGAGTGGAGCCATCTGCTCATAGGTGGCGACAAAATAAGTATGCAGTAGTGCCACCTATGATCAAGATATTATGATATATCTACTATGATGCAATAGGCATAGATGGCGCTATTGCATATTTTGGAACCCTTAGGGCACGAGTTGAACTCGCACTTGTCCAGTTTTTTTTTTTTAAAGGTAACATTAATTTCTAAATTAATTTACCTAAGTCCTTCTAGAAAGGTCCTAACATCCTCCTGCGCCCAGGGCTCCTTGGTAGCCGAGCGTAGTCTTGCAAAATGTCTCACTACTTCTCTGACGGCTGAGAACTTGTCCGTGTTCATTAGACTGGATGTTCGGCTGTCTGGGTTGCCTTCCAACTCTTTGAGTGCCACTGAAGAAATAAATTGTTAGAATAAATGTTACATTAACCCGGTACATTATCAGTACCACTACTGATGAATTAGACCCATATTGAAACAATTCACCGAATATAACTGTATATGTATAAATCTCTATGTACATATTATTATGCATTCGGACATTTGACAGGTTAAGTCTGTATTACATAAAGGGGTAGGCTGAGGTGTATACCAACATTATATAGTCTTTAAATAAATATTTACATCTAAAAGCATTATTTATTAAATTTATATGTAGTTTTTAAGAATTTTTATAGCCTATGTGTTATTCTGTAGTTTAAGCTATATTAATGTAATGTTTCATCAAAATCTATTCAGTAGTTTTTGCGTAAAAGAGTAACAAACATCCATACATACATCCTCACAAACTTTCGCGTTTATAATTTTTTTTTTTTTAAACGTTGCCCCACCCTAGTATTTCTCCTGTATCGTGGGTGCGTTTACAAACACAAATTTCACATAACACAAACAGCCAGACCTATGTGCAATGCGGGAATCGAACCCGCGACACGTTGCGCAGCAGCCAATCTGTCAGCCACTGCGACAACCGTGCGGTCTATTATAGTAGCAAGTTTACAGAATAATATAATTTCATTTGTATAGCACACCCACGTTTTACCAGTTACGAGTTTCATGTCATAGGGATTTTTGCCACTATCACCATCACCATCGGCATCACCGACAGCCCCTTATGCAGAGGATGCATGGAGGCCGAAGAAACACCGGCTCACGTAATATTACACTGTAAAAGCGTGGCCGATCTAAGAGGGAAACTACTGGACAACCCTGACTCCATACGAGACGCGCTCGTAAACCCACAGGACCTCCTGGAATTCTGGCAGCTGAGCTGGTACGCGTGACCATGATCTTTTTCCTGCGGTCACACACGCACAATGGCCCAATCACGAGGCTAAGTGCGGAAAACAGGTGGTATAACTAAGGGGATTTTTGCCACTAAAAGGGCATGAATTTAGACTCCAGAATTCTACCAAAAATTATGTAATGGCTAATTTAACAATGTCCGATTCGGGAATCGAATCCAGGACCCCACGCTCAGCAGTCGTGGTTGTGGCCACTAGACCAACGCGGGGTGAAGTAAGATTAGATATTCTTTAGAAAATACCTACTATTTTATTATGAGGGTATGATGTTATAGTTCTGTGATTTCTAGTTCATTAGCCATTGAACTTAAAATTTGTTGTTTCTTGTTTTGAATCTACAAAAGTGCATCGAAATAGTATGTTTTTCACAATCATAAAAAGCTGTTTTACATTTTATCATTTAATTTCGAAATCCCTTACACGATTGTTATGCAAGAGTCTAAAACAGCTAAGAGTTAAGGCAATTAAATAGTCTTACAGTTAACTTAGAGCTGGATTTCGGTAAAACTAATTAAAAAAGTTATATTTGTGTTCCCAAAAACTACTTACAAATAACAAAGGGTTTTATCTCCTTCTTTTGTATTTCTGGGGTTAATAAAGATACAGTAGTCCATTGCGGTGGAGTGTCTGTTAGTAATTCTAATTGTTGAGACATTATTGTGGCTAGAATTAAATAAAAACTTAACAGAAAATCAAAACAACACCAACTCAACTTTTCGTCTACAATCATTTCACAAATTGACAAATTGTCATTTTTTTTTTGTCTTAATGACACTGACAGCATGTTATAATTTTTATCTTGCCAAAAGTTACGGTTTTTAAAAATCGACTAAAATTATAAATGGCCTATAAAAAATACAGACACCAATAGTTCCTTGAGCATTGATTCAAATTCAGTAAAACAATTTCCTTTAATTTCTTCTTGTTCAGGTTTTGAGTGTTGATTAATTTGATTTGTAATTTGATTTTATTAAAAACCGATTTTTAATTACAAAATAAACGTGCAAGTCACATCACTACAAATTGTAATGGCCGCGGCTTGTTTGGCGTTATCGCGATAACTTCAGTTTCGATTTACGAAAATTACCAAATTACCACTGAAATCTTGACCAAAAATACGCGAAACTGATAGTTTAGTATTTTTAGTTTATTATAAACTGTAATGGCTGCAGTACAAGGCGCTCCGGGTAACAAAAATTGGCCGGCAAGGCCCGGTATTCAACATCAGAATAGCCAAGGGCCTCCTCCGAGTATGACTTTAAATCGGACAATTAACTTATATCCGCTGACTAATTACACGTTCGGGACCAAGGAGCCTCTATTTGAGAAGGATGCCTCGGTTCCCGCCAGGTTTCAGAGGATGCGGGAAGAGTTCTCGAAAATCGGCATGAGGAGGTTAGTTTTTGACAAGATTTTAACTGTTGTATTGTCTCATTGGCATAGTACTGTCCGCACGACCTTACTTAGCTGGACAGAAGTTAGTCAGTGGCTGCTAGAAAGGGAGGATCCTCCAATCAGACCATACTACTTGGTCTGGTTGGAGGATCCTCCCTTTTTAATGGAGAGCGCCCCTAAGGCGACTCTGACCATTCCATCTCATTCTTTCTTTCAATAAATGTGCTCCATCATAGACTGCATCATCGCTTAGATGTGACATTCAATATTATTATTGTTGCCGTTTCCTCATACACAGTCATATTAGTCGAGTTAGTGTGATAGCTGTGTGGATGGATGTCGTCTCTGTTCCACTATCATCTTATTATGATAGAAAATTGTAGACTATACTTAATTGTGTCATAATTGATTTGAACAACTTCATTCAAATATACAAGCCATGACACTTTGACGGGTTGGCAATTTATCAGCTTGACACAGGTATGCACGCTAATAGAGCTAATAGGCTTCTGATTGACCAAAACAAGCTATCTCCCTCTTACAGGTCAGTGGAAGGAGTGTTGCTAGTCCACGAACATGGTCTACCACATGTTCTGCTACTGCAGCTTGGAACTGCATTCTTCAAGCTGCCCGGTGGAGAATTAAATCCTGGAGAGGTGAAGAATTTTGTATTTTTTTTCAAGTTACCTGGTTACTCTGGGCGACTATGTTAGTCCCATGGGAGATTGCAAATAAGCAGGGTTATAATAATAATTTCTGACTTATTTATTCAATATTTATTCAAAACTTTCTCTCAAAACTCAACAAAGTTGAATAGAAAAATAATGTTTTGTCTTAAATGGTGCATGGTGGTAGAAAAAACTGTTTCTGGTGAAAATTTTCACCAGGAACAGTTTTTTCTACTACCAAAAAATTTTTTCTGACAAAATGACTTTCATTTTGTCTGAATACATTTTAGTAGTGCTTGTGTATTTATTTCCAAAAAAATATTAAATTTTTGGAAATGAATACACCAGCACAAATTTATTATGAAATCCATCAAAACTTGAGATTTGGGGGCTTTCAGTCCCCTAGCCCCTCTTTAAAAAAGAGTGTTATTAGTATTACCATCTTCATATATTTCACTACAGGATGAAATTGAAGGTCTGAAGAGGCTACTGACTGAGACCCTTGGCAGGCAGGACGGAGTCAAACAGGAGTGGCTCATCGAGGATACCATTGGTAAGTTACATTATTAGCAAGTTGCATGTCTAGTCTTATGTTTTGTGAGACAAGTTAGTATTATACAGGTTTTGTTCATGTTTATTTCGAATTGTAATATAATAACAGTACAATAAAACAAACACAAACTCCGCTTTATACTAATAACATAGATTCGCTTTCAATCTCATGATTTTATAGCAAAAATTAATACTAATAAATACAGGGTAAAATTAAAACCAATGCGGATATTTTAGGAGGTGAAAGTACTCATGAATAGGATCAACTTGTATTATGGGACCGACACTGAAATATGAAAAAAAAAAATCAGCTGTTCCATGCATTTTGATAGTGTTGTAGTTCATTTTAGTAGGGAATGGCTGATTTTTTTTTTCATATTTCAGTGTCGGTCCCATAATAATAGTTGAACATATTCATGAGTACTTTCACCTCCTAAAATATCCGCACTGGTTTTAATTTTACCCTGTATAATAAAGCTGAAGAGTTTTTGTTTGTTTGATTGTTTGTTTAAACGCGTTAATCTCTGCAACTACCAGTCGGCTTTGAAAAATTCTTTTTGTATGTGATAGCCAGATGCATGAGGAATTGTATAGGTTATTTAACATCACGCTACGACCCTTAGGAGCCGAGCAAAGGGGGTGAAACCGAAGCGAACAGCTAGTATCTGACAAATCCTAAATAATAACTCATATTATTTCCTTTACAGGTAACTGGTGGCGTCCAAACTTCGAACCGCCTCAATACCCATACATACCTCCGCACATAACGAAACCAAAAGAGCACAAGCGCCTCTTCCTAGTTCAACTACAAGACAGAGCTCTATTTGCGGTGCCTAAGAACTACAAGCTTGTAGCCGCACCGCTGTTTGAGTTGTATGACAATGCACAGGGGTATGGACCGATCATATCCTCGCTATCTCAGAGTTTGTGCCGGTTCAATTTTGTGTACATGTGAAGTTTTTAGCATATAACTGGTGTTTGTTTAAATAGTGTAAAAGTTTTAGTGGTGTTGCTAAGTTAAGTTTATCATCTAATCCAGGTTAACTGCGTACCTAACACACTTCTGTTGACAATTCAAAAAGATATATGCCCGAGTGGGTGTTCCCCGACAGTTATAATCTGTGTGTGTTCAAGTCGCGAGTGAATCGGTTTCTTCTAGGCAAGCGTGCTCCATCGTAGACCGCGTCATCGCTTAAAATCAGGCGAGGTGGCGGTCAAACGCAAGCTTATCTACTATATAAAAATAAGTCGGGTTTTCCTTCCTGACGCTATAACTCCAGAACGGATGAACCGATTTCCACGGTTTTGCATTCGTTGGGAAGGTCTCGGGCTTCGTGACGTTTATAGCAAAGAAAATTCAGAAAAGCGGGAAAATCTGGTGGCGAAACGGAGTTCGCCGGGTTTGCTAGTTATTAAATAAAAACAACCGATTTGTGTCCCTATATGGATAATCAGATGATAAGCCTCTGTGAATTCTTTGGCATTCCATTTCTTAATTATTCTTTCATCACTCAAGATATTTGCATTATTTAAACAAGCTGACAGTGTATGTAATAAAAATAGATTTAATAAGTGGGTGAGAATGTGTGTGTGACATAGGTTAATATCATTAATACAATGGTTGAACCCAACACTTGTCCAGGTTTTTTTGTGACCTTTGCCAATCTATGTAAAATATATCTCAGTAAAACGGTCTCTCAAGAAATTGAATAAAGCATTCGTCTTTTTTATAAAACCGCTAGCACAAAATTTTTAGTTTTGTCATCTAACAACAATTTTAAACTTAAATTTTTTGAGCTACCTCCTAAGAAGAATATTGATTTTTCACACTTAATTTTTCTTTTAAAGACAGTTTGTGTTTAATAAGAACACCCTGTATTATTCATTCACCCTTTATAAGGACATGTAATGTTAGTTTTTAAGTGAAATTTACAAAAAAATGACATTGACCTCCCATTTCAGATGCGTTTTATTTATTTGTACCTCAAGAAAGAAGATTGTTTCCTAGTTATAAGTGTAATCTAAATATTTATTAACCCCTTAGTACCTACTATGACACATCGAGCCGAATTTACGCGACGTAATAACGCCTGCAATTTAACTCAAGTATACACATAGGTGGAAATTACGTCGCGTTGTCGTAACGCAAAATTTCCGTCACGCGTAATTTCCGCGACGCGTCTCAATGTATTTTGTATAACAATTTACGACGCGTAATTTACGGCAACTCTGAAGCGTAAAGTTTGCCGCTCAATTTCAGTGACGTAATTTCGGCAGATGTTTAACCTTTATTGATAAAAACATGTCGTTAAACACTTTATAAATGCCTATACTTGTCGTTTTTATGTTAATGAAAAGTATAGGTAACATCATTTCAGTTACCTCTATAAGATTGTGACTTTATTGTTTCATATTAGCAGTAGAAATAATGAAGACTGATCTATTCTGTGATCTTAGCGGCTGTGATATTCTAGTCTTAATATTATAATATACAGCGTATGTTAATTTATCAATATCCTAGAGTGTCCTCATTTGATTGCTAAAAATGTGGGCAATAAATCTATGTATGTTTTAACAAAATGCTTCATTAAGAGATCGAAAATAATAGACAAAAAAATATGAAAAAAAATATTTTCGCATAGTTTTTTTGTGATTTGTCGGTAAAATTGATCGTATTGAATACTATTAAAGACTCCGGTGACCGAACACACTGTAAATGGCAGTTAGCTCGTTCTCTATATTATTTTTGTAGCACACAACTGTCAACTTTAGGTACATACACACTAAGCCGAATTCTGAATGACAAAACCTATGGAAACTGAACTATGTGCAATGGAATTAAGGTTCCTAAACAAAGCATGTTTATTAAAATGTTTTGAAAATATTTATGAAAGAAGAAATGTTGTCATCAATTCTAACATTCACAACAAGGTTACACAGTTATAATGTATTATACTGTATGGTATAAATTACGTACTATTTGTTTAGTCATGAAATAAGATACAATATTATAAAAAAGTTGATAATTCTAGGTTCTAAAACATTGAAAATGTACGATAATTATGTGATATTATTTAAATTCAGAGCCATCTAGGAAAGAAAACATAAATAACTAAACTGTATTTGAAATACCTACTTAATATTAGAAATTTTAACAAACCCTATTTACATATTTAATCAACCTATTTTGACTTCTATTGTGACTTTTGAATTGTTAAGGAGTCGGTCAATTAGTCAGCGAGATGAAGCTAGATGCCCGTTCCATGTAACAGGAAATGGCTTGTAGAGTTGAAGAGTGTGGTAATAACAATGTAAAATTTTGTTAATTATGAATGACTGACAAAAATAGTATAAATTTTTTACGCAGGTACCTGCTATAAATATTTTTCTATGTATGCAATGTGAGCAAGTTTCAAATACAAGATGTAGAGAAAGATGCATTTAAATTTTAATTTTTTAATGCAAACGTGTGGTTTATAATTTATAACAATTATAACAGAGCTTATAATATTTGAATAGTCCCAAAATATGCAACCTGTTGTGCAATATAATAGCTTACAAAAGCGTTTTAGCGTGTACCTCAAAAGGAACAAGCGGAACCCGTGTAGGATCACTTTGTTGTCCGTTTGTGTAGACCTTTTTAGGGTTCCGTACCAAAATGGTAAAAAAGGAACCCTTATGGTGCGACTTCGTCTGTCTGTCACACCTGTTTATTTCAGCAACTACTTATGCTATCGACTTGAAATTTGGAACAGTTATAAAGAATAATTGTTCAACTTTATTGCAAATGAAAAAAAAACAAAAATATTTTTATTTTCATTGCAAAAGGGGCCGGAGTGGGGGTCCTAAATTTTAAAGTGGGGTTATTAGGTCAAGTGACATATCATATGAAAGGGCTTGATCTGCACATTTCAAAATATATTTTCATTTTATTTTATGTCTCACAGTTTTCGACATATGATGAAAAATGTCCAAAAAAATACCATTCCCCCCCCCTTATCTCCGAAGTTTGCGGGGCGAAAAATCTGAAATAATTAGGGTTGATAGGAGTTGACCCAAATATGGCACCAAAAATAAAACGATGTTCCTAACTAGTACAGTTTTTTCAAAATCATCAAAATTCCTTCACAAACAATCTTAGTTATGCGGTCCGGATTTATTCACTTTATACGTCCAAAACTGATACGGAACCCTCGGTGCGCGAGTACGACTCGCACTTGGCCGGTTTTTTAGGAAAGGGTAGAGATAGGTATTAAGTAAATATCAAATACGAAGGTCTATGGTCCCTTGGAAGCCTACAAAATCGAGCTTCTAAGTCGACTCAATCAAAACATACGGCCATTTACCTACTTATGTCACATATTTGTATGTAATTGGTAATAGCGCCATCTATGAGTACATAGTTGAACCATTGTCTTGTTATTGATAAATTTAAGTATAGACATCGAGTTTTTCGACGGCGACGTACATGCAACTCACGTAGTGCAACTTGTTAAGGTTCCGTACCTCAAAAGGAACAATGGAACCCTTATAGGATCACTTTGTTGTCCGTCTGTCACCGGACCATAAGTGGAGCCATCTGCTCATAGATGGCGCCACAGAAGTATGCAGTAGCGCCATCTATGATCAAGATATGATATATCTACTATGGTGTAACAGCGGCATAGATGGCGCTATTGCATATTTCGGAACCCTTAGGGCGCGAGGCCTATACTTGCACTTGTCCTGTTAATTTTTTATAAAATTGACAAAAAAATCGTCATGTCTTTGCAATATCATGGCCTTATTTACCTACATAATAAATAGATTTTTATACCTACACGCAAGCGACTCATGAAAAAAATACTAAATTAAATTTTAAATTAAATTTTCACAATGCATCCATAAAATTTTAACGTTAAATCCGCTGAAGGGAATCGATAAGATTTTGATAATAAATACAGTTTGTTTTAAACAATGCGTTTGTTCGTTTTCTTTATTTTCGTTTGTATTCGTTGCGGGGAATGCAAATTGTGGAGTAGAGGGGTCGTTCATTACGCCATCAATAAGAAAGATTATGGTATGGGGATTATAAATGTATATTTTTGCGAATTTTAAACATGTTAAAGCCATGTTATGCTTATTTAACGTTATTAAATATACAGGGTGGCAGGTTAAATAGTGGAAATATTTTAAGGGTTCATTGTACTCATCATTATATATGAACAACTTTTACTATGGGACCAACCCTGAAATCGCGAAAAAAAAAACAGCTGTTCCATATACAGGGTGGCAGGTAGACAGTGGAAATATTTTAAGGGGTCATTGTACTCATCATTATGAACAACTTTTACTATGGGACGAACCCTGAAATCCATACATTTATTATTATTTTTTTTATTATTATTTCCTTTATTTCAGGCAACTTGGCCCATAGTAAAACTAATACATATATAAATATACAACTATAAACTAATACATATTATTATATAAAACTATTGTACACGAAGTGACGGCGTCGTGTTGCGCTGCGTGGTGTCTCGTAGCCTCCCGCGGAATCGCCGATACACGACACCCTTCGGCCAAAACTCTTCTTTGAGAAAGGTCTCGATATGATGAGTCGGAACTCGCACCACAAACGATTTGAAATTTGTGTTGTGGCGCGACTCCAACTTCTCGACCCTCAAAGTCCAGTTGGTCTTCACCCGAACATACTCCACTATCTCCTCAAACTTCGTGGAGTGATGTAGTCTCGACACGTACAGCAGCGTCGTTGGTGTTGCTGGACGCAGCAGCATGTTAGGTCCCGCCAGCGCGGTACCGCACTGGTTTCGACAAGGAGGCTTCTTCTTCTTCTTCTTCTCCACCTTGATGAAGCCATCCTTGTCACACGTGTCCTTCTCTGGACATTTATGTTCACATAACTCAACAAAATGTATGGAACAGCTGATTTATTTTTCGCGATTTCAGGTTTGGTCCCATAGTAAAAGTTGTTCATAATTATGAGTACAATGACCCCTTAAAATATTTCCACTGTTTAACCTGCCACCCTGTATAAAAGATTTTCAAAAACAACACACAGGCGGGGTTTGAACTCGCGACCTTCTGCCTCACCGTGCCATCGTTCTAACCAACTAAGCTACAGTGTCATGGTGCTACGGTGAGGCAGAGGGCCCGGGTTATAACGTAAGTATGCCATTCTAGCTCAGTATTGGTTGCTGCAATTGTCTAATACTTCGGCGGTATCTAGTCGGAGCGCAGCGGAGACCAATCGTTAATCTATGGACCTTTCCTTAGGCGAAGTGTCCACTAGCAAGAAAAGCGGAAGTTGACTTGCGCAAGCGACTTCTCGAACAACAAGTCAACTTGCACGAGCGTTTACACGTTGGAAGTCGCTTGCGCAAGTCAACTTTCGCAAGTTTTATTGCTAGTGGACACAGTGGCGTAGCTACCTTGGGTGGCACCCGGTGCGGAAGTTGGTGGTGTCGCCCATCCAAAGTAAAAAGCAAGATCGCGAGTATGGGACGGGGAATCCCCCACGACAGCGTCAGGCTCTTTTGCGGGAATCCCCGAATTATACATAGAGCTGAGCTAGTGCTAGTGGAGGAAACCCCGAAAAAGAAAATTTTGTGCTAGCGATTTATTATTTTTTTGATTGTTAAAGTTGAGAGACCGGGTGGGTGTCACCCCAGTAAAGGTGACACCCGGTGCGGCCCGCCCCCGCTGCCCCCCTTTGCTACGCCACTGACTGTGGACACTTCGCCTTGCAAAAGGCAAATAACAACTCGATTACTTGTAGACCCTCACTCCCAAGACATCATTGTATCCACATTCGAGCAGATAGAGCGAGAGGTCTGCGTGAAATTCTTCAACACACCACTGAACTACAGCGCCACGGACAATGAGAAGATCCTCTATGTCGCCAACCCAGACAAACGGAAGAACTGTCCACCGGAACCGTATCATTATGATAAATCTATCGTGGTAAGTGTTCTACTATGCTATTTATCAGAAATTTTTTTCGTCATCGAGATCGATCGAGCGAATACCAATCGTCGTCGTCAATTGCCCACGTTGAGTAGTTCTAACCAGGCGCGGTCGCAGCTGAAATCTGTATGGGGCGGGGGCATACCGATTAATGCCGACATCCACATGCTTTGACCGCGTTCGTAACCGGACATTTTTGGGGGAGGGGGGATCATGACCTGCAGTGCGATTCTGTAACCATCTCACCGTGAAAACTTAGGTGAAGCGAGCGTGGAGTGAGCTGTCAATAGTGTCAATTCTTAGCAAAAATAAACTCACTTCACCTAAGTTTTCACGGTGAGATTTTCACAGAATCGACCGGCTGTACGAGTGTCGGGTCGTAGCGTGATGGCCTATAACCTTCCATAAGAATTGGGCTATTAAAATATAAATAATAATAATAATATCAGCCCTGTATAGAAACTGTCCCACTGCTGGGCACGGGCCTTCTCTCAGAATGAGAGGGGATAGGCCGTAGTCCACCACGCTGGCCAAGTACGGGTTGGCAGACTTCACACACCTTCAAGAACTTTATGGAGAACTCTCAGGCATGCTGGTTTCCTCACGATGTTTTCCTTCACCGTTAAAGCAAGTGATAATTAATTTTTAATACGCACATGACTTCGAAAAGTTAGCGGTGCGTGCCTCGGGATCGAACTCGAACCATTCGCCGTGGGAGGCACATGGTTAAACCACTAGGGTATCACTGCAATTTTCTTATATTTCAAATTCAATGCTAAAAGATTATTCACATCCGACTGGTAGTTCCAGAGATTAGCGCGTTTAAACAAACAAACAACAAAAACTCTTCGACTTTAATAAACGAGTATTAGTATTTAGTATAACCTATCAACAGAATAATAAACTGAAATATCTACTAATCGACTTTTGTACTGTATCCATACCTATTTTCGCAACATTTCGCAGGACATGCCGATAGGTTACAAATGTCTGAACAACCGGGATATATCCAGGATCGTCGTTGACATGCTACGAGCCAGTATCGAGATCCCAGGTAAGTGTCTACCTAATTTTTATCTGCCTAAACATTCAATTCATATCACATACCTACCTACCTACTAGCTGTTCCCTGCGGTTCCACCCCCGTTGCTCGGCTCCTAAGAGTCATAGCGTGATGTTAAATAGCCTATACTATTCCTCATGAATCTGGCTACTATAGAAAAAGAATTTTTCAAATCCGACTGGTAGTTACAGAGATTAGCGCGCTCAAACAAAAAAAACTCTTCAGCTTTAAAATATTTGTAGGTATAGATGAGACACCGAGCCGTTATCTACTAAAATTTTCTTAAATGGGAAATCTAATAACACTTCTTGACCCGGGAATCGAACGGAGGACCTCACACTCAGCAGTCGCGCTTCCCACACGGGTACAATCTACTGATGTGGCGACATGTCACAAACATCGAGGTTTCTGGGCTGTTTCTAAGTTAAAAACCTTCCGGAATCAATTCTCTTAATAGATGGTTGGGTAGTTTATAAGAACTAAACGGACACGAAAAGCGATCTTCATTTTATACTGTAAGCTCGGATCATAGAAACAAGGGAGATGTGCCAAGGCGCTATCGAGCTTGATGCCTGATTTTGAGCAAATTGCTCATATTAAAAAAACCGGCCAAGTGCGAGTCGTACTCGCGCACCGAAGGTTCCGTATCATTTTTGGACGTATAAAGTGAAAAAATCCGGACCGCATAACTAAGTTTGTTTGTCAAGGAATTTCGATGATTTTGAAAAAACTGTACTAGTTAGGAACATCGTTTTATTTTTGGTGCCATATTTGGGTCAATTCCTATCAACTCTAATTATTTCAGATTTTTCGCCCCGCAAACTTCGGAGATAAGGGGGGGGGGAATGGTATTTTTTTGGACATTTTTCATCATATATCGAAAACTGTGAGACATAAAATAAAATATATTTTGAAATGTGCAGATCAAGCCCTTTCATATGATATGTCACTTGACCTAGTAACCCCACTTTGAAATTTCGGACCCCCACTCCGGCCCCTTTTGCAAAGAAAATAAAAATATTTTTTGATATTTTTCATTAGCAATAAAGTTGAACAAGCATTCTTTATAACTGTTCCAAATTTCAAGTAGATAGCATAAGTAGTTGCTGAAATAAGCAGGTGTGACAGACAGACAGACAGACGAAGTCGCATATAAGGGTTCCTTTTTTACCATTTTGGTACGGAACCCTAAAAACGTACGCGCTGGCGACGAACCAGCACGATCGATGGTAGGTATAAATACAGTGTTTTAGTTTAGTGCTAGTGTTGAGTGACGATTAACAGTGTTAGATTGAGGGTGTGCGGAATGTTTAATGCGTGGGAGATCTTTTTATTCACAAGGAGCGCTTAATTATGCGCGTAATTGTGTCGGAAAATGTACTAAAAGTGGCATCAGTTGTTCCGGCCTACTAATGTGCTATGATGGCATATCTCCTTGTTTCTATGATCTGAGACTGTAAGTATTCTTTGTTCACAGTTAAACCAAACAGCAACGATTTGATAAGGAAATTTCAAGAACAGGTATCTATCTATCAGCTCACTTGAATATTCTGTAACACAATTTTTAGGGATCCGTACCAAAATGGTAAAAAAGGAACCCTTATTATAGTTTCGCTAATATTGCGATTGTCACAACCGTAACATGGCACAACCGTACCCAGTCTACCCTACTTAATATGTACACACATCAAAAGTATCTAGGGATCAACATATATTTTTGCAATAACTTTTCTCCTGATTGATATTAATTAAAATTTTCTTTAAGGATTCATCAAATAAAGTGTTTTCGTTTGTCACAGTAACGATAAACCAAGTCACCTTTGCATTAATAAAGAAATTTGCCATTTTCCTAATAAAGGGATTTTTGACATTTGAACCACTAACATTAAAGTTCGAAAAAAAGACTGAAATAACAGTTTTCTTTAAAATTTTATTGGGTAACTTAAACAATTAATAATCCGTGTTTCTACCGCGAACACTAACAACACAAGAACATCGGTTTGGCATACTCAAAATGAGTTCATCCAAATCACGCTGTGGAATGGCCGCCCATGTTCGTTGCAACAACAAAAAAAGGTCTTCTTGCGACTGGATACCCTCCATATTCGGCAGAGCTCTTCTCTGTAGCATATCCCATGCATGCTCAATCGGGTTCAAGTCTGGCGACTGAGCAGGCCAGGGCAGGACATTGATGTTAGCTGCGGCGAGAGTCTGTCTTACAACTCTTGCGGTGTGCGGTCGTGCATTATCATGCATTAACTGAAATAAGGGACCGATTTGCACTTGTAGAGGAACGATGACGTCTGATACAATCGTCTCAGCATAAATTTGAGCGTTGAAGTTGCCTCTGATCCAAATCAACTCAGTTCTTCCGCCGATCCAAATACCCGCCCATACCATGATGGTTCCACCACTATAAGGATGGACTTCCTGGCAGGATTTTAATCGCTGTTGGCGTCCAGGGGTTCTCCAGTGTCGTATACGTCTTGTATCCGGTCTCATACCAAAACGAGACTCATCAGAAAAGCACACGAAACGCCATTGTTCTTCTGTCCAATTTCTGTGTTCAAGAGCCCATTGATATCGAATCCTACGATTGTGCATTGCTATAGGTGGTACCCGTAGCGGTCTTCGGGAATGAAGGTTCACTTCATGCAAGCGGTTTCTGACTGTTTGGTCGCTAATTAAGTTCCCTGAAGAGTGATGAAGCCTCACGGCTAACATCATGGCGGTTATTGTTGGAGCTCTTCGAGTTAAGATTTGAATGTATCGGTCTTGTCTCCGTGTGGTGCAGCGATACCGTCCTCCATGGCGCTCAGCCACGGTACCAGTGCTTCGGTAACGTGTCCAAAGTCGACTGATAACACTCTGACTTGTATTCAGAGCTAAAGCTACAGTACGTTGCCGGGAACCAGCTTCTATCATTCCCACGGCTCTGAGCATTTCTTCCCTGCTTAAATGACGTCGCCGCTCCATAATAACGTTGGTTTTAATCAGTAGTAGGGAAACAGTAGCACTAATAATGTCTTCAATGCGTTGTATGTTTTTATAGGGAAAATATTGACAGCTTATTTTCATCTTTTACTCGAATTTGATTGAGAGTTCCTGATTCAAATTATGAAATGCACCAAAAAGGATCCATATAAATTTATAAAATCATAAATTTATTACAAAGCCACATCTCAATCTCAAGAAATCCGCATAAAAATGCTTGATCCCTAGACACTTTTGATGTGTGTATGTAGGTTCAATAGGTAAACGTTGAAATGTAATATTTATCCCCTCCACTAGAACGCCGACTCAAACAGCGCTACCCTGCTCCCAGCATCAGACCGAAACTTCATTAACGCACACTACCTCGAGGAATGCGGAGATCTAATCCAGAAACCAGTGGACGCTCGACGGTCTACCGGAGGAACCATGGAAGTCACAGCGGATAACAAGCTGTTTTATGAGGGAAAGCTGTGGCCCCTTGGCATTGTCATGTATGGAGTTGATAAGAGGGCACGTACGTAGATTTGCCTAGCTTTCCTCAATTTTTAAACCGACTTCGAAAAAAGTTCTGCATTCGACCCGTTTGTATGTGGGTATGTTTCTCAGAAACTACTAAACCAATTTTATTTGGTTTTTTTTTTTTATTATTATTTATTTAAATCACAAAGTTACAGATTTATACACTTATTTAACTGCATAGCAATTTGTCGGCAGTAGGTTCTCGTGGATTTAAGGTTAAGAGGAGGCTTTGCTATAAACGTCAAATTTAGATTGAATATTTAAGGAGTAAGAGAGGTCCTATACTAGTAAAATTTATATATATGATAGTTCACCATCAGATCTATTTTTGCATCGGACAGAAACACGATAGCATGAAATTTACTCGATAAAAAAAAATCATGAAGTTGCGAAAAAATATCACATTTATTGGATTTTTCATGGACGTGGTGCAAATAACTACGACAAAGACTATATAAATAACATCGCAATTATTTAATCTATCTTTGCATCGGAAGTTTTTTTTTTAAATTGTTTACTTTAAGAGAAAATCCAGTAAAACTGCTTTGGCGCTTATGACAATTTTATTTGACTAAGTTGATATATTGCATCTCTTTTTGATGTGATCTTTTTGCATAAATCTGTTTCATCGATCAGACGGCGTTCCGCCGTACAGGCGTGAGGTCTATGCCACTTTGACAGCCGATGACAGTTATGCCGTCGCAAACAGAAAAAAATGTAAATTAAAATTACGTAGATATTACTCAATAAACTTAAATGTTATAAGTAAAAGTCGACACATTTAATTGTCAATCATTGAAATAATCGCCACAAGGGAGTATAAATACTGTGTAAATATACGAAACTTGACCAAAATTGTTGTTCGTTGGAAAATTACGTATAAACGCTATTATAATGCAATACAGAACCATAAACACGAGTGAAAAAATAGGAAATTAAAGAAGGTGGCTAAACGGCTAAGGTATGTCTACAGTTTAATTCATTTAATCAATTTAATAAAATAATTATGTTTGGTTCTATGAAATCATATCATGACGTCATTGGGGACTTTGTTGAGTGACCATGGAATATGTAAAATAATTAGAAACTTTTTTCAACGACTTGAATGGCGACTCTTTTCCAACACGTTTTTTTTACTCCAACCACGGGGTCTCATCAGGAACAAAGGAGTATTTGTTCAAATAACTCTTAATAGATAGCGTTAATTATATGTATCGATTTGTTATTGAAGTTTGTATAAAATATACTTAGAACATGAAAAAATAGACAAAGTAAATATTTGTTCAAATAAAAAAAAAATCATTTAGGCATGAAAAAATGTATAGTCCCTAGACCGGTTTTTGGGTTCCGTACCAAAAAGGTAAAAAAGGAACCCTTATGGTGCGACTTCGTCTGTCTGTCTGTCTGTCACACCTATTTATTTCAGCAACTGTACTAATGCTATCGACTTGAAATTTGGAACAGTTATAAAAAATGCTTGTCCAACTATATTGCAAATGAAAAAAGTCAAAAAATATTTTTATTTTCATTGCAAAAGGGGCCGGAGTGGGGGTCCAAAATTTCAAAGTGGGGTTACTAGGTCAAGTGACATATCATATGAAAGGGCTTGATCTGCACATTTCAAAATATATTTTCATTTTATTTTATGTTTCACAGTTTTCGACATATGATGAAAAATGTCTGAAAAAATACCATTCCCTCCCCTTATCTCCGAAGTTTGCGGAGCGAACAATCTGAAATAATTATGGTTGATAAGAATTGACCCAAATATGGCACCAAAAATAAAACGATGTTCCTAACTAGTACAGTTTTTTCAAAATCATCAATATTCCTTGACAAACAAACTTAGTTATGCGGTCCGGTTTTTTTCACTTTATACGTCCAAAAATGATACGGAACCCTCGGTGCGTGAGTACGACTCGCACTTGGCTGGTTTTTTTGTATGAGATGAGGCAGCTGTACGTTTAGTATTGTATTATCTGTGTTCCAACTAAATTTTAATCCAGGTCGCACAGTGACGCCACTAATTGCGTGAGTCTGCTGACAAATTCGCAAGTAACAAGAGTTTTAATACAAGTGTATAATTTTGATCGGACAACGCTCTCGCACGACTATAACGTATTAATAATAGGTCTTTACCTATGAAATTGCCGTTTTGTATGAAAAAATTAAAACTAATTTTTTTCATGTATTTTTTATTTGTATTAATCGAAGTAATCACCCATGCAATCAATGCATCTTTGCCAATGCAGTGGCAGTTTATTGATGCCCTTCTTAAGGAAATCAGCTGGACGGGAGGCAACAAAAGCTTCAAAGGCATTTTGTACTGCCTCTCGGGTATTGAATTTTTTTCCCGCCAAGAAGTTATCCAAATTCTGGAAAAAGTAGTAGTCTGTAGGCGCAAGGTCTGTTGAGTAGGGCGGATGACGGAGAGCTTCCAACCCCAGTTCTTGCAACTTGGAGACCGTCTGCTGTGCAGTATCAGGTCGCGCGTTGTCGTGCAGGAGCAGTGGAGACGAGCGATTGACCAATGCTGGTTGGAGATGTGCCAGCTTCTTCATCATTGTGTTCAGTTCTTCACAGTACACATCTGCAGTAATGCTCACCCCGTTTGGTAAGAAGCTGTGATGAATCACACCGGCGCTAGACCACCAAACAGTGACCATCACTTTTCTAGGGGTAAGTTTTCGTTTAGGGCATTGTTTAGGTGCTGAAGCAGGATCCAACCAACTTGCTGAGCGCTTGCGGTTATCAAACAGAATCCATTTCTCTTCGCAGGTAACAATGTGGTTCAAAATTCCTTCATTTGTGTGTCTGTTGAGCAGTGCAAGGCACGTCTCGACGCGTACTTCGCGCTGGCGATCATTGAGTTCGTGGGGCACCCATTTGTCAAGCTTTTTTACCTTGCCAATTTGACGCAAATGGACCAATATTGTTTTGACGCTAACGTCGAAAGCTGCTGCTAATTCAGCCGTAGATTGTGTATCATCAGCTTCCACAATCACCTTTAATTCGTCATTGTCAACCAAAGTCTTCGGACGACCGCGAGGTTCATTTTTCAGGTCGAAATTTCCAGAACGGAAGCGAGCAAACCAATAACAGGTGGTGCGTTGGTTTGTAGTGTTAGCTCCGTAAACGACGTTGATGTTGCGTGCCGCTTGTGCGCGTTGCTGCCACGACGGTACTCGTATTCCATAATTACTCGAATTTTTAACGTATCCATGATGACGAAAAAGATTGAAATGCGATGAAAATGTAACACTAATCAATAAACAAATGACTACTTTTGGAAAAAAAAAAACATGTTTTTAAAATAAAATTAATTTGAAATTAGAATTCTTAGCCAAACAAAAATTATTTTGATTTGAAATGGCCAGTACTGCAGAACGGCAATTTCATAGGTAAAGACCTAATATAAGCTTTAGCTTATTATTTTTCTAATCGCTCTTTTATTATTTTTCTCAAATCATTACAAATGTTATAAATACGCGGCTGTAATCGTGGTAATCTGGATTAGTATACAGGGTGGCAGGTTAGACAGTGGAAATATTTTAAGGGGTCATTATGAACAACTTTTACTATGGGACCAACCCTGAAATCGCGTAAAAAAACAGCTGTTCCATACATTTATGTTCACATAACTCAACAAAATGTATGGAACAGCTGATTTTTTTTTCGCGATTTCCTGGTTGGTCCCATAGTAAAAGTTGTTCATAATGATGAGTACAATGACCCCTAAAATATTTCCACTGTTCAACATGCCACCCTGTATATTATATTATTATCGCGTGCATCCATATGACGTTATAAGAAGTGTATCACTTTGGGAGTATAACATGATGTTCAATAATAAGCTTTGTAATAAAACAAGTTTAAACGGATTAAACCGCGTCAAGAATATGCGCTCCACAAAGTCTGCAGTGTATGAACATGCCCTAGGTCAGGGATGGCGAACCAATGGCACGCGTGTCAAGAGTGGCACGCGACAGAAAAAACTGGGCACGGGAACAACATAAGTTGCATTAACATTTTCAGTATCTTTACAATAAAACAGATCTACAGTGCTTATAACATTATTGATTTGTGTTATAACTGTCTTTAATTAGGTAAGGATTTTTATTTTCCTTACTTTTTTATAATATAGCACGGCGTAGCCATAATTTTTTTCTTTTTCTACTTAGTGTGGCACGCAGTTATAAAAAGGTTCGCCATCCCTGCCCTAGGTAACCTCTACCATTTTCTACGCTTTGATCAACCTCAAATTCTCGCAAAGGATAACCGATATGTGCCTAGAATGCTTCGCGAGGCTATTGAAATAAAAAAAACATCCTAATTTTAATAGAGAAGATGGTTGGCAAGTACCACCTGTTTGGAACCCTGTTCTTAAAATAATCAGGTCCCAATCGTCACATCTCACTGCGAAACATCAAGACACCGTAAGCGATTATGTGTATCGAAACGAATATGAATCGAATAATATCGATTATAATAAAAAAATCTTGTGCGGGTAGATTTAAAATCATTTTTGTATAAATAATAGCAGTCATAGTCATGACGCCTACCAGCCCAGTCGTCCTGCGACCTTAACGCTGCAAAGTGTTCGAAACGTCAGTAAAATCAATAATACACGTGATTAAATCCGTTTAAACTTGTTTTATTATAATGTGTAGTAATCGCGAAAACCTATGATATTATTAATAAGATTTGTTTTACTCTTCAATTATGTCACGCTTTGATATTAGAGTAGACACGAGAGTTCATGAGACTATTAGTTTAACAATTTATCTACAGTTAGAAAGATATTGCGTATCGGACATGACAAATTTTAATTTAAATAGGGTCATACGGTCATACTACTCTTTCAGGAGATGCTTTATATTCAGGTTAAAATGTAGGTACATTACCCACGTATGTACTTACCACTATACTATAAAACTATTTTCTACATATACTATGTTTACGGAAATCGTCACGTACACCTCAAAATCAGGTAACTACCAAATTTCAAATATTTTGGTGTCACGTGATTGCGTATAAAATCTACTATTTGTACTTATCAAACAAAGCTGAATCTGTCTATTTTCTGTTTTTTCTGAAAATTGGTTATAGTAGAAGAAATCTGTTCAATTGCTTTTCTCTTGCATATAAATACATCATCTATCAGTGACCTACTTTTGTGCCGAATAGTCGGCAGTCTGGTCAGAGACGTTGACTGAGGTGTTGTTGCTGTTTCTCCAGTTCTCCAGTCGTATCGCTGTTCCTAAGGCCCGACAGCCGCCCAACCCAAAATCGACATTTAGGTATTGTGTAATGTGTTATAACAAACTTTGTATTAGTACCTACTCAGTAGTTGATGTATAATTTGAGATTTTATTGTAACTTCACTGGCTTACAGTTCTATTCTTCGTTGGGTCTGTTCGTAAGCTGAATTTAAATAAAATGTACTTTTTATACGGGTTTACACTTAGCTGTAAATAATATAATATGAAACTTATAAAAGATAAAAACATTTTTTTATTGTTATAATCAGTTAGTTGGTTCAGAATTTTTCGGTTCGATATTGGTTTCGTTTTTTGTATAATGCAGATTAATTATATTAATATCTTGAAACTACAAAAAATGCATTTACCTGATTTTGAAGTTATGCAACGGTAATAATTGTATTAATGTGTCACGTGTCACTTGGTTGCGTCGGAACATAGAGGGGAAGGTGCGGAAGTGGGGGTGAAATTGAATCGTGATGATTCTATTGCGCCCTCTTAAAGGTAATAAGGTTAAATCTAATAATTAAGGCAATAAGATTAAATCTAAGTTATTTTAAAAACTAAGGCTATGGGTCTGGGCAACGATTCCGTATGTGAATAGCGAATAGTTACCCACCAAACCATCGCAACTGCAAACAAGCACAACACTACAGATATTCTATTTCACGAAGTCCGTTGGGTTATGAATGTTGTAGGCGTGCATATATACAATGCTTTAGTGTGCGTAAGCGCGGCAGCGCTCAGTCACGATCTCGGTACACATTACACACACAACGAAAGTTAAACGGACTTCGTGAAATAGATTATCTGTACTAACACTCAGCAGTCCAACAAGCCGACGAGTATCATGAGACTATTTATGTATATGCACTCCAAAGTACCTACTCAGTATAAGGTAATCAAACTTAGTCCCACCACACTCACCGACCGACCGCGCCGCCGACCGACTGCAGCAACTATGGACACATCGAAAGGTAACATGTTTCCTCAGAACACTTTGACGCAACTGATTACTGCTGTAGGTAATTCATTTATTAATGTAGGTGTAATCCATCTTCTCGTTCGCTTACCATAATAACTTACCGTTGGGACATGTAGTTGCTTTTTCTTTGAAAGTCGCGGGTTGGGTAGTTATGTACTCGCTCATTTTTATGTATATTGATATTATAGGTATTGTTCCACAATCAATTTTGACAAGTAATCTACATGCTCTACATAATTAGGTATTTGACTGATTTTGGGAAATGGTTTATATTAATCTTCATTATATTATAAGCACACTACATTGATATTTCAGGGAGATCTACTGTATTTATCAATAAAAATCAGTGATAAAGTATAAATTTCCAAAACCGCTCCAAAAACGCTGTTTCTGCGGAAGTGACGTAACACGCTAGTAAACGAGCTTTGTCAACAAGACAGACGGTGCAGCTGAAATTAATTTCATCAATAAATCATTTTATTGGCTATAATGGCGTATATAAATGGTGTGTAGTTCCACAATGTACAAATACGTCTTTAAGCAGTCCATCATGATTCATGACACAAAAGAATTTATAGGTAATGTTTCTCAGTTTTTATCAACATAACCTAAAATGAGATTTCACAAAACTTCTGAATGATTATACAAAAGATTTGTAAATAAATATGTGGCAGGTAGGTACTTACACTGCTGTTTTTACATTTTTAAGTTCCGCAGCATAATAATCAGCGTTAGGTATTCTTAAAGAAAAGTGCAACCATAAATGCGTCTATCTTAGGTCGGTTGTATCAGCTTGCACAAAATTTGACTCCATTTTGAGATTCGATATGAATATTATGCCACTAGATAGAAGATTTCTATGAAAACAGCTTCAGAAATAGCTCTAAGATCAAATATAGCACCCAGAAAACATAAAACGCAAACTACAATCTGTCAAAGCCGTGCTTACTCCAGTGTTGCCAAGCTAGATTTTCATTTTACCCCAATGCCTGATTAATTTTACTCTAAAATCATAACTATTTATACAAAAATACCTGGCTAAAGTTTTGGTTTTAGATATACAATAAAACAAGTTCTTTCTTAATCAATGGTCATGTTTCACAATAAAAATATGCTGAATTTGTTTGTTTAACTCAAATTCAATTCAAATACTTAGGTACCTACATGTATTGCTTACCAAAAAGCCCATAAACTATAGTAATCATAACAACAATACGAAATCTAACCTTAAAATTTTGGAAGTGACTCCGCGACCGCCGCCGTGACCTGAATTTGCAGCCGGCACTGGTTGCTAAATTGGCAGCCGGCGCTGACTTTTGAAAAAAAAGCGGGAAAGGGAGTTGGCAATTTGTCATAATTAAAAAAACATTTCATGTTTCATTTGAGTAACATACCTAATTAGGGTCCAAGAGCGAGCGAAGCGAGCTCGGGAACTTGGACACCCCGACACGGACAGGTTAGGTTCGAAGGGGTTGACGGGGGCTTCAGTGAGCGAGCGAACGAAGCCCCCGTCAACCCCTTCGTGTTATGTTACTTTTAACCTTGCAGATAGAAATAGGAGCTCCGCGTACCGGGGCTCCGTCAACCACCTCCATCCCCCTTGTAAGTCCAAAAAAGTTGTATTTTGTTTTACATTAACACTGTTATTTAAAAGTCAGTCTAAGATATTTAATTCAACTTAAAACACGGCAACATTAATCTGCTGCTACGGTAGTTTGCAATTATTTTCGTCTGGTATCACTGCTACTTCAAGGCTACTCCGGTTCCTAACGGCATTATTTTTGGGAGCCTAGTCGGCGCCGGCGGCGGAGGCGCTCCCTAAAATTTTACCCTCAAATTTACCCTAAAGAATTCTTTACCCTAAAAATAAGTTGGCAACACTGGTTTACTAGCGTGTGACGTCAACAGAGTGCGACAGGCCGTTCTTGTGACAGCTACATTAACAAAAAATATTGCATTTTATTTTCGTGTAATTTGCAAAAAATATACATATTTTAGTTAAAAATCAAGTGAAATAAGTTTATTTAGGTACGCTATGAACTGATAGGATGACCACAATCTGTAGCGTATTTTCAATGTTGTCAAGAACCGAATTATATGTAGGAACCTACCTACTCTGAATAAGTTGTTTAGTAATCCTTTCTATGTACGAAGTAATATGCATAAGTGTGCACACTTGGTACTTAGAAGATTTGAACGAATTCGTAGGTACTAAAAACTAGTAGGTACCTATTAAAAAAAAAACCGGCCAAGTGCGAGTCGTACTCGCGCACCGAGGGTTCCGTATCAGTTTTGGACGTATAAAGTGAAAAAAACCGGACCGCAATACTAAGTTTGTTTGTGAAGGAATGTTGATGATTTTGAAAAAACTGTACTAGTTAGGAACATCGTTTTATTTTTGGTGCAATATTTGGGTCAATTCCTATCAACTCTAATAGGCTATTTGCCTCATTTTGGGAAATGGTTTATATTAATCTTCATTATATTATAAGCACACTACATTGATATTTCAGGGAGATCTACTGTCTTTATCAATAAAAATCAGTGATAAAGTATAAATTTCCAAAACCGCTCCAAAAACGCTGTTTCTGACGGAAGTGACGTAACACGCTAGTAAACGAGCTTTGTCAACAAGACAGACGGTGCAGCTGAAATTAATTTCATCAATTATTTTTTATTGGCTATAATGGCGTATAAATGGTGTGTAGTTCCACAATGTACAAATACGTCTTTAAGCAGTCCATCATGATTCATGACACAAAAGAATTTATAGGTGGTGTTTCTGAGTTTTTATCAACATAACCTAAAATGAGATTTCACAAAACTTCTGAATGATTATACAAAATATTTGTAAATAAATATGTAGTAGGTAGGTACTTACACTGCTGTTTTTACATTTTTAAGTTCCGCAGCATAATAATCAGCGTTATTCTTAAAGAAAAGTGCAACCATAAATGCGTCTATCTTAGGTAGGTTGTATCAGCTTGTACAAAATTTTACTCCATTTTGAGATTCGATATGAATATTTATGCCACTAGATAGAAGATTTCTATGAAAACAGCTTCAGAAATAGCTCTAAGATCAAATATAGCACCCAGAAAACATAAAACGCAAACTGCAACCTGTCAAAGCCGTGCTTACTCCAGTGTTGCCAAGTTAGATTTTCATTTTACCCCAATGCCTGATTAATTTTACTCTAAAATCGTAACTATTTATACAAAAATACCTGGCTAAAGTTTTTGTTTGAGATATACAATAAAACAAATTCTTTCTTAATCAATGGTCATGTTTCACAATAAAAATATGCTGAATTTGTTTGTTTAACTCAAATTCAATTCAAATACTTAGGTACCTACATGTATTGCTTACCAAAAAGCCCATAAACTTTAGTAATCATAACAACAATACGAAATCTAACCTTAAAATTTTGGAATTGACTAAATTGGTAGCCGGCGCTGACTTTGGCAAAAAAAGCGGGAAAGGGAGTTGGCAATTAATTTGGCATAATTAAAAAAACATTTCATGTTTTATTTGAGTAACATACCTAATTAGGGTCCAAGAGCGAGCGAAGCGAGCTCGGGAACTTGGACACCCCGACACGGACAGGTTAGGTTCGAAGGGGTTGACGGGGGCTTCAGTGAGCGAGCGTACGAAGCCCCCGTCAACCCCTTCGTGTTAGGTTACTTTTAACCTTGCAGATAGAAATAGGAGCTCCGCGTACCGGGGTTCCGTCGACCACCTCCATCCCCCTTGTAAAAGTTGTATTTTGTTCTACATTGGCACTGTAATTTAAAAGTCAGTCTAAGGTATTTAGTTCAACTTAAAAGACGGCAACATTAATCTGCTGCTACGGTAGTTTGCAATTATTTTCGTCTGGTATCACTGCTACTCCAAGGCTACTCCGGTTCCTAACGGCATTATTTTTGGGAGCCTAGTCGACGCCGGCTGCGGAGGCGCTCCCTAAAATTTTACCCTCAAATTTACCCTAAAGAATTCTTTACCCTAAAAATAAGTTGGCAACACTGGCTTACTAGCGTGTGACGTCACCAGAGTGCAACAGGCCGTTCTTGTCACAGCTAAAATAACAAAAAATATTACATTTTATTTTCGTGTGATTTGCAAAAAATATACATATTTTAGTTGAAAATCAAGTGAAATAAGTTTATTTACGCTATGAACTGATAGGATGACCACAATCTGTAGCATATTTTCAATGTTGGCAAGAACTCCAAGAACCCTATTATTTCAGATTTTTCGCCCCGCAAACTTCGGAGATAAGGGGGGGGGGGAATGGTATTTTTTTTGAACATTTTTCATCATATGTCGAAAACTGTGAGACATAAAATAAAATGAAAATATATTATAATATGTGCAGATTAAGCCCTTTCATATGATTATGCCACTTGACCTAGTAGCCCCATTTTAAAATTTCGGACCCCCACTCCGGCCCCTTTTGCAATGAAAATAAAAATAGTTTTTGACTTTTTTTCATTTGCAATAAAGTTGGGCAAGCATTCTTTATAACTGTTCCAAATTTCAAGTCGATAGCATTAGTGATTGCTGAAATAAGCAGGTGTGACAGACATACAGACAGACAGACACGAAGTCGCACCATACCTTTTTTACCATTTTGGTACGGAACCCTAAAATGAACCTGTTTTACAAAACAAAAAACTTTCTTCAAAAGACCACTACAAGGTAAATAATTTTAGTTTTCAAAGTCCGCGGCAAACAAAATAGCAAACAACAAGATCTACCTACCTATCTCTTTCAAAAGCTCGAAATGTATTATTTGGGTAGGTACTGTCGCGTATTGTAGGTACTTCGCGGACTAACATCAAGTCATCCCACAGTCAGGACACCAGAGTTAGCGACCCTACAGCACGCCATGACAGTCATGGAGCTATCCAGCTGCGTGGTGTTCCAGCATGTGTCTGAGGATCAGCCGCTGCAGCCAAAGAACCTGCTGTGGTTCGGCATGGAGGGGGAGGAAGCACCGCACCTCGGGTTTATGGAGGGGAATCAGGTAAGATTACAATAAATGAGAAGGGATGTAGTGTGAAACCACCTTAGTTTACCTTAGTATTCGATATTAATTCGATTAACTCCGGGACCAATCTTGAGGTCACGGAAAAAAAATCAGCTGTTCAATACATTTTGTTGAGATATGCGGATATTATTATGTACGAAAAAGTTCATTTCAGAACATTTCAAGTTTGGTCCCGTAGTCAATCGAACTCGTTTCGATACGAGTTCGATTGACTACGGGACCAAACTTGAAATGTTCTGAAATGAACTTTTTTACTGAATACCCCTCCTTCAATATGTCCCTCTAGTTTAAAAGTTGATAAGCATACACCTATGTTAGGGTTGCCATACGTCCCGTACATACGGGACTGTCGCCGTATTTGACATGTTATAAATTTGTCCCGTTTTCGATAAAAAGTAATATAATTCTCAAAATTTGACTGGTTGAAAAAAAATACTTGCCTACGTTATTTTGGGTTAAAAATTATGATTTAGATCAGAGCCAGAGAGTAGGTATAGCTGTAAAAAAAAATTAGGTAGGTATGGTTTGCACGCCTTGGTGTATAAACGTGCGTTTCGGCTTTGAATGTGTTAATGCGTTTTGGGCATCGAAAATGTTAAAACGTCCCGTATTGGTTCTCGGAAGTTATGGTAATCCTATGGTATTATATGTCATCTGCCTAGCCTTTTCCCAAATTATATTGGGGTCGGCTTCCAGTCTAACTAGTTTCGGCTGAATATCAATATTTTACGTGGAGCGACTGCCATCTGACCTCTACAACCCAATTAATGGGTAATACCGGTACCTATTCGATTGTTAGACCAGCTGTCAGACTTTTTAGAGCTTCTGACTACCCGTAACGATTGTCAATGATATTCCTATGACAACCGAGACCGACTGCTTAACGTGCTCTCCGAGGCACGGAGGGGTCTCGATGTGTAAAGAACGGTCACCCATCCAAGGACTGACCGCGGCAAGCGCAGCTTAACCTTGCAGATCGATCGATCAGCGCGGCTGTCATTTAGCCACGAGCCCCTCCCTATGTATTATATGTATAGAATATTAAATGGTTCCTCTAACACCACGGCAGAGCATCCACCTACCACAAATGATACACGGTGCTCCGGGACACAGTGGGCACACGTTAAACCTGCTCATGAGGATCCTAGGCATACCGATGATGTCCAACCGCTATGACAGGGACAACTACGTGACCATCAACTGGAAGAACGTCGCCAAGAGTGAGTTTTGAGCCAAGTATTAATAATGGCACAAATGTCACGCGCCGTGGCGTGAATCTTGAGACGCGTATTCATTAAGGCACACATATCACGCGCCGTGGCGTGAGTCTTGAGACGCGTATTCATTAAGGCACAAATGTCACACGCCGTGGCGTGAGTTTTGATCCGCGTATTCATTCAGGCACAAATGTCACGCGATGTGGCGTGAGTTTTGATCCGCGTATTCATTAAGGCACAAATGTCATGCGGCGTCCATACATTTTGATCGTGTTGTAGTGCATTTTTGTAGGGAACAGCAGATTTTTTTTTCATATTTCAGTGTCGGTCCCATAACAAAAGTTGATCATATTCATGAGTACTTTCACCTCCTAAAATATCCGCACTGGTTTTAATTTTACCCTGTATAGTTTTGTTGGACATTGTATTATATTGTAGACCTTAATATGTACCTTTTACTATATAATAAATACTGTTTATTAGTTGATTTATCCTAAACAGCAAAGGAACACTATTTAGAACGCACTCCAATAGACGCGTGGCTCAGGAACACGGAGGGCGAAGGCGCCGCGTATAACTACGACAGCGTGACGCACGCGCCGGCTAACTACATGTGCGGGGACTGCAGTTTAGGGGCGCAGACTGTGCAGCCCCTGCAGGTGAGATAATGTACCATAGATATCAGAGGCCCTAGACAAATGGCTTTTGATTTAGGGTTCACGCGAAACGATAAGCACAAAATGTATGGCAATGATGGATGTACCTATGCGGAAAAGTCACGTGACTCACAAATGTCACTTCCATACATTTTATCCGTAGCGTTTGACGTTAATCGCTAACAGGAAAGTAACTAACTTGTCTAGGGCCTCAGGTGAGGTAGCGGTCCAACGCAAGCCTATTACTTAATAATTTAAAAAAGTTATGGCCGTTCTCAATAACCTTCCATCTGCTCTTTCCCCTAAGAGGTCGATTTTTGCCTACATGAAACCGATTCATTCGCGACTCCGGTAGCGCATTCCACTGTTTTATGATTGTTTACCTAATTTCTTATGTTTTAGGACCATCTCTGGCAGAGGACTCTGACTATGGGCCACAGGACTGACTTAAGTTCCTCGGACATCGAGATGTTAACTCTACTCTACAGCAGGCAATGCCAGCTACGGTTCATGAGCAATAATAAGAAATAGCTCTTTTATGACGTAAACCTAATATACAAAATCTATAATTGAAGAGTTTGTTTGAACGCGCTAATCTCAGAAACTACCCGTCGGATTCGAAAAAATATTTTTGTACATGATAGCCAGATTCATGAGGAATAGTATAGGCTATTTAACATCACGCTACCGCCCTTAGGAGCCGAGCAACAGGGGTGAAACGGCGTGGAAAGGTAGTATTTCAATATTACGCAGTCTGGTTGTAATTTTATTTATCTTGTTTTTGTATAACTAGACCATATCCGGGAACCGAATGGTTGGTGAGTCACCATTATTTTAATGATTTAAATTCTGTGAGGCATTTTAAAAGAAAAACATGTATTTGTATTCATTTTTAACATTTTATTAGCTCACGCTACATGATACCGAGTATACTATATCACAATTTATATTGAAACACAACTATCTTCTAGGGACCGAAAAGGTCACCCGTATAGGGGTTAACGCAGTTTATTTTTTTTGGGTTAGGTAAAAAACCTTGCATAAAGGTTAACCCGTATTCTGGGTTAATCAGCTTAATAATAACCGGTTCACGCAGAGTTCATTTTTGTTCCTTTTTTTTTCATTTTTGTTCTATTTCATTCGGGTTAGTCAGTAATATTAACCGGTAACGGTATCCGTATTAAAGGGTTAACCGGTTACCCTGCATTAAGATTAACCAAAAATATGGGTTAGAGATTTAACCGGTAACCTTTTAACCCGATTAATCGGTCCCTGTATCTTACAGTTTACAGTACATACATCAGACCTATTTATACAGTGTGAGTTTTTGAACAAGCATCACAATATGGCAACTATGCCAACCGTTAGAGATTCGATGTATGAAAACCCTCGAGTTTTTCAAGCCTTTTAAAACTGCATCTAATTTTGACAAAACAAAATTACCGTCTATTTGTTTCTTTTATGCATAAAAGTTACCTCCTAAAACCGACCAAAAAGTTGTAAATGAACACAATTTTTTGTAAAATCTTCCTAACTATTGTCATAGCTGCCATAGGGTCGAATATGCAGAACCTAACTCAAGACTCAGCATTACTTGGGGACTAGTTTCAACTCTAATAGCTTGAAACTAGTCTCAAGTTTTCAAGTAATGCTTGAGTTATAAGTTAGGTTCTGTAATACGTGGTTCTGTTGGAAAACTCACCCTGAATAATGATTTACACGCCACTGTACCTACAATTAATGCGTAGATAGTCCGGCTAAACATCATCAATCTCTTTTTAGGGTTCCGTACCAAAATGGTAAAAAAGGAACCCTTATGGTGCGACTTCGTCTGTCTGTCTGTCTGTCACACCTGCTTATTTCAGCAACTACTTATGCTATCGACTTGAAATTTGGAACAGTTATAAAGAATGCTTGCCCGACTTTATTGCAAATGAAAAAAGTCACAAAATATTTTTATTTTCATTGCAAAAGGGGCCGGAGTGGGGGTCCGAAGTTTTAAAGTGGTGTTACTAGGTCAAGTGGCATATCATATAAAAGGGCTTGATTTGCACAATTCAAAATATATTTTTATTTTATTTTATGTCTCATAGTTTTTGACATAATGATGAAAAATGTCTGAAAAAATACCATTCCCCCCCCCTTATCTCCGAAGTTTGCGGAGCGAAAAATCTGAAATAATTAAAGCTGATAGGAATTGACCCAAATATGGCACCAAAAATAAAACGATGTTCCTAACTAGTAGTTTTTTCAAAATCATGAAAATTCCTTCACAAACAAACTTAGTTATGCGGTCCGGTTTTTTTCACTTTATACGTCGAAAAATGATACGGAACCCTCGGTGCGCGAGTACGACTCGCACTTGGCCGGGTTTTTTTTTAGCACGGCGCGGCGGCAGGGAAATAGCAAGCGTTTTGGCCGCGTCCACCAACGAATTCGTCTTAGCGGCATGCGCACTCTTAACTACAAATTAATATCAGGATGAACTTTCAGCTTTTTAATTTTTTTTAGATCTGCCACTGGCAACGATGTTACAACATTCCACGTTTATAGGTACCGGTGTTGGAAGTTTTCTTTCAGTACCAATTTTCATACACCACTTTTTAGTTTCCTAGGCATAGCTTTAAAGCCTGCAATACATGTTGGCCGAGCTTAGACCAAACGCGAGCCTAGACAAATTGACACAAGCCAAGCGCTACTGTCTAGACGTTCGGCAAGTTTGACGTCAACCGCATAATAGCGCGCGGACAAACATGTGAACACTATTGTCCGAGCGCGCGCGAGCGCCTTTGATTTGTGCAGAAAAACCGACACCGCTCCGAAGTGAGGCAAGTGATCGCGAGCGACTGCAAGTTGTGGCAAGCTACGTCAAATGAGGTCTGTACACGTTGGCGCTTGTCTATACTCAACCAACTAGGCAAGTGACACCGAGCGATAGCAAGACAAGGCAAATATACCGTCTACATGTTGGTATTGGCCTTCACTCGACAACGCTCGGCCAACATGTATTAATGCAGGCTTAACACAAATCTACAAAAAAAACAACAATAGGGCCTAGACAGGAGTGGCAGGTTAGACAGTGGAAATATTTTAAGGGGTCATTGTACTCATCATTATGAACAACTTTTACTATGGGACCAAACCTGACATCGCGAAAAAATAATCAGCTGTTCCATACATTTATGATCACATAACTCAACAAAATGTATGGAACAGCTGATTTTTTTTTCGCGATTTCAGATTTGGTCCCATAGTAATAGTTGTTCATAATAATGAGTACAATGACCCCTTAAAATATTTCCACTGTCTAACCTGCCACCCTGTATAAAACGCTCTCTATACCGCCGACCGCACGTCAGTGTTAGCAGACCTTGAGCTGGCCTAGCGTAGTAAGGAGTTTCAATAGAATATAAGGCCAGCTTATACTGGTTATGTACATAAAGGCAGTGATACATCTAATCCTCTAAGGTATAAGTATCTTACAATATTGGAAGCCTTTCTCAACTAGGAATCGGCTTCCAGTATAAATAGTTGCGGCTGATACCAATACTTTACATGGAGCGACTGCCATCTGACCTCTACAACACTCCTGGGTAATACCGGTATTCTAAAGATATATTTTACAAGATTCGATAATATTGAGCCTAATTTTAAAGTATCCCTTAAACATGCTCATTTCAATACGCGCAATCTTAAGCTGGACATTAAGGTCACGCCATTTGGCGTGACGCCAATGGACTGATAATTTAAGCCGCTCACGGCTTCACTCCAAATGACTTTCATTCTAGATCGGTGCGGCCTTGGTGCAAGGATTTCGTTTTCCCGGTCAAATGGCATGAGGTCGTGAATACGAAAAATTCGGACTTGAGATTTTATTCACGATTAAAATATACATGACATGTTGGCTTCTACATATATCACGCCATTTGGCGTGACGCACTGACCGTGAGCTTCGCACGGGCTTTACGCATAATTATGCTAGTTAGCATGCTTTCGTGTTATAATGAGCACGTGTATCAGAGTTTAAGGTCACCTCTGAGAAAGTTTTTAAGCACTGAAGCAGTATTTTCTAATATCTCAAAAACGATTATTATACAATTTCTAAGTCTGATTTAGCACATAATTATGATTCCAAGATATTCTAGCGACATCTTTGCAAGAAGAAACATGTTTCCTATAAATCTCTTTAGTATCCGCGAGAAAATTACACAAGTCACAAGGCAAAATTGGCGCCTTTTCACATTTCTCACAAGAAAAATCCGTTTTTCCGTTTTCGGTTTTTTCAATGCAGTAATCACAAGTCTTTAGTCGATTTTTTTTGTCTTCTAAATTGATTTTGTTGTCGCCATTTTGGATTTCGTTATCTGTGGTCTCTTCTTTGACATCTGTCACAGGAATGGCGGGAATTGGACTTTCTGTCTTTTTCAAACGTTTATTTCTTTTGCATTGTTTGAAAAAATCGTTGAGTTTTCCTCTGACGGTATCTAATTTAGGTTTTTTAGTAGTTACAGCCGGTTGTGACTCAATTTCAGGATTATTTTCACTATCTTCTTCGGGAATTATTTTGTAAACAGTTATGTATTCACTCAAATCGTTAGTTTTTTTATTTGGTAAAACGTCATTGTCGTTATCCGTATTTAATATATTCACAACATTACTATTTAAAGCATTTTTCGGACTATTACTTCTAGTACCGGAGTTACAAATATAATCTCCATCCAGCAAAGACTGCGAGTCTTCGTTTTTACCTAAACTAGAATTTGTACAACTATCATTAAACAAAATTTCTTCAGATTTCTTATCCGAATCAGTACTAGTTTCTTCTAAACCATTATTCTTGAACTGAGAGTTCGTTTTAGGAACACGGTCTATATCAGAAACCGTACTTTTTATCGAAAATTCTTCTTTAATTTCCGATTTTACTAGTATTGGTGATAAATTGTTCCTAACTACTTTTTCATTTTTTGACGTCAATTCATTTTCATAATTTTCTATTTTTTCTTTTTTTATTTCTATTTCATCTATTTCTTTTTTAATATCGACTGGCTCTATTACAGGTTGTTCTACAGGAATATCCATATTTTCTAGATTTTTCAAAATTTCTTCTTCATTAAAACTTAAATCTGAGATGTCGCCTTCACTCTCAGAAAGTTTCCTATTTCTTTCATTATTTTTCACTTCATTTTTAGGTTTTATAGTTTTATTTTTTATAATACCTAGTATGTTTTCTAATTTCTGTTTTTTCTTAACAAATTTTTCGTCTTGTATGTTTTCTAATTTTAATTGTTCAGGGTTGTGTTCTACGTTAGTTATCTTGTTCGATTTGCTTGTTGGTGTATTTGCTGTGTTTTTCCTCTTTTTAGTTTCTTTTGTGGTCTTTTCAGGAGGCTCGGGAGACCTTGTGTATATTGAATCTGGAAATAATAATTTGAATCGTCAGAGTTTGTCTTTATTAAGTCTATTAATTTCTAATAACTTAAGATTTCAGTGTATCATATGGGAAAGGATACCTGGGTGTCCAGTATAAAGTAGAATAAGGAACACCGTTTGTTTTCTCTAGAATTGATAGTATCTATGAAGATTTTCCCTCATAAAAAGCGGAATGTCAAGATAGCAATAATTTAACGTGTTTTAAAGTCGTGCGAAATTAAAGTCACCCCACCAACCCATCTGTGGCTACTATGCTCGGGCTTCCAAAAGAAATTGGGCTTATTCTATTTTGGAAGCCCAAGCAATTGAGCTTTTAATATCATAAATAAGTCATGAATATGCTCTCCGAGGCTCGAGGTCTCTATTTGTAATTAATTGTCAACCATCTACAAACAGACCTCACCAAGCGCAGCTTCGCCTGGCCGCTTATAAGGCTATTATTAGTCAAATAAGTACCTTCATCGTATCCTCCGTCAGGTGGATCCTCCCACCAAACAGGACTAGGGCAGGTCAGGATCTCCATAAAGTCCTCATCACTGAGACTCCTAGTCTCCTCCATAATCCTCACCATGTCCTGCATACTAATTTCAGGGCTGCTGCACGGTCTGACGGCGATTCGAGACCTTTTCGGTGATTTCGAAAAGTTTCGCGAAGAATTCTGATTGAGAGGTGATGATTTAATGCCTGGAAGTTGTGTTGGTTGTTAAGAACTTTTTTGTTAAAGTTATAAGTACGGTGTTTTATAGACCAATGTCTGTTTCGATAAGCTATAGTCGAGTTACCTAATTATGTGTATTTTTTCTAAAGATAAGCAATGTTCTTTTTTTTATCGTCCAAGATCAGTGTTGCAATTAATCCTGACTATTACAATTACCTTTCTGTGGTGTTGCCAGCTTCCTTTTATTTGTAGCTGCTATAACTTTAAAATTATGTTTGGGTTTCAACATAATTTTCTTAGTACAAACATCGCGTTTCAATTTGTTCGGGTAATACTCTACTTGTTCTAGGACTTCGATGCAACTTTTTTCTGGCTCTTTAGGTAGAGCCTCTTTCGAGCGTATCAAGGTTTTTTTTAGTTTAGGCGATTTTATTTCTGGTTTAGTAAATATCGGGTTTACGGTTTTTTTATCGATGTTTTTGTTTCTCAGTTGTCGTCTCTGCTGCGCCGATTTCGTTCGCGTTATGATTGGCTCTAGAGCTTTGGGTACTATTGCGACCTTTTTTGAGGTTTTCGACGACATGTCTCTCTGAAAAATGACAGAAGGACAATTCAGTCATTAGTGTGTTGGATTGTGTTGCAACAAAATATGATATAATGAAGGAATATTACATTATGTAAAAGGCATAATACTGCATAAATACTTATAAATTAAAGGTCTAAAATAAATTTAAAGTAAAAAAAAACAGTACCTAGGTACCTACCTACCTATAAAGAAATAAAGACAACTGTAAACATACTTAGGTAATCATATATCAAATAAATAAAATAAAAAATTACAACAATAACAATTAGGTTCAGTCAGCAAAGTTTATGAACATTTTTGAACCTAAAAATAACCTCTCAAAAAAGCTTATGATTAAATACCTAATAGTATTCCGCTTTTATAATAAACATTAACACCCTTACCACAAATAAGATAAACACGTGTTAAACGCGAATGCTACCAACAATAATATATTAAACAGTATTAAATAATCAAAGAATATACACTTGTTTTAGACAAGTTAGTGCTAAAACAAGTGCGTATTATTTTTGGTAGCATTCGTGTTGAACATGTGTTTATCTTTTTTGTGGTAGGTACGGCCCTAAAATTTTAAACATACAATTGTAAGAATCATGTTATTATTTTTTAAACTTGAATTTTGATGCTGTACAGTCAGCTTCAACAAGATGTACCTACCTATACACTTCATGAAACTCACAAGCGGTTTTCTTCTAGAGTCATCTGCCTAGCCTTTTCCCAAATTATATTGGGGTCGGCATCCTGTCTAACTAGTTTTGGCTGAATATCAATATTTTACGTGGAGCGACTGCCATCTGACCTCCACAACCCAATTAATGGGTAATACCGGTATTCGAATGTTAGACCAGCTGTCAGACTTTAGGGCTTCTGACTACCCGTAACGATTGTCAAAGATATTCCTATGACAACCGGGACCGACTGCTTAACATGCTCTCCGAGACACGGTGGGGTCTCGATGTGTACAGAACGGTCACCCATCCAAGGACTGACCGCGGCAAGCGCAGCTTAACCTCGCAGATCGATCGATCAGCGCGGCTGTCATTTAGCCACGAGCCCCTCAGGTTTTCTTCTAGAGTATTTATTGAAATTATGAAGTGTTGTTACCTACAGATTCTCAAACATACTTATACTATTATAAATAGTACCTATCATATTTCAATAATTTATTCAATAGGTAGGTACTCTATGATACCATCACATTTGAGTTTTGTTATGTGTCATACATCTTTTTGAGGCTGACTGTACATATTCTTATCAATCATGCACCTATGACTGCACGATTTATATTATTTTCTATAATCTCAAAAATTTATAAATATATTATATTATAATATACATATATAAATTTATAAATGCAAAAGTTACTGTCTGTTACAGTTCACGGCTAAACCGCTAAACAGATTTTAATGAAATTGAGTATGGAGATATTTTGAACGCTGAGGAAGGATATATTATGATACTTTTATATCCAGTTACACAAATGTAGTTATGATAGGATGTAAGTGAAACCGTGGACAACATTTCATACTTGCTTGGTATGACAACATTTTTAGTTGAATCATGGTGCTGATTCATGTTTTTATAACTTTGTTAGGTAACTAAAGTGAAAGTGTTTAGCAAGTAAAACATAGCTTGAATAAGCATAGCAGACTTAATATGAGAAAAAAATACCTACTTGAATTTATTTATGTTGTAAAATAATATTTGCTAATCAATCTATTCTCATAAAATAATTAATTGAAAAATGTTTTTATTTTAAAAAATTGTAGGTCCCTAATTTAAGTTATTTGAAAGTTACAAAGAAGAAAAACATTTTTCATATCTTTAAATTAGGTATTACTTATGTAATAGCAAACTTTTAAAATTTATTATTATGTAGGTACCTACAAGTCAGGTAAACTGAGCTCTAAAACTTTAAGGAAGTGATGAGTGAAGCAGTGAGTACCTACACAATAATCAATAGTGTACTCTGTAATACAACTCTGCAATCAAACACAAAGTAGGTACCTAGGTACATTACCTAGGAATGTATAATAGGTACTTAGACTTTAGGTATACATAGGTATAGGGCATGTGGAATGCCACTCAAACACACAGTTTAAGTAAATAGTAAGAACAGATACAGATTACAATTATCATAATTGGGCAAAATGCTACAATAAACACACAATTTAGAAATGCAATAGATACAATACAAACTATTCTAAGAACCTTCAAGGTTTTTAATTTCACATTTCGCCAACAGATGGCGACACTTGTATCAACTCGTACAAACTCGTATCACCTTGTCGCTATCCAGGGCTTTCGAGCTGTTGTTATGAATAAAACCTTGGCCAAAACGCAATAAGAGGAAGTAATTAACGTTTGAGTCAACAAAATAAGACCCATGAGCGCCTGTAACCGTGGAATACCGAATAATATTGTTATCTATCTTCTATCCTTGTCGTAACACTTACATTAGATGGAGATAGATATATCGTCTTATACGGAAATTGTAACACTCCGAATAGTCCGAATTACACCTCATGGTATCTATTAGAACCTAATTTATCTCATTAATACGCTATTTCATACACCAGTCACTCGAAACTAGACACACTCTGGTGAGAAAATTACGCAGAGATATCGTTCACATTTACCTGCAGTATTGAGATTGAAATCCAGGTGCAAAGCTTATGTACAGCTGTTCTCCGTCAAATCGTCAACTTGTCTGTTTTTAATACTATTTAATCACACAATTAATATAATTTCATTAGTTTTAAACGATACGTAACTTGCGTTTATTTTAATTTACTCGACACGGACTACGGAGTTACGGAGACGAGACGGGGATTCGTAGATAGTGATGCGCAACACACAACGCAACGCAATGTTATTATTAGTATCATAGAATCGACTAAAATAATTATTTTAATGATTGATATGGTAAGGATGTGAAAACTTTCAGTAAGTCCGTACTAAAAGAATGTTATACACAATTTTAACTGCATGACACAGTTAAAACTGTGTATAACATTCTTTTCTTTTAGCATAGCTGAAGCTATGCAAAATATTTAAAGGGTAACATGCAATGAACGAACGGTTGTCTCTTGAAGGTTCACATGGTTTATAAATTATAATGCGTACCTATGTGAATAGATTATAGTGTGAATGAATGTGGTACCTATATTTCGCTAAATTAAAACCAAATCTACCTGGATATTTTCTGTTATTTGTGATGGCCGAGAGTAGAAGCGCCGCGGCCGCCGCCTTTAGTACATCCAAGCTATTATTGTGTGTGGTCGATTACGATAGCTTATCGTGTTGGCACGTTTCTTCTCACGAATATAATTTTGGAGACTGCCCGCACGATTGTATAGCACCTGCAGTGTTCAGTGTTAGTGAAAGTCATATTCCCTGTGTATTTGCTGAAGTTGAACTAAGACTAGCGAAGTGTAGTGGCATGCGGTGGAAAAAACCACGCCACCGCCGCGGGCTTGGTGCTGGGCTCACTGCTGCTGGGCAAACTAGCACTTGCGTACCCCTTCATTTTCGTAGATTTAAACAAAGTTTTTGTTTGTGTCCACTCCGGAGCAGTCCAGGGTACCCCTTTCTCCAATCCTAGACCGATGTACTTGTGACCTAGCCCAAGGTTTGCACCTAGCAATTAAAATCTTAAGAGGTATTGTCGAGCCGCCGATCTAGATTTTTATGAACAGATATCGATATCTAGTACTTCTCATAAAGTTAACAATCGACTAAACAAAAAGTATAATCGATCATCTCAGTACGTGACTATTAACTAAATGGATAAGTAGAGAAGTAACCTACCCTTTCCATGCTACATTTTATCTTAAATTATTTGCATCTTCAAATCATTAGATAGTAAGTAGGCAACTAGAAGACAACCTTGGCTTGATCAGGCAGTAAAAAACGTGTCCTAGTTATAGGAGGCGACTAGCCAAACGCTACTCAGCGCTGCGTAAACAAACTACAAAGCGAAACAAAGCGAAATTATTATGACACGAAAAAAAAAACTACTTTTTTTTTTTTTTTTTTTTTTTTTTTTTCTTTTGGCTTCGCACGGTTTGTGCATTTAGCCAATGTCACGTTTAGGTAGTAGGAACAAAGGTAGGGAAACGAAGATATTATTTTGAATAATTAATTAAAACGGGATTTATGATAGGACTGTATATAGGATCAGTATATGATGTTATAATTAATGAGCAAATTACAATGAAGAAAATTTACAACTTAATATTATTTACAGTAATGAATGAGACTATACATTTATAAATAGGAAAGCTATTTGTACAAAGTAAAGAAAGTATTGAGGTAGGAAAAGGAGTTCTGAGGGACAAGAGGTTACTGAGAAAAGAAGAACGGTCATATAAGGGACAGGAGAAGAAAATGTGATTTAGGTCGCCAACGTCTATGCCACACGAGCACATGGGGTCATCGATGATATGAAATTTGGCAAGATGGGCTGGAGAACAAACATGACCTAGTCTCATCCGTATTAGAACTGAGGTCTCCATCTTGCCAAACTTTGCCCTGCCAAACCACGGTTTTTCCGGAATATCGGGTTGAATGACTGAATAATAACGGCCCTTGGATTTGCTACCGATATCCCAAGCTACCTTCCAGGTGTCCCGAAGAAAAGTCTTTGGTAACGTCATAATGTCATTGCTAAAATTTATATAAGGAGCTAAGTCCCCACACTGCACCGCATCACCGGCAAGTTTATCAGCCACTTCATTGCCATGGATTCCAGCATGGGCCGGAATCCACGCAAATTGCAAAGTGTTACCTTCAGAGGTGGTTTTAAACGCAAATTCCCTTATTAAATAAATGATTGAAAACTGTGATTTGTGTTCGAAAGGGGATTTATTAATGGCTAGAAGAGCACTTTGAGAGTCTGTAAAAATTATGGTTTTTTTGAGCTTAAAAACACGAGTATATTCGATGGCTTTTAAAATACCGAAGCATTCCCCCGTAAAAACAGAAGTTTCCGGAGGCAGTTTTATTTTTTGTACGATGTTGTATTGAGAATGGTAAGTACCTATCCCAACGCAACCCGACGGAGAACGCTTGGCAGCATCCGTGAATATATGATGGTAGTCTAAGTGTTCAGCAAGGAAATTATTAAAGCTTATACGACAATCGGGATCTGATTTACTACTTACACAGTTATATCTAATGATGGGGCTGAATTGTAAACTCTCATAACTACAATTAAATATGGGAAGTTTATTGCAACGGTGAATAGGAGAAGAAAGTGAAAGGATTTTTTTATAGCTTACAACTAAACATGGAGCACGTTTATGGGACCAGTAATCTGAAGATTCAATCTGTAGCACTAAAGAATCTAGTTTAGGAATGAGAGGATGAGTTGAGAACTGAAGAATCCGGAACAAATATTTGTCAGATAAGAATTGTCTTCTAAGATGCAAAGGAGCTTCCCCGCATTCAACTTGGAGTGCATTAATGGGACTAGACTTCATAGCACCCGAAATAATGCGTAATGCTTTAGACTGAATGCGATCCAATTTTTTAAAAGCCATAACACTACCAGGTTCTAAAACGAACAATCCATAATCCAGAGTGCTTCTGATAATTGCGTTGTAAATAAGTTTCAAAGAAAACGGATGTGCACCCCACCATACACCAGAGAGGCATCTAAGCATGTTTAGGTGATTTTCACATTTGTTGACAATATAATCACAATGAGGGACACTACTTAATTTACAATCAAGTATTACGCCTAGATATCTGAATTTATCTATAACTGGCATAGGTATATCCTTATAAAAGAGGTTTACCAAGGGGATATTTCTCTTCCGGGTGAATAAAACAGCCGCGCTTTTAGACGTGGATAAATCCAAACCGTTTAGATGTAACCAGGTCTCCAAAGTAGACAAAGCAGAATTGATGGCACAGCTAGCTTGTTCAACAGATTGGCTTGAAGAATATAATAATAAGTCATCGGCATATTGAAGAACCTTAACATGATTAGTAATTAAAGACGAGTCTAAATCAAAAGTGTAAATATTGTATAGAAGGGGACTGAGCACAGAACCCTGTGGGAGACCTCTCCATACAAGATGAGATACCTCGTGATCTCCTATTAACATGTTAACAGAGCGTTCAGTCAGAATATTAATAATGAAATTCGATAAAATCAATGGAACCTGCAAGGCTTTTAATTTATTTTGTAAAACTGTTAATACAACATTATCATAAGCTGCATTAATATCAAGGAAAACTGCAATGGTGGATTGGTTATTAGAGAAGGATAATCGAATATCCGATGTTAAAATACTTAAACAGTCAGTTGTACTTTTACCTTTTCTAAAGCCATATTGTGAATCTGCCAAAAGACCGTTACTTTCCACATACCATTCTAGACGATTTTTAACTAAGTGCTCCGCTAATTTCATCAGAATTGATGATAAAACTATGGGACGATATGAAGAAGCATCAGATGGGGTTTTATTTGGTTTAAGGAATGGCAACACCATTTGACGTTTCCATTCAACAGGGATGTTTCCTGTATTCATGATAGAATTAATAAGCTCTAAATAATAAATAAGGACGTCATCATTTAAATTAGCAAAAAAGGAATACGGGATACCATCAATGCCTGGTGCAGAATCCTTAGTTTTATGAATAACACTCTTTAATTCAGTGAGAGTGAATGGAAGATCTAGTGTCGTATCTTGGATATTGAATTTGGATACGAGAGACAGGTTATGGTTAACCTCTTCCGGGACCCAAGGCGGTGCTAATTTATCTAAAAATTCACTGGCTAAAGAATCGGGGATCGGAGAAGGGTTGTTGTAAATGGACCTAAATCTACGGATATTGCGCCAGACAGTGGAAGGGTGAGTATTTGGAGAAATTGATGAGCAAAAATTACGCCAAGATTCAAATTTTTTCTTCTTAAAAAGTTTACAAGTTTCTTTAATTAGGTTAGTGACGATTTCAAAATTAATATCGGACATATCAAGGTTATAATTGTATTCAGCCTCTTTACGTTTCTTGACCAATTCAGTGCACTCGGAATCCCACCATGGAGGCGAGGGAATTGTACTAATATTGTTATTTTTTACAGGGAAAACTTCATCTGCCGCTGCGATTAATATGAGTGCTAAAGCTTCAGCACAACTATTTTCATTGCCATCAGAAATAACTGGCAAGGAGCAAATCTTACTGTCAACAATGTTCCTAAATTTGTCCCAGTCATTATTATTTCTATTAGGTAGTTTATGTTTTAAGTTAGATCTCCTTACTGGTGCCTTTGGTTTGGAAAGAGGATAAGAAATAACTATTGGAAAATGATCACTACCATAAGTAGAGGCTAGGGTATGCCAAGTTAATGAAGAGGCTAAGTTTGGAGTACAGATAGAAAGGTCGATTGCGCTTTGGTTCTGAGTGGGATCTGAGCGACGTGTGGCAGCTCCTGAGTTCAAGATGCATAAATTATGTAAGTCTATTATTTCTAGTAGTTCATCACCATAACAATTAGTAGTTGAACAACCCCATGATTGGTGATGGCAGTTAAAGTCCCCCAATATTAAGAAAGGCTTTGGAAGAAAAGAAAAGAGATTATTCATCTCTTGAAGAACAGAAGAGGAAGGGTGAGGAATGTAAATAGAAACAAGACAAGTGTGATGCACTTTAATAGCTACTATTGAAATTTCCTCACTATGAGGAGGTAATGTAATAATAGAAAAAGGGATAGAATTCTTGATAAGTATAGCTACTCCACCATACCCATCAGATCTATCCTCTCTAATGGTTAAATAACCATTAATTTTAAAAATATGATTTGATTTGAGCCAAGTCTCTGCTAAGGCAAAGGCAAAAGGCTCATATTTGTTTAAAAGATATATAACATCACTCTTTTTGTTTACTAGACTGCGGCAGTTCCACTGGATTATTTTGGATGTGTTGTCCATTATGAATGGATTGAGATACATTGAAAGACGGGGCAACGTTGGACGGTGAAATGTTGAACTGAGAAAGAAGATTGTATAAAGCAGAAACAAAATCGTTTATGGAAAAATTTGTGTCGTTTTTTTCATTATTATGATTAATAAAAAAAGCACAACCATTTGATGGTTGGGGAATGTCATAATCTTTTATAATGGCATTGTGAGCCTCTTTATTATATCCTTGTACAGATTTGGGAGGGGACCGTGGTTTAAGGAAGACAGTCTTCTTATAGCTACTTGAAGCAGGCATTCTGTTAGGTGAAGAAATTGATGGGGTGTGTGCAAAGTTTTTAGAAGGAGAAGATAAAAGTGTATCAGCATAGGACTTAGTTACTGGTGGGTAAAATTTTTCTGCTTCAGCATAAGAAACTGAACTTTGTGCCATATATGTTTTAATTAATTTTTGCCTAGAAAATTCTGGGCACGACTTATTCGTAGCATAGTGAAAACCAGAGCAAAGGCAACAAGAAGCACTTTCTTGTTCCCTTTCACAACTGTCCCCAGTGTGGCCTTGACCACATTTATAACAGCGAGGCTTGGACCTGCACTGAATTTTAGTGTGTCCAAAACGACAGCAGTTAAAACACTGTACAGTAGGGAATATATATAAATCTACAGGTAATGCATTATAGCACATAAAAATTCTTTTTGGTAGAACCTGCCCATCAAATGTAACAACTATGGATTGGGATGGTTTCCAAACAGTTGTACCATCAACAGTCGTTTTAAAATTGAGACGTCTGACTTTTAAGATTGGTCCGCAACCTATAGGAACCGTTATGTTATCAATAACCTCCTCCGGAGACCATTCTGCAGGAACACCACGCACTAAACCCATTCTGGTGACATTAAAAGTAGGTATAAAAGCTTTGTAATTATATGTTTCAAGACTATTATGAGTAATAAAAGAATTAGCGTCCAGAAAATTCGAAAAAGAAAGAGAAATTTTATTGCGTCCAATTTTTTTAACGCTACCGTTGATAATATTTTGGAAGGCATTGTGCTTTAAGAACTTGCCAAATGTAATTGGGTGCAGTGTCGTTCCATCATCTGGTGAAATCATGATTTTATGAACATGAATGACAAAAGGCGTGCTGTCTGTTAAACCGTATGTTTTACGACCTATCTGGGGTTGAACAACTGAGGACAGAGCAGGGACATCGGGCATTTTGATATTAGAACTAGGTATTACGATTATTTCAGAATTGGGCTCTGATGTAATAGGTTTTAGAGTAGAGTCCATGCAATCACAACCAGAAGACGCGGAACCGTGGTTTTTCCGGGTACGGCGACGTTTATTGCAGTGCTTACACACATGTACACGGCTTCTTTTCAAATGACGAGTCGAAGACGACCCATCGGTATCCATGCCTGATTCATTGGAAATAGTAACAAAATTGCCTGCCGGGGGAACAAAATCCCCCGGATCAGGCGGGTCTTTCATTTTTCACAACTAAATAGCTAAAAAAAACTTACCACTACCGAAGAAAATATACAACACTAAGATTATACTACAAGTAAAAGAAAATAGAATACTAAAACTATGACTACTGATCTTATAATTAGGGTTTTTTAAATTTACAAATTTTATATCAAAAAGACGCGTCCACAAAGTCCGAAGTTTCCCGCGCTTTTTTTGCAAAAAAAAAAAAAAAACTACTTTTATGATGACGTTATTAGTTTTTTTTCCTTTCTATAGGACCAAGACTTCTTACAGATCTTGCCTACGACGACCATTGCTCAACATTTTCCTGATAAAATACCTACTTACACAAAAAATCTACCTACCTATTATGTTTCTTCTCTAAGCAAACAAAAAGGTTACAATTTAGGTCAACGAAAAGATTTTTCATTGACCTAATGGTGAATAGTTACAACTTACACCAAAGATAGTAATCTGTATGATTCCAATATTTAGACAAAAAACAATGTTAACGTATTTTCAATGTGAACTTTAAATCAGGTTTGAAGGTTGCTTGTTTATTTCTAGTGGGACAGTGGGCAAGCTGGTCCATCGTGTAGGTTATAGGACTTATAGGTATTTATGGATGAAGTTACAATACTTACCTAGGGTATCGGCATTAATTATGAGCACAGATCGAGCATGTACATTTTCGGCCCAATAGATAATAGACAGTTGACAATACGTAATAGAGAATGGTCCGATAGTCCAATTAGACGACGAGCATCGACTGACGAACCCTCGGCGCCCCCGTCTTCTTCATTCCGCCAAAGAGACCGAAAAATCAGCTAATGCGCAGGTGACGTTTGTGCTCATAGCTGCTGCCGCTATAAACTAGAAATTTGATTTAAAAACTTAGGCAGGTCGATTGACCATAGTATAAAAAGGGGAAGTAGGTTATCTTCAAACAAACGCACCGCGCGCGGCTTGTATGTGTGCGCCAAAGTATATATGCGTCGCAGGCGCGGTCCCAGGGGGTTGGTCACGGGGGTCATGACCCCCCTCCAAAATCGTACAAAAATGCGCCAAACACGGTAATTCACGGTATAGCACGCTGGCATTAATCGGTATGACCCCCGCTAAAGTCTTCAGCTGCGCTATGACCCCCCCAAAATCGTCGGCTGCGACCGCGCCTGATGCGTCGCCGCACGCACACTTCGACCTGTTTCTACTGAGAAACGGGTCGAGCGTGCGTGCGTACAAGCCGTGCGCGGTGCGTTTGTTTGAAGATAACCTACTTCCCCTATTTATACTATGGACACAGTCTATAAATCCTTCTGTATACTGTGTTATGGATTGACGCCAAGAACATATTCTTGATTGACGCTCGCTGTGGCAATGGCTTGCTTGGCGATTGCACAGATCAATAATACCTATAGCATAGCCACAGTTTATAGAAACATAATTTATAGACTGTGGTATAGCCCAAGGACGATTCGCTGCAGGCTGCAGCGCAGTAGGTAAGTACGGTCAACGACGATGTAGGTAGTAGGTACTAGGTACTTAATTTTGAATTAACACATTTGAAGACCTTGTGTTATTTTAATTTTGTATTATTGTGTCCTGTTTTTTAACCTATGCAAGTATGAGTACTACCTACTTCAAATTTTTTATATAATGTAGGTAACCGTGATTACAATATAGAAATCATAACTAAAACAATAAAAATCAACCACCATGTTAATTCAATTAAACTTTTTACCGCCATTACGATTCAAAATGGCGGCAAATCATGTAACGTACTTTTTATTTGTGTTTATTATAAAACAGACAAAAACGGACCTTAATTTTAATTTGCCCAAAATTAACGACAAAGACTTTGATATGAGATCACATCTAAAATATGAGAACGTTTGGGATTATTGTTCACATAGAGATGTTGCGTGTAGGTCGAATAACACGAACATCTGTGCTGTAAAAATGGTGAATCAAAAAAAGGTTTTTAAAGACTTTTTAAATGGATGCTACTTATTTTTGAGCAATATGTGCGATCATCCCCAGGAAGGTAAAATGTAGTATTATTTTAACTTATCTAGGTCTTATAATATAGGCCGAATGGTCTCCAGCAAGTAAAGCGCTTCTGGACCGGAATTTAACATTCATGGGTACAGCGCTGTAGCCGCTTCTACGACTACTGTAGAACTTGTCTGAGGAGCCAATGCAGAACATCTAACCGGTTAGGTACTGTGCGACTTGTTATAGAGTTTGTGTGCTACTTGGGTAGATGGGTAATAAAAACAATACCCAAGCTCGGAATTCATCTTTTGAGTAACATTCTGTATTATGAACCTGCATATTATAATTCCTCTTTTAGCTGACCTTAAATAATTCTTCTCTACGTAGGTATGTTTGTCACTGAACTCCTGCTAAACGGCTGGACTGATTTCGATGATTTTTTTTTGTATATTTGAGTGGGTCCCTGGATGTCAACCTGGACCCGGTAGGTGGCGCTGCGATCTGGTTTAGGTTTTGCTGAACCCGCTACCAGTTAAGCCAGCATACAAGCAGAGTGTCTGTTGGGTCCGCTAGTCTCTTTTAATAGGTAGGTGAACTTTTTTAGAATACTTCATAGTAACTGGTGGTAGTTGCGAACAGTATTTGGCGTCAAGACGCGACAACGAGGAAGCTGAAGCTAATACGCTAGTACCAGACTATGAAAGAGGAAGCAATCCTAAGTCTTCTGAAGTGAATGGTAATGATACTGGTAAGAAAACATTTATATGTCGTGAAAACGATAGCTAAACGATTATTATATCTCTCAATTGACTACCGTAGTACAAGGAGAGAGTAAACGCCGTGACGTCATTGCAATATGGCGGCGCGTGGGCAGAGTCGTGTTGAGAGAGGTGATGGTGGGAAGGCGCAGTCTTGTGCTAGAGTAGGTATTATTGTTCTGTGGTCTTGTGCGCGAGCAAGCGACCGATACACTTCTCCGACATGAAACTGTCGGTTTGCCCGAAATTAGAGAATTGTTATCAGTGTGATTTGTACCGAATTTATTATTGTGAAATAAGTAACCGTTTTATTTTGAAACTGAGTTATTATTATCCGATTTACGTCATTAACTGTACCACTGAATCGAGATGAAGACAACGTTACCGCTCAGCCATCGCTGACGCCGTCATATAAACAAGTAGCTACAACACCCAATGAGGATCCACTGTGCAAACAGCTGCCGGTCTGTTCTCTACCTAGAAAGTCACGGTGAGATTCTCCCTCGAACGTTCGCAAACAAATTGGCAGTTCTCGCGGTGATATAACGCGGCGCGACAGTACCTACAGAATACTGGGCTGGTCCACCGCTGTCAACACAGCGCTTCCTCAGGAGTTCTGGCGACCTCACTCACCACAGGAACACAACCTCAGATCATAGAAACAAGGGTGTTGATGCCTGATCTTGAGCAAATTGCTCAAATTAAAAACGTACGCGCTGGCGACGAACCGAACACGATCGATGGTATAAATACAGTGTTTTAGTTTAGTGCTAGTGTTGAGTGACGATTAACAGTGTTAGATTGAGGGTGTGTGGAATGTTTAATGCGTGGGAGATCTTTTTATTCACAAGGAGCGCTTAATTATGCGCGTAATTGTGTGGAAAAATGTACTAAAAGTGGCATCAGTTGTTCCCGTACTAATTTGCTATGATGGCATATCTCCTTGTTTCTATGATCTGAGAACACAACACTACCGACGAGTAGCGTTATTTGGCTGTGATATTCTGTAAGATGTTCCGAAAAAAATCAGCTGTTCCATACATTTTGTTGAGTTATGTCAACATAAATGTATGGAACAGCTGATTTTTTTTCGCGATTTCAGGTTTGGTTTCGTAGTACAAGTTGTTCATAATGATGAGTAAAATGACCCCTTTAAATATTTCCACTGTCTAACCTGCCACCCTGTATATGTAAGGGGGCCTGTAGCCAGCTTGCACAAACTAGCATACTCAGTAGCCATGTTGCACAGGGTGACATGCATCCATATTTTGTTCTAGACATCGAAGGCCTCCGTCAAAGCAAATTCAGCACATTATATGAGATAGACACATCGTTTGACTACCACATATGCCCACATTCCTGCCCAAACACGTATTCTCCGGTTTGTGTGAACGTGAACCGCGGCTTCGGGAAATACTTCAAACTGTTGACGTTTGTGAATCACTGTTCTGCTGATCTTTATTATTGCAAGAATTGGAGAGGTGAGTGTTTCCAATTTTATTTAGGGTTCCGTACCTCAAGAAGAAAAATGGAACCCTTATAACAGCACTTTGTTGTCCGTCTGTTACCGGACCTCTCTAAGCTTAATATTATGTTAAGCGCCATCTATGAGAATATAGCTTGCTACTGCTGGTTGATGCTGTTCAACTATATTCTCATAGATGGCGCTTTTGTGCCATCATGTTTTTATACGCCTCAGGAAGGTACGGAACCCTCAGTGCGCGAGTCCGACTCGCACTTGGCCAGTTTTTTTAGATTCGGTCGCAGATCGGGACCACTTTGGGAACCACTGCTACAAGGATTAAAATTAGTTTAGTGCGATTGAATTAGCACCATTGTCTTACATCTTCCATAATCCTTCTGCTCCGATGGTCATAGCGTTTTTATCGCTCATTTTTCTAAAACATCTAGAAGTAAAAGCGGATTATAATTTTACAATGTTCTTAAATATATGAGACTTTCAAAAACAACTGGCAGGTGCGGTTTAAACAGGCGCGGTCCGGGGAGGGGATGTTGTGGAGGTCATGACCCCCCCCCGAAAACGTACAAATATGGGCCAAACACCGTAATTCACGGTATAGCACGTCGGTATTAATCGGTATGACCCCCCCAGTCTTCGGCTGCGGTATGACCACCCCCCCCCCCCCAAATCTGGCGCGGTCGCAGCTGATGATTTTGGGGGGGTCATACCGATTAATGCCGACGTACTATACCGTGAATTACCGTGTTTGGCGCATTTTTGTACGATTTTGGGGGGGTCATGTCCCCCGTGACCACCCCCCTGGGACGCGCCTGGGTTTAAACCCGCGACCTCTTCCTCTCCGTGGCATCGCTCTAACCGACTAAGCTATCGTATCTCGCCTGAATCAGTTGAAACTTAAAATCTCATTATTACGCCTCTTGTGATGGATTTTAATTGAATTCTTCCAGAGTTCACGCCGCCACCTAATGAAGACGAGAGCGTCAGAGCTTCTCCGCTAGACTGGTCATTCTGTGGGGCATCCAGGTAACGATACCCTATCTGGAATAAATCTCTAATCCAGCAGGACTTAAGATTGGGGGGGGCTCCAACCCCCTAGACCCTTCCCCCCCCCTATTGACATCTGTGGATTTTACACACTGCTACTCATAAGCTGAGAGATAGCAGCGTAAATTTCACCTGATTTTATAACGAATAAGATTACTTTAATTGTGTTTCGGCATGCTTCTTGACTACCATTAAGTCAGTCTGGCTACTGAGTGCCGTTGCGTTTGGAAGGAGGGGCGGTTGCAATCTAGGGAAAATTCAACAAAATTACGTCATTTTATTACAGTTATTTTTTTTATTTTCATGGAATATGTAACGTAAACAATCATATATAAGTGTTGCCAGACTACCTACTGCTTGTTAAGATAGTGCCAGACTGATTTAAACTTGTCGAATACACAAGAAATTTGCGTCATTTTATAAAAGTTGAAATAAACTGTTTTTAATAACTTATATTATAGGATTTACGTATCTGAAAACGCCAGACCAAATACAAGTTGCTAACACATTGCCAGACTGGTATATTGTTTCGTTCTAAAAATACCCTTTATTAAAGCTGGTTAAAAAACTCCTCAACCAAAGGTAATAAAATTTATATGGGACCACCGCGCAAGGTTTCTTTACCATATGAAAAAAAAAATCACGTTTATCGGCTCAGAGATCACGGAGTAATCGGTGTACATACATAAAAAAAAACCAACCGAATGCAGAACTTAACAAGCAGCAAATAGTCTGGCAACACTCAGACATGATTGTTTACTTTACATATTCATTGAACATAAAAAATAAAACTGTTCTACTATTACGTAATTCTGTTGAATTTTACTTGAGAGCGAAACAATATACCAGTCTGGCAACGTGTTAGCAACATGTATTTGGGCTGGCGTTTTCATAAACATAAATCCTTTATTATAAGGTTTAATACCTTATAATAAAGGATTTATGTTTATTACCTTATATAAATACCTATACCTAATAACCTTATAATAAATCCTTTATTATAAGGTTTAATACCTTATAATAAAGGATTTATGTTTATTTCAACTTTTATAAAATGACGTTTTCTTGTGCATTCGACAAGTTTAAATCAGTCTGGCGCTATCTTTACAAGCAGTAGGTAGTCTGGCAACACTAATAGATGAGTGCTTACGTTACATATTCCTTGAAAATAACAAAAATGCTACTGCTATAAATTGACGTAATTTTGAATAAAAAATCAACTCAACCAAAGTTAATAAAATTTATATGGGACCACCGCGCGAGCTTCTTCTACCATATGAAAAAAGAATCACGTAAATCGGCTCATAAGCCACGGAGTAATCGGTGTACATACATGAAAAAAAAAAAAAACCAACCGAATGCAGAACCTCCTCCTTTTTGGAAGTCGGTTAATGACGTAATTTTGTTCAATTTTCTCTAGATTGCAATGCAACCGCAGTCCTCCTAAACGCAACGGCAGTCAGTAGCCAGACTGACATAATAGTAGTCAAGAAGCATGCCGAAACACAATTAAAGCAATCTTAATCGTTATAAAATCAGGTGAAATTTACGCTGCTATCTCTGTCTATCAGATTATACAGGGTGGCAGGTTAGACAGTGGAAATATTTTAAGGGGTCATTGTACTCATCATTATGAACAACTTTTACTATGGAACAAATCCTGATATCGCGAAAAAAAAATCATACATTTATATTCACATAACTCAACAAAATGTATGGAACAGAGATGTTTTTTTTTCGCGATTTCAGGGTTGGTTCCATATTAAAAGTTGTTCATAATGATGAGTACAATGACCCCTTAAAATATTTCCACTGTCTAACCTGCCACCCTGTAGAAACAAGGGAGTGTGCCAAGGTTGCCAAGCTTGACGCTACATTGAACATATTAATTAACAAGTACACGCTGGCGACGGACCGAACGCGATCGATGATATAAATACAGTGTTTTAGTTTAGTGCTATAATAGTGCCGAGTGACAAATAACAGTGTTAGATCGAGGGCGTGCGGAATATTAATTGTGTATGTGTGGGAGATCTTTGTATCGACGACAGTTGTTCCCGTACTAATTTGCTATGATGGCATTTTTCCTTTTTTCTATGATCTGAGCACTGCTACGATATTAATGCTTCGTAATTGCGTCCGCAGATACCTCCAATTCGCGCGTTTTGCGGAGGCCGCGTCATCTATGGGCCATTACGGTTGGTTGGCGGGAAACTACAAGTATTCGCACATAATGGAGCCCCATGAAAGACTGCCTGGGTTTGGGTAGGCGCCATGACGAATAAGGAACTGTAAAAGCTTGGAGTATTAATATTGTGGATTTTTGTTTTTAAAATAAAATAAATAAATATTTTTAAATACTACAATGAAAAAACCGGGCCAGTGCGAGTAAGTACGTACGACTCGCGCCCTGAGGGTTCCGAAATATGCAATAGATGGCGCTATTGTATACTTTTAGTGGCGCCAACTATCAGCAGATGGCTCCACTCATAGTCAAGACGGACAACTAAGCAGGTCCACTCAAATCTGTGTGGTTCTTTCCTCTAAAGGCCATGCCAGAGTAACCTGTATGGTTCTTACATAGTTTAATTTTTATTGTCTGGACTTTAAAATAGACCTTGACCTTTGAGTTTGTTTCGGTGTTTCTTCTCAAAGGTAGTCAGATAGGAAACACCGAGCTCATCTAGTTTAAAAAAATACCTATTGACATGTAAAAGTGTTACCTACTTGTAACCCACTTACAGAAATTAATATTTCATTTCATTTCTTCTAAGGGTTCCGGTTTTCGAGTTACCGAACCCTAAAAATAGACTGCGAGTATCAAAATATGTGACGTTAAGATACCTGTTACTGGTCTGTGTGTCCTATATTGATCTTGTTGTCCTATTGAGGTATGCCACCCAAAAAATTAAAGAAATAATTATAATGGTCTTCATAAATAAACGAAAAATTATTTCTATCATATATTTTTACACTTATTATTTATACAGTCTTTGTACAATAACAATAAACATTATCTTAGCATCTAGTCGTGGTTTGCTTAACGAGTCTCGACATAGCATAGCATAGCATAATCGGCCTATAATGTCCCCACTGCTGGGACACAGGCCTCCTCTGTGAGAGGCAGTGGGCCGTAGTCCACCACGCGGGCCCAGTGCGGGTTGGTGGACGTCACATGTCTTCGAATTTTTGGTTCTAGGACATGCCGGTTTCCTCACGATGTTTTCCTTCACCGTTAAAGCAAGTGATAATTAATTTCTAATACGCACATGACTTCGAAAAGTCAGCGGTGCGTGCCTCGGGATCGAACTCGAACCATTCGCCGTGGGAGGCACATGGTTAAACCACTAGGCTATCACTGCTCATCAGTCTCGACAGTATCAGTCTCGACATGGCATTATTTAAACCTAGAACAATACAGGATGTTCTTTTTAACATTTGGTCGGTTCATGAGAGTCAAAATGGCGGGTGTATCATTACTAATCCAATCAAAATTATTACCAAATAAATGTACTATTTAGTACCTATACTCATGAAAAATGTACCTCCTTTAGAACAAAATTATAACCAAATTAAGATACACCCGCCATTCTGATGTCAATATGGCGGGTGTATCCTAATTTCTCCCTAATTATCCATTGGTGATTGAATATTATTATTCCAAAAAAATCTACCTAAAAAGTACCTACAGTAAAAAGAAACACTCACTCGATCTGTTCATTAGTTCCTGAGAAATAAAACTACAAATGTTTGGTACCATACTGTAGCGTCGCTCTAACTACTGAGCTACAGAGTCAGTGATTAAAGCGACGCCACGGTACGGCAGGGGTCGCGGGTTCAAGTCCCGCCCGTGTAGTTGTTTTTAAATCTCATATATTATAAGTAAATTATAATGATTATGTTGTTAGTTACATTTTTAGGGTTCCGTACCCAAGGGTAAAACGGGACCCTATTACTAAGACTCCGCTGTCCGTTCGTCCGTCTGTCACCAGGCTGTAATGAACTCATGAACCGTGATAGTTAGACAGTTGAAATTTTCACAGACGATGTATTTCTGTTGCCGCTATAACAAAAAATACTAAAAACAGAATAAAATAAATATTTAAGGGGAGTTCCCATACAATAAACGTGTTTTTTTTGCTAATTTGCTAATAAAGGTTATAATAATATAGTGTGTCTAATGTTGTATAGATAATGGTACGGAACCTTTCGTGCGCGAGTCCGACTCGCACTTGGCCGGTTTTAATATTTTGACAACACTGTTATAATATGGTTTCCTAGACAACGTATAAAAATGTCAAGCCCGAGTCGACCGGCGAAGGAGGCCGACACCATAAAACCTTAACTATGACTTGGAAAGACAAAATTAAATAGGTATGTACGAACATTGACCTATATGTCTCTAGACAAGCAGTTCCGAACAAAAATCATGCTCCACACGCGGGTACTTGTCTGTTGCTCACTGCATCAAGCGTCAAAGTGAATGCGAGGCTTGTATTGTGCCCGCACAACACTAAACAAAAATATAACATAACATAAATATGTATTTTATTAAATTTTTTAAGGATTTAAATGAAGAAAATTATTGAAAAATCGTTTTTCAACTTCGTAAACCTTTATTGAATATTTTTTTACATGTCCTCCTCTAGTTTTAGGCGAAACCGAAAATTTTAAGATTAAACAAAAAATGGTTATACCTGTTTCGTTATTTGGATATTCGCGCTTATTAAGCCTCGTTATTTGACGATAAATACAAAGCTATGTAATATATTTATAACCGTTAATTTGGCAAAAGGCACATCCAAAAGACTCGTGAATAGATTTTGTTTTTTTGTTTAGTGTTGTGCGGGCACAACACAAGCCTCACATACACTTTGACGTTTGATGCAGTGAGCAACAGACAAGTACCCGCGTGTGGGGCATGATTTTTGTTCGGAACTGCTTGTCTAGGGACATATAGGTCAATGTTCGTACATACCTATTTAATTTTGGCTTTCCAAGTCATAAAGTTAAAGTTTTATGGTGTCGACCTCCTTCGCCGTTCGATTCGGGCTTGACATTTTTATACGTTGTCTAGGAAACCATAAAATAAGAGTTTTGTCAAAATATTAAAACCGGCCAAGTGCGAGTCGGACTCGCGCACGAAGGGTTCCGTACCATTATCTGTACAACATTAGACACCCTTTATTAGCAAATTAGCAAAAAATCACGTTTATTGTATGGGAACTCCCCTTAAATATTTATTTTATTCTGTTTTTAGTATTTTTGTTATAGCGGCAACAGAAATACATCGTCTGTGAAAATTTCAACTGTCTAACTATCACGGCTCATGAGTTCATTACAGCCTGGTGACAGACGGACGAACGGACAGCGGAGTCTTAGTAATAGGGTCTCGTTTTACCCTTTGAGTACGGAACCCTAAAAATGTAACTAACAACATAATAATTATAATATACTTATAATATATGAGATTTAAAAACAACTACACGGGCGGGACTTGAACCCGCAACCCCTGCCGTACCGTGGCGTCGCTTTAATCACTGACTCTGTAGCTCAGTAGTTAGAGCGACGCTACGGTATGGTACCAAATATTTGTAGTTTTATTTCTCAGGAACTAATGAACAGATCGAGTGAGTGTTTCTTTTTACTGTAGGTACTTTTTAGGTAGATTTTTTTGGAATAATAATATTTAATCACCAATGGATAATTAGGGAGAAATTAGGATACACCCGCCATATTGACATCAGAATGGCGGGTGTATCTTAATTTGGTTATAATTTTGTTCTAAAGAAGGTACATTTTTCATGAGTATAGGTACTAAATAGTACATTTTAAGTACATTTATTTGGTAATAATTTTGATTGGATTCGTAATGATACACCCGCCATTTTGACTCTCATGTCGGTTCGATGCCCAGATAAAGCAAGCAACCTTTTAAAAATCTTTGAATGCAGTATTACTTAATTTTAAAAATAAAGTGAAGTCTCCATGAAGCAAAACTTCCTATCTCAAATATTTAAAATGCTCCCCTCCATGTGGCATAGAAACTCTTCTTGCGCGATGTAGGATTCATGACGTCAGAGTGACATCCACAAGTGTTTCACTCACAGATTTAGATCAGCCGGCCTAGCATGACCACGATAGAAACGGGTTTTGACTACATAGAAATAGACAAAGTGACAGATTGTAGAAACATTCCTACCGTTTCATTCAAAAAACGTAGAAATGTTTCTACAATCTCTCGATTGTAGAAACATTTCTACATTTTCAAACATTTTCGCGGGTTCGATATTGATATCGCCTTCAATATACAGGGTGGCAGGAAATATTTTAAGGGGTCATTGTACTCATCATTATGAACAACTTTTACTATCGGACCACCCCTGAAATCGCGAAAAAAAAATCAGCTGTTCCATACATTTATGTTCACAAAACTCAACAAAATGTATGGAACAGCTGATTTTATTTTCGCGATTTCAGGGTTGGTCCCATGTTGGTCCCTTAGTAAAAGTTGTTCATAATGATGAGTACAATGACCCCTTAAAATATTTCCACTGTTTAACCTGCCACCCTCTACATATATTGCAACAAATGTCAAAATGGTAGGGATTTTGACAGTTGTTGCAATATTATATCGAAGGCGATGTCAATATCGAACCCGCGAGAATCACCCCCCAGGTTAGATACCGCATGTTCACTAAATAATATGAAAACGAGCGTCCCATTTTTTCCTACCTACTATGCTGTCGCGCAAGTCATTTAAAGGCCTTGGGCAACTATAAGAGTTTTTACCCGACTGCGCCAGAAGGAGGGTTATTACATTTATTATTGGTACAATTTGGCATTTGTAAGTCTGCAACAACACTATTTGTCAAGTTTCACCGGCGCGTTTGAAAGTAAACTCAAGTAGGAATGCGGCAAGTAGGCGCATCGCACAAACTTTTCGGGCACGCTGGGACGGACGGCTTGCGGTATCTAGTCTACTCTAGATCTGTGGTTTCACTGCTAGCTGTCTAGCTAGGTAGTTGATGTCGCCGGTAGATGTCGCTGTCGCAAAAAATTAATCAATAACTTCATTTTGAACCGCCAAATACTTTCTATCATCTTTTTTTCTATCCATAATGCCCAACTCCCTCAAAATTAACGTGTCAACGACACTGTCATCCACAATCTGCTCCGGATGGTGGATCAGATGTAACAATATCCGGGGCTTACTGTTCCCCTGCCACTTGCAGATAGCGCACATGAATATATACTTCTTGGTCGGTTTCTTTATGTTTTGTTTAATTCCATGCGCTTCATTACGATGTTGGTTGTAAATGCGTCCGCAGAACATTTTTTGGCACTCTGGACATCTGAAATAGGAATGAAAAATGTGATTTAAGTAAGTCCTTGTGAAAATAATTGTTTGGGGAAGTACTCTTTTTTTAGGGTTCCGTACCTCAAAAGGAAACTTAAATAAAAACTAAAAAGAAAGAAACAAGCCCAGTAGTTTAGAATTCTGTTAAGTAATACTAAATAACTACACAATTGAAATAGTTTTATAATCGATACACATATAAAACAAATCATAAATTCTAATGCAGAACAGAACGACTCACAGTCGGGGCTCCTTGGGGAGATTTGATTGGTAATATTTTAATGGGCCCCGACTGTGAGTCGTTCTGTTCTGCATTAGAATTTATGATTGAATTTATGATGACAATATGGCGTCTGGTTGTCGCTGTGGTGAATTTTGATTACTGTTATGTCTTTAGTGACACTCGCAAGGTTAAGACGAATCGATTGACCTAAGAATTATCAAAATCGGCCTACGCATTTGGTCTCTAGAACGCCACATAGAAACAAACATACATACATAGACTGATAAACACATTACCCTCCTTTGCGTCGCGCAGTCGGGTAAAAAAGTGCAAGTCGGATTAGCGCACACGACAGGTTCCGTACCATTATCTGTACAACATTAGACTCTATATTTACAACCTTTATTAAGAGCGAGAAAAAAGCAACAAAAAAATCACGTTTGTTTTTATGGGAGCCCCCTTAAATATTTCTTGTTTTTAGTATTTTCTATTATAGCGGCAACAGAAATACATCATCTGTGAAAATTTCAACTGTCTAGCTATCACGGTTCATGAGATACAGCCTGGTGACAGACAGACGGACTGCAGTCTTAGTAACAGGATTTCGTTTTTACCCTTTGGGTACGGAACCAAAAAAACAAGTTATTTTTATGAACTTTTGGTTGTGACACTCCACGGCACAAATAGGTACCTACAGCCCCCCGGCATTGTCCTTTATGGGGAAGAATACATACCGTTTCCTGGTCTTCCGATGTCTGGTATAGATGGTCATACTGCTGAACGTTTCTTTACAAATGCCGCACTCTGTCGCGACGTCCTTTCCATGGGACAACTCATGGTGTTTCAACGCCTTCGCGTGACGGGCTATGAAGCCGCACTGTTCACATTTGTGAGGGTTGTCCGGTCTGTGGATCAGTTCGTGTTTCTTTGTGTTCTTCTTTGATACGCTGCGGTACGGACAGTGAGAGCATTTGTAGGGTTTAATGCCTGTGGAGAGGAAATGTGTGGAATAACGTTAATGAAGATGATTAACAATATCTATTGTTAACCTACTATCTACAGGGTGGCAGGTTAGACAGTGGAAATATTTTAGGAGGTCATTGTACCCACCATTATGAACAACTTTTACTATGGGACCAACCCTGATATCGCGAAAAAAAAATCAGATGTTCCATACATTTATGTTCACAAAACTCAACAAAATGTATGGAACAGCTGATTTTTTTTTCGCGAGTTCAGGGTTGGTCCCATAGTAAAAGTTGTTGATAATGATGAGTACAATGACCCCTTAAAATATTTCCACTGTTTAACCTGCCACCCTGTATAATCTATACCAGAGGTTCCCAAGCTTCGTACCCAAACTCGTAGACCACTTTCTTTTTCCTGATTTCGGTAGACAAATGCTGCCACATTTCTACCATCAATATTACTTTCTCGCGCTATCTGTTAGGCGTTAGGACTGCATGAGAATCGTAGCTCCTAAAAAAGCTTCAAAATGCTTATTTTAAAGTCTCAATACGACCATTTTTCACCGAAATACTGCCTGTCAAAAATCACCGAAAAATTAGGAATTTTTTTGCTCCCTTTATTTTTTTGAGTAAGTAGTTTATAGGGACCGTCTATTATGGCCTAGGGATCATCTACAATGGACTAGGGACCATCTATTATGGCCTAGGGACCGCCTATAATGGACTAGGGACCGTCTATTATGGCCTAAGGATCATCTATTATTGCAACAAGATATTTTTATGGCTAACCAAATGTTTATTATGGCCAAAATACAATTTATTGCATTATAAGCGACATCACTAACCTTGATGAATCCGCACATGCTCCTCAAACAAAACCTTATTATAAGTGGAGTAGTCGCACATAAAGCATTGGAACGGGTTCTCTCCTCTATGCTGCTTCCGGATGTGACGTAACATCTGCTCTTCCGATTCCGACGTGTATCGCTGGCATTCTGGGCAGCGGATACGGCGCGGTTGCGTGGCGAGGTATGCTTCTAAAGGTGATGTTGAGCGCCTGAGAAAGATACGTTAATTTAAACTTCACCCCCTATCGATACTCAGTGCTGGATTTAAACATAGTGCCGCCCCTGGGCACTGCAAAAATGCCACCGCCCCATTATCGAAAATTAAATAAAGTGGATAAACTTTCGATATACAATTTAAAAGTAAAATATTTTTTTAAATTTACCTACTTAGTCATTTTTTTTAATTATCAATATTTTGGTAAATAAAAAACCATTTTCGATAACGAAGAAATGACTTTTCTCACCCTCCGAATTAGCTAACCAGGGAAGAGCTATAAATTTGACCGCACGGTTGTCGCAGTGGCTGAGAGATTGGCTGCTGCGCAACGTGTCGCGGGTTCGATTCCCGCATTGCACATAGGTCTGGCTGTTTGTGTATGTGAAATTTGTGTTTGTAAACGCACCCACGATACAGGAGAAATCCTAGAGTGGGGCAACGTTTTTTAAAAAAAAAAAAAAAAAAAAAAAAAAAAAAAAAAAAAAAAAAAAAAAAAAATGACAGAAGGGGTGTATGATAACAAATAAAACAGTACGACTTTACTCCATGAGCTGTATAATAAGACTGGATTCTATACATAGCTATATCTAGGTGTGGATTGTGGCTGTCACGGCCTTCCTGCCCAGGCTTCGTTCTCGAAGCCCAACTCCTGAAACTGCCATCCATTTGGATAATTAAAGTACTCACGTATTATTTATCTCGACTTTGGGTATTGCTGTAGCCTCAGCCGTCGTGTACTGTGATGATCCCGAAGCCACATCTATGAACACTGTGCTTGAAAGCTCGCCTGGTTCTGCCATCCTACACCTTGAAAAAGAATTTAAGTTGTTTATGAAGGATGGCTAATTGTGGCGATGATTATGATGATTGTCTATGAACGGTCATCTTTTGTCTAAACAGTTTTTTATTTACTAAATGTTTTTTTTTTTTAAGATCTTAAATTGTTTTCACATAATTATTAGAGTATCAATGTAATCAAAGAAATTGTTATTGGATTCGTTGAAAATGAGTAACCATGGAGTTTTTTGTATGTTCTTCCCCATAGGAATCCATGTTTTGGAATGGGCAACTAGCTTCAACTCATGGACAAACTGACTGACAAATATTTCTTGAGACTTCTAAAGTACCTGTAAATGGTCTAATTGAAATAAATGATGCTTGATGCTTGTGCTGTGGTGTGCTATGTCCAGCTGAAGCCGTTATCGGCTAATATAATGATGATTTAGAGAAGTACAGTCACATCCTCGGATCATAGAGAGACGGGAGATATGCGAAGGTGCTATTGAACTTGATGCTTTGACATAATCAATGTGATCATGTTGCCGACGGACCGAACACGATCGATGGTTTATAGTGTTTTAGTTAAATGTGAGTGACAAACCTCCCTCCTTATCAAAATCCTGTCTACGCCATTTGTAATCTGCAAATACAGGCTCTGTTAGAGGACCGCCCCTAAGGCGACTCTCTGACCGGACTATCAAGAAGACTATCGAGAAGTCGCAGACTAATGCTGAACAAGGTTGATAGTATTTACAAAGCAAAAAATATTGTTCCAAAAACTTTATAGATTTTGATGCCATGGTAGGCATGGTTAATAACATATCATTCATGGTATGAATTGGTTAAAACATATCAATCATCATTGATGGTAGGTAAGTTACTATTTTACATAATTTTACTTACCAAATTGAAAACGGTATACAGTAAGTAAATGTATAAGAAAATTTATTTTATTTATCTAAAATGAAAACAATAACATTGCAATAAATCAGAATGATCCTACCTTTCTTTTGTTATAAATAAGATTTGTATTTTTATACTCTGTCTAGAATAAATTAAATCTATTTATCTATAACTGCTTCAATCAGTAATATAGTTTATTTACAAAATCATTGTAATAATAATATTTTAAGTGTGTTTGTATTTATAATAAAAATAAAAGAGAACAACACATTGACATTCAACAAGTCAACAATGACATTTTGATTTGAGACGCCGTTGTCTTTGGGCTTAGTGGTGAGAACGAATTTAGTCGAGTTTTATTTGATCAAAGAATTTAGTTGACTTTTATTTGATCAAGCAAACAAATCTCGACTCGAACAGAAAATAATGTTTATATTTATTTTTAGCCGACTTCAAAAAAAGGAGGAGGTTCTAAATTCGTCAAATCTTTTTCATTCTAGTAAAGATATTAAACGCAGTGGTAAATGATAAACAGGTGGCCCACCTGATAAATGGTCGACGTCTGCAATACCAGAGTCTGGTGCATTATCTTTGCCTACTCTAGAGACAAAGTTAACATGTCTCAAATGCCTGTACATCGGCACTTAACAACCTTCAAACTGAAACACAGCAATGTTTCTTAGTGACTGAAATTGGTACGTTAATACTCACACCTACCTCCCCGGCCGGATAAGCTCATTCACAAAAAGCATGTCTGGGCAAGCTCATTAAATACTACAAAAATCTAAACCTACTACCACAGATTACCTACTACTACTAATACTATAATCATTTAATCATACACTCGATACACGATAGTGATATTTGATAGGGTTTAGTAATTCATCAATCACGAATTCATGACACATCATTATCTAAAAAAAGTAGCCAACAAAATAACTGACCATTACGTTATTTGAGTTTACCTAACAAAACAACATTAAAAATTAATTTATTATTCACTAGTTAAATTACAATTTATATAAAATCAGCGGGATTGTCTGGGTGTTCCTTCATCTGTTTAGCGAATTTCTCATGATACTCTGCATATTCAGGCACTTCAACAAAAGTGAACAACTTATCTCCTTCTTGCCTGATCATAACTGGTTTTGATGTACTAGATTGGTCTTCCTGCGATGTGCTGTCACCTGTTTCCTCCGTTCTATGATCATCTGGGGACTGTTCCCTCTGCTCTTCAGATCTATGATCGCTGGCTTCTGGATCCCATCTTCCAAAAAAAGGCCCATCTGATTGATTATTATCAGAAGTTAATTTGTTTTCTTCAACGTTAGGGTACAACGTCTCTCTGTGTTTCTCTTCGTCTCCGACCCTAAACTGAGTGAGAATAAGCTCTTCGTTTTCAACATCCTCCTCTGTGCTACTTTTCTCAAGGCCTTTGTCGGTTTTATCCGATTCTTCGTGAGTATTTTCTTCGGAAGGTGGTGCGTTAACTTGATTCTCTTCGTCAGTGCTTGAAGTGCTTTCGTGACTTGTATTTTGATCAACTCGATTACGAGTTTGTTCACGACTCTGGTCATGTTCTGCCGACTGGTTTTTCTTATTGTTTTCATTTTTTTCGCCATCCGGTCCGTTGTCAAGTTCATCATGTGTTCTGGTATTAGGACCATCCTGTGTTTTTCTATTGAGATCATTATGTGTTGTGCTATTGGGATCGCCATGTGTTCTGGCATTGGGATCATCCTGTGTTATACTACTGGGATCATTCTGTGTTGTGCTATTGGGATCAACTTGTGTTGTGCTATTGAAATCATCTTGTGTTCCGGCATTGGAATCATCGTAAGATCGGGTGTTGGGATCATCCTGTGTTTTACTGTTGTGATCATCATGAGATCTGGTGTTGGGATCATCCTGTGTTTTACTATTGTGATCATCATGAGATCTGATATTGGGATCATCATATTGTGTTCTGCTATTGGAATCATCATGTGTTCTGCTATTTCTATCAGACGCAATATCCTTGCGGTCGCCACCTTTCGTATCGTGTCGCCCACGATTATCTTCATCACTATACTCTTTCTTGGGATTGTATTGACTTTTTTCAGTGTCATCTTGTTTAGAAATACTACCTTCCGTATTTGGGTCGTGATAATTATTTTTTTCCGCGGATGCCATCTTCTCGTTATGATTTGACGACTCCTCATTTTCATCGTGTCTTGGGATCGGATGGTCACCTTTTTCCAATGTTCGTTCACTAAATAGTTTTTTTTCATACGCGTTTCTCGTTAGGTATTTGTATTTCAGTCTGAGAGTGTCTGAATGTGAAGTGGTTTCATCCATCATGAGAGCTTGGGTATCAATCTTTCCTTGATTTCCTTGTTCGTTATCATTTCTTATTTGTATAGCATTGAATACTTTCGCCTTTTCATAACCTTTGTATTCATTATCATATTTTCTGTTTGCTGGATTGCGATAATCTTGCTGTATATTTTCTGTACTATTAACTTTATTACCATCTCTATGTAACTTTTCCAGGTGAGTGCGGGATGCTTCTATAATCTTAATCCTGCTAGCGGCTTTTTCAGCCACTTTATCGGCTAGTTCATCGAATTGTTGTGAAGCAAGAAGCTGATTTATAAAACCTTCGTTATCGTAGTTTTCGCTGTTTGGTTTGTGTCGAATAGTGTTGGCTGACATTTTTATGTTACAAATATGCACCATAACTATAAAAAAAAAATAGTATCGTTAATTTTATTTGTGTTATATTTTTTTTAACGGTAGTAGAGCTAATTGTGAAAGGGGTCTTTCGGCGAACTATCCCTTATCTCTCTTCTGTGCTTAAGCGTCTTAGCTATACCGATTAGAAAGCTCGTGGTGAAATTTTACAGACACGGAAAACATTTTGATCTTTTCTATAAGGTCAATAAGCACATCCCTTGAAGCACTTGAGGTATGCAGGTATCTATATGCGGTGGCGGTAAGCACTACATCAGGTGACCCCATATTACAAAATAAAAATGCTACATTATACAAAATGTAAGTACTCACAAAAATAATGTAAAATCACATAGTTCATTTTAGATTCTTACGTAATAGGTACGACTTGGTACTAACTTTTAGATTTTTACTATACGATCGTGAGAACATAAAAAAAAAATGTAATAGTCATAAAATAACACTATTTTTAGTGATAAGGCGCACCGACTTACAGTTAGTAATATGCATGAGTGCATTTAGGTAAACCTTACGTCATAAGATAATGTCTGGAATATTCCTTGGGCCGCTAGAGGTCTGTGAGGCTGACGCACACGGTTGTACTTCTCATCCGCAACTAACTTGCTAACATTCGGGTCAGTTAATTTTTGTAAACCGTGCATTTCATACAATTCATAAAAAAGCTATCTGATAAGCAAACAAAGAAATAGTAGGTATTTACTTCTTATACATTTTCATCTTCTTATTAGTCGAATAATTCCTTAATTAGTATGTCTCTTCGTAAACCTCATCACTATAATGTTCTCGGATCTGATCTGGCAACATTGATGGCGGCGGCGTATTTCAATTTTCTACCCGCGGATGATGAAAAAATATATCAAAAGATAAGTAATTCCCGATCGACAGTCGACACAGCCCCAAAGATGTCCGTGCCGGCATTGAGACAGCCGAAAATCATTCACGAAGAAGTTAAGACCGCACCACCTTCTACGACTTTTACAGAACCACAAAGTTTTCTAATCGTTACTCTAAAAGATGGAAAGAAGCTCGTAGTGTCTTCAGATGCTTACCACGGCATGCTAACAGCGGGGGAGCTGTTCAGATGCGTGTTTTGTGAGACTGAAATGGTTCGAGACGTGATCTGCAAAGAGCGACATAAAGCTTCGGAAAACCATAGAAAGATCTTAGAGAGCTACCCGCATGTTGAGGAGTTCAAGGAGAATTTGATCAGAAAGGTTGGTTACGTTATTTTAGACTTTTATGTTAGTAATTAGGTAGCCCAGTCAATATGGAGGCAGCAGTCAACATTGTGTTGCTAAGGACTTTGTTTAGCCAATATTTTGTTACTGAAATAGCATCTAAGCTCATTCAGAAAGAGCTGTACTATGGTCCATTTCAATAAAACTTGTAAACTATGTAAACAAACTTTCTATACAAAATCAAATTTTGACAGTTGGCCACACTGACATTGTTTACAAAGTTAACAAATTCAATTGAAATGGACCCTTCTACTAAATGTGTCCATGAGACATAAAAAATTTAAGTGTTAACCGGTTTTTGTCTCTGACATTACACTTTTAAACAGCCTGCCTTAGAAACAATGATTAAACATTATTTAAGTTTTCAAGTCTCTACCTATTCATTAGCATAGAAATGACAAGGATAGTTGTTTATTTTAATGAGGGCATAAATAATTTAAATGGTTAAAGTTTACAAGTTTTTTTATGTAAGGGGGATAGGCTTGCTTACATTACTCATATCTAAATATTCTCACAAACAAGTTGTCATTGCCACATACAGGTAGGGGGGACCAACTAAATTAATACATAAGCGTTAAGTTGAATATGTATTGTTTAAACTATGAGCCATTCTCTCATAAGAGGTGCACCTTTTCTGTGTATTATTGTTTTCCTTACTTACCCCTGAACATCTTAGCCACAAACAAAAAATCAAGCTAGCCAACATATATTTTCTATTACACAGTATAACTAATAAGTGATAACTTTTTTCCAGCTTAACAGAGCCACTCATTACTGCACGGTGTGTAATGTGATCGTAACATCCCACTGTCTATACAAACACATAACCACAGAGTCTCATGTGAATGAGCTTGATATGGCCATCGGACGAGCTCTTGCATATAAACCGTTTAACTAAATATTATCAACAGTATCTATGTACTAACATACTGTACACTTTAGGCCTTCAGTTCATTAATTTTCTAAAATAAAAGTAGGTTAAATTACTCCTTACAACATTAGCTATCTGTCAGTGAAAGTCCTTAGAGAGATTACCAAAAAACAGACAGACAAAAATAAAAAAAAATGATTTTTTGTTAAGGTTTGTTACTGTATAAACTTTCTTAGATGCATTTAGTAAAAAGTTGTTATTTTGAATTACAAAGGCACTTCAATTTTATTTATTTGTATAGTTATGAAAAGATTGGAATACTTGAATGTGTTATAGATGTGCTCTTCTACAAAGAATGTTAGTACATAGATGTATGCGATGCTGATTTTGATGTGTTAAATTCAATAAATAATATTATTTTGTTTTCTTCATTTGAAGTTTTTATTGTACCTTCTAGTTTATACAAATTAAAAGTAGATACTGTAAGCCTATGTGAATACAAAGACACCTATTTATATGCTGATGTAGTTGCCGCATGGGTCTTGAGCACAAACTTCATGGTTTGGTCTCTGACAGAATGAATAAGGCGGCGGGCACCGAGGCTGCACGCGATTTGTTCGTCAGTCGATGCTCATTGTTTATTGGACTATTCTCTATTGTAGTATTGTGTATTGTCCACTATCTCAAGTAATTCTTGAGTTATGTTCGTAATACGACCCTTAGGTGTTGAGTATGGGACGTCTACAACATTTGCACAGGTTACTAAAGATGATGAAACAATGAAACAAAGATATTGTAATACATATTTATTATAACCTTTTTCGCTTCTTATTCTTAGACTTCTTCTTCATATTTTTCTTGCCGGTTCTGTTGATTTTAGCGATCTTTCTCTTGTGCAGCCACACAGGGTACTGTCCGTTTTGATCCTTGAGGGTTTTTGAGCTAAAGACTCTTTGTTTTCCGTCGTCTTCAACAACCACTTTCTCGTCATCCGAACTCATTTCGACGTCCTCTTCAGCCGCTTCAGTAACTTCCTTTGCCTTTTTCTTGTTCTTTTTATCCGCTTTCTTGTTTATGGCCCCAGCATCTAAGAATATTACTTGATCAGATTCCATAACCTCTTCCGTGGTTACTTCTGGTTTATCCTCTTCTTTAACGCCCAACATTTTCTTTAAACGCGCCAATTCTTTTACGGCGTAGCGTTCCCGCTTTATCGCCCTGCATTTTCGCTTCCACCTGCTTCTGAGTGATTTTGCCATCGTGTTATAATAAACAAAAATACTTTAGCGCGACGTGCTTTTTGACGGCAAGCACATGAAAGAACGAAACGTCATTGTCATTGTCATTGTGAAGTTATCAAACTAGATAGAGCAATGTTGTCAGACTTTTCTCATAAAAGTTCACTTAGTCTCAACTCATATATTTATGAAAAAGGTAGACAATACATAGTACGGTACAGCTTGGCAAAAAAGAGTTTGGAAGAAATGAGGGCGCCACTATTACACTAAGGCCACTTTTAATGGGAAATTAGCAAAAGAATTTGAATAAATCGTTAAAATAAATGAAAACAATAAACGGATGACTCAAAATTTATCTACTATATTTAGCATTTGTGGACAAAGTAGTGTCTCCGATAAGTAAAATATTTAATTCCACCTGTCACCGCGTCAAACTCTTTTTTGTCTAGCTGTACATATTTATTGATTTATTTCTTCTTATATTGCATACACCGTTTATAAAATATAGGGATTAATTACCTTATTCATTGTTATTCGTTGTAAATAGCTATGCACGAATGCAAATAGACCATTTTATCACATTCGATTCATTTAAATTTTTTCTGCTTCGTCTTGTAAATTATCCAGGATCTTAACAGAATTTTGGTATGGTATCAAGTGCTGCATAGCTATTCACAACCATTCGATGTGCTCCGAACCGATGGACTCGTAAAACGCAATTTTTTTACCTCAAAAATCTGGGTAAGATATTTGCATTGCGTCGCTGCGCCTGCAAAATGCGCTATGTATTTTTTTTTTTAAATCGGTTTTTGATGCTGTGTTTTGTGTGGTGGCTCGAGAAATACTATAAATAAGCATCAAAAACCGATTTAAAAAAAAAATACATAGCGGATTTTGCAGGCGCAGCGACGATTGGCTACACCACCATGTAACTGTCAAAACGATTAAGGCTTTTTAGGGGTCATTTTTGAGTAGTTAAATATCGATTGTTTATTTGAGCCAATGGAAGATGAGTGTTCTAGCAGTCCTGTGTTGTGATTGGAGAAAAATAACAGGGATTAATAACATCGAGTGTCAACTATAAACATCTTTATAGAGTAACAAAAACCGTTTATTTCAGGAAAATAACTCGATATTTCTTGTAATTAGTTAAGACTCTTTGACAACAGAAATCGCCTAAGTAAACCAGAAACAACTAAATCAATAATTTTTCACCGAATGCAACTCTAGTTGTTTTTTTCAGTCAACACCCGTTTTCGATTTTGATTACATTGTGTTGTGTTTGTAATTTTGTGTTTGTGATTTCTCAAAGAATTTTATTGGAATTGTTCCAAAAACATAAAAATCGTGTCTGTTTGTGTGTATACTGCGGCGCTTACCCTCGTTTATTTTTGTTTTCCTTTGTCTCATGGCGGTGGCTTTGTTTTCATTTCCGATGTAAATTGAAGAAAAGGGAACAGTGATAAGTTCTTCAGATCGATTATTTGGCGAAAATGGGCTCGCTGAATGCTGAAAATACTACAAAACAGGACTTGAATGATAGTGGATGCGTTCAGGACGGTAAGTTTCATGTATGATGGGTTTTTTCTAATGTATCTTTTGCATAAACGTAAACAACTTTGTCTCTGTAAACGATGATAAAAATAGCATTTTAATTCTTATTGGGATACAAATAAACACAAAGGAGCGATGTATTTCATGTCAAGGTTTTGGTCAGAGAGTCGCCTTAGGGTTGTGACCCTTTGCAGGGTCACTGCTTCAGTAGATAATTCTAAGGGTAGGACATTGAAAGAATTGGTGGGTCATTTATATATTTTATCCCATTAATGTAATAAAATAGCAAGGTTTGAGAAGTAGTGTACGCCGCTCGGTTGGCTCCCGAACCAACAAGTAGATAATTTTAAAAAGAAAAAAAAATTTTGAATTATTAATAAATAAATTGATTCTCTGAAAAATCAAATTGATATTCAACCGAATATTGTTTAAAACTGAACTCGAGGTCAAACATTCTCCCTTATAGGGATCATCTCGAACACCTTTTCCCTATGTAAACTCGACGTCATTGATGGTCAACCACTTTTCACCCTTATGTTCTTAGTAATAAGGGTGAAAAGTGGTCGACCGTCAATGGCGTCGAGTGTACCTATATTATAACCAGGGATCGAAAAGGTCACCCGTATAGGGGTTAACCCGGGTTATTTTTATTGGGTTAGGTGAAAAACCTTGCACAAAGGTTAACCCATATTCTGAGTTAATCTGCCTAATAATAACTGGTTCACTCATAGAGTTCATTTTTTTCAATTTTGTTCTATTTCATTCGGGTTAATCAGCAATATTAACCGGTAACGGTATCCGTATTAAAGGGTTAACCGGTTACCCTGCATTAAGATTAAACAATAATATGGGTTAGAGATTTAAACGGTTACCTTTTAACCCCATTCGGTCCCTGATTATAACATTTTCTTTGTCTGTAGTTCCTGTCTACCCCCATCGATAATAAGCGTGAGTTTATGTATAATTTTCTACAGTAACCTAAGTTATAATTCCACAGCATCCGTGAGTGAGAACGGTTACAGAGGACTGGCAGAACTGCTGGATCTTTCGGATGATGTGCTGCTATACATCTTGAAGTACTGCACGCCGAGAGACCTGAAGGCACTGGGCCAGTAAGTGTACTGCTGAAATCTTCTCATACTCACCCTAAAGTACAGCTCATTACCTAAGAAAAGAAAGAAAGCAAAACATTAGGCACACACAGCACTGGAAGAAAGACCAAATAAATAAAAATTAAAAAAGAAGCCTTATGGTGCATCCACACCGTAGTTACTATTTGTTGAACAATGTTTCCAAGTGTTACTGAGCAACATCCGACAACAATAAGTTTAAAAAAAAGTAAAGAAAAAAAAAAAAGTTAATCAAACTCAACCTTTCTTAGGTAATGGGCTATACTTTAATAGCCCATTACCTAAGAAAAGAAAGAAAGAATGAATTTTAATCATCTGACATTTTGTTATACTAAGGGCCAAGTTCCCCAACAAGATAATAGTCCGTTAAATTGAAAACGACTGTTTATAATATCTTTTTCTATACAAAAAGTCATGTTAAACGGCCGTTTTCAATTTATCGGACTGTTATCTTGGTGAACTTAGGGCTTAGTAGGTAGTTTTGTGACTACATTATATATTGACATTTTTATTGTAGTAATTGTAATAACTTGACATTTAATCTGTATTTGTATAATAATAATTTCCTATTACTATTGAAAATAATAATTAATCTAATGTTAATGAATATGATTTGCATGCCCGTGTGACGGTAGAACCTGGAGAACCATGATTATAAATTAAAACATCTATGTTTGCAAAGAAATAAAATGATTTGATTTGATTTTATTGGAAAAAACATCAGGCACACACAGCACACTGACAGGAAGAAAGTCAAAGTCAAAGCATTTATTTCAATTAGACCAATTACAGGTACTTTTGAATTGTCAAGGAGTCTGTCAGTTAGTCATAATGATGAAGCTAGATGCCCGTTCCAAAGCGTAGATTCCTATGGAGATGAACGGGCAAGAAACTCCATGGTTACTCTTTTAAATCAAATCATTACAAATAATCATGGTTACATTGTTTTTGTCGGAAATAACACAAATATGAGAGAACAATCAAAATCAAACAAACAAAGATCAAATAAATAAGTCTTATGGTGCATCCACACCGTAGTTACTATTTGTTGAACAACGTTTCCAAGTGTTACTGAGCAACATCCGATAACAATAAGTTAAAAATAAAGTAAAGAAAAAAAAAATTAAAAATATCTGTTTCGGAGAAGTAGGCCTTCAAAGAATGGTCTTATTTGCAGTTTAGGGTATGTAATAGCCATAACAACATCTAGAGCCTATTTTCAGCACCTGTCCCCGCCTCGGAACCCTAATATGCGACCGCACGCTGTGGACCCGCGTGGACGCCAGGTCCACGCCGGTGGGCCAGCAGCGGCTGCGCTGGCTGCTGACCCACTGCCTGTCACCGGCCACCACCGAGCTCAAGCTCGCTGGATACGTCAATAAATATAGCAGGTGATGTGTAATTTGGCAGGTTTTTTAATATAATATTACGCTTGTTTCCCTGTTAATGCGGATGCGGACGTCAAGTTTTTTTTTAATAGATACTTAATTTACACGGATATATGATAAAGATGCTACTTTTTAGTTATCTCTCCATCTGTCGCATTTAAAAAATCCGCCTCATTCAGGTCGACATCAATTGTGTCTGTCAAGTGCGACAGATGAACCAATCGTCCACGATTTCTTGTTGCGACTTGCACAACTGACATCTGCATCCGCAAAAGCTCCGCATGACTTTTTTGCGAATGCGGAGGCGGATGCCAAAATTAATGTGGATGCGAATATTCGCAACATCCCTGTTTTACATACTAAATCATTATTCTGAAATAAATGATGGTTTGATTTGATTTGAAACCTCTAAAGACGTATTTTCTGGGGGGCTCTGGCATTTAATTTCATTGCAATATCGCCGGGATATACTGCAAGATTGCGGCAATTGTTCTACTGAGTTGCACGATAATAGATCTCAACTCACGGCTATACAAAAACCGGCCAAGTGCGAGTCGTACTCGCGCACCGAGGGTTCCGTATCATTTTTGGACGTATAAAGTGAAAAAATCCGGACCGCACAACTAAGTTTGTTTGTGAAGGAATTTTGATGATTTTGAAAAAACTGTACTAGTTAGGAACATCGTTTTATTTTTGGTGCCATATTTGGGTCAATTCCTATCAACTCTATTTATTTCAGATTTTTCGCCCCGCAAACTTCGGAGATAAGGGGGGGGAATGGTATTTTTTTGGACATTTTTCTTCATATGTCGAAAACTGTGAGACATAAAATAAAATAAAAATATATTTTGAAATGTGCAGATCAAGCCCTTTCATATGATATGTGACTTGATCTAGTAACCCCACTTTAAAATTTCGGACCCCCACTCCGGCCCCTTTTGCAATGAAAATAAAAATATTTTTGGACTTTTTTCATTTGCAATAAAGTTGAACAAGCATTCTTTATAACTGTTCCAAATTTCAAGTCGATAGCATAAGTAGTTGCTGAAATAAGCAGGTGTGACAGACAGACAGACAGACAGACAGACAGACAGACAGACAGACAGACGAAGTCGCACCATAAGGGTTCCTTTTTTACAATTTTGGTACGGAACCCTAAAAACTAGCTCGTTTAACCGCACCGTTACACAAAGAGCTGTACTACGTGTTTGGCGTGGCTTTAAGTTATTAATTTATCATTGTTTGTTTTCAGATGTCTTGGCATCCAAGATTTGCAGTGGCCTATTGAGTCGGACGCGGGTAAGTTTAAAACTACCCGCAATTTTTTGAAAATTTGCTAATTGTTCTATTGAATAAAATATAACTTTTTGATTATTATTCTATAAATACATATTTGTTACTGTCGCGAATCATATTTTGATCAACATAGAACCTGACGTTGAGCTGCAAATTTTAAAAAGCTTTGCGGCAAAAGCGCATAATGAGTGAGTGAAATGAGTTCTTAATGGGACCAAATTCTTTACAAAAATGTGTCTGAAATGACGTAAAATCCTCTAAAGAGCCACGTTCGTGCCTTAATTGGAGCGCTATGTCCCAAATGGACAGTACGTCGCACTGGCAGGTTTGATAAATGATAAATAATATTTATTTTGTAAATAGGTTAAAAATAACACTTTTACACGTCAAAACATTTTTTAATTTCTTAAGCTTGATCCGGGCCGCTTGCTAGAGCTTACCAAGAATGAGTTCATAATGGGACCAAATTCTTGCCAAGAATGTGTCCTAAATAGGGCTTGCAAATATTCGAATATTCGATGTTTTTTATAGGGTATATTCGAATATTTGCAAGCCCTAGTCCTAAATGGGGTCAAGTCCTCTAAAGGGAGCCATGTTTGTGCTATAATTGGAGCGCTATCCCCTCCCAAATGAACAGTACGTCGCACTGGCAGGTTTGATCCGGGCCGCGTGCGCAGCCCCGGGCTCCGCACCTGGGGTAGACGTGGAGCACTTCCTTCTACGCATGTGGTATCCCCACCTACCACGGTGAGTGACCATTCAATATTTTAAACTGCATCTGCTTTTTTTTTTTTTCATTTTGCGGTGTTTTTGCCGTGGCATTTGTGGCTGTAGAACTGAGATAGTGAGATATAATAGTGGACAGTGAGGCTGGTCTTGTTGCCGCAACAGTTATTGTGACTATCATTTAATTTCATTGCAATATCGCCGGACTATACTGCAAGATTGCGGCAATTGTTGTTTTTGGCGTGATATAAGGTCGGTCGTTCTTCTACGCTGACGTTTGATAGACTGGTCAGCTCTGTACCCCTATCATGAGTTATTTTGACGTGTAGTATCGTTAACGTAAGCATATTTTGAATTGAAAATACAACAGTCCTAGAAAATTTTGATAAAATTTTATACAATTTGCACATTTTTAAAAATACAACAAAAAAAAAAAAAATTTAATTTATATAAATATTGTGTAGTAAACGTATATTTTCAATTCAAAATATGCTTACGTTAACGAAACTATACGTCAAAAAAACTCATGATAGGGGTACTGAATCAAGAGCGGAGCCAGCCTTTTGGTCCGGTCCCCACCTGACTAACAGGCTGGATCCACTCTTGATTCACGTAATCGAGGTCTAGCCAAGACAGGCATCAAATATTATCAGAGGTCGACCTAGGCCCAGTCCAGGGGAGGGTTTGACCCTAGTAGATTTGACATAAGTCACCCCTATGTCAAAACTATCACCTATAAGCGAATGATAAATAAGTGCTTTGGTTTGTTTTTTTTGCTTAGCCCCTGCAGTATCATTTATGCAATTTATATTTATTGCCATCCTCATAACAATGAAATGACTGTCAAATAAGAAGCGTAATACGTCATTTTTGATTCGTTAACTAATAAATAATTTGCACGATCTAATTGCGCATTGATGCGACCGCGGCCTCGACCCGGCTGAACACATGGGGCCTATAAAAACTTTTTTTTGCCTTATTTGTGATCTCTCACACTGTAGTATCATTAAGATGGTTTCTTCGCACTGTAGCGGAAAATTGAATTAGTTCCATAAATAATAATCAATAAATCCGCACGGTTGTCGCAGTGGCTGAGAGATTGGCTGCTGCGCAACGTGTCGCGGGTTCGATTCCCGCACTGCACACTGGTCTTGCTGTTTGTGTATGTGAAATTTGTGTTTGTAAACGCACCCACGATACAGGAGAAGTTTTAGTGTGGGGCAACATTTAAAAAAAAAAAATCACATACACAATGAAAATAGCAGAAGAAAATGTTATTTTTTTTCCTTTTTTTCATGCTTATTTTAAATTGAAAAGGAGAGATATAATTTTGGCTAACCTAGCCGAACAAAGCTACCGGCGGTACCAAACGTAAGTGCTTATTAAACATTGCAGACATTTAAGTGTTTAAGAACAATAAGGATTTTTTTTAGTCCAGCACGCTTAGCATGACCACAATAGAAACGGGTTTTGTCCACAGAAGAATAGACAAAGTGTGTGTGACAAAGATTTCTATCGTTTTATGCATACAATGAAGAGATTAAAATGTTTCTATTCTCTTCAGTAGACAAAAGTCTGGTATGCCAAGCACGGGTCGCCGCGTGCTCGGGCAGTAGAGTTAGGTAGAAAGAACTTTGTATATTATTTGATAGAATAGAGATAGAATTGGTCATGCTAAGCCAGCAGAATAATTATGATGATTTTAGGGCCCTACCTGTCATAGTGACAGCCCCGGATCTAGGGGGGGGCTAGCCGGGGCCCGTGCCCCGGGCGGCAAATTCAGGGGGTGGCAAATTCATGCTTGGTAGACGAATACACTGACTGAGTAGTGTATTCGTCTACCAAGCGCAGTAATCGCAAAGAGCATGTCCATCAGTGGGGTGTTATAGCTGAAATGATGATGAAGGTAAGGTGAGGTAAAAATATTTCCGGGTGGGGGCGGCATTTTTCAGTTTTTGCCCCGCCTCGAAATAATTAAAGATCCGGGGCTGCATAGTGACGTCGCCAGCAGTGTCGCAGATGTAGAGCAGCTAAGTCAGTTGGCGACGGATTGGCCACGTCGCCAATTTGGAAGCGCTAGCCATCTCAGATCATATAAACAAGGGAGATGTGCCAAGGCGCTATTGAGCTTGACGCTTTAGTATGGTCACACTAACCATAAATAAAACGTACACGCTGGCGACGGACCTAACGCGATCGATGATATAAATACAGTGTTTTAGTTTAGTGCAAGTGATGAGTGACGAATAACAGTGTTATGAGGGTGTGCGGAATTTTTAATGTGTGGGAGATCTTTATACTCACAAGGAGCGCTTGTAATTGTGTCGCAAACTGTTCTAAAAGTGGCGACAGTGGTTTCCGTACTGATTTGCTATTGTCGCGGAGGGCCTCCCTCCTCCGTCCTCTCTGCCTCGGCTAGCTATCGGAGGGAGCCTCCACAGACACAAATGTAGAATAAAACACTGCAGGATGGTTGGAGAGGTATATTGCGAGACGTAGGTTGTATTTTTGCACTTTATAACGTTACACAGAGGTATAAAAATAACTGTTACAAAAAGAGACTATTTGCTTATAGCTTTGCACTATGAAGGCATGTCTTTTTTCTATGACCTGAGGTAGCCACTATCAACACCCCTCTAACAGTAGGTTGTCGGCGTTGTCGCTGAAAACCAGCGCTGTGGCTCTGCTCCGTGCATGGGTCACAGCATCATGCTGAGCGATGGCCGTTTTGCGCGGATGTGACGCATATTTTTCCTGTCGTTCTGTTATTTTAATATTGTGTCTCATATCGAAGCAAATACATGCATTTTCTTTCTCTTTCTTTCTAGTAGCAGCGTAAGGCGCACAGTTGCAATCAGTTGCAAAGCGATTAATCCATACTTTCATTTGATCAGTGTAACTATCACTTGCACACACAATTATTAATTACAAGTATATTCAAGCTCTTACTATAAGCACAGATAATATAATACTATACGTACAGATGCCTCATCTCATACAAAGTAATGTGACCGATTTAGCGCGGGCTATCTTCGGGCTATACATTTTTCCGTGCTTAAAGGATTTTTCAAAATTTGAACAAATATTTTTCATGATGTATTTTTTCATGTTCTCAATTTTACACAAACTTCAATAACAAATCGATACATATAACGCCATTTATTATGAGTTATTTCAACAAATGTTCCTTTGTTCCTGATGAGACCCCGTGCTAAAAGTGTCATGTCTTATGCGAATTGGGCCATCAACTTTATCTTAATATGTAGGTTTTTGAATGTACATACATTCCTAGCCAGGGATCTAGTATGCAGATGCGGATGTCAAGTTTTTTTAATAGATACTTAATTTACGAATTATAAATACAGTACTTTTTAGTTGCATTTATTTATAATGAACAAAAGTTAAGTAAGGTTAGTAATTAAATTTAAACGAGTACAGTAACACCGCGGCGCGCGACCCTCTCTGCCTCGCCCACAATGTCTTGTCGACACTTTTATAACTGACGTCTGCATCCGCATAAGCTCCGCATGAGTTTTTTGCGGATGTGAATGCGGACGTCAAAATCAATACGGAAATTCTGCAGATGCGAATTTTGCAACTACTACTATCTGTTTCCTATCTAACATTTCCTGTCTTTCATTGAGGATAAGAAGACATCCACTCCAGCTGTACTTTCTATCCATCAGTTTCGCCGTCTCTCCCCGATGGCCTGACAGAGAAGAAGCCGACAGCAAGGCCCCACAAAGAAGCCAAGAAGCCGCGACTGCCTCAGGCGCATCTTCGAGCAGCTCTGGCCAGAACTCGAACAGTTCAAGCCAGAACTCAGGCACTTCAAACCAGAACTCAGGCACTTCAGGCTTGAATTCAGGCAGTTCAGGCCAGAACTCCGGCAGTTCAAGCCAGAACTCGGGCAGTTCAGGCCAGAATTCAGGCAGTTCTGGATCAAAGAAGGGGAACAAGAAGAAACCTCTGTCAATGCTGTTTGGAGATGATATCAGCGAAAATTGTAATGGACCGCAATTTACCCTCACTGCGCCTTTGATGAAAGATTTAAGGAAAAAGTGCTCGCAACTAACGTCTTTGGCGCTCGAGTATTGTAACCTTGATTATAAAATGGTAAGTAATAATCTATAGTAATATTATAAAGGCGAAGGGTTTTTTTGAACGCGCTATATCTCGAATGGTTCGGGTTCGATCCCGAGGCAGGCACGCACCGCTGACTTTTCGAAGTCATGTGCGTATTAGAAATTAATTATCACTTGCTTTAACGGTGAAGGAAAACATCGTGAGGAAACCGGCATGTCCTAGAACCAAAAATTCGAAGACATGTGACGTCCACCAACCCGCACTGGGCCCGCGTGGTGGACTACGGCCCACTCCCTCTCACAGAGGAGGCCTGTGTCCCAGCAGTGGGGACATTATAGGCCGATTATGCTATCTCTGGAACTGCCAGTTGGATCCGAAAACTTATTTTTGTATATGATAGGCAGATTCGTGAGGAATACTATAGGCTATTTAACATCACGCTACGACCCTTAGGAGTCGAGCAACGGGGGTGAAACTGCGGGGAACGGTTAGTGTATGCAGGGTGTAATTTTCGTTAGTCATCATCATCTGCCTAGCCTTTTCCCAAATTATATTGGGGTCGGCATCCAGTCTAACTAGTTTTGGCTGAATATCAATATTTTTACGTGGAGCGACTGCCATCTGACCTCCACAACCCAATTAATGGGTAATACCGGTATTCGAATGTTAGACCAGCTGTCAGACTTTAGGGCTTCTGACTACCCGTAACGATTGTCAAAGATATTCCTATGACAACCGGGACCGACTGCTTAACGTGCTCTCCGAGGCACGGAGGGGTCTCGATGTGTAAAGAACGGTCACCCATCCAAGGACTGACCGCGGCAAGCGCAGCTTAACCTCGCAGATCGATCGATCAGCTCGGCCGTCATTTAGCCACGAGCCCCTCGGTGTAATTTTCGTTAGTAATAAAAAACTTTTTTAACAAAAAATTACCGACTTCAAAAATCCACTACAAAGAAAATAATAATTTTGGTTTCGGAAGTCGGTGGCTTTGGTTTTTGTTTGCTTTTTTTGCCACCGACTTCCGAAACCAAAATTATTATTTTCTTTGTAGTGGATTTTTGAAGTCGGTTATTTTTTGTTAAAAAAGTTTTTTATTTTTCCCTTTTTAGTTCTTTATCCCGTGTTAGATTACTTTCACGAATTCGTTCAACAGTAAATCTTCTATGGAGTGTGTACATTTATGCCAATAACTTTGTACATAGGAATGATTACATAATGTATTATATACTAAAACCTTTCTGAAAGTATGTAGATTACGTTAGTGAAAACCCCATCCAAATCGAATCAGTAGTTTTTGAGAAAATCGCGCACATACAAACATACATACATACATACTTACATACATACATACATACATACATACGGGACGAATACAGAACCTCCTTTTTTGAAGTCGGTTAAAAATACTAAAAGGAGTCATTTTACTCATCATTATGAACAACTTTTACCATGAGACCAACCCTGAAATCGCGAAAAAAAATCTGCTGCTCCATACATTTTGTTGAGATAAGTGAACATGTATGGAACACAACAAACAAACAAAGGTGTACAAAATGATCCCCGAAAGTAAACCGATTCCCCACGGTCCTCAATAAACTACTAGCACCATATATCTTTACTGGTTAACATCCCTCCCGCCTACAGGGTTGGTCCCATAGTAAAAGTTGTTCATAATGATGAGTACAATGACCCCTTTTCGTATTTCGACTAAAAATACACCCAGTATTTGTATAGATTATCTTACATCCATTGTACATATTTTGTTCGCAGACTAGCATCCGTCAGTTCCCGCCAAACCTCAAGAAGCTATCCCTACGCGGCACAAGATGCTACAACCTGCCGCTAAATACGTCATATCTCGGCAAAGTACAGGACCGTTTGCCTGAGTTGGAGGTAAGATTATGTTTTAATATCTATGCTATCTACTATATAAAAATAAGTCGGGTTTTCCTTCCTGACGATATAAGTCCAGAACGGACGAACCGATTTCCACGGTTTTGCATTCGTTGGAAAGGTCTCGGGCTCCGTGAGGTTTATATCAAAGAAAATTCAGGAAAATTTAAAGAGAAAAGCGGGAAAATCTTTTTTCACATACAGCGCCATCTCTGATACATAGCATGTACTACGGTGGCGAAACGGAGTTCGCCGGGTTTGCTAGTGTATTATAAAACTGTAAAAAAGCCGTGTCTGTACATTGAAGATATTTCACAAAAAAAAAACCGGACAAGTGCGAGTCGTACTCGTGCACCGAGGGTTCCGTATCATATTTGGACGTATAAAGTGAAAAAACCGGACCGCATAACTAAGTTTGTTTGTGAAGGAATTTTGATGATTTTGAAAAAACTGTACCAGTTAGGAACATCGTTTTATTTTTGGGTCAATTCCTATAAATCAAATTATTTCGGATTTTTCGCTCCGCAAACTTCGGAGATAAGGGGGGGGGGGAATCGTATTTTTTCAGAAATTTTTCATCATATGTCGAAAACTGTGAGACATAAAATAAAATGAAAATATATTTTGAAATGTGCAGATCAAGCCCTTTCATTTGATATGTCACTTGACCTAGTAACCCCACTTTGAAATTTTGGACCGCCACGCCGGCCCCTTTTGCAATGAAAATAAAAATATTTTTTGACTTTTTTCATTTGCAATATAGTTGGACAAGCATTCTTTATAACTGTTCCAAATTTCAAGTCGATAGCATAAGTAGTTGCTGAAATAAGCAGGTGTGACAGACAGACAGACAGACAGACGAAGTCGCACCATAAGGGTTCCTTTTTTACAATTTTGGTACGGAACCCTCAAAACCGGACAAGTGCGAGTCGTACTCGCAGTACGACTCGCACTTGTCCGGTTTTGAGGGTTCCGAAATATGCAATAGCGCCATCTATGCCGCTATTACATAATAGTAGATATATTTTATTTTGGTCATAGATGGCGCTCCTGCATACTTCTAGTGGCGCCATCTATGAGCAGATGGTCTCATGGTCATGACAGACGGACAACAAAGTGATCCTTTATGGGTTCCGTTTTTCCTTTTGAGGTACGGAATCCTAAAAAGCGTTCCTAAAAGTTAAGTTCCGGCATCAGTCTTGATCACAAACGTCACCTGCGCATTAGCTATTTTTCGGTCTCTTTCACGGAATGAAGAAGACGGGGGGCGCCGAGGCTGCACACGATTGGTTCGTCAGTCGATGCTCGTCGTCTAATTGGACTTCAATTCAATCATTTATTCAATAACAATAACATTGTGTCTGAATATAAAGTAGCATAAAACATTAAAATTATATAACATAAAAAAGTAGGTAATAATAATAGAAATATGAAAAAAATATATAATAATTTTACAAGTAGCTATTAGTTATTAACAATGCAAAAAATATTAAAAATGTCAAGCAAAAATAAAATAAACCAATGTCAATAATTTTTTCTGAATAATTACAGATCGTCTATACAGTAGAGACATCTTTCCATTCTCATATTGCCTGCATAGACCATTCTCTATTACTATTGTCAACTGTCTATTGTCTATTGGGCCGATAATGTACATGCGCTATATATTTTGTTTTTTTTGAGGATGGGAAATCATCAAATGACCCCTCCCGCTCTGGGCGGAGCGGAAGGGAGTGTCAGACTCTTACTGACTAAAACCCACCCGTGTTCCTTCCTTAGCCCTTTTGTCCGGGTCAGCGGTATCCCTTCCGGACAATCCCGCTTTCCCGGCAGGGCATGCGGTATCTGTGATCATCTTTAATGCCGCTAGTTATACCCGAATTGTCTTTATAGATTACTATAATATTTTTTTTTCATATTTTCCCAGTACCTAGACGTGTCAGAATGCGACTGGTTCGAGCCTGCCTCCCTTATGCCTCTAAGCAAGCTGGCGTCGCTATCAGAGTTATACATGAGAGACTGCAAACGACTCACCGAGTGCGTCGCGTACGCATCGCTTGCTACACGATACGGGTTCCGTAAGCTTAGGGTAAGTACAATAAGCGGCAGTACTATGCGAAGTGCGAAGATGCAGTGATAGCCTAGTGGTTTAACCATGTGCCTCCCACGGCGAATGGTTCGAGTTCGATCCCGAGGCACGCACCGCTGACTTTTCGAAGTCATGTGCGTATTAGAAATTAATTATCACTTGCTTTAACGGTGAAGGAAAACATCGTGAGGAAACCGGCATGTCCTAGAACCAAAAATTCGAAGACATGTGACGTCCACCAACCCGCACTGGGCCCGCGTGGTGGACTACGGCCCACTCCCTCTCACAGAGGAGGCCTGTGTCCCAGCAGTGGGAACATTATAGGCCGATTGTGCTATATATGCTATGCGAACAATATATGGGCTATTGGGCCATATTGTGACGTTTTGATTGAAATTTAAGTTGTTTTGTATTAAAACTAGCGACCCGCCCCGGCTTCGCACGGGTGCCATAAACCTTCCTCTTGAATCACTCTATCTATTAAAAATACCGGCCAAGTGCGAGTCGTACTCGCGCACCGAGGGTTCCGTATCATTTTTGGAAGCGTCCGATAGTGAAAAATTTTAGTAGCATTAGTAGTTACTGAAATAACCAGGTGTGACAGACAGACAGACAGACGGAGTCGCACCATAAGGGTTTCTTTTTTATTATTTTGGTACGGAACCCTAAAAACCGCATCAAAATCCGTTGCGTAGTTTTAAAGATCTAAGCATACATAGGGACAGACAGACGGGAAGCGACTTTGTTTTATACTATGTAGTGATTAAGCTGTTTTGTATTAAAAAATATTAGAATAGATTTGGTAAATCAAAGACTGTAATTAACTTTGTAAGGGGCAACGCAGACGACAGATTTTTTTGTGCGATCGAGTCTGCAGCGCTTTGCAGCGCTCGAACAATCTGCGAAACTTAATGCACAAATTGTTTGAGCGCTGCAGATCGCTACAGACTCGATCGCACAAGTGAAATAGTCAATTACACGAGTAAGGTGAAGGGATTCCAAATTTCAATTGATTCAGGCGAAGACACAGTAGCTCAGTTGGTGAGAGTGCTAGCCACGGTTCGGCAGAGGTCGCGGGTTCAAGTCCCGCCTGTGTCAATTGTTTTTGGAATGTCTTAATATTTAATAACATTAAGTTAAGCATAACATGGCTTTAACATGTTAAAATTAGCAAAAATATACATTTATAATGTATAGTAGGTGATATCGTATCGATGTTCTTCCAAACTGCAAAGATTGGAAACATTGAGTTGGAGTTTGTAACTATTCTCCGATAGATGTCGCTGACGCTCGGAAGAGGCGTATTGAAGGGATTCCAAATTTCAATTGATTCAGGCGAAGACACAGTAGCTCAGTTGGTGAGAGTGCTAGCCACGGTTCGGCAGAGGTCGCGGGTTCAAGTCCCGCCTGTGTCAATTGTTTTTGGAATGTCTTAATATTTAATAACATTAAGTTAAGCATAACATGGCTTTAACATGTTAAAATTAGCAAAAATATACATTTATAATGTATAGTAGGTGATATCGTATCGATGTTCTTCCAAACTGCAAAGATTGGAAACATTGAGTTGGAGTTTGTAACTATTCTCCGATAGATGTCGCTGACGCTCGGAAGAGGCGTATTGAAGGGATTCCAAATTTCAATTGATTCAGGCGAAGACACAGTAGCTCAGTTGGTGAGAGTGCTAGCCACGGTTCGGCAGAGGTCGCGAGTTCAAGTCCCGCCTGTGTCAATTGTTTTTGGAATGTCTTAATATTTAATATCATACACGAGTAGTCATTCATAAGACTACTCGTGTAATTGATTATTTATACAAGGTGGCAGGTTAAACAGTGGAAATATTTTAAGGGGTCATTGTACTCATCATTATGAACAACTTTTACTATGGGATAAACGTGGAAATCGCCAAAAAAAATTCAGCTGTTCCATACATTTATGTTCACATAACTCAACAAAATGTGCATAACGTTTTTTTTAGGATTCCGTAGTAAAACTAGGAACCCTTATAGTTTCGTCATGTCCGTCTGTCCGTCTGTCTGTCCGTCTGTCACACCCTCGTGAAATCTACAGTTCATAACCAATTTATATGAAATTTCACAGGTAGATGTCTTCTGTGAGCCGCCATAAAGGCCTGTAGTGAAATTATAAAAAATAAAATAATTAGGGGGAGGAGGGGGGCGCCATACATGAAACTGAAGGATGAAAATAAAATATTTTCGCGCACCCCATCATGTGGGATATCGTTGGATAGGTCTTTGAAAATAAAATGCATGTTTCTAAATTACTTTTTTATTTAAGTGCATACTTTGTGAACTAGAAGCACCGAAAGTCGTAAAGAATGTGTCCCCCCCCCTGTAATTTTCCAACCGCGTGATCAAAAAATCTGAAAAAAATCAAGCATCTAATAAATACTTTCGATTAAAATTGGTTTGAACAAGATACGTCAATTAGTTTCTGAAATATTCACTATTTTCAGTTTTGAGTTTGCCAACCACAAAAATTTTGTATTTCATAATAATACTTTGAAATTGCTGCAGAAGATGAAATACTTCTTGCTACGGAACCCTAGACTGCGTGGTCCGACACGCTCTTGCCCGGTTTTTATAGTGTTGTGTTGACCAATAAACTTTATTTTCTTTCTTCTTTCTTTCCTTACTCATATTCCCCCATGCTCCCCAGGTGGTCGATGTCCGCGGCTCTCCCCTGGCGGACTCGGAAGTATCAGCTCTGGGTTGGCTACCTGCCCTCGAAGAGTTCTACTGCTCCCCACCTGAAGACTTCAACACTTCCTCAGAACATACGCATTCCTGGAGTGATACTAGGGATGGGTTTAATGAGCTGGATCTTTGGGAGACTGAGGTATGTGTCCTATCCACAGAAAAATAAATAAGTCAATAGAAATGTCATCTACTACATTTTATTCCCAGACGCGTGTCGCCGGCTCGCAGTCAATGTCAAAGCATCCAATATGGGAACGGGATTAAGTTTAATTTTATACATCTATCTATACTATTATAAAATTGTAAAAAGGCCGTGTCTGTACATTGAAGATATTCCAGAAAAAACAGTCGGGATAGGGTACTGGGACGTAACCATACCCAAAGAGATTTTTTTTGAATTTTTATTGTCTGTTTGTGCGCGCATCACGCAAAAAGTACTGAATGGATGTTGATGTGGTTTTCACAGTTCGATAGCTTAGGGTCCAACTTAAAATCTAAGCTACGTTTCATCTAATTCCGGTGGGATGAACCGGAGATACAGCTTGATCTCTTGGTAATACTAGCCACCCTACACCACGGAGGTCAGTTAAACTGGTCATTTCATTGTAGTCCACGCGGACGGAGTCGCGGGCAAAAGTCTAGTTTATTATAAATGCGAAAGTTTGTGTTTTTAGGGTTCCATACCTCAAGAGGAACAACGGAACCCTTATAGGATCACTTTGTTGTCCGTTTGTTCGTATCTCAAGACCCTTAACGGGTGGAGGCATCTGCTCATAGATGGCGCCAAAAAATCCAGAGAAAAATGTTGGGGTACTGCTGGCAACGGGGAGTGGGGGGGGGGGATGTTAGCCTGTTTTCGATACCGATGTTGAAGGAAAACATCGTGAGGAAACCGGTATGTCCTAGAATCCGCACTGGGCCCGCGTGGTGGACCACGGCCTGCTCTCTTTCACAGAGAGAAGGCCTGTGTCCCAGCAGTGGTCTAGTTATGTGTATTAATAACCAGGGTTTGTTAAAAATCCGATCTTTATAATAAATATCAAAATATCCGATATTTGATATATATCGGATATACAGGGTAAAATTAAAACCAGTGCGGATATTTTAGGAGGTGAAGGTACTCATGAATATGATCAACTTTTATTATGGGAACAACACTGAAATATGAAAAAAAAATCAGCTGTTCCCTACAAAAATGCACTACAACACGATCAAAATGTATGGAACAGCAGATTTTTTTTTTCATATTTCAGTGTCGGTCCCATAATAAAAGTTGATCATATTCATGAGTACTTTCACCTCCTAAAATATCCGCACTGGTTTTAATTTTACCGTGTATAATAATATGCATTTTTATGCATTAAGTAGGTAAAGAGCTTGTTGTTTCGAAATTACAAACAGACACTTCAATTTATTTATTTGTATATCTACAAATACATTTTTGTCTTCATCAGGAGCCGGACTACTACAAAATCAAGAGTCCGGAGCCTCCGGAGAATGACGAAGACGACGAACAGAAGGATGACACCGAAGTCCCCGACCCGCCCGAGCGCTCCGGAGACGTGTTGCTAGGCAACCCGTGGTGGTCGCACGAGAGACGGTACATATAATAATAATCATTTAATAATGTCTTAGGTTTTCGCGATTATTACACATTATAATAAAACAAGTTTAAACGGATTAAATCAAATAAAAAATAAAATCTTGTGCGGGTAGATCGAGAATAATTTTTCTATAAATTAGCTGTCATGACGCCTACCAGCTCAGTCGTCCTGCGACCACGAACGCTGCAAAGTGTTCGAAACGTCAGGAAAACTCTGTAAAAATCTGTATACGCGATTTAATCCGTTTAAAATAATCGTTTATTTCGGGTATCAAAGACCCATATCATAAATACCTTAAAGACTAACATACATACTTATCGCATGCTTAGTAAAACACTGACCGAACTCAAAATATGGCCAAAATGAGTTACAGTGAAATACCGACCTAAAAGAGCATGCTCTACAACCTTGTCAAAAAAAAAACAACCCTATTCTTTGCAAAATAAGGTAAAAAATTAGATCAGTCTATATTTAATGTTCCACGCGCACCTACAACAAAAAACTTTAAACGTCAATTACCAAAAGTTAGCAATTTTGAATTATGGTCCATTTCAATAGAACTTGTAAACTATGTAAACAAACTTTCTATACAAATTCATCAAATTTTGACAGTTGGCCATACTGACATTGTTTACAAAGTTAACAAATTCAATTGAAATGGACCCTAGGTCAGTGTTTCATTGAGCATGCGTTATATCAACATATTGTGTTAGTAAATAGGGCTTAGGACTATGTTAGTAGCACTTCACTTTGCACTCAATATACAGGTCGCGCGGTGGTTTATGATCGCTCGGCAAAAGTGGAAAGGGCATGCGCAGTGTTCAATTTTAAGGTCTTTATGAAGACGTGCGGAGTGAGTGGTGGGTGTGCGCCGACGGCGACTCGTTATTGGTAGGTTAGTCGCTCTTCGATTCCCGCGCTGCGTTTGATTTGTGCACGATTGTACACATCATGCGCCGATTGCCCCCACTACTTTCCTCGAGCGATCTAGAATCATCGCGCGACCTGTACAGGGTGGCAGGTTAGACAGTGGAAATATTTTAAGGGGTCATTGTACTCATAATTATAAACAACTTTTACTATGGCACCAACTCTGAAATCGCGAAAAAAAAGTCAGCTGTTTCATACATTTTGTTGAGTTATGTGAACATAAATGTATGGAGAAGCTGATTTTTTTTCGCGATTTCCGGGTTTGTCCCATAGTAAAAGTTGTTCATGATGATGAGTACAATGATTTCCCTTTAATATTTCCACTGTCTAACCTGCCACCCTGAATAAACGAATAATTGATAGTTTCGAATCCTGGCTAGAAAAACTAACTTTACCGTTCCAAATTAAAAATTCAATTTAACTCATTCCAGCATTATTGTAATTCAACCGAACGCGAACCGGCAACTCGAAGAGCGTCCCGTCCGACCGAGACAGGCAGACCCTGCGCCTGTAGAGCCAGAACTGGAAAACCCCCAACCAGAACCGGAAAACCCTCACCCAGAACCGGAACGCCCTCACTCAGAACCGGGACACCCTCGCCCAGAACCAGAAGAACCCGGACCTTCCAAACGCCGCGCTAACGCCGACGATGCCTTAGACCTGGCCAAAAGACCTCGTCTAGAAGACGACGAGGAAGAAATGCATGAACCGCTCCCTATACCTATTTTGCGTTACCCTTGCCGTAACAGAAATGCCGAACAATGTCCTCGATTACGTCACCTAAGACAAAATATAGATTTAGAAGAAGAACTAGCGATGGGGGCTTTTATACCCCCTCGCCCCCGATACCCTGGATTACCCCAACCCCCCGAAGAGGTAATGCATATTGATGTAGATATTCAACGACAATCATCGATTCTTATGGGAAGTCATATTGGTTATCATTTAGTATCAGATTCCGCCATTTTGCGCTTCGGTAGAGCCGAAAACGACAATATAAATTACGTGCATATAGGGCGGAATGGTATTCACGCAGGGCCGGAACCGGGAATGAGGCCTGATAGGTCCAATTTACGGATTTTGTCCGTAACCGGTTATAGGAATATTACTGATAGGAGTTTAGAGCATTTGGCGACTGCAGCTCCCCATTTATTGTCGATTGATTTTAGTGAAACTAATGTTAGTCCTCGCGGTGTTGACGTATTTAAGGCTATTAGGCCGAATTGCGAAGTGATATTCAGTTTGTTCGGCAAATTCAAGTAGGTGTTTCGGACTGATTGTCGGATGTTTAAAAAAAAAATACATTTGAGGTTGAAATGGATTTTTATGGTTGTTGCGATGTAAGGTTTTGTACGTCAGCTTAGGATAATGTCGGATTTTTAATATGTCGGATATTAAAAATGTTGGACATTTATAAAATGTCGGATACTTATAAACGTGTCGGAATGTCGGTTATTTATACAATGTCGGATAATTATAAATGTCTCGGGAATTTATAAAATGTCCGATATTTTTTAAAATTTTCGGATATTTATAAAAATATCGTAGCTCGGGTTTTATAATATCGGACTCTATAAATATCCGCACTCATGGTTGCATTTTCAAAATTAGATTCGCGAATGTCAAATTTCTAAATTTTGTCGAAATTCCGGTCGACTTGAATGAAAATTGTCGGATATAGCGTATGTCGGATCCAGTGATATCGATTAAACTCGTAATACAATTCGGGTAAATCGGAATTTCGGAACGAGTTCCTTAGTTCCGTCTTTTCGAGTCGATATCACTTTTAACTGGATTCGGAATACGTCAAAGAAATCACCAACACTATTTATTTTGGTGAATAATGTAAAAAAATATAATAATTTAATTAGAAAAAAAAAGTAGTGATATTTTTTTAAGATTAGCGAATGTTAGATTCGGTAAAATGTTAATTTGCAGAATAAAAATAAAAAAAACATAAAAGCTCAGACTGAAAAAAAAATGATCTGTTGTTCCATACATTTTGTCAATTAAAGGTGAACACAAAATCTTTCTACTATGCGATCAAAATAGGAATAGGACTGACCTTGCGCCATATTGTGACTTTTTAACCGACTTCAAAAAAGGAGGTTCTGTATTCGTCCCGTATGTATGTATGTATGTATGTATGTTTGTATGTGCGCGATTTTCTCAAAAACTACTGATTCGATTTGGATGAGGTTTTCACTAACGTAATCTACATACTTTGAGGAAGGTTTTAGTACATAATACATTAGGTAATCATTCCTATGTACAAAGTTATATGCATAAATGTACACACTACGTAGAAGATTTACTGTTGAACGAAGTCGTCAAAGTAATCTAACGCGAGATAAAGAACTAAAAAATAACCGACTTCAAAAAGCCACTACAAAGAAAATAATAATGTTGGTTTCGGAAGTCGGTGGCAAAAAAAGCAAACAAAAACCAAAGCCACCGACTTCCGAAACCAACATTATTATTTTCTTTGTAGTGGCTTTTTGAAGTCGGTTATTTTTTGTTAAAAAAGTTTTTTTGTTTTGAAAATTGAGCTGTTTTGTATTAAAAAATCTATTACAATAGATTTGGTAAATAAAACAGTCATCAGTTAAAAATTGTGAAAAAAAATATCGTGAAATTATTTTTTTTGTAAGACTTACTTTTCAAGTGATAGTTGACAGTTCGAGGTCATTGACGTTCCTATTCTTATCGCAATCGCATATTATGTCTTACAGCAAAAGTGTTTATAATTTGAAGATTCTGCATGCTTTAAAATTTAATTTTAATTATTATATAAATTGTAGTGAAAATAAATTATTGTATAAATTGCAGTGATAGCCTAGTGGTTTAACCATGTGCCTCCCACGGCGAATGGTTCGAGTTCGATCCCGAGGCACGCACCGCTGACTTTTCGAAGTCATGTGCGTATTAGAAATTAATTATCACTTGCTTTAACGGTGAAGGAAAACATCGTGAGGCCTCCTCCCTCTCATTCTGAGAGGAGGCCCGTGCCCAGCAGTGGGACTGTTTATAAATAGGGCTGATATTATTTATATTATTATTATACAGGGTAAAATTAAAACCAGTGCGGATATTTTAGGAGGTGAAAGTACTCATGAATATGATCAACTTTTATTATGGAACCGACACTGAAATATGAAAAAAAAAAACAGCTGTTCCATACAAAAATGCACTACAACACGATCAAAGTGTATGGAACAGCTGATTTTTTTTTTCACATTTCAGTGTTGGTCCCATAATAAAAGTTGATCATATTCATGAGTACTTTCACCTCCTAAAATATCCGCACTGGTTTTAATTTTACCCTGTATATTATATAAATTAAAAAGGGTAACTATTATAATCTTGGTATATAAATTAAATATAATAAAGTGTCTATTTAATGAACTTAGGAATAATATTTAAATATATTATAGTCTTCGATTTAAGCAGGTTTTAATTTCAAGCAATTTTAACTTAGTTTCAAGTTATAATTATAACATCCTTTCACTACTTTGTTCTACTAGTTTTCGCCCTAAAGTCCCATCTCAAAAACTCATCTATACTAATATCATAAAGTAGAAGAGTTTGTTTGAACGCGCTAATCTCTGGAACTACCAGTCGGATTCGAAAAATTCTTCTTGTATATGATAGCCAGATTCATGAGGAATAGTATAGGCTATTTAACATCACGCTACGACCCTTAGGAGCCGAGCAACGGGGGTGAAACCGCGGGGAGCGGCAAAACGGAACCCTTATAGGATCACTTTGTTGTCCGTCTGTCCGAAGACCCTTAACGGGTGGAGGCATCTGCTCATAGATGCGGCACTAGAAGTATGTAATAGAATGTTGCTCATAGATGGCGCTATTGCATATTTTAATGGTCATTTCTTGTTTCTAAGGGAAATTGGAGAAGCACAATGATTTCTTGAAAGAGTCGCATGCGGCTCGCAAGCCATGGTTTGCCTATGTCAATAGAAGCTTTAAAACTAACTTAATATTTCTTGAAATTCTACCTTAAATATAAATTAGAAGGTATTGTTTTTGTGAAAAAAAAATATATCAATGATTAAAAAATGTAATCTCAAAAAATTTGGTTGTTTTAATATCGTTGGTAGTGTTTATCACATCATAGAAACAAGAAGATATGTCGGGAACCGCTGTTGCCACTTTTAAAGTAGTGTGCGTCACAACTACAAACGCTCCTTTGTTTACAAAGAGATATTACATTATATGTATAGGGTCCTACCCTTCATACTCGAAAAATTTTAAGAGGTTGGACCTGTACGTGGCAAAGATGCCATACATTTATTTATCTAACAATATTTTTTTGTAAATAAATTATTTTTAAATTATTTATCACATGAAAAAAATACTGACTCCTTTTTCTTAACAACCGTCCATTACATGCGCGCGCACCGCACCGCTATACTCAGCTGCTGACTGCTGCACCCGCGCCACCCGCCCCGCGCGCGCCTCAGTCTCGCGAACACCCGTGACGAATATCTCACGCGCATATTTCACATGTTAAACGCATCCGGCCTCCGGCCGTCCAACTCGTTGAACTACCGGTATACTACGAACAATGCCATGATTCTGTGCTATGGTGAGAGTGGACAAGTTTTGCTTAGAGCACAAGCCCTTGGAGCGATATGGTCGCAGTGATCGTTAGTAAAGTGATGGAAACACATTATTAAAAGTGCAACGACAAATTATAAAACGTGCAACCCTCTGCCTCCAAACAGCAGGTGGATATGTGAATCAATGAGTGTGTTAGTGCTATGTGATCCTGCCGGGAAAGCGGGACTGTCCGGAAGGGATACCGCTGACCCGGACAAAAGGGCTAAGGAAGGAACACGGGTGGGTTTTAGTCAGTAAGAGTCTGACACTCCCTTCCGCTCCGCCCAGAGCGGGAGGGGTCATTTGATGATTTCCCATCCTCAAAAAAAAAAAAAAAGTGCTATGTGATGTAAAAACCTACAAGGTAAAGAAGTATCTACCTAGGTAGGTACATAGAATTGGTTCTAATTTTTAAACACGCTAAATTATTGTTACCTACGTCAATTTACAAATAGCATCTGCCTACCTATCTATGCAGTGGGATAACTAGTAGGTAATCGACAGTCGCGAACTGGCACGTGTCGCATCTACCTAGGTACTAAAACTTTACGTAAAATAAACAAAAACTAAATAACTATGACTAACGCTTGTACCTAAAGTTGACTACATGAGCTATTATAAAATTTAGTGTTAAAAAAACGGTGTTTTGATCGATTGTAGCCCGTTTAACGGATAACGATGGGGTAGGCAGAGGTGTATTTTCGTACATCTACAGGTTATCAGTGATATTGTTAGGTTTTACGTGATAGGACGAAAGAAGTTTGTATAAAAAATTGTAGATACTAGCATGGTATGGCACAGTGGAGTAATGGTAACTGTTGAGTGTTCATGCGGTACCTAGGTCGCCTGCGCGATCACCCGGAGACATGCGAACACAGCCGCACCGCGCATGGTGCTGCCCGACAAATGACAATACCTACAATGTAACTAAACAACTGGAGCGCCCGCGTCCCGCGCGCCCTCGCTTTGCCGCCGGGGTCGGCTAGACAATGCGCGTCATTCATAGAGTAAAAGTTTTATGCAAAATATGTCAAGCTTTTTAACAATTATAATAATTACTTCATTATGAAAAAGTTTGATTTCATATGATTTTGAAAGTTTGAATTAGGGCGTTTTTTGCGGCCGAGCCCGCGGATGGCACCGACGCGTCCCACGCGGCGTTTATCGCGGCGGCGCCGCGTGCTTCGCTACACGCTAGAGGATTCGCCGCGGGCGCCGCGGCGGGCACCGCCACGCTTCCCGTCTCGCTTCTCTATGAACATGGTCGTATATTGCTATAAGTTTGTGTTTACGCGTGCGATGATGCGTGCCGCTTCACGCGCCGTCCCACCGTAAACAGAAAAAACGTCCGACGCGCCGCGAGACGCTACGCCACACGCGACGCGAGACGCCCCGCGTCTCCGTAAATGAGGCCTACTCTGGGATTTCTGGGAATACGCGCGACGATATTGCGGGGTGTATGCGGTGCAGTAGTGCAATCGACTTATCGTTTGGCGATAAGCTAAAACATGGTGTTACAATACTTACAATGGTGCTGATTCTGTTGAACATTGCACTAAACAAATTTTAACCACACCATATCGCTTTCTTACAAATATCATTGAAAAAGGACAGAAAATATTAAGAGCTGTCAAATTAGTCTACGCCCGTGTCATTTACGAAACCGACTAAATTCACATTGAAATGAAGCAAGTGGACTAATTTGACAGGATTAAATATTTTCTATCCCTTTCTCATGTTTTTCATTAGAAAGAGACATTTTTCATCATCATCATCATCATCATCATCATCATCATCATCATCGTCATCATCATCATCATCATCATCATCATCATCATCATCATCATCATCAGATCATCAGAATCAGATGTTTTAATAAATACAGTTCAGTTTCAAAAACATTAAGAGTGACAACCCTACCGCTGCAGTGGAGCGTAAGTATCTGTGTATTTCCTCCGTGGTAAGTATTTATTTCTGCAATTAGGCCTAGTTTCCATACTGTTACATATTTTTACTGTGACTCGGCTCCCGAGATAGCTATCTCTATATACGACTCGGGAGCCGAGTTGTCCGGCACATGAACGAATTATTGTTCGACCCGGGAGTAGGGTTCCCAGATCAAAATATCAAAAATCCGGAGAAAATTCCTGACATTTGATGAAATTTCCGGACTTTCTTGACAATTTTATATTAAAATCGTTACGCATCGTGCAAGTGAATAAACAAACCAAATCGATTGACAAATCGTTCGAATTTTGACACGCGCGCGGTGGAATGGTGAGGGGTGAGGGGGAAGCGCCTCTCTGTCGCCCGCGTTCCCCGCGCACATGATGCACTTCACTTATTTGTAGAAATTTCGGACGGTTTAAGATTCCCCCCGCATTCCAGACAAAGCCTTATATTTCCGGACTTGTCCGGAAAATTCCGGACGTATGGCAACCCTACCCGGGAGCCGGGTGCTTGGCATGGAAAGTGTTAATACAGTTATCCTCATTTCATTGTAACTCCACTTTTTTCAAAATCGAGATTTGGGCTATTTTGCACGTTTTTGCCCACAGAACATTTTTGCCCGTCGCCCTGTAAAAGGACTTGTCCGAAAATGGTTTTTTATTATTCAATAATTCGAAAATAAGATAAACATATTTCGATAGACCTCCCAAAAACTAGTGGTTATATTTTTGACGCTTTTATTATGGTGTAGTTTGATGCTGGTTAGATTTTTCTCGGAATAAAAAACCAAAGTCCATACAGAAAGCAGACATCACCTTTACATTTTGGCACTTAGTTTCGTTTGCCTCTGCGGTACAGAAATGCGAAACGAATGGTTAAAAAAAATATTAATTATTTTTTATTCGAAAAGACTTGTTCACGATTGCACTTTAATCACGTACAATTTGATTGATCGATGTTTTTCTAAATACGCAACGCCTGTTTCAATTTAGCGAAATACCAATTTCTTTCATTTCGTGTTTGTTTATAGTTATGGATGGTTTTATAATGCTGAGAGTTTATACTTTATGTAAGTCATTAATTCTAAGTTAATTTTATATTATACCTAACTAACTTCCCCCGCGACTTCGTCCGCGTGGGCCCTACTTATCCCGTGGGAATATCGAAAAATCCGACTTTATTCCTTGTCTATATCCTCGCTAATCTCTGGAACTACTAGTGGGATTTAATTTTTTTTTTGTGTATGATATGATAGCCAGATTCATGAGGAATAGTATAGGCTATTTAACATCACGCTACGACCCTTAGGAGCCGAGCGACGGGGGTGAAACCGCGGGTAACACAATACATATAATAGGGGTGTGCTTAATGCCATTTTCCGGGCACTTGTCCGGTATTTTTAACAAATCCTTAATTTCCAGACATCTTACTACAAAGAGCCATTGCCTTGGATTATGAATACGAAAGAGAACTAGTAAACGACGAACCAGAGTTCAGTAACTACGCCAGATTAACCAAACAACAGCGTTATGATCAAATACTATCCAACCTCCATTCGTTATTCAAAAAACGATCAAACGATAACAATTATGAGCACAGTAAAAGTAATGATGATTATAATGACCTTAATTTTAATCATAACGATAGAAAACATAACGATGTTTCTGATGTCACAAGCGCTATAGATAACATCAAAGACAATGATGAATTGCTTACTGTCGAATCTCCAATGGTACAAACAAATAGATATAAAAGAGATATAAGTAACAAAACAGTATCAAACGCTACATCAACAGAGAAAAACATTACCCAAAATAACGTTACAACAACAGAAAAACTAGAAACGGTTATATTAAAAAAAACAGTTTTGCGTTCAAATAACGATAGTGATGTTCCTACTAATACCAGAAGAATGATTCAAACAGAATTTATAAGTACTCATTCGAGAGTGAAAGATAAATTACTCTCTTATTTAGAAGATACTTTTAAAGATGTTGAGAAAAAAATTAAACCGTTAACCCATATTAAAATAGCGTTATCGAATGACAATCACTACAAAATAGGTTACATTATAGCTACAATTGATACTTTGGAAGTTAATCTAAATAAATTAAAGAACGATATGGATTTATATCAACATGAATGGGACGAGGAGACAATTTTAGATTTATTTGACAGAATTAAGGCAACTAATACGGTAGCTACAAGTTTAATAGAATCGTTGAAGAGATATTTACATAGAAATTAGATTTTATTAAAATAGAGAGGGACGTATTCAGTACTTGATACTAAAATAATACGGGAGTCGGGACCAACCTTGAAATCACGAGAAAAAAAAAAACAACAGTTAAAAACAAAAATATCCATAGCCAGCTGACCCGCTCCGGCTTGGCACGGGTAAAGTTTAGTTTATTCTTATGAATGGTCACGCGAAAATGGCTCCCTCCATAAAATACTTTCTTTCGTGATATTTTTTTCGTGATTTCAAGGTTGGTCCCGTAGTTAATCGAACTAATATTGAGTACTGAATACCTTTCCTTCAATTCGTCCTTCATTTACACACTCTGCAGTTATTATAATAAAGCTTATTTTAAATAATCGGTCTTTATTTTCTTGTGGCTAAATTACATTCGCGTTGACGTCGTCGTGACGTATGTTCACTACCAGTATAATTGTATAATCTATGGTGTTCACGCGTCGGGTGTTAGTAGAGACAACAATAACGTGCGAGTGAGACTAAATGATTAGTGCCGCCATTTTAGATTCGTTTCCTTATTCGGCACTGCTATGGAGCCTTAATAAGAGGGCAGGATATAACTTAAAATAAAAACAAGTATTTTAAATTAAACATTTTATTTTAAATTATCAGTCTATTTTACAACATGAAGCCTCTTTTTTAAAATGTGTATTAAACTTATTAATATTAACTTAGGTACTTTTTGTACTTACATAATTATTATATCCTAAACATCATACATGTGAACGCGTATGAATACTAAAGAAGAAACGGGGGGGGGGGGGGCTAAGTCACACCACACCAAGGCTTTTCCTCACATAGGTACGGAACCGTTATTAATTGATTTTTTAAAATCTAAATTTTACCTCAAACGAAGTTTAAGATCTCATTTACAAGGAATTATCATTAATCTAAGAAAATTCCTTAAAAATGCAGACTGAAATAAACTAACATTATACGTACATAACTACATACCTACCTAAATAAATTTCTAAAAAACTAACAAAAAATGTTGCTGATATAACAAAATTTCTACTATTTTAGTAGATTTGACAACAAAAAGTACTTTTTCTTATTTTAACGATTGATTTCTAAACGACGTTAGCAAAAAATGTCGCTGGTGTAGCAAAATTTCTACTATTTTAGTAGATTTCACAACAAAAAGTACTTTTTCATATTTTAACGATTGATTTATATCTGGCAATGTAGTTATTATACAGTCATAGTACTTGGACTTACCTGGACGGACTCCTACACAAAGAGTTCGCCTCACATTATGAGTTACCAGACGAAGTCGACCTATTTATTTAAATAAAACAAATTACTGTTAATATTATTAAGTAGGTACTGGCTTTCTTTTCGAAGAAATTCGATCATAATCATTATAACTGGGACTTTAACTTATTAACTAATTATTTTTTACTATTGGTATGTCTTTTATCGTCCTCTATTGGTTGCTTGTGATTTTCTATGCGATTGTAGAATTGTATCCATCACCACCGAAGCTGCGTTTACTTTGCTGCATCTGTGGAAAATAAAACAAAATTGTAGCTTGAGTCTGCGAAAATGTTCAAAATATACGAAGACAATCTTTAGTACTAATATTATAAAGCTGCCGAAAGACAAAACCCGTTTCTATCGTGGTCATGCTAGGCCGGCTGAAGAGTTTGTTTATTTGAGCGCACTAATCTCTGGAACTACCAGTCGGATTCGAAAGGACTTTTTGTATATGATAGCCAGATTCATGAGGAATAGTGTAGGCTGTTTAACATCACGCTACAACCCTTAGGAGCCGAGCAACGGGGGCAAAACCCCCCACGGTTTTGCACAGCTAGTGACTATATGAACTTTTTGAACAGGACTTACCTAGGGAACATATCGTTACATTTGAGTTCAGTCCAGCCTGTAACGAATTCGTATAACATTGTGTCCAGCGCTTTATTCGCTGGTAGCTCGCCAGTAAGCATTCTTAGAGCCACGCTGTAATATTAAAATAAAGTGTTTATTTATTTCACAAATATTATAAAAGCTAGACATTTGCCCGCGACTCCTTCCGCGTACACTACGATAAATTAACCAATGTAAGGTGGCTAGTAAGGTTCGAATTCGATCCCGAGGCACGCACCGCTGACTTTTCGAAGTCGTGCGTATTAGAAATTAATTATCACTTGCTTTAACGGTGAAGGAAAACATCGTGAGGAAACCTGCATGCCAGAGTTCTCCATAAAGTTGTTGAAGGTGTGTGAAGTCTGCCACCCCGCACTTGGCCAGCGTGGTGGACTATGGCCTATCCCCTCTCATTCTGAGAGGCAGCCCGTGCCCAGCAGTGGGACAGTTTGTAAACAGGGATGTTAATAATGTCTAAGACATGAAATTGAAGGAATAAATATTGGGTGTACTGCCCCCGTATTCACAACGCTTCGATTTCTTTCCGATTCGACAAGTCGTACGTCTATCTTGTTTTGGCATTACGAAAGCGAGCGAGATAGACATACGACTTTCCGAATCGGAATCGACTCGAAGCGTTGTGAATACGGGGGCTGGTTTGAAATCACCACCACGCAATAGGCAAGCGTAATTCGGTCATCCTGGAGTCTCATTGTTTCGGTGGCACAATTTTTTTTAGTTAACTGGGATATTCTAAAGACATAGAATACATTTATTGCTCAATCTGTGTACATAGGTGTTAACAGTATTATGGTTAGATATAGTATCAACAGTGTACCCATACGGGCGTTGCAATATTGATCTTACAGGCTATCTTCATTATGATCTGACACAAAATCATTTTTGGCAAAATATTCATGCATACTATAAAATACATTTAGCGATCAACCATTTTTTTAGAACTGTTTAAATAGTGTTCCATAAGTTTTGTTAATATCTACTGGTAAATGATTAAAAACTCGTATTGCTGAAATATATGTACTTTTATAGAAGATCTTAAAGATTTTAAAGGAAATCTAGATTCGATATTTCCTGTTAAAATGTCCTAATTAACAGAAAAAAACGTGCTACCGAAATCAACCAAATAATGGGACACCTGAGAATGACCCTATCAATGCTCGTTCCTTCTTTGAGGTAAAATAATAGAAATACAAAATAGACTTACCCATTTATTCTAGCCATCGTACTGTAAGGTGTATTCAATTTAGTAGTAGCTACTAAATTCCTACAGTAGAGTAACCAGACGCAATCCAACTCAGTATAAAAACTACCATTGTTGGCAACACCGTGCGTACTGTCAAATGACGTTTGTAAGTGGTTCAGCGCGTGTGTGTTGGCATCAATGTTGCGTGACATTTGGTTCTGAATGTTGGTAGCTTGCAGTTCTTTATTTGAAATTTGGTTTAGGATGTTTCTGTAAAATAAATGTTATTTTAATATTTCTATTAAAGCTTGTGCTATAGTGCGTTTCACATAATTCATTCCTTCGACGCTATGTTGGCTCCCCTGAATGTCAATATGTTACAACGTTTGCACGGGCCTTTATGGCGGTTCACAAAAGACATCTAGCTGCGAAGTTTCATACAAATTGGTTAAGAACTGTAGATTTTACGAGGGTGAGACAGACGGACGAACACGCGAAACTGTAAGGATTCCTAGTTCAGGCGCGGTCGCAGCCGACGATTTTGGGGGGGGTCATACCGCAGCTGAAGGTTTTCGGGGGGGTCATACCGATTAATGCCGACGTGCTATACCGTGAATACCGTGTTTGGCGCATTTTTGTACGATTTGGGGGGGGGTCATGTGTCCCATGACCCCTCCCCCCCTGGGACCGCGCCTGTCCTAGTTCCTAGTTTTACTACAGATCAAATGAGACCTACTTAGTATTCTTATATGCTCTGCCAAGATGAATTGCGGCGCGGGCGGTGCCCAGCCCGACTTCCATAATGTTTTCTAGAAGATTCTTCCCAATATCCAAGTCGTCTATAATATTCTGTCGTGGGTTCAGGCGTTTTCTGAAAAAAAAAGGATTAAAAAATATACAACGTGTCTATACTCTATTTACTATAGCATTAGAAAAATAACGGCGAAATAACTATAGTTATTGTATTATATTGTTGTAATGACTGCGATTTTGTGTTTAAATTTACTTGCAAATAGTAAATAGATTACATAGCTTTAAATATATCGTGAAATAACGATGCTTATTAGACGCCTACATCCAAATAACGAAACAGTTATAACCGTTTTTTGTCTAATGTTATAATAAATGGAGTATAGTTGAAGATAATACGATTATTTCGTGAAAACATTATTTTATATAAATATAATTTCGAGGGCTATATTGATGATTATTATTTAGTAACTGTAGAACTTACCTACTATTAGAAATATGAATCAGTGGAAAGGCGAAAGAGTTTAACCGCCAAAAGAAAGAGATAGGATTTTGTGTCTTAAAAATAACCTTTAAAATCGTTTTCCAAGTGTAGGGTATCATTTTAGCAATTTAGCACTTTTGCCTTTCCACTGACGGAATGATTCTTACAAAAATAAGGAGCCATCGTGCGCTAGTTCGTTGTGTTTCGTCTCCACCTTGCTTGGGTCCAAAAACAATGCGTTGAAGGCGAACACATCTGGATCCTTCATCATTTTGTTTCTGGCTATCTCCTGAAAATAATCATCAGCGTTTCAGACTATTTCATAATAATTATAAGGTTTATTTCTAAGACTATTTCATGCTGTTATTAAATATTAAGACATTTCAAAAACAACTGACACAGTCGGGGTTTGAACCCGCGACCTCTGCCGTACCGTGGCCCAGCTCTCTCACCATCTGAGCTATTGTGTCTTCGCCTGAATCAGTTGAAATTTGAAATTTCTTATAAAATACGCCTCTTCTGAGCGTTTCGAGCAAGAGATTTGAGGAAAATGCGAATGTATGGAAGGACGGCTCGACGGATGGATTTAAAGGAAAAAATAAAAATATTTTTTGACTTCTTTTACGCGCAAACGAAGTCACAGGCACAGCTATAGAGCGTTTTACAGAAGCTTTTCTTCGATGTAATGTTGGTTCCCCTGTCTGTCACTTTGTCTAGGTCTTAAACGTTCTCGGCCGTACCACAAAAAAATAAACATCTGTTCAACACACGTTCAACACGAATGCTACCAAAAATAATAGGCAATTGTTTTAGCACTAACTTGTCTAAAACAAGTGTGGATTATTTTTGGTAGCATTCGCGTTTAACAGATGTTTATCTTTTTTGTGGTAAGGCCTTCTATGTTTTTTTAGATTGAGGTGTTAAAATAATGCCTGGGATACCAAAAAGTGGCGAAAGAAAATTGGTGCTGAAAGAAAACTTCCAACACCGGTAAAAACGTTGTAACTTATTGACATTTAAGGGAGACAACATAGCGTCGATGGGAATTCATAAATGGAACGTTCTTTATCTATACTAATATTAAAAAGCTGAAGACTTTTCTTTCAACGTGCTAATCTCTGGAACTACCAGTCGGATTCGAAAAATCTTTTTGTATATGATAGCCAGATTCATGAGGAATAGTATAGGCTATTTAACATCACGCTACGACCCTTAGGAGCCGAGCAACAGGGGTAAAACTGCGGGGAACAGCTAGTTGTATAATATATCTATGGCTACATACCTGACTCTCCCACGCCATAAGCTGAATATTATGCAAAAGCATAACATCCAACGTCAGAATCCCGAACGACAACAAATCAGTACTATTCGTCACGATGACCTTTCTGCTACTATTCAAATTAGTATAATTCTCTCCGAAGTACATATCCCTTAGCTTATGCATGACAATAGTCACATTGCCTTCAACAAGGCTCTCATTTAGTGCCTTTAAAAGGGATCCGAAATCATTTCCGTCCCTTTTTTGGCCTTTTTCTGTCTTGTTTAAAGTTAGATCTGGGTCTGAAACTACCCATTCGTGTAGTTCTTGAACTTTTTCAATGAGATAAGATGTCATTGTGTTACTTTGCATATAATCGTCGTAAAGATTCTCGTCATTGTAAAAGTAATCGTCTTTTGCTGAAATATAAACAGAATTGTTATGAAATATCTTGCTTGCATTCATCGAAGAAAATAAATGTTATGTTATACCTACTTAGTCAATGTTATAGAATTATTTTCCAAGAGTGTATGGATGGTCAAATCCGAAATTATAAAAAATAGCGAAAATATTCAAAGGGGTCTCGGGGTCAATTTTGATAAAAACTAAAACTGCATCATAAAGATAAAAAAAAAATCATTTACCAGTGGTTGTTATGCGAATGGATAGAAAGAAATGAGTATGCAAGAGAAAGTTTAAAAGTAGCGCCAGTGATTGAGAAGTTACAGAATCATTTGGCATAAGGCATGTGATGTAGAGCATAAGCATAAGCATAATCGGCCTATAATGTTCCCACTGCTGGGACACAGGCCTCCTCTGTGAGAGGGAGTGGGCCGTAGTCCACCACGCGGGCCCAGTGCGGGTTGGTGGACGTCACATGTCTTCGAATTTTTGGTTCTAGGACATGCCGTTTACTTCACGATGTTTTTCCATCACCGTTAAAGCAAGTGATAATAAATTTCTAATACGCACATGACTTCGAAAAGTCAGCGGTGCGTGCCTCGGGATCGAACTCGAACCATTCGCCGTGGGAGGCACATGGTTTATCCACTAGGCTATCACTGCACTGCGTGATGTAGAGGAATAAGGAAAATGTCGCAAGAAAGATTTTCAGGCTATAAGAATAGAGGACGACCAAAGAAGCGATGGATGGAAAGGAAAGATGATATGGCCAGAAAGAGTGTTGAGGTGATGGCTAATAAAAATGCGCCGACCACTAATTTGATTGGGATAAGGCTCCTTGATTTTTTAAAATATAAAACTACAATGATCCTTTGCCTGACCCGGGGTACAAACCCAGGAGTCCATGTAGAACGAATAGGTTTTTCATTTTTTTTTTGTATTACGATGGTGGCAAACAACTGGGTACTATAATATATTAATATACTACTATAAAAACTTACAATCCATATATCCGTAAGGAATATCCAAATCCATGTTTCTGCTGAAATCCGGCAAAATTGGTTTGAAATTAGGAACGAAATCTTCAATCACATTCATTTTTGTATCATTTACATCAACTTTTTTGATTACATTCTTCTCTTGAGGAGTTTCTTTAAAATCTTTATCATTTATCCTCCTCGATTCTTCTTCAGCAGTATCAATAACAGCTTTATCCTTCTTTCTTATATTTCTTTCTTGATGAGGAACTTCTTCATGTAGCGGATGTATTTGAGTTTTGGAAATCAAATTCTTATGTTCCCTATTTGCCACGATGTTTTTGAATATGGACAGTTTTTCAAGTATTTCATTTTCTTCTGATTCGTCTTGTGTGAAATCTGTTGTTTTTGGATATTGTGGGAAGCGTATTGGTTCCTGTAATAGAAAACAGACATAATTTACATCATAAAGAAGCTACAAGAAATACTAATATTATAAAGTTGAAGAGTTTGTTTGTTTGAATGCGCTAATCTCTGGAAGTACTAGTCGGATTCCAAAAATTCTTTTTGTATTTGATAGCCAGATTCATGAGGAATAGTAAAAGCTATTTAACATCACGCTACGGCCCTTAGGAGCCGAGCAACAGGGGTGAAACCGCGGGGAACAGCTAGTAATTGATAATCACCGGAGATTGGTACACCTCTCTCGTAGTGAAGGTATCAGAGGTCCCCCATTTGGTGATGACCACAGTAGCAAGCACCAGAGCTGCGCAGACTGCGAAGCAGGAGGCGCTGGCAATGATCCACACTTTTAGAGGTACCTGAAAGCAAAAGTGCGTATAAAATGTTATTTATTTCAAAAATTTATGCACAACATAACAGGGAACCTATGGCGTTGCACAGTAATCGAAATATTTGGCTGTGCCCTACCTCTCTATACGTACTGAGAAATGTGAGTGTACTATTGCCGAAACCGTTATGTTATAAACTTACAGTAGTTTTATCCGGTACCCGGTGTATGACAGTTGGTCTCGGCGGCAGTGGTCGGCGTGCATTCGGCATGCGTTCGGGAACGGTCGGGTACGTTCGGCTCCAGTCGGTCGTCATTGTGGCGCGACTGTCGCACGATGTTGACGACGGTGGCCGCTTCTCATACTCGTATTGAAACATACTCTGGAATAAGAGAAAAAAAAATTACTATTAAAGACCATTTTAAATGACCTCCTTAGTGTAGGGTGGCTAGTACTACGAAGAGGTCAAGCTGTATCTCTGGTTCATACCACCGGATTAACCAGAATTAAATGTGGCTTAGACTTCAAGCTACCAAACAGTGAAAACCACTTTAAAATCCGTTCAGTACCTACCTACTTTTTGCGTGATGAGGGCACAAACAAACGAAAATTAAAAAAAAATATTTTTGGGTATCGTACGTTACAGACGTCACAGTGTAGGTATCCCAACTGTTTTTTCTGAAATATCTTCAATGTACGGACACGTTTTTTTTTACTATTTTATATTATAATAGATAGATAGAAGATAAAGTAAGTAGGTTCTTTTTTCCGTGAGGTATGTACCTAAGTAATATTTTCTTTTACATTTCCATCCATGGGACAATAATTGTCACTGATACACCATCACCGTGCTTACCTTACCATGAAATCTACCTCCGTGAGAATACGGTAAAGATGTGTTTTATTTCAAAAATAATAAGGTCTATGTTTGCTACGTGTTTTTAACATGGTTTATTGTAGAATCAGGCGAACTTCGACTTTATAGCTTGCAAATGAAAGTCTATCTTTTGTTCTTTTATTTAATATAAACAAATCCCAACCTTGCTGTATAGAAAATAAGGACTATTTTTTTAATATGATGTCATTTTCATCATAGCATGGAATTCTAAACCTTATGGTGTACAGAATAGGGGCTAAAAGTGATACAAAGTTATCAATTGTAACAGATTATAACAACAACTGTTTTTAACAAGCAAAGAAATTGTTTGATTTTAGTTAAGATTAATAGGAAATTACATAATAATAATATCGTGTGTAATTTGTTCTAACAGATGAGCACCAAGCATTGAAATAATCCAATTTAAGTTAGTAAATAATAACTTGTCATTTTCAAGATGAAAAATAACTGGACCTAATATTGAACCCTGAGGAAGCCCCATTTAGATTCAATTAAACGAAGGCACGGTTGGCGCAGTGGCTGAGAAATTAGCTGCACGACGTGTCACGGGTTCGATTACCGCACGGAGCAAGTATTTGTTTCAGGTCTAAGTGTTTGTGTATGTAAACACACCCACGACACAGGAGAAATCCTAGTTTAGTATGAGGCTATGTTTAAAAATAATAAAAATAATGATGTTAATTATGTCTGCATTTGTAATTGGTTGAGTGTAATCACATCGGCCAATCAAATCACTTGTATGAAATTAACAGCAAATTAAAATGAAAGTTTCAAAAACTGGGGATTGTCGTACGCACGGCTACAGATCAAGCTATATTTTCCAGTATAAGCTGATCTCGCATTGTATAGGATTTCCTTACAGTGGGAGGTCAGTGTAAACTGGGAATGTATAGCTTGATGTGTAGCCGTGTGTACAAGACTTTTAATATTACAATTTTTCCAAAACTAAAGGACCTAATATGGAACCCAGAGGAAACCATATTTTAGATTCTATACAAGTAAAGAAAAATATTAGTAAGTAATATTTTTTTTTTATAAGTTAGTTTTCCCATTTTTTGTTTAAAAAAATATCATAATCCTAAATTGAATCCATGACCATAGCTACCATAGCTTTATCACTAGTTTCAGCCATAGATTTGTGATCTATCTTATCAAAAGCTTTTGACAAATCATAAGAGACCATAATGCCTGGATATTTTCTTTTATTTTTTCAAATCGGTTTAAAGTAATCTCCTTATATCACCGACTCCCTTACTATTAGACGATGAATAAATTAAACTGATCTTAAGTCAATTGTCATCTCTATTCATTGTCATACAAATGACAAGGATAGTTGTATATTTAATGAGTGATTAAAGTTAAGAAGTGTTTATAAGTAACGGGGCGATTGTCTCCGATTAACAACGATGGTCTGCGGCAGTCTGCAGTATCCATGAATCGCTTATTACGAAATGCATCTGATGGAGTCACAAGCAATGACAAGCATTGCATAATTACGCTTAAGCACTATATAATAATACGTTTGTCATTATTATAGAGTCGCTATCAATTAGGTATTATCGTAAACTAGAAAGTCGGGAAGTTACGTAGCGTTATGTGCAATACTGTTGATAAACTAGAACTTAGTATATACGAGGATATTGCCAATTTTGAGCTAAACAGGCTAGTCATTCTGACTAAACCGAAAGGTGTCCATACATGTAGCGATTATCGTAACGACCAGAGGGTCTAGCACGAACAATTTTGCGTATCGTAAACGTAAGCATATTCTGAATTGAAAATATGATTTTGCTATACATCTATATAAATCAAATAGGTATACTTTGTAAAAAAAATATCTCGATTGTAGAGACTTGCATTTATCGTAAACATCGTTACGGCAATTGTTTTTTTCTCGTTATTATTTAGCGAGAGATAGTTTGAGATGACATCGTTAGCATAGTGAGACTGCAGGCCCTGGATGTACCCTCAACCCATCCCCAAATTATTTTAAGGATTGCGAGAATCGCCAAATAGTGGAGTGCGCTGCCGAAGTGGGTATTCTCCGACACAATCTGGGTGTCTTCAAGTCGCGAGTACAGTACCCCTATCATGAGTTTTTTTGACGTATAGTTACGTTAACGTAAGCATATTTTAAATTGAAAATATAAGTTTGCTACACAACATTTATAAAAATTATATACTTAATTAATTTCTCTGTATTTTTTAAAATGTGCAAATTGTATAAAATTTTATCAAAATGTTCTACGGCTGTTGTATTTTAAATTCAAAATATGCTCACGTTAACGATACTATACTTACGTCAAAAAAACTCATGATAGGGGTACAGTATTCCCAAATTAATAATGCGCATGCAGATCTTCGCTAATTGTCTCTTTCTGTCTATCTCTTTTAGCACAAAACACATAATTCTACTAAATTATGCATGAAGAAAATGCACATACGCTGAGTTGCAGAAAAGGTCATTATGTTTTAAAGGAGACTTTAACGAAGGAACTGAGCCCCAATTCTGCTATTTGAATAGTATATGAATGGTGTCATAATGACACCATTACTATCACAACCTAAGCGGTCATTGGCTTAGAGCAAGACTAACTCTTTCGTCATTGGTCAAAACGATGCCATTGAGACACTATTCTGACACGATTATAACAATTGCATTAGCAGACTTGGGGCGCTGGTTGTATGGTTAATGCCTCCATTAAAATTTAATTTTGTTTCTGCAACTGACCGTTAACCACTCTATATACATATCGTCTTCCGACGCTCGGGGAACACGACCGCTGCCGAACAGTGACGAAGATTTCTATGCGCATTATCACTTTGGGAGACCAGTAAATTGGTTAGATGGAGCGCAGCCGTGGGTACAGCTAGTCTGTGATACGCAAACTATCTCACGTGCCACTTACGCTCCTAGTAGAGTAAGAGCGATCTTCAACACGCTCTGATTACGCTCGCTTATGATATTATCTGTCTATGGTATCCGGATGAGGTCGTTGACTCTGTGTGCGTTTGGAGACAGTGGCGGAGCCCAGTGCCAGATTTAACCTTAGCATTGTATAAAATTAGCGAGGGGGGGGGGGGAGGGGCTCGTGGCTAAATGACGGCCGCGCTGATCGATCGATCTGCGAGGTTAAGCTGCGCTTGCCGCGGTCAGTCCTTGGATGGGTGACCGTTCTTTACACATCGAGACCCCTCCGTGCCTCGGAGAGCACGTTAAGCAGTCGGTCCCAGGTTGACATAGGAATATCTTTGACAATCGTTACAGGTAGTCAGAAGCCCTAAAAGTCTGACAGCTGGTCTAACATTCGAATACCGGTATTACCCATTAATTGGGTTGTGGAGGTCAGATGGCAGTCGCTCCACGTAAAATATTGATATTCAGCCAAAACTAGTAAGACTGGATCTCGACCCCAATATAATTTGGGAAAAGGCTAGGCAGATGATGATGATGATTGTATAAAATTAGCAAAATTTTGCATGGACATGGCAATGGATAAAGATTCGATATACTTACTCACTTACAATAAATTAAATTCATTAATTAAATTTTAATTAGGTATGTTTTTTTTTTGAAAAATGCCAAAAAATAATTAATGTTTCTAATTTTCGAAAAATGTACCGTCAATTTGTTTTAAATAACTATTTTTTTTGGAAAATATAAAAAGCATTTTCGATGTCGCAAAGATTTTTTTCTCTCCCTCCGAATTTTGCCGCCCCTGAAATTTTTCCGCCCTGGGCACTAGCCCCGATTCCCCCTAGTGTAAATCCAGCGCTGGCCAGGGATTATTTTCGGGTGATGTGATCCATGCTATTTAGGAGGAAATAGAAAATAACGCGTCCGGCCTACACAATATCAGCAGACCTGACCTGGCTGGGGAGCAGATAACTGTGCAAGCGACTTCCGCTCCCCTGGCCAAAGGTAGTTGGAGGAACACTGTGGTTTTACGGCTCAAATACACCAAATTCGACATCGTACGAACATTGCTCGTACGACGACGGCCGAACTCGGACGATTGAATCAAACACTTGTAAATCATAGAGAGCGCGTACACCAACACGTCCGCCATCGGCCGACAAAATCGGACAAAATCGGTCGTGTTGGCGTACGCGCTCTCTACGATTTACAAGTGTTTGATTCAATCGTCTGAGTTAGTCCGTCATCGTACGAGCAAAGTTCGTACGATGACGGAAATGGTGTATTTGAGCCGTTCGTCAGCAAGAGTGTGATAAACCCAGCCTGTCTACTTATTCTGTACCGACACGAAGCATGATAATGATATCACCGCGAGAGTTGCCAATTTGTTTGCGAACGTTCGAGGGAGAATGTCACGGTGAGATTCTCCCTCGGACGACCTTTTTTAATTCCCCATAGTTTGCTTAAAGTCTCCTTCTATTATGACCTTCTAAAGGGCACTGGCAGACGCCCATAGAACGCTGGGCTTCAGATTGCGTATGTCGGTACAGATATGAAATTAGTTTGGTGTGATCGAGTATTTCAAGAGTATTTAAATTCATTTTTTATTTGTTTTTGTACGTAATTGGGTTAAAGAGAAATATTCGTATTTCTGACAGTGAGGTTAAGTATGGTGTGAATGATCCAGTGAAGTACAGCCCGACGAATGAGTTCTCAATTCAAAGGTTTTAGTTGCTGTCGACATGATATTCTGTGGTGGCACGCGCCAGCCAGCATGCACCCGTTTTTGTTTTATTGTTTTTTTCAAAATGTCAACGGCATTATCAATTTATTTCTTATTTATTAGGATTTTTGATTCCAATTCTTAATCTCTAAGATAAATTAGGCAAAGAACAATTAAAATATATTTTTATTTTTGGTTAAGCTTTTATTACTGTACCATATCAAGCCCAAAACTGCCGACGTCCTTCATACCTATACTCAAAACAAAGTAAGTATTTATAATGCCACATTTCAGTTTTCGTCGAGTATTCTGTGGTCGAACGAAATCCAAGATGGCTTCCGTTCTCAAGAGACAGAAACAATGGAGGTTATTATTTTGATAATTCCTTACCATATTATTTTTATCGAAATTACATCTCAGGAAATATACGCTGTTAATTTTATTATATTGTTAATGATTCGTTTAATTATTTTGTCAATGTCCGTGCTATAAGGCTTAGTAGATACTGGTAGGTATTAAGGAAACTAGCGGTGTCCCGCAGTTTCACCCCCGTTTCTCGGCTCCTAAGGGTCATAGCGTGATGTTAAATAGTCTATAGGTACTATTTCTCATGAATTTGGCTATCATATGCGACTGGTAGTTCCAAAGATTAGCGCGTTAAACAAACGAACAATCAAACAAACTCCTCAACTTATTATTAAATTAGATTACGTGTAATAAAACCTCCTTCAAAAAGATCACAACAATGTTTAGATAGGTATGTGTTAATAACATAAACATGATTACAGCATTAGCGTTAATTCATTGCCACTAACCGAACTGAACCTACACACTTTTTGCTGTGTGAATTAATACATCGCCAACATATGCGAAGTGAATTGCCGTTTAAGGAAGCTATTTAAAAAACTGCTCAACCAAAGTTAATAAAGTTTATATACAACATGACATTTTAGTGGTTGTTTTCCCGCAGCAGAACGATTTGCCCTCAGTAGTACTATCGAAACATAGAGTTAAATATTAATAATTACTAGAAAAAAAATTTTTTTTTTTCAAATTCCACGTTTTTAAAACGGTCTAAAAAGTATAAAACAATTTCTAATGAAATAAAAAACGTGGGGCGCATCTTACAATTATGCGTCCTACATTTTTCATTTCATTAGAAATTATTTTACACTTTTTAGACCGTTTTAAAAATGTGGTTAATGAAAAAAAAAAAATTGATTCTAATTATTATTAAAATTTAACCCTATGTTTCGATAATACTACTTAGGGCAAATCGTTGTGCCGCGGGAAAACAACCACTAAAATTTAACGTTGTATAATCACCGCGCGAGTTTTCTCTACGAAATGAAATAAGAATCATTAAAATCGGTTCATAATCTCTGAAGATATCGTGAAAAAATGGTTACAATCTCTTTTAACCTTTTAACAATGTGATTGCGATTGATAAAAATTACCAAACAGAGTTTATGACACATACACACGATACGTTTGGTAAGTAAGTACACCTACTTTAAGTATTTATTTCCGTGTTGGTACCTACCTCGTAGTTCAAAACTTCAAAGTATTTAATTTTATATTCCATTGTATCTAACGGGTTTCACACACGATTTTTACTGTCCATGACACTTGCAGTTTGATCAAGTAGATAACAATCGATAATCATTTTTTTTTAAACAAAATAACATACAGATTGCAAAATTAAATATTGAAAAACTGCTACAAAGTCAGTCAAAAAACTTTTTTAACAAAAAATAACCGACTTCAAAAAGCCACTACAAAGAAAATCATAATTTTGGTTTCGGAAGTCGGTGGCTTTGGTTTTTGTTTGATTTTTTTGCCACCGACTTCCGAAACCAAAATTATTATTTTCTTTGTAGTGGCTTTTTGAGGTCGGTTATTTTTTGTTAAAAAGTTTTTTTTTTTCCCTTTTTAGTTCTTTATCTCGCGTTAGATTACTTTGACGACTTCGTTCAACAGTAAATCTTGTGTGTACATTTATGCATATAACTTTGTACATAGGAATGATTACCTAATGTATTATATACTAAAACCTTCCTCAAAGTATGTAGATTACGTTAGTGAAAACCCCATCCAAATCGAATCAGTAGTTTTTGAGAAAATCGCGCACATACAAACATACATACATACATATATACATACATACATATATACATACACACATACATACGGGACGAATACAGAACCTCCTTTTTTGAAGTCGGTTAAAAAAAAAATCGGTGCATCCCGGCCTACCCAATTGTCTACCTACTGTACCTACTTAATCTACTACCAATATAATAAAGCTGAAGAGTTTGTTTGAACGCGCTAATCTCTGGAACTACCAGTCGGATTCGAAAAAATCTTTTTGTATATGGCAGCCAGATTCATGAGGAACAATAAAGGCTATTTAACATCACGCTACGACCCTTAGGAGCCGAGCAACGGGGGTGAACCGCGGGGCATAGCTAGTCTTTAAAAAGTAAATCGGCTGCTTCAATACATTTTTTCGAATAAAACACTGCAATTCTCACGTGTTACCACAGAATAGAAAATCGCTAATTATAATAACAAATGAACGTTTTAAATTCCAAATACAATTGAACTTTACTTGCCTCTATGCATGAATTTAACGTAATTTAACGATAGTGGGCTATACAGGGTGGCAGGTTAGACAGTGGAAATATTTTAAGGGGTCATCGTACTCATCATTCACTATGAATTCGCGTAAAAAAAAATCAGCTGTTCCATGCATTTATGTTCACACAACTCAAAAAATGTATGGAACAGCTGATTTTTTTTCGCAATTTCGGGGTTGGTCCCATAGTAAAAGTTGTTCGTAATGATGAGTACAATGACCTCTTTAAATATTTCCACTGTCTAACCTGCCACCCTGTATAAGTAGAGCGTTTCATTTAAGAATTGCCTTCGACGCTATATGTTATGTTGGCTGGAGAATCTCACCGTGACATTCTCCCTCGAACGTTCGCAAACAAATTGGCAGTTCTCGCGGTGATATCGCCGCGGCGTGTCGTTACGCGCGTTTTTTTAGAGAGCGAGATTAGCGCGTCACATATTGACATTCAGCCTGTCTATTATGTAGACAGGCTGAATGTCAATATGTGACGCGCTAATCTCTGGAACTAGCTAGTCGGATTGGAAAAAATATTTTTGTATATGATAGCCAGATTTATATGGAATAGATAGGCTATTTAACATCACTCTGCGACCCTTAGGAGCCGAGCAATGGCGGGTGAAACCGCGGGGAACAGCTAGTACTAATCTGAAGATTTTATTGTTTCTTTAAATGCGTTAATCTCCGGAACTACTAGTTAGATTTGAAAAAATCTTTTTGTATATAATAGCCAGATTAACGAGAAATAGTATAGGCTATTTAACATCACTCTGCGACCCTTAGGAGCCGAGCAATGGCGGGTGAAACCGCGGGGAACAGCTAGTACTAATCTGAAGATTTTTTCGTTTGTTTAAACGCGCTAATCTCCGGAACTACTAATCAGATTTGAAAAAATCTTTTTGTATATGATAGCCAGATTCATGAGGAATAGTATAGGCTATTGAACATCACGTTACCATCCTTAGGAGCCGAGCAATGGTGGGTGAAACCGCGGGGAACAGCTAGTACTAATCTGAAGATGTTTTTGTTTGTTTAAACGCGTTAATCTCCGGAACTACCAGTCAAATTTGAAAAAATCTTTTTGTATATAATACCCCAATTATCGAGAAAAGCTATAAACTATTTAACATCACGCTACGACCCTTAGGAGCCGAGCAAAGGCGGGTTAAGCCGCAGGGTACAGTAATTATTTTGTCTACGGTTATGTTCCTAAGATTGTTATGTATGTAATGATTATGACATAATGTCTGTGAGGAAGTGTTGCGATTGCAACGAAGCTAAGTACATTAAAAGTGTTGTAACCGTTGTTACATACAGCAGTAAAAATAGTTAATATTAATAAAATACGAAGGCGGACGGAGTAATAACTATGTTTTTAGGGTTCCGTAGTAAAAACTAGGACTAGTTTCGTCACGTCCGTCTGTCACACCCTCGTCAAATCTATAGTTCATAATCATAACCAATTTGTGTGAAACTTCGCAGTTAGATAAATTTTTCAAAAATACATCTTTTCATTAAACATTCTCAAAAATAAATTCTATCTAATATGTCACCCTGTAATTCCTCTGTGTGTCACCTGATTCTCGCGGGTGATATATTGATATCGAATTCGTTAGATATCGCAACAAATGTCAAAATGGTAGGGATTTTGACAGTTGTTGCAATATATATCGAATTCGATGTCAATATCGAACCCGCGAGAATCAGGTGACACACAGAGGAATTACAGGGTGACATAATGTGAGAGCCTCTTTAAATATTATGTTACCTATAGACCCCTGAAAGTTTGTTTATATTTTTTACCTCGTCGCGCTCGCATAACTTTACTAACAGTTGGTAAGTTATGGGAATTAGTAAAATCCGTGGGAATAAAATGGCGGTTGATTGTCTATTGCACAGGTTAAATAAATTCGTCGTGCCCACAGAGGAATTACAGAGGTCGTGCCCTTTGCAGTTCAGGGACGATTTATTTTTATAAACTAAGTATTTATTATATTGTAGGTACTGTGTCATTTCGTTTACAAACATAGAAAGAAAGAATTAAAGAAAAAAAAAAGTTTATATCGAACATTTTGAAATCTTATAGAAAAAAAAATACGGTACCGGACTATTTTTTTTTATTGTGAATCTGTAAACTATTTGAAAAAAAAATAGTAAATTAAAAACACCCGACTGCCAAAAAACAACTAAAAAGTTCAAAACAAGAGCACTTTTCAAGCAGTCTGATGCAGTTGGTGGCAATTATTAGATTTTATGCCACCAACTGCATTAGACTGCTTGAAAAGTGCTCTTGTTTTGAACTTTTTAGTTGTTTTTTGGCAGTCGGGTGTTTTTAATTTACTATTTTTATTTTTCACTTTTTAGTTTTTAATGTATGTTTTCGTAATCTTCTTTTCGAGCCCTTCATTTTGATACCCCACATGATGATAGGTTTTGAGGAAAACAAACATTTTGAAGACGCCAAAAATCGGCAATTTTTCACTGTTTTTTTGTTTGTATATCGTTAATACTTGTCATAAAAACTTAAATCAATAAGTAAGCATGCGAAGTAAGTAAAGTAAGTAAGCGAGAATGATTGCTTTGTTAAACAACTTTAAATCGTTATATATCCTAAACTATTATTTAAAATGAAAAATGATAAAAGGAACCCAAAGATGATTTTAAAATACCTATTCAACGACACCCCACTTGACATAGTTCATCAACTTTTTTTTTTTCATTTTGACAATATGGCGTCTGGTTGTCGCTGTGATGAATTTTGATTACTGTTATGTCTTTAGTGACACTCGCAAGGTTAAGACGAATCGATTGACGTAAGAATTATCAAAATCGGCCTACGCATTTGGTCTCTAGAACGCCACATAGAAACAAACATACATACATACATACATACATAGACTGATAAACACATTACCCTCCTTTGCGTCTCGCAGTCGGGTAAAAAGATGATTAACACCAAAAAAACCGATGAAACATCTACAAAATTGGCAAAGTTATAAGCGTTCTAAAATGATTTGCTAGACACGGACGGCACTATCATACAGTGACGTAACACCACCTACGTCCGCTTCGCGCGACAAAGACGGAGCGATACTCCCTCCAAAAACTTTAAAAGCGTCTGTTTTCCATTTTGTGTTTTTTTTTTTTTGACTTTTTTTTTTCCTATTCCTTCTTTGGAATAAAATAATTTATTTGTACTTTTTTAATAGTAGGTAGTCCACTACCGTATTACTTATCTTCCCTAGTTCCTTCACAAAATATTGCTAACCTCTGCGTATTTTACAAAAGTGATAAAAATAAATTATGTATTTTATTCGATAGCGGTGCTCGGTGTTATCTAATAAAACCACTAAAAAGAAAAAGATATGAAGACATTGCCGTCGGGACCAGCGTTGCCAGTTTTTTTTTCGGGCAAAGCGGGATTTTTATACCTTTTGAGTCAAAAAAGCGGGATTCTTTTGTCGAAAGCGGGACATAATAAAAAACGTAAATAATCAGCAGTTAGTCGAAGAACTCTGCACAGGATAGCTCCAGATTGAATTTAATGAATATCTAATTCTGCTTTTATTTTTACGGAGCATTTATTTCCGGCATCCGATTATTTACAATTCACTTGGAAAAAAACGCGTTCAGGAAAGCAGTTTGAAGGTGGGGGCCGCACCGTCGAGTAATCCTCAAAAATCGGGACGTCCAGCCAAAATCGGGACGTCTGGCAACGCTGGTCGGGACCCACTGTTTCTGGGTAATAATGGGTTTTCTTTTTATATGTATTGGTATTACAATATTAATAAGTATTCTAATTATTTCTACCGTTACTGCAACAAGAAATTTACAAAGGTATAAATAGAACCGTTAGTATAATAAGTATATTACTGAATGCCTACAAAACCTGTATCATGTGTAGAGTAGCCATCTTAAGAATCAAATAAACCCGGACAAGAAGCTCGAAAATCACGATTTTTAGCATAAAAACCCAGAAATTTTAGTAAAAAAAGTTGTATCTTTATCCGCCTAGCAGCTTTTTTCTAAACTAGATCGGGGCCAGCTTTCAGTCTAACTCCACAACGATCACAACCGAATTATTGGTATGTTAATCCAGTTGTCAGAATTTCGGTCTCCTGACTACCCATAACGGCTGTCAAAAATATTCTTACGACAACCGGGACCGACTCTCTGAGGCAAGGCGGGGTTCCTCCAAGGGCTGACCGTGGCAAGGCCAGCTTAACCACGCAGATCGATCGATGAGCGCAGCTGTCATTTAGCCACGAGGCCCTCCATTACAGATCTTAAATTAATCATTACAATTATCATTAACAATACAATCAATATGAATTAGTTAAATAGTATTAATCTTTCGCATTGTATGCAGAATTAATAAAACACTATTTTACTATAATCCTGACTATTTAAAACTTCCGTCCGGACGTTCCCGGGTCGGCACCACGCCGGGACATCTTTGAAACTCAGGACAAATCCGAGGAAATTCGAACGGATGGTAGTCCTAATCTTTTGCCGTTATGTCAATGAAAGTCTAAGCGATGACCGAGCCTGATGCTTATGACTAACAAATAAACAAGCTTATAATAATACTAAACTTTTGACCGCGACTCCGTCCGCGTGGACTACAAATTGACCATTTTAAATGACCTCCTTAATGTAGGGTGGCTAGTACTACGAAGAGGTCAAGCTGTATCTCTGGTTCATCCCGCCGGAATTAAATGAAATGGGGCTTAAATTTTAAGTTGGATTCCAAGCTACCAACTGTGAAAACCACATAAATATACGATAGTATAGTAATGTACATTTTTGGCCCAATAAGTAATAGACAGTTGACAATACGTAATAGAGAATAGTCCAATAGACGACGAGCACCGACTGACGAGACGAACCAATCGCGTGCAGCCTCGGCGCCCCCCGTCTTCTTCACTCCGCCAAAGAGACCGAAAAACCAGCTAATCCGCAGGTGACGTTTGTGATCATAATTCACGCCGCGACCTAGGTATACCTACCTACTTTTAAATTAGTTGTTGACAATGAAAAACGGTTACTGCGAGCCGCAGAAAAGAGAGCATTAAAACCGCTAAATGTCAGAAGTTCGAACTGTTTAGCAATCATTATTGAGTTCACGTTACTACACGCTAATAGGTGAAAGGAGTTAACACATCTGCCGGGCTAACATGCGCGCCGCGATAAATTTTGTCGACTGTTTTGTCTCGCTCTTACTCGTGCGAATACGAGACAAATGCACGATAAAAGCGTCGACAAAATTTTGTCGCGGCGCGCATGTTAGGCGCTCTGGCGACAGTGGGTCAACTGATATGTCACTTCTTCAATTATAACATAAGGTCTAATATGTTAAATAAACAATTTAGGGGAGAAAGTACCCACCTACCTACTCAGTGTAACTGGGTGTGCTGTGGCAAACCATATTTTATGATAATATAGGTAGTTTATCTATGGTTACTACTATTTTATATCCCGGCTTCGCACGGGTGCAATGCTGAGTTATAAACCTTCCTGTTAAATCACTATCTATTAAAAAAAAACCGGCCAAGTGCGAGTCGTACTCGCGCACCGAGGGTTCCGTATCATTTTTGGACGTATAAAGTGAAAAAATCCGGACCGCATAACTAAGTTTGTTTGTCAAGGAAATTTGATGATTTTGAAAAAACTGTACTAGTTAGGAACATCGTTTTATTTTTGGTGCCATATTTGGGTCAATTCCTATCAACTCTACTTATTTCAGATTTTTCGCCCCGCATACTTCGGAGATAAGGGGGGGGGAATGGTATTTTTTTGGACATTTTTCATCATATGTCGAAAACTGTGAGACATAAAATAAAATAAAAATATATTTTGAAATGTGCAGATCAAGCCCTTTCATATGATATATCACTTGACCTAGTAACCCCACATTAAAATTTTGGACCCCCACTCCGGCCCCTTTTGCAATGAAAATAAAAATATTTTGGGACTTTTTTTATTTGCAATAAAGTTGAACAAGCATTCTTTATAACTGTTCCAAATTTCAAGTCGATAGCATAAGTAGTTGCTGAAATAATCAGGTGTGACAGACAGACAGACAGACGAAGTCGCACCATAAGGGTTCCTTTTTTACCATTTTGGTACGGAACCCTAAAAACCGCATCAAAATCCGTTGCGTAGTTTTAAAAAGATCTAAGCATCAGCATATACATGGGACAGACAGCGGGAAGCGACTTTGTTTTGTACTATGTAGTGTTATGCTAACAACACTGTATTCTCGTTAATCGGTACCTGTACCTATGGCTAACTGGAGAACAAGAGTTTAAAACTTCTAGCAAGTACCTAATTATCAAATTAATAAAACATTAATTATGTCATAAATTATAAGTATTACCGTTATATATTTTGATTTGATATGATTTGATTTGGACAATAAAAAAAAAAAAAAATAATAATAATAATTTCTAATATATTTTTGCGAATTTTAAACATGTCAAAGTCAAAGTCAAAGTCAAAACATTTATTTCAATTAGACCATTTACAGGCACTTTTGAATAGTCAAGCAATAGTTGTCAGTCAGTTTGTCCGTTAGTTGAAGCTAGTTGTCCGTTCCAAAACGTAGATTCCTATGGAGAAGAACGGACAAGAAACTCCATGGTTACTCTTTTTCAACTAATTCAACTATACAATTTCTTTGTTTACATTTATGCCCTAATATGTGAGAGCAATGTGAGATATTTTAAAAATCCCTTAGGATAAAAAATAAAATCAAAGGTAGGTACTAAAATAAAATAAAAATCATTTAAACCTGTAAAATGCCAAAATATTGCTTGAGCAGTCAAGAGATGACCAGTATCGACTGACAGCGCCCGTTCACGGACATGACGCGTGCATCAGCACCGTTTAACTCAACCATGTTAAAGCCATGTTATGCATATCTAACTGCAAAGTTAGAAGCATTGAGTTGGAGTCTGTAATTATAATAGTCTCCGATAGATGTCACCAATGCTCAGAAGAGGCGTATTATACCTAAGGGATTTCAAACAACTGATTCAGGCGAATACAAAGTAGCTCAGTTGGTGACAGCCATAGACTACTATATAATACTATATGGTGAGAGCGCTGGCCACGGTACGGCAGAGGTCTGACGTGTACATCCAATAGGTACACTGTAACTCGAGTTACAGTGTTTTGCCTAAACAGCGCTAATTTTTAAAGTTTTACAAGCCCTTTTCTGAGATACAGTGTTTTGATCCAACGCCTTACGGCATAGATTACTGCTTACGGGATTTCAAATAAAAAAAAAATGCATAGTCCAGGATTATTAGACGGTCTTTTCGAAATAAGGGAGCATAGTTTTTAAGAGGGTAGGGTACCGCAGGATATCTCTCTAAAATCTGGAGCAGTACCTTACAGCAGTGTTCCGCAAACTTTTTGTGTTCAAGGCACACCTATATAGGAAGTTTTGGAGGTACATCTTAAATGAAAAATCTATTTTTATATACATAATACAACTTAACAATAAGGGCCTTTTCATTGTCATGCGCGTTTGCGCCCGCGTGCGGGCCAGGCACATGCGTGCTGCCCGCAACCTATCGTATCATACATGTTTTTATTGTCATGCGCGCCACACGTACGCGGGCATATACAAAATAATCTGCTCAGCGTGCGACCCGCAACAAGCATGCGTGCCTGGGCCGCACGCGGGCGCAATCACGCATGACAATGAAAAGGCCCTAAGCGACGAAACAAAAGCGCGCGGTGAATTTAACTTTAAGAGATAACCTTATTTTTTCGAGGCACACAAACTAATGACCACGGCACACCAGTGTGCCGCGGCACACCCTTTGCGGAACACTGCTTACAGAACAGCACAGCCAAATACGCTACTGTTCGGTAGTGTTGTGTTCCTGTGAGTAAGGTCGCCAGAGTACAAAGGACGCGCTGTGTTGACGGCTAAGCTGTCGACACAGATATAAAAAAAAATAAAAGTAACAGGCAATATTATAGGTAGTAACATAGTCTTTTCACACAAAACAAATCATGAAAATATCTTAAGCGTTTTGAAAGTAATTACGTTTTTATGTTTTGGGTAGACAGTAATTCATGAATTTATTTCATTAAGTATTTTACTACAATAGTTAAATATTCACAGGTACGATTGATGTATATATGTTCTAGTTTAACATAAATAAAATGCACAACTAACCTGCATTATTTGACGGCGAAATAAGAGATTTAAAACTTGAGATTTACGGCCGTTACCATTTACCGTCGCCTTAAAGGGTTAACGCGTATATGATAGGTAGGTTAGGTACCCGGTGTTGAGCACGTTTCATAGGCTGTGGCGCTTATCATCAAGCGCTTTATGCTTTAGGCTTTATTTTACCAGACTCGAGTATTGACCCCAGGACCCGACAGTCGCAATTGCGACCAATAAACCAAGCAGTCAATGATGCCGATGCTATTGTTTACAAACTAATTTGGTTTCACTGTCTCTTTCTAACGAAAAACATGAGAAAGGGCCCTTGTGCACAAGGGCCCAAAGGGATAGAAGATATTTAATCCTGTCAAATTAGTCCACCTGCTTAATTTCAATATTTTAGACGGCATCGCATTGACAGAATCAGCGTCACTGGTGCTGATTCTGTTTACATCGCACTAAACGAAGTAATTTTAATCACACTAATATCTCTTTCTTACAAATATCATTAAAAAAGGACAGAAAATATTAAGAACTGTCAAATTAGTATAAGCCCTTGTCATTTACGGGAAAATAGTCGTGACCTATTGCGACGATGACTAAATTCACATTGAAAATATGCAAGTGGACTAATTTGACAGGATTTAAATATCTTTTATCCCTTTCTCATGTTTTTTGTTGAAAAGAGATATAATAAGACTTCAATTAGTTTAGTTCGTAAACAACAGAATCGGAATTAATTAATTCATAAATTGTATCATAATAACAATTTACTTACTTCACCTCAATTTCTCTACCACACGAGTTATTGACAAATAAAAAATCTATTAAAACTCACTAACCTTAAAATTAACACAGCAAACTTAAAATAAAAACACTTATTTTAAAAACTCGACACTTTTTTACAAAAATATTTTTACGACGTGCGTCCGCGATTCGAACAGACGTGTAGTCGCTTTGCGTCTACAATCGGTACTAAAATGTATGAACAGTTATAATTCGCATTACTGTATGGCCGGGGAAAGTAATACAGTTCGTATATAAAAAGTTTGCAATGTTTGTGTTCTTAAAAAAAAAAAAAACCTGTCACTGCGCTGGCCGAAGATGCGTTCTAAATTCAATTTAGTGAGCTATTACTGAAAAGTATACGGTTAGTTAAAGGGTTAATCGTGAGTTTCACATACTTTTGAATTCCCTTCGACGCTATTAGAGCCCATGTCTGTCCGTTTGTCTATACAGGGTTATTTGTAAAACACCAGAAACCTCTTAAGAGGTCATTGTACTCATCATTATGAACAACTTTTACTGTGGGACAAAACCTGAAATCGCGAAAAAAAATAACCTGTTCCCTACATTTTGACGAGTTATACGAACATAAATGTAGGGAACAGCAGATATTTTTTTTGCGATTTCAGGTTTTGTCCCATAGTAAAAGTTGTTCATAATGATGAGTACAATGACCTCTTAAGAGATTTCTGGTGTTTTACAAATAACCCTGTATAGGTTTAAACGTTTCATATAATTTTTAGATTTAAGTGTTAAAGTAATGCCTAGGATACTAAAAAGTCCAGATAGAATTGGTGTTAAAAGAAAACTTCCAACACCATTAAAAACGTTGTAACATATTGACATTCTTGACCCTCTGGGTCCGCCACAAGTCTTCATACTAAAGATCCTACTAATATTATAAATGCGAAAGTTTGTGAGGATGGATGTATGTATGGATGTTTGTTACACTTTCACGCAAAAACTACTGAACGGATTTCGATGAAACTTCACAGTAATATAGCTTAGACATCAGAATAACACATAGGCTACTTTTTATCCCAAAAACGCGGCCGAAGCCGCGGGCGGAAGCTAGTAAGAAATAAAACAATCTATTGTGAAGTTAAATGTATTACAATAAAATATCGTGTTACTAATAAATAAACAAAAGTGTCACACTTTATTAGCATCTTTGCCGGTACGCGACGATTTGACATTCTGCAAATAAAAAATATTAGTTTACAAGAGTGTCAAATTCAAGTTTAGACTTTAGACTAGGACCCCAAATCCAATTGTGTCAGAATGGTATATAATTGTGTCAGAATGGTCTATAATTGTGCCAGAATGGTCTGTAATTGTGTAAGAATGTATATTTTTGTGAATTTGAAACATGTCAAAGCCATGTTAAGTCGCGTTGACACGGTCCGAGCATACTCGGCTTTACGACCATGTCAACCCGGCTTTATGATTGTCTTATGTTATTAAACTATGAGATTTTTAGAAAATCGAATGTCGTGAGCTGGATTTAAACCCGTGACTTCTGCCGATGTGTCAGAATGGTATATAATTGTGTCAGGATAGTCTATAATTGTGTCAGAATGGTCTATAAGAGTACCAGTAAAGTCTATAATTGTGTCAGAATAGTATATATACTTGTGTCCGAATGATCTATCATCGATATCGTAATTGTTGTTTTGAATTTTGGTGATCTACTAATTTTAAAGCGTCATTATGGTTTTCAGATGTAAAACAATGGCGTACCTTTCGGCTATTCCTCTTGTGTGCTGGAATTAAATTTTCTGCAATTAAAAGTGAATTAAAATTGATTTATTCTGCTTAAGTTTTGAATACGTTTTTTGGTGATTGATCAGGATCACCATTTTATTATCTTTTACCTGCATCCCTAAGGTTTCCCCAGCTGGACTCCCCATCAACTGGAACACTGAAAGATATAAATAGAGATGTGAAAGAAGACCGATTTTCTGGAACAAACATTGCTCAAGACTATGGTTAACCGTTATCTTTCTAATATTATAAACGTGAAAGTTTGTGAGGATGTATAGATGTATGGATGGATGTATGGATGGATGTATGGTTGGATGTATGGTTGGATGTATGGATGTTTGTTACTCTTTCACGCAAAAACTACTGAATGGATTTTGATGAAACTTTACAGTAATATAGCTTATACATCAGAATAACACATAGGCTACTTTTTATCCCAAAAACGCGGGCGAAACCGCGGGCAGAAGCTAGTAATTGTTATAAAGCATTAATTAAAAAAAAGTTAAAAGGTATGTAGGTATAAGGTAAGTAAAAGCACCTGATAGATAATAATAATACTATACGTACAGATGCCTCTTCTCATACAAAGAAATGTGACCGATTTAATGCGGGCTATCTTCGGGCTATACATTTGTCCGTGCTTCAAGCATTTTTCAAATTTTGAACAAATATTTTTCATGATGTATTTTACACAAACTTCAATAACAAATCGATACATATAACGTCATCTATTATGAGTTATTTCAACAAATGTTACTTTGTTCCTGATGAGACCCCGTGGTAAAAGTAAGTAGGTACGTACAATGTACATACTTATACATAATAATTAAGTAGGTACCGTATGTCTATTTCTTTGGCATGCTCTGTCTGTAGCCTAACCGGTTTGATGGACTTCAAGTTTACAGGCAGCGGTTTTTTTTAATTTTTTATCATTTTGTTTATTTTTATTTTGTTTGTCTTATTTATTTTTTTATTTTGTTTCCCAATCTTTTTTTTTTGTTTATTTTATTTTACAAAAACATTTAAAAATTCAAATATTTTACAGAAAGAAACGATTTTAATTAATAAGTTATAGGCTTGCGTTTTACCGCCATCTCGCCTGGGTACCGATCATGAGTTTTTTTGACGTGTAGTATCGTTAACGTAAGCATATTTTGAATTGAAAATACACGTTTGTTACACAATATTTATATAAATTAAATACTTAATTAATTTCTCTGTATTTTTTTAAATGTGCAAATTGTATAAAATTTTATCAAAATGTTTCAGGACTGCTGTATTTTAAATTCAAAATATGCTTACGTTAACGAAACTATACGTCAAAAAAACTCATGATTGGGGTACTTATGTTAAGCACTCGTGACTTGAAGACATATAGATTGTAACTATCGGGGAACACCCCAAAGATCTAACTTACCCGATTTCCATAAGAGTCTTCGTAATACCTCCCCCATTAGATTTGAATACACCTTGATAAACGCCTTCGTAAGCGTTGGTGAATTCCGAGATTTTTATTGTAATCTTCTTGTCTTTGACCTGTAAGAAACATCATTTTAAAGAATCATAATTTTCAAGAAATAATTTACAAGAAACATAATTTACAAGAAACATAATTTACAAGAAACACATTTTTTACGAAACATAATTTTCAAGAAACATATTTCAAGAAACATGATTTACAAGAACATAATTTACAAGAAACATAATTTTCAAGAAACATAATTTACAAGAAACAATTTTCAAGAAACAATTTTGAAGATACATCATCACACATCGTCTTTATGCAAGACATAAAGGGTGAAGAGAAGTAGGGCATGGCGGGATTGATAGCCAGACTTATGAGGAATAGTACAGGCTATTTAATATCACGCTACGACCCTTAGGAGCCGAGCGACGGCGGTGAAACCGCGGCGCACAGCTAGTATTTAATAACAATAAGTTAACATTTACATAAACATTATAAGATGTTGACTATTTTTTTTTATTGTGAATCTATGAACTATTTGTTATAAAAGACAACACCAAAAAAACTGATGAAACATCTACAAAATTGGCAAAGCGTTCTAAAATGATTTGCTAGACAGGGACGGCACTATCGCGCAGTGACGTAACACTACGCGAAAGTCGTACCGCATACTATGTCCGTTTCGCGCGACAAAGACGGAGAATACTCCCTCCAAAAACTTTAAAAGCGTCTATGTTTTCCATTTTGTGATATATATTTTTACGTTTTTGTTGTTCCTATTCCTTCTTTGAAATAAAATAATTTATTTGTACTTTTTTAATAGTGGTCAACTACTATTACGTCTAGTTTGTGTCAGACTTCCGAGCTCCGTCGGCTGTAGGTATACCTACCACGTAGGAGTCAGCATCCAGCAGGGTATCGTTGATGTAAACCTATGCATTAAAAAAATAAAACATTAAACAGGGTGAACAAAAGGTTAGTCAGTCGCAGTACGAAAAGCGGAGTATTCCCAAATTAATAATGCGCATGCAGTACCCCTATCATGAGTTTTTTTGACGCATAGTTTCGTTAACGTGAGCATATTTTGAATTTAAAATCAGCAGTCCTGGAACAATTTTATTTGATAAAATTTTATACAATTTGCACATTTTAAAAAATACAGAGAAATTAATTAAGTATTTAATTTATATAAATATTGTGTAACAAACGTGTATTTTCAATTCAAAATATGCTTATGTTAACGATACTACACGTCAAAAAACCTCATGATCGGGGTACAGATCTTCGCTAATTGTCGTATTCCCGGAAACACCGAATCATTGAATCGTAAGAGCCCTAAATTATACATGAAGAAAATGCACTTAACCACTCTTTATACTTTTTTTTACTATATACTTTTTTGTATCCGGGAATACGACAATTAACGAAGATCTGCATGCGCATTATTAATTTGGGAGTACTGTACTCATCATTATGAACAACTTTTGCCATGGGACCAACCCTGAAATCGCGAAAAAAAAACAGCTGTTCCATACATTTATGTTCATATAACTTTAAAAAATCCTTGAGTTTGACATAGCACGCTTGCACTTAAAAAAAAAATACCATTAATTTGGAGTTATCATTAGTTAGCCAGTGACCACATATTGTTTTTTTAACGTCTAGCCCTCAGATCATAGAAACAAGGAGATGTGCCAAGGCGCTATCGAGCTTGATGCCTGATCTTGAGCAAATTGCTCATATTAAAAACGTACGCGCTGGCGACGAACCGAACACGATCCATGGTATAAATACAGTGTTTTGGTTTAGTGCTAGTGTTGAGTGACGATTAACAGTGTTAGATAGAGGGTGTGCGGAATCTTCAATGCGTGGGAGATGTTTTTATTCACAGGGAGCGCTTAATTATGCGCGTAATTGTGTCGAAAAATGTACTAAAAGTGGCATCAGTTGTTCCCGTACTAATTTGCTATGATGGCATATATCCTTTTTCTATGATCTGAGGTCTAGCCTGCTCCGACATATTTGACTGACTGTATAACTTCAATACATTTTCTTTGTCTCAAGTCGTGTTGAACGTAAGCGCATATAATATGACTAGACTTTTGCCCGCGACTCCGTCCGCGTGGACTACAGTGAAATGACCTGTTTAAATGACCTCCGTAGTGTAGGGTGGCTAATACTACCAAGAGGTCAAGCTGTATCTCTGGTTTATCCCACCGGAATTAGATGAAACGTAGCTTAGATTTTAAGTTGGACCCCAAGCTATCAAACTGTGAAAACCGCATCAAAATCCGTTCAGTACTTTTTGCGTGATGCGCGCACAAACAGACAGACAGACAAACAGAACAAAATTCAAAAAAAAAATATTTTCGGTCATAGTTACGTCCCAGTACCCTATCCCGACAATTTTTTCTGGATTATCTTCAATGTACAGACACGGCTTTTTTACAATTTTATAATAGTATAGATTACAATCATTTAGAAATCTTGCCATAGAACATTATTATTAATGGACTTGCTCGTTGATGTCTTTTGAACCAACTTTATTCCCTGCCTAGTTTATTAATTATAATATTTAATAGAGGCTATTGTCGGCGAAGACCCTATCTAGGCTCACGGGCGCAAGTTGCGACGGTACAAGCGACGTTCGATTCGTCGCTCGGAGTACTGTTTATTTTTTATATGTTAGGTTTTAATATCGTGTTTTATGTTATTTTGAGTTATTAATTCCTTAATTTTAGTATTGATTAATGTTTACAATTTGTTTCCTATTGGATTTGTATTATTTTCTTATTAGAATTGTGTAGGAATAAGATTTCATGTTTTTTATGTAAAGTCGTGAATACCTTTGTAACCATAATCGAGGTTTTGTGTACATCGTGTTTTTATAGTGTAGGAATGTTGTTTACATAAGATGTATATAAGCAGTTATACCTCTCGACGATAGGAAAGCTATAATTTGAGAATAAGTGTTATGTACATAAAATTGCATTTGTAGGATTGTTGTAATGTGTTATATAAAATCTAGTCATGTATTTAGGTTCGGTAGGAAGGCTAGGACATAATGTTGTGTAAAGACTCTGAATTTCATGAATATTGTGCCTATAATATAGATCGATATGTGTTTGAAAATGCGATATTTTTGTGCATAAGTTAGGATGATAAATTGTGTCTTACTAGACGTGTGGTAGTCTAAAAACATGTATCTAACAAGAATATTGCAGATCCGATAAGAAATGGCTATGTTATAGGCAATTGGATATTGTAACTTTGCTAAAGTTAGAAATTTAGACAGTTTTTGTTCTAGAAACTTTTTTATGTGACTAGATAGGTCCATGGGAGTTGTACCATTGGATAGGTAGGATTTTTCCGCAAATTATGATATATAACACTTATGTAATTTATGTTTGGATATTTAAATAAAGTTGATTAGAAGGGCTCACACGTAGTGAAAACGAAAGTAAATTAGGATTCAAAAACACGGCTCTATGTGAGGTAAAGTAATTAGGTCATATAAGAAACGCGCTATTTTGAGCCGGCACAGTCGCAGCTCAGCCACAGAAGAAGCAACAACAAGAAATAGGAAGTAGGAAAATAGGAAGAAAGTGCGAGCCCTCCTAAGTGGGAATTATTCTTTAAACAGAATTGTCTTGTCATTTCGGCACCTCACCCTCCTCACTTGGTGGTACCTGGTAGCAGTAGCGAGTACCTTCTGCCTACCCTGGTACTTCTGATCTTCAATACGATAGAGCGCATACAGGGTGCGTTGGGATACGTGTACTACCGGCGGATCAGGGTCGGAGTCAGGTCGAGTGTCCTCACCAGACACAACACAAGGCTCCGGCGCCTGGTTTAAAGAGTGCCGTATCATTACGAGGGAGATTGTCCCTGGAGGCGGTCAGCTAGGAGTGTCTCCGAGCCCCGCCACCGAAACAGCTATCATGTTGGTTATAAAGACATCAACGATGTGTGTGACGGTAATCATGTAAAGTATTAAATCTTCTGTTTATATCGATCAAAAACTTTTATAGAAAAAAATATTATGGACGTTGGTAGTTTTGGGCTTGATATGGTACAGTAATAAAAGCTTAACCAAAAATAAAAATATATTTTAATTGTTCTTTACCTAATTTATATTAGAGATTAAGAATTGGAATAAAAAATCGAAATAAATAAGAAATAAAATGATTATGCCATTGACATTTTGAAAAAAAACCTATATAACAAAAACGGTTGCATGCTGGCTGGCGCGTAACCTTTGAATTGAGAACTCATTAGTCGGGCTGTAGGTACTTCATTGGATCATTCACACCATACTTAACCTCACTGTCACAAATACGAAGATTTCTCTTTAACCCAATTACGTACAAAAACAAATAAAAAATGAATTTAAATACTCTTGAAGTACTCGATCACACCAAACTAATTTCATATCTGTACCGACATACACAATCTGAAGCCCAGCGTTCTATGGGCGTCTGCCGTGTCCTTTGGGAGTGACTCCGCTGCCGGCGCCGGCACCCAAAACTAACGCCGATGGGAACCGGTAATACATTGGTGCTGATTCTATTGAACATCGCACTAACTAATTTTAATCACACTATATCTCTTTCTTACAAATTTTAATATTAGTGAAAAAGAACAGAAAATATTTAGAACTGTCGAATTAGTTTACGCCTATATGGTCGTGGTACCTTTTGCGATTACGACTAAATTGACATTAAAACTATTCATAAGCATAGCATAAGCATAATCGGCCTATAATGTTCCCACTGCTGGGACACAGGCCTCCTCTGTGAGAGGGAGTGGGCCGTAGTCCACCACGCGGGCCCAGTGCGGGTTGGTGGACGTCACATGTCTTCGAATTTTTGGTTCTAGGACATGCCGGTTTCCTCACAATGTTTTCCTTCACCGTTAAAGCAAGTGATAATTAATTTCTAATACGCACATGACTTCGAAAAGTCAGCGGTGCGTGCCTCGGGATCGAACTCGAACCATTCGCCGTGGGAGGCACATGGTTAATCCACTAGGCTATCACTGCAATCTTAAAAAAACTATTCACGTGGACTAATTTGACAGGATTAAATATTTGCCATTCCTCACTCATGTTATTTATTAGAAAGAGACATATTAAGACTAAATTAGTTTAGTTCGTAAATAATCGGCACCAATGCCGGCTACATCTACTAGTTCAATATAAAAATACCTTTTCGAGACTACAATCCTTGCAAGTGTAGCTAATTTGGTGTTCATACGGCGCCCCCTTTTGTGGAGGGGAGATTATAGCTGGCGGTGGCTGAATCGAAATAGCTGGAAGATATTATAGTACGATGAGGCACAAAGGAAATATACACAGAGGGCTGACTCCATAAAACGAGCGAAGCACGCACACTACAGTAATCTATATCTATAATACTAGCTAACATTATAAAAAGCTGAAGAGATTGTTTGTTTGAATGTGCTAATCTCTGGAACAACCAGTCGGGTTCAAAAAAATATCTACTATATAAAAATAAGTCGGGTTTTCCTTCCTGACTATATCAGTCCAGAACGGACGAACCGATTTCCACGGTTTTGCATTCGTTGGAAAGGTCTTGGGCTCCGTAAGGTTTATAGCAAAGAAAATTCAGGAATATTTAAAGCGGGAAAATCTTTTTTCACATACAGCGCCATCTCTGATACATAGCATGTACTACGGTGGCGAAACGGAGTTCGCCGGGTTTGCTAGTTGTTGTATAATGATAGCCAATTTCATAAGGAATAGTATATAGGCTATTTAGATTGAAGAAGTGCGGAATTTTAAATTTGTGGGAGATCTTTATTCACAAGGAGCGCTTGTAATTGTGTCGCGGACTGTTCTAAAAGTGGCGACATTGATTCTCGTACTAATTTGCTATGATCATTGATGGCATATCTCCTTATTTCTATGATCTGAGGTTATACCACTAGGCTATCACTGCACAGCTACCTACTATGCTGCTGCTACCGGTAATTACTTTAAAAAAACTTACATGGAGCTGAAAAATTGTTAAATGAAATAAATTATGACTGATAGTCGCAAGTGCGAGGGCTGTACCCCTATCATGAGTTTTTGACGTATAGTTTCGTTAACGTAAGCATATTTTAAATTTAAAATACAGCAGTCCTGGGGACATTTTGATAAAATTTTATACAATTTCCACATTTAAAAAAATAGGTACAGAGAAATTAATTAAGTATTTAATTTTTATAAATATTGTGTAACAAACGTGTATTTTCAATTCAAAATATGCTTACGTTAACGATACTACACGTCAAAAAAACTCATGATCGGGGTACTGGGCGTGGAGTAAGTTCGATCACTGGGTCGGGCATTCTTTTTGAGCTGAGAAAATGCTGACAGCAGTCAAATTTTTTGAGCACGTTTTTACATAATGCTATAATTATGGTTTACCTCTTAAAAATATATATATGACAATTTTGAAGCCGAAAAGGGGTAATATTGCACTCATCATTATGAACAACTTTTACTATGGGACCAACCCTGAAATCGCGAAAAAAATCAGCTGTTCCATACATTTGTCTATACTAATAAATATTATAAACAGGAAAGATTTGATTGTTTGTTTGCATTGAATAGGCTCCGAAACTACTGAACCGATTTAAAAGCTACATTATTACTGAGTAACATAGGCTACTTTTTATCCCGAAACATGCACAGTTCCTGTGGGACACGCGGACGAAGTCGCGGGCGAAGTGCTAGTTCACATAAATCGACAAAATGTATGGAGCAGCTAATTTATATGTCGCGATTTCAGGGTTGGTCTCATAGTAAATAAGTTGTTCGTAATGATGAGTACAATTACCCCTTTTCAGCTTATACCTACTAAGAATAAAGTTGTATATTAAAGAGCAGTATTGAGCCCAAAACACGATTCAACTATTTTCACTCGATTAGAAAAAGTCACATAGACATTAAAGGCCTTACCACAAAAAAGATAAACATCTGTTAAACACGAATGCTACCAAAAATAATACACACTTGTTTTAGACAAGTTAGTGCTAAAACAATTGCCTATTATTTTTGGTAGCATTTGTGTTGAACAGATGTTTATCTTTTTGTGGTACGGCCGTAAATGTTTATGTTAACCGTATTAAAGTGAGGCAAAAACATACTAAAATAGTACTTACAGCTATCTGAAATGAAAAAGAAAATGAGAATTTAATAAAGGTTGTTCCTTCTCGATCGAAAAGAAGTGGCTTTTGGTCTAGCATTATATTATTAGCAACAATGCGGGCCGAAATGAAAATACCTACATGATTAGTCAATGACATGCAACCACGCTACCGCAAGACTAAAACACTAGGATGATTCTGAGGGGGTTCAGCGCCCTAGCCCCCCCCCCCCACTCCACGTGATGTTATGTTAAAAAAATGGAAGTGACTCCGCGACCGCCGCCGTGACCTGAATTTGCAGCCGCCGCCGGTTGCTAAATTGGCAGCCGGCGCTGACATTGGAAAAAAGCGGGAAATGGGGTTGGCAATTTGGCATAATTAATTAAAGGCAAAAAAACATTTCATGTTTCATTTGAATAACATACCAAACTAGGGTCCAAGAGCGAGCGAAGCGATCTCGGGAACTTGGACACCCCGACACGGACAATTTAGGTTCGAAGGGGTTGACGGGGCCTTCAGTGAGCGAGCAAAGCGAGCGAACGAAGCCCCCATCAACCCCTTCGTGTTAGGTTACTTTTAACCTTAAATAGGACCTAGGCTCCGTCGACCACCTCCCTCCCCCTTGTAAGTCCAAAAAAGTTATATTTTGTTTTACATTGACACTGTAATTAAAAGCCAGTCTAAGGTAGATAATTCAACTTAAAACACGGCAACATTAATCTGCTGCTACGGTAGTTTGCAATTATGTTCGTCTGATATCACTGCTACTCCAACGGCGTTATTTTTGGGAGCCGCCGCCGGCTGCGGAGGCGCTCCCTAAAAAAATACTTACTTTCAAGTATCGCTATAACTTTTTTATCCGCAGTGGTACCGCTTTCAAAGATTCCCATATAGACGCAAGCATTGGTATCCATAAAGCTGTAACATAAAATTGTATTATACTGGGTAGCAGGTTAGACAGTGAAAATATTGAAAGGGGTCATTGTACTCATCATTATGAACAACTTTTACTGTGGGACCAAAACCCTGAAATCGCGAAATAAAAAATCAGCTGTTCCATACATTTATGTTCACATAACTCAACAAAATGTATGAAACAGCTGATTCTTTTAAAATTTTATATATAATTTAAAAACTAGACCGCATAACTAAGTTTGTTTGTGAAAGAATTTTTCGGAACATCGTTTTATTTTTGGTGTAGTTTTTAGGTAAACTTCCATCAACCTTAATTATTTCAGATTTTTCGCTTTGCAAACTTCAAAGATAAGGGTTGAGGAATAGTATTTTTTCAGATATGTTTTACTATTGGGGAACACCACTGCGGTAGCGCATTCTGTTTGGCAGTTTTCACAATTAAGGCGACGGTAAAAAATGGTAACGGCCGTAAATCTCAAGTTTTAAATCTCTTATTTCGCCGTCAAATAATGCAGGTTAGTTGTGCAATTTTTTTATGTTAAACTAGAACATATATACATCAATCGTACCTGTGAATATTTAACTATTGTAGTAAAATACTTAATGAAATAAATTCATGAATTCGTGTCTACCCAAAACATAAAAACGTAATTACTTTCAAATCGCTTAAGATATTTTCATGATTTGTTTTGTGTGAAAAGACTATGTTACTACCTATAATATTGCCTGTTACTTTTTTTTTATTTTATATTTTAGATACTAAAAAGTAATAATACGTCTAATTCTGCACAGCACGCTCCTTGATAGGCGAGTCGTATTGCTCGGTGGATGTATGTCGCGTTGCTTGAGCTCAGCGCAGAACACTCAAGCTATACCGCCCAAATCACTCAAGGCCGTTGGCGTATACCGGGGCCTTAAAGCGCTTCGTTCGGGTTTTTAGTACCTATATCAACCATGAACCGATGGCGCTTCTGGTGTAATGATGGATGATGATAGGATGTTGTGTTGACATCATATTTACCTAGGAATGTTGATATTCAAGATTTTAGAGGCAGGTGTGAGGGTAATGCCTTGTGTCACACTTTCTCCGCGACACTGAACATCTTTGAGCTCGCAATTTTCACAGTTATAAGAAATTGTCTTATCAATGGTATCTCCTGGGTACACAGACGATCGGAGCACCGCTTTGACAGCTGAGGAGAAAACAAGGTTAATATTTAATTCTTAAAATTTACCTATTAATTTCATTCGCTGCGTTAAACGCATTGCGTTTGACACACTATTTTATTACAAATAGAGCAATTATTTTTTACGTTTGAACGCAGCAGCCATCAGAAATCGTAGCATGCGTCAATCGTAATGCGTTTAACGCAGCGAATGCCGCATATAGGGACCGCGCACTTGAAGTGTAAGGTCTTCAGTTTCATTACATAAAAAACAATTCAATTTTACGTTTGAACGCAGTGGCAATCGCAGCGTGCGTTAATCGCAATGTGTTTAACGCAGTACTGCGTTAAAAGCACCCAGTGCGATTAAAGTCTAAGATTTTAAAATAGTGCGTCCTACCTGTCATGACTTACGGAACCGAATAATCCCATCACGGTACAGCTGGTCTATAAATTCTAAGTCACTTCACAAGCTATGGAAAGCCGACCTGGACATCGAACCTATATAGGATCTCGGGCTAAGCAGTCGCGTTTGTGACCACTAAACCAACGAGTCAGTCCTATTGATATTAGGGTTGATTTTTCCATCATCAGATGTCATTCAAGGAATAAAATTGAAGTTTGTCAGATTTTGTATAGAAAAACTGTCAAAAATTCAAAATTAATCCTTGGACAAAGTTCTCTGACGATTAAAAAATTGGCCCTCAAATAAAAATAAAGAAATGTTATGGGTATATAAAATGGGTGTGAAAAGCGTGCTGTGACTTGTACTATACCATCAGTAGGGTGGGCGGGAGATGACAGCGCCTGCTTGTGGTCAGATGTCCTTGATGCATCGCGTCGGGACTCTGCAAAAATAATGTTCAATATATCACCAAAAACGAAAACCCAACATAGAAAACGTCGAATTTTACGAAAATAAATTATAAATCAAGTTTTATAATGCCTTATAGTATACGCGGTGTAAGTGATAGTGTAACGAAAACTGAAACCATGGGTTCAGTACCTTAATTTATGGTGATGATCCACTGCAGTAAACAAAATCAGAAAAATACAGGGTGGCAGGTTAGACAGTGGAATTGATTTTTTTTTCGCGATTTCAGCGTTGGTGCCATAGTAAAAGTTGCTCATAATGATGAGTACAATGACCCCTTAAAATATTTCCACTGTCTAGCCTGCCACCCTGTATATAATAAATTGTGACCTTTGAAATTTATTGTTCTTTCCCTTGGGAATAGTACGTTTTTTTCTAAATGAAAGGTACTTTTTTCTTGATAAAGCTGTGGGCCCGTGCCCCACATGCCTTTGGGGTAAAGACGTCAATAGGAGCAGTTGCTCCTATTGACTTATTACTTAGATATCTGCGGGAATAACAGACACGGTAGAATGGAAAGCTCACGTCTTCGTGCAGTTTCTTCTTCTGTGGTAGTTTCTGTGGTACTTTCATCTGTAATACTAGTTTCTTCAGTAGTAGTTTCAGATGCCGCTTCATCAGATGCCCCACTACCAGGTTGATTCGCCGGTTCCGCCCTGAAAGATAAAATAAGAAATACATTTATAATACTTAGATGGTGACATCGTATCGATGTCCTTCTAGCTGCAAAGTTAGAAGCATTGAGTTCGAGTCTGTATATCTCCGATAGATGTCACCAACGCTCATAAGAGGCGTAAAAGGAGATTTATAATTTCAACTGATTCAGGCATGACACTGTAGCTCAGTTGGTTAGAGCGATGTCACGGTGAGGCAGAGGTCGCGGGTTCAAACCTTACCTGTGTCAGTTGTTTTTGAAAATCTCTTAGGTATACCTACATATATTTAATAACAAGATAAGACATGATAAGCTTTATTTCTAGCCAAAATACACACTGATTTACGTAGTTTTTAAAGTCATTTTAGATATAGTAACAATAAGCGTATAGTGGGAGACCAGGCGCAGTCGCAGTTGAAGAATTTGGGGGGTCATACCGATTAATGCCGACATGCTAATAACATTCATAGTGCTCTAACAAACAGTGGTCAGGAATGATTAAACAATTATTTATAACAGTTTTTCAACCTTCCTGAATACGCGACCCCTGAGCAAGTAAAAAAAATCTGGCGACCCCCAGGATCGTAATAAACAATGTCAGTGATCTGAAAGACGACCTTAAACAGGCACAACCTTATCACTGAAATTGACGTATTTTTATTTAAGTGTAAAGCATGTTTTTTACTATTATTGGGTTACAACCACGACCCCCCGAGCAAATCTTTGCGACCCCACGGCGAACAACGGCGTCGATTTGTTCTACATGCCGTCAGGTATTCTCCCGTAGTAACATCGTTATACCTTCGGCTAAAACTTAAAAATTCAAGAGGTTGAGTTGGAACCCGCACCACAAACGGTTTGAAGAATTTTTTCTATGTTTTAAGCGCTGCCTTTGACACACTGCGTTTGAAGCAGTGCGTTTGACGTCCGACGTTTGTCGCACTGCGTTTGACGCATTGCGTTCATACACTGCGCTAAACGCACTCTGTTTTAACCCCTGATCTGCCACACTTTTTCTAATATACGCGTATATGCATACATACATATATGCGAACATACACGGATTTTTCGTCAGGCGGACGCTTGTTTGCCACCATCACCAAAAATATATATTACCCTATTTCCATAAATGTTTTCGTTATCTGCTCCCCCTCCAACATAAAGATGCCTTGGTATACGCCCTCGTATGCGCTGGTATACTCCGTGATCCTTAGTGTGATGGTATTGTCACCAACCTGTAAGAAATATCACATGATGGGTTTTAAGCTGGTTTGTGATGACACATCAGCTTAAATTCCATAACGTGGGGTCCACGGGAAGTTCAACATTATTTTTTTTATTTAATAATAGGCTTGCGTTTGACCGCCACCTCGCCTGATGTTAAGCGATGATGTGGTCTACGATGGAGCACGCTTGCCTAAAGAAACCGATTCACTCGTGACTTGAAGACCCTAGATTGTAACTGTCGGGGGACCCTACTCGGGCCGCATTCCACTGTTCCGCGGTTTTCACAATGAAAGTGGAATCAAAGCGCTTCATTGGGATTTGGGGTTTTTGGTATATCTACCATGAACCAATGGCGTTTTTTCGTGTTTCTGGCCGTCCGATAGAAAAAAGGGTATTTGATGTAAGTAAGCATTTACCTAGAGCATTTTAATTTAAAAAAAAAATCGGAGAGACTGTTGGCTGTCATACAAATTCTATGACAGTCGTTACGGGTAATCAGAAGCCATAAAGTCTAACAAATGAACTAAACTTTAAAAAATACTGGTTTTATTCAGTAGTTGTGCAGGTCAGATGGCAGTCCATGTAAAATACTGATATTCAGTCCAACTAGTTAGACTCGAAGCCGACCACAACCTACTTCGAACAGGCTAGGCAGATAATGATGTAAGTGGTACGTACCACGTAGAAAGCTATGGGTCCAACATTCGACCTTCGCGTCGTTGTCTCCAATGGTATGCCGTTGACGTGGACCTAGGAATTCGTAATTAGAAATAAAAAAACCGGACAAGTGCGAGTATGCCTCGCGCCCTAAGGGTTCCGAAATATGATCATAGATGGCGCTACTGTATACTTCCAATAGCGCCATCTATGAGCACATGGCTCCACTTATGGTCCGGTGACTGACGGCGGACAACAAAGTGATCCTATAAGGGTTCCGTTTTTCCTTTTGAGGTACGGAACCCTAAAAACACGATTGGTTGACACTTCAGGTGACCAAAGGGCTGGCTATTATTTTGGCCAAAGCCAAATTGCCATACAACTTGGCAATGCCGCCAATCTTTTGGGCACGCCACCAGTTGACAGCGACGCGGAAGTATTTTTTGACGCTCTTTAGTTTATTTTAGAATTTAAATATAATTATTTTAAGGCTCTTTTTGTAAATAAAACTGTATTATATATTATGTAAATAACTCGAATAAAAACGACTTATTTAAAAATGAAATAAAATAAATATGGTCCGTTTGCGTTAAGAAAATAGTGACGTCATCGCCTAACAACACTGCGCGAGCAATTAGATACGCACCGAGTTGCAGAAAAGGTCATTAAGTTTTAAAGGAGACTTTAACTTTGTATGGTTAAAGTTTCCATTAAAAAATATTATCTTTCTGCAATCGACCGATGGACAGCATAATCGGCCTATAATGTTCCCCCTGCTGGGACACAGGCCTCCTCTGTGAGAGGGAGTGGGCCGTAGTCCACCACGCGGGCCCAGTGCGGGTTGGTGGACGCCACATGTCTTCGATTTTTTTGGTACATGAGGCACATGGTTAGACCACTAGGCTATCACTGCACTATAGATAGACAGATATAAGCTAAATTATTTTTTTTTTTAACTTTCTGTTTGCAAAAATAGATTTAAAAACATATTTATGAATTACTACGTGAAAACTAGAAGGGGAAGTTCTTGGCATATACTACGGGTGGTCACCGGGGGGGTAAAAATTGTACAAAACGGGTCACATAGTATGGGTATGATCCCTTATGTTTGTTAGTTTGAACGGGCTAATCTCTGGAACTACCAGTCGGATTCGAAAAAATCTTTTTGTATATGATAGCCAAATTCAAGAGGAATAGTATATGCTATTTAACATCCCGCTACAACCCTTAGGAGCCGAGCAATGGGGGTGAAACCGCGGGGAACAGCTACTTAGTCTATAATAAAGAAGGACCTCACCTTTTCCAGAGTGCACTCCCCCGAGCATTTGTATCTTACTTCGTGTTCAAACTGTTCCCCTTCCGGAGCAGGGGCGAACAAAGGTGGAGGGGGTTGAATTGTGATAGCTGAAAGTAACCAAACAATTATACAGCGTGTTCCCGAATTCGTGAATATTACATTTAAATAATATTAGACAGTTTGAGAAAGAGATAATCGGCTAACTTCGGCTTTGTAGAGCGTCGTATCCGTCACTCATACTGATTATGTGACGTTTTGTCGCTGACTTGTATATTTTATATACTCCTTGCTATGAGGCCTGTTACATTTTGTGCTCTCTCTCGCTCGTACATAACTCTAATTTTAAGAATGTTAAATGAAAAAATGTAATCTTGTAATGTTTTAGATAATAAATAATATCAATTTGATGCTATATAGAATGGTAGTAAACCATGGCTTGTAATAGGCATTAATAGAAAATCAGGCATAATGTTATGGTGATATAAGACTTACATGGCGCTGAAAAATTGGTAAATAAAATCAATTAAATTATCTAAAAAATACAACTGGCTTATTGGCCTTATCGCAAGCGCGACTTGCGAGGTCCTGGGTTCGATCCCAGGTCGGACAGACTTATTTAGGGTTTAATAATCAACCTATTCGCGAAAAATTCACGAATTCCGGCGAAGAATGTGCATTTTTCTCATTCAGGGTTTATATTGGTGCCAATTCTGTTGTTTACGAACTACCTAAACTAATTTAGTCTTATTATGTCTCTTTCTAATAAAAAACATGAGAAAAGGATAGAAGATATTTAATCCTGTCACATTAGTCCACTTGACAATTTAGTCGTAATCGCAAAAGGTCACGACTATTTTCCCGTAAATTATAAGGGCATAGACTTTTAATTTGACAGTTCTAAATATTTTCTGTCCTTTTCCAATGACAATTGTAAGAAAGAGATATACTTACTTAGTGTGAGTAAAATTAGTTTAGTGCGATGTTCAACATAATCAGCACCATTATAAGTATCTCAATGATTTTTCTACATACTAATATTTTATTAAATAACAACAGTATTTTACGTTCGAAACAAATAATAAAATGTATGTATGTTATCACTTTGACCGCACGGTTGTCGCAGTGGCTGAGAGATTGGCTGCTGCGCAACGTGTCGCGGGTTCGATTCCCGCATTGCACACAGGTCTGGCTGTTTGTGTATGTGAAATTTGTGTTTGTAAACGCACCCACGATACAGGAGAAATCCTAGTGTGGGGCAACGTTTTATAAAGAAAAAAAAAAAAAAAAAACAAAAAAAAAACAGGGACCGAAAAGGTCACCCGTATAGGGTTTTTCACCGGGTTATTTTTTTTGGGTTATGTGAAAAACCTTGCGCAAAGGTTAACCCGTATTCTGGGTTAATCAGCCTAATAATAACCGGGTTCACGCATAGAGTTCATTTTTGTTCCTTTTTGTTCCATTTCATTCGGGTTAATTATAATCAGCAATATTTTAACCGGTTAACCGGTTACCCTGCGTTGCGTTAAGATTAACCAAACATATGGGTAATCGCTCCCTGCGAATAATGTTCCCACTGCTGGGACACAGGCCTCCTCTCTGTGGGAGTGGGCCATAGTCCACCACGCGGGCCCACTGCGGGTTGGACATCACACGTCTTCCAATTTTTGGTTCAATACAAAATGATACTTACAGCTGTCTGAAATAAAAAAATACAAATAAAAGAAAAAAAAAAGGGTATCATTTAAGCTATCACCAATTTAATTAGTTTTGTGTTTCTTAAATAATAGGGTTTGTCCTCAAAATAGTAGATCTGTCACCAAAATGTAGTCACCAAACAATGCAAAATCAGTTCCACAATAAATCACCTAAAATCCTGAGATAAACTAGAAAATAATATTATTATAAATTATCGAATATTTCACCTGAAATTTAAATCTACAGCAATAAGGAAGGAAGGTGGTCGACGGAGCCCCGCTACGCGGGGCTCCTATTTCTGTCTGCAAGGTTAAAAGTAACCTAACACGAAGGGGTTGACGGGGGCTTCGTTCGCTCGCTTTGCTCGCTCACTGAAGCCCCCGTCAACCCCTTCGAACCTAACCTGTCCGTGTCGGGGTGCCCAAGTTCCCGAGCTCGCTTCGCTCGCTCTTGGATCCTAATGTTATCTTTATGCTAACCGATTTTCTCAATCCAACTAATCTGTATTAGGCATTTTTTCATAAAATTATGGAACTGATCTATTTATTAGGTGACAGATCTATCATTTTGATGATAGAACAAATTTTTTGAGCATAGAACTTCTATTTGGGCTATAGAAAAAAGTGATCAAACTGTAATTTAAGTTACATATTTACATTAATTTCATGATTTATACTTAGAGACCGTTTTAATTAAAATGATGACTAATATATTTCTTGGGAATAGATATATTAATTAGGGTATCGCAGATTGGTGACCAATCTAAACTTAGATGACAGAAAATATAGTTCCCAAAAAAAACAACTATTCAACCAAAAAACATATATAAATGGAACCTAATAATCATTAAAATCGGTTCATAATCGGCAAACTTATCGCGTAACCTTATACATATAGATATACAAAATATAAAAATTAGTACAGTAATCAGATTGAGAACCTCTTTCATTTTTTAAGTTGGTTAGTAATAAAGTTAATTCTGTCGAACTACATAAGTAAAAATATAATTTCACCTCCCATAATTTATTCAGGAAATTACTATTAAAATAAAAACATGCTCAATCTGACAGAGTGACAGATTGTAGAAACATTTCTACCGTTTCATTCATAAAACGTAGAAATGTTTCTACAATCTGTCACTTTGTCTATTTCTATGTAGACAAAACCCGTTTCTATCGTGGTCATGCTAGGCGGGCAGATTAGATAGGGCTGATCATATTCCCGCATTATAAGATTTTAATTACGATTTTCAGACATAAATATAAAAGGGAATTTTCATATAAAATAAAACTTAAAAAACACTTACTCTCAAGCACAGCCAAAACTTTTCTATAAGTAGTGGTATCCTTTTTAAAGATTCCTATGTAGACGCAAGCGTTTGAATCCTCAAAGCTGTATAGAAAATAAAAAAATAATATTAAATTAACCAAAAAATAGCTTTAACATATAGACAATAGATAGACGAATATTTGTTTACTTTGTTCATCTATTGTTTACTCTGTTTAGGGGTTCCTTTTAAAATAAAGAAACTTAAAAAAAGAACCGGCCAAGTGTGAGTCGTACTCGCACACCGAGGGTTCCGTATCATTTTTGGACGTATAAAGTGAAAAAATCCGGACCGCATAACTAAGTTTGTTTATGAAGGAATTTTGATGATTTTGAAAAAACTGTTCTAGTAAGGAACATCGTTTTATTTTTGGTGCCATATTTGGGTCAATTCCTATAAATATATTTTGAAATGTGCAGATGAAGCCCTTTCATATGATATGCCACTTGACCTATTAACCCCACTTTAAAATTTCGGACCCCCACTCCGGCCCCTTTTGCAATGAAAATCAAAATATTTTTTGACTTTTTTCATTTGCAATAAAGTTGAGCAAGCATTCTTTATAATTGTTCCAAATTTCAAGTCGATAGTATCAGTAGTTGCTGAAATAAGCAGGTGTGACAGACAGACAGACAGAAGCACCATAAGGGTTCCTTTTTTACCATTTTGGTACGGAACCCTAAAAACCCGGAAAGTGCGAGTACGACTCGTGCCCTGAGGGTTCTAAAATATGTAATAGTGCCACCTATGAGCAGATAGCTCCACTCATGATCATGACAGATGAACAACAAAGTGATCCTAAAAGGGTTCCGTTTTTCCCTAAAGACAAAAAGAAAACATTACCCCGGAAAATTCATGTTGACCGTCTTCGATGATGGTATCAGGGTAATCCTGCCTAGTGACAGAACGGTCTCCCCGCGGCACATGATATCAGTGAGTTCGCAGTCATCACAAGTGTACGATATAGTCGTGTCTAGATGTTCTCCAGGTGCCTTAGATGCGGAAAATCGGAGCGCCGTAATAGCTGAGGAGAAAATTCAGATTAATTTTCAATTCATGATCTAACCAAACTTTTTTTATTAACGACTATGGTGGCAAAGAGGCGTACGGTCCACCCGATGGCAAGTGTAAACACTGCGTTTGACGCACTGTGTTTGACTTGCTGCGTTCGACGCACTGAGTTTGATACACTACGTTCAACGCACTGTGTTTGACCTACTGCGTTTGTTGCACTGAATTTGGTACACTGCGTTCGACGCACTGTACTTGACCCGCTGCGTTTGTTGCACTGAGTTTGATAGACTGCGTTTGACGCGCGTTGTTTGAAGCACTATGTTGAATAAGTGCTTGATATCAAAATTGTTGTGTAAAACGGATACCCTACGAACCAATATAACGTTCAACGCACTGCGTTTTAAGCACTGCGTTCAACGCTTTAGTGCTCGAACGACGTGAGTCACGTGAAGGTCTCAGCTATACTTACTGTTAAAAGCTATACTTACTGTTGTCTGTAAAATAAATGAAAAACTATTATGTTTAAGCACTTTTTATTAAATACAGTCTGTTTGATTAAACGAGGGACATATTGGAAGATTCAGTATTTGATACTATTTCGATTAACTACGGAACCAACCTTGGAATCCGAAAAAAAAAATCAACTGTTCCGTACAAAAATATCCACATCACTCGACAAAACTATGCACGGAACAAATGTTTTTTTTTCAAAACTGCAAGGTACCCTTACCTACCCTCCTTCAACTGTATAATTATATTTAAAACATAAAAAATACTTACCCGGATCTTTAAAGAAATAAAAGTTTATTATAAGTATAAAAATCTTCTTATTACTTAGTTAAAAAAAAATATTATGAATACTCTTTCTTTTTACAGTTTAGAAAAAAAAATGTAATTAAACCAAAAAATCAAAATTACCGTTAGCTGTAATAAAATAATATAAACGTACAAAAATTAGTCAAAAATGATTTGCATCAATTTAATAATACAAATAAAATAAAATATTATAAAATGAATGAAATAAAATAACAAAACCACACTTACAGGGTGCTAAAATAATAACAAAAAAAAACAATTCATTACTTGATTGTACGTATAAGTAATTATTTTAATTATTGTATAATTTTAATTATTGTAAGTATTTACCTTTTATAGTGAGCGCCTTTATTTTCTCTTCGCCACCGTCATCGGTTTGTATCATCAAGAAATAGTCACCGAAGAAACGAGGTGTCATTTCTTCGAAGTCTATTTCAACATACGTTTGCCTGGACACAATATAATAGTATCTATTAAAGACTTCACACGTGCGATAATAAATAATAATAATATCAGCCCCGTTTATAAACTGTCCCACTGCTGGGCACGGGCATCCTGTCAGTATGAGAGGGGATAGGCTATAGTCCACCACGCTGGCCAATTGCGGGTTAGCAGACTTCACACACCTTCAAGAACTTTATGAACGTCAGTACTATGTCTGTGGCCATTTTAATCTCTGCAGAGGCATTATTGAAATGGTAAGTATTTGAAATTCAAATAAGAGCATCTCCAGTTTAATGGTTGGAGCGATGCACGGTAGGGCCAAGGTCGCAAGTTCGTGTCCACGTATCAGTAGTTTTGAAATCTCTTGTTTAATTTGTTAACGAATTAGTAAATAATAACTTATGATACTTACTCTACTCCTTTCCTGAAAAGGATAGAACAATAGTCGTGTTTACAAATAAATCAAATTAAAGTGTTTGCCAAAAGAAACGTGGTCGGTAAGGCATGTGAAAAATACGCTTCAACAGAAATCTACGACCGAGTAGAGCGCGAGCTTATACAAAAATAACCAGCCAAGTGCGAGTCGTACTCGCGCACCGAGGGTTCCGAATCATTTTTGGACGTATAAAGTGAAAAAATGCGGACCGCATAACTAAGTTTGTTTGTGAAGGAATTTTGATGATTTTGAAAAAACTGTACTAGTTAGGAACATCGTTTCATTTTTGGTGCCATATTTGGGTCAATTCCTATGAACTCTAATTATTTCAGATTTTTCGCCCCGCAAACTTCGGAGATGAGGGAGGGGAATGGTATTTTTCGATCATTTTTCATCGTATGTCGAAAACTGTGAGACATAAAATAAAATAAAAATATATTTTGAAATGTGCAGATCAAGCCCTTTTATATAATATGTCATTTGACCTAGTAACCCCACTTTAATATTTCGGAACCCCACTCCGGCCCCTTTTGCAATGAAAATAAAAATATTTTTGGACGTTTTTCATTTGCAATAAAGTTGAACAAGCATTCTTTATAACTGTTCCAAATTTCAAGTCGATAGCATAAGTAGTTGCTGAAATAAGCAGGTGTGACAGACAGACAGACAGACAGACAGACGAAGTCGCACCATAAGGGTTCCTTTTTTACCATTTTGTTACGGAACCCTAACAAGGAGATAAATATGTTATCATAGCAAATTAGTGCGGGAATTGCTGTCGACACTTTCAAAGCAGCGTGCGTCACAACTACAAATGCTCCTTTGTTAATATAAAGATCTCCCACACATTAAAAATATCGCACACCCTCAAGCAAACAGTGTTATCGTCACTCGTCACTCACACTAAACTAAAACACTGTAAAAATCATCGATCGCGTTCGGTCCGGGGCAACATGTTCACATTGATCATGTCGAAGCGTCAAGCTCAATAGCTACTTGGCACATCTCTCTTATTTCAATGATCTGAGAGTATAAGACGAGTACTACAATATACCTCTGCATAAACCTTCGGGGAGTACACGCGTGATCTATACTAATATATAAAGCTGAAGAGTTTGTTTGTTTGAGCGCGCTAATCTCTGGAACTACCAGTCGGATTCGAAAAAATATTTTTGTTTATGATAGCCAGATTCACAAGGATCACGCTATGACCCTTGGGAGTTAGCTAGTAAGTATTACATAAAACTTACTCGTCATTAAACTTTCGAACTCGGAACTTGTCTACGTCAATATTTTTGACGGGGCCGTCGAATGGACGCAACATAATGCCGGTCACGATGCATTTATTACAGGTCAAGTAAACTGTGGTCGTGTTGAATTTCTGTCCTGGCAACACTTCTAGAACCAATGGCGTGAGCCGGACAGTGCCAACATCTGTAATGTAAAAGAAATATTAACGACATGTCAGCCTGCCTATAGTGTCAGTATGCCTTGAACGTTCGCAAACAAATTGGAAGATGGAGGGAGGAAACATATTTTTGTGTTGCCATCAGATGAATCTTCGCAACGATATAACTATGCTTTTTGTAACTTTGGGAGTATGAAGCTTTCAAAATTACATGTTTTTCGTTAGAATGCCCGCTAGAATACTTAACGAGAAAAACTTTCGTCGAATTCACGTCAAAATTGGGTCTTGTCATCTCTTAAGCCCCTTATAAAATCAGTCAAAGTAATAATCAACTTACTAATTGTAACAAAACCCACTAAAATTGGTTCTTTCTTCGGGTCACGCGCTTTAAACCTCGCGTAGTACGTGGCTGCGTCATCAGGCCTCAGTGGGTTAAAACGCAGTGTGATCTTGACGTATTCATTGTTATGTACTGCGTATAGTACTTGTAGATTTTTGAATTTCTGAAATATAATCGAATACAATACATTTACATTTATTATTAATTTAAACATAATAATGGCCCATTGTTATTGTAGTATATGTGGTATCATTTAATGTGATAACCAGCCGGTTGCCCAAGCACTGCGTTAAGCGCACAGCTCCTCGGCATTCACTGCGTTAAACGCATTGCGATTGACGCGCACTGCTTTGATATTGACGCGCGCTGCGTTTAACACAAAATTACTAAAAATCAATGCGTAGGTAGTTGCATAGTAAAATAGTGCGCATCAATTGCAATGCGATTCAACTTGAGGGTTACAGCTACCTAAAATGAATTATAACTGACGGGTAAAGGCTGAAAGACAAAAATATAAAGCACTTAATAGGTAGAACATAACAAACGCGTGCAATCAAATATCATATTATTTTATCGTATAGTACCTACTACCTACAGTACTTATGGGCCCTATCGCCCTAGAGTGCGCGCAAGATAAGTCTGCGCGCGACTGAGGGCGCTGCTTGTTTTGTTTTTTTTATTTATTTATCAGGAACAATATAAATTGTTTTTGATACATTACTTAAAATTTATTAAAATTACACATAATCATTATTACTTAATATAAAAATTCTAAAAGTGTACATGCAGATATAAATAATATAAAAACATAATTACTAAAAACCATAATAAGCTTGCTAAGAAAAGCTCAAAGTAAGTCTATACTCGTTACCAATACGGACCCGATTAGTTCCGATTTTGGCCATGCGCAGACTAATCTTGCGCGCACTCTATCGGTTTTTTTATTTTTAATGTCGCGGCACTATGCTGAGATAGGAGCCTTTTGGCCTCGTACAGGTGTTGTTACTATTTATTTATTTTTATTTCACACTTTTGTTTGCCCTTTTTATGTTTGTCATTTCCTGTGCGAGTCCCAATTTCCCAAATAAACGTTTTTTCTTTCTTTCTTTCTTTACTTAAAAAAGAAACACAAAAAAACTTTTTTTACTAAAAAACAACCGACTTCAAAAAAGCAGTTTTACAAAGACCGATAGAAAAATACTTACGCCGTCCAAGGTATTGATGCGCAGCTGAAAATAAATAAAAAGATTTATTAACCCTCCATCTGTCGCATTTAAAAAATCCGCCTCATTCCGGTCGAAATCAATTGTGTCTGCCAAGTGCGACAGATGAACGATTAACTGTCATCTGTACCCCTATCATGAGTTTTTTTGACGTATAGTTTCGTTAACGTAAGCATATTTTAAATTGATAATATACGTTTACTACACAATATTTATACAAGCTGTTGATTTGCATCCTAGTCAAATTCAAGGACGTAATTATGCTAATGATTCTCGACCCAAATCAATAATAAAATGGGTAGGTTTTTTTTTTTTTTTTTTTTCTTATTTATGGAAATCCGTAAGTGTGCACCAGCGGTATTTAAACTCAGCGCGTCTGTTACCTAGCCTTATGACCGCGCTCTCACACACAAACAAACGCAAACAATGCATACACAACACATACGCAACGATCATTCGATAAATTCGTAGGTAAATCAATCCCATCCAACCACTCACGGGTACTGTCTCGCGCATGCGCCTAGCTACCCCCGCGGTCGGGGTCGCGGGGATGGCCGCTAGCGCGTGCGGTGCGCGACTGCGCGACAGTATGTTTGATGTCGCCGCTGTGTGCATGTGCATGCGCTTTGCACATACCTGGAGCTGTTGCGGCACGTTGTTGAGGAGATTTTGTAGGATATTCCTCTGGCACTCCATCGCAACCTCTACTACCAGCAGGACGGTGCTCCCCCTCACTATGGTCGGCAAGTACGCGAGTACTTGACCGAAAGGTTTGGTGACCACTGGATCGGTCGCAGAGGACCTGTGGCCCTGGCCTCTGCGTTCTCCGGACCTGACGCCTCTAGACTTTTATTTGTGGGGAGACGTTAAAAGATTAGTTTACACGGAGGAAGTGACAAGTGTAACAGAATTACGTGGAAGGATCATTAGTGCTTTCGACTCTTTAAAAACGAATGTGTTAGTGTTACGTAAGCTGAGGGAAAACCAGCTAAGTCGTGCTCGATTGTGCCAAGAGTGTGATGGTGGTAACTTTGAACAATACCTCCGGGTAACTTAAGTAGGTACCTACCTATCTAATTTATTAATTTGTACATTTTCTAAATACGTTGTTAGCATAATCAATTTTATTATTGTAAATAAGTTGATTTCAAATTTTTAACTACGCCAATAATACCTAAGAGTCGAAAGTATCACCACGTAGTTACACTTAACTAGCAATCTTTCCGTTTCCATCAAACGTAGAAAACATTTTAATACGTAGTAGATCGGTACAACAACTAAGGTAGGTATTATTGCCGGTCCTAAGCCCGTTAAGTAGGAAGGAAAATTTCAAATCAACCAAGTTAATCCACAAATAAAAACAAAAACATTACGAAAACTTCAGGCTGAAGGATAGCAATAAAGCAAAACTAACATCTAATAACAGGTCACTGAACTTTGCGCATATTACTGTTAATAATAAGATTTTCGTATTCTAATGATGCATAAAATAAGTTTATTATAAAGCGAAATGTATGACAATAATGTAGGTGATTTTCGAAATAAAACTAGGTAGGTATAATTATTGCTACGGTCGCCGAAGGTCATTACTCGGTAGCGCGCGCGAGAATTTCGTAGGTAAGACGTTGACACTCACGCACACAGGTGCATTGTCGCTGTGTGCGTAGTCGGGTGATTCCCTTTTATTTGAGGGTTTAATTCTGAAATACTGTTAAATTTCAACAGCAAAAAAAAAACAGCGCTTATTAGTTATTACCCGGTACTGTACTATCAATTGATTATTTATGTCTTTTATGATAACCTCCTGAAATTTGACGAGGATGCAAAACAACAGCTTGTATAAATTAAATACTTCATTATTTTCTCTGTATTTTTTAAAATGTGCAAATTGTATAAAATTTTATCGAAATGTTCTAGTGTTGTATTTTCAATTCAAAATATGCTTACGTTAACGAAACTATACGTCAATAAACTCATGATAGGGGTACCTGAGCTACCGAAGTCAAAGCTAGTCGATTATCTCTTTCTAGAACTCGATAATATTTATTGCCGGGTATAGGTACCAGCGTGAAATATGAGCACAGATCGCGCATCTTCATTTTCGGCCCAATAGACAGTTGACAATACGTAATAGAAAATCCAATAGACGACGAGCATCGACTGACGAACCAATCGCGTGCAGCTTCGGCGCCCCCCGTCTTCTTCATTCCGCCAAAGAGACCGAAAAATCATCTTATGCGCAGGTGACGATTGTGCTCATGACTTCTGCCGGTACCTATACAAGGTGGCAGGACAGTGGAAATATTTAAAGGGATCATTGTACTCATCATTATGAACAACTTTTACTATGGGACCGACCCTGAAATCGCGAAAAAAAATGAGTACAATAACGCCTTTAAATATTTCCACTGTCTAACCTGCCACCCTGTATATTTATAACGGAGAATACTTTACATTTCCGTTCGGCATATATTTTCCGATTCCGTCAAAGTCGAACCCAGGCGGTATGGCCACCTTCCTCGCGCTGGTCTCGTACTCCATCGAAGGAATTGTGGTCTCGTTCTTGTCGTCCTCTAAAAAAATAAATCTAATGCGATATTTGTTCTTAGTATATTTTGTATTAGGACGCATGCGATCTTACACACTGCTGCGATAATGACTACGTAATATTATCGCAGTAACACACGTTAGAAATATCGGACGATAAAAACGCAGCGGTGTGGACAGGACAGCCTAGAGGTACGCGTTATCGCAATAACGCATGCGATATTATCGTACCTGCGTTGAACCCTATAATATTATTTTTATAATATTTTATAATAATATAACGAATTGTACGTACCGGGAAGGGCTAGAATTTAATATATACCAATCAATAAACATGGAATAGGTACCTAATCAAGAGTTTATTAACACTTCACACGTCAATATTTTTTTAATCTAGAAGAGATGAGGTCAACGATACATCACTAATAATATCAATATTAACAATTTACTTAATTATAAAAAGCACCAGAAAGGTCAAGCGAATACCCTGATTTTGGAGATTATGCCTTTTAAGATTTTGACGAATAAACGAAAATAAGTACTTACGAGGTATAATTTCTGTGAATAATAAAAATATTATTTTTATTATTTATGTACTTGGGTGATATTAAAAAAAGATAAATATTAAACAATACATACTTAATTAAATCCCTAACTTCTATTTTTATAACATAAGTAGGTACTAAAATAATAAAAACAATAATTTAACTCACCTTCTCCTATAATGACAAATCATTTAAAAGTTAAATGTATTGATAATAAAAATCAATAAAGAATGTTTGGAAATTGGTTCTTTAGAAATGTAACAAAAAATATCTAAGCTACTTACTTGAAATTTCTGATCGAAAAATAAAACAAATATTGTAAGTATAATAATCTACTATAAGTAAATCTAAATAATACATAAAAATTGGATAGTCGACAACGGCATTATGACCTCGAACTGTCAAATATTACTTGAAAAGTAAGGTTAATAACTTTTTTTCATTTAGATACTTAACTGCAGTCTTAATTTTAAAAACCTAAAATCCAATAGATTTCCTAAAACTGTAATAGATTTTTTTATAAAAAATATACAGCTAAGACGTAGAGGGGCTCGTGGCTAAGTGACAGCCGCGCTGATCGATCGATCTGCGAGGTTAAGCTGCGCTTGCCGCGGTCAGTTCTTGGATGAGTGACCGTTCTTAACACATCGAGACCCCTCCGTGCCTCGGAGAGCACGTTAAGCAGTCGGTCCCGGTTGTCATAGGAATATCTTTGACGGTCGTTACGGGTAGTCAGAAGCCCGAAAGTCTGACAACTGGTCTAACATTCGAATACCGGTATTAATGTAATGGGTCAGATGGCAGTCGCTCCACGTAAAATATTGATATTCAGCCGCAACTATAGTTAGACTGGAAACCGACCCCAATCTAGTTTGGAAAAAGGCTAGGCGGATGATGATGATACAGCTAAGACGTCGCAATATGGCGCAAAGTCATTCAAGCATTGTATTTATTTTAGAATATTTAAGTAAGTAAATATATTACCCTCATCAGTATCTAAAAAAATGAGAAATAAATTGTTTTAATATTTTACTAAGTAAACAGTTTCAATCATTTAATAATAATAACCGTATTTACCACTTTAAAGTTTACATACTCAAAACGCCACGATTTGAGCAACCTCGCAATAAGGCACCAACGCAGAGGTGCGAAAATATCGGTCGATAATATCGTAAGCGTTATGCGATATTTTGTTCTTAGTACATGTTGTATTAGGACGCATGCGATAATTACGACGCGATACAAGTAGAACGCTTGCGTTATTGCATCGTGCGATATTGCGCGTTTTTAGTGTGTTCGACAACGCGTGTTCCACGCTATAAACCGCGGTACCGCGCCCCGTCGCATAGCGCGGGCAGTGTGTACGCCGCCTAAGTATTATTTTTACAGTCCTGAAATCTTGATTAGGGACATGAGTAGGGATTGAATACTTGCCTCCGCCTGAAATAATAATAAAATGTTGTTAATTATTTATTTTTAATAATTAAACCGATTTTTATTTTACTGCCACGTTGGCTTGCGGTCGCAAGCCCGACTGCTGAGCGGTAAAAAACAGGGTAAAAAAACCGGCCAATTGCAAGTCGTACTCGCGCACCGAGGGTTCCGTATCATTTTTGGACGTATAAAGTGAAAAAAACCGGACCGCATAAGTAAGTTTGTTGGTGAAGGAATTTTGATGATTTTGAAAAAACTGTACTAGTTAGGAACATCGTTTTATTTTTTCGTGCCATATTTGGGTTAATTCCTATCAGATCTAATTATTTCAGATTTTTCGCCAACAGACAGACAGACAGACAGACGAAGTCGCACCATAAGGGTTCCTTTTTTACCATTTTGGTACGGAACCCTAAAAACCGGACAAATGCGAGTATGCCTCGCGCCCTAAGGGTTCCGAAATATGATCATAGATGGCGCTACTGCATACTTCCAATGGCGCCATCTATGAGCAGATGGCTCCACTTATGGTCCGGTGACTGACGGCGGACAACAAAGTGATCCTATACGGATCCTGTACGGAACCCTAAAAAATTTTAATTTAAATGTCACGGCAGGCGCGGTCACAGCCATTTTTGTTTGATTTTGGGGAGGACCCTCCCCTTCGGACCGCCACTGTGTCACGGTGTAGATAAAAATGTAAAAAAAATATTTAAATTACTTACTGTAATCACCTGCAATTAAAATATACAACATTATTTTTTAAGACAATGAGTGGCAAGCATGCAGGCACCCCCATGATGGTAAGTGCTCACCACCGATGGACATCTGCAATACCAGAGGCATCGCATGCGTTGTCCACCCTAGAGACAAAGTTGTAGACTCATGTGCCTGTAACTACACCGGCATACTACTATGTATTACAAAGAGCCCTACCGCAATTCACGAAGAGCCCTACCACAATTCATAAAGAACTCTACTACTATTCACAGAGCCCTACTACTATTCACAAAGAGTTCTACTACAATTCGCAACGAGCCTTACCACTATTCACAAGGAGCCCTACTACTATTCACAAAGAGCCCTACCACTATTCACAACAATTCTACAACTATTCACAAAAAGCCCTACTACAATTCACAAAGAACCCTACTTACAATTCACAAAGAGCTCCACTACTATTACATAGAGCCCTACTACTATTCACAAAGAGCCTTACTATTTTCCACAAAGACTATGAACTTACGCCACAATTCACTCGCTGGGGTGGCCTGGTCAGGTCCAGGGAGACTGAAGATGTATCCCACTTGGCAAGGGTTCCAGTGCTCGCAGACCTCCCGGTCAGGGTCCAGCTCTGTCACGAACTTGTACGTCTGGAAGGTGGAGGAGGAATCCAGGTCCAAACTTACATTTTGTACGGAACCCTCAGGGTTCGGTTATTTGAATTACCCTGTAATATTATACAGGGTAATTGGAAAAAACCGAACGTGAGGGCGCCGTACACCGCTGAACCCTCAGGGTACGGCTTTTTCAAATATCCTGTAATTAGAAAACCGATCCCTGAGGGTTCATTACAAAATGTAAGTTTATATATATACCAATTTCACCTTGAGAGTCGATAGGTTGGAATCCACAAAGTGAACTTTAAATCTTTTGTGGTGCGCGTTCCGACCCACCATCTGGAGACTTTTTTGAAGGAGGAATTTTGGCCGAAGGGTGTCGTGTATTGGTATGTCGTTTTTTTTTTCTTTACTTGTGCTGTGAGACCTTGCTTCTTACTAAACATGATTCTATGTCAACGGGAAGTACCCTATAGGTCTTGATTTATTTGCGTAAAACTTTTATTTTTCTCATCTGATTCAAAAATTTTTCGGTGACTCCACACTTTTAAATCCGGTCCTTTTGTACTCACTCTGTCAGGATAGTACCGGTAATGCACGACCACGTCATCTGTGTCCTCCAGTGCACACTTCTGGCTCGTGTAGTTCAGTGACGTCCGTTCACACGGGGCACACCCGACCACACTAGTACCGTTGCGGGGTAGATCTGGACCCTCGATCTTGTGTCCTAGAAACCGATGCATCGTATCCAAAAAGTTCGTTAAGAAAGAAGTTCCTTACGCCGATCGTCTTTATTATAGGCCAACCGTCTAACTGAGCGGTGGGGGCGCTTAGTAAGATACATGCGAGATGAAATGCTCCCACCGCCCGCACCTGTCTCAGTCCCCTTGGTCGTCGTACCCCCGCGCCCCTGTACCGCGCAGGCGAGGACTCAGTTAGACGGTCGGCCTATAGAAAGAGATAGAGAGAAAGCCGCATGGAGCCATCGACACGATAAAGCATGCGAAATCAACTGACATTTTTATAGGTCCATCGCCAGGAGTATACAGGGTAAAATTTAAACCAGTGCGGATATTTTAGGAGGTGAAAGTACTCATGAATATGATCAACTTTTATTATGGGACCGACACTGAAATATGAAAAAAAAAATCAGCTGTTTCATACAAAAATGCACTACAACACGATCAAAATGTATGGAACAGCTGATTTTTTCTTTCATATTTCGGTGTTGGTCCCATAATAAAAGTTGATCATATTCATGAGTACTGTCACCTCCTAAAATATCCGCACTGTATACGTTTGTTCTGTGCATAGGTCCATTCTCGACAAGCGCTCACGCGTTAGCATAGACACCGGCGCGGTGAAAAATAATAGTAAATACTTTTGTTAAATTCATTTGAGGGGCTCGTGGCTAAATGACAGTCGCGCTGATCGATTGATCCGCGAGGTTAAGCTGCGCTTGCCGCGGTCAGTCCTTGGATGGGTGACCGTTCTTTACACATCGAGACCCCTCCGTGCCTCGGAGAGTACGTTAAGCAGTCGGTCCCGGTTGTCATAGGAATATCTTTGACAATCGTTAGGGTAGTCAGAAGCCCTAAAAAGTCTGACAGCTGGTCTAACATTCGAATACCGGTATTACCCATTAATTGGGTTGTGGAGGTCAGATGGCAGTCGCTCCACGTAAAATATTGATATTCAGCCGAAACTAGTTAGACTGGAAGCCGACCCCAATGTAATTTGGGAAAAGGCTAGGCAGATGATGACTTTTGTTAAATTCATTTAAAAGTCACATTGAGGGGGCATAACGCTTTTTCATTACGTGACGATTTCTACCGCAAGCCGCGTTAAGGAACTTCGTTCCAAAAGTCAAAATCAAAGCAATACGGTAGTGGCCTACTATTAAAAAAGTACAAATAAATTATTTTATTTCAAAGAAGGAATAGGCACAACAAAAAAGTAAAAGCAAAAATAATAATTTATCCAATCCGATTGCCAATTTTGTAGATGTTTCATCGGTTTTTTTTGTGTTAATTGTCTTTTTTCAAATAGTTTACAGATTCACAATAAAAATGTAGTTAACATCCCTATTATTTCAATTAAGAAGACCACTTACACTACCCTACAGTAAATATTACACACATCGAACTCTAGAAAGAGATAATCGGCTAGCTTCGGCTTTGTAGAGCGTCGTATCCGTCACTCATACTTATGTGACGTTTTGTCGCTGACTGTTTATTAGATACCGGACTGTTAGTGCTTCGTGCGACAGAGATGACGCTCCATATTGCTCCATATCGAAGCTGGCCGATATTTCTTTCTAAATTTAAATGTGTAATATTTTTGCTGCGTACTGTACAGTTACTTACGATTGCAAAAGAAGTACTTATTATCAGTAACAAAGAGTTCCTTATCCTCTGCAGAGAGGCAAGACTCGTACATGATCGGCGTGGGGTCGATGTTGTCTTCGCACATGATGACGCCGGAGCCGTCGGGCTCTTTCGGAGCTCGGTTTGTTGGGCAACGGTACATTAGGCCTGAAAAAACATCTTATTAGGTATAGGTCGCGGCGTGAAATATGATCACCTCAGATCATAGAAACAAGGAGATATGCCATCATAGCAAATTAGTACCGGAACAACTGATGCCACTATTAGTACATTTTTCGACACAATTACGCGCATAATTAAGCGCTCCTTGTGAATAAAAAGATCTCCCACGCATTAAACATTCCGCACACCCTCAATCTAACACTGTTAATCGTCACTCAACACTAGCACTAAACTAAAACACTGTATTTATACCATCGATCGTGTTCGGTTCGTCGCCAGCGCGTACGTTTTTAATTTGAGCAATTTGCTCAAGATCAGGCATCAAGCTCGATAGCGCCTTGGCACATCTCCCTTGTTTCTATGATCTGTGGATTTACCGATTGCAAGACAATGATGGTTCAACTATGTTCTCATAGATGGTGCTATAATCAATTACTTCAAAATATGTGACATAAATGGCTGTATCTTTTGATTACGTTGATTTAGAAGCTTGATATTTTTACACCTGCAAGGGGCTATAGACTTTGGTATTTAATATTAATTTCGACTTGATACCTGTACCCGTTCCTGAAAAAAAGGGTTCTGACAGACGGACAGACGGACAACAAAGGGATTCATACCTTTTCGTATAATAGCTGGCGGCTTATTCCGTATTTCAGCGATGGTGACACCTTTCTCTCCATTTTGGATAGCGGTCATCACCCTTTTATATAAGGTGGTACGCCTCTCCTGCTCAGCGATAATGTACGGCAGTAACTCTTCTGATAACACATCCACTTTCTTCTTCGCTTCTGCGTTCATCTAGCAAAGAAGATATAAGAAGATACACCATGATATTTCAATAATTGTTTTTCTAGAACAAACGTTTGAACGTGCTAATCTCTGGATTACCAGACAGATTCGAAAAATTATTTTTGTGTAAGATAGCCAGATTCATGAGAAATTGTATTAGTATAGCTATTTATCATCACGATACGATCCTTAGGTGCCGAGCAACGGGGGTATAACCGCGGGGAACGCTGGTTTAAAAAATAAAAAAAACCCGGACAAGTGCGAGTATTCCTCCCGCCCTAAGGGTTCCGAAATATGATCATAGATGGCGCTACTGCATACTTCCAATGACGTCATCTATGAGCGGATGGCTCCACTTATGGTCCGGTGACTGACGGCGGACAACAAAGTGATCCTATAAGGGTTCCGTTTTACCTTTTGAGGTACGGAACCCTAAAAACGTAAGTAGGTATGTACTTACCCTGTCAGCATCTTTGTTGAATTTTATACCCGTACCGTCCTGAAATATTGTTAAAATATTGCAAAGTAAAGGGAGATCGCCACACATAAAATCAATCTTTAATCTATCTATACTATTATAAAATTGTAAACAAGCCGTGTCTGTACATTGAAGATATTCCAGAAAAAACAGTCGGGATAGGGTACTGGGACGTAACCATACCCAAAGAGATTTTTTTTGAATTTTTATTGTCTGTTTGTGCGCGCATCACGCAAAAAGTATTGAATGGATGTTGATGTGGTTTTCACAGTTCGATAGCTTAGGGTCCAACTTAAAATCTAAGCCACGTTTCATCTGATTCCACTGAAAAAAACCAGAGATACAGTTTGACCTCTTGGCAGTACTAGCCAACCTACACTGGAGGTCATTTAAACTGGTCATTTTTTGTAGTCCACGCGGACGGAGTCGCGGGCAGAAGTCTAGTTAAATATTAAAATTGGACCACGGATCATTACGATAATCGCCTTGTGGATGGATACCTTAATTTTAATTTCTAAAATAGGGACAGTGTGTTCTTATAACTTAACAAGGAATACTTACGACAGCCTGTCTTCTGACGATGTTGGCAAGATACCGTCCTCTTCTGGAAGCCGGCAGAAGTACGCTTCCTGACTGTACCTCGTCTCCAATCTATGGTAAGGGAATGCCAGTTTAATGTGACTGCAATGCTGGCGTAGGGGCTGAGCGAATGACGCGCGATTTGAGTGGGTTCGATTCCCGTACGGTTAATCTATACAAGGTAAAATTAAAACCAGTGCGGATATTTTACGAGGTGAAAATACTCATGAATATGATCAACTTTTATTATGGGACCGACACTGAAATATGAAAAAAAAAATCAGCCGTTCCATACATTTTGATCGTGTTGTAGTGCATTTTTGTAGGGAACAGCTGATTTTGTTTTTCATATTTCAGTGTCGGTCCCATAATAAAAGTTGATCATATTCATGAGTACTTCCACCTCCTAAAATATCCGCACTGGTTTTAATTTTACCCTGTATACTAATATTATAAATGCGAAAGTTTGGATGGATGGATGGATGTTCGTTAGGTACTCAATCACACTCGAACGGCTTAACGGATCTGGATGAAATTTGGCACTGAGATAGATTATAGTCTGGAATAGCACATAGGCTTTTTATCCCGAAAAAAATCACGGTTTCCGTGGGATAGCTTTGTAATTTCCACGCGAACGAAGTAGCGGGCAACAGCCAGTTAAATTAATATTATTTTGTAGTTCGCTATTAAATTACATTTTTCAAAAATGCATCTTTTCATTTAGCATTCTTAAAAATATGTTTCTGTGCGAGCGAGAGGTTCTGTGCGATAGAGACGTGACAAAATGCGAGAGATAACACGATATTATCAATGCAGGGTCTACTCTGTAAGTCCGTCAACGAAGATACGGGCCCGTCCGAAAGTACAATAGACATAAGATTCCGTCAAAACAAGTGTCAGATTCAATTTTTCGGACGGATAAGTACACATCGGGAGTAGGGACAACTGTCAAATCGTGCTATCAATCATTCTTAGTTCGGGCCCCGAACTAATCTTAAGTCCGTAAGTGATGCGGAGTAAGAAACGCCCGTAACTAAGGTCGAAACTACGGATTTCGTGCTTAGAGAGTTGACCCCCAGGACCGTAGGTTAACTAAACTTTACCCGTGCGAAGTCGGGACGGGTCGATAGTTAAATAATAAATGTAAATACTTACCGGCGGATAACCACACTGTCCAAAACCAAAATAATGGAATGTATATACAAAAATAAACAGTCTGTCCCACATGTTTATAAATGTGTAGTTTGTAGCGAACTGAATTTAAACGAGTTAATATTGTATAACAATTAGTTAAGTTTATTAGTCATTTTATTGTTCACAAATTGGCTATAACAGGCTATTTCTTAGATAACATAGATTTGTGACAAAGAAAGATTGCACCGTTAAGGCGCTGATAACTGCCAACGGCCTTGAGTGGTTTGGGTGGTATAGCTTGAGTGTTCTGCGCGGAGCTCAAGCAACGCGACATACGTCCAGCGAGCAATACGACTCGCCTATCAAGGAGCGCGCTGTGCCGAATTAGACGTATTATTACTTTTTAGTATCTAAAATATAAAATAAAAAAAAAAGTAACAGGCAATATTATAGGTAATAACATAGTCTTTTCACACAAAACAAATCATGAAAATATCTTAAGCGATTTGAAAGTAATTACGTTTTTATGGTTTGGGTAGACAGTAATTCATGAATTTATTTCATTAAGTATTTTACTACAATAGTTAAATATTCACAGGTACGATTGATGAATATATGTTCTAGTTTAACATAAAAAAATTGTACAACTAACCTGCATTATTTGACGGCGAAATAAGAGATTTAAAACTTGAGATTTACGGCCGTTACCATTTACCGTCGCCTTAAGTCGAGACTACTTATGGCTCCAATTTGCAATGTAGTTACCTACCTAATTGGGCGTGCGTAACCAAATTTTTTTTTGAATACTTATTCTTTAATTTCGCCGATAGGATGGTCAGCTGTTTTTTCGCCTACCTGTATACATACTTTAATAACTTTCATCATTCTATAATCATTCTATTGAAATCTTTCGTTCCAATAGGTATAGACTACGCGATTGTAGCAGCGAGCTACGCCGTAGCACAGCGCGTAGCGAAGCATACGGTAGTGGACTACTATAAACGAGCTACGCCGTAGCACAGCGCGCAGCGAAGCAAGGAAGCAAGACGCGTTCTATCTATATTGAACTCTGCAAGGTTAATGTTTAGGATTAAAATTAAATAACCTTTTGCAAGACGGAGCTACCAAGGGCTTCAATGAGCAAATGTATGTATGTCGGACTCGGGTCAGCGGGTGTAACTTTATTCACCTAAGTCCGATTATGTTCATTGTGTTGTGAAAAAATATTACCTTCCTTTTTGGCTTCGCCGCAGTCGGGTAACTAGGGCCCCCCTAACAAATAATATCGGGCCGATATACGACTAGCTTTGCCACTGGTCACGGAAGAGGTGGAGGGGGTGGCAATTGCACCCATTTCTCCCCTCCCCCTCCTGTATACCGGCACCTCAGATCATAGAAACAAGGGAGATGTGCCAAGGCGCTATCGAGCTTGATGCCTGATCTTGGGCAAATTGCTCATATTAAAAACGTACGCGCTGGCGACGAACCGAACACGATCGATGGTATAAATACTGGGAGATCTTTTTATTCACAAGGAGCGCTTAATTATGCGCGTAATTGTGTCGAAAAATGTACTAAAAGTGGCATCAGTTGTCCCGGTACTAATTTGCTATGATGGCATATCTCCTTGTTTCTATGATCTGAGACCGGCACCTAAAGGTATCGTAATAAATAAAATACCAAATAGAAATATTAGTTATTTAATCAGTTTAATCTAATATAGTATTAATATTTTTGCAGACTATTTTTTGGCTTGCCTCGTCCAATCCCCGTAAAGTTTTCTTCAAATGTTTGATGAATACTTCCATAATTTCTTGAACATCATACCTTTCACCCTCCGAGTAGTCTCTTAGACTATTCGTAATGTGAGCCCATTCTAGAGCATTCGATACGTTTCCAGACATCTTTTGGTCTAACAAATCGATAATTTCTAGAAATGCTAACGTCGCATTTATTCGCCGTTTTACACTTAAATTGTTTACAATCAATGGTTTATTTCTGTTTACAATGATGTTCTTTAATACCATTAACTTAAGTCTTAAAACGAAAATAGAAAGCCTTTCAACCTTTTCAACGCCATCTTTCAGTTTAAGTTCCGTATGCGAATCTAATGCTTTGTCGTAATTTGCGTTTTTTGCAGCTTCAGTTAAAGCGTCGATGCTTTGTTTAAACATTCGATCGTCACATCTGAGTACTAAATTAATTACTTCAGTTAAGAATTCTGAGAATCCAGCTCCAGGTGCTGATATGCCAAATTTGTTACACGCGTGCCGTAATTCCAGATTTTTTTCCTTGTCAATCTCTTGTTTAAATATATTTGCCGTTGCTATATTGTGTCTTAGCCCTTTTTTATCCATATCGCCTATCATGAAATTGATTAATCTTTTCACTATACGGTTTGATACGTCAATTGTGTTTAGTATAACTTTCTGCGTACCTAGTCTTGTTTTAACTTTCTGCGTGCTTGTATCTCTGAGGAACTCTTTGAATTTGTCTTCGTAACTCTTCGCTAGAGCGTCTAGTTGCTTTTTTATGTGGTATTCACTCGTTTTTCGTTTAACATCGTCGAACACTTTCAGTGTTTGTTTGTATATGTGATTTGTGAACTCAATGACCTTTGGGTCATCTTTGACTATATGAGGATTGCTGTAGATGTCTCCTGTTCGTACAGTCGTTACTTGTATTGTAGTTGGCTTAGTTGCATTGGTTACTGGTGTGGGTGTGGTCTTATTCTCAATGCTTACATTAAAATGATTAAAACCTTTTGATACATGGTCCATTATCGTTTCGTTAAAATGTTCGCTTTTTATTGGTATATTAGCTAGTTTTTCATTTTCATATTCAGATTTTTCTTTACGTTTCTTTGTTTCTGTTTGTGAACGATTTCTAGATTTGCTAGTTGTCATAAAATCGTATAAATCGGACATGGTGCCTGGTTTTGCTGTTGTTTCATCCCCGCTATCAAACACCGATGAACTTTCATCGCTGTTGGAGCTGAACGTAACTAGCTTTTGTGTCGTCCATTTAATTTCTTCGGAATGTTTCTCTTTTTCAATTTTTGGTTGGTTCGCATGCTCAGTGTCTCTTTTCTCAGGCTTACGTGGCAGCTCAGCGTGACGGTTCCTTTGTTGCTCAACATGATGTTTAGCCTGATCATTATCGTGTGCTATGTCTTTATGATGTGTATCATATGTCTGTTCTTGCGCAGCTTGGCGCAGTTCCGCAGCTTCTTTGCGCAGCCGGTCTTCAGCTTTGCGCAGTCGCTCTTCATCTTTGCGCATTCGATCATCTTCTTGTGGATCGATATGATGATGCTCTTCATGCCTTGATCTGGCGATTTGCTGTTTGCTAGACTCATTGGGAGTTAGGATCCGGTATTCATAACTCCAGTTGGGTCCTAGATGTATCAGTCCATCTATTTTTAAGCTTACAGCTTTTAATAATGGAATGGTGTCTGAAAAAATGTCACATCTTTATCAATATTATAAAGCTAGAGTTTGTTTGAAGGCGCTAATCTCTGCAACTACCAGTCGGATTCGAAAAAATATTTTCGCATATGATAGCCAGATTCATGAGGTATAATATAGGCTATTTAACATCACGCTACGACCCCTAGGAGCCGAGCAACGGGGTGTAACCGTGTGGAACAGCTAGTACAAAAAATAAATAACATTTATAGAAAATGGTAGGTACTTACAAAAAATAAAAAAGATCTTCGGTGTAAAAAACATTCCATATCCTTATCGGAAACAACTAAGTACTATATTTTATTGTGACCATTGCAGTTATAACAATCAATTTATAGGTGTGACGCAAGGAATTGAGACTAGTAGGAACCGCGGCTTTCCCTGCGTGATCTTGACAAGTGTTCAATTAACCTTTTAGTTATTCCAGAACAAATGACACCAATACATGTAGGTACTAAAGCTTCGTGTTATTCTCTTAATCTATGCTAAAAAGCTGAAGAGTTTGTTTGTTTGAACGCGCTAATCTCTGGAACTAGCATTCGGACTCTAAAAATTTTTTTTGTATATTCGATGCCTTTGGGTTCAAAGGGCGTAAAGACCATTTTGGCAAAAATGAAATTTGGGCCTAAAGGTGTCGATTATATGGCTCAAATCTCATTTTGGTCAAAATGGTCTTTACGCCCTTTGAACCCAAAGGTATCGAATGATAGCCAGATTCATGAGGAATACCTAGTACCTATAGACTATGTACCATCGCGCTACGACCCTCAAGCCGTGTCTCCTTCGACCTGTTTTCGTGTTCGACGAACATCGAACAGTGAACAGTGAACGATAAAGGGGCGTGGTCTACGTGTTTTGACGAATAAAAACACTCAAAACACGTAGACCACGCCCCTTTCTCGTTCACTGTTCACTGTTCGATGTTCACGTCACACACACGTCAAAAAAACTCATGATAGGGTACCAGAATTAAGAAACTGAATGAGGTATTTTACGTCAAATTGAACTATTGCGGCTGGAACCGTTCACTTTATGAACGATGTCATTCAATTTATGAACGATATCATTCAATTTGACGTAAAATACCTCATTCAAGTTTCTTAATTCCGGAGGGGCATTCCGGTTGTGTTGCCGGCCTTAGGAGCCGAGCAACGGGGGTGAAACTGCGGGACACAGCTTGTAAGTTAATAAAGTAATATAATAATAATGTAATTTAATTGTCTCGTGAAGGTCGAAAAAGGTAAGGAAATCAAGTATCTTGACTTGGCACACGAGATTGTCAGCATGTGGGGGGTGGATTCGGCAATCATTGTGCCGATAGTCGTTTCGGCCAATGGCCTAATAGCCAAGAGCCTCGACCAACACCTGAGGAGGCTCTCGTTGGGCAGTTGGATCAAGGGCTTGATGCAGGGAGCGGTACTCCTGGACACGGCTCGTATTGTTAGGAGGTTCCTCTCTCTGGACCCCTGACCACCTGTAGCTTGGACCCTGTTCCCGATGCCGGTGGGGCACTATGTTTTTTTATTGAAATATTTAAAAATATAAAAACTATGTAAATGAAATGAATAAAGGAATGTAATTCTAAAGATCCATCCATCAAAACTACCCCTTACATGGATATTAAAGTTTAAATGCGAAAAATATCGCGATAAAATGTTTGTTTTAAAATAAAACACGATAATTTACGAAACATTATAATTATTTTCATATTTACAAAAAATAGTTACACTAATATAGTCTTAAAGTAACTTCTTATAATATAATAGCTTAGGTATTCTAAACAGCTAATTTACTTACAAATACGCTTATAAAAATCTATCTCTACGAAGAGATAGACATAGATATCTCTATTTTATTATTATCTATGGTTAAAATTCTATTTTCAAAAAAAATAACCGAAAATTTTGTCATTTTTGACGGATTATTTAACTTTAAAAATATTTAAGTCCGATTTCTGAAACGTTTATAATACAGGGTGTCAGGTGTTGCAATGTCATTCGATTTTCTTCAGAACCAATCTTGAAACTGCATAAAACAGTCAGCTGATCAAAAATCAACTATGGAACGCTTTTTTCCGAGATTTCAAAGATGGTCCCGTAGAAAATCAAACGATAATTGAATACTGAATACCCTCCATTAATACATCTTTCACTTAATCAGACATCATGTATTATTTTATTTATAGGGGACGGTACGCCCATCGCTTTAATCCAAAACAAACCATACAAGATGAGAACATTCATACAATGCGGCACAAGAACATCAAAGGGAAAGTCAAATGTCATATGTATTGTATTGGAGTGACATCCCATCCCGTCCCGTATAAAAAAACCTAAAGGGTTGGGCAAACCAAATCTGGTGAATTTTCATTGGTTTTAAAGCTGAAATGCCATCATACTTATCATTATGAACAACTAGCTGTTTCCCGCGACCCCGGCTGCGCGAAAATTGATGAAAAGTAGCCTATATGTGCTTCACCAGGTTCCAGACTACTTCTTCGTCAAATTTAATCCAATTTCGTCCAGCCATTTTAGCGTGGAGGAGTAACAAACACACACATACTTTGCATTTATATTAGAGCCATTTCTACCTATGGGACCAACCCTGAAATCGTAAAAATCTCATATTCCCTACATTTTGTCGAGTGACTGACTTATAAGAAAGAAAAGGCTGCTTTTTAACGATTTCAGAGTTGCTCCCATAGTAGAAATTGTTCATAATGATGATTATAATGGCCCGTTTTCGTCTTCAAAACCAACGAAAACTCGCCGCGTATACTTTAAATATAGTTTTAATTTATTTTTAAAGTCAAAAACATTCATGCATACATTTGGGGCAAAGATCAAAACTTTTTTTATACAAATCCGTAAAAATTAGACAAACATTTTCCGTTAAAATTTTGGATACCAAAGCGTCCACCGTAAGTTTTTAATATTGAGTAAAACTCCAAAAGGTATTCATAATTATTAAAAATAACTTTTTTTCCGCCCGCCTAATGGTAAGCGGTTATCGTGGCCTATGAAACGTGCGCAACACCGAGTGTCACATGCGCGTTGCCGACCCTTTAAAATGTGTATTCGCTGTGCCGACAGCTTACACAAGCAGGTCCCCCGCTGTCAACACAGCGCATCCTCAGCAGCTCTGGCGACCTTACTCACCACAGGAACACAACACTACCGAACAGTAGCGTTATTTGGCTGTAGTACGTTTTGTAGTACTTTCCCAGCCGGTTTGCTCAAGATTTGAGCGAGATATACCGCTGTGCCTTACCTCTCAAGGTCACAACCTCAGATCATAGAAGCAACTGTTCCCACTTTTAGTACATTTTTCGACACAATTACAAGCGCTCCTTTAGAGTAAAAAGATCTCCCACACATAAAAAATTCCGCACACCCTCAATCTAATACTGTTAATCGTCACTCAACACTAGCACTAAACTAAAACACTGTATTTATATCATCGATCGTGTTCGGTTCGTCGCCAGCGTGTACTTTTGTATCACGCACAATATGACCATACTAAAGTATCAAGCTCAATAGCGCCTTGGCACTTCTCCCTTGTTTCTATGATCTGAGGTCACCACTCATTACAACCGCACCGCTCAAGTATGGCAAGTGCCTTGTCATTTAAATTAGGGCTTTAAGTCGTGTGTTGCACAATACATATTGTAATGCCATGAAGCGCGCGGTGAGCCGTTGGCGAGCAATATCTTGATATTATAAAATGTATTGTAGAACACACGACTTCAAAGGACACGGCAGACGCCCATAGAACGCTGGGCTTCAGATTGTGTATGTCGGTACAGATATGAAATTAGTTTGGTGTGATCGAGTATTTCAAGAGTATTTAAATTCATTTTTTATTTGTTTTTGTACCTACGTAATTGGGTTAAAGAAAAATCTTCGTATTTGTGACGGTGAGGTTAAGTATGGTGTGAACGATCCAATGAAGTACAGCCCGACTAATGAGTTCTCAATTCAAAGGTTTTAGTTGCTGTCGATATGATATTCAAAGAACAATTAAAATATATTTTTATTTTTGGTTAAATGACAAGTTATGTGGTGTGTGCCAGTACCCCGATCATGAGTTTTTTTGACGTGTAGTATCGTTAACGTAAGCATATTTTGAATTGAAAATACACGTTTGTTACATAATATTTATATAAATTAAATACTTAATTAATATCTCTGTATTTTTAAAAATGTGCAAATTGTATAACATTTTATCAAAATGTTCCAGGACTGCTGTATTTTAAATTCAAAATATGCTTACGTTAACGAACCTATACGTCAAAAAAACTCATGATAGGGGTACAGAGGCTCTAGACAAGTTGCTTTTCTGTTATCGTTAACGCCAAACGCTACGTCCAAAATGTATGGCAATGACATTACCTGCGGAAAAGTCACATGACTCACAAATGTCAATTCCATACATTTTGTCCGTAGCGTTTGGCGTGAACGCCAACAGAAAAGCAACTTGTCTAGGGCCTCAGAGCGGTACTGTTATAATGAGTGATGACTTTCAACTTAGTATAAAGCCCGATCTACACTAAATATTATACCCTATGACCCTATCTCCCACAATTAAGACGAATCTAAGGACACCTCATAATATGTTGAAATCCATCAAGCCTAAGCTACAGCGTGCCTAAGACATACATACATAAACTCAAAAATCATTACACTTTTTGGGCAGTTGAGTAAAAACTAAACAAGAATTTAGATTATCCGTTTCAAGACATATACAGGGTAAAATTAAAACCAGTGCGGATATTTTAGGAGGTGAAAGTACTCATGAATATGATCAACTTTTATTATGGGACCGACACTGAAATATGAAACAAATAATCAGCTGTTCCCTACAAAAATGCACAACAACACGATCAAAATGTATGGAACAGCTGATTTTTTTTTTCATATTTCAGCGTCGGTCCCATAATAAAAGTTGATCATATTCATGAGTACTTTCACCTCCTAAAATATCCGCAATGGTTTTAATTTTGCCCTGTATAAGATAGAAATCTAAGCGAAAAAAAAAAAGAACTCATTTTCATACTAAAATACCTCTTGAAGTTTTATTTACAATACGCGCAATCTAATTTTGATACTTGACTTTAGAATTTTACGCGTGCAGTAATCTGCAATAAATATTGCACACACGTTTAAGACCTATAGAAAGTGACAGATAGGAGAGCCAACATAGCGTCGAACGGAATTCTTCTTTACCAAGGCGAAGCTAGCTGATTATTTCTTTCTAACATTGACCTATACAGGGTAAAATTAAAACCAGTGCGGATATTTTAGGAGGTGAAAGTACTCATGAATATGATCAACTTTTATTATGGGACCGACAATGAAATATGAAAAAAAAAAATCTGCTCTTCCATACATTTTGATCGTGTTGTATTGCATTTTTGTAGGGAACATCTGATTTTTTTTTTCATATGTCAGTGTCTTTTACTAGAAACAGATACTGATTCGCACTAACTTCAGACCAGACAACTTAGATGGCGCGTATGGTACTCTCATAACGTATTATTTAAAAAAATATATTGCAAAGGAAGTTACAGACACGTCAAATAAAACATAAAATAAAAAGTATTTATCATTTAACAAAAAATATACCTATTCTCATTTTTTTTTCATTTCATTACAAATTCAGGCAGTAGCGAACCCAGGAAAGGGCTAGGGGGCAAAATCCCCTCCATAATCTAAGTCGCTTAGCATGACCACGATAGAAACAGGTTTTGTCTACAGAAGAACAGACAAAGTGACAGATTGTAGAAACATTTCTACCGTTTTATGCATACAATGAAGAGAAGAAATGTTTCTATTCTTCAGTAGACAAAACTCTTATAAGGCAAGCATGGGTCGCCGCTCGGCCAGAAGAGATAACGAGTTGGATAGAAAGAACTGTGTCTATTCTTTGGTAGAATAGAGATAGAATTGGCCATGCTAAGCGTTCTGGTAGATTAGATTAGTAATTTTTTGGATTTTTAACCCCTTACCCCCCAAAAATAATGTCTGGATCTGCCACCGAATTCAAAATAAGATTGTTGATATTCATTTTACATGCATAGAAATGAAAGACAGAAGAGATCGAAGAAAGAGAAGAAAGAGATCGAAATATAAGAATCAGAATCGCTCAGAACGGAATTAATATTACCGTTAGGTAATATTAATTCCGTTCTGAGCGATTCTGATTCTTATATTTCGATCTTTATTTTAATATCTAGGCAACAATTTTTTGTGAAATTTTCCCAAATAAGGTTGTGTTGTCGTCGATTCCCATTGTAACTAGATGCGGCTTCATACAGGGCTCGAAATACCGGTATTTTCAATAACCGATTCAATTGACCTTGTTAAGATACCGGTAGAAATATATACTGGTACTCAAGTAACCCAACGATAAATACCGGTACAAACCATTAAGATACCGATATTCCAACCGCAAATATAAGGTATTTTTGCGGTTGGCAGGCTTTAAATACTGGTATCATAACGGTTTGTACCGATATTTATCATAAGGTTACTTGGCCCAGTATAAATATATACCGGTGTAATTTTATACTTATTAAAACTTTATACCGGTACTCAAGTAACCGTTATGATACAGGTATTTTCGCAACCGGTTTCAAGCCCTGGCTGAATATCAATATTTTAAATTTGAGGGCCTAGTGGGATTTTTTCTTCGATCGCGTAAGCATTAACGAAAGTCATAGTCTCAGATCATAGAAACAAGGAGATATGCCATCATAGCAAATTAGTACGGGAACGACTGATGCCACTTTTAGCATTTTTCGACACAATTACGCGTATAATTAAGCGCTCCTTGTGAATAAAAAGATCTCCCACGCATTAAACATTCCGCACACCCTAAATCAAACACTGTTAATCGTCACTCAACACTAGCACAAAACTAAAACACTGTATTTATACCATCGATCGTGTTCGGTTCGTCGCCAGCGCGTACGTTTTTAATATGAGCAATTTGCTCAAAATCAGGCATCAAGCTCGATAGCGCCTTGGCACATCTCCCTTGTTTCTATGATCAGAGGTCATAGTCAACGGCCAATCGAACATCGTCTCGCGCTCGAAAGTGAAAACTCTAACTGATTGGTTGTTTCATTAGCTTCGCGAAATGTTTACTCGATTAACGCGATGGTTTGCAACTCGCACTCAACCACAGATTTAGAGTAGACTAGATACCGCAAACCGTCCGTTCCAGCGTGCCCGAAAGTTTGTGCAATGCGCCTACTGAGTTTCTACTTGAGTTTACTTCCAAACGCGCCGGTGAAACTTGACAAATAGTGTCGTTGAAGACATAAAAATGCCAAATTGTACCAATAATAACTGTAAAAACTCTTATAGGGTTGCCCCAGGCCTTTAAATGACTTGCGCGACAGCATAGTAGGTAGGAAAAAGTGGCACGCTCGATTTCATACTATTTAGTGAACATGCGGTATTTAGGCTAATCTACATCTGTACCCCGATCATGAGTTTTTTGACGTATAGTATCGTTAACGTAAGCATATTTTGAATTTAAAATACAGCAGTCCTGGAACATTTTGATAACATTTTATACAATTTGCACATTTTAAAAAATACAGAGAAAATAATTAAGTATTTAATTTATATCAATATTGTGTAACAAACGTGTATTTTCAATTCAAAATATGCTTACGTTAACGATACTACACGTCAAAAAAACTCATGATCGGGGTACTGTGCACTCACTCTGACCTCTGTAGAATTGACGATCGCGTAACGTATGTGACGATTGCTATTTAAATACATTTAATGCGTTGTCGCCTAAATTCGGCCCGATGAAGAGAATTAAAAAAAGAGGGGCTCGTGGCTAAATGACGGCCGCGCTGATCGATCGATCTGCGAAGTTAAGCTGCGCTTGCCGCGGTCAGTCCTTGGATGGGTGACCGTTCTTTACACATCGAGACCCCTCCGTGCCTCGGAGAGCACGTTAAACAGTCGGTCCCGGTTGTCATAGGAATATCTTTGACAATCGTTACGGGTAGTCAGAAGCCCTAAAAGTCTGACAGCTGGTCTAACACTCGAATACCGGTATTACCCATTAATTGGGTTGTGGAGGTCAGATGGCAGTCGCTCCACGTAAAATATTGATATTCAGCCGAAACTAGTTAGACTGGAAGCCGACCCCAATGTAATTTGGGAAAAGGCTAGGCAGATGATGAAGAGAATTAAAAAAAAAATCATCGTTACGTCGAAATTCGGCTTAGTGTGAAGTTATAATGAACAAAATAATATACCTACTTTTGAATATGATAAAAAAGTGTTAGTTTTAGAACAAAACATAATGAATGTGTACTTTCAAGCGTCTGATGCTTGCATTGAAAGCACGAGCAAAAAAAATGCCCGTAATTTGTTGAACATAATTTCAAATTCTTATTATGCTCATTTTTATGGGCAAAACATGCCCAACACTGGACAAATTTAACCAAGAATTTAAGCATCAAAATTGAACTCAGGAATAACATCCACATCAGCTTTGGAATTCAGTAAATCGTCTAAAGCAATCTTATCATTAAAACTGTTCACTTGTTCATTTCCGTTTCCCTCCCCGATTTGGGCGTCTAAAGCCTCCATGAGTTTCGAATCATCCATTTCATCGGAATCGGTTAAATTTTTCTTCCCACTATTCACTATAACACTGATCGCATTTTTGTAATCATTGTCCGTGATTTCGTTTTTGTCTTTCACTTCATTTTTGTCAGTTTTTGATTCTAAATGATTTATATCTGATTCTGTTTTTGAATCTTGATTTAAGTTTTCAAGTGAAAATTCTTCTTGCGATTTGTTTTCGTCAATCTCAGAATTCTGATCCGGTAGTGATGTGGCGTTATCGCTAACATCGATATTAATTTTATCGATGCTTTCTTTCTCGTTTTCACTTATGATATCGCTTTGTGTACTGTCATTTAGTAAGTTTTCGTTGAGAGTAAGAACGGAACAAGAATCTTGACTAGTTTCGTCAACTTTTGAACTTAAATCATCACCATCATTTTTCGCTGAAAAATCATTATTTAGATCATCACCGTCATTCTGATTCTCGTCTTTGCTAACTTCTGAATTATCATTAACTTTAGAATCATCGTTTTTACAACTACCATCACTAATATTATTAAGTTTATCTATTCGCATTAAATCGTCATTACTATTACTACTTAAATTATTATTTGCACCTGTCGAATCATTGCACACACTATTACCGTCATTAGTCACACTGTTAACGTCTTGTTCATCATATAATATCACTTGATCATCATCCATTTGGTTATTTTTATCAACTACATCATTTTTCTCAATTGTTTCAGAATTATCAACGTTTTCACTGAATTTAACATCATTTTGTGCGTTTTTATCAGTACTAACATTATCATCAGCTAACCTGACATCATTAGCAGCATCCTCCATATCAACATCATTCAGTTGAGGGCCTTTATCATTAGTAACATCAGCTGCTTTATCAACAACATCATTGCCGTCAACAATATCATCTTTGCCGTCAACAACATCATCTTTACCACCAACATCACTAATCTTGTCATCACTTACATCCATACCCTCTGTAACATTATTCACCCCATCAATTTTATCATTTACCCCTTCACCATCACCTAATTCATCATCATCACCCAAATTATCAATAATGTTATTAATATCTCTCGTAACATCATCTTCTGTCTCGTTAGCGAGCAGAGAGTCAAACAAATTCTTCTCCTGTTTAACTCTTCTTCGTTTCTTCGGGACCTTACCTAAACATCTTCTGGAGAAGAGAGTTTTAATCGTAAGATTGGCTAGAGTATCAACATTCTTCTTTTTCGCGAATGGACTAAGCACTTGATTGCATGATACTTCTTCGTCGGATTCGCTGTCTTCTGAGTCCCAATGCACGTAATCTTCTTCTGTGCAGAATTCTTCTTTGATTTCGTCCTTGATAGCTACCATGCCGTCAAACTCAGATTTTATTCTTAGGCTGGAGACTGATGATATGTAGGGGTAGACGCAGTTTTTGTCTAGGCCGAAATCCTGTGAACAAGGAATTAGTGTGAAATATGTATTTTGAGATATTTATCACATTAAATAGTACAGCTGTAGTACAAGTGGGTTAGTCAACTATCGATTTTTAGGGTTCCGTACCTCAAAAGGAAAAACGGAACCCTTATAGGATCACTTTGTTGTCCGTCTGTTACCGGACTATAAGTGGAGACATCTGTTCATAGATGACGCCACTAGAAGTATGCAGCAGTAGATCTATGATCAAGATATGATATATCTACTAATATCTATTGTGTAGGCTCATTGGGCAGGTTTTTAAGAAACACGCCATTACTTTAAGATCTTTGTACCACCAAGAACCACACAAATAAATGATTTGATTTGATGTAATAGCGGCATAGATGGCGCTATTGCATATTTCGGACGTAATAGCACTTGTCTGGTTTTTTTCTTACCTTAAATACATAATTTACTTAAAAGCAGCGACAAGGTCACGCGGTTTGCGACTTCTATTGACCTTTTATTTAGATTTCCGTAAATCAAAATCATTTATTTGTGATTCACAGGTAATAATTAGGTCTTATTGATGTACAAAGGTCATGCTGTGATCAGCCGCATCGGCATACAAATGTCATAAAACAATATGTTTAAAATGTCATTCAAAGTGTAGAATAATATACAGGGTGGCAGGTTAGACAGTGGAAATATTTTAATTGGTCATTGTACTCATCATTATGAACAACTATTAATATGGGACCAACCCTGAAATTGCGAAAAAAAAATCAGCTGTTCCATACATTTATGTTCACATAACTCAACAAAATGTATGGAACAGCTGATTTTTTTTTCGCGTTTTCCGGGTTGGTCCCATAGTAAAAGTTGTTCATAATGATGAGTACAATGACCCCTTAAAATATTTCCACTGTCTAACCTGCCACCCTGTATATCGTCGCATTTCTTTCTCAACCTCGTATCTGTAAAATCTTAGTTTTACAGGAACGAAAAGAAACTGTATTTTATGTCAAAATTGCTTTATATTTCAATAAAATAATTATTAAATAACTTAAATAAGGATTGGATGAATATATTAAATGTGTTTCTTTACATAAACAATGAATGATTAATATGTCATTAGGTTAAAGTAAAAGTCCGAGTTATTACTATTACGTATTTCACGTCCTAGCCTTGTTACAAAAAGGCTAGGCGGATGGTGACAAGCGGTACTTACGGCCGTGACGCTGGACACGTCGTAGTGTTCCTGTTTCACGTTCTCCAGCAGTGAGTCGCAGCGGGACATTCTCACTTGGATCGGTTTCAGCTTGCCAAGTAACACTGGGTCCACTATAAGTTCACCTGGGGGAAAAAATCGTTTATTCATCACACTAATTCTCACTAATATTATAAATGTGAAAGTTTATGTGTGTGTGTGTGTGTATGTTTGTTACTTCTTCACGCTGAAACAACTGGACGGATTTGGATGAAATTTGGCACACAGATAGATTATAGTCTGGAACACATAGGCTACCTTTTATCCTGAAAAATGCGGGCGAAGTCGCGAGCGGAAGCTAGTCTTATTATAAGTGTTAAAGTTTGTGAGGATGTAAAGATGTTTGTTACTCTTTCACGCAAAAACTACTAATTTTGATAAAACTTTACAGTAAAATATCTTATACATCAGAATAACAAATAGGCTACGTTTTTATCTCAAAAACGCTTTTTTTTTATTCGATGATAGGCTAGCGCTTGACCGCCATCTCGCCTGATGTTAAGCGATGCTGCGGTCTACGATGGAGCACGCTTGCCTAGAAGAAACCGATTCACTCGTGACTTGAAGATACCCAGATTGTAACTATCGGGGAACACCCACTCGGGCAGCGCATTCCACTGCTTGGCGGTTTTCACAATGAAAGTGGAATCAAAGCGCTTTGTTCGGAATCTTAGCATATCTACCATGAACCGATGGCGCCTTGTGGTGCTTCTGGCTATCGGGCACGTGCAAAATGAGTTAGTAATCTAAACTATTATAAAATTGTAAAAAATCCGTGTCTGTACATTGAAGATATTCCAGAAAAAACAGTCGGGAACCATACACATTTCTTTAAAATTTTTGTTTGTCTGTTTGTGCGCGCATCACGCAAAAAGCACTGAACGGATTTTGATGTGGTTTTCACAGTCGATAGCTTGGGGTCCAACTTAAAATCTGAGCCACGTTTCATCTAATTCCGGTAAGATAGACCAGAGATACAGCTTGACCTCTTGGTAGTATTAGCCTCCATACACTACGGAGATAATTTAAACTGGTCATTTCATTGTAGCCCACGCGGACGGAGTCGCGGGCAAAAGTCTAGTAAATCATAGAGTTTTACCTTTCTTCCTCGCAGTGCAGGTCTGTTCGTGTTTCTTCAAATTCCTCAGCAGCGCGTAGCTCCTTTTGCATTTACTGCATTTGCCTGCAACAAATGACATACAATGGTGCTGATTCTGTCGAACATCGCACTAAACTAATTTTAATCACACTATATCTCTTTCTTACAAATATCATTGAGAAAGGACAGCAAATATTTAGAACTGTCAAATTAGTCTACGCCCTTGTCATTTACGGGAAACTAGTCATGACCTTTTGCGACGACGACTAAATTGACATTAAAACTATTCGATCGATTCCCTCCAAACTGGTTGAGTTAAACGGTGCTGATGCACGCGTCACGTCCGTGAACGGGCGCTGTCAGTCGGTACTGGTCATCTCTTGACTGCTCAAGCAATATTTTGACATTTTACAGGTTTAAATGATTTTTATTTTATTTTAGTTCCTACCTTTGATTTTATTTTTTATCCTAAGGGATTTTTAAAATATCTCACATTGTTCTCACATATTAGGGCATAAATGTAAACAAAGAAATTGTATAGTTGAATTAGTTGAAAAAGAGTAACCATGGAGTTTCTTGTCCGTTCTTCTCCATAGGAATCTACGTTTTGGAACGGACAATTAGCTTCAACTAACGGACAAACTGACTGACAACTATTGCTTGACTATTCAAAAGTGCCTGTAAATGGTCTAATTGAAATAAATGTTTTGACTTTGACTTTATTCAAGTGGACTAATTTGACAGGATTAAATATCTGCTATCCCTCTCTCGTGTTTTTTATTAGAAAGAGACATAATAAGACTAAATTAGTTTAGTTCGTAAACAACAGAATCGGCACCAATCTGTACAAACGGAATCGGTTTATAAATGCACTAACTAACATTGACTGCGAACCGGCGACACGCGTCTGGTAGTAAGATGTAGTAGATGACATTTCTATTGACTTAGGCCATGTTGTTTCAACTTACAGTTACGTATCTGTAACCGTCAAATATGGCGGCTTGTACGACAATTTCATACTGACTTAACGATTACGTACTGACTTACGAATACAGATGGTTTGAAGCAACCCGCCCTTATTATTTAAACTTCTGTGACTGCTGGACATAGGCGTTCCTGATTGAACTCCATCTAACTCGATTTCGGCTACTCTCATCCAGCTGTCACCACTCTGCGAAGATCGTCACTCCACCTAGCCTGAGGGCGTCCTATCCTACCTTTGCCGATTCGCGGTCTCCACTCAAGAACATATTTAACGCAACGGTCATCGGTTCTACGACTGATATGGCCCGCCCATTGCCATTTCAGCTTGCTTATTCTGTAGGCCATGTCCAGCCCCGGATCTAGGGGGGGCTAGCCGGGGCCCGTGCCCCGGCCGGCAAATTCAGAGGGCGGCAAATTCAAGCTTGGTAGACGAATACACAGAGTAGTGTATTCGTCTAGTCTACCAAGCGTAGCAATCGCAAAGAGCAGCGCTAGACCGGTCGTTGTGGCGTTCTTTGAGGAAGGCCTATGTCCATCAGCATCAGTGGGCGCGTTATGGCGGAAATTATGATGATGATAAGAAAAATATGTTCGGGCGGGGGCGGCATTTTTCAGTTTTTGCCCCGCCTCGAAATATTTCAAGATCCGGGCTGGCCATGTCAAATACTTTGATTCTCTGACGAATTCGATCCTTCGGAAAAATTCCAAGTATAGCTCTTTCCTGACACGTCACGGGTGTCATCAGGAAGAAAGGCACATTTGGTCCATAAATCTCAATAGATGGTGCTATACAGGTTAAAATTAAAACCAGTGCGGATATTTTAGGAGGTGAAAGTACTCATGAATATGATCAACTTTTATTATGGGACCGACACTGAAATATGAAAAAATAGGGATGTTAACTACTTTTTGCTTATTGTGAATCTGTAAACTATTTGAAAAAGACAATGAACACCAAAAAACCGATGAAACATCTACAAAATTGGCAAAGTTATAAGCGTTTAAAAATGATTTGCTAGACACGGACGGCACTACCTACTAGTGACGTAACACCACCTACGTCCGCTTCGCGCGACAAAGACGGAGCGATACTCCCTCCAAAAACTTTAAAAGCGTCTATGTTTTCCATTTTGTGATAAATTATTATTTTTGCTTTTACTTTTTTGTCGTGCCTATTCCTTCTTTGAAATAAAATAATTTATTTGTACTTTTTTAATAGTAGGACACTACCGTATTGAAGGCTGTTCTTTAAAAAAAACCAGGTTTGAAGGAATAAAGAAAGGATGGCTATCGCTAGAACTGACTATATACTTGGCTATCGCTAGAACTGACATGTTATAATACAGTGTAACTCTGAATATACAAGGATTTGGAACTAGGCGCCATAGTAACTTCTATTCAGCTTAAAAAAAGCTATCCAATGACGTATTACACATAGCTGTTGGAGGTGGATACCAGAGTTCATACATTTTCTTGCATCGTCCTTTAACGCATTTATCAATAGCACCGATTAAACTCTGCCTGAATAGATTTCGGCTGAAATGGAGTCTCAAGTTCTGTCCAGTAACATCAGTTGACCTAGAGGTCACTTTCAGCCTGCAAATTATTATAATTGTGACAAACGTCACAAGTTTGCTATAGAAAAATATTTATTTGTATTAATGTTCACAATAATTATAACTGATACATTAGTATATCGGGTGTAAAAAGACCCTTAACGAAAACTGAAACCACATATTCTACCCATCAATACGATGATTTTTTTGTACTGGACCATACCTGGGAACCGACTGGTTATGGAGATATTGAAGGTTAAAGTTTCAATATCTTTTTTAAGTTTACACGAAAACGGCACTGGGGCGGCAGCGGCGGGGTTCAGGAGCCGGAGCAGACCTATACTCCACTTTCCCCGTCCCGTACAAATCAAAACACCCATAGACACAGTCGGTAGCGCGTAATTACAAAAATCAGCTCTTTTTATACCTAAAAATAAAAGTCGTTTCCCAGCAATTATTTTTGCTCAAAGTTGCTTAGTTACACGTATAGAATGCGTAGGTGTCGGCTTGGTGATGTGTCTTTTTACACCCTGTATGTATAAATATATTGTGAATATAAGCGTAAATTGTAATAATAAAAAGTATTTTGATAGTGCAAGTCGTAAGTGCCTACTTATTTATTAAGATCTTGATGTACGTAACACTTGGTTTGCAAATAAATGTTTTTGATTTTTATTTTGCATATTTTGTGCATATTTTGCCGATTTTTCGTGCATATTTGCATGCATATTTTGGCATTCTGATAGTGCATATAATCCGATGTATATTTGTGAGTTCCTACTCACCTCCAGGCCTGTGGTCTTCTCCCATACACCTGTGGTCATTCAATAATGTATATGTAGCGAACATATGCCAGCACACTTCACACTTCACATCCGGCACTTCGTCCCACGGTATGCATTGGTTGTTGCCGAAATGACTGGGAATAAAAAAAACATAATATAACGTAATTTTAATTATTATCATCTATCATACTAGGTATTATACAGCGAGGGGCTCGTGGCTAAATGACGGCAGCGCTGATCGGTCGATCTGCTAGGTTAAGCTGCGCTTGCCGCGGTCAGTCCTTGGATGGGTGACCGTTCTTTACACATCGAGACCCCTCCGTGCCTCGGAGAGCACGTTAAGCAGTCGGTCCCGGTTGTCATAGGAATATCTTTGACAATCGTTATGGGTAGTCAGAAGCCCTAAAGTCTGACAGCTGGTCTAACATTCGAATACCGGTATTACCCATTAATTGGGTTGTGGAGGTCAGATGGCAGTCGCTCCACGTAAAATATTGATATTCAGCCAAAAAGGCTAGGCAGATGATGATACTAGGTATTATACAGCGTGGCGCTACCATGATGACATTAATTTAATATATGTATACGGTTTTACATTTTCATTTCATAAATAAATTTTAATTCTATAAAACGTTATTATTTATTAATTTATTTCAAATTTTAGAAAATAGCATCTTGGAGCAACCTGTACTTAAAGAACTGTAGCCCAGCGGTCATTTGCCGGGGTCACGGATTCTAGCATCATATCAATGAAATTAAAACGAATAAGCAATACTAATAAGATGAAACAAACGCAAAGACTAGGCGTATTATTTAGTTTATTCGAAAAAAAATATTTTTTCAATTTACGATTTTTTTTTACCTGTCTTATTGAATATTAGCAATAATATTTTTAAGGCTAGGCTAAAGTTTATGCTACTGGAAAAAGTTATTATTCTATAAAAGAATTCATGGAAGATAAGTGATAGAAAATACTACTTAACTGTAAAATTAGATTGATAAATGTGAACACTAATAATAATTATTTAAATAGATAAGATTATAATGTATACTTAAACATAAAATATACAGAATAGAACATAATACCTACAATTGTAATGTAAAACTATAAGGCATCACCTTTTCTGTTGCAACACCCTAGCAGGGTCATGTACTCATATTAGAATAAGTAGTCATACTTTAGTCTATAAATTGTGTGTACATTATGCAATAAATAAATAAATAAATAAATAAATAAATAAATAAATAAATAGATATATAAATAAATAAATAAAATAAATGTGATTTATGTTTATGTCACCATTGTAGCGACACGCTGTAAATTGTAAAGAAGCCGTGTCTGTACATTGAAGATATTCCAGAAGAAACAGTCGGGATAGGGTACTGGGACGTAGCCATGCCCAAAAGATTTTTTTTTGGGATTTTTGTCTTTGCACGCATCACGCAAAAAGTACTGAACGGAGGGTCACACATTGGTAGCTTGGGGTCCTCAGATCGTAGAAACAAGGAGATATGCTATCATAGCAAATTAGTACCGGAACAACTGATGCCACTTTTAGTACATTTTTCGACACAATTACACGCATAATTAAGCGCTCCTTGTGAATAAAAAGATCTCCCACGCATTAAACATTCCGCACACCCTCAATCTAACACTGTTAATCGTCACTCAAGACTAGCACTAAACTAAAACACTGTATTTATACCATCGATCGTGTTCGGTTCGTCGCCAGCGCGTACGTTTATAATATGAGCAATTTGCTCAAAATCAGGCATCAAGCTCGATAGCGCCTTGGCACATCTTCCTTGTTTCTATGATCTGAGTTGGGGTCCAATTAAAAATCTAAGCCACATTTCATCTAATTACGGTGGGATGAACCAGAGATACAGCTTGACCTCTTCGTAATACTAGTCAAGTAGCCACCCTACATTAAGGAGGTCACTCATTGTAACAGTACGGCTCCGGCACAGCAAAAAACATTAAATTAGGGCTTTAAGGCGACGGTAAATTGTAACGGCCGTAAATCTCAAGTTTTAAATCTCTTATTTCGCCGTCAAATAATGCAGGTTAGTTGTGATTTTTTTTTATGTTAAACTAGAACATATACACCGTGTAATTGACAGGTTGGTAAAAACTGAAACTGTAGCTTCATGACCATGATTATGACTGAAAAACGTTGGAATTTTCTTCAGGAAAATTGTCGAATTTTCCGACCGTTTTTCAACTAGATTTGTGTTCTATTCATTTGTTACAACAAAATCCAGCCCTAAAAACACAATTTTAGTGAAAAAAAGCAAAAAACTTAAATTCGGCAATGTAATCGTAAAAGAAAATTCATACAACCCGCGCGGAATCAGCTGTTAGCTGTAAAAGTTTACTGGCCTCCGTAGTACCTACATCATTTCCGGGAAAATATTTCACTATCAAAATATTAACAATACCAGTCTGAATTCATACTTTTCGTTTTTGCCAACCTGTCAATTACACGCTGTATACATAAATCGTACCTGTGAATATTTAACTATTGTAGTAAAATACTTAATGAAATAGATTCATGAATTCGTGTCTACCCAAAACATAAAAACGTAATTACTTTCAAATCGCTTAAGATATTCTCATGATTTGTTTTGTGTGAAAAGACTATGTTACTGCCCATAATCTTGCCTGTTACTTTTTTTTTATTTTATATTTTAGATACTAAAAAGTAATAATACGTCTAATTCGGCACAGCGCGCTCCTTGATAGGCGAGTCGTATTGCTCGGTGGACGTGTGTCGCGTTGCTTGAGCTCAGCGAAGAACACTCAAGCTATACCACCCAAATCACTCAAGGCCGTTGGCAGTTATCAGCGCCTTAAGTCATGTATATATATAAAACAGTACCGCGTGACTGATTTAATTGATCGATTTCTATAGAGAACATCTGAAATTTTAATCGATCGATTCCTATGGAGAATAACTGTTTTCAGGGTTCCGTACCTCAAAAGGAAAAACGGAACCCTTATAGGATCACTTTGTTGTCCGCCGTCAGTCACCGGACCATAAGTGGAGCCATCTGCTCATAGATGACGCCACTAGAAGTATGCAGTAGCGCCATCTATGATCATTTAGCGGAACCCTTAGGGCGCGAGGCATACTCGCACTTGTCCGGTTTTTTTTTGTTGTTGAAACAACTTTATTTATTTCCTTTATTCAATATTCACACATATTATTTATATTTTTAAATATTTCATTATGTATAAAATTAAATAAAAAAAAATAAAAAAAAAAACATTTAAAAACATAAAAAATAGAGCTCCACCAGTATGGGGAGCAGGGTCCAAGCTACCGGTGGTTAGGGCTCCAGAGACAGGAACCTCCTCACAATGCGAGCCGTATCAAGGAGAACTGCCTTCTGTATCAGGCCCTTGACCCAGCCACCTAACGAGAGCCTCATGAGATGTTATTATTTATTTTATTATTATTATTTCTATTATTTATTTTAGCTTACTCGTCATAAGCCGTCAGATGTTTGAAGTCGGCGTCACATCTCCGGCAGGTGTACGGCTTAGATTTGCTCTTGTGGTATTTGTGATGGGACGTGGTCTCCTCGTGCGAGCGGAACCAGAGACCACAGGGGTTGCACGCCAACCTGTGGTGATGAAATAAGAGATACGATTTAGGGCCAAGTTCACCGACAAGATAACAGTTCGTTAAATTGAAAACGGCCTGAATGAAAACATGACTTTGGCCTTTAGAAAAGTCTTGCTTCGAAGTCTTAAGCGAAGTGTCCACTAGCAATAATATTTGCGGAAGTTGACTTGCGCAAGCGACTTCTCGAACGACTTCTCGAACAACAAGTCAACTTGCGCGAGCGTTTACACGTTGGAAGTCGCTTGCGCTAGTGGACACTTCGCTTTATAAGGGACTAGAACATGGTTGCAAAATGTGACATATTTTATGTTGATACGGTTTTACGGTTTTGTTTATATAGAATTAGGTTAAGTTTTGTTCTTAATTAAAATATAATTATATTCTGATAGTTTTTTTATTGAATCTTAGAAAACATTTATGTAATTTAGATAGTACTTGAGATACCTACCTGAGATATAGGTTTATCCTGGTTCAGGTAGCATCCAATTATAATATATCCCTAGTTTAGGCCCATATTATGTTGTATACAGGGTGGCAGGTTAAACAGTGGAAATATTTTAAGGGGTCATTGTACTCATCATTATGAACAACTTTTACAATGGGACCAATACTTAAATCGCGAAAAAAAATCAGCTGTTCCATACATTTTGTTGAGTTATGTGAACATAAATGTATGGAACAGCTGATTTTTTTTTCGCGATTTGAGGGTTGGTCCCATAGTAAAAGTTGTTCATAATGATGAGTACAATGACCCCTTAAAATATTTCCACTGTCTAACCTGCCACCCTGTATATTTATGTATCTATTCTACACCAACACGCCGCGTTATATCACCCCGAGAATTGCCAATTTGTTTGCGAACGTTCGAGGGAGAATCTCACCGTAATATTTTGCATGAAACTCACCTGGGATTAGTGAAACTAACGCCATGTATCCTCATATGGCTCATATTAGCGCACACGGCGCATTTATACGCGGGAGGCGGTGAAACCGGCCGTTTCGGGGTATTTTTAACCGACTTCAAAAAAGGAGGTTCTGTATTCGTCCCGTATGTATTTATGTTTGTATGTGCGCGATTTTCTCAAAAACTACTGATTCGATTTGGATGGGGTTTCACTAACGTAATCTACATACTTTCAGGAAGGTTTTAGTATATAATACATTATGTAATCATTCCTATGTACAAAGTTATATGCATAAATGTACACACTCCGTAGAAGATTTACTGTTGAACGAATTCGTGAAAGTAATCTAACACGGCATAAAGAACTAAAAAGGGAAAAATAAAAAACTTTTTTAACAAAAAATAACCGACTTCAAAAATCCACTACAAAGAAAATAATAATTTTGGTTTCGGAAGTCGGTGGCAAAAAAAAGCAAACAAAAACCAAAGCCACCGACTTCCGAAACCAAAATTATTATTTTCTTTGTAGTGGATTTTTGAAGTCGGTTATTTTTTGTTAAAAAAGTTTTTTTGGTGTTATAGACAATTTCACATACGTCACATGTTTAAACGCGCATTCTCAATACATAATTTACTCGAAAGCGGCGTTGGTCACGCACCTTTGCGACATCTATTGACTTATTATTTTGAATTCTGTGGACCCACCAGATGTTGGTAGGCAGGCCCCGTCACCCTCTGCGGCCGTCACCCTACCACCTCAATCCGAACTCGCCGCCGTGTGGGCCTGTTCTAAATTGCCAATGTTGGCGAACGTTCGAGGGAGAATGTCACGGTGACATTCTCCTCCATAAAACTTACCTGGGGCTAGTGAAACTAACGCCACCAACCGGCCGTTTCGGGATAATTTAGACAATTTTACATACGTCACATTTTTAAACGAGCGCTATATGCATAATTTACTCGAAAGCGGCGGCAAGGTCACGCGCCTTTGCGAATTCGATTGACCAATTTTTAGATTTCTGTGGGCCTAGCAGGCCTCGTCGTCCTCTGTGCAAGTCACCCTCTGTGTCCGTCACCCTCAGTGTCCGTCACCCTCTGTGCCCGTCACCCTACGCCCACAGTTCTTTCCCTTCCCGCTCGCAGGCCGCACTTTAAAGCGTTCGGTCTGCATAACTTACCTGGGGCTAGTGAAACTAACGCCATGTATCCTCATATGGCTCATGTTAGCTTGCGGCGTCTTGAACGCCTGTCCGCACACGGCGCATTTATACGCGGGAGGCGGGGAAACCGGACGTTTCGGCGTAATTTTTGGTGTTTTAGACAATTTGACGGTGCGGGGCGGTGTTTTCGGCGACGATTTCGGCATGGGCGGCAATGATTTCTGCGTGTGTGGCGATGATTTCTGCGTGTGTGGCGATGATTTCTGCGTGTGTGACGATTTTACCGCTATCCTGTGGAGAGAAATTGTGAAATTATAAACACGGAACCTGTTTTTTAGGGTTGCGTACCTCAAAAGGAAAAACGGAACCCTTGTAGGATCACTTTGTTGTCCGTCTGTCTGAAGCGACGACGATAGATGGCGCCACTACAAACATAACGGGTGGAGGCATCTTGCTCATAGATGGCGCTATTGCATATTTTTAGTGGAATTTATTTTTATTTTAGTTTATTCTGATTGCTGGGTTGGATGAACTATCTGCATACATAACTAAGTTTATACGGGATTGTACTCGCACTTGCCCGGTTTTTGCTATGTGAAATATCGAATGGCGCGGTTTGGAGGTAAGACCGACTCGTATGCCATTACGGCAGACGGCATGACGCTCTCTTAGGCCGCGGCCGCACTGCTACGGCGATAGCGACGCGACGGCGAATTCGTGAAAACATATTCATACAAACATTATGTCGGTGGCCGCACTGCAGAAACGACAAGCGACATTTATTTGTTTACTAAATCACCGTCGCGTAGCTGTCGCCGTACCAGTGCGGCCGCGGCCTTAAGCCGTCATGCCCCCTCTCCGCCGGCCCTCCCTTGTGTGTGCGTTTCGATGTTTCACATCTGCCAGGCGTCTCATTTGTTTTTCGCGGATGTTGCTTATCTAACGCCTGCATAAAGTGTACGGTTAACGTACAGGCAAGTAATTAATTAATTTTATGTACGGCTCAGGGGTCGTAAATTGATACCGCTGACCCGGACAAAAAGGCTAAGGAAGGAACACGGGTGGGTTTTAGTCAGTAAGAGTCTGACACTCCCTTCCGCTCCGCCCAGAGCGGGAGGGGTCATTTGATGATTTCCCATCCTCAAAAAAAAAAAAAAAAAAAAGGCTCGTAAATTATAGTTGAGTTGACGAAAACCACGGACTTCACTATACCAAGTTTATTCGTAATAGTTACAAGTTAAGTTATGAAATGAAATGAAATGATGATGATATTTTATTCTGTAAACAGGTTACAGGTAACACTTTTACACGTCAAATATTGTTTTGATATTTAAGCTAGATGAGGTCGGTGTTTCCTATCTGACTACCTTTGAGAAGAAACACCGAAACAAACTCAAAAGTCAGTCTCTTTTAAAGTCCAGACAAATTAAAATGAAACTATGCAAGGACCATGCAGGTTAGTCTGGAATGGCCTTTAAAGGAAAGAGCCATACAGATTTGAGTGGACCTGACCTGACTGTGCACGCATGTGCCGAGTATCGTGGTAGCTCAACCCTGACTTAGGGAGCTCAACGACCCAGCGAACATTACTATCAGAAAGGACATTTGGGTAGTTGTAGTATGTTGGATGCTAATCCACGGTTTCATCGCTGTTGCAGCTATTGGTCAACTAACTCTCATAATGGCGAGAAATGAATATAAATTGGACGTAGTTATGCAAACTAGAACCAACCCACAAAAAGGTACTTTAGATATAATTAGATTTTTGTTTCTGAAGTGTGTAGAAACAAATAGGTAAGTTATTTGAGATAAACAACTTTACAAGGTTAAGGTTAGTTTTGATGACGATATAAGACAATACATTATTCGGATTTTAGTTAGATTTTAATATCTATTTTTTATCAAAAACCTGACGGTTCCTTATTGCAAAATTACTGTTTTGTGGGTTGGTTCTGTATTGCCATATGTTTTGGTTTAGCTTGGTTCTGTTTTGCGTAACGAAAAAGCTTAAGATCTATAGGTACTATGCCACATGGGTCTGTAATTTTTTTAAAAAGTGACTCAATCTAGGCTTGGTATCCTTGGCAGCTTTCAATAATATGAGTAAAGAGTGTCTCAAGCAGCTTGGATCTTTTTTGAATACATGAAAGTTGATTCGTAGATTCTGTTGGTACCAATAACTCAATTTCACCAGTTTTGTGGGTTGGTTCTATTTTGCATAACTACGTCCAATTAATCGCGAAAACTAGGTCGCAGTGCTAGCAATTTAATTGTCTGTACGTTAACCGTACATAAAGTATAGAAAATGGCATAGTACATTACATACTTGACTTTTTTGGAAGGCGGCTCCGACTTGCTTGGCTCTTTATCCCTCGGTCGCTTCAGACGCGGGGTCAACAGTGAACTATCTTCTGTCTGTCAACAATAAAAATAACATCTTTACTATTATAAAATTGTAAAATAGCCGTGTCTGCCGGCCTAGCATGGCCACGATAGAAACGGGTTTTGTCTACATAGAAATAGACAAAGTGACAGATTTCATTCATAAAACGTAGAAATGTTTCTACAATCTGTCACTTTGTCTATTTCTACGTAGACAAAACCCGTTTCTATCGTGGTCATGCTAGGCCGGCTGGGGGTCTACTCTGTAAGTCCGTCAACGAAAATACGGGCCCGTCCGATAGTACAATAGACATAAGATTCCGTCAAAACAAGTGTCAAATTAAATTTTTCGGACGGATAAAAACACATCGGGAGTAGGGACAACTGTCAAATCGTGCTATCATTCATTCTTAGTTCGGGCCCCGAACTAATCTTAAGTCCGTAGGTGATACGGAGTAAGAAACGCCCGTAACTAAGGTCGAAACTACGGATTTCGTGCTTAGAGAGTAGACCCCCTGTACATTGAAGATATTCCAGAAAAAATAATCGGGATAAGGTACTGGGACGTAACCATGCCCGAAAATATTTTTTTTTGATTTTTTGTCTGTTTGTTTGTGCGCGTATCACGCAAAAAGTACTGAACGGATTTTGATGTGGTTTTCACAGTTCGATAGCTTGGGGTCCAACTTAAAATCTAAGACACGTTTTAACTAATTCCGGTGGGATAAACTAGAGATACAGCTTGACCTCTTGGTAGTACTAGCCACCCTACACTACGGAGGTCATTTAAACTGGTCACGTCATTGTAGTCCACGCGGACGAAGTCGCGGGCAAAAGTCTAGTCTTTACTATACTCAGAGGCACAATTAACCGGCCACCTATGTTTAGTGTCACCACGTTTGCTTTCGAAATCGTAAAAATGCTTCGGGAACACAAATCAGAAAAGCAGTGAGAGTAATAAGTGTTTAATTTATTGCTATAGTAGCTATTTATGAAGTAACATTCATCAAGATATGCTTTATTTAACTTAAACAAACGTGGTGACACTAAACATAGCATAAGCATAGCATAATCAGCCTATAATGTTCCCACTGTTGAAAGAAAGAAAGAAAGAAAAAACATTTATTTGGCACAACAGATAGACACACAGACAAAAAATAAAAAAAAAATAAAAAAATTACAAGGTCTTAAAATTAAAGTAGCTGCTGTGTGCCTAGCGGCTTTGCCAAATAGGTCCAGTTCAGCATAAATGCCAGACCACTAGTGCCTGGCGCTGGTTTTCAACTGGACCTAGTTGTGAGTTGGACGTATCGGATGTAAACCAGTTCGAACATAGTACCTAATAGATAGATAGATATAAACTATAATAAATAGATATTTCTGTTAATTAATATATATATATATAAGTGCATGTGTTAATTTTAATACAAGGTGAGTGTTAATAGCATAGAAATACAGAGCGCAAAATAAAATAATTAAATTAGCATTAAAGAAAAGAAAACATACCCATTTCGCAACAATAAAACAAATATGAATATGAATGCCTACCGTATTACGTTGTCACACTGTTAGAATAGGAGTTTACAAAAAATAAATTAAATATAAGACTATATAGATACAGATAAAAGTGTTAAAACCTGTTCCCAGCAAGACGGACGTAAGTCGTAACCGGCGAACAAGGAATACAGCTGTAGGTATCGGTAGGCATTGTACCTAATCTGATTTGTCTTGTTCAGTGCGCGGCACACCGTTGAACATGGCGGTTCGGTATTAAAATGCTGGGACACAGGCCTCCTCTGTGAGAGGGAGTGGGCCGTAGTCCACCACGCGGGCCCAGTGCGGGTTGGTGGACGTCACATGTCTTCGAATTTTTGGTTCTAGGACATGCCGGTTTCCTCACGATGTTTTCCTTCACCGTTAAAGCAAGTGATAATTAATTTCTAATACGCACATGACTACGAAAAGTCAGCGGTGCGTGCCTCGGGATCGAACGCGAACCATTCGCCGTGGGAGGCACATGGTTAATCCACTAGGCTATCACTGCACTAAACATAGGTGGTCGGTTAATTGTGCCTCTGAGTATATAATATTATAAATGTGAAAGTTTGGATGGATGGATGGATGGATGGATGGATGGATGTTTGTTACTTGGCTGTTGTTACGGGTAAACGGAACTGGATGTCTGACACAGAGATAGATTGTAATCTGGATTAGCACGTAGGCTACTTTTTATCCCGGAAAACGAGGGCGAAGCCGCGGGCGAAAGCTAGTTCAAATATTCAAATGATCTTTAACGCAAATGAGGGGCTCGTGGCTAAATGACAGCCGCGCTGATCGATCGATCTGCGAGGTTAAGCTGCGCTTGCCGCGGTCAGTCCTTGGATGGGTGACCGTTCTTTACACATCGAGACCCCTCCGTGCCTCGGAGAGCACGTTAAGCAGTCGGTCCCGGTTGTCATAGGAATATCTTTGACAATCGTTACGGGTAGTCAGAAGCCCTAAAGTCTGACAGCTGGTCTAACATTCGAATACCGGTATTACCCATTAATTGGGTTGTGGAGGTCAGATGGCAGTCGCTCCACGTAAAATATTGATATTCAGCCGAAACTAGTTAGACTGGATGCCGACCCCAATATAATTTGGGAAAAAGGCTAGGCAGATGATGATGATGATCTTTAACGCAAAAATATTGACGCATCAACGGAGCATGATTTGTTGCATAGAGATAATTTATGGGTCGGAAAATGATATAGGTAGCAGTGGCGAAGGGTCCGTTTTTGTAAGAGGTAAGCTACAAATGCTTACCTGGCCACGAAAAGCTACTTAATAAAAGTAGGCAATACTGCCTGTGCTATTTTTCAAAGGGAAGCCGGTAGGAATCGTATTGTATGGACCCTTCGCCACTGATAGGTAGGCTACTTTTTAACCGACTTCAAAAAAGGAGTTTCTGTATTCGTCCCGTATGTATGTATAGATAAACTACGATAACATGGCACGCCCCTCCACTTGACACTACAAGTAAAAATGTCACTTTAATAATGTCTTAGGTTTTCGCGATTATTACACATTATAATAAAACAAGTTTAAACGGATTAATCGCGTATATTACAGAGTTTTCCTGACGTTTCGAACACTTTGCAGCGTTCGTGGTCGCAGGACGACTGAGGTGGTAGGCGTCATGACAGCTAATTTATAGAAAAATTATTCTCGATCTACCCGCACAATCGATTCAATCGATATTATTCGAATCGTACTTGTTTCGATGCACACAATAATCGCTCACGGTGTCTCGATGTTTTGTAGTCCGGTGTGAAGTTTGGGACTTGATTATTTTAAGAACTGGATTCCAAACAGGTGGTAATTGCCAACCATCCTCTCTATTGAAATTAGGATGTTTTTTAATTTCAATAGCCTCGCGAAGCATTCTAGGTACATATCGGTTCTCCTTTGCGAGGATTTGAGGTTGATCAAAACGTAGGAAATGGTTGGGTTTGCCTAGGGCATGCTCACACACTGCAGACTTTGTAGAGCGCACGTTTTTGACGTCAGCTATGTGTTCTTTAACTCTAGTGGCTATACTGCGCTTTGTTTGCCCTATGTATGATAGCCCACAATCACAGTCAATCTTGTAGACCCCTGCATCTTGTAAAGGAATATGATACTTCACAGGTCTAAGAAATTGGCTAATCTTTCTATGTGGCTTGAAGTAGGTTTTTATAGAAGCACGCTTCAAGATATGACTAATTTTGTCAGTGACCCCTCTTATAAAGGGTAGAACAGCAGGTCGACGATCAACTGAGATGGGCTTCGGGCGGCTTTTGCGACGGGGATGTGGAGCACGTAAATTGTTCTGTTTCAGAACTTGCTTCACATGATGAAGTTCCCCTGCCAGATGGTTGGCGTCGCAGATGCCATGTGCTCTCTGTAACAAAGATTTAGCCACAGTAGCTAACTGACTAGGATGGTGGTGAGATTCACCGTTAAGGTACCTATCTGTATGGGTAGGCTTTCTGTACACTGTATGACTAACAGAATGATCGGGATTATGAATAAGTCGTATATCAAGGAAGGCTAAGGACTTGTTATTTTCTAATTCCATAGTGAACTGAATTTTACTGTGTATGGAATTTAGATGATCTAAGAATGCAGGGACCCTATTGTGAGGCAGGGCAGTGAAAGTGTCATCAACGTATCTTTTAAAAATCTTTGGTATAACCGGGGCCGATAGGAGTGCTCCTCTTTCAAACTCCTCCATGAAGATGTCGGCCACCACAGGGGAAACTGGTGAACCCATGGCTACACCGTCGATTTGAAGATAGAACTCATTGTCCCACAATAGGTAGCCGCTGGTGAGGCAATGTTCTAGCAACTCTGCATATTGTAAAGGCATGTCTTGATCACTTAACCGCTTTTTTACGACTTCCAAGCAGTCCTTAACCGGTAAGTTAGTGAATAAGGACTGTACATCGAAACTAACCATCACCTCATCTTCAGCCAGTGTTAGGTCTTTTATTTGGCTGACGAAATGATAAGAATCCTTCACATATGTGTTAGACTTTCCACGAAGTTGTGAGAGTATCTTCGCTAGATGTTGTGCCAGTTTGTAAGTTGGTGTGTCAATCTGGCTTACTATTGGTCGTAAAGGAGCATTTTCTTTGTGTATTTTTGGCAGCCCATACAGTTTTGGTGGTTTCGCGCATGATGGTACAAGTAATTTAACGTCCAATTCTAAGGTGTCGGAGTATTTAGATATTAAATCAGAAGTTTTCTTCAGAATTTTATTAGTTGGGTCTTTGTTAACCTTTTTGTAAGTATTTTCATCCGACAAAAGGTCTCGAATTTTCTGATTATAATCGGACGTGTCCATTATAACTGTCGCATTACCCTTGTCCGCACGAAGAATAGTTAGGTCTGGGTCTTTACTAACGTTTTTAAGAGCGAGGTACTCGTCACGTGAAAGATTTGGTTTAGGTGGTTTGCTACGACGCAGTACAGCGGAGATATCCTGACGATTCGCTTCCAAATCATCTTTTTTCACGTTATTTTTTATAAGACAGTCCTCGACATTGCATATTATATCTTCGTACGGGATTTTTTTAGGTGCTAGCGCGAAATTTAGGCCCTTTTTTAGGACATTAACGGTGTTTTTGTCCAGAGATTTTGTAGAAAGATTTACAACCGGATCAATAATATTCGATTGTGACATTTGCTCGGAAGCATGTTTATAGCTCGTATTTTTGGTGTTTTGGTTTTGGCCACACAGTTTTTCATACTTTTTAATTTGTCTTTGTGTGTATTCATTGAATTTCGTGGTGGCCCTTTTACTATTGATAGTTAAGCATTTGGAATAGTCGGATGTAGATAGTTTGTTCTGCAATTCTCTGGACAAAATCTCAATTTCATTACTAATTTTGTGGGCATCTGTACGGTGTTGGCGGATAAGATTTTTCAATAATTTTAGGCTTGCCTGATGTAGAATGCTTGCGCTTCCAAGTATGTCCTTTTTAGGAGATATTCTTACACATACTGGAATGATGTTGTTATCCCGGCATCTCTTCAAGAAATTTAATGATGCGAGTAACCGGGCGCGCTGAGTCATACGGCACTCCACCTGGCGCACTTTATCGGCGAATTCCAGTCCGTACTGGTTCACATAATAATGTCTTAGGTTTTCGCGATTATTACACATTATAATAAAACAAGTTTAAACGGATTAATCGCGTATATTACAGAGTTTTCCTGACGTTTCGAACACTTTGCAGCGTTCGTGGTCGCAGGACGACTGAGGTGGTAGGCGTCATGACAGCTAATTTATAGAAAAATTATTCTCGATCTACCCGCACAATCTATTCTATTACTATCTATTGACTAACAGAATGATCGGGATTATGAATAAGTCGTATATCAAGGAAGGCTAAGGACTTGTTATTTTCTAATTCCATAGTGAACTGAATAGTAGAAGTAATAGTGAATAGAAAGTATAGCCACTAGAGTTAAAGAACACATAGCTGACGTCAAAAACGTGCGCTCTACAAAGTCTGCAGTGTGTGAGCATGCCCTAGGCAAACCCAACCATTTCCTACGTTTTGATCAACCTCAAATCCTCGCAAAGGAGAACCGATATGTACCTAGAATGCTTCGCGAGGCTATTGAAATTAAAAAACATCCTAATTTCAATAGAGAGGATGGTTGGCAATTACCACCTGTTTGGAATCCAGTTCTTAAAATAATCAAGTCCCAAACTTCACACCGGACTACAAAACATCGAGACACCGTGAGCGATTATTGTGTGCATCGAAACAAGTACGATTCGAATAATATCGATTGAATCGATTGTGCGGGTAGATCGAGAATAATTTTTCTATAAATTAGCTGTCATGACGCCTACCACCTCAGTCGTCCTGCGACCACGAACGCTGCAAAGTGTTCGAAACGTCAGGAAAACTCTGTAATATACGCGATTAATCCGTTTAAACTTGTTTTATTATAATGTGTAATAATCGCGAAAACCTAAGACATTATTATGTGAACCAGTACGGACTGGAATTCGCCGATAAAGTGCGCCAGGTGGAGTGCCGTATGACTCAGCGCGCCCGGTTACTCGCATCATTAAATTTCTTGAAGAGATGCCGGGATAACAACATCATTCCAGTATGTGTAAGAATATCTCCTAAAAAGGACATACTTGGAAGCGCAAGCATTCTACATCAGGCAAGCCTAAAATTATTGAAAAATCTTATCCGCCAACACCGTACAGATGCCCACAAAATTAGTAATGAAATTGAGATTTTGTCCAGAGAATTGCAGAACAAACTATCTACATCCGACTATTCCAAATGCTTAACTATCAATAGTAAAAGGGCCACCACGAAATTCAATGAATACACACAAAGACAAATTAAAAAGTATGAAAAACTGTGTGGCCAAAACCAAAACACCAAAAATACGAGCTATAAACATGCTTCCGAGCAAATGTCACAATCGAATATTATTGATCCGGTTGTAAATCTTTCTACAAAATCTCTGGACAAAAACACCGTTAATGTCCTAAAAAAGGGCCTAAATTTCGCGCTAGCACCTAAAAAAATCCCGTACGAAGATATAATATGCAATGTCGAGGACTGTCTTATAAAAAATAACGTGAAAAAAGATGATTTGGAAGCGAATCGTCAGGATATCTCCGCTGTACTGCGTCGTAGCAAACCACCTAAACCAAATCTTTCACGTGACGAGTACCTCGCTCTTAAAAACGTTAGTAAAGACCCAGACCTAACTATTCTTCGTGCGGACAAGGGTAATGCGACAGTTATAATGGACACGTCCGATTATAATCAGAAAATTCGAGACCTTTTGTCGGATGAAAATACTTACAAAAAGGTTAACAAAGACCCAACTAATAAAATTCTGAAGAAAACTTCTGATTTAATATCTAAATACTCCGACACCTTAGAATTGGACGTTAAATTACTTGTACCATCATGCGCGAAACCACCAAAACTGTATGGGCTGCCAAAAATACACAAAGAAAATGCTCCTTTACGACCAATAGTAAGCCAGATTGACACACCAACTTACAAACTGGCACAACATCTAGCGAAGATACTCTCACAACTTCGTGGAAAGTCTAACACATATGTGAAGGATTCTTATCATTTCGTCAGCCAAATAAAAGACCTAACACTGGCTGAAGATGAGGTGATGGTTAGTTTCGATGTACAGTCCTTATTCACTAACTTACCGGTTAAGGACTGCTTGGAAGTCGTAAAAAAGCGGTTAAGTGATCAAGACATGCCTTTACAATATGCAGAGTTGCTAGAACATTGCCTCACCAGCGGCTACCTATTGTGGGACAATGAGTTCTATCTTCAAATCGACGGTGTAGCCATGGGTTCACCAGTTTCCCCTGTGGTGGCCGACATCTTCATGGAGGAGTTTGAAAGAGGAGCACTCCTATCGGCCCCGGTTATACCAGAGATTTTTAAAAGATACGTTGATGACACTTTCACTGCCCTGCCTCACAATAGGGTCCCTGCATTCTTAGATCATCTAAATTCCATACACAGTAAAATTCAGTTCACTATGGAATTAGAAAATAACAAGTCCTTAGCCTTCCTTGATATACGACTTATTCATAATCCCGATCATTCTGTTAGTCATACAGTGTACAGAAAGCCTACCCATACAGATAGGTACCTTAACGGTGAATCTCACCACCATCCTAGTCAGTTAGCTACTGTGGCTAAATCTTTGTTACAGAGAGCACATGGCATCTGCGACGCCAACCATCTGGCAGGGGAACTTCATCATGTGAAGCAAGTTCTGAAACAGAACAATTTACGTGCTCCACATCCCCGTCGCAAAAGCCGCCCGAAGCCCATCTCAGTTGATCGTCGACCTGCTGTTCTACCCTTTATAAGAGGGGTCACTGACAAAATTAGTCATATCTTGAAGCGTGCTTCTATAAAAACCTACTTCAAGCCACATAGAAAGATTAGCCAATTTCTTAGACCTGTGAAGTATCATATTCCTTTACAAGATGCAGGGGTCTACAAGATTGACTGTGATTGTGGGCTATCATACATAGGGCAAACAAAGCGCAGTATAGCCACTAGAGTTAAAGAACACATAGCTGACGTCAAAAACGTGCGCTCTACAAAGTCTGCAGTGTGTGAGCATGCCCTAGGCAAACCCAACCATTTCCTACGTTTTGATCAACCTCAAATCCTCGCAAAGGAGAACCGATATGTACCTAGAATGCTTCGCGAGGCTATTGAAATTAAAAAACATCCTAATTTCAATAGAGAGGATGGTTGGCAATTACCACCTGTTTGGAATCCAGTTCTTAAAATAATCAAGTCCCAAACTTCACACCGGACTACAAAACATCGAGACACCGTGAGCGATTATTGTGTGCATCGAAACAAGTACGATTCGAATAATATCGATTGAATCGATTGTGCGGGTAGATCGAGAATAATTTTTCTATAAATTAGCTGTCATGACGCCTACCACCTCAGTCGTCCTGCGACCACGAACGCTGCAAAGTGTTCGAAACGTCAGGAAAACTCTGTAATATACGCGATTAATCCGTTTAAACTTGTTTTATTATAATGTCACTTTAACTTGCAGTGTCAACTGGAGGGGCGTGCCATGTTATCGTAGTTTATCTATATGTATGTAAGTATGTATGTATGTAAGTATGTATGTATGTATGTATGTTTGTATGTGCGCGATTTTCTCAAAAACTACAGATTCGATTTGGATGGGGTTTTCACTAACGTAATCTACATACTTTCAGGAAGGTTTTAGTATATAATACATTATGTAATCATTCCTATGTACAAAGTTATAGGCATAAATGTACACACTCCGTAGAAGATTTACTGTTGAACGAATGCGTGAAAGTAATCTAACACGGGATAAAGAACTAAAAAGGGAAAAATAAAAAACTTTTTTAACAAAAAATAACCGACTTCAAAAATCCACTACAAAGAAAATAATAATTTTGGTTTCGGAAGTCGGTGGCAAAAAAAAGGAAACAAAAACCAAAGCCACCGACTTCCGAAACCAAAATTATTATTTTTATCCCAGTAGTACATTCCCGTGGGATAATTTGCAACCTCCACGCTAGCTACAGACAAAATCTAGTAATGTAGTATGTGAAAATACCTTCGAGTCCTTCTTCAATATCGATTTGGGAGTCACTTTGGGTGATTTTGATTTGTCCTGTAATTAATTAAAGGAATTTCTAAATAGTATAAACCAAATTCAAAGTCAAGTTACTCATATAATAGGCTAGTTGCACTGTAGGTATAATAGGCTAGTGTATTGGATCGTTCGATTCCCTCCAAAATGGTTGAGGTGCTGATGCGCGTGTCATGTTCGTGAACGGGTGCTGTCAGTTGGTACTGGTCATCTCCTAACTGTCTAAGTAAACAATATTTACATGGGCCAATAATGATACTTAAATTATTACTTTTTATGTTTTTTTTTTATTTTGTTTACAATATGACATGAAACTTTGACATGAAATGTTTTCTTTTGAAATAATTATACTTATACATAATGACATTCAATGTGACATTACTATTTTATTTATAATTGTAAATATGAGTACTATGTGGGTGTTTGCGTGTGGTGTTTGGCTGGTGTGTGAGGGCGAAGACCGGGAAGATTTCTATGAATTTATTTTTATTTTAACGTCTAGAAAAATCCTTTTATTGACTATAAGTACAAGTTACAATAAAGCGAATATTGCAGTAGGAGAGAATTAGGTTGAAGAAGCTTCCAGCGCGCCTGCGCATGTCTTTTATATGTTTTCTGAAGCGCCATCTATCCATCCTTGAACAAACGAAGACATCGACGATGCCGCGAAGTATGAGCTGCATTGCATCACGCTGTCTTCATGGTGGTTGCCCATATTACGTAGGTATGCCAATAGAGGGCGCTGACAGTGGGTTATTATGTTACAGTCCCAGATCTGAAGTTCAGTCTGACAGTTTGAGTACTTTATGGGGCCTACCCAAATGTCCTTTCCTGATGGTAATGTTCGTCGAGTCGTTGAGCTCCCTAAGTCTGGGTTGAGCTACTACGATACTCGGCACATGCGTGCACAATAAGGATAGGTCCACTCAAATCTGTATGGCTCTTTCCTCTAAAGGCCATTCCAGATAACCTGCATGGTTCTTACATAGTTTCATTTTTTATTGTCTGGACTTTAAAAGAGACCTTGACCTTTGAGTTTGTTTCGGTGTTTCTTCTCAAAGGTAGTCAGATAGGAAACACCGACCTCATCTAGTTTTAAAAGAAAAACTCAATTGACTTGTAAAAGTGTTATTAGTAACCTATTTACAGAATAAATGATTTCAATTAGTTGCACTGTGTGACAAAAACAATGTAACCATGATATTGTAATGAGTTGATTTAAAAGAGTAATCATGGAGTTTCTTGCCCGTTCTTCTCCATAGGAATCTACGCTTTGGAATGGGCATCTAGCTTCATCATTACGACTGACAGACTCCTTGACAATTCAAAAGTACCTGTAATTGGTCTTATTGAAATAAATGCTTTGACTTTGACTTTTGTAGTATATTTCATTTAAAAAATACCTCATTTTTATAGTTTTTGCTCTATTCTAGCATCTATTCTTTTTTAAATGAATTTTCAAAATAATATTTTTTTACTTGCATTCAATATCGCCAAAACACTATTCTCTATGTCACTTACATTTAGAGTAAATGATATTTATTTTGTAAATAGGTTAAAAATAACACTTTTACACGTCAAAACATTTTTTTAAGCTAGATGAGTTCGGTGTTTCCTATATGACTACCTTTGAGAAGAAACACCGAAACAAACTCAAAGGTTGATGTCTCTTTTAAAGTCCAGACAATCAAGATAAATTGTGTAAGAACCATGCAGTGCCTGTGTCACTACTATTGTGAACAGTCAGTCTTTCTCATACGAAATCCGCGAGTTTACAAATGTGCTGACGTCACTCACGTCACACAAACGGACAACATGGCGGTACAGCGTTTTCGTGCGTTCATAAATAGCCAATTTTTAAAGTATCAATTTATTGTTTTTTACGACTTCATAAAATAAATGAACAATTTTTATCAACATAAATGCGTTTATGGTACAGCTTGAAACACACTTCATAATCAATGCAACTAGCCTATTATTACGACGCGCCTCTTCTCAGTGTTGCCAACTATTCGGCCGCGCGGTGGTCAGTTTCGTCGCGCGCCTGATTGGCCAACTTGATCGGTCACCCTCGCTGCAGTTGGTCACTTTGCTCCGTACTCTGGTTAAGGTGCCGTAAAACGGGCTAGTTCTTTGACAATTTCTTGCTGCAATTGTATAGCCGCGAGTTGATATCTATATCGTGTAACTCAGTAGAACATGTAGCATCATTTAATTTCATTGCAATATCGCCGGGCTACACTGCAAGACTGCGGCTATTGTTCTACTGAGTTTCACGATATAGATCTTAACTTAGCATAAGCATAGCATAATCGGCCTATAATGTTCCCACTGCTGGGACACAGGCCTCCTCTGTGAGAGGGAGTGGGCCGTAGTCCACCACGCGGGCCCAGTGCGGGTTGGTGGACGTCACATGTCTTCGAATTTTTGGTTCTTGGACATGCCGGTTTCCTCACGATGTTTTCCTTCACCGTTAAAGCAAGTGATAATTAATTTCTAATACGCACATGACTTCGAAAAGTCAGCGGAGCGTGCTTCGGGATCGAACTCGAACCATTCGCCGTGGGAGGCACATGGTTAATCCACTAGGCTATCACTGCACATGATCTTAACTTACTGCTATACAATTGCAGCAAGAAATTGACAAAAACTAGCCCGTTTAACCGTACCTTTACATCAAGCCGGCGCTTTCTGATTTATGTAGTTACATAAAAATTATTATTGTTTACCTGCAACCGACTGAGTGATATGTTGTCTTCTTTAGGGTTCAATCGGTGTCTTGTGATCCGCGGCGGCGTGGGGGAGCGTCTGCCCTTGAAGCGGCTGGGGCGGATGGGCGTCAGTATCTTCTTCTCGAGCTGGTGGGAGAAAGAAAGAAATAAATTGATAACCCTAACTAACACTAAATTATTATATCGGTTATTCTCAGGAGCCCCATTATCCGGTTGATTTCGGTGACACATTTTTTAGGGTTCCGTACCTCAAAAGGAAAAACGGAACCCTTATAGGATCACTTTGTTGTCCGCCGTCAGTCACCGGACCATAAGTGGAGCCATCTGCTTATAGATGGCGACATTGGAAGTATGCAGTAGCGCCATCTATGATCATATTTCGGAACCCTTAGGGCGCGAGGCATACTCGCACTTGTCCGGTTTTTTTCTGTTAATTAGGACATTTTAACAGGAAATATCGAATCTAGATTTAACTTAGACAGTATTGGTGGCAGAGGGTCAGATATTTCCTTTAAAATGTCTTAGTTAATTAGAAAAAAATGTGCCACCGAAATCAACCAAAGCATGGGACACCTGAGAATGACCCATATGCATGCTGTGGTCTCCTGTAAGTAAAGGAGTACACCTTAGTGATACTTTTGTCGTCCATAATTTATTTCGCATGATCTGTGCACATATTTTGAGGGGCTCGTGGCTAAATGACAGCTGCGCTGATCCATCGATCTGCGAGGTTAAGTTGCGCTTGCCGAAGTCAGTCCTTGGATGGGTGACTGTTCTTTACACATCGAGACCCCTCCGTGCCTCGGAGGGCACGTTAAACAGTCGGTCCCGGTTGTCATAGGAATGTCTTTGAAAATCGTTACGGGTAGTCATAAAGCCCAAAAGTCTGACAACTGGTCTAACATTCGAATACCGGTATTCCCTAATAATTGGGTTTGTGGAGGTCAGATGGCAATCGCTCCATGTAAAATATTGATATTCAGCCGCAACCAGTTAGACTGGAAGCCAACCCCAATCATGTTTGGGAAAAGGCTAGGCGGATGATGATGATGATGATCTGTGTACATCTTTTGTTGGAGATCCTAAATAAATAAATAAAATGAACACTTTGTAAACCAAACTGACACTAAACGAAATATGACGATGTTATCCTCCTAATATATTATAAATGCGAAAGTTTCTGAGGATGTATGGATGTATGGATGTTTGTTACTCTTTCATGTAAAAACTACTGAACGGATTTTGATGAAATTTTACAGTAGAATAGCTTATACATATGGCTTCTTTTCTAATGTTTGTTAGTTGTGTTAGTAAGTTGACTTCTTAATCTAGTGTTATTAAGGATAGCTATTATTTATTTTTTTCTGGGATGTGGATATATGATAAAATATGTTGATGTGGAAATAAAAGGCTTATTTATTTATTTTTATTATGGCTACTTTTTATCCCAAAAACGCAGGGGAAGCCGCGGGAGGAAGCTATAAAAATATTTAAATAATTACGCAAAATTCGAATTTACACGCGCGAAGCTACGGGCGGAAACTAGTAAAAAATAAACGGGATCTCAACGATCCTACCTTGACCTTTAACTCCGGTTCCTTCTTCACCTTGACCTTCGACGGCAGCTTCTTATGCTTCGCCAGGGGCTCCCCATCAGAGTCCTCAACGTACACCGGCTCCGTAAGACCCAGGATACATTCACCGGCGTCTGGCTGCAAATATAGGGGTAACATATAGCTGGAGCTCCACCTACCTACCAACACGCTGCGGATATCACCGTGAGAATTGCCTGTTTGTTTGCAAATGAGGGAGAATCGCACCGTGACATTCTCCCGCGAACGTTAGCAAACCAATAATTGGCATTATAAATGTATATTTTTGCGAATTTTAAACATGTTTAAGCCATGTTATGCTTATCTTAATGTTATTAAATATTTAAACATTCCAAAAACAATTGACACAGGCGGGACTTGAACCCGCGACCTCTGCCGAACCGTGGCTAGCACTCTCACCAACTGAGCTACTGTATCTTCGCCTGAATCAATTGAAATTTGGAATCCCTTCAATACGTCTCTTCCGAGCGTCAGCGACATCTATCGGAGAATAGAGGTCGCGGGTTCAAGTCCCGTCTGTGTCAATAGTTTTTGGAATGTTTAAATATTTAATAACATCAATAATTGGCAGTTGTCGCGGCTATATCACGAGGCATGTCGGTACAGAACAGGGATGGAAAATGTGATTTAAATCACGATTTAAATCAAATATGTCGTGATTTAAAATAGAGGGGCTCGTGGCTAAATGACAGCCGCACTGATCGATCGATCTGCGAGGTTAAGCTGCGCTTGCCGCGGTCAGTCCTTGGATAGGTGACCGTTCTTTACACATCGAGACCCCTCCGTGCCTCGGAGAACACGTTAAGCAGTCGGTCCCGGTTGTCACAGGAATATCTTTGACAGTCGTTATGGGTAGTCAGGAGCCCAAAAGTCTGACAACTGGTCTAACATCCGAATACCGGTATTTCCCAATAATTGGGTTGTGGAGGTCAGATGGCAGTCGCTCCATGTAAAATATTGATATTCAGCCACAACCAGTTAGACTGGAAGCCGACCCCAATCATGTTTGGGAAAAGGCTAGGCGGATGATGATGTCGTGATTTAAATCACCCAACCCTGGTACAAAATAAACAGGCAGGTGGTAGGTACACTCGACAACATTGACGGTTGACCACTTTTCACCCTTATGTTCTTAGTAATAAGGGCGAAAAGTGGTCGACCGTCAAAGTTGTCGAGTGTACAGCATGCACAGTAGCGAAGCCGGCTTAGCATGATCACAATAGAAACGGTTTTATCTACAGAAGAACAGACAAAGTGACAGATTGTAGAAAGATTTCTACCGTTTTATGCATACAACTAGCACCTTGCCCGCGACTTCGTCCGCGTGACCCACAGGAACCGTGCATTTTTTCGGGATAATAAGTAGTTTATAGCACTCAGGGATAATGTAGCTTTCTATTAGTGAAAGAATTCTCAAAATCGGATCATTAGTTCCGGAGATTACATACAAACTTACAAATTTTACCTCTTTACAATATTAGTATAGATCAGTGGTGGGCAAAGTACGGCCCGCATTAAATCCGGCCCGCCGACGGTCCTTTTGGGAACATTTGTGCAAGTGTGTAATGCTATAATGTTTTTATATGATTAAAAGTTTCAATACAAAATGCATTTTCCCTATAATTCTGGCCCTCCTCTGGAATTTCTTAAACTTTCTGGCCCCCCATTAAGAAAGTTTGCCCACCGCTAGTATAGATGAAGAGCAGAAATGTATCTATTCTTCAGTACACAAGTCTGGTATGCCAAGCGCGGGTCGCCACGTGCTCGGGCAGTAGAGATAACGAGTTGGATAAAAAAAACTTTGTCTATTCTTTGGTAGAATAGAGATAGAATTGGTCATGCTAAGCATGCAGGGAGGCCACAATTGCAATCAATCAGTTGGCCACCCTTGCGACAGGACACCCTTAACCAAGAAGTGAAGTGACTTACAGCTCCTCTGGGCATAGACTGGGGCGGCAGGCCAAGCCGTAGCCTGGTCCGCTTGTTGGTCTCCCTACACATCTCCAGGAACTCGTAGAAGTCGTTCACCTTATCCACACACAGCTCACAGATGAGGGGGGGCATCTTGTCATCTTGGTGGACCTGGAAAGGAGATCCAACATGATTATTACACCACTTGATTTTAATGAAAAATAAAAAGCGGGAAAATATTATTTTTTTTGTAATCCGGGTAGGCTCAACGCAAAAAATAGTTGGGAATCCCTGATCTAGTCTATCTCATACTAAAGCTGACTATTATTCATAGATAATCAGTGTGCATTTGGATAACCTATTTTGAGGGGCTAATAATGATGTGTAAGAAAATGAAACATTACAAGAAATATATCACATCTAGACGTATTCTGAAGACCTTAAATGTAAGTTACTGTAATTTTTAATAGTGGAGAATAGTTTAAATTCCGTTTTCTCCCCTACTTTCACTTATTTGTTTGACAACAAACAAAATATTTTTTACATTAAATTATGGTTAGGAAAGCTTGAATTAGGTTGTAAATGACTGATAATATATGCAAATTCAGAAATAAACAAGTAATAAAGTTCTAATTACCTCAATTTGGACGCATTCTCGCACCTTTTGCTTCAATTCCACATCGGAGTCATCCGAATCCACTACATTCTGTATTATCGGCATCTTGTAGCCAGCACCAGCTCCACACAGACGACATGCTCTGTATATCTCGTAAATCGTCTGCGTATCCTTCTTAGAATTCAGTATGCGATCCATTTTCGACATTGTAGCATTTCTTTGGAAATCACCAAAAACTATGACGACGATTGCCGCTTTTCCGCCATTAGAAATGATACCACACCGAGAAAATATGTAAAGCATAGCTAAAAATTAATTAAAAAAACAAACGTTTAGTCGATTTTAATCGACTCATCATCTGCCTGGCCTTTTCCCAAATTATATTGGGGTCGGCTTTCAGTTTCGGTTAGCTTGGTAGACGAATATACTGAGTAGTGTACTCGTCTACCAAGCGTAGTAATCGCAAAGAGCAGCGCTAGACCGGTCATTGGGGCGTTCTTTGAGGAAGGCCTATGGCTATGTCCATCAGCATCAGTGGGCGTGTTATGACGTTGCGCATGTTAAATGATGATAAAAAAGGTAAAAAATTGTCGAGTGGGGTCGGTATTTTTCAATTTTTGCCCCGCCTCGAAATAATTGAAGATCCGGGGCTGCACTGGCCAATTGACTCGGCAGAGGGGTTCGCCTGGCTTTAGACTCCATAGATAAATGGTCTAAGTTTATGTGAGCTCATCAAAGCACGATTTCATAGTCAAAGTACATCTCTATTTAGTTTGTTTCTATATCATCTATTCTTCTTCTACAAATCTATATTATCTGTGGTTTGTGTCAATGCGCAAGTCGTTTTGCATGGTGTTTACTCGAAGATTTTTTGCAGAAAAGTGCTAAATTATCCATTTTACTGTATCATTTCATCAAGAAAGTGTCGGCGTGTGCCGATTCGTCATTTTTTGTGTATTGTTCCTTGTAAGTATTGCGTTTGTCACTTGAAAACTACGTCTGCTTGTATAAACCTACAAATTTGAACAGTGTAACCGCCTTTCGGTTTGCACACATTTCTCATGTCATGACTGCATCATTTACTTTCTTTTCAATGATTTTGGAGGTATTTCTAGAAATACGTGCCCCCTATTTAGTTTATGCGTTGAAAAATATTTTTTTATAACCTTACACGACGCGACTTTTTGCGATTTCCCCAATAGATTTGGGCGACCTCCTCTACGATCTGCGTCCAATTTGGTCGCATAATACGTCATATTTTGGAAAGTAATAAATTCTGGTGTTATTTTTGTTACTTTAACAAAATTTATAAACACAAACATATTTGGCAAATTAAATTCTTGTATTTCTTCCTTGTTGTGGTGCGAAAATTGAATTTACCAACTTTAAAATTAAGGTTATAACCATCACTTTGTCTGTTTCTCCTTGACCTAATATGCAAAACAAATTCCTGTTCTCTGTTGATCCAGTTCTTTTCGCGCCTAAACTGCACTATTTATTCTATGAAACCACCCGACATAAAAAAATATTTACAATCTGAAAATTTATTTTATTACAGGTAGGTATCATTTAATTTCTAATTTTACCTTGAAGTTAAATAATTAATTTGGTGCCTTAGGTGCTTATTACACTTCCCTGGATTTAGTCATCCTAAATCCTTTCCTAATTAGTAAGCTAACTGATTTAGGGCAGATTTCACCAACGTCAGATAACATTTATCCAAGGAATAAAGTTAAGATTTGACAGATGTTCTATACAAAATCTGACAAATCTCAGCTTTATTCCTTGGATAAATGTTATCTGACATTGGTGAAATCAGGCCTTACTCAGTCAGCAAACTTACTTACTGCATACTTACACTTAACTGAATTTAGTCGCTCCTAAATTAAGATAACTAAAATCAGTCAAGTGTAATAAGCGCTTAACCTTAATTTTTACATACTCTTTAGTAAATGTAGCAAAACCTAAGACAGCCAATTGACCAAAACATGTAGCCATATACTGGCTGACTTCTTTATCGCTTTCATCCAGCGGAGCAGGGACTCCATCAAGGGAATACAACACAAGAAAAAACAACACAAAATGTTGGTATGGAGCAGCTGATTTTTTTGCAATACAATGGTTAGTCCCATAGTAAAAGTTGTTCATAATAATGAGTATAGTGGCTGCATCGCCGAATGAAAGCGATGAAAATGTATAAGCTAAATACAACACCTTAGTTATTTAGCAAACTAGTTCCTCGCAGTTTCACCCCCGTTGCTCGGCTCCTAAGGTAATATTATTCCTTAATAAATCTGGCTATCATTTACAAAAAATATTTTTCACATTACCCTCTTTATGAGGCAGTTGGGAAAAAAAACCTTGACCTACAATGTTCGTAAACATACCGATTGCTTATTCATAGAGATAGCATTCTATATACATATATTATCATGTAGGTATATAACTTTCTCAGAAACGATTGCACAATATTTACAAAACATTGTGCAATGATAATGATGCAATCAATTTCAGAAAGAGAACCTTTGTCTTTCTGCACTGGTTCCATTTTTAACCGACTTCCAAAAAGGAGGTTAAGCATCGATTGGTATTTTTTTTTTTGGGGTATGTGCTATACTTTTTCGTCTTCCATTCTTTTCTGCCAGTTGTCACCTCAGCCTTCATTCCCTTATCATTATACTTGCAATTAATATTTTTCCACTCTTTGGTATTTGGACGAATAGGCTGAATATTCGGCCGAAAACCAAAGAGGGCCGAATATTCTTTGCAAGTCTTTCATTCCTTTAATCCTTTGTCTCCTATCTCTTTAAATCTATACTATAAAAAAACTGTATGAAAGCTAATTATCTTTACATTGAATAGGTATATTCCTGAAAAACAGAAAAATGAGTATATTTCCATAATTCGGGGAGGCTCAACGCAAAAAAGTTTGGGAATCTCTGCCCTACAGAAATGTTTTCAAATTTTGTATGATAAATCATTTTGCTATGCAGTGATAGCCTAGTGGATTAACCATGTGCCTCCCACGGCGAATGGTTCGAGTTCGATCCCGAAGCACGCACCGCTGACTTTTCGAAGTCATGTGCGTATTAGAAATTAATTATCACTTGCTTTAACGGTGAAGTTTCCTTCACCGTTAAAGCAAGTGATAATTAATTCCTCATCGTGAGGAAACCGACATGTCCTAGAACCAAAAATTCGAAGACATGTGACGTCCACCAACCCGCACTGGGCCCGCGTGGTGGACTACGGCCCACTCCCTCTCACAGAGGAGGCCTGTGTCCCAGCAGCGGGAACATTATAGGCCGATTATGCTTATGCTTATGCTAATCATTTTGAAAAATACTTGTCAAAATATAAATTAATATTGTACTAGCACTTTTCCTGCGACTTCGTCCGCGTGGCCCACAGGAACATGTACGTTGGTAAATTTCGACAGAAATATCCGGGTTTTAATTAAGCTCATAAGTCCGGGGTTTCGAGCTTTTTGTCCTGGTTTATTGATTCTACAGATGGTAACCCTACTCATTAATGCCTAATTGTGTAACTCAATTTCTTTCGCCATGGCTTTCATTTTGACTGTTCAACAACATCCATTGCGACGTTGAGCTAGTTACGGGAGCACGGATTAACAATCATACGGCGTAATGAATGTCAAAAACAATGCCATGGTGATAGCAATTGAGTTACGCAATTAGGGTGCTGCTCATTATACAGTATACTTTTTTGGGTTCCGTACCCAAAGGGTAAAAACGGAACCTATTACTAAGACTCCGCTGTCAATCTGTCTGCCACCAGGCTGTATCTCTAATAACAAATACTAAAAACAATAAAATCAATATTTAAGGGGGGCTCCCATACAACAAACGTAATTTTTTTGCTGTTTTTAGGGTTCCGTACCAAAATGGTAAAAAAGGAACCCTTATGGTGCGACTTCGTCTGTCTGTCTGTCTGTCTGTCTGTCTGTCTGTCTGTCTGTCTGTCACACCTGTTTATTTCAGCAACTACTAATGCTATCGACTTGAAATTTGGAACAGTTATAAAAAATGCTTGTCCAACTATATTGCTAATGAAAAAAGTCAAAAAATATTTTTATTTTCATTGCAAAAGGGGCCGGAGTGGGGGTCCAAAATTTCAAAGTGAGGTTACTAGGTCAAGTGACATATCATATGAAAGGGCTTGATCTGCACATTTCAAAATATATTTTTATTTTATTTTATGTCTCAGAGTTTTTGACATATGATGAAAAATGTCCAAAAAAATACCATTCCCCCCCCCTTATCTCCGAAGTTTGCGGGGCGAAAAATCTGAAATAATTAGAGTTGATAGGAATTGACCCAAATATGGCACCAAAAATACAACGATGTTCCTAACTAGTACAGTTTTATCAAAATCATCAAAATTCCTTCACAAACAAACTTAGTTATGCGGTCCGGTTTTTTTCACTTTATACGTCCAAAAATGATACGGAACCCTCGGTGCGCGAGTACGACTCGCACTTGGCCGGTTTTTTTTTTCCTCGATCTTAATAAAGGTTTTATAACTTATAATATAGTTTCTAATGTTGTATAGATAACGTACGGAACCTTTCGTGCGCGAGTCCGACTCGCAGTTGGCCGGTTTTTGCACACTTCTCTTGATGTATTGCACAACATTATGCAATAAGGAAAACATACCAGTATAAATACCTTTCACAGCTATCAATTTGTTCAGTCCAACCGTATCTCTCATTGATGCTGGTTGTTTTACAAACAAGGCGTTGTATGAGGTTGAAATTATACACACACTATAATTCGACAATACACAACACAATAATTATAATAAAAAAAAATGTTAAAAAAAGTTTAAAAAAAACATGAATAGTGTCTAGTTTTTAAAATACCATAAATTTTAAATTGTTACAATAAACATCACTAGAAAATTTAAAAAACGTTTAAAAACATTATTAAAAAAAAAGTCATTGTTCAGTTTTTATATTAAACCATAACTTTAAATTGTTATGTGTACTACAAGTAAGTCTTCTTAATTCTTCATAGTATATTTATTATAGCATTATTATATTTATTTATTGTTAGAAACACATAATACTGTATATTTTATTTTATTTATCAAATACCCTCCTTTTGGGCTTCATGCAGTTCGAGTGCAGTGATAGCCTAGTGGATTAACCATGTGCCTCCCACGGCGAATGGTTCGAGTTCGATCCCGAGGCACGCACCGCTGACTTTTCGAAGTCATGTGCGTATTAGAAATTAATTATCACTTGCTTTAACAGTGAAGGAAAACATCGTGAGGAAACTGGCATGTCCTAGAACCAAAAATTCGAAGACATGTGACGTCCACCAACCCGCACTGGGCCCGCGTGGTGGACTACGGCCCACTCCCTCTCACAGAGGAGGCATGTTCCCAGCAGTGGGGACATTATAGGCCGATTATGCTTATGCTCCTTTTGGGCTTCGCCGCAGTCGGGTAAAAACACAAATAGGTCACCTGTATAAAACTTGATTCATCCTAAAATTAAATGTTAAACAGACTGTTCTCTTACCCCCTCACTTAAAGACGATGATTAAATTAAACAGCTCTTAAGTCAATTGACATCTCTATTTATTGTCATACAAATGGCAAGGATAGTTGTATATTCAATCAGTGGTGGTTAAAGTTAAGAGGCGTCTATAAGTAAGGGGGTTGTTTAGGTCAGTTACCTGCAGTAATCGAACTGAAAAGCATGAAACAAGAAAATATTGTAAGGTCCCCGGCAAATGACTTGAACATTTTCAGCGTAGTTTCAACATTTTGACCCTAAATTAGGGCTGCCATCCGTCCGGGGTTCCCCGGATTTGTCCTAGTTTAGAGGGCGTCTGGGCAGCGTCCGGTAGGGGTTTCAAAAAGTGTCCGGGGGAAACCCAGACACTTTGTGTCAGTGAAATCCTGATTGATGAAAAATTGTTTTCGGGAGCGTCCGGGAAAAACACTTAATTTCACCCAAATGTCCGGGGTTTTTAAAGATTTTGTCCGGCGTCAGCAATTTAGGTGATGGCAGCCCTACCCTAGATGAACAAAATCGACTACTACGCAGTCAAGGTCAATATTCAAGTTATTTGCCGTGAGTTATACCCGTGTGAATATGGGCAGGTCTCTAGTTAAATGCGCAGTACGAAAGCGACGAATGACGTGTAATGACGTCATTACAAATAACGTCATTACACGTCACACTTACTGCGTGTGAATTGTTATTAAAGCACTAGCTGTTCCCCGCGGTTTCACCCCCGTTGCTCGGCTCCTAAGGTTCGCAGCGTGATGTTAAATAGCCTATACTATTCCTCATGAATCTGGCTATCATATACAAAAAGAATTTTTCGAATCCGACTGGTAGTTCCAGAGATTAGCGCGTTCAAACAAACTCTTCAGCTTTATAATATTAGTATAATATATGGGGCAGATATAGTGACAACGTAAGGAAAACTGAAACCATGGGTTCAGGAACTACCAGGATTCGAAAAATTATTTTTGTATATGATAGCCAGATTCGTGAGGAATATTATAGGCTATTTAACATCACGCTACGACCCTTAGGAGCCGAGCAACGGGGGTGGAACCACGGGGCACAGCTAGTTAGACTTATAGCTGGCGTAATGTGGGTGTAGGTACTGTACACCAGCACGCTTAGCATGATCAATTCCATCTCTATTCTACCAAAGAATAGAGTTCTTTCTATCCAACTCGTTATCTCTTCTGCCCGAGTACGCGGCGACGCGTGCTTGGCTTATCAGAATTTTTCTTCTACTGAAGAATATAAACATTTCTTCTGTTCATTGTATGCACGAGAGCAGTGATAGCCTGAGAGCAGTGATAGCCTAGTGGTTTAACCATGTGCCTCCCACGGCGAATGGTTCGAGTTCGATCCCGAGGCACGCACCGCTGACTTTTCGAAGTCATGTGCGTATTAGAAATTAATTATCACTTGCTTTAACGGTGAAGGAAAACATCGTGAGGAAACCGGCATGTCCTAGAACCAAAAATTCCAATTCTAAACCAAAAAAACCAAAAAGACATGTGACGTCCACCAACCCGCACTGGGCCCGCGTGGTGGACTACGGCCCACTCCCTCTCACAGAGGAGGCCTGTGTCCCAGCAGTGGGAACATTATAGGCCGATTATGCATTGTATGCATAAAACGATAGAAATGTTTCTACAATCTGTCACTTTGTCTATTCTTCTGTAGACAAAACCCGTTTCTATCGTGGTCTATTAGGCCGGCTGTGCCTTACCCTCTAGGGTGTAAAGGCTTCATGTTATGTTTATATTATTTTTCTTTGTTACAGAAGTCAAGATGGTCAAAATCTAATACAATTTAGTGATAAGCGAACTGAGAAGTAAATTATTAAGTGAACCTGTAAGAAAATAGGATAGCATAATGTTCCAGAAACCGGCTTTTGGATCTAATACCGCCAATTTTGGTAAGTGAATGCTATATTTTTTAATGATAGCCTAGTGCTAGTGGTTTAACTAGGTGCCTCCCACGGCGAATGGTTCGAGTTCCATCCCGAGGCACGCACCGCTGACTTTTCGAAGTCATGTGCGTATTAGAAATTAATTATCACTTGCTTTAACGGTGTGGTAAACATCGTGGGGAAACCTGCATGCCTGAGAGTTCTTCATAAAGTTCTTGAAGGTGTGTGAAGTCTGCTAACCCGCTTTTGTCCAGCATGATGGACTATAAACAGGGCTGATGCTATTATTTTCATTTATGTTTTATTGCTAGGCAAAAAAAAATATACTATTTCACATTTCCCACACCTGAAAAAAGTGTCCCTGTATGATTTTCGCAATTATAACTAAAATTCCTTATTGTTTCCAACTGCTGGGCATAAGTACACTTATTTTCTTTTCTCATTGCTGTCTAAAAGTATTTCTTATTTATATCCCACTACTGGGAATTTCTGTATTATTTACCTCTTGGTGGGCAAAAGGCAAAAAGTATTTCCACATCATTCAAAGCTTGTATTACGACGTAATTTCATTTGCGCAATATTAGAAATGATAAGTGACGTATGATGTGTATGTGTGAATCATCACTGTTTATATTTATTATTCGTGACGCAACGCCGGGGATTCCAAGCTACGGTATAAAGGATAAAGGTTCAATAACAGTGGTGAGGATAATGTTTTGAGCACTTTTTTAGGGTTCCGTACTTCAAAAGGAAAAATACGGAACCCTTATAGGATCACTTTGTTGTCCGCCGTCAGTCACCGGACCATAAGTGGAGCCATCTGCTCATAGATGACACCACTAGAAGTATGCAGTAGCGCCATCTATCATCATATATCGGAACCCTTAGGGCGCGAGGCATACTCGCACTTGTCCGGTTTTTTATACCTTGTATTTTTTTTTATAGTAGACTTTTACGAAGGAAAACAATAATCCTAGGTAACTAATATTATTAATGTGAATGTAAATTTGCTTGTTACCTTTTCACGCCTAAACCACTGTACTGATCATCATGAAATTTTGCATATACGTTGTCAGGGGTATAGAAAAGGGCATACGGTACCTTTCATCCAGAAAAAAGTATTATTCCCAAAGGAAAGAACAATAACTTTCGGCGTTGAAAATTGCTTTAGGACGCTAGATGGCGCTACGTTTATGTCATGCGGGCAAAGTGCTAATATCCTGTATTTTATAAATAAATAAATGATAAATAAATGATATTTATTTTGTAAATAGGTTAAAAATAACACTTTTACACGTCAAAACATTTTTTTAAGCTAGATGAGTTCGGTGTTTCCTATATGACTACCTTTGAGAAGAAACACCGAAACAAACTCAAAGGTCTCTTTTAAAGTCCAGACAATTAAGATAAATTGTGTAAGAACCATGCAGGTTAGTCTGAAATAGCCTTTAGAGGAAAGAGCCATAATATAGATTTGAGTGGACCTGACCTGACTGTGCACGCATGTGCCGGGTATCGTGGTAGCTCAACCCAGACTTAGGGAGCTCAACGACCCGACGAACATTACCATCAGAGAGGACATTTGGGTAGGCCCCCTAAAGTACTCAAACTGTCAGACTGAACTTGAGATCTATAACAGTAACATAATAACCCACATAGTACTCACATTTACAATAATTATAATCAATATATTACATCATTATTATCACATTCAATGTCATTTTGTATATAAATTGTTTCAAAAGGAAACATTAATTTAATGTCAAAGTGTATATAGAAAAAAATATAAAATCAAATAAAAGAGCAATAATTTAGTGGTTTTTTTCACAGGCTCCTTCAATTCTGGGACTACAACGGCGTCTCCTTTCGGGGGGTTTAAGCCGACGACGGGTACGAGCGCGTTCGGCGCTCCGCCCGCGTTCGGCGCCGCGACTTCAACGCAGCCAACCACCGGAGGAGGTATGTATGCAAAACTGAGAAAACACCGACAATTAACCGGCATTTCCTAGAACCAAAAAAAATCTAAGACTTGTATCATCCACCAAGCCCCACTGGGCCCGAGTGATGGACCAATATTCCGGTACACACCCTATACGAATCACGTAGGTACAAGCAATTAATTTGGTAGCACTGTGACCTATTTTTAACCGACTTCCAAAAAGGAGGAGGTTCTGCATTCGGTTGTTTTTTCGCAATACGGTAGTGGGCTACTATTAAAAAAGTACAAATAAATTATTTTATTTCAAAGAAGGAATAGGCACAACAAAAAAGTAAAAGCAAAAATAATAATTTAACACAAAATGGAAAACATAGACGCTTTTAAAGTTTTTGGAGGGAGTATCGCTCCGTCTTTGTCGCGTGAAGCGGACGTAGGTGGTGTTACGTCACTAGTAGGTAGTGCCGTCCGTGTCTAGCAAATCATTTTAAAACGCTTATAACTTTGCCAATTTTGTAGATGTTTCATCGGTTTTTTTTAGTGTTATCTTTTTTCAAATAGTTTACAGATTCACAATAAAAAAAAAGTCGTTAACATCCCTAACTTTTAAATAATAGTTTAACATAGCGATAAAACCGTGGATCCAACATAACTTATTGTAAATATTATGAATAAACATGGTATTAGTTTTCGTCAACGCAATTAACTGAACTATAGCCGTACATAAAAAATAGTCCTTCGAGCCGGATCTTACAGAGAGGAGGCCAAGTTTATGTGGCCTAATCATAAATCCAACCTATTCCTCCATCCCCAGGCCTCTTCGGCACAACCAACACAACTGGCGGCTTATTCGGGGGCTCCGCCGCCTCCACTTCGACGGCGGGCTTCGGGGCTAGCACCTCGGGCTTCGGTTTCGGCGCCGCGCAGCCGACGGGCGGAGGCCTATTCGGGAATACTTCCACAGTCGGCGGGGGCTTGTTCGGGACTACGCATAATCAGACCGCGTTTGGGGCTAAGCCTACTGGTAAGTTTTGATTTTAAGGTGGACCCGTCAAGTTTAATACGATTGTTTGGTGAAAACTTTGCGATTTTCCTCAAATATAATTTCGAGATACTTTTTGATGATTATTATACAGTAACTTTATTATCATTATTGTCGCGAATTGAATTTAGATCTACAATTTATGAACTGTAGATTTGACGAGGGTGTGACAGACGGACATGACGACGATTTAACAGATGTTTATCTTTTTGTGGTAAGATTGATATTGGTGCCGATTCTGTTGTTTACGAACTAAACTAATTTAGTCTTATTATGTCTCTTTCTAATAAAAAACATGAGAGAGGGATAGCAGATATTAATTTTATGAACTGTAGATTTGACGAGGGTGTGACAGACGGACATGATGAAACTAAAATGGCAAAACGAATTATTTTATGAACTAAATTAGGTTGTGACACTCCGCGGCATAAATTGGTACGGCTTCCTGGCATTGTCCTTTAAACGAAATACCCAGCTCTACCTCTCTTTCACCTTATTACTATTAATCCCCCCCCCCAGGGTTCGGCTTCGGCGGCACCACCACCACCGGCGCTACGACCGGCAGCCTGTTCGGCTCCACGCCGTCGACCGGCACCGGGCTGTTCGGACAGCAGACAAACGCGCTCGGCGGTGGGGGGCTGTTCTCTACTAATACTGGTGAGTAAACCCCCCTTCCCCCCAGGGTTCAGCTTCACAGGCGCCACGAGCGGCAGCCTGAGGCCTTAGCCAAGTTGCTTTTCTGTTAGCGTTCACGACTACACGTTTGTTACTCTTTCACGCATAAACTACTGAACACGGATTTTGATGAAACTTTACAATAATATAGCTTACTAGCTTCCGCCCGCGGCTTCGCCCGCGTTTTTCGGGATAAAAAGTAGCCTATGTGTTATTCCAGGTCCCAGGCTACCTCTTTGCCAAATTTCATCCAAATCCGTCCAGCCGTTTCAGCGTGAAGAAGTAACAAACACACACACACAAACTTTCGCATTTATAATATTAGTGGGATGGGATACAGGGTGTCAGGTTAGACAGTCGCAATACGAAAAGGAGTCATTGTACTCATCATTATGAACAACTTTTACTAAGGGACCAACCTCAGATCATAGAAACAAGGAGATATGCCATCATAGCAAATTAGTGCCGAAACAACTGATGCCACTTTTAGTACATTTTTCGACACAATTACGCGCATAATTAAGCGCTCCTTGTGAATAAAAATATCTCCCACGCACTGAACATTCCGCACACCCTTAATCTAACACTGTTAATCTTAATCGTCACTCAACACTAGCACTAAACTAAAACACTGTATTTATACCATGGATCGTGTTCGGTTTGTCGCCAGCGCGTACGTTTTTAATATGAGCAATTTGCTCAAGATCAGGCATCAAGTTCGATAGCGCCTTGGCACATCTCCTTGTTTCTATGATCTGAGGGACCAACCCTGAAATCGAAAAAAAAATCAGCTGTTCCATACATTTATGAATTATGATCACTTAACTCAACAAAATGTATGGAACAGCTGATTTTTTTCGCGATTTCTGGGTTGGTCGCATAGTAAAAGCTGTTCATAATGATGAGTACAATGACCCCCTAAAATATTTGCCGTTAATAAATTAAGACCTTATAATTTAATAAAGTAGGACCTTATATGTACTTCCTCTTCCACAGCGGGTACGTTCGGCCAGCAGCAGCAACAAGCCACGGGCACTGGCCACGTGAAGTACAACCCCGTGGTCGGAACTGACGTGGTCGTCAAATCCGGGACGTCGCAGAGCGTCAACATCAAACATCATTGTATCACTTGTATGAAGGTAAGATCCAGCCTCAGATCATAGAAACAAGGGAGATGTGCCAAGGCGCCATTGAGCTTGATACTTTAGTTTGATCACATTGATCGTAATAAAAACGTACACGCTGGCGACGAACCGTGGGCCTAGCACGAACAATTTTGACGTATCGTATCGTAAAGGTAAGCGAATTTCGAATCTAAAAAACGACAGTCATAGAATCATTTAGATGGAATTTAATACAATTTGCGCATTTTAATAAATACACAGATTTAAGTAATGTATTTAATTTTATTTTGTTATTGGATCGTATTGAGAGAAACACTTATTTCCACTTATTATTCATTACTTTATTTTAATAAATTGTAAATTACAAAATTACCTTTTACTCAGTGCAAGCCATGTCAGTACCAATGTGAAGTTGCCAACTTAGAAAAATAGAAATGTATACCAGCTCAATACACTAATATTCTAACAAATTTATACAAATATTGTGTAGCGAACGTGTATTTTCAATTCAAAATATGCTTACGTTTACGATATGCAACGTCAAAATCGTTTGTGCTAGGCCCTCCGAACACGATCGATGATATAAATACTGTGTTTTAGTTTTGCGCTAGTGTTGAGTGACGATTAACAGTGTTAGATTGAGGTTGCGACCGTGCTTTATGTTGTGTGTTGATCCAAATTGAATTCGCGACAATAATGATAATATAGTTAATAAATAATTATCATTAAAATCATCAATATAGCCCTCGAAATTATATTTGAGGAAAATACGAATTTTTCGTGAAAACAATATTACGATTTTCGTCAAATATAATTTGGAGGGCTATATTGATGACTTTACTGTCGTGAATTGAATTTGGATCAAGATCAAGCGGCAGAGGTCGCAGGTTAAAATCCCGCCCGTGTCAGTTGATTTTGAAATCTCATAAATATTTTAATGACATAAAATGGTCAATTTATTATAGTCCACGCAGACAAAGTTACGGGCAAAGGTCTAGTTAAAAATAATATTATTATTTCAACAGGAATATGAGAACAAGTCTCTAGAAGAGCTTCGCCTGGAGGACTATGTGGCTGGAAGAAAGGGCAACACAAGCGGCGTGTTCGGCGGGTTCCAACAGCAGACCGAGAACAAACCTCTGTTTGGGAACACCTGTGAGTACACCTACTTATACAGGGTGGCAGGTTAGACAGTGGAAATATTTTAAGGGGTCATTGTACCCATCATTATGAACAACTTTTACTAAGGGACCAACACTGAAATTGCGAAAAAAAAATCAGCTGTCACAAAACTCAACAAACTGTATGGAAGAGCTGATTTTTTTTTCGCGATTTCAGGGTTGGTCCCATAGTAAAAGTTGTTCATAATGATGAGTACAATGACCCCTTAAAATATTTCCACTATTTAACCTGCCACCCTGTACAGGCTGTTGATTTAGGGCGCGTTGCTTCAAACCATCTGTATCCGTAAGTCAGTACGTAATCGTTAAGTCAGTATGAAATTGTCGTACAAGCCGCCATATTTGACGGTTACAGATACGTAACTGTAAGATGAAACAACATGGCCTTAGTCACCTGCAACTTTTAAGGGCGTGATTCTACCCTTCATACTGAACAACTTTCCCTGAGGGGCTCGTGGCTAAATGACAGCCGCGCTGATCGATCGATCTGCGAGGTTAAGCTGCGCTTGCCGCGGTCAGTCCTTGGATGGGTGACCGTTCTTTACACATCGAGACCCCTCCGTGTCTCGGAGAGCACGTTAAGCAGTCGGTCCCGGTTGTCATAGGAATATCTTTGACAATCGTTACGGGTAGTCAGAAGCCCTAAAAGTCTGACAGCTAGTCTAACATTCGAATACCGGTATTACCCATTAATTGGGTTGTGGAGGTCAGATGGCAGTCGCTCCACGTAAAATGATATTCAGCCGAAACTAGTTAGACTGGAAGCCGACCCCAATATAATTTGGGAAAAGGCTAGGCAGATGATGATGATGACTGGACAACTTTCCCTATGATATCCGATTCGTGAAAAAATTTAACAACTTTTCATACATTTTGGCTACTTTTGTATTATTTTGCCGGTTAAAATTATTATTTTCTTTGTAGTGGATTTTTGAAGTCGGTTATTTTTTGATAAAAAAGTTTTTTATTTTTTTTTTCCCTTTTTAGTTCTTTATCCCGTGTTAGATTACTTTCACGAATTCGTTCAACAGTAAATCTTCTACGGAGTGTGTACATTTATGCCTATAACTTTGTACATAGGAATGATTACATATATTATACATGTATTATATACTAAAACCTTCCTGAAAGTATGTAGATTACGTTAGTGAAAACCCCATCCAAATCGAATAAGTAGTTTTTGAGAAAATCGCGCACATACAAACATACATACATACATACGGGACGAATACAGAACCTCCTTTTTTGAATTCGGTTAAAAATAAAAATAAAAGTAAAAACTGGTGCGAGGCCAAAAGGCCACTATTTCAGCTTAATGCTGAGACCTAAAAGTGCTGCAGCGCTGGTATTCTGATAGGGCCCAGCGATGCCACGGGCAGCTACGGAAATAAATAATTTCTATAAATCATCATCATCATCTGCCTAGCCTTTTCCCAAATTATATTGGGGTCGGCTTCCAGTCTAACTAGTTTCGGCTGAATATCAATATTTTACGTGGAGCGACTGCCATCTGACCTCCTCAACCCAATTAATGGGTAATACCGGTATTCGAATGTTAGACCAGCTGTCAGACTTTTAGGGCTTCTGACTACCCGTAACGATTGTCAAAGATATTCCTATGACAACCGGGACCGACTGCTTAACGTGCTCTCCGAGGCACGGAGGGGTCTCGATGTGTAATGAACGGTCACCCATCCAAGGACTGACCGCGGCAAGCGCAGCTTAACCTCGCTGATCGATCGATCAGCGCGACTGTCATTTAGCCACGAGCCCCTCAAATAATTTCTATAAATAAATAAAAAAATAAAATAGCAGATCCAATAGATATCATGTTATGTTATTTGTGTTAGAATAGAGACGTGATATTGGTGCTGATTCTGTTGAACATCGCACTAAACTAATTTTAAATCACACTATATCTCTTTCTTACAAATATCATTGAAAAAGGACAGAAAATATTTAGAACTGTCATATTAGTCTACGCCCTTATCATTTACGGCAAAATAGTCGTGACCTTTTGCGATTACGACTAAATTGACATCAAAACTGTTCAAGTGGACTAATTTGACAGGATTAAATTTAATCTATCCCTTTCTCATGTTTCTTATTAGAAAGGGACATAATGACAAGTCATACTAAATTAGTTAAGTTCGTAGATAACAGAATTGACACCATTATGTAAGTCTCTGTTACACGGGACTAAGAGTCCCGGACCTTTTGAAGGCGTGCGCGGGGCCGAAGCCAACACGTAGAGGCCCATTATGACAGCTTTTTAATAAAATTTAATGGTGACATAGCTGGTGATTATCCTTGTATGCACTATAGAAATACACCCAAGGACAACCACCAGCTTATGCAGGACTATTGCAATATACAGGGTGGCAGGTTAAACAGTGGAAATATTTTAAGGGGTCATTGTACTCATTATTATGAACAACTTTTACTATGGGACCAACCCTGAAATCGCGAAAAATGTTCATAATGATGAGTACAATAACCCCTTAAAATATTTCCACTGTCTAACCTGCCACCCTGTATATGTGGAAAAAAGAAACTACTTGGGCTATTGTGGTGGGATGGTAGTGGACTATGTTAAGGGGAACTATAGGAACCTATGGCGCCTGCCGGAACAATGTATGTGCACACGTAAAAATGGCAGACGGAGACTTGCCAACTCACTAACTGGGCCCTCTGAAAAAAGTCGCTCGGGTAGCAACAAAGGGGGCAACAGGAACGTGAGTGGCTGAAGGGTGGAGAGGCTTCGCTGGACTTTAAACTCAGATCACTTGCTCCCTGAGGGTCCGGCATCACTGGCCCACTCACCACTTTTAAGTAAGTTATTATTAACGATTACGAATATCTCGTCCCCAGCATTCGGGCAGCCGGCCACGACGAGCGCGCCCTCGGTGTTCGGGGGCGGCGCCCTGGGCGGGGCGGGCTTCGCGGCGCAGCCCTCGTCCTTCTCGTTCGCCAACAACGCGCAGACCACCAACACCACGGGGCTGTTCGGGGCTAACAAGCCCGCCTTCGGGGCTACGGCTACCACCGGTAAGTTGTCAAGTTTAAGCCAGTTTTTTGGATGGGTGACCGTTTGGCACCACGGGGCTGTTCGGGGCTAACAAGCCCGTTTCCGGGGCTACGCCTGCCACTAGTAAGTTTTCAATTTTAAGTTAGTTTTTAGATAGATGGCAGTTTTTGTATTTACAGTCAGTTTTAGGATGGATGATCGTTTGGGGTTAAGCGACTTTATCGGAGGTCAATTTTTGGATGGATAGGCGTTTGAGGTTAAGTAACTTTTTAGTGGACAATTTATAGATGGGCGACCAATGACCATCGTATACGTCTTGATTGGGTCACGTTAGTGTATCAGTAGTCACTGTGTAGAAGCTAGAAGCTCGCTTTGCTCGTCTCACCATCAACACGGGGCTCTTCGGGGCTAAAATGCTGGCTTTCGGGGCTACGCCCACCACCGGTTAATGCAAGAGGTTTTTTGGATCGGTGGTCGTTTGGGGTTAAGCAACTTTGTTGAGGTCAAAGTTTGTATGGGTGACCATTTGAAGTTATTTTTACTAAAGTCTTATATTTGTACTGTGTGTGCCCTGTTGGTACACACAGCACAAATACAGGGTAAAATTAAAACCAGTGCGGATACTTTAGGAGGTGAAAGTACTCATGAATATGATCAACTTTTATTATGGGACGGACACTGAAATATGAACACTGATATACACACACTGATATATATATACTACATTATATTATTTTATAGACCTTAATATGTACCTTTATAATAAATAAATAAATAAATAAATAAATAAATAAATAAATAAATAATGAAAAAAAAAATCTGCTGTTCCCTACAAAAATGCACTACAACACGATCAAAATGTATGGAACAGCTGTTTTTTTTTTTCATATTTTAGTGTCGGTCCCATAATAAAAGTTGATCATATTCATGAGTACTTTCACCTCCTAAAGTATCCGCACTGGTTTTAATTTTACCCTGTATAAGACTGATTGACTGAAGTGATTAAAACGGTACTTTGTTGTTGCAGGTGGTACCGGTTTGTTCGGCGCGACCACTACGCAGGCGCCCACTTTTGGTACCAACACTTCCACATTCGGGTTTGGAGCTAACACACAGAATCAGGTGAGTTGTCTATTATGTAATAAAGAGTAGACCAGTGTTTCCTTTGCGTAAAATTTGGATATACAGGGTGGCAGGTTAGACAGTGGAAATATTTTAAGGGGTCATTGTACTCATCATTAAGGACAACTTTTACTATGGGACCGACCTTGAAAGCGCGAAAAAAAAATCAGCTGTTCCATACATTAAAATATTTCCACTGTCCAACCTGCCACCCTGTATAAAAACGCGTGCAATCGGGGGATCCCCGACAGGAACGAAGTTTCAATAATGTACAGTCAGGAAAAGGAACCTAAAAGGATGGGTGTACCTGCTAAAGGAAGCAGGTACACCATCATATTGGTTTTATAAATATTCAAAAACTTCGAAGCAATTCGGCTTCGAATTGCTTCGAAGTTTGAACATACGACCAATTATGAATTACTAGCTGACCCGCCCGGGCTTCGCACGGGCAAAGTTTAGTACACCTACCCTACACGTACCCTTCACCTACCCTACACCTACTCTACACCTACTCTACACCTACTCTACACCTACCCTAGACCTACCCTACACCTACCCTACCCCTACCCCTACACCCCAAAACTCAAAAATAAGTTTCAAGCTTCTAGCTTTAAAAATGACGTAATTTCCATACAAACTTTCATGGCCCTATTTCAACCCTTTACAGCCGTTTTTTCGCATTAAAAAGTAGCCTATGTCCTTTCTCAGGCTCTAGACTATCTCTGTACCAAATTTCATTTGAATCGGTTCAGTAGTTTGGGCGTGATTGAGTAACACACAGACAGACAGAGTTACTTTCACATTTATAATATTAGTAAGGATAGTGTACCTGCTAAAGGATCCCTTTCCCTGACTGTACTGACATACTTGTATGAACGTTTCTTTTATTACCTATTTTTACACGGTAAAATTACGCGTATTATTTTTCAATCCGGCGATTTGGCCTCCCGCTCTGACATCTCGATGGGTACTGGTAGGAGACCGCGAGCGCGATTGCCATGATTTTTTTCTGGAAAAAACCGGGCAAGAGCGTGTCGGAACACGCACAGTCTAGGGTTCCGTAGCAAGAAGTATTTCAGTTTTCCAACCGCAAATATTGGTTTTTTTATCAAGCTCATAATATAATAAATACTTTCGATCAAAATTAATTTAAACAAAAAACGTCAATAACTTTTTGAATTATTCACTATTTTCAGTTTTGAGTTTGACAACTGCAAAAATAATTATGAAATACAAAGCTATTTTTGCAGTTGTTAAACTCAAAACTGCAAATAGTGAATAATTCAAAAACTTCTTCTTCATCTATTGGAAATACTGCATAAGTTTTCCGATAGATGTCGCCAAACGCTCCTAAGAAGCGTATTACAAAGGGGTCTCAAATTTCAGATGAGTCGGGCGAGACCCGGTAGCTCAGTTGGTTCAGAGCACTAGCCACGGTACGGCAGAGGTCGCGGGTTCAAATCCCGCTCGGGTCATATGATTTTTAGGGTTCCGTACCAAAACGGTAAAAAAGGAACCCTTATGGTGCGACTTTGTCTGTCTGTCTGTCACACCTGCTTATTTCAGCAACTACTAATGCTATCGACTTGAAATTTGGAACAGTTATAAAAAATGCTTGTCCAACTTTATTGCAAATGAAAAAAGTCAAAAAATATTTTTATTTTCATTGCAAAAGGGGCCGGAGTGGGGGTCCAAAATTTCAAAGTGGGGTTACTAGGTCATGTGACATATCATATGAAAGGGCTTGATCTGCACATTTCAAAATATATTTTGATTTAATTTTATGTTTCACAGTTTTCGACATATGATGAAAAATGTCCGAAAAAATACCATTCCCCCCCCCCCCCTTATTTCCGAAGTTTGCGGAGCGAAAAATCTGAAATAATTAGAGTTGATAGGAATTGATCCAAATATTGCACCAAAAATAAAACGATGTTCTTAACTACTACAGCTTTTTCAAAATCATCAAAATTCCTTCACAAACAAACTTAGTTATGTGGTCCGGTTTTTTAACTTCATACGTCCGAAAATGATACGGAACCCTCGGTGGGCGAGTACGACTCGCACTTGGCTGGTTTTTTGAGAATCACATATCGAGGGGTGAAAGGCTATTTGATTTAAGCGACATTATGGGCGATATTAATTTTGAATTATATGATAATGTATTAAAAATTAAACTTTAGGGTATATCTATAAATGTATTTAAAAAACTATCATATATTGTATTATATGATTCACAATTAATATCGCCCTATAAATGTCGCTTAAATCAAATAGATTTAAGCGACATTTAGGGCGATATTAATTTTCACTTCATTTTCATTTTTACCTTTCACCCCTCGATATATTTTCATATGGTCTACATTGTTTGCTAACCGCCCACTTCCCTCGCAGGCGCAGGGCGGCGGGCTGTTCGGCGGCGCGAAGCCGGCCGCGGCGGGCTTCGGCGCGGCGGCCGGCGGCGCCGCGTTCGGCGCGTTCGGCGCGGGCGGCGCGTTCGGCGCGAAGACGCAGCCGCCCAGCTTCGGCACGCAAGCGCCCGGTCAGTGTACTGCGCAGGGACTTAAATAATCTAATGTTATCTATATAAGGTGCTATAAAAATATCTGCCACGGCTGCAATGGGAGACAGTATTGTGTTTATAGATTACAATAGTGAAGATAAATTATTGATTTCTTGTCATATTTTTTTTCATACAAAAAATGTACGTATAAAGGGCACTGGCAGACGCCCATAGAACGCTGGGCCTCAGATTGTGTAAGTCGGTACAGATATGAAATTAGTTTGGTGTGATCGAGTATTTCAAGAGTATTTAAATCAATTTTTTATTTGTTTTTGTACGTAATTGGGTTAAAGAGAAATATTCTTATTTCTGACAGTGAGGTTAAGTATGGTGTGAATGATCCAGTGAAGTACAGCCCGACTAATGAGTTCTCAATTCAAAGGTTTTAGTTGCTGTCACAATGATATTCTGTGGAGGTCCAATGAAGTACAGCCCAACTAATGAGTTCTCAATTCAAAGGTTTTAGTTGCTGTCACCATGATATTCTGTGGAAGCACGCGCCAGCCAGCTTGCACCCGTTTTTGTTTTAGTGGTTTTTTCAAAATGTCAATGGCATAATCATTTTATTTCTTATTTATTTCGATTTTTGATTCCAATTCTTAATCTCTAAGATAAATTAGGCAAAGAACAATTAAAATATTTTTTTATTTTTGGTTAAGCTTTTATTACTGTACCATATCAAGCCTAAAACTGCCGACGTCCTTTTAGTAGATTAGGTAGTGACGAACTAGTCAGCTGATATCAGTTTTCATTCACAGAACAGATGGAACGAGATAGCAGTTGTTTTCATTGACGAAGCGACACATCGCTCGTAATTTGTGAACCACGTTAAGCAGAGTAGAGTCAATGTTAATTTAACTTCTTTATTTTCTCAAATTGAATTAACTGGCCCGGGGTACGAAAGTTCTTCACTATTGTAATCTATAAACACAATACTACCTCCCATTAAAGCCGTGGCAGATATTTTTATAGCACCTTATATATATCTATCTATCCTATCATAACATTATTGTAAAAAAACCGTGTCTGTGCATTGAAGATATTCCAGAAAAACAGTTGGGTACTGGGACGGGTCAGCCGGATTTTTTTCAAATCCGACTGGCAGTTCCAGAGAGCAATAGCGTCATCTTGCTCATAGATAGCGCTATTGCATATTTCTAGTGGAATATTTAATTTTATTTATTATTCCGATTTGCCGGAATGAATGAACTATCCACACTTTAATATCCCACTCGCACTTGACCGGTTTTTTTATAACTAATCTATTATATAAAAATAAGTCGGGTTTTCCTTCCTGACGATATAAGTCCAGAACGGACGAACCGATTTCCACGGTTTTGCATTCGTTGGAAAGGTCTCGGGCTCCGTGAGGTTTATAGCAAAGAAAATTCAGGAAAATTTAAAGAGAAAAGCGGGAAAATATTTTTTCACATACAGCGCCATCTCTGATACATAGCATGTACTACGGTGGCGAAACGGAGTTCGCCGGGTTTGCTAGTTGACTATATAATTGAGGGATCGTAGTGAATAAAACCAAGCACTTTTTCAGAAATTCAAATTTGTTATTTCAATAAATATGACTAATCTCAGACCGCACTCGTTTACCTCGTCGTCCATATATCTCTCTCCCTCTCTCCTGTCATCCTATCTCGTTCACATAGTGTTATCATTCCGATCCTCTTACATTCCCCTTATGTTCTGTGTTGCCACATAAATCTTCTTACACTCATAATGTTGAATATTGTACCCAGCCTTCGGCGGAATGACTACGGGCGCGTTCGGTACCAACACTTCCAGCGCGAGCGGTCTGTTCGGCGGACAGCAGACGTTCGGGAAACCGACCACAGCACCTACCTTCGGGTTCAACACACAGCAGCCGGGTATCGGTGAGTAAAGAAATTAAATGAAACTTTCACTATGAGACCAACCCTGAAATCGCGAAAAAAAAATCAGCTGTTCCATACATTTTGTTGAGTTTTGTGAACATAAATGTATGGAACAGCTGATTTTTTTTTCGCGATTTCAGGTTTGGTCCCATAGTAAAAGTTGTTCATAATGATGAGTACAATGACCCCTTAAAATATTTCCACTGTCTAACCTGCCACCCTGTATAGTATAGCACAATGTCAACGTGTCCATAACAATGTATGGTGCGCGATATTGTTGTGCTATGAGCTATATGCTAGCTATACAGGGTAAAATTAAAACCAGTGCGGATATTTTAGGAGGTGAAAGTACTCATGAATATGATCAACTTTTATTATGGGCGCGACACTGAAATATGGAAAAAAAAGTCAGCTGTTCCATACATTTTGATCGTGTTGTAGTGTATTTTTGTAGGGAACAGCTGATTTTTTTTTTCATATTTCAGTGTCGGTCCCATAGTACAAGTACTATCGAATGACTAGTTTAAATGACCTCCGTGGTGTAGGGTGGCTAATACTACCAAGAGGTCAAGCTGTATCTCTGGTTTTTTTCAGCGGATTCAGATAAAACGTGGCTTAGATTTTAAGTTGGACCCTAAGCTATCGAACTGTGAAAACCACATTAAAATCCGTTCAGTACTTTTGCGTGATGCGCGCACAAACAGACAAAAATTCTAAAAAAAATATTTTTGGGTATGGTTACGTCCCAGTACCCTATCCCGACTGTTTTTTCTGGAATATCTTCAACGTACAGACACAGTTTGTTTACAATTTTATAATAGTATAGATGTACAGACACGGCATTTTTATAATATATGATATTTTGTCGAATGATATGTGATATTTTCCACAGGTACCGGTCTGGGTGGCGGGCTGGGCACGAGCGCGTTCCCCAAGCCGGCCGCGCCGGGCTTCGGCCAGCTGGGCTCCACGATGTTCCCGCAGGCCGCGCAGAACAATTCCTTTAAAACTGGTGAGTTTTTAATGTTGTTAAATATTAATAAAATAATTAAACATTTAATAAATTATTGGTAAGTTTTTGTACTAAACAGGCAACTTTGCTCTTGAACTGCACTCTTAGGGCCAAGTTCACCGACAAGATAACGGTCCGATAAATTGAAAACGGCCGCAAAAACTACTGATTCGATTTGGATGGGGTTTTCACTAACGTAATCTACATACTTTCAGGAAGGTTTTAGTATATAATACATTATGTAATCATTCCTATGTACAAAGTTATAGGCATAAATGTACACACTCCGTAGAAGATTTACTGTTGAACGAATTCGTGAAAGTAATCTAACACGGGATAAAGAGCTAAAAAGGGAAAAATAAAAAAGTCGGTTACTATATGTTAAAATAGTTTTTTTTCTGGAATATCTTCAATGTACAGACACGGCTTTTTTACAATTTTATAATAGTATAGATAATGTTCACATATATGTTGTTGCCAGGTTTAGACAGCGGACTCGGCGGCGGCATGTTCGGCAATAATTCGTCAATGGGCGGTATGGGTTTGGGCGGCATGATGACCAACCAAAACTCGGCCATGAAGTAAGTATCTATATCGTACAGCAGTTATTTGTAATGTACCATCATTTAATTTGATTGCAATATCGGCTATACTGCAAAATTGCGGCAATACGGTGGTGGACTACTATTAAAAAAGTACAAATAAATTATTTTATTCCAATGAAGGAATAGGAATAACAAAAACATAATAATAATTTATTACAAAATGGAAAACATAGACGCTTTTAAAGTTTTTGGAGGGAGTATCGCTCCGTCTTTGTCGCGCGAAGCGGACGTAGGTGGTGTTACGTCACTTATCATGCATGCCGTCCGTGTCTAGCAAATCATTTTAAAACGCTTATAACTTTGCCAATTTTGTAGATGTTTCATCAGTTTTTTTGGTGTTAATTAACTTTTTTCAAATAGTTTAAAGATTCACAATAAAAAAAACATATTCAACATCCCTATTGTTCCTCTGAGTTGCACGATATAGATTTCAACTCACGGCTATACAATTGCAGCAAGAAAATGTCAAAAAACTAGCCCGTTTAACCGCAACTTAACGGTTGCTGCCATAGTGATCAGAAACTCATTGTATATAAACTAACAAAATTAGTGGTTACAGCTCATAGACTTAGATCTGGACACATTCCATGTAATAAGTTTGCTTTTATGATGAGGAAAACTAACTCACCTAACTGTGTGGAGTGTGGAGCTGTTGAAGATTTACATTATTTATTGATGGACTGTGTTCGATATGAGTCAGGTAGAAATCATCTGTTCAGGGCCTTACGGTTAAATAGACTTCATTTAGGCACATTTCATAAAATTCTATCTGAGCCAAATTGTGATGATGCGAAAAGTCTGTTCGGATTCATGGCCCAAATATTATAATATATTAATAACTAGAATAAGATATTAGGTATAAAATATGTAGTAATATGTATTTAGGGTACGATGGGACTGTTATGCGTACCGCGTTTATAAAAGTCCCTATATAAATAAAGAAAAAAAAAACTAAAACAGCTGTTTTGTTATAGCAACAGCCTGTCCGGCTCGTCGGCGGCGGGCAACGTGCACGAACAGATACTGACGCTAGCGGCGCGCCCCTACGGCGACTCGCCCCTCTTCAAGGATCTGTTGCCGGACTCGTGTGAGTATTTATTTTAAACACCGTGACATTTAAATCGTTGTTTTTCATCACCATTCTACAGGGTGGCAGGTTAGACAGTGGAAATATTTTAAGGGGTCATTGTACTCATCATTATGAACAACTTTTACTATGAGATCAACCCTGAAATCGCGAAAAAAAAATCTGGTGTTCCATACATTTTGTTGAGTTATGTAAACATAAATGTATGGAACAGCTGATTTTTTTTTCGAGATTCCAGGATTAGTCCCATAGTAAAAGTTGTTCATAATGATGAGTACAATGACCCCTTAAAATATTTCCACTGTTTAACCTGCCACCCTGTATAGCATCAAATATGTTTAAAAAAAACTGATAAGTGCGAGTAGGACTGACGCCCTGAGGGTTCCGTATAAAATGTAAGTTTGTAATCGCAGAAAAATAAGGTATTTTTTATGTGATATAAAAAATGTACTACAAATTAACGATTTTCTGATTTTTCCTTTACTTGTGCTGTGAGACTTGCCAAATTTCGTAATTTTAGGTCAACGGGAAGTATCGTATAAGTTTTGTTCAGTTAGTGTCAAAATATACGTATATTTTGACAACTCTAAGGAACCGTAGACATAAGTATTTGACACTAGTTTCAATTTGATACCTCCACACGTTCCTGAAAAAAAGGGTCTTGATAGATAGACAACGAAATTATCCTATAAGGGTTCCTTTTTAACTTTTGAGGCACAGAACCCTGAAAATATAGGTACATAACTAGCTGACCCGCCCCAGCTTCGCACGGGTAAAGAAGTTTAGTCTATACAAATATTGGATTTCATGAATTTTAATTTTTTCGCGCGGTACCCTAATTATTTTTTAAAATAATAGTAATAGCCTAAGTTACTCCTTAAAACATCAGCTATCTGCCAGTGAAGGTCCTGTCGAAATCGGTCCAGTCGTTTCGGATATTACCCGAAACAAAAATATATATATATTTTTTTATCAGTACCGTATACAGGGTGTCAGGTTAGACAGTAGAAATACGAAAAGCGGTCATTGTACTCATCATTATGAACAACTTTTACTATGGGAACAACCCTGAAATCGCGAAAAAAAAACAACTGTTCCATACATTTTGTTGAGTTATGTGAACATAAATGTATGGAACGGCTGATTGCTTTTTCGCGTTTTTTTTTTATTTTTGTATTTTTCGTATTTCCACTGTCTAACCTGAAACCCTGTATACTTTTATATGCATTTAATAAAAAGCTGTTATTATCACATTACGAATAGACTTCTCAATTTTATTTATTTGTATAGATTGTAGAACTAATCCACTCCTCTCTCCCACAGCCACAACAGCAGAAGACGTGCTCAAACCAACAAACCCGGCAGCCGTAAAGGCGATCCTAGACAGTTCCAACAGCGCGGCGTACCGCGTGACGTCACCCAGCGCACTACGACTCACCGTCACGCCCAGAACTGCGCTTACGCATGATAAGGTACTAGCACTTTGCCCGCGACTTTGTCCGCGTGACCCACTGTGCATTTTTCTTAAATGTGAAACTTAAATAGGCTGTTTCGTGAAAGTGCAGGTTTTTTTTTTTTTACTACGCTTGCGTTTGACCGCCACCTCGCCTAATGTTAAGCGATGATGCGTTCTACCACAGTAAAAATATGTACAGTACGGAAACTACGTACTAACGTTCGAAACGGCACACTCACACAAACACGCGGCAACCACTCGTCTTGACGCGGCACTCACGACTGACAGCACCGATGTCCGCTTAGAGCTCTCGTCGATTCGCGTGTTTGTGTGAGTGTGCCGTTTCGAACGTTAGTACGTAGTTTCCGTACTGGTGTACATATTTTTACTGTGGTTCTACGATGGAGCACGCTTGCCTAGAAGAAACCGATTCACTATAATATTTTTTTCCAATCCAACTAGTTGTTCCAGAGATTAGCGCGTTCAAACAAACGAAACTCTCCAGCTTTATTATACACTAGCTTCCGCCCGCGGCTTCGCCCGCGTTTTTGGAATAAAAAGTAGCCTATGTGTTATTCTGATGTAGGTATAGCTATATTACTGTAAAGTTTCATCAAAATCCGTTCAGTAGTTTTTGCGTGAAAGAGTAACAAACATCCATACATCTTTACATCCTCACAAACTTTGACGTTTATAATATTAGTTTTTTTTTTTTTTTTTTTTTTTAAAAAACGTTGCCCCACACTAGGATTTCTCCTGTGTCGTGGGTGCGTTTACAAACACAAATTTCACATACACCAACAGCCAGACCTATGTGCAATGCGGGAATCGAACCCGCGACACGTTGCGCAGCAGCCAACCTCTCAGCCACTGCGACAACCGTGCGGTCGGATAGTCGCAATATAGGTATAGGTAGATAGGTCGGATAGATTAGTAGGATATTAGTATAGATTGTAATGATATTCTTCTTTCATAGAAATCCCTGTTCGACGGTCTAGAAGAGTCTGACGCGAGTTTAGAAGACAAGTTGTGTCTGAAGCCGAGTCGCAAGCGTCTCGTGTTGAGACCCAATCAGAAGTCCAACGAGAACCACCACGACTCCGTCGACCACACCAACGATACCGGCAGGTTAGTTCCGTCGACCACACCAACGATACCGGCAGGTTAGTTCCGTCGACCATACCAACGATACCGGCAGGTTAGTTCCGTCTACCACACCAACGATACCGGCAGGTTAGTTCCGTCGACCACACCAACGATACCGGCAGGTTAGTTCCGTCGACCATACCAACGATACCGGCAGGTTAGTTCCGTCGACCACACCAACGATACCGGCAGGTTAGTTCCGTCGACCATACCAACGATACCGGCAGATTAGTTCCGTCGACCACACCAACGATACCGGCAGGTTAGTTCCGTCGACCATACCAACGATACCGGCAGGTTAGTTCCGTCGACCACACCAACGATACCGGCAGGTTAGTTCCGTCGACCACACCAACGATACCGGCAGGTAAGTTCCGTCGACCATATCAGGTTAGTTCATAGACAAGATATACAACGTTATTCTTAGTTAATGCGAAAGCCAAAAAGGGGTCATTCTAATCATCATAATGAACAACTTTTACTATGGAATCAACCCTGAAATAGCGAAAAAATCTGCAGTTCCATACATTATTGTTCACACAAATCGACAAAATGTATGGAAAAGCTGTTTTTTTCGCTATTTCAGGGTTGTTTCCATAGTGCGTCCAAATGTGTCCGGACGAAGTCGCGGGGAACGTTTAGGTATTTATAATCTTGTCTTTACCCACAGATCCATAGAAGAACAACCACAGACAAACGGGGGGCCGCCCCCGAGAGACATGAGCCGAGAACAGCCGAACATGGACGAAGTTGACCGAAGGCAGGACGACTACACATCGTTGAAGAACGCATCTGCTGGGAGACGTAAGTATTGGTATTGTTATATATCATCACACCTGTATACTTATAGACCTGCAGTTTGTATCATTATTATAATTATTTTTTTTCTCATTACAGAGTCTGATGTTGGTTCTGGCTCCGATAAACACGGCAGTTGGTAAGTACTAAGAAGCATTCAAAAATCATTTATTCAAAGTGGGCTAAAGCCAGTTATTAAATATATAAGTGATTCTCAAAAATCATATGACCCGAGCGGGATTTGAACCCGCGACCTCTGCCGTACCGTGGCTAGTGCTCTGAACCAACTGAGCTACCGGGTCTCGCCTGACTCATTTGAAATTTGAGACCCCTTTTGTAATACGCTTCTTAGGAGCGTTTGGCGACATCTATCGGAAAACTTATGCAGTATTTCCAAATAAAGCTGGGCTAAAGCCATTTAGCACTTTTTGAACGTCAACATACAAAAGACAGCCCAGCATATTTTTTTTTTTACTTTTTTGTTATTCCTATTCCTTCTTTGGAATAAAATAATTTATTTGTACTTTTTTAATAGTAGTCCACTACCGTATTGGCGCATTTTTAGGGTTCCGTACCTCAAAAGGAAAAACGGAACCCTTATAAGATCACTTTGTTGTCCGTCTGTCTGTATGTCGCCTTAACGGATGGAGGCATCTGCTCATAGATGGCGCCCTTAGAAGCAGTAGCGCCATCTATGCTCAAGATATGATATTGTAATATTCGCCATCAAGTAAACAAAAGTCAAAGTCAAAACATTTATTTAAATTAGACCATTTACTTTGGAATTGTCAAACAATAGATGTCAGTTAGTTTGTCCGTTAGTTGAAGCTAGTTGTCCGTTCCAAAACGTAGATTCTCATGGAGAAGAACGGACAAGAAACTCCATGGTTACTCTTTTCCAACTAATTACATTACAAGTATAAATAAAACACTTAAACATGGCAAGACAGAGATGTTATCGGTAGAGCGCACGCCGGTCAACTGAGCTCGGTCCGCACGAAGCAACGCCTTTTATACCCACTGCGTCAGATGACGTCAGCTCCGATAGTAGTGGAAAAAGATTCTCCCAACAATATCTTATCTACTATGATGTAACAGCGGCATAGATGGCGCTATTGCATATTTCGGAACCCTCAGGGCGCGAGTCGTACTCGCACTTGTCCGGTTTCTTTTTATAATGCTCCGCGACGTGTGGCGGGTTCGATTCTCGCATAGAGCAAATATTTGTTTAGGTCTGAGAGCAGGCGCGTGCATTGCATATAGGCAAGTAGGCAGTGACTACCTCTTAAGGTTCAATAAAACCATTTTAACTATTACTACATCAATCAATATACATCATTATATATCAATAATTAGTCATGATTGATATATTTTATTTATGTAGTAACAGTTAAAATAGTTTTATTGAATCATATGTGGTAGGCACTGCCTACTTGCCTATACGCACTGCACGCCACTGTCTGAGAGTATATGAGCTTTGTGTTTGTAAACGCAGCCAATAAGTCAGAAATTGCAGAACAAGGTTTAATTTTAAAAGAAAATAAGTAATAATGTTTTTTTTTCAGGCTGAGCTCTACAAAATTGCCGTGGAATGACAAGGAAAAACCTATAGATGGAGAACCGACGCCACGACTGTATCCTAACATAGGTATGTAACAATGAATTTTTAAAACTTTTTACAATAAAATCGGCTTTAAAAAACTACTACAAAGTGAATAATATTTTTTCTTCTTGCATATGATAGCCAGATTCATGAGGAATAGTCATCTGCCTAGCCTTTTCCCAAATTATATTGGGGTCGGCTTCCAGTCTAACTACTTTCGGCTGAATATCAATATTTTACGTGGAGCGACTGCCATCTGACCTCCGCAACCCAATTAATGGGTAATACCGGTATTCGAATGTTAGACCAGCTGTCAGACTTTTAGGGCTTCTGACTACCCGTAACGATTGTCAAAGATATTCCTATGACAACCAGGACCGACTGCTTAACGTGCTCTCCGAGGCACGGAGGGGTCTCGATGTGTAAAGAACGGTCACCCATCCAAGGACTGACCGCGGCAAGCGCAGCTTAACCTCTCAGATCGATCGATCAGCGCGGACGTCATTTAGCCACAGGCCATTCATGAGGAATAGTATAGGCTATTTAACATCACGCTACGACCCTTAGGAGGCGAGCGACGGGGGTGAAACCACGGGGAACAGATAGTGTATTATATGACGTGTATCCGTCATTTTGACTACCGACGCCTCTTACTTATAGACGCCTCTTAATTTAACCACTGATTAAACATACAGAGAACTATCCTTGTCATTTGTATGACAATGAATAGAGTTAACAATTGACTTAAGAGCTATTTAATTTAATCATCGTTTATAAGTAAGGCGGTATACACCTACCCTTTACTTCTCTTACGCCTCTTAATTTAACCACTGATTAAACATACAAAGTTCTTTGTATGTTTAATCAGTGGTTAAATTAAGAAAGCAAATCCTTGTCATTTCTATGCCAATGAATAGAGATGGCAATTGATATAAGAGCTATTAAAATTTAATTTAATCATCGTTTATAAGTAAGGCGGTATACATTATTGGAAACGGCGAGTCTCTGAGATCATAACACCATAATTTCCTTCACATACATAATTTAATAAATGTTTTTTTCTTTCAGATAAAGATATTCAAACCCAAGTATCAGAGCGTCGCGCCAGCTGGTTGACCACGAAACCCCTTCGGAAGCCTTTGGTCAGCAACCCTGACTCCGCGGAGAACTCTGTGAGGGAATTGGGAGTACGGTCCGACCGATCTCATGACAAGGAGAATGTTGATACGCTGTCCAGTAAGTAGCATTTTTATAATAATGTCTTAGGTTTTCGCGATTATTACACATTATAATAAAACAAGTTTAAACGGATTAAATCGCGTATATTACAGATTTTTACAGAGTTTTCCTGACGTTTCGAACACTTTGCAGCGTTCGTGGTCGCAGGACGACTGAGGTGGTAGGCGTCATGACAGCTAATTTATAGAAAAATTATTCTCGATCTACCCGCACAATCGATTCAATCGATATTATTCGAATCGTACTCGTTTCGATGCACACAATAATCGCTCATGGTGTCTCGACGTTTTGTAGTCCAGTGTGAAGTTTGGGACTTGATTATTTTAAGAACTGGATTCCAAACAGGTGGTAATTGCCAACCATCCTCTCTATAATTGAAATTAGGATGTTTTTTAATTTCAATAGCCTCGCGAAGCATTCTAGGTACATATCGGTTCTCCTTTGCGAGGATTTGAGGTTGATCAAAACGTAGGAAATGGTTGGGTTTGCCTAGGGTATGCTCACACACTGCAGACTTTGTAGAGCGCACGTTTTTGACGTCAGCTATGTGTTCTTTAACTCTAGTGGCTATACTGCGCTTTGTTTGCCCTATGTATGATAACCCACAATCACAGTCAATCTTGTAGACCCCTGCATCTTGTAAAGGAATATGACACTTCACAGGTCTAAGAAATTGGCTAATCTTTCTATGTGGCTTGAAGTAGGTTTTTATAGAAGCACGCTTCAAGATATGACTAATTTTGTCAGTGACCCCTCTTATAAAGGGTAGAACAGCAGGTCGACGATCAACTGAGATGGGCTTCGGGCGGCTTTTGCGACGGGGGTGTGGAGGGGAACTTCATCATGTGGAGCACGTAAATTGTTCTGTTTCAGAACTTGCTTCACATGATGAAGTTCCCCTGCCAGATGGTTGGCGTCGCAGATGCCATGTGCTCTATGTAACAAAGATTTAGCCACAGTAGCTAACTGACTAGGATGGTGGTGAGATTCACCGTTAAGGTACCTATCTGTATGGGTAGGCTTTCTGTACACTGTATGACTAACAGAATGATCGGGATTATGAATAAGTCGTATATCAAGGAAGGCTAAGGACTTGTTATTTTCTAATTCCATAGTGAACTGAATTTTATTGTGTATGGAATTTAGATGATCTAAGAATGCAGGGACCCTATTGTGAGGGAGGGCAGTGAAAGTGTCATCAACGTATCTTTTAAAAATCTTTGGTATAACCGGGGCCGATAGGAGTGCTCCTCTTTCAAATTCCTCCATGAAGATGTCGGCCACCACAGGGGAAACTGGTGAACCCATGGCTACACCGTCGATTTGAAGATAGAACTCATTGTCCCACAATAGGTAACCGCTGGTGAGGCAATGTTCTAGCAACTCTGCATATTGTAAAGGCATGTCTTGATCACTTAACCGCTTTTTTACGACTTCCAAGCAGTCCTTAACCGGTAAGTTAGTGAATAAGGACTGTACATCGAAACTAACCATCACCTCATCTCAGCCAGTGTTAGGTCTTTTATTTGACTGACGAAATGATAAGAATCCTTCACATATGTGTTAGACTTTCCACGAAGTTGTGAGAGTATCTTCGCTAGATGTTGTGCCAGTTTGTAAGTTGGTGTGTCAATCTGGCTTACTATTGGTCGTAAAGGAGCATTTTCTTTGTGTATTTTTGGCAGCCCATACAGTTTTGGTGGTTTCGCGCATGATGGTATAAGTAATTTGACGTCCAATTCTAAGGTGTCGTATTTAGATATTAAATCAGAAGTTTTCTTCAGAATTCTATTAGTTGGGTCTTTGTTAACCTTTTTGTAAGTATTTTCATCCGACAAAAGGTCTCGAATTTTCTGATTATAATCAGATAATTTTTCTATAAATTAGCTGTCATGACGCCTACCACCTCAGTCGTCCTGCGACCACGAACGCTGCAAAGTGTTCGAAACGTCAGGAAAACTCTGTAAAAATCTGTAATATACGCGATTTAATCCATTTAAACTTGTTTTATTATAAAGCATTTTTATGTTTAGGGAATATTGCCAAGTGGGTGAGGGAAAATTGCCAATTTGGCGAGGGAATATGCCAGGCAGGTGAGGGAATATTGCCATGTTTAGAGAAATATTGCCAAGTGGGTGAGGGAATATTGCCAAGTGGGTGGGTGAATATTGCCATGTTCAGGGAAATATTGTTAAGTAGGTAAGGCAATATTGCCAAATTGGTGAGAGAATATTGCCAAGCTGCGAGGGAATATTGTCATAGTTATGTGTGAGAGAAATATTGTCAAATGTGTGATGGAAATATTGCCGAATGAATAGGGAAATATTGCCAAGCGGACGAGAGAATATTGCCAAAGTATTCGAGTTTATTGCCTAATATGTGAGGGAATATTGCTTAATCGTTCGTCTGCCGCACTTGACGGACACAATTGATTTTGACCTGAATGAGGCGGATTTTTCAAATGCGACAGATGGAGGGTTAGTGTTTAAATAGTAGATTGTATCATAGGGGAGCAAAATGATATTTTTACGGCGAGGGCGCTTTTTTTAATCCAGAGCGAAGTGAGGGATTCTAGAGTAGAATCCTGAACCTAGCGAGGGATTCAAAGTACGTCGCCCAAGCCAAAAATATATTTTGCGCCCAAGTGATACACTCTACTTTTCATCACCCTCTATGAGAAAACGTACAGCCATTCTTTATTCAAACAATATTTGCGTTCGATTGAACGCTAAGATGTTCACATGACATGTAAAGAGGATTAAAATGTTGTCGGTTGTCATGGCAACGTGCACGCTACTCCGATTTATTTGCGAACGCTCGAGGGAGAATCTCACTGTGACATTCTCACCGTGATATCACGGCATTCAGCCAACCCACTTCGGTTGTCATGGCAACGCACACGCTACTCCAATTTGTTTGCGAACGCTCGAGGGATAATCTCACCGTGACATTCTCACCGTGATATCACGGCATTCAGCAAACTCACTTAATTTCTCACTTCGCGCAAGCGCATTACGTACGTGTGACTCACGCGTGACACACGGCATTCAGTAAACTCACTTGATTTCTCTAAGTGCGCGGCAATTATCTTTTCCGCGCACCTATTGAATTTGGAACATCTAAACAGGATAAAAAAAACTCATTTCTGCCCGCTAAAAGTTTCTTATAGAAAACACCACCTTTGGGCGCACTTACGCCATGTCCTACGTGGACGACTCAACGCGAACGCGATTGCGAAACGATCCGATGCGAATTTAATGCGATGCGGAGCGATGCGGCTACTCTGTCCTACGTGCGCGCGAACCGTCCCCTCCGCGCCCTCCGGCCTTAAAAAAATATGGCCGACGCGTCCACTTCGCGCGAAAATATCAAGCCAACTGATCGCGTTCGCTTCAATTCGCGCCGCTCCGCACCGCACCCCACGTGCGTTTGGTCACGTAGGCCACTTCAATAGGTTTCGAATGTTTGTTGTTTTCGCGCCGCGCCGCGCCGCTTCGCGTTCGCGTCTAGATCGCTCACGCAGGACACCGCGTTAAAGGCGAACCAAGTCGTCCTTTTCGAATAGATGGGATGAAAACAATATTACAAAATATTGCTATCGTACGTAAATCAATATTTATTGGCATAAGTCGAGAAATTAGCGGTCGACCAGCGACCTCAGCGGTCTATCGCCATAGTTGTTCCTACTTCCTCACCCCCCTATTCCGCCGTCCTCCCCCTCCCCCAGTGCCCCGCTCGCCGGCGGGCAGGGACCGCCTACAGTTCTGCCGCCACCGCTGGGGCCAGCAGGCGGGATGCTCCCGATGTGAAAAGATCGCGCATCAGATCGGAGGATTATATGGTTATCATAATACGATACCTTTGTGTTCAAAGGGCGTAAAGACCATTTTGACCAAAATGAGATTTGAGCCATATAATCGATACCTTTAGGCCCAAATTTCATTTTGCCAAAATGGTCTTTACGCCCTTTGAACCCAAAGGTATCGATATATTACTTTTGTAGTTAGTTGTTGTCGTTAGTTTTATGTAGTAACTATATAGCTGCCGCCCGCGTTTTTGGGATAAAAAGTAGCCTATATTCGGATGTATATAAGCTATAGGTAATACCTCAGATCATAGAAACAAGGAGATATGCCATTATAGCAAATTAGTACGGGAACAACTGATGCCACTTTTAGTACATTTTTCAACACAATTACACGCGTAATTAAGCGCTCCTTGTGAATAAAAAGATCTCCCACGCATTAAACATTCCGCACACCCTCAATCTAACACTGTTAATCGTCACTCAACACTAGCACTAAACTAAAACACTGTATTTATACCATCGATCGTGTTCGGTTCGTCGCCAGCGCGTACGTTTTTAATATGAGCAATTTGCTCAAGATCAGGCATCAAGCTCGATAGTGCCTTGGCACATCTCCTTGTTTCTATGATCTGAGGTCCCATAGTAAAAGTTGTTCATAATGATGAGTACAGTGACCCCTTTAAATATTTCCACTGTCTAACCTGCCACCCTGTAGAAGTATAGATATAGACTACAAACTAATCTATTCCTCTCTCCCGCAGTATCGGAGGAAGAAGCCGTGGCCCCCCGGCCTGCGCCGCCGCACGCCACCGGCGTGAGGCTCACGCGGCCCGGGTACTACACCATACCCAGTCTGGACGAGATGATCGGTGAGTAGCTATACTGGGACTTTTAATACGGTACCGGACTATTTTATCTTATTGTGAATCTGTAAACTAGTTGAAAAAAGATAAGGACACCAAAAAAACTGATGAAACATCTACAAAATTGGCAAACTTATAAGCGTTTTAAAATGATTTGCTAGACACGGACGGCACTATCATGCAGTGACGTAACACCACCTATGTCCGCTTCGCGCGACAAAGACGGAGCGACACTCCCTCCAAAAACTTTAAAAGCTATGTTTATGTTTTCCATTTTGTGACATTTTTTTTTTTACTATTTTGTTGTTCCTATTCCTTCTTTGGAATAAAATAATTTATTTGTACTTTTTTAATAGTAGTCCACTACCGTATTGTTTGCAGTAACTTGACAACATGAAGGATACCACTTTTTAACAAAAATCGGACAAGAGCGTGTCGGACCACGCACAGTCTAGGGTTCCGTAGCAAGAAGTATTTCAGTCTTCCGACCGCAAATATAAGTTTGTACTTCATAATATTATCATGAAGTACAAAGTTATTTTTGCGGTTGTCAAATTCAAAACTGAAAATAGTGAATATTTCAAAAAGTTATTAACGTATCTTGTTCAAACCAATTTTAATGGATAGTATTTATTAGATGCTCTTGAATTTTTTCAGATTTTTTAAAGACTTTCGTAGCTCTTGATGGAAAAAGCTACTTTTTAAAAATCTTTGAATGCAGTATTACTTAATTTAAAAACTAAAGTCAAGTCTCCGTGAAGCAAAACTTCCTATCGCAAACATTTAAAGTACTTTCCCTCCATGTGGCATAGCCGTGGGACAACCTGTACATTTCTTTTCATAAATGTACAAAAAAAAATACCAACCTTTATCCTTAAATATAAAGTACTAGCACTTCGCCCGCGACTTCGTCCGCGTGTCCCACAGGAACTGTGCATTTTTTCAGTATAAAAAGTAGCCTATGTTACTCAGTGATAATGTAGCTTTCTATTGGTGAAAGATTTTTTAAAATCGGTCCAGTAGTTTCTGAGTTTATTCATTACAAACATATACAAAAAAACACAAATCTTTCCTCCTTAAAATATATTAGTTTAGTTAGACCATGGGGTCTAATCAGGAACCAATTAACATTTGTGGAAATAACTCATAATAGATGGCGTTATATGTATCGATTTGTTATTGAAGTTTGTGTAAAATTGGGAACATGAAAAAATACATCATGAAAAATATTTGTTAAAATTTTGAAAAATGATTTAAGCACGGAACAATGTATAGCCCGAAGATAGCCCGCGCTAAATCGGTCACATTTCTTTGTATGAGATGAGGCATCTGTACGTATAGTATTATTTTATCTGTTTCTTTGTATGAGATGAGGCATCTGTACGTATAGTTTTATATTATCTGTGGTTAGACTGACGTCACTCTTCATTTCCCAGCCTACATGCGCCCGGACGGGTCGTGCGTCGTGCCGCACCTGACGGTCGGTCGCAAGAACTACGGCAACATCTACTACGACTGCGAGATCAACGTCGCCGGCATGGACCTTGACAGCTTGGGTAAGACTTATACAGGGTGGCAGGTTAAACAGTGGAAATATTTTAAGGGGTCATTGTACTCATCATTATGAACAACTTTTACTATGCGACCAACCCGGAAATCGCGAAAAAAAAACAGCTGTTCCATAGATTTTGTTGAGCTATGTGAACATAAATGTATGGAACAGCTGTTTTTTTTTCGCGATTTCACAGTTGGTCCCATAGTAAAAGTTGTTCATAATGATGAGTACAATGACGCCTTAAAATATTTCCACTGTTTAACCTGCCACCCTGTATTTTAAGCTTTTTTTAGGGTTCCGTACAACAAAAGGAAAAGCGAACTTATAGGATCACTTTTTCGTCCGTCTGTCCGTGGCTAGTCCGAGGTATTTGCTCATAGATGACGCCACTAGAAGAAGTAGGTTATAGCGGCATCTTGCTTGAAGAAATTGCATTGCATATTTATGCTATTGCATATTGCAGTATATTGCAGTGGAATATTTTATTTTGTTTAATACAGGGTGGCAGGTTAGACAGTGGAAATATTTTAAGGGGTCATTGTATAAGTTATTCATAATGATGAGTACAATGACCCCTTAAAATATTTCCACTGTTTAACCTGCCACCCTGTAGAATCTACAATCTACATACATAATTAAGTTTGTACGGAACCCTCAGGGCGGATTTTTTAGGGTTCCGTACCTCAAAAGGAAAAACGGAACCCTTATAGGATCACTGTGTTGTCTGTCCGAGCCAAGAAAGGGTAGCCGTGGGACACCCTGATATAAACCAGTTGTTAATAATAAGCCTCTCAAACTCAATGTGTAATATTTACTGCTGAATACTCTTGATTATCTAAACATTTTATTTTCAGTCCACTTCCTAAACAAGGAGGTGATAGTATACCCCGAGGAGTCGGAGAAGCCTCCCCTGGGTGAGGGTCTGAACAGACGCGCCATTGTGACCCTGGACCGCGTCTGGCCCAGGGACAAGAGCGAGAAACGACCCATCACTGATCCTGATAGGTAAGTTATACAGAGTGCAGGGTTAAAAAAAAATACTCAGATCATTTTTTTGACCGCACGGTTGTCGCAGTGGCTGAGAGATTGTCTGCTGCGCGACGATGTCGCGGGTTCGATTCCCGCACTGCACACTGGTCTTGCTGTTTGTGTATGTGAAAGGACGTTGGTAGTTTTGGGCTTGATATGGTACAGTAATAAAAGCTTAACCAAAAATAAAAAAAATTGTTAATTGTTCTTTGCCTGATTTATATTAGAGATTAAGAATTGGAATCAAAAATCGAAATAAATAAGAAATAAAATGATTATGCCGTTGACATTTTGAAAAAAACCTATATAACAAACGGGTGCATGCTGGCTGGCGCGTGCCTCCACAGAATATCATGTCGACAGCAACTAAAACCTTTGAATTGAGAACTCATTCGTCGCGCTGTACTGTACTTCATTGGATCATTCACACCATACTTAACCTCACTGTCACAAATACGAAGATTTCTCTTTAACCCAATTATGTACAAAATAAAAAAAAAATGAATTTAAATACTCTTGAAATACTCGACTCGACATACACAATCTGAAGCCCAGCGTTCTATGGGCGTCCGCCGTGTTCTTTGTGTTTGTAAACGCAACCACGACACAGGAGAAATGTAGGACCTAGGGTGGGGCAAGGTATTTTAAATAAAAAAAAAAATCGTTTATATGGTGTGTATGGCATCTTACCCACCTGCAGATGTACCTCTTAAAATATTTCGACTATGAAGGGTAAGACCCTTATACATATACAAACATACTTACTTACTTCCTTTGGCGCTACAACCCTTTGTGGGTCTTGGCCTCCTCAACGATTTTCTTCCATTTCGCTCTGTCTCTGGCCTCCCTTTGCCAAGATGTTTTCCTGCCTATACTCCTCAGATCTTCCTCGACACAATCGTTCCAACGCTTTTTCCGTGCTGTTTTCCTACAGATATCCCGAGCTCTTTTATAAGCGAAATCGTTTATCCTTTAATCCATGCTGAGATCGTAGTGAGTTAAACGATCCGGTTTTCTTCTTTGTGGACTTCTCAACCGATTTTCTTTTTACCATGATGAGTGGTTAGCCCATCGAAGAACCCTCCTCTTTTATCCGGGTTTGGGACGTCAGCGTCGTCGAAACGAATACTGGCAGGATTATATACAAACATACAAAAATTCAAATCTTTCCTCTTTATAACATTTGTGTAAATAACGATGCTTATGTTGATGATAACATTAAAATTATGTCTTCATAATTTTCCCACAGACTCCTAAAAATGGAATACGAGAGCAAACTCCGTCGCGTTTGCGACAAGCACAACACTAAATTCATCGAATACCGTCCGCAAACGGGCAGCTGGGTGTTCCGAGTAGAACACTTCAGTAAATACGGTCTCACAGACTCCGATGAAGAGGACGACGTGCCCGACCTCATGAAGAGGCAGCTGGTCACGCAGACGCTGCAGAAAGCTGCAGCTCCCGGTAAGAAATAAAAAAAACAAAAAATGTTTATAGAAAAAAAAGTACCGGCTAGTGTTGCTAACCGTAGCAATAGAACAGTCGATAGTATCGATAGGACAATAATAGTGTCGATAGGACAATTGACAGTATCGATAGGACAGTCGATAGTATCGATAGGACAATAGATAATATCGGGAATCAAAAGTATCGATAGGAAAATCAATAGTATCGATAGGACAATAGATAGTATCGCTAGTCGCTAGTCCTGAGTGACGGATACAACTACAAGCCGACAGCCGACATTAGTCACAGACTCTGACGAAGAGGACGACGTGCCCGACCTCATGAAGAGGCAGCTGGTCACGCAGACGCTGCAGAAAACTGCAGCTCCCGGTAAGAAATAAAACATTAAAAAATGTTGTAAGTAAGTGTTGCTGACCTAGAGTAACGATAGGACAATCGGTAGTAGAGATAGGACAATCGGTAGTATCGATAGGACAATCTGTAGTATCTATAGGACAATCGATAGTAGCGATAGGACAATCGATAGTATCGATACTATCGACAGTCCAGAACAATTGGTAGTATTAAAAAAGTCAGACTTCAAAAAATAGGAATGGGCAAAAAAAGTTGCACTGAAAACGTAGATTATGCCGAAGAAAATTGATGACGATCGCTTTTTCAATAGATCATTGTTGATTTTTCGCATTTTATTTAGTTTAACTATATCTACCAAAGATTAAACTTAAAAGTTCCTAACCTAGGTGTAAAAAAATCTGAGTTCACATTTTTTTAGGGTTCTGTACCTCAAAAGGAAAAACGGAACCCTTATAGGATCACTTTGTTGTCCGCCGTCAGTCACCGGACTATAAGTGGAGCCATCTGCTCATAGATGGCGCCATTGGAAGTATGCAGTAGCGCCATCTATGATTATATTTCGGAACCCTTAGGGCGCTAGGCATACTCGCACTTGTCCGGTTTTTTTTTCTATTCCAAATGTCCCGGTCGTTGGTTCAGCATTTATGGCAGGCCTAATCTAAACTCATCTTCTCCTTCCACAGCGCCGAAGCAGCCTGTGGCAGCTCCATCAGCCGGCCTGGGCGGCCTAGGTTCCACGGCCGGCCTAGTGCCTGAAGACAACCTATTCGCGATGCAGCAGACCTCCCTGAACCTACTCAATGGAGCTGCTAAAGGTAAGAAGACTAAGGCTCGTATTACAGAACGATACTCCAGCACAGATCTCTGCTTGAGTATAGATTGAAACTAGTTTCAACGAATGAAATGGCTTTAAATCTATGCTCAAGCAGAGATCTGTGCTCGAGCATTGTTCTGTAATCATCATCTGCCTAGCCTTTTCCCAAATTATATTGGGGTCGGCTTCCAGTCTAACTAGTTTTGGCTGAATATCAATATTTTACGTGGAGCGACTGCCATCTGACCTCCACAACCCAATTAATGGGTAATACCGGTATTGGAATGTTAGACCAGCTGTCAGACTTTAGGGCTTCTGACTACCCGTAACGATTGTCAAAGATATTCCTATGACAACCGGGACCGACTGCTTAACGTGCTCTCCGAGGCACGGAGGGGTCTCGATGTGTAAAGAACGGTCACCCATCCAAGGACTGACCGCGGCAAGCGCAGGTTAACCTCGCAGATCGGAGCATTGTTCTGTAATACGGGCCTAAAAACCTTGGGAGTTGTGAGAGCATGAATTTATTAATTTGGACTTTATTTCAATGTTGCAATGTTGATATTTGCTATGCGATCAAAATAAGAATAGGACTGACCTGGCGCCATATTGTGACGTTTTGTATTGAAAATCGAGCTGTTTTGTATTAAAAAATCTATTAAAATAGTTTTGGTAAATCAAAGACTCAATTAAATAAAGTAAAAAAAAATTACGTTATTGATACGCAAATTAATTTTCTTTGTAAGACTTGTTTTTAAGTGAAAGTTGACAGTTTGAGGTCGCTGACGTTCCTATTGTTATCCCGATCGTATAGTATTTAACTTGTAACCTTGCAATTTGATTATGTAACACAAAAAAAGCCAACTGAATGCAGTACGTTCTGCTTTTTGGAAGTCGGTTAAAAATAAAGAAATTACTAATTAGAACAGTTTGACATCCACAACAGGTAATCAAATATCGACGTACCGTTTTAACCCGTCATATGACCCTCGTGTATCAAATGACCACCGTGTATCAAACGACCCCGAGATGCCTTCAGCGCCGTACAACGAAGAATACGTTCTTTACAAGAGAATTGCTAAGGCTATGATATGTACCAACGTTTATTTAATAACTACAGTCTTAATAGTTGTTGTTGTGTGTTTAGTATTTATATTTTTATTCTTTATGTATTTTAAGAAGTAATTTTAAAACTTGAATCTACTATATAAAAATAAGTCGGGTTTTCCTTCCTGACGATATATAAGTCCAGAACGGACGAACCGATTTCCACGGTTTTGCTTTCGTTGGAAAGGTCTCGGGCTCCGTGAGGTTTATAGCAAAGAAAATTCAGGAAAATTTAAAGAGAAAAGCGGGAAAATCTTTTTTCACATACAGCGCCATCTCTGATACATAGCATGTACTACGGTGGCGAAACGGAGTTCGCCGGGTTTGCTAGTTGAGTATAAAACTATTTATCTATGTCAATATTATAAAGCTGAACAGTTTGTTTAAACGCGCTAATCTCTGGAATTACCAGTCGCATTCGAAAAATTCTTTTTGTATATGATAGCCAGATTCATGAGGAATAGTATAGGCTATTTAACATCACGCTACGACCCTTAGGAGCCGAGCGACGGGGGTGAATCCGCGGGGAAAAGCTAGTACTATTATAAAACTGTAAAAAAGCCGTGTCTGTACATTGAAGAATCTTCAATGTACAGACACGGCTTTTTTACAATCTGATATTCCAGAAAAAACAGGGATAGGGTACTGAGACGTTACCATGCCCAAAAAAATATTTTTTTTAATTTTTGTCTGTATGTGCCGAAAAAAATACTGAACGAATTTTGATGTAGTTTTCACAGTTTGGTAGCTTGGGTTCCAACTTAAAATCTAAGCTGCATTTCATCTGATTCCGGTGGAATGAACCAGAGATACAGCTTGACCTCTTCGTAGTACTAGCCACCCTACACTACGGAGGTCATTTAAAATGGGCAATTTATTGTAATCCACGCGGATACGTCTGTAAAAATCTAGTGTTATACTATAATTATGTATTTATTTATAATTGCTATCTAATTGTTAAATATACAGGGGAAATAGTCTCCATTAATAAGCCCCTCGTTTATCAACATCCTGTAGAATAATTTGTGTATTTTATTATAATTTGTTTATTCCTATATTTTTAACTATAAAATACTATCATTTTAAGTAAATATTGTAAGTAGATTTATGCATTATTCCTATCACTAATAATAGTTAGTTAAAATATTATAGTTTGTACTTGAAAATATATAAAATAAAAGTACATTAATATTGTAATTTACTTAGGGCCGAGTTCACCGTCAAGATAACAGTCCGATAAATTGAAAACTGCCGTTTAATATATATTTTTCTATAGAAAAAGTCATGTTAAACGGACGTTTTCAATATAACGAATTGTTATCTTGTCGGTGAACTTGGCCCTTAACCATACATTATGCTAGAATATTACTTAAAAAATATCCTTTGTATTGAGATTGCTAATAAATTATCGATGAATCAAAAGAAATTAAATATACATGTCATTGAAGAACATCCTACTATCTAATAACTGAACTACTATCATTTTACGACTTTAGTCTTTGACGGACCCGTGGTAATCTGTCTAACGTTCCCGTGAGAAGCTACAAGAGACAAATCTGGATCTGACAGGCGGTTAGTGAAAGGAAAGTGTACTTTCATAAGATTATTTCGCTTATAACGGGTGATTCATTTGGAGTTACTTTTTTGTCTATGCATTTTTTGACAGATAAAGCGTCAGTCATGACAACCTAACCTAATATTTTCATTCACTATAGTTTGACATTTCATCATGGAAAGACTAAGCACGGCACAACGCCTACAAATTATTCAACTTTATTACGAAAATCAGCGTTCTACGAGGAATGTGTTTCGTGCACTTAGAGCAACATAGCCATGCACACATCATTGCGTACACTCTCAGCTAGCGCCGTAATGTTTTCTTCAGTGCGAGCTGGATGCGAGCTGGATGTGGTCTATTTGGTCGTGTATTGTCTAATAATGAAAATTCCCTTTCAAACTTTTCGATGGTATAGCGAATAGTGCGTTCGGTGGACCATATGTTGCTCTAAGTGCACGAAACACATTCCTCGGAAAAGGCTAGGCGGATGATGATGATGAGAAGAGATAGAGTTACGCGATAGAGACTGCCTTGTAGATTAATATAATTGCAGGCACACAGTACTGTGCGAGCCGAATTACGCTTTATTCCGTTATAGCAAGAGTTGATAATTTAACTGTCTTTGCGGAGTCAAGCCCGTCGAACCGTTACCCGGCCCTGGTAGAGTAAGGTCCAAAGACTTGGCACTGGAAGCAATACTCCTGCACGCTTAGCATGACCAATTCTATCTCTATTCTACCAAAGAATAGACAAAGTTCTTTCTATCCAAATCGTTATCTCTTCTGCCCGAGCATGCGGCGACCTATGCTTGGCTTATCAGAATTTTGTCTACTGAAGAATAGAAACATTTCCTCTCTTCATTATATGCATAAAACCGTAGAAATCTTTCTACAATCTGTCACTTTGTCTATTCCTCAGAGTGCCTAGTGCGAGTTTTTCTAACATACTCGACCGTGAGAACGTTAGCGAAATTCATAGTCAACGACCAATCAAACACCGGTTTGCACTCGGTAGTGATGACGCTAACGCACATGATTGGTTACTCCATTCCCTTCGATAGAAGTTTACTCGATTAACGTGGTGATTTGCAACTCGGAATCAGCACTCTGTAGACAAAACCCGTTTCTGTCGTGGTCATGCTAGGCCGGCTGGACATAGCGCGTATGCTTAAGCCTGCAATACATGTTGGCCGAGCATAGACCAACGCGAGCCTAGACAAATTGACACAAGGCAAGCGCTACTGTCTAGACGTTCGGCAAGTTTGGCGTCAACCGCATAATAGCGCGCGGACAAACATGTGAACACTATTGTCCGAGCGCGCACGAGCGCCTTTGATTTGTGCAGAAAAACCGACACCGCTCCGAAGTGAGGCAAGAGATCGCGAGCGACTGCAAGTTGTGGCAAGCTACGTCAAATGAGATATATGTATACACGTTGGCGCTTGTCTATACTCAACCAACTAGGCAAGTGACACCGAGCGATGGCAAGACAAGGCAAATATACTGTCTACATGTTGGTATTGGCCTTCACTCGACAACGCTCGGCCAACATGTATTGCAGGCTTAAGATGTACTGCTGCGAAGCTCTACAAGTACTATGCGATCAAAATAAGAATAGAACGTATGTGCTTCTCCAGGTCCCAGGCTACCTCTTTGTCAAAGGGCATTGGCAGTTTTGGGCTTGATATGGCACAGTAATAAAAGCTTAAACAAAAATAACAATATATTTTAATTGTTCTTTGCCTAATTTATCTTAGAGATTAAGAATTGAAATCAAAAATCGAAATAAATAAGAAATAAAATGATTTTGCCGTTGACATTTTGAAAAAACCAACAAAACAAAAACGGGTGCATGCTGGCTGGCGCGTGCCTCCACAGAATATCATGTCGACAGCAACTAAAACCTTTGAATTGAGAACTCATTAGTCGCGCTGTACTTCATTGGATCATTCACACCATACTTAACCTGTCACAAATACGATAATTTCTCTTTAATCCAATTACGTACAAAAACAAATAAAAAATGTATTTAAATACTCTTGAAATACTCGATCACACCAAACTAATTTCATATCTGTACCGACTTACACAATCTGAAGCCCAGCGTTCTATGGGCGTCCGCCGTGTCCTTTCATGCAAATCCGGCCAGCCGTTTCAGCGTGAACAATATACACACTAACTTTCGCATTTATAATATTAGCGTGATGGCATTTCAACGACTTATTCACTAAGTTATTAAATATATAAGTGATTCTCAAAAATCATATGACCCGAGCGGGATTTGAACCCGCGACCTCTGCCGTACCGTGGCTAGTGTTCTGAACCAACTGAGCTACCGGGTCTCGCCCGACTCATCTGAAATTTGAGACCCCTTTGTAGATGAATCAGATGAGTGGTCGTCAAACTGCAGTTTGACGACCACTGGTATAGGCTATTTAACATCGCGCTACGATCCTTAGTAGCCGAGCAACGGGGGTGAAATCGCGGAGAACAGCTAGTATTAAATAAAATATTCCACTAGAAATATGCAATAGCGCCATCTACAGGGTGGCAGGTTAGACAGTGGAAATATTTTAATTGGTCATTGTACTCATCATTATGAACAACTTTTACTATGGGACCAACCCTGAAATCGCGAAAAAAAAATCAGCTGTTCCATACATTTTGTTGAGTTATGTGAACATAAATGTATGGAACAGCTGATTTTTTTTTCGCAAGTTCAGGGTTGGCTGCATAATAAAAGTTGTTCATAATGATGAGTACAATGACCCCTTTGAATATTTCCATGTCTAACCTGCCACCCTGTATAAGCAAGATGCCGATATTACGTACTTCTTCTAGTGGCGCCATCTATAAGCAGATACCTAGGACTATGCCACGGATAGACGGACAACAAGTGATCCTATAAGGGTTGCGTTTTCCTTTTGAGGTACAGAACCCTAAAAATTTAGGAGAAAAACGAACGATAAATGCGAAATCAGAATGCAGATCTATAAATGCGTACTAGAGTTGCCCGCGACTCCGTCCGCATGGACTACAATGAATTGACCATTTTAAATGACCTCCGTAGTGTAGGGTGGCTAGCACTACGAAGAGGTCAAGCTGTACCTCTGGTTCATCCCACCGGATTAGGATGAAATGTGGCTTACATTTTAAGTTGGACCCCTAGCTACCAAACTGTGAGAACCACATCAAAATTCGTTCAGTACATGTTGCCAGATGCGCGCACAAAGACAAATTAGTATCCTATCTCTATTTTTTCTGAAATATCTTCAATGTACAGACATGGCTTCAGTAGCGGTTAGATGGGGTGGGGGTTCGGGGTCATCATGACCCCCCCCCCCCCCCCTAAAATCGTACAAAAATGTGCAAAACTGTAATTCACGGTATAGCACGTCGGCATTAATCGGTATGACCCCCCAAGGTCGTCGGCTGCGGCCGCGCCTGCACGGCTTTTTTACAATTTTCTTATAGTACTTATAGAAATCTAGGGATATAAAATAATAATATCCGTTTTTGTTACAGCCTTCGAAATGGACACCACGGAAGATAACACAGAGTCGCAGAGCCTGTATTTAGATAATAGAGGTAAGTTATACTGAATATGCAGTGGCGTGCAGTGCATATAGGCAAGTAGGCAGTGCCTACCTCATATAATTCAATAAAACTATTTTAACTGTTACTACATAAATAAAATATATCAATCATGACTAATTAATAATTATTGATATATAATTATGTATATTGATGTAGTAATAGTTAAAATGGTTTTATTGAACCTTAAAAGGGTGGTCACTGCCTACTCGCCTATATGCAATGCACGCGCCTGATATGAACCTACATTGTAAGGTTACGTGTCATCATCTGCCTAGCCTTTTCCCAAATTATATTGGGGTCGGCTTCCAATCTAACTAGTTTCGGCTGAATATCAATATTTTACGTGGAGTGACTGCCATCTGACCTCCACAACCCAATTAATGGGTAATACCGGTATTCGAATGTTAGACCAGCTGTCAGACTTTTAGGGCTTCTGACTACCCGTAACGATTGTCAAAGATATTCCTATGACAACCGGGACCGACTGCTTAACGTGCTCTCCGAGGCACGGAGGGGTCTCGATGTGTTAAGAACTGTCACCCATCCAAGGACTGACCGCGGCAAGCGCAGCTTAACCTCGCAGATCGATCGATCAGCGCGGCTGTCATTTAGCCACGAGCCCCTCCCGGGGGCTGCATGTTATGCTTATTTAATAACATGTAGTACTAGTACATATTTCTTCTTTGAAATGATGAATGTTTGTTACAGCGTATGGCGTGAAGAGTCCTACCAGCGAACTGGCACGTTTAGAACACCGTCAGAGCCACAATGTGCAACTAATGAAGGCCTCCCTATATGCTGATAATGGTATGTATTCATAATCTTTTGTATACAGGGTAAAATTAAAACCAGTGCGGATATTTTAGGAGGTGAAAGTACTCATGAATATGATCAACTTTTATTATAGGACCGACACGGAAATATGAAAAAAAAAATCAGCTGTTCCATACATTTTGATCGTGTTGTAGTGCATTTTTGTAGGGAACAGCTGTTTTTTTTTTTTCATATTTCAGTGTCGGTCCCATAATAAAAGTTGATCATATTCATGAGTACTTTCACCTCCTAAAATATCCGCACTGGTTTTAATTTTACCCTGTATAAGCATAGAGGTACAAAAAAACAACCGTCTAGTGAGATGCACGATACAGATCTCAACTCACGGCTATACAATTGCAGCAAGAAATTGTCAAAAAAACTCGCCCGATTAACCACACCTTTAAAGTTATTCATAATGATGAGTACAATGACCCCTTTCCGTATTTCCACTGTTTAACCTGCCACCCTGTATAAAATGATAATGGTGCTGATTCTGTTGAACATCGCACTAAACTAATTTTAATCACACTATATCTCGTTCTTACAAATATAATTGAAAAAGGACAGAACATATTTAGAACTGTCAAATTAGTCTACGCCCTGAGGCCCTAGACAAGTTACTTTTCTGTTAGCGTTAGCGTCAAACGCTACGGATAAAATGTATGGAAATGACATTTGTGAGTCACGTGACTTTTCCGCAGGTAATGTCATTGCCATACATTTTGTGCTTATCGTTTGGCGTGAACGCTAACAGAAAAGCAACTTGTCTAGAGCCTCTTGTCATTTACGGGAAAATAGTCATAAGCTTTTGCGATTACGACTAAATTGACATTAAAACTATTCAAGTGTACTTATTTAACAGGATTAAGTATCTGCTATCCCTTTCTCATGTTTTTTTATTAGAAAGAGACGTAATAAGACTAAATTAGTTTCGTTGGTTAACAAGAGAATCGGCACCAATGATAACGTTTATTTTCTCCAATAACTAACCTAAATCATTATTCTTCATCAGAGATGGACGATGACGCGTCAGTGTCGACGGGAGACCAGCTGGTGCCAGTGTCAGCGCCCTTACTGCCAGTGCCCTCGCACGGAGCATCCGCCGGGAGAGAAGACCACCAGATAGCGGACACCGAGGCTCCGGATACCGAAGGTACGTGTCTAATAAAAAAAAACTAGTGTCAGCACAGATTTAGATCAGGCTAGATACCGCATGTTCACTAAATAGTATGAAATCGAGCGTGCCACTTTTTCCTACCTACTATGCTGTCGCGCAAGTCATTTAAAGGCCTGGGGCAACCCTATAAGAGTTTCTACAGTTATTATTGGTACAATTTGGCATTTGTATGTCTTCAACGACACTATTTGTCAAGTTTCTCCGGCGCGTTTGAAAGTAAACTCAAGTAGGTACGCGGCAAGTAGGAGCATTCCACAAACTTTTCGGGAACGCTGGGACGGACAGTTTGCTGTATCTAGCCTACTCTAAGTTTGTGAGTGTCAGTGTCGACGGGAAACCAGTTGGTGCCAGTGTCAGCGCCATTACTGCCAGTGCCCTCGCACGTAGCATCCGCGACGAAAGAAGACCACCAGATAGCGAAGACCGAGGCTCCGGATACTGAGGGTATGTGCCTAAAAAATAAAACTAGTGTCAGTGTCGACGGGAGACCAGCCACTGTTGCCAATTTTGTGATTTTATTAGACATTTATGACTTTTGCGCTAAAATTGGCGATAAAGTCGCAAAATTGGCAACAGTGGTATCTTCCAGAGAGTCTCTGGAAGATACCACTGTTGCCAATTTTGCGACTTACGTTAGAAATGTATGTAAAAGTCATAAATGTCTAGCGGAAAAATCGCAAAATTGACAACAGTGTATGCAGCTCGTGCCAGTGTAAGCGCCATTACTGTCAGTGCCCTCGCAGCATCCGCGGTGAGAGAAGACCACCAGATAGCGGAGACTGAGGCTCCGGATACCGAAGGTATGTGTCTTATAAAAAAACCGGACAAGTGCGAGTCGTACTCGCGCACCGAGGGTTCCGAATCATTTTTGGACGTATAAAGTGAAAAAATCCGGACCGCATAACTAAGTTTGTATGTGAAGGAATTTTGATGATTTTGAAAAAACTGTACTACACACATCAAAAGTATCTAGGGATCAACATATATTTTTGCAATAACTTTTCTCCTGATTGATATTAATTAAAATTTTCTTTAAGGATTCATCAAATAAAGTGTTTTCGTTTGTCACAGTAACGATAAATCAAGTCACCTTTGCATTAATAAAGAAATTTGCCATTTTCCTAATAAAGGGATTTTTGACATTTGAACCACTAACATTAAAGTTCGAAAAAAAGACTGAAATAACAGTTTTCTTTAAAATTTTATTGGGTAACTTAAACAATTAATAATCCGTGTTTCTACCGCGAACACTAACAACACAAGAACATCGGTTTGGCATACTCAAAATGAGTTCATCCAAATCACGCTGTGGAATGGCCGCCCATGTTCGTTGCAACAACAAAAAAAGGTCTTCTTGCGACTGGATACCCTCCATATTCGGCAGAGCTCTTCTCTGTAGCATATCCCATGCATGCTCAATCGGGTTCAAGTCTGGCGACTGAGCAGGCCAGGGCAGGACATTGATGGACTCTTGCGGTGTGCGGTCGTGCATTATCATGCATTAACTGAAATAAGGGACCGATTTGCACTTGTAGAGGAACGATGACGTCTGATACAATCGTCTCAGCATAAATTTGAGCGTTGAGGTTGCCTCTGATCCAAATCAACTCAGTTCTTCCGCCGATCCAAATACCCGCCCATACCATGATGGTTCCACCACTATAAGGATGGACTTCCTGGCAGGATTTTAATCGCTGTTGGCGTCCAGGGGTTCTCCAGTGTCGTATACGTCTTGTATCCGGTCTCATACCAAAACGAGACTCATCAGAAAAGCACACGAAACGCCATTGTTCTTCTGCCCAATTTCTGTGTTCAAGAGCCCATTGATATCGAATCCTACGATTGTGCATTGCTATAGGTGGTACCCGTAGCGGTCTTCGGGAATGAAGGTTCACTTCATGCAAGCGGTTTCTGACTGTTTGGTCGCTAATTAAGTTCCCTGAAGAGTGATGAAGCCTCACGGCTAACATCATGGCGGTTATTGTTGGAGCTCTTCGAGTTAAGATTTGAATGTATCGGTCTTGTCTCCGTGTGGTGCAGCGATACCGTCCTCCATGGCGCTCAGCCACGGTACCAGTGCTTCGGTAACGTGTCCAAAGTCGACTGATAACACTCTGACTTGTATTCAGAGCTAAAGCTACAGTAGGTTGCCGGGAACCAGCTTCTATCATTCCCACGGCTCTGAGCATTTCTTCCCTGCTTAAATGACGTCGCCGCTCCATAATAACGTTGGTTTTAATCAGTAGTAGGGAAACAGTAGCACTAATAATGTCTTCAATGCGTTGTATGTTTTTATAGGGAAAATATTGACAGCTTATTTTCATCTTTTACTCGAATTTGATTGAGAGTTCCTGATTCAAATTATGAAATGCACCAAAAAGGATCCATATAAATTTATAAAATCATAAATTTATTACAAAGCCACATCTCAATCTCAAGAAATCCGCATAAAAATGCTTGATCCCTAGACACTTTTGATGTGTGTAGTTAAGAACATCGTTTTATTTTTAAATAAAAATATATTTTGAAATGTGCAGATCAAGCCCTTTCATATGATATGTCACTTGACCTAGTAACCCCACTTTAAAATTTCGGAACCCCACTCCGGCCCCTTTTGCAATGAAAATAAAAATATTTTTGGACTTTTTTCATTTGCAATAAAGTTGAACAAGCATTCTTTATAACTGTTCCAAATTTCAAGTCGATAGCATAAGTAGTTGCTGAAATAACCAGGTGTGACAGACACACAGACAGACGAAGTCGCACCATAAGGATTCCTTTTTTTACCATTTTGGTACGGAACCCTAAAAATAAAAAAAAACCGGACAAATTCGAGTACGACTCGCGCCCTAAGGGTTCCGAAATATGCATCTATGCCGCTATTACATCATAGTAGATAAATCATATCTTGATCATAGATGGCGCTACTGCATACTTCTAGAGGCGCCATCTATGAGCAGATGGCGCCACTTATGGTCCGGTGACGGACAACAAAGTGATCCTAGAAGGGTTCCGTTTTTCCTTTTGCGGTACGGAACCTTAAAAATTGTTGATTTATTTTACTTGAACTTTGGATGATTTGTCTACAGAAACACCAATGAAGCCTTTGATCGTCCGACCACACACCATAGTGCTGAAGTATCACAGAAAAGTACCGCCCTTCAAACAAACTATCGCTGGTGAGTTAAACCTAGATTATATAGATCTTTTCAAAGCTCGATGTGTAACATCTTTTGCCGGGTATTGTACAGTCACGAGCAAAAAGATGTATACACTTAGTGAAATTCAACAACGATCTTCTTCAAACGTATTTATTAAATTTGTTAAATTATGAGTGCATAAATAGTCTCCGAACACAAATAATCATTATGAACTATAATCCTATCCTACTAATATTATAAATGCGAAAGTTTGTGCGTGTGTGTGTGTGTGTATGTTTGTTACTTCTTCACGCTGAAACGGCTGTACGGATTTGGATGAAATTTGGCACACAGATAGATTATAGTCTGGAATGACACAGGCTACCTTTTGTCCCGAAAAACGCGGGCGAAGCCAGTATTAGTATAGATTTGTTGTACAATAAATATATATATATATAAAATTGCTTGTAATTAATTATGTTTCTCCTACAGGTCGCCTGGACGCGGCCTACATATCGGACATGTCGGTGTGTCGCGCGCGACATTCCCGAGTCGGCTTCGGTCCGGCCGCTACCCTCACCTTCGCTACGTCCTACGACTCTGTCAACGATTTACCTAAATGTGATTATTATCCTTTATCCTTAAGGCGCGTCTCCTGCGACCTGTACCCCTATCATGAGTTTTTTTGACGTATAGTTTCGTTAACGTAAGCATATTTTGAATTTAAAATACAGCAGTTCTATGGCCAGGTAAGCATTTGTAGCCCCGGCTTACCTCTTACAAAAACTGACCTTTCGCCACTGCAGCCTACCTCTCCCTTGGTGTATCAGGACTGATCTTCAGTTTGTTCACAGCCGCAGAACTATCGGAGCTGGGCAAATACGTGCAAGGAAGATCGCCCAACGATTGGTCGGAGCCTCTGCTCGTCAGGATGGCGATTGGACAAGCCGAGAAGGACGATGGCATGCTGGTGAGACTGAAAGAAAGATTCATTTATTGACTCGCTAACTGTTCCCCGCGGTTTCGCCCCCGTTGCTCGGCTCCTAAGGGTCGTAGCGTGATGTTAAATAACCTATACTGTTCCTCATGAATCTGGCTATCATATACAAAAATACTAGGTTCCGCCCGCGGCTTCGCCCGCGTTTTCCGGGATAAAAAGCCTATATATAGCCTATGTGTTATTCCAGACTATATCTATCTGTGTGCCAAATTTCATCCAAATCCGTCCAGCCGTTTCAGCGTGAAGAAGTAACAAACATACACAAACTTTCGCATTTATAATATTAGTAGGATTTTTTTTAACCCGACTGATGGTTCCAGAGATTAGCGCGTTTAAAGGACATTGGCGGTTCTGGGCTTGATATGGTACAGTAATAAAAGTTTAACCAAAAATAACAATATATTTTAATTGTTCTTTGTCTAATTTATCTTAGAGATTAACAATTGGAATCAAAAATCGAAATAAATAAGAAATAAAATGATTATGCTGTTGACATTTTGAAAAAACCAATAAAACAAAAACGGGTGCATGCTGGCTGGCGCGTGTCTCCACAGAATATCATGTCGACAGCAACTAAAACCCTTGAATTGAGAACTCATTAGTCGCGCTGTACTGTACTTCATTGGATCATTCACACCATACTTAACCTCACTGTCACAAATATGATAATTTCTCTTTAATCCAATTACGTACAAAAACAAATAAAAAATGAATTTAAATACTCTTGAAATACTCGATCACACCAAACTAATTTCTTATCTGTACCGACATACACAATCTGAAGCCCAGCGTTCTATGGGCGTCTGCCGTGTCCTTTAAACAAACAAACTCTTTCGGCCGTACCACAAAAAAATAAACATCTGTTCAACACACGTTCAACACGAATGCTACCAAAAATAATAGGCAATTGTTTTAGCACTAATTTGTCTAAAACAAGTGTGTATTATTTTTGGTAGCATTCGCGTTTAACGGGTGTCTATCTTTTTTGTGGTAAGGCCGTTTAACTTTATAATATTAGAATATTAGTATAGATAATAAATATACAGGAGGAAATCGCGTTTGAGTATCACTTGAGAAGGGTGAAAGTTTGGTGATTTCCAATGCTTGATTCCAAATCTGTGCATCTTTTCATTAAAAAAAAAATTAGCAAATTGGTTGGATAGAACTGCCTGACTATGAAATTTCATTTTGTTTTTTAGGGTTCCGTACCTCAAAAGGAAAAACGAAACCCTTATAGAATCACTCTGTTGTCCGTCTGTCACTGGACCATAAGTGAAACCATCTGCTCATAGATAGCGCCACTAGAAGTATGCAGTAGCGCCCTCTATGATCAAGATATGATATATCTACTATGATGTAATAGCGGCATAGATTGTGCTATTGCATATTTCGGAACCCTTAAGGTGGACTTTAGCGGCCGATGCAACAGACGCATGCGTCTGACGCGTGCGGCCGACGCATGCGGCCGACGACACACCCGGCTTTCGTGGGACGCGTCAGTCGCGCGTGCAGTCAGTGTTGTTCGTCCATCACTTCCAGTTGTGTCATGATTCGTCAGTAAAATTAAAAAAAAATGGCTTCATCGGACTGTTCTTAATATTTTATTATTATTTTACGCTAATTCCTACGCTATATCGCGCTAAAAATATTTTTTGTAACCCGGTAAATTTAAATCATATAAGAAAGGGTTCTGGGCAACTAAATTAATTAAATATTCATCTTCTTGCGAAGAAAATAAAACATATCTCTAACAAACGTCTTATCTTCGTCTTATCTATCGCGCGGCGTGCGGCCGCACCTCAGATCATAGAAACAAGGAGATGTGCCAAGGCGCTATCGGCTTGATGCCTGATCTTGAGCAAATTGCTCATATTAAAAACGTACGCGCTGGCGACGAACCGAACACGATCGATGGTATAAATACAGTGTTTTAGTTTAGTGTTAGTGTTGAGTGACGATTAACAGTGTTAGATTGAGGGTGTGCGGAATGTTCAATGCGTGGGAGATCTTTTTATTCACAAGGAGCGCTTAATTATGCGCGTAATTGTGTCGAAAAATGTACTAAAATTGGCATCAGTTGTTCCCGTACTAATTTGCTATGATGGCATATCTCCTTGTTTCTATGATCTGAGGGCCGTACTAAGGCCGTCGGCCGCGCGCGTCAGCCGCATGCGTCAGTCGCTAGCCTCGAAAGGGGCGCCATACATTTTCATATGTTTAGTATTGTCGCATCGGCCGCAAGCCGTGAGCCGCATTCGTCAGACGCATCGACCGCGAGCCGCATGCGTCAGACGCATCGGCCGCAAGCCGCATGCGTCAGACGCATCGGCCGCAAGCCGCGAGCCGCATGCGTCAGACGCATCGGCCGCAAGCCGCGAGCCGCATGCGTCAGACGCATCGGCCGCAAGCCGCGAGCCGCATGCGTCAGACGCATCGGCCGCAAGCCGCGAGCCGCATGCGTCAGACGCATCGGCCGCAAGCCGTGAGCCGCATGCGTTAGACGCATCGGCCGCAAGCCGTGAGCCGCATGCGTCACACGCATCGGCCGCGAGCCGCGAGCCGCATGCGTCAGACGCATCGGCCGCAAGCCGTGAGCCGCATGCGTTAGACGCATCGGCCGCAAGCCGTGAGCCGCATGCGTCACACGCATCGGCCGCAAGCCGTGAGCCGCATGCGTTAGACGCATCGGCCGCAAGCCGTGAGCCGCATGCGTCACACGCATCGGCCGCGAGCCGCGAGCCGCATGCGTCAGACGCATCGGCCGCAAGCCGTGAGCCGCATGCGTTAGACGCATCGGCCGCAAGCCGTGAGCCGCATGCGTCACACGCATCGGCCGCAAGCCGTGAGCCGCATGCGTCAGACGCATCGGCCGCAAGCCGTGAGCCGCATGCGTCAGACGCATCGGCCGCAAGCCGTGAGCCGCATGCGTCACACGCATCGGCCGCGAGCCGCGAGCCGCATGCGTCAGACGCATCGGCCGCAAGCCGTGAGCCGCATGCGTTAGACGCATCGGCCGCAAGCCGTGAGCCGCATGCGTCACACGCATCGGCCGCAAGCCGTGAGCCGCATGCGTCACACGCATCGGCCGCGAGCCACGAAAGTCCACTTTTAGGGCGCGAGCCGTAGTCGCACTTGTCCGGATTTTTTTAAATATTATATCCTTTTTCTATACACAGGAGGTATTAAAAAAGCACCTGGAAACATTGCTAGAACATTCCACGTTCTCGCAGTCTGATGACAGTGAGTGCGCACAGCTGCGCGTATCGCAGAGTCCGCGCGACAGACGCAGCGTATTGAAGAAGTATCTACAAGACGCAGCGATGGCTCAAACACGATATAAGGTAAAAACTGAAACTTTATTAGAACATTCTACGTTCTCACAGTCTGATGACAGACGCGCTGTGCTTAAGAAGTATCTACAAGACGCGGCGACGGCTCAAACACGAAATAAGGTAAATATCAATTGCATCTTTTAAGGATTCCGTAGCTAAATGGCAAAAACCGGGCAAGAGCGTGTCGGACCACGCAGTCTAGGGTTCCGTAGCATATAAGTTTGTATTGCATAATATTATTATGAAATACAAATTTAATTTTGCGGATGGCAAACTCAAAACTGAAAATAGTGAATATTTCAAAAACTAATTGACGTATCTTCTTGAAACCAATTTTAATCGAAAGTATTTATTAGATGCTATATATAATAAAATAATAATATATAAATAAATAATATATAAGCTTGATTTTTTCAAGATTTTTTGATAACGCGGTTGGAAAATTACAGGGGGGGGGGACACATTCTTCACAACTTTCGAAGGTTCTAGTTCACTAAGTATGCACTTAAATAAAAAAGTCATTTAGTAACCTTTATCTTATTTTCAATGACCTATCCAACGATACCCCACATGAAAGGGTGCACGAAAATATTTTTTTTCATCCTTCAGTTTGATATATGGGGGCCCCCCTTTATTATTTTATTTTTTATAATTTCGCTACAGGCCTTTATGGCGGCTCACAGAAGACATCTACCTGTGAAGTTTCATACACATTGGTTAGGAACTGTAGATTTTACGAGGGTGTGACAGACGGACAGACAGACAGACAGACGGACAGACGGACATGACGAAACTATAAGGGTTTCTAGTTTTACTACGGAACCCTAAAAACGGAACCCTTATAATTTCACGCTTTCCGTCTGTCCGTCCATATGTCACAACCATTTTACTCGCAGACTTGCCACTTTATAAGGGAGGAGCTCGGGGCTTGGAAGGGCTCGTGGCTAAATGACAGCCGCGCTGATCGATCGATCTGCGAGGTTAAGCTGCGCTTGCCGCGGTCAGTTCTTGGATGAGTGACCGTTCTTTACACATCGAGACCCCTCCGTGCCTCGGAGAGCACGTTAAACAGTCGGTTCCGGTTGTCATAGGAATATCTTCTCATCCGAAAGTCTGACAACTTGTCTAATATTTTAATACCGGTATATTATCCAATATTGGCTTGTGGAGGTTAGATGGCAGTCGCTCCGCGTAAAAGTCAAAGTCAAAGTCAAAACATTTATTTCAATTAGACCATTTATAGGCACTTTTGAATAGTCAAGCAATAGTTGTCAGTCAGTTTGTCCGTTAGTTGAAGCTAGTTGTCCGTTCCAAAACGTAGATTCCTATGGAGAAGAACGGACAAGAAACTCCATGGTTACTCTTTTTCAACTAATTCAAATATACAATTCCTTTGTTTACATTTATGCCCTAATATGTGAGAAAAATGTGAGATATTTTAAAAATCCCTTAGGATAAAAAATATAATCATAGGTAGGTACTAAAATCAAATTAAAATCATTTAAACCTGTAAAATGTCAAAATATTGCTTGAGCAGTCAAGAGATGACCAGTACCAACTGACAGCGCCCGTTCACGGACATGACGCGTGCATCAGCACCGTTTAACTCAACCATTTTTGGATCGAACGATCCAATACACAATAAGTAAAAGTAAAATATTGATATTTTGCCGCAACTAGTTAGACTGGAAGCCGACCCCAAACTAATTTGGGTAAAAGGCTAGGCGGATAATGACTACGTAATTCCGATCACTGGTTATAAGTCTAACAAATTCTTTGTCCACAGTTCGGCGTATCGGGCTCATATTGCTATGAAGTCTGGCGGTTATGTGACGCGTTATGGGGGGCAGATCTTGAAAATGATGGTGAGTTACTCTATCATCTACTAGCTGGTCCCCGCGGTTTCACCCCCGTTGCTCGGCCCCTAAGGGTCGTAGCGTGATGTTAAATAGCCTATACTCTTCCTCATGAATCTGGCTATCATATACAAAAAGATTTTTTCGAAACTGACTGGTAGTTACAGAGATTAGCGCGTTCAAACAAACTCTTCAGCGGTTCCATACATTTATGTTCACATAACTCAACAAAATGTATGGAACAGCTGATTTTTTTTCGCGATTTCCAGGTTGGTCCCATAGTAAAAGTTGTTCATAATGATGAGTATAGTGGCTACATCGCCGGATGAAAGCGATGAAAATGTCACGGTGTAGATTGTACTGCGGTCTTTTTGTAGCCCTCTGCGTTTTGTACTCGAAAAATGTCTTATTAATAGTTTTCTATCTAGTATATTAATATAATAAAGCTGAAGAGATTGTTTGAACGACGGACTCTCAATAAATTTCATTTTGTTTATAGGGTTCCGTACCACAAAAGGAACAACGAAACCCTTATAGGATCACTTTGTTGTCCGTCTGTTATGACCAGTGTTCGGAAAAGGGTGAGTATATTTACCTACAGTTTGTAGAACAGAGACGAAAATCGGAGACTTCCTTATAACTAAAATGTTTTTTACCAGTAAATTTACCCGAACTATAATTACGTGAATTTAAACGTTTTATTAATTTAATGAAAACGTCTATTGCGTAAATAATTTTTACGCCATAGACGTTTTCAATTTCAATAGACGTTATTGCGTAAATAATATTTACGCAATAGACGTTTTCATTAAATTAATAAAACGTTTAAATTCACGTAATTATAGTTCGGGTAAATATACTGGTAAAAAAAATGTTTGTTATGAGGAAGTCCCCGTTTTTCGTCTCTGTTCTACAAACTGTAGGTAAATATACTCACCCTTTTCGAACACTGGTTATGACCATGAGTGGAGCCATCTGCTCATAGATGGCGCCACTAGTATGCAGTAGCGCCATCTATGATCAAGATATGACATATCTACTATGATATAATAGCGGCATAGATGGCGCTATTGCATATTTCAGAACCCTCAGCGCGCGAGTCGTACTCGCACTTGTCCGGTTTTTGTATTATATTTTTCTATTACAGGTGTACCCGGCACAGACCCGCTGTCAACGGTGAACAGGCATAGACAATTCCTAGAGTGGCTCAAAGCGGCCGTGGCAGAGGCCACCGATGAAGATCTGTCCAAACCGACGCGCGGAGAAAATGAAGATGGTAAGTACGTTTATCGCGAAAAAAAACAGCTGTTCCATACATTTTGTCGATTTAATCATAATGTGAACACAAATGTATGGAACAGCAGATTTTTATTTTTCCCCATTTCAGCGTTGGTACCATAGTAATAGTTGTTCATAATGATGGTACAATGACCCCTTTTCGTATTTTGCATAAACTACGAATAATGTTGTATCTATAAATTCGAAAGTAAGTATTATCTATACTAATATTATAAAGAGGAAAGATTTTTTTGTTTGTTTGTTTGTACCGAATAGGCTCCGACACTACTGGACCGATTTTAAAAATTCTTTCACTAAAATAGAAAGCTACATTATCACTGAGTAACATAGGCTACTTTTTATCCTTTTTAACCGACTTCCAAAAAGGAGGAGGTTCTGCATTCGGTTGGTTTTTTTTTTTTTTTTTTTTTCATGTATGTACACCGATTACTCCATGATCTCTAAGCCGATTTACGTGATTCTATTTTCATAAGGTAGAAGAACCTGGCGCGGTAGTTCCATTTAAATTTTATTAACTTTGATTGAGTAGATTTTTAACCATGTGTAATAAACGATATTTTTGGTGTATCTCGATGACATCATGACAATGATGAAAAACAGGTTTAAAAAAAACCGACTTCCAAAAACTACACTAAAAACTATGAAATAAAAATGTTAAACTTCCATAAATAAAAATCTAAATGTATATTGAAATCGGCGGGGCCTCTTCTTCAGGTTTTTACCTCTCAGCCTTTGAACAGGAAGAACGTGCGCAGTGTGTGCAGCGAACGTGCAGCGTGCTTTGCGCCTCGACAAATTAAAATTCCTATATTTATGCTAGGCCCCGCCGACTTCAATATACATTTAGATTTTTATTTATGGAAGTTTAACATTTTTATTTCATAGTTTTTAGTGTAGTTTTTGGAAGTCGGTTTTTTTATCGAGTTAATGTCGTTATTAAAGCAATAAATACATTAAAAATTACTGACATTCATGCAAAATGAAAAACTAGCACTTTGCCCGCGACTTCGTCCGCGTGTCCCACAGGAACTGTCCACTTTTTCGGGATAAAAAGTAGCCTATGTTACTCAGTGATAATGTAGCTTTGTATTAGTGAAAGAATTTTTAAAATCGGTCCAGTAGTTTCGGAGCCTATTCGGTACCAACAAACAAACAAACAAAAAAAACTTTCCTCTTTATAGTATTAGTATAGAGTATAGATTCGAAAGTGAGTTTGTTTGTTTGTTACCTTTTCACGCCTAAACCACGCCTATCATCATGAAATTTTGCACATACATCGTCAGGGGTACAGAAAAGGACATCCAGAAAAAAAGTACTGCTCCCGAGGGAAAGAACAATAACTTTCGACGGTGACAATAGCTTTATGACGCTAGGTGGCGCTACGTGTGTCTCACGCAGACAAAGTCGCGAGCAAAGTGTTAGTGTTTAATGAACCCCTGGTCCTAGATTATCATGCATAACATTTGACTGCCAAATAAAATTTATTTGTCTTTAAACTGCACTTGGAGCCTGGCACACGGCCTTCATTACCGATTAAAATTTATCATAAAGCATTTTGTTGTGCGCACTTATATCTTCTTATAGATTTCTTTGATTAGGTATATTGACGGGTGTCAGGTTACATCATTGCATAGGAAATTATTTTACTGTTATGTATTTATACTTAGTTTTTTTTTGTTTTAAATCTCAGTTTTACTGTTTTGTTTTATATAATTTTTACATAAAAGTAATTGACAGACAGAATTGTGTTGCTGCGGAGTTTGTTGCGCCGTTTCTTCTTCGCAGCTAAAACACTAGGAAGCGGTGAAGGGCGGGCGTTTTTGGGGGCTGTCTGTATATTTTGACGTTCAAAAAGTGCTAATTGACTTTAGCCCAGTTTGAATAAATGACTTTTGAATTTGAATTTGACAATAAGATCAGCATAACATGTTTTCGACATGTTTAAAATTCACAAAATATACGTTTATTCTACAGAGTCAGATGGTCACAGCGCTCGGGTGTGGAGCTTACTCCTGGGCGGGCGTACGCTAGAGGCATGCAAGGTGGCCAAGGAACACGGCGATCTCAATATGGCGGTCCTCATCGCGCAGGCTGCTGGTAAGACACTATTAACCCTTAGGGCCAAGTTCACCGACTAGATAACAGTCCAATAGATTGAAAACGGCCGTTTAACATGACTTTTTGTGTATAAAAAAAGTTTTCATGTATATAAAGTCATGTTGAACGGCCGTTTAACATGACTTTTTGTGTATAAAAAAAGTTTTCATGTATATAAAGTCATGTTAAACGGCCGTTTAACATGACTTTTTGTGTATAAAAAAAGTTTTCATGTATATAAAGTCATGTTAAACGGCCGTTTTCAGTTTATCGGGCCGTTATCTTGTCGGTGAACGTGGCCGGTGGCGCGCCTAGTGCCTATTTCGTTTTAGAGAGCATTCAAGTCCATTTTTCATGAATGTAAGTGATTTTTAGGGTACCATACCTCATAAGGAAAACGAAACCCTTATAGGATCTCTTTGTTGTCCGTCTGTCCGAGGCAAGACCCTTAACGGGTGGAGGCATCTGCTCATAGATGGCGCCACTAAAAGTATGCAATAGCGTCATCTATGATCAAGATATGATATATGTATCTGTTACAGTTTAAACTCTAAACCAGTCAAAACTAGTTTTGCCTAAAGCGCTTAGTCATGTGCGTATTAGAAATTAATTATCACTTGCTTTAACGGTGAAGGAAAACATCGTGAGGAAACCGGCATGTCCTAGAACCAAAAATTCGAAGACATGTGACGTCACCACCCCGCACTGGGCCCGCGTGGTGGACTACGGCCCACTCCCTCTCACAGAGGAGGCCTGTGTCCCAGCAGTGGGAACATTATAGGCCGATTATGCTATGCTATTATGCTTATGCTTAGTCAAAACTAGTTTTGACTGTTTTTTGCAGTCCAAACTAGTTTTGCCTAATGCGCTTTTAATACGTTAAAACGTTTCGTAGTTTCATTTTATGATAACATACCTAATTAGAGTCTAAGAGCGAGCGAAGCGAGCTCGGGAACTTGGGCACCCCGACACGGATGGGTTAGGTTCGAAGGGGTTGACGGGAGCTTCAGTGAGCGAGCAAAGCGAGCGAATGAAGCCGCCGTCAACCCCGTGTTAGGTTACTTTTAACCTTGCAGACAGCAGGGCTCCATCGACCACCTCCCTCCCCCTTATAAGTCCTTATAAGTTCAGCAAAAAACAGTCAAAACTAGTATTGACCAAGCGTGTTGGTCAAAACTAGTTTTGACTGGTTAAGAGTTTTGACTGTAACATAATATATCTACTATGATAGCGGCATAGATGGCGCTATTGCATATTGTCCGGGTTTTTTTATATTATTACCTGTAAGCGAGATCAAAATAAATTGATTTTCTTATTTCTATTTGTCCACAGGCGACCCAACATTCCGTTCTCTAATCGCTCGCCAACTATCTCTCTGGCGAGAATGCGGCGCTGATACTTTGATATCCGCCCACCGCTGGGCAACATTACAGCTCATCGCTGGGCAAAGCTCGCCCAGAGACAAGCTGCTAGAGACCGACTGGCTGCGAGCGTTGCATGCCACTGCTAGGTGAGTGAATAGACAATCATCATCCGCCTAGCCCTTTCCCTTACTAAATTGTGGTCGGCTTCCAATCTATACTAATATTATGAAGCTGAAGAGTTTGTTTGAACGCGCTAATCTCTGGAACTACCAGTCGGTATGAAAAAATCTTTTTGTATATGATAGCCAGATTCATGAGGAATAGTATAGGCTATTTAACATCACGCTACGACCCTTAGGAGCTGAGAGACGAGGGTGAAACTGCGGGGAATTTCTAGTAAAAAAATATTAAAATCTGTGCCTATAGTAACCACATTTTAATTTTGTCCACAGATACCTGTGCCCCCACATTCCATCACTGGAGCAGGTGATGAGGACCTACGAAGGGTTCTTCACCACCGGTGAACAAGACGATGATGTAGACTTATCACTGGTTGAGAATGATGAGATGTGTATGAGACTGCCTCTGCCGCCTTACGTCACTCATTACGACATCACTATAGTCAATGTGAGTATAGGTACCGGCAGGAATCATGATCACAGATCGCGCATGTACATTTTCGGCCCAATAGACAATAGACAGTTGACAATACGTAATATAGAATAGTCCAATAGACGGCGAGCATCGACTGACGAACCAATCGCGTGCAGCCTTGGCGCCCCCCGTCTTCTTGATTCCGCCAGACACCGAAAAATCAGCTAATGCGCAGGTGACGTTTGTGATCTTAACTGGTGTCGCTAGTTATACCTATCTATGTTAACTTATTAAAGCTGCAGAGTTTGTACGCGCTAATCTCTGGACCTACCTGTCAGATTCGAAAAAATATTTTTGTCTATGATAGCCAGATTCATGAGGAATAGTATAGGTTATTTAACATCACGCTACGACCCTTAGGAGCCGAGCAAGGGGGTGAAATCGCGGGGAACAGTCCTCCAATAAATTGTTTAAAAAAATGATTATTTCATAATTTTGTCACAATTAATGGAACAGGACGCCTGACGTGATTAAAAAAATCTTGAATGCAGTTTATACGCTTGAATAATCTTGGTGGTTTTCTAACATCAACTCTTTTTATTAACCGACTTCAAAAAAGGGGTTCTGTATTCGTCCTGTATGTATGTATGTTTGTATGTGCGCGATTTTCTCAAAAACTACTAATTCGATTTGGATGGGGTTTTCACTAACGTAATCTACATACTTTCAGGAAGGTTTTAGTATATAATACATTATGTAATCATTCCTATGTACAAAGTTATATGCATAAATGTACACACTCCGTAGAAGATTTACTGTTGAACGAATTCGTGAAAGTAATCTAACTAACACACAACACTAACACGGGATAAAGAACTAAAAAGGGAAAAATAAAAAACTTTTTTAACAAAAAATAACCGACTTCAAAAAGCCACTACAAAGAAAATAATAATTTTGGTTTCGGAAGTCGGTGGCTTTGGTTTTTGTTTGCTTTTTTTTTGTTTTTTATATCTCTAACGGTTGGCATCGGTGCCATTGCCATCCCTAAGGGCGCTTGTAGACGTCCGGTATTTTTCACCGGACAACGGACCGATTTTTTACCGCATTCGCGGTGGTGTATGGTTTATAATGAATGTGTGTACACGTACCGGACATCGATCCGGCGAACAATTTACGCTGGATGCATCACACCACTAAAAATCGGTACGTTGTCCGGTGAAAAATACCGGACGTCTACAAGCGCCCTAACTCGACCTGTATATATCATAGAGCCTGGGTTCCTAACCTGGGGGTAATTACCCCCTTGGGGGTAAAACAGCTATTCTGTGAGGGTAATAGGACTGGCAATAAATAACAAATGTTTTATTCATGAATTAAAAACTAAACCTAATGCAGAACAATACAAACCTTCACACTGAATATCACTGAATATATTACCTATTGACATTCTTATCTAATAATACTCATATGTGTCGTTCATTGTAAAAGTGGTGTAACTCCATAATTGATATGGAGCTTTTTTGCTTAATGGAATCACATTAATTAGTCACATCTTTCATTGAAAAGTGAAAAGTGAACATATTCTAAAAATATGGAGTTACACCACTTTTACAATGAATGACACATATATGAAATAATGTTTTATAATCTACCTATTTTACTATGGAACGAGAGTGTGCTTGCTATTAATTTAATTTTTACTATGCATGTAATTTAAATATTTGCACGACTTGGTAAGTCGAATATAGTGAGAGCATAATCTAATTTTACCATGTCATATGTAATGTACCTATATTCTAGCAAATAAATCATTCATTCATTCAATAATTCGTGAACTTTTTTTGCAATTATTTGTGATCAACATCTGATAACATTTTAAAAGTGAGGGGGCCGGGGGTTGAGTTTTTCTAAGGTCATTTAGGGGTAACAAGATCAAAAAGGTTAGGAACCACTGTCATAGAGTAATAGATCTCCTCTCCAACAGAACGGCAAACAGCGTCGCGTACTAGATCTGCGATACGAACTGATCCGCGCGCGCGCATTCAACACGCGGCCTAAGTTACGACCGGCGGCTTATACTCCTGACCCCTTGGACTACAGCTTGTGGTGAGTTACCGTAATCACAGATAATACAGGGTAAAATTAAAACCAGTGCGGATATTTTAGGAGGTGAAAGTACTCATGAATATGATCAACTTTTATTATGGGACCGACACCGAAATATGAAAAAAAACATCAGCTGTTCCATACAAAATTGCACTACAACACTATCAAAATGTATGGAACAGCTGATTTTTTTTTTCATATTTCAGTGTCGGTCCCATAATAAGAATTGATCATATTCATGAGTACTTTCACCTCCTAAAATATCCGCACTGGTTTTAATTTTATCCTGTATAACTAGTTAAAAAAAACCGGAGAGCTTAACTAAGTTTGTTTGTGAAGGAAGTTTGATAATTTTGAAAAAAAGCTGCTATACTTGGTAGTGTTGCCCAGAATCGGTCTTGCATCAATCATTTTCGCAAGACAAAGACCACCTAATTACAGTAAGACTGAGACCAAGACCAAGATTGAATGTGCAATACTAAAACCAAGACCACGACTATGGGTACTGACGCAAAACCGAGACCAAAGACTGAGTTAGACACGTCTCGGTCTTGGATTTGGGCAACACTAATACTTGGACTTTTAATTGTTTGCGTAAATTAACAGATCGAAGGAAAATAATGATACCATATTTAAACTGAAAGTGTTGGGCCATTGAATGATTTTACGAAAAGAACGAATGATAAAAATAGTTGAAATATACGGGGTAAATCTTAAGCCGCGTCTCCTGCGCCCTGTTTTCGTGTTCGACGAACATCGAACAGTGAACAGTGAACGATAAAGGGGCGCGGTCTACGTGTTTTGACGAATAAAAACACTCAAAACACGTAGACCACGCCCCTTTATCGTTCACTGTTCACTGTTCGATGTTCATCGAACACGAAAACAGGGCGCAGGAGACGCGCCTTAATACTTGGACTTTTAATTGTTCGCAGTAAATTAACAGTTCGAAGCAAAATAATGATACCATATTTACACTGAAAGTGTTGGGCCATTGAATGATTTTACGAAAAGAACGAATGACAAAAATAGTTGAAATATACAGGATGAATTTTACAAGTGGGCTTGGATGGCCAAAGCCAAAACTATAAGAAATAGCGAAAAACACTCAAAGGATAAAAACCAAAACTGCATCATCAATTTTCCTAGCCAAAATGCAGCTGTTTTTTTTTTTCAATATTCCTATATTAAAAATTGTTCATATTCATTTGTACTGCGTTCTGTAAAGTTCTGTAAATGAATTATTTTGATCTTCTTTCTTGCCATAATTGCTGATCTACATAAATTGAGGTGGTGGCCTATTATTTTCAGACACAATTGAAATCAATTGTGTCTAGAAATGATAGGCCACTCTGGCTCTCACAGCCTCAATTAATATCTCACAATTAAGTGGCATCCACTACTAACCAAGTCTGCGCCGGCGCATACTACATGTATAAGTTTCTTTCCCCAGTTTCCTGCTAGGCACGTGGTTCGGCAACCCATCCGTGGAAAGCATCACTGGTATCGCCGACCAGCTAGAAGCGAGCGGCGCCTGGCACCTCGCCGTGCAAGCGCTGTGTTATCACCCGGACGATGTAGCGTGAGTGTACTTTACACCCTCAGATCATAGAAACAAGGAGATGTGCCAAGGCGCTATTGAGCTTGATGCCTGATCTTGAGCAAATTGCTCATATTAAAAACGTACGCGCTGGCGACGAAACGAACACGATCGATGGTATAAATACAGTGTTTTAGTTTAGTGATAGTGTTGAGTGACGATTAACAGTGTTAGATTGAGGGTGTGCGGAATGTTCAATGCGTGGGAGATCTTTTTATTCACAAGGAGCGCTTAATTATGCGCGTAATTGTGTCGAAAAATGTACTAAAAGTGGCATCAGTTGTTCCCGTACTAATTTGCTATGATGGCATATCTCCTTGTTTCTATGATCTGAGTTTACACCAGAGGTCATGAAAAATTAACATAAATATATATAAATATAATAAAACAAAAAAAATCGGACGAAACGGATTAAATCGCGTATATTACAGATTTACAGATTTTTCCTGACGTTTCGAACACTTTGCAGCGTTCGTGGTCGCACGACGACTGAGCTGGTAGGCGTCATGACAGCTAATTTATAGAAAAAATATTTTCAATCTACCCGCACAAAATTTATTTTAATCTTATTGTGTGCATCGAAACGAGTACGATTCGAATAATATCGATTAAAATAAATCTTGTGCGGGTAGATTGAAAATAATTGTTCTATAAACGAACGCTGCAGTGTTCGAAACGTCAGGAAAAATCTGTAAATCTGTAATATACGCGATTTAATCCGTTTAAACATGTTTTATTATAATGTGTAGTAATCGCGAAAACCTAAGACATTATTAACTTTGTGGCGTAGATTAGTTTATTAGAAAGTTAAAATTTATAAATTGTTATGTGTATAAATATTGTGTATTGTTTATTATATAAAATTTAATAATTAATAATATTGTAATTTAAAATATATATTTAATGTTTACGCGGACGGACAAGCAAACCACTCTTGTTATTAGTGAATCGACCGGCCGGCCGCCTGAGCGCTCCGTTGTTCTGCGCGTGAGGTGGACTCGCATCCCAGAGCCGCGCCCGCGCCTCAGCTGCGCCGGCGGCCCGCCAGTCAGCTTACCGCATTGCACGCGACCACTGTGCCGATCGGTCCGCTAACGCGCCTACGCTAACGCTTGCAAATCATTGTTATTACAACGCTTAACGCCAGCCTATATTATTATTGTGTTCATTGTGCTTTCTTCAATCTGTCTACTCCTTCTTTCTACTTCGTACTCTTGACTCTTATTGTGCTGTGGACTTGTATACCTGTGCTTACTTTCTTAATAAACTTTCGCCTTCCACTGTGTAAGTGTACGAACTTTTTATTTATCTCTGCACACACCTTCAAGACAACTATAACTTTATTAATTTTGTTCATGTTTCTTTTTTTTGTATCTTTATAAATTTTGTCTGTGTTTGACTGTTTTCGTGGCAAATAAATTTCTTTCTTTCTTATGTATTGTCGTATTCCCCAGTCGCGGGCACCTAATACGCGGCGTACTGTCCCGCCACGCGCCTTCTAAAGCGGACACGGCAGACTTGAAGAGTAGGCTGGAGCTCATCAGGAGGCTGAGAGTACCCGAGCAATGGTTATTATTGGCGCAGGCGCATAGGGCCAAGTATGAGGTGAGACATATGATTATAAATGTGTCGTATCTAGGCATGAATACGACAGCGACATAGCGACAGCGACATCTGCCAACAATATCGAAGACTACCTACATAGCTAGACAGCGAACAGTGACAACTTGTCAAATGTCACTACAATACGTCATGAATCCTACATCGCGCAAGCAGAGTTTGCGGCGCAAATAGCATATAATAATATGCAGAAATCCGACATCAACTGTCGGGGCAGAGGATTTCTCTTTTCAATGGAGGGAGGGACATTCAACCGTGTTCCTCCATCCTCCATACACAGTAATCTATAAGTCAATAGAAGTCGCAAAGGCGTGTGACCTTGTCGCCGTGCCTAAGATAATTATGTAAGGCACGTTGGCAACATAGAGAGCGCGCGTTTAAAAACGTGACGTATGTGAACGGAATTAAGTTTACTATATATTGCATTGGATGCTTGACATTGACTGCGAACCGGCGACACGCGTCTGGGAATAAAACCTCTAAGTTATCGTGTCACTTGCATCAATTTAATTTGATACCCCGCTTCAATGACACCTCTTTTTAGGGTTCCGTAGTAAAACTAGGAACCCTTATAGTTTCGTCCTGTCCGTCTGTCCGTCTGTCACACCCTCGTCAAATCCACAGTTCATAACCAATTTGTATGAAACTTCGCAGGTAGATGTCTTCTATGAGCCGCCATAAAGGCCTGTAATAAAATTATGAAAAATAAAATAATTAGGGGGGGCTCCCATACATAAAACTGGGGGATGAAAATAAATATTTTCGCGCACCCCATCATGTGGGGTATCGTTGGATAGGTCTTTGAAAATAACATATATAGGTTTCTAAATGACTTTTTTGTTTAAGTGCATATTTAGTGAACTACCAGCTCCCAAATTCGGTAACAATGTGTCCCCCCCCCCTGTAGTTTTTCAACCCCTTTATGCAAAAATCTGAAAAAATCAAGCATTTAAAGCATTTAAAAAATACTTTCGATTAAAATTGGTTTGAACAGGATACGTCAATAACTTTTGAAATATTCACTATTTTCAGTTTTGAGTTTGACAACCGCAAAATAACTTATGTTTGCAGTCGGAAGACTGAAATACTTCTTGCTACGGAACCCTAGACTGAGCGTAGGCCGACACGCTCTTGCCCGGTTTTTTATCCATAAGAACTATTATGAAACTGTAAGAAACGCCGTGTCTGTACATGAAGATATTCCAGAAAAAACAGTCGGGATAGGGTACTGGGACGTACACTCGACGCCATTGACGGTCGACCACTTTTCACCCTTATGCTCTTAGTAATAAGGGTGAAAAGTAGTCGACCGTCAATGGCGTCGAGTGTACATAACAATACCCAAAAAGTTTTTTTTTATATTTTGTCTGCAAAAAGTACTGAACGGATTTTGATGTGGTTCTGCCAGCTTGGGGTCCAACTTAAAATTTAAGCCACATTTCATTTGATTCCGGTGCGATAAACCAGAGATACAGCTTGACCTCTTCGTAGTACTAGCCACCCTACACTACGGAGGTCGTTTAAAATGGTCAATTGTATAATAAAATTGTTATATTTCAGCGCCTTCCCGCAGTAGAAGCGGAACATTTGGTTGGGGCTGGTCAATGGAACGCGGCGCACAAAGTTTTATTAGATGAATTACTACCTGAAGCTGTGTTAGCAGGTAATTTAAAATCGACCGCACGGTTGTCGCAGTGGCTGAGAGATTGGCTGCTGCGCAACGTGTCGCGGGTTCGGTTCCCGCATTGCACATAGGTCTGGCTGTTTGTGTATGTGAAATTTGTGTTTGTAAACGCACCCACGATACAGGAGAAATCCTAGTGTGGGGCAATATTTAAAAAAAAAAAAAAAAAATTGCAAGCTTTAATTTAACTTGCCCTATTAGTGGGGGGCAAAATCTTGCAACAGGATTTTAGACCAGTTCCCCCCAACCGATTGAGCTGAAAGGACTTGTCCGCTTTTTGTATGGACGTCGGTTTTTTATTCCGACAAAAATCTAACCAGTATCACACTACACCTAATTAAAAGCGTCAAAAATATGGAAATTGGAACCATTTAAATAATATTTTTAGACCCCTCCATTTATGAGAAAAAATATAAACTATTAATGTTGGTGCATATATTTTTTTGTTGATGGCAACCCAAATAAAACCTCTCAAACACGCTTTGACAACGTCTTATATGACAGATGATTCTATTCATTTGTCAAATATGACATAAGATAAAGACAAATATGACGTGACTGACAGGTTGTCATTCTCTATTGATTTGACAGTAATGACAGTACTATGTGTCAATTTTGACAAGTTTACAATTTTTTTGGGTGTGTTCACTTTAATATGCTAGATTGCCGATTCTGTTGTTTACGAACTTAACTAATTTGGTCTCACTATGTCTCTTTCTAATAAGAAACATGAGAAAGGGATAGATTAAATTTAATCCTGTCAAATTAGTCCACTTGAACAGTTTTGATGTCAATTTAGTCGTAATCGCAAAAGGTCAGAATCAGCACCATTATGAAAGGTTTGTTCGTTTTAGGAGTAAATTCACACTAAAATTAAAAACGATTTTTCTCAAAATCGGAGGTCTTTAAAAATGTATGATAAAGTTGGAAACATTAGTTTTTGGGATGTCTATCCAGGTATATTTATCTCATCCTGGTTAGAATTATTGAATAATAAAAAACCATTTTCGGACAAGTCTTTTGGAACACATAATATTATGTAACCTCGGTGATAATGCAATAATATGGTACCATGGAGGTAGTCTCATGATGAGGCCGGGAGGTGGCCATGGGAACTCCTCAACTTCTCAACAATTCGGTCGTGTTTGGGCTCTTTGGATTCGTCTTGACAAGTTCTGTAGATCTAGGTCCTAAATTATGTCCAGGGTCTCATGATAGAGCTGGGAAGTGGTCATTATAAAACTTTGTTTTGAAAAAATGCATAGCATAATCGGCCTATAATATTCCCACTGCTGTGACACAGGCCTCCTCTGTGAGAGGGAGTGGGCCGTAGTCCACCACGCGGGCCCAGTGCGGGTTGGTGGACGTCACATGTCTTCGAATTTTTGGTTCTAGGACATGCCGGTTTCCTCACGATGTTTTCCTTCACCGTTAAAGCAAGTGATAATTAATTTCTAATACGCACATGACTTCGAAAAGTCAGCGGTGCGTGCCTCGGGATCGAACTCGAACCATTCGCCGTGGGAGGCACATGGTTAAACCACTAGGCTATCACTGCATGTAAAAAAAAATGATTTTCAACATAAAACTTAATTTAAATATGACAACTAGTTGTTCCCCGTGGTTTCACCCCCGTTGCTCAGCTCCTAAGGGTCGTAGCGTGATGTTAAATAGCCTATACTATTCCTCATGAATCTGGCTATAATAAACAAAAAGAATTTTTCGAATCCGACTGGTAGTTCCAGAGATTAGCGCGTTCAAACAAACTCTTCAGCTTTATAATATTAGTATAGTCACAGATAATATAATACTATATGTACAGATGCCTCATCTCATACAAAGAAATGTGACCGATTTAGCGCGGGCTATCTTCGGGCTATACATTTTCCCGTGCTTAAGGCATTTTTCAAAATTTGAACAAATATTTTTCATGATGTATTTTTTCATGTTCTCAATTTTACACAAACTTCAATAACAAATCGATACATATAACGCTATCTATTATGAGTAATTTCAACAAATGTTACTTTGTTCCTGATGAGACCCCGTGGTATAGTTAATATAATTATTTGTTACAGATGACCTACAAAGCATAGCGCCTTTATTAGAACGAATGAACGAAGCCGCGCAACGGCATGAAGTGAGTGGCTGGGAGAACGGTGGACAAGCGTTACATCACTATCTGCACGTTTGTGACGAGGTACAACACTATTCCATAACTATATAGGGTCCTACCCTTCATACTCGAAATATTTTAAAAGGCATATCTGTAGGTGGTAAAGATGCCATACAAATGAAAAAAAATTGAGCTGAGTATTTTTTTTTTATTAATAAATAAATAAAAATATTTTATTTCATACATAAAAATACTATTTTCGACATCCATTACGCTTGTTTCTAATATTAATAGTAAGGTACGTAAAAACTAGCGTAATTAATGTTGAAAACAATATTTTTTATGTGTCTCAAATAATTTTAAATTAATTTATTTAAAAAATATATATACTCATATCATTTTTTTTTTCGTTTGTATGGCTTCTTTACCACCTACAGATGTACCTCTTAAAATATTTCGAATATGAAGGGTAAGACCTTATATTTATACAACGTTATTCTTAAACGGGCTAGTTTTTGATAGCCGTGAATTAGATCTATTTCGTACAGCAGTTATTGTAGTGTACCATCATTTCATTTCATTGCAATATCGCCGGGATATACTGCATGAGTTGCACGATGTAGATCTCAACTCACGGCTATACAATACGGTAGTGGCCTACTATTAAAAAAGTACAAATAAATTATTTTATTTCAAAGAAGGAATAGGCACGACAAAAACGTAAAAGCAAAAATAATAATTTATCACAAAATGGAAAACATAGACGCTTTTAAAAGTTTTTGGAGGGAGTATCGCTCCGTCTTTGTCGCGCGAAGCGGACGTAGGTGGTGTTACGTCACTAGTAGGTAGTGCCGTCCGTGTCTAGCAAATCATTTTAAAACGCTTATAACTTTGCCAATTTTCTAGATGTTTCATCGGTTTTTTTGGTGTTAATTGCCTTTTTTCAAATAGTTTACAGATTCACAATAAAAAAAAAGTAGTTAACATCCCTATTGCAGCGATGAATTGTCAAAAAAAACTAGCCCGTTCAACCGCTTTAGTTATACGACAGCCGAAAGGTGGTCATTGTACTCATCATTATGAACAACTTTTACTATGGTACCAACCTTGAAATCGCGAAGAAAATCAGCTGTTCCATACAGATTGAGGGGGACAAAGGCTGGCCATAACTCTTGAACTGTAGAGGGTTGTACCGACATTCTCAGAATAAAAAAGTTTGGAAATGACCTTGCCCATGCCCCTATTCGATTTGATCCATACTTCCAGGGACACCCTGTATAAGTAATAGTAAGTAATAACAATAAAACTTCTATCTTGTCTATCGAGTATCCACCAAACTGAGGGTAATGGAGGAGCGAATAAAAAAATAAAAAATCTAATTTTGTCGATTTAGGTGAACACAAATGTATGTTCACATTTGTGTTCACGCGAGTTAGAAAGAGACAATGGTGCTGATTCTGTTGAACATCGCACTGAACTAATTTTAATCACACTATATCTCTTTCATGCAAATATCATTTAAAAAGGACAGAAAATATTTAGAACTGTCAAATTAGTCTACGCCCTTGTCATTTACGGGAAAATAGTCGTCGGCTTGCGATTACGACTAAATTGACATTAAAACTATTCAAGTGGACTAATTTGACAGGATTAAATATGTGCTATCCCTCTCTCATGTTTTTAATTAGAAAGAGACATAAAGAGACTAAATTATAGTTTAGTTTGTGAACAACAGAATCGACACCATTATTTATGCTAACTCATCATCTGCCTAGCCTTTTCCCAAATTATATTGGGGTCGGCTTCCAATCTAACTAGTTTCGGCTGAATATCAATATTTTACGTGGAGCGACTGCCATCTGACCTCCACAACCCAATTAATGGGTAATACCGGTATTCGAATGTTAGACCAGCTGTCAGACTTTAGGGCTTCTGACTACCCGTAACGATTGTCAAAGATATTCCTATGACAACTGGGACTGACTGCTTAACGTGCTCTCCGAGGCACGGAGGGGTCTCGATGTGTAAAGAACGGTCACCCATCTAAGGACTGACCGCGGCAAGCGCAGCTTAACCTCGCAGAACGATCGATCAGCGCGGCTGTCATTTAGCCACGAGCCCCTCACATTATTTTTGCTAATAAATGTAATTTATTTCAGATTCGTGGTTTAGTATCATCAGCGGAAGCGCAACGCGACAGGTCGAGCGTACACGCGCGACTGGAAGCGTTGCGACCGAAAGTCGCAGCTGCGTGTCGCGCATTAGGCGGGCTGCAACCGAAGTAAGTGAATACATATTAGAAAAAAAATCGCTAGTTCATCGTCCATACGTTTGATATCATGGAGGATCATGCACGGAGCAAATATTTGTTTATGGTTTGTTTGTAATGCTTCCACACTATACACACACGAAAAAGCATGGGGAAAAGAGAGTAACTTTTAAAAAAAAATTGTAGGCAAACATTTTTGTCTATGATTGCCAACTTTTTTTAACAAAATTGTAGTATTTTTGAGGCTATACCTGTAAAAGTATAGGAGATGGGAACAAAAATATACATCCTTACTAATATTAATAAATGTGAAAGTAACTCTGTCTGTCTGTCTGTGTGTTACGCAATCACGCCTAAACTGCTGAACCGATTCAAATGTTTGGTACAGAGATAGTCTAGAGCCTGAGAAAGGACATAGGCTACTTTTTAATGCGAAAAAAGGGCTGTCAAGGGTTGAAATAGGAGATGAAGGTTTGTATGGAAATTACGTCATTTTTAAAGCTAAAAGTGTGAAACTTATTTTTGAGATTTGGGGTGTAAGGACTAGGGTACTACTAGGGTAGGTGTAGAGTAGGTGTACTACACTTTACCCGTGCGAAGACCGGGCGGGTCAGCTAGTATATTTATACAGGGTGGCAGGGCAAAAAAAAATCAGCTGTTCCATACATTTTGTTGAGTTATGTGAACATAAATGTATGGAACAGCTGATTTTTTTTTTCGCGATTTCAGGGTTGGTCCCATAGTAAAAGTTGTTCATAATGATGAGTACAATGACCCCTTAAAATATTTCCACCGTCTAAGCTGCCACCCTGTATAGGTAATAAGATTGGCTCAATCCTAGGTATAAGATACATATGTTTTATCCCCCACAGGAGTATAGGCGTGCGTTTCGCGCGTGCAGAGATGGGTGCGCGTCTCGTGCAGTGCACGCTAGCGGCCGGAGAGCCTCCCGCTCACTTGGCAGCTCTACTAAGAGCCCTGAAACTACCGCCCGATACCACGCACGCCGCACATCACAAGGTAACATAACTGTATTTTTTCTTCCAACTATGCAGTAATGTTATCATTAATCACTACAAAACTGATCACAAAGGACGTCATTTCTGCTTAGAATGAAAACAGTGCAATATTGTTATATGAAATCTCATTATTGCACTGTTTTTACATTAATGCACTGTTTTGTTATTAGGAATAGATCTAGGTTTTGGAACGGTCAACTAACGGACAAACTGACTGACAACTATTGACTAGTGACTATCGACTATCGATTATCGACTTCGAATTTGACTTCGACTTTGATTTTGACTTTGAAAATAATCGACTGAATAAAACCGACTTGGTGAAAAAAACCTTTGTTTATTATTATCTTGAGTTTTTATTTTGAGTAGGTATATGGAAATATTTGAAGGGGTCATTGTACTCATCATTATGAACAACTTTTATTATGGGACTAACCCTGAAATCGCGAAAAAGAAATCAGCTGTCCCATACATTTTGTTGAGTTATGTGAACCTAAATGTATGGAACAGCAGATTTTTTTTTTGCGATTTCAGGCTTGGTCCCATAGTAAAAGTTGTTCATAATGATGAGTACAATGACCCCTTAAAATATTTCCACTGTCTAACCTGCCACCCCGTATAAATGCATCTCTTTATTTTAATAATATTACTATCTCAACTTTTCGGGGGGGTTTAAACCCCCCAACCCCCCCCCCCGGCTACGCCCGTGCATCTACTACATCATTTTATTCCTTGACGCGTGTCGCCGGTTCGCAGTCAATGGTGCTGATTCTGTTCAACATCGCACTAAACTAATTTTAATCACGCTATATCTCTTTCTTACAAATATCATTGAAAAAGAACAGAAAATATTCAGAACTGTCAAATTAGTCTACGCCCTTGTCATTTACGGGAAAATAGTTTAAACATTTTGCGATGACGACTAAATTGCCATTAAAAATATTTAAGTGGATTTGACAGGATTAAATATCTGCTATCCCTCTCTCATGTTTTTTTTATTAGAAAGAGACTTAATCCTCCATCTGTCGCATTTGACAAATCCGCCTCATTCAGGTCGAAATCAATTGTGTCCGTCAAGTGCGGCATACGAACGAATAATAAAACTAAGGGCCGATTTCACCATCGTCAGATAACATTTATCCTCAGATCATAGAAACAAGGAGATATGCCATCATAGCAAATTAGTACGGGAACAACTGTCGCCACTTTTAGTAAATTTTTCAACACAATTACAAGCGCCCCTCGTGAATATAAAGATCTCCCACACATTAAAAATTCCGGACACCCTCAATCTAATACTGTTAATCGTCACTCAACACTAGCACTAAACTAAAACACTGTATTTATACCATCGATCGTGTTCGGTTCGTCGCCAGCGTGTACGTTTGTTATGCGGTCAATGTGACCGTATCAAAGCGTCAAGCTCAATAGCGCCTTGGCACATCTCCCTTGTTTCTATGTTCTGAGCATTTTTATCCAAGGAATAAAATTGAGATTTGACACATTTTGTATAGAAAATCTGTCAAAAATCGTATCTTTAGCTTATTGAACAGACATTGATAGATTGGTGAAAATGCCCCTAAATTAGTTTAATTTGTAAACAACAGAATCCACACCAATGTTAACCCAGAAATACCTCCCACAGATCAGCTCGCTGCTAGCGGCGCGCGCGGCGGAGTCCTGCGGCGCGGGTGCTCCGCCCAGCCCACCTTCAGCTCGCACCGTCGCCAGCTAATGAACTACATACATACTACATCAACACAAATACTGTACCCCCTCGCTTTGATACCACTCTGAGGGTCATCACAGACGTCCGGAAAAATTAAGAAGGTGAATGAGGTGTTTTACGTCAAATTGAACGATTGCGGCTGGAATCGTTCAATTTGTGAACGATATCATCAATTTATGAACGGCTAGCTTCCGCCCGCGGCTTCGCCCGCGTTTTCCAGGATAAAAGGTAGCTTATGTGTTATTCCAGATTATAATCTATCTGTGTGCCAAATTTCATCCAAATTCGTCCAGCAGTTTCAGCGTGAAGAAGTAACAAACATACACACGCACACACATACTTTCGCATTTATAATATTAGTAGGATATCATTCATTCGTTCTCTTAATTCCGGATGGCCGGCCGGACGTCTGTGATGAGTCTAATTGTGAAAACCGCCAAGCAAAGAAAGAAAGAAAGAAAAAACATTTATTTGGCACAGGTAGACACAAAGCAAATAATAAAAATAAAAAATGAAAATAAAAGATCTTATATAATAAAGTGATTGCTGTGTGTCTCGCGGCTCTGCCAAATAGGTCCAGTTCAGCATATGCCAGACCACTAGTGCCTGGCGCTGATTTTCAACTGGACCCATTGCGAGTTGGACGTGACGGATGTAAACCAATAATATATAGACTATGCAAGCAGTGGAATGCGCTGCCGGAGTGTTCCCCGACAGTTACAATCTGTGTGTTCAAGTCGCGAGTGAATCGGTTTCTTGTAGGCAAGCGTGCTCCGTCGTACACCGCAGCATCGCTTCACAGCAGGCGAGATGGCGGGCAAACGCAAGCCTATCATTGAATAAAAAAATAACCTCACCAAGGCGAGATTGTGTGTGTAACACATACAATAAGCGGCAGTACACACACAGTTTTTTCGCTTTAGCGAGTATTTAATGTTCATTTTTGGGGTTCCGTACCTCAAAAGGAAAAACGGAACCCTTATAGGATCACTTTGTTGTCTACCGTCAGTCACCGGGCCATAAGTGAAGCCATCTGCTCATAGATGGCGCCATTGGAAGTATGCAGTAGCGCCATCTATGATCATATTTCGGAACCCTCAGGGCGCGAGGCATACTCGCACTTGTCCGGTTTTTTCATGAATTTCAGTGACTTATTTAATGTACGTATTGCTTTAATAACGACATTAACTCATATAAAGATGTTTCAGACCTACTTTGCGATCGCGGTAAGAATAGGTATCAATGACCTCGAACTGTCAACTATCACTTAAAAATGAACACTTACAAAGAAAATTAATTTGCGAATCAAAGATGTTTTTTTTTTCACTATATTTAATTGAGTCTATAGATTCTTTCAATTTTCAATACAAAACGTCTCAATATGGCGCAAGGTCAGTCCTATTCTTATTTTGATCGCTTAGTAGATCAAAACTATCCGCAAATCAATTTATGCATACATTTTGTTCCAATCGATTAAGTTGCCCTGTTATTAAATATTATTATTATATAAATTTATTATTAATTAATTTTTCAAATCTAAGTGACATGATTGTTAGTTCAAAATTGTAAATAGAAGCAGTGTTTTTTCAACCAATCTCTTATGAGCATAAATGCTCTCATGCTCTGCCGGCCTAGCATGACCACGATAGAAACGGGTTTTGTCTACATAGAAATAGACAAAGTGACAGATTGTAGAAACATTTCTACGTTTTATGAATGAAATCTGTCACTTTGTCTATTTCTATGTAGACAAAACCCGTTTCTATCGTGGTCATGCTAGGCCGGCTGGTCTTACATGCGTGACGCGTTAATTCTCATTAACACGTTCAGTGCCACCGACTCGCCCGGAGAGTTCACGTAAATCTTATTCCAGTGCCGACGACTCGCCTGGCGAGTTCAGTGTTTTTCATATATTCACTACTAGCTTCCGCGGCTTCGCCCGCGTTTTTGGGATAAAAGGTAGCCTATGTGTTATCCCAGACTATAATCTATCTGTGTGCCAAATTTCATCCAAATCCGTCCAGCCGTTTCAGCGTGAAGAAGTAACAAACATACATACACACACACGCACAAACTTTCACATTTATAATAAGGCCTATTCAGACCTAAGCGGTATTCGCTACCGTCTGCGGCAGAGAAAACCCTGTGGGTATGCGGTAATATTACTGTTCAGACCTAAGCGGTATTCGCTACCGTCGAAACCCGCGCGGTATGTACTTCTACCCACAGCGGCAGTGAATATCGCTCAGGTCGCTCTAGCCGCGGTACTTGATACTAAATACCTGAGCGAAACCCGCGCGGTATGTACTTCTACCCACAGCGGCAGTGAATATCGCTCAGGTCGCTCTAGCCGCGGTACTTGATACTAAATACCTGAGCGAAACCCGCGCGGTATGTACTTCTACCCACAGCGGCAGTGAATATCGCTCAGGTCGCTCTAGCCGCGGTACTTGATACTAAATACCTGAGCGAAACCCGCGCGGTATGTACCTCTACCCACAGCGGCAGCGAATATCGCTCAGGTCGCTCTAGCCGCGGTACTTGATACTAAATACCTGAGCGAAACCCGCGCGGTATGTACCTCTACCCACAGCGGCAGCGAATATCGCTCAGGTCGCTCTAGCCGCGGTACTTGATGCTAAATACCTGAGCGAAACCCGCGCGGTATGTACCTCTACCCACAGCGGCAGCGAATATCGCTCAGGTTTGAATAGGCCTTTAGTGTGATGGCATCCGAGAAGACATCGTGAAAATCGTCGTGGTAATGAATGTGTTAATGGAATCATGGCCGCGTTAATTACAAGTTTTTAAACTGACCTGTGTGTATGACTCCAAATCTTATGCCAAGTGTCCACTAGCAAGAAAATTTGCGGAAGTTGACTTGCGCAAGTGACTTCTCGAACAACAAGTCAACTTGCGCGAGCGTTTACACGTTAGAAGTCGCTTGCGCAAGGCAACTTCCGCAAATTTTCATGCTAGTAGACACTTGGCATTAAAACTGAATTTAAGACCAGGGGCCTATTTGATGTAACCACTCTGCAAGTCCTCACTCTGCGCTCTACTCTTCACTTTTCAAATATTGCAGAGTGTGGAGCGAAAGTGTTCGAAATTTCAATTTTCAGTCTGCAAAATGTGTGTACATAAAACATGATTCAGTTGAAGAGTTCGGAAATTAGAGTGCAGTTATATCAAATAGGCCCCAGTTCCCCGCAACCTATTGAGTGGAAGGAACGCATATGTCATTTCGGTGACAATGCAATAATAACATTCTTAAAAAAATGGTTCTATGCGAGCGAGACAGGTGACAAAATGCCCTTTTAGGGTCAAAAAACAAAAGTCCGGAATGCCCCTCCGGAATTAAAGTGAATGAGGTATTTTATGTCAAAGACAGCGATTTAGTGTCCGACCGAAACAGGATTTTCAGCTGAAATCGAATCTTCGGCCACGGTGTCAGTTTCGGCCGAAACCGAAACCCTTTTAGACATCTTAAAATTTCTATTGTTTACTGAAATCTAGTGTTTTTTTTTCGCAGGAGATAAAGATATAATGAAATAAATAAAAAAAAATGGCGTTGGAACAAAAATATTTCTTTCTCTATGCAATGTTTGTTTGTTTCTTGGGTTCCTGGTTTAGCAATGAAAATGATTTCTTACAAGTTTTGCAAACAGCTGTAGATGAATCTGTAGGGCTTTTTAAAAAAAAATGTAATATCAGATTTGTTCCTTTTTGTGACATTTTATAAAACTGAAACTAAAGTGTAAGATAATTAAATAGGTAATACCTCAGACCTCACAGATTATATAGTACAATTGAAGCACTGTAATAAAGTAGGCATATGTCATTCACTCTAAATTAGGAAAAAAAATTCTCGTAAATATGAATTCAACTAAAAAAGAGCCACAAAATTACCTGAAGTTATTCGAACACCGCGTAATAGTTCCCGAACATTGAGTTTCGGCGCGGCCGAATTTTCGGCCGATTTCTGGCCGAAACCGAAATTGGATTTTTTGGCCGAAACTGGCCGAAACCGAACCTTCGTTCGGACACTACAACGATTGCGGCTGGAATCGTTCAATTTATGAACGATATCATTAAATTTTTCGTAAAATCACTCATTCACCTTCATTCCGCAGGGGCATTTCGGACGTTTGTTTTGACCCTTAAATCGTATCGTCACACCTTGCTACGGTGAATTACAAAAGCGTCCATTGTCACCTTTTCAATTGCTATCATTATTCCGCTGTGAGAGAGGGATGGAACGTACCGCTGCATATAAACGAAAGGGCCACAAATCAAAATTAAGAATTTTTCAGGATAACACGTTAAAATTTATTTCATTTCATTTTTTGTTTATTTTTCGGCACTCCTTCTTTTAATGTGATTATGTTATGAATTATGACACATAAACATTAAAAGAAGGAATGGCAAAAAATAAACAAAAAATGAAATGAAATATTTTAACGTGTTATCCTGAAAAATTCTTAATTTTGATTTGTGGCCCTTTCGTTTATATGTAGCGTATAGTTCCCTCTCTCACAGCGGAATAATGAATACGAATAGTGCTATCCCTTGTATACAGCGGAACAATGATGGTTATAACACGTCATGGTACGGCCTCAGAACCAAACAAAGGATTGTAAACACTTCATTGAACTGCCGAAGGCATGTGTTATGTAAAACAGAGGCCATAGACAAGTTGCTTTTCTGTTAGCGTTCACGCCAAACGCTACGCCCAAAATGTATGGCAATGACATTATCTGCGGAAGTCACGTGACTCACAAATGTCAATTTCATACATTTTGTCCGTAGCGTTTGGCGTGAACGCTAACAGAAAAGCAACTTGTCTAGGGCCTCAGGGCTGTCCAAACCAGATAAGATCGGGGCCAATATGAATCACAAAATAAACTGGAGGGCCGCAGAAACAATTTTATTTTTTAGATTAATGATGCCATAAAAATACAATAATATCACTACATAGCATGGGGTCTCATCGGGAACAAAGGAACATTTGTTGAAATAACTCATAATAGATGGCGTTATATGTATCGATTTGTTTTTGAAGTTTGTGAAATTGAGAACATGAAAAAATTCATCATGAAAAATATTTGTTCAAATTTTGGAAAATCCCTTAAGCACGGAAAAATGTGTAGCCCGAAGGTAGCCCGCGCTAAATCGGTCACATTTCTTTGTATGAGATGAGGCATCTGTACGTATAGTATTATATTATCTGTGCTACATAGTATAAAACAAAGTCGCTTCCCGCTGTCTGTCCCTATGTATGCTTAGAATCTTAGATCTTTAAAACTACGCCACGGATTTTGATACGATTTTTTAAATAGATAAAGTGATTCAAGAGGAAGGTTTACAGCACCCGTGCGAAGCCGGGGCGGGTCGCTGGTTATTTTATAAAAGGAACATTTTTCGTAGTTATGGTAGATCAAAAACCCGTCGCAGGCCGCATGCGGCCGCGGGCCGTGCTTTGGACAGCTCTGAGGCCCTAGACAAGTTACTTTTCTGTTAGCGTTAACGTCAAACGCTACGGATAAAATGTATGGAAATGACATTTGTGAGTCACGTGACTTTTCCGCAGGTAATGTCATTGCCATACATTTTGTGCTTATCGTTTGGCGTGAACGCTAACAGAAAAGCAACTTGTCTAGAGCCTCTGATGTAAAATATAGCTTACTCTATTTTTGGTTGAGCATGCTTATCAGATCAACAACTGTATTAGCCACTAATCTAATTAAGACATTTTTGTAAGAGTTCAAACGAATCTCCTAAATTAATGGTGCTAATTCTATTGTACAGGTGCCTGCACTAAATGGTTACCCCTTTGGCTAAGGAATTTGTATGCGTGAGGTACCCAATTAGGTGTAAAACTAATTATAATCACACTACATCTCTTTCTTTGAAAAAGGACAAAAAATATTAAGAACTGAAGTGATTCAAGTGACAGTGCAATTAGAATGATGGAATGTTTTACAAAAACCTATGAAATGGTCCCAAAAAAGCAAACATGCATACAGGGTGGCAGGTAAGACAGTGGAAATATTTTAAGGGGTCATTGTACTCATTATTATGAACAACTTTTACTGTTCCATACATTTATGTTCACAAAACTCAACAAAATGTATGGAACAGCTGATTTTTTTTTGAGATTTCAGGGTTGGTCCCATAGTAAAAGTTGTTCATAATGATGAGTACAATGACCCCTTAAAATATTTCCACTGTTTAACCTGCCACCCTGTATAACTCGATTTTGACCAATTTTACGTATATTCTGTCCTTTTCGCATGTATTTTGTTAGAAAGAGGCGTAGTGAGACTAGATTAGTTAAGTTTGTAAACAATAGCGTACATACTTCCGCTGATAATAATAATCGTATTTATTTTGACAACACAACGTGATCCATCGCTTCTTATGTTTGAAAAGTTCATCTGTTCAACAACTAGATCAACGCAATGTGCAGTACGCGCCAGTAAATATTACACATCAAATTTGAGAAAGAGATAATCGGCTAGCTACGGCTTTGTAGAGCGTCGTATCCACTCATACATATGTGACGCTTTGTCGCCGACTTGTTTATTAGATACCGGACTGTTAGTGCTTCGGGCGATATGACGCTCTATAAATCTTAATCTTAATGTGTAATATTTACCGCAGTGTATTGTTGAATTGTCAAAATTGGCGCAACTGTCAAGAATTGGCGCCATTTTAATTTTTGTTTTTGTTGATATTATAAGCGGACATCGTTCGGACTCCATTATTTGTAGAATGTAAATGTGAATATTGTTAAGATAATAAGTAAACGGTTTTGAATTAAATAAAGAATATTTTTAATTAATCATTGAGTTTCTGAGTTTTTATTTGGATCACTTATTCCTGAGAGCCTAAAGCAGTCTACTGTAGAGGTTTTAATGTGAAGTCTTAGTAGGCTGGTTAACTTTATCGTCTATGAGACAAGCAATGACTTAATAATTTTGAATTAAATAGAATAGGTTGTCATATAGAAAAAAGAGGAGAGGCTTGACATCGGCCGTGATCTAAACTAGTCGCGCTTTTCTACTTTGTCTGTAATTTCTTCCTAAATACACGAATATCAAGCTCGGATGCGAGTTTCCGTTCCCCTTGGTGGAGGCGCCGGGTAAGGGGAACGGAAACTCGAAAAAGGTGATATTTTTTTGGTTTTTGCTGGAGAATATAGGCAATCCATTTATCTTTAATCTGGATGTGTAGGTATCATTTCAAAATATGTTTTGTAGCAGAAGCAGGAAATAATTTTGCTAATTGTCGCGTGCGTCTTTGCGCGGGCGACGGCGACCCGAGTGACCAGAGGGTAGTATTTTTCGACTGTATGTATGTTTCTTTGGCTCTATAGCCTAAGCGGCTTGATGGGATTTCGAGTAAAATACCTATGTGTAAAAACATTACCCTACTTTTGGGACAGTCGGGTAATTAAAATTATATAAGATTTTAGACACTGGGTTAACGTGGCAAAGAAATAAGTGGCCTAAATGATGGTAAATACCAAAGGCATCACGGTTGCGTTATCCACCCTAGACCCTAGCTATATACAAAGTTGTCCCAAATTGTTTTTTTTATTTTTTCAAAAATTATTTACTTGTCGGTTCGGGAGTTGCTAGGGGGGGGCGGCTGCCTCCCCTTGCCTACGCCCATGAATCTAGTGTTGCCGAACTACCGATAGTTCCACTATACATAATTTGGTACTTTACGTTGTCAGGAAAGGACATACGGTACCTTTCACCCCGAAAAAGGACTGTTCCCGAGGGAAAGAAAAATAAATTGCGACGGTCGGAATAAAACGCTACATGGCGCTACCTGTATGTTACGCGGACGAAGTCACGGGCTAAGCGTTAGTTTATAATAAAATATACAAGAATTCGTAACATTAGGGCATTTATTTGTCTTGATATGAACAAAAATAAAATAATTAAGGTAGTTAGGTACTTTTCAATTATAAGAAACACTCATTGCCTAATTATAACTATGTATAAAGTAAATTAGAAATTCGCGTTCATATTATTCAGAGCAACAAAGGTCACACAAAAAAATCTGAAATTTTCTACTAGCTTCCACCCGCGGCTTCGCGCGCATTTTTGAGATAAAAAGTAGCCTATGTGTTATTCTGATGTATAAGCTATATTACTGTAAAGTTTCATCAAAATCCGTTCAATAGTTTTTGCGTGAAAGAGTAACAAACATCCATACATCTTTACATCCTCACAATCTTTCACGTTTATAATATTAGTAGGACTTTATAATACCAATGCTTTTGTATTGGTGCCGATTCTGTTGTTTACGAACTTAACTAATTTAGTCTCAGTATGTCTCTTTCTAATAAGAAACATGAGAAAGAGATAGATTAAATTTAATCCTGTCAAATTAGTCCACTTGAACATTTTTGATGTCAATTTAGTCGTAATCGCAAAAGGTCACGATTATTTTCCCGTAAATGACAAGGGCGTATTTTCTGTCCTTTTTCAATGATATTTGTAAGAAAGAGATATAGTGTGATTAAAATTAGTTTAGTGCGATATTGAACAGAATCAGCACTATTATCTGTGTCAATGGTATCAGTTGATCGTGTCAATTAATATTCATATGGAGTCAAAAACATTGTTTTTTTATTAAACCTATCAAATAATGCTCTGATTATGAGCCCAAAAACCCCATTTTATATGATCGTGCATTTCTGATACACAGTATTTTATACGTTAAAACAAAAACTTGACATTATTTCGATCTTAAACAATTATACTAAAGCTAAAATGCAGTAGAATATTTAAAATACCGTGGACACAGTCATAACATACGTGTCTTAATTAACTAATACTAGCTGTCAAGTTCCCCGCGGTTCCACCCCCGTTGCTCGGCTCCTAAGGGTCGTAGCGTGATGTTAAATAACCTGTACTATTCCTCATAAATCTGCCGGCCTAGCATGACCACGATAGAAACGGGTTTTGTCTACATAGAAATAGACAAAGTGACAGATTGTAGAAACATTTCTACCGTTTCATTCATAAAACGTAGAATGTTTCTACAATCTGTCACTTTGTCTATTTCTATGTAGACAAAACCCGTTTCTATCGTGGTCATGCTAGGCCGACTGGCTAACATAATACAAAAAAAAAATACAAATCCGATTGGTAGTTCCAGAGATTAGCGCGTTCAAATCAAACAAACTCTTCAGCTTTATAAAATTAGTATAGATGTTAAATCGGTGCGCTAAAAACCAACAATGGCATTTACATAATGTGGCAGTTAAGGCCCCGGTATACGCCAACGGCCTTGAGTGATTTGGGCGGTATAGCTTGAGTGTTCTGCGCTGAGCTCAAGCAACGCGACATACATCCACCGAGCAATGCGACTCGCCTATCAAGGAGCGCGCTGTGCAGAATTAGACGTATTATTACTTTTTAGTATCTAAAACATAAAATAAAAAAAAGTAACAGGTATTATTATAGGTAGTAACATAGTCTTTTCACACAAAACAAATCATGAAAATATCTTAAGCGGTTTGAAAGTAATTACGTTTTTATGTTTTGGGTAGACACGAATTCATGAATTTATTTCATTAAGTATTTTACAACAATAGTTAAATATTCACAGGTACGATTGATGTACATATGTTCTAGTTTAACATAAAAAAATTGCACAACTAACCTGCATTATTTGACGGCGAAATAAGAGATTTAAAACTGTTACTGTACTGTTTAATTTACCTTCGCCTTAATGTCAATAAAATCGAGCTTTAGAAAGAGATAATCGGCTAGCTTCGGCTTTGTAGAGCGTCGTATCCGTCACTCATCCTATGTGAATGTGACGTATTTGTCACTGACTTGTTTATTAGATACCGAATTGTTAACTTACGAGCCGCGCTGCCGGCCTAGCATGAACACGATAGAAACGGGTTTTGTCTACATAGAAATAGACAAAGTGACAGATTTCATTCATAAAACGTAGAAATGTTTCTACAATCTGTCACTTTGTCTATTTCTATGTAGACAAAACCCGTTTCTATCGTGGTCATGCTAGGCCGGCTGGCCGCCATATACATATTAGTCTATGCTGGCCGCCCGCGGTGACGGCACAGAACAATATTACCTACTCAATATTACTCTAGCGAGAAGAATATCAACTTCATAGTAAAAATGTGAGACGAATTTGCACTCCATCTAGTGGGATCTCAGTAAATCCAGTGATAAAATTATATGCCCACCTAGAATAGATATTATTTTATTGACAGTTTATGACAATAAAATAATATCTATTCATAAATGTGAAAGAAATCTCGAAAGAGTCACTATCTCACTCAACACAACACTTTTTCACCGCAAGAGTGCAACGGCGTAACAGTATGCCGACTTAACGTTATGATGGAAAAATCAAAAACAGTTTATCGTTTTAAAGCCCAACAAATAAACAGAAACAAGAAAAAACGACCAACCGTAACAGCAGACATTTATTTTATGGTGTTGCCAGAGCAAACTACCAGAGTCCATTTTTTAAATTAAATTTATTTCTAAAGATATAATTATTTTTCCAAATTTCGTTTAGAATTCATAATTTAAATTCTATAACCAAAAAAATAATAGGTGTTAGTTAATAAGCTACATTTTACATTAAATTAATCATGTTTAAATCATAATTTGTTACACGATATTTCATTTTATTTTACTTGGTAACATTGCATTGTAATCAGCCTGTTAGACAGAGTCGTCGATATCGCTATCCTTTTCATGAACTGGAACCCGCCTTGAGTCCAAGGTCACCCATACACAGTTGACCGAGCCTGCCCTTAGTGCTTCGTGCGACAGAGATGACGCTCTATAAAGCCGAAGCTAGCCGATATCTCTTACTTAAGCTCGATTTGTAATATTAACCGAGCATTGTTATTAAATTTCAAGAAAAATTACAATCACTTATTTTCTACCTGGCTACTTATGTCTGATTCAGTTGGTTCCGCAACTTTGGAATCCTTCTTTTTCTTTTTATTAAGAGTCGGCTTATCCAACTTAGAAAGTGCTTGAGCCAGCATTCCTTGAAAGTCCCTCGTCTTATACTTATAATATTTATTTTTAATAGGCTCTAAGACTTGTTCTACTGAAGTATTTCCTAGCAAATGTGCTAAAGGATTTGCATGAACCAATTTCGTGCCATTGGCTAACTTGATTGTATTAAAATTAGATTTAGCTGGTACAACATTATTTTCATTATTCTGCATGCTTAAGACATCGTTTACTTTGACTATCTTGTAGTATGGGGCTTGCGGTAACAAATGAGCTATTCTCATGTCCTTATATTCCATTGGTAGCTTCGGAATCACGATTTTGTGAGGTATGTGAGTTGTTTTTGGCGTTTCTTCTGTTCCCTCTAACATTACCTCTAGCGCTACTTCTGGGATTGCGTCATGACGGTCCGTGTCATCATGACGGTCCATATCGTCATCGTAATTCTGGAAATCATTGTCTTGACTTTCTTCGTTAAATAATTTGACCGGTTGCACCAATCGGATGGAAGTTGTAACTTTCTCAAAATTTCCAGATTTGAATTTTACAGGCATAGATAGTTTTGTACTTAATGGAGCAGGTTTTATTTCGAATTTCGACATCTTTATGGTTGGTTCTCTTCTCATGCCTTTTACTGCTTTAACAATTACGTCATGATTTATAACTTCTTCTAGCTTATTCTCTCCTTCAGGAGTAAAATTTTCAATAAACTTCTGCACTGATAGACTATTATCAACCTTCTTGATTTTTGCCATTGTCTTAACCTCATGAGTATTGTTAACTCTTCTTATTGTCCGTCTGAATTTCTCCGAGATTGGTAGATCATCAGTGATACTACCGCCTGTTTTACGTTTTTCTAACATATATTTTAATGTGTCCGTCAGTTTCGAGGATGAATGCTCTAAATTTATGTGACGCTTCAACTTATCTTGGCTCCGGAAAACTTTAGAGCATTTTATACATTTCTTGTAGTCCTTCTTTGAGTGTAACGATACATGATGATTGTAATTCTGATAAGTATAGCAATACTTTTTGCAGATATTGCAAGTAAACCTGTTTTTATTGATAGCTGACAACTGTTTCTTCTTTAATCTGTTGCCTACTGGTTTTGGCATAGCTTTCTGCACTCTTTTCTTCACAACTAGCAGAGGTTCGTCGTCAGAAGACTGCAGTGTAATCGTCTCTTCTGGTACCTTTTTATGGATCTTAATGACTCTTTTACGTTTCAATGTTGGTTTCTTTGCTAATTCCACCTCAGTTTGATTCCCTTCAGTCTCCGTAACACTCATTTCAGAGTTCATATTTAAGAGGGCAATGTTGCTGGATTGTTGTGACTTCTCATGATCCTCATCTTCCTTCTGCTCTTCAACGTACATGCTTTTCGGAATAAACGGGTTCTCAGATTTCTTTTCAGTAAAATACACATTGTAATTCTCGTCAAATTCCACAAAACCAATACTCTTATGTTCTAATTTTATATGGAGCGTAAATTTTTTGCGTATACGAAACTTTTTGGAGCAAATCTTGCATGTATATGGTTCTATTTCCTTATGCTTGGTAAAGAAATGTCCGAACAGCTTTTGTGGATGCTTGAACGGCACCTTGCAGTGGACACACATGTACTTGTATAAGGGCAGCTCCGCTTTATGCGACCTCTCAAAATGCTTCTTTAATGCAAGGCTCCCGACACATTCTTTTCCGCAAAAAGTGCAAGATTGCAGTTCAACAGATAACGGATGGTCGTTTGACTGATGTTCAGACAGTTCGTACATAGTATCATAATGCGTCTCACATTTATGACATTTTATCACTTTGCAAACCTTCTTATGCTTAGAAAAGGAGTACTTATTAAAAACAAGATTGCAATCTGGACATTTAATCTTCCTGTAAGTGTCAAACTTATCAAGACACTTTACCGAGTGCTTTGACATCGTGAACTTTTTCTTATAAACATTTGAACATCTATCGCAAACATAAATCTTACATTTCTTTGCTCTGGAATGGTCTAGAAAGACCTCTATATTTGATGATGAGTAATTGCAGCAAACGCAGATGTAGACAGCCTCGGTACGTAGAGAGAGTAACACTGTCTCAGCTTTGACATATAAAACGGCTGATATATATGGAAAATAGGACTGTATCATCACCCCATCATCGTTGTTATCAAAATGTTTGTCAAAATCATGTGTTTTCAAGTCATGGATGTTACCAAACTTTTCATTGCACTGTGCACAGCAGTAAAAAGACTTATAGCTTCTTTTGTGTTTTTTTTCATGCAATCTCCACTCATCGTCGTCAGAAAATGCTCTTAGACAGTGTAAACAATAAAACAGTGAGGTAAGATGGTTATCCCGAAAATGTTCGGCGAAATCGGTCAGATCGGTGTATTTTTGCGGGCAAAACAAGCAGGACTTTAAATTACTGTCTGTTATTTTATGTATTTGTTCCACATGTACCGATAAATCGTCAGGGTCTAAGAATTCTGCATGACAAATTGTACATGTCGTGTCCGCGTCGGCACAGTCATTTAGATATACATCTTCGTCCAACGCTTCCACCAGCTCCTCGTGTTGTTCCTTCGTAGCCATTATTGCGATTTTTAAGTCACTATGGTTTTCTTTTTGTACATTTTAAGTTTCAGCTTTGTCGCTAAAAAAATTACAATCGAAAACTGAATTAATTGACGTTTGACATTTTGACTATTTGACAATTGACAAAAACAAGCCAAGCCAAGCTTCTGTCAACAAAAAAAAAAAAATAAAGAATAGAGATGTGAAACGTAATATCAAAATGTCATGTGAAGATTTAGTCGATTTCAGTAAGTCTTAAGCGACTAATCGTTTTCATAATATTATTATGGAAACCTTCCAATATTTTATTGGGTACTATTACAAAACAATTATACTACCTACTATGTAATCCCTATTTTATTTTCTAAAAATACAAAAAAAATATACCTCATTATTAAATACAGTTTACACAAAAAATAATGAATAATTTGTAGTTTCAAGTGTTATAAAAAATAATACAGCAAGTATTAGTTCCTAAAACACTTGAAACTACAAATTATTTATTTTATTAGGTAATGATCGAGCAAAATTATGAGTAATAAATTATTTACCAAAAAATTATATTCTGTTTGAAATATGTAGGTAGGTACATATATGTATTATACCTATCCATCTCGTTATTATGAATAAAGATTAGATTATTATCTATCAATTTTAATAATTTGTTAGTGATAATAATTGATGTCCTCCACGGCATAATCTATCCATGGCCATGTGCTCGTTGCGTAACACTCGCAAAGCCAAACCAAAGACTACTATATATAGCCAAACTACAATTTAACTCAGTGACCGTGATCACCAAATGGCACTAAATGGTGAACCGCTGCCAACTGCCAAACTATGTTGTGGTGGATCCATAATCTTTTTTACAGTAAGAAGTTGAAGAAAATAAAATCAAAACTTGCACGTGGTAATTTTATTTACCCTGCGTTATGTCATTTCTGCTGTTCAGGAAGAAATCAATAGAAAGAACCAAAGAGTATAGTAACTAAGGGAAAGAACCAATGACATCTATGTAGTATGTACCAACCGAACTACGAGTCTGCGACAATCTCCACTACTTACATTATAAAAAATACAAAAGATTTCTGTTTTTGTTTGTAATAAATAAACTTAAAAACTAGGAGATCGATTTTAAAAAATATTTCTCCAGCAGTAAGCTACATTATCACTGAGAAACACAGGCTACTTTTTATCTAGAAAAAAATGCAGTTCCTGTGAGTCACGCGGACGAAGTCGCGGGCAAAATGCTAGTCTTTTATATTATTATAACAGATTTCAGATTTTTCATCTAAATATGTGGTATGTACTTCACTTATACAGGGTGGCAGGTTAGAAAGTATATACGTCTGTGAAATATTATAAGGGGTCATTGTACTCATCACTATGAACAACTTTTACTATGGGGTGCTATGGGACCAACCCTGAAATCGCGAAAAATAAAATCAACTGTTCCATACATTTGTGTTCACTTAGCTCGACAAAATGTGTGGAACAGCTGATTTTTAATTCGCGATTTCGGGTTGGTCCCATAGTAAAAGTTGTTCATAATTATGAGTACAATGACCCCTTAAAATATTTCCACTATCTGACCTGCCACCTGTATAATAGTAGCTAAGCTAGAATATAATAGTTTTGAATAAACTAAAGGGTATTGGTATAAATTAAAACGGCTCATCATTACCCAACTGCGAAGCTTAAAAGGAGGGTCATGCTTTACTATATTCTCTTTCGGTAAACATGAAAAACCTGTTTAATATCGACGCTAACGTGTAGCGCTTGGTAACAAGAATTGTCTTACCGGTAAACTTATTACTTAATGCAAACTAGAAAACAATGCAGTATCTACTTTCAGTCAAGGCTTAAAAAAAATCAAGAAAAACAAATTAACTTTGTTATTATTATGATTGTGTTACTTAAATGAGTCATTGGTAAATAAAATATTTTCTGTTAACAAGGTCATCCATTATAATTATAGTATGGCTAATATTAATGACGTAAATTAGCTTACCAATTATTTTTCTTGTTTACTTAGATTTTGTTACACGTAGTTAAAAATGACGCAGTGTTATAATCTGTGCCAAGGGATTGTGGGGAGATTTTATTTTGAGGATGGTCGTTTTATTGAAGTTTTGTCTTGGGTTGCACGTAATGAAAAATATTTTCATTGTTTGTTTCACTATTTATTGATCAAGAATACATAAAAGCTTTATGTACCTACGTTTTAGTTTAATTTAGATGTAATGTAGGTAACTGTTTTTTTGAGTTACGGAAGGAAAAAGGCGTCTGTATCCTGTCTTCGGAGAGTGGTGTGGAGTGAGACTTTGTTAAAAAGACAATAAAAGGAACGAAACAAAACTTCGAGATACATTAAAAAAAAAAAGAATCGGTTGCGCCGTTATTTATCAATAAATATAATTTTAATTTTAATTATTTTACCATAAATATTATTTATTAAATACAGATCTATTTACTTAGATATTTAAGCGCTTTAGTAGAACCTACTTCATTTCCATGTTAAAAGTAATTAGATACATTTTTGTTTTAAATACTATACTTATGTGATAATACTTTGAGAATGCCACGCACCGTTCTGAAACTGCTTACCCCTTGAAAAGTTGCGTTGGCGTTAGTATATAGGTTAAATAGAGTATGAGGTGGGCAGAGACATGTATTCAAGACTAAAGTTAGCCCGTAAGTCGTTCTAATACATCAGGTAATTTTCATTATAACAATGTTCAAATATCAATTGTAACTGTAAAATTAGAAATTTCGTACACTTAAAACTCTGAATAATAAAAATTGGTTGATTTATTATATTCGGTTTAACTTTATTGCTATCGAAAGTCTTGTTAAAATTACTCTCATGTAAATTCAGTTTACCCATATTAGAGGTAAAAACCCAATTACCTGACCACCCCTGCCCACCCGCATTGGATCACGTTCAAAACGTCAAAATATTCTTCAAGAATATTTTGACGTTTTGAACGTGATCCAATTTATAATAATTCTTGTCTGTCATGTCACCACAGGCTGTCAGTTTATGCCCGTACTAAATAAAAAATAATTAGGCTGCAACACGCTGCCATGCACAAATTCAAGACTTTCAGGTAAATAATTACATATTTCCAACATTCCCGTTATATTTTTTACACAAAATATATTTTTCAGATATTTGCCTCATCATTATAACCTTACATTTTTCCGTGTTTTTTTTATAATGTTTTTATTATTTGTGGGGCGAAGGTGTTATTCTAACGGTATTTTAAGTTAATATTTTTTAATTGAAATGTGTCGATTTATCTCTTTTCTATACGTAATCAATTATTATATGTAGGTGTATGTAGGTACTTCCAAACATTGTTATGCACATAACTAATTTATTATCTGTGGTTGTTTTATAGCATAGGAAAACAGCATTTAGGAACACATTTTTTTCTAGATCTATCTCTTATTAAAGTTAAACCATTAGATTGCTAAGCATTAAGTTTAATAAGTTATAATATAACAAGAATAGTCGTTTTTACACATATTGACACAAACGAAACCATGACAACACACTAGCTTTTTTATTCATTTGATACTTCTTTATGGTTAGGTATTAGAGGTCGCACATTGCAAACATGCAACCTTAATATCTTCTCTCAATGAAGACCTATTAATTTCAAAAGCTTCAACAGCCTTTGTCTGACTAATGCTTTTGTAAAAGTGTCTGCAAGCTGATTTTCAGTTGTAATCTTGCTTACAATTAACTCTCCACTTGTTACCATCTCCCTGACAAAGAAGTGTCTAATCCGGATATGCTTAGTACGTTTGTGGTACTCCGGATTTTCAGCTAGCTTTATCGCAGCTTCATTATCTACTCTCAGGATAGGCACACCCTTCAATTTAGTCATATCTCCAATGACTCTGGACAGCCAAATTGATTCCCGAGCACCTTCACTGGCAGCTACGACCTCAGCTTCGGTGGTAGATATAGCCACGCTTGTCTGACGTTGGCTTATCCATGACACGGCACCTCCAGCATACATGCACAATACACCAGTGGTTGAACGTCCTGTGTTCAAATCACCGCCATGATCTGCATCACTGTAGCTCTCAAGAATACCTGTCTTGAAATCTCTTTTATAGAGTATCCCTATTTCTGGAGCATACTGCAAATACCGTAGTATTCTCTTCAGTTTGACACAATCCTGTTCTTTAGGATTTTCGAGGGTCCTAGAAACGACGCTGACCGCATATGCAATATCTGGCCTAGTTCCAATCATTAAATATGCCAATGCACCAACCACTTGTCTGTAGTTGTTCAAAAAATAGCTCACATCGCATAAGTCTTGACCCTGATATTGATCTTCTTTTACAATTGGTGTCATTACCGGTCTGCAATGTTCCATGCCAAATCTTTTAAGCACTTTCTTTGCGTAAGATCCCTGAGATATTTTGATTCCATCATCAGTCTTCTCTATTTCAATTCCAAGGAAATATGACGCTGCCTTCGTTGTAATTTTAAACTTAGTTTTCATTTGTCCAATGAACTCGTTTATAAGGTCCTGGCTCGTTGCAGCCACCAAACCATCATCAACATATAGGGCAACTATCAGTTTACCTCCAGACGGCGTCTTCCTTACGAATAAACAAGGATCTGAGTCACTAACTTTGAATTCAATCTCTTTGAAATAGTCCAAGATCCGCTTATTCCAACATCTTGGAGCCTGTTTCAAACCATAAAGGCTTTTCTTCAACAAACAAATACGACCAGAACCATCATCATAGCCTTCGGGCTTTTTCATGAAAATCTCTTCATTAAGTGACCCATACAGGAAAGCTGTTGAAACATCGAATTGTAACATTAACATGTTCTCATTGGCTGCCACAGCCAATACACTCCTGACTGTTGCCATTTTTGCCACGGGACTGAAAGTTTGGTCATAATCTACTCCTTTCTTCTGACTAAACCCCTTAACAACAAGTCTGGCTTTATACTTATCTACTGAACCATCAGCATTCAGTTTCACTTTGTATACCCATTTGCAAGGTATAACCTTCCTATTACTAGGAAGAGGCACGAGGACCCAAGTCTTATTCTCCTTCAAAGAATTCATCTCGCAGTCCATTGCCTTTTCCCAAAGATTCCGTTCAGAGCTTTTAATAGCTTCTCTAAAACAACTAGGTTCTTGGTGACAGCTAGCCATGTTTAAAACATAGTCTTTGAGTTTATTAGGTGGACGAAGTAATGATCTATCTCTGAGAATCCTTCCACCATGTTCCATGATTTCCTGTTCAGGCATTACATCTCTGGTATGAATTTCAGTGTTATCATCATTAACTTCCGTTATCTCTCCCCCTAACTCAAAACTCTGTTCAGAACTATAACTCCTAGCGTCATCAAAATTATCCAAATCTTCAATTAGAACATCTTCTCTACCAATGAACTCAGTGTCCCCAATTTCAGTACCAACACCTTCATTGACAATTTCATTATTGTTGATAATTCTATCGTTGTTAGAATTTTCTGCATTCCGAGTAACTAGTGGTTGACTCACTTTATTCAATGCATCATTCTCATTACCAAGCAACTGTGGCGATTCCAAAGGTATTTCATATTCAGCTTCTGTAGAAGCTCTCACCAGAGCTTCCGCACCCAAGGGCTTCTCATCAAAAGAGACATCCCTTGATCTCACCAGCGAATTATTTTGCTGGTTCCAGAGCCTGTATCCATCGTCATTATCATATCCCACTAAAAAACATTTCACTGCTTTCTTGTGCAGCTTCTTCCTGGTTTTCTTTGGAACATGCGCATAACAAGGCGATCCGATAATCCTCAAGTGCTTTATTTTTGGCTTCTTACCAACCCAAACCTCAAATGGAGACTTGTTTTCTACTGCAGTTGGACCTGTCCTGTTCAAAATATAAACAGCAGTATTCACCAACTCAGCCCACAAGAACTGAGGTAGTTCCTCATGAGCATGCATCATAGATCTCGCTGCCTCAACAATCGTGCGATTGTCCCTTTCACTGCAGCCGTTTTGTTCTGGCGTGTATGGCATAACTAATCGTTGCTTTATGCCTTCATCCGTCAAAACTTTTAGAATCTTTTGATTGTTAAACTCTCCGCCATTATCACTCAATACTTCTTTAACAGTATGACCAGATACCTTAGCAGATGCCAACATCTCTTTCAGCTTTTCATGTACTTCTGACTTCTCTCGAAGAAAATACACAAATCTGTAACGCGTGAATTCATCTTTGAACAGTACAAAGTAGCGATACTTGGATATAGAGAGAGGAAATGGACCACACACATCAGTGTGTATGCGTTCTCCAGGCTGAGTGGCCTTTTCCCGTACACCAAACTTTTGTCTGTGGGACTTTCCAAATATACAGCCTTCGCATAATTCTCCAGTTTCCTTGGTTTTAATACCGAGTTCCCTCTGGATTAAACTCTTCACATGCCTCTTATTTTGATGAGCCATCCGTTCATGGTATAGTTGTAGCATATCAACTTTTTGTACCAAATCGACAATTACTGGTGGTACAATCCTACACTTAAGCTTGTACAGACCTCCGTACCTTTCTCTTTGTCCTGTAATTACAATTTTTTCATCAATCTTCATTAAGCAAGAAGTGACGCGCGACTCAAATAAGCTTCCTGGATTTTTATCTTGTGCCGACAGCACCGAAAATAGATTTCTGCTTATCTGGGGAACGTACCAAACATCTCTTAATGTTGACTTCACAACCTTCTTATTAACCTCAGCTTCAATGCTTAGCGATCCTTGCCCAACAGCCTTAATCACATTTCCATCAGCTGTTGTTACAGTGTGATCAACATCAAAATATTTAAAATCTTGATACAAATCTAACCGCATCGTAACATGATTTGTAGCACCACTATCCACATACCATTTGTCACGATCAGTGTCAGATTCAACTGAATTTACAGACAGTAATACCATGTTAACTCCTTTATTGTCATCCACAACTTGACGAGATACACTCCTCTTAGGGCAGTCTTTCTTAAGATGACCAACTTCTTTACAGTTGTAGCATCTTACTTTCTTCTTACTTGTCCCTGGAGTTACGTCACCAGTGTCACCACCCTTTTTAACATATTTCCTCCATGTTTTCACCGCAAGGGCATCACAACTAGACTCGCAGTCTTTACCGTTGTTGCAGAGTGCCTTTTCATGTGCACACAACTGACTTGTAATATTCTCAATGGTCCGATCCTTTTTCGACATAAGCAACCAGCTTGATTTGAACGAAAAATAACTTTCTGGTAATGTGTCCAAGATTTTGCAAATTAATAAAATATCCGGAAGTTCCTTACAGTCTTCTTCTTTTATTAATTCTTGCCTTAACCTGTACCAGACATTTTTCAGCTTCGAGATATGCGTTGCAATATCATCAACAGTATCTTTTTTGTAACTGAAGAACTGCAAACATAAATCATATAAACGATCTTCGCTCACGCCTTCATATAATTTATGCAGTTCATCCCATACTTCTCTGGACGTTGAGAATCTTATAACCTTGTCCAACGATTCATCAGAAATATTGTTTGTTATAAGTAACAAAGCCGTATTATCAAGCCTGATGAATTTTTTTAAGTCGTCATTATAAATAGCTAAATCTGCAGCAGCTGTAGCGCCAGCCCCACATGCAGGTTTAACCGGTCTCTTTATCTTGCCCTCTACAATGTCTATTAGACCATCTATGCCTCTTAACAATGCAGAAACCCGGTACTTCCATTGTATCCAATTTGTACCATCAAGTTTAGCAATCTGAATCTTTGACAACTCCATTCTGTATAAATAGGCCCATAACCTATTAAAGTTAAACCATTAGATTGCTAAGCATTAAGTTTAATAAGTTATAATATAACAAGAATAGTCGTTTTTACACATATTGACACAAACGAAACCATGACAACACACTAGCTTTTTTATTCATTTGATACTTCTTTATGGTTAGGTATTAGAGGTCGCACATTGCAAACATGCAACCTTAATATCTCTGTCCACTAGATTCCTTTGCTTCTATCATTTTGTTATTTAAAATAATGTGCATTATCTTTTAATAATACTATCATGTTGTCATTTAAAAACCAATGAAAGTGATATTCAGATTGTTTCTCTGTATTCTGTATTAATATTAACATATTCATAAAGACATGACAGTGTTGTAAATAATGTATGATACCCATGGTATTAGATATACAATCTTATTATTTAATTTTGATCATCTAAATAAAAAGGAGGATGGCTTTAGGCATAACGGAATCTTGCTTTAGTCCATCTTTATGATAAAAGTATAATTTAAAACCGTACAATGTAGTTCTATCATGCTGGGCCGTACCACAAAAAAGATAGACACGCGTTAAACGCGAATGCTACCAAAAATTATACGCACTTGTTTTAGCACTAACTTGTCTAAAACAAGTGCATGTTATTTTTGGTAGCATTCGCGTTTAACGCGTGTCTATCTTTTTTGTGGTAAGGGTGAGGTATGTTTAGACGTTTTAGTGATTAAAATGCACACAGTAAATTAATATTATAATAATTCTTAAGTATGTATTAAAATGGATAACACTTTCATTACTAAGGGCCGATTTCACCATTGTCAGATAACATTTAAACAAGGAATAAAGTTGAGATCTGCTAGAATTTGTACAGAAAACCTGTAAAAAATCACACTAATATTATAAATGCGAAAGTTTGTGCGTGTGTGTGTGTGTGTGTGTGTGTGTGTGTGTGTGTTTGTGTGTATGTTTGTTACTTCTTCACGCTGAAACGGCTGAACGGATTTGGATGAAATTTGGCACACAGATAGATTATAGTCTGGAATAACACATGGGCTACCTTTTATCCCGAAAAACGCGGGCGGAAGCTAGTGTAAAATAAATCCTTGGTTAAAGTTATCTATCAATGCTGAAATCGGCCCTAAATGGGATTAATTTTATCTACTGTTATAAGCATGTATTTTATCGATTTTCATATTACTGGCCTACATTTTTATACATCCTGTGCCTGAAACATTTTAAATATTATGCTTGATTGTCATAAAAATTTATGATAAGGGGAAAAGTTAAAGGCATTAAAGAAAAGGAATTTATATCACGTATCTGCCAACTCTGTTTTGTGGACAGTCCAACCTGTCATTACAAGTACCGGCCGCCATTCTCGATTCGCTTCTTTATTGTCGCGGGATGTATGTGTGTATCCACCTAAATCTTGCAATACTGACTACAAGAATAATTACAATCTATTTAAACAGTATTCTAAACAACTTATATAGTTATCAGCCTAAACAAAAGATAGAAACATTCCATTAGACCAGATTGAGGTCAAGATCAACCTATTTTTACAATTCACTAATAATAAACAAAACAAGATAAATAAAATTATTAGAAAAAACAAAAAATCCGGACTGCGTAATATTTTAATATTAGGAATAGGCAAAAAAAATTTGCACTGGTCAAATCGAGACTCATTCTGTTTTTGGTAATGTTCCGAAGCCATTGTGATTTTTTATTTTTTATGTGTTGCCAGCATATATGCTCAAGATTGTACTACTCAATTTACATATAAGCAGCACCATCGTGAGATTAGATATTTTCGTAATAAATGGGTTTAATTAATCACAAGAGTGCCAATAATTAGTCATCTTCCTGCCCTTATCCCATTTTACTTGGGGTCGGCGCAACACGTTTTTTTCTTCCATTCTCCCCTATCAGACGTCACAGTATCATTTACTCCTTTTTCTTTCATATCATTCCTTAGACAATCCATCCATCTTTTCTTTGGCCTTCCTCTTCCTCTCCATCCATCAGCATTCATACTCATAACTCTCTTAGTCACATGAGTCTCATCCCTCCTCATCACATGTCCATACCAAGACAGACGATTCCCTTTCATTTTTTCTGTAACAGGCGCCACTTTCAAACTTCCCCTTATAAACTCATTCCTTACTTTATCCATTCTTGTCACTCCACACATCCATCTCAACATCCTCATCTCCGCTACATGCAATCGTTTCTCATCCATCTTTTTCACAGCCCAACATTCCGATCCATACAATACGACAGGTCTAATCACGGATTTGTATATTTTCCCCTTTAATTTGAGGGGCATCCGTGGGTCACAAGTTGTTCCGGTGACCTGTCGCCATTTCATCCATCCCGAGTTGATCCGGTGTGTTATGTCCCGGTCTACATCGCCATCTCCTTGGACAAGCGACCCGAGGTACCGAAAGTCGGAACAGGCTGGTATGGGCGTTCCGGCAAGAGTAATGGGCACAGGACTGGAGAGACCGCCAAAATCGCAAAACAAATATTCTGTTTTGGTTCTGCTCAATTTCAAGCCAACATTCTCCAGTCTTTGCCACCACACCTCCAATCTGCTCTGGACCTCTAGGCCGCTCTCGGCAATCAGCACAATGTCGTCGGCAAACAGCATACACCAGGGGGCCTCCTCCTGGATGTCCGATGTCAGAGCATCCATTATCATCAGGAAGAGGTACGGGCTGAGAGCCGACCCCTGGTGCAAGCCAACCGCCACATTGAAACTACCGGTAGTGCCCGCTGTGGACCGGACTTGTGTACTGCATCTACTATACATTGCACGGATCAACTGCACATACTTCCCAGGCACACTTTTCTCCTTAAGGGCCCACCACAGAACCTCACGGGGCACCCGGTCGTATGCCTTTTCGAGGTCGACGAACACCATGTGCAAGTTCTTATGCGCACCTCTGTACTTCTCGCACAGTTGGCGGATAGCGAAGATAGCATCCGTCGTACCCCGACCAGGCATAAAACCGAATTGGTTCTGTGAAATTTCGCTCTCCTCTCTCAGTCTCCTTTCAATAACTTTCTCCCAAACCTTCATACTGTGTGATATTAGCTTTATTCCTCTATAATTATTGCATTCCAGCACATCACCTTTATTTTTAAAAATGGGCACTAGCGAACTATTGCACCATTCGTCAGGTATGGCTTCTTCCAGCAACAGCTTATTGAAGAATAAAGCTAACCACGTCCAACCATCCATCCGCAATATTTTCCACACTTCAACAGGTATTCCGTCCGGTCCTAATGCCTTACCATTCTTCATTCCACTTACTGCACTCCTCACTTCATCCACACTTATTATTCTCACTAATCCCTTATTTACAGGTTTATTTTCAAGCACACCACTCCAGTCATTCTCCTCATTCATCAATCTTTCAAAGTAACCCTTCCACCTATTCTTTATTTTCTCATCTTCCGACAGAATCATTCCAGCATCGTCTTTTACGCACTTTACCTGACAAACATCCCTCGCCTTTCTCTCCCTAGCTCTAGCAAGCCGGTATAGTTGTTTTTGGCCTGCTGGAGTATCCAAGGTGTCATAGAACTTTACTTGGGCATTTGCTTTCGCTATAGCCACAGTTCTTTTGGCTTTTTTCTTTAGAGCATCATACTCACTCTTTTTTTCAGCTTTCAAACTAGCACGCTCATTACTAATGCTCTGCCATTCCTTAAATTTCTTCTTTTTTTCCCTCAATACATTCTGAATCTCTGTCGACCACCACCATGTATCCCTGTCTATCGTACCCCTTCCTTTCGTCTCTCCCAAAATATCTTTTGCTGCGCTCCTAATACACCGAGCCATCTCATTCCAACATTCATTTACGCTTTGGTCGTTCATATCACCCATCTCAATCATTTTATTTACCACTCGCCAATGTGCAATAATTAGTGGGGTGCCAAAATAAGGTCACTTCACCCAGTGTCAGAATGTGTAAAATGTGTAAAACATTCGCCGACAGTAGGCACTACAAATTCTGCTGCCACTAACCATATTAATAAAAAAAAAATCAATGAAATTGTAACTTTATTTTTCGTGCACTAATTTACACCACATTTTTAGGGTTCCGTACCTCAAAAGGAAAAACGGAACCCTTATAGGATCACTTTGTTGTCTGCCTTCAGTCACCGGACCATAAGTGGAGCCATCTGCTCATACATGGCGCCATTGGAAGTCTGCAGTAGCGCCATCTATGATCATATTTCGGAACCCTTAGGGCGCGAGGCATACTCGCACTTGTCCGGTTTTTTTTTTTCTGTAATTAGGTAGGTAGTATGATTGTGTACTAAAAGAAAATTTTGGGCCCAAAATTGACGCCCCTAATTATTACTTTTGGCGGGAAAAAGAAAATGACTATTATTAATTGGACATGCTAAAAATATTTTTAAATAAAACAAAAGTTTTTTTTATTAACACATTTTGAATAGGAACAAAATATTGCTGCAAAATACATATTATATACAGGGTGGCAGGTTAGACAGTGGAAATATTTAAAGAGGTCATTGTACTCATCATTATGAACAACTTTTACTATGGGACCAACCCTGAAATCGCGAAAAAAAATCAGCTGTTCCATACATTTATGTTCACATAACTCAACAAAATGTATGGAACAGCTGATTTTTTTTTCGCGATTTCACGGTTGGTCCCATAGTAAAAGTTGTTCATATGATGAGTACAATGACCCCTTAAAATATTTCCACTGTCTAACCTGGCACCCTGTATAACACTGGTTAGCCAATGAGCCAATGAGCCATTAAAAATAACATAACCGTAAAATGATGTTTCGAGATCATTGACCTTTCGCCGACTGTTTATCAATACTATTTTTAAATCTGTTTATGTTTCAAAACGTGGTGACTATGGGCGCTCGCTTGTATGACGTTTTTTGGCTGAAATTATCTTGAATCTTATCTTAACGCTTATCTTAGCACTTATTAGGATTCCGTAGTAAAATTCATAGTTTACTATAAAATGTATAGTTTAAAATGTGCTCGGCTGCGTCGCAAGGGCTGTTTCTTTTTTATCTTGGCTTCCCAAAATCTATACAGTCTCAAGTCAATCGAATGGATGGTATAGGCACATACCTCAGATCATAGAAACAAGGAGATATGCCATCATAGCAAATTAGTACGGGAACAACTGATGCCACTTTTAGTACATTTTTCGACACAATTACGTGCATAATTAAGCGCTCCTTGTGAATAAAAAGATCTCCCACGCATTGAACATTCCGCACACCCTCAATCTAACACTGTTAATCGTCACTCAACACTAGCACTAAACTAAAACACTGTATTTATACCATTGATCGTGTTCGGTTCGTCGCCAGCGCTTACGTTTTTAATATGAGCAATTTGCTCAAGATCAGGCATCAAGCTCTATAGCGCCTTGGCACATCTCCTTGTTTCTTTAAGGTCTTACCCTTCATACTCGAAATATTTTAAGAGGTACATCTGTAGGTGGTAAAGATGCTATACAAACGAAAAAAAAAATTACCTGAGTATATATTTTTTTTAATAAATAAATTTAAAATTATTTGAGACACATAAAAAATATAATTTTCAACATCCAATACCCTAGTTTTTACTTAACATACTATTAATAATAGAAACTAGCGTAATGAATGTCGAAAATAGTATTTTTATGTGTCAAATAATTTATTTAAAATAATTTAATTAATATATTAAAAAACAAAATTCTCAAATCATTTTTTTTTTTCGTTTTGTATGGCATCTTTACCACCTATAAATGTGCCTCCTAAAATATTTCGAGTATGAAGGGTAGGACCCTATATGATCTGAGGCACATACCCATAAGGGACAAACAAACAAACATTATTTTTTATACAGGGTGGCAGGTTAGACAGTGGAAATACGAAAAGGGGTCATTGTACTCATCATTATGAACACCTTTTACTATGGGACCCATCCTGAAATCGCGAAAAAAAAATCGGCTGTTTACATTTTGTTGAGTTATGTGAACATAGTATGGAACAGCTGATTTATAGGGTTCCGTACCAAAATGGTAAAAAAGGAACCCTTAAGGTGCGACTTCGTCTGTCTGTCTGTCACACCTGCTTATTTCAGCAACTACTAATGCTATCGACTTGAAATTTGGAACAGTTATAAAGAATGCTTGCCCAACTTTATTGCAAATGAAAAAAAGCAAAAAGTATTTTTATTTTCATTGCAAAAGGGGCCGGAGTGGGGGTCCGAAATTTTAAAGTGGGGTTAATAGGTCCAGTGGCATATCATATGAAAGGGCTTGATCTGCACATTTCAAAATATATTTTCATTTTATTTTATGTCTCACAGTTTTCGACATATTATGATGAAAACTGTATGAAAAAATACCATTCCCCCCCCTTATCTCCGAAGTTTGCGGAGCGAAAAATCTGAAATAATTAGAGCTGATAGGAATTGACCCAAATATTGCACCAAAAATAAAACGATCTTCCTAACTAGTACAGGTTTTTCAAAATCATCAAAATTCCTTCACAAACAAACTTAGTTATGCGGTCCGGTTTTTTTCACTTTATACGTCCAAAAATGATACGGAATAACGGAACCCTCGGTGCACGAGTACGACTCGCACTTGCCCGGTTTTTTTTTTTTCGCGATTTGGTGTTGCTATGTATTTTCTGATCTATAAGCTATATTACTGTTAAGTTTCATCAAAAACCGTTCAGTTGTTTTTGCTTGAAAGAGTAACAAACATCCATACTTAACTCACAAACTTTCACGTTTATAGGTAATATTAGTACAGATATTTTATTTCACGAAGTCCGTTGGGTTATGAATGTTGTCAGCGTGCATATATACAATGCTTTAGTGTGCGTAACCGCGGCAGCGCTCAGTCACGATCGCAACGCTTATCGGTACACATTACACACACAACGAAAGTTAAACGGACTTCGTGAAATAGAATATCATTCTGTAGGATCAATAGCAGTTACGAAAAGTAGCAACGTAGGTGTTCGCCCTCAGCCTTACAATGCGGACACGCCCACTCGCACTGCGGAGGCTTCGAAACTAATCAAAGTTCGGGGCTTCGGGGCTCGGGTCACGTAGGCAAAGCGTATGTTGCTTTGTTCGGGAAAATGTGCACACTTCTATAGCTCCCCTCGCGTGTTGTGCTGTATGCTGTATAAATTCACTAGCTGGTTCCCCGCGGTTTCACCCCCGTCGCTCGGCTCCTAAGGATCGTAGCGTGATGTTAAATAACTTATACTCCTCATCTGCCTAGCCTTTTCCCAAATTATATTGGGGTCGGCTTCCAGTCTAACTAGTTTCGGCTGAATATCAATATTTTACGAGGAGCGACTGCCAATTGACCTCCACAACCCAATTAATGGGTAATACCGGTATTCGAATGTTAGACCAGCTGTCAGACTTTTAGGGCTTCTGACTACCCGTAACGATTGTCAAAGATATTCCTATGACAACCGGGACCGACTGCTTAACGTGCTCTCCGAGGCACGGAGGGGTCTCGATGTGTAAAGAACGGTCACCCATCCAAGGACTGACCGCGGCAAGCGCAGCTTAACCTCGCAGATCGATCAATCAGCGCGGCTGTCATTTAGCCACGAGCCCCTCGTTAAATAACTTATACTATTCCACATGAATCTGGCTATCATATAACATACAAAAATACATTTTCGTATCTGACTGGTAGTTCCAGAGATTGGCGCGTTCAAACAAACAACTCTTCAGTTTTATGATATTAATATAGATTAATAATATCACTGATGCAGTCTCAGATCATAGAAACAAGGAGATGTGCCAAGGCGCTTTCGAGCTTGATGCCTGATCTTGAGCAAATTGCTCATATTAAAAACGTACGCGCTGGCGACGAACCGAACACGATCGATGGTATAAATACAGTGTTTTAGTTTAGTGCTAGTGTTGAGTGACGATTAACAGTGTTAGATTGAGGGTGTGCGGAATGTTCAATGCGTGGGAGATCTTTTTATTCACAAGGAGCGCTTAATTATGCGCGTAATTGTGTCGAAAAATGTACTAAAAGTGGCATCAGTTGTTGCCGTACTAATTTGCTATGATGGCATATCTCCTTGTTTCTATGATCTGAGGATGCAGTAATGCTCCTATTCCCCTTGCTAAGCAGGTCCCACGAGTTTGCAGCAATTCAGCAGCGATACAATCACAAAATGGACGATCTTATTACCTTCGCTTATGTAACCACGATCTCATTGCTTGTTTCAGCAATGAGATCGTGGTTAAAACAAGCAATCAAGTTGCTGAAACAAGCAATGAGATCGTGGTTACATAAGCGAAGTTAATAAGATCGTTCATTTTGTGATTGTATCGCTGCTGAATTGCTGCTTTCAGCTGCTTTTCAGTCCGATTTTTGGCGTTTGTAGTCGGGTTTTAGTTTAAACTTTATTTTTTCGCGTCTATCGACGTCTAATGGTTATAACGTCTTGTTTCGCGCGTCGTTTGTGTGTATTACTACGCACATGACCTTTTTGTAGGACATCATGAAAGATCGTTAAATGTCCTATCGCTCCGTCTATTTACTGGCTTTGGGCTCTTGTAGACGTCGTTGCCGCCATAATTGTTGTTAGTGTTAGTTCACGAATATCAGACGTGGCGCACGACGAGTCTATACTATAAATAATAAAGCTGAAGAGTTTGTTTGAACGCGCTAATCTTTTGAACTAGCAGTCGGATTCAAAAAATTCTTTTTGTATATAATAGCCAGATTCATGAGAAATAGTATAGGCTATTTGACATCACGCTACGACCCTTAGGAGCCGAGCAACGGGGGTGAAACCGCGGGGAACAGCTAGTATTGGTATAGATATAGATGTGACGCGATATCCTGCTTAAATACATTGCATTTATATTTGCCTTAACGTTCATAGAATCTGTGTGGAAATACAAGGAAAATTATATCAAATGCATTATGGATGCATGATGTTTTTTATGCAATCTGTTTTTGCAAAATTCAATTGTAATAATCGTGTCAGAATGGTCTCTCAATGACATCGTTTTGACCAATGACGAAAGATATAGTCTTACTCTAAGCCAATGATCGCTTAGGATTTGACTGTTATGGTGTCATTCTGACACCATTCTTACACAATTGCAATAGCAGACTTGGGGCCCTGGTTTTAAGTCCCGGCACCAGTCTTGAACACAAACGTCCCCTGTGCATTAGCTGATTTTTGGGTCTCTTTGGCGGAATGAACAAGATAGGGGCGCCGAGGCTGCACGCGATTGGTTCGTCAGTCGATGCACGTCGTCTAATTGGACCATTCTCTATTACGTATTGTCAACTGTCTATTGTTTATTGAGCCGAAAATGTACATGCGCGACCTATAAACGACTATACAAACTTTAAGGGAGGTAGTAGCATGCTTAATTTTATCAATAAAACTAGCTGTTTCCCGCGGTTTCACCCCCGTTGCTATGCTCCTAAGGGTCGTAGCGTGATGTTAAATAACCTATACTATTCCTCATCTGGCTATCATATACAAAAAGATTTTTTCGAATCCGACTGATAGTTCCAGAGATTAGCGCTATCAAACAAAAAAAAAACAAACAAACTCTTCAGTTTTATCATATTAGTATAGTTAGATATACAACGTACTAAGCGCGCTATATATTCACACATTTATGTATTCATACAAGTTTCTGTCGCGAACGCATACATGAAGATAAAACTAGAATACAAAATGTATTCATTTGACATCGTCCATATAAGGAAAAAACAGTTAGAATCCAGATTTGTGTAAAATATTTTCCTATAAGTACTTAAAAACAAAGTAAGTACCTACCTACATTGTATTATTGCAATTAACAATTGCCGGAAGTACAGTCATAGCCAGTGATCGAAATAGGTAGTGCTAATTCACCCTACCTTCCAGGAACTGAGACGAAAACTGGAGACTTCGTTACGACAACATTTTTCCGGGACTAAAATTATCCCGGGTTTCGCGACATTACTTAGATGATGGCAGGTTAGACAGTGGAAATGCGAAAAGGGGTGATTGTACGCATCATTATGAACAATTTTTACTATGGGACCAACCCTGAAATCGCAAAAAAAAGTCTGCTGTTATGTGAACATAAATGTATGGAACAGCTGAAAGAGTTTAACTGTAGAAAGATATTTCTACCGTTAAACATACCGCCTTTACATATCCCGTTCCTCTTGACAACATATCTTGTCAAAATTGACGTTTGACGTATTCTGTCAGACGAAAGAGACAACGCTATGCGCTAGACAGAATAAAAAACACCTCTAAGTTGAATTAATGAATGAATTTTGTCGGGGTGGCGAGACGAATAAATAAATCATCGTAATATTTGTCAATCAGATAATTTGGAGAAAAATTGCTTTTCGGAAACCCAATAATTGTAACTGACTGTTGACTGACTGTTAATTGTGACAGTGTGTTAGCCAGTTTGGCATGTGACATGCGGCGCCTTTTCAGAAACCGGTGGTACTGGTATGTCTAGTGTGCGGCTATCATTTATAACATTTATGATACTCTCTTATTCTCGGACCGATTATTCATCATCCGCCTAGCCTTTTCCCAAACATGATTGGGGTCGGCTTCCAGTCTAACTGGTTGCGGCTGAATATCAATATTTTACATAGAGCGACTGCCATCTGACCTCCACAACCCAATTATTGGGGAATACCGGTATTCGAATGTTAGACCAGTTGTCAGACTTTTGGGCTCCTGACTATCCGTAACGACTGTCAAAGATGATTCCCATGACAACCGGGACCGACTGTTTAACGTGCTCTCCGAGGCACGGAGGGATCTCGATGTGTAAAGAACGGTCACCCATCCAAGGACTGACCGCGGCAAGCGCAGCTTAACCTCGCAGATCGATCGATCAGCGCGGCTGTCATTTAGCCACGAGACCGATCTTATTAATCGAAAATATACATATTTTGATCATTTTAAGGCGCTGATAACTGCCAACGGCCTTGAGTGATATGGGTGGGATAGCTTGAGTGTTCTGCGCTGAGCTCAAGCTACGCGACATACGTCCACCGAGCAATACGACTTGCCTATCAAGAAGCGCGCTGTGCCGAATTAGACGTATTATTACTTTTTAGTATCTAAAATATAAAATAAAAAAAAAGTAACAGGCAATATTATATAGGTAGTAATAGTCTTTTCACACAAAACAAATCATGAAAATATCTTAAGCGATTTGAAAGTAATTACGTTTCATGTTTTGGGTAGACAGTAATTCATGAATTTATTTCATTAAGTATTTTACTACAATAGTTAAATATTCACAGGTACGATTGATGTATATAATGTTCTAGTTTAACTTAAAAAAATTGCACAACTAATCTGCATTATTTGACGGCGAAATAAGAGATTTAAAACTTGAGATTTACGGCCGTTACCATTTACCGTCGCCTTAATCGAAGAATTGTCTCTGAATGAATACAAGTTCATCAGATATATTGGGCGCATGACATGTGACGTCACGTGCCTGACATCTCTAGTTACAGACGTCGCGGTACATATTTTTGTCCTCCAGTAAAGTGGTTTGACCGTTCATAATTTTTTTCTTGATGTTTACTTCTAATAAGTGCTGATAAAACTGAGCATACAATTGTAACAGAATTATTTATTCGTCGTTTTTATATTTAGTCGAACTGAATTACACGAAGTAGACAAATATTAAGCGAATAAACAAACTACCTACATTCTAAATGTATATTCTATGTGAATCTTAATCATATCAAAGCTATGTTATGCTTATAATAGATTGACCGTCCATAGAATAGAATAGAATATTTTTATTTGCACAAAAGTAGGTACATAAATGTATCTGGCACTGTTTTTTAACCTATCCATCATTATGATGGATAGGTTAAAAAACAGTGCCAGATACATTTTGTCGCTTTACGACATGCAAATATTATAATTCAATAATTTTACTATCTTTAATATAAAAAAAGAAATATATAGATTACTCACGGCATGCAGGTTTACAATTTTATTTATTTTAATAATTCAGATAGTGTATAAAAAGACTTTTCTATCAGCCACATTTTTAGTTTTTTGCTAAATCTATTTGAAGGTAGTTCTTTAATAGTGTCAGGAATAGCATTATAGATACGTCCACACATAACATTACAATTTTTTAAATACATCGTTGTCTTTGGTACATTTGTCAAAACAATTCTGTTTGGATTTCTTGTGTTCATATTACTGCAAAGTTAAAGGCATTGAGTTAGAGTTAGAGACTCCGATAGATGTCGCCAACGCTCATAAGTGATACAGATGTCAACTGATGCAGGACACGGTAGCTCAGTGGTTAGAGTGACGCCACAGTACAGCAGAGGTCGCGGGTTCAAATCCCGCCCGTGTCAGTTTTTAAATCTTTCAAAATAGGTTTATCTTATTACCTATGTGATTTCTAATATGTACCAATGTATTAACCAATTACTTTCTCTTCATTCCAGATCTTGAAATGCAGTGATAATCAAATAAAAAAATTAACATTTATTTTCAAGTCAAAATTCTAACAAACTGTTTTGGCTCCAAAATTTACTATTCGGTAAAAGTACGGGCAGGACGTGACAGCATTATTTACAAACTGTAATTAAGCTTTTTAAGCGGAGCCAATATTCTTGGTATCAAGATACCGGCGAATCAGTTGTGTGGCGACAGATATTGTAGCATCACACTATGGAGAACTTAACTGTACTGTCTTTTCGGAAGGCCGAGGACATTAAACGTCTCGCGCGCCATTTCCAAAACGTCGTAAATCATCCTCTTACGCAACAGAACAAAGTCTTACACTCGTATCTAAGAAGCTTGGACGCTACGCACAAAAAGATTTATTTACAAAAACGAGATTACGTTGAGGTCGAGTATATATTTACTACTGAGAAAAAGAGTAATCTCCAAAGACAGAGGTTCAACAGCCTTCCTGTGAGCGAAGTTCCTGAATTGTTGAAAGCTGAATTATTTACTTCCGATGACGCTAAACAGGTGCATATCTGTACTGATTGTAATATTGAGATTGAATTGAATGACGAGGAGCCATTGATGGAATCCCTCCAGAAACATTTCAACTCTGACGCCCACTTGCCTAAACTAAAACGGGAGAGTATCGACGTTGCTGAGCCAATAATTCTGCCGAATATGTCTCGGCGACTATCCGCCATGGGGGAGACTCCTTTACCGAAAATCAAAGAACTAACAATAACGAAACCAGTTGAAAGATTAGAACGGAACTTCTCGGCAAAACTCAGTGCGGCATTAATGAAGCATCTTCCAGACGCGTCGGAAGCAAGCGTGGACGCTGCGTTGAAATTCTACCAAGAAACATACGATAAGTTATGTTCTGATGTCTCTGCTGTGGACTTTTCTACGCAAACGTCTGCCGTAGCTCCTATAATTATGAGCATTAAGGACAATGTATACCAGAATTTCGCCGCGGATGCGAACAAAAATATTGATAATGATGAGAACGAACAAGCCACTGAAAAACCTAAAAGTCAGGTTAAGAAGTACCGCTACTACGGTCCCATCGAAGCGTTGATTGTTAAATTGCTGGTTAACCATAAGTTGCTGTCTTTAATTGACGACAGAACTGGGAAACTGGCTTTCTTTTGTATCGCTTGCGAGTACTATACTCTAAGATTCCATTATGATAGTGTTTTGAGCCATGTGTTCAGTGAAACTCACGTTCACAACCTATCCTGTATCCTACAGTCTGATAAGAGCATTTCTTTCTCGTTGACTGACCCTTCGATCGAGAACATTAAGGAAATGAACGACAAATTCCTCCTTAGCCACAATATTAATTATACTCCAAACGGATTGCATTGCCGTCTGTGCAACGCTTCCATAGATTCTACCGAAGCTTCCATCTTACACATTCTTGATGAGAAGCATCTCGCTAAACTTTCTGACGAGTTATACATACGTATGAAGGAGACCGACCCAGATCGATCGATCCCCGAGGAATGGGGACCCAAAGATTTGAACTGGACCAAGTACTTAGCTAGCGTCGGTAAACCGCACAATAGCCGTGACCATGTTATAATAGAAAACTTTATAAAGCCGTCGGGGAAGATCGGGAACTATTGTACCTGCTGCGATATGACCTTGAAAGGGCCTAGACAGGTCCTTTTCAACCATATTCGCCAGAAAAAGCATCTGAGGAACGCGGCGCCTCGGAAACTTTCCATGCTTTACAAAAACCACTGCCGTCCGTCCGAATATTTCGCTAGCTTCGGCAATTTTTACATTTGCACCATCTGCCCCGACTTTGTCGCTGTACCATCAATCTCCGCGATGGTAGAACACTTCGAGAGCGCATCCCATTTCGAGACGATGTCCAAATTGATTCGCTCCGCGCTGTATAGCGATGTTGATTCAGAACTTCTTGCTGCGAACAAAATTGAAGTTGATTTGAAATGTGAAGTTTGCGATGTTACCTTTCAAGATCATAACGAAGCTGTTAAACACGTTTTGAGTGGCATTGACCACCAAACAGCTGTTGGCGAAGCTAAAATTAATAGCAACAAGGGAGATATAATCAGTGTGTACATGAAAGGGAATCACATTCTACATAGTGAAGGATCTACTTTTACATGCGTTGAATGTAAAGGAGTTTTCAACTCTATCCGATCGTTGCTAACACATTTAGTGTACGCTGGCCATTTTAAAGAGAAGCCAGCGATTGAAAGCGTTTTCCGCTTCTATCTGGAGTTGAAACATAACATCAATATGTTGGCTCGCAACAAATACGTGTATTACCAGTTTGGGTGTCTCAAGTGTGGTGTTTGTGACTCTGATATCGATGAGGGGGAGACGGCCAAGAAACACGTTGTTTCTGCCCGTCATAGAGAAAATATGGGGGCCAGTTATGTTAGTTTAGATACGTCTGCTCTTGAATGAGGTGAGTTTTCATTAATATTTTACTATAATTATTTTCTTCTGCACTTTAAGGTGGATCCGTCAATATTGCGCGCGAAATTCAAAATATCTTTGGTAAAACAGTGCTGCAATTTGCAAAATACCTACCTACCCAAGATATTTTGAATTTCGCGCGCAACCTTGCCCGGACTGATCCGCCTTGCCCTTAATATAATTTTAGGGTGATTTTATAGTCGCACTGACCGTCAGCGCGGCTCGAAAGCTATACAAACGCGTTTCGTAAGCGTCTCACTATGAAACGGTACAACGTACAAGACACGACTATCTCGCGCCGGCGAAAGCGTGGCTGTGAAAACACCCTTAGGCACGCAGCACTGTGCGAGTTGAATTACACTTTATTGCGTTGTTGCAAGAGTCGCTATTTATTTAACTGTCTTTGCGGAGTCATCCTTCTGCAGTTTTCTTTGGTGATGCGCTTGCGTGGTGGTCTACAGCCTACTCTCACAGAGCTGTCCTAACAGTGGGAACTTTGTGCTAATTATGTTGTTTCCAAACTGAACCATAGCAGTATATGCTACGGTCTCATTTTCAGTGTGCATCTGGATTGAGGGCCTTTTTTTTAAACCCTTGCAAAACGAAATAAGACTTATAAGGAATTTAGTTAAAAATAGTAAAAACTCAAAGCAAAGGGCCATACATTTCTTAAACGTGAATTAAAGATGTTATGATTAAAAAACTGTGGCCCTCAGTCCAGACGCTTGCATAAAGTGACATAGCCTAAATCTCAGAAAGTACTATATAGTACTTTCTGAGATTTAGGCTATGTCACTTTAGAAATTTATGGCCCTTTGCTTTGAGTTTTTACTATTTTTAACTAAATTCCCTATAAGATTTTATTTCGTTTTGCAAGAGTTTAAAAAAAATAGTAAATTAAAAATTAAAAAAACCCGACTGCCAAAAAACAACAAAAAAGTTCAAAACAAGAGCACTTTTCAAGCAGTCTGATGCAGTTGGTGGCAATTATTTGTGTTAAATCTTAGATTTTATGCCACCAACTGCATCAGACTGCTTGAAAAGTGCTCTTGTTTTGAACTTTTTTGTTGTTTTTTGGCAGTCGGGTTTTTTTAATTTTTAATTTACTATTTTTATTTTTCACTTTTTAGTTTTTAATGTATGTTTTCGTAATGTTATTTTTTGTTTGTATATCGTTAATACTTGAAATAAAAACTTAAATCAATAAGTAAGAATTAGCGAGAATGATTGCTTTGTTTGCTAAACAACTTTAAATCGTTATATATCCTAAACTATTATTTAAAATGAAAAATGATAAAAGGAACCTAAAGATGATTTTAAAATACCTATTCAACGACACCCCACTTGACATAGTTCATCAACTTTTTTTTTTTTAATTTTGACAATATGGCGTCTGGTTGTCGCTGTGGTGAGTTTTGATTACTGTTATGTCTTTAGTGACACTCGCAAGGTTAAGACGAATCGATTGACGTAAGAATTATCAAAATCGACCCACGCATTTGGTCTCTAGAACGCCACATAGAAACAAACATACATACATACATACATACATACATACATACATACATACATAGACTGATAAACACATTACCCTCCTTTGCGTCTCGCAGTCGGGTAAAAAAGGGCCCTCAATCCAGATGCACACTCATTTTCATCATAATTTCCAAACCTCATCCACCTAGCCTTTCCCCAAACTAGATTAATTGGGGTCGTCTTCCAGTAGTTGCGGCTGATATCAATATTTTACGTAGAACGACTACCATCTGACCTACACAACACAATGATTGGGTAATACTGGTATTCGAATGTTTAGACCAGTTGTCAGACTTTCGGGCTCCTGACTACCCGTAACGACTGTCAAAGATATTACTATGACAACCTAGACCGACTGTATAACGTGCTCTCTGAGGCACGGAGGAGTCTCGATGTGTATAGAACGGCTACCCATCCAAGTACTAACCGCGGCAAGCGCAGCTAAACCTCGCAAACCGGTGGTTCAGTGCGGCTGTCATGCCACGAACCCCTCACATCAATATATCCAGAACTCAGATCATAGAAACAAGGAGATATGCCAAGGCGCTATCGAGCTTGATGCCTGATCTTGAGCAAATTGCTCATATTAAAAACGTACGCGCTGGCGATGAACCGAACACGATCAATGGTGTAAACACAGTGTTTTAATTTTGTGCTAGTGTTGAGTGACGATTAACAGTGTTAGATTGAGGGTGTGCGGAATGTTCCATGCGTGGGAGATCTTTTTATTCACAAGGAGCGCTTAATTATGCGCGTAATTGTGTCGAAAAATGTACTAAAAGTGGCATCAGTTGTTCCCGTACTAATTTGCTATGATGGCTATCTCCTTGTTTCTATGATCTGAGATCCAGATCTAGTTCATATAAAAAAAAATCGTCGAACCAATCACAGCGGGTGTTGACAGGAATTAGAACTACAACTACCCAACTTTTTGAGCTGTTATCCAAAAAACACATACGCCATGTTTAGTATTCTAGCTCATATTTATGATTCATCTACATATTATTGTACTAATGAGGAAAAAATTGGCGAACCATCGATATTCTGTTGTGATTGTGACCACAGTATTGGTTTTATTTTGGTTAGATCAGTCGTAATGCTGACATTTACGTAGGTACTGTGATTTGTGAACGCATTTATACTGTACTAGCACTTTGCCCGCGACTTCGTCCGCGCGACATACACGTAGCGCCATCTAGCGTCCTAAAGCAACTGTGACCGTCGAAAGCTCAGATCATAGAAACAAGGAGATATGCCATCATAGAAAATTAGTACCGGAACAACTGATGCCACTTTTAGTACATTTTTCGACACAATTTCGGGCATAATTAAGCGCTCCTTGTGAATAAAAAGATCTCCCACGCATTAAACATTCCGCACACCCTCAATCTAACACTGATAATCGTCACTCAACAAGAACACTAAACTAAAACACTGTATTTATACCATCGATCGTTTTCGTTTCGTCGCCAGCGCGTACGTTTTTAATATGAGCAATTTGCTCAAGATCAGGCATCAAGCTTGATAGCGCCTTGGCACATCTCCCTTGTTTCTATGATCTGAGGTCGTAAAGCTGACATTTACGTAGGTACTGTGATTTGTGAACGCATTTATACTGTACTAGCACTTTGCCCGCGACTTCGTCCGCGCGACATACACGTAGCGCCATCTAGCGTCCTAAAGCAACTGTGACCGTCGAAAGTAATTGTTCTTTCCTTCGAGAACAGTATCATTTCTTCTGGATGAAAGGTCTGTCCATTTCTGTACCCCTAACAACGTATATATAAATTTCGTGATTATCGGTTCAGTGGTTTAGGCGTGAAAAGGTAACAAACAAACTTACTTTCGGATTTATAATATTAGTTTGGATTATACAGGGTAGCAGCCGGCCTAGCATGACCACGATAGAAACGGGTTTTGTCTACATAGAAATAGACAAAGTGACAGATTGTAGAAACATTTCTACGTTTTATGAATGAAACGGTAGAATTTTTTCTACAATCTGTCACTTACAGGTTAGACAGTGGAAATATTTTAAGGGGTCATTTTACTCATCATTATGAACAACTTTTACTATGGGACCAACCCTGAAATCGCAAAAAAAATAAGCTGGGCCCCAATTCTGCTATTTGAATAGTGTACGAATGGTGTCATAATGATACCATTACTATCAAAACCTAAGCGGTCATTGGCTTAGAGCAAGACTAACTCTTTCGTCATTGGTCAAAACGATGCCATTGAGACACTATTCTGACACGATTATAACCATTGCATTAGCAGACTTGGGGCCCTGTTCCATACATTTATGTTCACATAACTCAACAAAATGTATGGAACAGCGGATTTTTTTTCGCGAACTCAGTGTTGGTCCCATCTTAAAAGTTGTTCATAATATAATGATGAGTACAATGACCTCTTAAAATATTTCCACTGTCTAACCTGCCACCCTGTATAAAGCAATTTGTCTGTCACTTCGCCCGCGTGATCCATAAGAAATGTGCATTTTTTCGAGACTAAAAGTAGCCTAAAGCACTCTACTAATATTAGTAGGTACCTATAGATAATGTTTTCTTTCTCCCTTTTTCAGATATCGCGTGTCTGCCGACAATTGTACGAGTGACAAGTGGTGTTATTGATAAATCATGATATAAGAGTGATTTCCAAATGAGAAATCATTTTACAATGAAATTTTAATAAATGAATTAATTTTATAACTATTAAGAAATTGTTTTATTTATTATGCAGTTCCAACAAAGATTTCCTACAACCTACAATGCATGGAAGCATTCTGGGCCCATAACCTGTACTCCTATCATGAGTTTTTTTGACGTACCTATAGTTTCGTTAACGTAAGCATATTTTGAATTTAAAATACAGCAGTCCTGGAACATTTTGATAAAATTTTATACAATTTGCACATTTTAAAAAATACAGAGAAATTATTTAATTTATATAAATATTGTGCGTGTATTTTCAATTCAAAATATGCTTACGTTAACGATACTACACGTCAAAAAAACTCATGATAGGTGTTACGGTGAGGCGTTTAGAGACACCTCGTGTAACCCGTAGTTGCGCTGGCGGGAAGTTTTTGAATAAAACCACCAATTGCTCTTCTAGTCGTTCGGTTCTTTTATTTGTTCCTTTTCTTCAGATGACTTATTTATGACGACTGACTACTGAACTTAACTAAACTGCGGCGTATCTGCCTCACTTAAGTACTAAATTACGGTAGTACAAGTTGTGGTTAGTGCAAGGTGCTATTTTATTAAACAACCAATCACAACGCAGCGATTACGTAACTTGACCTTGAAGGTCCCGGACAGGTTTGAACCTGCTCCCGCTTCTAAACAAAATAATACCTTGCGCACTCGGACAGGTCAAAACTTGTTCACTACTCGTTTATACCTATTCTAGAACATTCCTAATATTATTAACACATTACACACAGGACAGATAATACATTATTATGATCTTACTATTAACTATTAATAGTTTATCTATAATATACACACGTGATTATATTACTGGATTTTATACACACAATTAAATGTCACTTATCATGCGGAGTCGCAACAGTTTCCCCCCTAGTGCACGCTCGGTCGTGCACTCCATTCTCCGGTCGCGACGACGCTACTGGTACCAGGATGATGAGACGTGAAGTGGGTCGCCTCAGTACTCCTCCCGTTGTTCGCACGTCGACGATTCTTATTCTTCCGTCAGATCCAACGTAGAGTTTAACAACTTCTCCTCGTGGCCACGTGTTCCGAGGAAGCGATGAATCCGCAATAATAACTATGTCCCCTTGTTGAGGGTCAGTAGTATTCCGGCCATCTAATTTCCGTGGCATAAGAGTTGGTAAATATTCTTTAAGCCATCTTAATCCGAGTGTCTTTTCCTCTCGGCCGGCGAGTTTTATTTCACTTAGTGATTCTTGTTTTCCCAAGACTCGCTGCAGCACTTCCTTTCTATTACTGGCCCATTGCCGAAGTTCGAAACCGGCTGCTTTATGTACTGTATTTACGTCTTCTGCTATTTTCGACGCTAAGAAGCGTCTGTACTGTACTGTGAACTGTAGAAGACTACAGTCGCAAAGCTTTGGAGATAATCATCCATGTAATGATTACGGATGATTGCTTTTGATGCATCAGGATACTGTTCTTCATGTTTCTGCGCATTCAGGTTCTTTACGAAGATAGCAGTGGCCGGTGACGAAACTGCTCCGAAGATTACGGAGGTCATTCTGTACTCTTGCGGTTTTTCATTTTCATTTTCGCCGCGCCATAGATATCGTAAGCTGTCTCGATCTTCTGTTCTTATGCGTATCCGCAAAAACATCTCTTTGATATCTGCTACTACTGCCACAGGCCCTTGTCTAAATCTTAGGAGCACTCCAAATAATGACTGCAGTAGGTCAGGTCCTGAGAGTAACGCGTCATTTAGACACTTTCCGTTGAATCTGGCAGCAGCATCAAAAACAATGCGAACCTTTTTCTTGGTAGGATGAACTACTGCGATGTGGGGTAGATAGAAGGTTCGGCCTGGAGTAGGATTAATCGGAGCTTTCTCGGCATATCCACTAGCCAGCAAATGGTCTAGCTGTCTCTCATATTCTTCTTTGAGAGCTATGTCCTTACTCAGTTTCCTTTCCACTGCAAGCAGTCTGTTATGTGCTTGAGTGTAGTTATTCGGTAGCGTCTCTTCGTCAGTCTTCCACAGAAGTCCAGATTCATATCGCCCTTCAGGAAGTTGCTTTGTTGTTTCATTCAGCAGCGCTAAAGCTCTTCCATCTGCATCGTTCTTGGGGCGTCGTGGTTGTACTCCAATCGAGTCGAGATCGAAATGGTGCTTGATCATTTCTTCTATGGTTTCTTCGCTACCAATACTTTGGCAGTGATTGACAAAATTTACTGGAGCAATATTATCACTGCAGCGTCCATGCAGTACCCACCCAAGGCTTGTTAAAGATGCAACAGGCTCATTTGGTTTGCCTTTTAAGATTTTTCTTGACACTATCAGGTCCCAGTTGTCCTGACCGATTAGTAAAGCTGGTTTCTCGTGTTCGTACAACAGTTCATTTACTATTTCTTTCAGGTGCTTGCATTTTTCGACGTTTGACTTGTTTATGTACTGTGGTGCCAGCTTCAAGTCTTCTACGGTACGGACGTCTTTCAAAGTCCTCTTGTCGCTTCGATAAGCTCCTTTGATTTTTAGGTCCATGCGCTGCGAATCTTTCTTTTCAATTAATTTCCCACCAACAGCTGCTATGATGAGTGATTCTTGCTTTCCGGTGGCTCCAAGTTGTGCAGCGAGGTCTGAGTCCAATAAAGTCACTGTAGATCCTTCATCCATCAAGGCGATGACGCGAGCGGAGCCTTTCGGGCCGTATATGTCCACTGGTATCATTTTTAGATAGACCCTGGTTCCATCTGCTGATGCGTATACGGGTTTCATGACATCAGAGTCTTCTGTGTCTGTAGCGTGGTCGCTCGATGAAGATGAGGGTATCTCTTGCTGAGTTGACACTGTTGTTCTTTGCGTCAGCTCAGAATGCAGCATAGTGTGATGCGGTCGCTTGCACTTCTTACAGGCTTGTCCTCTACAGTTCATTCTCATGTGGCGGTGGCGTAAGCACCTGAAGCAAAGGCGCTTTTCCTTCGCTATTTCCCATCGTTCATTTGACGTAGATGCTTTAAACTTCTTGCAGTCAGTGATCCAGTGTTCCCCTTCACAGTTGGGACAAGACTTCTTGCGAGTTTCTGTGTACTTCGCGGTATTCTCGTCATTGTCACGAGCCACGTGTACTGGATGACGTTGATTTCCAAGTCTCTTAGGGGTTTCCGGTGGCGCGAATGTTCCACATAAGTCGGCTTCTGTGTTCAGGAAATTCTTAATCTTCATCAGTTCAGGTTCTTCACTGCTGCGTGCACAGAAATCGTACCATCTGTATCGCAGTATAGGCGGCAACTTCTCGATGATACATTTACTCATTTCAGGCGAGTATAAGTAATGCGGTTTATTCAGTACACTTATAGTAGTTACTGCATTACTGACTCGGCTTGCAAAAACACATATGTCTCGCGGTGTGTCACTAACACGTGGCAATTCTTTTATCTTCTCCATTTCCGCGAGGACAAGTTGTTCCGGTCTTCCAAATCTGCGTTCAAGGGCTGTCATCACTTCTTCAGGGTCAGAAGCTACGAACAATAAACTTCTGACGGCTTCTTTTGCCTGTCCCTTGATTGCCTTTCTTAGGCGTGCCATATTCTGCACTTGGTTGCACATCGCTGCGCTATCCATATAGGCCCTCTTGAAGGGTAGCCACTCTTCATGTGCTCCATTGAAGTCCGGTAAAATCCAGGTGTACTTCGGCGGTGCAAGGGGCGGGGCGGATTGCACAGTTTTCACAGCGTTGGCGATGGCATCGGCTAATTCTCTTATCTCACTTTTCTGGATTGGTCCATCTGGCTTTGGTTCCTCGACGTAGGTTGTAGTCTGCTCAACCCATTGTTCAACTTGCGTCGATCTTTCCATGTCGAACTCAACTTCTAGTTCTTCTTCTGACTGATACTGAATGAGTTCAAATTCAGTCTGGGCTAGAGCGGCTGCGGCTTGGGCTGCTTCTGCCTGCTTCTTCAATAGTTCTCTGCGTGCTTCTAACTCCATCCTCTTTGTGGATTTCATTGAAGACTTCGGGGCAGGCGGCGGAACCAAAGTTTCCGAAGAAACGAACGGTGGCACTTCTAGTTGTCCTCCAATGTTCTTCGGTTTCGCAGTCGTCGACATTTTTTGCACTGTTGAGCTCGCTTGCATAGATGTAGCGGTTCCATAACGAGCAGGAGCTAAGACATCGGAGGGCGGTGCGGGGCGCACGGGCATCGGTGCTGTGGCCGCAGTACTAGCAGCGGCGGCAGTGGCGGCGCGCGTTGTTCTCCCGTGTAACGGGGTGGCAGTAGCGGCGAGGGCGGGGGGCGCAACCTTCGTAGACGTCGATGCTGCTGTGCTTCTTTCAGTCGGCGTATTCATTGACCATGATGTCGATGTTTCTGATGACGCTGATGCTTCACGTTCCGATTTAGAACGACTAGGTGAACGTACGGTCGGCATTCTTCAAATCTTCTATGTTCTTGATCCCAATCCGGCTCGAAGGACCATAAATTGTTACGGTGAGGCGTTTAGAGACACCTCGTGTAACCCGTAGTTGCGCTGGCGGGAAGTTTTTGAATAAAACCACCAATTGCTCTTCTAGTCGTTCGGTTCTTTTATTTGTTCCTTTTCTTCAGATGACTTATTTATGACGACTGACTACTGAACTTAACTAAACTGCGGCGTATCTGCCTCACTTAAGTACTAAATTACGGTAGTACAAGTTGTGGTTAGTGCAAGGTGCTATTTTATTAAACAACCAATCACAACGCAGCGATTACGTAACTTGACCTTGAAGGTCCCGGACAGGTTTGAACCTGCTCCCGCTTCTAAACAAAATAATACCTTGCGCACTCGGACAGGTCAAAACTTGTTCACTACTCGTTTATACCTATTCTAGAACATTCCTAATATTATTAACACATTACACACAGGACAGATAATACATTATTATGATCTTACTATTAACTATTAATAGTTTATCTATAATATACACACGTGATTATATTACTGGATTTTATACACACAATTAAATGTCACTTATCATGCGGAGTCGCAACAATAGGGGTAACTGATGAAATAATATGTGATTCTTTGGATAGAAAACATTAAGAACTGTCAAGGAACTATCAAAAAACAAATTAGGTAGGTATAACTAGCGGCACCACTTATGATCACAAACGTCACCTGCGCATTAGCTGGTTTTTCGGTCTCTTTGGCGGAATGAAGAAGACGGGGGCGCCGAGGCTGCACGCGATTGGTTCGTCAGTCGATGCTCGTCGTCTATTGGACTATTCTCTAATACGTATTGTCAACTGTCTATTGGGCCAAAAATGTACATGCGCGGTCAGTGATCATGATCCCTGCCGGTACTTGTACAACTTTGTGACGTCTTTCTTCATAGTTTTGCGTACAAGCTCTAAGGTTCTAATAAAAGAAACAAAAAGATACATTTTAAAATAATTTATTTCTTTATTACACTTTGGTACATGACATGTCTATAGGTACACAATTATGTATTTTAAATGATTAATCTTTGATTAAATATCAACCTTTTAACGCTGTACATTGTTGTTGTCAATTTATGAAAATTAAACGAAAAAGATCTAAAAAAAAAATATTTTTTTTCAGTTTTTTCCATTAATTTAACAAATTGACAATCGCGAATAACAATAATTCGCTAGTTTTAATATTGACAGTCATAATTAGAAGACGATAGCTTTTTAATGGTCTAAGTTTCATCTTAGCTCAGTGCAAAAAGTGGGGTAGTTAATGCAGTACCCGGCAGTAAATATTACTCGTATAGAGATTGAGAAAGAGATAATTATCTATTGACCGTTTCACGTATGTTTGTAGATTTATGTTTTGTAATGTTTAGGACGTTAAAATAATAATAATAATTTATTCAAATAAAAATGTTTACAAAAAGTGTACATAAAACCAAACAGGTAAAAAGATTTTCCATAAAATTACAGTGCCTAAAAATCAACTAAAACTAAATAATTATAGGAGCAAGTATCGATGGTTCAGAATTGCAATGTTAGGTAGCGACCCGCCCGATCTAGGTTAATTTAAACCTGTGTTTCAGGCCATCACAGATCAATCCAATTACATTGGGACAGTAGGATTTAAATTAAAAGTATAACTACGAGAATAAGCTTACAAACATTTATACCTAAAACTATGGAATTATACAAAAGTAAACACACACGAAGGTATCAAAAAGTGATGAAAGTGAATTAGTGCTGAAAGAAAACTTCCAACACTGTTAAAAACGTAATAAATTGAGATACAGGGCAGAGAGAGAGTCGAAGGAAATTATTATGTGGAACGCACAATAGCTCCGGCTTTGTAGAGCGTCGTATCCGTCACTCATAAGCCCGGTTTCCACCGCGAGCGCAACGGACCCATTAAGGACTCCGTTAAACTGCATATCTACTTAATTGTATTCCCGCCACAAATACCTAGTCGGTAAGTAAGTAGAAGTATGTAGTATATAAGTTAAGTTAAGTTTAAGTATGCAGTTTACTCTTGCAAGTTAAACGGAGTCCTTAATGGGTCCGCTCCGCTCGCGGTGGAAACCGGGCTTTACATTTGTGACGTTTTGTCGCTGACTTGTATATTAGATACCGGACTGAGATGACGCTCTACAGGGTGGCAGGTTAAACAGTGGAAATATTTTAAGGGGTCATTGTACTCATCATTATGAACAACTTTTACTATGGGACCAACCATGAAATCGCGAAAAAAAACATCAGCTGTTCCATACATTTTGTTGAGTTTTGTGAACATAAATGTATGGAATAGCTGATTTTTTTTTCGTGATTTCAGCGTTGGTCCCATAGTAAAAGTTGTTCATAATGATGGGTACAATGACCCCTTAAAATATTTCCACTGTCTAACCTGCCACACTGTATAAAGCCGAAGCTAACCGATATCTGTTTCTAAAGCTCGATGTGTAATATTTACTGCTGCGTACCGTGGACCGATCACGAATAATTTTGACGTATGGTATCGTAAATGTAAGCATATTCATGGTTTACAATAAATTACAACTTAACGCGCCTTAAACTTAACAAAATAAAGAAAAAAAAAAATTTTTTTTTGACGTTGGCTTAAAAACTACTTAGCCAAAGTTAAAAAAGAAAAAAAAAAATAGTTTTTAATCCAATCGCATAACAAGATACAAAAAAAAATACAGTCGTATTGTAAACCTCATCCTTTTTGAAGTCGGTTAAAAATGTAACTTAGACCATTCTCGCTACATCAACTGTAACTTGACAAACCTTTGAAAAACTACCTAGTCCGTACTCCCATATTTAATCAACGACTCAAAGATATGATTCAATAATTAACTTTAATTACATACAAACTACTTTTCGACTAAAAAAAATAGTCTAATATAAACAAAAGAAATGCTTTTTGAGACTTAATTTTTTTAAAATAAAAGCTAAGCGTAAATTATAGTGCACATAACTGTGCATTCTGATAATTTGAGTTGTATATTTTGTGCAAAACTGTGCAATATGACATAATTAATATAGCAGATTATTCTAACACTTACGATAGATATCTTGTGTTGTAATTAAATTAAGCGACAATAATACAAGTAGGCTTAAAGCCTGCAATACATGTTGGCCGAGCGTTGTCGAGTGAAAGCCAAGACCAACATGTGGACGGTATATTTGCCTTGTCTTGCTATCGCTCGGTGTCACTTGCCTAGTTGGTTGAGTATAGACAAGCGCCAACGTGTATAGACCTCATTTGACGTAGTTTGCCACAACTTGCAGTCGCTCGCGATCACTTGCCTCACTTCGGAGCGGTGTCGGTTTTTCTGCACAAGTCAAAGGCGCTCGCTGTGGCGCTTGCGCGCGCTCGGACAATAGTGTTCACATGTTTGTCCGTGCGCTATTATGCGGTTGACGTCAAACTTGCCGAACGTCTAGACAGTAGCGCTTGCCTTGTGTCAATTTGTCTAGGCTCGCGTTGGTCTAAACTCGGCCAACATGTATTGCAGGCTTAAGGTGGATTCGTCAAGGTTGCGCGCGAAATTCATAACATCTTGGGTTTTATGCAAATTGCAGCGCTGTTTTACATTGTATGTTGATGCAAATTCAATTCGCGACAGTAAAGATAGTATAGTTACTAAAATAATATTTAAAATCATCAATATAGCCCTCGAAATTATATTTGAGGAAAATACGATTATTTCGTGAAAACATTACGATTTTCCTCAAATATAATTTCGAGGGCTATATTGATGATTTTTATAATAATTTGTCGCGAATCGAATTTGGATCAACATACAACGTAAAACATCGCTGCAATTTGCAAAAAACCTAAGAAATTTTGAATTTCGCGCGCTACCTTGACGGATGTGCTTGCGACAATAATACAAGTAGGCATAATACACACTGGTTAGAAAATGTTTTGCACTACTTATGAGTGGCTTTTTTCATTATAATGGGCAATAAGCAGGCGGCTCACCTGATCCAACCACCAACGAAAGGGCACTGGCAGACGCCATCTCGTATTATAGTGTATAGTCTATGGCAGACGCCCATAGAACGCTGGGCTTCAGATTGTGTAAGTCGGTACAGATATGAAATTAGTTTGGTGTGATCGAGTATTTCAAGAGTATTTAAATTCATTTTTTGTTTTTGTTACGTAATTGGGTTATAGAGAAATATTCGTATTTCTGACAGTGAGGTTAAGTATGGTGTGAATGATCCAGTGAAGTACAGCCTGACTAATGAGTTCTCAATTCAAAGGTTTAAGTTGCTGTCGACATGATATTCTGTGGAGGCACGCGCCAGCCAGCATGCACCCGTGTTTGTTTTAGTGGTTTTTTAAAAATGTCAACGGCATAATCATTTTATTTCTTATTTATTTCGATTTTTGATTCCAATTCTTAATCTCTAAGATAAATTAGGCAAAGAACAATTAAAATATATTTTTACTTTTTGGTTAAGCTTTTATTACTGTACCATATCAAGCCCAAAACTGCCGACGTCCTTTCTCAGTAACTTCAGTTTATTTGTTTAAAAATTCTAATAACTTTATTTTGCATAGATGAGACATTCTCAAAAGTCTCATTGGTTGATTTCGGTGGTACATTTTTTTGTTTAATTTGGACATTTTAACAGGAAATATCAAATGTATATGAAATTTAGAGAATTTTGGTAGAAGAGGGTACAGATATTTCCTTTAAAATGTCTTAGGTAATAAAGAAAAATGTGTCACCAAAATCAACCAAATAATGGGATGCCTAAGAATGACCCAGATACATCAAGTAGTTTTTTTGTACATGCACAGATAATATAATACTATACGTACAGATGCCTCATCTCATACAAAGAAATGTGACCGATTTAGCGCGGGCTATCTTCGGGCTATACATTTTTCCGTGCTTAAAGCATTTTTAAAAATTTGAACAAATATATTTCATGATGTATTTTTTTATGTTCTCAATTTTACACAAACTTCAATAACAAATCGATACGTACAACGCCATCTATTATGAGTTATGTAAACAAATGTTACTTTGTTCCTGATGAGACCCCATGGTACATGTAAACCCTTTTCCCAGAGGACTGTTCATTTTTTTTGCGTTATTTTTGCGTACCTACGAATATTGTTCATCTCCCTTTCTAACACGGCGGCGCTTGGTGAAATAGCAATTGTTTTGGCGCCGCCCACCACCGGCGAGTTCATCTCAGCGGCATGCGCACTCTTCAGAGATGATAGTTATCAGTGGCGAAGGGTCCATACAATACGATTCCTACCGGCTTCCCTTTGAAAAATAGCACAGGCAGTATTGCCTACTTTTATTAATTAGCTTTTCGTGGCCAGGTAAGCATTTGTAGTTCCGGCTTACCTCTTACAAAAACTGACCCTTCGCCACTGGTAGGTATCGCAATTATGCCGTCAATAAATAGTGCATTACTTTTCTTAATCTGTGCGATTTAACTTCATTTACAGAATAACACATTATATAATCCGCGCAAATAAAGAAGCGAATCTAAAATGGCGGCACTAATCATTCTGCCTCACGTTCTTGCTGTCTTTACTCACACCCGACGTGTGTGAGTAGACAGCAATAACGTGCGAGTGAGAGGCAATAATTCCGTCGCTGGCGTGAATTAATACCTACATTGATATATATGTCGACTTGCATTTTTTTTTATTGGTTTAATACGTCCTACCCATAAGGAATTTATATGAAAAAAACTGACAGCCATAAAATATACGACCACGGATTTATGGCTGTCAATTTTTTTCATACAAATTCCAAGACAACATGTCAATGTATTCACGCCAGCCACGGAATTAGTGCCGCCATTTCAGATTCGTTTCTTTATTAACGCGGGTTGTACATTATCTTAATTTAAACAAATGATTTGATATTGTGCACATTGGTGCCGATTCTGTTGTTTACAAACTAAACTAATTTAGTCTCATTTTGTCTCTTTCTAACGAAAAACATGAGAAAGGGATACAAGATATTTAATCCTGTCAAATTAGTCCACTTGCTTCATTTCAATGTGAATTTAGTCGGTTTTACAAAAGGTCATGACTATTTTCCCGTAAATGACAAGGGCGTAGACTAATTTGACAGTTCTTAATTTTGTTTGTCCTTTTTCAATGATATTTGTAAAAAAGAGATATTACAGTGTGATTAAAATTAGATTAGTGCGACGTACAACAGAATCAGCACCATTAACAATTTACTGTGCATTGTGGCAAATTACGAGACATGTGCAAATCGTGCACTCTGGCTTAACGACAAAACTTATAGCTAATAAGAAAAAAACAATATAAAAAAAAATTCTAATAAAAAGTATAATAACTTTGGTATTTTTTTGTCATAATCGTTAAAAATAGAGAGATGTCTGAATTATTTATTAAAAATATCTAGTACTGTGCTTTGATAGTACTTAAATACAGTACCCGGCAGTAATATACATCGAGTTTGAGAAGTCAATGGGTGCAATTCCCCCCTTTGACTCATGACCAAGTACAACATATCGTAATAGGGTCATAATTTCATCAATTTTGAAATCACATAAGTCCCCCCCCCCCTCCCCCCCGCGTCCTGAACGAAATCCCGTATCCACGCCTGCGCGGCCATCGCTAGTCATGTCGAATGTGTTCAATCGAACCACAGTACTAGATTATTTTCGGCTTATTTCATCCTAATTTATTATAATTTGCTAACATCAATGGTATTTCATTTACATTGAGGGCGAACCATTTGGACAAAAAATATAGGAGAAAATTAGATATGGAAGACTAACAAGTGTTTGGGTGCTGGCCAACGTTGTCTAGAAGTGGACTAAAAGTGGGCTTGCAACTTTTTTGCTAAAATTGTAACATTTTCTGAATAGTTTAATAATAAAACTGAGAAGTGTTTGGATAGTTGGGCAAAGCCTATGTCCAGCGGTGAACTAAAACCGTGGGCCTGCAGCCTTATTGCTACATTGTAACATTTTCTCAATGGTTTTATTTTAAAATCGGTGGGACGTTTTTTTGGATAGATAATTCAAATCTTTGGTCATCCAGTAATTTTATATCTAAAAATATTTTCAGAATCCAATGCATTATTTATTTGTTTGTTTAAACGCGCTAATCTCTGAAACTTCCAGTCGAATTCGGAATATTCTTTTCGTATATGATAGCCAGATTCATGAGGAATAGTATAGGCTATTTAACATCACGCTATGAACCTTAGGAGCCGAGCAAAAGGACAAAAACGAAGAACGCGAAGCGAAAACGAAGTAATAGCGTTGACGGGTAAATAATCTGATAATAATTATCTGTTGGGGCTGGTCAATGGAACGCGGCGCACAAAGTTTTATTAGAAGAATTACTACCTGAAGCTGTGTTAGCAGGTAATTTAAAACCGACCGCACGGTGGTCGCAGTGGCTGAGAGATTGGCTGCTGCGCAACGTGTCGCGGGTTCGGTTCCCGCATTGCACATAGGTCTGGCTGTTTGTGTATGTGAAATTTGTGTTTGTAAACGCACCCACGACACAGGAGAAATCCTAGTGTGGGGCAACGTTTAAAAAAAAAAAAAAAAAAAAACAGATTTCTTTTCAATTAAATGAGGGTCAAATGTATTCGCCTTCAATGTGATTCTACTTAGAACTAGTTTTTGACATACAACGATACGATTACTACACGACATAGTCAGTGACGTGCCTAGAGGGCAAGCATTTTTTAATTTTAGAGAGTATTCATGTTCATTTTTAGGGTTCCATATCTCAAAAGGAAAAACGGAACTCCTAAAGGATCACTTTGTTGTCCGTCTGTCCGAAGACCCGTAACGGGTGTAGCCATCTATCTGCTCACAGATGGCGTCACTCTCAGATCATAGAAACAAGGAGATATGCCATCATAGCAAATTAGTACGGCAACAACTGATGCCACTTTTAGTACATTTTTCGACACAATTACGCGCATAATTAAGCGCTCCTTGTGAATAAAAAGATCTCCCACGCATTGAACATTCCGCACACCCTCAATCTAACACTGTTAATCGTCACTCAACACTAGCACTAAACTAAAACACTGTATTCATACCATCGATCGTGTTCGGTTCGTCGCCAGCGCGTACGTTTTTAATATGAGCAATTTGCTCAAGATCAGGCATCAAGCTCGATAGCGCCTTGGCACATCTCCTTGTTTCTATGATCTGAGGCGCCACTAGAAGTATGCAGTAGCGCCATCTATGATCAAGATATGATATATCTACTATGATGTAATAGATGGCGCTATTACATATTTCGGAACCCACAGGGTGCGAGTCGTACTCGGACTTTTCCGGTTTTTCATAAATGTAAGTGATTTTTAATGTACACTCGACGTCATTGACTTTGGACCACTTTTCACCCTTATTACTAAGAACATAAGGGTGAAAAGTGGTCGACCGTCAATGATGTCGAGTGTACATATTGCTTTAATAACGACATTAACTCACTTAAATTTATGAAAAATGGACATATACAGGGTGTAAAAAGACACATCACCAAGCCGAGACCTACGCATTCTGTACGTGTAACTAAGTAATATTATGCAAAAATAATCGCTGGGAAACGACTTTTATTTTTAGGTTAAAAAACAGTTTTTTTGTAATTACACTAGCGACTGTGCCTTTGGATGTGTTGATTTGTACGGAACGGGGGAAGTGGAGTATAGGTCTGCCCCGGCCCCCTAACCCCGCCGCTGCCGCCCCAGTGCCGTTTTCGTGAAAAACGTAAAAAAAATATTGAAACTTTAACCTCCAATATCTCCATAACCAGTCGGTTCCCAGGTATGGTCCAGTACAAAAAAATCATCGTATTGATGGGTAGAATATGTGGTTTCAGTTTTCGTTAAGGGTCTTTTTACACCCGATATACACTCTAAAGCAAAAAAAATACGTTTGGCTTGCGCTCTAGGCACGCCACTGGACACAGCTATTGGTAGCTTAGCCTGGATAAAATTTGAGACAATTTTGATACATTATACCTCCTGCCGGCCTAACATGACGACAATAGAAACGGGTTTTGTCTACATAGAAATAGACAAAGTGACAGATTGTAGAAACATTTCTACCGTTTCATTCATAAAACGTAGAAATGTTTCTACCATCTGTCACTTTGTCTATTTCTATGTAGACAAAACCCGTTTCTATCGTGGTCATGCTAGGACGGCTGTGCTGTATCAACCTGTATATCTCTCGGATCAGAGTCGTATCGCAATCGTATCGCCGTCGTACCGTCGAAGCTAAAATCTTAATATACCACAAATATATAACAATACCTTTTAAGGAAGCGTCTGTTATCTTTTTTTTATAAAAGATTTTATACAAGAGAAGATAAGTCCAAGTCAAAGCATTTATTTCAATTAGACCACTTACAGGTGCTTTTGAAATGTCAAGGAGTCAGTCAGTTAGTAAACAAGATGAAGCTAGATGCTCGTTCAAAAACGTAGATTCCTATGGAGAAGAACGAGCAAGAAACTCCATGGTTACTCTTTTTAAATCAAAATGTTACAATTCCATGATTACATTGTTTTCAAGGTTATCACAAAAATATGTGAGCACAATGTAAAAGATGTGCATAAAAATAAAAGATAAATCTAGAAGTAATGAATAAAAGATACAACTCCAGACATTTGTCTTGGCAGTCTAGAGATGACCAGTCCCAACTGACAGCGCCCGTTCACGGAACTGACGCATGAATCAGCGCCATTTAACTCAACCATTTTGAAGGGAACCGAATGACCCAACACATGCGCCACCATCAGCGAGACATTAGATAATTATATAAATATATTTATTATTTAATAATAGGCTTGCGTTTGCCCGCCATCTCACCTGCTGTGAAGCGATGCTGCGGTGTACGACGGAGCACGCTTGCCTACAAGAAACCGATTCACTCGCGACTTGAACACACAGATTGTAACTGTCGGGGAACACTCCGGCATTCTACTGTTTGGCGGTTTTCACAATGAAAGTGGAATCAGAGCGCTTCGTTCGGGTTTTTGATATATCAAATTCTTTAACAATATAATACATCAACGCTTTTGTGAGTCCTAATTTGAAAACAGATTTAATATTTGAACTGAATCGAATATGACTTATGCTCAGTGGTTAAAGCGTGTTTCGCATTTATAAAATTAATTCAATTTTACCCAATAAGTTTGCGTCTAATGTTGCTTGCGCGATTCAGGTCGAAGTAGCGCCATCTATTAGCGATTATCGCAAGTTGTGATTCTTATATTGGACACTAGGTGTCACTATACCATAAATTACCTCTCTTGTATAAAACCTTTTCACATTAAATTCCGTATCGTCTAAAATCTAAACACAACTATAATTATATAATTATTTACAACAGTTTTTTTTATATAATATTTTTTTAAAACATGAGTTTTATTTTTAAAAACAAAATACGGGCAGTATCTTTATTTTACAGTCTTTCTTTTTTGTCAAATTAATTTTAAATGAAAATATTTGGCTCTCCAAGTCTCAGTGGGTTAAAAGAAAATATATGTTTCTTTTTAGCTTCTTTTTTTAAATTTCGAATTGCAACTGATTGGTTTTAACCACAGAAATCTGAATAATAAGGGCGGGTTGCTTCAAACCATCCGTATTCATAAGTCAGTACGTAATCGTTAAGTCAGTATGAAATTGTCGTACAAGCCGCCATATTTGACGGTTACAGATACGTAACTGTAAGTTGAAACAACATGGCCTTAGTCAATAGAAATGTTATCTACTACATTTTACTGACAGACGCGTGTCGCCGGTTCGCAGTCAACGTCAAAGCATCCAATGCAATATAAATTAAACTTAATTCCGTTCACATACGTCACATTTTTAAACGCACCACGTGCCATAATTTGCCCTAAAGCGGCGACAAGGTCGACGGCTTTGCGACTTCTATTGACTTATTTTTATAGATTTCTGTGGCTTTAACCCTAAAAACACGCAAACAGTTGCAATATCTTTCTACCTTTTTTGTTGTAAACAAATTTTAAGCTACTTAAACATAACATCACGCCTATCCTATAAGGGTTAGGCAGAGGTGTGAAGTGCACACACATTTTGCAAGTCAAAATCCTATGTTATAGGACAAGCCTACTGCTAATTACCGGTACTTAAAATATAATTTATTATTGCAGTTTAGAGCATTTGCAGTTACAATTGTCTGTCTTCTAATATCATAATGTAACATCACGCTATAGTCCCTGAAGGTATAAGCAGAGCAGGGTGGATAATAGGGATGTTAACTACTTTTTTTTTATTGTAAATCTGTAAACTATTTGAAAAAAAGACAACACCAAAAAAACCGATGAAACATCTACAAAATTGGCAAAGTTATAAGCGTTTTAAAATGATTTGCTAGACACGGACGGCACTACGTACTAGTGACGTAACACCACCTACGTCCGCTTGCGCGACAAAGACGGAGCGATACTCCCTCCAAAAACTTTAAAAGCGTCTATGTTTTCCATTTTGTGATAAATTATTATTTTTGCTTTTACTTTTTTGTTGTGCCTATTCCTTTGAAATAAAATAATGTATCTGTACTTTTTTAATAGTAGGCCACTACCGTATTATCTATATAATTTGTTTGATAATTATCGAGATCATTATTTCTTTTGATAATTATCAAGATAATTATTTTCTTTGATAATTATCAAGATAATTATTTTCTTTGATAATTATCAAGAAATTATTCTCTTTGATAATTATCAAACGATAAATTATGAATGATAATTATCATTTCGAACCCTGAAGCGGAGGAGCCTATTGCCATTAACCGGGCACAAATAGACTGGGCTATTTCTCCCGGGTATCGAACACAGGACCCCATGGACACTAGATCAACACGCAGTCTAATGGGATGCTTTTGATTCACATATTTTTCTATTTCGAAACCCACTTAAGCATATTTTTTATGGCATAATAATACTTTCGCATAATATTTTTTGGCATAACTGTTGAGATAGGGATAACTATCATTAGGTCTAAATTTTTTCGGGTGACAGTAGTGACAGTAGTAGACACTGTGACAGTAGGTTAGCCCCAAACATGTTTATTTTACATAAAAAAATATGCCTAAACATTTATGCTTAATTAACATTATGCGTAACGATCATTACGATAAGTAAAAATATGGCATGATAAATTAGGACATTTTTATGCGAATCAATAGTGAACCCAGTCTAATATCATGCTATGCTAAACAACTACCCTCATTATTTCAGATCAATTTATTCAAGAAATTACTAATTCCTAAGACAGGCAACTGCGATTGCTTCCACGGTCTCAAAACCATAGTTTAAAAATCACATTTTTTAAAAATATATATTTCATATAAATAATGATTTTATGTATGTATTTATTTTATAGAGTAATACTTTTTTTGTATATTTTTTTTACAGTATACGTAGAGAACTAGTGAAGACTTATTATATGCTTAAATACCCCTTATTTATGTTTTTAAAATATATTTAGTTGAAATATCGCTTTAAGTCATCATTTGTCAAGATTTTTCCTAACTAGCTGGTCGGCTTCGAGTCCATATTTTAAGGACACGCTTCCGCGAGTTGTGACGTCACAGGATGTAATTAAAAATGTATCAAGGACATGTTTTTGTGTAGTCGCTGGATGAATCTTTACAATTATATTACTTTTGTAACTTGTAAACTATAGTAGCTTGAGGGGCTTATGACTACATGACAGTCGCGCTGGTCGATCGATCTGCGAGGTTAAGCTGCGCTTGCCGCGCTCAGTCCTTGGATGGGTGACCGTTCTTTACACATCAATAACCCTTCGTGCTTCGGAGAGCACGTTAAGCAGTCGTTCTCGGTTTATCATAGAAATATCTATGACAGTCGTTACTGGTAGTCCGAAGCACGAAAGTCTAACAACTGGTCTAACTTTAGAATAGCGGTATTGCTCAGTAGTTGTGTTGTGGAGGTCAGATGGCAGTCGCTCCACGTAAAATATTGATATTCATCCGCAACTAGTTAGACTGGAAGCTGACCACAAACTAGTTAAGAAACCACCATTTTGATAGAAAACATATTGAATACATATTCCGTTATTTCTTTTATATTATGTACTACATAAATAAATCTCCGTCTTTTTTTAAATAAATATATATTTAAATTATTTATTAAATATTTAAATTATATTTATTAGACGCATTTAATGGTCATTTGAATCTATTATTTTTTACTTTTAAGGGTATTATTTTTATTTAACTTTTATTTCGACAATCCAACATATACATTGCGTTGATCTAGTTGTTGAACAGACGAACTTTTCAAACATAAGAAGCAATGGATGTTGTTGTGTTGTCAAAATGAAAGCGAATTTCAACGGAAATGTATTACGAAATAACTCTCAGATTAAATTGTTACTTTGCTAAATCTGGTTTTATGCTGATTTCACGTTTAATGCTGAATTTCCAAGTATTATGCTGAAATTTCAAGTTTACAGATGGAGAATAAAATCTAGAGATTTTACTTGCTTTCAATATACATATTACAATAATCATTTTATAGTTTTTTCTAATACACATATTATTAATTAAGCTAGAAGTCTATAAGAGCAGTGTGTTGATAGAAATAATGTAATACCGTGTCTAACAATATAATTTGTGCAGGGTTCGAATTTATGAATATCATTATCATTGATAATTATCAACATAATTACCATCGATAATTATCAAGAACTTCAAACACTGCTAAAATTGATCACAAACTGGTTAAAAAAGTTGCATACTTAACAGTCGCTTTCAGATGAGAGTCATTTGAACTTGAGAGCTATCTCTTCAGTTCAGCATTTCAAAATAAATTAAGTACAACAACAAATCTTGAGATTTTACTCCCAAGTTCGCTCTTAGACTAAAAGGTCTCAAATCTGCTTTCATTAAAATATTGAATTGAATACTCAAACGCCAGTTAAATTCCAATCAATCTGAATGCCCTTTAAAACTAACCCTCTTACTTATAGGCGATGATTAAATTATACAGCTCTTATGTCAATTGTCATCTCTATTCATTGTCATACAAACGACAAGGATAGTTGTATATTGGTTAAAGTTAAGAGGCGTCTTTAAGTAAGGTGGAAAATTAGCGACCGGTCGTTGTGGCGAAGCCTATGTCCAACATTAGGCACCTTTCGACTGATATACGTGAGTGACACAGCAACACATATTTCTATCAACATTGTCCACAAAAAAATATCAATATAGGAATTAATAACTAATACAATGAGTATTTCAAACCTAGCGCCACGGTGGCGGTTGTAAGAACCACATTACAGTATACAATTAGCAGAGGGATAGATGGGCTAGCGTAAGTACTATGGCAGGCTTCGAAATGATAATTATCATTGATAAATATCGTTTGATAATTATCAAGTAATTATCAGATAATTATAGGGCAATTATCAAAGGATATAATGATTTTGATAATTATAAAAAAAATGATAGCTAATTATCAACGAAAATAATTATATTGATAAATTATCAAAGGACATAATTATCTTGATAATTATCAAACAAAATAATGAGATTGATAATTATCAAACAAAATAATGACATTGATAACTATCAAAGAAAATAATCATCTTGATAATTATCAATTTCGAACCCTAGAGCTATTTTTATGCTAATTTCGTATAGTGTAAAGTCAGCTATCGCACCTTTTACCTAGCACTGCTGCGCTAATCTAGCACTCTGCTGATTGGATCTAATGCGGGCATTAAGACTAAACGGGTTACATTCAAACCTTATCGGTTCTGTGTTAGTTGGTTGTCTCTTTGCGCGCGGTGAAGGATACTATAGAGCGTATACCTTTTACTGATGTCTGGAACAAATATTGAGAAGTTTTAAATTGAAAAAGTTTATATGATAAAAAATGAAAAAAAAAATAAGATAAGCAATTAATGAAATAGAGAACTATAGAGCGTTTCACATAAGAATTCCATTCGAGACGCTATGTTGGCTGCCCTGTCTGTCACTCTTGTGGTCTTAAAGTTTTATGTTTTTTGTATATTTATGTACAATTAAAGTAATGCCAAGGACACTCAAATGTGGTGAACGAGAGAGAAACTTCCAACACCGTTAAAAACGTTTTAACATATTGACATTCAGAGCATCCAACATGGCGTCGAAAGGAATAAATTCTTATGTGAAACGCTCTACCAGCCTAACATGGCCATGATAGAAACGGGTTTTGTCTACAGAAGAATAGACAAAGTGACAGATTGTAGAAACATTTCTACCGTTTTATGCATACAATGAAGAGAAGAAATGTATCTATTCTTCAGTAGACAAAATTCTGATAAGCCAAGCACGGGTGCCGCGTGCTCGGGCAAGGAGATAACAGTTGGATAGAAACAACTTTGTCTATTCTTTGGTAGAATAGACAGAATTGGTCATGCAACACCGGCTAGTCAGTAGCTCAGTGCCTTATATACTTAATACGCACCTTTTTCTTGGATCCATTGAGATAATCTTTGTACATTTCAGATCTTAAGTATCTTGAGTAGCTGTCAGACTTCATCAAGTGGTACACGTGAGCCTGAAAAACAATAAAATAAGTAAAATTGAGCTTACACTTCTATTCACAAACATTACAATAAATAAATAAATAAATAAATTACTGTGAGGTCTCGAACGCAGTGTACAGGAAACTCATACGAATATGATCATTATTAGTATTAAATTAAGGTTCATCTATACTAATATTATAAAGCTGAAGTTTGTTTGTTTGAACGCGCTAATCTCTGGAACTATCAGTCGGATTCGAAAAAGTCTTTTTGTATATGATAGCCAGATTCATGAGGAATAGTATAGGCTATTTAACATCACGCTACGACCCTTAGGAGCCGAGCAACGGGGGTGAAACCGCGGGGAACAGCTCGTTTTACATAAGAGAATGGCCAGGCTTGGAATACTTTTTTTTTGCATTTCAATGCTGGTCCCGTAGTATCGAACTAGAACCGGAGCTGAAAATGTATACCTGAGCTTGATCGAAGCAGTATCTGTCAGCGGCACCCGATTCTACTTTCTGGCGAGTTAATTCCCTGTAAAGTAAACATTTAGGAATTTAATACAACAGGAGTGTTGATTTTTTTTTTATTGTGAATCTATAAACTATTTGAAAGACACTTAACATACGCTAATAGTCCGGTATCTAATAAACAAGTCAGCGACAAAACGTCACATAGGTATGAGTGACGGATACGCGCTCTACAAAGCCGAAGCTAGACATTAATTATCTCTTTGTTGAACGAAACGAATATTTGGCGTAAATAAAGATAATTGGGTAAAAATACAGCGAGACACAATGGCGGAAATCCCTGTTCTCTTACCTGCTGGCCGCATCGATGTTGATGGGTGATGGTGCGTCAGCCGCGAAGTACTCCTTCCAGATTTCTTTGGCCCGAGTTGACACGCGACGGATCGGGAGCGACTTCAGCTCCTGTACCGCTAGCCAGAACCTACAAGATATTTGTGTCACGAATTATAAAATAAAAATAATGATTTTGATAATTATCAAAGAAAACTAATTATTTTGATAATTATCAAAGATAAATAATTATTTTGATAATTATTAAAGAAAGATAATCATTTTGATAATTATCAAGAATCTTGAAAAATACCTGGGCTAGTAAACGAGATGTATCTCAGATTAAAGGCAAAAATTAGTACTGTATGTATGTCTTGTATGTATATCAATAGCAAAGTAGGTACTATTATTCTGTTATTTGTTTAAGAGCCATTTCACATTTTGTCACCTCTCTCGCTCGGACAGCCGGTCGATTCTGTAAAAACTCACCGTGAAAACTTAGGTGAAGTGAGTTTGTTTTGCTAGGAATTGACACTATTGACAGCTCACTCCACGCTCACTTCACCTAAGTTTTCACGGTGAGATGGTTACAGAATCGCACTGCAGAATCATATTTTTAAGAATGTTAAATAAAAAGATGCATTTTTGAAAAATCTATTAATGTTTTATAATAATTTTTTTTAATAAAATTAATTAAACAGGTAAATAATAAAAACACATTTCTACTGTGTTAACACAGTAGAAATGTGTTAAAATTGATTAGGTAGGTAATTATCTAATCAATTTAGCTCACCAACTATTAGGATTCGTTTTTGAGGTTCAACTCATGAGTTTTTAACAATTCAATTCGAGTTTTTAATATTAATATAAGTTATTTAGTAAAACATTATTGAATAATATTTTTCAAAAACGCATCTTTTCATTTATCATTTTTAAAAATAAGGCTATGTGCGACCGAGAGAGGTGACAAAATGTAAAATAGCTCTTTAAAATTCTGTCTCACTTGAGATTCTCCCCGCTGAACTCCTTGGAGAGGAACTTCGCGAAGTGTTCCTTCCCGGCGTGGTCCTGCAGCAGCTCGCGCAGACTGAACGACCAGCGGCGCACGCGGCGTAGAGGGAGAGGCTCTTTGCTATAATAGAGAAAAAATCAGGGTGAGTCTGTGAGTATAGAGAATAAAATTAAAACCAGTGCGGATGTTTTCAGGCGCGGTCCCAGGGGAGGGGGGGTCCCACGGGGGTCATGTTCGGGTGCGTGTTAGCATGATGTTCGCGCAAACGCGGACGCGCGGCGGCGGGAGACAGGCGTCTCCGCGTACTGTTCGCAGTACGCCATGAACCTCTGTATATTTGTAATACGCCGCTACGTAATTGTTATGTATGCGCGACTTACAACTGTTTCTCCTGGTCCCACATGTCTGTGGTGTCGCTGATCCACGGGTTGGGCAACTCCGGCGCAGTGAGAAACGCGTCGTACTCCGCGTATTGCTCGCAGAACGCGATAAACCTCTATATATTTGTAATACGCCGCTACGTAATTGTTATGTCTATGACTCACCACTGTTTCTCCTGGTCCCACATGTCGGTAGTATCGCTGATCCACGGGTTGGGCCACTCCGGCGCAGTGAGAAACGCGTCGTACTCCGCGTACTGTTCGCAGTACGCTATGAACCTGCGAACGTACGTAGTGTGAATTATTTGTTTATACAGAGTTATAGCGCTGTTACTACACCGCTATACAGCACAGCGCGCCAAATCAGCAATCTATGTATTGAAAGAACTTTTTTTTAATGAAAGTTATTTATGCACAGATTCATCATATAATGCAAAAAAACTACCTATAATAATGATAAATTTTCTTTATCCATTTTATGCAAATTTCCAAACAAATAACAGACTATCGACCAGCTATCGATAGACTATCGGCCAGCTATCGATAGATTATCGGCCAGCTATCGATAGACTATCGATAGTCGCCTATCAAGCGGCAACACTATCGAATCGAGTCCGATTGGTAATGAGTCTCTAGTAGTGGCGAAGGGTCCCTACAATACGATTCCTACCGGCTTCCCTTTGAAAAATGCACAGGCAGTATTACCTACTTTTACTAATTAGTGTTTCGTGTCCAGGTAAGCATTTGATGCTCCGGCTTACCTCTCACAAAAACTGACCCTTCGCCACTTGTCTGTACTATACTCACATCTGTACTATACTCACGTCTGTACTATACTCACATCTGTACTATACTCACATGTCCGCCACCTTGCTAACTCGCACGTTGCGTTGCTCGAGCCTCGCGCGCAACATCGCCACTTGTCTGTACTATACTCACATCTGTACTATACTCACATCTGTACTATACTCACATCTGTACTATACTCACATCTGTACTATACTCACATCTGTACTATACTCACATCTGTACTATACTCACATGTCCGCCACCTTGCTAACTCGCACGTTGCGTCGCTCGAGCCTCGCGCGCAACATCGCCACTTGTCTGTACTATACTCACATCTGTACTATACTCACATCTGTACTATACTCACATGTCCGCCACCTTGCTAACTCGCACGTTGCGTCGCTCGAGCCTCGCGCGCAACATCGCCACTTGTCTGTACTATACTCACATCTGTACTATACTCACATCTGTACTATACTCACATCTGTACTATACTCACATCTGTACTATACTCACATCTGTACTATACTCACATGTCCGCCACCTTGCTAACTCGCACGTTGCGTCGCTCGAGCCTCGCGCGCAACATCGCCACTTGTCTGTACTATACTCACATCTGTACTATACTCACATCTGTACTATACTCACATGTCCGCCACCTTGCTAACTCGCACGTTGCGTCGCTCGAGCCTCGCGCGCAACATCGCCACTTGTCTGCGGGCGGTGTCGATCTGCTGCTCTATGGACGGAGTGGCCTTCATGGTCGGTTCCGGGAGGCAGGTCACTGTTATATCCGGTTGGGAGGTTTCGCCTAGAAATTGAAGTATTATATTGATGAATTCAAGGTGTAATATGAAAAACTATACCTTTTGGGCTTCGCCGCAGTCGGATAAAAATATTATAATAAACCCGTGTCTGTACATTGAAGATAATAAAATAAAAAACTATTAGGTTTGGTACTACTAGCCACCAGTGGTGAAGGGTCAGTTTTTGTAAGAGGTAAGCCGTAGCTACAATTGCTTACCTGGCCACGAAAAGCTAACTAATAAAAGTAGGCAATACTGCCTGTGCTATTTTTCAAATGGAAGCCGGTAGGAGTCGTATTGTAGGGACCCTTCGCCACTGCTGGCCACCCTACACTACGGAGGTCATTTAAACTGGCCATTTCATTGTAGTCCACGCGGACGGAGTCGCGGGCAAAAGTCTAGTACAGGATAAGTTTTAATTCACTGCGCATATTTTAGGAGGCGACGGTTCTCATGAATATCAACTTTTATTATGGGACCGACACTGAAATATGAAAAGAAACCGGACAAGTGCGAGTACGACTCGCGCCCTGAGGGTTCCGAAATATGCAATAGCGCCATCTATGCCGATATTACATCATAGTAGATATATCATATCTTGATCATAGATGGCGCTACTGCATACTTCTAGTGGCGCCATCTATGAGCAGATGGCTAGAGTTATAGTCCGATGACAGATATTGTTTCTGCTTGTTTGCCACTCAATAAAAAAACCGGACAAGTGCGAGTATGCCTCGCGCCCTAAGGGTTCCGAAATATGATCATAGATGGCGCTACTGCATACTTCTAGTGGTGTCATCTATGAGCAGATGACTCCACTTATGGTCCAGTGACTGACGGCGGACAACAAAGTGATTCTATAAGGGTTCCGTTTTTCCTTTTGAGGTACGGAACCCTAAAAACGAATGTTTCTTACCATTCTCCTTGATAGTATGCTCAGTATTTTTCTTTTGAATCTCTTCTTCACTCTCCTGTGGGTTTGTGATCGTCACTATCGGGTTATTCTGAAAAAAGACAATATGTATTTAGGATACAGTCAAGTCGGGTAACTATGAATTTTTTTCCATATTTTCACGGATATTATTTAAAAAAAGTATTAGTCGAAATAGGTTTTGTTGACTAAAGAGTCTTTTATCATGTTCAAATTTAGGAAAATTTAATTAAAATGACGAATTTATCCATTTTTGTGGAGAAAATCGAGCTATAGTGGTCGTTCAAAGTTACCATGACTTTTGGGTAACTTTGAACGGACATAATAATACGAGTTCAATGTTACCCAATTTTTGGGGATTTTGAATGAAAAGAACACGTTAAAACCCGCGAACGAAAATGTCTTTCTTCTTTGTCTTTCTCTATCAAATGCAAAAAATATCATTAAAATCGGTTAATCAGCGAAGATAACAAGAAGCAAAAAAACTACTTCTTTTTGCAGTCGGGTAAATAGTTAAAACCGCCTTCAAAAAGATCACAAAATAATTCTGTACCCCTATCATGAGTTTTTTTGACGTATAGTTACGTTAACGTAAGCATATTTTGAATTGAAAATACACGTTTGTTACACAATATTTATATAAATTAAATACTTAATTAATTTCTCTGTATTTTTTAAAATGTGTAAAATGTATAAAATTTTATCAAAATGTTCCAGGACTGCTGTATTTTAAATTCAAAATATGCTTACGTTAACGAAACTATACGTCAAAAAAACTCATGATAGGGTTACTGATATTTTTGAAGGCAGTTCTAACCTTTTTTGAGTTTTTGGTTCTGAACACTGTACCTGAGTGTTTACCTTCAAATTGTGTTGTAGTATCAGCTCTTGACATTGCTTCAACCGCTTCGCTTTCAACGCGTTGATGCGAGACAGCTTCTTAGGGTCTATCTCTGTCGTGTTGATACAGCCCGGCTGGAAAATAGATATAGAATATTTAATAAAAATGTGGATAATATTTTTTTTTTATTGTGAATCTGTAAACTATTTGAAAAAAGATAATGAACACCAAAAAAACCGATGAAACATCTACAAAATTGGCAAACTTATAAGCGTTTTAAAATGATTTGCTAGACACGGACGGCATGCATGATAAGTGACGTAACACCACCTACGTCCGCTTCGCGCGACAAAGACGGAGCGATACTCCCTCCAAAAACTTTAAAAGCGTCTATGTTTTCCATTTTGTGATAAATTATTTTTTTTTTCTTTTTATGGTTCCGTACCAAAATGGTAAAAAAGGAACCCTTATGGTGCGACTTCGTCTGTCTGTCTATCTGTCTGTCACACCTGATTATTTCAGCAACTACTTATGCTATCGACTTGAAATTTGGAACAGTTATAAAGAATGCTTGTTCAACTTTATTGCAAATGAAAAAAGTCCAAAAATATTTTTATTTTCATTGCAAAAGGGGCCGGAGTGGGGGTCCGAAATTTTAAAGTGGGGTTACTAGGTTGTGGTATTGGTTTCTTACCATGGGTCGGTGAACATCCCAGAACGCTCGCTCTTGACTATCCAGCACTTTCCTCTCTAGTTTGTCGCGTTTCTTGTCAACCTGTAATAGCAAAAATAATGACGTCATAACATCACGCATGTAGCGACAACGACATCTATTGGCAAACATCAAGTACTATCCTACATCGCGCAAGAAAAGTTACCACAGCGTTAAGTATACAGGGTGGCAGGTTAGACGGTGGAAATACGAAAAGGGGTCATTGAACTCATCATTATGAACAACTTTACTATGGGACTATGAAATCGCGAAAAAAAAATTTGCTGTTCCATACATTTTGTAGAGTTACATATGTGAACATATGTAATGAAAGGACATGTTTCATCCTGGAACTGGTATACGTACGCCACAAATAGGAACAAAATAGAGGATTTACATAAAAGTATTATTAAATTGATTTGAAGAAGAGTACAATATTATTGTAAGAGAATTATTTGAGATGAAGTTTTTCACTATGATATCCCTATTTTTAGGGCGGCCATGACAGTTGCGTTTGACAGTTTTGTTTTATGACGTGACGTTTGAGTCGTTGTGCGCACGCGTGGTGGATTGAATATTGCCATTTTGACTGACATTGACATAACAACAGTTGTCAAAATGACGTTTCACTGTCGATTGTTGATCCACCATATTTGTGTTGTGTTGGCTCTTTTTGACGAAGAAAAGAATGAATTACAATTCAACGAAGTAATATTATAGAAAATAAGCATTAGGAACCGGTTACTATCATGTATAACTATAATACTTAATTGCGTGCCAAGACCCCTCCCAAGCTCCATACATTTCTGAATCCACTCCTTTTTTGCGCTCATTTTTCGTAAGAATATTGTTCATCTCCCTTTCTAACACGGTCGCGCTTAGAGAAATAGCAAGTGTTTTGGCTGCGCCCGCCGCCGAGTTTGTCTCAGCGGCCTGCACACTTGCTTGCACTTTGCTATTTTTGCACTAGACATTTATGCAAAACTAGCTTCCGCCCGCGGCTTCGCCCGCGTTTTTTAGATAAAATGTAGCATATGTTATTCTGATGTTTACACTATATTACTGTAAAGTTTCATTAAAATCCGTTCAGTAGTTTTTGCGTGAAAGAGTAACAAATATCCATACATCCTCACAAACTTTCGCATTTATAATATTAATAGGATTCATGCCAGAGTCTTGGAAGAGACCATTGCTGCCAATTTTGCGATTTTTGCGCTAGAAATGTACGCATAAGTCATAAATGTCTAGCGCAAAAATCGCAAAATAGGCAACAGAGTTATCAAGTGTATCATACCTTACTCTGGGCTTCCGCCTGCATAAATATAAACTCCCATTTCCGGCTGAACATCTTCTGTAGCCTCGCCAGCGACTCCGCCTCGTAGTCGGCCAGTTCGAGCCGAGCCTTATTCTGCATCGTGCGCTTGCACAGGTATACCGCTGAAAATAAATCTATTATATAAAAATAAGTCGGGTTTTCCTTCCTGACGATATAAGTCCAGAACGGACGAACCGATTTCCACGGTTTTGCTTTCGTTGGAAAGGTCTCGGGCTCCGTGAGGTTTATAGCAAAGAAAATTCAGGAAAATTTAAAGAGAAAGGCGGGAAAATCTTTTTTCACATACAGCGCCATCTCTGATACATAGCATGTACTACGGTGGCGAAACGGAGTTCGCCGGGTTTGCTAGTGTGCAATAATTATAAATTATCTCAAATAATTAGGTAGTTATACTAAAATCTATATTAATAAAATGCTTGTCCTGACTGACTGACGGATCAACGCACAGCCTAAACCGCTGATCGTAGAAACGTGAAATTTAGAGGACGTATTCCTTATATGATGTAGGCATCCGATAAGAAAGGATTTTTGAAAATTCAACCCCCAAGAGGGTGAAAAGGGGTGGCAAAGTTTGTACGGCAAAACGTGTTCTTGCTTGGCCTGATCAACTTCAAACTTTCAAATTTTTATTTTCGGCCTCCATGCGGGCGAAGCCGCTGGCAAAAGCTAGTTAAATAAATAAAACTTTATTGAAAAAGAATAACATTTTTAACATTTCTTAATACTACAATACAATTTCTGTAAGTTTACAAATCAAAATGAACACTTACGTCTAAACTAGGCCCGAGCCTGTATCTTAGACTAAATTATTTATATACATAAAACATTTTCAAAATAAAGCGATCTTCCTCTCTCCTACACTGACTGACATCCGTGAGGTAAAAAGGTTCCAGATGAAAACTTGCGCCAAGTACTTGTGACTTGGCATTAAGCTGATCTGGAACCTGTTTGGGCCAGCCGTGAGACACAAACCTTTGCGGGAACGCAAATTAGTGTAGCTCACGTTTTTGTATTTATTTTTATTGTTTTGTGTTCTGTTGTGCTGTAGGTACCTTATCATAAAATCTGTGTCTTTTATGTGCTGTGTCCAAATAAATATTTTTCTTTCTTTCTTTCTTTCTTTCTAAACTTTGCTGTGCCCGACAGGGTCCATAATTTGATCTAAACTTAAGCCTACCACCTGTAAATACATTATGGAATGCAATAAGAATTGAATTGAATCACGCCTTAATTCCACGAAGGGTCAGCAGAGGTGTATAATACACCCACATTTCGACAGCTATGTTTAAGGCTCCGCAAGCCGCTTATTACAAGCTTTTATTTAGCTTCACCTGTCGCGTTGTCTGTGGGTAATCAAATGTTACATGTTAAAGGAGATGTTTCATTCTGGAACTGGTATACGTACGCCACATAGAAAAATAGGGGATTTATATAAAAATATACTCAGAGGCACAATTAACCGGCCACCTATGTTTAGTGTCACCACGTTTGCTTTCGAAATCGTAAAAATGCTTCGGGAACACAAATCAGAAAAGCAGTGAGAGTAATAAGTGTTTAATTTATTGCTATAGTAGCTACTTATGAAGTAACATTCATCATGATATGCTTTATTTAACTTAAACAAACGTGGTGACACTAAACATAGGTGGCCGGTTAATTGTACCTCTGAGTATATTATTAAATTCATTTGTAGAAGAGGACAATTGTAACAGAATTATTTGAGATGAAGTTTTTCACTATGATATCCCTACTTTTAGGGCGGCCATGACAGTTGAGTTTGACAGTTTTGTTTTATGACCTGACGTTTGAGTCTTGTGCGCACGCGTGGTGGATTGAATGTTGTCATTTTGACTGACATTGACATAACAACAGGGCCCCTAGTCTGCTAATGCAATTGTTATAATCGTGTCAGAATAGTGTCTGAATGGCATCGATTTGACCAATGACGAAAGAGTTAGTCTTACTCTAAGCCAATGACCGCTTAGGCTTTGATAGTAATGGTGTCATTATGACACCATTCTTACACTATTCAAATAGCAGAATTGCGGCCCAGTTGTGGTGCCGATTCTGTTGTTTACCAACTAAACTAATTTAGTCTCATTATGTCTCTTTCTAATAAAAAAACATGAGAAAAGGATAGAAGATATTTAATCCTGTCAAATTAGTCCACTTGAATAGTTTTGTTGTCAATTTAGTCGTAATCGCAAAAGGTCAAGACTGTTTTCCCGTAAATGAGAAGGGCGTAGACTAATTTGACAGTTCTAAATATTTTCTGGCTTATGTTATTTGTAGGAAAGAGATGTAGTGTGATTAAAATTAGTTTAGTGCGACCTGCAACAGAATGAGCACCATTATTTAGCCTTATTGTTAAATAGAACCAAAAAAATCACTCACCATAATCAGTGTTTTCCGGTTCCCATTGATTGGATGGCCAAAAATATGGGGTCTGGAATCTGTAACAAGAACACATCGTGAAATGACACAATACGGTGGTGGACTACTATTAAAAAAGTACAAATAAATTATTTTATTCCAAAGAAGGAATATGAATAACAAAAAGTAAAAAAAAAACATCACAAAATGGAAAACATAGACGCTTTTAAGGTTTTTGGAGGGAGTATCGCTCCCTCTTTGGCGCGCGAAGCGGACATAGGTGGTGTTACGTCACTTATCATGCATGCCGTCCGTGTCTAGCAAATCATTTTAAAACGCTTATAACTTTGCCAATTTTGTAGATGTTTCATCGGTTTTTTGGTGTTAATTATCTTTTTTCAAATACTTTACAGATTCACAATAAAAAAAAAATATTCAACTTCCCTATTGTCATGTCAGAACGTGAATTTGAAACATGTCAAAGCATGTTATGTTTCTCTTATGTTATTTAAGTTAGTTTATTTAGAACATCGACCTTGACTGCGCAAGAGTCGATCTCTCTCTTTCTTAAAAATATCATTGAAAACGGACAGAAAATATTAAAAAACTGTCTAATTAGTCTAAACCTCAGATCATAGAAACAAGGAGATATGCCATCATAGCAAATTAGTACGGGAACAACTGATGCCACTTTTAGTACATTTTTCGACACAATTACGCGCATAATTAAGCGCTCCTTGTGAATAAAAAGATCTCCCACGCATTAAACATTCCGCACATCCTCAATCTAACACTGTTAATCGTCACTCAACACTAGCACTAAACTAAAACACTGTATTTATACCATCGATCGTGTTCGGTTCGTCGCCAGCGCGTACGTTTTTAATTTGAGCAATTTGCTCAAGATCAGGCATCAAGCTCGATAGCGCCTTGGCACATCTCCCTTGTTTCTATGATCTGAGGTCTAAACCCATGCCATTTACGGGAAAATAGTCGTGACTTTTTCCGATGACGACTAAATTGACATTAAAAATATTCAAGTTGTGACGGTGTGTGTTTTGTATAAAGGTGTTTGTTTTATTTTCCTACTCTAGTTAAAATAACCCTTCAGCCGGCCTAGCATGACCACAATAGAAACGGGTTTTGTCTACATAGAAATAGACAAAGTGACAGATTGTAGAAACATTTCTACCGTTTCATTCATAAAACATATAAATGTTTCTACAATCTGTCACTTTGTCTATTTCTATGTAGACAAAACCCGTTTCTATTGTGGTCATGCTAGGCCGGCAGGTTATTTTAGCTACTAGGTCCTAGGTCCTACTAGGTCCTAGCCACTAGATCCTTGTTTCTATGATCTGAGGCACTTACCTATAATAAGTGCTGTCGTTCTTGACAGTAAGACAGTGGTCGTCGATGGGGAACAGGTAGCCGTGGGCAGCTAGCAGGTGCGCTAAGTGCAGGGCTTCCCAAGCCTCTTCGAGACTGAGGTGGCGCGCCAGCCACGCTACTAGGTCGGTGCCGGTGAATACCTGGGGGGGAGAGGTGATAGCTTGTTAAATCCTACTGTTAAACAATGATTTTATTATCATCACTTGATTTCTTGTCCGTCTGTCTGAAAAAATGCAAAACGGTTATAACTTTGCCAATTTTGTAGATGTTTCATCGTTTTTTTTGGTGTTCATTGTCTTTTTTCAAATAATTTACAGATTCACAATAAAAAAAAAGTAGTTAACATATATATTATAAAAATGCACCAATTTTGGCCATTGTCTTTTCAGCTCAATCGGTTGGGGGAACAGACTGATCTAAAATTATGTTGCAAGATTTGGCTCCCCATTAACAGGGCAAGTTAGATGAGGGTACTTACCGAGGGTATCTTGGTCATAAAACTCTTGACAGTCCTGACTGGTACACCGGTACTCTCATCTTGCATCTTCTCTATTATAGCTTCCATCTGTAAACGGGAAAGAGGTTAGGTTAAGCTGCTTGCTGAGGATGGGTGACCGTTGTTTACACATTGGAACCTCTTCATAATTTGGACATTACAGGTAGTCAGAAGTCAAGAAGACTGATATAATATTATATTGGTCTAAACTTAGAATACTTACCGGTATTGCCCAACAATTGTGTTGTGCATGTTCTTAACCTTTTCAATTCTGTTACACCTATTAGGAAAACCCGTTAACCTCCCCCCCCCTTTTAATAAAAAAAAATCAGCGACAACTTCGCATAGATATGAGTGACAGATACCACGCTCTACAAAGCCGAAGCTAGCCGATTATCTCTTTCCCAAATTGCCGCTTGTTGTAAGTACCTACAAACGGGTCGAATACAGAACCTCCTTTTTAGGGTTCCGTACCAAAATGGTAAAAAAGGAACCCTTATGGTGCGACTTTGTCTGTTCACACCTGCTTATTTCAGCAACTACTAATGCTATCGACTTGAAATTTGGAACAGTTATAAAAAATGCTTGCCAAACTTTATTGAAAATGAAAAAAGTCAAAAAATGGTTTTATTTTCATTGCAAAAGGGGCCGGAGTGGGGTCCGAAATTTCAAAGTGGGGTTACTAGGTCAAGTGACATATCATATGAAAGGGCTTGATCTGCACATTTCAAAACATATTTTAATTTTATTTTATGTCTCACAGTTTTTGACATATGATGAAAAATGTCTGAAAAAATACCATTCCGCCCCCCCCCCCCCCTTATCTCCGAAGTTTGCGGAGCGGAACATCTGAAATAATTAGAGTTGATAGGAAATGACCCAAATATTGCACCAAAAATAAAACGATGTTCCTAACTAGTGCAGTTTTTTCAAAATCATCAAAATTCCTTCACAAACAAACTTAGTTATGCGGTCCGGTTTTTTTCACTTTATACGTCCAAAACCGATACGGAACCCTCGGTGCGCGAGTACGACTCGCACTTGGCCGGTTTTTTTTGAAGTCGGTTAAAAACATCAACATTATACTTAATTTAAAGAGGAAAACATTGTAATGCGACTAGAATCACACAGCCGGCCTAGCATGACCACGATAGAAACGGGTTTTGTCTACATAGAAATAGACAAAGTGACAGATTGTAGAAACATTTCTACGTTTTATGAATGAAACGGTAGAAATGTTTCTACAATCTGTAACTTTGTCTATTTCTATGTAGACAAAACCCGTTTCTATCGTGGTCATGCTAGGCCGGCAGGACGGAATCATTAAGGAAATAGGTGCTTCGTAGTCATAATTGTTTTCTATCGGAAATGAAGCATTCCATTTTAGTTGCTTCATCCGCCGCGCGTTCTGTTTCAGTCGCGTGTCGATGCATTCCGAATAAGTGACATATACTATGCGATCGGAATATAATTGACTTCTCGTCGTAAACGAAGTATTACTAATGACGTCTTTTGCAGGATACCGCGGGGGAATAACGGTGAAAGTATTTTTGTTCGGTTTGTATTTGTATTGGTAACTAGAATTTTGCCCGCGACTCCGTCCGCGTGGACTACATCGGATGACCAGTTTAAATGATCACCGTAGTGTAGGGTGGCTAGTACTACCAAGAGGTCAAGCTGTATCTCTGGTTTATCCTACCGGAATTAGATGAAACGTGGCTTAGATTTTAAGTTGGACCCAAAGCTATCGAACTATGAAACCAAATCAAAATCCGTTCAGTACTTTTCGCGTGATGCACTCACAAACAGACAAACAGACAAAAATTGAAAAAAAAAAAATCTTTTTGGGTATGGTTACGTAAGTTACGTTACGTTACGTCCCAGTATCCTATCCCGACTGTTTTTTCTGTAATATCTTCAAAGTACAGACACGGCTTTTTTAATATTTTTATAATAGTATAAATAAAAATCCTGTACCTATACAAAAAGCAAATATTTTTCACGCAATCAAAAAAAAAAATATCACCCTGTATAATATTACATAAGATATTAACAAAAGAACTTTTTTACAAAAAAGTAATCGACTTTTTTGGTTTCTCAAGTCAGTGGCTTTGGTTTTCATTTGCTTTTTTTGCCACGGACTTCCAAAACCAACATTATTATTTATAATACTTTGTAGTGGTTTTTTGAAGGGATAAGGATGTAATGTTATGCCGGCTCCCCACAATCGTCCAACAGTCCAACTGTTTGTCCAGCCTTCCAAGTGTGGAGATATAGTTCGTGCATGCTTGACGGGGTTGGAGAGTCTTTTTGTATTAAGGCGACGGTAAATGGTAACGGCCGTAAATCTCAAGTTTTAAATCTCTTATTTCACCGTCAAATAATTCAGGTTAGTTGTGCAATTTTTTTATGTTAAACTAGAACATATATACATCAATCGTACCTGTGAATATTTAACTATTGTAGTAAAATACTTAATGAAATAAATTCATGAATTACTGTCTACCCAAAACATAAAAACCTAATTACTTTCAAATCGCTTAAGATATTTTCATGATTTGTTTTGTGTGAAAAGACTATGTTACTACCTATAATATTGCCTGTTACATTTTTTTTATTTTATATTTTAGAAACTAAAAAGTAATAATACGTCTAATTCGGCACAGCGCGCTCCTTGATAGGCGAGTCGTATTGCTCGGTGGACGTATGTCGCGTTGCTTGAGCTCAGCGCAGAACACTCAAGCTATACTACCCAAATCACTCAAGGCCGTTGGCAGTTATCAGCGCCTTAATAGTGAGTTGGGACAAATTGGAGTCATGTTAGAGTGTTGGACTCTCAGATCATAGAAATAAGGAAGATTTTCCAAGGCACTATTGAGCTTGACACTTTGATATGGTCACAATGACCGTATATAAAATGTACATGCTGCCGGCCTAGCATGACCACGATAGAAACGGGTTTTGTCTACATAGAAATAGACAAAGTGACAGATTGTAGAAACATTTCTACGTTTTATGAATGAAATCTGTCACTTTGTCTATTTCTATGTAGACAAAACCCGTTTCTATCGTGGTCATGCTAGGCCGGCTGGGGCCCTGGGGCCCAAGTCTGCTATTTCAATTGTCATAATTGTGTTAGAATGGTCTCTCAATGACATCGTTTTGACCAATGACGAAACAGATAGTCTTACTCTAAGCCAATGAGCGCTTAGGTTTTGACCGTAATGGTGTCATTATGACACCATTCATACACAATTGCAATAGCAGAATTGGGGCCCTGGAGACAAACCGAATACAATTGATGATATACCTAAATACAGTATTTTAGTTTAGTGCTAGTGTTGAGTGACGATTAACAGTGTTAGATTGAGGGTGTGCACAATTTTTTATGTGTGGGAGATCTTTTTATCCACAAGGAGCGCTTGTAAAAATGTTCTAAAAGTGGCGACAGTTGTTCCCGTACTAATTTGCTATGACGGTATATCTTCTTGTATATGATCTGAGGTTGGACTGTTGGACGTTCATGTGGAGCCGACATTATGATGAATAGTTGACCAACATACCTTCTTATACACCAGGTAGTTAGGAGACTCCTCCGGCGATGGTATGGTGGACATCAGAGCTTGTACCCCGGGAGGCAAGCTAGATGTTGGATTGTCTTTCTTGTCTCTATCCTTTTCTTTATCTTCTTTTATACATTTTGAATTATCCCTGCAAATGACGCATCGCAATAAAGTGTCATTCAGCTCACACAGCAATGCCTGCCTAGCAGTGGCGAAGGGTCCCTACAATATGATTCCTACTGGCTTCCCTTTGAAAAATAGCACAGGCAGTATTGCTTACTATTGTCAAATATTTATAATTAGCTTTTTGCGGCCAGCTATGCATTTATAGCTCCAGCCGGCCTAGCATGACCACGATAGAAATGGGTTTTGTCTACATAGAAATAGACAAAGTGACAGATTGTAGAGATTGCAGGCTCCAGTCTCCACAACATAAATATTAAAATAAAATACATCTAACAACTATAACTAATATGCACCTTGTAATTTAGTAATAAGAATGTTTGTGGAGAAAAAATTGACGATATTAATATTTATTAGTTTATTATCTAAAGTGCCAGTGCACGACTTAGCAAAACTTCAAAGTTAAGTCTGAACGCCATGGCATCACCGGTGACTGACAAATAATACATTTTCTATCGTGTCTGGTGGCGTGGCATTCAATGTGTAGGTAATTAATATTGTTAAGTATTGGTTTATGATGTTTCTCAGTGTGCTTACTGGATAGAGCTCTTTTATAAAAGAGTGCCATGTTTGTTAGGTACTGATTAAATGCAACAATTTTGTTTTACAAAAATTAACTCTACCCAAAATATCTATTTTTTTCTACATAATAATACTTGTTATTCAATCTTACCTGGAAGGCCCTTGCTGACAGGCCTTCGATGCCGCCTTTTCCGATGAATTCATCGTAACCATTTTAATTTTCAAAATACAAATTCATCACACAGAAAAATATTCAACTTTTTGAAATTGTTTTTATTTGGCGCCAAAATGTTTATCATTTGACTTTTTTATTACTCTTTGGCAATGGTACTGGGTTGTTATGCCTAAATACCGCTTGTGGTTTATTTTACGCCACAAATAGCTCTAAAACTACAAAATGTTGGGAAGTTATCTAAACACTGCTCACATCAAACTAATATTTACACAATCAATAATTTATTTACAAATTCCACTTATCACAATCAATAATACACGTAAAATTCACTGCTCATAACTTATTTACGAAAAAAACACGGCACAGTTCAACTCACAAAAAATCCATTTTCTCAATCAAAACAAAGGCGGAGAGTATTTTTACAACATCTAAATAGATTATAAGAGCTAATAAATGTTCATAAACGACAGTTTTAAACACATTTTATTGTTTTATTTGTAATTATTTGACCCACTTGACTAGGTGTTTTCCTTTTTCGTTTTTACAGTTCGAGCACTTCACACGGCTAGCTGATAGCCACAGGAATCTGAATTACGCAGAATACCATCTTGTTTTATTTATAAAACGTAAATAATAACAACCGATAACAGAATTTAACATTTTGATAATAGCACGAAACGTCAAGAGCGTTCGCCATTTATCATTATCCCAAAGTGCGAGAGCTTTTTGAAAAGAGACAAGAGATATGAAGGCTCCGTGCGTGAAAGAGAAACCAAATCTATGGCAACATAATGCGAATAAAGTGAAAAGTCGCAATGTGTACAATTGAAATACGTAGGGAATGTCCTACAAAATTTAGTCGTTTGAATAAATGAATAGATGGCGCATGTGTTTAGAAGATTATCGAACGCCTTATTTGGTGCTATTTTTAGATCAGAAAAACAGCAGGAAAAGTCTTTTGCATCATTTAATTAAATATCCCACATGCCTTTATTAATCATAAAACAATTTTATTCTTCCTTGTGTATTTATTTATTGTAAATGTATATTGATTTACGGAAGTCACGTAACTTACAGTTATCATAAAAATAAGAGATGGCAGCACTTATGAACTTTTATGAGTCTCCACTCTCCCGCTCTTTTAATATTTTTGAAAAACAACCAGTTTCAAGAAAAAGAAAAAAAAACTGTAACTGTTTAGTTTCAAAAACAAATAAATAAAATTATTGTTTTTCACTTATGCTATGAATAAATTAAGGTTCTTAAAAGTATAGATAACTAGCTTTGCACTACTTGTAATTATATCAAAAGGAAACTTGTTTTTTAAATTCCATTTTTGAAAATATCTGTTTATAATAATTAGGTTTGTTAATTGATGAATTGTCTAGAATTAAAAACCAAGGATTTTTATAAATAAATATCATGCCTGTATTCTTCGAATGTAAAGCAGAGATGTATAGATTAGTAACCAATAACCAATAACACTGAACCAATAACTCTGTCCGTATCCGTCCGTCTCTGCCAGTCTGCTAGTCTGACAGTCAATCAGTTTCTAATGTCGCCATTTTCATGATTTTCTTTTGGTTTTTAGTTTTACTGCTCGAATACCTACACCAAATCCGTCATCGGCCGAACTTTGCTCGTACGACGACGGCCGAATAATTTACAAATGTTTGATTCAATCGTCCGTGTTCGGCCGTCGTCGTACGAGCAAAGTTCGGCCGATGACGGATTTGGTGTATTTGAGCCGTTAGAAGTTTATATGCGAGCGAAGTCGCGGGGCTAGCATTTGTTTACTAACAAAAGAATGCTTAAAAAATGTGCAGAATGCGACGCCAAGGCTAAGTGATTGTTGATTGCTCAGACACGGAACAGTTATTTCGTTGCAATGCATCTAGATTGCTTGTAAGTTGTCTATTATTAAATAAATACGTTATAAAATTTAAGTTAGGTAGGTAGGTACTTTTGAATTTCAAGGTCGTTTTGCTTTTTAGGGTTCCGTAAGCAAATGGCAAAAACGGAACCCTTATACATAGTTTCGTCCTGTCCGTCTGTCAGTCCGTATGTCACAGCCATTTTATTGGAGACTATGGGCACTTTAAAGATGAAACTTATGTTTTAAGAATTATTCTCCATAAAAAACATAATAAACTAAACTATATAATTTAGTCTCATAATGGTGCCGATTCTGTTGTTTACGAACTAAACTAATTTAGTCTTATTATGTCTCTTTCTTATAAAAAACATAAGAGAGTGATAGCAGATATTTAATCCTGTCAAATTAGTCCTCTTGAATCTTTTAATGTCATTTTAGTCGTAATCTCAAAAGGTCACGACTATTTTCCCGTAAATGACAAGGGCGTAGTCTAATTTGACAGTTCTAAATATTTTCTGTCCTTTTTCAATGTTATTTGTAAGAAAGAGATATAGTGTGATTAAAATTAGTTTAGTGCTTTAGTGCGATGTTCAACGGAATCAGCACCAAGTCTCCGTTTACGCGGGTGTGACAGACGGACAGACGAACATACGGACACGACGAAACTATAAGGGTTCCTTGTTTTACCACGGAACCCTAAAAACTAACTACCTGCCCAAAAGCAAGCCTGCTACGTCACAATAAGGAAAGGGTTGCAACTTTACAAGCTGCAGTTAGGCCGCTGACCTCGTGTTTGAAAGTAAATGACCTTAGTTTGAGTGGCTAATATACATTCTCTTGATAAACCTCCTTTGTCTTTTTGATTTAGTTTGTTGATTGAAATTATTTTTACCCAACTGTCCGAAAAGGAGGGGAATGAGGTAATCATTTTTGAGAGTCCTGTACAGTTCCCGGCAATAAATATTAGGTACCTACACACAGAGCTTTAAAAAAAACCGGTCAAGTTCGAGTCGGACTCGCGCACGAAGGGTTCCGCCACTATCTATACTGCATTAGACACTAGGTATATTAAAATTTTATTTATAATAACAGCAAAAAATCACGTTTGTTGTAGGTATGGGAGCCCCCTAAAATATTTATTTTATTTAGTTGTAATAGTGGCAACAGAATACATCATCTGTGAAAATTTCAACTGTCTATCACAGTTCATGAGATACAGCCTGGTGACAGACAGACGGACAGCGGTCCCTTAGTCTCGTTTTACCCTTTGGGTACGGAACCCTAAAAAGAAACGTGTGCGGTCGGGGGACCCCCGTCAGGAACGAAGTTCCTTACTACGCGTCGTATATAATAAAGTCAGAGACAGAGAGAGAGAAAGTGGCTTGGAGGGGGCATAACGCATTTTCCTTACGTAACGATTTCTACCAGTCAACTCCTACCGCAAGCCGCGTCATGGAACTTCGTTCCAATATCGGCTAGCTTCGGCTTTGTAGAGCATTGTCTCTGTCACTCATACACGGTAAGTAGGTATATACAGGGTAAAATTAAAACCAGTGTGGATATTTTAGGAGGTGAAAGTAGGTACTCATGAATATGATCAACTTTTATTATGGGACCGACACTGAAATATGAAAATAAAAAATCAGCTGTTCCCTACAAAAATGCACTACAACGCGATCAAAATGTATGGAACAGTAGATTTTTTTTTTCATATTTCAGTGTCGGTCCCATAATAAAAGTTGATCATATTCATGAGTAATTTCACCTCCTAAAATATCCACACTGGTTTTAATTTTTTCCTGTAGATGGGCAAGCCATCCGATTTAAACCCGGTGTTTTGGTAAAACACCCGATAAACACCCAAATTTTGAGTGTTTATGGGTGTTTACGGGTGTTTACCAAAGAAACCCGGTGGATTGCCCATCTACATATAAGTATAAGTAAGTAAAACATTCCGGCACATTCTTCAGCTAGGCGTGGCGAATCTTATGATTAGAATTGCTAATTTGTTCACGACCACTTCACTTGATGTATTTATAGCAGATTTTAAATACCTACACATAACATAACAACATAATCAGCTTTTAATGTTCCCACTGCTGGGATACAGGCCTCCTCTGTGAGAGGGAGTGGGCCGTAGTCCACCACGCGGGCCCAGTGCGGGTTGGTGGACGTCACATGTCTTCGAATTTTTAGTTCTAGGACATGCCGGTTTCCTCACGATGTTTTCCTTCACCGTTTTTATAGCAGTGATGTAAATCCTATCGAATCTTCCTACTAATAATTATAATTATGCGAAAGTTTGTAAAGATGGATTATTTACTGTTCTGTGGGATTATGTATGGAGGTTTGTTACTCTTTCACGCAAAAACTACTGAACGGATTTTGATGAAACTTTACAGTAATATAGTTTATCCATCAGAATAACATATTAGGCTACTTTTTATCCCAAAGACGCGGGCGGAAGCTAGTTTATAATATTAGGATTTGCAGTGATATAGAGGTATTGCCCAATATAAAGTGCTTGGTTACTTGGGTTCCAAACCATGACCTACGACTAATAAGGACTGGGGTATGGACATGCCATCTGACCGCCATAACCCAACTTATACCGGGTAATAGTTGGTACCGGTATTCTTATGTTAGACCAATTGTCAAACTTTCGGGATTTTGACTACTCGGAACGACTGTCATGGATATTCGTATGACAACTGGAATCGACTATTTAATGAGCTCTGAGGCACGGAGGGTATCGACTTGTGAAGAATGGTCACTTACCAACTGACCGAGGCAAGCGTAGCCTAAGGGGGTTCCGTAAAAGTACAATAGCCCACGAAATTCAACATTCCCTACGATTTTTGCAAATTACAGCGCTGTTTTACGTTGCAATGTTGATCCAAATTCAATTCGCGACAATTAATGATAATAAGGTACCTGCTAACTAAATAATAATAATAATTTATATAGCTTTCTTAATGATATTTGAGGGAAATATGACTATTTTCAACTATTTTGTGAAAACATAATTTTTCGGAGAGTGTGCTTCAGATCTGCATGATCTAATTCCCTCCTGCCCTTTCTTCTATCGGACGGCTAGAAGCACCACAAGGCGCCATCGGTTCATGGTAAATATGCCAAGAACCCGAACAAAGCGCTTTGATTCCACTTTCATTGTGAAAACCGCCAAGTAGTGGAATGCGCTGCCCGAGTGGGTGTTTCCCAACAGTTACAATCTGGGTATCTTCAAGTCACGAGTGAATCGGTTTCTTCTAGGCAAGCGTGCTCCATCGTAGACCGCATCATCGCTTAACATCAGGCGAGATGGCGGTCAAGCGCAAGCCTATCATCGAATAAAAAACAAAAAAAAAAAAAACATGACGATTTCCCTCAAATATAATTTTGAGATATTGATATTGATGATTTGAGATAGCCTCTCTCCCTCTTTAGTTAGAGAATCCCCCTTAATTTCGTAGATCGATCGTTTTGTGGCTGTAATTTAGCCACGGAATAGTTTGATAATGATGATTAACATTTGATAGTAAATAACCGACTTCAAAAATCCACTACAAAGAAAATAATAATTTTGGTTTCGGAAGTCGGTGGCTTTGGTTTTTGTTTGCTTTTTTTTGCCACCGACTTCCGAAACCAAGATTATTATTTTATTTTGTAGTGGATTTTTGAAGTCGGTTATTTTTTGTTAAAAAGTTTTTTATTTTTCCCTTTTTAGTTCTTTATCCCGTGTTAGATTACTTTCACGAATTCGTTCAACGGTAAATCTTCTACGGAGTATGTACATTTATGCCTATAACTTTGTACATAGGAATGATTACATAATGTATTATATACTAAAACCTTCCTGAAAGTATGTAAATTACGTTAGTGAAAACCCCATCCAAATCGAATCAGTAGTTTTTGAGAAAATCGCGCACATACAAACATACATACATACATACTTACATACATACATACGGGACGAATACAGAACCTCCTTTTTTGAAGTCGGTTAAAAACCACATTGTTTTAACTAAATGTACCTACTTAAATGCGCTCTTATCGGATTCATAGCAAATCGATGTACCTACCTAGTTTGTTTAAAAGCGATAAACATTATGATTATTTCTTTGTTTATGTATTTCAAAGTCAAAGTCAAAGTCAAAACATTTCTTTCAATTAGACCATTTACAAGCACTTTTGAATTATCAAGTAATAGTTGTCAGTCAGTTTGTCCCCGTTCTAAACGTAGATTCCTATGGAGAAGAACAGCAGCCTAATTGCGTAACTCAATTTCTTTCGCCATGGCTTTCATTTTGACAGTTCAACAACATCCATTGCGGCGTTGACCTAGTTATGGGAGCACGGATTAACAATTATACGGCGTAATGAATGTCAAAAACAATGCCACACCATGGCATTGTATAGCAATTGAGTTACGCAATTCGGGTGCGGAAATACTTTATTGCCTGTGACAAAGTTTGTTCTACATATAATATCATTTCGGATGTCAGGCTCTAATTGACTAAAACCTGCACAGTGTTCCTCCAACTACCTGTGACCAAGGGCGTGGGCGTCGCTCGCACATTCATCCGCACCCCCGGGAGGTATTGGCCCCCCAGATTTTGGTCCCCGTCACCCTCTGCGGCCGTCACCCTACGGCCGCAATTCCGCCTGAGAGGCGCGCACGGGGACGGCCCACTAGATTATCTTTATAACTGTGCAAATAGGTACTTTAAAACTTATCATTATCTACGTTGCAATTTATATATTTTATTTATCACCTCACAGTAATCAATACACAGATTTTATAAGGATAATATTGACAACAATGATAACTTTAAATAAGTAGATACTTCAATACTAATTCAATACTAGAAATATTTATTACAATAACCCTCCTTCTGGCGCAGTCGGGTAAAAATAATAAAAAAAATCGGCCAAGTGTGAGTGGTACTCGCACACCGAGAATTCCGTCCTTAGACGTATAAAAGAAAAAAAACCGGACCGCATTAACTAATTTTATTTGTAAAGAATTTGAATGGTAAGTTAAATGGTCTAAAGTTCATGTATGCGTCGCACGCAGTATCTATTTTCGTGGATTTCGTGCCTTATATGGAAAAATGGAACCCCTTATATAGGAATTACAGGATTACATAATTATCCATCTATCTGTCTGTTTTCCCAAGAACGCGTGGAGCTATCAAGTTGAAATGAATATCAAATAGGTCTACGGTTCTTGGAATACGGAACCTTTACGTAGTACCATCTGACCTCCACAACCCAACTCAGTAGTGGTCTTACATTAGAATACCGGTATTTCCCCAGTGGCAATACCGGTATTCTTATGTTAGTCCAGTTGTTATTATTGGAGATTTAAAAGCAACTGACACGGGCAGGATTTGAACCCGTGACCTTTGCCTACCTGGCAGTGCGTCAAGACCTGACTCTGCAAAAAAAATGATCGCAATAAAAACAAAACGCATAATATTTAAAAAATTGTCTATGAAACAATTTACAAGCAACGTGCACTATCTTTTCGTGACGTCGCATCCTTTTCCGTTGATAGTGTAAAAAATCATTTGTAACTAACCATTTGTTCGGTGTTTACTGTAATTACGCATAATTAGCATTGTCTCGTAATATTTTTATGATGAGACTGCGATGACTGAGTGTGAGGTCCTGAGTTCGATCCTCGGGTCGGACAGTGTTTTTAGGGTTCCGTACCTATAGGAAACAGGCGTACGGGCCGCCAGATGACGAGCCTATGAATCTTGCGCAACACAGAATATCACATGCGCGTTTCCGACCTTTTAAAATGAGGATTCGCTGTGCCGACAGCTCAGGACACAAGCAGATCCCCCGCTGTCAACACAGCGCATCCTCAGCACTCAGACGACCTTACTCGCCACAGGATCACAACAACACTACCGAACAGTAGCGTTATTTGGCTGTGGTGTTCTGTAAGGTGGAGCCAGGTACTTCCCCAGTCGGGCTGCTCCAGATTTGAGCGAAATAATCCGCTACCTCTTTTATGAAGGTAATACGGTAGTGGACTACTATTAAAAAAGTACAAATAAATTATTTTATTCCAAAGAAGGAATAGGAATAACAAAAAAGTAAAAAAAAAAAAAAAAATTATCACAAAATGGAAAAGTTCTCTCCGTCTTTGTCGCGCGAAGCGGACATAGGTGGTGTTACGTCACTTATCATGCATGCCGTCCGTGTCTAGCAAATCATTTTAAAATGCTTCTAACTTTCCCAATTTTGTAGATGTTTCATCGGTTTTTTTTGTGTTAATTATCTTTTTTCAAATAGTTTACAGATTCACAATAAAAAAAATATATTCAACATCCCTATTGGATTTTTCCATTGGGAAATTCTCCAATAGGAACCAATAGAATCGCTCCATTTAGAGCAGCTAGCCTCACTCAACGCAGCCCAGCTGAGGCTCTAGACAAGTTGCTTTTCTGTTAGCGTCCACGCCAAACGATAAGCACAAAATGTATGGCAATGACATTACCTGCGGAAAAGTCACGTGACTCACAAATGTCATTTCCATACATTTTATCCGTAGCGTTTGACGCTAACGCTAACAGAAAAGTAACTTGTCTAGTAGTGCTGAGGCCCTAGCCAAGTTACTTTTCTGTTAGCGTTAACGCCAAACGCTACGGATAAAATGTATGGAAGTGACATTTGTGGGTCACGTGACTTTTCCGCAATGTCATTGAGTCATTGCCATACATTTTGTGCTTATCGTTTGGCGTAAACGCTAACAGAAAAGCAACTTGGCTAGGGCCTCAGCTCCTGTATCATCCCTCGCTACGCATCCTCACACATCTCTGGTGGAAAACAATTCCTCAGCAGCCTCACGGCATTGCACCGCTGCCTATCCATTAGGAGAATATAGGCGTAATGATATCATAAAGTTTATTGACTGGTTGTTGTAAGGACAAGAATCTTCACAATCAATTATAATTAATTTTTCAAGTGTTTCGATATCAAACGATAACGTTACAAACACTTGTATGTAATTTAGGTTAAAATCATTTCGCAATTGTTGTTTAATTGCAATTACATTTCATACTTATATCTATGTACAAGCTATGCCCCGCGGTTCTACCCGCTGTTAAATCGGAAAGTTTATATCTATTATTGCATTGTCATCCAAATTACATAGGCATACCAAATTTTAGCTTTACCAGCAAGTGATTGAAAAATGAAATGCATAATTGTACCGAACAGACAGACAGACAAGGAAGCGAGTTAATAGAACCGGCCAAGTGCGAGTTGGACTCGCGCACGAAGGGTTCCGTACCATTATCTACATACAACATTAGACCTACTTAATATTATAAGCTGAATTATTAAGATCGAGAAAAAAACACGTTTTTTTGTAAAGGGGGCTCCCTTTAAATATTTATTTATTCTGTTTTTAGTATTTATTGTTATAGCGGCAACAGAAATACATCATCTGTGAAAATTTCAACTGTCTAACTATCACGGTTCATGAGATACAGCCTGGTGACAGACAGACTGGCAGCGGAGCCTTAATAATAGGGTCCCGTTTTACCCTTTGGGTACGGAACCCTAAAAAACAATCGCATATTTAGCGAGTAGTCTATACTATTATGAAATTGTAATCAAGCCGTGTCTGTATATTGAAGATATTCCAGAAAAAATAGTCGGGATAGGGAACTGGGACGTAACCATACCCAAAAAGATATTTTTTTGAATTTTTGTCTGTTTATCTGTTTGTGCCCGCATCACGCAAAAAGTACTGAACTGATTTTGATGTGGTTTTCACAGCTCAATAGCTTAGGGTCCAACTTAAAATCTAAGCCACGTTTCATTTGGTTCCGCTGAAAAAAACCAGAGATACAGCTTGACCTCTTGGTAGTACTAGCCAACGTACACTACGGAGGTCATTTAAACTGGTCATTTCATTGTAGTCCACGCGGACGGAGTCGCGGGCAAAAGTCTAGTAATCTATAATATTATAACCTGAATTATTAACATTGAGAAAAAAACACGTTTGTTGTCTGGGTGCCCCCTTTAAATATTTATTTTATTCTGTTTTTAGTATTTGTTGTTATAGCGGCAACCGAAATACATCATCTGTGAAAATTTCAACTGTCTAACTATCACGGTTCATGAAATACAGCTTGGTGACAGACAGACGGGCAGCGGAGCCTTAATAATAGGGTCCCGTTTTACCCTTTGGGTACGGAACCCTAAAAAACAATCGCATATTTCGCGAGTAGGACATAATATAATCAAATGACCTTGACATTAGCAAAGCGACATCCTAACATAATTTTGCAGAAATCGATAAGGAGTTACTTAATCATGATTTACCTACACTTTATTTAATATGTAGATATTTACTTATCGAAGCATCGTCATACGTAATTATTATAATTAACCTTTGTAAGATTATCAGTTAATTAATAACACAGAGAGTAAACACGGGCTTTCTTTAACATCGTGATTTTCCTCTATTCCCACGAACTGTCGTCTGAGTGCCTAGTGTGAGTTTTAAGCCTGCAATACATGTTGGCCGAGCGTTGTCGAGTGAAGGCCAATACCAACATGTAGACGGCATATTTGCCTTGTCTTGCTATCGCTCGGTGTCACTTGCCTAGTTGGTTGAGTAAAGACAAGCGCCAACGTGTGTAGACCTCATTTGACGTAGCTTGCCACAACTTGCAGTCGCTCGCGATCACTTGCCTCACTTCGGAGCGGTGTCGGTTTTTCTGCACAAATCAAAGGCGCTCGCGCGCGCTCTGACAATAGTGTTCACATGTTTGTCCGTGCGCTATTATGCGGTTGACGTCAAACTTGCCGAACGTCTGCTTGCCTTGTGTCAATTTGTCTAGGCTCGCGTTGGTCTAAGCTCGGCCAACATGTATTGCAGGCTTAACATATACCTAGGTAAATTCGATCGCGTGAACATTAGCTAAAGTATAGTCAGCGGCCAATCGAACTAACACACGCGATTGGTTGTTTTACTTCACGAGATGTTTACTCGATTAACGCGATGGTTTGCAACTCGCACTCAGCACTCAGAGTGCCTAGTGCGAGTTTTTCTAACACATTCGATCGCGTGGATCTTTCTGGGTGCATTTAGCATATTACTACTACCAAAGACTACTATATATGTATACAGGGTGGCAGGTTAGACAGTGGAAATATTTTAAGGGGTCATTGTACTACTAAACAAAAATCTGCTGTTCCATACATTTTGTTGAGTTAATATGTGAACATAAATGTATGGAACAGCTGATTTTTTTTTTGCGATTTCAGGGTTGGTCCCATAGTAAAAGTTGTTCATAATGATGAGTACAATGACCCCTTAAAATATTTCCACTGTCTAACCTGCCACCCGGTATAAGGAGACTATTGACATGTATGCAGTATGTAGTGTGCAGAACGGTAGGTAGTATACTACCTACCGTTCTGCACACTACATACTGCATACATGTCAACTCCCATTTCAAAACCTCGCAAACGTACCTACTACCCAATACCCATCCTGGAATTTAAATAGGTACAAACTTACGAATAATAATAACACTTTTAATAGCTGTTTTTTGTCACCTCAATTTATTGGTAGCATTTGACTATTACAGTTACAGGAAGTTGAACAGTACACAGCTACTTATGCATTGCAACCAGGATACGTAAAATAACAGCATTACAATTTAAATACTTATCGACTTATAAATAAAATTAATTTATTAGCCGCATCGTCATTCGATAATAAAAGAACGTCAATTGACCTTGACATTTCCCGCCGTTATCTTTGACATTTATGAGCGCGCGAAAGTTATATTTTTTAAAGAGCATAGACTAAAGGATGACACGTATGCTAATGAGGTCGTACTGTTTACGAAGGTGTTTTATTGTTTTAAAATACCTATGTACCGACCGGTCTCTGTATGATATAAATGGAGCGTGAATTGCAGCTATTATTGTTATATAAAAGATGCGATTTGTGTCGCTATACTTTCTGATTCCTTTGTTGTTTGATTCACCCTCCTAAACTTTGAATTATTTTTGAAATGATGAAATTATTTTTATGTCTGTAATGTAAGTGCCTAGATCTTTATACTTAGAACAATGTTTTAGGCAGATATTTTTAAAACTAAATGACTTTTCGCAACTGAAGATCTCTGAGAAGAAAATTCCGAAAAAACGTAAGAATAAGTGCATCAATGTAGGGCATTTTTACCACAGAACTTAAGACTCAAGCATTAGGTAGGTACTTAAGTACTTAATAATTTGATATCTACTTAATGAGATATGGTAGGTAATGCTTGAGTCTTAAGTTAGGTTCTGTAATACGACTCAGACATTAGGAATATGATGTCATACTGCGCTTGGTGATGCATATTGGATTTTCTAAAAAAGGTCTGGAAGTCAAATTATTGCCCTCTAAGTGTGAACTCATGAGAGTCACGCTCGAACGAGTTTAATACATGTCTAGAAGTTCCTTTTCCTCAGCCTTTTGACTACCTTTATGGTCTAACAGTCGCAAACGTGACTGCTGAGCCAAGGGTTATGGGTTCGATTCCCGGTTCGGGAAAAGTTGACTTTACTACAAAGTTAAAGGCATTGAGTTGGAATCTGTATATAATTGTATGAGTAATTCTGCTTTAATTTTTACGGAGCATATATTCCCGGCATTCGACTATTTAAAATTTACTTGGAAATAAACGCGTTCAGGAAAGCAGTTTGAAGATGGGGGCCGCACCGTCGAGTTATCCTCGAAAAGCGGGACTGAGCCTGCCCCGCGCGGGACATTCAATTTTGAGCTAAAAAATCGGGACGTCTGGCAACGCTGCCTAACTATTCAAAGAATACCGGCGTGATGTTAAGTTACAAAGAATAATCTTATGTTTTACCTAACTACTTAAGTACTTGCTTATCGGTCTAATACTCGCGTTAATCCTAATAATCACTGAACCGAATTGGTTTGTGCAATAAAATTGTAAATCGGTGGTTTAAACTGCTATTTATCATGCTATTCTTCTGAAATAAGTATGTACTTAGGTACTAACATTATCAATAATCAACAATCAATAGCACCGGGGCCGTAGGCAGGATTTTGTTCAGGGGGGGGGGGGAAGCAGGCAAGGAATACAATAATATACATACTAGAAAGGTGTACGAGATGATTCCCATAAGGGATAATGCTCGTAGTAGATGTTAGTAGTCAGTGGCGTGCCTACAGGGCAAGCCCGAGGGTATTTCGCGTATTTTTTCATGATTGTAAGTGTTTTTTATTGTACTCTACTCACTTACATTCCTGAAAAAATTGAGATTATACCCTCGGGCTTGCCCTGTAGGCACGCCACTGTTAGTAGTAGATATTCAAGTTGACGCGAAAGAATCAATTTTAAGAATTCATTTACAATTATTTACTCTTCGGTTCGGAAAGCACCCAGACCGAGTGATGAGTACTTACTCAATCCTTGTTAGGGGGGGCAGCCCTGCCTGTACTTGGCTACGCTCTTGCTTGATATCCGGCTCTGCAGCTAGCGCTCCTGGTACCGACACGCCACGTGATATCACCGCGGCGACCGATTGAGGGAGTCACGGTGAGATTCTTCTTCAAACGGTCGCAAATGATGAAATGAAATGATGATGAAATGATATGTTATTCTGTAAATAGGTTACAGGTAACACTTTTACACGTCAAGAATTGTTTTGATTTTTAAGCTAGATGAGGTCGGTGTTTCCTATCTGACTACCTTTGCGAAGAAACACCGAAACAAACTCAAAGGTCAGTCTCTTTAAAGTCCAGACAAATTAAAATTAAACTATGCAAGGACCATGCAGGTTAGTCTGGAATGGCCTTTAGAGGAAAGAGCCATACAGATTTGAGTGGACCTGTCCTGACTGCACGCATGTGCTGAGTATCGTGGTAGCTCAACCCTGACTTAGGGAGCTCGACGACCCAGCGAACGTTACTATCAGAAAGGACATTTGGGTAGGTCGCATAAAGTACTCAAATTGTCAGACTGAACTTGGCAAACACAATTTGTTTGCCAAGTTCAGTCTCGCGGTGATATCGCGTGGTGTGTCGGCACAGGGGGGTGATTCTCGCGGGTTCGATATTGATATCGCCTTCGATATACAGGGTGTAAAAAGACACATCACCAAGCCGACACCTACGCATTCTATACGTGTAACTTAAGTAACTTTGAGCAAAAATAATTGCTGGGAAACGACTTTTATTTTTAGATATAAAAAACAGCTGATTTTTGTAATTACGCGCTACCGACTGTGCCTATGGGTGTTTTGATGTGTACGGGACGGGGGAAGTGGAGTATAGGTCTGCTCCGGCCCCTGAACCCCGCCGCTGCCACCCCAGTGCCGTTTTCGTGAAAAACTTAAAAAGAATATTGAAACTTTAACCTTCAATATCTTCATAACTAGTCGGTTCCCACTTTCCCAGGTATGGTCCAGTACAAAAAAATCATCATATTGATGGGTAGAATATGTGGTTTTAGTTTTCGTTAAGGATCTTTTTACACCCGATATATTGCAACAAATGTCAAAATGGTAGCGATTTTGACAGTTGTTGCATTATATATCGAAGGCGATATCAATATCGAACCCGCGAGAATCACCCCACAGTACCTATAGACAGGCTGAATATCTAGATGCTGCACTTATCGAGCGCTCTGTAAATTAGATAATGAGGGCCTAAGTATACGTGTTTACATACTTTCAATACGCCATCTTTAACTTCAAACAACTGTGTAAATACAATTAGAGTTGTTATATAGATTTGTCTGCATGGTTTGTAAATTACGAATAATTATGTCTATTATCTACTTAGAAATCATATCTTACTTATTGGTTTACGTAAAGGTCTGCCATATATTGCTCTTTAGCCATACCTAGGTACCTACTGCTATAGCCACCCCATCACCGCGCCGTTAATGGATATATAATATATTCTACAAGATGTCGTTATTACAACGTTAATAAAACTGTCATATTCCACTAACTTTAAAATAATATACATAACAACACACAGTCATTAATATGTAGACTAGTTGACCGAGGATACGTCCTGGATTCGTACGGGTATGAATTATACACTTGAAGAACCAGAACCTTCCTCATGAATCAGTCCATTGGTGAAAACCGTATGAAAATCTGATCAGTAGTTTTTGAGATTATCGCGTTCAGACAGACAGACGTGGCGGGGGGCTTTGTTTTATTATATGTAGTGATACTAAATTCCTTCAATATGGCCCTCTTTTAACCTGTCACCCAGCATTATTATCATTAGCTAATAAATATTTTCAATATCAGTAAGAACCGGTTTCTCCTAACGCGCAGCAGTCTAAAATTATACGACCTTATTCACCTCCCTTTCACTTTCTGTCGCCCATGCTTACCTCACACAATGTTAGGTATTATGTGCTAAGAGTTAACAGTTCACGAGTCTGTAGGATTGACTTGACAGGCCGTGCCCCCGTAAAATAACTGACAGCTAATTGAGACATAGACAATTCAAGGTCATTTTGCACAGTGGCGGTCCAGGGGCTCGGGGGGCTGGGCTAATCTTAAGTTCTGACAGATTTTAGATTAAATTAGTAATTTAGTGTTTTGATTTTTATTTTACCTCTTAGCCCCCCCCCCCTCCAAATCATATTTGACGAGCCCTCAGCCAGCCAGTCAGTTATCATGAATCCGCCGCTGTTCTTGCACGAACGTAGGTATATTATAAAATAACACAGGGTTCAAAATTATCAAGATACTTACCTACGTACCTATTTTATTAAGTAATAATTATTTTATCAGAGATAATTCATGTCCGTTTTTGTTTGCAATCAAATATTTCAACATTCTAAGGTACTTAACATTCCTTTTATTATGTTTTAAAATTGATTCATCTACGTCTAGTAGGGGTGGGAAATCATGTGCAGAGTGCTGAGTGTGAGTTTCGCAACTTGAAACGCGATCGAATATGTTAGAAAAACTCCCACTAGGCACTCTGAGTGCTTAATGTGAGTTTTACTAACAAACGCTTAAATGTACCGCTGATGGTGGCGTGTGTATTGGATCGTTCGATTCCCTCCAAAATGGTTGAGTTAAACGGTGCTGATGCACGCGTCATGTCCATGAACGGGCGCTGTCAGTCGGTACTGGTCATCTCTTGACTGCTCAAGCAATATTTTGACATTTTACAGGTTTAAATGATTTTTATTTTATTTTAGTACCTACCTTTGATTATATTTTTTATCCTAAGGAATTTTTAAAATATCTCACATTGTTCTCATATATTAGGGCATAAATGTACCTAAACAAAGAAATTGTATATTTGAATTAGTTGAAAAAGAGTAACGATGGAGTTTCTTGTCCGTTCTTCTCCATAGGAATCTACGTTTTGGAACGGACAACTAGCTTCAACTAACGGACAAACTGACTGACAACTATTGCTTGACTATTCAAAAGTGCCTGTAAATGGTCTAATTGAAATAAATGTTTTGACTTTGACTTTGAAACTCGATCGCGTGAACGTTAACTGCGGTCATAATCAACGACCAATCGAACATCGGCTTGCGCTCGTTAGCGAAGACGCTAACGCTAGTGATTGGTTGTTGCATACACTTCGAGAGAAGTTTACTTTAATAATGCGATGGTTTGCAACCCGCACTAGGCATTCTGAGTGCCTAGTGCGAGTTGCAAACCTTCTTCATTTTCGAGCGCGAGCTAGCGTTTGATTGGTCGTTGATTGGCCTTAGTTATCGTTCACGCAATTGAATATGTTAGAAAAACTTCCACTAGGCACTCAGATACGCGGCGCCGCGTTTATAGATATCCTTCCACTAGGTATGGCCACTGATCTGAGGTGCGGGAATTTTTAAGTAGGTAAGTACCTAAGTATTATTTCAAAGACTGATTACAGTACCTACCTAAACCCTTCCATTCTTCAGATCTGGGAATGATCTGAGTTCGAATATTAATTTCGAAAAATAATACGAATCCCCAACAAAACTAATCGGTGACCCTTAAATGTCCCCCATCTATACCTAGTCAAGTCTGTAAATATCTATAGTCAGGCTGTGAAGGAAGGCTGAATATCAGATTGCCTTTGCCATTTTCTGTTCAAAAGTAAATGCGTAGTTTATGATCGGGTTGCTCCTACGCATTGCATCAACACTGCATAGCTAAGGTTCAGTGCCCTAAGAGTAAGCGGTGAAGGTTGGACAGAATTCTAAGCACGTATGCGCTGTTTGTTACAAACGTATGGCCAATGTTGGTCATGTTATTTGATGTCGATTGGTGCTTTGCTTTGGAACGGTAACAATCTCAGACATATAATCTGAGATCTCAGATCATAGAACAAAGGAGATATGCTATCTTAGCAAATTAGTACGGGAACCACGGATGCCACTTTTATAACAATTTGCGACACAATAACAAGCGCTCCTTGTCAATTTATAGATTTCCCACACATTAAAAATTCCGCGCACCCTCAATCTAACACATTCGTTTACTAAAACACTGTATTTATACCTATAATCGAACGCGTTCGGTCTGTCGCCAGCGTGTACGTTTTAATTATGGTCAATGTGACCATAGTAAAGCGTCAAGCTCAATAGCACCGTGACACATCTCCCTTGTTTCTATGATCTGAGGTAACAATGATAGATGGAGGGCGCATCTGGCCTTAGAGCCAGGGGGGTCACGGAATCGAGGTCCAGAAAGGACAGGCTTCAAATGTTATCAGAGGTTTACCTAGGCCCAGGCGCGGCGACTTTGGGGGAGGGGGGGTCATATCGACCCCCCCTCGGACAGCCACTGCCTAGACCCAGCCCAGGTCATGACCCCAATACCTAAATATAATATCAGGCCTGGGATCGTCCGGAAGGGATACCGCTGACCCGGACAAAAGGGCTAAGGAAGGAACATGGGTGGGTTTTAGTCAGTAAGAGTCTGACACTCCCTTCCGCTCCGCCCAGAGCGGGAGGGGTCATTTGATGATTTCCCATCCCCAAAAAAAAAAAAAAAAAAAAAGGCCTCTTTATAAACTGTCCCACTGCTGGGCACGGGCCTTCTCTCAGAATGAGAGAGGATGGGCCATAGCCCAACACGCTGGCCAAGTGCGGGTTGGCAGACTTCACACACCTTCAAGAACTTTATGGAGAACTCTCAGGCATGCAGGTTTCCTCACGAAGTTTTTCTTTTCTTTCAGCGTTAAAGCAATTGATCATTTCTAATACGCACATGACTTCGAAAAGTCAGCGGTGCGTGCCTCGGGATCGAACTCGAACCTTTCGCCGTGGGAGGCGCTTGGTTATACCACTAGGTGACTAGGCTGTCACCAAAGATTGTTACTGCTTTTTAGGGTTCCGTAGTAAAACTAGGAACCCTTATAGTTTCGTCATGTCCGTCTGTCACACCCTCTTCAAATCTACAGTTCATAACCAATTTGTTTGAAACTTCGCAAGTAGATGTCTTCTGTGAGCCGCCATAAAGGCCTGTGGTGAAATTACAAAAAATAAGCTAATTAGGGGTGGCCCCATACATGAAACTGAGGGATGAAAAAAATATTTACGCGCACCCCTTTGTGTGGGGTATCATTGGATAGGTTTTTGAAAATAACAAAAAGGTTTCTAAATGACTTTTTTATTTACGTGCATATTTAGTGAACTACGAGCTCTGGAAGTCGTTAACAATGTGTCCCCTGTAGTTTTCCAACCCCTTTATCCAAAAATCTGAAAAAAATCAAGCTTATAGCATTTAATAAATACTTACTTTCGATTAAAATTGGTTTGAACAAGTACGTTAATAAATTTCTGAAATATTCACTATTTTCAGTTTTGAGTTTGACAACCGCAAAAATAACTTTGTATTTCATAATAATAATTATGAAACACAAACTGATGTTTGAGTTCGGAAGACTACTACAGTCTGAAATACTACGGAAATACTACGGAACCCTAGATGAGCGTGGTCCGACACGCTCTTGCCCGGTTTTTTTACTGCACAGCTAAGTATTATTATCTAAAATGTTTTCCTAAGACAAGTCATGATAAGGCTCTCGTTACGCTGTCGCATCAAGGGCCTGATACAAAAGTATTTCTCCTGATTAAACCACCAGTAAGTTTAACCCTGCTCCCCATACCTACTGGTCGATCCCTATCCTTAATAAATTTTGTTAAGTAGATTTTAATTTAATTTAAAAATTTAATGTATTTTTATAAAGTTCGCTAAAAGAACTATCGAACCGAAAATAAGTTCGCCTATACAGGTTTGATATAATCGTGAACAGAATTTTAAAGTTCACAATCAAATATCAAATGCCGCATCGCGACGTTCGTTCAAATGTCATGGCCACTGCTAGCGTCGTAAAATAAAAATAAAGAAAAAGGGACATCTCCATATATAATATAAAGTCATGTCTGTATTCTACGAAAGGGTAAGCAGAGGTGTACCCATGGTAGGTACCTATCTAGTACCTAAATACACTAGGGTTGCCAGATGGTCGGGAAATCCGGTGTTCAGAAATTAATCCGGCTCGAAGGACCACTGTTTGAGTGCCAAACTCCAAGTGTGTTGCTGGTGGTCTTGGCTTGTTATTAAAAGAATTAGACTTCAATAAAAAGACCATATTTCCATAGGTGCAAGTTTCAAAAAAGAGGTACCTACCCACCGACGACGCTGTCTTTTTTGTAACTTGCACCTATGGCAATATAGTAATTTTATGGCACTCATACATCCAGGAAAGTCCCAGAATTTTTCGTCTGGTCCCGTGTCCAGTAATTACCAGTATTATTAGTAAAAAGAAAAGAAAAACAAGACATTGCAGTCGGGAGTTCGGGACCCAGTGTTTCCGGGTAATGTCATGTAATGGGTCCTGAGTACTCCTGAGTCTGCAATGTCTTGTTTTTCTTTTATTTTTAGTTGTTCACCAGATAGACGTAGAGCCACCAAACCGCGGTCAGGATTTTAAACATATTTAATTTTCAATTTTTTTTTAAAGTTTTATAAAAGGAAAAACCGCTTTACGTTCCATGAACTTTAAAACTAATAACCTTTTGAACTTCATTAGACAAAGTCTGCAATATTGACATTTTAGTTCGTAATGTATTTATTACCAAACCTGAGAGACTGGTTTCTTAACCCGACGCGAACCGCATTCACGAATTACGAAAATATCTTGCGACATTTTAAAAATTGCTATCATATTTAAACTTTGTAATAGGTAGTAGGTAGGTACTAATTTTGGGTCTCGAATATTCTTTTGCGGTCTGTGGTTTATTTTTTGGTTACGTTTAAGTCTTGTGTTAAAGAACACTTGCTTATTTTCTTTTAGATGTTCAAAAGTAGATGTCTATACCTACTATTTATAGGTAAATCTGTAAAAAGCTGTGTCTGTAGATTGAAGATATTCCAGAAAAAAAACAGTCGAGATTAGAGCTACCAGTACCCCTATCATGAGTTTTTTTGACGTGTAGTTTCGTTAACGTAAGCATATTTTGAATTAAAAATACAGCAGTTCTGGATCATTTTGATAAAATTTTATGCAATTTGCACGTTTAAAAAATACAGAGAAATTAATTATTATTACGTCAAAAAAACTCATGATAGGGGTACGGGGTACAGATGACAGGAATTTTCCTGACATGTCAGGAAATATTAACAGTTTCAGAAGTCGGTGCCGAATCAAAAACTAAGTCAAAACAAAGACTTCCGAAACCGTTTGGCACAACATTATTGCGCTGTTTTTGAAGGCGGTTTTTTTTTTGTTTTTATCTTAAGTTTAATATCTTTTTTTTTATGATTTTTTTGTATTTTATGTAGGTAAAGAAATACTTAAAAATAATTATTCTATGTTTAAACAATATGTAATAGTACAAGAAGTATATTGGGTCGACCGTTATTAGAATCAGAGAGGATTTTGATATAAAAAAAAGGAAAATTGTTTAAAAAAGATACTTTAATAATTTTATCATTAATTAAAAGGAACGATATAATTATATACAAAATCTCATTTAGTTTATATGACTAAGATTTTAAGTACACATTATAATACAAGAGCTTACGACTATCGTTGTTCCGACTATTAGTTAGGTACCTACTAGTAAAAAAATGATCAGTATTCGAATCTCGATCAAATTACTACAAAACTGATCCTGCAATCGCGAAAAATCTGTACTTCCATGCATTTTGTCGAGTAATATGTTTATTTTTGTATGGAACAGTTGTTTTTCTTTCCATTTTGTAGTAAATCGAACGAATATCAAATAAGAATGGCCCCATTTACAGTATGACTACCACTTTACAGAATTTTCGAAAAAAAGGTAGGTACCTAATGCTTCTGTAATTTCTCAGGAAATTACTATTTTTTTTCACAAAAGGTCAGCTTTTCGAAGATATTCATACCGTAAAAAATAATTTTATAAAAAATAAAGTTTATTTTTATTTTTATTCAACATATTTTTTGTAAGCAATTAAAGTAATAATCGGAACAATTTTCACAATCTTAGTTATACACTCCTAAATCTTTCCTTTATAAACAATCATTACCCTTCCTCGGTTAAAAATAGGAATGCTACAAGAATAAACCTGAGATTTTCTTTAAAATAATTTCAATTGTGTAAACAGAAAAAATAAATTTTTCATTCAACAAAAAATGGTCTAAAGGTTATACCTATTATTTTTAAATATCATAGGTAACGGAAAATAATAACAAACCTACTTGCGTCTTTTGTAAAATTTAAAACGTAAATTATGCTCCTATGATAAGTAAGGTCGCCAAAGCTACTGAGGATGCGCTGTGTTGACAGCCGAGGATCTGCCTGTCCTCGAAGCTGTCGGCACAGTAGATCCTCACTACCTATACAGGGTGGCAGGTAAGACAGTGGAAATATTTTAAGGGGTCATTGTACTCATCATTATGAACAACTTTTACTATGGGACCAACCCCGAAATCGCGAAAAAAAAATCAGCTGTTCCATACATTTATGTCCACATAACTCCACAAAATGTATGGAACAGCTGATTTTTTTTTCGCGATTTCGGGCTTGGTCCCAAAGTTGTTCATAATGATGAGTACAATGACCCCTTAAAATATTTCCACTGTCTAACCTGCCACCCTGTATATTTGAGTACCTATCTAGATATTTTTATAGAAATAGGCAACCGCCTAGGCTTATATTATACTATAAATATTATTTATACATAGGCTATAATTTCAATTGCATATTAGCCTAAGCAGAATTTTATTTAGGACTAAAATTGCTCCCTAAGATTTTGAATTTATTTGAAGTTGCTGCCATAAAACTACCTACCCAAATACATTTACAATTAATTTGATATAATTAAATAGTATTAATTAAACATAATTGTTATTGTGATGATTCATTCATAAAATGGTATGTACTACATATTGTACATTATAAATATAGGTACTTACGTAATTTGGCAGTACAAGCAAAACAATTTTTTTTTGTCGAATTGGCTGTAATTTAGTTAGGTATGCAGGGTACCCCATGAATAGCCTTGAAATGGCTGATAAAAGAACTATTGGCCGTTCAAAAAAAGAAAATATATAAAACATAATAAAAGTTTTTGTAAGTGCAATAATTAGATACACCTACTGTTCACTGCCCATGAAATTCATTCATTTGTGGTAATGGGATACAAGAATTTAAAATAAGATGAATAAATTGTCTATCACAAAAAAAAAACTACTTTTTGTGTTTTTTTAACGGCCATAAGCTATATTACCCATTAATTACCGGGAAACCTGTTTATTACTTATCTTTTAATTAACTAATGTGTTAAAATGTTTTGCGCGACACAACAATCAGCGATATATTTCCGTTTTAGATAGCGCATAACAATACGGCGACATACTAGCTACCAGTGGCGAAGAGACAGTTTTTGTAAGAGGTAAGCCGGAGCTACAAAGGCTTACCTGGCTACGAAAAGCTAATTAATAAAAGTAGGCAATACTGCCTATGCTATTTTGCAAAGGGAAGCCGGTAGGAATCGTATTGTAGGGACCCTTCGCCACTGCGAGCTACCTATGCAATTTAAATGATATAGTGTGCATTTGGCGCTGAAAAAAGTACCTAAACTAATAATTTAATTTAAAAAAGACTAAAACGAAATATTTACAATAATCATCCATTTATTTAAAAAAAACTGAAGCATATTTTATTAAAAAAAAAGCTTATCTTCGAAATAAAAAGATAAAAATCAAAATCAATCAAGCCATTTTATCTACATCATGAAAATTATATCACAACAGTTTTTTTTTATCTTCAGAACAGATTTCAGCATGATTATACGAGTGCGTAATAATATTACGCCTCAACGAAAGGGGGTCAGCAGCTAAAAACAGGTCCAAAGACTCCAAAACAAGATTCACTGACGACCTTGAGTATAAAGGCGAAATTATGGCGCCAACGGCCAAATTAGTGAATAGTTATCAAATTTGAACTAAAGAGGTTTATAAAAAAACCTCTTTAGTAAAGAATCGATCTATAAATACTGGCTGTTCAAATTTTAAAAGTATTGTTTTTTTTTTTTCTCCCGCTTTCCGATTACTTTCGCGGGTTTATGGATACCCTATTTTATTATTTATTTTCTAATAATTATAGAAACAATCATACTATTGTCTCTATAACTATTAATACGTGATTATTGCCCACGTAAACAACTAATTCAAAAGCTATTATGCTTGTTGATTCCCAAATAAACATGGAATATTTCTGTGCCTCCGGTGAAAACTGATAAACTTCAAAGTGACTATGTACTTTGAAGTTATATCAGTTTTCACCGGAGGCACAGATTTAACACTAAACAAGTTCCATAAACTAATTACAAAATAATGAATAATAAACTAATTATTGCTTTAATTTCCGTAATCGGAGCAAATGATAAAATAATGATAAGATTTACTTATTTAATAATGACTTAAATTTCATATCACTTAGTCCTTTGCAAAATAATAATTATTTTTGGGATAAAAAAAATCATTGATTTTTAAGATCAAATTAATAGATATTTTTTTTTTTTTTATAAATGTCCGAGCACCGTCAACTGTACATTATCTATATAATAACAGAAAATTTTGTAACATCAAAAATGTACAACCGAAAAGTCTTTGCACCATTTTAGTACATCACTATCCTAATGATTACCATTTGCTCCGTTCACTCCATTTCCGTTAGCGGTGGATTCTTGCATACTTTTGAGGTGATACGGACTGATCGTAAACACTTCTCCACTAACCAAGTCTTGTAAATTCTCCCCTCCGTACGACAGAAGCGGTGAAATCTCCACATCAATATGATCCTCGACAAATCCACCTGCTTCTCTGATGTATTTTCGGTGCAACCTCAGTAGGTCTTCCCTAGCGGTTGCCGGACAGTCTTTCTTAGCAACATCTGAGTTCTTCAGGGCTGAAAACTCAACGTCTCTAGCAACTTCTAAGCAAATAAAGTTCTCAGCGAACTCAAAAACATCAAAAATAAACTTCTCCATTTTTATTCCATTCGGGTCTGTTGGCTTCTGACGGATACCTTCGTGGTCTACGTACGGAATCTTCTTTTTGGCAACGTGGAGCTTAAGCTTAGATTCGAAGTTGCAGATTTTCGTCAAGAATTCTGATGAGAAATAATGGTTACAGATGTTTCCGGCTGAGAATGTCAGCCTTCCATCTGCAGTGCGACTTTCTGCGGCCTCATCCGTTAATTCTGAGTACTCCACAACCTTGTAATGTCCATTCACACGGCACACAACACCGACGGCTTCACTTGGATAAGATTTTTGGACAACTTTTGCAGCACAATCTGCATTTTTGCTCTTACAGTAGCCAATAAAGACTGGATCTGCGACTTTAATAAGTATATTATCGACAGAATGAGCATGTAAATGTTCCACACCACGCTTAGCGATGTCTGATAATATGCCCTGAGCTTTCAACGCTCTGTAGAGACCTCCGTTTCCATCCGGAGCTGATGAAATGTGATGCTTCTCATCTAAGAATATTTTTCCCTCAAAGTCAAAACAGGGCAGCGTTCCTTGTTCGAAGTACACAATATCCTCCTCGTTTAGACCAAAGTAGGAATGGCTTTTAAAGTAGTCTGCGGTAGGTCCTTTCGTGTGTTCCGAAGTCATGATGTACCAGGTAATTTTTCCTTGCTTGCCATACTTCTCTGCTGCCATTTGCTGCACCCTCACAATTCTTTCAGCTTGAATTTGGAATAGAGTCTTTCTCGAAGGTAGTCCAACATCGTACATACCTTTAGGGTGACCGAATCCAAGTCTTGTTGCTTGACCACCTGCGAGTAGCAAAACACCAACTTTCCCATCACTTATTTCCTTTAAACCAGTACTTTCATACTCCTCAATTTTTTCATTTGTCAAATTAGGCACCGCTTCATAATGAGAATCAGGTATAGGCTTTAAATCTTCAACTTTTTCTAGAATAACTTTGCTTGTGTCGTTTGCGCGCCTAAATAATTCATTCACTTCGGCAAAGTCTATTTTTTTTATATCACGCAATAGAGAATCCCGCTCTTTTTCAGATAAATCTGGCCAGTACTTTAGCAGATGTCCTTGGCCATGGGAGCTAAGGTTTTCGAACAATTCGTCGTAAGACATTTTTAACGTGTTATGTCTGCCCGGCACGATTAGAAAGCGAACACTGGCTCATGGTTACAAACAAGATAACATTTTCACTAAATTCTCCCACCACGGTTCTCCAGTATACACGTCGGCTCAATTTGACATAACCAGACATTTTTGTATACAAATCTTGTATTTACATTTTGTGGATTGTACTACGATACTGAATAGCGACGGTTTGGAATTTGTAGTATACATCGATGATTTTGTACCATTTCGTTTATTTATAACAGAAGGAAAGCAACACTGTATAAGTGCATTGAACTCGAAAACAGTTTTTTTATAATACCAGCCAGCTGTTGGTGTGTTCTGAAACTAAAGAAAAAATCCCTTTTTTTGACAGTTCTATTTTACTGTTTCCGTGTTTTCATAGAATTTTACCCAAAATTGTTATTTTTCGAAAATAAATTATTTGATTGTTAAAAAGTGCTTACCGCAATTATTTCTTCAAGAAAGGGTTGTTGTTTGCGGCTTGCAGCCATTATTTTTCCAAAAAGTATTATTGTTATAGATTTCAAACGCACCTCATATTTCGTCTATGAGCTTTTTTTGACGTTTTCATTTTTTAATTTTATTCTTTTCACTCTTTTCACTATATGACCAGTGTTGCCAACTTGGATTTTGAAAAAGACGTAGACTCTTGGAGGAAGATATATTGTCTATGCGCAGACTAGAAAATTACGTAGATTTGGTACAATTTGCTTTCGAAAAGTTCGTAGATTTATGTACTTTTTGACCGACTTTAAAAAAGGAGGTTGTTTTTTCGACCTGTATGTATGTACGTATGACCGCGATTTTATTAATCCAATTTGGATGAGGTTTTCACTAATGAAATACACATAGTTTCGGGAAGGTTTTAGTGTATAATACATTAGGTAATCATTCCTATGTGCGAAGCCTTTTGTCTCAATAACGAACGAATGAGGCTTGAAAAGACGTTTCGTTTAACACAATCACTGAATCACCGGTAAGCAATTTTTAAATGTTTTGCGGCATTTTGTTTTTATAATTGATGATGTGTGCGGCGAGCGAGCGTTGGCGTTAGTTAGCGTAAAACGTAAAATTTTTAAACTTTCTTCCCGAAGAAAACAGGAAATGAGCATGAGCTTGAGCCCATTTAGCCTAATCAGTCGGCAGACCTGAGGTAATTTTTCTAATTTGATAAATTGCTAAAAAATACGTAGATTCTGGGACTGAAGTTAGTAGGTTCGCGGGAAAGGCCAAAAGTATGTAGATCTACGTAAAAAGACGTAGACTTGACAACACTGTGTATGACGTCTGTCACAGACGTAAGATTTATGCTAACCACTGCTAACTTGAAAAATAATTAGTCTATGGCTGCCATGCGGGCGTTCTGTCAAAAAAGATGTCAAATGGCTTCATTCGGGGAGCACTTTATTTACTCTTGATTGTTAATGAATTCATACTTGGTATCGTGTTTAGTGTGTTATACAGTTTAATATTTATACTAAAATTATTATTACATTACGTTTTTAATGTAAATATGACAGAGTCTGCGAAAAAACGAAAGAGAAACTCAAATGAACAACCTAACCAAACCGTTTCGTTTCGTGGTGTTATAGATGCAAACTGGCGAAAATTCTTATCAAGCAGCCTTAATATGGACAAGAAAACAGAGAAACCGGCACAGGAAAACAACAAAGCCCAATTTTCGGGCACATTCCGCCGCGCAAGAAAGAAAAAAGCTAAAGACCATGAGAACGTTCAAAATATCATGAAATCTTTAAACTTGGCATCGAATGGGGATACCTTAGTCAATAGTGAAGATTTAAAAAAAAATAGTGAATCGAACGATATTGTTGTTGTGAAAAATAATAAAAATAAAAATCGAATTACTAAGTTTTTAGCAATGGATTGTGAGATGGTGGGTGTTGGATATGATGGGAATGACCACATGTTGGCCAGAGTGTCTATAGTGAACAAATTCGGAGACTGTATCTACGACAAATTCGTGAAAGCGCGGGAAGAAGTCAAAGACTATAGAACAGACATCAGCGGAGTTAGAAAAGAGGATTTACTAAACGGAGAAGACTTCACCATAGTGCAGAAAGAAGTGTCGGAACTTATTAAAGGCCGTATATTAGTTGGACATTCTTTGAAAAATGATTTGTCTGTTTTGTTCCTATCGCATCCGAAAAGAAATATCAGAGATACGTCAAGATACAAACCATTTAGGAAGGTAATTATAAATCAATCCCAGAATTATAAATACAACTATTCAGCAGGCAATTTTTAGCTACTAATAGGTTAACAACTTTTTTTTTTATTGTGAATCTGTAAACTATTTGAAAAAAATTGTTAATTAAAAATTAAAAAAAACCTGACTGCCAAAAAACAACTAAAAAGTTCAAAACAAGAGCACTTTTCAAGCAGTCTGATGCAGTTGGTGGCAATTATTTGTGTTAAATCTTAGATTTTATGCCACCAACTGCATCAGACTGCTTGAAAAGTGCTCTTGTTTTGAACTTTTTAGTTGTTTTTTGGCAGTCGGGTTTTTTTTAATTTTTAATTAACTATTTTTATTTTTCACTTTTTAGTTTTTAATGTATGTTTTCGTAATCTTCTTTTTTGTTTGTATATCGTTAATACTTGAAATAAAAACTTAAATCAATAAGTAAGAATTAGCGAGAATGATTGCTTTGTTAAACAACTTTAAATCGTTATATATCCTAAACTATTATTTAAAATGAAAAATGATAAAAGGAACCTAAAGATGATTTTAAAATACCTATTCAACGACACCCCACTTGACATAGTTCATCAACTTTTTTTTTTTTCATTTTGACAATATGGCGTCTGGTTGTCGCTGTGGTGAATTTTGATTACTGTTATGTCTTTAGTGACACTCGCAAGGTTAAGACGAATCGATTGACGTAAGAATTATCAAAATCGGCCTACGCATTTGGTCTCTAGAACGCCACATAGAAACAAACATACATACATACATACATACATACATAGACTGATAAACACATTACCCTCCTTTGCGTCTCGCAGTCGGGTAAAAAAGACACCAAGAAAATTAACACCAAAAAAACCGATGAAACATTACAAAATTGGCAAAGTTATAAGCGTTTTAAAATTATTTGCTAGACACGGACGGCACTACCTACTAGTGACGTAACACCACCTACGTCCGCTTCGCGCAACAAAGACGGAGCGATACTCCCTCCAAAAACTTAAAAAGCGTCTATGTTTTCCATTTTGTGATAAATTAATATTTTTGCGTTTACTTTTTTGTTGTGCCTATTCCTTCTTTGAAATAAAATAATTTATTTGTACTTTTTTAATAGTAGGCCACTACCGTATTGTTAGCAACAGCACGAAATAATATTCATTCACCACATTTTATTTTTAAGCAGAGATGTTATGGAGTAACTAACATAACGGTAACTATTGGGTGCTATTGGGTATCCAAAATATAAATCTATCAGAAACCATTGCCAAATGTGATATAAAAGTTTCAGATAGGGCCAGGGTCTAATTGAGACATATAATGACACTAGCACTTCGCCGCGTAGTTCACAGGAACTGTGCATTTTTTCGGGATAAAAAGTAGCCTATGTTAATCAGTGATAATGTAGCTTTCTTTTAGTGAAAGAATTTTTAATATCAGTGCAGTAGTTTCGGAGCCTATTTGGTACAAACAAACAAAAAAATCTTTCCTCTTTATAATATTAGTATAGATATAGACACAAATACAGAATATACAGTGTCCTTTTACCATTCCTTCAAAATCACCAACATGTTGCACCCACCATACAAATAATAAAATAATTGATTTTTTTTTAACAATTCTAACTTAGCCATTTTTAATTTTCAGATTACTAAAGGCAGCACACCATCTCTCAAGCGGCTAGCTAAAGAGATCCTTGGCATAGACATACAATCCGGAGAGCATAGTTCCATAGAGGATGCCCGAGCAGCGATGAAGCTGTACTGCAGTGTCGCTCGGCAGTGGGAACCAACGCTTGTTGATAAACGAGGGAAGAGGAAAGTGAATCCCGATGATGACTAGCTATTTTTGTTAATAATACATATGTATTGAATATCTCAGACAGACAAATCTGGATATAACCACTGTAAGGACTATTCTTGCTTGCAGCGCTCGGCTGCTGTAAACTATGTAAACAAACTTTCTATACAAATTCATCAAATTTTGACAGTTGCCCATACTGATATTGTTTACAAAGTTAACAAGTTCTATTGAAATGGACCATAAGACTATTGTCGTTGCAAAATGGGCGGTAAACAGCTGTGGTCATCATGTGCATAGGATTTTTTTCAAAATGGTCAGATCTCTAGACTTGTCTGATGGTACTTACCAGTGGCGAAGGGTCCCTACAATACGATTCCTACCGGCTTCCCTTTGAAAAATAGCACAGGCAGTATTGCCTACTTCTATTAATTAGCTTTTCGTGGCCAGGTAAGCATTTGTAGTCCCAGCTTACCTCTTACAAAAATTGACCCTTCGCCACTGGTACTTACCATGTCCTTAAAAAATAAAATTATATGAAAGTTGTAAGAGTTGCCATCGCAAATAATCGTGTACAGAATATGCTGACACCTGGCTTTAAACAACCACCCCCTTGTAAACGCCTCATAATTTAACCACTGATTCAATATACAACAATCCTTGTCATTTTTTGTGTGACAATGAATAGAGATGACAACTTCAGATTTGAATGTAACAATAACTATACAGGGTAAAATTAAAATCAGTGTGGATATTTTAGGAGGTGAAAGTACTCTTGAATATTATCAACTTTTATTATGGGACCGACACTGAAATATGAAAAAAAAAATCAGCTGTGCCATACATTTTGAACGTGTTGAAGTGCATTTTTGTAGTGAACAGCTGTTTTTTTTATATTTCAGTGTCAGTCCCATATTCAAAGTTGATCATATTCATGAGTACTTTCACCCTTTTAATTTTACCCTGTATTTTAACAAAATGAGCTAGAGAGCTGTTTAATTTTTCATCGTTTTAAGGGGATATAAAATAAGGTTCATATTCATTTAAGCGAATATAAACAAGCATTTCATACGAAAAAATAAAATTAAGAGGCGTTTTTGTGTAAGGGGTCTTCCCCTTACAAAAAACGCCTCTTAATTTTGTGTCCTTTGTGTTAAAAATAAAAACTTCAGATATGTATGAAGTTATTTAAAGGTGCTGTTAAATGGGCTAGTTTTTTGACAATTTCATGCAGCAAATACAGGGTGGCAAATTAGACAGTGGAAATATTTTAAGGGGTCATTGTACTCATCATTGTGAACAACTTTTACTATGAGACCAAACCAGAAATCGCGAAAAAAAAATCAGAGATATGTGAACATAAATGTATGGAACAGCTGATTTTTTTTTCGCGATTTCTGGGTTGGTCTCGTAGTAAAAGTTGTTCATAAGTACACAGTGGAAATATTTAAAGTGGTCACTCATCATTATGAACATCTTTTACTATGGGACCAGTACCCATAGTAAAAAATGTTCAAAATGATGAGTACAATGACCACTTTAAATATTTCCTCTGTCTAACCTGCCACCCTGTATATAGCCGTGAGTTGAGATCTCTATCGTACAGTAGTTATTGTGATGTACCATCATTGAATTTCATTGCAATATCGCCGGGCTATACTGCATCAAATGTTCTACTGAGTTGCACGATATAGATCTCAACTCACGGCTATACAATTGCAGCAAGAAAACTAGCCCGTTTAACCGCACCTAATGATTGTAAAATCGGTCCTAATCTAGCATAAGCATAATAATCGGCCTATAATGTTCCCACTGCTGGGACACAGGCCTCCTCTGTGAGAGGGAGTGGGCCGTAGTCCACCACGCGGGCCCAGTGCGGGTTGGTGGACGTCACATGTCTTCGAATGTTTGGTTCTAGGACATTCCGGTTTCCTCACGATGTTTTCCTTCACCGTTAAAGCAAGTGATAATTAATTTCTAATACGCACATGACTTCGAAAAGTCAGCGGTGCGTGCCTCGGGATCGAACTCGAACCATTCGCCGTGGGAGGCACATGGTTAATCCACTAGGCTATCACTGTACCTATCCTTATACTGTCCTTATCTAAGGTGATGCCAATTTGCCTCAGTTTGATTACAGGCTGGTTTAAACGCGCCCAAAATCGGAGATGTTGTTTCTTCGATATAATAAACAAATGTGTTCCCTAGAAGTTGATGTTGCTAAATAAATATATTTTTTTATTACGAATCAGTTATTTTATTCCCTTTTGATTTATACTACCCTCAGATCATAGAAACAAGGAGATATGCCATCATAGCAAATTAGTACGGGAACAACTGATGCCACTTTTAGTACATTTTTCGACACAATTACGCGCATAATTAAGCGCTCCTAGTGAATAAAAAGATCTCCCACGCATTGAACATTCCGCACACCCTCAATCTAACACTGTTAATCGTCACTCAACACTAGCACTAAACTAAAACACTGTATTTATACCATCGATCGTGTTCGGTTCGTCGCCAGCGCGTACGTTTTTAATATGAGCAATTTGTTCAAGATCAGGCATCAAGCTCGATAGCGCCTTGGCACATCTCCTTGTTTCTATGATCTGCGATACTACCTAATGTTGTAAAGCTGAAGAGTTTGTTTGAACGCGCTAATCTCTGGAACTACCAGTCGGATTCGAAAAAATATTGCATATGATAGCCAGATTCATGAGGAATAGTATAGGCTTTTTAACATCACGCTATGACCCTTAGGGGCCGAGCAACGGGGGTGAAACCCAAGCGTCGAAGGGACTTAATTAAGTGAAAGGGTTGATTAATTAAAATAATGTTTCAAAACGAACTGCACTTTATTATGACAATTATTTTTATTACAAATATTTATTATATTATGCCACAGTTAAAATTCAATTTTTACATGACGCTAACTATATTATAAACTAGCATTTTTTTGATTTTTCGTTGCTTGCTCGAAATGTATGGATGGACATTATTTTGGGACATTTTTAATTAAACATGTTCGGGGCATTTTTATTACACTATTATTCTGAATTACTAACACTTACATAAACCTGTTTGATACCCGCTTGGGGCATTTATTGTTTATTTGGGATGTAGGTAGTTATTACGTCATCTACGGCATTTTCACTTAAATTGTGCTTAATCAAATGTACTCATTGACTCGTGCAGTTATCTTCTACTTTAAGGCATTTGGGCATTTTTGGTTATCAATATCATTTAGAAGAGTTACTGTAGGTTATTGTCAGTAAGACATTTTCAAATTGTCACTATCTAAGGCAATTAAGTTCTATGTACTAAACTAAAAGAAAAAAAATCCTTTCGAACACAATGAATATAAAAAAAAAATCTTGAAAAATATTTTACATGGAGCGACTGCCATCTGACCTTCACAACCCAATTAGCTACTAAGCAATACCGATATTCAATGATTTCAGCAAATATAACATTTAGTACGTACAAAATAATTGCCCTTGATAAGAACCCAATTATTATCTGAAGAGAGAAGTTACAGCCTATTATTTTTTTAGGGCCTTTTAAATAAAGTTATGTTAGACGACACAAATAATATTATGATAATAATAGAAGACTATTTGATTCAAAATATTCATAAACATTAGTTACTAAACACTTGGTAAATCATGTTTCGAGTTAATACAAAACGATTAGGCGTTTATTGTCATAGACCGCTAGGGGGCGCTGAAATCAACATTATAATATATTTTTAAATATCTCAGCACAAGCAACGCAATGACTAGGTAGAACAATTGTTGTGGTTGTTTACACTATCGCCCAAGCTGGTCGAACTTCATCCATTGTATAAGACGTTTAAGTCACCAAAATAAAAAAAATGCCCCAATTACAAACAGCAGAACGGGCATTTTTAATAATGTCACATTTTTTATTAGAATCAATTTATATTTAAGAATAGCCGTAGCCCGTAGTCGGCCAGCCTGGGCCAGCGTGTAGACAAACCATTTTATAAATAAAAGTATTTTTTGATATTTTATACAATACGTTTTCTACTTATTGTGCAATAATAACGTTATTAAATTGTTCTCAGAGTAAAGATTTACACGTTAATCGACGAGCACATCTACGCAACAAGACATGTCTCACTCTTTGTCACAACTACGAAATTCATATCCGAAAACTCAGCCTGTGTACTTGCCCCGTTTCACAATCGTTCCTATGAGAACTCAGCAAAGCGTACAAAAAACTCATTCAAATATGAACATTGTATGTATTAAGTTAAGGTTTATATTCTTATGTGCTTGTTTATATTTGCATAAATATAAACAATTGTCTTGACTGTGCGTACGTTCAAAGTATTGTTCTTGAATATACGGAGGTTGATGTTTTTGCTAGAGGTACAAATAACTTGTCATTTAAATGAGAGCTTTAAGTCGTGAGTTATACAATACATTTTATAATGGCAAGCGCGCTTACTGCGGGCCGTTGGCTTATCGATCTTGTTATTATAAAATGTATCGTACAACACGCGACTATAAGTCCAAATTTAAATGACAAGATGACAAGTTATTTGCTGTGCACATCGGTATGAGTGACGCTCTATTTAGCCGGAGCTAGCCGATTATCTCAAACTCGATGCGTAAAACTGCCGCATACCAGTGGCGTGCATTGCATATAGGCAAGTAGGCAGTGCCTACCTCATAAGATTCAATAAAACTATTTTAACTATTACTACATAAATAAAATATATCAATTATGATTCATTATTGATATTATAATGATGTATATTGACGTAGTAATAGTTAAAATGGTTTTATTGAACCTTAAGAGGTAGTCACTGCCTACTTGCCTATATGCAATGCACGCGCCTGCCGCATACTGTACATTATACATTTATACCTACTATCGAAAAACATTAACCTCTTTCTGGAGAAGTCGGATAAAATATCATTTCAATAAATGATAAAGATAAACTTCATTAAACATGTAAATCTTTCTCTAATAAATGGGCCACATTTCGATGCTATTTCATTATATATATTCAATACCTATATGTATACGCACCGTTTTTGAAAAAATATCAGACACTAGCGGAAATATTGGCAATTCTACAAAAAGTTTTTGAAAAATTTCGAGTTTTTTTTTTAATATTGTTGTCATTTTAATGCAAGAAAACGTGTGGACTAGTGTTGTAGATAGTCATAGATAGCTGACCGATAGCAAGAATATACATTATACTATCGATAGTATCAACACTCTCGATAGTTCGGATCGTGACAATACTATCGATACTATGATAGTCACAAACAATCGATAATATTGATACTAGTCCATACTATCAATAGTATTGTTTTTCAGAACTTCGATAGTATCGATAGTTTATTATTTAATGAGCAGCAATACTATCGATAATATTGCAGTCTGTCAATAGTATTGTCACATTTCGAGCTATCGATGGTATCGATACTAACGATGGTATGGCCTTTTTAGATGAAAACTATCGATAGTTCGGCAACACTACGGGGGACCTCCGTGGGGAACAAAATTCCTCACGCCTCGTATATAACGTTATTCTTAGTTAACGCGAAAGCCGAAAAGAGGTCACTATACTCATCTTTATGAACAACTTTTTACTATGGGACCAACTCTGAAATCGCGATAAAAATCAGCTGTTCCATACATGTTCACCTAACTCAACAATATGTATAGGATTGGAGTAGTTGTTTTCTTTTTTTACGATTTCAGGGTTGGTCCCTCGGATCACAGAAACAAGGAGATATGCCATCATAGCAAATTAGTACGGGAATAACTGATGCCACTTTTAGTACATTTTTCGACACAATTACGCGCATAATTAAGCGCTCCTTGTGAATAAAAAGATCTCCCACGCATTGAACATTCCGCACACCCTCAATCTAACACTGTTAATCGTCACTCAACACTAGCACTAAACTAAAACACTGTATTTATACCATCGATCGTGTTCGGTTCGTCGCCAGCGCGTACGTTTATAATATGAGCAATTTGCTCAAGATCAAGCTCGATAGCGTCTTGGCACATCTCCTTGTTTCTATGATCTGAGGTTGGTCCCATAGTAAAAGTTGTTCATTATGATGAGTACAATGACTAAAATTACAACCTGCAATACATAGATGAAGAGTGTCCAAAATGACAATAATATTAAAAATTCAGTAATATCATAGGACGGTATCAGAACAAGTTTAATAATAAAATCGTCAATATTTCCGTCAAATCACAGAGAAAAATAAAAAAAATAATCACAACTTTACAATAAAATAACAGAAAACAGAGCAAACACACCGATTGTCGGTCTTTTAGAATAATATAAACTAATATTTAAAGCATCACTTTTCAAATTTGTTGTATGTAACTGACAACCGGTGCACCTACCCTATAAACTTTAAAAATAATACATTGTTATCAACAAAATATACAGTTAAGTAGTAAGTACATTTTTAATACGTAGTGTTGCTATCGTTAAACAAAAACTAACACTATAGTAGCTTTTTATGATTTGTGGCAACATTAAAAAAATACTACAAAAACAAATCATACGAGATATTAAAGCAAAAGAAAATAATACATTGTTGTCAAAAATAATAAAAGTGGTGAGGTTTTTTTTTCTAAAAAAAGGATAATTTCTTTTCACAATAATTTTTTTTTACTGTACTGCCATCCTGAGTAGGATTATATAAAAACAATGTAGGGTCCATTTCAATTGAATTTGTTAACTTTGTAAACAATGTAAGTATGGCCAACTGTCAAAATTTGATGAATTTGTATAGAAAGTTTGTTTACATAGTTTACAAGTTCTATTGAAATGGACCATAATGCAATCCGTTTAAAAATAGCTGACCCGCTCCGGTTTCGCGCGGGTAAAGTTAAGTCTATACTAATATTAGATTTCATGGGTTTTTTTTACGAGGAACCCTAATTCTTTTTCTAAAATAAAAGCTGCCTAAGTTACACCGTATAGCATCAGCTATATGCCAGTGAAAGTATCGTCAAAATAGGTCCAGCTGTTTGGAAGATTATCCGGAACAAACAGACAGACGAAAATTTTAAAAACTGATTTTTTTTTTTGTTATAAGTACCGTAGGTAGGTATATACTTTTATATGATTTTAGTAAAAAGCTGTTATATTGACATTACAAACGGACATTTCAATTTTATTTATTTGTATATTATTATACCTAGTTTAAAATTATGTGTGTGTCAATGAGGGACCGAAAAGGTCACCCGTATAGGAGATAACCCGGGTTATTTTTTTTGGGTTAGGTGAAAAACCTTACATAAAGGTTAACCCGTATTCTGGGTTAATCAGCCTAATAATAACCGGTTCACGCATAGAGTTCATTTTTGTTCCTTTTTTTTTCAATTTTGTTCTATTTCATTCGGGTTAATCAGCAATATTAACCGGTAACGGTATCCGTGTTAAAGGGTTAACCGGTTACCCTGCATTAAGATTAACCAAAAATATGGGTTAGAGATTTAACCGGTAACCTTTTAACCCGATTAATCGGTCCCTGGTGTCAATACATAATCAGCATATAATATAAGTTATAAGCGGCCGTAGTGCCGTTTTTCAAAAGTTTGACTTCAATAACGGTATTGGGCCGTTCGTTTAACGGATTTAGGGGAAGACCTATTTCCAGCTGCCTTTCTTAGTTAATGTGATGGTGAAAAAATGTCTTACTACTAAAAATGGCAGTATAGTTCTTATAATTTTCTTTTGTGCAAAGTCGGTGAAAGATGATAATGTATTTTATTCCTTAAACATCTTATATGGGGGGGTTGTTTGAACTATCACATCATAGAAACAAGGAGATATGCCAACATAGCAAATTAGTACGGGAACAACTGTCGCCACTTTTAGAACAGTTTTCGACACAATTACGAGCGCTCCTTGTGAATAAAAAGATCTCCCACACATTAAAAATTCCGCACACCCTCAATTGTTACTTGTCACTGTTAATTGTCACTCAACACTAGCACTAAACTCAAACACTGTATTTATATCATCGATCGTGTTCGGTTCGTCGCTAGCGTGTACGTTCTAATTACGGTCAATGTGACCGTATCAAAGCTCAATAACGCGTTGGCACATTTCCCTTGTTTCTATTATGTAAGTTTGAACTCTTATTCAGAATAAAATTTGACGGGTCAAACAAAATCAAGAAATAACTGAAAAAATACATTTCTGTAAAACAAAGTTTATTCAAATCTAAATAATAAGTCAATAGAGGTCACAAACGCGCGTGACCTTGTCGCCGCTTTTGAGTAAATTATGTAAGGCTTAGGGATGTGACATTGTACATAAAAAATCGATTTTTAATTAATCGATTCTTTTTTGTAGCATAAAAAATCGATTAGTAAATAATCGATTTATCTTAAGAAAATAATCGATTTTTAACAAAATTGATTATTAATTGTTTTTTTGATCCTATAAGGGTTCCGTTTTTGCCTTTTGAGGTACGGAACCCTAAAAATCGGTAAAAAATGATTGAATGATTATAAAAAAAATCGATTATTAATCGATTATTCCTAAAAATAAAATCATATATTAAAATCGATTTTTACTTAAAAAAAAAAACGATTTTAATCGATTATTTTCATAATCGATTATTTTTTCACATCCCTAGTAAGGCTTCATCGAGAGCGCGCGTTTAAAAATGTGACGTATGTGAACGGAATTAAGTTTAATTTATATTGCATTGCATGCTTTGACATTGAATGCGAACCGGCGACACGCGTCTGCCGGCCTAGCATGACCACGATAGAAACGGGTTTTGTCTACAGAAGAATAGACAAAGTGACAGATTGTAGAAACATTTCTACCGTTTTATGCATACAATGAAGAGAAGAAATGTTTCTATTCTTCAGTAGACAAAGCTCTGATAAGCCAAGCACGGGTCGCCGCGTGCTCGGGCAGTAGATATAGCGAGTTGGATAGAAAGAACTTTGTCTATTCTTTGGTAGAATAGAGATAGAATTGGTCATGCTAAGCCGGCTGGTAGTAAAATGTAGTAGATGACATTTCTATTGACTTATTATTCAGATTTGTGTGGGGTATTGGATGTTTAAGGTAGCGTTCGTTACAAAAGCATGTGGAATGTGTATGTACATAGTTTTATTATGCGTAGTAGATGTTTCGCCGCGGCTGACGACCTATCCGCGTCATATTCGCACACAATTCTTGGTCTCTGCAAAAAAATAAAGAATTTACATGATCATGTTATTAGATATTAAGAGATTTCAAAAATCAACTGATGCGGGCGAGATTGGCACCTGCAACCTTCGCCGAACCGTGGCGTTGCTCTGCCAACTGAGCTACCGCGTCTCGTCTGCATCGGTCGAAACTTGAAATCTCTCTGAATACTCGTCTTATGAGAATAACTTAAAAGAAGCAAAACATGGCTTTGACGTGTTTTTTCACAACTAACAAAAATATACATTTATTTATATCAACTGGGTGACAAGTTAATAATAATAGACATTTATTTTAGGTCAATCCCATAGATGGTTAACTGTAAACGATTGACATATTGAAGGAAAATCACGAAAAATAAATCAACTGTTCCATACAAAAATTTCACTCCACAAAATGTATGGAACAGCAGATTTTTACCTTATTTCTGATAATCTCATCGGCTTCTGTATGGACCGTGGGGTATCGAGTGTTATTGGATTTGCCCATAAAAAATATGTACAAGCGTGATGTTATAATCTTACCTGATATCCCCCCACCCGCCATTTCCCTTGACGAGTTTCTTATTATGCTTAGCGCCGCCGGCGGTGATGGTCGCGCTCACTCGCGTCGGAAACATGTACGGTTTAGCGTTTTGTAGCAGCTTTTGTACTTTGCTTATAACTGTCGATGCATTGCAGTTTGATTTCTTGTGATGGAAGCCACTGAAAGTGAGAAAATTTATATATTTTAACTGACTTCAATGGAAAAACCGACTAAAATAATTATAGGTAATCATTCCTATGTATGAAGTTATATGCATAAATGTACACACTACGTAGAAGATGTACCTACTGACGAATGGATTCGTGAAAGTAATCTCGGTGTAAACTGCTAAAAAGGAAAAAGTAGAAATCTTTTTTATAAAAATTTAATCGACTTCAAAAAGCCACTACAAACCAAATCCTTACTAATATTATAAATGTGAAAGTAACTCTGTCTGTCTGTCTGTGTGTTACTCAATCACGCCTAAACTACTGAACCGATTCAAATGGAATTTGGTACAGAGATAGTCTAGAGCCTGAGAAAGGACATAGACTTTTTAATGCGAAAAAAGGGCTGTAAAGGGTTGAATTAGGGGATGAAAGTTTGTATGGAAATGACGTCATTTTTAAAGCTAGAAGCTTGAAACATATTTTTGAGGTTTGGGGTGTAGGGGTAGGGGTAGGGTAGGCGTAGGGTAGGTGTAGGGTAGGTCTAGGGTAGGTGTAGGGTAGGTGTAGAGTAGGTGTAGGGTAGGGTAGGGTAGGTAAAGGGTACGTGTACTAAACTTTACCCGTGCGAAGCTCGGGCGGGTCAACTAGTATTATAATAATTTTGGTATCGCAAAAAAAAAGCAAACAAAAACCAAAGCCACCGACTTGCGAAACCAAAATTATTATTTGGTTTGTACTTGTAGTGGCTTTTTGAAGTCGGTTATTTTTTTCATTTGGTAGAGGAGAGCATAGGTACGTGGTGGTCACTTATAAATTATAAAAGTGATTAACTTTGGTTGAGTGGACTTACATGGCGGAAAAAACTAATTAAATAAAAATATTCAAACTCACCATTCTCCTATATGAAACACTCGTGGTCCTTTGCACACGATAACTTTGAACTTTTCTCTCCCCGGCATATTTTGTGACAGATGCAATAACGAATAATCCCAATTATAGTCGTCGTACGCGCAAAATTGACTATGCTGCGCCATTATATGACCCCACACGGTTCTATTGAAAGCAAAACCCATGTTATGCATACTAGAATGCCATGGCGTTATTTCCACCTAAAAAAAAATATAAAAATTTTATGGTAGGAAAATTGGTTTTGAGGTTGGCAACATTTTTAGATTGATGGTAGATTTTGGGATGTGCCAACTTTTTTTTAGTGATGGAGCTGTCAAATTTTGGCGGGAGTTTTGACAGTTCTTTATCAAATGACATTTTATACAGAAATAATTAAATACGAAACTATTATTTACAACCTAAATAGGTACCTAGTAAATACGATTAACAAGGAATCAAACATAATATTAAATATTTACTTACATCTAAGCATGCTTTAAAAAAGCAAAGTTATTATTTACAGCTTATAAAATTATATTTTTAATTTACAAGGTGTATTTCTAATTATTTACAATAAAAATACTTATTATAATAATTACATACTGACTACAATATATACACTAAATTGTGGAGGGTTGACGTAAGGTGCCACGTCTCTGTGTACGAAAAGTGTCCGTCAAAATGCGTCAAATTAGGTTGGCGCTACTGTAGCAAGAGGGTAAATTTCAAAGAAAGCGCCAAAAGTTCCAATCAAACAAAAAATTCAATCCTTCAATAACTTCTACATTCATACCATACCCTTTGGCTATGCTAGCGCCACCTTGGAGGGTTTTTGAACTTTGATTTACTGCATATAGCTGGATACTTTTCAATTTGTCTCCCTAAAGAGATAGTTCTTCTTACCTCTACCCTCCATACACTAAATAAAGGAAAAAATCTACTTTTTGCATCTACTTGTAACTACTACCCACAAAATTAAATACCTATAGTTTTTTTAACGAACAAATAATATTACTGTAAACGCATCATCCAATACACCAACCCCCAAAGAAACGCTAAAATGTATGTTGCATATTTTATGGAATTTTTCTTAGAGCACTCGGCAGATTTTGGCAGATTTTCAGGAAGCGTGCGGCAAATTCTCTATTTTGTCAATGGTCACACTGATTTGTACGGCGCGGCGTCGGCTCGCGGCTCAAGTAGTGAATGTGACACTTAAGAGCCGAAACACATAACCGCGTTGCAGCGCCGCGCCGCTATAATTGGCGGTGGCGTCAACGCCGATTTTAGCGGCGCGGCGCCGCAAATTCTAGCGTTATGACGTTATACTTGTTGACAATGATTTAGTTTTTCTGTATATATTTTGATAATCAACAAGTATGACTTCGTAATGCTAGAATTTGCGGCGCCGTGCCGCTATGGTCGGTGTTGACGCCACCGCCAATTTTAGCGGCGCGGCGCCGCAACGCAGTTATGTGTTTCAGCTCTAAGAGACTGTAGATAGGAGATATTTCACTTTGCTATTAAGATCTACTGAACACTTATTACAATAAGCGTAAACACTAAATTACCATGAGAAATACACCTTGTAACATATCGCTTTATGCGCAACACACTTGTAATGACATTGCTTTCGTTTCGAGGATTCAACAAAAGGTTTACAGGATAAAATTAAAACCAGTGCGGATATTTTAGGAGGTGAAAGTACTCATGAATATGATCAACTTTTATTATAGGACCGACACTGAAATATAAAAAAAAATCAGATGTTCCATACATTTTGATCGTGTTGTAGTGCAATTTTGTAGGGAACAGCTGATTTTTTTTTTCATATTTCAGTGTCGGTCCCATAATAAAAGTTGATCATATTCATGAGTACTTTCACCTCCTAAAATATCCCCACTGGTTTTAATTTTACCCTGTATAGGGTGGGCCAAAAATGTTTGCAAATAGCAACACTGAATTTATGTGCGAGAGAGTCGTTACTTTGCGCTCCAGACTCGATGAGTGTTCGCGTCGAAACGGGACACATCTCAACGATGTCATTTAAAAAGATATATTGCACTAGATGTTCGTTACGTTGAATAAATATAATCAACGAAATATATTATCATTTGTAGTTTTATTTCCATTCATGTTTTAAAGTGCAAACATTTTTGGCCCACCATTGCGTTGGTCGAATTGTCGAGCAGACGAACTTTTCAAACATAAAAAGCAATAGATTTTGTTGTGTTCTCAAAATGAAGGCGTATAGAATTTTAAATAAATATTCACATGCTTTTCAACCATACCATAACCAATATTATTATATAAACTTGACCTAATTGTTTGCAGTAACTTGACAGTTCGAAGCAAAATAATGATACCATAATTACACTAATACGGCCGTACCACAAAAAATAAACATCTGTTCAACACACATTCAACACGAATGCTACCAAAAATAATAGGCACTTGTTTTAGCACTAACTTGTCTAAAACAAGTGTGTTTTATTTTTGGTAGCATTCGTGTTTAACAGATGTTTATCTTTTTTGTGGTAAGGCCTATATTGGCGTTGGACGAATTTGCGAAAAGAACGAATGATAAAAATAGTTGAATTAAATAAATCTTAATAAATCAATGAAAGGGCAATAATCAATTTTGATGTTTTTTTTTTCACATTGTTTCCTTTTTTTTTGTTGAAAAGTGTCAGTGAGTCAGTGCCCTTCAGTTGTCAAGTTACTACAAATAATTATGGGTACAGCTAGTAGCCCCAGTCTTTCACAGATGCACAAAGCTACAAGCCAAGGCGAATATGCGCTGCAGATATTATGCATAGTATTAGAATTTAAGGTTTATTCCGATTATTTTAGTTCAATTCAATATATTATACTGGATGTAGTTTTAGTCAGTCGCAGTCACAGTACGAGAAGGGGTCACTGTACTCATCATTATGAACAACTTTTACTATGGGACCAACCCTGAAAAGTGAAATCGCGAAGTTATATGAACATAAATGTACGGAACAGCTGATTTTATTCGCAATTCAGGGGTGTCCCATAGTAAAAGTTGCTCATAATGATGAGTACAATGACCCCTTTTCATATTTCGTCTGACTAAAATTACACCATGTATAACTGGGAATCTTATTATATGTACTGTATAAATCATTATGCATGTGTAAATTACGGGTATAACGATTATTATAAATATGCTTTTTACAAAATCTAAAGATGGAATGCTAAGCTAAAGATAATCGTTCAATATTGAAGAAAATATTTCTAACGAAATACAATACGGAAGTATAGTATTCTAATGGGTAGGTGCGGTCAGCTTTGAAAGCAAAAATTACTATACCTGCCAGTGGCGAAGGGTCAGTTTTTGTAAGAGGTAAGCCGGAGCTACAAACGCTTATCTGGCCACGAAAAGCTAAATAATAAAAGTAGGCAATACTGTCCGTGCTATATTTGAAAGGGAAGCCAGTAGGAATCGTATTGTAGGGACCCTTCGCCACTGATAGCTGCAATACCCAGCAAAATAAATATCATACATCGAGCTTTAGAAAGAGATAATCGACTAGCTTCGGCTTCGTAGAGCATCGTCTCTATCACTTATACTTATGTGACGTATTGTCGCCGACTTGTCAGTCAAACATTACTCTAACCACGGGGTCTCATCAGGAACAAAGTAACATTTGTTGAAATAACTCATAATAGATGGCGTTATATGTATCGAATTGTTATTAAAGTTTGTGTAAAATTGAGAACATGAAAAAATACATCATGAAAACCGCACGCAAAATACGCGCTTTGACGTGGAGTTGCGGACACCAGCCCGTTATACAATACAATACATCATGAAAAACATTTGTTCAAATTTTGAAAAATGCTTTAAACACGGAAAAATGTATAGACCGAAGATAGCCCGCGCTAAATCGGTCACATTTCTTTGTATGAGATGAGGCATCTGTACGTATAGTATTATATTATCTGTGCTCTAACGAAGAAGATTAAATATTCTTTAATATTCTTGACTCTAACAGTTACTACAAAACGTCACATAGGTATGAGTGACGGATACGAAGCTCTACAAAGCCGAAGCTAGCCGATTATCTTTTTCTTAAGCTCGATGTGTAACATTTATTGCCGAGTACAGTACCCCTATCATGAGTTTTTTTGACGTGTAGTATCGTTAACGTAAGCATATTTTGAATTGAAAATACACGTTTGTTACAAAATATTTATATAAATTAAATACTTAATTAATTTCTCTGTATTTTTTAAAATGTGCAAATTGTATTAAATTTTATCAAAATGTTCCAGGACTGCTGTATTTTAAATTCAAAATATGCTTACGTTAACGAAACTATACGTCAAAAAAACTCATGATAGGGGTACAGTACAAAATTTTAAAATTAAGTTTATGAACTTTACCATTTTTATATTAATTTTGAGATCTAATTTTACTTTAAAGCTGGTCATACAAGGGGAGAAAAAAGGCAAAGGCAATAGACAGCCAAAAAGCTTTACAATCATTTTTTTTCTGTAGTTTAGGTACACCATTTTGTACGCACGGCTACAGATCAAACTATACATTCCCAGTTTGACCTCTCACTGTAAGGAAATCCTATACAATACAATGCGAGATCAGGTTATACTGGAAATGTACAGCTTGATCTGTAGCCGTGCGTACAAATAATGTAAACTTTTTGATCAGTTCAATTTTAAAAACATTCTACTAGGTGACTAGTTAATCGAAGAACATATTGAAGGAGGATTATTCAGTATTCGATTGACTACGGGACCACCAAAATTGAAAGCTCGAAAAAAAAAATTTATGTTATAACAAACTCAACAAAATGTGATTTCAGGGTTGCTCCCATTGTAAAAGTTGTTCATAATGATGAGTACAATGACCCTCTTTCTTATTTTGACTGACTAAAATTACACCTTGTGTATCTAAATCACTTGACAAAATGTATGGAACTTAGATTTTTTTCAAGTTTCATTCCGTGGTTAATCGAACTAGCATCAAATACTGAATTTCCTTCAATGTATCCCTCATTTGTTCAGTCACCCAGTATATACCAATCTCCAAGGCATTTCTTATAAGCTGGCATGTCATTCAAATAATATACAATTAAATACGCATTAACATGAAATAAAGCTTTCAGTAAAGACATTGGTTGATTGCCATCCAAACAAAAAAAAATGGAGATACACTATCACCACATCTACAATATGGCTTTATATTATTTATGGCATCAATTCCCGCCACGAAAACACTAAAACTTAATTTGACAGTTAACAGAAAGTTGCCAGGAATGAAAAAAAAACTACCTTTTTGGTAAGCTATAGAGAGAATGTACTTTATTCGCGTGAAAGCAGAATCACTTGATAACAGCTAATAAAATGTTGCAAGAATAGAAAAATAAATTCTACGAATTTGTACTTTAATCTATTAAAAATACTTCAGAATATAAAAATTCTACCATAATATTTTTTTTAATAAGTATTTTATATGGCCATCAACCAACCACTTTACATAAAGTAATTACAGATTTTATTAAGTATAAAATAAACAAACATGACGATTAGAGGAAAAGACAAAAAATAATTATGAAGGGCGGAGGGGTAGGGGGGGGGAATTATTTATAAGGGGGACGAAAATCAGGTGTTCCATACATTTTTTTTTGTTGATTTATTGGAACACAAATATAATATGGGAACAGCTGATTTTTTTCGCGATTTCATGGTTGGTTCCATAGTAAAAGTTGTTCATAATGATGAGAACAATGACCTTCTTTCAGGAATGTCGGAAAAAAGGAGATGTTTCAGAAATGTATGGAGCCTGGGTCTGGTCCACGTACGCTATATGCAATATAGATAGGTAGGTATACATCATAGTAACCGGTTTTTAATGTTTAATTTCTATAATGTTACATACTTCGTTTAATTCTTAAATTAATTAATTCGTTTAATTCTTAACTTTGTGAAGGAGAGCAAGACAGAACAAATATGGTGGATCAACAATCGACACATTGTTCATATGTCAAGACGTCACGTTACGAAACAAAACTGTCAAACTCATGTCAGATTGTCAAACACAATTGTCATGGCCGCCCTAAAAATAAGAATAAATCATCTTTTTAATACGACTGTATTCTTCTTCAAATGAATTAAATAATATTTTTATGAAAATCCCTTATCTTTTTCCTATTTTTCTATGTACCGTACATAGACCAGACCCAAAATGAAACATCTCCTTTTGAACCCTTTTTTTTTTTTTTTTTTTTGAGGATGGGAAATCATCAAATGACCCCTCCCGCTCTGGGCGGAGCGGAAGGGAGTGTCAGACTCTTACTGACTAAAACCCACCCGTGTTCCTTCCTTAGCCCTTTTGTCCGGGTCAGCGGTATCCCTTTCGGACAATCCCGCTTTCCCGGCAGGCTTGGGCCCTAGTGGGCCCCCTCTTCCTTTTGGACCCTAACAATAAATTATGGGCTAATATAAAATATGAACCTTTTGCGTTGCAGTATAAAGATGAGGGTACACCTGAAAGTTCCACGTCGGCATACTTTCGTGTTTCTTCCTCCGTTCTTCTCCAGCGGCCTTCACTTGCTGTATGTAGTTGAGGTTTATATTCTTCTTTCGCTGTTGTGTTAGGGTTATTTAGTGATAGAGAATAAAAATAGGATTGCATCCTCAGATCATAGAAACAAGGGAGGTGTGCCAAGACGCTATTGAGATTGACGCTTTAGTTTGGTCACATTGACCGTAATTCGTACACGCTGGCGATGGACCGAACGCGATTGATGATATAAATACAGTGTTTTAGTGCTAGTGATGAGTGACGAATAACAGTGTTAGATTGAGAGTGTGCGGAATTTTTAATGTGTGGGAGATCTTGATATTCACAAGGAACGGTTGTAATTGTGTCGCAAACTATTCTAAAAGTGGCGACAGTGGTTCCCGTACTAATATGCTATGATGGCATATCTCCTTTTTTCTATGATCTGAGGCAATACTACAAAAAAACCGACAATGGATAGCAAAGTGCGCAAATATTTGTCCAAAGTTTGCGGAAAGTGTTCAAATATTTGCTCAGTTTGCTCAGTGCTCAAATATTTGTTCAAAGTTTGCGCACACAAAGTTTCTTACCTTGTCCCCATTGACGTGATACTGATAAGTCTTCAAATAAGTGCCCAGAGACAATATCTCGCATTGAGGACAACTCTTGTCCGCTGTCGACTTCAGAAGAGTCAGGATGTGCAAGAAGTCTTCTGCCACGTAATGATCTTCTTCTAAGAAGAGCACGTAACCTGGAATTGTAAAGAGATTGTAAAGGACAATGACGAAATTTGGAGCTTTTTTCAGGAGAAAAAATAATAATTGGACATGTCTTAGTTTTAGCATTTGTTCAAAAAATATTAAATGCAATTTTAATAGACTTGATAAACTCTAGATGGTTTTCTAACATCCAATCATTGTATCTCTAACGGTTGGCGTAGCTGCCATAGAGATCATCATTCTCATTTTGTCTCGGACTGCGAGCACATAAAAATTGTTTCAAATTTTAAGTTAACCGAGCGGGTCGCGGTAGCTCAGTCGGTTCAGAGTAATGGCACGGTTCACCAGAGGCCACGGGTTCAAATCCCGCTCGCGACATTCGATTTTTGAGAAATGTCTTGTACAGGTTGGCAGGTTAGACCATGGAGCATTTCTGTAATTCCTCTGTGGGTTAGACAGTGGAAATATTTAAAGGGGTCATTGCACTCATAATTATGAACAACTTTTACTATGGGACCGACCCTAAATTGCGAAAAAAATATCAGCTGTTCCATACAGTTATGTTCACATAACTCAACAAAATGTATGCCACCCTGTATATTTAATAACTTAAAAGAATATAGCGTGATTATATACCTGTATGTCCGGAAGTACATTGTAGCTGGTTGAAGATCCTGTTAGCTTTCCACCACCAGTGGTGCTTCGTTTGTGTGTACTTCGCCTCCCGGTAGTGGCCGTGCAAGTCCGGGTATAACGCATTGTTGCATTCCAGTTTAACAGCCCTGAAAATAAACAAAATTGTTATCTTTATTCTCCATATCCTTGTGATATAAATGTACCTAATCTGAAATATCTACCTATGGACATCATTATTATTATTGACATTATTATTACTTCCTATTGACATTCTTATCTAATACTCATATATGAAATAATGTTTTAATGTTTTATAATCTTATTATGGAACGAGAGTGTGCTTGCTATTAATTTAATTTTTAGTATGCATGTAATTTAAATATTTGCACGACTTGGTAAGTCGAATATAGTGAGACCATAATATAATTTTACCATGTCATATGTAATGTACCTATATTCTAGCAAATAAATCATTCATTCATTCATTACAGTGGCGAAGGGTCAGTTTCTGTAAGAGGTAAGGCGGAGCTACAAATGATCACCTGTTCACGAAAAGCTAATTAATGAAAGTAGGTAATACTGCCTGTGCTACTTTCCCTAGGGACCCTTCGCCACTGCTATTCTCTATCTCTATATTATATAAAACTAGCTTCTGCACGCGGCTTCGCCCGCGTTTTCCGGGATAAAAGGTAGCCTATGTGTTATTCCAGACTATAATCTATATGTGTGCCAAATTTCATCCAAATCCGTTCAGCCGTTTCAGCGTGAAAAAGTAATAAACATACACACACACACACACACGCCCAAAGTTTCGCATTTATAATATTACTAGCTTCCGCCCGCGGCTTCGCCCGCGTTTTTGGGATAAAAAGTAGCCTATGTGTTATTCTGATGTATAAGCTATATTACTGTAAGGTTTCATCAAAATCCCTTCAGTAGTTTTTGCGTGAAAGAGTAACAAACATCCATACATCTATCCATCTATCCATACATCCTCACAAACTTTCACGTTTATAATATCTACTATATAAAAATAAGTCGGGTTTTCCTTCCTGACGATATAAGTCCAGAACGGACGAACCGATTTCCACGGTTTTGCATTCCTTGGAAAGGTCTCGGGCTCCGTGAGGTTTATAGCAAAGAAAATTCAGGAAAATTTAAAGAGAAAAGCGGAAAAAGCGGAAAAGCGCTTTTTTCACATACAGCGCCATCTCTGATACATAGCATGTACTACGGTGGCGAAACGGAGTTCGCCGGGTTTGCTAGTTAGTAGGATAAAATGCTTTGTCCTGAGTCCTGACTGACTGACTGATGGATCAACGCACAGCCTAAACCGCTGGTCGTAGAATCGTGAAATTTGGAGGACGTATTCCATATAAGATGGAGGCATCCAATAAGAAAGGATTTTTGGAAATTCCACCCCCAAGAGGGTAAAAACGGGTGTCAAAGTTTGTATGACTCATGTTTGATGATGATGATGTTTCACGCGGGCGAAGCCGCTGGCAAAAGCTAGTCTATACTAATATTATAAAGCTGAAGAGTTTGTTTGAACGCGCTAATCTCTGGAACTACCAGTCGGATTCGAAAAATTCTTTTTGTATATGATAGCCAGATTCATGAGGAATAGTATAGGCTATTTAACATCACGCTACGACCGTTAGGAGCCGAGCAACACTTAACAATATTCCACTAGAAATATGGTATAGCGCAATCTATAAGCAAGATGCCGCTATTACATAGGTACCTACATCTTCTAGTGGCGCCATCTATGAGCAGATGACTCCACTCATGGTCATGACAGACGGACAACAAAGTGATCCTATCTAAGGGTTCTATTTTTCCTTTTCAGGTACGGAACCCTAATAAAAGGAGTCTCTTGTACTTACTGCTCGAACTTGGTGTCTCTTGGACAATCGTTGGGGTCCATGCCTGGGAACTCATGGGGGTGTGTTTGTATGGAGTATGGGTAGAATATCTGCATCACCTGGAAGAAAAAAAAACATTCTTAATATGCTGAACATAGGCCTTGCCATCACGAAGACACAGCGTGAAATGAAGTGACGTCATAACGTAGTTCCTGGGTAATTACTCCCTACTGGGTAAAACAGAAGGGTGGTAAAGTACCATAAAAAACCGCGACAGCATATAATATCTAACTTAAGTATATTAACACACAAAAGCTATTTTTATGTTTAAAAAAAAAACAAAAGCAATTGGGTAATGTTTAACTGGGACATTTATGAATAAAATATTAATCCTTATCAAAGTAGTTTCACCGTCACAAGTATTTAATGGATATGGTTTTTGCAGTTCACACTATGTTATTTGGATGAATAGTTTTCGAGATAACACGAATTAGCACAATGTAATCAACGCGCGACAGATTTATTTAATACTAGCTTACGCCCGCGGCTTCGCCCGCGTTTTTGGCATAAAAAGTAGCCTATGTGTTGTTCTGATGTATAAGCTATATTACTGTAAAATTTCATCAAAATCCGTTCAGTAGTTTTTGCGTGAAAGAGTAACAAACATCCATACATCTTTACATCCTCACAAACTTTCACGTTTATAATATTAGTAGGATAATTAGTTCGATTGCTTTATAGAAGCGAATTTTACGTAACTCGATTCATAAGGATAAACTAAACTTACCCGTGCGAAGCTGGGGCGGGTCAACAAGTTAAAAACCAAACTATAATGCAAAACAATACACTGGAGATCATTAATTCATGAACTTTTTGTGCAATTTATTGTGATTAATAAAGACTATGTATTAGGGGTGGAAGGGGGTGAAATGAGTTTCTCTTATAAGTCATAGGTGTAACAAGCCTAGGAACCGCTGATCTAGTTCAAGTTTCAAACTATTTGTCATAGGAAAATGGAGCGTTCTATCCTACGTTTGCCGATTCGCGGTCTGCAATCAAAAACACGTCTTTCTGAACTTCTTACCTTAGTAAAGTCGATACTCCTTACTAAATTATTGATCTCCTCGTCGTAATAATCGTGTGAGAATATGAGGAGCGTTCTGTCTATCTCTTTCGCTTGTGCCAGCGATACTATGAGGTGCCGGAGGTAGGTCAGGCGGGTGTGTACCTGAGGACAATAGAAAAATTATCTAATATTATAAATCTGAAGAGTTTGTTTGAACGCACTAATCTCTGCAACTACCGGTCGGATTCGAAAAAACCTTTTTGTATATGATAGCCAGATTAATGAAGAATAGTATAGGCTATTTAACATAACGCTACGACCCTTAGGAGCCGAGCAACGGGGGTGAAACCGCGGGGAACAGCTAGGAACTAATAATCTTGATTTAACACATGAGGTTGTCAACATGTGGGATGTGGACACAGCAATCATTGTGCCGATACTCGTCACGGCCAATGGCTTACTAGCCAAGAGCCTTGACTTACAAATAAGGAGGCTCTCGTTAGGCAGTTGGATAAAGGGCTTGATACAGAGAGCGGTACTCCTGGACACGGCTCGTATAGTTAGGAGGTTCCTCTCTCTGGGCTTTTACAATTTTGTAATTAGTTTGTAGATTTAAATCCAATATGAAAAGAGGTTTAAATAAATACAAACCTTCATTTATAAAAAACTCATCTTATTAAAAAAGTAACACATGATGACATGACAGATCTGTCAAACTCAATCGTTGCGAATTGCGAAGTATTATTTTTTATTTACAACTATTTATATTATTTTATTACAACAACATAATGGACGAAGACGATGAGAGTGTAATTTCTATGGTACAGAGATTATATCATAGATATTGTCAAAGACTTCGTTTGCATAAATAGGTAGACGGCGCGTGGCATAAAGACTTCGTTTGCATAAATAGGTAGACAGCGCGTGGCATGATCGCGTATCATTTTGCGTCCAAAATAGCGACAATGATACACGCAAAGATTTAAATCGTAGATGTGCCTTCACCGTACTTACATCGCGCGAAAATATGTCCTTATTGAGACGTGTGATCTCACAAATAAGACAGAGAACGTTTTAGTGTGCAATATTCGGTATGAGTGAGCATTTTTAGAGCGGTCATTGGTGCCAATATTCAGCACCTACATGCAGCCCCGGATCTTAAATTATTTGGAGGCGGGGCAAAAACTGAAAAATTCCGCCCCTGCCCGACAATATTTTTACGTTTATCATCATCATTTCAGCCATAGCACGCCCAAGGATGCTGATGGTCATAGGCCTCCCCCAAAGAACGCCACAAGGATCGGTCTAACGCTGCTCTTTGCGATTACTACGCTTGATAGACTAACACACTACACTCAGTGTAGGTATACTGTATTCGTCTACGAAGATTGAATTTGCCGCCCTCTGAATCTGCCGCGCGGGGCACGGGCCCCGGCTAGCCCCCCCCTAGATCCGAGGCTGACTACATGGTGCTCTTACAGGTCAGGTTGAAAGTCGACGAGCCCCACAAGAGAAAAGCGAAAAAGATCAAGATACCCCGTCGAGCATTATCCGTGGAAATATCAGAACCTAAGCCTATCGTCATGACTGCTGGTGTTAAGCCCAAGCCTATGTAAGCTGTTATCATGTTACTCGCTATTCCCCGCGGTTTCTCCCCCGTTCCTCGGCTCCTAAGGGTCGTAGCGTGATGTGAAATAGCCTATACTATTCCTCATGAATCTGGCTATCATATACAAAAACAATTTTTGGAATCCGACTGGTAGTTTCCGAGTTTAGCGCGTTCAAATTCAAACAATCGTCGAGGTTAGTCAGAATACAGTTATGTTGATTATGTTCTGTGCGCGTTAAGTCCTGATCTATGTGGTTGAAAAACTTGTTCCAGAAAATTAAACCAATGCCTGGTATCTCCTCCTACATTGTACGAGCTTTGTTCTGCAGTAATAGACAAGTTGGACTACCCAGAACCCTTCGAATGGAGTGAGGAACAGGTAGCCGATTGGATGGAACAAGTGGTCGGATTATCGCAATATAGGGTACGGAGACACATTGATATGAGCAGGGACCGAAAACTGCTATAAATTACGGTACCGGTATCGAACAATTTCGGTTACCTTTAAGATTAAGGTTACCGCTAAATGGGTAACCAAGATAAAGGTTACCATTTTAATACCGGTTTTACACACACAAGCGCTACTCGCCCTTTGACTTATGCCGACGGCTCGTGTAAGATAGAGGTAATTTTTATTTCGGTAACCGGTATTTTACCGGTATTTTAAAAATTAAGGTTTCTGCTAAAAATAAATGCAAAAATAATAAAAGTTGTCACCGACATAATACGGGTATTGGTCATACCGGTTTCGGTGCCTAGATATGAAACATGTATTATGGCATGTACAATAAGCGCCAGTAAATATTACACATCGAGCTTTAGGATAATCGGCTAGCTTCGCCTTTATAGAGCGTCAACTCTGTCGCACGAAGCACTAACAGTCCGGTATCTAATAAACAAGTCGGCGACAAAACGTCACATAGGTATGATTGACGGATACGACGCTCTACAAAGCCGAAGCTAGCCGATTATCTTTTTCTGAAACTCTATGTGTAATATTTACTGTCGGGTATTGTAACTCCGTTATCATCACGTCTTGACTTCATGTTTTCAAGATATATTCTAATAAAAATTTTACATTTTATTTACAGGCATGTATACTGGATAACCATATAAATGGTAAAAGACTCCTTCGGTTGGAAGACCCGTCGGTATTGCCAGAAATTAACATCCATGATTTTTTACATATTAAAGTAAGTAAGCATCATATATTTGGTCTAGAATTTTTCAGCTAGGATTATCAATATTATTCTGAAAGTGCGTTGAAGAAGTCTCCAGGAATGATATTTTATATTATGTAGGTACATAACGGTACCCGGCAGTAAATATTACAGTTTGAGAAAGATATAAACGGCTAGCTTCGGCTTTGTAGAGCGTCGTATCCGTCACTACCTATGTGACGTTTTGTCGCCGACTTGTTTATTAGATACCAGACTTTTAGTGCTTCGTACGACAGAGATGACGCTCTATAAAGCCGAAGCTACCCGATATTTCTTTCTAAAGCTCAATGTGTAATATTTACTGCCGCTTACTGTACTTCTACAAAGCTATTTTCTTTCAGAAAATAACAGCAGAGGTCAGAAAAGTGTTTGTTACCAACTCCATATTCTTTACGAGAAGTATTGGTCTACCTTTTCGGAAACCATTTACTCATTGTACTTGGTTTAAATCTAGGACTGGCCCCAGTTGGGGCATACGGGAGAAATGGACCAGGTATTGTTATTAAAAAAAATCTATAGGTACCGGCGTGAATTATGAGCACATATCGCGTATGTACATTTTCGGCCCAATAGACAATTGACAGTTGACAATACGTAATAGAGACTAGTCCAGTAGACGGCGAGCATCGACTGACGAACCAATCGCGTGCAGCCACGGCGCCCCCCGCCTTCTTCGTTCCGCCAAAGAGACCGAAAAATCAGCTAATGCGCAGGTGACGTTTGTGCTCACGACTGGTGCCGGTACAATTGAGTTTCCTGTTAATGTTGAGCCGAACCGTTAAATTCCAAAAGCGATCTGTGGCTACAAAAAGTTTAAAAACCGCTGTTCTAGTCTATTTTACTAGTCTATTACTTATTCAATTTTGTCTAATAATACCGGATGACTTTTTTTACCGTCTGGAAACAGTGGCGGATTTTAAAATTTGACGCCCTGGGCCTATAAGGTTTGCCGCCCCATAAATTAACGGAAATACCGGCTAAGTGCGTGTCGGTCGGACCATGCACAGTTTAGGGTTTTGCAAAAAGCTGAGCGCAAGGGGCGGCGCGAGAGGCGGCTAGGCCCCGGGCCTTGGCCCCCATGGCCCTAGGGTAAATACGCCAGTCTGGAAAATAATACTGTTGAAGATCGATGTAGTCAAATCAACAATTTTTGTTTTAGGAGTGACATACTCCGTTGGATGCAGATTCTATTGCCTAAACCGCTGTACCAAGGCCACTGGGATTTAGTATGGTAACTAGTTTAAACATTCAATCATTTTGGCCTAAAATATCAATCAACCTTGCACGTATAGAAATAAAGTCGAAATTAACAATCTTAACTAGTACTCTGCGAGTGCATCATAGAAGGTGAGCCGTTGGCGAGCCACTAGCTGATATCTTGATATTATAAAATGTATTTTAGAACACACGACTTAAAGTCTAGTTATATTGTATTGTAATATGTATTTTCTATGGGCCTTGATGCCTGAATTAAATAAATAAAAAAAAATAAAGCACTAATTTAAATGACAAGTTATGTGCTGTGCCGGGGCGGCACAGTAATAATGAATGATGACCTTGGTAGGGCACAGCAGGATATCTTGCTCAAATCTAGAGCAGCCATACTGGGGAAGTACTTCCACCTTATAGAACACCACAGCCAAATAACGCTACTGTTCGGTAGTGCTGTGTTCCTGTGGTGAGTAAGGTCGCCAGAGCTCCTGAGAATGCGCTGTATTGACAGCGGGAGACCTGCTTGTCCCCTAAAGGGTAACTGCTTACCTTAATATAGTAAAGCTTAAGAGTTTGTTTAAACGCACTAATCTCTGGAACTACCAGTCGGATTCGAAAAAATCTTTTTGTATATGATAGCCATATTCATGAGGAATAATATAGGTTATTTAACATCACGCTACGACCCTTAGGAGTCGAGCAACGGGGGTGAAAAAGCGGGGCATAGCTACAACAAAATTAACCTACTACTTTGACATTAATTTTCAGGTACCAGAAACCAGACTATCCAAAAGTGGTTTTCGCAAGGATAGCTAAACCAGATTCAGGTGTTCATATACCGCGCTATGAGCCACCAGAAGAATTCTGCAATGAGTATCAGGTATAACTAGCGGCAGCAGTTATGAGCACAAACGTCATCTGCACATTGGCTGATTTTTCGGTCTCTTGAAGAAGACGGGGGGCGCCGAGGCTGCACGCGATTAGTTCGTCAGTCGATGCTTGTCGTCTAATTAGACCATTCTATATTACGTATTGTCAACTGTCTATTGTCCATTGGGCCGAAAATGTACATGCGCGATCTGTGCTCATAATTCACAGCGCGACCTATACCTATATGACGTTTTTTCGCTGACTTGTTTATTAGATACCGGCCCGTTAGTGCTTCGTGCGGCAGAGATGACGCTTTATAAAGCCGAAGCTAGCCGATTATGTTTCTAAAGCTAGAAGTGTAATATTTACTGCCGCGTAGGTACTGTACTTCATCACCCATAGATTTAGAGAGGTTCTATCGGCTCTTTGTGTGACTTTTTGCGAAAGTGACATTGTGCGTAAGTGACCACATTTATTACGATGTCATTTTGCGAAAGTGACTTTCTGCGTCATGGCTCACGACCCTTTGATATTGCTGCAAAAATCAATTTTTCTAACAATTTCAGACGCCCAGAAAATTCAGACTCCAAGCTAACATACCCGAGGAAGCCCAGTTAATTTGGATGGAGCACCGACCAGGCTCGCCATCCAGAAAAGAGCCGAAACCAAGGGAGAAAGTCAAAAAAGAAGTCAAAAAGATCAAACGATCTAAGGAGGCTCGACTGATGCCTAAGAAGATCAGTTTGACGGGACTAGCTGGGAAGGACCTGATTCTAGCAAGAAGGAAAATGCCGACGCCAAAATTTTTGAGGAATTAATTTATCTTTTATTGCGTTTCAAATAAGAGTTAGAACTATGTTGACTACCCTGTCTGACAATGGTACTGATTCTGTGGTACATCGCACTAAACCAGGGGTCGGCAACCTTTAGAGATGGAAGAGCCAAATGTAACAATTAACAAAATTTATTAGTTATTAAAGAGCCAGTTAAAATTGTCGTTTCAATATTGTAGTATTTGCTTAAACTTATACAGGGTGGCAGGTTAAACAGTGGAAATATTTTAAGGGGTCATTGTACTCATAATTATGAACAACTTTTACTATGGGACTAACCCAGAAATCGCGAAAAAAAAATCAGCTGTTCCATACATTTTGTTATGTGAACATAAATGTATGGAACAGCTGAATTTTTTTTGGCGATTTCAGCGTTGGTCCCATAGTAAAAGTTGTTCATAATGCTGAGTACAATGACCCCTTAAAATATTTCCACTGTTTAACCTGCCACCTTGTATATTTATTCATATACAAACACCATCATGGATCGCTTGTACGATTTTTAAGGGTTTTGATAATAAAATTATATTTGTTGCATATGGAAGTAGAGAGCCGCAACTTTACATCGATATCAGCATTTTTTCATTTACCCACTAGATAAGGACAATCCGAAGCCTGAAACAGGCCCTAAGGACCTTTTTATTGTCATGCGTGTTTGCGCCCGCGTGCAGGCCAGGCATGCATGCTCCTTGCGGGCCGCAATTTTTTTTTTTTTTTTTGACAGGGCCTCTCGCAGTTGGCTTCTAACAGCCGTCACTGCTTAACGCGGACTTCTGGTAAGGACTTACAAATGCCTCCAGCCAGGCTTAAAACTAAGGTAAACTACAAACTAAGCGACTACGCCCTAAGCCAAGGTCCGTACCCCAGTAGGGGGTCCCCTACTGGGGTACGGACCTCGGCTTAGGGCGTCGCTGGGGGGAGGACAACTAGAGGGAGGGGCTACTAGCTGGAACGGATTAATATGATTTAGGGACATATTTAAATCTACAGGCTCAGCGCGGGCTGGCTCGAGCAAGGGTCGGTTAGGGGACTGAGTCATACTCGGCGGCGGACTCGGGTCATGATGGGTTGCGGGCCGCACGCTGAGCAGATTATTTTGTACCTATGTGCCGCGTGCGTGTGGCGACAATCAAATGACATGACAATCAAAACATTTATGATACGATAGGTGCGCGCAGCACGCATGCGTGCCTGGCTCGCACGCGGGCGCAAACACGCATGACAATAAAAAGGCCCTTAAAGTTATAACTCACTTGTATAGCTATAATGACGGTGTCGTTTTGTACTGGTCCGAAGATATCCTCGTTGTAAATCATTTGCGCGTCATTGTTCCGTTTGATCGCCCTCTTGATCTCTGTTATGTTCTTAACTGCTATGCGCTCTGTGGAATTCGCTGAAACGAGAGTAATTTATTATTATTAAATATTTAAAAGATTTTTGTTTCGTATTTCATAATATTTAATATGAGATACAAACTTATATTTGCGGTTGTAATACCGGTATTTATCATTAGGTTACTTGACTATCGGTATAAAGTTTTATCGGTATAAAGTTATACCAGTATACCGGTACTCAAGTAGCCTCAGCGATAAATACCGGCTTAAACCGATATGATACAGGTATTTTCGCAACCCGTTTCAAACTCTGCTCATACATGAGTAAGTGATTAATAATACCGGTATCGCAAAAATACCGATACCTATAAACCTTCATGATACAGGTATTTTCGCAATCGCTGTTTAGCACCAATGAGTAGGTGGATTAACGAATACGCGCGCAAATGCTTTAATTATTAAAAAGTAATTTAAACTAACCTGTTGAATTCCTAGGATGTACCGTCAAGTACTTGTGTAACTCAGGCGGCACCAGCGCTAGTACCTGCTCCGATGTGTCGTTAGCATTCATCAGCTCTTCTGAAATCAATCGTATTCGTTTGAGCAAAGAGTTCAAATTAGAATGTACTGTTGCTAGCTGTTGTAGCTTTTTGAAAGATAGAAATGTCTGTAAGTGGAGAAAGCAACCTTGTTAGTATAGGAATAGAGATCAAATTATAATACAGTACCGTAAATGACGGACAATTAGTAGATGGGCTCGTGGCTAAATGATAGCCGCGCTGATCGATCGATCTGCGAGGTTAAGCTGCGCTTGCCGCGGTCAGTCCTTGGATGGGTGACCGTTCTTAACACATCGAGACCCCTCCGTGCCTCGGAGAGCACGTTAAGCAGTCGGTCCCGGTGGTCATAGGAATATCTTTGACAGTCGTTACGGGTAGTCAGGAGCCCAAAAGTCTGACAACTGGTCTAACATTCAAATACCGGTATTCCCCCATTAATTGGGTTGTGGAGGTCATATGGCAGTCGCTCCATGTAAAATATCGATATTCAGCCGCAACCAGTTAGACTGGAAGCCGACCCCAATCATGTTTGGGAAAAGGCTAGGCGGATGATGATGACCGTAAATGACGGACAACGCACAACCTAAAGGCCTAAACTAGTGAAGCTAGTGATTTGAAAGGACAATGCCAACCAATGTATAGCGACGGATTTTCTATACAAAATCTGTCGAATCTCAATTTAAACTATAATAAAAAACATCGGACAAGTGCGAGTACGACTCGCGCTCTAACGGTTCCGAAATATGCAATAACACCATCTATGCCGCTATTACATCATAGCAGATATATCATATTTTGATCATAGATGGCGCTACTACATACTTCTAATGGCGCCATCTATGAGCAGATGGCTCTACTAATAGTCCGGTGGCAGACGGACAACAAAGTGATCCTATAAGGGTTCCGTTTTTCCTTTTAAGGTACGGAACCCTAAAAAATCAACCTCCTAATTACAACCAGCCAAAAACAAATCTCATGTTTCATTATTCTCTCAACAGATGGCGTTACTAGTGCTTCAACAATGTGAAGAATTACCATTACCACGGGGTCTCATCAGGAACAAAGGAACATTTGTTGAAATAACTGTTATTAGATAGCGTTATATGTATCGATTTGTTATTGAAATTTGTGTAAAATTGAGAACATAAAAAAATACATCATGAAATTTGTTCAAATTTTGAAAAATCCCGCCTGAAAGATAGCCCGCGCCAAATCGGTCACATTTCTTTGTATGAGATGAGGCATCTGTACGTATAGTATTATACAGTGTGGCAGGTTAAACAGTGGAATTATTTTAAGAGGTCGTTGTACTCATCATTGTGAACAACTTTTACTATGGTACCAACCCTAAAATCGCGAAAAACAAATCAGCTGTTCCATACATTTTGTTGAGTTATGTGAACATAAATGTATGGAACAGCTGATTTTTTTTTCGCGATTTCAGGGTTAGTCCCATAGTAAAAGTTGTTCATAATTATGAGTACAATGACCCCTTAAAATATTTCCACTGTTTAACCTGCCACCCTGTATTATCTGTGCCATTACTATAAATGTCGTGCATTATGTCATCTGTGGGAACTATGTCAAGTACTCCAAAATAACGTAAACTTGGATTGTCGCCAGATGTGTTAATTGGTTGCGTTATTAATTTCATAATTTGAGATTTTCTGATGTAATGAGCAATCTTCATTTTGTTCTCGAGTAGACTTTTCTTTATTTTATCCTACTAATATTATAAATCCGAAAGTTTGTGCGTGAGTGTGTGTGTGTGTGTGGGTGTGTGTGTGTATGTTTGTTACTTCTTCATGTTGAAACGGATAGACGGATTTGGATGAAATTTGGCACATAGATAGATTATAGTCTGGAATAACACATAGGCTACCTTTCATCCCGAAAAACGCGAGCGAAGCCGCGGGCGGAAGCTAGTTCATAATATAGGCTTGCGTTTGACCGAAGCCCGGATCCTATTTCGTTCAGGGGGAGAGGGGTGGGGGGGGGGCAATGATACAGAATTTCGTTCAGGAAGGGGGTGGTAGCATTTTTGTGTGATTTTACCTGTCTGCCAGATCGGTCGATCGGCGCGGCTGTCATTTAGCCACGAGACCCTCATTAAAACCAACATATCTATGAAAATAAAAACTATATCCCCTCCCCCGAGAATCACCACCGTGGCTAATACAGGGTAAAATTAAAACCAGTGCGGATATTTTAGGGGGTGAAAGTGCTCATGAATATGACCAACTTTTATTATTGGACCGACACTGAAATATGAAAAAAAAATCAGCTGTTCCATACATTTTGATCGTGTTGTAGTGCATTTTTGTAGGGAACAGCTGATTTTATTTTTAATATTTCAGTGTCGGTCCCATAATAAAAGTTGATCATATTCATGAGTACTTTCACCTACTAAAATATCCGCACTGGTTTTAATTTTACCCTGTATTAAACCCTCCTGTGCCCTTCTCACGCGTAGCACATTCTACATTTAGTTTATGTAATAGCTGTTTACATAAACTACAAATAGATGGCGCTATTTCCCAATTATTATGGCAGCCCAAACAAATTATTTATCTTAATACACACAGAGACACATGTACAATTACCATGAAAAAATAAGAATCAAGAAAATATAGAGTAATTTACATATTTGTGAATTATCTAGGACTCTTGTATCAGCATGGATTTAGAGACATAAAATAGCATATTTAGCATTATCGGCGGCAACCCTGAAATAGCAACAGTTTTATAAAAAATATTTACAAGATAGTACAAGAGGTAGTATATTTTGGTGGACGGCGTATTACAAAACTAGATTTTTAATAAAGACGATTGTTTACATAAAATAATAAAAATCCGTACATAAAAATATCATGTCTTTTCCCCATTCTTTTGGGACTAGCTTCTAGTGTAGCCAAATACGTTCAAATATTGAGTAGAAAATCATTTAAAACAAATGTTGATGCAATTATGTACATTTTGTGACATATACCTAAATGATGTAAAAAAATATGAAAAATACAAAGAACATTAAATAAACGAAAAATAATCTTAAAAATATAATATAATTATGTACAAACATATAGCAGTACAACGTTTAGCATATATTTTACCATTTATTTAGCGACAAAAAACGTAGACAAATATAACAGAAAATAAATAAAAAAAAGACACGTGTGTTCAAGTTTGATAGTGTCACTTGTCACATATAATTTAAAGAAAATATACGAAGAGACAAAACACAAATAATATCAAAAGAATAAAAAAACCTTGATATGGCATTAGTAGCATTGAGTCCGATATTGTGTTAGTATCGGAATCGTTATCTGAAATTGTTAAATAATGCTTAGAATATATAAATAATAATATAGAACCTTTGTTATACAAGACTAGCTGTTCCCCGCGGTATCACCCATGTTGCTCGGCTCCTAAAGATCGTAGCGTAATGGTAAATAGCCTATACTATTCCTTATGAATCTGGCTATTATATACAAAAAGATTTTTTCTAATCCGACTGATAGTTCCAGAGATTAGCGCGTTCAAACAAACTCTTCAGCTTTATAATATTAGTATAGATGCGTGAATGGGCCTAATAAATACGTGTAATATAATATTATTATGTCGAAATGGACTCCGCAACAAAAAAGACCGAGAGGAAGACCCAGGAAGCGTTGGAAGGATTGTGTCGAGGAAGATCTGAGGAGTATAGGCAGGAAAACATCTTGGCAAAGGGAGGCCAGAGACAGAGCGAAATGGAAGAAAATCGTTGAGGAGGCCAAGACCCACAAAGGGTTGTAGCGCCAAAGGAAGTTAGTAAGTATAATATTATTATGAGGGATGATTTGGTAGGAAATTTTGAGATTCCAAACAAAAAATTGCACATCATCATTGAAATTTTCAGAAATTTACGATTCATAGAATGGTAAGTCATCCTGTATAAATGCCAAGAATTGAAACGTGATTTTTTTATTCTAAGCATAAACTAAATTCAATCAACGTTTATAAAACACACAAAAAACCAAAAACAAGTAACTAAAGGAAAAGTAACAAAATCTAAATAAGTAAATTGATATAAAGAATGTAAAAATGCAAATAAAGGTTTGTGCAGAAATAGTTTAAAAAAAAATCAGAAAATTGAACATGAAATTAAAAACATGACAGTTTGAAAATTGTTCCCAAAGAAGTATTTAAAGTAAGGCCAAGATTACATACGAAAAAAATATTTTAAAAACCTGGTATTTTGTTCTTATTAACTTTTATTAACAGGCCTTGCAATTTTATACCATAATCATTATCTGAAATAATAAAAAAAAACTATAAAAACAAAGGAAAATTTCCTATTTAATCTTCTAAAATTCTAAGAAAAAAAACGATGAGTCGCAGAAAGCCTACTTCGTAAATTGGCAATTTTGCAAATTATGCCATTTAAGAATCGTTCATTTTGAAACTTAGGAAATCGGCAGCCATTTTGCAGAGTTGCAGAACAGACTTTTAATTAAAAAAAATATTTTTAATTTAAAACGACTATACAAATATTTCGCCGCATCAATTAGCCGCCCTGTGCTCCTTCCTGTATTAAAAGTGTCTTAATAAAAAAAATTATAAAAAAAAAACATCGTACCTCCATCTCTATACAAGCCCCCGCTAGACGCCGAGAGCATAATCTGTAGCCACAGACAAAAAAGTCCGAGAATAACGACAACTCTAGCAACCGACGCATATTTTAAGCGTGGCATCTCGTTTAGCACTCAAAAGATGGCGCTACTTGCATCTTACGTAGTCCGCCCATCGGCCGCTAGATGGCGCTGTTCCATAATTTTGTTCAGGTCATAGTGTTTGTTGGTTGTTCTGTGAAAAAAGAGAAAAAAAATACGTTAAAAAAACCTGTATAATTAGTTTATACCCATTTACGGAAAAATAGTCGCGAAAAAAGCAGGTGAACTAATTTGACAGGACTAAATAATATCACCCTATCCTCATCTGATATTTTTTGTGAAAAAGATACCTAGTAAGACTAAATTAGTTTAGCTTGCCATCTACATATAGATGGCGCTATTTGCCAATAAAAAAAAATAATGGTGCCATCTGTATGTAGTTTATGCAAACAGCTATTACATAAACTACATATAGATGTATAATAAAGAAATAATAGCGCCATCTACATGTGTGTATAATACAGACTCTCTAACACATGGCTATATTATCGGTCGATAATATCGCATGCGTTTTGCGACATCGGTATTCGTTTATAGTAGGTACATTTTGTATGATCGATTCTTAGTACAAAATGAACTAAGAAGCGATAATAATGTCTATATAAATATAAATAATGGTTTTCGCGATTATTACACATTATAATAAAAACAAGTTTAAAGTGTAAGCGATTTAATCCATTTAAACTTGTTTTATATTATAATAAGAAGCGATAATACAAAATGTACAAACAAAATACTTAGGAATATCGCAGGACGCAATAACACAAGCGTTCTACTTCAATTGCATCGTTATTACCGCAGCAGTGTGTAAGATCGCGACCTAAAGTCCTAATACAAAATGTACTAAACACAAATAACGCATGCGATTTTATCGACCGATATTATCGCTCGTGTGTGGTAGCCTTTAAATTCTAATAGGTAGGTACAAAAGGGTTATGATATTTTTTAATTAAAAAATAAAGTGGCCATGAGCGAAATTAATGAGAAAGGGCAGTAGTTAAGTTTTAAAAGGGTCACTTTCAAATGGGTTAATGTCACGCACGGATTGGATATGTCACTAAAAACACATTACCCTCCTTTGCGTCGCGCAGTCGGGTAAAAACCGGACAAGTGCGAGTACGGACTCGCGCCCTGAGGGTTCCGAAATGCTTCCACGTGGTAAGCGTCTTGACCTCAGATCATAGAAACAAGGAGATATGCCATCATAGCAAATTAGTACGGGAACAACTGTCGCCACTTTTAGTACATTTTTCAACACAATTACAAGCGCCCCTCGTGAATATCCCACGTGATCTCCCACGCATTAAACATTGCACACACCCTCAATCTAACACTGTTCATCGTTACTCAACACTAGCACTAAACTAAAACACTGTATTTATATCATCGATCGTGTTCGGTTCGTCGCCAGCGTGTACATTTTATATACGGTCAATGTGACCGTATCAAAGCGTCAATTTTAGTAGCGCCTTGGCACATCTCCCTTGTTTCTATGATCTGAGGTCTTGACATACGGACAAACAGACAATAAAATGATCCTTTATGGGTTCAATTTTTCTTTTGAGGTACGGAAGCCTAACCCGAGGGCCACGAAATGCGACGCTCCAAGCGAATTCCTCTTGTGCTGCAAGCGTCAGCGTCGAGCGTCAAAAACAAATGTATGTCTAAGCTTGCTTGCAGCGCTACTTCGTGGCCTTGTAGTTAACAAGGCCACGAAGTAGCGCTGCAAGCAGCAGCGATATTCGGTACATTTGTTTTTGACACTTGCAGCACAAGGCTAATTTGCATGGAGCGTTGCATTTCGTGGCCAAGGGATAAAAGCGTAAAGTCACATTACTACGATAATTTTTACTTTCAATCCCATTCTTTATGCGCAGTTTTTTTTAGTTGCTCAGTGGAGAATGGGCTAGGTACTGATCCAGCTATCTTGATCTCACTCAGGACCAATTTGACAAGCTTGAGCGACTTCAAAACCTTTGTATCAGATTTATATTTGGCTTGCGCAAATATGATCATGTTTCTGAATTTCGTACAAAGCTCAAATGGCTTCCCATCCGCCTTCGCCGGAATGCCCATATTCTTTCTCTACTATATAATGTGCTTTTTAATCCTTCCACTCTCTCTTATCTTAAAGAACGCTTTGAGTTCCTTTGTGACACACACTCTAAGTCCTTGAGGTCATCAGAAAATTTAAAAATACAAATCCGTTTCCACCTCTTTCTTTGATAAATCTTTCACTATACAAGCAGCTCGTTTGTGGAATGCATTACCACTAAAAGTGAGGCGCGCTCAATCAATAGCCGTTTTTAAAAAATTGGTAAAGGAGCATTATCTTTCGCTCTAATTTTGCCACTTTCTTCTATCTCGTTTGTACTTGATATATATTAGTATATATTTATAATAAATTTGCGTTTATTGTATAGTATGTATTAGTATTATTATGTCTAAGTAATATGTATGTACACCTAGACTGCCCAATACCTTCTCCTATACGTCAGTCCATCCAAAGGTTGTCTGGAAGAGACCGCCTTGTGCGATAAGACCGCCCATTGTACATTTTAAATAAGTAAGCCTGTTCTGTATTATGATACTTATGGTGTACAATAAAGAGTATATAAATAAATAAATAAATAAATTAGGCTTTCATCTACGGGTGTAAGAAGCTGAATTGGCAAATGGCCAATCCCTGAACTCAGCAATGACCTTCGCCAATTACCACTGCAGTATTTGAAAGGTCATATTTACGTATATACTTTATTTGCCAAACTTCTTGGCAGTATATGACTAGGTATAAATGAGACAAAGTTGTAGTATAGTCTGGTTATAATTATCCAAATTTTAATTATTAAAAATTTATTGACCTTGCTGAATTGCGTCAATATCCATCTGTAATTTTGCTAGCTGGGCTAAAATGCATGCTGTATTGTTGTCGTTTGAAGTGTCGTTGCTAACAGCTGATATTTCGGTTACTTTTGAATTCATTATTATTTTGTCTGCAATTTGGCTCAGTTTGTCAATTTCCATGTCTTCCGTAACTGCTAGAACCGTAGTAACTGATGTTGGTAAAAGCCTGAACCATAGTAGTTTAATTGTTTCGTCACTGATTTTTCCTCTCCCGAGGACTCGCATTTGACGTAATAACTGCGAAGGTTTTTGATCACCGAGTTCTGTCTCTGATATTAATTTTTGAAACTGTCGCTGTTCTGTTTCTTCGTAACAATCAATTAAACGTTCCTTGATGTTTTTATATTTATCTGTAGTCGGTGGTGAAGTGATTAGGTCACTAACTTGTAGTATTTCTTCCTTGGATAATTTTGCTATTACTGTACAGTATTTGTATTCGTCTCCTTGCTTCTGTGGTGCTAATATGGCTTCTAGTTGGGTGAACCATAATCTTGGTTGATCTTTCCAAAATTCCGGAATGCGAGATAAAACCGAGGTGCCAGCAGCTACTTCAAGTGTTCCTTGCTGATTTATGTTCGCCTTGCATGGTGATTGTGCCATGTTTCTTGCTGCGTATTCGTTCGTCGGGGTCACCAATTTGCCAAACTTCTTGGCAGTATATGACTAGGTATAAATGAGACAAAGTTGTAGTATAGTCTGGTTATAATTATCCAAAGGTGCATCTTATATACTAACGACTACGTGTTGATCACGGATAGTAGAAACATTTAATAGATATTGAACGTGCGATAAAGATCATAAGATTGCGATGTAGATTGTAGATACAGCACAAAGATATTGTACTGTAACACTTTACATAACACCTAACCTTTTCGTGTCATGGTGCCCAAGTTCCCGAGCTCGCTTTGCTCGCTCTTGGACCCTAGTGAGGTGTGTCATTATGAAATGACTAGTTTTGACTGTTTTTTGCAGTCATAACTAATTTTTAGGGTTCCGTACCTCAAAAAGAAAAACGGAGCCCTTATAGGTTCACTTTGTTGTCCGTCTGTCACGACCATGAGTGGAGCCATCTGCTCATAGATGGCGCCACTAGAAGTATGCAATTGCGCCATCTGTGATCAAGATATGATATATCTACTATGATGCAATAGCTCCATAGATGGCGCTGTTGCATATATCGGAACCCAGTTGTTCAAAAAATGCTAAGTTCCTGTGGGTCACGCGGACGAAGTCACGGGGAAAGTGCTAGTAGGTATATTACATTCACAAAAAATGCAACGTTTTCACTGCTAAGATAACCAAATAGTGGAATTTCCGTGCACTATATTATCATAATTGCATTACTTTACGATATCTTTGTCTCAAGAGCTTATTGCAAACCGACATGCTTATCAATGCGCGTTAAGGCGGCGCTGCTTGCTAAGGGAACCTGTCAAACATCTGTCAAATCCAGTACATTTTTGTTTAGTTCACTATTTCGCCACCCGCACGGATTAGTTTGTATATAACTATGCTATCTTGTGTTGCATTTCATATCTAATCGTTGCTGATTAATGTTTTGTTAATTGTATGCCAAACACATATAACATATTACCAAGGACGTAGCCAGAATATTTTTTTAGGGGGGATAGTCAAGGAAACCTTAAATAGAGCAAAGAAAGGTGTACGAGATGATCCCCTTAGGGCAGTGGTTCTTAAACTTTTTTTAGGCACGGACCACTTTTAGAATTATAAAAATTCCACGGACCTTCGTCTAAAAAAGTTTTAGGAAAAAAAGCGAGCGGTAACAAACGGTGCGTGCATAGTTTTGTTACTACGAGTAGGTAAATATGTTAAAAGTGAATTAAGTGGTTGTGGACCCCTGGCAGTCATGTCCCTCAAGGGGTCGTAGGCCCAGTTTTAGAAACCCTGCCTTAGGGAGATCGTGGTGATCAAGACTCGTTTGCTTCTATGAGAGGCCTTCGCCCCCTGACTAATATCCCAAAGACGAGCCATACAAAATATTCAGTGCGGCAATCGAAGCCGTGACAGGGCGGTATTTGAGCACTTATCTCTTGCGCCAATCAGGTCGCGGTACTCGAATGCTTGGCTCAACGCCACTGTCGTCTTTCATGGACTCATCAATGAGTGCTTCTGAACATTTAGGCTTACGAAGGGTGAGGGGAAATACAAAAAAATAGTGACAAAATCACACTAATATTATAAAGCTGACGTTTGTTTGTTTGAACGCGCTAATCTCTGGAACTTCCAGTCGGATTCGAAATATTCTTTTTGTATATGATAGCCAGATTCATGAGGAATAGTATGGGCTATTTATCATCACGCTACGACCATTAGAAGCCGAGCACTGGGGGTGAAACCGCAGAGAATTAGCGTAGCTAGTCTATATTAAAATGCGAAAGTTTGGATGGATGTTTGTTAGGGATCCGTACCAAAATGGTAAAAAACCCAGTCGCACCATAAGGGTTCCTTTTTTACCATTTTGGTACGGAAACCTAAAAATGCTTCAGCTTTATTATATTAGTATAGACTAATCCTACTAATATTATAAACATGAAAGTTTGTGAGGATGTATGGATGGATGTATGGATGTTTGTTACTCTTTCACGCAAAAACTACTGAACGGATTTTGATGAAACTTTACAGTAATATAGCTTAATACATCAGAATAACACATAGGCTACTTTTTATACCAAAAAACGCGAGCGAAGCCGCGGGTGGAAGCTAGTACATAATAAAGTTTGTACGGAACCTGAAGGGCGCGAGTCCTACTCGCACTTGTCCGTTTTTTTTAGGATTCCGTATTCCGTATACCTCTCACCTCTGCCTACCTCTTCGGGGAATACAGAGGCAATGTTATGGCACATTTAAATAAAATAAACATGCGCTTTGAAAAACTAGTAATTAACTCGTGTTAATTAAAACCAGTTAATTAAAATTACAAATTAGTTAGGTACAGACTGCGATAATATCGCATGATCGTTATTGCGATATTATTGTTTTTAACCGACTTCAAAAAAGGAGGGTCTGTATTCGTCCCGTATGTATGTATGTATGTATGTATGTTTGTATGTGCGCGATTTTCTCAAAAACTACTGATTCGATTTGGATGGGGTTTTCACTAACGTAATCTACATACTTTCAGGAAGGTTTTAGTATATAATACATTATGTAATCATTCCTATGTACAAAGTTATATGCATAAATGTAAAGAAAAGCAAACAAAAACCAAAGCCACCGACTTCCGAAACCAAAATTATTATTTTCTTTGTAGTGGATTTTTGAAGTCGATTATTTAGTACCGTATATTTTGTTTCAGCATGCGAATTGCGATCTTACATACTGTTGCGATAATAACGACGCGATACAAGTAGAACAGTCGGGCGAGGCCCGGTAGCTCAGTTGGACAGAGCACGCCACGGAACGGCAGAGGTCGCGGGTTCAAATCCCGCTCGGGTCATATGATTTTTGAGAATCACTTATATATTTAATAACTTAATAGAAGCATGGCTTTGACATGTTTCAAATTCACAAAAACAAATATACATTAACTTTTATAATGAGTTAAAGTGAAAGTATGTTTTCTTTAACGCATCATGGTCCATTGCGTTCTTATACAACTAAGTGACGCAACAGATGCGTATACGCAATGACAGTCGGTCGAGCTATGTTCATCATATTGTTCATCTATAAGCTGAAGAGTGTGTTTGTTTGTCTAAACGTGCAAATTTTTGGAACTACCAGTCGGATTTGAAAAAATCTTTTTGAATAATGATAGTCCGATTCAGGAAGATTATAGGCCATGGATCGGCAACCTTTTGAGACGGAAAAGCCAAAAGTTACTATTTACAAAATTGTCTAGTTAGGGTTCCGTACCAAAATGGTAAAAAAGGAACCCTGGTGCGACTTCGTCTGTCGTCTGTCATAGCTGCTTATTTTAGCAACTACTAATGCTATCGACATGAAATTGGAACAGTTACAAAAAATTTTATATGTCCAAAAGTGATACGGAACCCTTGGTGCGCGAGTACGACTCGCACTTGGCCGGTTTTTTTTAAAGAGCCTTGATTACGGGGTGTAAGTGACAGCGTATCGAAAACTGTAACCATGGGTTCAAAATTAAATAAAATAAAAAAAAAAAAATTATATTCAGCTCTGAAACTTAATTTTATCAATTTAATAAGGAATACGCCAAATAAAGCTTCCTGCGAGACAGACCTAGCCTAGTGTAGGAAGTCTTTGTAAATGTATTCAATATGTACATTCTTAAGAAATGTCAATATTTTAGTACTTTTAGTTATTACTTTACTGAAATTCTTTGTTTTTCTTTTAATAAATTTTATTCTTATTCTTCTTACTTTAACACTTAAATCTACAAAAAAAAAACATAGAACGTTAAGACCGAAACAGAGTGACAGGCAGGGGCGCCAAACAGAGTTCAAGAGAACTCGTATGAGAAACGTACTAGGTATACATTTTTTTTTTAATTGCTTGCGATTGACCCCCTTTTCGCCTGATGTTAAGCGATGATGCGGTCTACCATGGAGCACGCTTGCCTAGAAGAAATCGATTCACATTTAACTCATAATGACGAAACGTGGGTGTAGATATTACACACCTCTGCCCACCTCTGCTTAGCCCTTCGCATACAAGCGTGATGTAACCTTGTAGTTAGAGACACAACAACGTAATTTCTCACGATAACGTGACATAATTTACAACTTAATGACATTAGGAACAAGCGATCATAGAAACAAGGGAGATGTGCCACGGCGCTATTCAGCTTGACGATTTGTTATGGTCACATTGACGGTAATTAAAACGTACACGCTGGCGACGAACCGAACACGATCGATGGCATAAATACAGTGTTTTAGTTTAGTGCTAGTGTTGAGTGACGATTAACAGTGTTAGATTGAGGGTGTGCGGAATTTTTAATGTGTGGGAGATCTTTTTATTCACAAGGAGCGCTTGTAATTGTGTCGCAAACTGTTCTAAAAGTGGCGACAGTTGTTCCCGTACTAATTTGCTGTGATGGCATATCTCCTTGTTTCTATGATCTGAGGGACGTACATTGTGATATTCTAAGTAATACAAATTGCTGCTCACGTGACATTGCGACCTTCATTTTTATTGCATATTACTGAAACTGCAAACACTGTTGGCACAATAATTATTTATTAGTAAAACTTGATAATAACAAAAGAAGAGCTGTAAACATATACATTATGTATTTAAGAGATTTTAAAAACCAACTGACGATTATTCTTCCCAATGAACAAGAAAGTTTTAATTCACTTGATTATGCTTATATTTGATAAATAATTGTCGTAAAAATGATTTTTTTTTATTGTAATAATGAAAAAAATAAAATAAAAAAGGGTACGTAAGTATTATGCGGATTATGAAAAATATATGAGTATATTTTTCATAATCCGCTTATCACTTAATGCAAAAAAGGTTGAGAATACCTGCCGTGCTAACATGCGCGCCGCGACAAAATTTTGTCGACGCTTTTATCGTGCATTTGTCTCGTATTTGCGCGAGAAAGAGCGAGACAAAACGGTCGACAAATTTTTGTCGCGGCGCGCATGTTAGCCCAGCTGCTATCTATAGAACAAATTTTCTCTTTGTTTACAAACCACCGCGCTAATTGGTCGAGCGAGCTTCCAGTTTCATAATGATTATTTATCCTATGTCAAAGTTGTCATTGGTTGATCGATATCACAACCCACCGTTTCTCTACACAAGTTGTACCTACATACGTTGCTCAACCGACTCTGTATGGATTGTAAAACTGTGCCATTACCGTCAAGTGGGCTGCTTGATCGTTTAGCATAATCGGCCTATAATGTTCCCACTGCTGGGACACAGGCCTCCTCTCTGTGAGAGGGAGTGGGCCGTAGTCCACCACGCGGGCCCAGTGCGGGTTGGTGGACGTCACATGTCTTCGAATTTTTGGTTCTAGGACATGCCGGTTTCCTCACGATGTTTTCCTTCACCGTTAAAGCAAGTGATAATTAATTTCTAATACGCACATGACTTCGAAAACTCAGCGGTACGTGCCTCGGGATCGAACTCGAACCATTCGCCGTGGGAGGCACATGGTTAAACCACTAGGCTATCACTGCTCTTGCTCTTCGCTTGATCGTTTGCTACTTCATAAATACTAAATACCTACTAATATTATAAAGCTGAAGAGTTTGTTTGTTTGCACGCGCTCATCTCTGGAACTACCAGTCGGATTTGAAAAAATATTTTGTACTAGCTTCCGCCCGCGGCTTCGCTCGCATTTTTGGGATAAAAAGTAGCCTATGTGTTATTCTGATGTATAAGCTATATTACTGTAAAGTTTCATCAAAATCCGTTCAGTTGTTTTTGCGTGAAAGAGTAACAAACATCCATACATACATACATCCATCCTCACAAACTTTCACATTTATAATATTAGTAGCAAGTAGGATAGGATATGATAGCCAGATTCATGAGGAATTGTATAGGCTATTTAACATCACGCTACGACCCTTAGGAGCCGAGCAACGGGGGTGAAACCGCGGGGAACAGCTAGTACAAAATATTTTCAATCGGACAGCTGAAATACTTCTTGCGACGGAACCCTACAGTGTGGGTTTTTTTTTTCCTTTTTTAGTCCATAAGTATTTGCACTGGACTAGTATATCCAAATAAATAATGATTACCATCAAAATGATCTCATACATCCCTCGTATGAGCTGACGCATCTAATAACGATATAAGTACTGTAATGTGATACAAATAACGCTTAAATATGTAGGGTCACCACGCGTGAAGAACAAATATCGAGACAGGAGACAAGCGATAAAAAAATTGTTGCAAACTTTTCAGTGTAATATGTTGCCAACAGTCATGCGGCCCATCTGCACGCGTAGCGTGAACACAATAGAAACGGGTTTTGTCGACGAAAGAATAGACAAAATGACAGATTGTAAAAAGATTTCTACCGTTTTATGCATACAATGAAGAGAAGAAATGTAGATCTACATTTCTTCTCTTCTTCTTCAGTAGACAAAACTCTGATAAAAGCCAAGCATAGCCGCGAGCTCGGGCAGAAGAGATAACGAGTTGGATAGAAAGAACGTTGTCTATTCTTTGGTAGAATAGAGACAAAATTGGTAATGCTAAACGCAGTGGGAACTATAAGCTGATCATGTTGCAATGCAAAAAAAAAACTGAATATCGGGACGTGTCCGATAAAGTATGAATGCATGGTAGTCCCAAGCAAAGGTGAATCATTTTAACAGAATGTAGGCATACGTTATACCGTGTGAATTTGAGCATTTGTTTAAATTCCATTGTGTCAATCACCCCGTAATAAAACACTCGTTACTGTAACGACTATAATCAGTATAGAATTTTCCGATACACTGGGTAGAAAATCGATATAAAAAAGCTGAAGAGTTTGTTTGTTTGAACACGCTAATCTCTGGAACTACTAGTCGGATTTTCAAAATTCTTTTTGCATTTGATAGTCCAATTCTTGAGGAAGGTTGTGGGGTATTTAACATCACGCTACGACACTTAGGAACCGAGCAAAAAGAAAAATAGTCAGAAAGAATGATATGCGAAAAATTATTAGTGCAGGCGGGTAAAAAAACCATTTTTTTATTAATTTTCGGGTAAAACTGGGGCACAGCTAGTCATGTTATTTAATGTCCAATTGTTGAATTGACATTTAGAAGTACACGAATTTTTTTGTCCATACTCGAATGGGCAATCTGACAGACGAACGGAAAGGGCGAATTATGAAGATTACGTATTTGCCATTTGGCTAAGGAACCCTAAAAAATAGCAGCTGGTATTGAATTTTCTTTTTTGTAGCAGACTAAGGTCAGCGGCAAACGTCTGCGTATTAGCATCACAATTGCTTAGGCGGGTTGCACAAGAGATGAGATATTGTTGGGCAAACTGGTTACAGTACCCGGCAAATATTACACATCGAGTTTGAGAAAGAGATAATCGTTTAGCTTCAGCTTTGTAGAGCGTCGTATCCGTCACTCATACCCAGGGCCCGGTTTGTTTGTTTTTATCGGTATTTTCATTAGGTTTTCATATACCTACATAGAACTACGGAATAATGATCTAGAATTAATATTCTCAGATTTCAAACCGAATAAAAGCAAGATCAAACCAATACTCGAACATATTACTGAACCCACGGCGAATGGTTCGAGTTCGATCCCGAGGCACGCACCGCTGACTTTCGAAGTCATGTGCGTATTAGAAATTAATATTATCACTGATCGGTGAAGGAAAACATCGTGAGGAAACCTGCATGCCTAAGAGTTCTCCATAAAGTTCTTGAAGGTGTGTGAAGTCTGCCAACTCGCACTTGGCCAGCGTGGTGCACTATGGCCTATCCCCTCTCATTCTGAGAGGAAGCCCGTGCCCAGCAGCAGGCGCGGTCCCAGGGGGGGGTCACGGGGGTCATGACACTCATGACCCCCCCCAAAATAGTAAAAAATGCGCCAAATACGGTAATTTCACGGTATATCACATCGGCATTAATCGTTATGACCCCCCCCTAGTCTTCAGCCGGCCTAGCATGACCACGATAGAAACGGGTTTTGTCTACATAGAAATAGACAAAGTGACAAATTCTAGAAACATTTCTACGTTTTATGAATGAAACGTTTCTACAATCTGTCACTTTGTCTATTTCTATGTAGACAAAACCCGTTTCTGTCGTGGTCATGCTAGGCCGGCAGCTGTGGTATGACCCCCCCAAAATCGTCGGCTGTGACCGCGCCTGCCCAGCAGTGGGATAGTTTATAAACAAGGCTGATATTATTATTGCTGATACTATTATATATTATATTATATTACTGAACAAAAAGAAAAGAAAGAAAATGCATTTATTTGCCTTGACATGACGCACAAAACAAACCAGTGCGGTGGGTGAGGAAGGAAGTTCCAATAATATTGTACTTACTTACATATTCATATGAACGTTTCTTTTATTACTCATTTTTACACGACGAAATTACGCGTATTATTTTCCCATCCGGCGACGCGACCTCGCTCTCTGATGTCTCTTGGATACTAGTCGGAGACCGCAAGCACGATTGCCGTGAGTTTTAGATTTATTTAGGGGGCATAACGCTGTTTTCCCTTACGTGACGATTTCTACTAGTCAAATCCTATCGCAGACGGAGTTAAGGTACTTCGTTCCAGTAAAAAAAATCTAAGAAAAATAAGCGTCACATCCACGCAAAGCGGTTATCACTCAGAATAATGTTTGAAGTTTTTTAGGGTTCCGAACCAAAATGGTAAAAAGGAACCCTTATGGTGCGACTTCGTCTGTCTGTCTGTCTGTCTGTCTGTCTGTCTGTCTGTCTGTCTGTCTGTCTGTCTGTCTGTCACACCTGCTTATTTCAGCAACTACTTATGCTATCAACTTGAAATTTGGAACAGTTATAAAGAATGCTTGTTCAACTTTATTGCAAATGAAAAAAGTCCAAAAATATTTTTATTTTCATTGCAAAAGGGGCCGGAGTGGGGGTCCGAAATTTCAAAGTGGGGTTACTAGGTCAAGTGACATATCATATGAAAGGGCTTGATCTGCACATTTCAAAATATATTTTTATTTTATTTTATGTCTCACAGTTTTTGACATATGATGAAAAATGTCCAAAAAAATACCATTCCCCCCCCCTTATCTCCGAAGTTTGCGGGGCGAAAAATCTGAAATAATTAGAGTTGATAGGAATTGACCCAAATATGGCACCAAAAATAAAACGATGTTCCTAACTAGTACAGTTTTTTCAAAATCATCAAAATTCCTTCACAAACAAACTTAGTTATGCGGTCCGGATTTTTTCACTTTATACGTCCAAAAATGATACGGAACCCTCGGTGCGCGAGTACGACTCGCACTTGGCCGGTTTTTTTTTTACTGTTTGGGGTCCCCATACCGAATGAAAAAGTCCTAGAGGTCCTTGTTCAAAAATGTTTGGGAACCACTGCTATAGAACATCATAGATTAGCAAGCCAAATGGCAACAAGGCACGCAGTTCTCACGAACACCTATTAGGGTGGAGAATTTCTGATATAGTGAGTCATGGAAAAAACTTGGCCAAGGTCGTGGAAAATGCAGGTATTAGGTAAATATGTGGATAGTTGTTCATTAAGGTACGGTCACCAACCAAGGTTGGTTTTACATTGTTACTTTTATATCTAGTACATATAAAATTTCATGTTCTGAACTCCTGACTGACTGACTCATCAACGCTCAGAAAAACACCTTAATTTAGGAATAGGTCGGCTCTGAAAATTAGCGTCGTCGTGTTTAGAAATCATTTCAATGATAATAGGAATCTTTATTTAGAAATATTATTTAACTCGCGGGCCGCATGATAATGATCCGCGGGCCGCATGCGGCTCATGGGCCGTATGGCACACGGGCCGTATGTTTAACATGACTGCTTTATAAGCGAAAGCCTAAGCTAGCCAATTACTTATCTCTTTCTCAAACTGGATGTGTATTATTTACTGCCGCCTGCCGGTTATTATATATATATATATATAGTTACACTTCATTGTGCGCCTCAACGCGTGTGCAACCAGCCTAAACACGTATAGGTGCCTTCCTTTCAGTTATGTCTGCTTAAACTGCTTATACATAATTTGTTATGCTAATGGGGGAGACCTATTTTCAGCATTATTTCCGACTACACTTTTGCCCGTGACTCCGTCCGCGTGGATTACAAAAAATATACCATTTTAAATGACCTCCCTAGTGTAGAGTGGCTAGTACTACGCAGAGGTCAAGCTTTATCTCTGGTTCATCCCACCGGAATCAGATGAAATGTGGCTTGGATTTTAAGTTGAACCCTACGCTATCGAACTGTGAAAACCACATCAAAATCCGTTCAGTACTTTCTGCAAGCAAAAATTAAAAAAAAAAATTGTCCATGGTTACGTCCTCAGATCATAGAAACAAGGAGATGTGCCAAGGCGCTATCGAGCTTGATGCCTGATCTTGAGCAAATTGCTCATATTAAAAACGTACGCGCTGGCGACGAACCGAACACGATCCATGGTATAAATACAGTGTTTTAGTTTAGTGCTAGTGTTGAGTGACGATTAACAGTGATAGATTGAGGGTGTGCGGAATGTTCAATGCGTGGGAGATCTTTTTATTCACAAGGAGCGCTTAATTATGCACATAATTGTGTCGAAAAATGTACTAAAAGTGGCATCAGTTGTTCCCGTACTAATTTGCTATGATGGCATATCTCCTTGTTTCTATGATCTGAGGTTACGTCCCAGTACCCTATCTTATTTTTTCTGGAATATCTTCAATGTACCTACGAACACGGCTTTTTTACAGTAGCATAAATGGTATAGACGGTATTTTATGTCGCTCTCATTAGGCCATCCTGATTTGCGGTTGTCAACTGTAATTTTCATAGAAGTTAATTTTAATAATGGTGTCCGACATCAACTGTTGCAAATTACTGAAATTACACATGATCAACATTAATTCGTATCCGGTTTATATTACCTACTCCAAGGTCTCATGGGCCTGTACGGAACCCTAAAAACCTAATCACACTGCCCGACAGGCTGAAATATCAACTAACCGAATTGAGTAGCAAATTATTTCACTATCAGTCGGTTACAGAAAAGGTCATTCAGTTTTAAAGGAGACTTTAACCGTACACATTTTATGGTTAAAGTCTCTTTTAAAACTTAATTGACTTTTTCTGCAACTGACTGATAGTCTGTATACATAACCCTTTTTAGGGTTCCGTACCAAAATGGTAAAAAAGGAACCCTTATGGTGCGATTTCGTCTGTCTGTCACACCTGCTTATTTCAGCAACTGCTAATGCTATCGACTTGAAATTTGGAACAGTTATAAAGAATGCTTGTCCAACTTTATTGCAAATTATTTTTTATTTTTTTTTATTATTTTCATTGCAAAAGGGGCCAGAGCAGGGGTCCAAAATTTCAAAGTGGGGTTACTGGGTCAAGTGACATATTATATGAAAGGGCTTGATCTGCACATTTCAAAATATATTTTCATTTAATTTTATGTCTCACAGTTTTCGACATATGATGAAAAATGTCCGAAAAAATACCATTCCCTCCCCTTATCTCCGAAGTTTGCGGAGCGAAAAATCTGAAGATAGAGTTGATAGGAATTGACCCAAATATTGCACCAAAAATAAAACGATGTTCCTAGCTATTACAGTTTTCAAAATCATCAAAATTCCTTCACAAACAAACTTAGTTATGCGGTCCGGATTTTTTCACTTTATACGTCCAAAACTGATACGGAACCCGCAGTGCGCGAGTACGACTCGCACTTGGCCGGTTTTTAGCATCGCCGTAGTCGTGTAAACTCGCTTGCTTAACCGACCTACTTAACTACAGTTAAACTATGTGAGTATTTAGTACTACGTTCAGTAACATCCTGTGTCCAATTATTTTGTTATTCCAAGCATTATGATTATGGTATAATTGAGGGTTATAGTTTCAAAACCCCCTAAATCATCCTGAAGAAATTTTTCACAAGAATGTTATTTGTAAAATGTTGTGGTAAACTTAATGCAAATAGCAAATACTTGATATTTATTTGTTTGTCATGTCATAGCAATAAAAAAATACGTGGAAAATCTAAAATATTTCTTTACATTTTAGCGGAATTTGCAACTAACATTACTTCCTAAACTGATTTTACTGTGTATTTAAGTGGGTTATGAAAGTTATCGTATAATCATATTGAAAGTAAAATTTAAAACTTTATGTTGGTGCAAAAATATGTAAATGTGTCCGAAGTCATTTTAGGGAGTTTTGAAATTAGTCCCCTCAATTACCGGCACGAGTCTTGAGCACAAACGTCACCTGCGCATTAGTTAATTTTTCGGTCTCTTTCGCGGAATGAAGAAGGCACGTAGGCTGGCTGGTTTGTTGTCGATACTCATCGTCTATTGGACTATTCTCTATTACGTATTGTCAACTGTCTATTGGGCCGAAAATGTACATGCGAGAGCTGTGATCATAATTCCTGTTGGTACGCACGGCTACAGAACAAGCTTTACATTTCCAGTATAAGCTGATCTCGCATTGTATAGGATTTCCTTACAGTGAGAGGTCAGTGTAAACTGGGAATGTATAGCTTGATGTGTAGCCGTGTGTACCTATACTTATTTAATGTTTATAATTTTTACGCACAAGCGAAGCAGCGGCAAAATACTAGTGATCTAACAGACAATGGAATACATACACTTTACAGTTTTATTACAATTAAACGCATCAGCTAGTTTCAACCTTGATAGCAATTGCCATCAATGAATAAGGACGTAAAAACAAAAAAAAGTATTGATTCGTACAAAAAATTTTGTTACGCCTTCATGAATCTATGTCAAGGACTCGTTGGTTTAGTGGGCGAAAGAGCGGCTGCTTTGATGGTGAGGACCCGAGTTTGACTCCCAGCCGGCCTAGCATGACCACGATAGAAACGGGTTTTGTCTACATAGAAATAGACAAAGTGACAGATTGTAGAAACATTTCTACCGTTTCATTCAGAAAACGTAGAAATGTTTCTACAATCTGTCTGTGTTCTATCGTGGTCATGCTAGGCCGGCAGGTCGGGAAAACTGGTATATTAATAAATGCTAGTTGTTCCCCGCAGTTTCACCCTCGTCTCTCGGCTCCTAAGGGTCGTAGCGTGATGTTAAATAGCCTATACTATTCCTCATGAATCTGGCTATCATACCTATACAAAAAGAATTTTTCGAAACCGACTGGTAGTTTCAAAAACGTTTTTTTTTTATACGCCGCCGCCGCCGCGACATGATGACCCACCACGGTTTATTTTGATCCTTATCAACATAAGTAGTTCCATCGTCACAAGTAATTCATGGAGATGATTTTTGCCGTTTACTGTATGTTATTTGGACGTATAGTTTAAGAGATAACACGATATTATCAACGTGCGACGGTAAACTAAACTTTACTCGTGCGAAGCTGGGGCGGACAACTAGCTATCTTTTTAGGGTTCCGTACCAAAATGGTAAAAAAGGAACCCTTATGGTGCGACTTCGTCTGTCTGTCACACCTGCTTATTTCAGCAACTACTAATGCTATCGACTTGAAATTTGGAACAGTTATAAAGAATGCTTGCCCAACTTTATTGCAAATGAAAAAAGTCAAAAAATATTTTTATTTTCATTGCAGGAGTGGGGTCCGAAATTTTAAAATGGGGTTATTAGGTCAAGTGGCATATCATATGAAAGGGCTTGATCTGCACATTTTAAAATATATTTTCATTTTATTTTATGTCTCACAGTTTTCGACATATATGATGAAAAATGTCTGAAAAAATACCATTCCCCCCCCCCCTTATCTCGGAAGTTTGCGGAGCGAAAAATCTGAAATAATTAGAGCTGATAGAAATTGACCCAAATATGGCACCAAAAATAAAACGATGTTCCTAACTAGTACAGTTTTTTCAAAATCATCAAAATTCTTTCACAAACAAACTTAGTTATGCGGTCCGGTTTTTTTCACTTTATACGTCCAAAACTGATACGGAACCCTCGGTGCGCGAGTACGACTCGCACTTGGCCGGTTTTTTTTATTCAGTTACTGACAAGCGATATAATGTGCGCGTCATTAAACAAGTTTCGTTATTAAACGTCACTTAGTTTTTGAGAAAAACCACCGTGACATACGGACGGACACGGGAATGAACTTAAAAGGGTTCTGTTTTTCCTTTTAAAAATCACACATCTTTGAAGTTAAGTTACACTAGCCGCGGTGGCGAGTGTAACTTAACTTCACAAACACAAAACACAAACAAACATACTTATGCTTATACTTATTATTAAAAATGATACGGAACCCTCGGTGCGCGAATACGACTCGCACCGGTCTTTTTTTTCTGGTAATAGGCTTGCGTTTGACCGCCATCTCGTCTAATGTTAAGCGATGGTGCGGTCTACGATATTATACCTAAACATGTGTGTGTACCTAATGAAACTCAGCGGTACAGGATAATAATGTAAGGAAACTTGCATTTATATTCAAGACATGCATGTAGGTAAGCATTGTCCTTCACGTAGACCCTCAGATCATAGAAACAAGGAGATATGCCATCATAGCAAATTAGTACGGGAACAACTGATGCCACTTTTAGTAAATTTTTCGTCCTTGTGAATAAAAAGATCTCCCACGCATTGAACATTCCGCACACCCTCAATCTACACTGTTAATCGTCACTCAACAATAGCACTAAACTAAAACACTGTATTTATACCGTCGATCGTGTTCGGTTCGTCGCCAGCGTGTACGTTTTTACGTGCTCAAGAGCAGGCATCAAGCTCGATAGCGCCTTGGCTTGGCTCGATCTCCTTGTTTCTATGATCTGAGCGTAGACCCAACCAACGTCATCATATGCATATACATGGCTATAATAAACGATTGATTGCTGATTACTGTTGCGGTGGTCTAAGTCAATCGCGACTGCCAAGCGTCGGGTCTTGAGTTCGATCCCCAAGTAAAATAAAATAAAAATGTAGGTACTTGAAATAAGGCAAGGTACAGTACGCGGCAGTAAATATTACACATCGAGCTTTAGAAAGATAATCGGCTAACTTCGGCTTTGTAGAGCGTCATCTCTGTCGCACGAAGCACTGACAGTCCGATCACATTGATCATTACGAAGCGTCAAGCTCAATAGCGCCTTGGTACCTATATCCAAAACAGGGGGTCTACTCTGTAAGTCCGTCAACGAAGATACGGGCCCGTCCGAAAGTACAATAGACATAAGATTCCGTCAAAACAAGTGTCAAATTCAATTTTTCGGACGGATAAAAACACTTTGGGAGTAGGGACAACTGTCAAATCGTGCTATCATTCATTCTTAGTTCGGGCCCCGAACTAATCTTAAGTCCGTAGGTGATACGGAGTAAGAAACGCCCGTAACTAAGGTCGAAACTACGGATTTCGTGCTTAGAGAGTAGACCCCCAGAAACGAGGGATTCTATGATCGGAGACTAGGGCTGCCATCACTCAAATTGTCGACACCGGACAAAGACTTCAAAAACCTCGGACATTTGGTCGAAATCAGGATTTTTCCAAATAATTAAATACTTACTATAATATAAAACCCCGGATGTCCCCGGACACCCGCCCAAACTAGGACAAAGCTGACGAACCGGACGGATTGCAGCCTTATCTAAGACTGGCACCTATACCTACGTCGTCGATTGGACGCGGCAAAGACACTCAAACTTTGTTATCAAAATTCCAGACATGTAGGTAGGTATCTGAATGGACATTTTGTCACGTAAGAATATGTCGATGTGCATGTTAAAAAATGCTGATTTAAATACAAAAATAATCAGCTGATTGTTCATTACACAGCACGTACAGTATACCGGCGGCAGGCGGTAAATATTACACATCGAGTTAGTGAAAGAGATAATCGGCTAGGTTCGGTTTTGTAGAGCGTCGTAGGTATCTGTCTCTTACCTATGTGACGTTCTATAAAAAGCTAGCCGATGTCTCTAAGTAAAATTCGATGTGTAATATGTACTGCTGCGTATGTTCTCATGTTATTAGGGTTCCGTAGGTAAATCGCGAACACAGAACCCTTATAAATTCATATCCATCCGTTCGTATGTCACAGGCATTTTACTTGGAGATTATTTGGACTAGAAAATACCGCTACTTCGTAGTTCGTACCTACATGTTATGAAACTCACTCAACACTGGGGGTCTACTCTGTAAGTCCGTCAACGAAGATACAGGCCCGTCCGAAAGTACAATTGACATAAGATTCCGTCAAAACAAGGGTCAAATTCAATTTTTCGGACGGGCAAAATGACATCGGGAGTAGGGACAACTGTCAAATCGTGCTATCATTCATTCTTAGTTGGGGCCCCGAACTAATCTTAAGTCCGTAGGTGATACGGAGTAAGAAACGCCCGTAACTAAGGTCGAAACTACGGATTTCGTGCTTAGAGAGTAGACCCCCTGGTCCGAAAGCAATAGGCCGGTTTATTAAATCAAAAATACCACTAAGTTCTATACCAACACAATATTACCAAAAACAACAGTTTGATAAATGATTTTATCGCAGCCAGTATTTACAGCTGATAAAACCGCGATAAAATGTGCAAATATTGCACCAAAGTTTTTTTAGATAAACAGATTCAATGGCCTACAGATTAATCTGGATTTTGAACTACATCGACATCTATTCTATCAATAAAACTAAATAAGCTGTGTCTATACATTGAAAATATTTCAGAAAAAACAGTCGGGATAGGATACTGGGACGTAACTATGCCCAAAAATATTTTTTATTTATTTTCTCTGTTTGTTTGTTTATGCGCGCATGACGCAAAAAGTACTGAACGGATTTTGATGTGGTTTTCAGAGTTTGGTAGCTTGGGGTCTAACACAAAATCTAAGCTACATTTCATCTGATTCCGGTGGGATGAACCAGAGATACAGCTTGACCTCTTCGTAGTACTAGCAACGCTACACTAAGGAGGTCATTAAAATGGTAAATTTATTGAAGTCCATCGGACTCTTTTTAATACGCCTCTTATCAGCGTTGGTGACATCTATCGGAGACCAAGATTTCAACTTATGGTATAACTAGTGCCACCACTTATGATCACAAACGTCACCTGCGCATTAGCTGGTTTTTCGGTGTCTTTGGCGGAATGAAGAAGACGGGGGCGCCGAGGCTGCACGCGATTGGTTCGTCAGTCGATGATCATCGACTACTGGACTCTCTATTCCAGTAAAATTGGGGGAGGCCTAAATTCGGCAGAGGATATCTTTAGCCTGATACAATGATGAAAAATTAATACAGTTTCGGTCAAGGTCATACCTATAATTATTTTTATCGCATAGGTATAGGTACCTACATAATTAATCGTTTCCATTATTACAAGTGTTACACTTACAACTAACCCGTAATAACTGAACGTTATTTACAAAACATGCGCGTGTAGTACTCGCAACATGCGCCGGCGCACACGCTCGAAAAAATGCGCGAAAAAATGCGTCAATGGGTGGAAACAAAATATTTTGAATTGTAATACGCGTCGTCTTTGAACAGTGAAATGTTGTCAAAATTATTGTTGATTGTTGAACTGTAGGACAAAACGTCCCGTCTTATACAGATGAGGAATGAGCAACAATCGATAGCCAATCGATACTAAGAATATCGACGTATCGAGCTATTGATAGTATCGATACATGTATATCATAGTAGATATATGTATATCATATTATTATCTTGATCATAGACGGCGCTACTGCATACTTCTAGTGGCGCCATCTATGAGCAGATGGCTCCACTTATGGTACGGTGACAGACGGACAACAAAGTGATCCTATAGGGGTTCCATTTTTCCTTTTGAGGTACGGAACTCTAAAAACAATAGAGGGTATGGTATCAATATTATCGATAGTCCTAATAATAAAACGAAAGCGATTGTCCCCGGGAGTGTTACACGATTAACCCGCATGCCGCAGTCTCTACCTAAATACCTACCTAGCCGATAAAAATTGCTAGGTAGTTAGTTACCAGTGAGAAATTAATTAGTCCCTTATCAGTGTAATAAATGGAAACTTATTAGTATTGGCTTAAATTAGCTTGTTTAATCAGCTTTTGGGTTTTATTTTGATTTTTTCATCCCATCTATTTGAAAAGGACGACTTGGTTCGCCTTTAAATGCGCCCTAAGTGCGCGGAAAAGATCTTTTCCGCGCACTTACTGAATCTGACTAATAAGTAATAACCAATGAACTGTAGTGTTTTTGTAAGGGGGAAAGGGCGCACTTATTGAATCTGACTAATAAGTAATTAACCAATGAACTGTAGTGTTTTTGTAAGGGGGAAAGGGCGCACTTATTGAATCTGACTAATAAGTAATAACCAATGAACTGTAGTGTTTTTGTAAGGGGGAAAGGGGGCTAAGGGGACTAAGGGGACTATAAGGCTAAGGGGACTATGGGGACTAAGGGGACTATGGGGACTTTGGGACTATGGGGACTATGAGGACTACGGGGACTATGGGGACAATGGGAACAATGAGAACAATGGGGACGATGGAGACAACGGGGACAATGGGGCCAATGGAGACAACGGGGACAATGGGGCCAATGGAGACAACGGGGATAACATGGACAACGGGGACTATGGGGACAACGGGGACTATGGGGACAACGGGGACTATGGGGACAACGGGGACTATGAGGACTAAGGGGACTATGGGGACTAAGGGGCTTGGGGGCAAGGGGAGCTGGGGGAGGGCAATGGTCGACGTAGCCCCGCCTGTCTGCTTGGTTAAAAGTAAACTAAACACGATGGGGTTGACGGAGGCTTCAGTGAGCCAGCAAAGTGAGCGAACGAATGAACGAACGAAAAATGAATTCTTCAAGTGACAGTGAAAAATTTGAGGCGCCTTTTATTTTCTCATAGAGGGTGATGAAAAGTAGAGTGTTTCACTTGGGCGCAAAAACTATTTTTGGCTCGGGCGACGTACTTTGAATCCCTCGTTCGGGATTCTACTCTAGAATCCCTCACTTCACTCTGGATTCAAAAAAGCGCCCTCGCCGTAAAAATATTATTTTGCTCCCTTATGATACAATCTACTATTGTTTTCTCCTCAGATCATAGAAACAAGGAGATATGCCATCATAGCAAATTAGTACGGGAACAACTGTCGCCACTTTTAGTACATTTTTCAACACGATTACAAGCGCCCCTCGGGAATATAAAGATCTCCCACGCATTGAACATTCCACACACCCTCAATCTAACACTGTCGTCACTCAACACTAGCACTAAACTAAAACACTGTATTTATATCATCGATCGTGTTCGGTTCGTCGCCAGCGTGTACATTTTATATACGGTCAATGTGACCGTATCAAAGCTTCAATTTTAGTAGCGCCTTGGCACATCTCCCTTGTTTCTATGATCTGAGGTTTTCTCCTTTGGCTAGTTGACGCAAGCACTGTGGTCCTAGATTCGAGCCTTAGTCGGGAAGTGTTTAGGCTCACAGGTGCGATAATGTTGCAAGGGTTATTGGGATATTTAATTTTGTTCGTGATTTTGTATTAGGAGAATGCGATCTTACACACTGCTGTGATAATAACGACACGTTATTATCGATAAAAAACGATCAAACGGCTGGACAGTAAAAAGGCACCGGGTTACGACCTTATAACTAAAGAAGTATTGCTGGAACTACCGAGAAAGGCTATTGTCTTCGTCACCATCATCTTCAACGCTATGTTACGAATAGGGTATTTCCCGAGTGCGTGGAAAGTCTCTGAAATCGTCATGATTTACAAGGCTGGCAAATTAAAGACCGAAAAAACATCTTATCGACCAATCAGTCTGTTGCCTACTCTATCCAAGGTACTGGAGAAGACAATACTTCGCAGAATTATGCCAAGCCTCTTGGAGCGCAAAGTGATACCAGATCATCAATTCGGCTTTAGAGAACGCCATGGCACAGTGGAACAAGCCCACAGAGTATGTGAAGCCATAATAAAGTCCTTAGAACAAAGGGAATACTGCTCGTCAGCGTTTCTGGATATCCAGCAGGCATTCGACAAGGTCTGGCACAAAGGCCTACTATGCAAGATCAAGGAGAATATTTCCCACTCATACTTTCCAATATTCAAATCTTACCTCGAGGATCGCATATTTTATGTGAAAGAAGGCGACGCCACTTCTGAGTTCCAAGAGATTGACGCTGGGGTGCCACAAGGATCTGTTCTCGGCCCCATGCCCTACACGTTATACACTGCTGACCTACCGCTAACGCCAGGTATAACAACAGCTACATTTGCAGACGACACCGCTATATTGGCAAGTAATAAAGACCCAAGACTGGCATCAGAGAACCTGCAGAAGGGCCTTAGCAAAGTAAACGAATGGCTCCAAAAATGGAAAATAAAGGCTAGTGCTGCAAAGTCAGTACAGGTGACATTCACTCTTAAAAAAGGAAACTGCCCACCTGTAAAGTTGGGCCAATGTACTCTACCCCACAGCGACTATGTTAAATATCTTGGCTTACACATTGATCGTAGACTAACCTGGAGGCACCACATCAAATGTAAAAAGCAGGAGCTTCAACTAAAATACAACAGCCTATACTGGATGCTAGGAAGGAACTCGAGACTCTCTTTGGACAACAAATTGCTTATATATAAAGTCATCCTAAAGCCCATTTGGACATATGGTCTGCAACTATGGGGCAGCGCCAGCGATTCCAATATAAATATACTCCAGCGTCAACAAAACAAAATACTAAGAACAATTGCAAAAGTACCATGGTACATAACCAACAATGAAGTTCACGAACACCTAGAAATGAGAACAATCAAAGAGGAAATTCGGAGTCTGGCAGCAAAATACAAAGAGCGGTTAATCTATCACCCTAATGAACTTGCTCGCCAACTCACCATGGACCAGTATGTGAGACGACTAAAACGTCACCATATCCTAGAGCTAGAAGACCGGCACTAGCTCTGGGCAGCAGACGAGTAGATGCTTCCAATGGGAAGCCACTCCGCATGACAGCATCACGGAACAGATTTGCTCATAGTCCTGGGACTGATTGCAAATACACCAGAAGAAAAAAAAAAAAAAAAAAAAAAAATTATCGATAAACGACGATAAAATTGCTGCTGTGTCGACAGACGGATGCATTATACCAATAATGCATGCAATATTATCGCAATAATGACATCAATATTATCGCATTAACGGTATCCATATTATCGCAATAACGCATGCAATGTTATCACACCTTTATCGGAAGGAGCTTATTTATGGTAAAACAACCTTTTTCATTTAGGACGACTGCATTGAATAAAGTGTAATAAGTGCTTTATGTATGCATAATGAACATGTTCCCAAAATGTTTTGTGTGTATGTGTGGAATATCCACCATATAGCAGTGGCACATTGCCATACGTCTAGTTGTCCGATGATGGAATGGGCATGGCCAATATAATATTTTTTAAGAATAAATTTAATCTGCAAACATTGATCATCAAATTGTTGAGAAAAAATAATATTTAAAGTTCACTTTTTTTAAAAAAAACAAGTGGGCCTACCTAGAGCTTAAAAAAAATAGTTTAAAATTCCGAATGTGTCCGATTTGTACGAAAATTTATTAAATAAAAATAAATTACACTTGGAAAATTTTGCTACGATATTCTAATAAAGATTTTAACATACCAAACAAGAAATCATCGCGCTATTGCGTATAGTAACATCAAAAAATAAATAACATCACACTCGAATCATAAAAACCGGTCAAGAAATGAATAAAATTAATTTTAATTATAATTTAAGTGCGACCTACTTTGTGCCGCCTTTATGTGATAATTTAGTACATATAACAAGTTGACTTACCAGAAATACAACACTGGCATGCTTCCTCTGCACCAAATTATAAGAACTCCCAACTATTTCCAATATTACGTAAAAAATAATGAAAACAATTCGTAACAAGTTTTTCTATTTAAATCCACAGGTTAACACACAGCACTGCGTTTTTAACGCACTATTAATGTTTCAAAACAGTTATGTGACACTATTACAACTGTTTACAACTGTATCTAATAAATATTCGCGATTATTATTGATTGATTACGGTGAATGAAAAAACCTTTGATATTTTCCTAATTTGTATGTTTTCTTTTGTAATGCGGGTGTTGTGTTATATTTAGAATTATACAGGCGTCTATTTTAGGCCGTGCAATCAATCACATGATGCTAATTGAGTGAATAAACAGTTTTAAATTCAATAAAAAGTCAATGCAGGCCACTACGAAGCAAGTGGCAGAATCTGTAGGTATTTTCGACCTACTTTCGTTGGTAGGAAAATTGACAGTTTTTTCACAGTGTTGCCATTTGCTTACAACCTTACAACTAAATTAAAGCTAAATTAACTTTAAGTTTACCAGCCTGACACGACTCGGTTCCTCCAGTAGTATGTAAGCGATGTTAAGTCATTTAAATACTGCTTCAAATATGCAGTTATTGATGCTGCGCAATTCATACGAACTTCAGTTCCGTCAATTTGGACTGTGCATTTTATAACATTAGTAAATACCAGTGGCTATTTTTAAGAAATATTATTTGAATTGCTTTAATGTTTACAACAAAATGTATGTGTTCATCAAAGTTTTATCAAGCCGTAGGACTTCTTTTTAACCAACTTCAAAAAAAGTTTTCAATTCGTCGAAATCTTTTTTTTATGTATGTTCAGCGAATACTTTTTTTTTTGTTTCAAAGGGTACACTCTCAAGGGGGTCCGATTGTCAACAATTCAGGATCAGGATGAGGGAATCTCATGGAAAGCGAGAGAAATCCTCAAATTTTATAGCCATGTACAATGTTTTCTTTCATTGAGAAGTGTGTATTTAATTAATTATCAGACAAATCATTCTAAATATAAGCTTTAACTTAGATTATTTCAAGCCATTAACTCACAACACATTTTAGATGTCAAGTAAAAGCTGACTTTTCATTAGTGCTCGTGAGATAGCATTTTTTAAGAATAATAAATATTAACAGCTATCTTAAAAATAATAAAATTCTACTAAAAGGGAAAGCTTTTATTTTGGTAGCAATACAAACTAACTAATGTCAATAGCGTTCCTCACCACGCAGAAATAAAATAAATCAGAAATATTTGACAGGTGCGTTTATATTCACGTTATTATTGTTACAAAAACTTTAGCAAACACAACACACTTTTTAAATACACAGTAGTATGTATTATTTTCAATTATTTTTCATTTAATTATGGTACCTATAAACATTTCCTCAATGTTCATTACTCAATGCTTCTCCAAAAAGGAGTTATAAATCTGGGACTTTTGATTTTTACAACGCTTCAGCTTGACGCGTATCGCGCTTCATCAGTCATCCTCGCTCGACCTTCTTCCTCTTCGTAATAATTCGTAAATTGACATTTGTTCCTTACGAAAAAAAAGGTTAATTCACTTCAGTTTATTTCACACCATTCATGATTTCCGTGTGAATTTTCAATTATCGAGCCGAATAATAGTGTTTTTAACATCTTAATTAACGCATGATATATATATAATTGCTAAAATGGCGACGCCGGCGGACGTAAGAGCGATATTCGAAGCAAGATTGAAAGAGACTTCACCATCTCCGGATTTTCATCCTCTTGATTTAGAACGAGCAAAGGATGAAAAATATCTCAAAAGAGTGTTATCTCACGTGGATAAAGATGCTAAAGCGGCCGCGGACATGTTATGGGACATATTAACTTGGAGAAAATCTGTCGGCGCGAGTGACATTAACGAAAACAACATCAGACTGGAATACGTCCAAGAAGGTATGTTTTTTCCAAGAGGGAGAGATATTGATGGCAGTCTTCTACTCGTCTTCAAGGCCAAAATGCATATTAAAGGCCAAAGGGACTATGAGGAGCTGAAGAAAGTCATGATTTACTGGTTTGACCGAATTGAACGCGAAGAAGGTGGTAAGCAAATCACAATGTTTTTTGATATGGATGGCAGTGGTCTAAGTAATATGGATATGGAGCTCGTTAAATACTTGATAACGCTATTCAAACTGTACTATCCGTATTTCCTTAACTATATAGTGATTTATCAGATGCCCTGGGTGCTTTCCGCTGCTTTTAAAGTCGTTAAGACGTTATTACCAGCTAAAGCGGTTGAGAAAATGAGGTTTGTGTCTAAGGATAATTTGAAGGATATCATACCTCTGGAACAGGCATTGGCATGTTGGGGCGGTAAAGACAATTACACATTTGAGTTCATTCCGGAAAATAAATCAGAACATACTCCAAAGAAGGTCACGTTTGCAGAGCAAGGAGACGGTCAGCACTCTCCGGGCGAGATGCTACATCTTGTACCCAATGATATCATAATCTTCAAAACCGATAGTGATGAGATATCCGGTCAATTCACGATTACAAACATGGATGAAAGCGCTGTGTCCTTTAAAATCAGGACTACGGCACCTGAGAAGTTCCGCGTACGGCCCAGCTCGGGAACCCTAGCTAGTGGGGGTTCCCAAACAGTCCTCATAGTAGTCCAACCGGGCATCCAACTACGTACCGTAACCAAAGACAGATTTCTCGTCATGTCTATTCAAATACCAAAAACTGATTTAACACCTAAAGAACTAACTGATATCTGGCAAGCTTCAACGGGCAGCAAAACCGATGAGTACCGTTTAAAATGCCAATTCCCTGAGAAAGACATACCGAAGAACGGTAATATTATTGATGGAAAAGCACCAGAAAAGCCTGATTCGGTTGCTACTACGCTAAGCAATTTGGAAACGAACTATGCAACGTTGCACCGTGATTTGAAGCAGTTGAAATTGATGCAGTTCCTCACTTTAACAATGACAGTTCTTGTTGCAGTTCTCGGATACCTTCTCTACGAGAATGTGAGTGAAGATTCTAAATACTGTGAAAGATTGTAGCCATTAGAGCTTGTGGTGTTTCACGCCACATTCAATATCGACTATTTAATGGCCGTTTTTGTCCTAATGTTAATCGTTAATGTTATTCTTTACATCTTGTATAGTCAATTGGTTTGTAAATTAAGTATATTGGTTGTAAATAGGTCAGGTTAAGTAGCGGGAAGTTAGGGATTTATGCTAGGTCTGGCCGAGCAAGCTACGGTATGACTATTGTAAAATCATGAGTTTAAACGGCCACTCCATGCAACCATAAACACTGGCAACAGGTTTCAAACCCCTGATATTAAGTGCCTCACATTGGTGGTCAGATCAGAGGTTCTAAACCATTGATTCTCAATCCAAAATGTGGTTTTGCGAAACAAAGTTATAAACCTATGATAAATTAATAATATCGCACTATTAAAGGTAAAACCGGTTATCGTGAACCTGAACGTGAACCTAAATTATGTCAGATAATCGGTTTTTACCTTTATTAGTGACGCGCGTGGCGTGGTTTAATTATGAACCGTGCCACACGCCTTTCTGATTATATACAGTAGTAGTACTTAGGTGATTTTGTGAATAATGCTGCCAATGTATGGAGTAGAGAAGAAACAGATATCCGGTAACTAGTCTAAAATCCGATATCCGGCCGGATATTAATATACTATCCGATATCCGGCCGGAGATGCCGGATACCGGATAGTATATTAATATCCGGCCGGATATCGGATTTTAGACTCTGACTATTAATATTTTCATTTTCCACCTCATTAAAAAGATCAAACGTTTGGTTGCAATGTTTGACTGGATATCCGGCTATCCGGCGTATAAGGTGGCCGGATATCTGGTATCAGGTATCCGGCCAAACAGCTATCCATTTCATTTCTAATATGAAGTGTCCAGACTGTCCATGGTACATACAACTGTGCCTCATTTATAGTCGCCCAAAGAGATTAAGTAATCAGGCAGCTAACTAGCATAATTTCAGTTTGCAGCATGCTCTTCTTTCAGCCCAATTGATTTCATCTCTACAAACGCCGATCATTAGTGTTAGTTAACTGTAATCTATTTCGGAAACCATCGTCATTTCCTACCTTGACGCTGGTAAATTCATTGTTGCACAATGATAGAGCCATAACTACGAGAATACGGTAGTGGCCTACTATTAAAAAAGTACAAATAAATTACTTTATTTCAAAGAAGGAATAGGCACAGCAAAAAAGTAAAAGCAAAAATAATAATTTATCACAAAATGGAAAACATTGACGCTTTTAAAGTTTTTGGAGGGAGTATCGCTCCGTCTTTGTCGCGCGAAGCGGACGTAGGTGGTGTTACGTCACTAGTAGGTAGTGCCGTCCGTGTCTAGCAAATCATTTTAAAACGCTTAAAACTTTGCCAATTTTGTAGATGTTTCATCGGTTTTTTTGGTGTTAATTGTCTTTTTACTCGACTGCGCGACGCAAAGGAGGGTAACGTGTTTATCAGTCTATTTCCAAATAGTTTACAGGTTCACAATAAAAAAAAAATAGTTAACATCCCTATTGAAGTGAATCCATGTTGTGCTTGTGATAAGTAGTCTTTGCCCTTGGTCTGAGTGTATCTAAGGCTGCTTTTAGAGTCACGCTAATCCTCGGCGCCGATTATATTACCTAGTAGGTAATAGATGTTGCCTGTGATAGTGGAGATGTTATTTTTTTGCGTGGATAGGTGGATACTTGAATATCGTTGACTAAGGGCTCGGTCTGACCTAGTATAAATCGTAATGCATGTGATGATTGATAGCTTTTTACCCCAAGTTTTTCAACTAGCAGTGTGTTAGAATTTGTATAATTTTTCATTTGACACTGATACTGTGTAGAAATTATTTGTATTAACTTTTAGGCCGTGGCGGATCCGGGGGGGGGATAGGTGTCTAGGGGGCTGTGGCCCTAGGTCTTAAGTTCTGACAGATTTCAGATTAGAATTTATAGTAGTTTTATCTTTTGTTTGTTATCTCGCCCCCTAAAAATCATATCTAAGCCCACAGCCCTCCCCAAAAATAATTCCTAGATCCGCCACTGATTCTAGGGAACACCGGGTACAGAATAAATGCGCTACAAGAACTGAAAAAAAAACGCAAACATCTGTCTGAGAACTTTATTACTATCCGTGCGGATAAAAAATGGGATTGAAATTGGCGTCGCCTGTATTCTCCCCTTGCTCTAGTATCACAGTATTGTGCAAGAGGAACTTGAATAGAGGCCACTTCATTCTTCAACTGCGCGGGTTGTAGAATGTAGGATAATGCAATTTTTGAGTCCATCTGAGCGCACGGTTAGCCAAGTCTATTTTCACAAAATCGACTTACGGAAATCTTTGCTAAGCTCGCACTCAGGATTCGAATATTGCGATATAAATACTAGAACATCATTAAAAAAATCTGAGCAAAGTATGTATGTTCTGTAGATTTCAGCCTTAATCATTGTTTAAGAGTTTAATTGCAATTTTATAGTGATTGGCGTACCTTTAATTGCAATGCCTATAGCAATTGTTAGCAATTGATGTGCCCATAATTGTTCGTTTACAGTATTCCCAAATTAATAATGCGCATGCAGATCTTCGCTAATTGTCGTATTCCCGGAAACAAAAAAGTATATAGAAAAAAAATATATATAGAGTGGTTAAGTGCAGTTTTTTCATGCATAATTTAGGGCTCTTACGTGTTTCCGGGAATACGACAATTAGCGAAGATCTGCATGCGCATTATTAATTTGGGAATACTTTATATACCTACTTATACAGATATAAAATCTTAAATCACTGTCGCTAAGGCGTCATACATACGGCCTGCGCCACGCGATACGGCGCGTTTTTTGCGTTTTAACAAGTAGCTCAGTTTACATCCTGTCAGGGTCCCCGGTTACATGATTTGTACAATGGAGTACATGCATGTGATTCAAATATACGTCAAGTATTTTTATTTGTTATCTTTATTACTGTAGAATTACACCTATATCTTTATTTTTTTTAATGAAGAGCGTTTTAATATTTTAATTTAAATAATTAAAAGTGGAAAAAATGCGAGGGAAATTCAAAATATCAAAACACTACGCTATTGGTTGACTCGTTTCAACCAATAGCGTTGCGTGACTGACGTCAGAGTCCCCAATAACAAGAAATAAGATCGGCCACATACATCGGAAATGCCCTTCCGGAATTAAGAATTTATTGATTGAAAGAATAAAAGACAGTGAATTGTTTATGATTATATAGACTTTGTAAGTGTTAAGTGTTGTTGCTATGGACTCTGACGTCACTGAGGCGACGCGCCACAATGGCCGCGTTTAAACCGCCAGAAACTGACTGCAGTTTTCAATTAAATATTTTATTGCTTATTATCAATATTTTGTAAGTGTAACTTTTTTTTCGGTAATACCCGAACCTAGACAATCGAATAAAAATATTAAAAAAATGCATGCATACACTCTATTATTTATGGATTAGACCTATATTGAAACAATTTATTGGATGATGCTGTATTAAAGACCCTGTCACGTGGCGCGGTGCAGTGTGCATATAGCCTAATATGAGCACTAGGCATTTAGTAGCTGAATGGCCGCGCCTAGTCGCGCAGTGGCTATTGGTGGCCAATCTTTAAATGTATTTGGAATCGTAGCATTTAATTTCAAAGCCATCTCTTAGCGATTTAGAGTTTGTAACTTGTAACTCATCTTTACTAAAATCTGTTAAGGTCTATAAGGTCAAACGACAGAATTTTTGCCCGAACAATCTGTGAAACTTACTTGACAGATTCAGGCACTGCGGCCTCGATCGCACAAAGCTTGTAGTTTGCGGTAATCGTTATGAAATTGCAATTGATAGTATTTTTTAATAAGACATCAAATAGCGATTATATGAAGCATTTTTATTGCTCGTTCCAATAATAAATTCGTACTTTACGTAAACTGTTTGTGTTTAGAGATGGTACAACTTTTTTAGGTAACATTGCATTTATAAGCAGTACCTAAAATTGCTCCTTGTAAATAGGATTACCTACTTAAATGAAAATATTTTTTCTAAAATGTCATAAAACATTCCTGAAAAATTATAAGACAATTCAGATATTTAGAGACCTTTATAGTGTGTTGAGTCATAATCATAAGTCAGTCGATTTTTATCAAACAAGAATAATGTGCAGGCTCGGGAGTAAAAAAGAACCTGATTATTCTTTGTTCTTCCTCAAGCACAAAGCAACTTCCAAGCCATTTTTTATTGAAATCGGTTTTGTAATTTGCCGTTATGAGACAACTAGGTATTTGGTTATTATAATACTGCCCTCTTAGATTATCTAGATTCCGCACTACCTAAAAAAAATGGCTCCTTGAATGCGGCAATTCGATATCGTATAGTGTGTATTCACTATTTGCAACGATGCAGCTTGTGTGCGTGAAAAAACAGTGATGTCAACTTTTAAGCTTTTACCCGATTAATGGGAAAATTTATTTTATGCAGTCTAATACTCTGGTAATTAAAAAATGACATTAGTTGCTAAGGAGACTGACGCGAGTGAGTATGCCTTTCTAGCACAGTAAGTTGCCGCATTTGTCTAGTACGCAGTGCCGTAACTGGCCTTTTATGCGCCCGGTGCGAGCTTCTATTGCGCCCTTCTTGGTCCTAGTCTGGTCATTTCTGCGCCCCTCCAGGGTCTGCGCCCTGTGCCTGGGCATCGCTGGCACCGCCTAAGTTGCGGTACTGGGGGTCTACTCTGTCCGTCAACGTAGATACGGGCCCCGTCCGAAAGTACAATAGACATAAGATTCCGTCAAAACAAGTGCCAAGTTCAATTTTTCGGACGGATAAAAACACATCGGCAGTAGGGACAACTGTCAAATCGTGCTATCATTCATTCTTAGTTCGGGCCCCGAACTTATCTTAGGTCCGTAGGTGATACGGAGTAAGAAACGCCCGTAACTAAGGTCGAAACTACGGACTTCGTGCTTAGAGAGTAGACCCCCTGACTAGTACGTCGGCGGTATCTGGTCGGAGCCCAGCGGAGACCAATCATAACCCATGGTTTCAGTTTTCGTTCTGCTATCACTAAAACCCAGTGGACTGCACCTTGCACGCGATTGGCTCGTATATGGCGGGCCCATAAATCCAATTTGTTCGTCGCTGCCGGCTGTATATCTATAGTTCACACGGCACTTGTTTCGGTATTCAATTGCTTGCACAGGCGCGGTCGCAGCTGACGATTTTGGGGGTCATACCGCAGCCGAAGACTGAGGTGGGGTCATACCGATTATGCCGACGTGCTATACCGTGAATTACCGTGTTTGGCGCATTTATTTACGATTTTGGGGGGGGTCATGACCCCCATGACCCCGCCCCTGGGACCGCGCCTGTGCTTGCAGGGCGTTGTCATAGGTACCCCATACATACCACTAAATAGTATAATAGATTGGATGTTTTGATGTCCTATGGGTACAGTGCACGACACCAGAAATTATATGGAAAATTTTTAACGCTGAGGGGTTCAGAATAAGGTACTGAAATCATGGTTTAAGATTTCACTATGCTGTCACTTACACCTTGTTTAATGTTAAGAATTATTTAATCAATGATATAATATTTATAATGCGCTTTTTGTAGGTATAACCGGAGCCCTTATTTGATGAGTTAACGCGGTTATCTTACACGTGATTCGTGTGTTATCTGTATTTCTACTACCTAGAACTTTAATGTGTAATAGAAAATTAAAATCTAAGATAAGGTGAATGCACTAATTTATGATGACAATTATTTCGGCAAGGTTTAAGCTTCTAGTAATTTAATGGAATTAAAATGGTTATATATAAATGACTGGTATATTATAAGCATTTCTCTAAGTATATAAGGCCTATTTGCTACGTTTAGCAACTTTGTGATATACTATGTATTGAGAGAAAATTGACGTTATTATTTCATTTTTTTTTTCTTTTTCGTTAAGTAGATTTGAAAAGAAATTTTAAAAAATATTCAAAAATGTACTATAGGTACATATAATTGTGGTATATTGTAATATGCGGGTACTCGTATAATAGTGTGATTTTGGGCAGTCTTCGATCGGCCATTAAACGTGTAACGAACACTCATTGTTTTATTCAAGTTTTATCCATAAATACTACAAATTGGCGACGAGGATGGGATTCGAACCCACGCGTGCAGGAATGGAACATTTTCAAAAGTCGTTTTACTCAGTTTTGTTTGGTGAACGATATCACAGACGACACCGACAAGGCGCAAGTAAAACGGAGATCCCTGATACTGACGTGTCTGGTGGAAGAAACGTACCGCGTAGTTAAGGATTTGGTTTTCCCGGAAGAACTCGAGACGTTAGAATTCAAAAGTCTAATATCTAAGCTAGACAGTCATTTTGCGTCAAAAAAGTGTACGTTTGCGGAGCGGTACAAGTTTTATAAAGCGGACCAACGTCCGGGAGAAGATTTGTCCGAATGGGCATCGCGGGTACGTCATCTCGCTCAGTACTGCGGTTTTAAAACAGAACTCGAGTCAGCATTGCGTGATCGGTTTGTCCTCGGGTTAGAAAATATCAAGGAGAAAGAGAAGCTGTTCGCAGAAAGCATAGACACGCTGACATTTAATCGTGCATTGGAAATAGCGCAAAGTGTGAGATGTGCAAGGTTGGCGTTAAGGGAATCCCACAGCAATGGCGCTGTCGCCGAGCCATCCGCGCTGCCAGCGGAGCCGGCGCATTCCGTGTTCGCGTTAAAACAGCGCGGGGCAGTCAGTGCGCAGCGGCCTGTCGCCGCGGGCCGCGACGCCGCCGCGGAGATCTCGAAAGTCGGAAAGTGTTGCAGTGTGTGTGGATATAAGAACCATAGTACGGAACAGTGTCGATTTATAAACTATGCGTGTAAAAAGTGTAATCAAAAGGGCCATTTAAAGCGTATGTGTAGAATTAAGGTAAAAAGTAGCAAGTTCTTAACAGCGGGTGACGATGACTCATTTGAAGGTATTTATGAATTGTTTAACTTAAAATGTGTCAGTGGCGAACCGATGCAACAATTAGTGTCGGTGGGCAGTACAATGCCTATGTGTGAAATAGATACCGGTAGCGCTGTCTCGGTTTTGCCAGATGTTGTTTACAATTTGAATTTTAGGAATAAATACAATTTAAATTCCTGTAGTACGGTGTTGAATTGCTATAATGGTAGTAAAATTTCACCGTTAGGTTGCCTTACATTACCGGTGACATATATAGGTCGTACAGAAAATTTCAAGTTTTACGTTGTAGATACGGGGCAATGTAATAACAAACAACCTTCGCTGTTGGGTCGCGATTTTATTTCTAAGTTTAGTTTACAGCTATGTAGTGTTCCGTGTAATCACATTAAAAGTGTTGACCTTGTGACTTGGGTGAAAGGAAAATACGCTAAATTGTTTACCGATGAGCTGGGTACGTTTAATAAGCACAAAGTTAAGTTGAAAATAAAGCCAGACGCACAGCTTAGATTTTTTAAACCACGACCGGTCAGAGCTGTTAGAAAAAAAAATGTAAATTATAAATGTTAAGATTTTTAGTTTTATACACATCTGTTTAAATTATTGGTGGAGGGATTGTGGTATATTGTAATATGCGGGTACTCGTATAATAGTGTGATTTTGGGCAGTCTTCGATCGGCCATTAAACGTGTAACGAACACTCATTGTTTTATTCAAGTTTTATCCATAAATACTACAATAATATGTTAGTGGGATGGGATAATTCTATGGATTTTTTTGTATATTTGAAAAAAAAACTTTCGTGGAAAAAATCGCTTTTGTGGAAAAGGATTTGCGCATTATGAATGGAAATTATTGGAAATTATTTAGGTGTTATATAAATATTATTTCATACTCATACAAACTCATTTTGTCCATGTCAATAAAAAATGCATGGAAAAATATGTCTTAAGTTATTGCAAATAAGAAATACCTATTACATTTCTGAACACACTTTTATATCGAGTTTTGTTATCTTTCTTATTAATCTTGTCTTGGCCCATATTTTATCATTGATAAATGGTGGTTAAGCAATAGTTTAATTTCTTTATCTGCTGAATTAATTATTTTTAATCCAGCGTAGGTACCTATAATGCGATGTTTGGTTATATTAGTTTGGTTAAATTCTAATTTTCTTTTATATAAAAATGCTAACTTAGATTTGACTGCATAAGGGTGCTTGACCCCCTCGATTGCCGATTTAAATTAAGAATAGTACCTGTTCCACAAACCATGCATTGTAAAAATAAGCTTTTGATTAAATTGTAAGTCATTAAAATATTGCATTCCATAGTAATTGGCCATAATTTAAAACCAAATAATTTTTGTTTTATTTCTGCTCTCCTAATACCAGCTGTTTATTTTATTTTAATAAGTTCTGATCAATGCTAAGTTAAAATTGAGTGCTTTATTTATACTCAAGGTATTTAAAATACTCAAATTAAATTTTCTGTGCATGAATTTGAAAAAAAAACTTCGTTTGCAAAGAATTTAAAATTATTTTTAAATGCTTAGTACCTGTTCATAGTATTAGAAAGTTTTATGTCATAGGGCGAAGCACCCAATTAACATTTGTGAATAAAAAGAAAATGTAAAATTGAGGGGCTCGTGGCTAAATGACAGCCGCGCTGATCGATCGATCTGCGAGGTTAAGCTGCGCTTGCCGCGGTCAGTCCTTGGATGGGTGACCGTTCTTTACACATCGAGACCCCTCCGTGCCTCGGAGAGCACGTTAAACCGTCGGTCCCGGTTGTCATAGGAATATCTTTGACAGTCGTTACGGGTAGTCAGGAGCCCAAAAAGTCTGACAACTGGTCAGGATAATTGGGTTGTGGAGGTCAGATGGCAGTCGCTCCATGTAAAATATTGATATTCAGCCGCAACCAGTTACACTGGAAGCCGACCTCAGTCATGTTTGGGGAAAGGCTAGGCGGATGATGATGATGATGAATAAAAAGAAAATGTAAAAAGTTAAAAAATATTTTTAATGCATAAAAGTGATTTTTTATTTTATAATAGGGTTCTTGCCAACATTGAAAATATGCTACAGATTGTGGTCATCCTATCAGTTCATAGCGTAAATAAACTTATTTCACTTGATTTTCAACTAAAATATGTATATTTTTTGCAAATCACACGAAAATAAAATGTAATATTTTTTGTCATTTTAGCTGTGACAAGAATGGCCTGTTGCACTCTGGTGACGTCACACGCTAGTAAGCCAGTGTTGCCAACTTATTTTTAGGGTAAAGAATTCTTTAGGGTAAATTTGAGGGTAAAATTTTAGGGAGCGCCTCCGCAGCCGGCGTCGACTAGGCTCCCAAAAATAATGCCGATAGGAACCGGAGTAGCCTTGGAGTAGCAGTGATACCAGATGAAAATAATTGCAAACTACCGTAGCAGCAGATTAATGTTGCCGTCTTTTAAGTTGAATTAAATACCTTAGACTGACTTTTGAATTACAGTGCCAATGTAGAACAAAATACAACTTTTACAAGGGGGATGGAGGTGGTCGACGGAGCCCCGGTACGCGGAGCTCCTATTTCTATCTGCAAGGTTAAAAGTAACCTAACACGAAGGGGTTGACGGGGGCTTCGTTCGCTCGCTCACTGAAGCCCCCGTCAACCCCTTCGAACCTAACCTGTCCGTGTCGGGGTGTCCAAGTTCCCGAGCTCGCTTCGCTCGCTCTTGGACCCTAATTATGTTACTCAAATTAAACATGAAATGTATTTTTAATTATGCCAAATTGCCAATTCCCTTTCCCGCTTTTTTTTCCAAAGTCAGCGCCGGCTGCCAATTTAGTCAATTCCAAAATTTTAAGGTTAGATTTCGTATTGTTGTTATGATTACTAAAGTTTATGGGCTTTTTGGTAAGCAATACATGTAGGTACCTAAGTATTTGAATTGAATTTGAGTTAAACAAACAAATTCAGCATATTTTTATTGTGAAACATGACCATTGATTAAGAAAGAATTTGTTTTATTGTATATCTAAAACGAAAACTTTAGCCAGGTATTTTTGTATAAATAGTTATGATTTTAGAGTAAAATTAATCAGGCATTGGGGTAAAATGAAAATCTAACTTGGCAACACTGGAGTAAGCACGGCCTTGACAGGTTGCAGTTTGCGTTTTATGTTTTCTGGGTGCTATATTTGATCTTAGAGCTATTTCTGAAGCTGTTTTCATAGAAATCTTCTATCTAGTGGCATAAATATTCATATCGAATCTCAAAATGGAGTCAAATTTTGTGCAAGCTGATACAACCTACCTAAGATAGACGCATTTATGGTTGCACTTTTCTTTAAGAATAACACTGATTATTATGCTGCGGAACTTAAAAATGTAAAAACAGCAGTGTAAGTACCTACCTACTACATATTTATTTACAAATATTTTGTATAATCATTCAGAAGTTTTGTGAAATCTCATTTTAGGTTATGTTGATAAAAACTCAGAAACATTACCTATAAATTCTTTAGTGTCATGAATCATGATGGACTGCTTAAAGACGTATTTGTACATTGTGGAACTACACACCATTTATACGCCATTAAAGCCAATAAAAAATAATTGATGAAATTAATTTCAGCTGCACCGTCTTGTTGACAAAGCTCGTTTACTAGCGTGTTACGTCACTTCCGTCAGAAACAGCGTTTTTGGAGCGGTTTTGGAAATTTATACTTTATCACTGATTTTTATTGATAAAGACAGTAGATCTCCCTGAAATATCAATGTAGTGTGCTTATAATATAATGAAGATTAATATAAACCATTTCCCAAAATGAGGCAAATAGCCTATTGCACGGATGGTGGTAGTCCTTCGCCCTTAGCCTACTTACTATATCATGCACAAATATTATTATTATTAGTTTGTAAGGGTCGTGTAGATAACTATTTATGTCATTTTTTATTTAATTTGGGTTTGCCTTAATTCATAATGGATTTCTAGCGCCAAAATGCATTTATATCTTCGAGTATTTTTTTTTTAAAAGAGACTATTATGGTCTCAGTGTGATTGTATGAAGCTACTCGAATATGAATTCATAATTCGAAGCACTTAATAACTTTTTCGCGCCAATTTATCAGTAGAAACTTTAAAGGCGGGAAAATTCGTATGTCAGGTCCATTATGAATGAGGTTATAGAAATAAGGTATTGCTATAGGATTGCGTTATTATTTACCTTATTTACTTAACAGGTTGTTTAATGTAAAGAATATTTATTAAATAAAGTATTAAAATTATAAAATTGGGTTTTTTTTTATATTAAGCTGTGTGTGTTTGTTCCGTTCATGTCCATAATTTTAAAATTTCCTGATGAACATAATGGCTGATCTCTATTTCAGCCATTAACATTTTGTTTTTTTTTGTTCTGTTGGTCTGGAAATTGTAAATCGGCAACACCTCAAAATGTATGGCAGAGTTCAAGGTGTGCCTGATTTGATTTAGGTAGGTACCCCCACGGAGCTAATTCCGCAAATCGGCATAGGCAAGTATAAACGTGCATCTTATTATTTGATTTCGTCAGCAGCTCTACCATGAATTTGTGGGCAGACTACTCCCTAGGTGTACCATTAACAATTATTATTCGACCAATAAAACAAACAAACCCAATATCAATTAAATTTTTTTATTCATTTCTTAGCAAAGACGACGGAAGACACCACACTGCCTACTTTCCCGCCAAATTTGAATTGAGGCGTCGGTATCACACGTTTTAGCTTCATTTTTTCACAGAAATGTTTTAATAATTCCTCTTCGGTCCAGTTGCAAGAGGTTATTATGAATAGACCTGGAAATCAGAAACAAAAAGTTTTATAGAAATAGCCTAGTTGTATTACAAAATTGAAGTCATCAGAAAGTAGAAACGTGACGTTATCGTTCGTCTTTTATGGTCGTATACGCGACTGCAGAGCGTGCGGTCCTGGGTTCGAACCCCGGGTCAGGCAATTAAATTATTATTTGTATTTTTTGCAACTCGCAGTCTCAGACAATACTGTAAGTACTCAATGCTTGAAAGACGGCAGGGTCACAGCTAGGGCTGCCATCACATAAATTGCCGACGCCGGACAAAAACTTCAAAAACCCCGGACATTTGGGTGAAATTGATTATTTTTCCCGGACGCCCCCGATAATAATATATCATCAATAAAAAAAAAACTAGGACAAATCCAGGGAACCCCGGACGGATGGCAGCCCTAGTCACAGCCCAAAACCAGAGGTTTTATGAACTTACCATCATCATCCAACATATCCACAACTTGGTCAATATATTTCTCTCTGCACTTCTTGGGGTCTTCAGGGTTGAGCCCTATTGCATCATAGGTACCCTTGTCATGTACTATACCGAATTTACCTAGCTCTGTTACACAGTCTTGTGTTATATCAAATACCTGAAAACAAAAAAATATTGAATAAAAATAAAGCAGAAATTCAGTCTGCATTAGCCAGGCCGCACACAAGACGTACTGTCGCCGCGCGCGCTTGCTACTACCAACGCCATCTAGTGAACAACGGAGGAGGCAATCTGACAGCTGAATGAAGCGATTGATTTTGACATTCAAGTTTTCATCCACGACATGATACAACATTGTAATTCATATAATAAACGATTTTATACACATAAAACAATAAACGAATCATTGGAAAGGTGTTCGAAGCGACCGTTCCTGAACACATACACTTTATCACGATAATTTTGGCGCCACATTTAACGCCCCCGTAAGTATATCTGCGCGCGTGCACGCACACCAAGCAGTGCCGTAACTAGCCTTTGCGCCCGGTGCGAGCTTCTATAACTGCGCTCTTGAATTGTAATGCTTATCTGAAACTTGGTCCTGATCTGGTCATTTCCGCGCCCCTCTAGGGTCTGCGCCCTGTGCCTGGGCACCGCTGGCACCGCCCTAGTTACGGCATTGACACCAAGGATACATTTATGTGTCTCTATAATTGTATAACAATATGGGATAAATTCAAGATACCCTGTGTCTGAAATCTACATAGATAAAACTGTAGGCTAGCATGAAATAATGTGAACTTACCTTATATTTAATGTGAGGAAACTCAGTGCTGGTCACTTTTTCAGCAAGAGTGATAGCTTCCTGGCAGTAGTCTACACCGAGGAGGTTTGTGAAACCTTCTCTTGCTAATTCTGATAGCGTGTAGCCATTGCCGCAGCCTGGAATCATACAAGTAATATATTTTGTATGGTTGTCTTTGGGGTATTCCCAATGGACCATGTGGTTGGTTTTAGAGACTTCTAAAAATAATAAAAATCACAAAAAAAAATCCAAAATTAAATATATATGTATTATCATAAGGGGGGTTCCGTTTTTCCTTTTGAGGTACAGAACCCTAAAAAGACATGCATATTTTGCCACATTTGACAGGCATTTTAAGGCTTAAACAAGTGTAATTGGACCCAGTTGTGCCAAAACGTTCCAACCCACAAATGAGAGCGTAACTGATTTTTGAACTACAGACGTGCGACGAACGGTAGTATTTGTCAGTAAAAAAAATTGTGGGTTGGAACGTTTTGGCACAACTCGGTCCAATTGACCTTAGACAGGCAATTTAAAAATTACAATTTATAGAAAAAAATATCTATTTATGTTATTAAAATGCACTAATCTCTAGAACTACCAGTCGGATTAAAAAAAATCTTTGAGCATTTTATAGCCTGATTTTCAAGGAAGGTTATATGCTATTTAGCATCAAGCTACGACCCTTAGGAGCCGAGCTACGGCGGGTGAAACCTTGGGGCACAGCTAGATTATAATTTTTTTTTGTTTTAATTTAATAACAGACTGCATTTGACATATTGCCAATTCATAATAAGAAAATCTTACCTAAATCTATGACAGCAGTATCCTTATCAGCTCCATAATCACAGATCCAGTTTATCACCCTGTTAGCACAGTCCTCACCAAACCAGACGTCTCCGGGATCTCCGTGTTCAACAAAGTTCAGTATCTCTTTAGTGTATGCTTTCTGCCAGTAGTCTTGCGTACCGAGCTCTGAGGAATCAAGTTCTGCGTCTTCCATTTGTCTGGAATTTTGGATAATTTAATTCGTTAAAACGTAGGTATTAGACCTGGTGGTCGACAAACAATAAAATTTTAATCGTCTCATTATAACCTACTTTTTATGGTAAACTAGTTCTAATATTGATGTTATCTTTAACTAAGCTAAGAAACGTGTGAAAATATTTATTTTCCTTGATAACATGAATGAATATGTTAAATAGAAATCATGTTTATTTTTTTTAGAGGTTATGTATTCAAATAACATTGATTTTTTAATAATTACGACAGAAATATTGTTGTTAATTAAAGTCACATGTTTTTAAATATAAAAGACATACCTTTTTGTCAGTATAAATAATAGAAATTATCACAAACTATGTACTAGGTACAAGAAATAATTTTATTTTGACAACCGACAACTGAGTTTAGGAGTTTGTGCTTAGTAGTGTTACGAGCAGCTGTGCAATCGTTCACAATAGTTGTCACCTGTTTAGGCGATTTTGAAATTTTATATTTCGATGAGACGTACTTACTCGTCTAACGAATATCTTATTAATTGAGGATTGAGGTTTGAGTAAATTATTGAACTGATTCAATATTTATTTATGTCAAATTACAGCTCTATGTTTTGAATGCATGTTAGTGAGTGTCATTTCACAAGAACACTGTATAAACTGTATTAATTAAACTTTTCAAATATTTTCAATACATCATCATGTCAAGATTAGTAATAAGAATATTATTTTTAAATAGGTATCTCAGATCAAACTGAAATGTAAAATAAAATATACCTACTATGCATACAGCCGAACATACTAAAATGTTATTAATTTCCAAAAACTAACATTGGAAGTCACTATAAACGTCACATCATTATCAAGGGTGCATTGGGATCATCGTCTAAATTGTTAAAATTACAAGACTGCTGATAATGTTTTAAAACAGGGCTGTCCAAACCAGATACGATCGGGGGCCACTATGAATCACTAAATAGATCGGAGGTTGGTTTATTACTATACTCTTTGATCGGAGGGCTGCAGAAACATATTATGTAGTTTTAATTTTTTGAATAAAAAAAAAAAAATTCAAGGAATTTTTCGTATTGTGGTAGATCACAAAACACGTCGCGGGCCGCACAAATATAAGCCGCGGGACGCATGCGGCCCGCGGGCCGTGCATTATACAGCTCTGTTTTAAAACATTGAATTGAAACAAAACATACCCAAAACAAATCCATTTATTGCACTAAAACTATAAATAAAATCCAAGGAACACTGGATACAAGCATATTTACATAAAGCTTTTTAAACCGTCTTTATTATTTTTTTAAGGTTTTCATAAATGTGCTGAACACATAATTTTAATAATAAAATGACGAGCCTAAAGGAATGTTAAGAATTGCGGCCAAATTACCAAATAATCGAACAGCGATTATTCCCGATGTCCACCACTTGTCTGGCCACCACTGGGGGACAGCGAGACAACTTTAAAACTTTATTTTCGTTGTCCACCACTGGGGGACAGCGTCACAATACTACTTTTTTGGACTTACAAGGGGGAGGGAGGTGGTCGACGGAGCCCCGCTACGCGGGGCTCTTATTTCTGTCTGCAAGGCTAAAAGTAACCTAACACGAAGCGGTTGACGGGGGCTTCGCTCGCTCGCTTTGATCACTCACTGAAGCCCCCGTCAACCCCTTCGAACCTAAATTGTCCGTGTCGGGGTGTCCAAGTTCCCGAGCTCGCTTCGCTCGCTCTTGGACCCTAAGACGCTGTCCCCCAGTGGTGGACAACGAGAATAATGTTTTAAAGTTGTCTCGCTGTCCCCCAGTGGTGGCCAGACAAGACGTGGTGGACATCGGGAATAATCAATCGAACAGCTAGAGGAAGAACATTCAGCTGACAGTATCCCATTTCGTTCCAATCCATTGGAGATGAAGCTGCAGTGTAACAAGAGAGCGAGGGGTTGTTAGTGCAATTTCCAGAACCTTCAGCCTCCACTCTTCAAGAAAAAAACAATTTCCCGATATTTTGCTGACTTAGATATAATAGGTATATGTGGCCCGTGTGGCCACAACGTATACATAGCCAATAAATGTATTTTTTTTATGTACCTAATACCAAATGAGAAACATTGCCGAATATAGATCATAGAATAGGTTTCATGGGTTTCATCTACCCGCAATTCAATTTAACTAGTTTGGAAGATGGTCATCATCAAAGTCTTGAAGTTACGTAGTCAGGCTGAAAAAAATAAACACTTTTTAGAAAAAAATATTCAGCAAAAATTGTTTATTGTTACACTCCCAAATATGGGAATGTAGCCTCAAAATTTATTGTGAGAAGGAATGGACCGTATTCTACCGCACGGGTCCAGTACAGTGCCGGACCTATCAACATTAGGCGGTGCGAGATCTAAAAGTGGCGCCCCTCAAAATCAAAAACTTTATTGTTAAAGCCGTTGCTTTATTTCACGTGAGTCGCGCGACTTGCGCGCTCGACCGATCATCGCTGTCGCGAAGGCGACGATCGGTCGAGCGTCGTTTGTCGCACGTTTCGGTTGATTTTGGCGCCCCCCTCTTGATGACACCCGGTGCGGTCGCACCGCTCGCACGCCCTAGGACCGGCCCTGGTCCAGTAAAGCCCATAATTATAGTATAGGTACATAAAAAATACAAAATACTTACAGAAACAAACCAATACGAATCCTTTTTGAATATGAGTCGAGATACGAATCCCATTTCGGAGGCAGGTGCAATTGCGTGTAAGTGAAGATGCCTGACACTTCTGAAAGGCGGCCAATGGTACCCTAGACGTGCGTCGTCCAGCGATAAATTGCTTTTCGCTATCTGTTCGTGAGCCACCGACAGCATTTTGGCAACTGGAAGGATAATGAATCACAAATAAATAAGTACTTACATTTCATCAAATAATTTTATTAATTTAATCTTGGTATTGGTAAAGTTGACAAAATAGTGAATAAACATTTTTTTAACTTAATTTTTGAAATGTCAATATTTTTTTAGTGAACCGTCCCTTTAAATTGTAATGTTGCCAAGTTGTCATAAAAATATAACTTCCAGGTATGGGGAGACGGGGCTAGGAAAGTTATAAAAGGTAACATATTAAAATAATAGAAAGCGGTATCTACGCGATCATCGCTCGTTCATTCGTGAAATATTTTGCGTCCAAAGCAATTAAAAATATTAATATTTGAAAATCTAAGCATGCTACCAATTTAGTACTTATCAACATTCGCGAATCGAGGACCATAGGTAGTGAGAAAATAAAAAATATTGCTTGTATTCATCACAGTCACAACTAAATAGGTTTTTTTTATATTCTATCTAGTATCACACAGTGCTCAATAGAAATACCAGATTAAATATCGGGGAGACGGGGACTTTTCAATTTCGAACCTCGCCACACCAACCATAATCGGATAATATTATTGATAAGTTTTAATCACTTTTAGACTAAATATAGTCATAATTTTAAGATAAAACCACTTACCTAGATCCTTATCATCCGGTGTCAAGGCTGTAGCGTCTTCAATATGATTTTTAGGAACAACTAGAAGGTGTAATTTGCTCGCGGGTTTTATATCGGGAAATACAACAACATCGTCGTCTTCGTACACTATAACCGTACTTTCAACCTTGTTAACAATATTACAGAATATGCAGGCAGACCTTTGAACAGCGGGCGCAGTCATTTTTGAATATAATTATGGAATAGGTACAATACAATGGGAAAAAGAAAATGAGAAAATCTATGTTTTCATGTGCCTTTGACTGAAGTGAAGTGTGTTCGGTTTAGGTCGTGTATTTGTGTTGTCTTGTCAGTGTGACGTTTGTCGCTATTAGCACTAAAATCCTGTGTTGAGATTTTTCTTTGACATTTTTAACAGAAACACTAACAGCCTTTTGCCTTTATCACAGTCCTTTGTATTGTTTACATTAGGCAGCGGGGGAGGTAACCAGAGGTAACGACAAGAACTCGAAGAGACTCATTTTATGGATGACGAAATTTATTTCAAAATTAAATAGAAGCTTAGTGTTGATTGTTAAATAATTAAATTTTATTATCTTCGCCATAGTCAATAATAGGTCAATTCTGTGTTAGAAGGACAAACGCGAATATTCCTCATGAATCTGGCTATCAATACAAAAATATTTTTTGAATCCGACTGGTAGCTCCAGAGATTAGCGCGTTCAAACAAAGAAACTCATCAGATTTATAATATTAGTATAGATATATATCTATACTAATATTATAAATCTGATGAGATGAAAGAATATATATATATATATATATATATATAGATAGAGAGATATTATATATAAATAGATCTATAATAGATTTAAAAAGAACTGACACGTGGGGGATTTGAACCCGCGACCGCAGGTTAGACAGTGGAAATATTTAAAGGGGTCATTGTACTCATCATTACGAAAAACTTTTACTATGCGACCAACCCTGAAATCACGAAAAAAATCAGCTGCTGAGCTTGTTCATAAATGTATGGACATTTATAAACACGCTCAGCAGCTGATTTTTTTTCAGCAAAGAACAGCCCGCCGCTCACAGTTTGCCTATTAGGGACAAAGCCTAACAGTTCGCAAACAAATCTGCCAATTTGTTTGCGAACTGTGTCGCGGTGATATCACGCCGCGTGTTGGTACACTACAGAATAGACAGGCTGAACCCTGCAAGCATGGACGTAGCCACGGTGGGGTAGGGTGGGGCATTTGCCCCACCCTGGCACTGACCTGTAAGGTACCTAACCAAACCTAAAACTAACTACGATACTTAATATCCGTAAGACAGTTCACACTCGACAGTCGGCACAAAAAAAATGGGGTAAGACCGCGGTCTACCCGCGGTCTTAGTTCCTGTGGGACACGCGGAAGAAGTCGCGGACGAAGTGCTAGTTTAAGATATAGGCATCGTATCTAATAAATAATGCCCAGCAATTTTCACTTACATAGCAGTACCCCGATCATGAGACGTTTGTTACACAATATTTATATAAATTAAATACTTAATTAATTTCTCTGTATTTTTTAAAATGTATAAAATTTTATCAAAATGTTCCAGGACTGCTGTATTTTAAATTCAAAATATGCTTACGTTAACGAAACTATACGTCAAAAAAACTCATGATAGAGGTACAGTTGTTTTGAAATTACCTACTCTACTGACAGACACTTTAATTTTTTTTATTGGTAGATTGATAGCTATTTTTTAGGGTTCCGTACTTCAAAAGGAAAAACGGAACCCTTATAAAATCACTCTGTCGTCCGCCTGTCACCGGACCCCTACAAACATAATATTATGTTAAGCGCCAGCTATAAGAACATAGCTTGTAGCTTACTGCTGCTGGTTGATGCTGTTCAATGCGCCATCATGTTTTTATACTTCTGAGCAAGGTACGGAACCCTCGGTGCGCGGGTCCGACTCGCACTTGGCCAGTTTTTTTTTATAACTGATATGCTCTAAGATCGCACCTGGGGGTCTACTCTCTAAGCACGAAATCCGTAGTTTTGGCCTTAGTTACGGGCGGTTCTTACTCCGTATCACCTACGGACTTAAGATTAGTTGGAGGCCCAAACTAAGAATGAATGATAGCACGATTTGACAGCTGTCCCTACTCCCGATGTGTTTTTATCCGTCCGAAAAATTGAATTTGACACTTGTTTTGACGGAATCTTAGGTCTATTGTACTTTCGGACGGGCCCGTATCTTCGTTGACGGACTTACAGAGTAGACCCCCTGAAGCTTAGCAACGATGCGGAGGACACGTAGACACTAGACTTAAGTAGGTAGCATAGATGTGTATGCTTTAAGATCGCACCTGAAGGTTAGCAACGATACGGAGGACAAGTAGACAATTTAATTTTCATATCAATTTCAACTTGATATTAATAGGTGCCTCTACCTATTCCAGAGAAAAGGGGTCAGACGTAACAAAGTGGTTCATTAAATAAGGGTGCCGTTTTTAGGGTTCCGTACCAAAATGGTAAAAAAGGAACCCTTATGGTGCGACTTCGTCTGTCTGTCTGTCACACCTGCTTATTTCAGCAACTACTAATGCTATCGACGTGAAATTTGGAACAGTTATAAAAAATGCTTGTCCAACTTTATTGCAAATGAAAAAAATAAAAAAATATTTTTATTTTCATTGCAAAAGGGGCCGGAGTGGGGGTCCAAAATTTCAAAGTGGGGTTACTAGGTCAAGTGACATATCATATGAAAGGACTTGATTTGCACATTTCAAAATATATTTTTATTTAATTTTATGTCTCACAGTTTTCGACATATGATGAAAAATGTCTGAAAAAATACCATTCCCCCCCCCTTATCTCCGAAGTTTGCGGAGTGAAAAATCTGAAATAATTAGAGTTGATAGGAATTGACCCAAATATGGCACCAAAAATAAAACGATGTTCCTAACTAGTACAGTTTTTTCAAAATCGTCAAAATTCTTTCACAAACAAACTTAGTTTTGCGGTCCGGTTTTTTTCACTTACGTCCAAAACCGATACGGAACCCTCGGTGCGCGAGTACGACTCTCACTTGGCCAGTTTTTCCTTTTGTGGCACGGAACCCTAAAAAAGGTGTCAAATTATAATAATGTTCGCCATTTCCTTTCCGCTTTTATTTTTAGAATATTTTACACATCATTATCCACTCGTTACACGGATTAGTTGCAATGAATTATCTTTGGTAAAAAATGGCGCGAGAGAGCGGGATCTTTAACATTAGGAAATTTAAGTCATTGGTACTTTGGGTTAGTGACACACTGAGTTTATGATGAATAGAAATATTTAGGTAGGTAGAGACCGTTCCACGTAAAAATTCCCCTAGAAGTTATGTTGGCTGCCCTGCTTGTCATTCCTATTTAGGTCATATCGTTTTGTGTTTTTTTGTAGATTTATGTTTTATAATAATATTTAGGACGTTCAAAAGTGATGAAAGTGAATTGGTGTTGAAAGAAAACTTCCAACACCGTTAAAAGCCCGTCACAAACGTAGCTATAATATATATTAATATATCGGTATAATATACTGGTGACGTCATAGAAATATATAGCTGCGTGTGTGGTCACTCGATAATTTATACAGGATAAAATTAAAACCAGTGCGGATATTTTAGGAGGTGAAAGTACCCATGAATATGATCAACTTTTATTATGGGACCGACACTGAAATATGAAAGAAAATATCAGCTGTTCCATACATTTTGATCGTGTTGTAGTGCATGTTTGTAGGGAATAGCTGTTTTTTTTTTAATATTTCAGTGTCGGTCCCAAAAATGATACGGAACCCTCGGTGCGCGAGTACGACTCGCACTTGGCTGGTTTTTTTTATGCCAGTTATGAAGCTTGAAAGAGTTGGAGTCAGTATTAGCCTCCGATAGATGTCACTAACGCTCATATGAGGCATATGTACTAAAACGGGATTTAAAATATTTTGTTTAAGTTAAGACCCACAGAACAATAATACTCCACTCAGAGTTTAGTTGGCGTAACGATTGCCATTAGGATCTTTATCACTCTTCGAAGTGCGAAATTATCTAGGTGTGTAAAAATCAAACGAATACAACTTTTTTTAAAGTCTGTTAAAAAAAGTCACACGTGAACAATACCTTGTGCATTGTTGTGAAGAGAATAAGGCATCATTACTCATTACAGAAACTCAAATCTCTTTTGTTTCTTTTGCTCAGAGGACTAAGTAGGGCATCGGAACACGGAATTCACGGTTCTGCGGGTAACAAAAAGAACTGGATCCAAAATACCTATAAAAAGTCGGTTCTTTTAATCCAAAATAAATTCTTTGTCGAAAAAAGCGTTTTGTTTTAAAGTGGTTTTTACTGTCAGAGTAATATACATACTGAATTATTAGATTCAAAATGAGTCCTGAAATTCACTCAACAACTAAATTTAAACACGCTGTTATTGTCATGACCTATATTAAGACCACAGAGTACATTATAATATTAAGACCTAAAGAACTCCTAGGACACAGTCAATTTTATAAAATACCTAAATCGTAGGTACTTAAAATTCCTCAGTACATCACTTCTTTTCAACAAAAAAACGCGGCAAAACTGACAGCTGAACTGTCATTCGACACGAGCCGTGTCAATGGTGTTTTTTTTTTCGTAATTAACAAGGCGTGGGCGTGATGTGATAGGGCCCTTGGGTGTACACACGTGCCAGAAAAACGATTTTTAACGTAATTTTAACTTGGTTTTAATTGCTTGCTAGATATATTGTTTACTTTGGGGTATCATTTAGTAGGTATATTTGGGGAAATTGAATTTTAATAGATTAGGAATTTATTCCATACCATTGTTATTCTGAACTCATAAAAACGGGTTAAGGAGCCTTAGATTAAAAGACAGAAAAAGTAAAATGTTCATACATATACAGGCTGAATTTTTCAAGTCGGCTTGGATGGCCAAATCCGAAACAAATAAGAAATAGCGAAAAACACTCAAAGGAGTCTCGGGGCCGATTTTGATTAAAAACAAAACTGCATCAATAGATTTTTGAAAAATCTATTTTCCTAGCCAGGAATCAAACCCGTTGATTTTGGAAAAAAAATACACACGCTGTATTATTGTACTATTCGATAGGATCGCTAATAAGAATCAAACTCTGGGAAGTAATGACATAATGCAAACTAAAGCAGTGTCGATTTTTAATATACAGGGTGTAAGGAGAACGCTTCCGAAGCCAGAACGTAGATTATATACAACCTAAATGCAAACGGATGGAGCTGGGGTTGTCGGCCGCGCGGCTGTCGGCGAGCGCGTGTTCTTTGAACTCGAGGTTATGCGCGAGCGTCAGCTGATTTTATTTACGAGTACATGGCGTGGTAATGTTGCAAAGAAAAAAAATGTATTTAATCGCAATTATTGGTTTTAGTTACCTGTTCTCACAGCATAGTGTACGAAAAATGTAAAAAAAAATTGGTAAAATTGTATTTTTTTTTTCCCGATTTTTTGATGGTATCGTATCGAGAATCACTAGCTCTATCACCTGTCTTCGTTTTCGGAAGCGTTTGCCTTACACCCTGTATAAAATTGCTTGTACTGACTGATTCATCAACGCAGAGCCCAAACCGCTGAACATAGAGATTTGAAATTTAGACCGTAGACATCCGCTAAGTAAGGATTTTTGAAAATTCTACCCCTAAAGGGGTGAACGGGGTCACGCGGACGAAGTCGCGGGAAAAGTGCTAGTTTTTAATAAACGAATTCATATTTTCAAGTATTCATATGTTACTGTAAAAGCCCGAATAGTGGTAAATCCTAGGTTTTACCGGTAAATCTTAGGATTTACCGACATGGGTTGGTAAATGTAAGGATTTTATGAAAAGGAGATATTTTTTCGGGCTTTAACCATTAGAGTTGGGACATCCAAGGTTTAACCAATCACGGTTGGTAAATGTTAGTTTTGGGGCTGCGTAAACTAATATTTTGCGAGTTCCATCCTCGTTTTCGGTGCCACTTGCATTTTACACGTTTCCGGCGCTGCGGGAAGTGCAGCCCCTCCGCCCTTGCGTAACAAATCGCAGGCACCCAGGCTCGCCTTTGCAACTTGGGCTTTTTGGTCGCCTTTGGCGACCAGCCTCAGCCGCTCCGGCTCGCACGGGTGCCTACGCTCGTCACGCTGTGACGAGCGTAGGCACCCGTAGGCGGGGGCTGCTCTCCCTCCGCGCCTCCGGGTTTATAAAAATACTCTAGGGGTAGGACAGACAAGATCACGTGGAGTCGGGGTTGACTAATTCGGTTCTCTCACAATTTATTCACTCATTTCAACATTTACCGTGTCTCTGAGGTAAAACCTAAGATTTACCGAGTGTATTATTAAGGCGTGGCCTACGCTTTTTGTTTAGCAAAAACACTCGAACACGTGACGATAAACATGTTCGATGTTCAATGAACACGAAATCACGTCGCTGGAGACACGGCATAATCAAAATTCGATTCTACAATCAAATTATGGCGGGCGATGTCAACTGTCAAAATATTGACAATTAAAATAAATTATCTGCAACCACAGATCATTAAAGCAATTGCGATATCGTGTTTCACAGATAATAATATAATTACATAGATACGGTGATGGGTTAGTGAGGGAACGTAACTCGATTAAGTGGTGATTACATTACAATAGATTTTTATTTAGTTTGGCGTTGTTCTGTTGTTTTCTTTATTCACGCCTTCTATTATGGGGTAGAAGTTATTTAAGAGGGGAAATTATGCCCATTTCTAATGTATTAACGGTGAAAGAGAACATTATGAGGAAACCGTCATGTCCATAGAAACAATAATCATTTCTAAGTCATGTGATGCTCAAGTCGAACAAAGGAATCTATGCTCAGTAGGTAATTAGTTTACACTTGCCTACATAGGCACGAGTAGGTATATAAGCTCAGATCATAGAAACAAGGAGATATGCCATCATAGCAAATTACTTAGTACCGGAACAACTGATGCCACTTTTAGTACATTTTTCGACACAATTACGCGCATAATTAAGCATAAGCATAGCATAAGCATAATCGGCCTATAATGTTCCCACTGCTGGGACACAGGCCTCCTCTGTGAGAGGGAGTGGGCCGTAGTCCACCACGCGGGCCCAGTGCGGGTTGGTGGCCGTCACATGTCTTCGAATTTTTGGTTCTAGGACATGCCGGTTTCCTCACGATGTTTTCCTTCACCGTTAAAGCAAGTGATAATTAATTTCTAATACGCACATGACTTCGAAAAGTCAGCGGTGCGTGCCTCGGGATCGAACTCGAACCATTCGCCGTGGTAGTGGATTAACCATGTGCCTCCCACATGGTTAATCCACTAGGCTATCACTGCAGAGAACGCTATAGGTAGGCATGATTCTAGTGATTCTACTTACATACCTACTTACTCAATAACGCTACTGTTCGGTAGTGCTGTGTTCCTGTGGTGAGTAAGGTCGCCAGAGCTCCTGAGGATGCGCTGTGTTGACAGCGGACCTGCTTGTCCCCTAGGCTGTCGGCACAACGAAAATTTTTTGAAGAGTTCCGTTTTCTGTCTCCGAATCTCATCAAAATTAAAATGGAACCAATCTGAAAGTATATCCTTTTGCCATAGTCACTTACCTTAATCAAGTAATAAAAGAAAATGATGCTGTAATGGGAATTGTTGAGTGACAAGGACGGTGAAATTGACCACTAATGTGCAAGAAAGAGACAAACACAATTTTAAAAGCTCGTCCCTATAATTGGGCGGGGTGAAATCTTCCTGCTCTAGAATTAACCAATGGCGTTATTGATACCGAAAGGTAATAAAAGACTGTTTTCATTGTAAGTATAGATAATTATAATTTTCTATCTATTTTGCTAAGATTTTCTTCTGAGAATGATCAATTTAGAAGTTGGCAAGGGAGTCAGTTGGCAAGCCAGAATAGCCAGATTTGTAGAACTACTTATAACTGTTTTTTTTCTAATTCCTAAAAAAAATAAGGTAAGTATCTACCTACGTACCTAAATTAAAAATGTACATATTGCACAAATATTGGACACTGAAATCTTGTGTTATTGTCGAAAATCTTGTGATCTTTTGTCGAAAATGACTTTCGTCAAAGCCATCTTCAAAGCAAAAGTTCTGAAATATGTAAAACATAACTAATTTGATGTTTTTCACAAAATCCAACGCCCACCCATTTCTCTTGCAAAGAACAAATTGGATATAAGTCTCTTTGCTCCTACATTGGATTGCTCCCTATACTAAGCCCCGCCCACACTCCCAAACCAGACTCGATTTGAAAAAGCGTCCAGTCACTAAAAACGCGCGAAATAGCATGTCACTCGGCTGTCAAATTATTTGACAGTCGTTGATGACAAAATATTTTTAAAATAAATACTAAATCAATTAAAATAAGTGGAATATATAAAATTAATAAATTATTTCAGTGAAAATATCGTGTTTTTTAAGTGTTGTATAATATAAAAAAAAAACTTTTTTTTAATGGAATTGTTATAGTGATGTGTATGAAATATTAGTGTGTGACTGTGTGTACCTATTTTATTTGTATTAGTCGATTTTAAGGTGAGTGGATTTTTTTTATTTCCTATCAATTTAAATTGGAATTAACTTAATTGCACGAAATTATTTTAAGAAAAAGTGCAAATTATTTGATCGTGTTGTAGTGCATTTTTGTAGGGAACAGCTGTTTTTTTTTTCATATTTCAGTGTCGGTCCCATTATAATAAAAGTTGTTCATATTCATGAGTACTTTCACCTCCTAAAATATCCGCACTGGTTTTAATTTTACCCTATATGTATAGATACCCGATTGTCCAATAGTAAAACCGGGTAGTACCGGTCAGGAGGTAAATAACGGTCACCACACTATTGTTTTGTAGTGTTCTGTCTCTCTCATTTTTTTTTTGCAAAAATTTTGGCAGAAATCGATCGCACATGTTTTATTACGTTTTTACTTTTATTACCTAGATAAAAATGAATAGTTATACATATAACTAGGTAGGTCTTATCTGTATTAAAAAAAATATTGCAACAGATTCGGTAAAACTAAGAGCTAGTTCAGACACGGCGGAGTCCGTGCGGATGCAAATCGTGCGATTAGACCGCGCGGATCTTATTTACCTACATTAGCGGCTATTATCTAATAATTCGTTCATACCTAACCACGCGATTTGCATCCGCACGGATTCTGCCATGTCTGAACCAGCTCTTAGACTCATTAAATAAAATGAAAAAAAAAGTTACCTACTTAGATATCTATTAAATCTCAAATTACATAATTTTCTTTGTAAGCCTTACTTTTCAAGTGATAGTTGACAATTCGAGGTCATTGACGTTCCTATTATTACCCAGTTGAATCGTATTGTAGGTACCTAGGTAGGTAGGTACGGTACCTACCTATTATATAGTGCGTCAATCTATCTAAATTGTTAAAAAACTTAAAAAAATTATAGACACCCGACCGCGGTTTGCCCTACGTCTTTTGCAGTCGGGACCCATTAAATGAGTATTCCCGGAAACACTGGGCCCCGACTGCAAAAGACGTAGGGCAAACCGTGGTCGGGTTTTTATAATTTTTTTAATTTTCTATTTTTATTTTTCGCTTTTTAGTTTTTGATGTCCATGACATACTTTTAAATCATGTATTTTCGTAATCGTCTTTTCGTATCCATAACATTCCTACTAGCAATACAAGGTAAAATTAAAAACAGTGCGGATATTTTAGGAGGTGTAAGTACTCATGAATATGATCAACTTTTATTAAGGGACCGAAACTAAAATATGAAAAAAAAACAGCTGTTCCTTACAAAAATGCACTACAACACAATCAAAATGTATGTAACAGCTGATTTTTTTTTCATATTTCAGTGTCGGTCCCATAATAAAAGTTGATCATATTCATGAGTACTTTCACCTCCTAAAATATCGACACTGGTTTTAATTTTACCCTGTATAATAAAGCTGGAGAATTTGTTTGTTTGTTCACACGTGCTAATCTCTGGAACTGCCAGCCGGATTCGAAAAAATATTTTTACATTTGATAGCCCAATTCTCGAGGAAGGTTCTAAGCTATTGATTTAACATCATGCTACGACCCTTAGGAGCCGAGCAACACGTGAAACCGCGGGGCATAGATAGTGGTGCTGATTCTGTTGAACATCGCACTAAACTAAGGAGTTGTTTCAGAAATGTATGGAGCCTGGGAGGGGTCTACGTACGGAATTAGGTATTATAGCTATACATGATAGTAACCGGTTCCTAATACTTATTTTCTCTAATATTACTTCGTTGAATTGTAATTTATTCTTTTCTTTGTCAATGAGAGCAACACAACACAAATATGGTGGATCAACAATCGACAAATGAATTAAGTGAAACGTCATTTTGACAACTGTTGTTATGTCAATGTCAATCAAAATCGCAACATTCAATCTACCACGCATGCGCACAACGACTCAAACGTCACGTCATAAAACAAAACTGTCAAACTCAACTGTCATGGCCGCCCTAAAAATAGGGATATCATAGTGAAAAACTTCATCTCAAATAATTCTCTTACAATTGTACTCTTCTTCAAATAAATTTAATGATATTTTTATGTAATACCCCTATTTTTTTCCTATTTTTCTATGTAGCGTACGTATACCAGTTCCAGGATGAAACATCTCCTTTGAATCACACTACATCTTTCTTACAAATATCATTGAAAAAGGACAGAGCATATTTAGAACTGTAAAATTAATCTACGCCCTTGTCATTTACGGGAAAATAGTAATGACCTTTTGCGATTTCGACTAAATTGACATTAAAACTATTCAAGTGGACTAATTTGACAGGATTAAATATCTGCCATCCTTCTCTCATGTTTTTTATTACTAACTACTGACTAAACTATAGTTTAGTTCGTAAACAACAGAATCGGCAAGTACCTATCTATCAGCATAAATAATTTCAATATCGTTTAGGAACCCAAAACTATAAAACTATAAAGATTCTCCACACGTGCGCAACATTTGGCTATCAAATGAGTATAACATAAACAGTTTATGTTATAACGAGACAATATGTCCTGAGTTTTGACCTTTATAACATAATATTGGTGGTATATTATATGTTACTGTAAAAGCCCGAATAGTGGTAAATCCTAGGTTTTACCGGTAAATCTTAGAATTTACCAACATGAGTTGGTAAATGTAAGGATTTTATAAGGAGATATTTTTTCGGGCTTTTACCATTAGAGTTTGGTACATCCTAGGTTTTACCAATGACGGTTGGTAAATGTTAGTTTTGGGGCTGCGAAAACTAATATTTTGCGAGTTCCATCCTCGTTTTCGGTGCCACTTGCATTTTACACGTCTCCGGCGCTGCGGGAAGTGCAGCCCCTCCGCCCTTGCACAAATCGCAGGCACCCAGGCTCGCCTTCGCAACTTCGGCTTTTTTGGCGACCAGCCTCAGCCGCTCCAGCTCGTACGGGTGCCTTCGTCACAGCGGGCGGGGGCTGCTCTCCCTCCGCTCCTCCGGGTTTATAAAAACACTCTAGGGGTAGGGCAGACAAGATCACATGGAGTCGGGGTTGACCAATTCGGTTCTGTCACAAATTATTCACTCTTTTCAACATTTACCGTGTCTCTGAGGTAAAACCTAAGATTTACTGAGTGTATCGTGGTAAAGTCAAAGTCAAAGCATTTATTTCAATTAGACCAATTACAGGTACTTTTGAATTGTCAAGGAGTCTGTCAGTTAGTCATAATGATGAAGCTAGATGCCCGTTCCAAAGCGTAGATTCCTATGGAGAAGAACGGGCAAGAAACTCCATGGATACTCTTTTAAATCAAATGATTACAATATCATGGTTACATTGCTTTTGTCGGAAATAACACAAATATGAGAGAACAATGTAAAAGTCTAGAATAATAGTAAACACAACTCCAAATATTGGCCTTAGCAGTTCAGAGATGACCAGTCCCAACAGACGGACAGAAAAGTCCGAAATGAACGATGATCACAAAACAATTCGGACTTTTACCATTAAGGGTTGGTAGAACTTAGGTTTTACTGGTAAATCTTAAGATTTACCTGAGTTCGGGCTTTTACAGTAACATTAAACAAACTTCCGTTTCTATTCTATACCTACTAATATTATAAAGTTGAAGAGTTTGTTTGAACGCGCTAATCTCTGGAACTACCAGTCGGATTCGAAAAATTATTTTTGTATATGATAGCCAGATTCATGAGGAATAGTATAGGCTATATAACATCACGCCACGACGCTAAAGAGCCGAGCAACGAGGGTGAAATCGCGGGGAAAAGTTACTTAGGGCGGGTTGCTTCAAACCATCTGTATTCGTAAGTCAGTACGTAATCGTCGTACGTGTTCCACGCGCGCCTCAAAGAGATGTCAGCATCAGAGAGGGGGCCCACTAGGGCCCAAGCCTGCCGGGAAAGCGGGATTGTCCGGAAGGGATACCGCTGACCCGGACAAAAGGGCTAAGGAAGGAACACGGGTGGGTTTTAGTCAGTAAGAGTCTGACACTCCCTTCCGCTCCGCCCAGAGCGGGAGGGGTCATTTGATGATTTCCCATTCTCAAAAAAAAAAAAAAAGTACGTAATCGTTAAGTCAGTATGAAATTGTCGTACAAGCCGCCATATTTGACGGTTACAGATACGTAACTGTAAGTTGAAACAACAGTAGTAGTAGAACCTTAGTATTTATAAATAACTAGCAAACCCGGCGAACTCCGTTTCGCCACCAGATTTTCCCGCTTTTCTGTAGAAATTTTCCTGAATTTTCTTTGCCATAAACCTCACGAAGCCCGAGACCTTTCCAACGAATGCAAAACCGTGGAAATCGGTTCATCCGTTCTGGAGTTTTAGCGTCAGGAAGGAAAACCCGACTTATTTTTATATAATAGAAGATAAGCTCCTTGGACATTGAAAGATTTACAAACTTAAATTAAATAAGGGGAAGACAGAAGCAAATCTTTTATTTTTTTATATGGGCTATTAGGTATAAAGTTTGTTGTTTCTCAAAAATATACTTTTTCAGTTATTTCTTGATTTATCTATTTAGCCATTTAAATTAGCAGTGAATCCGCCGAACAGTGGAATGCGCTGCCCGAGTGGGTGTTCCCCGACAGTTACAAATAGTTACAACCAAGTCGCGAGTGAATCGGTTTCCTCTAGGCAAGCGTGCTCCATCGTAGACCGCGTCATCGCAAGGTGGCGGTCAAACGCAAGCCTATTATTACATCACTAGCATTAGCCTATTATTAAATAACTAGCATTTTGCCCGTGACTTCGTCAGCGTGACACACACGTAGCGCCATCTAGCGTCCTAAAGCAATTGTGACCGTCGAAAGTTATTGTTCTTTCCCTTGGGAACGGTACTTTTTTCTGGATAGAAGGTACAGTACTCCCAAATTAATAATGCGCATGCAGATCTTCGTTAATTGTCGTATTCCCGGAAACAAAAAGTATATAGAAAAAAAAAGTATATAGAGTGGTTAAGTGCATTTTCTTCATGCATAATTTAGAGCTCTTACGATTCAATGATTCGGTGTTTCCGGGAATACGACAATTAGCGAAGATCTGCATGCGCATTATTAATTTGGGAGTACTGTAGGTACCCTATGTTCTTTTCTGTAGGTAGGTACCCCTGACAACGTATAGGTATCCAAAATGTCATGATGATCAGTGCAGTGGTTTAGGTGTGAAAAGGTAACAAACAAACAAACTTACTTTCCCATTTATAAGAATAATATTAGTTAGGATAAAAAAACTTATGCATGACCATGCATGACCAAGTAATATTGTGCGAACTGTACTTAATTACTTTTAATATTCTTTGTCTAAATCTCGGCACAGTCTACCCAACATACAGTTACTCAATAATTACTTACTTAAATTATTCTGAAGTGGCCACTTGAGCATTCGAAACGAGATAATGCTACCGTTGTTCATATATTTCAAGCATGTGTTTTAAAATTTTTTGTAACGAGTTTCTTGCATAGTGCGTAGATATTGGTTGATACTTGATATTAATAAAGCTGCTTCAAGTCACGAGAGCGTCAAATAAAAATAGGAATGCCCTTGCGTCATATTGTGATGTCTTCTTAGCTGTATATTTGTATTAAAAAAATTATTATAAGTACAATAGATTTGGTAAAACTAAGACTCAGTTAAATAAATAAAAAACAAAGTTATTAATTCGCAAATAAATTTTTTGCAAGCCTTACTTTTTAAGTGATAGTTGATAGTTCAAGGTAATTGAGGACTTTAAATAACTTTTATTTTATCCAGGTGTCGCTCAATGTCAAGCTATGGCAGCATGTCCCCATCAGACGAAGGCTTCGACAGATACGAACCACCATACTACTGCCAGCCTTCGCATCAAGGTAAGATACAACCTCAGATCATAGAAATAAGGAGTAGTACGGGAACAACTGATGCCACTTTTAGTACATTTTTCGACACAATTACGCGCATAATTAAACGCTGCTTGTGAATAAAAAGATCTCCCACGCATTAAACATTCCGCACACCCTCAATCTAACACTGTTAATCGTCACTCAACACTAGCACTGAACTAAAACACTGTATTTATACCATCGATCGTGTTCGGTTCGTCGCCAGCGCGTACGTTTTTAATATGAGCAATTTGCTCAAGATCAGGCATCAAGCTCGATAGCACCTTGGCACATCTCCTTGTTTCTATGATCTGAGGATACAACAGTACATCATCACCTTATGACCACGTCTATTGGAGCAGGCGTGGATACAGAATTTTCTTCAGGGGGAGAGGCAATTTTTGTATGATTTTACCTATCTGCGTAGGTACTGCGTAGAAATATAATATACTAGCACTTTGCCCGCGACTTCGTCCGCGTGACCCACAGGAACTGTGCTTTTTTCGGCAAAAAAGTAGCCTATGTTACTCAGTGATAATGTAGCTATCTACTGGTTAAAGAATTTTTAAAATCGGTCTAGTAGTTTTGGAGCCTATTCGGTACAAACTAAAAAAACTTTCCTCTTTATAATATTATAGTAATAGTATATTATAGTATAGTATAGATCTGCCTTGAAAATTCCTTCTTAATAAATAAATTAAAATTTTAGTTAGCCATCCATTATTCAGGGGCGGGGATTGCACCCATTGCTCCCTGTATCCGCGTCTATATCCGAGCGTAAATAGTTATATCAGAGTAAAAGAAAGCAAATATTTGTTTCGGGTCTGTATACAATGTAATACCTATGTGAAAATGTTTGTGAATACTGAATACATCCCACAATGGGCCAACGTTTTTTTTAAAATCCTCACCAATAGATGGTTAATGGTTAATGGTTAACCAGTTATACTGGCTGTCAGAAGCTAACTGCGGAGCCATTAAAAAGAAAACCAAAATCTTGTTCCCAGGTAGCCCAATGGACGGTGGAGTATACTGGCCAGCAGCCAATAGCGAAGCACACGAGTTTGAGACGCAGGACGTGTACCACGACACTACACATTACATAGGAAGGGGATATGGTAAGTAAGGGCCATATCTCATTAGGATGTCAAGGCAGCGACCCCAGCAGCGCCGCCAGTTAGAACATGTCAAATTGTATTACAACGTACCTAACAATACCTCACTTGGCGACTGCTTGGCGTCGCCGCCAGCCCGGACGTCCCGCTCACTCGCTCGACACGCACACATTTCTTCGATGTTCATTTTGTTTGCGTGAACAAGCGATACTAATCTCGTCTGGCATCAGACAGATTAGAGCAAGATTTTGGGAGGGTCGTGACCCCCATGACCCCCCCCCTCTCGGACCACGCCTGTTCCGAGCATGGTACCTATAGCAAAATAATCTTGTTGCAGGGTATGAGGAAATGCAAATGGTTGGTAACGAGCCCTACGACGCGTATCACCACAATATGACACACAGCTTCGTGCCAAACAGCACGGGTAAGTCAGAAAGAGAATATGGGGAACTGAAAAAGAGATATGGTACAGATATCTCGCTCAAACTTGTAGCAGCCCGACTGAGGAAGTAGGTACCTCCACCTTACAGAACACCACAGCCAAATAACGCTACTGTTCGGTAGTGTTGAGTTCCTGTGGTGAGTAAGGTCGCCAGAGCTGCTGAGGACGCGCTGTGTTGTTAGGTATTCTCATTGTAAAGGGTCGGCAACACGCATGTGATACTTGGTGTTGCGCACGTTTCATACGCTACGGTAACCGCTTACCGTCTGGCGGGCCGTATGGCTGTTTGACACCATCGTCGTATAACAAAAATAAGTCATTTGTGTACAAGGAACTTTAGCCTAAAAAAGGCGCACTATGATTTTGGAAACACTTAGGCCATGTTGTTTCAACTTAAAGTTACGTAGGGCTTAGGGCGGGTTGCTTCAAACCATCTGTATCCGTAAGTCAGTACGTAATCGTTAAGTCAGTATGAAATTGTCATACAAGCCGCCATATTTGACGGTTACAGATACGTAACTGTAAGTTGAAACAACATGGCCTTAATCAATTAAAATACTTAAGTGTAAGTTTATCGATTTTTTGTTTATCATTTATCGAAAGGCAATGGTTCAACTCAATTTTCAAGTTGAAATTAATATCAAATACTAAAGTCTATAGTCCCTTGGTGGTTTAAAAAAGTCAAGCTTCTAACTCATCGCAATCAAAAGATACGGCATTTTGTTACATATTTTGATGTAATTGGTAATAGCGCCATCTTTGAGCAGGTACATAGTTATTGGTCCTTTGAGTTCCGTAACCCTAAATAAACTCCAGCTCTTGGTCCTCACAGGCAGGCCTTTTAACAAATTATTTTCTCTATTTTTCTTAGGCCTAGACTGTGACCTCCAGTCCCTCCCGCTCCGCTACGACCGCCCCGCGCCCCCCTCTTTCGTGAGGGTAGCAAAAAGAAGAACCACCGCCAACAAGAAGGAGCGAAGAAGAACGCAGAGTATCAACACAGCGTTTTCAGATTTAAGGGATTGTATTCCTAATGTGCCGCCTGATACAAAACTTTCGAAGGTGAGGATACTGCAATTTTTTTAGACTATGTCCTATATGTTTATTTATTTAGTACCTACTATACGTATCTATATCTATACTAATATTATAAAGAGGTAAAGTTTGTAAGTTCGTATGTAGGGGGTAATCTCCGGAACTACTGATCCGATTCTGAAAATTCTTTCACTAATAGGAAGCTGCATTATCACTGAGTGCTATAGGCCTTTATCCCGGAAAAATGCAGTGGGTCACGCGGACGAAGTCGCGGGCAAAGTGCTAGTACCATTATAAAATCGTAAAAAAGCCAGAAAAAACAATCGGGATAGTGTACTGGGACCTAACCATACCCAAAATATTTTTTTGTCTGTTTGTGCGCGCATCACGCAAAAAGTATTAAAAGGTTTACGCCAGAACGGCTGAACGGTACCCCGATCATGAGTTTTTTTGACGTATAGTTACGTTAATGTAAGCATATTTTGAATTGAAAATATACGTTTGCTACACAATATTTATATAAATTAAATACTTAATTAATATCTCAGTATTTTTTAAAATGTTCAAATTGTATCAAAATGTTCCAGGACTGCTGTATTTTAAATTCAAAATATGCTTACGTTAACGAAACTATACGTCAAAAAACTCATGATAGGGGTACGGATCTGGATGAAATTTGCCACAGAGATACATTATAGTCTGGAATAGCATAAAGGGTAGCCTCTATGCTATTCCAGATTCCATTTTTCGACAAATGTACGGTTCCCGTGGGATAGATTTGTAATTTCCACGCGAACGACAGGCGCGGTCCCATCCGACGATTTTGGGGGGGTCATAGGTACCGCAGTTAAAGACTTTATGGGGGAGTCATACAGATTTATGTCGACGTGATATACCGTGAATTACCGTGTTTGGCGCATTTTTGTACGATTTTGGGGGGTCATGACCCCCGTGACCCCCCCCAGGGACCGCGCCTGGCGAACGAAGTCGCTGGCAACAGCTAGCTGGATAAAAAAAAAAAATAGTATTTGTAATTCAAATAGCTTTAATTTCACAGAAGAAAAAAATTCATTCCTCTTTCTCTATGGCTGCACAGATAAAAAAAATCCACCAAAAAAAAAACAATGTCAAATATCGCGGCACATTCCATTTACAACTACACCGACGGGCATAATAGCCGTCTCACTCGTGCGTTAAAATCAGGGACCGAAAAGGTCACCCGTACCTATAGGAGTTTTATCCGGGTTATTTTGGAAAAACTTTGCGTAAAGGTTAACCCGTATTCAGCCTATAATAACCTGCACCCGAATTGCGTAACTCAATTGCTATCACCATGGCATTGTTTTTGACATTCATTACGCCGTATGATTGTTAATCCGTGCTCCTTTAACTAGCTCAACGCCGCAATGGATGTTGTTGTTGTCAAAATGAAAGCCATGGCGAAAGAAATTGGGTTACGCAATTAGGCTGCGGGTTCACGCATAGACGACAAGGTGGATAAACCTTTACGCAAGATTTCAATCAGCCTATAATAACCGGGTTCACGCATAGAGTTCATTTTTGTTCCTAAAAATATACAAGAAAGTGACGGAGATAGAATTTTCCGTCTCTTTCATTCGGGTTAATCAGCAATATTTAAAACCTAACCCATAATATAAGGGTTACCCAGCATATAGATTAACCGAACATATGGGTTAACGCAGTGTTGTATTTACACTAGGGCCATGATGGGGGCTATAGCCCGGGGCGGCAGACTGTGAGGGGCGGCAAGTCACCTCTGGCGCCGTCCCTTGCGCTTAGCTTTGTACAGAACCGTAGACTGCGTAGTCCGACACGTACCTACTTAGCCCGTTTTTTCGTTAATTTATGGCAAACCTTATAGGCCCAGGGCGAAAAATGTTAAAATACGCCCTAACCGGTAACCTTTTAACCCGATTAATCGGTCCCTGGTTGAAATCGCCAGATGGTGCGAAAGCGATCGCAGAGCATCAATAGCGCATTCTCGAATCTCAGGCAGCATATTCCGAATGTTCTGCCAGACACTAAAATGACAAAGGTTAGTACGACTTCTGGGATTGATTTGAAGTTTTTGTTGGTACTTATAGTCCTCAGTTGGGCATAGAACTCCCTAGAATGCTACGATAAATAGTTGATTTAAGTTAACTAGTCGCAGGAAGCCCGAATTGAGGCAAGAAAAAAAAGAATTTTATGAAAAAGGATTTAATATTATGATCTCATCATGTTTTGTAAAGTAATTAGTAAGTAGGTACTTATCATTTGCCGTGGACTCGGGCCTTCTACGATTTTTTTTTCTATTTTAATATTGCCAGACAGCCAGCAAACGCTTGTAGAATATTTTTTTAGTTTTTAGGTTTTAAATACAGAAAAGTCATAAGTATTAACACATTTAATCAAGAATCTTATAAGCATTTAATGATTTAATAGATAATAATTATTTCCTTTTTTCAGAGGTAGCCATAAAAAATAAATATTAATTAGGTAAAAACTTAATTTTTATTTATTTTTCCCATATGTTCGATCTATAGGTATATAGCTTTATAGAGCGTCATCTCCGTCGCACTAGCACTAGCACTATCTAGATAATAAACAAAGTCAGCGACAAAACGTCACAAAGGTATGAGTGACGGACACGATCTCTACAAAGCCGAAGCTAGCCGATTATCTCTTTTTCAAACTTTTAACTGCCGGGCATAGGTACGGCGGTAGGAGCGGCATGAGTCGTGAGCACAGATCGCGCATGTACATTTACGGCCCAATAGACAAGACAGTTGACAATTCACAATAGAGAATAGTCCAATAGACGACGAGAATCAACTGACGAACCAATCGCGTGTTAAGCCTTCCGCCAAATGCTGCTAATGCGCAGGTGACGTTTGTGCTCAAGACTCGTGCCAGCAATTAAAATTCGCGCGCAGTGTGTCGGGCACATATTTCAATATTTAAAACAGCCAACAAAAACTTTGTCACCCCAGGAGTCAAACATCCATTCCCTTTTAATAATCGGACATTAACGTTTCTTCTCCTGTTAGATCAAGACACTGCGGCTGGCGACGTCATACATCTCCTACCTACTGAAGGTGTTGGAGACGGATGGGGAGCCCGCGGGGGGATTCAGAGCTGATCTGCACCATACGCCGCCGAGGAGACGAACCGTTGAAGGAAATCAGGTGACTCTTTTGATTTTATGATTGCCTGGTACCAGCCTGCCTATTCTCTACCGATACGCAGTGGTTGGTTTATTTACCCTAGGGTCATGCGCCACCGTAGGCGCGGGCCTGCGGGCGGTGAGTAATGGGTAGCTCACCGTCCGATCAGGACCAGGCCCGTGCCGAACGGCGCGTACGTGTTCCACGCGCGCCTCAAAGAGATGTCAGCATCAGAGAGGGGGCCCACTAGGGCCCAAGCCTGCCGGGAAAGCGGGATTGTCCGGAAGGGATACCGCTGACCCGGACAAAAGGGCTAAGGAAGGAACACGGGTGGGTTTTAGTCAGTAAGAGTCTGATACTCCCTTCCGCTCCGCCCAGAGCGGGAGGGGTCATTTGATGATTTCCCATCCTCAAAAAAAAAAAAAAAAAAGGGTCATGGGGGCCATGGCCCAGGGCGGCAGACTGTGAGGGGCGGCACAGCCACCTTTCGCGCTGTCCCTTGCGCCCAGCTTTTTGCAGAACCTTAAACTGTGCGTAGTCCGACACGCACTTAGCCGGTATTTTCGTTAATTTATGGGGCGGCAAACCTTATAGGCCCAGGGCGCTAAATTTTAAAATAGTTCGAGGGAGAATGTCATGGTGAGATTGTCCCTCGAACGTACGCAAACAAATTGGCGGGTGTTGGAGACGGATGGAGAGCCCGCGGGGGGATTCAGAGCTGACCTACATCATACGCCGCCGAGACGGACCGTGGAAGGGAATCAGGTGACTCTTTTGATTTTATAGTTGCCTGGTACCAGTATCGGCAGGGATCTTGATCACAGATCGCGCATGTACATTTTCGGCCCAATAGACAATAGACAATTGACAATACGTAATAGAGAATAGTCCAATAGACGACGAGCATTGACTGATGAACCAATTGCGTGCAGCCTCGGCGCCCCCCGTCTTCTTCATTCAACCAGAGACAGAAAAACCAGTTAATGCGCAGGTGACGTTTGTGATCATAACTGATGCCGCTAGTTATACCAGCCTGCATATTAGACAGTGGTGCTAAGGAAATAGACTATATGTATACCTCAGGTCATAGAAACAAGGAGATATGCCATCATAGCAAATTAGTACGGGAACAATTGATGCCACTTTTAGTACATTTTTCGACACAATTACGCGCATAATTAAGCGCTCCTTGTGAATAAAAAGATCTCCCACGCATTGAGCATTCCGCACACCCTCAATCTAACACTGTTAATCGTCACTCAACACTAGCACTAAACTAAAACACTGTATTTATACCATCGATCGTGTTCGTTTCGTCGCCAGCGCGTACGTTTTTAATATGAACAATTTGCTCAAGATCAGGCATCAAGCTCGATAGCGCCTTGGCACATCTCCTTGTTTCTATGATCTGAGATGTATACTCTCGAAAAACATCGCCCTCCTTTTGGGGCAGTCGGACGCAAAAATCTAGAAACAACAATAAAATATGATTTATTACTTACACAAACGTATGCAAGCAAACATATGCCATCTAAAACTGTTATAACAACATTTTTATACTTTTTATTACGACGGAAATTACAAACTCATAAAAAATAGTTCAAACTAGCCCGCCCGCGGCTTAGACTGATTTTTAAAGGTTTTTCGATTTTTACGCAGGAACCCTAAATATTTCCAGAATAAAAGTAGCCTTTATGTAGCCTTACAAACTCCTCTATCTTCTATCAACACGCGTAGCATGACAAATTCTATCTCCATTCTACAGAAGAATAGACTCGGGGTGAAGGGGGGCTCGTGGCTAAATGACGGCCGCGCTGATCGATCGCTCTGCGAGGTTAAGATGCGCTTGCCGCGGTCAGTCCTTGGATGGGTGACCGTTCTTTACACATCGCGACCCCTCCGTGCCTCGGAGAGCACGTTAAGCAGTCGGTCCCGGTTGTCATAGGAATATCGTTGACAGTCATTACGGGTAGTCAGGAGCCCGAAAGTCTGTCAACTGGTCTTCGAATACCGGTATTCCCCAATAATTGGGTTGTGGAGGTCAGATGGCAGTCGCTCCATGTAAAATATCCGACCCCAATCAGTTTGGGACTAGGGATTTCGCCCCGGGAGTCTCGATTCTCGAAATCCCGGGAGTCTCGCCACTTTTATCATCGAGACCGAGACCGAGACTAAAAAAAATTCCCGGGAATTTCGAGACCAAATGTTTCGGTAGAAAAACATTAAAATATTCTTAACACCAGAATTTATTTGTACATTTTATACTTATAAATTTTCCGCCGCGCACTATGTACCGCCTAGTGACACTGCCGCTTGCCGAATGCGTCCCGACAATGCCCGAGCGAGACCCGAACTTATTCTATTGCAAGATTCTAGAGATTCTAGTGCAAGAATTATAGAGTTTTCGTTTTGTTTTGTTTAAATGTTTGGTCAGGTCAATCGACATTTATAAGTTTATTTATACCTAAATTACCGAAACTTAAGGAAAGGGTATATTTTTAATATTTTACTAGATAAAAATCTTTTTTAAGTCGGTGGCTTTGGTTTTTGTTTGCTTTTTTTTGCCACCGACTTCCGAAATCAAAATTATTATTTTTTTTGTAGTGGATTTTTGAAGTCGGTTATTTTTTTTTTAAAAAGATTTTTATTTTTCCCTTTTAGTTCTTTATCCCGTGTTAGATTACTTTCACGAATTCGTTCAATAGTAAATCTTCTACGGAGTATGTACATTTATGCATATAACTTTGTACATAGGAATGATTACATAATGTATTATATACTAAAACCTTCCTGAAAGTATGTAGATTACGTTAGTGAAAACCCCATCCAAATCGAATCAGTAGTTTTTGAGAAAATCGCGCACATACAAACATACATACATACATGCATACATACATACATACATACATACGGGACGAATACAGAACCTCCTTTTTTGAAGTCGGTTAATAAAACGACTACTTAGATATAAGCTTTTTTTACCAAAGTTCCTAATTAAAAAAGATTAAACATTAGAATTAAGAATAAAGAATTAAGTAATAACCTGAAAGTCTGAATTAGGTACTTCAAATATTGCTATCTTATTTTTTTCTATTTGTTATAATATTCTATTGTAATGTTTGGTTTGGTCAGATTGATCAAAGAGTAAATTTGTAATAAATGTGATTTATAAACAGTTACAATCGTAATTATTTATTTTTCCCTTTTAGTTCTTTATCCCGTGTTAGATTACTTTCACGAATTCGTTCAATAGTAAATCTTCTACGGAGTATGTACATTTATGCATATAACTTTGTACATAGGAATGATTACATAATGTATTATATACTAAAACCTTCCTGAAAGTATGTAGATTACGTTAGTGAAAACCCCATCCAAATCGAATCAGTAGTTTTTGAGAAAATCGCGCACATACAAACATACATACATACATGCATACATACATACATACATACATACGGGACGAATACAGAACCTCCTTTTTTGAAGTCGGTTAATAAAACGACTACTTAGATATAAGCTTTTTTTACCAAAGTTCCTAATTAAAAAAGATTAAACATTAGAATTAAGAATAAAGAATTAAGTAATAACCTGAAAGTCTGAATTAGGTACTTCAAATATTGCTATCTTATTTTTTTCTATTTGTTATAATATTCTATTGTAATGTTTGGTTTGGTCAGATTGATCAAAGAGTAAATTTGTAATAAATGTGATTTATAAACAGTTACAATCGTAATTATCATTTACTTCACAGTTCACCACCACTCACTTCAGTCAGTTTCACTACTACCCTCACCCTCTTATAGTTTATCATTTACTAAGTCAAACTATGTCATTGCCATTTCTTTTATTTTTACCAAAAGAAGTCTAGTTTACCTTCCAAAACAATATTAAAATCACCATTTTCTTGCACACCTGCAATACCTCCATCCATAACGTAACGTATCCGTAAAAAAACATTCTAATATAAAAAAACACGTGGGTCTCGAATTTCCCGGGAGTCCCGGGACTAGCTTCCGAGGTTCGAGACTGGTCCCGGGACTGAAAATGCTTCCGAGACCGAAATCCCTATTTGGGACTTGCTAGGCGGATGATGAATAGACAATGTAAGAACTTTGTCTATTCTATTTCTGCCCGAGCACGCGGCGACCCATGCTTGGTTAATCAGAATTTTGTCTACTGAAGAATATAAACATTTCTTCTCTACATTGTATGTACCCATGCATAAAACAGTATCGGCCTTACCACAAAAAAGATAGACACACGCACTTGTTTTAGACAAGTTTTTTTTTTTTTTTTTTTGATGATTTCTGTTTCATGGCAATCTGTTTTTCAACAATAAGCCACATCTTTGTTTGATTTCTCAGTTTATGTTTTCCTCAAGAGCCATACTAGTATGAAAGTTCTTTTCACACGACTCCCTTGATGTCAAGTGGTAAATCTTTTATGTAGGCTTGGTATGTCACTTCTTTTTAGCCGGGTATGCTGGAGAGCGCCTTCTCCACTCAGAGCGTGTGCCAGTTTATTTACGTGGACGGTCAGTTTCTCCTGATATTTCAGGCTGTTTTGAGCTATTTCCTGCCGAACTGTTTTTAGGCCGAGGTCAAGGTATATGTATCTATTACTTATACAATGAGGTATGCCAAACATTGTTCTCAAGGCCTTGGTCTGGAATCTCTCCAGGATGTCTATATTACTGTTGCTGGCCGTTCCCCACAGTTGTATCCCGTAGGTCCAGATTGGTTTTATGGTAGTTTTGTACACTAGCATCTTGCTGTTAGGATTTAGTTGTGATTGGCGTCCCAATAACCAGTTCAGTGATCGCAATTTTCCATCTAGTTGTTTGCGCTTTGTCCAAATATGTTTTTGCCATGTAAGTTTCCTGTCTAGGTGCATGCCCAAGTATTTTGCGTTATTATCTTGAGGGATAACTTTGCAGTTAAGCGTTACCGGTGGACATGTTTCTCTCCTAAGTGTGAATGTTACATGTACCGATTTGCTCTCATTGGCTTTTATTCGCCAACGCTTCAGCCACATTTCAACTTCTTTCAGGTGGTTTTGCAACTGTGATGATGCCGTTTCTGGGTTGATATGAGCTGACAGCAGCGCCGTATCATCAGCGTATGTCGCAGTCGTGGTGTAGTCAGTTGTTGGGATATCTGCTGTAAAAATGAGGTATAGTACAGGGCCCAAGATACTGCCCTGAGGGACACCTGATTTTATTTCGTGTACTTCTGAGAGATCATCGCTGTACTTCACTTGGTAGCATCTTTTATCTAAATAGGATTTAAGTATTGGGAATAGACAATGCGGGAGATGCTTCTTTAGCTTGAACAGGAGGCCGTCATGCCATACCTTATCAAATGCTTGGCTGATATCCAGAAAGACTGCAGAGCAATATAATTTGTTTTCAAGGCATTTGCTGATGGTGTCTACTATACGGTGTACCTGTTCAATTGTCCCGTGTTTTTCCCGGAATCCAAATTGGTGGTTCGGTAATACTGTACTTAGATGTTCTTTCATCCTGTTAAGCAATATTCTCTCAAACAGTTTGCCAATAACTGGTAGCAGGCTGATAGGTCTGTATGAAGTAGCTTCGTGTGGGGGCTTACCGGGTTTCGGTACCATGACTACATGCGCAATTTTCCATTGCCCAGGAAAATGTTCAAGTCTTAAGCTGGCATTAAAGATGTTAACTAATTTCATTACACCTTTATGGGGCAGGTTTTTAAGTAATGTGGCATCAATAAGGTCATAGCCGGGTGCTTTACCTTCCTTGAGGTTCCTTATTTCTTTCACAACTTCTTTTGGGCTGGTACTTTTTAGTGGAGGACACATTTGATTCGCTGATTCAAGGTATTCCTTGATTTCCGTAGTTTGTTCAGGAGTGTTTTCAGGGAGTGGTTGAAAAACTGTTTTCAGATGTTCCGCAAAGATTGTTGCCTTTTCTTTATCTGATCTAGCCCATCCTCCTTTTTCATCATTGATAGGTGATATGTGAATTTTCGGGCGTTTTAGATTCTTGGTAGCCTTCCACAGCGAGTAGTTTGTGTCTCTCGTCGGATCTAGATTTGAGAGATAGTGTTGAATATTATCATTTTCTAGGGTGCTGATAAGGGCTTTGAGTTCATTTGAGGAACTATTGAATGCAGCTTTATCACTTGGATATCCTGTAGTATGCCAGATTTTTCGCAAACGGCGGCGCTCTTGTATTTTCTCTTTAATATCCTTTGGATATGAGTTATGTTTCAGAGGTTGTCCTTTACCTGTTCTTTTTGGAGTTGCAGAATTGGCAGCAATGTGGATAGTCCTATTAAGTTGTTCCAGTTGTCTTTCAAGTTCTTCTATTGTATTAATTTTGGTCTTTAGTTCTGTCTCTGTCGTGATTATATTTTTATAGATTGTCCAGTCTGTAGCGTTCAAGTTGTATATTCTTAGGGGCGGTACTACCAGATTAACTGTTGTAGTAACATTCAGTATAACTGGTGTGTGGTCCGATGTGAGATCTATTCGTGGTTCTATGTTTATGTAGTTACTATCTATGTTTTTAACAATAAAAAAGTCCAATAAGTCTGGGATTCTTTGACTGTCGGTAGGCCAATAGGTAGGTTCTCTGCCGGAATAACATTCTAACTTCATCTCTTCTGTGGCTTTACAAAGTTGTCTTCCTCTAGTATTGGTCAGCCTAGATCCCCAATTTAAATGTTTAGAATTCCAGTCGCCAGCACATATGAATCTGTTACCCAGTGTAGAAAAATATTTTGCGAAATCGTTGGCAGATATAGTATGTTTTGGAGGACAATACACAGCGGAGAATACAGTTTCTAGTTTGCTGTCTACAAGTTTAATAGATGTTGCTTGTATTTTTTCTGTTCGGTATTCCTCTATAGGATAGTGTTTAATGTTGCTTTTAATAATTACTGCTGTTCCTCCATGGCTATTCCCAGTTGGGTGATTGGTTGTGTACACTGTATAATTATTAAAGCTTATGTGTGTCTTCGGTGTGAATCTTGTTTCAGAGATTAGCGCTATATCAATCATCTCTGTTCTGAGGAAAGTTTCTAATTCTTGACGTCGTTCCGTCAAGCCGTTGGCGTTCCAAGTAACTACTTGGAGGTTTCGGGTCATTTTTTTGTCAGGCTGCTGACTAGCTGAACCATGCGGTCCATCATTTTGTCCATGATTTTATCCATCATTGTCAACATTGAATGTTGTAGTTTTTCAAACATTATGTTCATAAGGTCAGTAAGGTCGGCCAATTCGATCTTCGTGTCTTGTTGAGTATATTGTTCTTTGGTTTTCGTTGCTTCTGAATAGGTTTTAATTAAGTTTTGCTTATCTGTGCGGTTTGACTTAGAACCCGGGTGGGGATCTGGGTTTTTGATCTGTATATTGTTGGGCGTTGGTTTTTCTTTTGACTTAGAGTCTAATTTAAGAATTCTTTATCTATACTGTTTGTACACTTTGCATCCTTTGTAGCTAGCGGGGTGTTTTTCGTCACAGTTCGCGCAAATAGCCTCGGTGTCTGGCTTTTTAGTGCATGTTGTAGTAGGGTGAGCGCTACCGCATTTAACGCAGCGATAGGGCCTAAAACATTGGTTCTTGGAATGACCAAATCTCTGACATCTCTTGCATTGAATGATTTCCTTTTTCTTATATGGGGCTTCAAAAGTAATCTTCATGTTATTCAAGTATTTCACATCGAAAATGGCTTTGTTGTTTGACTTTGGTTCCAAATCGACATAAAATACAGGCAACGGTTCCTTTGTAGCTCGATGTCTGATGTTGACTATTTGTCGCACTTCATGTCCAATTTCATACAATTCTTTTGAAATTTCTGTAGTATTTTCTGATGCATGAAGTCCGCGTAGTACTACTCTGTATGCTCTCTCGCTTTTGAGCTGGTAGGTATAGTGTGAGATATTATTGGCAATGAAGTTCTCTCGAATCGTTTTGTATGTCTGGATGTCTTTAGGTATAATTTTTATGACGTGTCCAGATCTTAGTGTTGTCATGAGGTAAAGATCGCTTGTTACAAATTTGTTTAGTACATCCTTGAGAGAATTTACATTAATTACGCCAGTAACAAAAATGGGTTCTGGCTTTGGTACATATACTTTATCTGTATTGTTGGTTTTATCCGCAGGCTCCATATCAAGTAGTTCAAAACTATTGGGTGTGGGGATCATAAAGTGTGGGGAATTTTTTTGTTTTTTATTCCCGTCGTTGTGAATTGGACTTGTTTCTTTCCTTTTCTTTCTCCTGGTGGTGGGAATTTCATCCCTTTGCCAATCTTCATGTTCTGAGGATATGTTGTCACTGACAGATTGGGTCTCGGTATGTGAATCCAGATTGTCTTTCTCCTTGTTTTGTTGGTTGTGATTATGGTCATTAAGCTTTGTTGGCAGAGACGATGTCGAGTTGCTTCTGTTCCGAGTAAACATGCTTTCATGCAAAGTTTGTTGGATCATGCTGTTAGGGTTGGTCGGTTTTTTAGAGTTTGGAAGGGTTTGTTGATTATGTGTATTTAATTGGTTCATTTTTGTTCCCACGAGTAAGGCCGATATAACAGGTCACTAGGAAGGTGACGCCTATTCTCCCTAGAAGGCTAATACAACGACGTTTGCCAGGTCCGTCGATGTGGATCGTTAGCGACTGGTCTCCCACCAGCCATGCAGTCCCTTGGCACGAATCTCACCGTAGACTTAGGGTGATTTTTTATAGAAGTTGTCTTCTTCGTAGTCCGGGCAATTAAGCCAAGACTACCGATCCTGCAGGCAGCGTTCGCAGGGTTGCGGTTTGTGGGAGTCATTTCCTACTCTCACTGTTAGACCAAGCTGGTTAGGCTGGTTTGGTCGGGTTAATTCACCGCCGCCCGAGACCCGGCGTTGAGTTTTAGACAAGTTAGTGCTAAAACAATTGCCTATTATTTTTTGTAGCATTCGTGTTGAACGTGTGTTGAACAGATGTTTATTTTTTTGTGGTACGGCCGTATAAATCTAATTTCTTAAATTAAGCATATTACTTATATAAAATTGTATAAAATGTCCTAGAATTGTTGTACTTATCTATTTTTAATTTTAAAATATTCTTATGTCCATAAGTCCTTACGTTAATTTGTGAGACCGCGCGAGCTATCTCTGAGCTAACAAATGAAAAAAAAAAAACCGGCCAAGTGCGAGTCGTACTCGCGCACCGAGGGTTCCGTATCATTTTTGGAAGTATAAAGTGAAAAAAACCGGACCGCATAACTAAGTTTGTTTGTGAAGGTATTTTGATGATTTTGAAAAAACTGTACTAGTTAGGAACATCGTTTTATTTTTGGTGCCATATTTGGGTCAATTCCTATCAACCCTAATTATTTCAGATTTTTCGCTCCGCAAACTTCGGAGATAAGGGGGGGGGAATGGTATTTTTTCAGACATTTTTCATCATATGTCGAAAACTGTGAGACATAAAATAAAATAAAAATATATATTGAAATGTGCAGATCAAGCCCTTTCATATGATATGTCACTTGACCTAGTAACCCCACTTTGAAATTTTGGACCCCCACTCCGGCCCCTTTTGCAATGAAAATAAAAATATTTTTTGACTTTTTTCATTTGCAATATAGTTGGACAAGCATTCTTTATAACTGTTCCAAATTTCAAGTCGATAGCATTAGTAGTTGCTGAAATAAACAGGTGTGACAGACAGACAGACAGACAGACAGACAGACAGACAGACAGACGAAGTCGCACCATAAGGGTTCCTTTTTTACCATTTTGGTACGGAACCCTAAAAACGGCCAAGTGCGAGTCGTACTCGCGCACCGAGGGTCCCGTATCATTTTTGGACGTATAAAGTGAAAAAAACGGACCGCATAACTAAGTTTGTTTGTGAAGGAATTTTGATGATTTTGAAAAAACTGTACTAGTTAGGAACATCGTTTTATTTTTAGTGCCATATTTGGGTCAATTCCTATCAATTCTAATTATTTCAGATTTTTCACTCCGCAAACTTCGGAGATAAGGGGGGGGGGAATGGTATTTTTTCAGACATTTATCATCATATGTCGAAAACTGTGAGACATAAAATAAAATGAAAATATATTTTGAAATGTGCAAATCAAGCCCTTTCATATAATATGTCACTTGATCTAGTAACCCCACTTTAAAATTTCGGACCCCCACTCCGGCCCCTTTTGCAATGAAAATAAAAATATTTGTTGACTTTTTTCATTTGCAATAAAATTGGGCAAGCATTCTTTATAACTGTTCCAAATTTCAAGTCGATAGCATTCTAGTTGCTGAAATAAGCAGGTGTGACAGACAGACGAAGTCGCACCATAAGGGTTCCTTACCCTAAAAACAAACCCTGTAACAAACATACAAAAAGATTCATATACGATAGAATTATTGATACCTCCTCCTTTTTAAAAGTTAAAAATAAAACTATGCATTCGAGTGCACATCATTCTCTGGGGAATCGTCTTATCTACAAACACATGTGTACGAGTAGTTCAAGTGCAGTGCTCACTGGCGCCAGTGACTGGCTCAAGTACTACGTATATTAATATAGCTTCAATCAGTGCTGAAATGTGTTACTGACTAATATGGTTGATTAAAAAATGCGTCATGTCCTTTGATTATGGTGCCGTAGCGACACAGGGTTTCGGCCGCGTGATATTACAGCGATATGACAGAGAACGAATGTATTCGACATAGCCTACAGAATAAGTAAGCTGAAGTGGCAATGGGCCGGCAATATCAGTCGTAGAACCTCAGATCATAGAAACAAGGAGATATGCCATCATAGCAAATTAGTACGGGAACAATTGATGCCACTTTTAGTACATTTTTCGACACAATTACGCGCATAATTAAGCGCTCCTTGTGATAAAAATATCTCCCACGCATTGAACATTCCGCACACCCTCAATCTAACACTGTTAATCGTCACTCAACACTAGCACTAAACTAAAACACTGTATTTATACCATCGATCGTGTTCGGTTCGTCGCCAGCGCGTACGTTTTTAATATGAGCAATTTGCTCAAGATCAGGCATCAAGCTCGATAGCGCCTTGGCACATCTCCTTGTTACTATGATCTGAGCGTAGAACCGATGACCGTTGGAGTAGACGCGTTCTCGAGTGGAGACCGCGGATCGGCAAACGTAGGGTAGGACGCCCTCAGGCTAGGTGGAGCGACGATCTTCGCAGGCTGGTGGCAGCTGGATGAGAGTAGCCGAGGATCGAGTTAAGTGGCGTGCAATTGGAGAGGCCTATGTCCAGCAGTGGACTGCTATAGGCTGATGATGATGATGATGATATCACAGCGGTTGCGAGAACTGCCAATTTGTTTGCGAACGTTCCAGGAAGAATCTCACCGTGATATTCTCACAATATGCCACTGAAATCAACCAAATAAGAGACTGAGGAGACTCTTGAGAATGACCAAATATCAAAGAGTTAACTAAATCAAGCTCCATGTGTTTAATAATTCAATGAAAAGAAAATTCACAAAAACACTGTTTATTTGTTTGCGAACGTTCCAGGAAGAATCTCACCGTGATATTCTCGAACGTTCGCAAACAAATAAACAGGCTGGTATTATAACTAGTGGCAGCAGTAATGATCACAAACGTCACCTGCGTATTAGCCATGAGCATTAGCTGATTTTTCGGTCTCTTTGGCGGAATGAAAAAGACGGCGGGCGCCGAGGCTGCACGCGATTGGTTCGTCAGTTGATGCTCGTCGTCTATTGGACCATTCTCTATTACGTATTGTCAACTGTCTATTGTCTATTGGGCCGAAAATGTACGTTGTATGCGCGATCTGTGCTCACAATTTACGCCGCGACCTATAGGTATACCTACTGTCTTAAAACCTGTATTTCATCACATTATGTTATAGTAGGCGTAAGCGGAACGACGTCACTTGTAGATACATAGATACCAGGTACAGTAATAAACGTACCTACTTATTTAGTTTTGTATAATTTCATTGTAATGGTACGGCGCGTGGTGGTGTGTGGTGCAAGTTATGAGAGAACAAGATATTATTATACAACTGTGCCTAGTTGTATAATAATATCTTGTTCAAATTTATACTAATATTATAAAGTTGAAGAGTTTGTCTGTTTGAACGCGCTAATCTCTGGAACCACTAGTCAAATTCGAAAAAATATTTTTGTTTATGATAGCCAGATTCATGAGGAATAGTATAGGCTATTTAACATCACGCTACGACCCTTAGGAGCCGAGCAACGGGGATGAATTCGCGGGGAACAGCTTGTCAGTATTGAAATTAGCCTTACCTTTCATCCATACTCCATACTGTATGTTAGTACTCGATTATAATACTTATAATAATACTAGCTGTTACTAATGGAGGCATCTGCTCATAAATGTCGTAGCCTCCACTCGTTAAGGGTCTTGCCTCGGACAGACAGACAACAAAGTGATTCTATAAGGGTTCCGTTTTTCCGTTTGAGGCACGGAACCCTAAAAAAGATAGCAGCTTTTTCTCAAACTAGGTTGAGGTCGGCTTCCAGTCTAACTATAAGCTTAATCGGCCTATATAATGTTCCCACTGCTGGGACACAGACCTCCTCTGTGAGAGGGAGTGGGCCGTAGTCCACCACGCGGGCCCAGTGCGGGTTGGTGACGTCACATATTATGTTTTTCGAATTTTTGGTTCTAGGACATGCCGGTTTCCTCACGATGTTTTCCTTCACCGTTGAAGCAAGTGATAATTAACTTATAACTCGCACGTATGACTTCGTAAAGTCAGCGGTGCGTGCCTCGGGATTGAACTCGAACCATTCGCCGTGGGAGGCACATGGTTAAATCACTAGGCTATCACTAACTAGGCTTAGTCTAACTATACATGCGGCAAAATAAATGAAACCGGACTTATCCCGAGCTGGCTATAAATCTATCCGCTATCGCTGAGAACTTAGACCATTCCCCTGATAAAATTACATTCCGCCACATGGCCCACCAATCGCGAGCTATCAAATAATTTACAACTGAGATAAACAGATACCTACACAACTTCTTTTTGTGAATTCTCTTTTCATTGAAATATTAAATACATGGAGCTTGATTTAGCTAACTCTTAGGTATTTATTGTATTAAGATAAACTGTGCATTCAAATGCTTGATGACAAATATGTACATCAATACCTTTCATTAAAAAAAAACAAGCAAATCGGTTGGAAGTTAGAATGAATGGCCGAACGGACTCGTAATAGATGTTATAAATTATTTTATTCCTGCTTTTTTAATCTAGTGTCTATCTAGTGTCTGCGGAGTGTCTTGGGTTCGATCCTTGGGGCGGGCCAAGGGTGAACCCAGCCTTCGAGTAAGGGGTGGGGGGGATCACTTCGTGTATTTTATTACAACGGAGTTTTTTTTAGCCCAGAGCGCCTAACATGCGCGCCGCGACAAAATTTTGTCAACGCTTTTTCGTGCATTTGTCTCGTATTCGCACGAGTAAGAGCGAGACAAAACAGTCGACAAATTTTGTCGCGGCGCGCATGTTAGAACCCCCATGTCCCGAACTCCCGATGTCCGCCCTTGGCCGGCGTCGCATTCCTAATTCTATCTTTAAATTGTCATAGATTTTTATATCCGCTATCGCTTATCGCTTGAACCGTATTTTCTAATACAATTTACGCTGCGCCACATGGCCCCACGAATCAAGCGCTATCAAATACATCACGGCCGCAACGTACAGACCTATATTCGGATATACAATCTGTTTTAGTGAAATTTTCTCAGAAATACCTAGTTCTTGTATAAATCTAATCTTTTAAGTTTCTACCGGCAGTAAATATTACACATCGAGTTTGGGAAAGAGATTATCGGCTATGCTATGATATTAAATATATAAGAGACTAGCTTCCGCCCGCGGCTTCGCTCGCATTTTTGGGATAAAAAGTAGCCTATGTGTTATTCTGATGTATAAGCTATATTAGGTACTGTAAAGTTTCATCAAAATCCGTTCTGTAGTTTTTGCGTGAAAGAGTAACAAACATCCATACATCCTTACAAACTTTCGCTTTTATAATATTAGTAGGATTTTCAAAAACAACTGACACAAGCGCGGTTTGAACCAAACCCCGCGTGTGTCAATTAATTGTTTTTGAAAACCTCCTATACCTATACAACATGAAATTTTAGTGGTTGTTTTCCCGCAGCAGAACGATTTGCCCTCAGTAGTACTATCGAAACATAGAGTTAAATTTTAATAATTGCCAGAAAAAAAAAAATTCAAATTCCACGTTTTTAAAACGGTCTAAAAAGTGTAAAATAATTTCTAATGAAATGTAAAATGTAGGACGCATAATAGTAAGATGCGCCCCACGTTTTTCATTTCATTAGAAATTGTTTTATACATTTTAGACTGTTTTAAAAACGTGGAATTTGAAAAAAAACAATTTTTTTTCTGGTAATTATTAAAATTTAACTCTATGTTTCGATAGTACTACTTAGGGCAAATCGTTGTGCCGCGGGAAAACAACCACTAAAATTTCACGTTGTATTTAATAAAATCTGTAACTTTTTACATATTGAGGCCAGACGCCAACAGTGAATAAATTCCATCCATCCGGCGTTTACGTAAACATGGGAAGTTGTTAAATAATAATATAAACACACGTCGCGTGCGGAACAAACATATACACAGGTGTAATGAGTGGTTTTTTTTTTAAACTAGACTTTTGCCCGCGACTCCGTCCGCGTGGACTACAGTAAATGACCAGTTTAAATGACCTCCGTAGTGTAGGGTATGGCTAGTACTACCAAGAGGTCAAGCTGTATCTCTGGTTTATCCCACCGGAATTACATGAAACGTAGCTTAGATTTTATTTTGGCGCGGTTAGACAGTGTGCTTAGGTCATGCGTCAGGTATGGTCATGTGTTAAGCTTTTTTTATTGTAATTATTTTTTTTTATGTTCCCTGCACTGGTAATTTCTACTGAAGGCGTATCTATGAGAATACTTGAACCCATTTTATCTGCAAGTACAGTTACTTGTTAAGGGTTATCTATTTCTTTCAACTCGTATCTCAAAACCTCGCCATTTTGGTAAACTCCAAAAATATAATTTTCAAGTATGTAGGTACAGTCGGCGAAAAAAATTGGTTAATACTTCAACTTCCTTATTAATGTCGCCTCTTAATTTTAACCACTGATTAAATAAACAACTATCCTTGTCATTTGTATGACAATGAATACTCTACGACAATTATAATTGACATAAGAGCAGTTTAATTTAATCATCGGCTCAGGGGGTTTGTGTCTAATGTTTTTTAAAAGTAAGGGTTATCTATTTTAATGTCGCTGACTGTACAGTCAGCCGAAAAATATCTCAAGTACAGTCGGCAAAAAAATTATCTGCCGGCTACCGTGAGTCATAAAACTTTTTTGTTAATTTTTTTATGACTGCGTAAACTGTCTAAACTCGCGCATAATTCGAAACACGTGCCACTACAAATAGACGTTTGTCTGTTAAATGTAAAATTACAAGTTCACGGGAAAAAATATATTGTGAGGAAGATTTTTTCTGTGATCTTTTTTTGTCTTGTATCTACTGATTTACAACATTAGGACAGCTCTTTGTAAACCGGCTCGTTCAGGGATGTAAGTACTACTGATGTAGTTGAGTCAATGAAGCTTAAAAATGGTCAAAACCTCATAATTTGCCTTAGAGCATTTATTTTTATATGGAGTTGCCAAAACGGGCGAATCCTTCTAACAAAAAACACTGTAGGTATTTTGTATTGTCATTTTGAAAATGGGTAATAGTATCTGCGAAACCATGGAATTTCCTATGAGTACAATCTGTAAGCCTGTACAGTATTCCCAAATTAATAATGCGCATGCAGATTTTCGCTAATTGTCGTATTCCCGGAAACAAGAAAGTATATAGAAAAAAAGAGTATATATATATGTATATAGAGTGGTTAAGTGCATTTTCTTCATGCATAATTTAGGGCTCTTACGATTAAATGATTCGGTGTTTCCGGGAATACGACAATTAGCGAAGATCTGCATGCGCATTATTAATTTGGGAATATGTATCTGTGTGTGATTGTCAAATTTTCGTAGTGTGTATACGTGTTCACCTCGCCCCCCGCAAAAAGTGGTAAAAAATGTTATTCCTTGATTCACCTCTATACCTACCGTTTCTAGGGGTATATGCTGTCTAAGTAATTTGCAGATTGTAAGTTGTAAAGTTGTATCAAAAAAGGTCTTAATAACATTATTTCTCTATTGTTACAGCAAAACACATCAGCAGAGAAGCGAAGCAAGGGCCGCACGGGCTGGCCCCAACACGTTTGGGCATTAGAACTTAAAAGTGAACAGAATCTACAAACTTAATTAAAATAAAAATACTCTCTTGTATTACTTCGTAGCAGAATTCGGAATGATAATTATAAATGATAATTATGATATACAGGGTGGCAGGTTAGACAGTGGAAATATTTTAAGGGGTCATTGTACTCATCAATATGAACAACTTTTACTATGGGACCAACCCTGAAATCGCGAAAAAAAATCAGCTGTTCCATACATTTATGTTCACATAACTCAACAAAATGTATGGAACAGCTGATTTTTTTTCGCGATTTCAGGGTTGGTCCCATAGTAAAAGTGGTTCATATTGATGAGTACAATGACCCCTTAAAATATTTCCACTGTCTATCCTGCCACCCTGTATATTTTAGTCTTCAACACATTTAAAGTAGCTGTAATTATACATTAATAACTTATAAGATACATGTACTTAAAATAACGATCTGTACCAAAGACTTAGTGCCAAATATATGTAAATACTTTATAATGTAAATTGTTTTATTTGCCCATACATAAGTAAAAGACGGGACCTCAGATCATAGAAACAAGGAGATATGGCATCATAGCAAATTAGTACGGGAACAACTGATGCCACTTTTAGTACATTTTTCGACACAATTACGCGCATAATTAAGCGCTCCTTGTGAATAAAAAGATCTCCCACGCATTGAACATTCCGCACACCCTTAATCTAACACTGTTAATCGTCACTCAACACTAGAACTAAACTAAAACACTGTATTTATACCATCGATCGTGTTCGGTTCGTCGCCAGCGCGTACGTTTTTAATATGAGCAATTTGCTCAAGATCAGGCATCAAGCTCGATAGCGCCTTGGCACATCTCCTTGTTTCTATGATCTGAGGACGGGACCTACCAACAACCTACAACCTACTTTTTTTCAGCTCATTGAATTTGGTTGCGATAACATAATGTCGGAAATCATTCGGCGTTAGTAGGTACACCAGCCGGCCTAGCATGACCACGATAGAAACGGGTTTTGTCTACAGCCAGTCGATTCTGTAAAAATCTCACCGTGAATACTCAGGTGAAGTGAGTTTGTTTTTGCTAGGAATTGACAATATTGACAGCTCACTCCACGCTCACTTCACCTAAGTTTTCACGGTGAGATGGTTACAGAATCGCACTGCAGAATCATAGACAAAGTGACAGATTTTAGAAACATTTCTACGTTTTATGCTTAGAACAGTAGAAATGTTTCTACAATCTGTCACTTTCTGTAGACAAAACCCGTTTCTATCGTGGTCATGCTAGGCCGGCAGAACGCGACAAAATTTTGTCTCATATCTAAGTAGGTCTAATTTAAAAATCATTGCAGGTGTAATTTATTACGCTGCCTAATTTCAGCTCGGTGTGTGTATTTGGACTTAAGTTCCTAATTATAAAGCAATCTTTGAGACCCTCGTGATTAGCCAATTCTAATCGACAACTCATGAAAAACTTTGCTAAGCATGCACTCAGAGACTCAAAAGAACATTATTCATACCGAATTTCTATTACGCAACTTGTAACCACTACGACAACCGTACCGCCAAAGGTCGGAAGCCCAATATGCCAATACGGTAGTGGCCTACTATTAGAAAAGTACAAATAAATTATTTTATTTCAAAGAAGGAATAGGCACAACAAAAAAGTAAAAGCAAAAATAATAATTTATCACAAAATGGAAAACATAGACGCTTCTAAAGTTTTTGAAGGGAGTATCGCTCCGTCTTTGTCGCGCGAAGCAGACGTAGGTGGCGTTACGTCACTAGTAGGTAGTGCCGTCCGTGTCTAGCAAATCATTTTAAAACGCTTATAACTTTGCCAATTTTGTAGATGTTTCATCGGTTTTTTTGGTGTTAATTGCCTTTTTTTAAAATAGTTTACAGATTCACAATAAAAAAAAGTAGTTAACATCCTATTCTCGTAATTAAAAACGAGTTTCGATTCCGATATAATCTCAATGCCTTAAATGTCAGAAATGGTATTCTCTTACTCGTTGGACGTTGTCATTTAGTACATGAGAACGCCATTTGTGACATTTAAGGCATTGAGATTATATCGAAACCAAATCGAAATTATATTTTGACTAGCTTCCGCCCGCGGCTTCGCCCTCGTTTTCCGGGATAAAAAGTAGGTAGCCTATGTGTTATTCCAGACTATAATCTACTTCTTTGCCAAATTTCATCCAAATCCGTCCAGCCGTTTCAGCGTGAAGAAGTAACAAACATACACACACACACACGCACATACTTTCACATTTATAATATTAGTGTGATAGTGTGATTATAGTGGGATTGTCATTTACGAGAATTGACTTTCTGAGCAAAGGAGTTGTTTCAGAAATGTATGGAGCCTGGGAGGGGTCTACGTACGCAATTAAGTATTATAGCTATACATGATAGTAACCGGTTCCTAATGCTTATTTTCTTTAATATTACTTCGTTGAATTGTAATTCATTTTTTTCTTTGTCAAGGAGAGCAACACATCACAAATATGGTGGATCAACAATCGACAAATGAATAGGGTTCTTGCCAACATTGAAAATATGCTACAGATTGTGGTCATCCTATCAATTCATAGCGCAAATAAACTTATGTCACTTGATTTTCAACTAAAATATGTATATTTTTTGCAAATCACACGAAAATAAAATGTAATATTTTTTGTTATTTTAGCTGTGACAAGAACGGCCTGTTGCACTCTGGTGACGTCACATGCTAGTAAGCCAGTGTTGCCAACTTATTTTTAGGGTAAAGAATTCTTTAGGGTAAAGGACACGGCGGTCGCCCATAGAACGCTGGGCTTCAGATTGTATAAGTCGATACAAATATGAAATTAGTTTGGTGTGATCGAGTATTTCAAGAGTATTTAAATTCATTTTTTATTTGTTTTTGTACGTAATTGGGTTAAAGAGAAATATTCGTATTTCTGACAGTGAGGTTAAGTATGGTGTGAATGATCCAGTGAAGTACAGCCCGACTAATGAGTTCTCAATTCAAAGGTTTTAGTTGCTGTCACAACGATATTCTGTGGAGGTCCAATGAAGTACAGCCCGACTAATGAGTTCTCAATTCAAAGGTTTTAGTTTCTGTCACCATGATATTCTGTGGAGGCACGCGCCAGCCAGCATGCTCCCGTTTTTTTTTAGTGGTTTTTTCAAAATGTCAACGGCATAATAATTTTATTTCTTATTTATTTCGATTTTTGATTCCAATTCTTAATCTCTAAGATAAATTAGGCAAAGAACAATTAAAATATATTTTTATTTTTGGTTAAGCTTTTATTACTGTACCATATCAAGCCCAAAACTGCCGACGTCCTTTGAGGGTAAAATTTTAGGGAGCGCCTCCGCAGCCGGCGTCGACTAGGCTCCCAAAAATAATGCCGTTAGGAACCGGAGTAGCCTTGGAGTAGCAGTGATACCAGACGAAAATAATTGCAAACTACCGTAGCAGCAGATTAATGTTGCCGTCTTTTAAGTTGAAATAAATACCTTAGACTGACTTTTAAATTACAGTGCCAATGTAGAACAAAATACAACTTTTACAAGGGGGATGGAGGAGGTCGACGGAGCCCCGGTACGCGGAGCTCCTATTTCTATCTGCAAGGTTAAAAGTAACCTAAAACGAAGGGGTTGACGGGGGCTTCGTTCGCTTGCTCACTGAAGCCCCCGTCAACCCCTTCGAACCTAACCTGTCCGTGTCGGGGTGTCCAAGTTCCCGAGCTCGCTTCGCTCGCTCTTGGACCCTAATTAGGTATGTTACTCAAATAAAACATGAAATGTTTTTTTTAATTATGCCAAATTGCCAACTCCCTTTCCCGCTTTTTTTTCCAAAGTCAGCGCCGGCTGCCAATTTAGTCAATTCCAAAATTTTAAGGTTAGATTTCGTATTGTTGTTATGATTACTAAAGTTTATGGGCTTTTTGGTAAGCAATACATGTAGGTACCTAAGTATTTGAATTGAATTTGAGTTAAACAAACAAATTCAGCATATTTTTATTGTGAAACATGACCATTGATTAAGAAAGAATTTGTTTTATTGTATATCTCAAACGAAAACTTTAGCCAGGTATTTTTGTATAAATAGTTATGATTTTAGAGTAAAATTAATCAGGCATTGGGGTAAAATGAAAATCTAACTTGGCAACACTGGAGTAAGCACGGCTTTGACAGGTTGCAGTTTGCGTTTTATGTTTTCTGGGTGCTATATTTGATCTTAGAGCTATTTCTGAAGCTGTTTTCATAGAAATCTTCTATCTAGTGGCATAAATATTCATATCGAATCTCAAAATGGAGTAAAATTTTGTGCAAGCTGATACAACCTACCTAAGACAGACGCATTTATGGTTGCACTTTAAGAATAACGCTGATTATTATGCTGCGGAACTTAAAAATGTAAAAACAGCAGTGTAAGTACCTACCTACTACATATTTATTTACAAATATTTTGTATAATCATTCAGAAGTTTTGTGAAATCTCATTTTAGGTTATGTTGATAAAAACTCAGAAACATTACCTATAAATTCTTTTGTGTGTTCAATCATGATGGACTGCTTAAAGACGTATTTGTACATTGTGGAACTACACACCATTTATACGCCATTATAGCCAATAAAAAATAATTGATGAAATTAATTTCAGCTGCACCGTCTGTCTTGTTGACAAAGCTCGTTTACTAGCGTGTTACGTCACTTCCGTCAGAAACAGCGTTTTTGGAGCGGTTTTGGAAATTTATACTTTATCACAGATTTTTATTGATAAAGACAGTAGATCTCCCTGAAATATCAATGTAGTGTGCTTAAAATATAATGAAGATTAATATAAACCATTTCCCAAAATGAGGCAAATAGCCTATTAAGTGAAACGTCATTTTGACAACTGTTGTTATGTCAATGTCAGTCAAAATGGCAACATTCAATCCACCACGTGTGCGCACATTGACTCAAACGTCACGTCATAAAACAAAACTGTCAAACTCAACTGTCAAGGCCACCCTAAAAATAGGGATATCATAGTGAAAAACTTCATCTCAAATAATTCTCTTACAATTGTACTATTCTTCAAATGAATTTAATATTTTTATGTAAATCCCCTATTTTTTCCTATTTTTCTATGTGGCGTACGTATACCAGTTCCAGGATGAAACATCTCCTTTATTTATTTATTTATTTACCACAATACACTACCATTACAGGTTATCCCAAGGCGATAGGGTGGTTCTTAGTCTCTAAGTACATACTTATCTATCACACTTATTACAAAGTAGGTATAGCACAGTAAATCAATAGTTATTCTTACGAATTCATTCTATGTAGGTACACTCAATCTCAGCCTAATTCTAAGATGTTTTAACCTGTTAATCTATAAATAGGTAGTATATAAGGTGTGTTTGTATTGTATATATCTTCGTGTAACAGTTTAAACTTCGCATCCGCTGCCGGGCCATGTGGCCGAGACGAGCGCGTGCGCATAGGGTGAGCATGTTGGCAAGAAACTTTGGGATAATCCTCTTATTTTTTTGCGTGACCTTAAGTTGCAAGAAATCAATGTAAGGTAGGGGGAATGGTATTTTTTCGGACATTTTTCATTTTATGTAAGTGTGAGACATAAAATTTCTATCAACCCTAATTATTTCAGATTTTTCGCTCCGCAAACTTCGGAGATAAGGGGGGGAATGGTATTTTTTTGGACATTTTTCATCATATGTCGAAAACTGTGAGAAATAAAATAAAATGAAAATATATTTTGGAATGTGCAGATCAAGCCCTTTCATATGATATGTCACTTGACCTAGTATCCCCACTTTAAAATTTCGGACCCCTACTCCGACCCCTTTTGCAATGAAAATAAAAATATTTTTGGACTTTTTTCATTTGCAATAAAATTGAACAAGCATTTTTTATAACTGTTCCAAATTTCAAGTCGATAGCATTAGTAGTTGCTGAAATTAGCAGGTGTGACAGACAGACAGACAGACGAAATCGCACCATAAGGGTTCCTTTTTTACCATTTTGGTACGGAACCCTAAAAATGAAACCCTGATAGGATCACTTTGTTGTCCGTCTCTCTAGAAAAAGTGTCTTGACAGTCGGACGACTGTCAAGACTCTTTTTCTAGAGTAGAGGAATCAAGTTGAAAGTAATGTCGCATATTTTGTTGTAATTGCTAATAACGCAATCTATGAGAACATCGATTAATCTACAGTACCTAAGTTTGACAAGCTGTTTGACTAATAAGTACGAGGGTCCCGGCTTCGGGGCACTGACCTAAAGTTATAAATTCCTCGGTAAGTACCTACACGATTTTACACATAGGCATTGACCTATATGTCTAGACAAGCAGTTCCGAATATTAAACATGTCACACTCAAGTGTTGTGCGGGCACAACACAAGCCTTACATTCACTTTGACGTTTGATGCGGTGAGCAACAGACAATTACCCGCGTGTGGGGCATGATTTTTGTTCGGAACTGCTTGTCTAGGGATATAGGTCAATGCACATAGGTCATAATTAAGTTTGTACGGAACCGTCAAGGCGCAAGGCTACTTGCACTTGTCCGGTTTTTTTAAAATACTATTGGATGGCAAACAAGTAGGCGGCCCATCTAATGGTAAATGGTCACTGTTGCGTACAAACAGACATCTTTACTACACTAATATTATAAAGTTGAAGAGATTGTTTGTTTGTTGAAAAATTCTTTTTGTTTATTATAGCCAGCTTCATGAGAAAAGGAATAGGCTACTTATCATCACGCTACGACCCTTAGGAGCCGAGCAACGGGGGTGAAACCGCGGGGCACAGCTAGTAATAATATTAAAAAGTGCTAGCACTGCTTTGTCGCTTTAGGACAGTCCTGCACATTCCAAACTCATGGTCTCCCTAATACCAGAAATACATGTAATTTATTTTATAGATTACACAAATTGAGATATACGCCACCTTTGATGTTCTGTCGATTAGCGAAAACAGATCACCTAAATATAGAACTTAGTAAAGTTTATGGTATTCGCCCTAGCTCCTGAGGATGCGCTGTGTTGACAGCAGGGGATCTGCTTGTCCCCTAAGGCACAGAGAATCCTCATTTTAAAGATTTCCCCGGCCTCATGACCACGATAGAAACAGGTTTTGTCCACAGAAGAAACCGCAGTCTAGAGCTGGCGCTCTACGCAAAAGCGCAAGTCAGCTCGCAGTACCCTTCCTCCCGTACCCTCGCCATGCCGCCCCCCAAATTCGAGCGCCCTAGGCCGTCGCCTAGTTTGCCTATATGGACGGGCCGGCTCTGATCTAAGCCACATTTCATCTAGCTGGATTACCGGAATTAGATGCAATAAGGCCAAGAAGAGGTCAAGCTGTATCTTACAGCTTGACCTCTTCGTAATACTTGGCACTCTACTCACAGTAGGTACCAGTAGTTAGGTAGGTAGTACTGTTTAAGGCGACGGTAAATGGTAACGGCCGTAAATCTCAAGTTTTAAATCTCTTATTTCGGCGTCAAATAATGCAGGTTAGTTGTGCAATTTTTTTATGTTAAACTAGAACATATATACATCAATCGTACCTGTGAATATTTAACTATTATAGTAAAATACTTAATGAAATAAATTCATGAATTACTGTCTACCCAAAACATAAAAACGTAATTACTTTCAAATCGCTCAAGATATTTTCATGATTTGTTTTGTGTGAAAAGACTATGTTACTACCTATAATATTGCCTGTTACTTTGTTTTTATTTTATATTTTAGATACTAAAAAGTAATAATACGTCTAATTCGGCACAGCGCGCTCCTTGATAGGCGAGTCGTATTGCTCGGTGGACGTATGTCGCGTTGCTTGAGCTCAGCGCAGAACACTCAAGCTATACCACCCATATCACTCAAGGCCGTTGGCAGTTATCAGCGCCTTAATAGGTTTAGATTATTTAGCGAACGTATGACTTATTCAAAATTCGCTTACTTTTAGAATAAACGACGTTAAAATAGTACGTGCTGAATTCATTACGACGGTTTCACCCGCCATTTAAAAAATATTCACCCGCCTGCGCTATTAGTACCTACTCGTTTTTGCTTAGCGTTCTTTCCGACTTTTTTCCCTTTCGCTCGGCTCCTGAGGGTCATAGCGTGATGTTATATAGCCTAAACTATTCCTCATGAATCTGGCTATCATATATCAAGAATTTTTCGAATCCGACTGGTAGTTCCAGACTAACGCGTATAAACAAACAAACAAACAAAAATACTCTTCAGTTTTATTAGTATAGATTAAATAAATTCCTATAACTTTACATATTTGCAAACCATGCCATTAATTAATCAAATCAAATCTTTTTATTGTGGGCATTGACCTTCTTACTTAAAGACGCCTCTTTAGTTTAACCACTGATTAGATATACAACTATCCTTGTCATTTGTATGACAATGAATAAGACAAGCTGTTTAATTTAATCATCGTCTGTAAGTAACGGGAGAGTTGTTATTGGAAATTATAATTCCATTGTGTCTTGCCTAGTAGGCGTACCTACAATATTAAGTATTTATTGTTATAATAGTAGCTCAGAGACACATTTGTACTATTTTCACACATATTAATATCAATACTATTGTTATCTTCATTATAAATTTATTTAAGTAACATTGATTTTAAAATGAATGAGTTAATCGGCATCAACATCAGATATAGTATCCATGCTACTTTTGAAATGTTTATCAAAATCGCTTTCGTCAAAATCACTGCGACTGACATCACTGTTACCAAATTTGCTTCGAACCTGTTTTCTTTCAAAGTCTTGCTCTTTAAAGTGTCCACTTTCCTGGTTCTCAATTAATATTTGTTTCTTAATCGTTCCTGTATTACAATCGCGTTCTAATTTACTTGCTTCGAAATTGCTGGCTTGTTGATTTACTTGCTGATCGTTCTGACGAACATAAGTAACGCGAGTTCCTGCAATATTGCTGTCATGTACCTCAGCTTCAGATTTCTTAGCGTCAAAACTGTTTGTCTCTAAATGTTTGCTCTCAATGACATCTTTGCCTTGCGCGTCGCTTGATTGTGAAGTTATACTTTTTTTAGAGGAGCGGCGAGATGATTGTGCGCTAGATTGGCTAATGTGACTGCTATAATCAGGACCGTTTTCGTTGACATTGGTGACTCTTCTACAAGCTGTACCATGATTACATCCAGATTGACCACCTTGATTGGTATTTGTTGATGTATTGCAAACATGACCTGTATTTGTGGCACTGGCAACGTTGCTTCCAGTTGCAGTCGCAGCGTTGTTTCCAGAAGCAGTGGCAAGACTGCTCCCACTGGCAGTGGCAATGTTTTTCCCAGTAGCAGCTGCGGCATTGCTTTGAGTAGCAGCGGCAGCATTGCTTCCAGTGGCGGTGGTGACGCTGCTCCCGCCATCAATGGCAACGCTGTTTCCAGTTACATCTACGGCGTTGCTTGCGGTACCAGCTGCAGCATTATTTCCAGTACCAGTGGCAAGACTGCTCCCACCAGCAGCGGCTAAGCCGTACGAACTTGCAGCGGCAGCGCTGCTCGCAGCAGAAGCCTGAGCGCTGCTTGCACTACTAGTAGAGCTGGTTGTAGTAGTAGAAGCAGCCTTGCTTCCAGTAACAGTGGCGATGCTGCTCCCACCAGCAGCGGCTAAGCCGTACGAACTTGCAGCGGTAGCGCTGCTCGCAGCAGAAGCCTGAGCGCTGCTTGCACTACTAGTAGAGCTGGTTGTAGTAGTAGAAGCAGCATTGCTTCCAGTAACAGTGGCGATGCTGCTCCCACCAGCAGCGGCTAAGCCGTACGAACTTGCAGCAGCAGCGCTGCTCGCAGCAGAAGCCTGAGCGCTGCCTGCACTACTAGAGCTGGTTGTAGTAGTAGAAGCAGCCTTGCTTCCAGTAACAGTGGCGATGCTGCTCCCACCAGCAGCGGCTAAGCCGTACGAACTTGCAGCGGCAGCGCTGCTTGCAGCAGAAGCGGCAGCGCTGCTTGCACTACTAGAGCTGGTTGTAGTAGTAGAAGCAGCGTTGCTTGCGGTACCAGCTGCAGCATTATTTCCAGTACCAGTGGCAAGACTGCTCCCACCAGCAGCGGCTAAGCCGTACAAACTTGCTGCGGCAGCGCTGCTCGCAGCAGAAGCGGCAGCGCTGGTTGCACTAGTAAAGCTGGTTGTAGTAGTAGAATCAGCCTTTTTTCCAGTAACAGTGTCAATGCTGCTCCCACCAGCAGCGGCAAGACTGTTCCCACTAGCAATTGCAACGTTTCTCCCAGTAGCAACTGCAGCGTTGCTTCCAGTAGCAGTAGCAACGCTGCTCCCCCTGGCAGTGGCAACGTTTCTCCCAGTAGCAGCTGCGGCATTGCTTTGAGTAGCAGCGGTAGCGTTGCTTCCAGTAGCAGTGGCAATGCTACTACCACCAGCAGTGATGGAATTAGGGCCATCTCCACCTTCACTTGTAGCAGTGGCCTCTCCCTTAGAATAAGCATTAGTGGTGTTCGAGCCATCTTCACTAGTTACAGTTGCAGATGTTCCAGTATGAGCAGAAGCGGAATTCGAGCCACCTTCACCTTCATTTGTGGCAGTTGCCTTTGCCTCAGAAGTAGCAGTGGCAACATGCCATCCATGTTGATACGTACACTTAATTGTTGACTCAGTTTCAGACTCTTCACCAGTCTCGGACTCTTCATCATTTTCGGACTCTTCATCGGTCTCGTACTCTTCGTCAAACTCGGACTCTTCATCAGACTCGGATTCTTCTTCATTCTCAGTTTCTTTATCAATATTTGGGCCCTCTTCACCTTCACTTGTGGCAGTGGCCTCACCCTCAGAGTTAGCGGTAGCTGAGCCATTATCTTTACTGGTTACATTTGCAGATGTGTGAGTATGAGCAGAGGCGCTATTCGAGCCATCTTGACCTTCATTTGTGGCAGAGGCCTCTCCTTCAGAATTAGCATTAGCGGTATTCGAGCCATCTTTAGTAGTGACAGTTGTAGATGTATTAGTATGGGCATAGGCGGAATTCGAGCCATCTTGACCTTCACTTGTGGCCGAGGCCTCTTCCTCAGAATTAGCAGTAGCCGAGCCATCTTTACTGGTTACAGATGTATCAGTATGAGCAGGGGCAGTATTCGAGCCATCTTCACCTTCATTTGTGGCAGTGGCCTCTCCTTCAGAATTAGCATTAGCGGAATTCGAGCTATCATCACCTTCACTTATGGCAATGGCCTTTCCCTCAGAATTAGCAGTAGCGGTATTCGAGCCATCTTTAGTAGTGACAGTTGCAGGTGTATTAGTATGGGCATAGGCGGAATTCGAGCCATCTTGACCTTCATTTGTGGCAGTGGCCTCTCCTTCAGAATTAGCAGTAGCGGTATTTGAGCCATCTTGACCTTCATTTGTAGCAGAGGCCTCTCCTTCAGAATGAGCATTAGCGGTATTCGAGCTATCATCACCTTCACTTATGGCAATGGCCTTTCCCTCAGAATTAGCAGTAGCGGTATTCGAGCCATCTTTAGTAGTGACAGTTGTAGATGTATTAGTATGGGCATAGGCGGAATTCGAGCCATCTTGACCTTCACTTGTGGCCGAGGCCTCTTCCTCAGAATTAGCAGTAGCCGAGCCATCTTTACTGGTTACAGATGTATCAGTATGAGCAGGGGCAGTATTCGAGCCATCTTCACCTTCATTTGTGGCAGTGGCCTCTCCTTCAGAATTAGCATTAGCGGTATTCGAGCTATCATCACCTTCACTTATGGCAATGGCCTTTCCCTCAGAATTAGCAGTAGCGGTATTCGAGCCATCTTTAGTAGTGACAGTTGCAGGTGTATTAGTATGGGCATAGGCGGAATTCGAGCCATCTTGACCTTCATTTGTGGCAGTGGCCTCTCCTTCAGAATTAGCAGTAGCGGTATTCGAGACATCTTGACCTTCATTTGTGGCAGAGGCCTCTCCTTCAGAATGAGCATTAGCGGTATTCGAGCTATCATCACCTTCACTTATGGCAATGGCCTTTCCCTCAGAATTAGCAGTAGCGGTATTCGAGCCATCTTTAGTAGTGACAGTTGCAGGTGTATTAGTATGGGCATAGGCGGAATTCGAGCCATCTTGACCTTCATTTGTGGCAGTGGCCTCTCCTTCAGAATTAGCAGTAGCGGTATTGGAGCCATCTTGACCTTCATTTGTGGCAGAGGCCTCTCCTTCAGAATTAGCATTAGCGGTATTCGAGCCATCTTGACCTTCACTTGTGGCAGAGGCCTCTCCTTCAGAATTAGCAGTAGCGGTATTCGAGCAATCTTTAGTAGTGACAGTTGTAGATGTATTAGTATGGGCATAGGCGGAATTCGAGCCATCTTGACCTTCACTTGTGGCCGAGGCCTCTCCCTCAGAATTAGCAGTAGCCGAGCCATCTTTACTGGTTACAGATGTATCAGTATGAGCAGGGGCAGTATTCGAGCCATCTTGACCTTCATTTGTGGCAGAGGCCTCTCCTTCAGAATGAGCATTAGCGGTATTCGAGCTATCATCACCTTCACTTATGGCAATGGCCTTTCCCTCAGAATTAGCAGTAGCGGTATTCGAGCCATCTTTAGTAGTGACAGTTGCAGGTGTATTAGTATGGGCATAGGCGGAATTCGAGCCATCTTGACCTTCATTTGTGGCAGTGGCCTCTCCTTCAGAATTAGCAGTAGTGGTATTCGAGCCATCTTGACCTTCATTTGTGGCAGAGGCCTCTCCTTCAGAATTAGCATTAGCGGTATTCGAGCCATCTTGACCTGCACTTGTGGCAGAGGCCTCTCCTTCAGAATTAGCAGTAGCGGTATTCGAGCCATCTTTAGTAGTGACAGTAGATGTATTAGTATGGGCATAGGCGGAATTCGAGCCATCTTGACCTTCACTTGTGGCCGAGGCCTCTCCCTCAGAATTAGCAGTAGCAGAGCCATCTTTACTGGTTACAGATGTATCAGTATGAGCAGGGGCAGTATTCGAGCCTTGACCTTCACTTGTGGCAGTTGCCTTTGCTTCAGAAGTGGCAGTGGCAACATGCGATGCATGTTGACATGTATGCTCAATTTTTGGCTCAGTTTCAGACTCGTCACCAGTCTCGGACTCTTCATCAGTTTCGAACTCTTCATTAGTCTCGGACTCTTCGTCAGACTTGGATTCTTTGTAATTCTCAGTTTCTTTATCAGTATTCGGGCCCTCTTCACCTTCACTTGTGGCAGTGGCTTCTCCTTCAGAATTAGCGGTAGCTGAGCCATTATCTTTACTGGGTACATTTGCAGATGTGTGAGTATGAGCAGAAGTAGTATTCGAGCCACCTTTACTTTGACTTGTGGCACTGGCTTCTACCCCAGAGTTAGCGGTAGCCAAGCCATCTTTACTGGTTACAGTCGCAGATGTGTCACTACGAGCAGAGACGGTATTCGAGCCATCTCCACCTTCACTTGTGGCAGTTGCCTTTGCTTCAGAAGTAGCAGTGGCAATATGCGATCCATGTTGACATTTATGCTCAATTGTTGGCTCAGTTTCAGACTCTTCACCAGTCTCGGACTCTTCATCAGTTTCGGACTCTTCATCGGCCTCGTACTCTTCGTCAAACTCGGACTCTTCATCAGACTCGGATTTTTCGTCATTCTCAGTTTCTTTATCAGTATTTGGGCCCTCTTCACCTTCACTTGTGGCAGTGGCCTCACCCTCAGAATTAGCGGTAGCTGAGCCATTATCTTTACTGGTTACATTTGCAGATGTGTGAGTATGAGCAGAGGCGCTATTCGAGCCATCTTCACCTTCATTTGTGGCAGTGGCCTCTCCTTTAGAATTAGCAGTAGCGGTATTCGAGCCATCTTGACCTTCATTTGTGGCAGAGGCCTCTCCTTCAGAATTAGCATTAGCGGTATTCGAGCCATCTTGACCTTCACTTGTGGCAGAGGCCTCTCCTTCAGAATTAGCAGTAGCTGAGCCATCTTTACTGGTTACAGATGTGTCATTATGAGCAGAGGCAGTATTCGAGCCATCTTGACCTTCACTTGTGGCATAGGCCTCTCCCTCAGAATTAGCAGTAGCTGAGCCATCTTTACTGGTTACAGATGTGTCATTATGAGCAGAGGCAGTATTCGAGCCATCTTGACCTTCACTTGTGGCAGAGGCCTCTCCTTCAGAATTAGCAGTAGCTGAGCCATCTTTACTGGTTACAGATGTGTCATTATGAGCAGAGGCAGTATTCGAGCCACATTTACCTTCACTTGTGGCAGTGGCCTCTCCCTCAGAATTAGCATTAGCAGTATTCGAGCAACCTTTGCTGGTGACATTTGCAGATGTGTCATTATAAGCAGAAGTAGTATTCGAGCCGCCTTTACTTTGACTTGTGGCAGTGGCTTCTACCCCACGGTTAGCGGTAGCCAAGCCATCTTTACTGGTTACAATCGCAGATGTGTCACTGCGAGCAGAGACGGTATTCGAGCCATCTCCACCTTCGCTTGTGGCAGTTGCCTTTGCTTCAGAAGTAGCAGTGGCAATATGCGATCCATATTGACATTTATGCTCAATTGTTGGTTCAGTTTCAGACTCTTCGCCGGCCTCTGAGTCTTCATCAGTATCGGTAACTTCATCAGTGGGAGAGACGTCAGAATTGTCATTGTTATTTGTATCCGAGGTACCCGTATTGGTTACATTGGTAGCACTAGCACCAGTGTTATTTGCAGTAATTTCGCCATGTTTTGTGCATTTAGCGTCATGGTCTCTTTTGTGACCTCGTCCTTTCGTGTTGGTCGCTTCAGCAAGAGATCCTGCAGAAGCACTAGTGCTTGTATTATTGCCGTCATTCTCGGTCTTAGCAAGAGACCAGCTAACAGACTTGGCATGAGTGATGCGACCTTTGCCTTTACGAGCTCTTTTTCGGATGATTTTGGCGCGACTATTACTGTGACCGCGAGCTGAAGTGTGGTGGCCATGGATTTCAGCATGGCTACTGGAATTAGTGTGGCCTGAAGTTTGACCTCTTCTACCGCAGGTTCTGGATCCTTTACCATGTCTGCTTGTGTGGTCTCGTTTACCACCAGATCTGCCTTTTTTTCCTTTTTTCTCAACATCGCTACTGGCTTCACCATGGCTACTTGCCGAACCGTGCCCCCCAGTGCTGTCGTTCTCGACTTGGCTGCTAGTATGGCTACTAGTATGGGTGTGGTCTCTTCTTCCACATGATTTGCCGCCGTTACCTTTTTTCTCGACATCGCTACTGGCTTCGCCATAGCTACTGGATTCATCATAGCCACTGGCTGAACCGTGGCCCTTAGTGCCATTGTTCTCAACTTGGCTGCTAGAATGGCTGCTAGTATGGCTGTGGACTGAGCTGTGGTCTCCTCCCCCACAAGATTTGCCTCCTTTCCCTTTTTTCTCGACATCGCTACTGGCTTCACCATGGCTGCTAGCTGAACCGTGGCCCCCAGCGCCGTCATTCTCAACTTGGCTGCTAGAATGGCTGCTAGTATGGCTGTGGACTGAGGTGCGGTCTCCTCTTCCACGAGATTTGCCTCGTTTTCCTTTTTTCTCGACATTACTACTGGCTTCCCCATGGCTGCTAGCTGAACCATGGCTCTTAGTGCCGTTAATCTCAACTTGGCTGCTAGTATGGCTGTGGACTGAGCTGTGGTCTCCTTCCTCACAAGATTCGCCTCCTTTTCCTTTTGTTTCGACATCGCTACTAGCGTCACCTTGGCTGCTAGCTGAACCGTGGCCCTTAGTGCCATTGTTCTCAACTTGGCTGCTAGAATGGCTGCTAGTATGGCTGTGGACTGAGCTGTGGTCTCCTCCCCCACAAGATTTGTCCCCTTTTCCTTTTTTCTCGACATCGCTACTGGCGTCAGCATGGCTGCTAGCTGAACCGTGGCCAAAAGTGCCGCCGTTCTCGACTTGGCTGTTAGAATGGCTGCTAGTATGACTGTGAATTGAGGTGCGGTCTCCTCTTCCACGAGATTTGCCTCGTTTTCCTTTTTTCTCGACATCGCTACTGGCGTCAGCATGGTTGCTAGCTGAACCGTGGCCCCCAGCGCCGTCATTCTCGACTTGGCTGCTAGATTGGGTGTGGACTGAGCTGTGGTCTCCTCCCCCACAAGATTTTCCCTCTTTTCCTTCTTTCTCGACATTACTACTGGCTTCCCCATGGCTGCTAGCTGAACCATGACTCCCAGTGCCGTTATTCTCGACTTGGCTGCTAGTATGGCTGCTAGTGTGGCTGTGGACTGAGCTGTGGTCTCCTCCCCCACAAGATTTTCCCTCTTTTCCTTCTTTCTCGACATTACTACTGGCTTCCACATAGCTGCTAGCTGAACCATGACTTCCAGTGCCGTTATTCTCGACTTGGCTGCTAGTATGGCTGTGTACTAAGGTGCGATCTCCTCTTCCCCGAGATTTGCCTCGTTTTCTTTTTTTCTCGACATCGCTACTGGCGTCATTATGGCTGCTAGCTGAACCATGACTCCCAGTGCCGTTATTCTCAACTTGGCTGCTAGATTGGGTGTGGACTGAGCTGTGGTCTCTTTCCCGAGATTTGCCTCGTTTTCCTTTTTTCTCGACATCGCTACTGGCGTCACCATGGCTGCTAGCTGAACCGTCGCCCCCAGCGCCGTCATTCTCAACTTGGCTGCTAGTATGGCTGTGGACTGAGCTGTGGTCTCCTTCCTCACAAGATTCGCCTCCTTTTCCTTTTGTTTCGACATCGCTACTAGCGTCACCTTGGCTGCTAGCTGAACCGTGGCCCTTAGTGCCATTGTTCTCAACTTGGCTGCTAGAATGGCTGCTAGTATGGCTGTGAGTTGAGGTGCGGTCTCCTCTTCCACGAGATTTGCCTCGTTTTCCTTTTTTCTCGACATCGCTACTGGCGTCAGCATGGTTGCTAGCTGAACCGTGGCCCCCAGCGCCGTCATTCTCGACTTGGCTGCTAGATTGGGTGTGGACTGAGCTGTGGTCTCCTCCCCCACAAGATTTTCCCTCTTTTCCTTCTTTCTCGACATTACTACTGGCTTCCCCATGGCTGCTAGCTGAACCATGACTCCCAGTGCCGTTATTCTCGACTTGGCTGCTAGTATGGCTGCTAGTGTGGCTGTGGACTGAGCTGTGGTCTCCTCCCCCACAAGATTTTCCCTCTTTTCCTTCTTTCTCGACATTACTACTGGCTTCCCCATAGCTGCTAGCTGAACCATGACTTCCAGTGCCGTTATTCTCGACTTGGCTGCTAGTATGGCTGTGTACTAAGGTGCGATCTCCTCTTCCCCGAGATTTGCCTCGTTTTCTTTTTTTCTCGACATCGCTACTGGCGTCATTATGGCTGCTAGCTGAACCATGACTCCCAGTGCCGTTATTCTCAACTTGGCTGCTAGATTGGGTGTGGACTGAGCTGTGGTCTCTTTCCCGAGATTTGCCTCGTTTTCCTTTTTTCTCGACATCGCTACTGGCGTCACCATGGCTGCTAGCTGAACCGTGGCCCTCAGCGCCGTCATTCTCAACTTGGCTGCTAGTATGGCTGTGGACTGAGCTGTGGTCTCCTTCCTCACAAGATTCGCCTCCTTTTCCTTTTGTTTCGACATCGCTACTAGCGTCACCTTGGCTGCTAGCTGAACCGTGGCCCTTAGTGCCATTGTTCTCAACTTGGCTGCTAGAATGGCTGCTAGTATGGCTGTGGACTGAGCTGTGGTCTCCTCCCCCACAAGATTTGTCCCCTTTTCCTTTTTTCTCGACATCGCTACTGGCGTCAGCATGGCTGCTAGCTGAACCGTGGCCAAAAGTGCCGCCGTTCTCGACGTGGCTGTTAGAATGGCTGCTAGTATGACTGTGAGTTGAGGTGCGGTCTCCTCTTCCACGAGATTTGCCTCGTTTTCCTTTTTTCTCGACATCGCTACTGGCGTCAGCATGGTTGCTAGCTGAACCGTGGCCCCCAGCGCCGTCATTCTCGACTTGGCTGCTAGATTGGGTGTGGACTGAGCTGTGGTCTCCTCCCCCACAAGATTTTCCCTCTTTTCCTTCTTTCTCGACATTACTACTGGCTTCCCCATGGCTGCTAGCTGAACCATGACTCCCAGTGCCGTTATTCTCGACTTGGCTGCTAGTATGGCTGCTAGTGTGGCTGTGGACTGAGCTGTGGTCTCCTCCCCCACAAGATTTTCCCTCTTTTCCTTCTTTCTCGACATTACTACTGGCTTCCCCATAGCTGCTAGCTGAACCATGACTTCCAGTGCCGTTATTCTCAACTTGGCTGCTAGTATGGCTGTGTACTAAGGTGCGATCTCCTCTTCCCCGAGATTTGCCTCGTTTTCTTTTTTTCTCGACATCGCTACTGGCGTCATTATGGCTGCTAGCTGAACCATGGCTCTTAGTGCCATTAATCTCAACTTGGCTGCTAGTATGGCTGTGGACTGAGCTGTGGTCTCCTCCCCCACAAGATTTGCATCCTTTCCCTTTTTTCTCGACATCGCTACTGGGGTCACCATGGCTGCTAGCTGAACCGTGGCCCCCAGCGCCGTCATTCTCGACTTGGCTGCTAGTATGGCTGTGGACTGAGGTGCGGTCTCCTCTTCCACGAGATTTGCCTCGTTTTCCTTTTTTCTCGACATTACTACTGGCTTCCCCATGGCTGCTAGCTGAACCATGGCTCCCAGTGCCGTTATTCTCGACTTGGCTGCTAGTATGGCTGCTAGATTGGCTGTGGACTAAGCTATGGTCTCCTCCCCCACAAGATTTGCTTCCTTTTACTTTTTCCTCGACATCGCTGCTGGCGCCAGCATGGCTGCTAGCTGAACCGTGGCGCTCAGTGCCGTCGTTGTCGACTTGGCTGCTAGAATGGCTGCTAGTATGGCTGTGGACTGAGCTGTGGTCTCTTTCTCCACGAGATTTGCCTTCTTTTCCTTTTGTCTCGACATCGCTACTGGCGTCAGCATGGCTGCTAGCTGAACCGTGGCCCCGAGCGCCGTCATTCTCTACTTGGCTGCTAGAATGGCTGCTAGTATGGCTGTGTACTAAGGTGCGATCTCCTCCTCCCCGAGATTTGGCTCGTTTTCTTTTTTTCTCGACATCGCTACTGGCGTCATTATGGCTGCTAGCTGAACCATGACTCCCAGTGCCGTTATTCTCGACTTGGCTGCTAGATTGGGTGTGGACTGAGCTGTGGTCTCCTCCCCCACAAGATTTTCCCTCTTTTCCTTCTTTCTCGACATTACTACTGGCTTCCCCATGGCTGCTAGCTGAACCATGACTCCCAGTGCCGTTATTCTCGACTTGGCTGCTAGTATGGCTGCTAGTGTGGCTGTGGACTGAGCTGTGGTCTCCTCCCCCACAAGATTTTCCCTCTTTTCCTTCTTTCTCGACATTACTACTGGCTTCCCCATAGCTGCTAGCTGAACCATGACTTCCAGTGCCGTTATTCTCAACTTGGCTGCTAGTATGGCTGTGTACTAAGGTGCGATCTCCTCTTCCCCGAGATTTGCCTCGTTTTCTTTTTTTCTCGACATCGCTACTGGCGTCATTATGGCTGCTAGCTGAACCATGGCTCTTAGTGCCATTAATCTCAACTTGGCTGCTAGTATGGCTGTGGACTGAGCTGTGGTCTCCTCCCCCACAAGATTTGCATCCTTTCCCTTTTTTCTCGACATCGCTACTGGGGTCACCATGGCTGCTAGCTGAACCGTGGCCCCCAGCGCCGTCATTCTCGACTTGGCTGCTAGTATGGCTGTGGACTGAGGTGCGGTCTCCTCTTCCACGAGATTTGCCTCGTTTTCCTTTTTTCTCGACATTACTACTGGCTTCCCCATGGCTGCTAGCTGAACCATGGCTCCCAGTGCCGTTATTCTCGACTTGGCTGCTAGTATGGCTGCTAGATTGGCTGTGGACTAAGCTATGGTCTCCTCCCCCACAAGATTTGCTTCCTTTTACTTTTTCCTCGACATCGCTGCTGGCGCCAGCATGGCTGCTAGCTGAACCGTGGCGCTCAGTGCCGTCGTTGTCGACTTGGCTGCTAGAATGGCTGCTAGTATGGCTGTGGACTGAGCTGTGGTCTCTTTCTCCACGAGATTTGCCTTCTTTTCCTTTTGTCTCGACATCGCTACTGGCGTCAGCATGGCTGCTAGCTGAACCGTGGCCCCGAGCGCCGTCATTCTCTACTTGGCTGCTAGAATGGCTGCTAGTATGGCTGTGTACTAAGGTGCGATCTCCTCCTCCCCGAGATTTGGCTCGTTTTCTTTTTTTCTCGACATCGCTACTGGCGTCATTATGGCTGCTAGCTGAACCATGACTCCCAGTGCCGTTATTCTCGACTTGGCTGCTAGATTGGGTGTGGACTGAGCTGTGGTCTCTTTCCCGAGATTTGCCTCGTCTTCCTTTTTTCTCGACATCGCTACTAGCTTCCCCATGGCTGCTAGCTGAACCGTGGCCCTTAGTGCCATTGTTCTCAACTTGGCTTCTAGAATGGCTGCTAGTATGACTGTGAATTGAGGTGCGGCCTCCTTCTCCACGAGATTTGCCTCCTTTACCTTTTGTCTCGACATCGCTACTGGCTTCCCCATGGCTGCTAGCGGAACCATGGCCTCCAGCGCCGTCATTCTCGACTTGACTGCTAGTATGGCTGTAGACTGAGCTGTGGTCTCCTCCCCCACAAGATTTGCCTCCTTTTCCTTTTTTATCGACATCGCTACTGGCGTCAGCATGGCTGCTAGCTGAACCGTGGCCCCCAGTGCCATCGTTCTCGACTTGGCTGCTAGAATGACTGTGGACTTCGGTTTTGTCTGTGTTATCGTGGCTACATCCTCCAGAGCTGGTTTTAGCTGATGATGAACTCCTGGCTTTTGCTACAGTTTTGCCGCCACCACAACTGGCTGTAATAAAATTAAAGATTTTATTATATTACATTAAAGGAGATCATTCAGCCTCCATACATTTTTGGGTTAAGCCGTGGGGGCTCTGGGGCACTGCCCCATCTAGCCCTCCGGTAGCTACGCCACTGAATACTCATAAAAATAACCTACCTACGAATGCATTCTTTCATAATTTAAAATATTAATATGAAAACTTACGGTGCGGGAACGCCTGGATGGCTACCAGGGCCTGTGAGGAAAAAAAACAAAGTAATATTCATAGATTAATATTTTAATGATTGGTTTCCGCTGCGCTTTGACTAGATACCACCGATGTACCCAGTGCCGTAACTAGGGTGGTGCCAGCGGTGCCCAGGCACAGGGCGCAGACCCTGGAGGGGAGCAGAAACAACCATACCAGAACCAAGGTTCAGATTAGAGCACTATTCAAGAGCGCAGTTATAGGAGCTCGCACCGGGCGCGCCAAAGGCTAGTTACGGCACTGGATGTACACTCGACACCATTGACGGTCGACCACTTTTCACCCTTATTACTAAGAACATAAGGGTGAAAAGTGGTCGACCGTCAATGATGTCGAGTGTACCTACCTACTACACAAATGCGGCAACTAATACTGTGCTAGAATGGCATACCTACTCGCGTCAGTCTCCTTAGCAACCAATGTCAGTTTTTAACTGCTAGAGTACTAGACTGCGTAAAATATATGATATCGTGAATGCTGGCGTGCCGTGCTATGCGGCCTGCGCTCTTACTGCAGGAAAGGCCATGGTGTCCGAGGCAGTCAACCGCTTCACCGCATTGGCAGCGATGCGGAGCCACGCAGGGTGCGCCCAGACGCAGACATGTTGCGAGCCGAAAAGTATTATCCAGGGACCGATTAATCGGGTTAAAAGGTTACCGGTTAAATCTCTAACCCATATTTTTGGTTAATCTTAATGCAGGTTAATCCTTTAATACGGATACCGTTACCGGTTAATATTGCTGATTAACCTGAATGAAATAGATCAAAATTGAAAAAAAAGGAACAATAATGAACTCTATGCGTGAACCGGTTATTATTAGGCTGATTAACCCAGAATACGGGTTAACCTTTATGTAAGGTTTTTCACCTAACCCAAAAAAAATAACCCGGGTTATCTCCTATACGGGTGACCTTTTCGGTCCCTGATTGACACACACATCCCATGACATCACCCAGCATTCATAGTACCTATGTTGGGTGACGGAAGTGCCTGAAGCAGCAGCAGCTATTTCAGCTTTCTTCGTCTAAATTGCCCTTGTTTCATCAACAAAGGGTAATTTAGGATCTGCACGATCTTACTTAACCGGGCAGAAGCTAACTTCTACCCGGTTAAATATGATCGTGCAGATCCTAAATTTTAAATAAACTTTGTTGTTTCATTAAAATATACTTTTTCAGTTATTTCTTGATCTAAGGGATAATTAGTAATTTAAATTAGCAGCTAGTTGTGATTGTGACTAATCACAACTAATTATCCCTTAGATCAAGAAATAACTGAAAAAGTATATTTTAATGAAACAACAAAGTTTATTGCCCACTTTTAACTATTTTATTGGTTGTCATATCGCATGCTCAATCAAACACTGACCTAATTCAAAATTGCTAACTTTTGGCAATTGACGTTTTAAGTTTTTTGTTGTAGGTGCGCATGGAACATGAAATATAGACTGATCTAATTTTTTACCTTATTTTGCAAAGGTTGTTTTTTTTACTAGGTTGTAGAGCATGCTCTTTTAGGTCGGTATTTCACTGTAACTCATTTTGGCCAAATTTTGAGTTCGGTCAGTGTTTTATAACTATTCAGTAATCTGTGGTTTTACTAAGCATGCGATATAGACGGTGTCTGTATTAATAATTTAAGCTACGCAGATGATATGGTGCTACTGAGCCCTTCGATCTGTGCGTTAAGAAAGCTCTTGAATATCTGTGAATCCTATGCGGAGGCCCATGGGCTCAAATATAACTCAAAGAAATCTGAGTTAATGGAATTTAAGGCGGGTGCTAAATGTTATGAGAACGTAGGTACCTGAAGTTCTCTTGTGTGGTGCCCCTTTAAAACGGTTACAAAATTTAAGTATTTGGGTCACTGGGTCACCGATGACTTACAGGACAGTACTGACATTGAGAGAGAGCGCAGGTCGTTGGCTGTGCGATGCAATATGTTAGCTCGCAGGTTTGCACGGTGTACAAAACAAGGATAGATAACGCTATTCAAAGCATATTGTCAATCCTTTTAATCGTGCAGCCTGTGGGTGGACTATTTGCAGAGGGCATACAGTGACCGAGTGCAGTACAATAATGCGTTCAGGATGCTGATGGGGCTGCCGCGGTATTGCAGTGCCTCCGGCATGTTTGCCGCGGCCAACGTAGACAGCTTCGCTACAGTCATGCGCAAGCGTTGCACATCTAGCCTAACACGTATGCGTGCTAGTACCAACAGCATCCTGTGCGCATTGGCGGATCGGTGGGATTCTCCGATGCTTGGGCGCTGGATACGACTGCACGCAGTGAAGTAAACACGCGTACAAGTGTCGAATTTTCTGTGTATTTGGCAGTTACCTACTAACATTAGTTTTTAAGTATTTTTGTGTTACTAACAACAATATGGATGTAAAAACGTCTGAAATAAATGATTATAATAAAAATTGCAACTGTACATGCGCTAATGTCTCTGCTGTAAGCTAACTCCATGCTCCAGCCGGCCTAGCATGACCACGAAGTGACAGATTGTAGAAACATTTCTACGTTTTATGAATGAAACGGTAGAAATGTTTCTACAAACTGTCACTTTGTCTATTTCTATGTAGACAAAACCCGTTTCTATCGTGGTCATGCTAGACCGGCTGGTTAGATCGTGGAACTGTACTTAAGTCGTAAATTCACGTTCCCTGCCGGCCTAGCATGACCACGATAGAAACGGGTTTTGTCTACATAGAAATAGACAAAGTGACAGATTTCATTCATAAAACGTAGAAATGTTTCTACAATCTGTCACTTTGTCTATTTCTATGTAGACAAAACCCGTTTCTATCGTGGTCATGCTAGGCCGGCTGAGGTGATTTGTGATATATGACTGGAAACCACCGTTAACATGCTTGGTAAATACCTAAATTAATGGAAAGTTGATGACATTAATGGTCGAACTTGTTTAAAAAAGAAAAGAAACCGCACCCGTTTCTTTAAGCGAGCAAAACAATTTTTTTTAAAGTGATTTTGACTAACTTAGGCCATGTTGCTTCAACTTACAGTTACGTATCTGTAACCGTCAAATACGATTACGTACTGACTTACGAATACAGACGGTTTGAAGCAACCCGCCCTTAGAGTTAATTTTTTAAACTATTGTTAGCAAAAAGTAATGGTTTTTTTTTTTACTTTTCTTTACAAGGCTCCAATTCCCCCACTCTCCGGGGTACCTACTTCTTGCTACTGAACCCTACAATGTGCGTGCTCCAACACACTCTTAACCGGTTTTTTTTTTTAATTATAAAACACTTACCACTAATAAAAGCAGCACCGCTAAAGCCTTCATCGTAGAGTATGGCGTCATGAAGCGTATAACACTTTTATAGAAAGAAAGAAATAAAGAAAAAATATATTTGTAACAGTATAGTACAACAGGTATTAAAAACAAACAATAGGTATACAAAAGTAGAAAACGTCACCTGAGCAAATATTTTTATTTAATAAAATCCTTTATTTATTTGTGCTTCATTATTAGCTAGCTAGAATTTTAATAATAGATGACGTCATTACATAGGTACTAGATACATAAACACAAATACCCTTACCACAAAAAAGATAAACACGTGTTCAACACGAATGCTATCAAAAATAATACGCACTTGTTTTAGACAAGAGTGCTAAAACAAGTGCATATTATTTTTGGTAGCATTCGTGTTGAACACGTGTTTATCTTTTTTGTGGTACCTACGGCCGTAGGTATCTACCTAATCTATTCACTAAGTAAGGTATATATTATTAGTAATAATTAAGTCTTCGAGGTTTTTCAGAAAACCGTTTTAGTACCTACATGACTTGTAATTTTATCTTTAATTTCTTGAAATGTGAAGTTTCATCAAAATCCGTTCAGTAACTAGGGTACCTACCTCAGATCATAGAAACAAGGAAATGTGCCAAGGCGCTATCGAGCTTGATTGTTCTTGAGCAAATTGCTCATATTAAAAACGTACGCGCTGGCGACGAACCGAACACGATCGATGGTATAAATACAGTGTTTTAGTTTAGTGCCAGTGTTGAGTGACGATCAACAGTGTTAGATTGAGGGTGTGCGGAATGTTCAATGCGTGGGAGATCTTTTTATTTACAAGGAGCGCTTAATTATGCGCGTAATTGTGTCGAAAAATGTAGGTACTAAAAATGGCATCAGTTGTTCCCGTACTAATTTGCTAGGATGGCATATCTCCTTGTTTCTATGATCTGAGGTACCTACCTAGTTTGTGCGTGAAAGAGTAACATCCATCAACAAAAACTTTCTCATTTATAATATCTATTAGTAGGATTCTACTGTGTGACGAACTGATGATAAATAAAAGTTAATTACTTCGAGCTAATTTCAATTAAACTGCACCTGTGCCAACACAATAGAGTCAATATTGTAATATTAATCTATACTATTAATATAAAGCCGAAGAGTTTTTGTTTGTTTGAATGCGCTAATCTCTGGAACTACCAGTCAGTGGCGTGCATACAGGGCAAGCCCGAGGGTATATCTCTAAATTTTTCATGAATTCTGGGTATAGCGTACAATAAAAAAACACAATCATGAAAAATTACGCGAAATACCCTCGGGCTTGCCCTGTAGGCACGCCACTGCTATCAGTCAGATTCAAACAAATATGTAGCCAGATTCATGAGGAATAGTATAGGCTATTTAACATCACGCTACGACCCTTAGGAGCCGAGCAACAGGGGGTGAAACCACGGGAACAGCTTGAACATGCCTTCAAACTTCCTCGGGCTTGTCCTAATGTTTACTCCTAGGTACGCCACAGCTCTGCCCTCCTCCCCCCCCAAGGCCCTAAGTTTTTTTTTATTCAATAATAGGCCGCCATCTCGCCTGATGTTAAGCGATGTTGCGGTCTGCGATGGAGCACGCTTGCCAAGAAACCGATGCACTCGCGACTTGAAGACACCCAGATTGTAACTGTCGGGGAACACCCACTCGGGCAGCGCATTCCACTGTTTGGCGGTTTTCACAATGAAAGTGGAATCAAAGCGCTTTGTTCGGATAATTTCTTAATCCACCATTGCGATAAATCCAATCGCTCAGCCACTTTGCTAATCAAGGCGTCAATTTAGCAAGAAATAGACAAGTATAGGTACCGGCAGGAATCATGATCACAGATCGCCCATGTATATTTTTGACCCAATAGACAATAGACAGCTGACAATACGTAATAGAGTATAGTCCAATAGACGACGAGCATCGACTGACGACCCAATCGCGTGCAGCCTAACCGCCCCCTGTTTTTAGGGTTCCGTACCTCAAAAGGAAAAACGGAACCCTTATAGGATCACTTTGTTGTCCGCCGTCAGTCACCGGACCATAAGTGGAGCCATCTGCTCATAGATGACGCTATTGGAAGTATGCAGTAGCGCCATCTATGATCATATGTCGGAACCCTTAGGGCGCGAGGCATACTCGCACTTGTCCGGTTTTTTTTAACTCCGCCAAAGTGACCGAAAAATCAGCTAATGCGCAGGTGACGTTTGTGATCAAGACTGGTGCCCTCGCTAGAGTAATATTGTTCTGTGCTGGTGCCGCTAGTTACAAATAAAACAACATAAGCTTATTATTGCTTACTCTTTCTCAGAGAAAAGCTATATTTAGTTAAATACACATAAATCGTTATATAAAGGCAGTGATTCTTATAATTGCATGCTATAACATATTGGTGCTGATTCTGTTGAACGTCGCACTAAACTAATTTTAATCACACTACATCTCTTTCTTACAAATAACATTGAAAAAAGCCAGAAAATATTTAGAACTGTCAAATTAGTCTACGCCCTTGTCATTTACGGGAAAATAGTCATGACCTTTTGCGATTACGACTAAATTGACAACAAAGCCATTCAAGTGGACTAATTTGACAGGATTAAATATCTTCTATCCTATTCTCATATTTTTTATTAGAAAGAGACGTAATGAGACTAAATTAGTTTAGTTGGTAAACAACAGAATCGGCACCACTACCTACATTTACATGTTTAATCTTAATTCTAGAAATAATTGCGGTTTCACTGAGAAAAAATTATCTATAGACTATTCATTACAACCACAGATAATATAATACTATACGTACAGATGCCTCATCTCATACAAAGAAATGTGACCGATTTAGCGCGGGCTATATTCGGGCTATACATTTTTCCGTGCATAAAGGATTTTTCAAAATTTGAACAAATATTTTTCATGATGTATTTTTTCATGTTCTCAATTTTACACAAACTTCAATAACAATTCGATACATATAACGCCATCTATTATGAGTTATTTCAACAAATGTTCCTTTGTTCCTGATGAGACCCCGTGATTACAACATAGTAGATATATCATATCTTGATTATAGATGGCGCTATTGCATACTTCTAGTGGCGTCATCTATGAGCAGATGGCTCCACTTATGGTCCGGTGACAGACGGACAACAAAGTGATCCTATAAGGGTTCCGTTTTTCCTTTTGAGGTACGGAACCCTAATAAAATCAAAGTTGTGTATTCGATTGTTTAGGGTTCCGTTCCGTACCACAAAATTAAAAAGGATAGGCATGGTTCGATGTATGTAAAATTGCACGTTTTAAACTCGGTACATCATAGTCACGAATCTGCGCCTTATCGGTTGGACTTCACGCAATCTATCCTACGAATATTATAAACGTGAAAGTTTGTGAGGATGTATAGATGTATGGATGTTTATTACTTTTTCACGCAAAAACTACTGAACGGATTTTGATGAAACTTTACAGTAATACAGGGTAAAATTAAAACCAGTGCGGATATTTTAGGTGAAAGTACTCATGAATATGATCAAATTTTATTATGGGACCGACACTGAAATATGAAAAAAATCAGCTGTTCCATACATTTTGATCGTGTTGTAGTGCATTTTTGTAGGGAACAGCTGATTTTTTTTTTCATATTTCAGTGTCGGTCCTATAATAAAAGTTGATCATATTCATGAGTACTTTCACCTCCTAAAATATTCGCACTGGTTTTAATTTTACCCTGTATAGATTATACATCAGAATAACACATAGGTTACTTTTTATCCCAAAAACGCGGGCGAAGCCGCAGGCGGAAGCTAGTACTACTATAATACAGCTGAAGAGTTTTTATTTGTTTGTTTGTTTTTTTTATTTTTTTTATTTGTTTATTTGTTTTTTTATTTGTTTGAACGCTCTAATCTCTGGAACTACCAGTCGGTTTCGAAAAATTCTTTCTGTTTAAGATAGCCAGATTCGTGAGGAATAGTATAGGCTATTTAACATCACGCTACAACCCTTAGGAGCCGAGCAACGGGGGTGAAACCGCTGCACACAGCTAGTCAAAAAATATGGCCATTTAAAGCACATATTTTAAAGTAATAGCGCCATCTATGAGAACGTAGTTGAACCAATTTCTTGCCATTAATTAGGGTTCCGTACCTCAAAAGGAAAAACGGAGCCCTTATAGGATCACTTTGTTGTCCGCCGTCAGTCACCGGACCATAAGTGGAGCCATCTGCTCATAGATGGCGCCATTGGAAGTATGCAGTAGCGCCATCTATGATCATATGTCGGAACCCTTAGGGCGCGAGGCATACTCGCACTTGTCCAGTTGTTTTTTATATTTATTAGACTAGCATTTTGCCCGCGATTTGTCCGTTTTTTAAAATAAGAACAAATATTTTTCATGCTTTATTTTTTCATGTTCTGAATTTTACACAAACTTCAATAACAAATCCAAACATATATCGCTATCTATTGAGATTTATTTGAACAATTTTCTTTTTAAGGTTCCGTACCTCTAAAAGAAAAACGGAACCCATATAGGATCACTTTCTTGTCCGTCTGTCACCGGACCATAAGTGGAGCCATCTGCTCATAGATGGCGCCACTAGAAGTATGCAGCAGCGCCATCTATGATCAAGATATGATATATCTACTATGGTGTAATAGCGGCATAGATGGCGCTATCGCATATTTCGGAACCCTTAGGAAGTGAGTCGTACTCGCACTTGTCCGGCTTTTTTTCTTGACGAAACCCCGTGGTATAGTTAAGCAGATAATATTTTCTATCAAATCTGAATGAAACTGAGTCAACTCTCAGATTGAACCGATTTCCATTCACTTTCAATTCAGTGAACGTTTGAAAATGAATGAATGGTTTAATGATGACGAAAGAACGGCTGAGTTTCATTCAGAATTGTTTATTTTTGAGTTTAAATTTAGATTAAATTCTTTTTCTCGGTCAAACCGCTATATATTTACAAAATTAATTCTGTGATACTCAACGAATTTCTAGTGACTTGCTTATACAGGGTGGCAGGCACAGCTGGCCACAGGCACAACTTTTACTAGGGGACCAACACTAAATCGCGAAAAAAAAAATCTGCTGTTCCATACATTTATGTTCACATAACTCAACAAAAATAGAACAGCTGATTTTTTTTTCGCGATTTCTGGGTTGGTCCCATAGTAAAAGTTGTTCATAATGATGAGTACAATGACCCCTTTTAATATTTCCACTGTCTAACCTGCCACCCTGTATAATAGCATACCTACTTTAATTTTAGTGCAGTCCAATAAGTAAAAGCAAACGGATAAACAGTATTCCCAAATTAATAATGCGCATGCAGATCGTCGCTAATTGTCGTATTCCCGGAAACACCGAATCATTGAATCGTAAGAGCCCTAAATTATGCATGAAGAAAATGCACTTAACCACTCTATATACTTTTTTTTACCTATATACTTTTTTGTTTCCGGGAATACGACAATTAGCGAAGATCTGCATGCGCATTATTAATTTGGGAATACTGTACTATACAAACTAACCCAGTGCTATGCTAATAGGATAGGTATTATAAAATTACAACGAAATAAAAAAAATGTGGTTTCCGTAAGTACATGAACTAAGGAATTAAAATATGATTTCGCACACTCCTTCATGTGGGGTAAAAAAATAAAGCGTTGGTTTTAGTTTTTTGTCGCTGACTGCATCTATAATAGAATTCAATAACGTTGAGTATCGCAGAAAAATCGAGTTATTAACACACTTATTATTAACATACATCCACATTATTATCTATCACTAAGCCGGGCCGCACACCAGACATACACTTGAGTTACGATAATTTTGGCGCCACATTTAACGCCCCGTATAACTGCGCGCGCGCACGCAAACCAAGGACACATTTGTAGCGGGTGCAGTTTGTGTCCTTGGTGTGCGTGCTTGGTGGAGCGTTAAAGACGCGTTTACAAATCTGACAAAAATAGGCTGTTTTTCGGTATATTTTGCAACCGAATGAAACTAAATCAAACGTAACGAACTATTGCCACGGATAGATTACTCCTTTATTTCTATTATATATTCATACAAAAAAAAATATTAAAAATTTGGTTTTTGATATTGTAAAAACGATTTCCCATTGCCTCTTCACACAAAATTGACGATATGAGCTTGAGTTTAGGATCGTTTTCTTGATTTATTGACATATTCTTGTTTCTTTAAAAAATCCTTAGGTAAGCAGATATCATCTCAAAACGATACAAAAAATAATTACTAATTTGTTATAAAAAATCTCAAAAAAGAAAAGAAAGGCCCGTCAATTTTTTCACGTATTTTGCTAAGAGACATGAACCTTAATGGGTGGCATTAAGGTTTATTTTACTTGTCTTGATTTATTGTACAAAAAATTCTAATGAAATGTCAGTCCACATAGTGAGTGGACCCTGTGTCGCTTGTAAGCAGCAGCTCGCAAATTAATTTACTTACTTATTATTCCCGCAACTACAATTGCGTATTCGTGCGTTTAAGCCGTTTTGTAAGCGCACCCTTAAATGTGTCACCAAAATTTTCGTAATACAAGTGTATGTCTGCCGGCCTAGCATGACCACGATAGAAACGGGTTTTGTCTACATAGAAATAGACAAAGTGACAGATTGTAGAAACATTTCTACGTTTTATGAATGAAACGGTAGAAATATTTCTTCAATCTGTCACTTTGTCTATTTCTATGTAGACAAAACCCGTTTCTATCGTGGTCATGCTAGGCCGGCTGGTATGCGGCCCGGTTAAAAACTAATATTAATTAATAGTGAAATACACTGGAGACATCTGGTTGGCTGATTGTTACTTATTCTATGTTATATAGGACCTTATTAGATGTTTTGTTTCGTGCTGTGGTCAAATATGACTTAGGACGGTTTCGCACTACGCCCGATCCGGATCCGAGAAAAGACGGTCCGAAGTAGCCGTAGTACTATTTGTATAAGTGGTCGTGCACTGCGTCCGATCCGATTTCGAGTTGTTTTCATAGTTTTCATACATATTTTTTTCGGACCGAATTTTCTCGGATTCGGATCGGACGTAGTGCGTAACCGCCCTTACGGCTCAAATACACCAAATCCGTCATCGTACGAGCAAAGTTCGTACGATGACGGACGAACTCGGACGATTGAATCAAACACTTGTAAATTGTAGAGAGCGCGTACACCAACACGACCGATTTTGTCCGATTTTGTCGGCCGATGGCGGACGTGTTGGTGTACGCGCTCTCTATGATTTGCAAGTGTTTGATTCAATCGTCCGAGTTCGGTCGTCGTCGTACGAGCAAAGTTCGTACGATGACGGATTTGGTGTATTTGAGCCGTAAGCGGTTGTGCACTGCGTCCGATCCGATTTCGAGTTGTTTTCATAGTTTTCATCCATATTTTTTTCGGACCGAATTTTCTCGTATTCGGGTCGGACGTAGTGCGAAACCGCCCTCACACTACCATAGCGTATTGGACTACAATACGCAACAGTAAATATCGAGATTTAGAAAGAGATATCGGCTAGCTTCGGCTTTATAGAGCGCCATCTCTGTCGCACGAAGCACTAACAGTCCGGTATCTAATAAACAAGTCGGCGACAAAACGTCATATAGGTGTGAGTGACGGATACGACGCTCTACAAAGCCGAGCTAGCCAATTATCTGTATCTCAAACACGATGTGTAATATTTACCGCATATTGTACCTTATTTTAAAGAATGTATAAAAATAAAACGATGTTTCAAAAAAAATATAAAATTAATGAAAAACGTTTGAACAAACCGGACGTGACCACAGACAAATATAAAATTAGTAAAAACTTATCATTAATATGAGTTTCTTGTCATTATTTTGGCTTTCTCGTTGATATTCTTATTTCTTACAGGAAAATGATTTTGGAAATATAATTATATAGGGTCCTACCCTTCATACTCGAAATATTTTAAGAGGCACATCATAGGTGGTAAAGATGCCATACAAACGAAAAAAACAAAATTGATCTGAGTATTTTTTTTTATTTTTATAAATAACAAAAAAATATTTTAAATAAATTATTTGACACATAAAAATACTATTTACGACATCCATTACGCTTGTTTCTAATATTAATAGGTAAGGTACGTAACAACTAGCGTAATGGATGTTGAAAATAATATTTTTTATGTGTTTCAAATAATTTTTAATTAATTTATTAAAAAAAAAAATTACTCAGTTTAATTTTTTTTTTCGTTTGTATGGCATCTTTGCCACCTACAGATACACCTCTTAAAATATTTCGAGTATGAAGGGTAGGACCTTATATAGGTACTATCGATTGATCAAGTTAGTTAAATAGTAAAAACAGAAAAAGTAAAGGTAAAATTCAAAGTTGTTAAAACAAAAAGTTGAAGTCACAAAGTCGTTAAAACAAAAAGTTGAAAAGTAACAATGTTGCGAGATCAGAATCATATAATTATATTTTGCTTGTAAAATATTATTTTCCTTAGACTTACAGACCCGCATGCTAAACAGTGCCTTAATTAGCATATTTCAATTAAAATAAATTTTACATATTAAAAATTCATCCAATTACGTAACTAAATATTGTGCACAGACATTTAAGATACATCGAAGCCCTATTAAGAGTACCCATTTTAAGATTATTATTATATTAGCTATGGATAAAAAAAACTACTTACCTTACTTACCGTCAACTGCCGTAACTTTGCCTAACGTCCTATGTTTGCCTAACATGAAAAAGATATTAAAACCATGTTGTCTTAACATTTAGGTAAAAGATAATATCTTCAAAAGGTAATTTTATATAAGTAAAATAAAAAAGATATTACATCTTTTTCATGTTAGGCAAACATAGGACGCTAGGCAAAGTTACGGCTGTTGACCGGTACCTATACAGGCTGAGTTCACAAAACAAATCGATACTCTGGCTCTGTATACAGGGTAAAATTAAAACCAGTGCGGATATTTTAGGAGGTGAAAGTACTCATGAATATGATCAACTTTTATTATGGGACCGACACTGAAATATGAAAAAAAAATCAGCTGTTCCCTACATTTTGATCGTGTTGTCGTGCATTTTTGTAGGGAACAGCAGATTTTTTTTTTCATATTTCCGTGTCAGTCCCATAATAAAAGTTGATCATATTCATGAGTAATTTCACCTCCTAAAATATTCGCACTGGTTTTAATTTTACCCTGTATGTATTAGCTACGGATAAAACTATTTACCTTACTTACCTATACAGGCTGAGTTCACAAAACAAATCGATACTCTGGCTCTGTATATATGAGGTCTTACTTTAATAATGGCAATTATTTTAAGAGGTAAATCTGTAATTTACAAACATTGACCTATATGTCTAGACAAGCAGTTCCGAACATTAAACATGTCACACTCAAGTGTTGTGCGGGCACAATACAAGCCTCACATTCACTTTGACGTTTAATGCGGTGAGCAACAGACAAGTACCCGCGTGTGGGGCATGATTTTTGTTCGGAACTGCTTGTCTAGGAACATATAGGACTAGGTCAATGGCTACAAAGATGCTTTTTAGCAAAAAAAAAAAAAATTACATTCTTTTTGTTTCAAAATTAATTCAAATAAATAATGCTTAAGCATAAAACCTCTATTCCTTAAAGATTATGAATGACTTGTTTACATGACCTTAGTGCCCTTCATAATGATAAATGATAAATGATATTTATTTTGTAAATAGGTTAAAAATAACACTTTTACACGTCAAAACATTTTTTTAAGCTAGATGAGTTCGGTGTTTCCTATATGACTACCTTTGAGAAGAAACACCGAAACAAACTCAAAGGTTGATGTCTCTTTTAAAGTCCAGACAATTAAGATAAATTGTGTAAGAACCATGCAGGTTAGTCTGAAATGGCCTTTAGAGGAAAGAGCCATACAGATTTGAGTGGACCTGAGCTGACTGTGCACGCATGTGCCGGGTATCGTGGTAGCTCAACCCAGACTTAGGGAGCTCAACGACCCGACGAACATTACCATCAGAGAGGACATTTGGGTAGTCATCTCTTTGGGTAGTCAGTCAATCATAGAGGAATAAGGGTTTTATGCAAACATAAACATCTTTTTTTTTTATTAACTTTGTAAGGAATAAGGTATTGAACCCATGATCTCAGTTTTTGTTAGAGTGTTACTTACACCCCATTTATCTAAATACATATTTGCTTTACGCAGGCAATATTCATTATTATTGCATGCGTTATAAGTACTGATCGGATAATCGGATGCATATTTATTTCGACGAAAAAAATATGTGGACAATATCTTTCTGATTTTTTTTATAATGCGTACTTACTGATTATTTTATTAATTTGATAGTGTTTAATTAATGTGTTAGTACGATTTCAATGTGATGGGAATATTTGTTGGTAATATTTGCATCAAGTCAGATAAAATTGTCCACGCCTATATTTTACACTTTTACGTACAACTCCAACTGTTAATATAATAATATTATTCCTGAGAATAATTGTTTTTTAAAAGTTATTAAGATAAACAATAAATTTATTCAGAGGCATGTCCATATTATTGTGAGAAAAAGTGAAGTGTAGGTAAATATGCATCCGATTATCCGATCTCTAGTTATAACTTTCAATTAAACACACACATAGAGAAGTATGGGCAAAGAGTTGACATCTTCACAACATAAGTTAAAAAGTTTATTATAATAGCTGTCTGTATATTTCTTTTCGCTGACTGTACATTTTATAGTTAAAAATATTGCACTAGTTATAATTAAGCTTATTTAAGCACTGATCAACCCGATCACTTCGAGCAACCTGAGCTCACTGATCAACATGAGCCCACTAAACAATGTCATGATTACATATTTACTAGTCCTCTTTAGTAAATGATTACTCTGAGCTCCCTGAACAACCTGAGCCAACTAATTAACGGGAGCTTGCACTAAACAATTTCTTAGCTTAACTTACATATTTACCAGCCCTCTCTAGTGAATGAGCCCACAGCTCAAAGAAACAATAAGACTAAATTAGTTCGTAAACAACAAAATCGGCACTAATGACTGATTACTTTGAGCTCACCGAACAACCTGAGCCACTGAACAACCTTACGACTTAACCTAAACATTTATATCCTTAATGACTGATCAATCTGAGCTCCCCGATCATTGCGAGCCAGTGATCAGTCTGAGTTGAGCTAGTGAGCTCTGTGCACCTTTAGATGACGTAATGCGCACATAGCGGCTGTACCTTTAGCGATTCGGTAGTTGCGACCGACTCCTTTAAATGTTGCACTCTAACGAGTAGAACAAAACATTCCCAGTCGTTAACAGTGTTAACGACAAGATATTAACGAACGAACAAACTCACAAGTTAACCATTTTTACCAGTACGTTTTAATTATTACTTTGAGCTCACCGAACAATCTGAGCACCTCTGAACAACTTCACTACTTAACATAATACTAAACATTTATATCCTTAATGACTGATCAATCTGAGCTCCCCGATCATCGCGAGCCAGTGATCAGTCTGAGTTTAGCTAGTGAGCTCTGTGCACCTTCAGATGACGTAATGCGCACCTAGCGGCTGTTCCTTTAGCGATGCGGTAGTTGCGACCGACCCCTTTAAACGTTCCGCGCCCGAATACTTCTACGCAGACGCGAACTCGACGCCCGTCGGCTAAGCGTTCCGGTTTACTGCAAAAAAAATACAATATAACACCACGTTTTTGTATCAAAGGGACAGATAGCACAGAAATCTGAAAATAGGCCCTATTGAACAGGCACTCCTGTTGTGTTACCCTGTTTAGAAATTAATCCGGCTCGAAGGACCACTGTTTGAGTGCCAAGCTCTGGTGTGTTGCTGGTGGTCTTAGCTTGTTATTAAACGACTTAGGGCGGGTTGCTTCAAACCATCTGTATTCGTAAGTCAGTACGTAATCGTTAAGTCAGTATGAAAGTCAGCTTGTCATACAAGTCGCCATATTTGACGGTTACAGATACGTAACTGTAAGATGAAACAACATGGCCTTAGACTTCAATAAAAATACTATATTGCCATAGGTGCAAGTTACAAAGAAAGACGGGCGATATAGTCTTTTTATTGAAGTTGTAAGTCTGTACTTAACACACCTGGAGCTTGGCACTCAAACAGTGGTCCTTCGAGCCGGAGTTCTGAACATTACCTCCTCCCAGCCTCGGGTATAAACTCACCCAAACTTAGCGGTATCCGGCTCCGCTTCCAGCAGTTCTCACACGGGGGACTTCGGGGCAGCGGCGCTGAAGGCCCCATGACCCCTACGACCCCCCAGGACCCCTACGACCCCCCAGGACCCCTACGACCCCTCGGACCACCACTACTCCCGCCCTGGGGATAAACTTACCCAAACTTAGCGCTATCCGGCTCCGCTTCCAGCAGTTCTCGCACGGGGGACTTCGGGGCCGCAGCGCTGAAGGCCCCATGACCCCTACGACTCCCCCATGACCCCTATGACCCCCTAGGACCCCTCGGACCACCACTGCTCCCTGGAATCAAGTATAAACTCACCCAAACTTAGCGGTATCCGGCTCGGCTTCAAGCAGTTCGCGCACGGGCGACTTCGGGGCCGCGGCGCTGAAGGCTTCCAACTCGGCACCCATGAGATTCACGTAGGACCGCCATACTGCACCCAGGGACATGCCTGCGAAGGTTATTGAAGTTAAACACATTGTTATTAAATACTTGCATTAGAGATCTTTCAAAAACAACTGATACAGGCGGGGTTTGGACTCGCGACCTCTGCCTCACCGTGGCATCGCTCTAACCAACTGAGCTACAGTGTCATGCGTGAATCAGTTGAAATTGGAAACCCCTTTTTACGCCTCTTATGAGCGTTGGTGACATCTATCGGTGACTAATTACAGACTCTAACTCAATGCCTCTAACTTTGCAGCTAGATGGACATTGTTAAAAGGCGTAAAAAGAAGTTTTCAATTTATATTGATTCAGACATGACACTGTAGTTCGGTTGGTTGGAAAGATGCCCCGGTTTAGGCAGAGTACGCGGGTTCTAACCCCGCCTGTGTCAGTTCTTTTTGAAAATCTTTTATATATATTTAATAATATTAAATAAGCATAACATAGCTTAAACATGTTTAGAATTCGCAAAACTTCGTCCGCGTGACCCACAGGAACACCCGAGCGGGATTTAAAAATATCTATATTTGCGACTACTATTCGAAATACTGCATAAGTTTTCCGATAGATGTCGCCAAACGCTCCTAAGAAGCGTATTACAAAGGGGTCTCAAATTTCAGATGAGTTGGGCGAGACCCGGTAGCTCAGTTGGTTCAGAGCACTAGCCACGGTACGGCAGAGGTCGCGGGTTCAAATCCCGCTCGGGTCATATGATTTTTGAGAATCACTTATATATTTAATAACTTGAGGGGCTCGTGGCTAAATGACGGCCGCGCTGATCGATCTATCTGCGAAGTTAAGCTGCGCTTGCCGCGGTCAGTCCTTGGATGGGTGACCGTTATTTACACATCGAGACCCCTCCGTGCCTCGGAGAGCACGTTAAGCAGTCCGTCCCGGTTGTCATAAGAATGTCTTTGACAATCGTTACGGGTAGTCAGGAGCCCGAAAGTCTGACAACCGGTCTAACATTCGAATACCGGTATTACCCAATAATTGGGTTGTGGAGGTCAGATGGCAGTCGCTCCACGTAAAATACTGATATTCAGCCGCAACCAGTTAGACTGGAAGCCGACCCCAATCTAGTTTGGGAAAAGGCTAGGCGGATGATGACTTATATATTTAATAACTTAATATGCTAGTAAATAATAAAATTACCTGAATCCAGGAATATAGCACCAGCTACAGACTCGAACAGATCTCCTAAAGCTTTGGGCACCTCCACGTCTTCAGCTTGCTCCATTTCGTCTTCTTGTATCAAATAGTGCTAGAACAACATACCATAGCATCATAATGACAGCCGCGCTGATCGATCGATCTGCGAAGCTGTGCTTGCCGCGGTCTGTCCGTGAATGGGTGACCGTTCTTTAAACCAGGGACCGGCACCGGCATGACCAATACCTGTATTATTTCGGTTACAACCTTTAATATTTTTACAGGTGTTTTTAAAGGTAACCTTAACTGTTAAAATACCGAATAAATACCGGTAAAACATTGGTTACCGAAATAAAAATTATCTCTATCTTACACGTGCCGTCAGCATAAGTCAAAGGTCGGGTAGCGCTTGTGTGTAAAACCGGTAGTAAAATGGTAACCTTTATCTTGGTTACCCATATAGCGGTAACCTTAATCTTAAGGGTAACCGAAACCGGTACCGTAATTTATAGCGGTTTTCGGACCCTGCTTTAAACATCGAGACCCCTCCGTGCCTCGGAGAGCACGTTAAACAGTCCCGATTGTCATAGGAATATCTTTGACAGTCGTTACGGGCAGTCAGCAGCCCTAAAGTCTGACAACAGGTCTAACTTTCGAATACCGGTATTCCCCAATAATTGGGTTGTGGAGGTCAGATGGCAGTCGCTCCACGTAAAATATTGATACTCAGCCGCAACTAGTTAGACCAGGGGTCGGCAACCTGCGGCTCGCCAGCCGCATGCGGCTCTTTCGATGTAAAGTCGCAAAAAAATATCATTTTATTATAAAAACCTTTAAAAATTGTGTAAGACTATAACGGTCAGTTGCAGAAAGATAATTAAATTTTAATGGAGACATTAACCATACAATTTCTGTCGTTATAGTCTCCTTTAAATGACCTTTTCTGCAACTCAGTGGAAATCCATTAGTGAGGATAAATACTCTTGAATCGGATGAGTACCTATCCTCACTCATGGATTTTCAGTCTACCTATCCCTATCTCTCGGCCACTTTCACTGGCGTATTACCTGCAAAAAACTGGATATGGCTCTTGAAAAACTGGTCAATTTTGTAAGTTGTAGCTTTTGGCTCTTCCGTCTCAAAAGGTTGCCGACCCCTGAGTTAGACTGAAAGCCAACTACAACGTAGTAAGGAAAAAGCTAGGCAAATCAAGATATTTTTCAATGATCTAAAAAAGTAATTATGTGCATACCTCTTCACTAATAGAATGTCCATTCTCCTCTTGTATTTTAACATACTTCGTGAGCACCTCGTTCAAGCCCGGGGACATGTGCCTAAAGTACCTGTAATATAATATATATATGCAAGAGCGTCAGAAGGGGCCTCGTAGCGGTCTTGGCTGTCACTATCCATCGTGGGCGGTGTAACCACAGGGAATTCAAAATAAGAGCACACTCGTATTGTCCAACGTCTTATTATTTGACTGTCTCACAATAGTCACAATTTTACACAAAATCACGCACAATTAACAAGAATAAGAGCCAACAGGTTAGCACGTGCGCACCTTCTCAAGCGCAGCTGTCAATCTCATGACAGTTGTCAATGTTGCCATTGCTCATGGTGACACCTACTACTCTATTCGGGGTTACCCGCTCTTATTTTAAGAACATTTAATTTAATCGATTACAAACTAGAATAACACTAAAACAATATTGACAAATCGAGTTATGCTTAAAAGAAATCGTAATTTAATAATGGCGTACTTTATAATTAAAACTAAACACTAATCCTTAATCAGCGCGCCGTCATATATATATATTTACAAGAGATTTTTCTTATCCGTCACTCATATGTGACGTTTTATCGCTGACTTGTTTAATAGATACCGGACTGTTAGTGCTTCGTGCGAGAGATGACGCTCTATAGAGCCGAAGTCAGCCGATATCTCTTTCTTAAGGTGCAGTTAAACGGGCTAGTTTTTTGACAACTTCTTGCTGCAATTGTATAACCGTGAGTTGAGATCTATATTGTGCAACTCGGTAGAACAATTGCCGCAGTATGACCTGGCGATATCGAAATATGATTGTACATCACAATAACTGCTGTACGATATAGATCTCACACGGCTATACAATTGCAGCAAGAAATTGTCGAACAACTAGATCGTTTAACAGCACTTAAAAGCTCGACGTGTAATATTTACACGTGGGTATTATTTTATGCCTGCTGCATAAAGCCCGTCACAGACGTAGCTATAATATGTATTAATATATCGGGAATTCTCGTATATATTATAGCTGCGTGTGTGGTCACTCGAAAATTCATATAGAAAATATGGCGTAATATGCCTTGTTATGATTCATATTAATATAATATATTAATATGATTTAAGCCCGTCACAGACGTAGCTATAATATATTATATTATAGCTACGTCTGTGACGGGCTTAATGTACATACAATTATACTCACTTATGAAACCCGTGTCTGGCCGCTAGGGTAGCGAATATGGTGTTGTTGACAAGAGCTGAGCGGAGGTCGGTGAGCGCGCCCGGCGAGTGACGCCGCGGGTCCTCGTATAGATGCCGAGTTATTAGGTAGTCTGAAACAATACAATAGGATTCATGACTATAGAATTTTCAATAGGGAATATGCATGTAGGAAAAACAGAACCCTTATAGGATCACTGTGTGCAGCAGTGATAGCCTAGTGGAATGACCATGTGCCTCCCACGGCGAATGGTTCGAGTTCGATCCCGAGGCACGCACCGCTGACTTTTCGAAGTCATGTGCGTATTAGAAATTAATTATCACTTGCTTTAACGGTGAAGGAAAACATCGTGAAGAAACCGGCATGTCCTAGAACCAAAAATTCTAAGACATGTGACGTCCACCAACCCGCACTGGGCCCGCGTGGTGGACTACGGCCCACTCCCTCTCACAGAGGAGGCCTGTGTCCCAGCAGTGGGAACATTATAGGCCGATTATGCTATTATGCTATAGGATCACTGTGTTGTCCGTCTGTCATGACCATGAGTGGAGCCATCTGCTCATAGATGGCGCCACTAGTGACTAGAAGTATGCAATAGCGCCATCTATGATCAAAATGTGATATATCTACAATGATGTAATAGCGGCATAGATGGCGCTATTGCAATGTTTTTTATTAATTTCAATGTTAAGATGGCAGTCGCTCCATGTGAAATACCTATTGATATTCAAGCCGACTTCAATTTAGTTTGAGAAAAGGCTAGGCAGACGATGATGTATTACGTAGGTACCTAATATGGCGTCTCCTAAGAACTCTAGTCGTTGATAGCAGTCGGTGAGCCGATTGCTGTGATGTGACGCGTGCGTCAACGCCTGCCGGCCTAGCATGACCACGATAGAAACGGGTTTTGTCTACATAGAAATAGACAAAGTGACAGATTGTAGAAACATTTCTACGTTTTATGAATGAAATCTGTCACTTTGTCTATTTCTATGTAGACAAAACCCGTTTCTATCGTGGTCATGCTAGGCCGGCTGTAGTAACAGCTAGCGATCCTCGAAGCGGTATTGTAGAGTGCGCTCCTAATAGCCCAACCTTTACTTATAAAGGTATCGGTATACCTTTATTTTAAACCGGTATCGATCAGGGACACCCGCTATAAATTACGGTACCGGTATCGAACAATTTCGGTTACCTTTTAGATTAAGGTTACTGCTGTATGGGTAACCTAGATAAAGGTTACCATTTTAATACCGGTATTACACACAAGCGCTACCCGCCTATGATTTATGCCAACGGCACGTGTAAGTTAGAGGTAAATTTTATTTCGGTAACCGGTATTTTACCGGTATATTAAAAATTAAGGTAACCTTTAAAAATACTGTTATGAATCACGTAATTACGTACCTAATATGGCGTCCCCTAAGAACTCTAGTCGTTGATAGCAGTCGGTGAGCCGGTTGCTGTGATGCGACGCGTGCGTCAACGCTTGTAGTAACAGCGAGCGATCCTTGAAGCGGTATTGTAGAGTACGCTCTAATGCGTCGTAGCCTGCGGAAGAAAATAGAGAGATAAGAGGGCTAAATCCCACCCACTCCGGTCGTCCCGTCCCGTTAACGGGACAGTTGGGAAAAATTTTGCATCGACTCCGGTAGTGCCAAACCCGTCGTTTAAGGCGAAGTCTCAATTTTAGCAATTATTGATGATCTTTGAACGTCTGTATCTATGTTTATGTTAAGCCGAGAATTATGAAATTGGAATCATATCAAAATGTGGATGGGAGTTACCCAGATAAGAGAAGTGCACGTGCACTAACAAGGAGGTCTGGCCAATGCGGGCCGAAATGCAAATAAATTATTAGTCAATGATATGCAGCCGCGCTTACTACCTTTTTACCCGACTACGGAAAAGAAAGGGTAATGAGTTTACCAGCCTATTTATGTATGTGTTTATGCATGGATGTTCAATCGTAGTTAAAAAACTATTGATCAGATTTTGACAAATGAGGTGTCGATCGATTCGTCTTTACAGTAAGAGTGTCATGGGCTGTTTTTTTGAAAAAAAAAAACAATCAATTTGGCCGGTAAAACGTAATAAGGGGACCACAATTTTTTTATTTTTTATTATTTGATGCTATACGGTAGGGCAGTAGACAGTGGCGTGCCTAGAGGGCAAGCCCGACGAATATTTTTCGTTTTAGCGAGTATTTAAGGTCATTTTCCATTAATTAAAGTGATTTTTAATGTACACGTATTGCTTTAATAACGACATTAACTCAGTTTCATGAAAAATGAACATAGATATATTCTTTAGAACCAAAAAAACCGGACAAGTGCGAGTCGGACTCGCGCACTGAGGCTTCCGTACATTCCTCAGCCGGCCTAGCATGACCACGATAGAAACGGGTTTTGTCTACATAGAAATAGACAAAGTGACAGATTGTAGAAACATTTCTACCGTGTCATTCATAAAACGTAGAAATGTTTCTACAATCTGTCACTTTGTCTATTTCTATGTAGACAAAACCCGTTTCTATCGTGGTCATGCTAGGCCGGCAGACGTATAAAAACATGATGGCACAATATATAGAATATAGTTGAACTTGAACAGCATCAACCAGCAGTAGCAAGCTATATTCTCATAGATGGCGCTTAACACAACAGACGGACAACAAAGTGATCTGATAAGGGTTCCGATTTTCCTTTTGAAGTACGGAACCCTCAAAAATGCGTCGGGCTTGCCCTCTAGGCACGCCACTGCTATAATCGGAAGTCCTATCTCATAATGTGAAGTACTTACCAGATAGCATCTGTTCTAACTCGCCTTCCGGATCTTCGATGTACCGGAGTAAAGGAGAAGGTGGCGCTTTGAGCTCTCCAAATACCGGCTGAATAAAAAAACATACAACATGTTTAAAATTCACAATAAATATACATTTACTAGCACTTCGCCCGCGACTTCGTCCGCGTGTCCCACAGGAACTGTGAATTTTTCGGGATAAAAAGTAGTCTATGTTACTCAGTAATAATGTAGCTTCCTACTGGTGAAAGAATTTTTAAAATCTACTATTCCATTTTTACAGAGCGTAATCTCCGTCGCACGAAGCACTAACAGTCCGGTATCTAATAAACAAGTCAGCGACAAAACGTCACATAGGTATCCGTGTGAGTGACGGAAACGACGCTCTACAAAGCCGAAGCTAGCCGATTATCTCTCTCTAAAGCTCGATGTGTAATATTTATTAAATGATAAATGATATTTATTTTGTAAATAGGTTAAAAATAACACTTTTACACGTCAAAACATTTTTTTTAAGCTAGATGAGTTCGGTGTTTCCTATATGACTGCCTTTGAGAAGAAACACCGAAACAAACTCAAAGGTTGATGTCTCTTTTAAAGTCCAGACAATTAAGATAAATTGTGTAAGAACCATGCAGGTTAGTCTGAAATGGCCTTTAGAGGAAAGAGCCATACAGATTTGAGTGGACCTGACCTGACTGTGCACGCATGTGCCGGGTATCGTGGTAGCTCAACCCAGACTTAGGGAGCTCAACGACCCGACGAACATTACCATCAGAGAGGACATTTGGGTAGGCCCCCTAAAGTACTCAAACTGTCAGACTGAACTTGAGATCTTTAACAGTAACATAATAACCCACATAGTACTCACATTTACAATAATTATAATCAATATATTATCATTATTATCACATTCAATGTCATTTTGTATATAAATTGTTTCAAAAGGAAACATTTAATGTCAAAGTGTATATAGAAAAAAATATAAAAACAAATAAAAGAGCAATAATTTAGTGGTTATGTCAATAGTAGTATTGGCCCATGTATGTATTGGAACAGCTCAATCCCAGCCGGGCACTGTACATTTATACTAATATTATAAAGCTGAAGAGTTTGTTTGTTTGTACGCGCTAATCTCTGGAACTACCAGTAGGATTCGAAAAATTCTTTCTGTATATGATAGCCAGATTCATGAGGAATAGTATAGGCTATTTAACATCACGCTACGACCCTTAGGAGCCGAGCAACGAGGGTCAAACTGATTGTATTCGTACCTGCATCCACTTCCCCTGGGCATCTTTATAAGGCTGCAAGGAGCCTACAGCTCTAGCTGACCACGACCAGTCTTCTTCGGGGAACACCTCCTGGTGTAGAGGCGCGTCATCATCAGAACACGATGATGATGACGAACTGCGCTTGAGTTCCGGTGATGACGGGGTTGAGGTTTCCTGGAACAAGGTCTGTAGGTTAGATAAGACACAGAAATATCTATGATGATAGTAGAAAAATACCGTGGGAGAGCCATGCTTCGGCACGAATGGGCCGGCTCGACCGGAGTAATACCACGGCCTCACAGAAAGCCGGCGTGATACCACGCTTGCGTCATGTTTCGCCGAGTGAGTGAGGGTACCGGAGGCCTAACCCCCCCCCCCTCCCCCATGATGGCGCAGTTGATAAATCCATTGTTGTGGGGGGGGGCAAAACTGCGCTCAACAATGCCCAAGACAAGAGCAGTTTTTTAAAGGCCGGCAACGCACCTGTGACTCATCTGGTGTCGCGAGTGTCCATGGGCGGCGGTAATCACTTACCATCACGTGATCCGTCTGCTCGTTTGCCTCCTATAATATATATTTTAAAAAAATGATATGAGCCCTGTTTATAACTGTGCTGGGCACGGGCCTCCTCTCAGAATGAGAGGGGATAGGCCATAGTTCACCACGCTGGACAAGTGCGGGTTGGCAGACTTCACACACCTTCATCCTTCTGGATGCTTTAAGCATGATTTTTCTTCAGATTTTTAGATAACGCGGTTGGAAAATTACAGGGGGGGGAGACACATTTTTAACGACTTTCGGAGATCGTAGTTCACTAAATATAGTAAATATGCACTTAAATAAAAATAAAAACGTCATTTAGAAACATTTATATTATTTTCAAAGACCTAGAAGACATCTACGAAGTTTCATACAAATTGGTTATGAACTGTAGATTTGACGAGTGTGTGACAGACGGACATGACGAAACTATAAGGGTTGTAAGTTGTAAGTTGTACTTTACTTTACCCTAAAAATTAAGAACCAATCATTCTCTGCTCTCACCTGATTCTCCCTCTCGATCTGTTCCGCGCGGCGCACGTAGGGGTGGTCGTCAGTCAACGCCAGGTGGTGACACGGTAGCACCCGGATGCCGAGCCACGACATGAACAGTAGGGCTCCGCGGGGCCCGCACTCTAGCAGGTATGCCCCGATTAGGGCTTCTACGCAGTCCGCTATTGATTTGTCTGGGAAAGATATAAAATTATGTCTAAAAGTGCGGTTAAACGGCCTAGTTTTCGTCAATTTCTTGCTGCAATTGTATAGCCGTGAGTTGAGATCTATGTTTTAATTTTTTCCATTTAATTTCATTGCAATATACTGCGAGATAGCGGCAATTGTTCCACGATATACCTAGATCTCAACTTATGTTTTGTGTATTATGCACCAACATGGTTTTATTTATTATTTATGTAAGCCTGTATTTGTGTGTGATTGTCTTCCGTAGTTATAGTTTCTATACCTGTTCACCTCGCCCCCCGCAAAAAGTGGTAGAAAATGTTATTCGGTGATTCACCGCTATTTCCTCCAGGGGTATATGCTCATGGCAGAATTTGTACGAAAAAAATAAAATTTTAGAGAAGTTGTAATCACCTTACAACTGGCCTTGGCCACAATATTTTTAGAACCCCCCAATAAAAATATAATGCTAAAAGTAAATACGTAGTTTTAAAAACAAAAAAAGAATTTTCAAAATCGGTCCACAATCGACGGAGTAATCGGTGAACATACATAAAAAAAAAAAAAAAAACATACATACAGCCGAACATAGAACCACCTCCTTTTTGGAAGTCGGTTAAAAAGGGCTTATTATTTCTGAACGAGTTGTTTTTATGTCAAACGTCACTCATACAATCGGCTGTCAAATTCGTCAGACCATCGTTGATCGTCGACTGTGATAAGTGTATCTTATTTTTATGTTTTAGTGTTTGTTTGGCTTTGTATATCGGTTTTTGGCTACTCTCTTGGACATTTTGACATGTGCTTTACTCTGAAAACTCGGCTTGTATAACGGACTTTTGGATCTAACGCTTATCTTCTACGTCATGCTTGTATTTTGGACACTGTCTTTGTTTTACGATTTGGACAACCATGAGGTGCATCAACTGTGACCTGGATCTTCGTCATTCCAGGCGTATACTCGTGTTAGAACTAGACAATGACATAAGAACAATGATAGCAAAATGGATTACTCCTGTTATAGTAAGTACCTATACAGGGTGGCAGGTTAGACAGTGGAAATATTTTAAGGGGTCATTGTACTCATCATTAGGAACAACTTTTATTATGTGACCAACCCTGAAATCGCGAAAAAAAAATCAGCTGTTCCATACATTTATGTTCACATAACTCAACAAAATGTATGGAACAGCTGATTTCTTTTTCGCGATTTCAGGGTTGGTCCCATAGTAAAAGTTGTTCATAATAATGAGTACAATGACCCCTTAAAATATATCCACTGTTTAACCTGCCACCCTGTATGTATCAACAGCTTTTGCCGGCCGCTTCGCGCGTTTTTCGTGATAAAAGGTAGGTAGCCTGTGTTAAGGTATAATATACATAATATATGTATAAGCTATCTACCTTCCAAATTTTATCAAAATCCGTCGTAGTTTTTGCGTGAAAGAGTAAACAAACATCCATAGATCCTCACAAACTTTCGGATTCCCACATATCCCTTACACAAAAACACCTTTTTAATTCAATTACTGATTAAATAAACAACTATCCTTGTCATTTGTATGACAATGAATAGAGATGACAATTTGCTTAAGAGCTACTTAATTTAATCATCATTTATAAGTAAGGGGGTATATGTTTACTCATTACATTTGTTCTTTTTATTACCTACATATTTATATAAATACGATTCGTGGTGCAACAGAAACAATCAGAATTAACAAAAAATCAATATCTATACTAATATTATAAAGCTGAAGAGTTTGTTTGAACGCGCTAATCTCTGGAACTACCAGTCGGATTCGAAAAATTCATTTTGTATATGATAGCCAGATTCATGAGGAATAGTATAGGCTATTTAACATCACGCTACAACCCTTAGGAGCCGAGCAACGGGGGTGAAACCGCGGGGAACAGCTAGTACTTAATAGACATTCATGTTGCAGGTAACTGAAACGGACTTCATATGCGAACAATGCTGGGAAGCAGCTGTCAAGGCTATGAACGAATCACTGGTGAAAAGAGAAATTATTGATGATACATTTGAAGCCAGCTCCAGCGTTCCACAGCCTCAGAGAGTAGTTGGACACTCAAAAGTCTGCTTATCTTGTGGGCGCTCTGTTTTGAGAATACCAAGTGAACTAGGTTGGTACTGAAAATTTGTGTGTGGTGTGGCATGTTGAGAAAATAATCTCAATGTTGCCTTTTTGCATGCGAATGGGAATCTTTTATTTGGATATTCTTACTTTCTAATAATATAATGCACCTGCCATGATATCTCTCCACCACCCTTGGTTGACTGGTAGAGAATGCCTAAGGCATTTAGTCCGCTTTTGTATCTTTTAAGGCGATTCGCACACTGCCCCGCATCACTGCGCGTAGCGCGGGGGTGCGTGATGTTCCGTTGTTTGCAAGTACCTGTATTTGTATAGAAATCACGCATGGTGCAACACACTGAAAACGCATTCACGCGCGGGTTTTTTGTTCCGTCGCCACGCACCCCGCAGCGTAGCGCGGGGCGGTGTGTGATTCGCCTAAGTTCCATTAAGGCCCCGGTATACGCCAACGGCCTTGAGTGATTTGGGCGGTATAGCTTGAGTGTTCTGCGCTGAGCTCAAGCAACGCGACATACATCCACCGAGCAATACGACTCGCCTATCAAGGAGCGCGCTGTGCAGAATTAGACGTATTATTACTTTTTAGTATCTAAAATATAAAATAAAAAAAAAGTAACAGGCAATATTATAGGTAGTAACATAGTCTTTTCACACAAAACAAATCATGAAAATATCTTAAGCGATTTGAAAGTAATTACGTTTTTATGTTTTGGGTAGACACGAATTCATGAATTTATTTCATTAAGTATTTTACTACAATAGTTAAATATTCACAGGTACGATTGATGTATATATGTTCTAGTTTAACATAAAAAAATTGCACAACTAACCTGCATTATTTGACGGCGAAATAAAGAGATTTAAAACTGGCCGTTACCATTTACCTTCGCCTTAAAACTTCCGCACACCGCTCAATCTAACTGTTATGCTTACCTGAGCGCCTAACATGCGCGCCGCGACAAAATTTTGTCGAGGCTTTTATCGTGCATTTGTCTCGTAGCTAGCCATTAATGTTGTAGTAAGTCGGTCTTTTTTAACTTTAAATCATTTTTAGGGCAATCCCTTGGATCGCTTGTGCCACAATTGCTACAGAGCAGCTGGATGTAAAGTTGCACGGATGCCACAGCAAACCCAGACCTCGAGCAGAGCAGAACCTGTTGCACTGCACTTAAAGAATCAGGCAGAAGCAGTTGCACTGCACTCAGAACCACTTGCACTGCACCCAGAATCAGTTGCACTGCAATCAGAATCAATGGCACTGCAATCAGAATCAGTTGCACTGCACTTAACTGATCAGGAGGAACCCGTTGCACTGCATGTAACCAATCAGATGTCACCACAGCCAAGTTCTCTATCATCGTCAGATTCAGATTGGACACCTAACGTCCCAAATATCACCCAAGACAAAACATCTACCTTATCACTACCTAATTACAAAAGGGCAAAGGGAAGCCCTAACTACTGTGCACTACCAAAATGCAAGAATAGAGACACTCATACTATACCCGATACATTGAGAATTAAGTTGCTAAAAGATTTTAAATTATATCTTCCAAGCCATATTAGGATTTGCAGTTCCCATCTTGTAGCCAATGAGTGGGATGCATTGTATAATGTTAGTAGTTCATCTTTTAACAGCCAGCAAATTGAGCACATTTTGTCTTTGACACTAACTTGACCAATGTTAACATTCTTAAAAATATGGTTATGTGCGAGCAAGAGAGGTGACAAAATGTAAAATGGCCCTTTAGGGGATGTAGGAGGAGAGATCATTTGCAATCAAATAACTCCTGGGGGGTGATTCTCGCGGGTGATATATTAATATCGAATTCGATATATATTGGTCAATATCTTAACTAGAAGAAGAAAATACAATGTTGCTTGCACCACTCAGGTAAAAACAGAATTTGCTAAAATTCAGTACGACAGACGCTCTTCTTACTTATACAATAAAGTAAATAAAGTATTAGATATCTATACTAAACCGTTTAAAGAATGCAAATCGTTGCTGGTTAACTGGATAAACAAGTTAGGTTATGATGAAACAGAGAATCTGCTGTTAAATATGAATTAAACTGTTCCTTTTTACACAAACCACTTTTCATACAAATTTACCTTACACACACCCCTTCTTTCACAAACACAGAAACACATACACACAAACTCGCACGAACGCACACAAGCACGCCTACACGCACACACCCTTACACACTCAAAAACACACATACACACACACACCAACAGACTTATGATTACTAGAATTAGATTATTTATTATTCATTTAAGTGCCTACACTTTTGTTTTGTAACTTATTACACTCGTATGATATAAAAGAGCGGCGCCTCCTGGAACAGGCATCTATATGCTTAAAAGGGGACGCCACCAACTATATAACTTTCTATAATGTGTAATAACGAAATAAACATTTTTGTTTTTTTTTTGATTGCAACAAATGTCAAAATGGTAGGGATTTTGACAGTTGTTGCAATATATATCGAATTCGATATCAATATCGAACCCGCGAGAATCACCCCCCTGGGGCCCAAGTCTGCTAATGCAATTGTCATAATCGTGTTAGAATGGTCTCTCAATGACATCGTTTTGACCAATGACGAAACAGATAGTCTTACTCTAAGCCAATGAGCGCTTAGGTTTTGACCGTAATGGTGTCATTATGACACTAATCATACATAATTGCAATAGCAGAATTGGGGCCCTGATGACCAAATGATCACCTCCCTCGCTCGCACAGAACCATATTGATAAGATGGTTCTGTGCGAACGAGAGAAGTGACGAAATGGAAGAACCCTCTAAAAGGAGAGGCCGTCAGTTCGAACCCCGCCTGTTGTATATACCGGCTTTACTCTGGTTGAAAGCAAGAAGAATCGATCGAGACGCAATCGCAACAGAAGCGGAACCGCCCCTGCAAGTGAGGATGTCCGAGTTGCAGTGCCCACCATTCTCCTCTACGTCTCCCGGTTCGACCTACAGACATCGGGAGAGAAGTTCCTCCAAAATATCATTAAGAGGAGCCAAGGTCAAGTCGGTGCCGAGGAACGGTCACTACTGAAGCTGTCGCGGATGGAGTCGAGCAGGACTACAAAGAACGTTGGTAATTTTGGGCTTGATGTGGTACAGTAATAAAAGCTTAACCAAAAAGAAAAATATATTTGAATTGTTCTTTGCCTAATTTATCTTAGAGATTAAGAATTGGAATCAAAAATCGAAATAAATAAGAAATAAAATGATTATGCCGTTGACATTTTGAAAAAACCAATAAAACAAAAACGGGTGCATGCTGGCTGGCGCGCGCCTCCACAGAATATCATGTCGACAGCAACTAAAACCTTTGAATTGAAAACTCATTAGTCGGGCTGTACTTCATTGGATCATTCACACCATACTTAACCTCACTGTCACAAATACGAAGATATCTCTTTAATCCAATTACGTACAAAAACAAATAAAAAATGAATTTAAATACTCTTGAAATACTCGATCACACCAAACTAATTTCATATCTGTACCGACATACAATCTGAAGCCCAGCGTTCTATGGGCGTCCGCCGTTTTCTTTCAAATCCTACACCCTCCAGATACCCGCGATGCATAACTCGAGTCACTCGAGTTTTGGCCGACAGGAGTAGTGTTTAGACGATATAGGGAAGCACGACCAAAACCGAATTCCCACGTATAGTGTATTTTTAAGTCTTTTATTGTTTACTATGTTAGTCTATAAGGTATATACAGGGTGGAATTTTGTAATGCCACCTGAAGGGAAAGTACTCTTAAAACTGCAGATAGAAAATTGTACTCAAAGAAAACATTCCTTTATTTTTGAATAGAAAGAAAACTGCATTCAAAGATTTTCAATAATTGCCACACCCGGGAATCGAACCGACTAAAAACTGAAAAAGTTACAACCTGTACTTTTATTGCATCGATCGTTAGGATCAATTATAAGGATGAAATCACTCTAAGAAACTTGATATATTAAATGAAAGGAAAACCATGAAATCTCGACTTATAAATTCAATAAGTCAAGTTAAAGCTTTGAAAAATTGAAAATTTTCGAACATCTGGATTGCAGTTCTCTTTCGATTCAAAAATAAAGGAATGTTTTCTTTGAGTACAATTTTCTATCTACAATATTAAGAGTACTTTCCCTTCAGGTGGCATTACAAAATTCTACCCTGTATATTTGAATGGGTCTTTGTTACCTGATTTAAATAAATAAATAAAATAAATATAATTATTTATTAATGGATCTTACCTGGTATACTATGTTGAGTGATCAGGTTGTAAGGTATGAAGCACCCCGCGGAGTCCAATGGAGTTTCTAAATGCTGCATTATGTCTTTGCCTTCACCCTGCAAAAGAAATATAGTTCTAAAACATACCATCGACTGTCTGATTAGTCTATGCTCTATTTTTAATATTTATTTATTTATTTTATTGATTTACACGGCATATACACACCAATTACATAAATCAAAGTACAAAATTATAATAATCACAAACATAGACTGATAATAGAAATTATTCAAATCTTATTATTTTCCAAAAAAAATAGGCATATAACCATTAAATTGGCGAATTTGTTATAGAATAGATCGCAGTCCGGGTTGGCTTCCACGAGCTTATTTAGTGCGGTCAATACGCGCGGTATGGGAGGTGCAGCATGGGCTGCAGTCCGACATGAAGGCACGTCTAGCAGCCGATGTTTTCTATTATCTCCCGACGTCGAAAACATCTGACTATGGGCTCCGTAGTTCCCAAACGGATCGAGCAATTTCAATGCGATTTTTAAATAAAACAGGTTTAAACATTGACACCCCTACCACAAAAAAGATAAAGACGCGTAGGGCCGTACCACAAAAAGATAGCCACGCGAATGCTACCAAAAATAATACGCACTTGTTTTAGCACTAACTTGTCTAAAACAAGTGTGTATTATTTTTGGTAGCATTCGCGTTTAACGCGTGTCTATCTTTTTTGTGGTAAGGGTGTTAAATTCACACTAAACTAAGAATAAAATCATACTAAACTTAAACACTGTATTTAAATCATCGATCACGTTCGGTCCGTCGACACCTCAGGGGCCCAAGTCTGCTAATGCAATTGTCATAATCGTGTTAGAATGGTCTCTTAATGACATCGTTTTGACCAATGATGAAACAGATAGTCTTAAGCCGGGTCTCTTGCGCCCTGTTTTTGTGTTCGACGAACATTGAACGAACGATAAAGTGAACGATAGAGTGAACGATAAACGATTTTGTTCGTTTATCGTTCACAAACATGTTTGCCGAGTCTAGCGGAAAACATCACCGCGTTCGCCTGCGGGGGAATGAATGGAATGAATGAATGACCTCACATTCTTCGGAACTCATTTTGAAATGGCATACCTAGGGTTGCCAACTTTTTTTGAGAAAAATAACTTATTTGGAAGAAAAAAAAGGATTTCTCGTATTTAAGTATGTTTTTATTAACATCAAAAAAAAAAATTGTGTTGGTACTTTTAGCACACGTAATATTTTTTATGTTGTCTTTGAAAGTATCAAGGCTAGTTTGACAACCGAAATTTATATTTAAATAAATAATTAATAACTCGTTTTTTATTTTTATGGACCATTTGTTTCTCTCTTCTCGCCATGTCAGATTCGATACCGAAAAAACTCTTTTAGTGAAAGCTGAAGTAGCGGGAACAGAGAGTAAATCAGAAATATATTTTTTTTAAATTTGGTAAGCTATCAGATGTATTTGCACATGTATAGTAAAATTGAAAATAAAGTATTTTCGCATACTTTATTTTTATGCAAAATTATAAATATCCCACTCCCACTAATCCCACTAATATTATAAATGCGAAAGTTTGTGTGTGTGTGTGTGTGTGTATGTTTGTTACTTCTTCACGCTGAAACGGCTGGACGGATTTGGATGAAATTTGGCAAGGAGGTAGCCTGGGACCTAGAATAAGTTACCAGAATCCATTAGAAATGTAGTTAAATTTAATAGTTTTACTAATAAACTAAAAATCTTCCTATTAAATAAAAAATACTATACTATAAATGAATACTTTAATGATAAACTTTAAGCAATAGAAAAAATAATAATAATAATAAAAACAAATAAGTAGGTACCTTAATTTATAAAAAATAGCTGTTAACTATAATAATTAAAATACTTAGATATTAAATATACAGTGCAATAATTAATTATAATTATTAAAGTTTCCCATATCAATAAAATTACTTTAACTATAACATAAATAAATAATTTATAATAAATAGTTCATTATTTAAAAAATAGAAATTATGTATAATATTTAAATAAAGTCAAATTAAATATATACTTAATTATTACTAAAAATGTGCAATAATATAATAATAAATAATAATCAACCAATTAATACCTATTTAATAATACATTGTGTGCAATAATCTCTAAATAAAAATAACTAATGTACCTAATAAATAAAATAAATATGTAATAGCAAATTTGCAATAAAATTAAAGCTAAGCGCTCTTCCTCTCTCCTACTGGCTCCTACTAAACTGTGCTGTGCCCGACAGGGTCCATAATGATCTTATATATTATAGACTTAAATGTACCACCCACGGGCTTTTCACTTAGTACATTTTTATTTTGTATGGACAAAAAGGCTTGGGATATGATTCTATCTTTGCTCAACAGATGGCGTACCTGGGCCCTTATTGTACATAAATTTAAAAAATCTCATATCGTATTGTCTGAAGATGTATATAATTTGCATTAACTACATATAAATAATAAAAACAAAATTAAATAAAATTATTACAAAATTAAATAATACATTTCTATAGCAACACTGCGCAATACCAAAAGAATGATAAGTTTCATTTCACGCATTTTAAAATAACGACAAAGAAGAGTGACATTGTTTATTGAAATAAATTATTTTTATTTCTGCCCCTCGAAAAGAAAAAGTTGAGCTGTATGTACCTAATTAAATATTATTTTTATATTTAAAGATTTACCGTAAATGTACTAGATGATTTTCAAATTAAAATTCAAGTGAAAAATTGGCACGCTAAAAACTGTTTTGGTAAAGGAACGTCATTGGCGGCCATCCTACATTTGTGTAAAATGTCTAAAAAAAAGTAAAAATGTCATTCTTGGTGTTTTTTCCAACCCGTAGAATGCGTTTCGGAATATTAAACTGTGGATTTTATTTACGACCTGGCTATGTTTTTTGGATTGTTGTGACTGCTTTCTATTCTGTTTACCTGTGCTCTTTCCTGGACTCCGACGAATATACCGATTTTCCGTGGACCCCGGCAACGTATATTGGACTCCGATTATCTATAATGTCGTCAGAAAAAAAATGCTGCGTACCAAACTGTGGTAAGAAATTTTGATTTTGCTTTTCTCTAAATAATCGGGACAAATTATAGACGAGAATATAAGCGTAAATAACGCGCTTTATTTACGCTTATATTCTCGTCTATCATTCGAAAGGCCATACCGCCGGGCGGTACGCGCCGAACAACGGAGTATTTTTTCATACCGCCGGGCGGGCGGGCGGCCGGCCGACGTAGATGTTAAAGCAAATTAGTTATCTCGAACTTAACCTCAAAATATGATGTAGGTACCCTAAGGCGACTCTCTGACTTAAGGCTGTGTCCCCAATAGGCAATTAGGCAAACTGTGAGCGGCCGACTGAGTTTGCGGCGTATCGGTTTAGTACGCCCTTCCATATATTTGAAATGGAGTGTCCACAGTTTGCTAGTTTGCGCTAACAGTTTGCTACTGCAAACTTAGCGCAAACTCAGTCGACTGCTCACAGTTTGCCTATTGTGGACACAGCCGAAATAAATATAAATTTCGGGTTTCCATCTAAAAATTAATTAGTAATATTATAGAAAAGCTAATTCTCCTCCAAATACACTAGGTTTTTTCATGACTTAAGACTTTTCGAGTTTGGTATGGAGTGCCAATGCACCATACTTAGGCTGGCATCGTCATAATATATTTACTGAATAATTTAAAATATTGTAATTAAAAACTAGCGACCTGCTCAGCTTTGCATCATATGCTATGGTATTGCTTGAAAGTACAAATATGTCAATGATCATACAAAACTTAGGGCCGATTTCACCATCGTCATATAACATTTATCCAAGGAATAAAATTGAGATTTGACAGATTTGTATAGAGAATCTGTCAAAAATCTTATCTTTAGCTTATTGAACAGATATTGAGGTTGGTGAAAATGCTCCTTAGTTTGGAAACACATCATAATTAGTAATAAAAATCTTCTTAAGGTAAAAATCTCTAGGTTCAGAAAAGGAAATCCTCCACAAATTTCCTAACCCTAACAAGGAACCTGAACGCTTTAGAACCTGGATTTACAATATTGGAGGATCAGTTTTGGCCTTGGATAATGACATCATTTTTAAACGCCGCCGTGTTTGTCATTTGCATTTTGAAGCTCGGTACCACACAAGAAGCAAATTCTTAAGTGCTGATGCCATACCTCGACTCTGTTTACCAGGTAAAAGACTTCTTCATTCAAAAATAATAAGGTTAAGTTTAAAAATATATTTCAATAATTAAAAATAATTATTATTTATTGTATTCTGGTTATGCTCCTTGGCTAGTTCATTTTGTAATTTCTATCAAATATTAATAAAACTTTACATTTACAGGATTTACTCCCATTAGAAGACCAGCTCTCATGGATATATCAAACCGAGAAACCAGCAGCACTTCTGCTGAAATTCTTCTACCACCTCTCATGTCAAACGAAGGAGCCAGCAGCACTCCTGCTGAAATTCTTTCACCACAAGAAGTGCCACCTGAACCATCTGCTGCTACTAGCAAAAGAAGTAAGTCTATAACATTGAGTAGTATTATTTTATAAATGTCTTAAGACATAATAAGTATAGTAATTATGTAAAATAATAATTAATGGGTTGGAGTACCCTTCTGACAGTTTAATCATTTGAATTCAATAAAAGATTTTTTTTTAAACTTTTAGAATACAGACTTGGTAGAAATCAAGAATGGCTATTCTTACTCAGAAGGCATCAGCTTGTTTTAATATTTCATTCATTTGCTTTCAGACACAACCAAAAAAGTAGTTGGCCATGAACAACACTTGGCAAAACAAATAAAAAAAATGAAAACTAAAAATAATTCCTACCGAATGAGATTAAAGAAAGCATTGAAACTTTCAACAAATACTGCATTCCAAATGGCATTAAAAAAGTTTAAAACACTAGCTGCAATTTTTACAGTCATGCAATTTCGGGAGATATGCAAACCTAAAATGGCACGGCGATTTAAAAAAGAGGAGAAAATTATGGCCCTCAGTCTTTATAAAATGGGACCAAAGGCATATAGATGGCTAAGCAGAATTTTTGTATTGCCATCTCCTGTCACATTAAGCAGAATGATTTCGAGAGCAGCTTTAAAACCTGGAATAAATGAAAACATTTTTGAACAATTAAAAAGAAAGGTAGAGAAAATGAAATACGATGATAGGTTGTGCACCTTAGTTTTTGATGAGATGGCACTCTCTCCGCATTTTGATTATAATCAAAAGAAAGATAAAGTATCAGGTTTTGTAAACCACACTGGTGAATCGACAAAAAAAATAGCCGATCATGTGCTGGTTTTCATGATTAGGGGTGTAACAAGAAACTATAAACAGCCCATCTATTATTCATTTTGCTCTGGGAGTACACCAAAAGAGATTTTGGCAGTACAGATTAAAGAAATAATAAAGAAGCTTCACTCCATTGGCTTTACTGTTTTGGCCACAGTCTGCGATCAAGGCACATCAAATACAAGTGCCATAAACTATCTCATTGAGGAAACAAGAAGAAATTATGCAAGAAGAAATATTGAATATCATAAAACTTCTGTATTTGAAATTGAGGGAAAGCAAATTATTCCTCTATATGATGTCCCTCATCTCCTGAAGGGGATGAGAAATAATTTATTGACTAAAAATCTAAAATTCACAATAGATGGTGAAGTAAAAGTGGCGAAATGGGAGCACATTATGCAATTATATGAAAATAATCCAACATATAAAGGATTAAGAATAATAAAAAACCTTACAGAAAACCACTGTAATAAAGATAAAATCCCAAAAATGAAGGTTAAATATGCTTCACAACTGTTTAGCCAAACTGTTGGAAAAACAATGGGATATTTAGCTGGTAAGTCAATAATATAATTTCATTTGTCTTTTTATTACAAACATCACATCTAATTTGTAGTCTTAGGGCCGATTTTTCAATCGCCGGATAAAATTTATTCCTATGAATAAACTATATCGGTTTAATTCTAACGCCTTATCTTACTTACTTATATACTTATCCTACTAATAATCCCACTAATATTATAAATGCGAAAGTTTGTGCGTGTGGGCGTGTATTTGTGTATGTTTGTTACTTCTTCACGCTGAAATAGCTGGACGGATTTGGATGAAATTTGGCAAAGAGGTAGCCTGGTACCTGGAAAAACACATAGGCTATTTTACATCCATTTTCCGCAGACGAAGTCGCGGGCAACAGTTAGTTTATTATAAACGTGAAAGTTTGTTAGGATATATGGATGGATGTTTGTTACTCTTTCACGCAAAAACTACTGAACGGAATTGATGAAACTGTACAGTAATATAGCTTATACATCAGAATAACACAGGCTACTTTTTATCCCAAAAACGCGGGCGAAGCGGAAGCCGAAGGCGAACTAATATTTTTGTTTTCACTTTTCAGAGAATGGCATTCTACCAGAGGAAACAAAGGACACTGCTGATTTTATTATCTTTATTGACAATTTATTTGACTCCCTTAATGGAAGTTTGAAAAACTCAGGTGCCCGGTCTGGGAAAGATTTATTAAGAAATGTAACACCTACTTCAAAACATAAAGATATTTGGGTGCAAGCCAAAGTTATTTTAAAGTCGATGACATTTGTGACATCAAAAGGGAGTGCTGGTACTGTACCATCAATCACTAATTGGATAAAAACTATTGATAATATGGGTATTTTAAGAGACAAACTATTTAATGAATATAAAATTAAATCATTTTGGTGCAGACATTTTAACCAAGATCCTCTTGAAAACTTTTTTGGGAGCATACGAAGTCATGGTGTGAGAAATAACTCGCCCACCTGTGCTGGGTTTGAAGCTGCATTTGCTTCTTTGCTAGTCAATAACATGAGCAGCAATTATTCTCCAGGGTCCAATTGTGAAGAAGATTTTTGTTCTGTATTTGAATCATTTGATGAGTTATTTTTTTCACAATATAAGAAAGAAGAAGCGCAAAGCTACGAAGTTGATTTTAATGATTTAAGTGATAGTATCATTATTAATTTTGAAACGAAAAAAAAGGACGCCAGGATAATTGGTCAGCTAGAATATGTAACCGGTTACATATTGCGTAAAGCAAAAAAAATTTACAAAAATTGCAAAGACTGCAAAGAATGTTTGTATGCCGATGACCCTGCTAAAAACAGGTACTTGCAATACAGGGAATATATAAAAGGTAAAAAATACCTGTGCTACCCAAGCGAAAATTTGACGAAAAGTTTTTCGGAGATCCAGGATATTCTGCACCACATATTAAGACATAAAAGTCATATTGAAAATTTAAAAATATATATGAAAACCATAATGTACATAAGTGTAGATACACAATTTATTCAATGTAGTTGCCACAGGAAAGATTTAATAGAATTTATATTCGATTTCTCAAGTAGGTTCTTTGCCCACAATTGGTGTAAGTGGACCAATAAATTATTAAATGGTACCAGCACAACCAAAGATGTCGATTCGACTGATGAAATACAGAATCAGGCTTTAATATATTACAGCAAGAGACGAAAAAATAAGCAAAAGTAATTTATTCAATCATTTTCTTTTCTTATTTTCTTATAAAATTATTGTACTCAAATATGTTTGTTTTCATTGCCACAGTTGTTTGGGAAACATTGTTGCCTTTTTTGCTATTTTTTATTAGTTTATTCATTAGGTACAACTTGACAACTTGGTCATTAGACCAAGTTGTCAAGTTGTACCTAATGAATAATATATAATGAATAATATAATAATGAATAATAAATTATTGCTATATACCTATTTAGGTTGGTAAAAAAAATGTCTGTAAATAGGTATATAGCAATAATTTCCTCCAAACAATTTTAAAAGCATTGTAAAAATTATATAAATAATAAGTTTTCTTTTGTAATTCTTCTGTGGTACTCAAATTATGATATAATATTTATTTAGATAAATTGTTCAAAATTATTGTCTTATTGTGAGTGTACATTTATTTTCCATTGGTTGGTTTTTTTACTATACTATCAACATTAATTTTGGCTTAGGTATTTCAACCTCGATTACTCACTAAATTAACTATGCGTGTTGAACTATTACTTATGTACCTAACATTAAAATATTGAATTGTTTTGCTAGGTAGGTTACACATGGATTCATAGATATCAGTACATTTTTGTGATTACTTTATAAGGAATTCGTTCTGTTAAGTTACTGTAATGTTAATGTATCTCATGAAGTGAAATTTATTGTTTTCTTTTGAGAATAAAGTTCTTTAACCACCACCAAAGTAGGCTAAGTATTGTTTGTATAAACTTAATAAAGCTTTAAAATCATTGATTTTGTATTATTTCTACGAAATAAACAAAAAAGTAAAGAAACAAAAGGAACTATACTATATACGTATAGCTATAGCAAGCTCGGTATGCTATATACCTATACATATAAGCATATCTATATCTATAGACGCGTCGTACATTCATGTAGTTCTGTCGTTACCCACCAGATGGTGCATGACGTAGAGGTCAGCTGAATACTCTATACCCCTATATATAATGTACTCTGTGGTACCACCTGTCAAAACATTGTGGAATGCAATAAAGTATTGAGTATTGAGTATTGAGTATAACACAAAGGCTACTTTTTACTCCCGGAAAACGCGGGCGAAGCCGCAGCCGGAAGCTAGTAGAAAATAAAGTAGGATACGTTATTATAAAGTACTAGCTTCTGCCCGCGGCTTCGCCCGCGTTTTTTGGGATAAAAAGTAGCCTATTCTGATTGTATTATGATGTATAAGCTATATTACTGTAAAGTTTCATCAAAATTCGTTCAGTAGTTTTTGCGTGAAAGAGTAACAAACATCCATCCATACATCCTCACAAACTTTCACATTTATAATATTAGTAGGAAGTAGGATAGGATAGTTGGCAACCCTAGGCATACCAGTCATACATTGTTCGATGTTCTTGTTTAGCAAAACAGAAACGTCGAATATAGCAGGAGACGGGTGAATGAATGAATTAAGGTCGTGAACATGTTCGTAAAACAATGTTTTGTTCAAAATTTGGTGCAGGAGACACGCCTTAACAAACATCCATCCATACATCCTCACAAACTTTCACATTTATAATATTAGTAGGATTAGTAGGAAGTAGGATAGGATAGTTGGCAACCCTAGGCATACCTGGCATACATTGTTCGATGTTCTTGTTTAGCAAAACAAAAACGTCGAACATAGCAGGAGACGGGTGAATGAATGAATTAAGGTCGTGAACATGTTCGTAAAACAATGTTTTGTTCAAAATTTGGTGCAGGAGACACGCCTTTACTCTAAGCCAATGAGCGCTTAGGTTTTGACCGTAATGGTGTCATTATGACACCATTGATACACAATTGCAATAGCAGAATTGGGGCCCAGATCATAGAAACAAGGAGATGTGCCAAGGCGCTATCGAGTTTGATGCCTGATCTTGAGCAAATTGCTCATATTAAAAACGTTCGCGCTGGCGACGAACCGAACACGATCGATGGTATAAATACAGTGTTTTAGTTTAGTGCTAGTGTTGAGTGACGATTAACAGTGTTAGATTGAGGGTGTGCGGAATGTTTAATGCGTGGGAGAACTTTTTATTCACAAGGAGCGCTTAATTATGCACGTAATTGTGTCGAAAAATGTACTAAAAGTGGCATCAGTTATTCCGGTACTAATTTGCTATGATGGCATATCTCCTTGTTTCTATGATCTGAGCCACTTACCCTCAGGTATAGGTACCGGCATGAGTCGTGAGCACAGATCGCGCATGTACACTTTCGGCCCAATAGACATGATAATAGCATAAGCATAGCATAATCGGCCTTTAATGTTCCCACTGCTGGGACACAGGCCTCCTCTGTGAGAGGGAGTGGGCCGTAGTCCACCACGCGGGCCCAGTGCGGGTTGGTGGACGTCACATGTCTTCGAATGTTTGGTTCTAGGACATGCCGGTTTCCTCACGATGTTTTCCTTCACCGTTAAAGCAAGTGATAATTAATTTCTAATACGCACATGACTTCGAAAAGTCAGCGGTGCGTGCCTCGGGATCGAACTCGAACCATTCGCCGTGGGAGGCACATGGTTACACCACTAGGCTATCACTGCATGATAATAGAAAATAGTCCAATAGACGACGAGCATCGACTGACGAACCAATCACGTGCAGCCTAGGCGCCCCCCACCTTCTTCATTCCGCCAAAGAGACCGAAAAATTAACTAATGCGCAGGTGACGTTTGTGCTCAAGACTCGTGCCAGCAATTATAGGTCGCTTGTTTGCCACAAAATACTCACATTGATCCTAGGATGTAGGGTGGGGGGTGGTTTGTGGCAGGGGGGGAGCCAGTTGTCATGCGGCTCGAACTTGGAAGCTATCATGCGCGCACCGAGACGCTTGTTGCGACCCAGACGGTAGAGGTTTAAGTTCGACACCTGGGGAATAAAAAAAACAGTTAAAAACTAAAACCCGACTACGAAAAAAACTTTTTTAACAAAAAATAACCGACTTCAAAAAGCCACTACAAAGAAAATAATAATTTTGGTTTCGGAAGTCGGTGGCTTTGGTTTTTGTTTGCCTTTTTTGCCACCGACTTCCGAAACCAAAATTATTATTTTCTTTGTAGTGGCTTTTTGAAGTCGGTTATTTTTTGTTAAAAAAGTTTTTATTTTTCCCTTTTTAGTTCTTTATTTCGCGTTAGATTACTTTGACGACTTCGTTCAACAGTGAATCTTCTACGTAGTGTGTACATTTATGCATATAACTTTGTACATAGGAATGATTACCTAATGTATTATATACTAAAACCTTCCTCAAAGTATGTAGATTACGTTAGTGAAAACCCCATCCAAATCGAATCAGTAGTTTTTGAGAAAATCGCGCACATACAAAAATACATACATACATACATACGGGACGAATACCGAACCTCCTTTTTTGAAGTCGGTTAAAAAATCGAACTGAAAAGCACCAGAAAACATTCCTGTCTGACAGCCTGAAATGGGTATAGCCTGTTGGAGTCAGTAATACGGTGGTTTTTTTCATAATCTACAGGGTGGCAGGTTAGACAGTGGAAATATTTTAAGGGGTCATTGTACTCATCATTATGAACAACTTTTACTATGCGACCAACGCTGAAATCGCGAAAAAAATCAACTGTTCCATACATTTATGTTCACATAACTCAACAAAATGTATGGAACAGCCGATTTTATTTTCGCGTATCAGAGTTGGTCCCATAGCAAAAGTTGTTCATAATGATGAGTACAATGACCCCTTTGAATATTTCCACTGTTTAACCTGCCACCCTGTATAAGTATAATTATGAAGTTGATTCAATACGTACTTGCTTACTCCTCATATGGCTTAGTTTCCCCTCGTGCACGGTCGGATGAGCGCAGTACAAGTAAGCCGTTATAGCAAACTTTAGGAAACTGTCCCCTATAGTTTCAAGCCGCTCCAAATTGATGCCATCGTTCGCGTTGGACATCGTCAGTGCCTGTGGGAATTAAATACTTAGATAAATATAAGGTAAAGAGTGCAGTGATAGCCTAGTGGATTAACCATGTGCCTCCCACGGCGAATGGTTCGAGTTCGATCTCGAGGCACGCACCGCTGATTTTTCGAAAGTCATGTGCGTATTAGAAATTAATTATGACTTGCTTTAACGGTGAAGGAAAACATCGTGAGGAAACCGGCATGTCCTAGAACCAAACATTCGAAGGCATGTGACGTCCACCAACCCGCACTGGGCCCGCGTGGTGGACTACGGCCCACTCCCTCTCACAGAGGAGGCCTCTGTCCCAGCAGGGGGAACATTATAGGCCGATTATGCTATGCTATGCTATATGCTAAAAAGCAACATGATGATTTTTGACAATTTGTAGCAATTTTTATACATATACAGCATACAACAAAAACCCTGTTCGATCCCAAAGGGGGTCATTATGCTCATCATCATCGCCAAAAAAATCAGCTGTTCCATACATTTATGTCAATTTTTAGGGTTCCGTACCTCAAAAGGAAAAACGGAACCCTTATAGGATCACTTTGTTGTCCGCCGTCAGTCACCGGACCATAAGTGGAGCCATCTGCTCATAGATGGCGCCATTGGAAGTATGCAGTAGCGCCATCTATGATCATATTTCGGAACCCTTAGGGCGCGAGGCATACTCGCACTTTTCCGGTTTTTTTTTATACATAATATGCATATAACAAAAACGATGTTCGATCCCAAAAGTGGTCATTATACTCATCTTAATGAATAACTTTTATTATGGGACCAACCCTGAAATCGCGAAAAAAATCAGCTGTTCCATACATTGTTCACATAATTCAACAAAATGTATGGAACAGCTGATTTTTTTTCGCGATTTCAGTGTTGGTCCCATAGTAAAAGTTGTTCGCAACGATAAGTCCAATGACCCCTGTTCGTATTGCTACTGACTAAACTTACACTCCGTATAAGACATTTCAAAAACAACTGACACAAGCGTGGCATCGCTCTAACCTCAGATCATAGAAACAAGGAGATATGCCATCATAGCAAATTAGTACGGCAACAACTGTCGCCACTTTTAGTACATTTTTCGACACGATCACAAGCGCTCCTTATGAATAAAATGATCTCCAACACATAAAAAAATCCGCACACCCTCAATCTAACACTGTTAATCGTCACTCAACACTAGCACTAAACTAAAACACTGTATTTATATCATCGATCGTGTTCGGTTCGTCGCCAGCGTGTACTTTTGTACTACGCTCAAAATGCTCAAATTAAAGTATCAAGCTCAATAGCGCCTTGGCACATCTCCCATGTTTCTATGATCTGAGGCTCTAACCAACTGAGCTACAGTGTCTTCGCCTGAATCTAAAATAAAATTTAAACATCTCACCTGCAAAATAACACTAGGGCTCGGCCCCGGATGTCCTTCCAACGTGGGCTGGTAGTCAAAATCAAATTCCTTCCCCCCCTTTCCATCCGCATAATAAGGCTGGAACTCCCCCTCCCCCTTACAAGCATTCTCATACCTCTCCTTAGTATCAAAGCCGACATTCACAACTTTCTCATTAACATAACCTATTGAATCTATATCAATATCTTTCATAGAGAAACAATTTAACTTCTTAATTTCTTCTCTCGGTAATTTTTTTTTAATTTTTTCCAACAAAACTCTTTTATTTTTCTCTATGCTTTCAACGTCAATTTGTCCATTTTTGATTGCAAGTTCTTTTGTTCCGAAGGGGAATAATTCTGCTATAGCTTCCTGCTCGCTTCGTTTGCATATAACAGCGCTATGATACGTCTCCTTTGTCTCTGGTAGCATGTCTGTGATGTAATCCTCTTTGGTGATAAGGTGGTTTTTGTCTATGATTTCTTGTTTATGTTGGGAGACGGATGCGCGGAATTTTTCTATGTACTGTGGAAGGAAAATAGATTTTAAAATATGTTTTTAATGTCAACTTGATAATATTAAAAAATAATATACTCTCTAATGATATGTAATACGGTAGTGGCCTACTATTAAAAAAGAACAAATAAATTATTTTATTTCAAAGAAGGAATAGGCACAACAAAAAAGTAAAAGCTAAAATAATAATTTATCACAAAATGGAAAACATAGACGATTTTAAAGTTTTTGGAGGGAGTATCGCTCCGTCTGTGTCGCGCAAGCGGACGTAGGTGGTGTTACGTCACTAGTAGGTAATGCCGTCCGTGTCTAGCAAATCATTTTAAAACGCTTATAACTTTGCCAATTTTGTAGATGTTTCGTCGTTTTTTTGGTGTTAATTGTCTTTTTTCAAATAGTTTACAGATTCACAATAAAAAAAAAGTAGTTAACATCCCTAACCTGTTTGAAACGCATATTGAAAGTCAAGTTGGTTGTTACTCACCTAGCTCCCGTCCAACTCAACAATGTAAGTGGTTTGCCCACTTAAATTTTATTTTGTAGTTCGCCATGAGATTTCATTTTTCAAAAATGCATCTTTTTAACATTCTTAAAAAGATGGTTATGTGCGAGCGAGAGAGGTGATAAAATGCGTGAGCTCCCTTAAACCAAACGGCTGGTGAAACCGCAGATCACTGTTAGTTATTTAACTAATATTATCATTTATGCGAAAGTCGTCAGAGGGGCTCGTGGCTAATCGATCTGCGAGGTTAAGCTGCGCTTGCCGCGGTCTGTCCTTGGATGGGTGACCGTTCTTTACACATCGAGACCCCTCCGTGCCTCGGAGAGCACGTAAAGCAGTCGGTCCCGGTTGTCATAGGAATATCTTTGACAATCGTTACGGGTAGTCAGAAGCCTAAAGTCTGACAGCTGGTCTAACATTCGAATACCGGTATTACCCATTAATTGGGTTGTGGAGGTCAGATGGCAGTCGCTCCACGTAAAATATTGATATTCAGCCAAAACTAGTTAGACTGGATGCCGACGCCAATATAATTTGGGAAAAGGCTAGGCATTTAGGCTTAGGCAGGCGCGAAATTCAAAATTTCTTACGTTTTCTGCAAATTGGACTGGACAGATTTTTATCCAATGTAGCTAAAAACTGTCCCGGTTCTGATTAGCTTTTAATAACAACAAACCGCTCACGTAAAATATTGATATTCAGCCAAAACTAGTTAGACTGGATGCCGACCCCAATATAATTTGGGAAAAGGCTAGGCAGATGATGATGCGAAAGTAAGTTTGTTTGTTACCTTTTTACGCCTAAACTACTGAACCGATCGTCATGAAATTTTGCAAATACGTTGTCGGGGGTACAGAAAAGGACACAGGATACCTTTCATTCAGAAAAAAGTACTGTTCCCGAGGGAAACAACAATAACTTTCGACGGTCACATTAGCTTCATGACGCTAGATGGCGCTACGTATACAGGGTGGCGATTAGGTTATCACATTAAATGAAACCATGTATCCTAAATGGCGTTCTTTGTACACAATAAAAAAAATTGCCGGTTGCCGCTTTTACAGGGCCCCAATTCTGCTATTTGAATAGTGTATGAATGGTGTCATAATGACACCATTACTATCAAAATCTAAGCAGTCATTGGCTTAGAGCAAGACTAACTCTTTCGTCATTGGTCAAAACGATGCCATTGAGACACTATTCTGACACGATTATAACAATTGCATTAGCAGACTTGGGGCCCAGGTCAGTAAATGTACCAACTTGTATTAACAGTACTATTTAATGTGATAACTTAATCACCACCCTGTATATCACGCGGACGAAGTCGCGAGCAAGGTGCTAGTTATTAATGTCCTTACCTCTTGCGGCGCGCTTCCCTGCCGTATCAACATGTCATGTTCCGTCCTGTCCCTAGCGTCGTCTATATCATCGGGCATCGGCGCAGGATTCACCTTCTTAGTTCGTTCTATATCGAATGCCTCAGCCTCGTGCGCCGTCTTGTACTCTATTCTGACGCCCATAGACGCTAAAAAAAGAATAGGTACAGTAGAATCCTGATTATCCGAACACCGACCATCCGGAAAACCGATTATCCGGACTCCTATGTCACAGACGTATTTTTTTTTTAAGTAAAACGTTGCCCCACACTAGGATTTCTCCTGTGTCGTGGGTGCGTTTACAAACACAAATTTCACATACACAAACAGCCAGACCTATGTGCAATGCGGGAACCGAACCCGCGACACGTCGCGCAGCAGTCAATCTCTCAGCCACTGCAACAACCGTGCGGTCAATTTTCGATTCGATTTCGGTCAAAATTGCCGATTTTAAGGTGTTTTGACTGCGCAAATTGTTGACATGTTTATTAAGGTCCTAAATTCTTTAAGGGTTCCGTTTTTCTTTTTGAGGTACGGAACCCTAAAAATACAAATTAACTTACTGTTAGTATTCTTGCTGCTACAAAATCCACTGGTATCCGTATCTTCGTCGCTCCCTTCGAAATCCAGGTCGGTGTCATCAGAATCTAAATCGCTGAGAAATATAGTTTGATATAATAATAATAGCTATAAATAGAGATAACACAAAGGAAGCTAGCCGATTATCTATAGGGTGGCAGGTTAGACAGTGGAAATATTTTAAGGGGTCATTGTACTCATCATTATGAACATCTTTTACTACGGGACCAACCCTGAAATCGCGATAAAAAAATCAGCTGTTCCATACATTTATGTTCACATAACTCAACAAAATGTATGGAACAGCTGATTTTTTTTTTCGCGATTTCAAGGTTGGTCCTATAGTAAAAGCTGGTCATAGTAATGAGTACAATGACCCCTTAAAATATTTCCACTGTCTAACCTGCCACCCTGTATACTAATATTATAAAGATGAAGAATTTGTTTGTTTTAACGCGCTAATCGCGTAAGCAATGGTGCTATAATAAAAGTTGTTCATAATGATGAGCATAATGGCCAATAGAATAGCTTTGGGATCGAACAGGGTTTTTGTTACAGCTGAAGAGTTTGTTTGTCTCAACGCGCAAATCTCTGGAACTACCAGTCGGATTCGAAAAATTCTTTTTGCATATGATAGCCAGGTTCACGAGGAATAGTATAGGCTATTTAATATCACGCTACGACCCTTAGGAGCCGAGCTAAGAGCTAGTGTATGATAACTTACCTGGACATGAAAGAGTCATCGCTGTCCGCCATTGAGAAGTTCTTCGCAGGGTTGAATTGGCTGAACTTCGGCTTGCCTATAGGAGCGCACCAATTTGTACCGCCTATTAAACATTCGTTCGGACACGTTATGGTTTGTGTAGACGTATGGTTTGGTATTGCCACCACCATGTATATAAACCGGGTTTAAGAAGAAAATAAAGAAACAAAAGAAAGTAAGGAAAAAAAGGAAAATGATTTATTTGTCACAGACACACATAATGTGTGTGTATGTGACAAATAAATCATTTTTCTTCCGGCCATGGAAAAGTTCGTCACCGGGTTGAATTGGCTGAAATTGAAATTGAAATCATTTATTCTGCAAATAGGTTACTAATAACACTTTTACAAGTCAAATGAGTTTTTCTTTTAAAACTAGATGAGGTCGGTGTTTCCTATCTGACTACCTTTGAGAAGAAACACCGAAACAAACTCAATGTTCAAGGTCTCTTTTAAAGTCCAGACAATAAAAAAATAAACTATGTAAGAACCATGCAGGTTAGTCTGGAATGGCCTTTAGAGGAAAGGAAAGAGCCATACAGATTTGAGTGGACCTGTCCTTATTGTGCACGCATGTGCCGAGTATCGTAGTAGCTCAACCCAGACTTAGGGAGCTCAACGACTCAACGAACATTGCCATCAGAAAAGGACATTTGGGTAGGCCCCATAAAGTACTCAAACTGTCAGACTGAACTTCAGATCTGGGACTGTAACATAATAACCTACATAGTACTCACATTTACAATTATAATTAAAATAGTAATGTTACATTGAATGTCATTATGTATAAGTATAATTATTTCAAAAGAAAACAAAACTGAAACTGAACTTCGACTTGTCTATAGGAGCGCACCAATTTGTACCGCCTATTAAACATTAGTTTGGGCACGTTATAGCTTGTGTAGACGTATGGTTTGGTATTGCCACCACCGTATACATAAACCAGAGGAGAAAAAAAAGAAAGAAAGGAAAGACAGGAAAGAAAAGAAATAAAAATGATTTATTTGTTACAGACACACGCACATAATTATGGTAACAAATTAGAAATAGTAGATATAAGGTCAATTGCAGCTAAATGTGACTAGTCAGCATAATGCTGTGCTATGGCGTAGAAACAGCGCTGATTTTCAGTGATCACATAAAAGGGTATTTAACATCTATCTATCTATCTCATTTACCCTCTCTGATGGTAATGTTCGTCGGGTCATTGAGCTCCCTAAGTCTGGGTTGAGCTACCACGATACCCGGCACATGCGTGCACAGTCAGGTCAGGTCCACTCAAATCTGTATGGCTCTTTCCTCTAAAGGCCATTTCAGACACCTGCATGGTTCTTACACAATTTATCTTAATTGTCTGGACTTTAAAAGAGACATCGACCTTTGAGTTTGTTTCGGTGTTTCTTCTCAAAGGTAGTCATATAGGAAACACCGAACTCATCTAGCTTAAAAAAATGTTTTGACGTGTAAAAGTGTTATTTTTAACCTATTTACAAAATAAATGTCATTTATCATTATCATTAAACAGCACGTATATTTCTTTTATTAAAAATGTTATGAGCAACAGCAATTTACGAAATATCTTATAGGGTGGCAGGTTAGACAGTGGAAATACGCAAAAGGGGTCATTGTGCTCATCATTATAAACAACTTTTACCAATCCTGAAATCGCGAAAAATTATCAGCTGTTCCATACATTTTGTTGAGTTATGTGAACATAAATGTATGGAACAGTAAATTTTTTTCGATATCTCAGGATTGGTCCCATAGTAAAAGTTGTTCATAATGATGAGTACAATGAGCCCTTTTCGTATTTAAACTGTCTAACCTGCCACCCTGTATGTAAAAGTTAGAAATATTTTCGTCTTTTTTTTTCATGCATTCGTTAAATCAAGGTTATATTTTCGCACATTTTGTCATTACATAACACTTACACTTACATAACGTTTACTATTATTCTAGACTTTTACATTGTTCTCTCATATTTGTGTTATTTCCGACAAAAGCAATGTAACCATGATATTGTAATCATTTGATTTAAAAGAGTAACCATGGAGTTTCTTGCCCGTTCTTCTCCATAGGAATCTACGCTTTGGAACGGGCATCTAGCTTCATCATTATGACTAACTGACAGACTCCTTGACAATTCAAAAGTACCTGTAATTGGTCTAATTGAAATAAATGCTTTGACTTTGACTTACCTGAAGCTGACGTGCAGAAAGTCAAATTAGGTGGAAGTGGTTCGATTAAATCATCGTATTCCGAAGTCTCGGGGATCGAAGACGCCATGTCATTGCTCCAAGTGCCTATTTCAAACTGAAACAAACACGAGTTTTCGGAATTCACGTTCACTGAGCAGCTATGATGAGAGAGACTTCCCCGTGCAAACGATAATTGTAGATAATATGTTGCGTTAGGTATAAAAATGATATATTATACCTATCATTATTTTCATTTTTGTACCCCCTATATAAAAAAAAATATGTTTTGTCTTATGACCCACGGGTGGATCAATAGACATAACATATTTTTTTTCATATACACGTATCGCACATCGGCAAGAAAGGTGTCACAACACAATAAATGTAGTTTTTGGGAAATCACGATTTTCTTTTTTTTAGATCCTAGAATTCCTTTAAAAATATTCTGTATTAAATGCCATCTCTCAGCGAGGAATCGCACTATAATTATGAATTTTTTTTAGCAGATCAAGTTTGTGATTGCCTTTTAGATGGCATACATAACTCAATTTCGTATTATGTGTTGTGACCAAGGCTCGGATACCGGTTAAATTTTCAAACCGTTATTATATACTTGACGCAAAACCTTTATATTTGGTTTCGTTCGCATAAACCGGATTTTTTAAACCGATATTTGGAGGAGTATTTATATAAAGGTTTTTTCGGATTAAACGGTTTAGAGCAATAAAAACCGGTTAATACGGACGCACTACAAAGAAACGCCGCACGTCTTCATACCGCGCCGCTATGCGCGGCTTCTTACAAGTTGTAACGCGTTTACCGACATGCCGTTCGTCGAATAAACCGGTTAATTTAGGTTAAAATAAAGTTCTTGAAACGTTCACGTTCGTAAGAAAAGTTCGGAGGTAAACCGAAATAAACCGGTATTAACCGGTATTTTTTAAACCGGTTCCGAGCCTTGGTTGTGACACCTTTCTTGCGGATGTGCGGTATGATCGGGTAACTTTATGCCCCAGCCGTGTGGCATGCGCCTTTTAATTTACGAACAACTCATGGGTCATGCACGTACAGTACCCGGCAATAAATATTGCACATCGAGTTTGAGAAAGAGATAATAGGCTAGCTTCGGCTTTGTAGAGCGTCGTATCCGTCACTCATACCTATGTGACGTTTTGTCGCCGACTTGTTTATTATATACCGGACTGTTAGTGCTTCGTGCGACAGAAATGACGCTCTATAAAGTCGAAGCTAGCCGATTATCTTTCAAAATCTCAATGTGTAATATTTACTCAATGTGTAATATTTACTCATTATGTAATATTTACTCCATTTGTTATCCGACGATGTGTAATATTTACTCAATGTGTAATTGTTACTCAAGGTGTAACATTTACTCCATCTGTATCCGATTATCTTTCTAATGCTCGATGTGTAATATTTACTGCCGCGCATATCTATGGGTTTTATTTTATTACTTACTGCCGCCTCGGCCGCTGCGTCTTCTTTCTCTTGTAATATATCGTTAATAGTTTTCTCTGCCACTTCTTCTTCTGGGTTCTCTTCTGTCGTTTTCTGTTCATCATCGACCTTATTTTCCTTATCTTCTTTTTGTCTAGAAGAATAATTAAATGTTCACACGGTCTTATAATAAAATAATAAATAAACATTTATTTCAGGTCAAGCCCATAGATAGTAACAATTATCTTAAGAACTAGTGTTAGTAAACATACATTGGAATTGAATAAATTAATTATAATTTAAATTTTGAATAATATTAAATTAATTTATATTAGCCTAAATTTAGGTTTGGATCCGGAGTGCTCAACATGCAGTCTGGTCCAGTACCGCATTATTGGACAATCCAGATCCAAATTCATCCTCCATGCGAACAGTTGAAGGTAACTGTTGGAACTGCCTCGTATGCGGCGCATCAGGGACACAACTCTCTTGCGAATAATCGCCGCAAATCCGGAAAAAAATATATATACACGGTGAAATTTAAGTGGATGTTTTCCCGTAGCGAAATGATTTTGTCTTGGCAGTACATTCGATTGATATATAAAAGAAAAATTAGAATCAAAAAATGGCAGAATGGTGTGATGAGAATGATGTGAAAAACAAAATCTCAAACCAATAGTAGGTACCTCACGATAGCTACGCAAGCGCGGCGACGACGCGAGCGGCCGCGGCCGAGCGGGGCGCGCCCGCGCGGTCATTGCCCTCCGTGTTTATCAATCAGCTGATAACTATTCCTGAGTTATTGATAGACAAATTACTGAACACGTGAACACGAAACTAAAAAAACAAGATTACTAGGTAGGTAGGCACCTATCTTAGAAAACGATATTTTCTGAATTAGATACCTATTACAGTATTTAAGCCGTAGGTATTCAAAAAAATGGAATAAACTTATTTGCAATGATTTTAATTACTTACCTACTTTTAAATGTTCGGTATTTAATACAAAGGTACAAGTAGGTACTTACGCTTAGGCCCGGTAACGGAGTAATTTTTCAAATTGCAAGCCACTGCGTTCCATACACAATAACACAATCGAGCACGTTTTATTTGATTATGTTTACGAAAATGATAGGTACTTAAGCAGTCTTTCATTGTTGAGCACTTTCCAAACGTAGTATTGACTTACGTTAAACCCAGCCACCACAGCCATACACATAGGTAGGTACTTCGACGAGGATCCCGTTTGAAGTACCTACCTACTTGTGGATTTCCTCGCCGAACTCGGGCAAACGGGTACATGCACTGTAACTCGCCATGATCGAGTAGCACTGTGTCGCCGCTACGATCGTCCGGGCCTACGGGACTTGGGGGTTCAGAACACCGCCAAGATTGTTCGACTCCAAGTTGTTGCGGCTCCGCGTAAACACGGCAGCATGGGAGTCATAATTAGCCCTAGCGTACATTTGCACCATAGCGACGTACTCTAAATTGGAATAATAATGTAATGTCGATCCATTTTTGCAACGATAATTCACTAGTTCACTACGCATGTTACGAGATTCGCGTTCGCGGTACAACTGGCGGCCAGTCGGCCGGTCGGCGTCGCGGCCAACGGTCGGCGTGGAGTGCGGGTCGGGGGGGTGCGGTGCGGTTGCAACGGGCGATCAGTCTGTTTTATGCCGTATCACTATGCGCGAGAGCTGATTTTGCTCTGCACATTTATGAATCGGTCGCCGCTTTTGTCGGCACCGCCGCTTTGATTCGCGGAATCGGGGCGCGCGGCGCGTGTCGGTTTGACTAGATAACTATACCTACGTTAGATCTAGTGAGTTACTATTGTTTTTCACACTTTCGAGTCTATGAATATTTTTTTTGATTATTTGAAAAAAAAAACATAATATTTTTTAAATTGAACTCTATGTTTCGATAGTACTACTGATGGCAAATCGTTCTGCTGTCGGAAAACAACCACTAAAATTTCAGCGTGTATAAGGTGCTTTCAAAATATCTGCCACGGCTTTAATGGGAGGTAGTATTGTGTTTATAGATTACAATAGTGAAGAACTTTCGTACCCCGGAACAGTTAATTCAATTTGAGAAAATAAAGAAGTTACTCTACTCTGCATAATGTGGTTCACAAATTACGCGCTATGTGTCGCTTCGTCAATGAAAACAACTGCTATCTCTTTCCATCTGTTCTGTGAATGAAAACTGATATCAGCTGACTAGTTCGTCACTACCTAATCTACTAAAATTTATACGTACTTTTTTTGTATGAAAAAAAAAATATGACGAATAATCAATAATTTATCTTTACTATTGTAATCAATAAACACAATACTGTCTCCCATTGCAGCCGTGGCAGATATTTTTATAGCACCTTATATGTATATATATTTTTTTTAAATAAAAAAATATATATCTTATATCAGCCGCACGTTATGATGGCATTTTTGAAGTTTCTCCGTTGATAAAGTTTCGTAAAAATTGACAACTATCTTTTAAAAGGACAAGTCTGTGGGTACTTCGTAGTGACGCGTCACTATTGACAATGAAGTACACCGTAGTGCAGAGTGGCTAGTACTACCAAGAGGTCAAGCTGTATCTCTGGTTTATCCCACCGGAATTAGATGAAACGTGGCTTTTAAGTTGGACCCCAAGCTATCGAACTGTGAAAACCACATCAAAATCCGTTCAGTACTTTTTGCGTGATGCGCGCACAAACAGACAAAAATCCAAAAAAAAAATGTTGGGTATGGTTACGTCCCAGTACCGCATCCCAATTGTTTTTTTCTGGAATATCTTCAATATACAGACGGCTTTTTTACAATTTTATAATAGTATAGATAGATATCTCCTTGTTTCTATGATCTGAGTTTACAACCTAGAGGAATTCCTAGCGTGATAAAAAACAAAACCAACCTGATCTCTTTCACCTTCTGTTCCTTCTTAGATTCTTCTTCTTCCTTCTTCTTTTCATTCTTTTCTGAGTCTGCGCTTAACACCTGGACAGTAATGTTAAAAACTTAAAACATTATGCCATAAGAGCCATGTCACATTAGGACGCCAGCAGCAATGCCAAAGCGGATGCCAGACGACATTAGTATGAAAAAAAAACTGACCAAGTGCAAGTCGTACTCGCGCACCGAGGGTTCCGTACCATTTTTGGACATGTAAAGTGAAAAAACCGGACCGCATAACTAAGTTTGCTTGTGAAGAAATTTTGATGAATTTGAAAAAACTGAGTTAGGAACATCGTTTTATTTTTGGTGCAATATTTGGGTCAATTCCTATCAACTCTTATTATTTCAGATTTTTCGCTCCGCAAACTTCGGAGATAAGGGAGGGCAATGGTATTTTTTCAGACATTTTTCATCATATGTCGAAAAGGGTGAGACATAAAATTAAATGAAAATATATTTTGAAATGTGAAGATCAAGCCCTTTCATATGATATGTCAGTTGACCTAGTAACTCGACTTTGATATTTCGGACCCCCACTCCGGCCCCTTTTGCAATGAAAGTTAAATATTTTGTGACTTTTTTCATTTGCAATAAAGTTGGACAAGCATTCTTTATAACTGTTCCAAATTTCAAGTCGATAGCATCAGTAGTTGCTGAAATAAGCAGCTATGACAGACAGACGAGGTCGCACCATAAGGGTTCCTTTTTTACCATTTTGGTACGGAACCCTAATAAATGAATGTATGACATACCTCAGCCAAACTCCATCCGAAGTCAAGCGCAGGCCACTGGAACTTTGGCACGGTGTTGTCGTTAATCTTAGGTATGCCGAGACCGACGTCTATAGCAACTGCGCGCCTGATTTCGTCAGCTATTAGTAGCGCGTTGATTCTATGAGGAAGTGACAAACAAACACAGGTTTAAGTATCGGCAGGGATCTTGATCACAGATAAAAGGTAGCCTATGTGTTATTCCAGACTATAATCTGTGTGCAAAATTTCATTCAAATCTGTCCAGCTGTTTTAGCGTGAAGAAGTAACATACACACACCCACGCACAAACTTTCGCATTTATAATATTATTAGTAGTAGTGATAGTGTGATGTGTGCTGCGTGGGAAGTAACAAACAAACACACGTTGTATGTATGTATGTGTTGGCACGGTGTTGTCGTTAATCTTAGGTATGCCAAAACCGACATCTATAGCTACTGCGCGCCGGATTTCGTCAGTTATTAGTAGCGCGTTGATTCTGTGACGAGTGACAAACAAACACACGTATGTATAAAGCATTTCACATAAGAATTCACTTCGACGCTACGTTATAGCCTAGTGGAATGACCATGTGCCTCCCACGGCGAATGGTTCGAGTTCGATCCCGAGGCACGCACCGCTGACTTTTCGAAGTCATGTGCGTATTAGAAATTAATTATCACTTGCTTTAACGGTGAAGGAAACATCGTGAGGAAACCGGCATGTCCTAGAACCAAACATTCGAAGACATGTGACGTCCACCAACCCGCACTGGGCCCGCGTGGTGGACTACGGCCCACTCCCTCTCACAGAGGAGGCCTGTCATGTCCCAGCAGGGGGAACATTATAGGCCGATTATGCTTATCCTATGATTATGCTACGTTATAGGTACAGCATATAACAAAAACCCTGTTGGTCCCCAAAAGGGGTCATTATACTCATTACTATGAACAACTTTTACTATGGGATCAATCCTGAAATCGCGAAAGAAACTCAACTGTTCCATACATTTTGTTGAGTTAACCCCGAAATCGCGAAAAAAAATCAGCTGTTCCATACATTCATGTTCACGTAACTCAACAAAATGTATGGAGCAGCTGATTTTTTTTGGGAATTTCAGTGTTGGTCCGATAGTAAAAGTTGTTCACAATGATGAGTACAATGACCCCTTTAAATATTTTCACTGTCTAACCTGGTATATCAGAATAACACATAGGGCGTTTGTGCACTACAGACGTTTTCGTTTCGTATTCGGATTTAAACGTGCTGCGCGACGTGTCGCGGGTTCGATTCCCGCATTGGTCACATAGGTCTGGCTGTTTGTGTATGTGAAATTTGTGTTTGTAAACGCACCCACGACACAGGAGAAATCCTAGTGTGGGGCAACGTATAAAAAAAAAAAAAAATTCAACGCATTGTTAGCCAATAGGCCTGCAGAACGATCCCCACCACTTTTTAAAATGTATGAAAAAAAAACGGTCCGTGAAAAAACGTGCTGTAAACGTGTAGTGCACAAACAGCTACTTTTTATCCCGAAGCCGCGGGCGGAAGCCAGTTTATAATATTAGTAGGATTTTTTAGTACCTGTATAACACGCAAGGTAGCGCCACAGTCGCGAACCATAGAGGCGCTGCAAACGGATGTACCCGGCATAGTTCCGGTATTAGTATCTGTTTCTGGTCCAATCTGTCGCGTTTGGCGCGTCTAGTGCGCTCTGACGACACGGGGAGCGCTACGCCTTTGCGGTTAACGTATCTGTGGACAGAAAAATAATAATTATAGACTTTTGTCAAGGGAACTACATACAGCACGCTTAGCATGACCACGATAGAAACGGGTTTTGTCTACATAGAAATAGACAAAGTGACAGATTGTAGAAACATTTCTACGTTTTATGAATGAAACGGTAGAAATGTTTCTACAATCTGTCACTTTGTCTATTTCTATCTCTATTCTACCAAAGAATAGAAAAAGTTCTTTCTATCAACTCGTTATCTCTTTGCCCGATTTATGAGAATTTTGTCTAGTGAAGAATAGAAACATTTCTTGTGTTCATTGTATGCATAAAACGGTAGGAATCTTTCTACGATCTGTCACTTTGTCTATTCTTTTGTTGACATAACGGCTTCTATCGTGGTTATGCTAAGCCGGCAGCAACTAAACGCAAGTTCATTAAAAAAACTTTTTCCAAAAAAAAAATATCGACTTCAAAAAGCCACTACGAAGTAAATACCTAATAATTTTGGTTTCGGCAGGATGGATATTGTTTGCTTTTCTTGCCACCGACTTCCAAAACCAAAATTATTACCTACTAGCTTCGCCCGCGTTTTTTAGATAAAAAGTAAGCTTTCTGTTATTCTGATATAATAAGCTATATTACTGTAAAGTTTCATCAAAATCCGTTCAGTAGTTTTTGCGTGAAAGAGTAACAAACATCCATACATCCTCACAAACTTTCGCGTTTATAATATTAAGTAGGAAGTAGGATGGTAATATGGTATATCTAGGTATATGAGCTCAGTTCTGCGGTCGCGAAACAGATGGGTACTCCTACATACCTGGGCCCCAATTCTGCTATTGCAATTGTGCATCAATAGTGTCATAATGACACCATTACGGTCAAAACCTAAGCGCTCATTGGCTTAGAGTAAGACTATCTGTTTCGTCATTGGTCAAAACGATGTCATTAAGAGACCATTCTAACACGATTATGACAATTGCATTAGCAGACTTGGGCCCCAGGGAGTGAGCAGGTTCAGTCTAGCGCTGGTGTGGTCTACATCCAATAAAAGCTGGTCTCTCTGAGTGAGACTGACGCCGTAATTAGTACTGTGCTGTACTGCATCACTCGAGGTCGCGAAACAGATGGGTGCGCGTCTCATCAGGCGCGGACGATTTGGGGGGGGGGGCATACCGCAGACTTTGGGGGGGTCATACCGATTAATGCAAGATTAATGTACGATTAATGCAGGCGCATTTTTCACGATTTTGGGGGGTCATGACCCCCACGACCCCCCCCTCGGTCTCATACACACCTGGGAGTAAGGAGATTCAGCCTAGCGCTGGTGTGGTCTACATCCAATAAGGGCTGGTCTCTCTGAGTGAGACTGACGCCGTAATTAGTACTGTAGTAGTCCCTACTATAGCGTCTCTACGCATCACTCGAGGTGGCGAAACAGATGGGTTCGCGTCTCATCAGGCGCGGTCCGACGATTTGGGGGGGGTCATACCGCAGACTTTGGGGGGTCATACCGATTAATGCAGACGTGCTATAACGTGTTTGGCGCATTTTTTAAGAAGTTGGGGGTCATGACCCCCACGACCCCCCCCTCGGTCTCATACACACCTGGGAGTAAGGAGATTCAGCCTAGCGCTGGTGTGGTCTACATCCAATAAGGGCTGGTCTCTCTGAGTGAGACTGACCCCGTACTTGGTACTGTAATAATCTCTGAAGCTTTGATGCGTCGCAGACGGGAATGAGGAGTCGGGCGTTAGGTTCCAGCAGATCTCTGCTACCAGAAAGAACTGTAAAGAAGAATATTACAACTTTTTTTTATTTTAATTTTTTTTTTTTAAAAACTAGGATTTCTCCTGTATCGTGGGTGCGTTTACAAACACAAATTACACATACACAAACAGCCAGACCTATGTGCAATGCGGGAATCGAACCCGCGACACGTTGCGCAGCAGCCAATCTCTCAGCCACTGCGACAACCGTGCGGTCAATATAATATAAGAATATAAATAATATAAATATAATATAAGAGAATAATATATAAATATAATATAAGAGATTTTTAAAAACAACTGACTCAGGCGGGGTTTGAACCCGCGACCTCTACCTAAACCGGGGCATCGCTCTAACTGAGCTACAGTCATCTGCCTAGCCTTTTCCCAAATTATATTGGGGTCGGCTTCCAGTCTAACTAGTTTTTGGCTGAATATCAATATTTTACGTGGAGCGACTGCCATCTGACCTCCACAACCCAATTAATGGGTAATACCGGTATTCGAATGTTAGACCAGCGTCAGACTTTAGGGCTTCTGACTACCCGTAACGATTGTCAAAGATATTCCTATGACAACCGGGACCGACTGCTTAACGTGCTCTCCGAGGCACGGAGGGGTCTCGATGTGTAAAGAACGGTCACCCATCCAAGGACTGACCGCGGCAAGCGCAGCTTAACCTCGCAGATCGATCGATCAGCGCGGCCGTCATTTAGCCACGAGCCCCTCCTAACTAACTGAGCTACAGTGTCATGTCTGAATCAGTTGAAATTGATGAATGAAACCCCTTTTTACGGCTCTTATGAGCGTTGGTGACATCTATCGGTGACTAATTACAGACTCCAACTCAATGCCTCTAACTTTGAATAAGCATAACATGGCTTTAACATGTTTAAAATTCGCAAAAATATACATTTGTAAAGAATAATGTTTTTAAGGGAATTTGTTTCGAAATGATAGAGACAAGAGATAATGGTGCTGATTCTGTTGTTTAAGAACTAAACTAATTTAGTCGTATTATGTCTCTTTCTAATAAAAAAACACGAGAGAGGGATAGTAGATATTTAATCCTGTCAAATTAGTCCACTTGAACAGTTTTAATGATAATTTAGTCGTAATTGCAAAAGGTTATGACTATTTTCCCGTAAATGACAAGGGCGTAGACTAATTTGACAGTTCTAAATATTTTCTGTCCTTTTTCAATAATATTTGTAAGAAAGAGATATAGTGTGATTAAAATTAGTTTAGTGCAATGCTCAACAGAATCAGCACCAATGTTAATAATTCAATAATGAACATAAACTGAAACCATGGGTTCAGTACCTTATTCTGAACCTCTCAGGGTCAAATTTTGCGTCGGTTTAAAAAAAAAATACGACTTTGTTTGGAAATTTTGAAGTTCGTTAAAAAATCTCCAAAGAAGTATTTTTTTTTAAAGTTCAACGCAAAATTGTTACTTGTACTGAAACCATTAAAATCTTACCTGAGGCTGATCTTGATTCCTATACCACGGAGTAACAACAGCCTCCCTATACTTCTCGGCGTCAAAGACAAACATATCTCCCTTCTTCAACAGAGGGTTCGCCATCCTCTTCTTACCCCTGCGCCGCTTATTGCTATCCTTTTCCCCCTTTTCATCGTCTGTTTCGTGCCAGAGTATAGGTTTTTCTATGTCAGAGATCTTTTTTTCTTCTGTATGTTGGTATATTAGTTCTAGGAATGACCAATCGATGTCTATTTTGTTGGTGCCGTCTTCTTGGGTAGCTGTAATACGGTAGTGGACTACTATTAAAAAAGTACAAATAAATTATTTTATTCCAAAGAAGGAATAGGAATAACAAAAAAGTAAAAAAAAAATAATAATAATTTATCACAAAATGGAAAACATAGACGCTTTTAAAGTTTTTGGAGGGAGTACAGCTCCGTCTTTGTCGCGCGAAGCGGACGTAGGTGGTGTTACGTCACTTATCATGCATGCCGTCCGTGTTTAGCAAATAATTTTAAAACGCTTATAACTTTGCCAATTTTGTAGATGTTTCATCGGTTTTTTTGGTGTTAATTATCTTTTTTCAAATAGTTTACAGATTCACAATAAAAAAAATATATTCAACATCCCTATTGAGGTTAAGTTAGATTAAGGTTTGGAATTAGATGGGTGGGTGAAATTGAAGCTTTTAGGGAATTGAATGTTGTAACCACCAGATAGGTAGGACCATAGATAACATGTTTTTTTATCTATACTAATATGAAAAAGAGGTAAAGTTTGTAAGTTTGTATGTAAGGGGTTATCTCCGGAACTACTGATCCGATTCCGAAAATTCTTACACTAATAGGAAGCTGCATTATCACTGAGTGCTATAGGCTACTTTTTATCCCGGAAAATGCACAGTGGGTCACGTGGACGAAGTCGCGGGCAAAGTGTCAGTTATATTACCTCACTTTTCGTCGATTTTTCAAATACAATTTTTAAATGTTAATCAAACGAATATTGTCGGAAAAAGTGGTGAAGTATCAAGCTGAAACCTTCAAAATACGGATTAATGTGTTACTAATCCTGTTTAGTGAGTGATTGAGTGATAATTTTAACGAAATTGAGTTTGTTTAGCTTTTAATTAAAACGGATTGACAAAAGGTAGGTACTATGCGATCAAAATAAGAATAGGACTGACCTTGCGCCATATTGTGACGTTTTCTATTGAAAATTAAACTGCTTTGTATTAAAAAATCTATTACAATAGATTTGATAAATCAAAAACTCAGTAAAATATAGTGAAAGAAAAACGTTATTGGTTCGTTGAGGTCATTGACGTTCCTATTCTTATCGCGATCGCATAGTATAGTCCACGCGGAAAGTCGTGGGCAACAGCCCAGTAGTTATAATAATAACTTACTCTTAATAGTAGGCACAATATAATAATTATTGTGCGTAGACCCCTCACTCTGTAGCTTCATACCGCGTCTGCGCACGCGCAGTACTTCAGCAAACACAAACCGCATGAATCTGTAACATAACCATCATTCTGTAACGTTACGGCTGTATAATGTAATGGATCACTGTTATCTATACTACTATTATAAACGCGAAAGTTTGTAAGTATGGATGTTTGTTACTCAATCACGCCAGAACGGCTGAACGGAACTGGATGAAAGGACACGGCAGACGCCCATAGAATGCTGGGCATCAGATTGTGTATGTCGGTACAGATATGTATTTCAAGAGTATTTAAATTATTTTTTTATTTGTTTTTGTACGTAATTGGGTTAAAGAGTATTCTTCGTATTTGTGACAGTGAGGTTAAGTATGGTGTGAATGATCCAGTGAAGTACAGCGCGACTAATGAGTTCTCAATTCAAAGGTTTTAGTTGCTGTCGACATGATATTCTGTGGAGGCACGCGCCAGCCAGCATGCACCCGTTTTTGTTTTATTGGTTTTTTCAAAATGTCAACGGCATAATCATTTTATTTCTTATTTATTTCGATTTTTGATTCCAATTCTTAATCTCTAAGATAAATTAGGCAAAGAACAATCGATAGCTCGAAACTATAGCATAAGCATAGCATAATCGGCCTATAATGTTCCCACTGCTGGGACACAGGCCTCCTCTGTGAGAGGGAGTGGGCCGTAGTCCACCACGCGGGCCCAGTGCGGGTTGGTGGACGTCACATGTCTTCGAATGTTTGGTTCTAGGACATGCCGGTTTCCTCACGATGTTTTCCTTCACCGTTAAAGCAAGTGATAATTAATTTCTAATACGCACATGACTTCGAAAAGTCAGCGGTGCGTGCCTCGGGATCGAACTCGAACCATTCGCCGTGGGAGGCACATGGTTAGACCACTAGGCTATCACTGCTTCCATCCTAGCCTTTTCCCAAACTAAATTGGGGTCGACTTCCACTGGGTAAAAGATAATAAATTTTATAATATTATAAACCTTGTTTGTTTCCACGGGCTAATCTCTGCCGGCCTAGCATGACCACGATAGAAACGCGTTTTGTCTACAGAAGAACAGACAAAGTGACAGATTGTAGAGACATTTCTACCGTTTTATGCATACAATGAAGAGAAGAAATGCCTCTATTTTTCAGTATACAGGGTGGCAGGTTAAACAGTGGAAATATTTTAAGGGGTCATTGTACTCATCATTATGAACAACTTTTACTATGGGACCAACCCTGAAGTCGCGAAAAAAAATCAGCTGTTCCATACATTTATGTTCACATAACTCAACAAAATGTTTGGAACAGCAGATTTTTTTTTTCGCGATTTCAGGGTTGGTCCCATAGTTAAAGTTGTTCATAATGATGAGTACAATGACCCCTTAAAATATTTCCACTGTTTAACCTGCCACCCTGTATAAAATTCTAATAAACCAACCACGGGTCGCCGCGTGCTCGGGCAGAAGAAATCACGATTTGATAGAAAGAACTTTGTCTATTCTTTGGTAGGATGCAGATAGAATTGGTCATGCTAAGCGTGCTGGAAGTACCCGTCAGATTCGAAAAAATCTTTTTGTATATGATAGCCAGATTCATGAGGAATAGTATAGGCTATTTAACATCACGCTACGACCGTTAGGAGCCGAGCAACACAGCTAGTAATGAATATCCTTACCTCCTAACAAGTTTGGCTCTTCGCGGCGACATTCTGACGTCAGCATCAGGCACGTGTTCCACGGACACTCTAACTTCACCAGAACGAGTGTATACTGGGAATGCTGGGATCTGCAAACTAATGAAATAATATACAGGGTGGCAGGTTAGACAGTGGAAATATTTAAAGGGGTCATTGTACTCATCATTATGAACAACTTTTACTATGGGACCAAACCTGAAATCGCGAAAAAAAATTGTTCCATACATTTATGTTCACATAACTCAACAAAATGTATGGAACAGCAGATTTTTTTTTTCGCGATTTCAGGGTTGGTCCCATAGTAAAAGTTGTTCATAATGATGAGTACAATGACTCCTTAAAATATTTCCACTGTCTAACCTGCCACCCTGTGGATAAGATTTTATTTTACGGAAGGAATGAAGGAAGGGAGGGAGGGAGGAAGGAAGGAAGGAAGGAAAGGAGGAAGGGAGGAAGGAAGAGAGTCAGGAAGGGAGGAAGGGAGGGAGGAAGAGTGAGGGAGGAAGGGAGGGAGGAAGGGAGGGAGGAAGAGTGAGGGAGGAAGGGGGGGGGGAAGGGAGGGAGGAAGAGAGTGAGGAAGGGAGGGAGAAAGAGAGTGAGGAAGGGAAGAAGGGAGGGAGGAAGGAAAGGAGGAAGAAAAGGAGGAAAAAAAAGGAAAGAAAAGGAGTTTGAGAACTAGAATGATAATCGGCTAATTTCGTAGAGCGTCGTATCCGTCACTCATATCTATGTGACTTTTCGTTGACTGGTTTATTAGATACCAGACTGTTAGTGCTTCGTGCGACAGGGATGACGCTCTATTAAGCCGAAGCTAGCCGATATCTCTTTGCAAAGCTCGACGTGTAATATTTACTCCATGCGTAATATTTACTCGATGTGTAATATTTACCCAATGTGTAATATTTACTCGATGTGTAATATTTACTCCATGTGTAATATTTACTCACTTGTCGGGCTCGTGTCTGGACATAAGTATGCCTATGGCTTGGCTCGCTAGTTGCGGCGCGTGGAGTCGCCTGCCGCGAGTGTTGTACCGCTCTGGGAGTGCACACCATAGCTTGGAAACTATGGCGTATAGCATATTGCGTTTTATACCTACAAAAAAAAAGTTGATCTATAAAGCCGAAGAGTTTGTTTGATCGCGCTAATCTCTGGAACTACCAGTCAGATTCGAAAAATTAAAACCAATAAAATCCCATATTTGTATAGACTAACTTCACCCGTGCGAAGCTGGGGTGAGTCAATCAAGAATAATATTTCTACTAGAACAGAATCAAAAATTGTGTTATAATGAGTGTAAGTCAATATAACAGATGATACAGATATAATAATACGGTAGCCTACTATTAAAAAAGTACAAATAAATTATTTTATTTCAAAGAAGGAATAGGCACAACAAAGCATGAGCATTACGGACTAGGTAAATCTGCGCTCTGCTTAATGAAATCGTATCTGAATGATAGACAGCAGCAGGTTCAAGTTAATGGTGTAAATTCAGCGGGCTTAAAAGTAAAGATGGGAGTTCCGCAGGGATCAATATTGGGTCCGTTTCTCTTTTTAGTGTATATAAATGACTTACCCCATTTATTAGATAATCAACCAGAAATGGTGTTATTTGCTGATGACACTTCATTAATTTTTAAGATAGATAGACGTGCTCAAAACCTTGACGACGTAAATAACGCTATTATAAAGGTTCACAATTGGTTTACTGTAAATAATTTAGTATTAAATGGGAAGAAAACGAAGTGTATAAGATTTGCTTTGCCTAATGTTAAAAGTAATCAATGTGATGTTGTACTGAATAAGGAGAAACTAGACTTCGTCGATGAAACAGTTTTCCTGGGAATCACGCTTGACTCAAAGCTACAATGGGGTCCTCATATAACATCTCTGGCAGGACGGCTAAGTTCAGCAGCATATGCTGTTAGAAAAATCTGGCAATTAACAGACGTAGATACCGCGAGACTGGTCTATTTTAGTTATTTTCATAGTATAATGTCTTACGGTATTTTACTGTGGGGACGGGCCGCAGATATAGATTCTATATTTATTCTGCAAAAGAGAGCCATCAGAGAGCTGTGTGAACTTGGCACCCGACTTTGGAAAAATTCATTTTTTTTTTAGGCTTTCGGAAGACTTCGGTTTGTAGTGGATTGTAGTGAAGCTATTTTTGTTTGTAGTAAAGCCAAAAAAATAAAAAAAAATAAAAAAAAATGTCAGCCCCCCACTTTGGAAAATTTCGTTTTTTTATGGGTTTTTTAAAAGATTTCGGTTAGTAGTGGATTGTAGTGAAGCTATTTTCGTTTGTAGTAAAGCCAAAAAAAAATGAAAAATAAAAGAAAATGTCATCCCCGAGTTTACAAAAACCCTGTTTTTTTTGGGTTAATCTGAAGATTTCGGTAAGGAATAGATTGTAGTGAAGCTATTTTCGTTTGTAGTAATGCCAAAAAAAAATGAAAAATAAAATAAAATATTATCCCCGAGTTTAGAAAAACTCATATTTTTTTGGGTTTTTCTGAAGAATTCAATTAGCAGCGCTTACTACAAACGAAAACAAGCTACTACAAACGATTTTTATTCTTCTACAGACGAAAACAAGTTACTACAAACAAATTTTACTAAACTACAAAAGAAAACAAGTTACTACAAACGATTTTTACTAAACTACAAAAGAAAACAAGTTACTACAAACGATTTTTACTCTACTACAAACGAAAACAAGTTACTACAAACGATTTTTACTCTACTACAAACGAAAACAAGTTACTACAAACGATTTTTACTCTACTACAAACGAAAACAAGTTACTACAAACGATTTTTACTCTACTACAAACGAAAACAAGTTACTACAAACGATGTTTACTCTACTACAAACGAAAACAAGTTACTACAAACGATTTTTGTTCCACTACAAACAAAAACAAGTTACTACAAACGATTTTTCCTCTACTACAAACGAAAACAAGTTACTACAAACGATTTTTACTCTACTACAAACGAAAACAAGTTACTACAAACGATTTTTACTCTACTACAAACGAAAACAAGTTACTACAAACGATTTTTGTTCCACTACAAACAAAAACAAGTTACTACAAACGATTTTTCCTCTACTACAAACGAAAACAAGTTACTACAAACGATTTTTACTCTACTACAAACGAAAACAAGTTACTACAAACGATTTTTACTCTACTACAAACGAAAACAAGTTACTACAAACGATTTTTACTCTACTACAAACGAAAACAAGTTATTACAAACGATTTTTACTCTACTACAAACGAAAACAAGTTACTACAAACGATTTTTACTCTACTACAAACGAAAACAAGTAACTACAACCGATTTTTACTCAACTACAAACGAAAACAAGTTACTACAAACGAATTTTAGTCTACTACAAACGAAAACAAGTTACTACAAACGATTTTTGTTCCACTACAAACAAAAACAAGTTACTACAAACGATTTTTCCTCTACTACAAACGAAAACAAGTTACTACAAACGATTTTTACTCTACTACAAACGAAAACAAGTTACTACAAACGATTTTTACTCTACTACAAACGAAAACAAGTTACGACAAACGATTTTTGCTCTACTACAAACAAAAACAAGTTACTACAAACGATTTTTCCTCTACTACAAACGAAAACAAGTTACTACAAACGATTTTTACTCTACTACAAACGAAAACAAGTTACTACAAACGATTTTTATTCTACTACAAATAAAAACAAGTTACTACAAACGATTTTTACTCTACTACAAACGAAAACAAGTTACTACAAACGATTTTTGTTCCACTACAAACAAAAACAAGTTACTACAAACGATTTTTCCTCTACTACAAACGAAAACAAGTTACTACAAACGATTTTTACTCTACTACAAACGAAAACAAGTTACTACAAACGATTTTTACTCTACTACAAACGAAAACAAGTTACTACAAACGATTTTTACTCTACTACAAACGAAAACAAGTTACTACAAACGATTTTTACTCTACTACAAACGAAAACAAGTTACTACAAACGAATTTTAGTCTACTACAAACGAAAACAAGTTACTACAAACGATTTTTACTCTACTACAAACAAAAACAAGTTACTACAAACGATTTTTGTTCTACTACAAACAAATACAAGTTACTACAAACGATTTTTACTCTACTACAAACGAAAACAAGTTACTACAAACGAATTTTAGTCTACTACAAACGAAAACAAGTTACTACAAACGATTTTTGTTCCACTACAAACAAAAACAAGTTACTACAAACGATTTTTGTTCCAATACAAACAAAAACAAGTTACTACAAACGATTTTTCCTCTACTACAAACGAAAACAAGTTACTACAAACGATTTTTACTCTACTACAAACGAAAACAAGTTACTACAAACGATTTTTACTCTACAACAAACGAAAACAAGTTACTACAAACGATTTTTACTCTACTACAAACGAAAACAAGTTACTACAAACGATTTTTGTTCCACTACAAACAAAAACAAGTTACTACAAACGATTTTTCTCTACTACAAACGAAAACAAGTTACTACAAACGATTTTTACTCTACTACAAACGAAAACAAGTTACTACAAACGATTTTTACTCTACTACAAACGAAAACAAGTTACTACAAACGAATTTTAGTCTACTACAAACGAAAACAAGTTACTACAAACGATTTTTACTCTACGACATACAAAAACAAGTTACTACAAACGATTTTTGTTCTACTACAAACAAAAACAAGTTACTACAAACGATTTTTCCTCTACTACAAACGAAAACAAGTTACTACAAACGAATTTTAGTCTACTACAAACGAAAACAAGTTACTACAAACGAATTTTAGTCTACTACAAACAAAAACAAGTTACTACAAACGATTTTTGTTCTACTACAAACAAATACAAGTTACTACAAACGATTTTTACTCTACTACAAACGAAAACAAGTTACTACAAACGAATTTTAGTCTACTACAAACGAAAACAAGTTACTACAAACGATTTTTACTCTACTACAAACAAAAACAAGTTACTACAAACGATTTTTGTTCTACTACAAACAAATACAAGTTACTACAAACGATTTTTACTCTACTACAAACGAAAACAAGTTACTACAAACGAATTTTAGTCTACTACAAACGAAAACAAGTTACTACAAACGATTTTTACTCTACTACAAACAAAACAAGTTACTACAAACGATTTTTGTTCCACTACAAACAAAAACAAGTTACTACAAACGATTTTTCCTCTACTACAAACGAAAACAAGTTACTACAAACGATTTTTACTCTACTACAAACGAAAACAAGTTACTACAAACGATTTTTACTCTACTACAAACGAAAACAAGTTACTACAAACGATTTTTACTCTACTACAAACGAAAACAAGTTACTACAAACGATTTTTGTTCCACTACAAACAATAACAAGTTACTACAAACGATTTTTCCTCTACTACAAACGAAAACAAGTTACTACAAACGATTTTTACTCTACTACAAACGAAAACAAGTTACTACAAACGATTTTTACTCTACTACAAACGAAAACAAGTTACTACAAACGATTTTTACTCTACAACAAACGAAAACAAGTTACTACAAACGATTTTTGTTCCACTACAAACAAAAACAAGTTACTACAAACGATTTTTGTTTCACTACAAACAAAAACAAGTTACTACAAACGATTTTTTCTACTACAAACGTAAACAAGTTACTACAAACGAATTTTAGTCTACTACAAACGAAAACAAGTTACTACAAACGATTTTTACTCTACTACAAACAAAAACAAGTTACTACAAACGATTTTTACTCTACTACAAACGAAAACAAGTTACTACAAACGATTTCTACTCTACTACAAACGAAAACAAGTTACTACAAACGATTTTTGTTCTACTACAAACGAAAACAAGTTACTACAAACGAATTTTAGTCTACTACAAACGAAAACAAGTTACTACAAACGATTTTTACTCTACTACAAATAAAAACAAGTTACTACAAACGATTTTTACTCTACTACAAACGAAAACAAGTTACTACAAACGATTTTTGTTCTACTACAAACAAAAACAAGTTACTACAAACGATTTTTCCTCTACTACAAACGAAAACAAGTTACTACAAACGAATTTTAGTCTACTACAAACGAAAGCAAGTTACTACAAACGATTTTTACTCTACTACAAACAAAAACAAGTTACTACAAACGATTTTTGTTCTACTACAAACAAATACAAGTTACTACAAACGATTTTTACTCTACTACAAACGAAAACAAGTTACTACAAACGATTTTTGTTCCACTACAAACAAAACCAAGTTACTACAAACGATTTTTCCTCTACTACAAACGAAAAGAAGTTACTACAAACGATTTTTACTCTACTACAAACGATTTTTACTCTACTACAAACGAAAACAAGTTACTACAAACGATTTTTACTCTACAACAAACGAAAACAAGTTACTACAAACGATTTTAGTTCCACTACAAACAAAAACAAGTTACCACAAACGATTTTTGTTTCACTACAAACAAAAACAAGTTACTACAAACGATTTTTTTCAACTACAAACGTAAACAAGTTACTACAAACGAATTTTAGTCTACTACAAACGAAAACAAGTTACTACAAACGATTTTTACTCTACTACAAACAAAAACAAGTTACTACAAACGATTTTTACTCTACTACAAACGAAAACAAGTTACTACAAACGATTTTTACTCTACTACAAACGAAAACAAGTTACTACAAACGATTTTTGTTCCATTATAAACAAAAACAAGTTACTACAAACGATTTTTCCTCTACTACAAACGAAAACAAGTTACTACAAACGATTTTTACTCTACTACAAACGAAAACAAGTTACTACAAACGATTTTTGTTCCACTACAAACAAAAGCAAGTTACTACAAACGATTTTTCCTCTACTACAAACGAAAACAAGTTACTACAAACGATTTTTACTCTACAACAAACGAAAACAAGTTACTACAAACGATTTTTGTTCCACTACAAACAAAAACAAGTTACTACAAACGATTTTTGTTTCACAACAAACAAAAACAAGTTACTACAACTGATTTTTTTCTACTACAAACGTAAACTAGTTACTACAAACGAATTTTAGTCTACTACAAACGAAAACAAGTTACTAAAAACGATTTTTACTCTACTACAAACAAAAACAAGTTACTACAAACGATTTTTACTCTACTACAAACGAAAACAAGTTACTACAAACGATTTTTACTCTACTACAAACGAAAACAAGTTACTACAAACGATTTTTGTTCCATTATTAACAAAAACAAGTTACTACAAACGATTTTTCCTCTACTACAAACGAAAACAAGTTACTACAAACGATTTTTACTCTACTACAAACGAAAACAAGTTACTACAAACGATTTTTGTTCCACTACAAACAAAAGCAAGTTACTACAAACGATTTTTCCTCTACTACAAACGAAAACAAGTTACTACAAACGATTTTTACACTACTACAAACGAAAACAAGTTACTACAAACGATTTTTACTCTACTACAAACGAAAACAAGTTACTACAAACGATTTTTACTCTACTACAAACGAAAACAAGTTACTACAAACGATTTTTACTCTACTACAAACGAAAACAAGTTACTACAAACGATTTTTACTCTACAAGAAACGAAAACAAGTTACTACAAACGATTTTTGTTCCACTACAAACAAAAACAAGTTACTACAAACGATTTTTGTTTCACTACAAACAAAAACAAGTTACTACAAACGATTTTTGTTCTACTACAAACAAATACAAGTTACTACAAACGATTTTTACTCTACAACAAACGAAAACAAGTTACTACAAACGATTTTTGTTCCACTACAAACAAAAACAAGTTACTACAAACGATTTTTGTTTCACTACAAACAAAAACAAGTTACTACAAACGATTTTTTCTACTACAAACGTAAACAAGTTACTACAAACGAATTTTAGTCTACTACAAACGAAAACAAGTTACTACAAACGATTTTTACTCTACTACAAACAAAAACAAGTTACTACAAACGATTTTTACTCTACTACAAACGAAAACAAGTTACTACAAACGATTTTTACTCTACTACAAACGAAAACAAGTTACTACAAACGATTTTTACTCTACTACAAACGAAAACAAGTTACTACAAACGATTTTTACTCTACTACAAACGAAAACAAGTTACTACAAACGATTTTTACTCTACAAGAAACGAAAACAAGTTACTACAAACGATTTTTGTTCCACTACAAACAAAAACAAGTTACTACAAACGATTTTTGTTTCACTACAAACAAAAACAAGTTACTACAAACGATTTTTCTACTACAAACGTAAACAAGTTACTACAAACGAATTTTAGTCTACTACAAACGAAAACAAGTTACTACAAACGATTTTTACTCTACTACAAACAAAAACAAGTTACTACAAACGATTTTTACTCTACTACAAACGAAAACAAGTTACTACAAACGATTTTTACTCTACTACAAACGAAAACAAGTTACTACAAACGATTTTTACTCTACTACAAACGAAAACAAGTTACTACAAACGATTTTTGTTCTACTACAAACGAAAACAAGTTACTACAAACGAATTTTAGTCTACTACAAACGAAAACAAGTTACTACAAACGATTTTTACTCTACTACAAATAAAAACAAGTTACTACAAACGATTTTTACTCTACTACAAACGAAAACAAGTTACTACAAACGATTTTTGTTACACAACAAACAAAAACAAGTTACTACAAACGATTTTTGTTTCACAACAAACAAAAACAAGTTACTACAACTGATTTTTTTCTACTACAAACGTAAACTAGTTACTACAAACGAATTTTAGTCTACTACAAACGAAAACAAGTTACTAAAAACGATTTTTACTCTACTACAAACAAAAACAAGTTACTACAAACGATTTTTACTCTACTACAAACGAAAACAAGTTACTACAAACGATTTTTACTCTACTACAAACGAAAACAAGTTACTACAAACGATTTTTGTTCCATTATTAACAAAAACAAGTTACTACAAACGATTTTTCCTCTACTACAAACGAAAACAAGTTACTACAAACGATTTTTACTCTACTACAAACGAAAACAAGTTACTACAAACGATTTTTGTTCCACTACAAACAAAAGCAAGTTACTACAAACGATTTTTCCTCTACTACAAACGAAAACAAGTTACTACAAACGATTTTTACACTACTACAAACGAAAACAAGTTACTACAAACGATTTTTACTCTACTACAAACGAAAACAAGTTACTACAAACGATTTTTACTCTACTACAAACGAAAACAAGTTACTACAAACGATTTTTACTCTACTACAAACGAAAACAAGTTACTACAAACGATTTTTACTCTACAAGAAACGAAAACAAGTTACTACAAACGATTTTTGTTCCACTACAAACAAAAACAAGTTACTACAAACGATTTTTGTTTCACTACAAACAAAAACAAGTTACTACAAACGATTTTTGTTCTACTACAAACAAATACAAGTTACTACAAACGATTTTTACTCTACAACAAACGAAAACAAGTTACTACAAACGATTTTTGTTCCACTACAAACAAAAACAAGTTACTACAAACGATTTTTGTTTCACTACAAACAAAAACAAGTTACTACAAACGATTTTTTCTACTACAAACGTAAACAAGTTACTACAAACGAATTTTAGTCTACTACAAACGAAAACAAGTTACTACAAACGATTTTTACTCTACTACAAACAAAAACAAGTTACTACAAACGATTTTTACTCTACTACAAACGAAAACAAGTTACTACAAACGATTTTTACTCTACTACAAACGAAAACAAGTTACTACAAACGATTTTTACTCTACTACAAACGAAAACAAGTTACTACAAACGATTTTTACTCTACTACAAACGAAAACAAGTTACTACAAACGATTTTTACTCTACAAGAAACGAAAACAAGTTACTACAAACGATTTTTGTTCCACTACAAACAAAAACAAGTTACTACAAACGATTTTTGTTTCACTACAAACAAAAACAAGTTACTACAAACGATTTTTCTACTACAAACGTAAACAAGTTACTACAAACGAATTTTAGTCTACTACAAACGAAAACAAGTTACTACAAACGATTTTTACTCTACTACAAACAAAAACAAGTTACTACAAACGATTTTTACTCTACTACAAACGAAAACAAGTTACTACAAACGATTTTTACTCTACTACAAACGAAAACAAGTTACTACAAACGATTTTTACTCTACTACAAACGAAAACAAGTTACTACAAACGATTTTTGTTCTACTACAAACGAAAACAAGTTACTACAAACGAATTTTAGTCTACTACAAACGAAAACAAGTTACTACAAACGATTTTTACTCTACTACAAATAAAAACAAGTTACTACAAACGATTTTTACTCTACTACAAACGAAAACAAGTTACTACAAACGATTTTTGTTACACAACAAACAAAAACAAGTTACTACAAACGATTTTTCCTCTACTACAAACGAAATCAAGTTACTACAAACGATTTTTACTCTACTACAAACGAAAACAAGTTACTACAAACGATTTTTACTCTACTACAAACGAAAACAAGTTACTACAAACGATTTTTACTCTACAACAAACGAAAACAAGTTACTACAAACGATTTTTGTTCCACTACAAACAAAAACAAGTTACTACAAACGATTTTTGTTTCACTACAAACAAAAACAAGTTACTACAAACGATTTTTTTCTACTACAAACGTAAACAAGTTACTACAAACGAATTTTAGTCTACTACAAACGAAAACAAGTTACTACAAACGATTTTTACTCTACTACAAACGAAAACAAGTTACTACAAACGATTTTTACTCTACTACAAACGAAAACAAGTTACTACAAACGATTTTTACTCTACTACAAACGAAAACAAGTTACTACAAACGATTTTTGTTCTACTACAAACGAAAACAAGTTACTACAAACGAATTTTAGTCTACTACAAACGAAAACAAGTTACTACAAACGATTTTTACTCTACTACAAATAAAAACAAGTTACTACAAACGATTTTTACTCTACTACAAACGAAAACAAGTTACTACAAACGATTTTTGTTCCACAACAAACAAAAACAAGTTACTACAAACGATTTTTCCTCTACTACAAACGAAATCAAGTTACTACAAACGATTTTTACTCTACTACAAACGAAAACAAGTTACTACAAACGATTTTTACTCTACTACAAACGAAAACAAGTTACTACAAACGATTTTTACTCTACTACAAACGAAAACAAGTTACTACAAACGATTTTTACTCTACTACAAACGAAAACAAGTTACTACAAACGATTTTTGTTCCACTACAAACAAAAACAAGTTACTACAAACGATTTTTACTCTACTACAAACGAAAACAAGTTACTACAAACGATTATTGTTCTACTACAAACGAAAACAAGTTACTACAAACGATTTTTACTCTACTACAAACGAAAACAAGTTACTACAAACGATTTTTACTCTACTACAAACGAAAACAAGTTACTACAAACGATTTTCACTCTACTACAAACGAAAACAAGTTACTACAAACGATTTTTACTCTACTACAAACGAAAACAAGTTACTACAAACGATTTTTACTCTACTACAAACGAAAACAAGTTACTACAAACGATTTTCACTCTACTACAAACGAAAACAAGTTACTACAAACGATTTTTACTCTACTACAAACGAAAACAAGTTACTACAAACGATTTTTACTCTACTACAAACGAAAACAAGTTACTACAAACGATTTTTACTCTACTACAAACGAAAACAAGTTACTACAAACGATTTTTGTTCTACTACAAACGAAAACAAGTTACTACAAACGAATTTTAGTCTACTACAAACGAAAACAAGTTACTACAAACGATTTTTACTCTACTACAAATAAAAACAAGTTACTACAAACGATTTTTACTCTACTACAAACGAAAACAAGTTACTACAAACGATTTTTGTTACACAACAAACAAAAACAAGTTACTACAAACGATTTTTCCTCTACTACAAACGAAATCAAGTTACTACAAACGATTTTTACTCTACTACAAACGAAAACAAGTTACTACAAACGATTTTTACTCTACTACAAACGAAAACAAGTTACTACAAACGATTTTTACTCTACAACAAACGAAAACAAGTTACTACAAACGATTTTTGTTCCACTACAAACAAAAACAAGTTACTACAAACGATTTTTGTTTCACTACAAACAAAAACAAGTTACTACAAACGATTTTTTTCTACTACAAACGTAAACAAGTTACTACAAACGAATTTTAGTCTACTACAAACGAAAACAAGTTACTACAAACGATTTTTACTCTACTACAAACGAAAACAAGTTACTACAAACGATTTTTACTCTACTACAAACGAAAACAAGTTACTACAAACGATTTTTACTCTACTACAAACGAAAACAAGTTACTACAAACGATTTTTGTTCTACTACAAACGAAAACAAGTTACTACAAACGATTTTTATTCTACTACAAATAAAAACAAGTTACTACAAACGATTTTTACTCTACTACAAACGAAAACAAGTTACTACAAACGATTTTTACTCTACTACAAACGAAAACAAGTTACTACAAACGATTTTTGTTCCACAACAAACAAAAACAAGTTACTACAAACGATTTTTCCTCTACTACAAACGAAATCAAGTTACTACAAACGATTTTTACTCTACTACAAACGAAAACAAGTTACTACAAACGATTTTTACTCTACTACAAACGAAAACAAGTTACTACAAACGATTTTTACTCTACTACAAACGAAAACAAGTTACTACAAACGATTTTCACTCTACTACAAACGAAAACAAGTTACTACAAACGATTTTTACTCTACTACAAACGAAAACAAGTTACTACAAACGATTTTTACTCTACTACAAACGAAAACAAGTTACTACAAACGATTTTCACTCTACTACAAACGAAAACAAGTTACTACAAACGATTTTTACTCTACTACAAACGAAAACAAGTTACTACAAACGATTTTTGTTCCACTACAAACAAAAACAAGTTACTACAAACGATTTTTCCTCTACTACAAACGAAAACAAGTTACTACAAACGATTTTTACTCTACTACAAACGAAAACAAGTTACTACAAACGATTTTTCTTCTACTACAAACGAAAACAAGTTACTACAAACGATTTTTGTTCTACTACAAACGAAAACAAGTTACTACAAACGATTTTTATTCTACTACAAACGAAAACAAGTTACTACAAACGATTTTTACTCTACTACAAACGAAAACAAGTTACTACAAACGATTTTTACTCTACTACAAACGAAAACAAGTTACTACAAACGATTTTTACTCTACTACAAACGAAAACAAGTTACTACAAACGATTTTTGTACTACTACAAACGAAAACAAGTTACTACAAACGATTTTTACTCTACTACAAACGAAAAACAGTTACTACAAACGATTATTGTTCTACTACAAACGAAAACAAGTTACTACAAACGATTTTTACTCTACTACAAACGAAAACCAGTTACTACAAACGATTTTTACTCTACTACAAACGAAGACATGTTACTACAAACGATTTTTGTACTACTACAAACGAAAACAAGTTACTACAAACGATTTTTACTCTACTACAAACGAAAACAAGTTACTACAAACGATTTTTGTACTACTACAAACGAAAACAAGTTACTACAAACGATTTTTACTCTACTACAAACGAAAACAAGTTACTACAAACGATTTTTGTTCTACTACAAACGAAAACAAGTTACTACAAACGATTTTTACTCTACTACAAACGAAAACCAGTTACTACAAACGATTTTTACTCTACTACAAACGAAGACATGTTACTACAAACGATTTTTGTTCCACTACAAACAAAAACAAGTTACTACAAACGATTTTTCCTCTACTAAAAACTAAAACAAGTTACTACAAACGATTGTTACTCTACTACAAACGAAAACAAGTTACTACAAACGATTTTTCTTCTACTACAAACGAAAACAAGTTACTACAAACGATTTTTGTTCTACTACAAACGAAAACAAGTTACTACAAACGATTTTTATTCTACTACAAACGAAAACAAGTTACTACAAACGATTTTTACTCTACTACAAACGAAAACAAGTTACTACAAACGATTTTTACTCTACTACAAACGAAAACAAGTTACTACAAACGATTTTTCTTCTACTACAAACGAAAACAAGTTACTACAAACGATTTTTGTTCTACTACAAACGAAAACAAGTTACTACAAACGATTATTGTTCTACTACAAACGAAAACAAGTTACTACAAACGATTTTTACTCTACTACAAACGAAAACAAGTTACTACAAACGATTTTTACTCTACTACAAACGAAAACAAGTTACTACAAACGATTTTTACTCTACTACAAACGAAAACAAGTTACTACAAACGATTTTTACTCTACTACAAACAAAAACAAGTTACTACAAACGATTTTTACTCTACTACAAACGAAAACAAGTTACTACAAATGATTTTTACTCTACTACAAACGAAAACAAGTTACTACAAACGATTTTTACTCTACTACAAACGAAAACAAGTTACTACAAACGATTTTTATTCTACTACAAACGAAAACAAGTTACTACAAACGATTTTTATTCTACTACAAACGAAAACAAGTTACTACAAACGATTTTTACTCTACTACAAACGAAAACAAGTTACTACAAACGATTTTTACTCTACTTCAAACGAAAACAAGTTACTACAAACGATTTTTACTCTACTACAAACGAAAACAAGTTACTACAAACGATATTTACTCTACTACAAACAAAAACAAGTTACTACAAACGATTTTTACTCTACTACAAACGAAAACAAGTTACTACAAACGATTTTTACTCTACTACAAACGAAAACAAGTTACTACAAACGAATTTTAGTCTACTACAAACGAAAACAAGTTACTACAAACGATTTTTACTCTACGACATACAAAAACAAGTTACTACAAACGATTTTTGTTCTACTACAAACAAAAACAAGTTACTACAAACGATTTTTCCTCTACTACAAACGAAAACAAGTTACTACAAACGAATTTTAGTCTACTACAAACGAAAACAAGTTACTACAAACGAATTTTAGTCTACTACAAACAAAAACAAGTTACTACAAACGATTTTTGTTCTACTACAAACAAATACAAGTTACTACAAACGATTTTTACTCTACTACAAACGAAAACAAGTTACTACAAACGAATTTTAGTCTACTACAAACGAAAACAAGTTACTACAAACGATTTTTACTCTACTACAAACAAAAACAAGTTACTACAAACGATTTTTGTTCTACTACAAACAAATACAAGTTACTACAAACGATTTTTACTCTACTACAAACGAAAACAAGTTACTACAAACGAATTTTAGTCTACTACAAACGAAAACAAGTTACTACAAACGATTTTTACTCTACTACAAACAAAACAAGTTACTACAAACGATTTTTGTTCCACTACAAACAAAAACAAGTTACTACAAACGATTTTTCCTCTACTACAAACGAAAACAAGTTACTACAAACGATTTTTACTCTACTACAAACGAAAACAAGTTACTACAAACGATTTTTACTCTACTACAAACGAAAACAAGTTACTACAAACGATTTTTACTCTACTACAAACGAAAACAAGTTACTACAAACGATTTTTGTTCCACTACAAACAATAACAAGTTACTACAAACGATTTTTCCTCTACTACAAACGAAAACAAGTTACTACAAACGATTTTTACTCTACTACAAACGAAAACAAGTTACTACAAACGATTTTTACTCTACTACAAACGAAAACAAGTTACTACAAACGATTTTTACTCTACAACAAACGAAAACAAGTTACTACAAACGATTTTTGTTCCACTACAAACAAAAACAAGTTACTACAAACGATTTTTGTTTCACTACAAACAAAAACAAGTTACTACAAACGATTTTTTCTACTACAAACGTAAACAAGTTACTACAAACGAATTTTAGTCTACTACAAACGAAAACAAGTTACTACAAACGATTTTTACTCTACTACAAACAAAAACAAGTTACTACAAACGATTTTTACTCTACTACAAACGAAAACAAGTTACTACAAACGATTTCTACTCTACTACAAACGAAAACAAGTTACTACAAACGATTTTTGTTCTACTACAAACGAAAACAAGTTACTACAAACGAATTTTAGTCTACTACAAACGAAAACAAGTTACTACAAACGATTTTTACTCTACTACAAATAAAAACAAGTTACTACAAACGATTTTTACTCTACTACAAACGAAAACAAGTTACTACAAACGATTTTTGTTCTACTACAAACAAAAACAAGTTACTACAAACGATTTTTCCTCTACTACAAACGAAAACAAGTTACTACAAACGAATTTTAGTCTACTACAAACGAAAGCAAGTTACTACAAACGATTTTTACTCTACTACAAACAAAAACAAGTTACTACAAACGATTTTTGTTCTACTACAAACAAATACAAGTTACTACAAACGATTTTTACTCTACTACAAACGAAAACAAGTTACTACAAACGATTTTTGTTCCACTACAAACAAAACCAAGTTACTACAAACGATTTTTCCTCTACTACAAACGAAAAGAAGTTACTACAAACGATTTTTACTCTACTACAAACGATTTTTACTCTACTACAAACGAAAACAAGTTACTACAAACGATTTTTACTCTACAACAAACGAAAACAAGTTACTACAAACGATTTTAGTTCCACTACAAACAAAAACAAGTTACCACAAACGATTTTTGTTTCACTACAAACAAAAACAAGTTACTACAAACGATTTTTTTCAACTACAAACGTAAACAAGTTACTACAAACGAATTTTAGTCTACTACAAACGAAAACAAGTTACTACAAACGATTTTTACTCTACTACAAACAAAAACAAGTTACTACAAACGATTTTTACTCTACTACAAACGAAAACAAGTTACTACAAACGATTTTTACTCTACTACAAACGAAAACAAGTTACTACAAACGATTTTTGTTCCATTATAAACAAAAACAAGTTACTACAAACGATTTTTCCTCTACTACAAACGAAAACAAGTTACTACAAACGATTTTTACTCTACTACAAACGAAAACAAGTTACTACAAACGATTTTTGTTCCACTACAAACAAAAGCAAGTTACTACAAACGATTTTTCCTCTACTACAAACGAAAACAAGTTACTACAAACGATTTTTACTCTACAACAAACGAAAACAAGTTACTACAAACGATTTTTGTTCCACTACAAACAAAAACAAGTTACTACAAACGATTTTTGTTTCACAACAAACAAAAACAAGTTACTACAACTGATTTTTTTCTACTACAAACGTAAACTAGTTACTACAAACGAATTTTAGTCTACTACAAACGAAAACAAGTTACTAAAAACGATTTTTACTCTACTACAAACAAAAACAAGTTACTACAAACGATTTTTACTCTACTACAAACGAAAACAAGTTACTACAAACGATTTTTACTCTACTACAAACGAAAACAAGTTACTACAAACGATTTTTGTTCCATTATTAACAAAAACAAGTTACTACAAACGATTTTTCCTCTACTACAAACGAAAACAAGTTACTACAAACGATTTTTACTCTACTACAAACGAAAACAAGTTACTACAAACGATTTTTGTTCCACTACAAACAAAAGCAAGTTACTACAAACGATTTTTCCTCTACTACAAACGAAAACAAGTTACTACAAACGATTTTTACACTACTACAAACGAAAACAAGTTACTACAAACGATTTTTACTCTACTACAAACGAAAACAAGTTACTACAAACGATTTTTACTCTACTACAAACGAAAACAAGTTACTACAAACGATTTTTACTCTACTACAAACGAAAACAAGTTACTACAAACGATTTTTACTCTACAAGAAACGAAAACAAGTTACTACAAACGATTTTTGTTCCACTACAAACAAAAACAAGTTACTACAAACGATTTTTGTTTCACTACAAACAAAAACAAGTTACTACAAACGATTTTTGTTCTACTACAAACAAATACAAGTTACTACAAACGATTTTTACTCTACAACAAACGAAAACAAGTTACTACAAACGATTTTTGTTCCACTACAAACAAAAACAAGTTACTACAAACGATTTTTGTTTCACTACAAACAAAAACAAGTTACTACAAACGATTTTTTCTACTACAAACGTAAACAAGTTACTACAAACGAATTTTAGTCTACTACAAACGAAAACAAGTTACTACAAACGATTTTTACTCTACTACAAACAAAAACAAGTTACTACAAACGATTTTTACTCTACTACAAACGAAAACAAGTTACTACAAACGATTTTTACTCTACTACAAACGAAAACAAGTTACTACAAACGATTTTTACTCTACTACAAACGAAAACAAGTTACTACAAACGATTTTTACTCTACTACAAACGAAAACAAGTTACTACAAACGATTTTTACTCTACAAGAAACGAAAACAAGTTACTATAAACGATTTTTGTTCCACTACAAACAAAAACAAGTTACTACAAACGATTTTTGTTTCACTACAAACAAAAACAAGTTACTACAAACGATTTTTCTACTACAAACGTAAACAAGTTACTACAAACGAATTTTAGTCTACTACAAACGAAAACAAGTTACTACAAACGATTTTTACTCTACTACAAACAAAAACAAGTTACTACAAACGATTTTTACTCTACTACAAACGAAAACAAGTTACTACAAACGATTTTTACTCTACTACAAACGAAAACAAGTTACTACAAACGATTTTTACTCTACTACAAACGAAAACAAGTTACTACAAACGATTTTTGTTCTACTACAAACGAAAACAAGTTACTACAAACGAATTTTAGTCTACTACAAACGAAAACAAGTTACTACAAACGATTTTTACTCTACTACAAATAAAAACAAGTTACTACAAACGATTTTTACTCTACTACAAACGAAAACAAGTTACTACAAACGATTTTTGTTACACAACAAACAAAAACAAGTTACTACAAACGATTTTTCCTCTACTACAAACGAAATCAAGTTACTACAAACGATTTTTACTCTACTACAAACGAAAACAAGTTACTACAAACGATTTTTACTCTACTACAAACGAAAACAAGTTACTACAAACGATTTTTACTCTACTACAAACGAAAACAAGTTACTACAAACGATTTTTACTCTACTACAAACGAAAACAAGTTACTACAAACGATTTTTGTTCCACTACAAACAAAAACAAGTTACTACAAACGATTTTTACTCTACTACAAACGAAAACAAGTTACTACAAACGATTATTGTTCTACTACAAACGAAAACAAGTTACTACAAACGATTTTTACTCTACTACAAACGAAAACAAGTTACTACAAACGATTTTTACTCTACTACAAACGAAAACAAGTTACTACAAACGATTTTCACTCTACTACAAACGAAAACAAGTTACTACAAACGATTTTTACTCTACTACAAACGAAAACAAGTTACTACAAACGATTTTTACTCTACTACAAACGAAAACAAGTTACTACAAACGATTTTCACTCTACTACAAACGAAAACAAGTTACTACAAACGATTTTTACTCTACTACAAACGAAAACAAGTTACTACAAACGATTTTTACTCTACTACAAACGAAAACAAGTTACTACAAACGATTTTTACTCTACTACAAACGAAAACAAGTTACTACAAACGATTTTTGTTCTACTACAAACGAAAACAAGTTACTACAAACGAATTTTAGTCTACTACAAACGAAAACAAGTTACTACAAACGATTTTTACTCTACTACAAATAAAGACAAGTTACTACAAACGATTTTTACTCTACTACAAACGAAAACAAGTTACTACAAACGATTTTTGTTACACAACAAACAAAAACAAGTTACTACAAACGATTTTTCCTCTACTACAAACGAAATCAAGTTACTACAAACGATTTTTACTCTACTACAAACGAAAACAAGTTACTACAAACGATTTTTACTCTACTACAAACGAAAACAAGTTACTACAAACGATTTTTACTCTACAACAAACGAAAACAAGTTACTACAAACGATTTTTGTTCCACTACAAACAAAAACAAGTTACTACAAACGATTTTTGTTTCACTACAAACAAAAACAAGTTACTACAAACGATTTTTTTCTACTACAAACGTAAACAAGTTACTACAAACGAATTTTAGTCTACTACAAACGAAAACAAGTTACTACAAACGATTTTTACTCTACTACAAACGAAAACAAGTTACTACAAACGATTTTTACTCTACTACAAACGAAAACAAGTTACTACAAACGATTTTTACTCTACTACAAACGAAAACAAGTTACTACAAACGATTTTTGTTCTACTACAAACGAAAACAAGTTACTACAAACGATTTTTATTCTACTACAAATAAAAACAAGTTACTACAAACGATTTTTACTCTACTACAAACGAAAACAAGTTACTACAAACGATTTTTACTCTACTACAAACGAAAACAAGTTACTACAAACGATTTTTGTTCCACAACAAACAAAAACAAGTTACTACAAACGATTTTTCCTCTACTACAAACGAAATCAAGTTACTACAAACGATTTTTACTCTACTACAAACGAAAACAAGTTACTACAAACGATTTTTACTCTACTACAAACGAAAACAAGTTACTACAAACGATTTTTACTCTACTACAAACGAAAACAAGTTACTACAAACGATTTTCACTCTACTACAAACGAAAACAAGTTACTACAAACGATTTTTACTCTACTACAAACGAAAACAAGTTACTACAAACGATTTTTACTCTACTACAAACGAAAACAAGTTACTACAAACGATTTTCACTCTACTACAAACGAAAACAAGTTACTACAAACGATTTTTACTCTACTACAAACGAAAACAAGTTACTACAAACGATTTTTGTTCCACTACAAACAAAAACAAGTTACTACAAACGATTTTTCCTCTACTACAAACGAAAACAAGTTACTACAAACGATTTTTACTCTACTACAAACGAAAACAAGTTACTACAAACGATTTTTCTTCTACTACAAACGAAAACAAGTTACTACAAACGATTTTTGTTCTACTACAAACGAAAACAAGTTACTACAAACGATTTTTATTCTACTACAAACGAAAACAAGTTACTACAAACGATTTTTACTCTACTACAAACGAAAACAAGTTACTACAAACGATTTTTACTCTACTACAAACGAAAACAAGTTACTACAAACGATTTTTACTCTACTACAAACGAAAACAAGTTACTACAAACGATTTTTGTACTACTACAAACGAAAACAAGTTACTACAAACGATTTTTACTCTACTACAAACGAAAAACAGTTACTACAAACGATTATTGTTCTACTACAAACGAAAACAAGTTACTACAAACGATTTTTACTCTACTACAAACGAAAACCAGTTACTACAAACGATTTTTACTCTACTACAAACGAAGACATGTTACTACAAACGATTTTTGTACTACTACAAACGAAAACAAGTTACTACAAACGATTTTTACTCTACTACAAACGAAAACAAGTTACTACAAACGATTTTTGTTCTACTACAAACGAAAACAAGTTACTACAAACGATTTTTACTCTACTACAAACGAAAACCAGTTACTACAAACGATTTTTACTCTACTACAAACGAAGACATGTTACTACAAACGATTTTTGTTCCACTACAAACAAAAACAAGTTACTACAAACGATTTTTCCTCTACTAAAAACTAAAACAAGTTACTACAAACGATTGTTACTCTACTACAAACGAAAACAAGTTACTACAAACGATTTTTCTTCTACTACAAACGAAAACAAGTTACTACAAACGATTTTTGTTCTACTACAAACGAAAACAAGTTACTACAAACGATTTTTATTCTACTACAAACGAAAACAAGTTACTACAAACGATTTTTACTCTACTACAAACGAAAACAAGTTACTACAAACGATTTTTACTCTACTACAAACGAAAACAAGTTACTACAAACGATTTTTCTTCTACTACAAACGAAAACAAGTTACTACAAACGATTTTTGTTCTACTACAAACGAAAACAAGTTACTACAAACGATTATTGTTCTACTACAAACGAAAACAAGTTACTACAAACGATTTTTACTCTACTACAAACGAAAACAAGTTACTACAAACGATTTTTACTCTACTACAAACGAAAACAAGTTACTACAAACGATTTTTACTCTACTACAAACGAAAACAAGTTACTACAAACGATTTTTACTCTACTACAAACAAAAACAAGTTACTACAAACGATTTTTACTCTACTACAAACGAAAACAAGTTACTACAAATGATTTTTACTCTACTACAAACGAAAACAAGTTACTACAAACGATTTTTACTCTACTACAAACGAAAACAAGTTACTACAAACGATTTTTATTCTACTACAAACGAAAACAAGTTACTACAAACGATTTTTATTCTACTACAAACGAAAACAAGTTACTACAAACGATTTTTACTCTACTACAAACGAAAACAAGTTACTACAAACGATTTTTACTCTACTTCAAACGAAAACAAGTTACTACAAACGATTTTTACTCTACTACAAACGAAAACAAGTTACTACAAACGATTTTTACTCTACTACAAACAAAAACAAGTTACTACAAACGATTTTTACTCTACTACAAACGAAAACAAGTTACTACAAACGATTTTTACTCTACTACAAACGAAAACAAGTTACTACAAACGAATTTTAGTCTACTACAAACGAAAACAAGTTACTACAAACGATTTTTACTCTACGACATACAAAAACAAGTTACTACAAACGATTTTTGTTCTACTACAAACAAAAACAAGTTACTACAAACGATTTTTCCTCTACTACAAACGAAAACAAGTTACTACAAACGAATTTTAGTCTACTACAAACGAAAACAAGTTACTACAAACGAATTTTAGTCTACTACAAACAAAAACAAGTTACTACAAACGATTTTTGTTCTACTACAAACAAATACAAGTTACTACAAACGATTTTTACTCTACTACAAACGAAAACAAGTTACTACAAACGAATTTTAGTCTACTACAAACGAAAACAAGTTACTACAAACGATTTTTACTCTACTACAAACAAAAACAAGTTACTACAAACGATTTTTGTTCTACTACAAACAAATACAAGTTACTACAAACGATTTTTACTCTACTACAAACGAAAACAAGTTACTACAAACGAATTTTAGTCTACTACAAACGAAAACAAGTTACTACAAACGATTTTTACTCTACTACAAACAAAACAAGTTACTACAAACGATTTTTGTTCCACTACAAACAAAAACAAGTTACTACAAACGATTTTTCCTCTACTACAAACGAAAACAAGTTACTACAAACGATTTTTACTCTACTACAAACGAAAACAAGTTACTACAAACGATTTTTACTCTACTACAAACGAAAACAAGTTACTACAAACGATTTTTACTCTACTACAAACGAAAACAAGTTACTACAAACGATTTTTGTTCCACTACAAACAATAACAAGTTACTACAAACGATTTTTCCTCTACTACAAACGAAAACAAGTTACTACAAACGATTTTTACTCTACTACAAACGAAAACAAGTTACTACAAACGATTTTTACTCTACTACAAACGAAAACAAGTTACTACAAACGATTTTTACTCTACAACAAACGAAAACAAGTTACTACAAACGATTTTTGTTCCACTACAAACAAAAACAAGTTACTACAAACGATTTTTGTTTCACTACAAACAAAAACAAGTTACTACAAACGATTTTTTCTACTACAAACGTAAACAAGTTACTACAAACGAATTTTAGTCTACTACAAACGAAAACAAGTTACTACAAACGATTTTTACTCTACTACAAACAAAAACAAGTTACTACAAACGATTTTTACTCTACTACAAACGAAAACAAGTTACTACAAACGATTTCTACTCTACTACAAACGAAAACAAGTTACTACAAACGATTTTTGTTCTACTACAAACGAAAACAAGTTACTACAAACGAATTTTAGTCTACTACAAACGAAAACAAGTTACTACAAACGATTTTTACTCTACTACAAATAAAAACAAGTTACTACAAACGATTTTTACTCTACTACAAACGAAAACAAGTTACTACAAACGATTTTTGTTCTACTACAAACAAAAACAAGTTACTACAAACGATTTTTCCTCTACTACAAACGAAAACAAGTTACTACAAACGAATTTTAGTCTACTACAAACGAAAGCAAGTTACTACAAACGATTTTTACTCTACTACAAACAAAAACAAGTTACTACAAACGATTTTTGTTCTACTACAAACAAATACAAGTTACTACAAACGATTTTTACTCTACTACAAACGAAAACAAGTTACTACAAACGATTTTTGTTCCACTACAAACAAAACCAAGTTACTACAAACGATTTTTCCTCTACTACAAACGAAAAGAAGTTACTACAAACGATTTTTACTCTACTACAAACGATTTTTACTCTACTACAAACGAAAACAAGTTACTACAAACGATTTTTACTCTACAACAAACGAAAACAAGTTACTACAAACGATTTTAGTTCCACTACAAACAAAAACAAGTTACCACAAACGATTTTTGTTTCACTACAAACAAAAACAAGTTACTACAAACGATTTTTTTCAACTACAAACGTAAACAAGTTACTACAAACGAATTTTAGTCTACTACAAACGAAAACAAGTTACTACAAACGATTTTTACTCTACTACAAACAAAAACAAGTTACTACAAACGATTTTTACTCTACTACAAACGAAAACAAGTTACTACAAACGATTTTTACTCTACTACAAACGAAAACAAGTTACTACAAACGATTTTTGTTCCATTATAAACAAAAACAAGTTACTACAAACGATTTTTCCTCTACTACAAACGAAAACAAGTTACTACAAACGATTTTTACTCTACTACAAACGAAAACAAGTTACTACAAACGATTTTTGTTCCACTACAAACAAAAGCAAGTTACTACAAACGATTTTTCCTCTACTACAAACGAAAACAAGTTACTACAAACGATTTTTACTCTACAACAAACGAAAACAAGTTACTACAAACGATTTTTGTTCCACTACAAACAAAAACAAGTTACTACAAACGATTTTTGTTTCACAACAAACAAAAACAAGTTACTACAACTGATTTTTTTCTACTACAAACGTAAACTAGTTACTACAAACGAATTTTAGTCTACTACAAACGAAAACAAGTTACTAAAAACGATTTTTACTCTACTACAAACAAAAACAAGTTACTACAAACGATTTTTACTCTACTACAAACGAAAACAAGTTACTACAAACGATTTTTACTCTACTACAAACGAAAACAAGTTACTACAAACGATTTTTGTTCCATTATTAACAAAAACAAGTTACTACAAACGATTTTTCCTCTACTACAAACGAAAACAAGTTACTACAAACGATTTTTACTCTACTACAAACGAAAACAAGTTACTACAAACGATTTTTGTTCCACTACAAACAAAAGCAAGTTACTACAAACGATTTTTCCTCTACTACAAACGAAAACAAGTTACTACAAACGATTTTTACACTACTACAAACGAAAACAAGTTACTACAAACGATTTTTACTCTACTACAAACGAAAACAAGTTACTACAAACGATTTTTACTCTACTACAAACGAAAACAAGTTACTACAAACGATTTTTACTCTACTACAAACGAAAACAAGTTACTACAAACGATTTTTACTCTACAAGAAACGAAAACAAGTTACTACAAACGATTTTTGTTCCACTACAAACAAAAACAAGTTACTACAAACGATTTTTGTTTCACTACAAACAAAAACAAGTTACTACAAACGATTTTTGTTCTACTACAAACAAATACAAGTTACTACAAACGATTTTTACTCTACAACAAACGAAAACAAGTTACTACAAACGATTTTTGTTCCACTACAAACAAAAACAAGTTACTACAAACGATTTTTGTTTCACTACAAACAAAAACAAGTTACTACAAACGATTTTTTCTACTACAAACGTAAACAAGTTACTACAAACGAATTTTAGTCTACTACAAACGAAAACAAGTTACTACAAACGATTTTTACTCTACTACAAACAAAAACAAGTTACTACAAACGATTTTTACTCTACTACAAACGAAAACAAGTTACTACAAACGATTTTTACTCTACTACAAACGAAAACAAGTTACTACAAACGATTTTTACTCTACTACAAACGAAAACAAGTTACTACAAACGATTTTTACTCTACTACAAACGAAAACAAGTTACTACAAACGATTTTTACTCTACAAGAAACGAAAACAAGTTACTACAAACGATTTTTGTTCCACTACAAACAAAAACAAGTTACTACAAACGATTTTTGTTTCACTACAAACAAAAACAAGTTACTACAAACGATTTTTCTACTACAAACGTAAACAAGTTACTACAAACGAATTTTAGTCTACTACAAACGAAAACAAGTTACTACAAACGATTTTTACTCTACTACAAACAAAAACAAGTTACTACAAACGATTTTTACTCTACTACAAACGAAAACAAGTTACTACAAACGATTTTTACTCTACTACAAACGAAAACAAGTTACTACAAACGATTTTTACTCTACTACAAACGAAAACAAGTTACTACAAACGATTTTTGTTCTACTACAAACGAAAACAAGTTACTACAAACGAATTTTAGTCTACTACAAACGAAAACAAGTTACTACAAACGATTTTTACTCTACTACAAATAAAAACAAGTTACTACAAACGATTTTTACTCTACTACAAACGAAAACAAGTTACTACAAACGATTTTTGTTACACAACAAACAAAAACAAGTTACTACAAACGATTTTTCCTCTACTACAAACGAAATCAAGTTACTACAAACGATTTTTACTCTACTACAAACGAAAACAAGTTACTACAAACGATTTTTACTCTACTACAAACGAAAACAAGTTACTACAAACGATTTTTACTCTACAACAAACGAAAACAAGTTACTACAAACGATTTTTGTTCCACTACAAACAAAAACAAGTTACTACAAACGATTTTTGTTTCACTACAAACAAAAACAAGTTACTACAAACGATTTTTTTCTACTACAAACGTAAACAAGTTACTACAAACGAATTTTAGTCTACTACAAACGAAAACAAGTTACTACAAACGATTTTTACTCTACTACAAACGAAAACAAGTTACTACAAACGATTTTTACTCTACTACAAACGAAAACAAGTTACTACAAACGATTTTTACTCTACTACAAACGAAAACAAGTTACTACAAACGATTTTTGTTCTACTACAAACGAAAACAAGTTACTACAAACGAATTTTAGTCTACTACAAACGAAAACAAGTTACTACAAACGATTTTTACTCTACTACAAATAAAAACAAGTTACTACAAACGATTTTTACTCTACTACAAACGAAAACAAGTTACTACAAACGATTTTTGTTCCACAACAAACAAAAACAAGTTACTACAAACGATTTTTCCTCTACTACAAACGAAATCAAGTTACTACAAACGATTTTTACTCTACTACAAACGAAAACAAGTTACTACAAACGATTTTTACTCTACTACAAACGAAAACAAGTTACTACAAACGATTTTTACTCTACTACAAACGAAAACAAGTTACTACAAACGATTTTTACTCTACTACAAACGAAAACAAGTTACTACAAACGAATTTTAGTCTACTACAAACGAAAACAAGTTACTACAAACGATTTTTACTCTACGACATACAAAAACAAGTTACTACAAACGATTTTTGTTCTACTACAAACAAAAACAAGTTACTACAAACGATTTTTCCTCTACTACAAACGAAAACAAGTTACTACAAACGAATTTTAGTCTACTACAAACGAAAACAAGTTACTACAAACGAATTTTAGTCTACTACAAACAAAAACAAGTTACTACAAACGATTTTTGTTCTACTACAAACAAATACAAGTTACTACAAACGATTTTTACTCTACTACAAACGAAAACAAGTTACTACAAACGAATTTTAGTCTACTACAAACGAAAACAAGTTACTACAAACGATTTTTACTCTACTACAAACAAAAACAAGTTACTACAAACGATTTTTGTTCTACTACAAACAAATACAAGTTACTACAAACGATTTTTACTCTACTACAAACGAAAACAAGTTACTACAAACGAATTTTAGTCTACTACAAACGAAAACAAGTTACTACAAACGATTTTTACTCTACTACAAACAAAACAAGTTACTACAAACGATTTTTGTTCCACTACAAACAAAAACAAGTTACTACAAACGATTTTTCCTCTACTACAAACGAAAACAAGTTACTACAAACGATTTTTACTCTACTACAAACGAAAACAAGTTACTACAAACGATTTTTACTCTACTACAAACGAAAACAAGTTACTACAAACGATTTTTACTCTACTACAAACGAAAACAAGTTACTACAAACGATTTTTGTTCCACTACAAACAATAACAAGTTACTACAAACGATTTTTCCTCTACTACAAACGAAAACAAGTTACTACAAACGATTTTTACTCTACTACAAACGAAAACAAGTTACTACAAACGATTTTTACTCTACTACAAACGAAAACAAGTTACTACAAACGATTTTTACTCTACAACAAACGAAAACAAGTTACTACAAACGATTTTTGTTCCACTACAAACAAAAACAAGTTACTACAAACGATTTTTGTTTCACTACAAACAAAAACAAGTTACTACAAACGATTTTTTCTACTACAAACGTAAACAAGTTACTACAAACGAATTTTAGTCTACTACAAACGAAAACAAGTTACTACAAACGATTTTTACTCTACTACAAACAAAAACAAGTTACTACAAACGATTTTTACTCTACTACAAACGAAAACAAGTTACTACAAACGATTTCTACTCTACTACAAACGAAAACAAGTTACTACAAACGATTTTTGTTCTACTACAAACGAAAACAAGTTACTACAAACGAATTTTAGTCTACTACAAACGAAAACAAGTTACTACAAACGATTTTTACTCTACTACAAATAAAAACAAGTTACTACAAACGATTTTTACTCTACTACAAACGAAAACAAGTTACTACAAACGATTTTTGTTCTACTACAAACAAAAACAAGTTACTACAAACGATTTTTCCTCTACTACAAACGAAAACAAGTTACTACAAACGAATTTTAGTCTACTACAAACGAAAGCAAGTTACTACAAACGATTTTTACTCTACTACAAACAAAAACAAGTTACTACAAACGATTTTTGTTCTACTACAAACAAATACAAGTTACTACAAACGATTTTTACTCTACTACAAACGAAAACAAGTTACTACAAACGATTTTTGTTCCACTACAAACAAAACCAAGTTACTACAAACGATTTTTCCTCTACTACAAACGAAAAGAAGTTACTACAAACGATTTTTACTCTACTACAAACGATTTTTACTCTACTACAAACGAAAACAAGTTACTACAAACGATTTTTACTCTACAACAAACGAAAACAAGTTACTACAAACGATTTTAGTTCCACTACAAACAAAAACAAGTTACCACAAACGATTTTTGTTTCACTACAAACAAAAACAAGTTACTACAAACGATTTTTTTCAACTACAAACGTAAACAAGTTACTACAAACGAATTTTAGTCTACTACAAACGAAAACAAGTTACTACAAACGATTTTTACTCTACTACAAACAAAAACAAGTTACTACAAACGATTTTTACTCTACTACAAACGAAAACAAGTTACTACAAACGATTTTTACTCTACTACAAACGAAAACAAGTTACTACAAACGATTTTTGTTCCATTATAAACAAAAACAAGTTACTACAAACGATTTTTCCTCTACTACAAACGAAAACAAGTTACTACAAACGATTTTTACTCTACTACAAACGAAAACAAGTTACTACAAACGATTTTTGTTCCACTACAAACAAAAGCAAGTTACTACAAACGATTTTTCCTCTACTACAAACGAAAACAAGTTACTACAAACGATTTTTACTCTACAACAAACGAAAACAAGTTACTACAAACGATTTTTGTTCCACTACAAACAAAAACAAGTTACTACAAACGATTTTTGTTTCACAACAAACAAAAACAAGTTACTACAACTGATTTTTTTCTACTACAAACGTAAACTAGTTACTACAAACGAATTTTAGTCTACTACAAACGAAAACAAGTTACTAAAAACGATTTTTACTCTACTACAAACAAAAACAAGTTACTACAAACGATTTTTACTCTACTACAAACGAAAACAAGTTACTACAAACGATTTTTACTCTACTACAAACGAAAACAAGTTACTACAAACGATTTTTGTTCCATTATTAACAAAAACAAGTTACTACAAACGATTTTTCCTCTACTACAAACGAAAACAAGTTACTACAAACGATTTTTACTCTACTACAAACGAAAACAAGTTACTACAAACGATTTTTGTTCCACTACAAACAAAAGCAAGTTACTACAAACGATTTTTCCTCTACTACAAACGAAAACAAGTTACTACAAACGATTTTTACACTACTACAAACGAAAACAAGTTACTACAAACGATTTTTACTCTACTACAAACGAAAACAAGTTACTACAAACGATTTTTACTCTACTACAAACGAAAACAAGTTACTACAAACGATTTTTACTCTACTACAAACGAAAACAAGTTACTACAAACGATTTTTACTCTACAAGAAACGAAAACAAGTTACTACAAACGATTTTTGTTCCACTACAAACAAAAACAAGTTACTACAAACGATTTTTGTTTCACTACAAACAAAAACAAGTTACTACAAACGATTTTTGTTCTACTACAAACAAATACAAGTTACTACAAACGATTTTTACTCTACAACAAACGAAAACAAGTTACTACAAACGATTTTTGTTCCACTACAAACAAAAACAAGTTACTACAAACGATTTTTGTTTCACTACAAACAAAAACAAGTTACTACAAACGATTTTTTCTACTACAAACGTAAACAAGTTACTACAAACGAATTTTAGTCTACTACAAACGAAAACAAGTTACTACAAACGATTTTTACTCTACTACAAACAAAAACAAGTTACTACAAACGATTTTTACTCTACTACAAACGAAAACAAGTTACTACAAACGATTTTTACTCTACTACAAACGAAAACAAGTTACTACAAACGATTTTTACTCTACTACAAACGAAAACAAGTTACTACAAACGATTTTTACTCTACTACAAACGAAAACAAGTTACTACAAACGATTTTTACTCTACAAGAAACGAAAACAAGTTACTACAAACGATTTTTGTTCCACTACAAACAAAAACAAGTTACTACAAACGATTTTTGTTTCACTACAAACAAAAACAAGTTACTACAAACGATTTTTCTACTACAAACGTAAACAAGTTACTACAAACGAATTTTAGTCTACTACAAACGAAAACAAGTTACTACAAACGATTTTTACTCTACTACAAACAAAAACAAGTTACTACAAACGATTTTTACTCTACTACAAACGAAAACAAGTTACTACAAACGATTTTTACTCTACTACAAACGAAAACAAGTTACTACAAACGATTTTTACTCTACTACAAACGAAAACAAGTTACTACAAACGATTTTTGTTCTACTACAAACGAAAACAAGTTACTACAAACGAATTTTAGTCTACTACAAACGAAAACAAGTTACTACAAACGATTTTTACTCTACTACAAATAAAAACAAGTTACTACAAACGATTTTTACTCTACTACAAACGAAAACAAGTTACTACAAACGATTTTTGTTACACAACAAACAAAAACAAGTTACTACAAACGATTTTTCCTCTACTACAAACGAAATCAAGTTACTACAAACGATTTTTACTCTACTACAAACGAAAACAAGTTACTACAAACGATTTTTACTCTACTACAAACGAAAACAAGTTACTACAAACGATTTTTACTCTACAACAAACGAAAACAAGTTACTACAAACGATTTTTGTTCCACTACAAACAAAAACAAGTTACTACAAACGATTTTTGTTTCACTACAAACAAAAACAAGTTACTACAAACGATTTTTTTCTACTACAAACGTAAACAAGTTACTACAAACGAATTTTAGTCTACTACAAACGAAAACAAGTTACTACAAACGATTTTTACTCTACTACAAACGAAAACAAGTTACTACAAACGATTTTTACTCTACTACAAACGAAAACAAGTTACTACAAACGATTTTTACTCTACTACAAACGAAAACAAGTTACTACAAACGATTTTTGTTCTACTACAAACGAAAACAAGTTACTACAAACGAATTTTAGTCTACTACAAACGAAAACAAGTTACTACAAACGATTTTTACTCTACTACAAATAAAAACAAGTTACTACAAACGATTTTTACTCTACTACAAACGAAAACAAGTTACTACAAACGATTTTTGTTCCACAACAAACAAAAACAAGTTACTACAAACGATTTTTCCTCTACTACAAACGAAATCAAGTTACTACAAACGATTTTTACTCTACTACAAACGAAAACAAGTTACTACAAACGATTTTTACTCTACTACAAACGAAAACAAGTTACTACAAACGATTTTTACTCTACTACAAACGAAAACAAGTTACTACAAACGATTTTTACTCTACTACAAACGAAAACAAGTTACTACAAACGATTTTTGTTCCACTACAAACAAAAACAAGTTACTACAAACGATTTTTACTCTACTACAAACGAAAACAAGTTACTACAAACGATTATTGTTCTACTACAAACGAAAACAAGTTACTACAAACGATTTTTACTCTACTACAAACGAAAACAAGTTACTACAAACGATTTTTACTCTACTACAAACGAAAACAAGTTACTACAAACGATTTTCACTCTACTACAAACGAAAACAAGTTACTACAAACGATTTTTACTCTACTACAAACGAAAACAAGTTACTACAAACGATTTTTACTCTACTACAAACGAAAACAAGTTACTACAAACGATTTTCACTCTACTACAAACGAAAACAAGTTACTACAAACGATTTTTACTCTACTACAAACGAAAACAAGTTACTACAAACGATTTTTACTCTACTACAAACGAAAACAAGTTACTACAAACGATTTTTACTCTACTACAAACGAAAACAAGTTACTACAAACGATTTTTGTTCTACTACAAACGAAAACAAGTTACTACAAACGAATTTTAGTCTACTACAAACGAAAACAAGTTACTACAAACGATTTTTACTCTACTACAAATAAAAACAAGTTACTACAAACGATTTTTACTCTACTACAAACGAAAACAAGTTACTACAAACGATTTTTGTTACACAACAAACAAAAACAAGTTACTACAAACGATTTTTCCTCTACTACAAACGAAATCAAGTTACTACAAACGATTTTTACTCTACTACAAACGAAAACAAGTTACTACAAACGATTTTTACTCTACTACAAACGAAAACAAGTTACTACAAACGATTTTTACTCTACAACAAACGAAAACAAGTTACTACAAACGATTTTTGTTCCACTACAAACAAAAACAAGTTACTACAAACGATTTTTGTTTCACTACAAACAAAAACAAGTTACTACAAACGATTTTTTTCTACTACAAACGTAAACAAGTTACTACAAACGAATTTTAGTCTACTACAAACGAAAACAAGTTACTACAAACGATTTTTACTCTACTACAAACGAAAACAAGTTACTACAAACGATTTTTACTCTACTACAAACGAAAACAAGTTACTACAAACGATTTTTACTCTACTACAAACGAAAACAAGTTACTACAAACGATTTTTGTTCTACTACAAACGAAAACAAGTTACTACAAACGAATTTTAGTCTACTACAAACGAAAACAAGTTACTACAAACGATTTTTACTCTACTACAAATAAAAACAAGTTACTACAAACGATTTTTACTCTACTACAAACGAAAACAAGTTACTACAAACGATTTTTGTTCCACAACAAACAAAAACAAGTTACTACAAACGATTTTTCCTCTACTACAAACGAAATCAAGTTACTACAAACGATTTTTACTCTACTACAAACGAAAACAAGTTACTACAAACGATTTTTACTCTACTACAAACGAAAACAAGTTACTACAAACGATTTTTACTCTACTACAAACGAAAACAAGTTACTACAAACGATTTTCACTCTACTACAAACGAAAACAAGTTACTACAAACGATTTTTACTCTACTACAAACGAAAACAAGTTACTACAAACGATTTTTACTCTACTACAAACGAAAACAAGTTACTACAAACGATTTTCACTCTACTACAAACGAAAACAAGTTACTACAAACGATTTTTTTCAACTACAAACGTAAACAAGTTACTACAAACGAATTTTAGTCTACTACAAACGAAAACAAGTTACTACAAACGATTTTTACTCTACTACAAACAAAAACAAGTTACTACAAACGATTTTTACTCTACTACAAACGAAAACAAGTTACTACAAACGATTTTTACTCTACTACAAACGAAAACAAGTTACTACAAACGATTTTTGTTCCATTATAAACAAAAACAAGTTACTACAAACGATTTTTCCTCTACTACAAACGAAAACAAGTTACTACAAACGATTTTTACTCTACTACAAACGAAAACAAGTTACTACAAACGATTTTTGTTCCACTACAAACAAAAGCAAGTTACTACAAACGATTTTTCCTCTACTACAAACGAAAACAAGTTACTACAAACGATTTTTACTCTACAACAAACGAAAACAAGTTACTACAAACGATTTTTGTTCCACTACAAACAAAAACAAGTTACTACAAACGATTTTTGTTTCACAACAAACAAAAACAAGTTACTACAACTGATTTTTTTCTACTACAAACGTAAACTAGTTACTACAAACGAATTTTAGTCTACTACAAACGAAAACAAGTTACTAAAAACGATTTTTACTCTACTACAAACAAAAACAAGTTACTACAAACGATTTTTACTCTACTACAAACGAAAACAAGTTACTACAAACGATTTTTACTCTACTACAAACGAAAACAAGTTACTACAAACGATTTTTGTTCCATTATTAACAAAAACAAGTTACTACAAACGATTTTTCCTCTACTACAAACGAAAACAAGTTACTACAAACGATTTTTACTCTACTACAAACGAAAACAAGTTACTACAAACGATTTTTGTTCCACTACAAACAAAAGCAAGTTACTACAAACGATTTTTCCTCTACTACAAACGAAAACAAGTTACTACAAACGATTTTTACACTACTACAAACGAAAACAAGTTACTACAAACGATTTTTACTCTACTACAAACGAAAACAAGTTACTACAAACGATTTTTACTCTACTACAAACGAAAACAAGTTACTACAAACGATTTTTACTCTACTACAAACGAAAACAAGTTACTACAAACGATTTTTACTCTACAAGAAACGAAAACAAGTTACTACAAACGATTTTTGTTCCACTACAAACAAAAACAAGTTACTACAAACGATTTTTGTTTCACTACAAACAAAAACAAGTTACTACAAACGATTTTTGTTCTACTACAAACAAATACAAGTTACTACAAACGATTTTTACTCTACAACAAACGAAAACAAGTTACTACAAACGATTTTTGTTCCACTACAAACAAAAACAAGTTACTACAAACGATTTTTGTTTCACTACAAACAAAAACAAGTTACTACAAACGATTTTTTCTACTACAAACGTAAACAAGTTACTACAAACGAATTTTAGTCTACTACAAACGAAAACAAGTTACTACAAACGATTTTTACTCTACTACAAACAAAAACAAGTTACTACAAACGATTTTTACTCTACTACAAACGAAAACAAGTTACTACAAACGATTTTTACTCTACTACAAACGAAAACAAGTTACTACAAACGATTTTTACTCTACTACAAACGAAAACAAGTTACTACAAACGATTTTTACTCTACTACAAACGAAAACAAGTTACTACAAACGATTTTTACTCTACAAGAAACGAAAACAAGTTACTACAAACGATTTTTGTTCCACTACAAACAAAAACAAGTTACTACAAACGATTTTTGTTTCACTACAAACAAAAACAAGTTACTACAAACGATTTTTCTACTACAAACGTAAACAAGTTACTACAAACGAATTTTAGTCTACTACAAACGAAAACAAGTTACTACAAACGATTTTTACTCTACTACAAACAAAAACAAGTTACTACAAACGATTTTTACTCTACTACAAACGAAAACAAGTTACTACAAACGATTTTTACTCTACTACAAACGAAAACAAGTTACTACAAACGATTTTTACTCTACTACAAACGAAAACAAGTTACTACAAACGATTTTTGTTCTACTACAAACGAAAACAAGTTACTACAAACGAATTTTAGTCTACTACAAACGAAAACAAGTTACTACAAACGATTTTTACTCTACTACAAATAAAAACAAGTTACTACAAACGATTTTTACTCTACTACAAACGAAAACAAGTTACTACAAACGATTTTTGTTACACAACAAACAAAAACAAGTTACTACAAACGATTTTTCCTCTACTACAAACGAAATCAAGTTACTACAAACGATTTTTACTCTACTACAAACGAAAACAAGTTACTACAAACGATTTTTACTCTACTACAAACGAAAACAAGTTACTACAAACGATTTTTACTCTACAACAAACGAAAACAAGTTACTACAAACGATTTTTGTTCCACTACAAACAAAAACAAGTTACTACAAACGATTTTTGTTTCACTACAAACAAAAACAAGTTACTACAAACGATTTTTTTCTACTACAAACGTAAACAAGTTACTACAAACGAATTTTAGTCTACTACAAACGAAAACAAGTTACTACAAACGATTTTTACTCTACTACAAACGAAAACAAGTTACTACAAACGATTTTTACTCTACTACAAACGAAAACAAGTTACTACAAACGATTTTTACTCTACTACAAACGAAAACAAGTTACTACAAACGATTTTTGTTCTACTACAAACGAAAACAAGTTACTACAAACGAATTTTAGTCTACTACAAACGAAAACAAGTTACTACAAACGATTTTTACTCTACTACAAATAAAAACAAGTTACTACAAACGATTTTTACTCTACTACAAACGAAAACAAGTTACTACAAACGATTTTTGTTCCACAACAAACAAAAACAAGTTACTACAAACGATTTTTCCTCTACTACAAACGAAATCAAGTTACTACAAACGATTTTTACTCTACTACAAACGAAAACAAGTTACTACAAACGATTTTTACTCTACTACAAACGAAAACAAGTTACTACAAACGATTTTTACTCTACTACAAACGAAAACAAGTTACTACAAACGATTTTTACTCTACTACAAACGAAAACAAGTTACTACAAACGAATTTTAGTCTACTACAAACGAAAACAAGTTACTACAAACGATTTTTACTCTACGACATACAAAAACAAGTTACTACAAACGATTTTTGTTCTACTACAAACAAAAACAAGTTACTACAAACGATTTTTCCTCTACTACAAACGAAAACAAGTTACTACAAACGAATTTTAGTCTACTACAAACGAAAACAAGTTACTACAAACGAATTTTAGTCTACTACAAACAAAAACAAGTTACTACAAACGATTTTTGTTCTACTACAAACAAATACAAGTTACTACAAACGATTTTTACTCTACTACAAACGAAAACAAGTTACTACAAACGAATTTTAGTCTACTACAAACGAAAACAAGTTACTACAAACGATTTTTACTCTACTACAAACAAAAACAAGTTACTACAAACGATTTTTGTTCTACTACAAACAAATACAAGTTACTACAAACGATTTTTACTCTACTACAAACGAAAACAAGTTACTACAAACGAATTTTAGTCTACTACAAACGAAAACAAGTTACTACAAACGATTTTTACTCTACTACAAACAAAACAAGTTACTACAAACGATTTTTGTTCCACTACAAACAAAAACAAGTTACTACAAACGATTTTTCCTCTACTACAAACGAAAACAAGTTACTACAAACGATTTTTACTCTACTACAAACGAAAACAAGTTACTACAAACGATTTTTACTCTACTACAAACGAAAACAAGTTACTACAAACGATTTTTACTCTACTACAAACGAAAACAAGTTACTACAAACGATTTTTGTTCCACTACAAACAATAACAAGTTACTACAAACGATTTTTCCTCTACTACAAACGAAAACAAGTTACTACAAACGATTTTTACTCTACTACAAACGAAAACAAGTTACTACAAACGATTTTTACTCTACTACAAACGAAAACAAGTTACTACAAACGATTTTTACTCTACAACAAACGAAAACAAGTTACTACAAACGATTTTTGTTCCACTACAAACAAAAACAAGTTACTACAAACGATTTTTGTTTCACTACAAACAAAAACAAGTTACTACAAACGATTTTTTCTACTACAAACGTAAACAAGTTACTACAAACGAATTTTAGTCTACTACAAACGAAAACAAGTTACTACAAACGATTTTTACTCTACTACAAACAAAAACAAGTTACTACAAACGATTTTTACTCTACTACAAACGAAAACAAGTTACTACAAACGATTTCTACTCTACTACAAACGAAAACAAGTTACTACAAACGATTTTTGTTCTACTACAAACGAAAACAAGTTACTACAAACGAATTTTAGTCTACTACAAACGAAAACAAGTTACTACAAACGATTTTTACTCTACTACAAATAAAAACAAGTTACTACAAACGATTTTTACTCTACTACAAACGAAAACAAGTTACTACAAACGATTTTTGTTCTACTACAAACAAAAACAAGTTACTACAAACGATTTTTCCTCTACTACAAACGAAAACAAGTTACTACAAACGAATTTTAGTCTACTACAAACGAAAGCAAGTTACTACAAACGATTTTTACTCTACTACAAACAAAAACAAGTTACTACAAACGATTTTTGTTCTACTACAAACAAATACAAGTTACTACAAACGATTTTTACTCTACTACAAACGAAAACAAGTTACTACAAACGATTTTTGTTCCACTACAAACAAAACCAAGTTACTACAAACGATTTTTCCTCTACTACAAACGAAAAGAAGTTACTACAAACGATTTTTACTCTACTACAAACGATTTTTACTCTACTACAAACGAAAACAAGTTACTACAAACGATTTTTACTCTACAACAAACGAAAACAAGTTACTACAAACGATTTTAGTTCCACTACAAACAAAAACAAGTTACCACAAACGATTTTTGTTTCACTACAAACAAAAACAAGTTACTACAAACGATTTTTTTCAACTACAAACGTAAACAAGTTACTACAAACGAATTTTAGTCTACTACAAACGAAAACAAGTTACTACAAACGATTTTTACTCTACTACAAACAAAAACAAGTTACTACAAACGATTTTTACTCTACTACAAACGAAAACAAGTTACTACAAACGATTTTTACTCTACTACAAACGAAAACAAGTTACTACAAACGATTTTTGTTCCATTATAAACAAAAACAAGTTACTACAAACGATTTTTCCTCTACTACAAACGAAAACAAGTTACTACAAACGATTTTTACTCTACTACAAACGAAAACAAGTTACTACAAACGATTTTTGTTCCACTACAAACAAAAGCAAGTTACTACAAACGATTTTTCCTCTACTACAAACGAAAACAAGTTACTACAAACGATTTTTACTCTACAACAAACGAAAACAAGTTACTACAAACGATTTTTGTTCCACTACAAACAAAAACAAGTTACTACAAACGATTTTTGTTTCACAACAAACAAAAACAAGTTACTACAACTGATTTTTTTCTACTACAAACGTAAACTAGTTACTACAAACGAATTTTAGTCTACTACAAACGAAAACAAGTTACTAAAAACGATTTTTACTCTACTACAAACAAAAACAAGTTACTACAAACGATTTTTACTCTACTACAAACGAAAACAAGTTACTACAAACGATTTTTACTCTACTACAAACGAAAACAAGTTACTACAAACGATTTTTGTTCCATTATTAACAAAAACAAGTTACTACAAACGATTTTTCCTCTACTACAAACGAAAACAAGTTACTACAAACGATTTTTACTCTACTACAAACGAAAACAAGTTACTACAAACGATTTTTGTTCCACTACAAACAAAAGCAAGTTACTACAAACGATTTTTCCTCTACTACAAACGAAAACAAGTTACTACAAACGATTTTTACACTACTACAAACGAAAACAAGTTACTACAAACGATTTTTACTCTACTACAAACGAAAACAAGTTACTACAAACGATTTTTACTCTACTACAAACGAAAACAAGTTACTACAAACGATTTTTACTCTACTACAAACGAAAACAAGTTACTACAAACGATTTTTACTCTACAAGAAACGAAAACAAGTTACTACAAACGATTTTTGTTCCACTACAAACAAAAACAAGTTACTACAAACGATTTTTGTTTCACTACAAACAAAAACAAGTTACTACAAACGATTTTTGTTCTACTACAAACAAATACAAGTTACTACAAACGATTTTTACTCTACAACAAACGAAAACAAGTTACTACAAACGATTTTTGTTCCACTACAAACAAAAACAAGTTACTACAAACGATTTTTGTTTCACTACAAACAAAAACAAGTTACTACAAACGATTTTTTCTACTACAAACGTAAACAAGTTACTACAAACGAATTTTAGTCTACTACAAACGAAAACAAGTTACTACAAACGATTTTTACTCTACTACAAACAAAAACAAGTTACTACAAACGATTTTTACTCTACTACAAACGAAAACAAGTTACTACAAACGATTTTTACTCTACTACAAACGAAAACAAGTTACTACAAACGATTTTTACTCTACTACAAACGAAAACAAGTTACTACAAACGATTTTTACTCTACTACAAACGAAAACAAGTTACTACAAACGATTTTTACTCTACAAGAAACGAAAACAAGTTACTACAAACGATTTTTGTTCCACTACAAACAAAAACAAGTTACTACAAACGATTTTTGTTTCACTACAAACAAAAACAAGTTACTACAAACGATTTTTCTACTACAAACGTAAACAAGTTACTACAAACGAATTTTAGTCTACTACAAACGAAAACAAGTTACTACAAACGATTTTTACTCTACTACAAACAAAAACAAGTTACTACAAACGATTTTTACTCTACTACAAACGAAAACAAGTTACTACAAACGATTTTTACTCTACTACAAACGAAAACAAGTTACTACAAACGATTTTTACTCTACTACAAACGAAAACAAGTTACTACAAACGATTTTTGTTCTACTACAAACGAAAACAAGTTACTACAAACGAATTTTAGTCTACTACAAACGAAAACAAGTTACTACAAACGATTTTTACTCTACTACAAATAAAAACAAGTTACTACAAACGATTTTTACTCTACTACAAACGAAAACAAGTTACTACAAACGATTTTTGTTACACAACAAACAAAAACAAGTTACTACAAACGATTTTTCCTCTACTACAAACGAAATCAAGTTACTACAAACGATTTTTACTCTACTACAAACGAAAACAAGTTACTACAAACGATTTTTACTCTACTACAAACGAAAACAAGTTACTACAAACGATTTTTACTCTACAACAAACGAAAACAAGTTACTACAAACGATTTTTGTTCCACTACAAACAAAAACAAGTTACTACAAACGATTTTTGTTTCACTACAAACAAAAACAAGTTACTACAAACGATTTTTTTCTACTACAAACGTAAACAAGTTACTACAAACGAATTTTAGTCTACTACAAACGAAAACAAGTTACTACAAACGATTTTTACTCTACTACAAACGAAAACAAGTTACTACAAACGATTTTTACTCTACTACAAACGAAAACAAGTTACTACAAACGATTTTTACTCTACTACAAACGAAAACAAGTTACTACAAACGATTTTTGTTCTACTACAAACGAAAACAAGTTACTACAAACGAATTTTAGTCTACTACAAACGAAAACAAGTTACTACAAACGATTTTTACTCTACTACAAATAAAAACAAGTTACTACAAACGATTTTTACTCTACTACAAACGAAAACAAGTTACTACAAACGATTTTTGTTCCACAACAAACAAAAACAAGTTACTACAAACGATTTTTCCTCTACTACAAACGAAATCAAGTTACTACAAACGATTTTTACTCTACTACAAACGAAAACAAGTTACTACAAACGATTTTTACTCTACTACAAACGAAAACAAGTTACTACAAACGATTTTTACTCTACTACAAACGAAAACAAGTTACTACAAACGATTTTTACTCTACTACAAACGAAAACAAGTTACTACAAACGATTTTTGTTCCACTACAAACAAAAACAAGTTACTACAAACGATTTTTACTCTACTACAAACGAAAACAAGTTACTACAAACGATTATTGTTCTACTACAAACGAAAACAAGTTACTACAAACGATTTTTACTCTACTACAAACGAAAACAAGTTACTACAAACGATTTTTACTCTACTACAAACGAAAACAAGTTACTACAAACGATTTTCACTCTACTACAAACGAAAACAAGTTACTACAAACGATTTTTACTCTACTACAAACGAAAACAAGTTACTACAAACGATTTTTACTCTACTACAAACGAAAACAAGTTACTACAAACGATTTTCACTCTACTACAAACGAAAACAAGTTACTACAAACGATTTTTACTCTACTACAAACGAAAACAAGTTACTACAAACGATTTTTACTCTACTACAAACGAAAACAAGTTACTACAAACGATTTTTACTCTACTACAAACGAAAACAAGTTACTACAAACGATTTTTGTTCTACTACAAACGAAAACAAGTTACTACAAACGAATTTTAGTCTACTACAAACGAAAACAAGTTACTACAAACGATTTTTACTCTACTACAAATAAAAACAAGTTACTACAAACGATTTTTACTCTACTACAAACGAAAACAAGTTACTACAAACGATTTTTGTTACACAACAAACAAAAACAAGTTACTACAAACGATTTTTCCTCTACTACAAACGAAATCAAGTTACTACAAACGATTTTTACTCTACTACAAACGAAAACAAGTTACTACAAACGATTTTTACTCTACTACAAACGAAAACAAGTTACTACAAACGATTTTTACTCTACAACAAACGAAAACAAGTTACTACAAACGATTTTTGTTCCACTACAAACAAAAACAAGTTACTACAAACGATTTTTGTTTCACTACAAACAAAAACAAGTTACTACAAACGATTTTTTTCTACTACAAACGTAAACAAGTTACTACAAACGAATTTTAGTCTACTACAAACGAAAACAAGTTACTACAAACGATTTTTACTCTACTACAAACGAAAACAAGTTACTACAAACGATTTTTACTCTACTACAAACGAAAACAAGTTACTACAAACGATTTTTACTCTACTACAAACGAAAACAAGTTACTACAAACGATTTTTGTTCTACTACAAACGAAAACAAGTTACTACAAACGAATTTTAGTCTACTACAAACGAAAACAAGTTACTACAAACGATTTTTACTCTACTACAAATAAAAACAAGTTACTACAAACGATTTTTACTCTACTACAAACGAAAACAAGTTACTACAAACGATTTTTGTTCCACAACAAACAAAAACAAGTTACTACAAACGATTTTTCCTCTACTACAAACGAAATCAAGTTACTACAAACGATTTTTACTCTACTACAAACGAAAACAAGTTACTACAAACGATTTTTACTCTACTACAAACGAAAACAAGTTACTACAAACGATTTTTACTCTACTACAAACGAAAACAAGTTACTACAAACGATTTTCACTCTACTACAAACGAAAACAAGTTACTACAAACGATTTTTACTCTACTACAAACGAAAACAAGTTACTACAAACGATTTTTACTCTACTACAAACGAAAACAAGTTACTACAAACGATTTTCACTCTACTACAAACGAAAACAAGTTACTACAAACGATTTTTACTCTACTACAAACGAAAACAAGTTACTACAAACGATTTTTGTTCCACTACAAACAAAAACAAGTTACTACAAACGATTTTTCCTCTACTACAAACGAAAACAAGTTTTTACAAACGATTTTTACTCTACCACAAACGAAAACAAGTTACTACAAACGATTTTTACTCTACTACAAACGAAAACAAGTTACTACAAACGATTTTTGTTCTACTACAAACGAAAACAAGTTACTACAAACGAATTTTAGTCTACTACAAACGAAAACAAGTTACTACAAACGATTTTTACTCTACTACAAATAAAAACAAGTTACTACAAACGATTTTTACTCTACTACAAACGAAAACAAGTTACTACAAACGATTTTTGTTCCACTACAAACAAAAACAAGTTACTACAAACGATTTTTCCTCTACTACAAACGAAAACAAGTTACTACAAACGATTTTTACTCTACTACAAACGAAAACAAGTTACTACAAACGATTTTTACTCTACTACAAACGAAAACAAGTTACTACAAACGATTTTTGTTCCACTACAAACAAAAATAAGTTACTACAAACGATTTTTAGTCTACTACAAACGAAAACAAGTTACTACAAACGATTTTTACTCTACTACAAACGAAAACAAGTTACTGCAAACGATTTTTGTTCTACTACAAACGAAAACAAGTTACTACAAACGAATTTTAGTCTACTACAAACGAAAACAAGTTACTACAAACGATTTTTACTCTACTACAAATAAAAACAAGTTACTACAAACGATTTTTACTCTACTACAAACGAAAACAAGTTACTACAAACGATTTTTGTTCCACTACAAACAAAAACAAGTTACTACAAACGATTTTTCCTCTACTACAAACGAAATCAAGTTACTACAAACGATTTTTACTCTACTACAAACGAAAACAAGTTACTACAAACGATTTTTACTCTACTACAAACGAAAACAAGTTACTACAAACGATTTTTACTCTACTACAAACGAAAACAAGTTACTACAAACGATTTTTGTTCCACTACAAACAAAAACAAGTTACTACAAACGATTTTTCCTCTACTACAAACGAAAACAAGTTACTACAAACGATTTTTGCTCTACTACAAACGAACCAAATCATCTTTGATTTGCGTAGGCGTATTGCCTTTCAAAAACAAAAATTCAATGGCAGCTCGATACTCAATTTTTTCCATTGTACCAAAAACACTCACATCGACTCGCTCAAATGAGTGTCAACTAACAACTACGCGCGCAAAATGGCTGAAATTCTGATGGGTAACTGTCAAAAGATGTACAACTATATTTCACTAGCTTTTATTGACGAGTGCTGCTATCTTCCCATTGAGGTCAGAAACTTTTCAGACCACCCACGTACATACCAATGACATAAATCAAAGTATAAAATTATAATAATTACAAACATAGACTGATAATAGAAATTTTAATTATGTTATTATATTATTACTAGCACTTTCCCCGCGACTTCGTCCGCGTGACCCACAGGAACTGTGCATTTTTTCCGTATAGAAAGTAGATTATAGCACTCAGGAATAATGCAGCTTCCTATTAGTGAAAGAATTTTCAGAATCGGATCAACAGTACTTTCATACAAACTTTCATCCCCCTTTGCACCCATTTTGGGGGCGAATTTTCAAAAACCCTGAAACACGTATTTCTTTGTTTTAAAAGAAAAGCCTTTTTTTTTTTTTTTTGGGGATGGGAAATCATCAAATGACCCCTCCCGCTCTGGGCGGAGCGGAAGGGAGTGTCAGACTCTTACTGACTAAAACCCACCCATGTTCCTTCGTTAGCCCTTTAGTCCAGGTCAGCGGTATCCCTTCCGGACAATCCCGCTTTCCCGGCAGGCTTGGGCCCTAGAGGGCCCCCTCTCTGATGCTGACATCTCTTTGAGGCGCGCGTGGAACACGTACGCGCCGTTCGGCACGGGCCTGGTCCTGATCGGACGGTGAGCTACCCATTACTCACCGCCCGCAGGCCCGCGCCTACGGTGGCCGGGAGTCGTCACGCGGCTCCCGACGCCCGGAGCGTCTACCGCGGCGGCTTGGACGGGAGAATCTCTCCCTCTCCCGTCCCGCCGCCTCCTTCACTAGCATGACTGCTTCGCAGAAGGAGGCGACTGCCTCCCACTCCCCCTCGCCCCGGACCATGGCTTGAACCAGGGCCGGGCGCGAGAGGTCGCCGCCGCTGCCGATCGCCTCTACGAGGACACGGCGGTGCTCCGCCCATGCAGGGCAGGCCCCCACCGTGTGCTCCACCGTGTCCTCAGGGCGATCAACGCAGTGATGACACCCGGGCGTTTCCTCCCGCCCGATGATGTGCAGGTACCTCCCGAAACTTCCGTGTCCGGTGAGGACCTGCGTCAGGCGGTAGGTGAGGACGCCGTGACGTCTCCCTAGCCACTCCTCAAAGAGGGGTCTTACTCAAAGAGGGGTCTTAAAAAGAAAAGCCTAAATATCAAATTCCATTACTCTAACTTCAAAACTAACGGTACTTCCATACAAACTTTCATCCCCCGTTGCACCCCTTTTGGGGGCAAATTTTCAAAAACCCTGAAACATGTGTTAAAGTATTTAAAAAGAGAAGCCTAAATACCAATTTTCATTGATTTTACTTTAAAGATGACGGACTTGCATACAAACTTTCATCCCCTATTTCCCTCCCTTAGGGGTAGAATTTCCGAAAACCCTTTCTTAACGGATGTCTACGTTATAAAAGAAACCCACTGTCAAAATTTCAAATCTCTTTGTTCAGCGGTTTGGGCTCTGCGATGATGAATCAGTCAGTCAGTCAGGACAAGCAATTTTATATATATATTATGTTACCGGCCAAACCCGATTTCAGGCCAAACTAGATCGTCCTAGGCCAAACTAGTTTAGTCTAAAGTTTGTAGGATAAACTAGTTTGTCCTAGGATAAACTAGTTTATCCTGACACGCGTAGGATGGAAAAGGGGTGCAAAGGGGGATGAAAGTTTGTATGGAAGTACCGTTAGTTTTGAAGTTAGAGTAATGGAATTTGATATTTAGGCTTTTCTTTTAAAACAAAGAAATACGTGTTTCCGGGTTTTTGAAAATTCGCCCCCAAAAGGGGTTCAAAGGGGGATGAAAGTTTGTACGGAAGTAACGTTAGTTTTGAAGTTAGAGTAATGAAAATTGGTATTTAGGCTTTTCTTTTCAAACAAAGGAATACGTGTTTCAGGGTTTTTGAAAATTCGCCCCCAAAATGGGTGCAAAGGGGGATGAAAGTTTGTATGAAAGTACCGTTGATCCGATTCTGAAAATTCTTTCACTAATAGGAAGCTGCATTATTCCTGAGTGCTATAATCTACTTTCAATACGGAAAAAATGCACAGTTCCTGTGGGTCACGCGGACGAAGTCGCGGGGAAAGTGCTAGTAATAATATAATAACATAATTAAAATTTCTATTATCAGTCTATGTTTGTAATTATTATAATTTTATACTTTGATTTATGTCATTGGTATGTACGTGGGTGGTCTGAAAAGTTTCTGACCTCAATGGGAAGATAGCAGTACTCGTCAATAAAAGCTAGTGAAATATAGTTGTACATCTTTTGACAGTTACCCATCAAAATTTCAGCCATTTTGCGCGCGTAGTTGTTAGTTGACACTCATTTGAGCGAGTCGATGTAAGTGTTTTTGGTACAATGGAAAAAATTGAGTATCGAGCTGTCATTGAATTTTTGTTTTTGAAAGGCAATACGCCTACGCAAATCAAAGATGATTTGGTTCGTTTGTAGTAGAGCAAAACTCGTTTGTAGTAACTTGTTTTTGTTTGCAGTAGATCAAAAATCGTTTGTAGTAACTTGTTTTCGTTTGTAGTAGAACAATAATCGTTTGTAGTAACTTTTTTTCGTTTGTAGTAGAGTAAAAATCGTTTGTAGTAACTTGTTTTTGTTTGTAGTGGAACAAAAATCGTTTGTAGTAACTTGTTTTCGTTTGTAGTAGAGTAAAAATCGTTTGTAGTAACTTGTTTTTGTTTGTAGTAGAGTAAAAATCGTTTGTAGTAACTTGTTTTCGTTTGTAGTAGAGTAAAAATCGTTTGAAGTAACTTGTTTTCGTTTGTAGTAGAACAATAATCGTTTGTAGTAACTTGTTTTTATTTGTAGTAGAGTAAAAATCGTTTGTAGTAACTTGTTTTCGTTTGTAGTAGAACAAAAATCGTTTCTAGTAACTTGTTTTCGTTTGTAGTAGAGGAAAAATCGTTTGTAGTAACTTGTTTTTGTTTGTAGTGGAACAAAAATCGTTTGTAGTAACATGTCTTCGTTTGTAGTAGAGTAAAAATCGTTTGTAGTAACTGGTTTTCGTTTGTAGTAGAGTAAAAATCGTTTGTAGTAACTTGTTTTCGTTTGTAGTAGAACAATAATCGTTTGTAGTAACTTGTTTTCGTTTGTAGTAGAGTAAAAATCGTTTGTAGTAACTTGTTTTCGTTTGTAGTAGAGTAAAAATCGTTTGTAGTAACTTGTTTTCGTTTGTAGTAGAGTAAAAATCGTTTGTAGTAACTTGTTTTCGTTTGTAGTAGAGTAAAAATCGTTTGTAGTAACTTGTTTTCGTTTGTAGTAGAACAATAATCGTTTGTAGTAACTTGTTTTCGTTTTTAGTAGAGTAAAAATCGTTTGTAGTAACTTGTTTTTGTTTGTAGTGGAACAAAAATCGTTTGTAGTAACTTGTTTTCGTTTGTAGTAGAGTAAAAATCGTTTGTAGTAACTTGTTTTCGTTTGTAGTAGAGTAAAAATCGTTTGTAGTAACTTGTTTTCGTTTGTAGTAGAAGAAAAATCGTTTGTAGTAACTTGTTTTCGTTTGTAGTAGAGTAAAAATCGTTTGTAGTAACTTGTTTTCGTTTGTAGTAGAGGAAAAATCGTTTGTAGTAACTTGTTTTTGTTTGTAGTGGAACAAAAATCGTTTGTAGTAACATGTCTTCGTTTGTAGTAGAGTAAAAATCGTTTGTAGTAACTGGTTTTCGTTTGTAGTAGAGTAAAAATCGTTTGTAGTAACTTGTTTTCGTTTGTAGTAGAGTAAAAATCGTTTGTAGTAACTTGTTTTTGTTTGTAGTAGAGTAAAAATCGTTTGTAGTAACTTGTTTTCGTTTGTAGTAGAGTAAAAATCGTTTGTAGTAACTTGTTTTCGTTTGAAGTAGAGTAAAAATCGTTTGTAGTAACTTGTTTTCGTTTGTAGTAGAGTAAAAATCGTTTGTAGTAACTTGTTTTCGTTTGTAGTAGAATAAAAATCGTTTGTAGTAACTTGTTTTCGTTTGTAGTAGAATAAAAATCGTTTGTAGTAACTTGTTTTCGTTTGTAGTAGAGTAAAAATCGTTTGTAGTAACTTGTTTTCGTTTGTAGTAGAGTAAAAATCATTTGTAGTAACTTGTTTTCGTTTGTAGTAGAGTAAAAATCGTTTGTAGTAACTTGTTTTTGTTTGTAGTAGAGTAAAAATCGTTTGTAGTAACTTGTTTTCGTTTGTAGTAGAGTAAAAATCGTTTGTAGTAACTTGTTTTCGTTTGTAGTAGAGTAAAAATCGTTTGTAGTAACTTGTTTTCGTTTGTAGTAGAGTAAAAATCGTTTGTAGTAACTTGTTTTCGTTTGTAGTAGAACAATAATCGTTTGTAGTAACTTGTTTTCGTTTGTAGTAGAACAAAAATCGTTTGTAGTAACTTGTTTTCGTTTGTAGTAGAAGAAAAATCGTTTGTAGTAACTTGTTTTCGTTTGTAGTAGAGTAAAAATCGTTTGTAGTAACTTGTTTTCGTTTGTAGTAGAGTAAAAATCGTTTGTAGTAACTTGTTTTCGTTTGTAGTAGAATAAAAATCGTTTGTAGTAACTTGTTTTCGTTTGTAGTAGAACAAAAATCGTTTGTAGTAACTTGTTTTCGTTTGTAGTAGAAGAAAAATCGTTTGTAGTAACTTGTTTTCGTTTGTAGTAGAGTAACAATCGTTTGTAGTAACTTGTTTTAGTTTTTAGTAGAGGAAAAATCGTTTGTAGTAACTTGTTTTTGTTTGTAGTGGAACAAAAATCGTTTGTAGTAACATGTCTTCGTTTGTAGTAGAGTAAAAATCGTTTGTAGTAACTGGTTTTCGTTTGTAGTAGAGTAAAAATCGTTTGTAGTAACTTGTTTTCGTTTGTAGTAGAACAAAAATCGTTTGTAGTAACTTGTTTTCGTTTGTAGTAGAGTAAAAATCGTTTGTAGTAACTTGTTTTCGTTTGTAGTAGTACAAAAATCGTTTGTAGTAACATGTCTTCGTTTGTAGTAGAGTAAAAATCGTTTGTAGTAACTGGTTTTCGTTTGTAGTAGAGTAAAAATCGTTTGTAGTAACTTGTTTTCGTTTGTAGTAGAACAATAATCGTTTGTAGTAACTGTTTTTCGTTTGTAGTAGAGTAAAAATCGTTTGTAGTAACTTGTTTTCGTTTGTAGTAGTACAAAAATCGTTTGTAGTAACTTGTTTTCGTTTGTAGTAGAGTAAAAATCGTTTGTAGTAACTTGTTTTCGTTTGTAGTAGAGTAAAAATCGTTTGTAGTAACTTGTTTTCGTTTGTAGTAGAGTAAAAATCGTTTGTAGTAACTTGTTTTCGTTTGTAGTAGAATAAAAATCGTTTGTAGTAACTTGTTTTCGTTTGTAGTAGAACAAAAATCGTTTGTAGTAACTTGTTTTCGTTTGTAGTAGAAGAAAAATCGTTTGTAGTAACTTGTTTTCGTTTGTAGTAGAGTAAAAATCGTTTGTAGTAACTTGTTTTCGTTTGTAGTAGAGGAAAAATCGTTTGTAGTAACTTGTTTTTGTTTGTAGTGGAACAAAAATCGTTTGTAGTAACATGTCTTCGTTTGTAGTAGACTAAAATTCGTTTGTAGTAACTGGTTTTCGTTTGTAGTAAAGTAAAAATCGTTTGTAGTAACTTGTTTTCGTTTGTAGTAGAGTAAAAATCGTTTGTAGTAACTTGTTTTCGTTTGTAGTAGTACAAAAATCGTTTGTAGTAACTTGTTTTCGTTTGTAGTAGAGTAAAAATCGTTTGTAGTAACTTGTTTTCGTTTGTAGTAGAGTAAAAATCGTTTGTAGTAACTTGTTTTCGTTTGTAGTAGAACAATAATCGTTTGTAGTAACTTGTTTTCGTTTGTAGTAGAGTAAAAATCGTTTGTAGTAACTTGTTTTCGTTTGTAGTAGAGTAAAAATCGTTTGTAGTAACTTGTTTTCGTTTGTAGTAGAGGAAAAATCGTTTGTAGTAACTTGTTTTTGTTTGTAGTGGAACAAAAATCGTTTGTAGTAACTTGTTTTGTTTGTAGTAGAGTAAAAATCGTTTGTAGTAACTTGTTTTCGTTTGTAGTAGACTAAAATTCGTTTGTAGTAACTTGTTTTCGTTTGTAGTAGAGTAAAAATCGTTTGTAGTAACTTGTATTTGTTTGTAGTAGAACAAAAATCGTTTGTAGTAACTTGTTTTTGTTTGTAGTAGAGTAAAAATCGTTTGTAGTAACTTGTTTTCGTTTGTAGTAGACTAAAATTCGTTTGTAGTAACTTGTTTTCGTTTGTAGTAGAGTAAAAATCGTTTGTAGTAACTTGTATTTGTTTGTAGTAGAACAAAAATCGTTTGTAGTAACTTGTTTTTGTTTGTAGTAGACTAAAATTCGTTTGTAGTAACTTGTTTTCGTTTGTAGTAGACTAAAATTCGTTTGTAGTAACTTGTTTTCGTTTGTAGTAGAGGAAAAATCGTTTGTAGTAACTTGTTTTTGTTTGTAGTAGAACAAAAATCGTTTGTAGTAACTTGTTTTTGTATGTCGTAGAGTAAAAATCGTTTGTAGTAACTTGTTTTCGTTTGTAGTAGACTAAAATTCGTTTGTAGTAACTTGTTTTCGTTTGTAGTAGAGTAAAAATCGTTTGTAGTAACTTGTTTTCGTTTGTAGTAGAGTAAAAATCGTTTGTAGTAACTTGTTTTCGTTTGTAGTAGAGAAAAATCGTTTGTAGTAACTTGTTTTTGTTTGTAGTGGAACAAAAATCGTTTGTAGTAACTTGTTTTCGTTTGTAGTAGAGTAAAAATCGTTTGTAGTAACTTGTTTTCGTTTGTTGTAGAGTAAAAATCGTTTGTAGTAACTTGTTTTCGTTTGTAGTAGAGTAAAAATCGTTTGTAGTAACTTGTTTTCGTTTGTAGTAGAGGAAAAATCGTTTGTAGTAACTTGTTTTTGTTTGTATTGGAACAAAAATCGTTTGTAGTAACTTGTTTTTGTTTGTAGTGGAACAAAAATCGTTTGTAGTAACTTGTTTTCGTTTGTAGTAGACTAAAATTCGTTTGTAGTAACTTGTTTTCGTTTGTAGTAGAGTAAAAATCGTTTGTAGTAACTTGTATTTGTTTGTAGTAGAACAAAAATCGTTTGTAGTAACTTGTTTTTGTTTGTAGTAGAGTAAAAATCGTTTGTAGTAACTTGTTTTCGTTTGTAGTAGACTAAAATTCGTTTGTAGTAACTTGTTTTCGTTTGTAGTAGAGTAAAAATCGTTTGTAGTAACTTGTTTTCGTTTGTAGTAGAGTAAAAATCGTTTGTAGTAACTTGTTTTCGTTTGTAGTAGAGTAAAAATCGTTTGTAGTAACTTGTTTTCGTTTGTAGTAGAGTAAAAATCGTTTGTAGTAACTTGTTTTCGTTTGTAGTAGAGGAAAAATCGTTTGTAGTAACTTGTTTTTGTTTGTAGTGGAACAAAAATCGTTTGTAGTAACTTGTTTTCGTTTGTAGTAGAGTAAAAATCGTTTGTAGTAACTTGTTTTTATTTGTAGTAGAATAAAAATCGTTTGTAGTAACTTGTTTTCGTTTGTAGTAGAGTAAAAATCGTTTGTAGTAACTTGTTTTCGTTTGTAGTAGAGGAAAAATCGTTTGTAGTAACTTGTTTTTGTTTGTAGTAGAGCAAAAATCGTTTGTCGTAACTTGTTTTCGTTTGTAGTAGAGTAAAAATCGTTTGTAGTAACTTGTTTTCGTTTGTAGTAGAGTAAAAATCGTTTGTAGTAACTTGTTTTCGTTTGTAGTAGAGGAAAAATCGTTTGTAGTAACTTGTTTTTGTTTGTAGTGGAACAAAAATCGTTTGTAGTAACTTGTTTTCGTTTGTAGTAGACTAAAATTCGTTTGTAGTAACTTGTTTTCGTTTGTAGTTGAGTAAAAATCGGTTGTAGTTACTTGTTTTCGTTTGTAGTAGAGTAAAAATCGTTTGTAGTAACTTGTTTTCGTTTGTAGTAGAGTAAAAATCGTTTGTAATAACTTGTTTTCGTTTGTAGTAGAGTAAAAATCGTTTGTAGTAACTTGTTTTCGTTTGTAGTAGAGTAAAAATCGTTTGTAGTAACTTGTTTTCGTTTGTAGTAGAGTAAAAATCGTTTGTAGTAACTTGTTTTCGTTTGTAGTAGAGGAAAAATCGTTTGTAGTAACTTGTTTTTGTTTGTAGTGGAACAAAAATCGTTTGTAGTAACTTGTTTTCGTTTGTAGTAGAGTAAAAATCGTTTGTAGTAACTTGTTTTCGTTTGTAGTAGAGTAAAAATCGTTTGTAGTAACTTGTTTTCGTTTGTAGTAGAGGAAAAATCGTTTGTAGTAACTTGTTTTTGTTTGTAGTGGAACAAAAATCGTTTGTAGTAACTTGTTTTCGTTTGTAGTAGAGTAAACATCGTTTGTAGTAACTTGTTTTCGTTTGTAGTAGAGTAAAAATCGTTTGTAGTAACTTGTTTTCGTTTGTAGTAGAGTAAAAATCGTTTGTAGTAACTTGTTTTCGTTTGTAGTAGAGTAAAAATCGTTTGTAGTAACTTGTTTTCGTTTGTAGTAGAGTAAAAATCGTTTGTAGTAACTTGTTTTCTTTTGTAGTTTAGTAAAAATCGTTTGTAGTAACTTGTTTTCTTTTGTAGTTTAGTAAAATTTGTTTGTAGTAACTTGTTTTCGTCTGTAGAAGAATAAAAATCGTTTGTAGTAGCTTGTTTTCGTTTGTAGTAAGCGCTGCTAATTGAATTCTTCAGAAAAACCCAAAAAAATATGAGTTTTTCTAAACTCGGGGATAATATTTTATTTTATTTTTCATTTTTTTTTGGCATTACTACAAACGAAAATAGCTTCACTACAATCTATTCCTTACCGAAATCTTCAGATTAACCCAAAAAAAACAGGGTTTTTGTAAACTCGGGGATGACATTTTCTTTTATTTTTCATTTTTTTTTGGCTTTACTACAAACGAAAATAGCTTCACTACAATCCACTACTAACCGAAATCTTTTAAAAAACCCATAAAAAAACGAAATTTTCCAAAGTGGGGGGCTGACATTTTTTGTTATTTTTTTTTATTTTTTTGGCTTTACTACAAACAAAAATAGCTTCACTACAATCCACTACAAACCGAAGTCTTCCGAAAGCCTAAAAAAAAAATGAATTTTTCCAAAGTCGGGTGCCAAGTTCACACAGCTCCATCAGAGCCATTTATAATCTCCGTAGCCGTGAATCTCTAAGGGAATTGTTTAAAGAAATTAACATAATGACGGTACCTTGTCAGTACATTTATGAAAATATTATGTACGTTAGGAAAAATCAACATCTTTTTACTAAGAGATGTGATAGGCATAATTATAACACTAGAGATAGGACAAATTGGTTCAAACACGGTTCAGATTGGCAAAGGTACACACTTCCTTTATGGGGTACTGTACAAAATGCTACAATAAAATACCTCTAGATATTCTTCAACTAAATGAGAAGAAATTTAAAACCTGTATAAAACGCACACTATGTAAGCAAGCATATTACAAATTAGAAGACTATATAAACGACAAAAATGCTTGGAAAAATGCTGGTCCTGCTCCACAACCACTAAGCTCATAAATTACGAACTGATAGTTATTTATTATAGCTTTGTTTATCAGTTCCCGTTGACGCTCAAATATAATTTTGTGATGTTATTAATTTCATAGCCATTTGCATTTTTATGAATTCAGTATTCTAATCCTTGGTTTATATAACTTCATAGCATTATTTCAATATTGTACATGTGAGCACAGTGTAGCCATTTAGGTACTACTTAAGATTTTAATCGTTTGCTGCCTGGCAGTTGAGAGTATGTCATGCTCACTAAAAATGTCTTGCTGATGGTGGCGCATGCGTTGGGTCATTCGGTTCCCTTCAAAATGGTTGAGCTAAATGGCGCTGATTCATGCGTCATGTTCGTGAACGGGCGCCGTCTGTTGGGACTGGTCATCTCTGGACTGCTATGGCTAATATTTGGAGCTGTTTTTACTATTATTCTAGACTCATACATTGTTCTCTCATATTTGTGTTATTTCCGACAAAAACAATGTAACCATGATTATTTGTAATGATTTGATTTAAAAGAGTAACCATGGAGTTTCTTGCCCGTTCTTCTCCATAGGAATCTACGCTTTGGAACGGGCATCTAGCTTCATCATTATTACTAACTGACAGACTCCTTGACAATTCAAAAGTACCTGTAATTGGTCTAATTGAAATAAATGCTTTGACTTTGACTTTGACAAAAAAGTAAAAGCAAAAATAATAATTTATCACAAAATGGAAAACATAGACGCTATTAAAGTTTTTGGAGGGAGTATCGCTCCGTCTTTATCGCGCAAGCGGACGTAGGTGATGTTACGTCACTAGTAGGTAGTACCGTCCGTGTCTAGCAAATCATTTTAAAACGCTTATAACTTTGCCAATTTTGTAGATGTTTCATCGGTTTTTTTGGTGTTAATTGTCTTTTTTCAAATAGTTTACAGGTTCACAATAAAAAAAAAGTAGTTAACATCCCTATTCCAACAAAAAATATTTTTTAACAAGGCATGAATGCTGCGATGCGGTATTTTTTTCTGATGGCCCGGTACCGGGTCGCGATCCACCTAATGGGAAACGCTGGGTTAGGCAGGTGATATCACCATCTGCCTAACCCAGCGTCTTAGAATAGAATATACAGGGTGGCAGGTTAGACAGTGGAAATATTTTAAGGGGTCATTGTACTCATCATTATGAACAACTTTTACTATGGGACCAACCCTGAAATCGCGAAAAAAAAATCAGCTGTTCCATACATTTATGTTGACAAAACTCAATAAAATGTATGGAACAGCTGATTTTTTTTCGAGATTTCAGGGTTGTTCCCATAGTAAAAGTTGTTTATAATGATGAGTACAATGATTCCTTAAAATATTTCCACTGTTTAACCTGCCACCCTGTATACTTTACTAGTTGACCCGCCCGGGCTTCGCACGGGTAAAGTACACTTACGTTTAGTACACTTACCCTACACCTACCCTGCACCTACCCTACACCTACCCTACACCTACTCTAAACCTACCTTAAACCTACCCTACACCTACCCTACCCTACACCTACCCTAAACCTACCCTAAACCTACCCTACACCTACCCTACACCCCAAAACTCAAAAATAAGTTTCAAGCTTCTAGCTTTAAAAATGACGTAATTTCCATAAAAACTTTCATCCCTTATTTCAACCCTTTACAGCCCTTTTTTCGCATTAAAAAGTAGCATATGTCCTTTCTCAGACTCTAGACTATCTCTGTACCAAATTTCATTTGAATCGGTTCAGTAGTTTAGGCGTGATTTAGTAGTTTAGACACACAGACAGACAGAGTTACTTTCACATTTATTAGTAAGGAAGTAAGGATTGTACACCATAATTGTAACACAGCTCTTAATAAGATATTGTTAATTCTAAGGGTACAATGGCGGTCTTACCTGCCCCCTCTTTTACTTTGGATTCCTTATGTCTTGAAGACTCTTTGTGCTTAGATCCCTCTTTCTGCTTAGACTCTTCCGTATCGCTCTCAATGTCGTTCATTTCCGGATCCGCTTCGGGATATATTTCTGCATCGGTCGTGTCTATGACTGGTTGACAATCAGTGAAGGCCCACGCAGTCTGAAAAGAAAGAAATCTATATTTGGAAAAGCATATTTTCACAAAAAGGAAACAATTAGGACCACAACTACGTAAACTATATTGGTTAACAGGTCACCGGTCACAACTGTCGCTAAGTAGCTTCTACTCAACAAAACGATCCTTAAGCCGATTTGGACTTACGGAATTCAACTCTGGGGGACAGCCTCCCATTCCAACATCGAAATCATGCAAAGATCTAAAACAAAATCCTGAGGATGATAGCCGGTGCGGCGGTGCCCCCTGGTTCGTCACAAATGAACAACTTCATCATGACCTGCATATGACCACAGTCAAACAGGAAATATCTTCCATACAAACAAGTACAAGGAAAGAATTAAATGCCACCCGAACAGCTTGGCCAATGTCTTGATGGAAGACAACACCACAATTCGCAGATTGAAACGGAAGATGCCCCAAGACACACTTAAACTGCAACAGTGAAGTAAAGTAGGATGCGACCACAGATAATAATAATACTATACGCACAGATGCCTCATCTCATCTGCCTAGCCTTTTCCCAAATTATATTGGGGTCGGCATCCAGTCTAACTAGTTTTGGCTGAATATCAATATTTTACGTGGAACGACTGCCATCTGACCTCCACAACCCAATTAATGGGTAATACCGGTATTCGAATGTTAGACCAGCTGTCAGACTTTTAGGGCTTCTGACTACCCATAACGATTGTCAAAGATATTCCTATGACAACCGGGACCGACTGCTTAACGTGCTCTCCGAGGCACGGAGGGGTCTCGATGTGTAAAGAACGGTCACCCATCCAAGGACTGACCGCGGCAAGCGCAGCTTAACCTCGCAGATCGATCGATCAGCGCGGCCGTCATTTAGCCACGAGCCCCTCAGATGTACAGATGCCTCATCTCATACAAAGAAATGGGACCGATTTAGCGCGGGCTATCTTCGGGCTATACATTTTTCCGTGCTTAAAATTTGAACAAATATTTTTCATGATGTATTTTTTCATGTTCTCAATTTTACACAAACTTCAATAACAAATCGATTCATATAACGCCATCTATTATGAGTTATTTCAACAAATATTCCTTTGTTCCTGATGTGACCCCGTGGATGCGACATAGGTCACATACCGAGCACGCCAATGATAAACCCAACCAACCCACTGATAAATGACCCTGTGGCGACAGATCGCAGTGTAATGAGAGACAAAAAAAAAATATATATATATATATTTGGACCTACTTAAAGCCGATTTACATTTATTTTTTTCATTTTTTCATTTGCAATAAAGTTGGCTAGCATTCTTTATAACCGTTCCAAATTTCAAGTCGATAGCATTAGTAGTTGCTGAAATAAGCAGGTGTGACAGACAGACGAAGTCGCACCATAAGGGTTCCTTTTTTACCATTTTGGTACGGAACCCTAAAAAGGATTCAATCAACACCTACAATTATAAATTATAGATTTCAGATTAAACTAGTAGATTGATTGTTACCTCTATCTGATGAGCCCTTAAAATTACTTATAATCGTTTATTGGTTAGTTGAACATAAAAATTACATTTTAAATTACTTATTATTATTAAAATTTATATTATTATGTAAAACATTAAGGGCCGTACCACAAAAAAGATAAACACGTGTGTTACGGTGAGGCGTTTAGAGACACCTCGTGTAACCCGTAGTTGCGCTGGCGGGAAGTTTTTGAATAAAACCACCAATTGCTCTTCTAGTCGTTCGGTTCTTTTATTTGTTCCTTTTCTTCAGATGACTTATTTATGACGACTGACTACTGAACTTAACTAAACTGCGGCTTTTTAGTTTTATTTGAAGGGCCTCTCGCAGTTGGCTTCTAACAGCCGTCACTGCTTAACCGGTCATCTGGTGAGGACTTACAAATGCCTCCAGCCAGGCTTAAAACTAAATAAAAACTACAAACTAAGCGACCACACGCTAAGGGCACCCCCTACTGGGGTACGGACCTCGGCTTAGGGCGTCGCTGGGGGGAGGACAACTAGAGGGAGGGGCTACTAGCTGGAACGGATTAATATGATTTAGGGACATATTTAAATCTACAGGCTCAGCGCGGGCTGGCTCGAGCAAGGGTCGGTTAGGGGACTGAGTCATACGCGGCGGCGGACTCGGGTCATGATGGGGACGTCGCGACGGGCCTCGTCGGCGAGGTCGGAATGGCGCCGGTCTGTGTTTGTACCTACGCAGAGTACTGGTCTCCCTGCTGCTCTCTTGCAGTAAGGTGATAGCATCATCGGGAGTATTTAAAGCATGCCTCGGGCGGCGAATTTTGCTAATCTGAGAGGGGGTGTATCGGGCGGCCGATACCACCAGAGGATTCGGGTGGTTCGGGGCAGAGTCAAAGAAGCGCTTGGAGGCGCGTTTCAAGCACTGCTGGATGGTGGGCAGTTTTAGATCTAAGTGCAGGCGATCATTACGAACGTACCAGGGAGCTCCCGTGGCCTTTCGCATGAACCTGTTTTGAATGATTTGCATCCTATGGATTCGAGATGCCTTGACGTGTGCGAACACAGCGCCAGCATAGGTCATGATGGGGCGTATGCAAGTCACGTAAGTGCGCACTTTGTACTTAAGTGCCAACTTGCTACGTGCATTTAGGATGGAGTGGAGGCGACCGAGAGCGAAGGCGGCGCGAGAGCGGACCGTCCTTATGTGCTCGATAAAGTTCAATCTCCTATCGAGGATGATGCCCAGGTATTTGGCTTGCTTATCCCAAGGGATCGGCTTGCCGAACATGGTGATCGGGGAGGGGTTATCAGGAGGAGTGCGCGGTTTGGAAAACAAAACCGCCTGGCTCTTATCGGGGTTTACTTCGATTCTCCATTTCCGAAACCAATCGCCTAGGGCGTTGACCGCGGTCTGTAGATTTCGGGCTATGCTATCGGGGCTGATGCCTGAGTAATAGATGGCCGTGTCGTCAGCAAATAGAGCCAGCTGGGCCTTTCCCTTTTTGGGAATGTCGCTTGTGTACAGCGTGAACAGGAGGGGGGACAGCACGGAGCCTTGAGGGACTCCGGCTTTTATGGGATGAGGGGAGGAGAGAGCGCCTCCCTCGATGCGATAGCGGAAGGTGCGATTCGACAAAAAGTCTCGGATGATGTGCACGAGACGATCTGGCACTACGAGTTCGTACAGCTTGTACAATAATCCGTTGTGCCAGACTTTGTCGAAGGCTTTTGCCACATCGAAAAATACTATGCCTGTCATCGTTCCATATGTGAAGCCGTGGCTTACACGTTCAACAATACGGTGGACTTGATGAATACAAGAGTGACTGGGTCGAAACCCAAACTGCTCGTCAGGAAGGAGACTCTTGGATTCTACGTAATCCTTGAGTCTTTTGTAAATTAGCCTCTCGTAGATCTTCCCGAAAACCTTGAGGAGGCTAATGGGGCGATAGCTAGAGGGTTCGGATTTGGGCTTACCGGGTTTATGGATGCCTATAACTATAGCGTCTTTCCACGCTTGTGGGAATATATTATTGCTTAATGCACCATTGAAGATGGCGGTCATTAGCAGTATGAGGTGGGCGGGGAATAATTTAATCACTTTGTTGGTGATGCCGTCGGAGCCAGGAGCTTTTTTGGGGTTAAGCCCCTTAATGAGATCTTGCACTTCATCAGGGGTGATGGGGGGCAGGGGATTATCGGGGTCGTCTACGGGAGGGAGCGTAGCTCTACGTTCGACTTCAGCGTCTACCCGGGAAAGGTGGGCTTGGTCTACTGGTAGCGTACTAGGCGTGCATTGGGCTTCAAGACTGTCGGCTAGGCATTCAGCTTTGTCTTCGTCGTCGAAGGCGATCGACTTGTCGGGACGTACTAGGGGGGGCATGGAAGTCACCTGTTCGGATTTTAACTTCCTCTGCAAGTGCCAAAAAGCCTGATGGGTCGGTTCGAGTTCGCTCAACATCTTGTCCCAGCGGGCTCCCCGCACTTCTGCTATGCGTTTCTTTACAGATCTCTGTAAATAGCGCATATGAGCACGGTTCGCTTCACAGGGAAAAGCGTCATACGCACGGATGGCCGCGTTCTTCTCGGTCAGCAAAGCACGCACATCATCGGGCAGCCTCCAGCGATGGTCGTCCATCGCTGGAACCTGCCTCGAAGAGTCGTCCAAGATGGACTGCACGTGACTGCCGATCGAGAAGGCCGCCGCCTGCGTTTCGTCGACTGTGTTAATAGCGTCGGGGATAGAGTCCAAGTGTACGGACCGGGTGGATTTTAAGCCTTCGCTCAATTTCCCCCAGTCCGTAACGGTCTTGGTAAGATCGGGATCTCTAGGACCCGTGAGAGGGCCTAGAACCATTACAACTGGTCTATGGTCCGAATCGAGCTCTTGTAGCGTCTCAATAGAGCGCAAACCGAGGTTCACGTTCTTAAGAAGCGCTATGTCGAGGACGTCAGGACGGTGGTCTGGGTTGGGAGGGAAATGAGTGGGATTCATCGGAGCGATGATGTCAAAGTGGAGTTGGCCACACATAAGGTGTAAGAGCTTGCCTCTCGTGTTATTCGAGTGGCTGTTCCAGGCGATATGTTTGGCGTTAAAGTCGCCCGCTATGATAACGGAGCTACTCAAGCCAAGAAGTGTTTCAAGATCTTTTTTAAGATCGTTGTTATCGGAGGAAGAGGGAGGGAGGTAGGCCGATACTAAAGTGATCGGTTGATGTCCTGTCATGCCTAGTCGACAGATTGAGACCTCTAACTGCAAAAGAGGTGGGGGATCCATAGGTATGCAGTACAGTGACCTTTTGTGGTAGATGAGAGTTCCACCCTTGTGGCAGCGAATCCTGTCATTGCGTACAACTTGGTAGTTGGCAATTGACGGGTTACGCGTGCTGGGCTTTAGGAAGGTCTCCTGTACGAGGAATATATCAATTTGATGGTCGCGGAGGAAGGTGGCGATCTCATCGCGTTGATTTCTAATGCCGTTGGCATTAAAGAAGCCTAAATTAAGGGATCGGGGTTTGACTCTGCACCTTTCTTTTGTACTATCCATACTAAGGGTTAAATCTGAGGTTTTGCAGGGCGGCTATGACGTCCTGGTAGCTTTCCCATATTTGCGAGAGTGCAAATGGGTTGCTTTCGTTGGCGCGTATGGCTTGCGACATTTCACATGCCCTGGGGCTCATGTACACCGACGTCAGCTTTATAATGGGACTAGCAACCGACATGACGTCTGAGACGTTGCAAGCGGGGCGGGCTGTGGGGGCGGGGTACGCGGCGGCGGCTGGCACGGCTGCGGGGGCAAGCGCGGGTTTGGGAGCGGACGCGGGTTTGGGAGCGGACGCGGGTTTGGGAGCGGGCGCGGGTTTGGGAGCGGGCGCAGTTTTGGGAGCGGACGCGGGTTTGGGGGCGGACGCGGGTTCGGTGGTGACAGGCGCTACTTGAGCGGTCGCAGGGGGTGACGCGGCGATGGGGGGGACTATCGGCGCGGGGATAGGGGTTGAAGTTGGGGGAACCACCTGCAAAGCCGGGAAGGCTTTCTGGTGATTGAGCTGGTTCCACGGAGAGGGTCTCTGTGGACTGAGCCTAGCGGGTAACTGCGCCGAGGGAATCGGGACAGTGGGGCTCTCCCTCTTTTGGCGGGCGTTATTACGCTTGGCCGATTTGCGGGAGGATTTGGGGGCTTTGGGGCAACCACGGTAGTTAGCCGGGTGACCGGATTCACCACAGAGCACGCAGCTGGGTGGGCCAAGAGGGTCGCAAAGAGTGCGATCTTTAGGGCGCTCGCACTGGGAAGTGCCGTGGTCACCCAGGCACTTGACGCACCTGGGCTTCGCAAAGCAATTCCTTTGCGAGTGCCCGTAGAATTGGCAGTTGTGACACTGCGTGATTTCACCGTTTTTGTACGGCTTTTCAATTGATATGCCGGATAGGTGGCATATTGAGCGGACATTGAAGATGGGGTGGTGGCCTTCTACGGGGTCGCACACCACAAGCACCATGTCGAAGGGTTGGCGTTCCGACCCTCCGCGGTGCATGCGGTGTACCTCTATGACGGGGATACCTTGCGACTGAAGGTCGCTTAGTATAGTTTCGGAGTTAAACTCCTTGGGAACGCGTTTAATTACCACGCGAATTGGCTTTTCCTCCGGAAGGGAGTACGTGTGAAAGGATATCTGGAATCCTTTCAATAATTTGACTAATGATCGGTAATCATCGGACGACCGAACACTGACCTTAATACCCATCTGGGTAGAGATGGCCTTTGTGTAGCCAATTGAGCGGCTACTACACATTTTGGACACATCGGTCCATTTTCCCTTATCATGAATATATAAGGGTGGGGGAGGGCGCTCCTTTTTGGAGGACGCTGAGGATGCTGCAGGAGCAGCGTTAGCCCTAGGGCTGGAAGGGCGGCTGGCCTGGGAAGCGGCCGACGGGAGAGGGGTGGGAGCGCGGGGAGCCGCGTCTGTTTTCTTGGCTTTAGAAGCCTTAGAGGAGGGAGGGGTAGCCCTCTTCCTCTTCCCGTGGGTTACCACTTGGAATCCCTCTTCCTCGGAGGAAGAGGGGTTCGAGTCACTCAGAGAGGGCTCGCTTTCGGAATCGGACACAGGGGAGGTGTCCATGGCCTCGGCGGTCTGCACAAAGGATTGCGCAGGTGTGCCGGTTTCGGCGAAATTTGCTTCAACAATGGGATTGTTGGAGACAATGGGAGCGATTTCCGGAATCGCAGGTACGGGGCGCGGTTGTGTTTCGCTAGAAGCGACCATTGTTGTCGCTTCTATTGTCTTTTCAGACAATAGAGGCGTCAATAATCCTACTTCGAAGGAAAGTGCCTCGGTGGAGGCTACCTCTCCTTCGTTGCTAGGGAGGACTGGGCTCGCGGGCCCGGAACTAAAAGCGGGGCTAACGGGGCCGTAATCGGGATCGGGGGATTCCGGGGGGCCTAGGGCTATTGGCCCGATGGTCTGGGCTATCAAATGCCCATATTTCTCCCTAATGGCGGGATAATCGGCGATAATCGCCTTTAAAATGGAGAGCGCTGGATCGGCGCTCTCCATCTTAGAAGAATTACTAAACTACTGAGGGGAACCTAACATTACTCCCGTAGGAGTCCTAAGAACCCTAAATACCTAACTCCCCGGGTGGATGAGCCCGGGGATGTGTAACCCTCCCTGTCGGGTGTAGACAGGGAGGTGAGTGCCTATGGTGTGCCCTAAGCTTGTAACCCGTCGCCAGTCTTATTGTGCGAACGGGGCCCTGACCAGTCTAGCGCTAAGGGTGTTAGACAACACCCTAACGACACTAGGTGTGTAGCTGTGGACGAAATCAGAGACTAGGACCGACTAGGAGACCCCCCAAGGCCGGTGGTCTAGCTCCCGACTCCAATTGACTGCCTCACCCTGAAGGGGCTCGGCGGGTGAGATTGGGGCAACACCCCACTCGGTTTCGTTGACACCGTAAGGTTTCCACCGAGGACCACGAAACTGTGGTTTTTGCCCTGAGGGGGCCTAGGTGAAGCTACACAACGCGGGTAAAGAAACAGCAATCAGCCACCGCCTTGAAAAAGGCAGCTTTTGATTAAATGGTTGTAGTCGGGTGACTACGATGACGTCACGAGCGAGCGTGACGAGAAGGGCGGCTTGACAGCGTCGTAAACAGTGAGCGCGGAGCGACACGTCCGTTCACGGCGAGCGTCAGGCGGCGAGTCTAAACTGCGGCGTATCTGCCTCACTTAAGTACTAAATTACGGTAGTACAAGTTGTGGTTAGTGCAAGGTGCTATTTTATTAAACAACCAATCACAACGCAGCGATTACGTAACTTGACCTTGAAGGTCCCGGACAGGTTTGAACCTGCTCCCGCTTCTAAACAAAATAATACCTTGCGCACTCGGACAGGTCAAAACTTGTTCACTACTCGTTTGTACCTATTCTAGAACATTCTTAATATTATTAACACATTATACACAAGACAGATAATACATTATTATGATCTTACTACTAACTATTAATATACACACAATTAAATGTTACTTATCATGCGGAGTCGCAACAACGTGTTCAACACGAATGCTACCAAAAATAATACGCACTTGTTTTAGCACTAACTTGTCTAAAACAAGTGTGTATTATTTTTGGTAGCATTCGCGCTCAACACGTGTTTTTTTTTTTTGTGGTAAGGGTGTAATAGATTATTTTTTTCAAAAATACATTTTTTCATTTAACATTCTTAATAATATGGTTCTGTGCGAGCGAGAGAGATGGCAAAATGTATAATGGCTCTTAAATGTTTGCGCTGAGGGGTTCTGAATAAGGTACTGAACTCATGGTGAGGTACTAAAGGCCCTTTCAGACTAACCTGCATGGTTCTTAGTTCTTACACAATTTATCTTAATTGTCTGGACTTTAAAAGAGACATCAACCTTTGATTTTGTTTCGGTGTTTCTTCTCAAAGGTAGTCATATAGGAAACACCGAACTCATCTAGCTTAAAAAAATGTTTTGACGTGTAAAAGTGTTATTTTTAACCTATTTACAAAATAAATGTCATTTATCATGGTTACAGTTGTTACTTGTACTGGTACTTGTTGTAGTGCATTTTTGTAGGGAACAGCTGATTTTTTTTTCATATTTCAACGTCGGTCCCATAATAAAAGTTGACCATATTTATGAGTACTGTCACCTCCTACAATATCCACACTGGTTTTAATTTTACCCTGTATAGTGACTCACTCGTTTATAATAGTACTGTCGCCGCTTGGTGGTCCCGGGGCGCGCGGAGTCGTGCGAGTCGCTATGCTCGCCGCCTGCGTACGCGCACATAGTATTAGCTGCCTCGAGTTCCACCGCTTTGAAGTTCTCTTTGCCTGACCATTTAAAAAACAACAATTTTAATACCATTACATGTTATATTTATTGTAACATTTATGTTATTAAATTGTATAAGAGATTTTCGAAAATCGAATTACCCGAGCGGGGGACCCGCGATTTCTGCCGAACCGTGCCTAGTGCTCTGAACCAACTGAGCTATCGGATCCCGCTCGCTTCATCCGAAACCTGAAATACCTTTATATACCTCCTAGATGTCCTCTTATATGCCTATAAGAGGCGACATCTATCGGAAATTATACCCACTTCCAATAATATGTTCAATTGCAAAACACACACAGACAAACAAAATGCATAAAAAATGAAGGAGAATGTCACGGTGAGATTCGAATGTCACGGTGAGGCGTGTCGGTACAGACAGGCTGGACCTATACAAATATGGGTCCAGTTCAACATGAATAGGATAGGATAACAAAACTCACCGATAGGCATCAGCTGGTTATCCAGTTCCCCAGACTTGTGGAGTATCCTGCAAGCCTGCAGCGCCACCATCCTTCTGGCTAGCACCTTCGTCGGCATGGGGTGACCCTGGGAAGAAAAGGCTGCCTTAGAAGCACGTCTAAAGTAACCACAGTTTACTAATAAAGTTGAAGAGTTTGTTTGTTTCAACGCGCTAATCTCTGGAACTACCAGTCGGATTCGAAAAAAACTTTTTGTATACAGCGTGGCGCTACCATGGTGACATTAATTGAACACACAGATAGGGTTAGTGGCCATAAATCATATTCAATAAGACAGGTAAAAAAAAATCGTAAATTGAAAAAATATATTTTTCGAACAAACTAAATAATACGCCTACTCTTTCCGTTTGTTTCATCTTATTAGTATTGCTTATTCGTTTTAATTTCATTGATATGATGCTAGAATCCGTGACCCCGGCAAATGACCGCTGGGCTACAGTTCTTTAAGTACAGGTTGCTCCAAGATGCTATTTTCTAACATTTGAAATAAATTAATAAATAATAACGTTTTATGGAATTAAAATGTATTTATAAAATGAAAATTTAAAACCGTATACATATATTAAATTAATGTTACCATTTTAGCGCCACGCTGTATGATAGATTCATGAGGAATAGTATAGGCTATTTAACAGCACGCTACGACCCTTAGGGCCGAGCAACGGGGGCGAAACCGCGGGGAACATCTAGTCTGCTATATGTGAGCGGGACACGGTAGCTCAGTTAGAGCGACGCACGCCATAGTACGGAAGAGGCCGCAGGTTCAAATTACGACCGTGTCAGTTGTTTTTGAAATCTCTTAAGTATTGAACAACCATGCATATGTGTTCATATAAATCAACAAAATGTATGAAACAGCTGATTTATTTCTCGCAATTTCAGGGTTGGTCCCTCAGATTATAGAAACAAGGAGATATGCCATCATAGCAAATTAGTACGGGAACAAGTGATGCCACATTTAGTACATTTTTCGACACAATTACGGGCATAATTAAGCGCTCCTTGTGAATAAAAAGATCTCCCACGCATTGAACATTCCGCACACCCTCAATCTAACACTGTTAATCGTCACTCAACACTAGCACTAAACTAAAACACTGTATTTATACCATCGATCGTGTTCGGTTCGTCGCCAGCGCGTACGTTTTTAGTATGAGCAATTTGCTCAAGATCAGGCATCAAGCTCGATAGCGCCTTGGCACATCTTCCTTGTTTCTATGATCTGAGGTTGGTCCCATAGTAAAAGTTGTTCATAATGATGTGTACAATGACTCCCTCCAAGGAATGTCGCATAGAGGTAGACACCAGACAGCATTTAAGTTAATTTTTCATGACTATAAGGACTTACATTCATGGAAAATTAACTTAAGGCCGCGGCCGCACCGGTAAGCGAGACGCGGCGCGACGGCGATTTCCCGAAGAAATAAAGGACGTTGGCAGTTTTGGGCTTGATATGGTACAGTAATAAAAGCTTAACCAAAAATAATAATATATTTTAATTGTTCTTTGCCTAATTTATCTTTGAGATTAAGAATTGGAATCAAAAATCAAAATAAATAAGAAATGAAATGATTATGCCGTTGACATTTTGAAAAAACCAATAAAACAAAAACGGGTGCATGCTGGCTGGCGCGTGCCTCCACAGAATATCATGTCGACAGCAACTAAAACCTTTGAATTGAGAACTCATTAGTCGGGCTGTACTTCACTAGATCATTCACACCATACTTAACCTCACTGTCACAAATACGAAGATATCTTTAGAAGGGCGGGCGTTTTTGGGGGCTGTCTTATGTATATTTTGACGTTCAAAAAGTGCTAATTGACTTTAGCCCAGTTTGAATAAATGACTTTTGAATTTGAATTCTTTTTAACCCAATTACGTACAAGAACAAATAAAAAATGAATTTAAATACTCTTGAAATTCTCGATCACACCAAACTAATTTCATATCTGTACCGACATACACAATCTGAAGCCCAGCATTCTAAGGGCGTCTGCCGTGTCCTTTCGCTTGTCGTTTCTGCAGGGCGGCCACCGACATATATTTAAATGAAGTTGTTTTCACGAAATCGCTGCCACCGTCGCGTCGCGCGTACCGGTGCGGCCGCGGCCTTAATGCTGTCTCAAATAAAAAATATGCGTCGGGCTTGCCCTCTAGGCACACCACTGATTATATTTGACGGGAAAATTAAGAAGTACCCACGTTGTATACTCACCACAATATTATACTTGACGGGACAGTTAAGAGGCAGGCGTAAGGTGCAGATGTAAGCTGGTCTGGTCTCCGTAGACCCTGAGATTGGGAGCTGTACCTCCTCCATCCACCATTGGGGAGCGAGGCGGGTGAACGTGTCTGAGGGGAGTTTGCCGCAGTACCTGAGAGAAAGTTATTCAACATAATATTACGGTTATTTCTTACAGAGGTAGGCAGTCAGGGCCGGCACGTCCATATAGGCAAGTTAGGCAACCGCCTAGAGCGCTGGAATTTGGGGGCGGCATGTGGAAAGGGATGACGAGTAGTGATGCCCAAATGCAAGTCCAAGACAAGACTAACCCAGTCTTTGGTCTTGGTCTGGTCTTGCTGTAATCATGTGGAATTGGTCTTGCGAAAATAGGGATGTCAACTACTTTTTTTTTATTGTGAATCTGTAAAATATTTGAAAAAAGACAATTAACACCAAAAAAACCGATGAAACATCTACAAAATTGGCAAAGTTATAAGCGTTTTAAAATGATTTGCTAGACACGGACGGCACTACCTACTAGTGACGTAACACCACCTACGTCCGCTTGCGCGACAAAGACGGAGCGGTACTCCCTCCAAAAACTTTAAAAGCGTCTATGTTTTCCATTTTGTGATAAATTATTATTTTTGCTTTTACTTTTTTGTTGTGCCTATTCCTTCTTTGAAATAAAATAATTTATTTGTACTTTTTTAATAGTAGGCCACTACACTACCGTATTATTGATGCAAGACAGATTTTGGGCAACACTACGGATGAATTACCGCTAGGCTGGCTCGGGTGGTCAGCTCGTGTGCCTTCTATGTAGAGTTCAGTCGCATAGCACACACAATCAGTGGGTATACCCCAGCGAGTATTATGATATTATCATGTGTTTTATTTTGTAGCGAATGTTTTGTTTCATGGGGCGCCATTTCAGTTATTCGCCTAGGGCACCAAGTTTACTCGGTCCGACACTGGGCACAGTACCAGGCAATCTATACTAATACAAGTATTAATGCAGATGATTTTTGTAATTTACAGTACGTTATTTGGACAAATAGTTTTAGAGATAACACGATGTAATCAACGCACGACGGAGTGATTTTATATAATTTTGTGAGTATTGTGCACAAGTTGATTTTTCGGTCTTTTTGGCGGAATGAAGAAGGCGGGGGGCGCCGAGGCTGCACGCGATTGGTTCGTCAATCGATGCTCGTCGTCTGTTGGACTATTCTCTATTACGTATTGTCAACTGTCTATTGGCCCAAATACACAAACGCGATCTGTGCTCATGACTCACGCCGGTACCTATACTAGTGTTAACATAACTCACCTATTTATGAGCGCGATAGCTGTACTCAAGTCCACGCTGGCACTATCACAATCACTTATATTTTTCTTACTATCACTTTTATTAATAAAATTCGCTTTAGCTAACAACTGATAGTATAAATTCACATTCGTACACAAACATACACCACTTATTTTTACATTATAACACTTATTGCAATAAACATTTGTAATCTCTTCTTTACTATCCGTCTTGTTGGCAATATCTTGGATAGTTGATATTTCAGGGATGTTTAATGAATTAGAATTTGTTTCTATTTGATTGCAAGCGTTATTCTGACTGTTATTATTAGACTCATTAATTTCCTGATTTTCGATATATCTAATCCCAGTTTTATTTATATCAACTTTGAGTTCAATTTCGCCTGTCTCGCTGTTCTGCGATGTTATTTCATCTATATTTGTATTTATATCAAGATTTCCTGTATATTGACAATTATTATTGTCAAATTCATCGTTAACGCTATTAGTTGTTTCGTCTATGAATTGGTTAATGAGTTCGTTGATTCCTTCTATGTTGACAGCATCATTAACTGTTTTGACTACTTCATTAACTTTCTTTATTACATCATTAACGGTTTCGTTGAGAATGTTTTCTGCTTCATTTGTCTTTATTTCTAGAAGATTCTTTTCTGTGTAGTTTTCATTGGTGTTTGTTTGAATATTACCATTATCTTCTTCATTGCTTCTGGTTGTTGATTTATCATCAATAATTCTGTAATTATTGTCATTTTCTAGATTATTTTCTGTATTTCTTGGTATATTATTGTTTCCTGCGCTTATTTTATTATTAGGATCATTGCTATTGCTTTCATTGTTACTAGGGTTGCTACTTTTACATATATTATTATTTTCTTTGCCTATATTTTTACTAACATCATCAATTTCTTTATCTCTTTTATCATCACTTTTACTTATATCTTTATCTAAATGACTACTGTTACTAATATCCTCAGTAGTATCCGTATCAATACTATCTTTAGAATCTTCTTCACTAGAATCTTTTCTTTTACCTTCATTTTTAGGAGTTAATTCCTTTAGATTAGTATTATAGTTAATGGCACTGTCATTAACGGAGTACGGTTTGACAAACTTGTTAAATGTTTCATCTTTGTTTTTAGGAGATTTTTCGTTAATTTTAAGATTGATGTTAAAGTTAATGATGTTGTCATTGGGTGAGTATGGTTTGACAAAGTTTGTGAAGGCGTCAGCGTGGTCTTCTTCTGTTTGCGGCGGTTCGTCTTGGATGCCGCAGCCGCATTTTCTGCTGATGATCTGTGGGAGATTATAAATTGTTGTAAAAAAATTATTAAAGAAAAACAAAAAACCCGACTGCGTAAAAACTAATATTAAAAAATACGTGAAAGAATTAACTTAAATAAAAACTAAAAAGAAAGAAACAAGCCCAGTAGTTTAGAATTCTGTTAAGTAAATCTAAATAACTACACAATTGAAATAGTTTTATAATCGATACACACATAAAACAAATCATAAATTCTAATGCAGAACAGAACGACTCACAGTCGGGGCCCATTTAAATTTTACCAATCAAATCTTCCTAAGGGGCCCCGACTGTGAGTCGTTCTGTTCTCTCTGAGGTTAGTGTTTTCTATCTGACTACCATTGAGAAGACACTACAGAGCCGGCCCATGACCACGATAGAAACGGGTTTTATCTACAGAAGAATAGACAAAGCGACAGTTTGTAGAAACATTTCTACCGTTTTATGCATACAATGAAGAAAAGAAATGTCTCTATTCTTCAGTAGACAAAATTCTGATAAGCCAAGCACGGGTCGCCGCGTGCTCGGGCAGAAGAGATAACGAGTTGGATAGAAAGAACTTTGTCTATTGTAGAATAGAGATAGAATTGTCATGCTAAGCCGGCAGGTGGTATAGTAAAAATAGTAAAAAAACGTTCAATAGTACGTACTACCCGGGCGAATTAACATGGCAGTTAATTCGCCCGGGTTGTACGTACTATTTAAGCTATAGTATAGCTTAAATAGTACGTACAACCCGTTCCCTATAAGTAGCGACGTAGTGCAGCAACACCTGCGTGGTGTCGGGATTGTGGCTGCACAGTAGCGCGGCGGTGGCCGGTAGACACGCTATGTATTATCTGTGGTTATACATACCTGATCCAGTTCCCTATAAGTAGCGACGTAGTGCAGCAACACCTGCGTGGTGTCGGGATTGTGGCTGCACAGTAGCGCGGCGGTGGCCGGTAGACACGCTATGTATTATCTGTGGTTATACATACCTGATCCAGTTCCCTATAGGTAGCGACGTAGTGCAGCAACACCTGCGTGGTGTCGGGATTGTGGCTGCACAGTAGCGCGGCGGTGGCCGGTAGACACGCTATGTATTATCTGTGGTTATACATACCTGATCCAGTTCCCTATAAGTAGCGACGTTGTGCAGCAACACCTGCGTGGTGTCGGGATTGTGGCTGCACAGTAGCGCGGCGGTGGCCGGTAGACACGCTATGTATTATCTGTGGTTATACATACCTGATCCAGTTCCCTATAAGTAGCGACGTAGTGCAGCAACACCTGCGTGGTGTCGGGATTGTGGCTGCACAGTAGCGCGGCGGTGGCTGGTAGACACGCTATGTATTATCTGTGGTTATACATACCTGATCCAGTTCCCTATAAGTAGCGACGTAGTGCAGCAACACCTGCGTGGTGTCGGGATTGTGGCTGCACAGTAGCGCGGCGGTGGCTGGTAGACACGCTATGTATTATCTGTGGCTAAACATACCTGGTCCAGTTCCCTATAAGTAGCGACGTTGTGCAGCAACACCTGAGTGGTGTCGGGATTGTCGCTGCATAATAGGGCGGCGGTGGCCCGAGTCGCTCTAGCTCTACCCCGACAGAGGCCGTAGGAACGATACCTAGGGAGTTGCGAGGGAAATAAAGTACAAAATCTTATCAGTACTAATATTATAAATGTGAAAGTAACTCTGTCTGTCTGTCTGTGTGTTACGCAATCACGCCTAAACTACTGAACCGGGTACAGAGATAGTCTAGAGCCTGAGAAAGGACATAGGCTACTTTAATGCGAAAAAAGGGTTGAAATAGGGGATGAAAGTTTGTATGTAAATTACGTTATTTTTGAAGCTAGAAGCTTGAAACTTATTTTTGAGGTTTGGGGTGTAGAGTGGGTGTAGGGTAGGTGTAGGGTAGGTGTAAGGTATGTGTAGGGTAGGTGTAGGGTAGGTGTAGGGTACGTGTAGGGTAGGTGTACTAAACTTTAATCGTGCGAAGCCCGGGCGGGTCAGCTAGTACTATTATAAAATGGTAAATAAGCCGTGTCTGTACATTGAAGATATTCCAGAAAAAACAATTGGGATAGGGTACTGGGACGTAACCATACCCAAAAAGTTTTTTTATTTTTTAATTTTTGTCTGTTTGTCTGTTTGTGCGCGCATCACGCAAAAAAGTACTGAACGGATTATGATGCGGTTTTCAGTTCGATAGCTTGGGGTCCAACTTAACATCTAAGCTACGTTTCATCTAATTCCGGTGGGATAAACCAGAGATACAGTCTAACCTCTTGATAGTACTAGCCACCCTACACTACGGAGGTCATTTAGACTGGTAATTTCACTGTAGTCCACGCGGACGGAGTCGCGGGCAAAAGTCTAGTACTATTATAAAATGGTAAAAAAGCCGTGTCTGTACAGTGAAGATGTTCCAGAAAAAACAATTGGGATAGGGTACTGGGACGTAACCTCAGATAATAGAAACAAGGAGATGTGCCAAGGCGCTATCGAGCTTGATGCCTGATCTTGAGCAAATTGCTCATATTAAAAACGTACGCGCTGGCGACGAACCGAACACGATCGATGGTATAAATACAGTGTTTTAGTTTAGTGCTAGTGTTAAGTGACGATTAACAGTGTTAGATTAAGGGTGTGCGGAATGTTCAATGCGTGGGAGATCTTTTTATTCACAAGGAGCGCTTAATTATGCGCGTAATTGTGTCGAAAAATGTACTAAAATTGGCATCAGTTGTTCCGGTACTAATTTGCTATGATGGCATATCTCCTTGTTTCTATGATCTGAGGACGTAGCCATACCTGAAAAGATTTTTGTTTTATTTTTTGTCGGTTTGTGCGCGCATCACGCAAAAGGTACTGAACGGATTTTGATATGGTTTTCTTTCACAGTTTGGTAGCTTAGGGTCCACCTTCAAATCTAAGCCACCTTTCATTCAATTCCGGTGGGATGAACTAGAGATACAGTTTGACCTCCTCGTAGTACTAGCCAGTCTAGCCACCCTAAGGAGGTCATTTAAAATTGTCGATTAATATAAAGGTCATTTAATACTGAGATTGATTTTTTACTACGTTTTTATTAACTCGCTTGCGTGTCTGTCTGTCTGACTGTCTGTTCGGTATAAATTTTGCAATTCATTTTTCAAGCACTTCCTGTCATCGGATTAAGCTGAAATTTGGTATACCTATGTAATTTGGGTGACAATGCAATAATTCGGATTAAAAAGAAAAAAAAAATTAAAAAATTAAAAAAAAAAAAAAACACGTTTTTAAAACGGACGAAAAAGTATAAAATAATTTCTGATGAAATGAATAACGTGGAGCGCATACAATATAATATAATAGTAAGATGCGCCCCACGTATTTCATTTCATCAGAAATTATGTTATACTTTTTAGTCCGTTTTAAAAACGTGGTTTTTTAAAAAAATATTTTTTTTACAATTATTATTTTTTGAGATTGATTTTTTTAACACGTTTGGGCTTACTTAAAATGATGAATAAACGTTATTTATCTTAAACAGCTCTTAAGTCAATTGTCATAGAAATGACAAGGATAGTTTGTTAATCAGTGGTTAAAACTGACAAGGTTTTATAAGTAAGGGTGGTTATGGTTATTGCTATGCATATTTCACTTATTATTTTTAAATATACAACGTGTAAGAGAAATGCGTGGTTATACATAATTAAGGAGGTTGTTTGGACTCTTATTCAGATCAACGATAAGGACATAATACTCACGAAGCCGGCACGTCCCATCGCAACACGAGGTTACACCGAGGCAAGTCGATGCCTTCTTCCAACGCTGACGTAGTTAGCAGCAAGTTGCATTCGTGCATACGGAACCTGGCGACAACATTATATTTATTTATTTAACACTAGCTATGGACAAAAATCTATACTAATATTATAAAGCTTAAGAATTTGTTTGTTTGAACGCGCTAATCTGTGGTACTGCCAGTTGGATTAAAAAATATATATTTTTGTATATGATAACATCACGCTACGACCCTTAGGAGCCGAGCAACGGGGGTGACACCGCGGACAAACCACTCGTGACGTGGTGCTGACTGCGTGACGTTCACTGATTGATGCGCGGCATCCAACCGTGGACCACTTGTCGTGGTCGAGTCTAGTGGACACCGAGCATGAGGTGGTGCTGGTCGGGTGTCAGGTGGGACTAATGAGTTATGACCTTTAAGTTTCGTGTCAATTAAGCTGAAAGATGAACTCAGATCATAGAAACAAGGGAGACGTGCCAAGGCGCTAGTGAGCTTGACGCTTTAATTTGGTCACATTGACCATAATTAAAACGTACACGCTGGCGACGGACCGAACACGATCGATTATATACAGTGTTTTAGTTAAGAGCTAGTGTTGAGTGACGAATAACAGTGTTAGATTGAGGGTGTGCGGAATTTTTAATGTGTGGGAGATCTTTATATTCACAAGGAGCGCTTGTAATTGTGTCGCAAACTGTTCTAAAAGTGGCGACAGTGGTTCCCGTACTAATTTTCTATGATGGCATATATCTCCTTATTTGTGCGGCGACACGTAGCCTAGGCGGCATTACGTTACTCACTTCTTCAACACATCCTCCTGCCTCTTCCCCTGTCGCAGACACTCGCGGGGCTCCGAGCCGGGGTCCGCCGGGTTCTCAGTAGCGCAGTACTGCGGCGACACGTAGCCTAGGCGACTGTTACTGTGCGACATTTCCTGCGACATAAATGTATGGAGTTCAATCATAGTCAAGTCAAGTCAAGTCAAAGCATTTATTTCAATTAGACCAATTACAGGTACTTTTGAATTGTCAAGGAGTCTGTCAGTTAGTCATAATGATGAAGCTAGATGCCCGTTCCAAAGCGTAGATTCCTATGGAGAAGAACGGGCAAGAAACTCCATGGTTACTCTTTTAAATCAAATCATTACAAATAATCATGGTTACATTGTTTTTGTCGGAAATAACACAAATATGAGAGAACAATGTATGAGTCCAGAATAATAGTAAAAACAGCTCCAAATATTAGCCATAGCAGTCCAGAGATGACCAGTCCCAACAGACGGCGCCCGTTCACGAACATGACGCATGAATCAGCGCCATTTAGCTCAACCATTTTGAAGGGAACCGAATGACCCAACGCGTGCGCCACCATCAGCAAGACACTTTTAGTGAGCATGACATACTCTCAACTGCATATGAAAAGTATGGAGGTAAATGGGGCTCTTAACGCACTTGTTTCTAACCAAATCGTATGAACGGTATGCCACTGGTCAAATGTCTTTGATCAAAGAGATTAGATGAATGCATCAAATTCATGAAATAATAGGTGGAGAACTAAATAATTATTTTTTTCTAGTTTCGAGAAAAACGCTATTTATTTATTTTCGGCGTAATTATTAAATGGGATACTTACCAACAGTAGAACTGTCTTCCATTTAATAATCACGCCAAAAAATTAAAAAATTAACTAGATCAAAATAAGAAAAACACCGGACAAGTGCGAGTAGGACTTGCGCCCTGAGAGTTCCGTACAAACATAATTATGTATGTGGATAGTTCATTCACCCAGTATCGGTACGGAAAACAGGCTACACAACAAAAAATCTTCCACTAATAGAAAGCTACATTAGCCTCGAGTGTTTTAAGCTACTTTTAATCTCGAAAAAATGCACAGTGGGCAAAGTGCTAGTACTAATTAACGAACACTTACCGAAATCATCATGAACATAATCTTGGCGATCAATGGCTCCTTCATATACACTATCCCGCACAACGCATCTGGATTCTGTTGCATTTGAAGTGCTCTCGCTGCATTGTTCCTTTGCAGCCTAGATTTTCCCCTCAATCTGTACCCTGAACGCCTAGTGAACCCTAATAAACCTCTTTGTTGCACTATAATTTCGTTGCCGCGAATATCCATCCCAGAGACACGAATATCCGTGTTAGTATCCGGCTTGTTTATAGAATTTTCTGTCGTATCTGTCTCACTTATAGGAGTATCGTTATTTTTGCCGCGAATATCCATCCCAGAGACACGAATATCCGTGTTAGTATCCGGCTTGTTTATAGAATTTTCTGTCGTATCTGTCTCACTTATAGGAGTATCGTTATTATTGCCGCGAATATCCATTCCAGAGACATGAATATCCGTGTTAGTATCCGGTTTGTTTATAGAATTTTCTGTGGTATCAGTCTCACTTATAGGATCGTTGCTAATTACCGTGTTTTTAGTATCCGTTTCAGAGATAGGAATATCCGGCACAGATGTGATATTTGGAGTATTACATATAAATTTATCGTCGGTGGGAGAATCAAGGTCTTTTAAATTTGATTCGTAAGTGTTCACTCTATCTTGAATTTTGTTGCCTAAAGTCGTGAAGTCACATTCGTCTATATCATTGAGCAATTTCTTTGTAGTATCACTTTTATTTACAGTATCATTCTCGACACAGTCATCTTTAACATCACGAATATCATTGCTATTTACACTATCGCGTCTATTCACAGTATTATGACTTCTTATATCAGGAGGTTTAAATTTTTCTAAAATCTCGGCGAATCTCAAAACTTTTGACGATGAAAATGTCTTTATTCTTTCCCATTCGTCGTCGAACTTGTTGAAGAGTATGTCGGCGTAACATCGGATTTTTATAAAGACGGTAGTGCATAGACACATGAGGATAAAATGCCTTTCGTATGGTATTTTGATTTTTAATTTTTCTAGTTTAATTAGTAGGGAAAAGGCTGCTTTGTCGGCTGCGTAAGGTCCTGAAATTAAATAAACCTAGATTATAAACCTGAAAATATATATTTGTGCGCTATCTACAGGGTAAAATTAAAACCAGTGCGGATATTTTAGGAGGTGAAAGTACTCTTGAATATGATCAACTATTATTATGGGACCGACACTGAAATATGAAAACTAAAATCAGCTGTTCCCTACATAAATGCACTACAACACGATCAAAATGTATGGACCAGCGGATTTTTTTTTTCATATTTCAGTGTCGGTCCCATTCTTTCTTTCTTCTTCTTTCTTTTCTAAATAACTCGTTTTTAGGGTTCCGTACCAAAATGGTAAAAAAGGAACCCTTATGGTGCGACTTCGTCTGTATGTCTGTCTGTCACACCTGCTTATTTCAGCAACTACTAATGCTATCGACTCGAAATTTGGAACAGTTATAAAGAATGCTTGTTCAACTTTATTGCAAATGAAAAAAGTCCAAAAATATTTTTATTTTCATTGCAAAAGGGGCCGGAGTGACGGTCCGAAATTTTAAAGTGGGGTTACTAGGTCAAGTGACATATCATATGAAAGGGCTTGATCTGCACATTTCAAAATATATTTTTATTTATTTTATGTCTCACAGTTTTCGACATATGATGAAAATTTTCCAAAAAAATACCATTCCCCCCCCCCCCCTTATCTCCAAAGTTTGCGGGGCGAATAATCTGAAATAATTAGAGTTGATAGGAATTGACCCAAATATGGCACCAAATATAAAACGATGTTCCTAACTAGTACAGTTTTTTCAAAATCATCAAAATTCCTTCACAAACAAACTTAGTTGTGCGGTTCGGATTTTTTCACTTTATACGTCCAAAAATGATACGGAACCCTCGGTGCGCGAGTACGACTCGCACTTGGCCGGTATTTTTTTTTAAATCAATGGTAGGAAACTCACCTAATTGTTCCAAAACATACAGAAACTGTTTGAATATATTCTTGGGGTCATGTTTGGGGTCTGGAATGCTCATGAATTCGTCATACATGTCTTCGCCGTAAATCTCTGTGGGATCGTGCCTGAAAAAGGAAGAAATAATCACAAAAACCAGACAAGAGCGAGGAAGACTCGCGTAATGAGGGTTCTGTACAAACATCTATCTATATCTATATTATTATAAAATTGTAAAAAAGCCGTGTCTGTACATTGAAGATATTTCAGAAAAAACAGTTGGGATAGGGTACTGGGACATAACCATACGCCAAAAGATTTTTCTGTATGTGCGCGCATCACGCAAAAAGTACTGAACAGATTTTGATGTAGTTTTCACAGTTCGATAGCTTGGGATCCAACTTAAAATCTAAGCCACGTTTTATCTAATTCCGGTGGGACAAACCAGAGATACAGCTTGACCTCTTGGTAGTACCAGCCACCCTACACTACGGAGGTTGTGTAAACTGGTCATTTCATTTTAGTCGACGCGGACGGAGTCGCGGGCTAAAGTCTAGTCTATACTAATATTATAAAGAGGAAAGATTTTTTTGTTTGTACCGAATAGGCTCCGAAACTACTGGACCAATTTTATAAATTCTTACACCACTAGCAAGCTACATTATCACTGAGTAACATAGGCTTCTTTTTATCCCGAAAAAATGCACAGTTCCTGCGGGTCACGCGGACGAAGTCGCGAGCAAAGTGCTAGTATAGTATTATTAGGAAAGGGCTAGGCGTTCTAAGGTACTTACCGGTGGTCCTCAATGAAGTCTAAGGCATCTTGAACAGTATCTCTCATATATTTCTCTAAATCCCTATACATTTCTGGCAGTTCTTCGTCTGAGGGGCGAGCGCTGTATTCTATTATTAGTTCCCGAGGTTTTGTTACGGACGATGAAATTCTGAAACGGGATAACATAACATCACGCATGTATACCCCGAAGGGTTTGGCAGAAACATGGGCTCTAATCAGGAAAAAAAAACCGGACAAGTGCGAGTATGCCTCGCGCCCTAAGGGTTCCGAAATATGATCAAAGATGGCGCTACTGCATACTTCCAATGGCGCCATCTATGAGCAGATGGCTCCACTTATGGTCCGGTGACTGACGGCGGACAACAAAGTGATCCAAGATGATGAAGTGAAGTGAATGATGAAGTGATATAAGGGTTCCGTTTTTCCTTTTGAGGTACGGAACCCTAAAAATTAACTTCTTTTATTCGCAATAAAGGTGGGCAAGCGTTCTTTATAACTATTCTAAATTTCAAGTCGATAGCATTAGTAGTTGCTAGACAGACAGCCACACGAAGTCGCACCATAAGGGTTCCGTTTTTCCTTTCGTGGTACGGAACCCTAAAAAAGGTTGAGTAAGGCTGTGCTCGACTCACCTCTTCCCCCCATCGATGTCCTCAGCCAAATCCATCTGACAGCACAGCTCATTCTCCAACTCTTCAATTTTCCACTCCAACTTCTCATACATATCGAAGTCATCCACATTTTCATACACACCCATCTCTTCATAATGCGTCGCTTTAATTCTTAGCGGGACCGTAGCACCATCTTGCATCTCTGTCTCTCTTATAGAACTATCATCTTGCGTCCTTTTCTTTCTTTGGGTCTTATCTTCGTCTTTTATCTCGCTCTCGCTTTGAGGGGTATCTTGTGTCTCTTTCGTTTGTGTGTCTTTAGGTTCCGTGTCTTTTTTGTTTGCAGTGAAAAGAGGGTAGGTTAGCGCTAGGATTGTCGGTTGGTATGGTTGCGGGCATCGCTTGTAGGATTGCATTATCTGTGGGTAAATTAAATTGTTATAAATATATAAGAGACTTTCAAGAGGGGCTCGTGGCTAAATAACGGCCGCGCTGACCGATCGATCTGCGAGGCTAAGCTGCGCTTGCCGCGGTCAGTCCTTGGATGGGTGACCGTTCTTTACACATCGAGACCCCTCCGTGCCTCGGAGAGCACGTTAAGCAGTCGGTCCCGGTTGTCATAGGAATATCTTTGACAATCGTTACGGGTAGTCAGAAGCCCTAAGTCTGACAGCTGGTCTAACATTCGAATACCGGTATTACCCATTAATTGGGTTGTGGAGGTCAGATGGCAGTCGCTCCACGTAAAATATTGATATTCAGCCAAAACTAGTTAGACTGGATGCCGACCCCAATATAATTTGGGAAAAGGCTAGGCAGATGATATAAGAGACTTTCAAAAACAACTGACACAGGCGGGGTTTGAACCCGCGACCTCTGCCTCACCGTGGCATTGCTCTTACCAACTAAGCTACAGAGTCATGCCTGAATACGGTAGTGGACTACTATTAAAAAAGTACAAATAAATTATTTTATTGCAAAGAAGGAATAGGAATAACAAAAAAGTAAAAAAGTAAAAAAAAATATCACAAAACGGAAAACATAGACGCTTTTAAAGTTTTTGGAGGAGTATCGCTCCGTCTTTTCGCGCGAAGCGGACGTAGGTGGTGTTACGTCACTTATCATGCATGCCGTTCGTGTCTAGCGAATCATTTTAAAACGCTTATAACTTTGCCAATTTTGTAGATGTTTCATCGGTTTTTTTGGTGTTAATTATCTTTTTTCAAATAGTTTACAGATTCACAATAAAAAAAATATATTCAACATCCCTATTGGTTGAAATTGGAAATCTCTTTTTACGCATCCTATATATATATATATTTTTTTTTAAACGTTGCCCCACACTAGGATTTCTCCTGCATCGTGGGTGCGTTTACAAACACAAATTTCACATGCACAAACAGCCAGACCTATGTGCAGTGCGAGAATCGAACCCGCGACACGTTGCGCAGCAGCCAATCTCTCAGCCACTGCGACAACCATGCGGTCTAAATATGTACATTTAATAACATTAAATAAGCATAACATGGCTATAACATGTTTAAAATTCGCAAAAATATACATTTATAACAAATTAATTTTTAGGGTTCCGTACCAAAATGGTAAAAAAGGAACCCTTATGGTGCGACTTCGTCTGTCTGTCTGTCTGTCTGTCACACCTGCTTATTTCAGCAACTACTAATGCTATCGACTTGAAATTTGGAACAGTTATAAAGAATGCTTGCCCAACTTTATTGCAAATGAAAAAAGTCAAAAAATATTTTTATTTTCATTGCAAAAGGGGCCGGAGTGGGGGTCCAAAATTTTAAAGTGCGGTTACTAGGTCAAGTGGCATATCATATGAAAGGGCTTGATCTGAACATTTCAAAATATATTTTCATTTTATTTTATGTTTCACAGTTTTCGACATATGATGAAAAATGTCTGAAAAGATACCATTCCCCCCCCCCTTATCTCCGAAGTTTGCGGAGCGAAAAATCTGAAATAATTAGAGCTGATAAGAATTTACCCAAATATGGCACCAAAAATAAAACGATATTCCTAACTAGTACAGGTTTTCAAAATCATCAAAATTCCTTCACAAACAAACTTACTTATGCGGTCCGATTTTTTTCACTTTATACGTCCAAAAATGATACGGAACCCTCGGTGCGCGAGTACGACTCGCACTTGGCCGGTTTTTATTATACTACTGACCCGCCCCTACCTCGCAAGAGTGCGATCTACTGATGTGGCGACATGTCAAAACATCGAGATTTCTGTGTTGTATCGAAGTTATATATTAACGTATTATACACATAAACCTTCCGGAATTAATTCTCTAAATGGTGGTGAAAATTGCATTGAAATTCATTGTGTAGTTAAGAAGAACTAAGCGAACAAACAAACAGTAAGATTATTGTTCATCTCTCTTTCTAACACGGCGGCGCTTGGTGAAATAGCAAGTGTTTTGGCGCCCACCACCGACGAGTTGGTCTGAGTGGCATGCACAAAGTTCAAAAAAGTATACTCACATATTTCAAGTCCTCATCCCTGTATATCAGGTGGCAGCTATCCACAATGAGCACGTTAATATTGCACATGGCCAGGAGTTCCTCTTCCAAGATCTGCCTCAGCACTGATGATGTGCATATCAGGACCTGCACAAACAGAATAAACATTTTTTTTTTTGAAAAGAAAAATAATCCGATTCGTAATATTTATTATACCCTATGTCCGTGTTCCGCAAAGGGTGTGCCACGGCACACTGTGTTATCGTTACAGAAGAAAAATGGTAATGAATAATTTTTGATTAATATCATGTAAAAAAATATTTTTTCATTTATGGTGTAACAACAAAATCCGATTTCCTAAATGTGCATCGAACACATAAACTTTACGGAACACTGCCATAAGTCACTCCCACAACGAAGACAAATCTTATGCTCGACCTCTCAAACGTATATCCGGGTCCCCGGGATTATTAATTTATCAAGAACTTTAATAAAGAAAATCGCATTAGTTAAAGCTTGTTAGATATTCACAAACATAATTACAAAACAAATTCATCCATACCTCCTTCGTCTCCAGCTCAGCCATCCAGTCCTGCACATCGTCGTGCGCCTGCGCGGCTATCGTGCCCAGGTCCGTGAGGATCTTCAGCTCGAACGCCACGACTTGCACGCGGGAGGCGCGAGTTATGTACACCGAGCGTTTACTGCCGTTGTTGAGCGAGCTGGAAGGAATATGGATTTGTTAGTAATCCGCCAACCCATGTTTTTCGTGTGGAAAATCATCTGGGATGGAGAATGGAGATATCGCATAGATTTCCGGTTCAAGATGCCGCCCAAGAAGGACACTAAGGCTTCGGCCAAGCAGCTCCAGAAAACACAGAAGAAGAAGGAAGGATCTGGTGGCGGCAAAGCCAAGAAGAAAAAGTCTAAAGGAAAAGTCCGTGACAAATTGAACAACCAGCCGGGGTGCAATGCGCGCCGCGACAAAATGTTGTCGACGCGTTTATCGTGCATTTGTCTCGTATTCGCGCGAGTAAGAGCGAGACAAAACGATCGACAAAATTTTGTCGTGGCGCGCATGTTAGCCCGGCTGGGCACGATAGCTGCGCAGGCGCACGACGGTGTGCAGGACTGGGTGACCGAGTTGGAGATGAAGGAGGTAAGGAAGAAATCGTTTTATATTATTAAATATAAAACAAATTCCTCCATTCCTCCTTGGCATCGTCCTGCACATCGTCGTGCGCCTGCGCGGCTATCGTGCCCAGGTCCGTGAGGATCTTCAGCTCGAACGCCACGACTTGCACGCGGGAGGCGCGAGTTATGTACACCGAGCGTTTGCTGCCACTGTTGAGTGAGCTGGAAGGAATATGGATTTGTTAGTAATTATTAGCCAACCATAATAATATCTTAAGCCTGCAATACATGTTGGCCGAGCGTTGTCGAGTGAAGGCCAATACCAACATGTAGACAGTATATTTGCCTTGTCTTGCTATCGCTCGGTGTCACTTGCCTAATTGGTTGAGTATAGACAAGCGCCAACGTGTATAGACCTCATTTGACGTAGCTTGCGATCACTTGCCTCACTTCGGAGCGGTGTCGGTTTTTCTGCACAAATCAAAGGCGCTCGCGCGCGCTCATACAATAGTGTTCACATGTTTGTCCGCGCGCTATTATGCGGTTGACGTCAAACTTGCCGAACGTGTAGACAGTAGCGCTTGCCTTGTGTCAATTTGTCTAGGCTCGCGTTGGTCTAAGCTCGGCCAACGTGTATTGCAGGCTTTAGGTTTTCGCGGATACTACATATAAAGCAAGTTTAAATCGCGTATATTACTGTTTTTTCTGACGTTTCCAACACATTGCAGCGTTCATGGTTGCAGAACGACTGAGACAGAGTCATCAGTTAATTATAATTAGCGAACCCTTGGTTTTGGTGTGGAAAATCAATCCTCATGGATGGTGATATCGCATTGATGTCTTTATAACTGCAAAGTTAAATGCCATGGGTTGGAGTCTTTATTAGTCTCCAGTAGATGTCACCAACGCTCATTAGATTCCTGTGATCAAGGCAGTGGCGGTCTGAGGGGGGGAGGGTCGTGGAGTCGTGTGCGAAACATGGTAGTTCACGGTATAACCCAGGGGGGTGAAAGTTCCGAACAAACGTATGAATCGTTTTTGGCAAGTGGCACTAGCGCCATCTAACGGCCCAGGGCATCCTAATTTTCCATCAACTTTAACACAAATGCCACTAGATGGCGGTAGAAATTTTAAAATGAAAATGATTCACTAAGAAAAAATTTTTTTTTAACGCAACACAAGTTTTGCAATGTTTCGTTCATAGACTTTGACGGCTCAGTAAGGTCACTCCACCCATTTCACTTACTACAAGAAGCGGCCGCTATGGAAACATATTTTTACCAATTCTCATAATTCCTAATTGTTTCGTAGTGAATGAGGTGGACTGCCGTGATAGGGGTATCGAGTTCGAATCCGGCCGTAGACAAATTCTTTTTGCTGATTCCTGTTTTTATTTTGTTTGTTTATTTTGGATAGTTGTACACTAGCGCCAGCTGCAGGATTTTTTGGGAACTAAAAGCGCTATCTGACGGTCCAGGGCCTCAACTAATAATAATATTTTTTAAACCTAGAGTTGCGTATCTATCTCGTATTATAGTGTATAGTCTATGGTATAACCGTGACATCCCCCCCCCCTAAAAATTTCGGCTGTGGTATGACCCCTGTCTTCGGCTAAGACCGCGCCCGGATTAAGGCTTAACTAACTTAGAGCTATATCTCATAGCAGCGGCGCCTCAGATCATAGAAACAAGGGAGATGTGCCAAGGCGCTATCGAGCTTGAAGCCTGATTTTGAGCAAATTGGTCGTATTAAAAACGTACGCGCTGGCGACGAACCGAACACGATCGATGGTAAAAATACAGTGTTTTAGTTTAGTGCTAGTGTTGAGTGACAATTAACAGTGTTAGATTGAGGGTGTGCGGAATGTTTAATGCGTGGGAGATCTTTTTATTCACAAGGAGCGCTTAACTATGCGCGTAATTGTGTCGAAAATTGTACTAAAAGTGGCATCAGTTGTTCCCGTACTAATATGATGGCATATCTCCTTGTTTCTATGATCTGAGAGCGGCGCCAAAGCGGATGCCAGACGAGATTAGTATGAAAACTAAATAAACATCACGCCCCAAGCTCACTCGCTCGACGCGCATACATTTCCTCGATGTTCATTTTGTTTTCATACTTATCTCGTCTGGCATCCGCTTTGGCGGCCCGTTTGGCGTCTTACGAACGCCACGGAAGCGCTGCTGGCGTCCTAATGTCCTAATGTGATATGGCATGGCTCTTACTCACCCGCGTATCTGATAGGCCTTCTCATATAGCAGCCGGACGGGTATGAAGCTAGCGTACTCCACAGCGAGGATGTTCTTCGTAGCAGCAGCTGCAGCGAGCCGGGCGCCGCCCTCCGCCGCCGTGAAGCGGGAACAGCAGGCTTCCATCATGATGGACTGGAATTTTGAAGAGTTCTAGTATTCCTAGCTGATTTTGGTGAAAATATTTCTGATGGACTGACTTTTTGTGCTCTATGGTTTTTTTATAGTACTAGCTTCCGCCCAGTGGCGTGCCTTGAGGGCAAGCTCGAGGGTACTTGACAATTTTTTTCATGAATGTGTTTTTTATTGTATGCTACAGTGGCAAAGTCAGTTTCTGTAAGAGGTAAGCCGAAGCAACAAATGATTACCTAGCCACGAAAAGCTATTTAATAAAAGTAGGTAATACTGCCTGTGCTACTTTTCAAAGGGAAGCTGGTAGGAATCGTATTGTAGGGACCCTTCGCCTCTCGTATGCTACTCACTTACATTCATGAAAAATTAAGTCAAATACCCTCGGACTTGCCCTCTAGGCACGCCACTGCTTCCGCCTGCGGCTTCGCCCGCGTTTTTGGGATAAAAAGTAGCCTATGTGTTATTCTGATGTATATATTATTATATAATGCCGTTATCCCGTATCAGGGGGTCTACTCTCTAAGCACGTAATCCGTAGTTTCGACCTTAGTTATGGGTGTCTGTATCACCTACGGACTTAAGATTGCTTTGGGGCCCGAAGTAAGAATGAATGATAGCACAATTTGACAATTGAACCTACTCTCAATGTGTTGTATTGTATTGTATTGTATAACGGGCTGGTGTCCGCAACTCCACGTCAAAGCGCGTATTTTGCGTGCGGGTGGGAACGGGTGGGAGACTATTCGACCCATCCCAATTCCCCGAGAAAGGCCAGCAGCGCCCTAATCACCCAATGTGTTTATATCCGTCCAAAAAAATTGAATTAGACACTTGTTTTGATGGAATCTTATGTCTATTGTACTTTCGGACGGGCCCGTATCTTCGTTGGCAGACTTACAGCGTAGACCCCCAGGTTGATTTTTGTTTTTTGATGCCACCATAATCACCATAATCAAAAAGAAATTTTCTATCTATCTGTTTACACATATAGATAGAGAATTTCTTGCTGATTATGGTGGCACCAAAAAACTAAAATTAACCAGATAGAGGATAACAGCATTTTAGCTTGACAATGCTAGCATAGTCCACCACGCAGGCCCAGTGTGGGTTGGTGGACATCACATGTCTTTGAATTTTTGGTTTTAGTACATGCTGGTTTATTCACTATGTTTTCCTTCACCGTTTTTAGAGCAAAGGTGATAAAACAAATCCTTTTAAACTAGCACAAATCTGGTAAAAACTTTACAAACAGCAAACCTATTTAGAAGGTAACTATGGAATAACTTAAGGTTATACAATTCTGTTGCGTTGGCAACTAATTTGCATTATCAACACATTATAACAACTAAAAGGGTGTGTTCATAAGCAAGTACATGACAAATAGCATCATTTAAATACACTAATACACTAAAAACAATAAAATGGTTTATAAATCCTTATTGAATTACTATACATTTATTTGAAAATAACGCGTCTACAAACGAAACTTACACACGAATTACGTGCCAATAAGAATAAATACTGCTTTAGATACGTAAATTACACACAGAGCACAAAAAACTAATAATGCTGATCATTTTCAGTGATATGGAGAGGTTAGCAAAGTGTTCAATTAAGCATACAATTTTAATAGAATACTTACGTTTTCAGCACCCAGCGCCAACTAAACCGTAAAACACGAACACAACACCTCGTTTCTTGCGAAACAATCAAATAAATTGTTGTTGGAACTGTGAAATATGATCTTAGAAAGCCGACACATACTTTCGGTCACATTTCTTGTCTAATAAGACAAAAAATGCAGGAATATAACGGTTTTCAATGTGTTTTATGGTCGCATAGTGATAACAATTTCGTCGTAATTATTAATTTATTCGCTATTATGAGCAACAAACAATAATTTACAAAAGCTTCGCTACCGGAGATCCCAAATCGAAAACTTTGCAAAATGCGAATTTGAAACGTCAAATCGTCAATTATAATGTCAATGTCATGTCATTATTTTTGCAGACACGCCAAAATTGTAGTGTTGCTAGGCTGTAAATTATAAATAATTTCCAAATTAAGATCAAACACATTTTATAGCGTTTCACTATGAGTTCCCTGCGACACGACGCGTTATTATTTAGCATCTATATTATCATTGCTATCGTGAATTGAATTTTGATCGCAATTTGCAAAATACCCAAGATATTTTGAATTTCGCGCGCAATCTTGAAGGATTTTATCTATAAAATTATTTTTTTGGATAATAACCCTAAATTAACAGATAATCTAGAAACGTCTATCCGGACTTCCCCGCATTCTTTCCCTTTCCCCGAATTTGTTACAGGATTTAAGGTTGTATTACACAACGGTGAATGTTACATGGCAAGTTGTTTCACATCAGCTTAAAGGCTGGAGACACCAAATACGGCTGCAGTGTGAGTGCTGTGCGGTGCGTACACCAGCATAGGTATTCACAACCATTCGACAAGCTTCCGTATCCGAAATGACACTTGTTCGATTTATCTACTTTCCGAACCTTTAGTGTTTTATGGGTCCATCGGTTCTGATCAGTACTAGTAAAACGCTATTTAGCGTTTTCAAACCCTGCCTGTCAGTTGTTTTTGAAAATCTCATATATATTAATAACATGATGATGTAGACATGCTATAGGATCAATTAAGGCAAAGAAATTAGGCACTACGGTGCGGTGGAACTGGAACATAATACTATACAAACATACATTACATACATAGTACATATTAGACTGCTAAAATCCCTAACCCTTCCTTTTGGCTTCGCCGAAGTCGGGTAAAAACTGTAAAAAGAAACTCTTGAATTAAAAAATCGCGCGGTATATGCTAAGGTCACGGACGGAAATAAGAACTTTGTGGACAATCTCTATTCGCGGATGTCTGGAGCCGGAATTTTTGACAGCAGGCTCATGTTTATAATGTACTCTGTGCGTTGATGTTTGGGTTTGGGAACACGTACATTTTTGTTTTGTTTTAGTAATCCTCTGACTTGTTGGTATTCTAAAATGAGCCGGGCATTTTAAAGAGAATAGGATGTATGTAGCAGCTTCATTAACTCTACAACTTTAGCAAAAAGTTGATAATTACAGTATCTACCTGCTACCTGTGCAATAACAATAAAAAAAGTTTTCTGAAGTTTTGACACATTTTGTGAGTTTGATGGTAAGAAAAATAACTTTATTAATTTTATTTCAGGTAATTTAATTCTAATTAGGTTTCTGATACAATTGATTAGGTATTTAATTAATGATGTCTAATCTAAAAATAAACTACAAAAATACTGTTGTGTCAGAATATGTACATTTTTCATCATTTTTTTTTATATTTAGTTAGGTAGGTACCTACTGGTAAAGGACTATTTATGGATAAGTCCTAAGACGACTCTCTGACCCTTGGATATCTTCAAAGGCTCTCAAACACAAAGAAAAATAAAATGCCTATTCAAGATGTTGAACTGTAGTGTCCTCTTGCCTGCTAATCTATACTTTTATTATAGAAACCCGGCAAGAGCGTGTCGAACCACGCACAGTCTAGGGTTCCGTAGGAAGAAGTATTTCAGTCTTCCAACTGCAAACATAAGTTTGTATTTCCTAATATTATAATGAAATACAAAGTTATTTTTGGGGTCAAAACTGAAAATAGTGAATATTTCTAAAAGTTATTAACGTATCTTGTTCAAACTAATTTTATCGAGAGTGTTTATTGGATTCCATAAGCTTGAATTGCTTGAAGCTTGAGCTCCTAGTTTGCTAAATATGCACTTAAATAAAAAAGTCATTTAGGAACCTTTATGTTATTTTTAAAGACCTGTCCAAGGATACCCCACATGAAAGGGAGTGTGAAAATATTTTTCTTCATCCCTCAGTTTCATGTATGGGGCCCCTCTCCCTAATTATTTTATTTTTTATAATTTCACTACAGGTTTTTAAAGCGGCTTACAGCCGGTCGATTCTGTAAAAATCTCACCGTGAAAACTAAGGTGAAGTGAGTTTGTTTTTGCTAGGAATTGACACTATTGACAGCTCACTCCACGCTCACTTCACCTAAGTTTTCACGGTGAGATGGTTACAGAATCGCACTACAGAAGACATCTACCTGTGAAGTTTCATACATATTATTTGTTATTAACTGTAGATTTTACGAGGGTGTGACAGACAGACAGACGGACATGACGAAACTATAAGGGTTCCTAGTTTTACTACGGAACCCTAAAAAGCTATGTCTGTCCATTGAAGATATTCCAGAAAAAATAGTCGGGATAAGGTACTGGGCTGGGACGTAACCATGCCCGAATTTTTTTATTTTTTTTTTTTGTCTCTCTGTTTATCTGTTTGTTCGCGCATCACGCAAAAAGTACTGAAGGTTTTTTGATATGGTTTTCACAGTTCGATAGCTTGTGCAATAGTCAAGTAATAATATGAGACAGTCTGCACAATCTAACTTGGCCAGTCAGCAGTGGCAGATCCAGGAATTATTTTCGGGGAAGGCTGAGCTCTTAGGGTTCATCCAGATAATTATGATTTTCGGGGCGGGCTAAAAGATTAAAATCAAAACACTAACCCCTTACTTATAGACAATGATTAAATTAAACAGCTCTTATGTCAATTGTCATCTATTCATTGTCATACAAATGACAAGGACGCTTGTCTCGATGCGCCAAAGGGCTGCTAATTAATTTAAATTGCTAAATATCCCTTACGTCTTCCTACTAATCGTACTCTTACTAATATTATAAATTTGAAAGTTTATGAGGATGGATGTATGTATGTATGGATGTTTGTTACTCTTTCACGTAAAAACTACTGAACAGATTTTCATGAAACTTTACAGTAGGTATTATAGCTTATACATCAGAATAACACATAGGCTACTTTTTATCCCAAAAACGCGGGCGGATGCTAGTATTATAAATGCGCAAGTTTGTGAGGATGTAGGTATGTATGGATGGATGTATGGATGTTTGTTACTCTTTCATGCAAAAACTACTGAACGGATTTTGATAAAACTTTACAGTAATATAGCTTATACATCAGAATAACACATAGGCTACCTTTTATCCCGGAAAACGCGGGCGAAGCCGCCGGCGGAAGCTAGATACATAAATCAAGAAATGAATGGTATAATTATATTTCTGTGAAACAATAAAGTTTCTTGTCCACTTTTAACTGTTTTCTTAGCGACTGAACTTGAGCCTGGAGAAGTTACCTACATTGTGCGAACTATGATATTTTATTATTGAACATTGCCATGGATGGCTTATTGTTATTATAACCTTTTTATGATTCCGTACCTGTCTGTCTGTCCAATACAGTGGCATATTTCAGTAAATACTAATAAGTATATACAGGGTGTCCAAGAATGAATGGATAATCCTAGAAGACCTCATAGTAGGACTTATAAAATAAAAAATAATGTTTCCCAGGTACAGGACGGCGCTCCACCGCAGGCCGCGTCTAGTAGGCTTGCAGAATAAATATCGATATATCGATCTTTTTTGTTCGATATATCGATATTTTTTGTTCGATATATCGATATTTTTTAGCGATATTTATTATTTCGATACATCGATATATCGATATATTTATTTATTTAATTAAAACATGGAAGACTTACAGCTACAACAAAACTGAGTTAACAACAGCATAACAACACAAAGCCAATGACAAGTCTTCGCGTATAGATATTGACTTGAGTTTGGAATGTTAGCAAACAAGTACCTACACACTGCTAAGATTAGAAATTTGCTACTTATACTAGGTATCCATATTATACATTATACAGGGTTTTCAACAACAAGAATTAAAGAAAAAGAATTACATTATATTATTTTAGTCTGCTTTAAAAAAATTAAGGCTTAAGCACCTTCTGGCTGAGGTAACACTAATAGTAAACGGATCCAGATCATGCTGCTTAAATATTTTATTAAAATTTCTACTCGCACGCACAATATAACTATTCTGCCTATAATTTGAAGATGAATGTGGTATATGAATGGGTAGATTAAATCGAAATGACTTACTAGGCACATTAAAATTAATTTTCGTCAACAACTCAGGGCTGTCAATATCATTATTAAGGACTTTCAATAGGTATAGATAGTCAGCAATCTCGCGTCTATTTTCAAGTGGTAATAGATGGTATTTTTTACAAAGCCGGAGATAATCGATTGAATGATAAGGAATCTTTTGATGGAAGCAAAGGTATTTTATGAAACGTTTTTGTATGTTTTCAATACATACAAAAACGTTATACATACAAAAAAAAATATAAAATATCAAGTATCGAAAACGTATTAAGAACGATATATTTTCAGTAGCAAGACCATAGTCGCCATTGATTGAAATGTCACAGACACATGTCACCCACACATTAAAAATTCCGCACACCCTCAATCTAGTGCGGAAAACAGGTGGTATAACTAACTAACCCTCAATCTAACGCTGGCGACGAACCGAATTTAAATTTAATGCTAGTGTTGAGTGACGATTCACTCAACACTAGCATTAAATTTAAATTCGGTTCGTCGCCAGCGTGTACTTTTGTACTACGCTCAAAATGACCAAATTAAAGTAAAGTATCAAACTCAATATAGCGCCTTGGCACATCTCCCTTGTTTCTACGATCTAAGGTTAAAAACGTTGCAACTTAATGAAATTCAGCGCCGAAAGGAATTCTAAGTGAAACGCACACTACTTTTTAACCGACATCCAAAAAGGAGGAGGTTCTGCATTCGTTTGGTTGTTTTTTTTTTTTTTTTTTTTTATTGTTGTACACCGATTACTCTGTGATCTGTGAGCCGATTTACGTGTTTTTTTTTTTTCATATGGTAGAAGAAGCTCGCGCGGTGGTCCCATATAAATTGTATTAACTTAGGTTGAATAGTTTTGTAACCAGCTTCAATAAACGGAATTTTTCGTGTATATCGATGACATCATGATGATAATAAAAAAGTCATATTATGTAGGTACACGAATTCCTAGACGCAATCGATCTCGATATTATACATGCATAACGTCACGCTAGTATTTTCCGCAAGGTTAGGCAGAGGTGTATAGTACACACAGATTTTTTTTATGTTCAAGTCTTATTTGATAGAAGGTTAGGGAAAGAGCCTATTGCTGAAAAAACATTGTTTTCGATTACTGAAACGCACTTATCCACGAATATCTTAGAAGGTAAGTACCTATTTAAATTCGTGAAAAAAAGTTCATACAAAATGTGTGTCATGTGTGTGTATTATTAAAGTGATTTTATGGTACTTTTATATGTATACGTAAGGTATAATTATAAAAAAAAAACCGGCCAAGTGCGAGTCGTACTCGCGCACCGAGGGTTCTGTATCATTTTTGGACGTATAAAGTGGAAAAAATCCGGACCGCATAACTAAGTTTGTTTGTGAAGGAATTTTGATGATTTTGAAAAAACTGTACTATACCCTATCCGTTTTACCAAAAAATAAAATGTAAACAAACAAACCAATGGTTCTCAAATAGCTTCGAGATATGCCCATGATCTCCGCAGTTTTATCGGCTATGTCGTACTTGTAAGCATAGGAATCCTTAGGCCACGTCTCTTCTACATGCTTGTAGACGTTGATAAGGATCTCCTTATCCACTGAACCCATCACTGTCCTCTTGGACCGCTTTTTTTTCGGTGATGAAGAAGTGCAAATATTGCTCGGCCCAGGTTCACTCATTTTACAAAAAAAAAACAATAAAAATAAGAGTAACAAAGAAGACAAACTCAACAAAATCAATAACTTAATGAATAATAACGAAAACACAACGAAATATCGAATAATAACACGGTGGCATCAACGAGTTCAATCACAGCTGTAAACAAAACATGGCGGTTATAATCCGACCGAATTAAGAAACACTCGTTCCAATGTAAAATAGTCAGATAAAAAGTACACTTTAAATTACCAGCGTATAAAATGAAATACAGATTAGGAAACCTTGCCATTTTAGTTTCTTTATAAGGTAAGTTAGTTAATCGTATTATTTTGTATTAATAAAAAATTTATACGTATTAATATTGGTATCAATAATAATTATAAAATCTAAGATTTCATGCTTTTTTATAAATGTAAAGAGTTTAAGGTGATTTTTGAAATAAATAATAAAATTTTGCTATAGTAATGTTAATATTAACTTTATCATTGTAAATGCGACATACAAACAACCCTTTTTATGATTTGTTTACATTTTATTTTTTGGTAAAACGGATAGGGTATAGTTAGGAACATCGTTTTATTTTTGGTGCCATATTTGGGTCAATTCCTATCAACTCTAATTATTTCAGATTTTTCGCCCCGCAAACTTCGGAGATAAGGGGGGGGGAATGGTATTTTTTTGGACATTTTTCATCATTATGTCGAAAACTGTGAGACATAAAATAAAAAAAATATATATTTTGAAATGTGCAAATCTAGCCCTTTCATATGATATGTCACTTGACCTAGTAACCCCACTTTAAAATTTCGGACCCCCACTCCGGCCCCTTTTGCAATGAAAATAAAAATATTTTTGGACTTTTTTCATTTGCAATAAAGTTGAACAATTATTCTTTATAACTATTCCAAATTTCAAGTCGATAGCACAAGTAGTTGCTGAAATAAGCAGGTGTGACAGACAGACAGACAGACGAAGTCGCACCATAAGGGTTCCTTTTTTACCATTTTGGTACGGAACCCTAAAAACATGACATGTTACACTACACTAAAAGGTTAAAAATAAAAAAACAGGTTTTAAAAGAACCGACTTTCAAAAACTACACTAAAAACTATGAAATAAGAAGTTTAAACTTCCATAATTAAAAATCTAAATGTATATTGAAGTCGGCGGGGCCTATCATGAAAATAAGCAAAATTGCAGATTAACATGGAATAAAAGGAAATCTTAATTTCCACGTGCACACACTGCGCACACCCAGGAAGGGTGTGGTTTAAAGACGTGAGAGGCAAAAACCTGAAGAGGCGGGGCCCCGGCTTCAATATACATTTAGAATTTTAATTATGGAAGTTTAAACTTTTTATTTCATAGTTTTTAGTGTAGTTTTTGGAAGTCGGTTTTTATAAATAGTAATAATACTGACATATTTATTTAAATAAACTTGTAAAAACAAACACAATAGAATTTCGTAAAGTACTAAATTTTTTTGAAAATTTCACCGATATATCGATATATCGATTTTTTTTTTCGATATATCGAATCCGATATTATTATTTTTTTTTTATATCGATACGATATATATCGATACTTTTTGGCACTTCTTGCATCCCTAGCGTCTAGGCCACTATTGTGCCAAAGAGTATACAATCTAATTGTGCGTTTCACATAAAAGTCCCTTCGACGCTATGTTGGCTCCCCTGTCTGTCACTCACTCCTGTTTAGGTCATAATAACGTTTTATATTTTTGTAGATTTATGTGTTAAAGTAATGTAATGTCTAGGACACTATAAAGTGGTGAATGAGAATTGGTAGGTACTGAAAGAAAACTCCCAACACTTTTAAAAACGTAAAATTCAGGGCAGCCAACATAGCGTCGAAGTAGGGCTGCCATCCGTGCGGGGTTCCCCGGATTTGTCCTAGTTTAGAGGGCGTCCGGAGAGCGTCCGGTACCTAGGGGTTTCAAAAAGTGTCCGGGGGAAACCCGGAGTCCCGGACACTAAGTCGGAAATCCTGATTGATGAAACTTTTTTTTCAGTAGCGTCCGGGAAAAGTAGGTACTCAATTTCACCCAAATGTCCGGGGTTTTTAAAGTTTTTGTCCGGCGTCAGCAATTTATGTGATGGCAGCCCTACGTCTTAGGGACTTCGTGAAACCCTCTCTTCTCTTGTTTCTCAAATTATTAAATATGTACATAATATGAATTAAATTAAAAATGTCCTTCTTTTCAGGTAGGTACATTAAAAAATGCAGCGAAATTCTCCAAATGAAAGCAAAATCCCGATTCCGCCGAACTTGCTGAAGAATTTCAACGCCTATGACATTTTGGAACCGCAAAAAAATGGCGCCAAAACTAGTGATGCGAATGCGACTAAGGTCGATAAACTTATAGATATCGATGATAGCTCAACAGATTTGGGATTTCAAGGATCGGGTTTTAACGCGTCGTTTTTAGATACAAATAGAGATTTTACCTTGGTAGATTTGTATCAGAATATTTTTGTGACACCCCAGCATATAAAAAAGAAAGAGACAGCTAGTGACGATGTTGGTGGCACTTTGTCTGCTTCTACGGCTTTCGATGCTGCTTTTTTTGATATGTTAGAGTCTGATCAGAAGATTGATTGGACAAACATTGGTCAGAAAAAAGAAGAAACCATTTCTGAACAAGATTTTATTGAGGAGAAACCAAGAGTTTTAATACCGAAAGTGTTTACTGAATCGGATTCGGATTCGGACCCCGAAGATCTAATTTATGAAGTTTTAGCACAGAAAAATTTGGAAAAACTCGTTCTCGACAATAGTAGTAATTCGCGTAACGTTGACAGCTCTAAAAATATTAAAAATACTCATGAATTCCCAAAATGTTATCGTTTAGATATGATTTATAAGAACACTAAAGATTCTAAATTCGAAAGCGGAAGTAATGAAAACAAACGTCCTTCTGATATTAAAACGTATCCCTTAAACAGTCAAATTAACAACTCTTTATCAACTTTCAATGTACAAGCCATAACGAAAGACGAGAAAGTCTACAAAAAGAAGCGTATAATAACACCAGAACATTTAAAAGCTAATTACACTAAAGGCCCGGATTTCTATGAGAAATCTGTAGTACTACCACAGATAATGGCCCGTTTAAACGATAGACTGGATTATTTAGATGAGAAGGCAAATCATAAAAAGAGATTGATATTAGATGTAGGCGCTAAACCTGTAAAAACCAGCACGTCAAACGCAAACGAGCCTGTTATAAGAAAACCCAATAACCGGGCCGAATGTAGCACATCAAGTAAAACCGATCAAGTGAAAAGGGTCAATAAAAGTGGTTCAGGAATTCATTCATTAAACCTAGATCATACAATACTTGTGGAAGCTAAATTGTGCATCAACAAACTAACTCAGAATATAGCCGTCCATACAAAAGATAAACCATGTATGAATTGCAGCAAACCCTCAGTGGCTAAAAATACTGATTCAGCTTCAGTCAAAACTCATAATGACTTCGGAAAACTTTCTCCTAAAGTTTTAATGGACGACTGCAATAGGGAGAGATTGAGAGCTTTAAAACGGAGTCAAATGTTCAAAGACTTTGTGCTTTATGGCAAATATTAACTCTAAATTAAAGTTCAGTGGGAGCGAAAGAAAAACAAAATCACATCACATCACTCATCATAAACACTTCCAAAAATCTTTATACTCGTTGCTGGGCTCCTAAGGGTCATAGCGTGATGTTAAATAACCTATACTATTCCTCATGAATCTGGCTATCATATACAAAAAGAATTTTTCGAATCCGACTGGTAGTTCCAGAGATTAGCGCGTTCTAACAAACAAATCAACTCTTCAGCTTTACAAATTATTATATTAGTACAGATTTTCGATTTCAATTATGAATTAAATAATTAAATTATTTATTTATAGTAATGGATAATGATATTATAAATCTGACGATACCTAGGTATATAGAGATACTAGTCAGTCATACCTAATGACTGACTAGTATCTACGGTTAATAGTAGTAAAGTTGTTTCAAATTAAATAATTAACATACTTGCATCGATAATTAACAAGAGCGCAGCAGCGTAAGCATTCCGCGAATAAAGATAATTTGTTTACAATTACAACGTGCAGCTAATGTTAGTTTTAATTGGCGACTGGCTATGTTGTATTAGTAGGTACATACAGGAGAAGTTTGGCGCCGTAAAAGTATTTGCATTCAAGAGTTTAAAGTAATCTGTGTTTGTAAATCTAGTTGTTTTGAATTAAGTATATCAATAAATTGTAAGAGGATAAACGTCATCAATATTTTTAGAAAAGCACTGTTTATTGTGATTTAGGATTAAGCTGTTTTTACCTAATATATCAATAAGATATTCAATTGTTTATTATAAAAGTATTGTAACAACAATAATTATTATATTAAATTGTTATAAATTATCATAGAACTTGTTATGAATGGTGTAATTTTATAAGTACATATTTTAAGTACTTACATATTATTTCTATGTAAGGAACACGTAATAGTATGAAAGAACCATTATTAAACACTTAAGGTATGCCAGTCTCGTTGTTATTAAATGATTAAATTACAATGTGCTTCCTCTTCTTGGAAGATAGATAGGATGACCTTCATATTTCTAGAGGAATACTACATACCTACCAAAGAGCTCGGGGAATACCTGAATTACTGTCTATTGCCCGTAGATGGCAGTTAACTCGTTCTGTCATGGCGACCGCGGGGCACTCCCTTTATAGTGGTGTTGCCGATCGATAGTTGTTAATCGATAGTCTATCGATAGCTGACCGAAAAAGGGTTTTGATAGACGGACAGACAAGTGATCCTTTATGGGTTCCTTTTTACATTTGGAGGTGTGGAACCCAAAAAATGGTTTCGGTGGCATGATTGTACGAAATCGGCATTTCCACGATCTCGTTCGGCAGCCTCCTAAAACATCACGGTCTCGCAAAAGAATCCTTTTCGAAGAAGCCATTTTTTTCCACTTCTCCGACTCCGCCGCATGGTCCATACTACTGCGAATTCATTTATTGTGGTTAGAGGAGAAATTCCTCGACGTTAGCTAAGCTAAAAAGCACATGTCATAAATAGTTTGAGTAAGGCTTGGATTATCGAATTCAAATACTGAGTCTCTGGTGTGCGTTACCCCAGCAGGAAAGTAGCTCCTAGGGAGATATGAGTGGGACGAATAATTAGTGCCTAATCTGCTGTAAATGTGCGCCAAATAAAAAAATTGTGCGCCTTGTAGTTTTGGAGAAAAACAGAAAAAACGATTCCTGCTGGGGTAACGTTCTTCCAGCAGGAAAATTCTAAACGAATGATCGGAGAGAGAAATATTGTGCATGGGCAGAGAGCTTATATTTGTGCATAAATGTGCGCCAAAAATATAATTTGTGCGTCTTCAGGTTTTCGAGATATTCCATTTCCTGCTGGGGTAACGTTTTGCAGAAAACGTGTTTCTCTAAAACCATTGTATGTGCGTTTGTAGAATAAACATACACGAATAGCCCTTAATTTGTGCGTATTTGTGACAGAATTAGATTTAAGAAAATATTTATAATTTTCAAGTAATCGCGCTTTTTCGAAAATCCGAAAAAAAATCGCAGCGCCTAAATAAGACAACGTAGAAGCTCGCTGAAAACTGTATTCGGTCCTTCTTGACTCTTATAATAACCATAAAAAGTTTCAATAGTGTACATGCATGCGTTATCGAATAATATTGCTGAAAGTCAAAACGACGGTGTCATAACTTTGACGAAAAAATACAAGAAATCGGCTCAACCGAAGACGTGTAAGTGTGAACCAAAAATTAGTGCTTTTAGTCAAAAATATATAGTAAAAATATTCAGCTTGGAATATTTCGCATTAAGTAGATATAAACAAAAAATTAAATACGTAAACAACGGCTGGCTATCCGACCAAATTCGAATGACTACAAAAAAGCGACGGATTCATACATATCGATGACCTTCTTTATTGGACGTATTAAGCCTAAGCCGTTGTCCGTACAGTCGCGTTCAGACGTTTGTTGGAAGGAAATTATATTGATCTAGTTTTGGGGGCTAATTAAAAAATACATTAAATTAAGGTAGGTAGGTACATTTAATATATTTTGTGACCATATTATTATGAAATGAAAGAAATTGTTGATGTGGAAATTATAATTTTTACTCTCTTAATTTTTATTCTTAAAGTAATTATGGCATCAAATCACAGATCAAGTTACATGCCTATATAATATATTAGAACACAAATAAGTAGTTCAATCAAATTATTTGTACCTACCTTGTGTAGTCGTTATAATTTAAAATCACAGATTGTTTCTCCTATTATTTTATAAGTACCTACATATTAAAATACAAACAGTAAATTCGTAACTGTAGGTATAACCCGCGCCAATAAAGAAGCGAGTGTAAGTGTGAGGGTGAAGAGAAGAGAGTGTTAATTCCGCCATTTTAGATTCACTTCTTTATTGGCGGGGGTACCAATTTTTTTTTACTTAACCCTGTACAATTTGTCTATTCTACCAACTAGGACGTAGACTATTACATGTGGCATAATATTATACAGCGTGAAATTTAAGTCAGTGGCAATACGAAAAGAGGTCATTGTACTCATCATTATGAACAACTTTTACTATGGGACCAACCCTGAAATCGCGAAAAAAAAACAGCTGTTCCATACATTTTGTTGAGTTTTTAGCAACTAACAACTTTTGACTCCCCCCTCGCCCCTGGTGATACGTGGTGAGGTTTTTAACTAACCCCTCCCCCCCTACCCAAGATCACCCAATAAATACACGTGATATCTCACTACACCCCCCCTCCCCACTTGTGATATTTCGTGATTTTTTCCGAACCCCCTCCCCCCCTTTCGAGCCTCACGTGATTAATGGACGGCCCCTATGCAATGTGAACGTCCATCCGTCATGATCATGACGTAGGTTTGTATCGTGTTTTCTGACGAATCGTCAATGACGAAACCTGAGCCGTGACTGTTATCTTGTCGATGAACCTGACCCTTAGTACATTATTGGTTAAAAAAAATAAAGTCGGTACCTACCTACTGAAAAAAATCAAGTAGGTATTGGTACGTCTATTTGCTGAGTATAAGTTTAAGTATGCGATCGCGATAAGAATAGGAACATCAACTGTCAACTATCACTTCAAAAGTAAGTACCTAAATCTTACAAAGAAAATTAATTTGCGAAACAATAACGTTATTTTTTTTTTCACTTTATTTAACCGAGTCTTGGATTTACCAAATATATTAGATTTTTTACAAAACAGCTCATTTTTCAATACAAAACGTCACAATATGGCGCAAGGTCGGCCCTATTCTTATTTTGATCGCATTAGTACGTACTTTTATGTATGAGTCTAAACAATGCCATTAAATACTTACCATCGCAGATGGTGCCATCATGGTAAACCGTTGTTAAATGTCCGAACTCCGAATATGCTTACTAATACTTCACTTTCAACCAACTTAAAAAAAATATATGTAAACAAACAATAACAATAAAGTGTAACAGTGCAACCGCAACACGCGTGACTCAACGCAACAGTGTCCTTGGTACTTAGTGTTGCCCACCATAATAATCGTATCCTACTTTATTTTCGATAAAATAAGTATTCTTTATACTTTTGCATAAAACTAAAGTATGCGATTATATATGAAGCAGATCGTCCATAAATTAATCAAAATACGAGTTATTTTTTTTTTTTTAATCTAAATTTCGATTGTAAAACTGGCCTTGAAATTTTCAAAGACAACCAAAAATTGTTAGTGTGTGCAAAAAAATTGGTACCTACTTATTCAAAAATATTTTAAAAGGGTATAATAAAATACATAGGCCTACTATTTTTTTTCTAGGTAAATATCTATAGGTATGTATCTCCATAAAATCTCTAGATTATAATAATAATATTATTATTACAAAAAATGTTTATTTAAAATACCTAATATTATTATTCCATTTATTTTAATCTAAGTATAATCAACTCTTCGTTAGGTTTTTTTTTTCGTATTATTAACTAACAAGTATAATCACTGGAGGAGTGTTGATGGGTATTTCAGTGGAAATAAAACGATAAAATGTTCAATCACAATCAGTCTAATACGAATTAATAACACACGAATGTATACAGACAGTGTAGAAAACTATTTAACCCAAATACACAAAACTTTCAATGGGAGCGAGCGAGAGACGCGGGGAAAAGATGTACGTAATAACTCAAACGTTAGCTGCGCGCGACTGGCCGTAGTGGCCGCGGCGGTTGATGCAAGCGACGCGGGAATCGGCGCGGGGTGCCCTGCGCATGCGTAACGTCTAGCGTTGGTTTACTAACCGTGCGGCGGCGCACGGTGACATCCCTATAACCCTACCGCGCTACAGTCTCCCCCTCTAACCCGAACGATCGCCCTCGCGGTCGGGTTAGCTTTTTCGAGGCCTTCCCCTCCTACGTTTCTCCTGTACTGGAGCTTGGATGCGACCAACAAAGGGAGTCAGCACCGAAACATGGTACTTACCCAGCACCGTACCGTCGCGGAGGCGCTCTAGGATATACGTGGTAGGACTGACCACGGCCTGGATTTTGTATGGCCCGTCACGGCGAGGGATAAACTTAGGTGTCTGCCCTCTGCCCGTGTCGTTAGCCCCTTGGGTCTTTAACAATACCAGATCACCAACCTTGTAATCTGGGGCTGGTCGACGATGTTCATCGGCGTACTTCTTGTGTGCCGCCTGGGCACTCTCATAGACATCGCGAGCGTCTACGAGCACCGACGAAATCTTCTTCAGGTAAGTGGTAATATCACCTACATAATTGTCGTTATCGATAATCGCGCGCATCTCTGACATGGCATCTGCAGGCGCGCGCATATCTCGCGCGAAGTTCAAATAAGCAGGTGAGTAGCCCGTACCTGACGTGACTGCAGAGTTCATGGCAAAGCGGATTGCTGGTAAGTGGACATCCCACGTATCGTGGTCTTTACCTACCAGGATCGACAGCTGCGGTTTGAGGTCCCGGTTTTTGCGTTCTACCGGATTTGCCTCGGGGTGGTAGTATGAAGTGAAGGATTGCGCAATCCCCATCGCGTGGCAAGTCTGCTGCATCACTTCGCTTATAAACTGAACTCCGTTGTCGCTGACGAGGCGTCTGGGAACTCCGAACCGTAAGTATACTTCTGAAACCAGTACCTTCGCACATTCCTCGCTGGTAGCGGTAGCAAGGGCGAACAGCTCAACCCAGCGCGTGCAAGTGTCCTCGACTATCAGGATCCACTTGTGCCCTTTTGCTGTTTCAGGTAGAGGGCCGAACAGGTCCACGGCCAATACCTCAAATCGACGCGCAGAAGCAGGCGTCTGCAACAACCCAGCGGGCTTCCTGGTATCCGCCTTGTAACGCTGGCAAGGTACACAATTCTTGACATACTGCGTAACGTAAGAACGCATTCCTGGCCAGTAGTACTTACCGACTAAGCGTTGCAGCGTACGTTCTGCGCCCATGTGACCAGCGGTGGGTGCATCATGGTGTTCAGCCAATACTTTGGCGCGCTCCTGTTCCGGGATCACCAGACTGGCGTCGTCATGCTCCTCATTTTCGGGGCAATATCTGTAAAGAACGCCTTCTGCAAGCAGGTAACCTTTGTTGGCCCATGCCCTCCCCCTGAAGGGATCGTCGGACTCGAAAGCTTCAACAATCTTCCTTACCTCTGGGTCCTGCAACTGACTCTCGCGCAGATCTTTTAGGCTGCGAGAGGGCATGTCGGCCGCAGCGCAGCACAGATCACAATCAGCGTCTTCGGCGCACGCCGGACGCGACAGAGTGTCGGCTACAACATTGGCCTTACCTGGCGTATATTCTATTTTCAGATTATATTCCTGAAGGCTCAGGGCCCACCTGGCTAGACGGCCGCTCGGAGATTTCATACTCATCAGCCATCTAAGCGGCTGGTGGTCTGACCTGATCACAACTTCAGTTCCGTCTATATATCCCCTGAACTTGGAGACTGCCCAGACGACGGCTAGGGCCTCCCTCTCCGTCGTGCTGTAGTTTCTCTCGGCCGCTGTCAAGAGTCGGCTGGCGTACTCTATCGGGCGCTCGTCAGTCCCCTCCCCCTGGAGGAGAACCGCTCCGAGAGCATACCCACTGCTGTCAGTTCTGAGGACGAAGGGTAACGTCGCATCAGCCTGACGCAGGATCGGCGCCGACACTAGCAGCTGTTTGATACGCTCAAAAGCAGCTTGTTGCTCCGAACCCCATTGCCATACACTTGCCTTTTTCAGCAGTGCTGTCAACGGTTTGGCGACCTCTGCGTAGTCAGGGACAAAGCGCCTGAACCAGCTGGAGGTCTGCAGGAAACATTTCAGATGTTTTACGTTACGAGGCGTTGGCATGTCCGCGATTGCTGCGGTCTTCCCTGGATCGACGTGTATTCCACCTGGTAAGATAATGTGCCCTAGGAACTTTACCGATTCCCTCGCGAAGTGACTCTTTTCTCGGTTTACTCGCAGATTGAACAAGGCGAGTCGATCGAACACGGAGGTGAGGTCGGCGAGGTGTTTTTCGAAGCTCTCATCGGACAGTACCAGCAGATCGTCGAGATAAGCTAGAAGAGTGGTACCTGGCAAGTTAGACTTGAACCTGTCGATCAGCCTCTGGAACGTAGCCCCCGAGTTGCGCAAACCCATTGGCATGCGCTTGAACCTATAAGTTCCGAGCGGTGTCGTGAACGCTGTCTTGTCCCTATCATCAGGGTCGACAGTCACTTGAAAATAGCCAGCTCGGAGGTCGAGGGTAGTCATGTACTTAGCTGTTTTCGCGTCATGAAGAATGTCCTCGATCCTTGGGAGGGGGTAACGGTCAGGCTCCGTGACTGCATTGAGCTTGCGGTAGTCAACGCACAGTCTATAACTGTCATCTTTCTTCTTGACAAGCACGACATTCGATGCCCACGGCGACTCGCATTCTTCAATGACGTCTGAGCTGACGAGTTTGTGTAGCTCTTTCTCGAGTGCCTCTCTCTTAGGCGGGGATAGTCTATAGGGAGGAGAAGCCAAAGGTTCCTGTGTGTCACTTACCTTAATTTTATGAACGGCGAAGTCAGTAGGAGGTCCATCCGAAGCGAACTGAGCGACTCTGACTTGCAAGAACTCGTTGAGTGCGGCTCTGTGCTCCGGTGACAAGCTCGTACCTTCATCTTGGCGCAGTGATACATCGCAGACATCTGTTCGCATCACGGCCGCGCTGTTCAAGACATAAGACTGCACAAACGGGAACCAGTCTCCTGGACTATCTGAAAAATGCCATGACTCCTGGGCTATGTCTAAAACAATACCCGCGTTAGTGATAAAATCACGACCTAAAAGGGTCCTGGTATCATCACCAGGAAACACCATAAAATTGGTGTCGACTCTTCGACTACCTAGGGTGACAGGTACTGTAGCGATCTTCACCATTTTCCTATGACACGAGCCATCGGCGAGCCCGATATAACGCTCGGTCTCTTGGAAATGTACGCCACTATTCAATAATAGCGAATACAATAATGGGCTTGCGACACTATGCGTAGCCCCGGTGTCCACTATCGCTACTCCTTCCTTGCCTACTACTCCCACTGTAATTAACGGATGTGAAGTCGTCGTGGCGAAGTAGTCACCTTTCACGACATGGAAGTCGGACGGTTTGGCGGTCGCGGGCTTATTCGAACAGGTAATGCACTTTGACCTAACTACCCCTGGCTGGCCGCATCCGTAACAACGTATCGGGTGAGTACCTTTACTATCACTAACATTATCTACTTTGTTAGTCTTACGACATTCGTTAGCCGTGTGCCCGAATGCTTTGCAAGACGAACATCTAGCGCGAATACGTTTCGAGTTTTCGTTCGAGTTAGAGGGGAGTTTAGAACCTGTGGTAGCGCTCGGACTCGTAGTAACGCTGCGATCGGGCACCGTAGGTATATTCGCGTTTTTCGCGGGAACGATCGAGTTTTTTAATTCTGTTATCGAATCTTCCGCGAGTCTCGCTTTCTCTAACAAGGAGTCGATATTGTTAATAGTATCTCGCGACACACGTTTACGTACTCGGCGATGTAATAGGCCGTAAATTATGTCTATTTGCATTTCACTTGGTACAACATACGGTAATCTAACAATTAAAGATCGTACCTTGGCAACAAATACTTCCGCGCGTTCACTCTCACTTTGCTCACACGCGAACACCTCGCGCAGAATCCTGTGCGCGGGCTTTTGCACGCCGTAGGCAGCGCGCAGGCGCGCCAACGCGTCCGGCCACGCGGCGACGCCGGCCCGGGCGCCGCGCCACCACACGGCAGCGTCGCCGGTTAGCAACATGGAGATGCCGCGTAGCGCGTGCTCGTCGGTCACGTCGGCGCACTCCTTGTACACCTCCACTGCATCGATGAACGCCTCCAGTACCTCGGCGTCGCGTGACTGCCCGTCGAATCGAGCGGTACACTTTGAGAAATTACCGCGCGATGTCGCGGACGCGTTCGCCGTAGGCGATGCCGCCGGTGTCGACGCGACCGGGTTCCACTGGTTGTCATGATGATGTAGAGAACGTAGGGTTTCCACTAGTGTGCGGTTAGTCTCCGCCTGTGTTCTGGCGAACGACTCCATCATGGTGGTCAGGAGCCGTTCGGTGTTGAGCGCTGCGGTGGGTGCTCCGCTGTCGGCCCCGCCGAGCGTGCGGTCGGGAGCGGCGCCCCCCTGGGCGCGCGTCTCCTCGGCCGCGTCGGTCGCGGCGCGTTCATGGGTGGTAGCGGCGCCAGCACAGGCGCGCGGCTCCACCACTGAGTCGCAGTCATCATCGGAGTAACCGTCGCTTTCTTGATCCTCCGGCTTGCGGTCGATTGCCGCTCGCGTTGCTCGCGTCATTCGAGGCATGATAACGTCTTTTAAATAGTCACTGAATACCAATACCTAACAGCAATAACGTAAGATTTTTCACTGGGTTCGTTAGCGCGTTGTTAACACAACAACATGGCCGCGAGTTGGGCGTCACTATAATCACTGGAGGAGTGTTGATGGGTATTTCAGTGGAAATAAAACGATAAAATGTTCAATCACAATCAGTCTAATACGAATTAATAACACACGAATGTATACAGACAGTGTAGAAAACTATTTAACCCAAATACACAAAACTTTCAATGGGAGCGAGCGAGAGACGCGGGGAAAAGATGTACGTAATAACTCAAACGTTAGCTGCGCGCGACTGGCCGTAGTGGCCGCGGCGGTTGATGGTTGATGCAAGCGACGCGGGAATCGGCGCGGGGTGCCCTGCGCATGCGTAGCGTCTAGCGTTGGTTTACTAACCGTGCGGCGGCGCACGGTGACATCCCTATAACCCTACCGCGCTACACAAGTTTATTTTTTCTATCTTTTCTACTTCAGTGTACTCGGGCACAACACGTTGCCACCGGTTCGTGAGTAAAGTTAAGAAGGTCATCGATATGTATGAATCCATCGCTTTTTTGTAGTCATTCGAATTTGGTCGGATAGCCAGCCGTTGTTTACGTATTTAATTTTTTGTTTATATCTACTTAATGCGAAATATTCCAAGCTGAATATTTTTACTATATATTTTTGACTAAAAGCACTAATTTTTGGTTCACACTTACACGTCTTCGGTTGAGCCGATTTCTTGTATTTTTTCGTCAAAATTATGACACCGTCGTTTTGACTTTCAGCAATATTATTCAATAACGCATGCATGTACACTATTGAAACTTTTTGTGGTTATTATAAGAGTCAAGAAGGACCGGATACAGTTTTCAGCGAGCTTCTACGTTGTCTTATTTAGGCGCTGCGATTTTTTTTCGGATTTTCGAAAAAGCGCGATTACTTGAAAATTATAAATATTTTCTTAAATCTAATTCTGTCACAAATACGCACAAATTAAGGGCTATTCGTGTATGTTTATTCTACAAGCGCACATACAGTGTTTTTAGAGAAACACGATTCTGCAAAACGTTACCCCAACAGGAAATGGAATATCTCTAAAACCTGAAGACGCACAAATTATATTTTTGGCGCACATTTATGCACAAATATAAGCTCTCTGCCCATGCATAATATTTCTCTCTCCGATCATTCGTTTAGAATTTTCCTGCTGGAAGAACGTTACCCCAGCAGGAATCGTTTTTTCTGTTTTTCTCCAAAACTACAAGGCGCACAAATTTTTTATTTGGCGCACATTTACAGCAGATTAGGCACTAATTATTCGTCCCACTCATATCTCCCTAGGAGCTACTTTCCTGCTGGGGTAACGCTCACGAGTCTCTGCCCGAATTTATACAGTGCTCACTCTAGCCTATTTATTTTGTAACTGCATAGTTCTATTTTCCAATTTCACCATTTGAAATATTTCATCTGACAATACATGATATTTTATATCGATCGTATCAATTCACTATCGATAGATATTTATCGACTAATAATTACCTGTTGCATCTCTAGAAACGTTTCAAGGATGTTCGGAGTTTCAAATATTATATATTTATAGATTTATAGCATTAATTTGTTAGCTATCACTTTCACGCTTGTATGAAACGTCATTACTATCTCACTCTTAAGCAAATGTTGCTATTATTTAGTGTACTGAAGCGACTAACTTAACTTTATTGTTTATTTTTTTTAAATTACAAATAATACAATTTTACTCAAGTGAACAGTTTTAAAATCGTCCAAAATGGATCAGTTACTTACTTTAGAGAATGAAATCAAAGAATTGCGCAAAACACTAAAGGAAAAAGAGAAAGAAATTGAGAGAATTCGCCGAGATCTGTTCGACGTAAGTATATCTTTTTACAATGTATTTTAATGCTTGCGTATTCGCATTGCTGTGAAAGAAAATTCATTCGAATATCGTACATATACCTACATATAGGAAATAACCTTAACAATGATATTTGCATCAGTATTTTATTTGCGTTGCTTTAATATTTGCCGGTATATTGTCAATTTCCTCTATTACCCGAGTCTGATGCCCCTAGTAACATTATTTTCCCACACCTAATTTGTCACTCAGTAATGTTGGCTGTTCCACTCTTGAACCCAAATCTAAGCTATTACAAAAAAGCTGTAGCGAACTAGGTAATCTACCCTCATTGGTCTAGTGCTTGCAAGTATAGCTGCTGTGCGTGCGGTCCTGGGTTCGATTCCCAGATGCGGCAAACTGATATTGCGTTTTTACACAAGAATAAAATCAGTAGGAGCCCGGAATCTGGATTTGTGTCCCGTTAAATTGTGCACTTGCTTTATGGTCAAGTTCACCAACAAGATAACAGTCCAATAAATTGAAAACCGTAAAAAAATATTTTTTATATAAATAAAGATATGTTAAACAGCCGTTTTCAATTTATCGGACCGTTATCTTGTTGGTGAACTTGGCTCTTAGTCAAGTCAGCTGATCACAACAGCCACTTTGAAATTTCAGCAAAAAATTTATCTGTCATTTGAGTATTCAGGCATTAGGATTCTAAAATACTTTAAATATGTAGTCTATTTTGGAAACTAACCATCATCATTGACCTTGATGCTGGTAAAAACCATCATCATAAAACAATGGAGCCATATCCATAAGAATTGAAGTTGAATGTTTACCAAGAATTAATTATCTTGTATTCTTGTTATCACTTGTTTAAACTATAATTTACTGTTTAATTATTTAAATTTAATGTTACCTACTGGTTTTGTTAACTTACTTTCGAAATGACAAATTATGTTTATTTCTGTATATACAACTGCAGAATATACTTGTACTACAATACGGTACGGGACTATTTTTTTTATTGTAAATCTGTAAACTATTTGAAAAAAGATAATTAACACCAAAAAAACCGATGAAGCATCTACAAAATGGGCAAAGTTATAAGCGTTTTAAAATGATTTGCTAGACACGGACGGCATGCATGATAAGTGACGTAACACCACCTATGTCCGCTTCGAGCTGCAAAGACGGAGCGATACTCCCCCCAAAAACTTTAAAAGCGTCTGTTTTCCATTTTTTGATATTTTTTTTTTTTTTTTTTGGAATAAAATAATTTATTTGTCCTTTTTTAATAGTAGTCCACTACCGTATTATGTAAAAGATAAAAATGGTTACTATGAGTTGACGTAAGTGGTGGATCCAGAGAGGGGGCTTGAGGGAGTTCTTAGGGTTCCGTACCTCAAAAGGAAAAATGGAACCCTTATTCCAGGGTTTCTTAAAGTGGGTTCCACCCCTTAGAGGTCCGTGACATGAGTGGCAGGGGTCCACAGTCTGTGAGTGGTCACACACTGCAAAGTTTATTTAACCGCTCGCTCGTATTAAAAATCTATGCTTTGTTTTCTTTTCCTAAAATTTTCTTCGAAAGAGGTGTGCGGAATTTTTGAAATTCTGAAAGTGGTCCGTGGCTACAAAAAGTTTAAGAACCACTGCCTTATTCGATCACTTTGTTGTCCGTCTGTCACCGGACCATAAGTGGAGTATGTAATAGCGGCATCTAGCTCATAGATGGCGCTATTGCATATTACTAGTGGAATATTTTATTTAATATATCTACCTACATACTTAATTAAGTTTGTATGGAATCCTCAGGGCGCGAGTTTGTTAATGATTTGTAATACAAAAATGTTTAGATGTAGAGAAGATATAAAAAAAATGCGAAAAACATTGCAAAAAAATATACATTGCGAAATTGCTCAGCTATTAAGCCTAAAGTTTAGAACAAGAACTAAACATGTAACAACCAATCGCAGGCTCAAGGCGACAGGAACTGGACTGCTGCACTACCACCAGCTGTGACCACTGCCTTGGAGCCAACGGTCAAATGTGGGCAGCTACCCAAATGGGCGATAGAGAGGTTAGTTATGGGACGGTTCAACCTCCTAGATTCACCATTGGCACTGTCTTTAACTCAGACTATACAGGGTGGCAGGTTAGACAGTGGAAATATTTTAAGGGGTCATTGTACTCATCATTATGAACAACTTTTACTATGGGACCATCACTGAAATCGCGAAAAAAAATCAGCTGTTCCATACATTTTGTTGAGTTATGTGAACATAAATGTATGGAACAGCAGATTTTTTTTTCGCGATTATAATCGCCTTAAAATATTTCCACTGTCTAACCAGCCACCCGGTAGAAACAAGGATGAGTCAAGGCGCTATTGAGCTTGACGCCTTGAGATAGTCACATTGACCGTAATTAAAGCGTGTAACACGCTAGCGACGAACCGAACACGATCGTTGATATAAATACATTGCAGTGGCGATGGGGCATCTCTACAATACGATTCCTACCGGCTTCCCTTTGAAAAATAGCACAGGCAGTATTTACTTGACTGCTATTGCCAAATATTAATAATTAACTTTTTGTGACCTGCCGGGCTAACATGCGCGCCGCGACAAATTTTGTCGACTGTTTTGTCTCGCTCTTACTCGTGCGAATACGAGACAAATGCACGATAAAAGCGTCGACAAAATTTTGTCGCGGCGCGCATGTTAGGCGCTCAGGTAAGCATAACAGTTAGATTGAGCGGTGTGCGGAAGTTTTAAGGCGAAGGTAAATGGTAACGGCCAGTTTTAAATCTCTTATTTCGCCGTCAAATAATGCAGGTTAGTTGTGCAATTTTTTTATGTTAAACTAGAACATATAATACATCAATCGTACCTGTGAATATTTAACTATTGTTGTAAAATACTTAATGAAATAAATTCATGAATTCGTGTCTACCCAAAACATAAAAACGTAATTACTTTCAAACCGCTTAAGATATTTTCATGATTTGTTTTGTGTGAAAAGACTATGTTACTACCTATAATATTACCTGTTACTTTTTTTTTATTTTATGTTTTAGATACTAAAAAGTAATAATACGTCTAATTCTGCACAGCGCGCTCCTTGATAGGCGAGTCGTATTGCTCGGTGGATGTATGTCGCGTTGCTTGAGCTCAGCGCAGAACACTCAAGCTATACCGCCCAAATCACTCAAGGCCGTTGGCGTATACCGGGGCCTTAATGTGTATTTTTATTCACAAGGAGCGCTTGTAATTGTGTCGCAAACTGTACTAAAAGTGGCGACAGTTGTTCCCGTACTAATTTGCTATGATGGCATAATATCTCATTGTTTCTGTGATCTGAGGTCAACAATACTTCTCTTGAAACAGGTACAGTCGTCAGATCCTACTCCGCGACATAGGAATGAAGGGTCAGAGCCGCATCTGCGAGGCTAAAGTGCTGATCGTGGGAGCTGGGGGCCTCGGGTGTCCGGCGGCTATGTACCTCGCTGGCGCTGGGGTTGGTGAGTCCTAACAACAGTCTACTGCTGGATATAGGTCTCACTTTTGCAATTGCCGGCTTAGCATGACCGATTCTATCTCTATTCTACCAAAGAATAGACAAAGTTCTTTCTATCCAACTCGTTATCTCTTCTGCCCGAGCACGCGGCGACCCGTGCTTGGCTATCAGAATTTTGTCTACTGAAGAATAGAAACATTTCTTCTCTTCATTGTATGCTTAAAACGGTAGAAATCTTTCTACAAACTGTCGCTTTGTCTATTCTTCTGTAGAGAAAACCCGTTTCCATCGTGGTCACGCTAGGCCGGCTGGAATGGCCTTTAGAAGAAAGAGCCACACAGATTTGAGTGGACCTGTCCCGACTGCAGGACGACTGAGCTGGTAGGCGTCATGACAGCAAATTTATACAAAACTTATTTTCAATCTACCCACATAATTAAAAAACCGGCCAAGTGCGAGTCGTACTCGCGCAACGAGGGTTCCGTATCATTTTTGGACGTATAAAGTGAAAAAATCCGGACCGCATAACTAAGTTTGTTTGTGAAGGAATTTTGACGATTTTGAAAAAACTGTACTAGTTAAGAACATAGTTTTATTTTTGGTGCCATATTTGGTTCAATTCCTATCAACTCTAATTATTTCAGATTTTGTGCCTTGCAAACTTCGGAGATAAAGGGGGGGGGGTAATGGTATTTTTTTGGACATTTTTCATCATATGTCGAAAACTGTGAGACATAAAATAAAATGAAAATATATTTTGAAATGTGCAGATCAAGCCCTTTCATATGATATGTCACTTGACCTAGTAACCCTACTTTAAAATTTCGGACCCCCACTCCGGCTCCTTTTGCAATGAAAATAAAAATATTTTTGGACTTTTTTCATTTGCAGTAAAGTTGAACAAGCATTCTTTATAATTGATCCAAATTTCAAGTCGATAGCATAAGTAGTTGCTGAAATAAGCAGGTGTGACAGACAGACAGACAGACAGACGAAGTCGCACCATAAGGGTTCCTTTTTTACCATTTTGGTACGGAACCCTAAAAATCTTGTGCGGGTAGATTAAAAATAGTACAATGAAAATCAGCTATCATGACGCCTACCAGCTCAGTCGTCCTGCGACCACGGACGCTGCAAAGTGTTCGAAACGGCAGGAATAAATCAACAATACGCGCGATTTAATCCGTTTAAACTTGTTTAATTATCATTCTTAAACCAATCGAGTTTTAAACATCTCCTGTTGCAGGTCACATCGGCATCATAGACTATGATGTGGTGGAGTTAACGAACATACATCGACAGATCTTACACTTTGAACAGGATGAGAACATTAGCAAAGCTCAGTCGGCAGCCAATACACTTAGAAGGTACGTTTGTATAAATACCGGCACTAAAGATAATCACAGTTCGCGCATGTACATTTTTGGCCCAATAGACAATAGACAGTTGACAATACGTAATAGAGACTGGTCCAATTAGACGACGAGCATCGACTGACGAACCAATCGCGTGCAGCCTCGGCGCCCCGTCTTCTTCATTCCACCAAAGAGACCGAAAAATCAGCTAATGCGCAGGTGACGTTTGTGATCAAGACTGGTGCCGGGACTTTTACAAATACAATCTTCAAGTCGCGAGTGAATCGGTTTCTTCTAATTACCAATCACTATACATGTATGTGATTTTATATTCTTTTTCAGCATCAACTCTCGAATACACGTAACGCCATATAACGTGCAATTAGACTCGAAGAACGCCATGGAAATAGCATCTAAATACGACGTGATCCTGGATTGTACCGACAATGTACCTACTAGGTACCTGCTCAGTGATCTTAGCTGTCTTACTAAGGTAAGAACGTTTAATGGTCATATTGGTCATCCGTTAAGAGGCCCTAGACAAGTTGCTTTTCTGTTAGCGTTCACGCCAAACGCTACGGACAAAATGTATGCAATTGACATTTGTGAGTCACGTGACTTTTCCGCAGGTTTCATTACCATACATTTTGGACGTAGCGTTTGGCATGAACGCTAACAGAAAAGCAACTTGTCTAGGGCCTAAGGTTTGTCAAGGGTTGTCATAAGAATATCTTTGACAATCGTTACGGGTAGTCAGAAGCCTAAAGTCTGACAGCTGGTCTAACATTCGAATACCGGTATTACCCATTAATTGGGTTGTGGAGGTCAGATGGCAGTCGCTCCACGTAAAATATTGATATTCAGCCAAAACTAGTTAGACTGGATGCCGACCCCAATATAATTTGGGAAAAGGCTAGGCAAATGATGATGATTGGTCATCCGTCAAGGTAGCGCGCGGAATTCAAAATTTCTTACGTTTTTTGCAAATTGGACTGGACAGATTTTATCAAATGTAGCTAAAAACTGTCCCGGTTCTGATTAGCTTTTAATAACAACAAACCGCATTGTAATCAGTCCATCCGTTTGGGAGCTACGATGCAACAGACAGACATGGTTTAGATGAAAATTAGAGGAGGAAAAGCGAGAGGTGTCATAATACAGGGTGGCAGGTTAGACAGTGGAAAAATTTTAAGGGGTCATTGTACTCATCATTATGAACAACTTTTACTATGGGAACAACCCTAAAATTCAGCTGTTCCATACATTTTGTTGAGTTTTGTGAACATAAATGTATGGAACAGCAGATTTTTTTTTCGCGATTTCAGGGTTGGTCCCATAGTAAAAGTTGTTCATAACGATGAGTACAATGACCCCTTAAAATATTTCCACTGTCTAACCTGCCACCCTGTATAGGTGTCATATGTAAGTTAACTCGTGGCGTAAGTTGGTAAAAGTTGGCCATTTGGCGAATTAGTCCTTTTACGAATTAATCCTTTCACGAATTAGGCGAATTTCCTTTTTTTTTTTATAAAGATACAATAATCGCAGACCTGTGAGTCCGCGCCTTTGTTTATTTTTGTTTTATTGTTTGGAGGTGTTATTAAAGTTTTCGGTTTCCGTGCTCCTGCACCGGATACATAATAATAAATGATAAATCATTTACTTGCCAGAAATATGGTGGTACAGAAAATGTTACAGTTTTGTAGGTGTAGGACATAACATATTGCACCCTCATTTTGGGCATGCAAAATAATAGTTAATACACGAATGAAGAGACGATTATTAGTAAGCATATCTTGAATTACAAAAAAAAAATAAAAAAAATATCATTCATATCATTACATTACGGATCTTATTTCTAAGTGAGTCCATCACTTTTTTACTATTTAGTCCTTCTGAGAATTAGCCTTTTCGCGAATGAGTCCTTTCGAGAACTAGTCCATTCGCGAATTGGCCCTGTCGGCGCATCACTACCTGAATGTGGACGACGCCGGGGAAAGCGCGGGGTCGGGGTATCAAACCCGGCCGCACGCGCACCGCTGCGCCGCCTGCCACCACTCAGCTCTCAGCTCTCGGCTAACAGACGCGCATTACGGGCATTTCGCTGTTCCTATTTGTATATACGTTGATTGTAATAGTTGCGGTATTAAACCTATGTTAATACAGTCTTTGCCAAACTTCTTGGCAGTATATGATTAGGTATAAATGAGACAAAGTTGTAGTATAGTCTGGTTATAATTATCCAAAGGTGCATCTTATATACTAACGACTACGTGTTGATCACGGATAGTAGAAACATTTAATAGATATTGAACGTGCGATAAGATCATAAGATTGCGATATAGATTGTAGATACAGCACAAAGATATTGTACTGTAACACAGTCCACGCTTTTATTATAAAGACCCGAATGAGACCTATCAGGCCCTTTTGAGACTCGGGTGCCATTTTGCTAATTAGGCATTATCCGACTAAACGATACTGACATTATGACACCTCTCGCTTTTCCTTCTCTAGTTTTCATCTAAAAAAGGCCACACTATGGGCGTTTGTGCACTACAGACGTTTTCAATTCGTAATCGGTTTTAAACGGATTTTTAGCCAATTAAATAGGCCTGCATAACGATCTCCACCACTATTTTAAAATATTTGAAAAAAAAAACGGTCCGCGAGAAAACGTGCTGGAAACGTGTAGTGCACAATCGCCCTATCGATAGTATTGCTTTATAAACTATCAATACCATCGACCATCCAAAACAATCGAGATACCAATCGATACTATTGAACGGCAACACTACTCTATTACCCTTTCGATTTTTGGAGCTTTTTTTACTATTATTCTAGACTTATACATTGTTCTCTCATATTTGTGTTATTTCCGACAAAAACAATGTAACCATGATTATTTGTAATGATTTGATTTAAAAGAGTAACCATGGAGTTTCTTGCCCGTTCTTCTCCATAGGAATCTACGCTTTGGAACGGGCATCTAGCTTCATCATTTTGACTAACTGACAGACTCCTTGACAATTCAAAAGTACCTGTAATTGGTCTAATTGAAATAAATGCTTTGACTTGACTTTGATTCCAGTTTCAATAAACATATTCTTTATTCCAGCTACCCCTAATATCGGGCAGTGCTCTCAAAATGGAAGGGCAACTTACTGTATACGGATATAGGAGCCATACCCATGCTGTTGAAAAGGTAAGAATTCTTTTTACAAATAAAAGAATCGTCATCGCTTCCAGCACAAACGTGCAAATCCACCAGAGATGCGAAGGATGTGTTTGATAAGGGGGCGTCCATTAATTACGTGAGTCGTTTAGGGGGGTTTTTGATTTTAGAGAGTATTTATGTTTATACAGGGTGGCAGGTTAGACAGTGGAAATATTTTAGGGGTCATTGTACTCATCACTATGAACAACTTTTACTATGGAACCAATCCTGAAATCGCGAAAAAAATCAGCTGTTCCATACATTTTTCAGCCCCGGATCTTGAATTATTTCGAGGCGGGGCAAAAACTGAAAAATGCCGCCCCCGCCCGACAATATTTTTCTTATCATCATCATAATTTCAGCCATAACACGCCCACTGATGCTGATGACAGGCCTCCCCGAAAGAACGCCACAACGACCGGTCTAGCGCTGCTCTTTGCGATTGCTACGCTTAGTAGACGAATACACTACTCTGTGTATTCGTCTACCAAGCTTGAATTTGCCGCCCGGGGCACGGGCCCCGGCTAGCCCCCCCCTAGATCCGGGGCTGCCATTTATGTCCACATAACTCAACAAAATGTATGGAACAGCTGCTTTTTTTTTCGCGATTTCAGGGTTGGTCCCATAGTAAAAGTTGTTCATAATGATGAGTACAATGACCCCTTAAAATAATTCCACTGTCTAACTTGCCACCCTGTATAGGTATTTTTCATGAATTTAAGTGAGTAAATGTCGTTATTATAGCATTCGTACATTAAAAATCACTTACATTCATGAAAAATTAACCTACTCTCTAAAACGAAAAAAATGCGTTGGGCTTGCCCTCTAGGCACGCCATTCTGACTTATATGCTCATATTCCAGGGTACAACATACAGGGGGCCCTGTTACCGCTGTGTGTTCCCCACGCCCCCCTCACCCGACGTGGTGGGGTCCTGCTCAACCCACGGGGTCGCCGGGCCAGTGCCCGGAGTTATAGGTACTGTTCCCACACAGAAATCTCAATAATAAGTCAATAGTGTGTGAACTTGTCGACCTAATTATTTAAGGCAGGTGGTGTCGTAAAGGACATCACAACTGAACTCTGATATACAGGGTAAAATTAAAACCAGTGCGGATATTTTAGGAGGTGAAAGTACTCACGAATATGATCAACTTTTATTATGGGACTGACACTGAAATATGAAAAAAAATCAGCTGTTCCCTACAAAAATGCACTACAACACGATCAAAATGTATGGAACAGCTGATTATATTTTTCATATTTCAGTGTCGGTCCCATAATAAAAGTTGATCATATTCATGAGTACTTTCACCTCCTAAAAAATCCGCACTGGTTTTAATTTTACCCTGTATGTGAAAACAATGTATGACAAAAATTTTGGCCTTAAATAGTTCTACAGAAAAGTCCCCAACAGCATAGGCACTTATATGTAACTTTTATATGTAAGTCACAAAAACTGCTTTTGTTTTTAAAAATAACAAACATAATTAGGTAATGTTTGACTGGACACATTATAAATAAAATATTAATCCTTATCAAAATAAGTAGTTCCATTGTCACAAGTATTTAATGGAGAAATTTTTTTGCAGTTTACATTATGTTATTTGAACGAATAGTTTCAGAGATAAGTTAATCAACGCGCGACGGAGTGATTTAATATAATTTGTGAGAACGCTTCATAGGAGCGAATTTCGCGTGACGCGATTCATAAGGGTAAACTAAACTTTACCCGTGCGAAGCCGGGGCGGGTCAGCCGATTCTGTTGTTCATAAACAACAGTGTGTGTGATTCAATTACGTACTTCCATATTTACAATATCAGTGCTATTGGGTTTATTTTTTCAACTTCGAAGTCATGGGCAAAATGGGCATTGCTTGTGTCACTCTACATTCTCTTAACATGATATCTATGGTTTGTGAACAGGCACGCTGCAAGCGATGGAGGCTATCAAATACATCCTGGACATGTCGCCACAGAAACTGCTGGTGGAACGGATGCTAATCTTCGACGCTGAGGACATGACGGCTAAAACTGGTGAGTCTAATCAGTATCATCTATATCTATACTAATATTATAAAGAGGTAAAAGGACGTTGGTAGTTTTGGGCTTGATATGGTACAGTGATAAAAGCTTAACCAAAAATAAAAATATATTTTAATTATTCTTTGCCTAATTTATCTTAGAGATTAAGAATTGGAATCAAAAATCGAAATAAATAAGAAATAAAATGATTATGCCGTTGACATTTTGAAAAAACCAATAAAACAAAAACGGGTGCATGCTGGCTGGCGCGTGCCTCCACAGAATATCATGTCGACAGCAACTAAAACCTTTGAATTGAGAACTCATTAGTCGGGCTGTACTTCACTGGATCATTCACATCGTACTTAACCTCACTGTCACAAATATGAAGATTTCTCTTTAACCCAATTACGTACAAAAACAATAAAAAATGAATTTAAATACTCTTGAAATACTCGATCACACCAAACTAATTTTATATCTGTACCGACTTACACAATCTGAAGCCCAGCGTTCTATGGGCGTGTGTCCTTTGTAAGTTTGTATGTAGGGGGTAATCACTGGAAGTAATGATCCGATTTTGAAAATTCTTTCACTAATAGAAAGCTACATTATCCCTGAGTGCTATAGGCTACTTTATCCCGAAAAATGCACGGTTCCAGTGGTTCACGCGGAAGAAGTCGCGGTCAAAGTGCTAGTGTGAACATAAATGTATGGAACAGCTGATTTTTTTTTCGCGATTTCAGTGTTGGTCCCATAGTAAAAGTTGTTCATAGTGATGAGTATAATGACCCATTTTGGGCTCGAACAGGGTTTTTGTTACATGCTGTATCCTGAAAGCTTATTCAAGTTTGATATGTATTCAAATCTCGTGGTATTCTCTTGACCTCGATCTAGTCTGATGGAAAGCGAAGAATGAGGTCTACATATAATTTGGTTAACTGTAGCTTTTACGAGGGTGTGACAGACGGACAGACAGAAAAATGTGGTGTTGGCAGACCTCCGTCAGGAACCAAGTTTCAATAATGTAGTCAAAGTCAAGTCAAAGCATTTATTTCAATTAGACCAATTACTGGTACTTTTGAATTGTCAAGGAGTCTGTCAGTTAGTCATAATGATGAAGCTAGATGCCCGTTCCAAAGCGCAGATTCCTATGGAGAAGAACGGGCAAGAAACTCCATGGTTACTCTTCTAAATCAAATGATTACAATATCATGGTTACATTGCTTTTGTCGGAAATAACACAAATATGAGAGAACAATGTAAAAGTCTAGAATCATAGTAAACACAACTCCAAATATTGGCCATAGCAGTTCAGAGATGACCAGTCCCAACAGACGGCGCCCGTTCACGAACATGACGCATGAATCAGCGCCATTTAGCTCAACCATTTTAAAGGGACCGAATGACTCAACGCGTGCGCCACCATCAGCAAGACATTTTAGTGTACATATTCGTATAAACATTTATTTTTACGCGACTGCCAAGGAAGGGTTATGTTTTTACAAGGTTGTTTTCCAATCCGGTGACGCTTCCTCCTGCTCTAACGTCTCGAGGGTACTGGTCGAAGACCACGAGCGCGAAGCGACATAACGCTTCTATTCATTACGTGACGATTTCTCTCAGTCAACTCCTACTGCAAGCCGCGTTCCAAAAAACGTAAGCTTTTATGCGAAATCAACGCGAACGAACTCACAGCAAAAACAAGTTGGGAAAATACCAATAATTCGTTTGTTTCAGTACGCCTGCGCAAGCGCAACAACATGTGCGCGGCTTGCTCGGACAAGCCCACCATCACACATCTAGTAGACTACGAAGCGTACTGCATGGCGCCCGCTAATGATAAGGTAATACATATAAACATAGCATCGAGCAATATATACAAATATCGATATACAGGGTGGCAGGTTAAACAGTGGAAATCTTTTAAGGGGTCATTGTACTCATCATTATGAACAACATTTAGGTACTATGGGACCAACCCTGAAATCGCGAAAAAAAAATCAGCTGTTCCATACATTTCGTTGAGTTATGTGAACATAAATGTATGGAACAGCCGATTTTTTTGTCGTGATTTCAGGGTTGGTCCCATAATAAAAGTTGTTCAAAATGATGGGTACAATGAACTCTTAAAATATTTCCACTTTCTAATCTGCCACCCTGTATAGACATAGCATCGAGCAATATATACAAAATATCGAATAGCAATATAAACATAACATAGTTTCGAGAAATGAGCAGTGATAGCCTAGTGCTTTAACCATGTGCCTCCCACGGCGAATGGTTCGAGTTCGATCCCGAGGCACGCACCGCTGACTTTTCGAAGTCATGTGCGTATTAGAAATTAATTATCACTCGCTTTAACGGTGAAGGAAAACATCGTGAGGAAACCGGCATGTCCTAGAACCAAAAATTCGAAGACATGTGACGTCCACCAACCCGCACTGGGCCCGCGTGGTGGACTACGGCCCACTCCCTCTCACAGAGGAGGCCTGTGTCCCAGCAGTGGGAACATTATAGGCCGATTATGCTATGCTTATGCTATAGTTTCGAGCTATCGATAATACGGCCTTTTTTACATGAAAACTATCGATAGTTCGACAACACTACACAGCAGCTGACCACTTAGAGCTATTATATTTTGTCACCTGTCTCGTTCGCAAAGAACCATATTATTATGAATGTTAAATGAAAAGATGCATTTTTGAAAAATGTATTCTTATATACCCTTACCACAAAAAAGATAGATACGCGTTAAACGCGAATGCTACCAAAAATAATACACACTTGTTTTAGACAAGTTAGTGCTAAAACAAGTGCGTATTATTTTTGGTGGCATTCGCGTGTCACGTGTCTATCTTTTTTGTGGTACGGCCCATAATGCTTTAGATAATAATATTAATTTAACAGGTAAATAATAAAAACATATTTCTACTGTGTCCTCTAATCAATTTAGGGCCGATTTCACCACCGTCAGTTAACATTTATCCAAGGAATAAAGTTGAGATTTGACAGACTTTTTTTTTAGGTTTAAGAACTTTATTTCTCTTAAGAATTACAGAAATTCACTTACTGAGAAAACTATTTACAAACTAAAAATTAAGGTTAACTACGAGCGTACAAAAAGTAAATAAAGTTAACAAGAAATTGTAATTTGAAACCTAAGTGGGTAAACTTAAAAATATCAGCGACAGAGTGTCGATGCTAAGTAGGTAGTAGCAAGCGGCGACACAGATGCAAAGTACTAAATGAGGGAATTTGAAACATGTTAAAGCCATGTTATGCTTAACTTAATGTTATTAAATATTAAGACATTCTAAAAACAATTGACACAGTTTGGAGTTTGTAACTATTCTCCGATAGATGTCGCTGACGCTCGGAAGAGGCGTATTGAAGGGATTCCAAATTTCAATTGATTCAGGCGAAGACACAGTAGCTCAGTTGGTGAGAGTGCTAGCCACGGTTCGGCAGAGGTCGCGGGTTCAAGTCCCGCCTGTGTCAATTGTTTTTGGAATGTCTTAATATTTAATAATACTAAATGAGGGTTATAGTTTCAAAACCCCCTAAATCATCCTGAAGAAATTTTTCACAAGAATGTTATTTGTAAAATGTTGTGGTAAACTTAATGCAATTAGCAAATATTTGATGTTTATTTGTTTGTCATGTCATAGCAATAAAAAAAAACTTGAAAAATCTAAAATATTTCTTTACATTTTAGCGGAATTTGCAACTAACATTACTTCTTAAACTGATTTTACTGTGACTTTGTATAGAACATCTGTCAAATGTCAACTTTATTCCTTGGATAAATGTTATCTGACGTTGGTGAAATCGGCCCTTAGAAGCGTAACTGTTAGGATTAGTTTTCGAGATAAGTTGAACTCATGAGTTTTTAATCATTTAATTTGAGTTTTTAATATTAAAATTAGGGAGTGACTCCGCAGCCAGAGCTCCCAAAAATAACGCCGTTGGGAACCGAAGTAACAGTGTTACCATATGAAAATAATTGCCAGGGTAATGCCTCTTGGCCGATTAAGCGGAGATTAATTACAATTTAAGTGTGTTTAAGAAAATCAAAACTGCGAATGTTCAAGGTAAGTTACTCAAAATTAATTGTTATAATATTTTCCTATTTGGTCTTTATTTTATTTTTTTCTTTTGCAACATTCGCGGTGTTGACATTATTATAATGGGCTTCTTTTTACCCGACAGCCTGAGAAGGAGGGTTATGTTAAACCAAAAAACTCGACTGCGTTATGTTTCAATATTATACCCTACTAGCTGTTCCCCGCGGTTTCACCCCCATTGCTCGTCTTAAGGGTCGTAGCGTGATGTTAAATAGCCTATACTATTCCTCATGAATCTGGCTATCATATACAAAAAGAATTTTTCGAATCCGACCGGTAGTTTCAGAGACTAGCCCCTTCAAACGAACAAACAATTTTTATTTTATCATTGAAATACAATTTTTGTTTTGTAAAATTTTGTAAGAGAAGCCCATTATTTATTTTTTTTTTTTTCACTGCAGAAATTGATTTTTATGTCTATTTCCCATCACTATTCTAACGTGAATCTTCTTTCACAGAAGAAACACGAATCCCGCCTAAAATCAGAAAGAAGAAAACTAGAAAAGGAAAAACGTATGACGGGACAGAGCTACTTAGGGTTCCGCACTCAAACAGAAGGAGACAAGAAGACTTGGATCCAAGACGTATTAAAATCAGAAAGAAGAATAGGGCCACCATGCAAATCTGACTTCTGCGCAAAGAGTAATACAAGATACTGTAAGAAGTTAACAGATAATGACAGATTAAACATCTTTCATCACTTCTGGCAGCTAGAATGGAAAGAAAAGAAGAAATATGTCAGATCTTTGATAGATTCTGTGCCTGTCAAACGCAGAAGAACAAGTCATATAGGTATCACATCACGAAAAGGAGAATCAAAAATGTATAATTTAATTTCCAATACAGAAAAAGTCCAAGTGTGCAGAGTGACGTTTCTAAATACTCTAGCAATCAAAGAAGCTATGGTGCGGTGTTGGTTGACCAAAGATTCTAAACCTAGGTCCCCAAAAAAGCCAATAAAATCACAAAATGTTGGCGAATATATTGATAGTTTACCAAAGATAGGTTCAAAATGTCAATACTGCCAAAATTCAGGCACAGATGTGAAATACATAGATTTGAATGTCAAAAATCAATTTCAGTTATACAATATTTACGTTAAAGATATGAAAATTAAAGAAGTAACGCCAGCTTCAAGAAAAACGTTTGCGAAAGTGTTGGGTAGGAAGAAATTGAGGATTTTTAAACCAAAACATGAGAGGGATATTTGCGATTTAGTTAAGCAGCATAATAACATCAATTTTGGGTATCAAAGTGAGAAATTTGAAGGTTACTATTATGAAATTAATCATTTAAATGAACAATGGTCTTGAAGCCGTGTGAAATGACCATATTTGGTCATATGAAGAGATAATCGGCTAGCTACGGATTAACGGAGTGTCATCTCTGTCGCACGAAGCACTAACAGTCCGGTATCTATTAATGACGTCATGAATTTTATATCGCGTCACAGAATTTTCAGAGCGATAAGTATATAATACGTACTAGTTGTGCCGCGCGGTTTCACCCCCCTTGCTGGGCTCCTAAGCGTCGTAGCGTGATGTGTTAAATAGCCTATACTATTCCTCATGAATCTGGCTATCGTATACAAAAAGAAAATTGCGAATCCGACTGGCAGTTCCAGAGATTAGCGCGCTTAATAAACAAACAGACTGTTAGATATATGTATGTATGCGAGCGCGCTCCCCCCGCGCCCACCTCTGTCCTTTGATTGTAATTTCTAGAATAAATCAGTGCGTTGCGAACCAGTGTCCGTTTCACTTGTATTCGTCCTTCGTCCGCATACCTAACACAGACTCTTCAACTTTATAATATTTGTATAGTTTTAAAAAAGAAACGAAAAATGTATTATCTGATATTAGAAAAAAAAAAACGTTATAAGTAGACTGATTTATTGTATTTTTTACAAATTTAAAATTTTGTGAATTTGAAACATGTCAAAGCCATGTTATGCTTCTATTAAGTTATTAAATATATAAGTGATTCTCAAAAATCACATGACCCGAGCGGGATTTGAACCCGCGACCTCTGCCGTACCGTGGCTAGTGCTCTGAACCAACTGAGCTACCGGGTCTCGCTCGACTCATCTGAAATTTGTAATTGGCATTGAGTTGGAAATACTGCATAAGTTTTCCGATAGATGTCGCCAAACGCTCCTAAGAAGCGTATTACAAAGGGGTCTCAAATTTCAGATGAGTCGGGCGAGACCCGGTAGCTCAGTTGGTTCAGAGCACTAGCCACGGTACGGCAGAGGTCGCGGCTTCAAATCCCGCTCGGGTCATATGATTTTTGAGAATCACTTATATATTTAATAAATATAAAATTGTTATTGTAATTATGAAATAATAATAATAATATTTTTTATGTGATATTGTAGTTTTATTTGTCTACAACACAGATATGTATAGACTATAGGGTAGACTTTTTTTTATAGGAACCCTTATAGGATCACTTTGTTGTCCGTCTGTCATGACCATGAGTGGAGCCAGTATACAGTAGGGCCATCTGGGATCAAGACATGATATATCTACTATGATGTAATATACAAGGTGGCAGGTTAAACAGTGGAAATATTTTAAGGGGTCATTGTACTCATCATTATGAACAACTTTTACTATGGGACCAACACTGAAATCGCGAAAAAGAAGTCAGCTGTTCCATACATTTATGTTCACATAACTCAACAAAATGTATGGAACAGCAGATTTTTTTTTGCGATTTCAGGGTTGGTCCCATAGGAAAAGTTGTTCATAATGATGAGTACAATGACCCCTTAAAATATTTCCACTGTCTAACCTGCCACCCTGTATAGCGACATCTTGCTCATAGATAGAATAGAATAAAGGTTTATTGTTTCCCGCATTACAGCACTTATTATGTACCTAGATGGCGCTATTGCATATTTCGGAACCCTCAGGGCGCGAATCGTACTCGCACTTGTCCGGTTTCTTGTAAGTATGGTTAATTTCTATCTCCCATAACCGTAGCACCCCTTCCCAGGATCTAGACCTCCAAATCCTGCCGAAACGCAACAGGATATCAGCTCCGGAAGTCTCCCAACTCCTCAAAGAGAAGAAGGAAGCCTACATGGTGGATGTCAGAGCTGACTCCGAGTTCCACATGTGCCATATATCTGGGGCCCAGAACTGGCCTGTTGATGTGCTGAATGGGAGTACCCTGGACAGGCTGCTACGCTCTGTGGAGGATAGTCAGGGTCCTGGTAAGTATTTGCTATTATTTATTTTATTATTGGATAATAGGCTTGACCACCATCTCGGCTGACGTTAAGCGATGATGCGGTCTACGATGGAGCACGCTTGCCTAGAAGAAACCGATTCACTCGCGACTTGAACACACCCAGATTGTAACTGTCGGGGAACACCTACTCCGGCAGCATTCCACTGTTTAGCGGTTTTTACAATGAAAGTGGAATCAAAGCGCTTCGTTCGGGTTTTTGGAGGTAGATGAGACCAGGTCATGACCTGGTCTCATCTACCTCCAAATAAATCCAAATAAATAACTTTGAGATAGTCTCTAGGATCTCAAAGTTATTTAGGTACAGGGGAAGAGGAGGACATGCTTCCTAAGAAGACTTCCTAAGGTAAGATATGAATACTTTAGTCTGTAGGTGGAATAGGCGATGAGAAGACCCGACGTAGTTTCCCAAATGCGGTCCAGCCTAGCTGTACTCTTCTGTTAGCTTCCCATTAAGGTTCAGGGAAAGAAGACAGTAGGACATATGCTTTCTCCCAGACTCCCTAAGGTAAGATGGTGTCTTGTTCTCCATCCAAGACCTGACTGCAGCCAGGCTCTTGAATATCCTAAAATAAGTCTTCTCCAGGAGCTGGCAGTCCGAATCCTGGCTAAAAGTGACACTATACAGACATTGGTGCTGATTCTTTTAAATGTCGCACTAAACTAATTTTAATCACACTCATCTCTTTCTTACAAATATCATTGAAAAAAAGACATAAAATATTTAGAACTGTCAAATTAGTCTACGCCCTTGTCATTTACGGGAAAATAGTCGTGACCTTTTGCGATTACGACTAAATTGACATCAAAACTGTTCAAGTGGACTAATTTGACAGGATTAAATTTAATCTATCCCTTTCTCATGTTTCTTATTAGAAAGAGACATAATGAGACTAAATTAGTTAAGTTCGTAAACAACAGAATCGGCACCATTCTCGTTGAGAATCTCTTATACAGGGTGGCCCGTTTGTAGTAGTCCAAAATTTTTTTTTGGGTCATGGACATCACAAGGTTTCATCTAAAACCAACATCTATGCTCCGCGAAAATCTGTCGTTTAGAAGTTGTGATCCAATATTTTTTTTCTTAAAATCTGTTGGTGTTTGTCATCTTCTACTATATAAAAATAAGTCGGGTTTTTCTTCCTGACGATATAAGTCCAGAACGGACGATCCGATTTCCACGGTTTTGCATTCGTTGGAGAGGTCTCGGACTCCGTGAGGTTTATAGCAAAGAAAATTCAGGAAATTTTAAAGAGAAAAGCGGGAAAATCTTTTTTCACATACAGCGCCATCTCTGATACATAGCATGTACTACGGTGGCGAAACGGAGTTCGCCGGGTTTGCTAGTCCTGTATATTTAATAACAGAACTTTATTCATTTTCCTTCCAGTGATATTCATATGCCGTCGCGGCAACGACTCTCAGCTAGCAGCTAAGATGGTGCTCGATATGCTGCCTGAAGAACACAGACATAAGGTCAAGGATATGATCGGGGGGCTCCACGCGTGGGCTTGCGACGTGGATACTACGTTCCCTGTGTATTAGAGGGGGTGGTAAATGGGGAGGCGCGGTCGCAGTCGACGATTTTGGAGGGGGGGAGGTCACACTGATTAATGCCGACGTGCTATACCGTGAATGTTTAGCGCATTTTTGTACGATTTTGAAGGGGGGTCCTGACCCCCACGACCCGCCACCCTCGGACCGCGCCTGCATATTATTATAAGGTATTTAGGGCAGATTAGAACCAAATTGTAACTATATTTTGAACATTTTTATTTACTGAGAATTGAGTTTCTGTATCGCGGAATCGACGAAATACATTGCAGTACCACCTGCCGGCCTAGATTGTAGAAACATTTCTACCGTTTCATTCATAAAACGTAGAAATGTTTCTACAATCTGTCACTTTGTCTATTTCTATGTAGACAAAACCCGTTTCTATCGTGGTCATGCTAGGCCGGCAGCAATGAATATTACCTACATCGAGCTTTAAAAAGAGATAATCGGCAAGCTTCGGCATCGTCTCTCTCACTCATACCTATGTGACGTTTTGTCGCCGACCTGTCAGTCAAATTTATTAGCTACATCCAAAACGTCGCATAGGTATGAATGACGGAGACGACGCTCTACAAAGCCGAAGCGAGTCGATTATCTCTTTCTAAACCTCTACTGTTTCGCAACTTGTACCCCGTACCCCTATCATGAGTTTTTTTGACGTGTAGTATCGTTAACGTAAGCATATTTTGAATTGAAAATACACGTTTGTTACACAATATTTATATAAATTAAATACTTAATTAATTTCTCTGTATTTTTTTAAATGTGCAAATCGTATAAAATTTTATCAAAATGTTCCAGGACTGCTGTATTTTAAATTCAAAATATGCTTACGTTAACGAAACTATACGTCAAAAAAACTCATGATAGGGGTACTGATTGGTCAGACGGCGTGACGTATGACGTCACTATTTTCTAACGCGAACGGACTATAGTTGCTCTTATTAATATTATATTATATTAATTAATAAGTATTTCTAATTAAATTAATTAATATGATTTTATAATCATTAGTGTCTGATCGATGAGGTACATTTTATTTAGTAATAGTTGTCCTCGGTCTGACACTAGGCGAAATTATGTTTATCATTAGCCCGTAGTTTCGTCCGTTCTTGGTCCTGCGTTCGTATCCCGGGTCTTTGTTTTCCGTACCAAAATGGTAAAAAAGGAATTCTTATGGTGCGACTTCGTCTGTCTGTCTGTCTGTCACACCTGCTTATTTCAGCAACTACTAATGCTATCGACTTGAAATTTGGAACAGTTCACATTATAAAGAATGCTTGCCCAACTTTATTGCAAATGAAAAAAGTCAAAAAATATTTTTATTTTCATTGCAAAAGGGGCCGGAGTGGGGGTCCGAAATTTTAAAGTAGGTAAAGTTTTGAAGTCGGTTAAAAATATATTTTCTTTTTATTTTATGTCTCACAGTTTTCGACATATGATGGATAATGTCTGAAAAAATACCCCCCCCCCCCCGTTATCTCCGAAGTTTGCGGAGCGAATCATCAAAATTCCTTCACATACAAACTTAGTTATGCGGTCCGGTTTTTTCACTTTATACGTCCAAAAATGATACGGAACCCTCGGTGCGCGAGTACTATTCGCACTTGGCCGGTTTTTATTTATTTCTTGACTGACATCTGCATCCACAAAAGCTCCACATTATTTTTTGCGGATGTGGATTTCAAAATTACTGCGGATGCGGACGCGATAATTGCAAAGTCCCTGCATACACTGCCTTACCTTTCGGCGAATACAGGCGTTATGTTCTAGAATAGATAAATGTATTTTCGCTTTTATACACTATTTGCCCACAAAACAGGGATTATTATAATAAGGTAAGATTTATGAGGCTTTGAAGAAATGTGAAAAGGGAATTTATAATTCAACTGATGGAAGTGTGTCTCGAATCGATCGATGTGATGCGAGATTGCAGGTTGGAATGTCTCTCATGTCTGTTGATTTTGAATCTCAAATATAATAAGGTACTTATACCGGGAGTAACTTTAGTTAGTCGAAATACGAAAAGGGAAAAATCAGAGAAATTACATAAATGCATGGAGCAGCAGATTTTTGGGTCATTGTAGTCATCAATATGAACAACTTTTACTATCGGACCAACCCTGAAATCCCGAAAAAAAAATCAGAGAAATTACATAAATGTATGGAGCAGCAGAAGTTTTTTTTCGTGATTTCCGGGTTGGTCCCATAGACCAACAAATAGTAAAAGTTTTTCATAATGATGAGTACAATGACCCCTTTTCGTATATTATATAGACTGACTAAAATTACACATTGTATATTTTTTATCGGCTGACAAACATTAAACAAAATGGTTGTGAACCGGTCATTATGAAAATTAGTTTAAATGTAAGATTATATAACTTTTATAATTTTATTAATTTGTTATTTCATTTTATACAAAGTATATTAAGAATAATGGTTAAGCTTAAGATTTAATAGTAGACTAAGATTGCCAACATAAAAAATTGGGGATAAAATTAAGATTTTTTATTCTGACAGTTATAAAAGTGGTAAAAAATGTTTTTTTAATACAGGGGTAAGTTATTCATACAGTTATTATTAAATATTAAGCTTAATGTGAATAGAATAAAAAATAGTAGGTAATTAAAAAAAAAACATTACTTGCACTGCTGGGACAAATACCTTCATGCAGTCACCAGTTTAATATTCCATTGTCCTAACCATACATTGTCCTTATGTAATTTAATTAGGTATGGGCCGAGTATTCGGTTTTCGACAGTTTTACCGAGTATTCGTGTTAGGCCGAATATTCGGTAAGTTCGTCATTAAAGTCAGTTTCACGATAAATTGTTTTCCTGTTAGATATATTTCTGCCACTCATTTTGCTTTGTCTTTTTATACAAGTGCAAATATAAATTAGAACTGTATTCAAATAAAAAAAACTAACGAAATAGAATGCACATCTTTTTGTTTCGAACAGTCGATCAAGATGGTGTGAACAGGTTAGGGGGTAGCGGGTGAAAAGACTTGGCCTCCTACTACTACCGTATAGCCTAAACATACCCAGACTTGAAATGTCTTTGTCGAAAATATGGCCGAATATCCGTATTCGGTAAATATTTCACCGAATATTCGAATTCGGTAAATATTTCACCGAATATTCGTAATTGGTAATACCAATATTCGGCCCATTCCTAATTCTAATACTGCTAATCGGTGTTGTTTGCACTACGCAGTGTATTATAATATTATTTTGTTGTGAAATTAAATGGGATACATCAATTTATTGTTTTTATTTATTTTATCCGACACGTTTATAGTGGTAAATAAAATGTACCTACTTATATCTTTATGTAGACTTGCGAGATATCGCGTGCTAGATTACAATAGGAGTTTATATTTTAATCTAATCCAATACTAGATATCGGCAATTGTTTTAGATAAACAATGATCGATAATTGACCTTATGTTTGATTACCTGATTATTATATCGATTACAAATGTCGAAATCATTCAATGCAAGATGGCGGAGATACGCGGTTGGCTAACAATATGTTTATTGTAAGCAAATCTATATTATTAATACGTACACATTGAAAATTTACATACCTTCGTTTAGTAATAGTTGTGCCCCGCGGTTTTACCCACCGTTGCTCGGCTCCTAAGGGTCGTAGCGTGATGTTAAATAGCTTAGAACCTTCCTCAAGAATTGAGCTAACAAATGCAAAAATAAGTTTTCAAATCCGACTGGTAGTTCCAGAGATAAGTGCCTTTAAACAAACAAACAACCAAACAATAAAAAAATAAGCTTTATTAAGTTAGTATCGATTTACCGGCGCTTTTGTCCGCGTGAACCACAGGAATTACCAGGGATAATGTAGCTTCTCAATAGTGGAAGTTTTGCCATGATACGAAAGAAAGTGTCATTAAATAATTTTAACAATTCACAGATTGACAACAAGTATGGTATGTGGTCATATACCATACTACAATTCTGCGGAACCCGATTCTCCTACTTCTGGTAAGAAGATATTTTTATTTATAGTTTTGCAAGGCTTTTCCACGTAGTGGGAAGTGGTCACCAGTGGTGTAGCTAGGCGTGGGCGAAGTGGGCCCTCGCCCACGGCTTCGCACTTAAAGGGGCCTCGCGAGGCCTCTATAAATGCGATGCTCCCAGACTACCACAGATGACTAATTAATTTGGTCACTTTTACGCTTGAAAAAGAACGTTGCAAAAAAAGCGTGTTTGTTTGGGGCCTCGCAAGAACTCTTATGCCGGCTGTACATGCTCGCCGAGACAGTCCGAAACAGCGTTGCCAGACGTCCCGAATTTTGGCCCAAATATGAGTGTCCCACGCAGGACAGGCTCAGTCCCGCTTTTCGAGGTTTACTCGACGGTGCGGGCCCCTTCTTCAAACTGCGTTCCTGACCGCTTTTTTTTTCAAGTGAATTGTAAATAGTCAGATGCGGGAAATAAATGCTGCTTAGGTACTCATTCAATTCAATCTGGAGCTATCCTGTGTAGAGTTCTTCGACTAACTGCTGATTATTTACGTTTTTCATCATGTCCCGCTTTCGACAAAAGAATCTGGGGCCATGAATCCGAACAGACTTTTCGCATCATCACAATTTGGCTCAGGTAGAATTTTATGAAATGTGCCGAAATGAATAGTTTAGTTCGTAAACAACAAAATCGGCACCAATAGATATGTTAGCATCGGACTGTCTCGGAGTGTGTACAGCCGGCATATGTATGCGACTGCGAGGCTGTTCTAAGGCTGTGTTATTTATATTTGTGGGTGAGCTGCATTTATGCCACGTATAATACCGCTGGGTCGCTTTAGGTAGTGATCACTACCAATACATGTAGCTCGAGTTTTGCTGTTGGAAGCAATCCTTGCCAAAATTTGATTTCTATTAAACGACTAAACTCTATTTTATAATGCTTAGAGTCCAAACATTGTTATTTTATCTGCAGTAAGCGACTCGCGCGCCAGTAAGATGAGTCGGGAGACAGCTGCCGATCGCTTGAAGGCCGTGCGTGATGTATTAGCCGAAATGAGGGTAGATGCGTACATTGTACCTACTGCTGACGCCCATAATGTAAGTATAACTAGCGGCAGCAGTTATGATCACAAACGTCACCTGCGCATTAGCTGATTTTTCGGTCTCTTTGGCGGAATGAAGAAGACGGGGGGCGGCGAGGCTGCACGCGATTGGTACGTCAGTCGATGCTCGTCGTCTATTGGACTATTCTTTATTACGTATTGTCAACAGGCTTTTGTCTGTTGGGCCAAAAATGTACAACAAAGTGATCGATAGACGGACAACATAATGATCGCGATTATGTTGTCCGTCTATCGATCACTTTGTTGTTCGTCGGTCACGACCATGAGTGGAGCCATCTGCTCATGATGGCACCACTAGAAGTATTCAATAGCGCCATCTATGATCAAGATATGATACATCTACTGTGATGTAATAGCGGCATAGATGGCGCTATTGCTTATTTCGGAACCCTCAGGGCGCGAGTCGTACTCGCACTTGTCCTGTTGTTTTTATTGATGATGATAATGATGATGATATTTATTTTGTAAATAGGTTAATAAAAATAACACTTTTACACGTCAAAACATTTTTTTAAGCTAGATGAGTTCGGTGTTTCCTATATGACTACCTTTGAGAAGAAACACCGAAACAAACTCAATATTTGATAATAGGCTTGCGTTTGACCGCTATCTCGCCTGATGTTAAGCGATGATGCGGTCTACAATGGAGCACGCTTGCCTAGAAGAAACCGATTCACTCGCGACTTGAACACACAGATTGTAACTGTCGGGGAACACCCACTTGGGCAGCGCATTCCACTGTTTGGCGGTTTTCACAATGAAAGTGGAATACTACCGCTTCGTTCGGGTATATCTTCACCGTCTTCAATGTTCAGACACGGATAATTTACAGATATAGAGCATGTAACAAAAACCCTGTTCGATCCCAAAAGGAGTCATTATACTAATCATTATGAACACTGAAATCGCGAAAAAAAAGTCAGCTGCTCCATACATTTTGTTGAGTTATAACCAACCCGGAAATCGCGAAAAAAAATCAGCTGTTCCATACATTAATGTTCACATAACTCAACAAAATGTATGGAACAGCTGATTTTTTGTTCGCGATTTCAGAGTTGGTCCCATAGTAAAAGTTGTTCATAATGATGAGTACAATGACCCCTTAAAATATTTCTGTTCTGTATAAACTATAGCATTCCTCTTCCAGTCCCAATACATATCGCCGGCTGACGCTCGTCGCGAGTGGCTCTCTGGTCTCCGGGGGTCATCAGGCACGGCGCTGGTGACGGCTGCCAGAGCCCTGGTGTGGACCGACGCGAGGTACTGGACGCAGTTCGAAGCCGAGGTCAATGGAACGCTGTGGGAGCTGATGAAGCAAGGTGCGTAGTACTGGCGTGCCTGTATCCAGAAAGAAAAGAAAGAAAAATAATTTACCATCGTGCAGATGGACACAGTATAATAGGTACAATGCGTGCCCTTTCAATTGGCATCATAAAAATACAGAATGTTCATTTTTTCCCATTTGGTGGATTCGATTTCCAGATGAAGCAAGCAATTTTTAAAAAATCTTTGAATGCAGTTTTCTTTCTATTCAAAAATAAATGAATGTTTTCTTTGAGTAAAATTTTCTATCTACAGAATTAAGAGTACTTTCCCTTCAGCCGGCCTAGCATGACCACGATAGAAACGGGTTTTGTCTACATAGAAATAGACAAAGTGACAGATTGTAGAAACATTTCTACGTTTTATGAATGAAATCTGTCACTTTGTCTATTTCTATGTAGACAAAACCCGTATCTATCGTGGTCATGCTAGGCCGGCAGGTGGCATTACAAAATTCCACCATGTATATAATTTGGTTTAGTTTCACATATTTCGTCGGGAAAGCAATAACAATATGGCCAACATGCAAAATGTTACAATTAAAATTTAAAACATTATCACACTTACCTTTACAGAAATTAATCATTGGGTCATTCGGTTCCCTTTAAAATGGTTGAGCTAAATGGCGCTGATTCATGCGTCATGTTCGTGAACGGGCGCCGTCTGTTGGGACTGGTCATCTCTGAACTGCTATGGCCAATATTTGGAGTTGTGTTTACTATTATTCTAGACTTTTACATTGTTCTCTCATATTTGTGTTATTTCCGACAAAAGCAATGTAACCATGATATTGTAATCATTTGATTTAAAAGAGTAACCATGGAGTTTCTTGCCCGTTCTTCTCCATAGGAATCTACGCTTTGGAACGGGCATCTAGCTTCATCATTATGACTAACTGACAGACTCCTTGACAATTCAAAAGTACCTGTAATTGGTCTAATTGAAATAAATGCTTTGACTTTGATTGATATGTCCACAGAATTAAATAATTATTATAATGTCAATTGAATTAAATGTTTGATGCAAAGAAATCTTTCATATTATAAAAACACTTATCTACAAGCCACCTATACAGTTTTGCCTTAAATTGGCGCACAGGTAATTCTCTTATAACTTTGGGGAGTTTATTATAAATTTTGATAGTCTTTGTCTATTCTTTCGTAGAATAGAGATAGAATTGGTCGTGCGCTTGTTTCTATAATCTGAGCTCACAACCATGTTTCTTCTCCTAGGAACTGATCTATCTCTGGAGGCATGGCTGGTGAACAACATGCCAGCTAGCTCTGTGGTGGCGGTCGACCCCACCACGTACACCAGAAGCTCCTGGCGGACTTTAGAGGTAAGTCAGTTAGGTGAGTAGTGGTGGAAATTATCCTGTGACCACGAACGCTGCAAAGTGTTCGAAACGTCAGGAAAACAATAATCGCGATGCAATCCGTTAAAGGCGTGTCTCCAGCGCCAAATTTTGAACAAAACATTGTTTTACGAACATGTTCACGAACATTTTTCTTAAACATACCCGTCTGCTGCGATGTTCGATGTTTTTGTTTTGCTAAACAAAAACATCGAACATCGCAGATACGGGTATGCCTTTTCAAAATGAGTTCCGACGTGGAAGATATCTTCACTTGTTGAATTCTAAACAAAATGAATGACCGCACGGTTGTCGCAGTGGCTGAGAGATTGGCTGCTGCGGAACGTGTCGCGGGTTCGATTCCCGCATTGCACATAGGTCTGGCTGTTTGTGTATGTGAAATTTGTGTTTGTAAACGCACCCACGATACAGGAGAAATCCTAGTGTGGGGCAACGTATATTATACTAACGCAAATTATACTAACCGTTTTTTTTTTTTAAAAAAAAGACCTCACACCCCGCAGGCGGACGCGGGGGATGTTTTCCGCCAGTCTCGGTAACCACGTTTGAGTGTTTTTGTTCAACAAAACACATAGGCCACGCCCCTTTTTTGTTTATTAAAAATGTATTGAGTATTGAGTATGCAATAGCGCCATCTATGATCAAGATATAATATATCTACTATGCTGTAATAGCGGCATAGGTGGCGCTATTGCATGTTTCGGAACCCTCGGGGCGCGAGTCGTACTCGCACTTGTCCGGTTTTTTAGGGTTCCGTGCCTCAAAAGGAAAAACGGAATCCTTATAGGATCACTTTGTTGTCCGCCGTCAGTCACCGGACCATAAGTGGAGCCATCTGCTCATAGATGGCGCCATTGGAAGTATGCAGTAGCGCCATCTATGATCATATTTCGGAACCCTTAGGGCGCGAGGCATACTCGCACTTGTCCGGTTTTTTAAAATTAAATATAAGTTTTTTCTTATTTGCAGACGGCATTGGCAGCAGTGAATGTAACGCTAGAAGCTATCTACGACAATCTAGTAGATCTGGCCAGAACCAGACTTAATGACGGACCTCCGGAGAGATCTAACAATGATCTATTGGCTTTATCCGAACAATACACAGGTAAGTATCATAATGTTATGCCTGTATTACTCGAAGGGATAGCAGATGTCAAATCAGAGGGGCTCGTGGCTAAATGACAGCCGCGCTAATCGATCGATCTGCGAGGTTAAGCTACGCTTGCCGCGGTCAGTCCTTGGATGGGTGACCGTTCTTAAAACATCGAGGATTCGAGACCCCTCCGTGCCTCGGAGAGCACGTTAAGCAGTCGGTCCCGGTTGTCATAGGAATATCTTTGACAGTCGTTACGGGTAGTCAGGAGCCCAAAAGTCTGACAACTGGTCTAACATTCGAATACCGGTGTTCCCCAATAATTGGGTTGTGGAGGTCAGATGGCAGTCGCTCCATGTAAAATATTGATATTCAGCCGCAACCAGTTAGACTGGAAGCCGACCCCAATCATGTTTGGGAAAAGGCTAGGCGGATGATGATAGCTGATGTCAAATAATACATTATGGTACAAGTGTGTAATATTGATTACCGTTGTCAGGCGAGGGTCTTAGGAGACCCGAGGACGGTAATCATCAATACACACGTGTATCATACGACCTTTTCAACACACTTGTGAAGAAAATAATACAAAAAAATCATTTTATTTAGTAATACAAAAACTGTATAACTCACTTGTGAATAATAGTAATGAAAAGTCACAGGTTGATTACAGGTGTCATTACGTGCCTAATTGCAGTGAAATTAGAGGCATTTTATGTGTGTGTTTTAGTGTGTTGAACAATAAGTTAACAATAAGTTAACAATAAGTTAACAATAAGTTAACAATAAGTTAACAATAAGTTAACAATAAGTTAACAATAAGTTAACAATGAGTTAACAATAAGTTAACAATAAGTTAACAATAAGTTAACAATAAGTTAACAATAAGTTAACAATGAGTTAACAATAAGTTAACAATGAGTTAACAATAAGTTAACAATAAGTTAACTTCAACTGGTTTTTACTTGACAACGGCAAAGCCCAGTGGCGTAGTTAGGCGTGGGTGAAGTGATAGGCCCTCGCCCACGGCCTCTTATCTGTTATCTTTTCAAGTCCGATAAATTAAAAACGGCCATTTAGCACATCTTTTTCAGGGATGTTGCGGTTGCGGATGTGATGCGGATGCGGATGTCAAGTCAATGATTTTTAATGGATACTTAATTTACATTAATCTACTATATAAAAATAAGTCGGGTTTTCCATCCTGACTATATAAGTCCAGAACGGACGAACCGATTTCCACGGTTTTGCATTCGTTGGAAAGGTCTCGGGCTCCGTGAGGTTTATAGCAAAGAAAATTCAGGAAAATTTAAAGAGAAAAGCGGGAAAATCTTTTTTCACATACAGCGCCATCTCTGATACATAGCATGTACTACGGTGGCGAAACGGAGTTCGCCGGGTTTGCTAGTCTTCTATATATATAAAATTGCTTGTCCTGACTGACTGACTGATTCATCACCGCAGAGCCCAAACCGCTGAACATAGAGATTTGAAATTTAGACAGTGGGTTTCTTTTATGACGTATACATCCGCTAAGAAAGGATTTTTGAAAATTCTACCCCTAAAAGGGTGAAAAGGGGGATGTAAGTTTGTATGGAAGTCCGTTAGTTTTGAAGTTAGAATCATGGGAATTGGTATATGGGCTTTTATTTTCAAATACTTACACACATGTTTCAGGGTTATTGAAAATTCGCCCCCAAAAGGGGTGCAAAGGGGGATGAAAGATTGTATGAAAGTACCGTTAGTTTTGAAGTTAGAGTAATGAAAATTGGTATTTAGGCTTTTCTTTTCAAATAAAGAAACACGTGTTTCAGGGTTTTTGAAAATTCTCCCCCAGAAGGGGTGCAAAGGGGGATGAAAGTTTGTATGAAAGTACCGTTAGTTTTGAAGTTAGAGTAATGAAAATTGGTATTTAGGCTTTTCTTTTTGAATGAAGAAATACGTATTACAGGGTTTTTGAAAATTCTCCCCCAGAAGGGGTGCAAAGGGGGATGGAAAGTTTGTATGAAAGTACCGTTGATCCGATTCTGAAAATTCGTTCACTAATAGGAAGCTGTATTATTCTTGAGTGCTATAAGCTACTTTCTATCCGGAAAAAATGCACAGTTCCTGTGGGTCACGCGGACGAAGTCGCGGGGAAAGTGCTAGTAAATTATAAAGATAATACCTACTGTAGTTATATTTATTTTTAATAAACAATAGTAGGTTGTAAGTTACGTAATCTTTAAACAAGCACAGCAAGGAAATTTGACATCCGCATCCGCATCGCATCCGCAACATCACTAATCTTTTTCTATATAAAGAGGCTTGTTAAACGGCCTTTTTGATTTAACAGACTGTTATCTTGACGGTAAACTTCGCACTTAGGGCCAAGTTCACCGACAAGATAACAGTCCGTTAAATTGAAAACGGGTGTTTATCACATCTTTTTCTATACAAAAAGTCATGTTAAACGGCCGTTTTCGATTTAACAGACTGTTATCTTGGCGGTAAACTTGGCACTTAGTGTGTTATGAACAGGGACCGATTAATCGGGTTAAAAGGTTACCGGTTAAATCTCTAACCCATATTTTTGGTTAATCCTAATGCAGGGTAACCGGTTAACCCTTTAATACGGATACCGTTACCGGTTAATATTGCTGATTAACCCGAATGAAATAGAAAAAAAAGGAACAAAAATGAACTCTATGCGTGAACCGGTTATTATTAGGCTGATTAACCCAGAATACGGGTTAACCTTTATGCAAGGTTTTTCACCTAACACAAAAAATATAACCAGGGTTAACCCCTATACGGGTGACCTTTTCGGTCCCTGGTTATGAACAATAAATTATACTAACCGACTCCATTACTTGTTTCAGGTCAACGATCATCAGAAAAGATCTCGGAATTAGTTCAACAAATGAACTCTAGGGGCGCCTCTGCGTTACTTCTAACCGCTTTAGATGATACTGCTTGTAAGTTTATATAACACTAGCTATTCCCCGCGGTTCCACCCCCGTTGCTCGGCTCCTAAGGGTCGTAGCGTGATGTTAAATAGCCTATACTATTCCTCATGAATCTGGCTATCATATACAAAAAGAATTTTTCGAATCCGACTGGTAGTTCCAGAGATTAGCGCGTTCAAACAAACTCTTCAGCTTGATAATAATAAAGTATAGACTAGCTAACCCGCCCCGGCTTCGCACGGGTAAAGTTTAGTTTATACAAATATTGGATTTCATAAGTTTTTTAATTGCGCGGAACTCTAATTGTATTTCTAAAATAAAAGTAGACTAAGTTAGGTACTCCATATAACATCAGCTAACTGCCAGTGAAAGTCCAGTCAAAATCGGCCCAGCCGTTTCGGAGATTAGTCGGAACAAACAGACAGACAGATATTTTAAAAGACAGAGTAAAGCGTGAGTTTGAAATCAGTAGGGTTAGACTTCCACCCCCTTACTCTTAGACGATGATTAAATTAAACAGCTCTTATATCAATTATCATCTCTATTCATTGGCATACAAATGACAAGGGTACCTATAGTTGTTTAATCAGTGGTTAAAGTTAAGAGGCGTTTAAAGTAAGTGGGCTATTGGTGCTGATTCTGTTGAACATCGCACTAAACTAATTTTAATCACACTATATCTCTTTCTTACAAATATCATTGAAAAAGGACAGAGAATATTTAGAACTGTCATATCGTCGCATTTCTTTCTCAACCTCGTATCTGTAAAATCTTAGTTTTACAGGAACGAAAAAAAAAACTGTTTATTATGTCAAAATTGTTTTATATTTCAATAAAATAATGATTAAATAACTTAATTAAGGATTGGATGAATATATTGAATATGTTTCTTTACATAAACCATGAATGATTAATAAGAATTATAGATAATTTTGTTCGTTCCTGCATAACTACGATTTTACAGATACGAGGTTGAGAAAGAAATGCGACGATATTAGTCTACGCCCTTGTCATTTACGGGAAAATAGTCGTGACCTTTTGCGATTACGACTAAATTGACATCAAAACTATTCAAGTGGACTAATTTGACAGGATTAAAAATATCCTATCTCTCTCTCATGTTTTTTATTAGAAAGAGACATAATAAGACTAAATTAGTTTAGTTCGTAAACAACAGAATCGACACCATTGTTTACTTTTTCTGTCAAAGCCAGTGGATTAAAGTAAGTATTATTTAACCTTTTTCTAACGCATATTTTTATTATTTTCAGATACATTAAACATTCGCGGTTCGGACATACCGTACAATCCTTTATTCTTCTCCTATTTAATTATTAGAACTGATCCAATTTCGGTAAGTTAATTTTAATATAAGTAGGTAAGTATCAATGTTGTAGTCAAAACTCTTACCCGGTGAACACTACTTTTGACTTTAAATATTAAATTGTTTTTTCTTTTCAGTCTTAATATAATCCGTCTTTCTTTATATAAGGTGCTATAAAAATATCTGCCACGGCTGCAATGGGAGACAGTATTGTGTTTATAGATTACAATAGTGAAGATAAAACAAATGTAAACAAATGTAAACAAAGAAATTGTATAGTTGAATTAGTTGAAAAAGAGTAACCATGGAGTTTCTTGTCCGTTCTTCTCCATAGGAATCTACGTTTTGGAACGGACAACTAGCTTCAACTAACGGACAAACTGACTGACAACTATTGCTTGACTATTCAAAAGTGCCTGTAAATGGTCTAATTGAAATAAATGTTTTGACTTTGACTTTGACTTTGATAAATTATTGATTATTTGTCATATTTTTTTTCATACAAAAAAAAAAAGGAATAAATTTTAGTAGATTAGTAGTGACGAACTAGTCAGCTGATATCAGTTTTCATTCACAGAACAGACGGAAAGAGATAGCAGTTGTTTTCATTGACGAAGCGACACATCGCGCGTAATTTGTGAACTACGTTAAGCAGAGTATATCAATGTTAATTTAACTTCTTTATTTTCTCAAATTGAATTAAGTGTTCCGGGGTACGAAAGTTCTTCACTATTGTAATCTATAAACACAATACTACCTCCCATTAAAGCCGTGGCAGATATTTTTATAGCACCTTATATAACCCGGTATTCTATACAATACCTAGGCAATGTATAAAATACCTAAAACGTTCAGGTAGGTAGATAATGGTGCTGATTCTGTTGAACATCGCACTAAACTAATTTTAGTCACACTATATCTCTTTCTTACAAATGTCATTGAAAAAGGACAGAAAATATTTAGAACTGTCAAATTAGTCTACGCCCTTGTCATTTACAGAAAAATAGTCGTGACCTTTTGCGATAACGACTAAATCGACATCAAAACTATTCAAGCGGACTAATTTGACAGGATTAAATATCTGCTATCCCTCTATCCCTTATGGTGCGACTTCGTTTGTCTGTCTGTCACACCTGCTTATTTCAGCAACTACTAATGCTATCGACTTGAAATTTGGAACAGTTATAAAGAATGCTTGCCCAACTTTATTGCAAATAAAAAAAGTCAAAAAATATTTTTATTTTCATTGCAAAAGGGGCCGGAGTGCCCCCACTCCGGCTAGGGCTAGGCAAAGGGCTTGATCTGCACATTTCAAAATATATTTTTATTTAATTTTATGTCTCACAGTTTTCGGCATATGATGAAAATGTCTGAAAAAATACCCCCCCCTTAAACCCCGAAGTTTGCGGAGCGAAAAATCTGAAATAATCAGAGCTGATAGAAATTGACCCAAATATTATGGCACCAAAAATAAAACGATGTTCCTAACTAGTACAGTTTTTTCAAAATCATCAAAATTCCTTCACAAACAAACTTACTTATGCGGTCCAGTTTTTTTCACTTTATACGTCCAAAAATGATACGGAACCCTCGGTGCGCGAGTACGACTCGCACTTGGCCGGTTTTTTTTTATTAGAAAGAGACATTGTAAGACTAAATTAGTTTAGTTCGTAAACAACAGAATCGACACCATTATTTTGAAAAAGATATTAAAACTTATTTTTTTTCAGAATGCTCTAAGCAAAGTTGTTCTATTCTGGGGTACTGGTGATCTCTCTGACGACATCGTAGCCCATCTAGCAAAAGAGAATGTGCTTCTAGAAGCGAAACCATACGAAGACATATTTGACTACCTCAGAATTCTATCGGTAAGTCTCTCAGATAATAGAAACAAGGAGATGTGCCAAGGCGCTATCGAGCTGGATGCCTGATCTTGAGCAAATTGCTCATATTAAAAACGTACGCGCTGGCGACGAACCGAACACGATCGATGGTATAAATACAGTGTTTTAGTTTAGTGCTAGTGTTGAGTGACGATTAACAGTGTTAGATTGAGGGTGTGCGGAATGTTCAATGCGTGGGAGATCTTTTTATTCACAAGGAGCGCTTAATTATGCGCGTAATTGAGTCGAAAAATGTACTAAAAGTGGCATCAGTTGTTCCCGTACTAATTTGCTATGATGGCATATCTCCTTGTTTCTATGATCTGAGGTAAGTCTTGTACGTTTTATTAGTAAAGCTCTTAGGGGAAGTACCTACTACCATACCTGGGGGTGCTGTGGGTTCTTCAGATATGATTTGGAGGGGGGGCTAGGGGGCGTCCATTAATTACGTGAGGTGAGTTTTCGACCCTCCCCTCCCCCCTTGGTGAGATGTCGTGAGATTTGACTCGAACCCTTCCCCCCTTAATCTCACGTGAGATTTTTAAAAATGTATTATCATAGATTATTCAAAAGTAAACTTAACATGGCTTTGACATGTTTGAAGTTCAGAAAAAATAAACATTTAAAACTATTACATAATTTTTTCGTTCATTTTCAGTATGAATTGAGTGACCAAGGCACCATTTGGGTATCTAATGAGGCCAGCCATGCAGTATTATTAGTTATTGAGGTAAGTTATCAGTACCATAGAATACTGCAGAACTACGCAAAGTCAGTTAAATAAATAGCGACTCATTGCAATAACGCATAATCGGCCTATAATGTTCCCACTGCTGGGACACAGGCCTCCTCTGTGAGAGGGAGTGGGCCGTAGTCCACCACGCGGGCCCAGTGCGGGTTGGTGGACGTCACATGCCTTCGAATGTTTGGTTCTAGGACATGCCGGTTTCCTCACGATGTTTTCCTTCACCGTTAAAGCAAGTGATAATTAATTTCTAATACGCACATGACTTCGGAAAGTCAGCGGTGCGTGCCTCGGGATCGAACTCGAACCATTCGCCGTGGGAGGCACATGGTTAAACCACTAGGCTGTCACTGCACTGCACACTTGCTATAATGCAATAAAGTGTAATTTAGCTCAAACAGCGTTGCGTGCCATCGTTTCATGGTTGATATATCAAAAACCCGAGCGAAGCGCTTTGATTCCACTTTCATTGTGAAAACCACCAAACAGTGGAATGCGCTGCCGGAGTGTTCCCCGACAGTTACAATCTGTGTGTGTTCAAGTCGCGAGTGAATCGGTTTCTTCTAGGCAAGCGTGCTCCGTCGTACACCGCAGCATCGCTTCACAGCAGGCGAGATGGCGGTCAAACTCAAGCCTATTATCAAATAAAAACAACAGGTCAAGTGCGAGTACGACTCGCGCCCTGAGGGTTCCGAAATAAGCAATAGCGCCATCTATGCCGGCTATTACATCACAGTAGATGTATCATATCTTGATCGTAGATGGCGCTATTGCATACTTCTAGTGGCGCCATCATGAGCAGATGGCTCCACTTATGGTCGGACAGACGGACAACAAAGTGATCGCGCATGTACATTTTCGGCCCAATAGACAAAAGCCTGTTGACAATACGTAATAAAGAATAGTCCAATAGACGACGAGCATCGACTGACGAACCAATCGCGTGCAGCCTCGGCGCCTCCCGTCTTCTTCATTTCAAAGAGACTGAAAAACCAGCTAATGCGCAGGTGACGTTTGTGATCATAACTGCTGCCGCTAGTTATACTTACATTATGGGCGTCAGCAGTAGGTACAATGTACGCATCTACCCTCATTTCGGCTACGGACAGCGCTCAAGCGGTCGGCAGCTGTCTCCCGACTCTTCTTACGCGCGAGTCGCTTACTGCAGATAAATGTGTGTGTTCAAGTCGCGAGTGAATCGGTTTCTTCTAGGCAAGCGTGCTCCATCGTAGACTGCAGCATCGCGCGACAGCAGGAGAGGTGGCGGGCAAACAAAAGACTATACAGGGTAAAATTAAAACCAGTGCGGATACTTTAGGAGGTGAAAGTACTCATGAATATGATCAACTTTTATTATGGGACCGACACTGAAATATGATAAAAAAATCAGCTGTTCACTGTGCACTACAACACGATCAAAATGTTTGAACAGCTGTTTTTTTTTTTTCATATTTCAGTGTCGGTCCCATAATAAAAGTTGATCATATTCATGAGTACTTCCACCTCCTAAAATATCCGCACTGGTTTTAATTTTACCCTGTATTTATTAAATAAAAAAACATATAGGTATTTCTTTTTTATTTTCAGGACGGTCCAGCCCGAATTCTTTCGACCTCGATTTCTCCGGTTGCTCTGAAGAAATGCGTGAAGAATGAAGTGGAACTGCAGGTAACTAAATCTATAAAATCAGCTATAGCTAAAAAATCAGCTGTTCCATACATTTATGTTCGCATAACTCAACAAAATGTATGGAGCAGCTGATTTTTTTTTCGCGACTTCAGGGTTGGTCCCATACTAAAAGTTGTTCATAATGATGTGTATATACATATTTGCTATTACCTATCTCAAAATTTTTCAGGGCTTCCGATTGGCTCACATCAAAGATGGCGTAGCAGTGGTCCGATCACTGTATTGGGTGGAACAGCAAGTGGCTTCAGGAGCCAACGTGACTGAAGTAGAACTGTCAGATAAGATGGAACAAATCCGAAGGTAAGGAGCCGATTATAACAGTAACTAGCTGTTCCCCTCGGTTTCACCCCCGTTGCTCAGCTCCTAAGGGTCGTAGCGTGATGTTAAATAGCCTATACTATTCCTCATGAATCTGGCTATCATATACAAAAAGATTTTTTCGAATCCGACTGGTAGTTCCAGAGATTAGCGCGTTTAAACAAACTCTTCAGTTTTACAATATTAGTATAGATTAGCACTTCGCCCGCGACTTCGTCCGCGTGTCCCACAGGAACTGTGCATTTTTTCGGGATAAAAAGTAGCCTATGTTACTCAGTGATAATGTAGCTTTCTATTAGTGAAAGAATTTTTAAAATCGGTCCAGTAGTTTCGGAGCCTATTCGGTACGAACAAACAAAAAAAAACCTTTCCTCTTTATAATATTAGTATAGATATAGATATCTAGTAGGATTTGATGCTCGTTCGATGTAGGTATTAACAGAACCAATTCAGAAAATCACAAAAATAAACAGCTGTTTTGTCGAGTGAATATTATGATTGTTTTTGTTACGAATTTGTCTGCCTAGCCTTTTCCTAAATTATATTGGGGTCGGCATCCAGTCTAACTAGTTTTGGCTGAATATCAATATTTTACGTGGAGCGACTGCCATCTGACCTCCACAACCCAATTAATGGGTAATGCTGGTATTCGAATGTTAGACCAGCTGTCAGACTTTAGGGCTACTGACTACCCGTAACGATTGTCAAAGATATTCCTATGACAACCGGGACCGACTGCTTTACGTGCTCTCCGAGGCACGGAGGGGTCTCGATGTGTAAAGAACGGTCACCCATCCAAGGACTGACCGCGGCAAGCGCAGCTTAACCTCGCATATCGATCGATCAGCGCGGCCGTCATTTAGCCACGAGCCCCTCCGCTTGATTGTTTTTGTTATTGTTTTTTTTATAGCAGTGATAGCCTAGTGGTTTAACCATGTGCCTCCCACGGCGAATGGTTCGAGTTCGATCCCGAGGCACGCACCGCTGACTTTTCGAAGTCATGTGCGTATTAGAAATTAATTATTACTTGCTTTAACGGTGAAGGAAAACATCGTGAGGAAACCGGCATGTCCTAGAACCAAAAATTCGAAGACATGTGACGTCCACCAACCCGCACTGGGCCCGCGTGGTGGACTACGGCCCACTCCCTCTCACAGAGGAGGCCTGTGTCCCAGCAGTGGGAACATTATAGGCCGATTATGCTTATGCTATATTGTTTTTTTTACGAATGTTTTTTAGAAATTCGCGATTTATGTAACCACCACCGCACCACGTTCACTTTAAATGTTATTAACTTATTATTGTTTTTAACTAAACCTTAATCATTCTTCTCCAGTGAAGAAGAAAACTTCATGGGCCCATCATTCTCCACCATCGCGGGTGCTGGAGAAAATGGGGCTATCATACATTATAGTCCCCAAAGAGAAGGACCTCAGCGAGTCATCACACCCCAAGATATGTTGCTTGTGGACTCCGGGGGCCAGTACTTGTAAGTGATATCACATTTTAGGGACAGCGACATCTAGTGACAACATTGAGTACTATCCTACATCGCGAAAGCAGAGTTTTCACAGCGACAAGACATGTTGCTTGTAGACTCCGGGGGACAGTACCTGTAAGTAATATAGCATTGTAGCGACAGCGACATCTATCGGTAACGTCGAGTACTATCCCACATCGCGCAAGAAGAGATGTCAATATACGGGATGTAAGTTTAGTCAGTGACAATACTAAAATGGGTCATTGTACCTACTATTCATCATTATGAACAACTTTTACTATGGGATCAACCCTGAAATTGCCAAAAAAACAGCTGTTCTATACATTTTTATGTGAACATAAAATGTTTGGAACAGCTGATTTTTTTCAGCAATTTCAGGGTTTCATCCCGCGGTGTAGGGACTCCATCAAGGTAATACAATACATTAGTACTTATGAAAAAAAATCAGCTGTTCCATATATTAGGGTTCCGTACCTCAAAATGAAAAACGGAACCCTTATAGGATCACTTTGTTGTCTGCCGTCAGTCATCGGACCATAAGTGGAGCCATCTGCTCATAGATGGCGCCATTGGAAGCATGCAGTAGGGCCATCTATGATCATATTTCGGAACCCTTAGGGCGCGAGGCATACTCGCACTTGTCCGGCTTTTTTTATGTTTACACAACTCAACAAAATGTATGGAGCAGCTGATTTTATTTTTCGCGATTTCAGGGTTGGTGGATACATCGCCGGATGAAAGCGATGAAAATGTCACGGTGTATATGATGATAACTAATATTATGATAATAGGGATGTTAACTACTTTTATTTTATTGTGAATCTGTAAACTATTTGAAAAAAGACAATTAACACCAAAAAAACCGATGAAACATCTACAAAATTGGCAAAGTTATAAGCATTTTAAAATGATTTGCTAGACACGGACGGCACTACGTACTAGTGACGTAACACCACCTACGTCCGCTTCGCGCGACAAAGACGGAGCGATACTCCCTCCAAAAACTTTAAAAGCGTCTATGTTTTCCATTTTTTGATAAATTATTATTTTTGCTTTTACTTTTTTGTTGTGCCTATTCCTTCTTTGAAATAAAATAATTTATTTGTACTGTTTTAATAGTAGGACACTACCGTATTAATAATATACAGGATAAAATTAAAACCAGTGCGGATATTTTAGGAGGTGAAAGTACTCATGAATATGATCAACTTTTATTATGGGACCGACACTGAAATATGGAAAAAATTAAACAGCTGTTCCATACATTTTGATCGTGTTGTAGTGCATTTTTGCAGGGAACAGCTGTTTTTTTTTTTCATATTTCAGTGTCGGTCCCATAATAAAAGTTGATCATATTCATGAGTACTTTCACCTAAAATATCCGCACTGGTTTTAATTTTACCCTGAATATGATGATGATTAAGATTATAATGTCAATGGCCATGATGATAGCCAACTTTAGAACAAAACAACTTTTAAAATCAGTTATAATAACAATAAACTTTATTTACCAGTGAAGGCACTACAGATATAACCAGGACACGACATATGAGCGCGTCGCCGACTCCTGCGCAACGGCTGGCGTTCACTCGCGTACTGAAGGGACAGATCAATTTAGCGACCACCGTACTACCTACGGGTATAAAGGTAAGTAATAACCTCAGATCATAGAAACAAGGGAGATGTGCCAAAAAAAAGCAAATTGCTCATATTAAAAACGTTACCGCTGGCGACGAACCGAACACGATCGATGGTATAAATACAGTGTTTTAGTTTAGTGCTAGTGTTGAGTGACGATTAACAGTGTTAGATTAAGGGTGTGCGGAATGTTCAATGCGTGGGAGATCTTTTTATTCACAAGGAGCACTTAATAATGCGCGTAATTGTGTTGAAAAATGTACTAAAAGTGGCATCAGTTGTTCCGGTACTAATTTGCTATGATGGCATATCTCCTTGTTTCTATGATCTGAGGTAATAACAATAGTTAATAGGTACCAGTGGCGAAAGGTCAGTTTTTATAAGAGGTAAGCCGGAGCTGCAAATGCTTACCTGGCCACGGAAAGTTAATTAATAAAAGTAGGCAATACTCAATACACTTTTTTAAAGGGAAGCCGGTAGGAATCGTATTGTAGGGACCCTTCGCCACTGATAGGTACTCTACAAGTAAAAAGTTATGTGAAGGTTCATTGGTTCGAATTAGAAAGTAAAAAAGAATCATAGATTTCGAGTTACTTCAAAATGAAGTTTAAAAAAAAACTGGCCAAGTGCGAGTCGGGCTCGCTTACTGAGGCTTCCGTACCTTCCTCAGACGTATAAAAACATGACGGCATAATAGCGCCATCTATGAGAATATAGTTGAAATTGAACAGCATCAACCAGACAAGCTATATTTTCATAGATGGCGCTTAACACAACAGACGGACAACAAAGTGATCTTATAAGGGATCCGTTTTTCCTTTTGAGGTACGGAACCCTAAAAATATATGTAAAATGCTCTATTGGCTAATTTGTATCTACGAAATACAATTAGAGTTCCGCGCAAGAAAAAACTTATGAAATCCAATATTTGTATAAACTAAACTTTACCCGTGCGAAGCCGGGGCGGGTTAGCTAGTTTATACTTTATTATTATAAAGCTGAAGAGTTTGTTTGAACGCTTTAATCTCTGGAACTACCAGTCGCATTCGAAAAATTCTTTTTGTATAATGATAGGCAGATTCATGAGGAATAGTATAGGCTATTTAACATCACGCTACGACCCTTAGGAGCCGAGCAACAGGAGTAAAACTGCGGGGAACAGCTAGTATAAACTACACACATCAAAAGTGTCTAGGGATCAAGCATTTTTATGCGGATTTCTTGAGATTGAGATGTGGCTTTGTAATAAATTTATGATTTTATAAATTTATATGGATCCTTTTTGGTGCATTTCATAATTTGAATCAGGAACTCTCAATCAAATTCGTGTAAAAGATGAAAATAAGCTGTCAATATTTTCCCTATAAAAACATACAACGCATTGAAGACATTATTAGTGCTACTGTTTCCCTACTACTGATTAAAACCAACGTTATTATGGAGCGGCGACGTCATTTAAGCAGGGAAGAAATGCTCAGAGCCGTGGGAATGATAGAAGCTGGTTCCCGGCAACGTACTGTAGCTTTAGCTCTGAATACAAGTCAGAGTGTTATCAGTCGACTTTGGACACGTTACCGAAGCACTGGTACCGTGGCTGAGCGCCATGGAGGACGGTATCGCTGCACCACACGGAGACAAGACCGATACATTCAAATCTTAACTCGAAGAGCTCCAACAATAACCGCCATGATGTTAGCCGTGAGGCTTCATCACTCTTCAGGGAACTTAATTAGCGACCAAACAGTCAGAAACCGCTTGCATGAAGTGAACCTTCATTCCCGAAGACCGCTACGGGTACCACCTATAGCAATGCACAATCGTAGGATTCGATATCAATGGGCTCTTGAACACAGAAATTGGGCAGAAGAACAATGGCGTTTCGTGTGCTTTTCTGATGAGTCTCGTTTTGGTATGAGACCGGATACAAGACGTATACGACACTGGAGAACCCCTGGACGCCAACAGCGATTAAAATCCTGCCAGGAAGTCCATCCTTATAGTGGTGGAACCATCATGGTATGGGCGGGTATTTGGATCGGCGGAAGAACTGAGTTGATTTGGATCAGAGGCAACCTCAACGCTCAAATTTATGCTGAGACGATTGTATCAGACGTCATCGTTCCTCTACAAGTGCAAATCGGTCCCTTATTTCAGTTAATGCATGATAATGCACGACCGCACACCGCAAGAGTTGTAAGACAGACTCTCGCCGCAGCTAACATCAATGTCCTGCCCTGGCCTGCTCAGTCGCCAGACTTGAACCCGATTGAGCATGCATGGGATATGCTACAGAGAAGAGCTCTGCCGAATATGGAGGGTATCCAGTCGCAAGAAGACCTTTTTTTGTTGTTGCAACGAACATGGGCGGCCATTCCACAGCGTGATTTGGATGAACTCATTTTGAGTATGCCAAACCGATGTTCTTGTGTTGTTAGTGTTCGCGGTAGAAACACGGATTATTAATTGTTTAAGTTACCCAATAAAATTTTAAAGAAAACTGTTATTTCAGTCTTTTTTTCGAACTTTAATGTTAGTGGTTCAAATGTCAAAAATCCCTTTATTAGGAAAATGGCAAATTTCTTTATTAATGCAAAGGTGACTTGGTTTATCGTTACTGTGACAAACGAAAACACTTTATTTGATGAATCCTTAAAGAAAATTTTAATTAATATCAATCAGGAGAAAAGTTATTGCAAAAATATATGTTGATCCCTAGATACTTTTGATGTGTGTAATATTATATAGAGAAAAGATTTGATTTTTTGTATGTTTGTTTGTAATGGATAAACTCAAAAACTAATGGACCGATTTTAAAAATTCTTTCACCAATAGAAAGCTACATTATCACTGAGTAACATAGGCTACTTTTTATCCCGAAAAATGCACAGTTCCTGTGGGACACGCGGAAGAAGTCGCGGGCGAAGTGCTAGTGTACTTATATAATTATTTCAGGGTAACGTAATAGAAGTGTTAGCCCGCAAGTACCTTTGGGACGTGGGGCTCAACTACGGCCATGGTACTGGTCATGGGGTTGGCCATTTCCTTAAAGTACATGAAGGCCCTATCTGGATACTTAGTGGGCCCACCGCTGACGATCCTGGGATTTCTCCTAAAATGATTTATAGCAATGGTAAGTGTATCGAAGAAGGCTTTTGTCGTTTTGTCTTGTTTAGCATGAAAAAGTACTTTAAAAGGTCCTATAGAGGCCAGTAGGTACACTCGACGCTATTGACGGTCGACCACTTTTCACCCTTATTACTAAGAACATAAGGGTGAAAAGTGGTCGACCGTCAATGGCGTCGAGTGTACATCACTATTTTGAGACCTGCATCGCTGTTAGGCCACGGCCGCACCGGTAAGCGCGACGCGACGCTGCGGCGATTTCCTGAACAAATAAATTTCTTGTCGCTTCTGCAGTGCGGCCACTGTCATATGTTTATATGAAGTTTTCACGAAATCGCCGTCGCCGTCGCATCGCGAGTACCGGTGCGGCCGCAGCCTTACATTATATAGCGTCGCTGCGTCTGCTACAGTCGCTATGTATTTTTCTTCAATTGTTCGTTTTTTATGCAATTTTAATCCTTATTCCCGTATTTATTATGGATTAAAACTGCATCAAAAACCAAGTCAAAGAAAACATAGCGACTTTGGCTGGCTCAGAGATGGTAGATTGTTTAGGACTGATTTTTTATGTACTATGTCACTGCTATTAAATCGTTTTGACATTGACTATACAGGGTAAAATTAAAACCAGTGCGGATATTTTAGGTGAAAGTACTCATGAATATGATCAACTTTTATTATGGAATCGACACTGAAATATGCAAAAAAAAAGAAATCTGCTGTTCCCTACAAAAATGCACTACAACACGATCAAAATGTATGGAACAGCTGATTTTTTTTTTCATATTTTAGTGTCGGTCCCATAATAAGTTGATCATAATTCTTGAGTACTTTCACCTCCTAAAATATCCGCACTGGTTTTAATTTTACCCTGTATAGGCTATTTAACGTCACGTTAGAAGCCGAGCAACGGGAGTTAAACCCCCGCGGTTTAACTCCCGCACATCTAGTCTCTTATAGGTACATATAGCAATGAACCACTTGTTAAACCTAGATAATAGATAGGTACCTATATTATTGTTTTGTTACCAGAACCTGGTTATTACGAAGTCGGTGAATATGGCATCCGCCATGAAGACCTGGTGGAGACCATTGTGATGAGCCGTGATGCTGATCATATACGGGTAAGATTCCGTAGGAAATCTCGATGTTTTGACATGTCGCCACATCAGTAGATTGCACCCGCGCAAAGTAAGGGCGGGTTGCTAATCCAATACTTATTAATAAAGCTGAAAAGTTATTTTGGTTGATTGTTCTCTGGAACTACCAGTCGGATTTGGAAAAAATATTTTTGTAGATATAGCCAAATTCTCGAAGAACGTTATAGGCTTGTGGTATCATGCATGGGCAGCCTTAGTATATAACTGTTAATATTGGCAACACTGACCCATGCATGGGCAGCCTTAGTAAATAATGTTAAGATTACATAGCAACATTGACATAAGCCGGAAGGATGTATTTGTTCCGGCAAAAAGAAGGAAGTGAACTTCCTTCTTTTTGTGTTTCTCTTACTGGTACTGACGCCAAGCGGCCATGTTATATGTATGTGACTGTGACCCCTCTGTATTTTGAAGTGACTCCCTAAAAAGGTTCTTGTTGTAATACAACGTGCTGGTATTATTTATAAAGTCTGAACACGACCAAAGGCTATTTAACATCACGCTACGACCCTTAGGAGCCGAGCAACGGTGGGTGAAACCGCGGGGACCAGCTAGTGTAGGGCTGCCATACGTCCCGGTACACCGGGACATGTCCCGGTTTAAAGCCTTGTGTCCTGGTGTCCCGGTCAGTAAGTCTGTTGTCCCGGTTTGGTAGTTAGACATGCATTGTTGCATACACAAAAGAAAAGCAAGTCTTCTCAAAATGAGTTAATTTAAAAATTCAAAAATAGAAATGGGCAAAAAAAGTTGCACTGTGAACGTAGAATAAGCCTAAGAAAATAAATGTCATCTTTTCGATAGATCATCGTTGATTTTTCGCAAAAATTAAACTTGTAAAAGATTTTGATTTCAATTTTTTTTTCTATCCTAAATGTCCCGATCGGCGTTTCAGCATTTATTATTATTATTTATTTATTTCAGACAGTGTCCATAAACATAACATAACATCATAATCATAAATAAGTTAAGTTTTATGGCAGCCCTAAGCTAGTGTTAAAATTATTCTTCATGAAATCTTTCTACCAGGCTGCAGATTTAGTAGGAGACTTCAATGGTCGTGGCGCAGTGGGGTTCCACACCATATCCCTAGCGCCGCACCAGGTCGCCTGCCTCGATGTGGACCTACTCTCCGACTTTGAGGTAAGCACCTACACTACCTACCAGTGGCGAAGGGTCAGTTTTGCAGGTTCAGCAGTTTGAAGGTGGGGGCCGCACCGTCGAGTAATCTTCAAAAAGCGGGACTGAGCCTGTCCCGCGCGGGACATTCAATTTTGGGCTAAAAAATCGGGAGGTCCTGCCAAAATCGGGACCTCTGACAACGCTGACTATAGAATTCTGGCTACCCTTCGGGGAATAAAGACGAGATGTTATGCTAATAAATGTTTATTTTTCCAGATTAAATACCTGAACGACTACCACACAAGAGTTTTCTCCACCATTGGTCCCATACTCAAAGAAAGAGGTTTGACATCAGAATACGAATGGTTAGAAAAAGAATGCGCGCCAATTTTAAAAAGTGCGGCCATCTTGTTCAAATCGTCGCCGATTTTGGCGGCAATCAGCGTTTTTGTTATTTGGTTTGGATTGTAAGTAATGTTAAAAATAAACGTGATTTTGATAAAATAACGTGTTGTTTAATGAATGAATGAATAAATGATGAAATGAATTTGATATTGTATGTTCTAAAGGCGTGTCTCCTGCACCAAATTTTGAACAAAACATTGTTTTACGAACATGTTCACGAATTTAAATCATTCATTCACGCGTCTCCTGCGATGTTCGATGTTTTTGTTTTGCAACAAGATCGAACTGATCGAACAATGTACCATCCGTCAAGATTGCGCGCGAAATTCAAAATATTTTGGGTTTTTTGCAAATTACAGCGCTGTTTTACGTTGTATGTTGATCCAAATTCGATTCGCGACATTAATGATACTATAGTTACTAGATAATAATCATCGAATTCATCAATAAAGCCCTCGAAATTATATTTGAGGAAAATCGTAATGTTTTCACAAAATAATCGTATTTTCTTCAAATATAATTTCGAGGGCTATATTGATGAATTTGATTATTATTATGTAGTAACTATAGTATCATTATTGTCGCGAATCGAATTTGGATCAACATACAACGTAAAACAGTGCAATAATTTGCAAAAAACGTAATACATTTTGAATTTCGCGCGCAACCTTGGCGGGTCTAGTAAAAATAATAATTAAAATTGTTGTGGGTTTTAAATCTAATAAAATAAATAAAGGTACATATAATTAAGGTCAAATAATTAAGTTCTTAAAAAACAATTTTAATATTTTTATTATAAAAACTGAAACATTGTTGATTAACCTTTTGAGCGCCATGATCACATATACATGACAAGCGAAAACTGTCCCTGGACGCCAACGACACAAATACGTGACAGAAAAAGCGGGAAATTTATAGCTTGGCGTACAGGGCACGGCGATGCGTTTATGCCGTGGCGTTCAAAAGGTTAAATACTCTGGTCATAAATGACATGGGTCTGTAACCAAAAAATGGCGTGCTTTGTGGGATGTAAATGCTATAAATACTTATTCATACGACTTTTTTCACATAGTAGAAAACAACTAGTAGTTCCAGAGATTAGCGTGTTCAAACAAACAAACAAACTCTTCAGCCTGTGCTATATAAATAGTGCTAGTGCCTGAAAGAACAGCTGCTGCCGAAAAAAAAATATGTATAGGTACATAATCATTCATTAATTTGAACGTCTTCACTGTTGAACAAAATGAATAGGTCATTCATTCATTCCCCCGCAGGCGAACGCGGTGATGTTTTCCGCTAGGCTCGGCAAACATGTTTGTGTGTTTTTGTTCGTCAAAATCGTTTATCGTTCACTTTATCGTTCGTTCAATGTTCGTCGAACACAAAAACAGGGCGCAAGAGACCCGGCTTAAGAATAAAGTTTTTGGTACTTATTTTATGACAAATAAATCGTTTATATTTTTTTATTTGTCGAGTTTTAATGTTTGTGAGGTCTTGAAACATGAGACTTTGTGCGGACGAGTCTGTACCTATCTGCCTAGCATAGCATAATCGGCCTATAATGTTCCCACTGCTGGGACACAGGCCTCCTCTCTGTGAGAGGGAGTGGGCCGTAGTCCACCACGCGGGCCCAGTGCGGGTTGGTGGACGTCTCATGTCTTCGAATTTTTGGTTCTAGGACATGCCGGTTTCCTCACGATGTTTTCCTTTACCGTTAAAGCAAGTGATAATTAATTTCTAATACGTACATAAATTCGAAAAGTCAGCGGTGCGTGCCTCGGGATCGAACTCGAACCATTCACCGTGGGAGGCACATGGTTAAACCACCAGGCTATCACTGCTTCTATCCTATCTGCCTGTCTTTTCTGTACCAAGCAACACGCCGCCTGATATTACCGCGAGAACTGCCAATTTGTTTGCGAACGTCCGAGGGAGAATCTCACCGTGACATTCTACGGGAGAATGTCACGGTGTTACAGAACAGACAAGCTGGACTAACCGCGGTTGCTGCGACTTTGAAAACATCGATCAAGGGCAGATTTAGCCGTTGAGTCCCTTGGGGGGTCACGCAAAAGAAGTCTAACCAGGTCAAGCTTAAAATATTATCAGATGTCGACCTACGGCCAGAGCGCCTAACATGCGCGCCGCGACAAAATTTTGTCGACGCTTTTATCGTGCATTTGTCTCGTATTCGCACGAGTAAGAGCGAGACAAAACAGTCACAGTCGACAAAATTTGTCGCAGCGCGCATGTTAGCCCGGCAGAAAAGGGTCATCATAACCCGCATGCCCCCCCTGGATCCGCCTTTGTGTATGCTGTGCAAGACATTGAAAAAACAAAAATAAAACATCATAATTTCGTTAAATTAACCTTTTACTTAACATAATACATAACTGTTATCACGCTGTATCTACAATATAATTGTCTATGGTTAGCTGCTTATTCCTTGGTCCTGTAGTTCTTGATGTTGACCAGAACCCACATGGGGACGATGGTCCAGCCCACGATCATCGTGCTGACTAGGAAGAACATCTCCTGAAATAGAAGAAAATATATTTGATAAGCTATGGCCCGCGACTTTGTCTGCGTGTATTGATGGATGAAAAGTAGCCTATGTACCAGTAGCGAAGGGTAAATTTTTGTAAGAGCATGGGGTCTCATCAGGAACAAAGGAACATTTCTTCAAATAACTCTTAATAGATGGCGTTATACGTATCGATTTGTTATTGAAGTTTGTGTAAAATGTAGAACATGAATAGACAAATATAAATATTTGTTAAAATTTCAAAAGTTATTTAGTTACGAAATAAAAACCGGACAAGTGCGAGTATGCCTCGCGCCCTAAGGGTTCCGCTAAATGATCATAGATGGCGCTACTGCATACTTCTAGTGGCGTCATCTATGAGCACCTGGCTCCACTTATGGTCCAGTGACTGACGGCGGACAACAAAGTGATCCTTTAAGGGTTCCGTTTTTCCTTTTGAGGTACGGAACCCTAAAAATGATAGCCTGATAGCCCGCGTTACGGCAGCGGTCACGTTTTTTTGTATAAGATGAGGCATCTGTACGCGTAGTATTGTATTATCTGTGGTAAGAGGTAAGCCGAAGCTACAAATGCTTACCTGGCCACGAAAAGCTGATTATAAATATTTTGATAGTAGTAATGTGCTATTTTTCAAAGGGAAGCCGGTAGGTATCGTATTGTATGGACCCTTCGCCACTGCTATGTACTTAAATTAGTCCAGCCGTTTCAGAGTGAAGAAATAAAAGACACATAAACTTCAGTGTGTGAAGTTTGTGTCTGTGTTGTGCCCACACACAAACTGTTGCATTTATAATATTAGTTAGGATTTACTGACACAAATATAGTAATGATGGTCTCGATCAGCGCTGCCAGATTTTTTTTTGGGCTAAGCGGGTATTAGAAACTTTTTGAGTAAAAAAGCGGGATTCTTTCGTCGAAAGCTGGACATGCAGCAGTATATTTTTTATTTTTTACTAGGGACCCAGTAAAAAATAAAAAATAAACTGCTGAATGTCCTTATAATTACCTTTAATAAGTAGCTACCTACTGTATTTATTCTTGTATTTGAGTTTCAAATTATGTTTACAATGATAATAGATAGTCACCGAGAATATATTTTAATGAAAATAGGTTATGTACTTTACTATAATAATAACCGCCGCGCCGCACCGTCGCGTAATCCCCGAAAAGCGGGACTGAGCCTGTCCCGCGAGGGACATTTAATTTTGGGGCTAAAAATCAGGACGTCCTGCCAAAATCGGGACATCTGGCAACGCTGGTCTCGATGGTCTAGTTGTCACACTGCTGAGCATAGTTATAGGGCAGTGTTATTAAGTTTTTAAATCAGCAAGTTCTCAATAGTATTGTACTGTGCATAGTTCAGTGGTTAGAGCAATGCCACAGTATGGCAGAGGTTGTGGGTTCAAATTCCACCTGTGTAATTCACAGACCACACTTACTTTGCAAAGTAAAATAAGTGTTTAAAATTGGTTAACTTAGGTATATGTTTACAAAATGATTTTTTTACATTTTTAACTTCATTTCTACATTATTAAAAACAAGAAAATTCAAAGGCAATGTTGAGGGTGAAATAAAACATTGTTGTTTTCTTTCAATAATCGAAACCAATCGATTTACAGTTATGTTTATCTCTAGACAATTGAATAAAATGTTATCTATAATGTTTAGATAACGTGTATTAGTTTAAATAGATAACATTAGGTGCGAACTTCATAACTATGTTTTTTGAATATTTATAAAAATATTGAAATCAAGTATCGATGAATCATCAACGTACTTGTTATACCTCTAAACATGAACCGTAGACTAAGGTAAATTCCTCATGTAGCCATTTTAATTGACAAAGTACTCAGCACTTATCAATATAACCTATCTTTTCCCTATAAAATTACGTAATTCAAAAATCACTTTTTTTACGTTGTGCAATACTTAAATCATACACAAATAACAGTAGATACTGTTTTAGAACGTTGTAAATCAATAATTATTTAGATTTATGAGGAAAATCACTTAAAAAAGTCAAAAATGTACTTACGCCTTTGGTAACTTTGTTTCTAGCAGGGGTAGCGATTACGCTCATGTTTCTCTGCTGAGCGACATTCTTGAGGATCTGGGCGTTGGCTTTGAAAAGGCTCCTGACGGCGAACATTTTGATTTCACTGTAATTTTACTTGGAAAAATGACACCGAAAATATTTCACGACAGAACGGAAAAATCAATCGCAATTTAGAGATGTGGTAGAATGGAGATTGGAGAAACGTCAAATTGAACAATTTAGTCGATTTACGGTTTTTGTTTTTAGACGAGTTGGTTAGACTATTTTATTACTAAAAATATACATATTTGAATATAGATTAATGAACTATAAAATTACAATTATGATATAATTTTAATTATAATTTAATCCATTTATTTGTAATTAATTGACATTGTCATAATATTATAATTGAAAATTGACATATTAAGAAATTGACATAGTATACGTAATAATTAGTAATTGAAAATTGACATATTATTATAATTAGAAATTGAAAATTGACATATTAATATAATTAGAAATTGACATGGTAATAATTAGTAATTGAAAATTGACATAGTAATAATTAGTAATTGAAAATTGGCATATTAATTAATTAGAGATTGACATAGTAATAATTCGTAATTGTAATTAGAATATTTTAGAATTAAAAATTTGAATATTTGTACGCCGCTGACGGCAAGACATAGCGATAATTTTAAGAGCACTAACATCTGCATATATGTATTTTTTCACCTATGATCTACAAATAAAGTGATTTGAATTTGAATTTGAATATAATTTCAGTACTGTGGTTTTTTTACTAAAATAAGTATGTATTAATATATCTAGTTTAATGTTACCATATAAATAAATTGTTTTAATTTAGACTAAAAGTTGCAATGATACACCAAATAGTAGTTTTGGTAGAAAATAAATATAGCCGTCGTTATGTCTGTCGGCCTGTTTTTCTTTAAGGCACTGCATAGATTAGTATACTCGTAGAACAAAATGATTTCGTTTGAAACAAAATCAACATCCTATTGGCTGATATCTCAAATCATAGAAACGGGGGCGATGTGCCAAGGCGCTATTGAGCTTAACGCTTTGATAAGATCAATATGATAATGTTGCCGACGGACCGAACGTGATTGATGATTTATATACAGGGTGGCAGGTTAAACAGTGGAAATATTTTAAGGGGTCATTGTACTCATCATTATGAACAACTTTTACTATGGGACCAAACCTGAAATCGCGAAAAAAAAATCAGCTGTTTCATACATTTTGTTGAGTTAGGTGAACATAAATGTATGGAACAGCTCATTTTTTTTTTCGCGATTTCAGGGTTGGTCCCATAATAAAAGTTGCTCATAATGATGAGTACAATGACCCCTTAAAATATTTCCACTGTCTAACCTGCCACCCTGTAGTGTTTTAGTTTAGTGTGAGTGACGAATAACAGTTTTAGATTGAGGGTGTGTACCATTTTTGAGGTCATTATATTGGCAAATGAGCATTTTTTGTAGTTATGAATATGATGCACACTGCTTTTATGCTTTAAAAGTGGCAACATTTGATGCCCATTAGGAATTTTTTACTCGTCTATGGACCAAACACAGTAAGTAGCCGTTACAATAAAAAAACCAGCAAACATGCATTTAATTAGACATTTATTATAAACTTACATAATATAACTTAAAAATACGACTTCTTGTAGAACCAAAATGACAATTAATTATTTTAAAGCAATTATATTTGGAATCATCTTGAAATGAATTACTGGGACACTTCCATCAGCTGTGATGCATCTGCAAAAAAAAAACAAAGATGTGAATACTTAAAAGCTACCAACTGCTTGAAAATGAATGAAAAGTAGCATAATTATGTGCTTCTCCCATAGACATAGGATACTTTAGACATAGCCTAAAAGATAAAGCCGCTGGCCGTTTCTTATTTGTGTGCGTTCTGGATTTGTATTAGTGTGCATGACTAGGGAAGAGTTGACTGGTTGACGCTTCAGTGACGTCACTGTATCAAAACATTGCGCCAATGCGCGGTGTACTTTACAGTGACGTCACTGTATCACTGTTAACGAGAAATGACAGCCTTCACACAGTGTACAGACACGGTTAGACTAACTCCGTATATTATTCCTCCAAGGCTTCTCCAGATCCCAGGCTACCTCTTTGTCAAATTTCATCCTAATCCGTCCAGCCGTTTCAGCGTGATGGAGTAACAAACACACATACACTCTCGCATCTATACTATTATAAAATTGTAAAAAAGCCGTGTCTGTACATTGAAGTTATTCCAGAAAAAGCAGTTGGGATAGCGTACTCCGACATAACCATATCCACAAAGATTTTTTTTACTCTTGCCTGTTTGTCTGTTTGTGTGCGCATCATGCAAAAAGTACTACACGGATTTTGATGTGGTTTTCACAGTTCGATAGCTTGGGGTCCTAAGCCACGTTTCATCTGATTCCGGTGGGATAAACCAGAGATACAGCTTGACCTCTTGGTAGTACTAGCCACCCTACACTACGGAGATCATTTAAACTGGTCATTTCACTGTAGTCCACGCGGACGGAGTCGCGGGCAAAAGTCTATACACAATATTTGTCGACTTACCGCCAGACCCATCATTGAACATGAATTCGTCTTGATATTCTTTCAGGAACTGTTCCGACCGATGCTCATCCAGGAACAGAGAGTATACCTTCTTCACGTCTTCCATGCTGACCTGGTGACAAAATAATACTGTTTGTATCCAGAGCTTGAAACTGTATTGATCATGAGTTTTTTTGACGTGTAGTATCGTTAACGTAAGCATATTTTGAATTGAAAATACACGTTTGTCACACAATATTTATATAAATCAAATACTTAAATAATTTCTCTGTATTTTTTTAAATGTGCAGATTGTATAATATTTTATCAAAATGTTCCAGGACTGCTGTATTTTAAATTCAAAATATGCTTACGTTAACGAAACTGTACTTCAAAACAACTCATGATAGGGGTACAGATTCCAAATACAACTGGACGTAGTTATGCAAAATAGAACCAACCCACAAAAAGGTACTTTAAGAGATAATTAGATTTTTGTTTCTGAAGTGTGTAGAAACAAATAGGTAAGTTATTTGAGATAAACAACTTTACTAGATTAAGGTTAGTATTGATGACGATATAAGACAATACATTATTTGGATTTTAGTGAGATTTTAGTATCTATTTATGATCAAAAACCTGACGGTTCCTTATTGCAAAATTACTGTTTTGTGGGTTGGTTCTGTATTGCCATATGTTTTGGTTTAGCTTGGTTCTGTTTTGCGTAATGAAAAAGCTTAAGATCTATAGGTACTATGCCACATGGGTCTGTATTTTTTTTAAAAGTGACTCAATCTAGGCTTGGTATCCTTGGCAGCTTTCAATAATATGAGTAAAGAGTGTCTCAAGCAGCTTGGATCTTTTTTGAATATATGAAAGTTGATTCGTAGATTCTGTTGGTACCAATAACTCAATTTCACCAGTTTTGTGGGTTGAATCTATTTTGCATAACTACGTCCAACTGTAACATAATAACTCTAGGTCGGCACTGAACAACAGCGTTACGGTGTGGCATGTCGGAAATATAATTTCAATGTTGCCACACCGTAACATTTTGCTAAGTGCCGACCTTTTACCCATTAACCGCCAAAGTCGGATTAATCCGACAAATATTTTCGTGTCCATTTCGCCAGCGTCGTATATAAACGACCAAATACACCATCACTTTTAGTTTTATTTTTTTATTTATTTAGTGCATAAAGCACATCCCTATTTTATGTAGGTATTTATTAATAGTTTACTGTGCCTGGCGCTAAGGGCACGAAAACTGATACGTCGCTTGGCGGTTAAAGGGTTAAATGTGACGCTTTATTTTTAAGTTTTTGTTATTAATATTGTCTATTTTAATTCATTTTTGTTTTTTAATAATTATGTTAAGTCCGTTTTGTAATTCTGTTATTTTTTTATCGTTACTTTCGTTTTTAGGGTTCCGTACCAAAATGGTAAAAAAGGAACCCTTATGGTGCGACTTCGTCTGTCTGTCTGTCGCACCTGCTTATTTCAGCAACTACTTATGCTATCGACTTGAAATTTCGAACAGGTATAAAGAATGCTTGTTCAACTTTATTGCAACTGAAAAAAGTCCAAAAATATTTTTATTTTCATCGCAAAAGGGGCCGGAGTGGGGGTCCGAAATTTTAAAGTGGGGTTACTAGGTCAAGTGACATATCATATGAAAGGGCTTGATCTGCACATTTCAAAATATATTTTTATTTTATTTTATGTCTCACAGTTTTCGACATATGATGAAAAATGTCCAAAAAAATACCATTCACCCCCTCTTATCTCCGAAGTTTGCGGAGCGAAAAATCTGAAATAATTAGAGTTGATAGGAATTGACCCAAATATGGCACCAAAAATAAAACGATGTTCCTAACTAGTACAGTTTTTTCAAAATCACCAAAATTCCTTCACAAACAAACATAGTTATGCGGTCCGGATTTTTTCACTTTATACGTCCAAAAATGATACGGAACCCTTGGTGCGCGAGTACGACTCACAATTGGCTAGTTTTTTTTATTCGTTGTATGCATCGACATGCGAATAAAAAAAAAATCTTTCTTTCTTTCTATAACGGCTTATTAGATATTAATGATTACTACCTATATGTAACTATAATATAATTTGTCGTGAATTGAATTTTGATCAACATACAACGCAAAACAGCCCTGCAATTTGCAAAAAAGCCAAGATATTTCAAATTTCGCGCGCAACCTTGAGGGTCCTTCTTTAGTGAAAACTGTTGTTTATCTACTATATAAAAATAAGTCGGGTTTTCCTTCCTGACGATATAAGTCCAGAACGGACGAACCGATTTCCACGGTTTTGCATTCGTTGGAAAGGTCTCGGGCTCCGTGAGGTTTATAGCAAAGAAAATTCAGGAAAATTTAAAGAGAAAAGCGGGAAAATCTTTTTTCACATACAGCGCCATCTCTGATACATAGCATGTACTACGGTGGCGAAACGGAGTTCGCCGGGTTTGCTAGTATCGTATAAATAACAGCTTCCACTTAAATTTTATTACGAAATCACAGACGGACACTTCAATTTTATTTATTGGTATACGTGCCTCGGTAGCCTTCCTGCGTTTAGCCACGAGCGAAGCAGTGGTAATAAGTTGTATGGCATAACGTAGAGATGTCTCCGTCGCTACTCGCGTCAGCACTGTCAACGCATCCGCTGACATTTGACAATCTTCTTCTTCACATCTGCGGAGAAGAAATCATTATATTATAGACTAGAATTTTTCCCGCGACTCCGCGTGTACTACAATGAAGCGACCAATATAAATGGCCTCCATAGTGTATGGTGGCTAGTGCTACCAAGAGGTCAAGCTGTATCTCTGGTTTATCCCGCCGGAATTAGATGGAACGTAGCTTAGATTTTAAGTTGGACCCCAAGCTATAGATCTGCGAAAACCACATCAAATTCCGTTCAGTACTTTTTGCGTGATGCGCGCACAAACAGACAAACAGACAAAAAAAACTTTTTGGGTATGGTTACGTGCGTTACGTACCCTATCCCAACTGTTTTTTCTGGAATATCTTCAATGTACAGACACGGCTTTATTACAATTTTATAATAGTATAGATAGATAGATAGCTTCCCCGCGGTTTCACCCCGTTGTTCGGCTCCTAAGGGTCGTAGCGTGATGTTAAATAGCCTATACTATTCCTCATGAATCTGGCTATCATATACAAAAAGATTTTTTCGAATCCGACTGGTAGTTCCAGAAATTAGCGCGTTCAAACAAACTCTTCAGCTATGAGATAAGCATAACATGAGGGGCTCGTGGCTAAATGACAGCCGCGCTGATCGATCGATCTGCGAGGTTAAGCTGCGCTTGCCGCGGTCAGTCCTTGGATGGGTGACCGTTCTTTACACATCGAAACCCCTCCGTGCCTCGGAGAGCACGTTAAGCAGTCGGTCCCGGTTGTCATAGGAATATCTTTGACAGTCGTTACGGGTAGTCAGGAGCCCAAAAGTCTGACAACTGGTCTAACATTCGAATACCAGTATTTCCCAATAATTGGGTTGTGGAGGTCAGATGGCAGTCGGTCCATATACAATATTGATATTCAGCCGCAACCAGTTAGACTGGAAGCCGACCCCAATCATGTTTGGGAAAAGGCTAGGCGGATGATGATTAGATAAGCATAACATGTATATAACATGCAAAAATATACATTTATGACGTACCTGATATTAAGAATTTCTCTTAACTCTTGATGCGAATATGGCGAGGTAGGTACAATTATCATCCTGTCTAACAGATCCAATGGGATCCCATGGGGTGACCTATAGTTGGTACCCCTGATCCGTGTGATGCCACGGTTGGTAGCCATGATGACTACGGGAGCCGTTTCCGATTCGAGCGCCCGGTTTAGGAAGGAGAAGCATTCTATGTCGAGCATGTGAGCCTGTGAGGAGAAAGAAATGATTTTCAGCAGCTCAAAAGGAAAAGCCGGGCAGGGACGACTCACGCCCTGCCAGCCTAGCATGACCACGATAGAAACGGGTTTTGTCTACATAGAAATAGACAAAGTGACAGATTGTAGTAAACATTTCTACGTTTTATGAATGAAACCGTAGAAATGTTTCTACAATCTGTCACTTTGTCTATTTCTATGTAGACAAAACCCGTTTCTATCGTGGTCATGCTAGGCCGGCTGAGGGTTCCGAAATATGCAATAGCGCCATCTATGAGCAAGTAAGCTATTACATACTTCTAGTGGCGCTATTAGCAGATGCTTCAACCCGTTATGGGTCTTGATATAGTGTCAGACGGACAACAAAGTGATCCTATAAGGGTTCCGTTTTTCCATTTGAGTTACGGAACCCTAATAAACGGGCAAGAGCGAGTAGGACTCGCGCCCGGAAGTGTCCATACACAGAAATCTAAATAATATATATAATATAATAATAATATATACAGGGTGGCAGGTAAGACAGTGGAAATATTTTAAGGGGTCATTGTACTCATCATTATGAACAACTTTTACTATGGGACCAACCCTGAAATCGCGAAAAAAAATCTGCTGTTCCATACATTTATGTCCACATAACTCCACAAAATGTATGGAACAGCTGATTTTATTTTCGCGATTTCAGGGTTGGTCCCATAGTAAAAGTTGTTCATAATGATTAGCGGTTAGCGGTCAATGGTGCTGATTCTGTTGAACATCGCACTAAACTAATTTTAATCACACTATATCTCTTTCTTACAAATATCATTGAAAAAGGACAGAAAATATTTAGAACTGTCAAATTAGTCTACGCCTTTGTCATTTACGGGAAAATAGTCGTGACCTTTTGCGATTACGACTAAATTGACATTAAAACTATTCAAGCGGACTAATTTTCATTTACGCGAAAATAGTCATGAACTCATGACCTTTTGCGATTACGACTAAATTGACATTAAAACTATTCAAGTGGACTAATTTGACAGGATTAAATATCTGCTGTACCTACCTTTGATTTAATTTTTTATCCTAAGGGATTTTTATAATATCTCACATTGTTCTCACATATATTAGGGCATAAATGTAAACAAAGAAATTGTATAATTGAATTAGTTGAAAAAGAGTAACCATGGAGTTTCTTGTCCGTTCTTCTCCATAGGAATCTACGTTTTGGAACGGGCAACTAGCTTCAACTAACGGACAAACTGACTGACAACTATTGCTTGACTATTCAAAAGTGCCTGTAAATGGTCTAATTGAAATAAATGTTTTGACTTTGACTTTGACTTTATTTTTTTTTACTTTGAACAAAACTCACTTCATCGATGAACAGCACTCCGGGTATCATCTCCGCCTTCCCCTCCTCGCGCCACTCGGCTACCTTGCTGTTAATCTGTTCGCGGATCTCAGATTTTATCTCTCCGGTGTCGCCTGAACATATAAATTATGTTTGTTAGTGAATAAATCACCATTATAAGATTGTATCGGATGTCATTTAGCGATCAGGATACGGATGAGGAATTTGAGTATAATTTTGCAGTTGAGGATATTGACATTATCGGTTGAGACGTCGATGAGGATTCGGATGTAAGAAAATGACGTTTTGAGGATACGGAAACAAGAAAGTGACGTTTTGAGGATGCGGATGAAGATGTAAGAAAATTACGTTTTGAGGATGCGGATGAGGATGTAAGAAAATAACGTTTTGATAATGAAGATGTAAGAAAATGACGTTTGGGGGTGAGGATAAGGATGTAAGAAAATTACGTTTTAAGGATACGGATGAGGATGTAAGAAAATTACGTTTTAAGGATACGGATGAGGATGTAAGAAAATAACGTTTTAAGGATACGGATGAGGATGTAAGAAAATAACGTTTTGGGGATGAGGATAAGGATGTAAGAAAATTACGTTTTAAGGATACGGATGAGGATGTAAGAAAATCCAAGAGGTCAAGCTGTATCTCTGGTTTATCCCAGCGGAATTAGATGAAACGTAGCTTAGAATTTGGACCCCAAGCTATCGAGCTGTGAAAACCACATCAAAATCCGTTCAGTGCTTTTTGCGTGATGCGCGCACAAACAGACAAAAATTAAAAAAAAATATTTTCGGGCATAGTTACGTCCCAGGGAGTCTACTCTCTAAGTACGAAATCCGTAGTTTCGACCTTAGTTACGGGCGTTTCTTACTCCGTATCACCTACGGACTTAAGATTAGTTGGAGGCCCGAACTAAGAATGAATGATAGCACGATTTGACAGTTGTCCCTACTCCCGATGTGTTTTTATCCGTCCGAAAAATTGAATTTGACACTTGTTTTGACGGAATCTTATGTCTATTGTACTTTCGGACGGGCCCGTATCTTCGTTGACGGACTTACAGAGTAGACCCCCAGTACCCTATCCCGACAATTTTTTTTACAACGACACGGCTTTTTTACAATTTTATAATAGTATAGATACACAGCGTGCCACAGAGAGAATATAGAAAAATAACCGCTTACCAGAGAATAGCGCCAAAAAGCCGTGGGTTCTGGAGTTGATGACGTCAATCTCGTGTAGAGTGACTGTATGGACTACTTCTTTACGCTTCTGTAGTTCGCCTTCTGGGCATTGAACGAACCGAGCTTGCTGACCTATAGGCAAAAGAAATACAGGTTGGCAGGTTAAACAGTGGAAATATTTTAAGGGGTCGTTGTACTCATCATTATGAACAACTTTTACTATGGGACCAACCCTGAAATCGCGAAAAAAAAATCAGCTGTTCCATACGTTTTGTTGAGTTATGTGAACATAAATGTATGGAACAGCTGATTTTTTTTTCGCGATTTCAGGGTTGGTCCCATAGTAAAAGTTGTTCCTAATGATGGGTACAATGACCCCTTAAAATATTTTCACTGTCTAACCTGCCACCCTGTATGTATTACTAGTTTACTAGCACTTTGCCCACGACTTCGTCCGCGTAACACACACGTAGCGCCATCTAGCGTCCTAAAGCAATCGTGACCGTCGAAAGGTATTGTTCTTTCCCTCGGGAACAGTACTTTTTTTCTGGATGAAAGGTGCCCTATGTCCATTTCTGTACCCCTGACAACGTTTATCCAAAATTTCATGATAGGTTCAGTGGTTTAAGCGTGAAGAGGTAACAAACAAACAAACAAACTTACTTTCGCATTTATAATATATAGTCTTTTGCCCGCGACTCCGTCCCCGTGGACTACAATGAAATGACCAGTTTAAATGACCTCCGTAGTGTAGGTTGGCTAGTACTACCAAGAGGTCAAGCTGTATCTCTGGATTTTTTCGGCGGAATCAGATGAAACGTGGCTTAGTTTAAGTTGGACCCTAAGCTATCGAACTGTGAAAACCGCATCAAAATCCGTTCAGTAGTTTTCGCGTGATGCGCGCACAAACAGACAAACAGACAAACATTCAAAAAAAAATCTTTTCGGGTATAGGTTACGTCCCAGTACCCTATCCCGACTGTTTTTTCTAGAATATCTTCAATGTACAGACACGGCTCTTTTACAATTTTATAATAGTATAGATAATATTAGTTAGGAAGTTGGGACTAGCTGACCCGCCCCGGCTTCGCACGGATAAAGTTTAATCTAAACAAATATTGGATTTCATTGGTTTTAATTTTGTTGCGCGGAATTCAAATGTTTTTCAAAAATAAAAGTAGCCAAGTTACTCCTTATAACATGAGCTATCTGCCAGTGAAAGTCCCGTCAAAATCGGTTCAGCCGTTTCGGAGAATAGCCGTAATAAACAGACATGACCTCCTTAGTGTAGGGTTACTTGTACTACGAAGAGAACAAGCTGTATCTCTGGTTCATCCCACCGGAATTAGATGAAAGGTGGCTTAGAATTTAAGTTGGACCCCAAGCTACCAAACTGTGAAGACAACATCAAAATCTAGTCAACACTTTTTGCGTGATAAACGCATAAACCCAACAATTCCCAAAAAAAATTTTTCGGCATGGTTATGTCCCTGTACCCTATCCCAGCTGTTTTTTAGGGTTCCGTACCTCAAAAGGAAAAACGGAACCCTTATAGGATCACTTTGTTGTCTGTCGTCAGTCACCGGACCATAAGTGGAGCCAACCGCTCATAGATGGCGCCATTGGAAGTATGCAGTAGCGCCATCTATGATCATATTTTGGAACCCTTAGGGCGCGAGGCATACTCGCACTTGTCCGGTTCTTTTTTAATACCTTCAATGTACAACCGACAACATTGACGTTCAACCACTTTTCACCCTTATTACTAAGAACATAGGGGTGAAAACTTGAAAAGTCGTCGACCGTCAATGTTGTCGAGCGTACAGACACGGCTTTTTTAGTTTTATACCTATAACGGTTACACCTGTCGGATTGTTGGCATAATTTGAGTACGGAACCCTAAAAAAGTGCACTTACCAGTAGCATCATAATCTCTGGCTCTAGCGAAACTTCTTCCTAACTTATTAATCTTGCCCGTTGCTTTGTCTATGGTAATAACGTCGCCGGCTTGCACCTGTTGAATTAAAATGGGTATACTGACAGTTCACATAGGCACTACAAAAATACCAAATTCTCATAAAATTTTGGCGAGACTGGAAACTTTTGATGATTTTAAAAATTTATAATTAAATATAATTAAATTTATATATTTTACTTCTTGTCATTTTTCTTTTTAACAGTAGAATGTATAATTTATTTATTGTGTATAATTTCGACACAATGTAAAAATTGTTTGTGAAATAAATGAATGTATGAACTTATCAACTTCACCAAACTTATCAAACTTTCCATTTTATTACTCTACAATGTCCAACTATATCAAAAGTCTGATTTTTATTGGTATTGGTAAAATTGGAAACTTACCAACTTTACCAAACTTTACATTTTCTTACTCTACAGTGTCCAGCTATATCAAAAGTCCGATTTTTATTGATATTGGTAAAGTTGGAAACTTACCAAACTAACCAAACATCCCATTTTCTTCCTCTACAATGTCCAACTATATTAAAAGTTCGATTTTCATTGATTTTGGTGGAAACTTATCAAACTTGGTAAAGTTTGGTAAGTTTCCAGTTTCACAATGGAAATGGAATTCAGTCGAAATGGTAAATTTGGTATGTTTGGTAAAACATACCAAATTTTCCATTTTCTTAATCTACAATGTCCAACTATATCAAAAGTTCGATTTTGATTGATATTGGTGAAACTGGAAACTTACCAAACTTTACCAAACATACCAAACTTCAGTTTTTCTTGTTCAAATAGTCTAAAAAATGTATCCTACCTTCTCCTTAAGCAGTGAATCGATCATTTTAGCCCCCATATCGTAGTTTGTTTCCATGTCAGTAGTCTTCAGCGTCAGACGCCCCACACGAGCGCCCCCACCCCCCGCAGCTCTTTCTACCACCACTTCTACCACTTCCCCTTCGATTATCTCTGATTCTTCCCTAGAATTAAGGGTAGTTTGTTAATTTGTTGATATTCTGAATGGAAAGAGGTTATTTTGGTCTGATATTATAGCAAGAATGGAATCTAAATCAGTTTTAGGCTACGTACGCAGGCTGTGCGAACGTAGTATTAGTAATATAGGGTTATTGGAAATTCGACTTATTCCTTTGAGGAATTATACTAGAGCTTTTGCAACGAATTCAGTAGTACGGAATTTTAATAATTATGTAATATGATAAAACTTACTTGATTCTAATGCCAATAGACTTCCTGATGGCTTGTGTGAGAGCTTCAGTCTTGCTCATCTCCAAAGAGAATATTTCAGACCCTGGAAACAAAAACATTTGTTTACAAAACATATAAATACTGTAAGAAGCTACAAGTGTAACAGTCTTCCTGGTGAGGCAATCGATGGGTTTACGCCGCGTCAGAAGAGACGGAGTTACGCGATAGAAAGAGATGCATGCAGCACTGCGAGTTGAATTATACTTTATTGCATTGTTGCAACAGTTGCTATTCATATTTATGTCTTTGGCTGGTTCTCAGATCATAGAAACAAGGAGATATGCCATCATAGCAAATAGTACCGGAACAACTGATGCCACTTTTAGTACATTTTTCGACACAATTACGCGCATAATTAAGCGCTCCTTGTGACTAAAAAGATCTCCCACGCATTAAACATTGCGCACACTCTCAATCTAACACTGTTAATCATCACTCAACACTAGCACTAAACTAAAACACTGTATTTATGCCATCGATCGTGTTCGGTTCGTCGCCAGCGCGTACGTTTTTAATATGAACAATTTGGTCAAGATCAGGCATCAAGCTCGATAGCGCCTTGGCACATCTCCCTTGTTTCTGTGATCTGAGGTCTGGTTGGACCATATTCAAAATTAAAATTAATGTTTGTTTATTATCTATGCATCACATTGTTCATCTGATTGACTCAAAACTATGTACAGTTGTTGTTGTGTGCGGAAGTTTCTGACCAAAAAAAAACTGGCGCAGCTAGTAGAATACAAATTATATGTAGTTGTTGCTTACCAGCCATGCTAGTGAAAGGTGTATCAGGGCCCAATGCCTGCGCGAGCCCCATGGCGATAGCAGTCTTGCCTGTGCCTGGCTGGCCAGCTAGCAACACTGCTCTTCCGGCTATTTTACCTAGAAAGACATTATGTAAATAAAAACATTGTTTCATACAAAGCAATTTTTTTATTGATTGGCATCTCAGATCATAGAAAAAAGGAGATATGCCATCATAGCAAATTAGTAAGGGAACCACTGTCGCCACTTTTAGAAGAGTTTGTGACACAATTACAAGTACTAGCACTAAACTAAAACACTGTATTTATATCATCGATCGCGTTCGGGCCGTCGCAAGAGTGTACTTTTTAATTATGGTCAATGTGACCATACTAAAGCGTCAAGCTCAATAGGGCCTTGGCACAGGCCCGGATCTTGAATTATTACGTGGCAGGGCAAAAACTGAATATTTTTCTTATCATCATCATAATTTCAGCCATAACACGCCCATTGATGCTGATGGACACAGGCCTCCCCCAAAGAACGCCACAATGACCGGTCTAGCGCTGCTCTTTGCGATTAATACGCTTAAATTATACTTATTTTGTAAATAGGTTAAAAATAACACTTTTACACGTCAAAATTGCGTAACGCTTGGTAGACGAATACACTACTCAGTGTATGCGTCTACCAAGCTTGAATTTGCCGCACGGGGCACAGGGCCCCGCTAGCCCCCCCCTAGATCCGGGGCTGCCTTGGCATATCTACCTTGAATATAGATTCAAGTCTGATATCAGGCCCGCCGCAAGCGAGTGTGCAAGGAGTGCACCGCACACGGGCGGCACGTCCAGGGGGGCGGCAAATTGAGCCATCGATCACGTAAAATTCACTCATTGCCGCCCCTGAAAAAATTTGCCACCCTGGGAACTAGCATAATAGGGGGCGGCATAATCGCTATTGCACACGGGCGCTCCAACACCTAGCGGCGGGCCTGTCTGAGATTGGCATACAAGACACCCGTTACCATAGCAACAGTAATAGTTTATTCAATAATACCTTCACGAATCATCTGTAGGACGACTCCGGCGGCCTTCCTGGCCATCTTTTGGCCCACCATACCCTGTGATACGGCTCTAGGCTCCAAAGAGTCATCGAGACCTAATCCTCTGATGTGTGAATGCGCTCCAATACGTTCGATGCGTGTAATCGAACGCACCTCCTGCACCTGTGCCGCTGCTATCGACTAAAATTAAAAAAGTTAAATTCCATGATTGAAATAAAAAAAAACATGAATATTGTTTCAAAAGTGAGGTTATGTTTGCGTATACCGGCATGATAGCATGTTTCGCGTTTTGATTTGTTTTATGATATCTGAAATGTACTTACAGCCATTTTGGGATGTTAGCTTGATGTTAATTCACTAATATTGTCAGAAAATGTGATAAAAGAGCGTGTTTTCCGTCGCTACCCAAACAAGAACACTCACAAGCAAAACTGACACTGTCACAGAACGAAAATGTCAAGATGTCAAGAAATTTATTTGACAACTGACAAGTGACTTGACAACGCAAGTTTTGTTCAGAAACTGTTGCTACTAGTTTTTAAGCACACGAAGAGTATTTGTAGCTTCTTGTAAAAATAAATAAAAATACCTACATATGTATCGTCTTTTTATTAGGTACATACATGCTGACTTAGAAGATTTTCACACATTTTAACAGAATTTACAGAACTTAGAAAAAAATAATTGTATACGGTAGGTAAGTATAAAGGTGGATCCGTCAAATATGCGCGCGAAATTAAAAATATCTTGAGTTTTTTGCAAATTTTATCATTTAATCATTTATTGAACCATTGGTATGTACATCATTAAGTTCTTTACGGTGGTCCCCAAACTAGGCGAGGCCTGTATCTTGGGGACCAGAGTTGCGATGACATAGGTATAATTATAAAGAGAAAAATCAAAGAGAAAAAAACAAACAAACAATTTAGGATTATTTAAGCAGTGTAACAAATTGCAGCGCTGTTTTACGTTGTATGTTGATCCAAATTCGATTCGCGACAATAATGATAACATAGTTACTAAATGATAATCAGCAAAATCATCAATATATTATATAGGTAGCCCTCTAAATTATATTTGAGGAAAATATGATTATTTCGTGAAAATATTACGATTTTGCCCTACGCATTGAGTACCTACCTAGTTCTGTCTACCTTGTAGCTAAAATAACCTGAAGGAATTAGGAAAATAAAGCAAACACCTTTAAACAAAACACTATGTATTTTTTTACATTAACAATTATAGTAGGTACCACACTTTGGTAGACAGAAATAACTAGAAACTCAGGGGTGAGTAGTTCGCTGGCAATACGGGTCTTCAGGTCTTCAGGTAATGTGGCTGCCTGGCTGGAGAACTTAACTGGTGATCAGCCGCTGGATCAAGAGGGGCGCGTGGTTTTTTTTAGGGTTCCGTACCTCAAAAGGAAAAACGGAACCCTTATAGGATCACTTTGTTGTCCGCCGTCAGTCACCGGACCATAAGTGGAGCCAGCTGCCCATAGATGGCGCCATTGGAAGTATGCAGTAGCGCCATCTATGATCATATTTTGGAACCCTTAGGGCGCGAGGCATACTCGCACTTGTCCGGTTTTTTTTTTTGACAGGGCCTCTCGCAGTTGGCTTCTAACAGCCATCACTGCTTAACGCGGACTTCTGGTGAGGACTTACAAATGCCTCCAGCCAGGCTTAAAACTAAGGTAAACTACAAACTAAACGACCACACGCTAAGGGCACCCCCTACTGGGGTACGGACCTCGGCTTAGGGCGTCGCTGGGGGGAGGACAACTAGAGGGAGGGGCTACTAGCTGGAACGGATTAATGTGATTTAGGGACATATTTAAATCTACAGGCTCAGCGCGGGCTGGCTCGAGCAAGGGGACTGAGTCATACTCGGCGGCGGACTCGGGTCATGATGGGGACGTCGCGACGGGCCTCGTCGGCGAGGTCGGAATGGCACCGGTCTGTGTTTGTACCTACGCAGAGTGCTGGTCTCCCTGCTGCTCTCTTGCAGTAAGGTGATAGCATCATCGGGAGTATTTAAAGCATGCCTCGGGCGGCGAATTTTGCTAATCTGAGAGGGGGTGTATCGGGCGGCCGATACCACCAGTGTATTCGGGAGGTTCGGGGCAGAGTCAAAGAAGCGCTTGGAGGCGCGTTTCAAGCACTGCTGGATGGTGGGCAGTTTTAAATCTAAGTGCAGGTGATCATTACGAACGTACCAGGGAGGGAGCTCCCGTGGCCTTTGAGGGGCGCGCGGCCACCACGCGCCGCTTATATAGCGGTAGGCTCCGCCCATCAGCTGCAGCGACGATCACCGTCACAACCTCTTCGGGGAATACAGGCGCGATGATATAAATAACTTGACCCGTCCAATTGTGAGCAGGGTCGTATTTTATCCCCACCTTTAACCGCAAACAACAAACGACCCACTGGTTGTAATTTATTTATCAAAGTGACCCTGTGAAAAATTAATGATTTTGACCCTAAGGATGTGTACGACGAGTGGTAGGTACCTACCTGCTCCTCAGGAAATTTTCGGGAATTTTGCATTTTTAGGGTTCCGTAGTAAAACTAGAAACCGTTGGGCAATGACGTATTATATATATAGACACGTCATACACCAACATCACTGTACTAAAAAATGGCGCAAATACTTATAGCGAAATAGCTACATATTAGTGCATATGTGCAAAAAAGAGAAAGAAAACGAATGCCTTACTTAGCATACCTACCTCTTGTTTAGTAGGTTTTATATTTCGCAAAATGTTGCAAGAAATGACGTTCAGCCAAGAAACTGCAGCCTAATTGCGTAACTCAATTTCTTTCGCCATGGCTTTTATTTTGACAGTTCAACAACATCCATTGCGGCGTTGCGCTATTAAAGGAGCACGGATTAACAATCATACGGCGTAATGAATGTTAAAAACAATGCCATGGTGATAGCAATTGAGTTACGCAATTCGGGTGCAGGGTTGGTGTCACAGAACAGTAAATTTATCTGTTCTGTGGTTGGTGCAGACTAAATGAATGGTGGGCAATTACCTTACTTTTTGTCGCCATTTTAGATCGCGGGTAACGTATCTATGGTTTATATTATATCATTGCCGTTGGGGCGTTTGTGCACTTATGCGTGTTTTTACGAATCAGATTTTTTTCAAACATCATAAAAACGGATAGGTATCGGATGTATGTAAAATAGTAGGTAAACAGATTGTAGAAACATTTCTACCGTTTCATTCATAAAACGTAGAAATGTTTCTACAATCTGTCACTTTGTCTATTTCTATGCAGACAAAACCCGTTTCTATCGTGGTCATGCTAGGCCGGCAGCGGTTCTCAACCTATGTATACCTACGTTTAATTCCCAACATGCGCGAAGCGCGACGCCGACGCCGCGCCGCCGCCGTTCTTGAAATTTCAATAAAAAAATATTTCGATTATGTTTTTGAAATATTCGCTATTTTCAGTTTTCAGTTTACCAATTGCAAAAACAAGTCAAAAACTGATATTGGTGCCGATTCTGTTGTTTAAGAACTAAACTAATTTAGTCTTATTATGTCTCTTTTTAATAAAAACCGGACAAGTGCGAGTATGCCTCGCGCCCTAAGGGTTCCGCTAAATGATCATAGATGGCGCTACTGCATACTTCTAGTGGCGTCATCTATGAGCACATGGCTCCACTTATGGTCCGGTGACTGACGGCGGACAACAAAGTGATCCTATAAGGGTTCCGTTTTTCCTTTTGAGGTACGGAACCCTAAAAACATGAGAAAGGGATAGCAGATATTTAATTCTGTCAAATTAGTCCACTAGTATAGTTTTAATGTCAATTTAGTCGTTCTCGCAAAAGGTCATGACTATTTTCCCGTAAATGACAAGGGCGTAGACTAATTTGACAGTTCTAAATATTTTCTGTCCTTTTTCAATGATATTTGTAGGAAAGAGGTATAGTGTGATTAAAATTAGTTTAGTGCGATGTTCTACAGAATCATTTTCCTTGCTATATTGCTACGGAACCTTACAGTGTGCACTGACACGCATTTGGCCAGTTTTTTTTAAATTTTGTTTATCGTTAACCCTTAATTCCCGTAACAAAATATCGTAAAGGTTGAGCGTCCCTGCTACTAGATTAGCGGGATTTACCCATAACCCTCAATACCTCGGGCGAGAGGAGAGATACTATTTTGACACATCATTAAAGTCTTGTTGATCCTGGGTATCAAGTAAAACACGGTGTGTAAGCATGCGGTTTATTGTTAGAGTTCCGTAGCCAAATGGCAAAAAGGGAACCTTATATTTTCGTCCTGTCTGTCTATCCGTCCGTATGTCACAGCCAATTTAAAATGTGACGTCACGAAATTTAGGACCCTTCCCACCCCTTGTCACACAATGTCACACTTCGTCACCCCCTCCCCCCTTTTAATATGTGACGTAATTTATGGTTGGCCCATAAAGTACTATACAACAAAAACTTAAAAGTCTATTTTTACCCGACTGCGAGACGCAAAGGAGGGTAATGTGTTTATCAGTCTATGTATGTATGTATGTATGTATGTTTGTTTCTATGTGGCGTTCTAGAGACCAAATGCGTAGGTCGATTTTGATAATTCTTACGTCAATCGATTCGTCTTAACCTTGCGAGTGTCACTAAAGACATAACAGTAATCAAAATTCACCACAGCGACAACCAGACGCCATATTGTCAAAATGAAAAAAAAAAAAGTTGATGAACTATGTCAAGTGGGGTGTCGTTGAATAGGTATTTTAAAATCATCTTTAGGTTCCTTTTATCATTTTTCATTTTAAATAATAGTTTAGGATATATGACGATTTAAAGTTGTTTAACAAAGCAATCATTCTCGCTAATTCTTACTTATTGATTTAAGTTTTTATTTCAAGTATTAACGATATACAAACAAAAAAGAACATTACGAAAACATACATTAAAAACTAAAAAGTGAAAAATAAAAATAGTAAATTAAAAATTAAAAAAACCCGACTGCCAAAAATCAACAAAAAAGTTCAAAACAAGAGCACTTTTCAAGCAGTCTGATGCAGTTGGTGGCATAAAATCTAAGATTTAACACAAATAATTGCCACCAACTGCATCAGACTGCTTGAAAAGTGCTCTTGTTTTGAACTTTTTTGTTGATTTTTGGCAGTCGGGTTTTTTTAATTTTTAATTTACTATTTTTTTGGTTGTTCGTTGCTTACCTAGCTGTTACGTTGCTGCCTACTATCACAAAAAATTGTAAATTAAAAATTTAAAAAACCCGACTGCCATATAAAACAACTAAAAAAAGTTCAAAACAAGAGCACTTTTCAAGCAGTCTGATGCAGTTGGTGGCAATTATTTGTGTTAAATCTTAGATTTTATGCCACCAACTGCATCAGACTGCTTGAAAAGTGCTCTTGTTTTGAACTTTTTTTAGTTGTTTTATATGGCAGTCGGGTTTTTTAAATTTTTAATTTACTATTTTTTTGGTTTTGTAAAAAGTCATAAAACGAAAGTTGTTGTTCAAAGACCTAAGAAATCTTAAATATTAAATCTTAGATTAGATTTGTTGTTTATGATGTTAGTAATTTAGTCCTGCGAGGTTGTTGTGTTTAACAAAGAACCTTGTACTATGCGATCGCGATCACCGCGATAAGAATAGGAACGTCAATGACCTCGAACTATCACTTGAAAACTCTCGCAAAGAAAATTAATTTGCGAATCAATAACGTTATTTTTTTTAAACTTTTTTAACTGAGTTTTTGATTAACAAATCTATCCTATACTTATTTTTAATACAAAACAGCTCAACTTTCAATACAAAACGTCATAATATGGCGCCAGGTCATTCATATTCTTATTTGGTGCTGCTACTAGATGTACTATGATTAGGTAACGTAGTTGCACCCTCTTGCATCTCTAGAATCCCTACTGCTCTACATATCTGTGATGATAGCACTAGAGCTGTTCAACTATAGAACAATGTCTGTTAAATGAGTTGCGGGTGAGAGTTCAAGTGATAAACGCGTGAGTAGAAGTAACAACTACTATACAGGGTGGCGATTAGGTTATCACATTAAATGAAACCAAGTATCCTAAATGCCGTTCTTTGTACATACACAATAAAAAAAATTGCTGGTTGCCGCTTTTACAGGTCAGTAAATGTACCAATAAATAGTACAACTGTTAATACAAGTTGGTACATTTACTGACCTGTAAAAGCGGCAACCAGCATTTTTTTTATGTGATAACCTAATCGCCACCCTGTATACTTATATTTTTTTTATAGTAAGTTTTATTTGTTGCTTTGTGAACCTTAATTATTACTACAATTATTGTAAACTAGCTTCCGCCCGCGGCTTCGCCCGCGTTTTTGGGATAAAAAGTAGCCTATGTGTTATTCTGATGTATAAGCTATATTACTGTAAAGTTTCATCAAAATCCGTTCAGTAGTTTTTGCGTGAGAGAGTAACAAACATCCATACATCCATACATCTATCCATACATCCTCACAAACTTTCACGTTTATAATATTAGTAGGATAGGAAGTAGGATAGGATATATAAAACTTCTAAGTAATAAAATATTCTATGTCTATGAAATTATTATACCAATTCGGAAAAGAGCTCATTACTTTTAAACAACTGGATAGATTTTCATCAAATATAGCTAAGAAATGTCCCGATTAAACTACCTTTCCATTTAAAAAAAACGCATTGAAATCGTTCCATCCGTTTGAGACCTACGATACCCGTAATAGGGCTATTACCCGGAAAGAGTGGGTCCCGACTCTCGACTGCAATATGAAAATGAAAATGAAAATGAAAATGAAAATGAAAATGAAAATGAAAATGAAAATGAAAATGAAAATGAAAATGAAAATGAAAATGAAAATGAAAATGAAAATGAAAATGAAAATGAAAATGAAAATGAAAATGAAAATGAAAATGAAAATGAAAATGAAAATGAAAATGAAAAATGTCTTTATTGTGCCAAAAAATATTACAGTAGTTAATTGAGGCCCTAAACCCCACACTAGGATTCCCTGTGTTGTGGGGTCCAGTCTCTTTAGTCCAGAAGATGCAGCTGACACATTCAGAACATAACAAAATTAAATTAAATAACAGTGCTAAGCTTAAGTTTAAATTAAATTAAAATAATATAATAAGGCCCGTATTACAGAACTCACTTCAAGATTCAAGCATTACTTAAAACAAGTCCAAAACAATCACCAGTTCCAACCAATCAAATGACTTATCTTGTAATATCGTCTTGGTTTTTAGGGTTCCAGAGTAAAACTAGGAACCTTTAATACTTTCGTCATGTCTATCTGTTCGTCTGTTCTGCCTGTCTGTCACACCCTCGTCAAATCTACAGGCCATAACCAATTTATATGAAACTTCCCTGGTAGATGTCTTCTATGAGCCGCCTTAAAGGCCTGTGTGTGTGAATTTACGAAAAATAAAATAATTAGGGGGGGGGGGATTATTTTATTTTACGTATGCGAATACATGAAATCAAGGAATAAAAAAGTTTTTTTATTTACTATTTTTTTTTATAAAATTAGTTCTAATATTTTATAGATATTTCTTCCTTATTGTAAACCGTAGTATCCCTTCATAAATGAACCCTATTTACGGGGATGTGATGCACACTAACACAAAATTTAGAACATCCGACACACACACCCACCCTTTTTCTCTCTCTTTCTACCGCTCGCATTTTCTTATAGAACCATCTCGCTCTCCCGCTAGGCTCCTGTCCGTAATCGATTTTCTCTCGCATTTGAGTCGCATTATTTTCCCGGCACCCTCGTGGTCACACAACGTGAGCTAAAACAGCTACCATTTTTGTTTGTGTAAAATAAAAATATTACAACGTATATTTTTCTAGTACTGTGTTACAAAAAAAAAGTGTTTGTACTGATATTTCCCGCGGATAACCTTTCGGTGAGTGTTCCATTTTAAAATTGTTTATTTTTTGTCGTTTGTTTTGCATTTGGATTATGCTGAGGATTTTGAATTGCGAATTGTGTTCGATTGTTACAGGACTTATATTTTATAATACCTTTGCCTAATTCGAAATTTCGAATGTAGGTTGAGCTTTTTTCGGGGGCAAAATGGACGCAGTTTCTTTACCTACAAATACATTTAAGTATTGAATTTATTTCTACAGAGAATAAGGATACCAAATAATGTAAATACGGATGTTATTAACTATTATAAAAATCTTCGCAATAAGTCATACACTTCCTCATTTCTTTCTTACGTGAATAATTGTAAAAAAAAGTACTTACATAGATACAATAGATAAGTAAAAGTCTGAAACGCTTCATCCGATGTCAATATTCATTACATAGGTACAGACCTACATAAGACCCTACCTTCATCAAATTACGTTGTATTATAGGTTTACTTTACGGAATTGTTGATAAAAATAGTAGAACCAATTCTTTTAGAAGCTTTATTAATATAAGTAAGCAGAGGTCCAAAGTAAACGAGCGTTATGACATGTAATGACGTATTTCTATTTAAAATTGGATTTCATTTTCACCCGCCTGCCCCAGAAAGAGGGTAGGTAATGTTTTTTTTTAATGTTTGTATGTCTATTTCTTTTTGTCACGCTCTGTAGCGTAAACGGCTTGATGTAAGTATTTCGACTTATGAGGTGTCGTTCAATTCGTCTTCATTGTGGGAGTGACATAGGGTACCTCTAATATTTAAATATACTAGGTACCGACGCATTTGAGTTTTTTGGTTTTTTCTGATTCGTTTATCTTTTTCCAAAATATTTAAGGATGGAACTAAGTATACGGTATCTATGCCTACTTCTACGGATACTCGGCCTAAATATTATCTGAACCTGAAATAACCTCGTAATCACATCGCATCGCAGTAATGTTTAATAGGTAGGTAGGTACATAAAAGGTACGGGGCTAAAATACCGTAGGAAAACTTTCCGGAGGGCACGCAGGGAATTATTCCGGGATCATTCGGAAAGGCATACCTTGTTATCTATACCTACTAATAATATAATAAAGAGATAATAGGTATGAATTTTGTGAATTTGTTTACCTATATGTAGAGGTGGAGGGTAATCTCCGGGATTACTGATCCGGCTTTAAAAAACCTTTCACTAATAGGTAGAAAGCTACATTATTCCTGAATGCTACTTTTAATCCCAAAAAAATGTACAGTTCCTGTGGGGCACGCGGACGAAGTTATGGGCAAAGTACTAGTTAAATTTATTAAAAGAGAATTACAATACCTCCCAACCACCTACCTTGTCAAATAATAATGCAAAACATACTGGCGCCCAACTGGGACTCTATAGTCCCAGTTGGGCGCCAACTCAATTCATAGAAACAAGGGAGATGTGCCAAGGCGCTATTGAGCTTGAGGTTTTGACACGATCAATGTGGTCATGTTTCTTTTAATTAAGTCTGTGTCCCCAATAGACAAACTGTGAGCGACCGACTGAGTTTGCGCTAACAGTTTGAAGTAGCAAACTGTTAGCGCAAACCAGCAAACTGTGGACACTCCATTTCAAATATATGGAAGGGCGTACTAAACCGATACGCCGCAAACTCAGTCGTCCGCTCACAGTTTGCATATTGGGGACACAGTATTAGTGTGAGTAACGTGTGACCAATAACAGTGTTATATTAAGAGTGTGCGACATTTATGTGGGAGATCTCTATATTTACAAAGGAGCAGTTGCAGTTGTCACACACACTGCTTTAAAAGTGGCGACAGCTGTTCCCGTACTAATTTGCTCTGATAACATATCTCCTTGTTTCTATAATCTGAGGTTCCGATAGTAAATCAGAAGAACTAAACGGTTTGGCTCATGGACAAGCCAAAACGTACTGGCGCCCAAGCGTGGGACCAATAGTCCCACTTGGGCGCCAATAACAAAAAGATGCAAAGCTTAGCTCAGCTTGTGTAAGCATGTGTAATTCATAGAAACAAGGGAGATGATCTGAGTCTGAGGTAGTCCTGCCCATAAGTCAAGAATGTAGGTAGGTACCTATTTCCACCTGTTATGAACTTATGACCTCAAGTACCATTTTACGGCACAGACATAAAAAAGTCGTGATAAAACTATAAACGTCAAACCTCCTTTCTCAGATAAGCTTTCCGATAGTTTTTATAGCTTTTCCCCCCCTATTTGTCTATAGGTACAGGTACTATGTGGTCGACTTCCTGTATGAATTCACTGAGGGTTAGTTAGGGGTGTATAGTACATACACATTTCGCCAGTTATTTATTTATTTATTTAAAAAATACATGCACAACATGACAGGATTAAGGCCTAAGGCGCTGCACAGTATAATTTACTTTATATCATAAAAAATAAATAGCTTCAAATAAAAATAACAAGTTTAAATTAAGGGGCATCTGTCAATGAAGCGCGCGAAATTAGGTATATATGAGGAAAATCAATATACTTATAAATAAAACCATAACGCGTAAACGCAAAAAGCCCAAATGGTTTTATATTATGTCAAATGTATTTAATAAAATGTAAAAAATAATAGTATCGCCCTCACATAATATCTATCGATCAGCTTGTACCTAATATTGTATGTTCGTATTTTTATTTTTCATCTTGCATAAGGAAAACGTTAAATTTTTAAACGTTTTCTGAATGGAAAACGTTCAAAAATTGCCAATTTCCCGTCTAGTCGTACGGAAATTGCCCACGACGATTCTAAAATTAAATCAAATAATTTTATGCAATTTTCTGATGCTTCTAGCAAGGTATTTCTATTTTTCAGAGTTATGAATTTGAAATTGTGCAATTTATTTTGGTGTCGCTAAGTAGGTCTGCAGACTCTGCAACCTTTGCAGTCTACAAAAACACAATATTTACAAAAAAACTATAAAAACAAATGAATAAAACAAATAGATTCAAATCAGAAACAAAATATTACTGCCTACGTACATATTCTTTAATTATTAAATTTAAAAAATCTGTTTAAAAATCTTTTTTTTTTCTAAATTCCTATTGTTATTAAACCTACCTCAACACAAGAAAACACGGTCTATAAAAGGACTTCATAAACAAGAGAGACGGTTTAATGGGGCACGGGGGAATCGTGCCTGAACTTAAAAAGCGCGGGAAAATACAGGGGGAGTAATGGCAGCGTTATTAACGCGTTGCGTAGAGCACTAGAGGGGAGGCTGAATGACTTTCATACTATCGCCTCTTTAAGCCTTTATATTTTTTAATGGAAGTTTGTTTTTGTTGAAAAAAAATATACTGCCTCGTCGGTCTAGTGCTTGCAAGCGCGACTGCTGAGCGTTAGGTCCTAGGTTCAATCCCCAGCCCCCGTATTCACAACGCTTCGAGTCGATTCCGATTCGGAAAGTCGTATGTCTATTTCGCTCGCTTTCGTAATGCCAAAACAAGATAGACGTACGACTTGTCGAATCGGAAAGAAATCGAAGCGTTGTGAATACGGGGGCAGGTCGAGAATTGTTATTAGATTGTACACTATACATTTTTTATTAGCAGCCCGGGTTCTGGATTTTTGCGTACGGCATACGATTGCTATAACTTTTAGAAACCAATACGGGACGTTTTAATATTTCGATGCCCAAAACGCATTAACAAAATCAATGCCAAAATGCAGCGTTTCAACTACACCAAAGCATGCATGTAGTAACCTACATTGAAACACAAACCACGCATTTTTTTAACATCTTTTTTGACATCAACCGTAGTTGACAACAGAAGTACACACACACAAAAAAATATCAATCAAAGTTTTACGACCCCTGTATGTCTCACCGGCCGCTTGGCTTTTCTACTCAGCTCTGGGCCATTTCCGTATTTTGTCAAAATTGCCGAAAAACGGGACTTATAGCAAAACGGAACGTATATTTTTAAAAAGAAATTATTTACACATATTTACAATAACGAAACATACATCTCATAACTTGGGCCACCGCCTTATCGCAAGAATGCAGTAAACTCGCTTCAAAGTTGTTGGCAACTAACAAAACCATTTTATTCTTCTACCCGCACTGGAATAATATTGTTTTCTACTGATTTTATTTATTGTTCTCATGTAAGTGACAATATTGTCTTAATGGGAAATAAAGTTCTTTAAACCGAACGTATAGCAAAACGGGGGACGAATAGGACATATAGCAAAACGGGACGCGATAGTCTAATACGGTGACAGTCCCGTATATAGAGTGATTAGTAATAATATTTGTGACCGATTTAAACACATAGTTGTACTCATGATAACAAACAATGGTGGATCCAGCGTGGGAACGGTTTAAGGCTGACATCTAAAAAACGTACTTAGACTGTTCAGAGTTATCTAACGAGTTATGAGAAATTCGGTATTAATAATGAAATAATCTTTTTTTTTTTTTTTTTTTACTCTATATTTTAAGAGCTTAGTCAACTTGACTATGTTGCTCCATTTTGTCATCCATTTACATCAGCACACAACATACAATCAAAATACAACTAACACTATGTGTACATCGCGCGTCGTCGCATGCCAACCTCAACAATCTTGTAAATCAATTCAGCTGTTTTGGACATCGGATATGCCAGAACACTGTTACAAAAACCAACAGTTTTAAAATCGATATTTTTGATCAATAACTCATATCTGGCGTCTTCGTTCCGGACAAATAATCTTTAATCCGTCTGAGTACATTCTTAGAAAAATTTTCGTAAGTTGTCGCTTTTATGAAATCTTCTAGGGTTCCCTAACTTTTCCGTACCTAACGGTTTTTCATCGCAAATATAAGTTTGTAAGTATTTCATAATATTATTATTTTTGCAGATGATTACTCAAAACTGAGAATATCGAAAAAAAAAATCATCCATAATTAATAGTGCCAATAGTACCTATCTGAGTAAAATGACTGCTATTTAGGTACGTTGTTAAGTACAACGTACCTACCTACCTACAGACGGGCAGGATGAAATTATAGGGGTTCCGTTTTTGCCATTTGGCTACAGAACCCTAAAACCTTTGTATCAAATTAACCACGTCACTTGAGCTCTCAATTTTCAACATTATTTTCCGTAAACAAACCAGAGATACTACAGAAAACATCCTGCAAGCAATCCCATTAGGAATAACGCCCCATTTCACTCATATTACTTCTTCAAACTCCCAACTTCCCCCACGTTGTGTTTTCATAGCAAATCCAACGGGAAATGACGTGTGCAAACTAAAACCCACAGACAAACTAGAGTGGGAAGTAATTACTCGATTATTTACGACTCCTGCTTCCATAGAGCACTTGCCAGCCGCTTTGAACTTTTTCAGTGCGGAGGCTGAATGGAATTTTTGCCTGCGTCACTTTTATTTTTCAACGGTAAAAGTTTTCGTTGTGCAAATTCCAAAATGGCGAGCTTTTCATTGTTTTTTTTTATTGTGTGCTTACGGTGAAAGTTAGCTGTGGCATTATATTTACTTTATAAAAATATGAGTTAGAAAGAATTCTAATTACGTATTATGTAGGTACATAAGGTACAATGGTACAATGCGATTCAATTAAGAATATTCCTATTCTTAATTGAATCGCAATAATGTCAATGACCTCGAACTGTCAACACTATCACGTCAAAAGTGAGGCTTCCAAAATTAATTTGCGAATAAATAACTTTCGTTTTCACTTTTTAACTGAGTCTTAGTTTTATCAAATCTATTGTAATCGTTTTTTTAATACAAAGGTAAAGCTTAAGACATTACAGTATGGCACAAGGTCATTCCTATTCTTATTTGGATAGCATTGTACGATTGGTTAGGTGATAATTCCAGAAAAATAATTACATCTACAAAAACATGTTCCCACATAATGTAGCTCATACGTATCAGCGCCATATCGATACCTTAATTTGAGCCAAAGTATCGATATCATTTAAGCTCAAATTTCATTTTTGCCAAAATGGTGGCTTTGAGCCTAAAGATATCAATATAGTCAACCCGCTAGCAGAGTCCTTCGCATTACAATCGCGCTAAGAGTTAGCCCACAACGTGGGTTCGTCTCACACTCTCACTGAATGTGTTAAGTACGTATATTTTGGGGAAATGAAGGAACGAGGTGGAATGTCCCTCCATTTAAAAGGGAGGATCGTCCTACCAGACTGGGTTTCTGTAGGTATATTATAATATGTATATGCTTAGTGCTGCAAACACTCTGCTTGCGCGATGTAGGATTTTGACGTCAGACGTAATGTAGTGCCATCTGATAAGTTTTCACTGTTAGCTGTCTAGCTATGAAATTAGTCTTCGATGTTGTCGGCAGATGTCGCTGTCGCTACACTTGTTCACTGTACATTGCTGTGTTTGTTGACAGGTGATCGTCGGCATGCCGCGGTCTGTGTGACATGGACGGCATACAGATGGAGCCCATCGGCAAATACAAGGCCGACAGGAACGGTTCTGCTAAGGGTAAGCACATTTATTATTGTATTTACTAGCAGACTAGCACTTCAGGCCATAGAAACAAGGAGATATGCCATCATAGCAAATTGGTATGGGAACCACTGTCGCTACTTTTATAACAGTTTTCGACACAATTACAAGCGCTCTTTGTGAATAAAAAGATCTCCCAACCATTAACAAATTCCGCACACCCTCAATCTAACACTGTTAATCGTCACTCAACACTAGCACTAAACTAAAACACTGTATTTATATCATCGATCGTGTTCGGTCCGTCACCAGCGTACGTTTTAATAACTTTGTCAATGTGACCATATTAAAGCGTCAAGCTCAACAGCGCCTTGGCGCATCTCCCTTGTTTCTATGATCTGAGGGTATCGCCACCCCACACTGCCGTGTAGCACGTGATATTATTATCTACAAACCATTACAGTAGGAAATTGTTTTATTTTAGCAGCTGCCTGGCGTAATATGGTGGACCAGGATTTGGACGATGTCGCTTTTCTGGCTGGTGAGTTTGTTTTAAATATTTAAATGATGATTAATTTCAATACCTACCAAAAATACCTACCAGAAATGTTATAAAAACAACGAGAGACTTATCTGAATAGAAAAATAGAGTTCAGCGGACAAAAGATCTGAAAGATACAACAATGATAATACAATTATTATTAAACATTTATGGCTGTTCTCAATAACCGATCAATGAATGTCAGAAATCTATCTCTAGCAAGGTAAAGAGCCGATAGATCGGTTATTGAAAACGACATTAAGAGATTTAAAAAACAACTGACGCGGGTGGGATTTGAACCCCCGACTTCTGCCGCATCGCGGCGTCACTCTAACCAACTGAACTCTAACAAAATGAAATTTCAACTGATGTGAGTGGGACACGGTAGGTCCCACTCACATCAGTTGAAATTTCATTTTATGATAAAATTGATTTGCTAACCATCTTGTTGAGCAGTGATAGTTGAAGTCATGTGCGTATTAGAACTTAATCACTTACTTTAACCGTGAAGGAAATACATCGTGAGTAAACCGGCATGTCCTAGAACCAAAAATTCAAAAAACATGTAACGTCCACCAACCCGCACTGGGCCCGCGTGGTGGACTACGGCCCAATCCCTCTCACAGACAGAGGAGGCCTGTGTCCCAGTAGTAGGAACATTAAATTCTGATTATGCTTATGCTTGTTTCTTTTTCACAGACACGGATAAAGCGCGAGAAGCCCGCGAGCTCCGCGATGCTCCGGTGGCGGTGTGCTCGCAGCGTCGAGCGTTGTGTCTTACGGCTGTCTTGTTCTCCGCTATGTTTGCTACTGCCCTGATCATCGTGTACGCTGCTCCACAACCGGGTGAGTTCTGTGACGAGCCTAGAAGGCAAGCCCGACGATTTTTCTGGTTTTAGAGGGTATTTATGTTAATTTTTCATGAATTTAAGTGTGTTTATGTCGTTATTAAGGCAATACGTACCTACATTAAAAATAATTTCATTCATGAAAAATGAATAATAATGTTTTTAGGGTTCCGTACCAAAATGGTAAAAAAGGAACCCTTATGGTGCGGCTTCGTCAGTCTGTCTGTCTGTCTGTCTGTCTGTCTGTCTGTCTGTCACACCTGCTTATTTCAGCAACTACTAATGCTATCGACTTGAAATTTGGAACAGTTATAAAGAATGCTCGTCCAACTTTATTGCAAATGAAAAAAGTCAAAAAATATATTTACTTTCATTGCAAAATTAGGGGCCGGAGTGGGGGTCCAAAATTTCAAAGTGGGGTTACTAGGTCAAGTGACATATCATATGAAAGTGCTTGATCTGCACATTTCAAAATATATTTTCATTTAATTTTATATCTCACAGTTTTCGACATATGATGAAAAATTTCCGAAAAAATACCATTCCCCCCCCTTATCTCCGAAGTTTGCGGAGCGAAAAATATGAAATAATTAGAATTGATGGGAATTGACCCAAATATTGCATAAAAAATAAAACGATGTTCGTACCTAGTACAGTTTTTTCAAAATCATCAAAATTCCTTCACAAACAAACTTAGTTATGCGGTCCGATTTTTTTCACTTTATACGTCCAAAAATGATACGGAACCCTCGGTGCGCGAGTACGACTCGCACTTGGCCGGTTTTTTACTATTGGCGCCCAAATGGGACAAATTTCAATTTTTAGTTTTTGATCCCCTGTCTGTCTATTCTGTACCGCCACGCTGCGTATTAACACTGTGAAAACTGCGAACGTTCGAGGGAGAATTTCATGGTGAGATTCGCCTTTTGTTATTGGCGCCCAACTGGGACTGTTGGTCCCACGCTTGGGCGCCAGTACGATTTGGCTTGTCTACGAGCTACACGTTTTTTCTGATTTATTATCAGAACCTCCAATGATAGAAACAAGGAGAATGTTACCATAGCAAATTAGTACGAAAACAGCTGTCACCACTTTTAATGTAACGTGCATCACAACTACACACCCTCCTTTGTAAATACAGAGATCTCCCACACATCAAAAATTCCGCGCACCCTCAATCTAACACTATCATACGTCACTCATCACTCAGACTAAATTAAAACACTGTATATAAATCATCGATTACGTGTGGCCCTTCGCCAACAGGATCACATTGATCATGTCAAAGTGTCAAGCTCAATAGCGCCTTGGCACATCTCCCTTGTTTCTATGAATTTAATTGGCGCCCAACTGGGACTATTGACGCCCAACTGGGACTATTGGCGTCCAACTGGGACTATAGGGTCCCACGTTTGGGCGCCAGTCTGATTTAGCCTGTCCATAAGCCACACCGTTCCTTATGATTTACTATCGGAACTTTACTAAAAATGACATGTTTAACCTTGTTTGTTATAGACTGCCCTTGCGCTGGCGAGGCGACTTTAATACCAGGACAACCACCGACGGATTCTGAAGCAAGTGCCACCGCTTCTAACAAGTAAGTGTACAATATTAATAGTTAGATAGATTTTCCCGTTCTAAAATTACACTAATATAAATGCGAAAGTTTATGTATGTGGTCGCTCTAACGACCTGTCGAACATATGACTTGTCGTTCTAACGACCAGTCAAGCTAATGACCTGTCGCACATTCGTGTGTCGAACTAATAACCTGTCGCGCATTCGTGTGTCGAACTTGTGATATACATAAACCAGTGTGTGTGGAGTGTGTGTTTGTTATGTTACTAAGTACTTCACGCTAAAACGGACGGAATTGGATGAAATTTGACAAAGCGATAGGTTGGGACCTGGAAAACTAAATAGGCTACTTTTCATACATTTTCACGCAGACAAAGTCGTGAACAATAGCATAATGATATATGTATTTTCTCCAGGGAACGCATAGCAAGCAATGGGGCAGTATTTCCATGGCGTGGCGCTCGTCTGCCAACCTTCATCGTACCCAAACACTACAGTTTGTGGCTGCACCCGAACTTGACGACTGGCGAATTGAGAGGTGAGGACTACTTGATTTTTAAAGAATTTAAGTGAAGACATGCCGCACTTAACGACATCATACGCCGGTCCCTTGCCACCGTCAACGTGCCAAGTTTACTTGAGCCGACTGGTATTGCAAGAGACGATGGCAAGAGACCGGATGGTATGAGTTGGATTCCATGGAAGATGGGCCGGGTGCTGGTATGGGATGCAACCTGTTCAGACACGCTGGCCCCTTCCCATCTACATGGAACCAGCATCAGAGCTGGTGCGGCTTGTGAAGCGGCTGAAAAAGGTAAAGTATCAAAATACAGGGGTCTAGGCTCCGCTCCGAGTATGATTTTGTCCCATTCGGTGTCGAGACCCTTGGTCCGTGGGGTCCTACCGCTATAAGGCTTTTTAATGAAATTACGAAAAGGTTGGTCGACGTCACAGGAGACCGAAGAGCTGGCAGCTACCTCGGACAAAGAATTAGTCTAGCTATTCAAAGGGGGAACGCTGCCAGTATCTTCGGAACCTTGCCTAAAGGGACTCCTTTTAATAATATATTTTAGTTACTATGGTTTTTAGTTTTAGGTTCCTTTTTTGATTTTAATTATTTAATGTATATAAATAAATATTGCATGTTGGAAATAAATAAAATATATTTAAGTGATAGAACTGGCACACTCCGCTGTTATTCGTCACTCGTCACTCACAGTAAACTGAAACACTACACTAAATAAATAAGGTCCGTCGATGTCCGTTCATATTAAAAAAGATTCTGTTAAAAAATATGATATTATGTTTCAAATAAAAGCATAAGTATTTACTTATTTCAATAAATTCAAACTTTCTTGTTCACTCCTAAAAACAATTAAAGTGAAACAAAACATAATTACGATTTAAGACTTCAAATGGATTTTTCTTATGAATATCCGACCATATTGGAGTCCTTCTTATGACCTCTATACGCCCCCCACTGGTTGGGAACTCCTGAATTAACCCTCCATCTGTCATTTGAACAATCCGCCTCATTCAGGTCGAAAATATCTGTTTGTCAATTGCGACAGACGAACAGAGGCCCTAGACAAGTGGCTTTTCTGCTAGCGTTCACGCCAAACGATAAGCACAAAATGTATGGCAATGACATTACCTGCGGAAAAGTCACGTGACTCACAAATGTCACTTCCATACATTTTATCCGTAGCGTTTGACGCTAACGCTAACAGAAAAGTAACTTGTCTAAGGCCTCAGTTAATCCAACTCTTTGTTTCAGGCGAAGTCTCAATAGACTTCAAGGTAGATCGGGACACTCTCTTCGTAGTTCTCAACGTGCGAGACATGAACGTCACAGAGCGAGCGCTGTTCAAGTCTGGGGGGTCTCTGGGACCTAAGGTCGCGAAGACCCTTGAGTACCCTCAGGCTGATCAAAGCTACATTGAGTTTAAGGTAAGCCTGGTATTGAATCAATACTAAGTAGGTGTGTAAGGAAAAGTAGTTCATCGACATCTGACGTCACAGAATCCTACATCGCGCAAACAAGATTTGGGAATTATCTTATTTATATTATTCAAGTGCCCGGCATTGACTATCAGTCAGTGGCCCGCCAAACAATACCCCCCCTTACTAACGGGAGGATCCTCCCTTTTCCCTTTTTAACGGAGGAACATCACATCTCAGTCCTCCCATAAATGTAATTCAGTCAGTAACCAAGTATTTACGTCTTGTTTTGTAGGAGAAACTCCGGCGCAAGTACAACTACACTCTCAGTCTTCGGTTCATCACTAAATTGGAGAGGAGCGATAAACAACGGGGATTCTTCTTGACTGGAACGCACAGACAGTAAGTAATAAGTACTTTACTTTTATTTTATAACTAGCTGATCCCCGCGGTTTCACTCCGTTGCTCGGCTCTCAAGGATCGTGGCGTAATGTTAAATAGCCTATACTATTTCTCATAAACCTGCAGGCTATCATACACAAAAAATTTTTTGAATCCCACTGGTAGTTATCTTCAGCTTCCCTCTTCAGCTTATTAAATATTTAAGTGATTCTCAAAAATCATATGGCCCGAGCGGGATTTGAACCCGCGACCTCTGCCGTTCCGTGGCGTGTTCTGTCCAACTTAAACATTTATTAACCTAATAGAAGCTTAACATGGCTTTGACATGTTTCAAATTCAGAAAAAAATTTACTCTTCAGCTTTATAATATTAGTATAGATATTATGATTGTGTTTGTCCGCCATCTCACCTGATGTTATTGGCTGTATTCTGTAAGGTGGAGGTACTTCCTCAGTCGGGCTGCTTCAGATTTGAGCAAGATATCTCGGCAGGTCTCGGCTATCTCGCTGTACCATACCTATCTTCAAATCTTCTTTCCATTGGAAAAGCTCAACAACTCTGCCCTAACTGGTCGAACTCAGGACCTCACGCTCAGTTGCGATGACGATGCTAAAACTTCAGGACCAACGAGATATTCAGGACATGATTTACAATTGCTAAAGTTATATTTTTGATTACAGTCGCTGCGCCGTCTCAAGATTCTGGTTAACTCACGCCCGCTCAGCGTTCCCCTGCCTGGACGAGCCGCATTTCAGAGCTACCTTCAAGATGACTATTGTGAGAGACAGGTAAGAATTATTTTTCGGGTAAGCTTCTTTACTTATAAGTACCTATGTATGTCTCTCTAAGTATGGATCAAATCGAATAGAAGCGTGGGCGAAGTCATTGTTACTGATTCTGTTGAACATCGCACTAAACTGATTTTAATCCCACTACTTATATCTCTTTCTTACAAATATCATTGAAAAAGTACAGAAAATCTACGCCCGTGTCGTTTACGGGAAAATAGTCGTGACCTTTTGCGATTACGACTAAATTGACATTAAAACTATTCAAGTGGACTAATTTGACAGGATTAAATATCTTCTATCCCTTACTCATGTTTTTTATTAGAAAGAGACTAAATACATAAGACTTACATACATAAGACTAAATTAGTTTAGTTTGTAAACAACAGAATCGGCACCATTACTAAACTCTTTAAATGTGAGAATGTTTGAGAAAGCTTAATGTGTTCTCCTTCCACAGATTCCATGTTTCTTTGACGAATATGCCGATAGTTGCTACCGAAGAAGCTGGGTTCTATTTGGGACATCGACTGGTATGTAGCTTGTTATTTTAAATACAGTCATTACTAGTTGTTATCCGCGGTTTTGTCTATAACCTCGTCAAAACTGTTTTTTGCCCTCAACAACAATCGGAAAAACCTGCATCGACACTTGTGGCTACATCGAGCACTACCTGCCTAGCTAGACAGCCAGCAGTGAAGCAGTTATGACTACGATACATCTGATGTCAGGAGGATCCTACATCGTGCAAGCAGAGTTTGCAGAGAAATTATCATTTATATGCATATGCTAGACATAATTATTCGGGCAGTGGCCTACCAGACAATACCAACCGGTCTGGTCGGACGATCCTCCCTTTTCAATGGAGGAACTTTCCACTAGGTTCCTCCATACCGACAAACTTAATAACACTGTCCAACCCGAACTTCGAACCCAGGAGGGACGCTCAGAAATCGCGTTAATCCTATTATTTAGTAAGTACTATAAAACTATTTCGTTCAGTGTAGATTAAGATGTAACCCTTCTTTTACAGTTACAAGACGAATTCGCAGTAACCCCACCAATGCCCCCCCACATGATATCTCTAGCGGTCTGTCGCCTACAACGCCGAGCGGCTCCCGAACTACCCACCGAAGTGACGCCGAACATTACCGAAGCGATCACGATCATACCCGAAGGCACATTGGAACCACCCGAAGAGGAACAATTGCCGCCGGAAATTAGCTTGTATAGCGATCAACAAGTTATTTTAGATGAAGCAGAGTAAGTAAAATCTTTATATTTATTTACTTGAAGAGAAGATTTTGAACCCCTTTGAGAGATATGACATAATTAAAGTTTTTATGGAGGAGTGCAAAAAGCTAAAATTAACTTTAAAAATATTAAATATGGTCGAATTTCGACCACTAGGTGACCACTAAGCAGTACTTATTTATAATTATACTATACAGGGTGCCGATGAGGTAATCACATTTTTTTTTAATGTTTCGACTCTCCATACAAATGACATCAGCTAATCGGGTCAATTCGTATGGACAGTCAAAATTTTTTATTTGACCCATCAAATGTTGCTCTGTTTTTGAGTCCAATATTACAAATAACCTCTAGAAATATGGGATGGTCGCAGATCTTGTATACAAACATACACTCGAAACCTTAACCTCCTTCTGAAGCAGTCGGGAAAAAGTCAGGATACGTTATTTTTTGATGATGTTATATATTATTCTTTCGCAGTCTTCTTCTGGAATGGGTGCAGAAGACTATCCAGCACTTCTCTTTCGAGCTCAACACATCGTACCCGCTCCCGAAATTTGGTATGTCAGGGATAGTCCCAGTAGCGGACGTACCTAACGCAATTGAATGAATAACACCATGGTTTTAATTTTGACACCCATTGCGCGATGTGTTTCTTAATCCGTGTTGCCGATAATAAAATAAAAGCCATTGCTATAGCAACTATGTTGCGCAAATATGGTGTAGGTCTTGTCGGAGGATCCTCCCTTGAAAAAGGAGGAACATTCCACCTCGTTCCTCCGCCTTTAATTTTTAACGGAGGAACATTCCACCTCGTTCCTCCCGCCTTTAAAATGATGACGTCGTTCTGACCTACTAATTTCTTTACTTTTTTCCAGATATCGTGGTGGTAGAAGGTGGCAACCCTTATTCTGAAGGGTGGGGGTTGATTACGCTGTCACCTTCAACTCTTTCGGATACTAAAACTATTGCCAGACTGTTGGCTCAACAGGTAAGAAATTTGAAAATAATTAATGTATATTTTTGCGAATTTTAAACATGTTAATGCCATGTTATGCTTATTTAATATCATTAAACACTAGCTTTTGCCAGCGGCTTAGCCCGCGTGTATGTCGGAAATAAAATTTTAGAAGTTTGAAGTTGATCAGGCCAAGCGAAAACGTTTTCCCATACAAACTTTGCCACCCCTTTTGACCTTCTTGGGGGTGGAATTTCCAAAAATCCTTTCCTATCGGATGCCTACATTATACTTATAAGAAATATATATACGTCCTCCGACGTTTCTATGACCAGCGGCTTAGGCTGTGCCTGTGCGTTGATCCATCAGTCAGTCAGTCAGGACAAACCATTTTATTAATATATGGTTAAAGAAATTTATTTCTCAATACGAAATTACAAAGATTTCACTTACTTGAGAATATTTTTGTCATAGGTAGTGAATTTATAAAGTAAACACTTTGACACTCAAACTTTCACTATCATAAGAAGCAAATTTACAAATGTATACCTAATTACAATTATAATTATTAGATTTATTATTCGTTCGTTTGAATATTCATTTAAAAGTGAAACAAAAAGTTACCGCATTAATATAAATCCACCCGCAAAATAAGTAACAATTAATAATACAATAAAAAAAAAATAATAAAAAAAAAAAACAAAAAAAAACAATATAGAAGATAGAATAGGAGTTTTAAAAAACAACTGACACAGGTGGGGTTTGAACCCGCGACATCTGCCTCACCGTGTTATCGCTCCAACTGAGCTACATTGTCATGCCTGAATCAGTTAAAATTGGAAACCTCTTTTTACACCCCAAGAAAAAACCGAAAATTGTAGAACCATTTATTATTTATCCTCAGTGGTTCGGCGGCACAGTGTCTCCGCGCTGGTGGTCCTCCCAGTGGCTGCTGGAGGCTCTGACGTCAGTGCTGGCAGAGAAGGCCCCCTCCCCCCCCCACTGCGACCCTCAGCGACCCGCAGACGCTCTACTTCTTGACCATGTGCTGCCAGCGTTGAGGTATACCCTATGTTATAACTTAGCATTTTCAGCGGAGTAAGCGGCAGGCGCGGTCGTAGTTGACGATTTTGGGGGGAGCGGGGGTCATACCGCAGCCGAAGACTTTGGGACATACCGATTAATGCCGATGTGCTATACCGTGAATTACCGTGTTTGGCACAATTTTGTACGATTTTAGGGGGGACCCCCATTGGACCGCGCCTGGTAAGCGGGTATCCGAATACTTATTCATTGCGCGGCGTGAATGAAGGGTAGATAGAAAAAAATCAACAAAAAAATACAAAACGCAATTGAAAAGTTGAAAGTGATACGGCACGGTGACGTAGCTTGAAGGAATTGGCTGCCGCACAATCTTACTTACGCAACGTCATTCGTAATACTTACGTCAAATTCGAAAAACGCCAATGACACAACGTTTTATCACGTCAACAAAAAATATGTCTTTCTTGTATCAACGTGTTTAGCGTCTACTACGGCCCCGCAGTTGACAATTATTGTGATAATGGTTTGTATTTCAGGCTGGACTCAAGCAACTCCGTGCGAGCGGTCGCATCACCAAGATTGGAGAGAGCTGACATAGAAGCCGCTACTGATGAACTATCCTTGCATAAGGTAATGTATGACAAGATACAATGGCAACGTCTCCTTAAACCAGTGTTTTTTAACCTTTCTGAATACGCGACCCATCTGCTACTAAAAAAATCTGGCGACCCCTCAAGACCGTAAATACGCAATGTCAGTGATTTGGGATACTATAAGTAAACAAAAAATTTTGAATCGTCAATCTCAACGAAAAAGTTCCAAATAGGACCTGTTTTAGGTTTTTTATTAAGTTCGAAGGGGATGACGGGGCGGGGGCTTGAGTGAGCGAGCAAAGCAAGCAAACGAAGGCCCCGTCAATTCTTTCGTGTTCCGTCAATCCCTCCCTCGGGATTGTTGCTGTAGAAATAATTAGCAAATCAAAAATAATTTTACAGCTTCAGCAAAATACGAATTACGATTTTCTGCTCTATTACCAATATTGCTTCAGATGAATTTTATAATTTCCTATGACATACATTTTAAGGCTTTCCAATGGTGCCGATGTTTACGAAGTAAACTAATTTAGTCTTATTATGTCTCTTTCTAATAAAAATCATGAGAGAGGGACAGCAGATATTTAATCCTGTCAAATTCGTCCACTTGAATAGTTTTAATGTCAATTTAGTCGTAATCGCAAAAAGTCACGACTATTTTGCCGTAAATGACAAGGGATGTAGACTAATTTGACAGTTCTTACTTTATTTTCTGTCCCTTTTCAATAATATTTTTAAGAATGAGATAGTGTGATTAAAATTCGTAATAATACAACAGAATCAGTACCACTATCTTTTTCTCTCTGATAAAACAAGACAGAGACGGAAATAAATAAGAACTGTCCTTAGTTGCGACTAAACTTTAATCACCGCGGTAAATACGGCATTCAAAAGAAATATTGAGTGCACGTGGACTAACAAGGACCTTTGGCCAATGCGGGCCAAAATGCAAATAAATCATTAGCCAATGATCTGTACCGCGCTTATTACCTTTTTCCTTTTTTTTATTTAATGCTATAAAATGGTAGTTTGCTAGCAAAGTTTGTTGACAAAACAGTGATTTAAATGACACGATTTTCTGGTTTTTAAAGTAGGTACTTTTTTATCTTTCATAGGGTGCTGCGATAGTAAGTATGGCTATAGAAGCGGCGGGCGAGGCGGCCGGTCGCGCCGCACTCGCGCGACTGTTGCGCGACCATCGCTTTGCTAGTGCGGATGCAAGGTATTATTATCTATAAATACTTCTTTTTTTTTCATGGTAGTAAAAATTTAAAAAAATAAAATATTAATTTTAAACATTTCGTATTTGTCCGGTTTTCTTGCAGTAAAATAAACATTTCGCATTTGTCCGGTATTTTGCAGTTTAATTTTAAACAGTTCGCACGTGTCCGTTTTTTTTAGAGTATAATAAACATTTCGTCTTTGTCCGTTTTTTGCAGTAAAATAAACATTTCGCATTTGTCCGGTTTTCTTGCAGTAAAATTTTAAACATTTCGCATTTGTCCCGTTTGCAGTAAAATTTTAAACAACATATATTTAGATAAATTAACTTCTTGTATCCAGGGATCTATGGCGTGCATTAGAACGCGATGGCTCAGACGATGGTGTGGGCAGTGCGGCGTGGGACGGCTGGTGCGAGCGGCCTGGGTACCCGCTCCTATGTGCTACTTCTATGGGCAACGATGTACTTTTGAAACAGGAGAGGTGGGTCTTAGTATTAAGTTATTTATTTTTGGCGACACATGGCAAACTTGTTAAGTCTTATCCTGCAAAAAAAATTACTTATTACTACAGAGTTAGAGAAATTTTGGTTTTACTAAATCTAATTCAGGAAGAATTTGAGAAGTCCCACGGTGGGCGCCATTTTCCTTTACATCACCATTCGGCTTTACAGAGCGTCTCATCTCTGTCGCACGAAGCACTAACAGTCCGGTATCTAATAAACAAGTCGGCGACAAAACGTCGCATAGATATGAGTGACGGATACGACGCTCTACAAAGCCGAAGCTAGCTTATTAACTGTTTGTCAAACTTGATGTGTAAATTGTTTAATATTTACTGACGTGATTAATGATGTTTAATATCTTCATATATCCTCACGGCAGAACAAAAGCTTCTCATTTAGAGAAGAAATTAATATTGACTAAACAACTTTGTCCGTAGATTCGTGATGTCAGCCGAACCTCCGGAGCCAGAGCCGCCGATGGTGAACTACCTCCTCACGATGGACCTCAGAGCTGACCTGGACGAACTGTTCTATGAGCCTGGTAAGATATCTTCTTATACCATAAAAAGCCACGAAATGAAGATATTTAAGTGAGCATACCCAGCATGTCTATTCTGTACCGACATCAGCGCGAGAACTGCCAAAAGTTGTTATTTATGATGTTACTAGCTTCCGCCCGCGGCTTCGCTGGCGTTTTCCGTGATAAAAAGCCTATGTGTTATTCCAGGTCCCAGACTACCACTTTGCCAAATTTCATCCAAATCCGTCCAGCCGTTTCCGCGTGAAGAAGTAACAAACATACACACACACGCACAAAATTTCGCATTTATAATATTAGTGGGATTACTATAGTTCTGCGAGGTTGTTAATGTTTTACAAGTAACCCTGTATGAGAAAGAGAGAAGGACCGAGCACACTGCCCTGTGGCATGCCATAGGTAACACTGTTCTCTTAGCTGACAACGTCATCTTCCTTAACACACTGAGTATGCTCACTCAGATAGACCTCAAATAGTTTAAGTTGTACTCCCCTAATACCATTTTTTTTCCATTTTCTAAATTATAATAGGTATCTATACCGTGTCGAAAGCTTTGGCTAGGTCTAGAAAAGCACCTAAGCCTACCATCCATATTTTAGACTAGCTGTTCCCCGCGGTTTACCCCCGTTGCTCGGCTCCTAAGGGTCGTAGCGTGATATTAAATAGCCTGTACTCATGAATCTGGCTATCATAAACAAAAATATTTTTTCGAAAAGTAAATTGAGAATCTAAAATATTAATTGAGAACATTTTCAAGAGTTTAAAACCTAAAGTAGAGCGATTAAAAGTTTCCTAAAATAACAGAGAAAATAAAAAGTATACCATCTCTCATATATTTCATCTCTTCCCCAGAAAACCTGACAGACTCGGAAGAAGACATCAACTCCACCACTACCACCGCCGCAACACCTACCACTCGCCGCCCCGCAGCTAAAACCACGAAGCCTCCCCCCCACAAGTGGATCATACCTGTCACATTTGTGGTGGGGCCTCTGATAGTGGATGAAGAAGACAATGTCACAGCTTGGAAAAATGTCACGCATAACTATCATAATGCTACTTGGTGAGTGTGGATAATTTTCAAAATAACGTTATCAGGGTTCCGTAATAAGACTAGGAAACCATTATAGGTTCCTAAGTAGTACTTATAGTCATTATCATTATCATAAAACTCATAGTGATAGTCGTTATCATTATCATAAAACTAGAAAACCATTATGGGTTCTTAGTTGACATGTCAATGACAGACGGACATGACGAAACCATAAAGATTCGTTATGTCCGTCTGTCACACTCTTGTAAAATCTACCATACGTGATCTACGTGACAGTCATTATCATACTGACGGTCATTATCATACTGACAGTCATTATCATACTGACAGTCATTATCAAACTTACTGATGGTAATTATCATACTGAAAGTCATTGTAGATACTGTCACTTTCATGCTTACAGTCATTATCATACTGACAGTCATTATCATACTGATACTCATTATTATACTTCCTTTTTATTAACACTGTAATTTGAGGAGTATCTATAGATGTAAAACCATGTTGTCTTGTCCAGGTACGATGTAACCATAGACAATAAAACCCGGACATCCCGATGGGTGGAAAACGCTACGAATCTAATATGGATGAACGATACTGAGAGTAAGTACGACCACAAAATAAAAAAAAAGAAGTCAATAGAAATGTCATCTACTACATTTTACTGCCAGACGCGTGTCGCCGGTTTGCAGTCAATGTCAAAGCATCCAATGCAATATAAATTAAACTTTATTCCGTTCACATACGTCACATTTTTAAACGCGCGCTCTCGATGTTGACAACGTGCCTTACATAATTGCTCGGAAGCGGTGACAAGGTCACGCGCCTTTGCGACTTATATTAACTTATTACAGGAGTTCCCAAAGTGTGCGCCGCACGCTCTAAGGCGCCGTGGGTAGTAAGCACGCGTCACGAGGCCATCCTGTTTCCTCCCCAAACAAACTAAAAAATTGAAATCGCGCACCTTATTAGTGTCATTTTACACATATTTTGACAAGGGCGATGTAATAAAATATTATACTTATTATTTAGATTTTAGTGCTTCTATTCCACTTACAGAACACCACATTATTTTTGAGACGGTAATTTAAGTCATCCGGTATATTTTTAAATATTTTTTTTTCAAGTGGTGATCCCGGATCTTGGCAAACATAAGTGGGTGAGGTACAACGTAGGAGCGAGAGGACTGTACCGAGTGGCTCCACAGGACAGGACGGATGGAGAGGTAAGGTCGACGTAAAGGGTGAATTTTACAAGTGAGCCAAATCCGAAACTATAAGCAATAGCGAAAAGCACTCGAAGGAGTCTCGGAGCCGATTTCGATATAAAATAAAACTGCATCATTAGATTTTTGAAAAATCAATTTTCCTAGCCAGGAATCGAACAGGTTGATTTTGGAAAAAAAATACACACGCTACACGCCACGCCAACATTTTTGTTCTTTAAGTATCGAAATCAGATATAAATGTTCGTAAATCGATAGCAGAAGTACCAAACAGACAGACAAACGAAAACAAAGCGAGTTAATAAAATCCTGGTAATATAAGAGGCAGCAGTGATAGCCTAGTGGTTTAACCATGTGCCTCCCACGGCGAATGGTTCGAGTTCGATCCCGAGGCACGCACCGCTGACTTTTCGAAGTCATGTGCGTATTAGAAATTAATTATCACTTGAAGAAAACATCGCGAGGAAACCTGCATGCCAGAGAGTTCTCCATAAATTTCTTGCAGGTGTGTGAAGTCCGCTAACCCGCACCTGGCTTCCGGGCAGATTTTTGACATTTGACTGCGTTTCCAGACTGCAGAATCTGCAGCGCAAAGGGCTGCAGAACTATACGCTAGCGGCGCTGCAGCCGAGAGGGCGCTGCTGCTGGACGACGCGTTCGTACTGAGCCGCGCGGCCCGCCTGCCCGCTAGCAGGGCGATAGCTGCCGCTGGTAAGTACCATGCAGTGACGTGCCTACACAGGGCCAGCCCGAGGGTATATCTCTAAATTTTTCATGAATGTAAGTGAGTAGCGTACAATAAAAAACACTTACAATCATGAAAAAATACGAGAAATACCCTCGGGCTTGCCCTGTAGGCACGCCACTGCTACCATGCAAGGGCAGGTACCGAAACCGGTATGACCAATACCTGTAGTGTTGCCCAAAGGCGGTCTTGCGTGAATCATTTTCGCAAGACCAAGACCACTTAACCGCAGCAAAACCGAGATCAAGACCAAAACTGAGTTTGCAATACCAAGACCAAGACTACGACCAGGTGTACTGACGCGAGACCGAGACCAAAGACTGGGTTAGACTCGTCTTGGTCTTGCATTTGGGCAACACTAAATACCTGTAATATTTCGGTTACCAACCTTTAAAATTTTACAGGTATTTTTAAGGGTAACCTTAATTTTTAAGGTAACGGTAAAATAACGGTCACCGAAATAAAAATTACCTCTATCTTACACGTGCCGTTGGCATAAGTCAAAGGGCGGGTAGCGCTTGTGTGTGAAACCGGTATTAAAATGGTAACCTTTATCTTGGTTACCCATATAGGGGTCTAGCGGTAACCTTAATCTTAAAGTTAACCGAAATCGTTCGATACCGGTACCGTAATTTATAGCAGTTTTCGGTCCCTGATTGGGGTTGCCAGCTTTTTTAGCAAATATACAGTCTGCAGCGCAAAGGTCTGCAGAGTTATACGCTAGTGCTGCTAGATGACGCGTTCGTACTGAGCCGCGCAGGCCGCCTGCCGGCTAGCAGGGCCATAGCTGCCGCCGGTAAGTACCATACACAGAAATCTAACTAACTAGCTGTTCCCCGCGGTTCCACCCCCGTTGCTCGGCTCCTAAGGGTCGTAGCGTGATGTTAAATAGCCTATACTATTCCTCATGAATCTGGCTATCATATACAAAAAGAATTTTTCGAATCTGGCTGCTAGTTCCAGAGATTAGCGCGTTCAAACAAACTCTTCAGCATTATAATATAAGTATAGATAAGTCCGGATTTCGGACAGATCCGGCCGGATTTAGAGCAGGGTAACAGGGGCTGTGGCCTCTGAGCCTCCACAAAAAACGGGCCTCCACAAGAAAGGACAAATGTTTTTTTTTTTAGGTTAAAATTGTCAATCTGTCTGTCAAAGAGAAAAAAGTTCACTTTCTTATGGTATTGTTTGAAAAATGTATTGATTTTGAATGTACTTACGTATTGTTTTAAAAACCAAAAAACCATAAAAATGCGTCGGGTTTGCTCTCTAAGTAAGTACGTCACCTTCATCTTTTCTTCAGCCCGTCTCAGCACAGAGACCCACTGGGCCCCGTGGCGGGTGGTCCTCAACCACTTGTCCTGGTGGCGAGAACTGCTCCGCACGGCGAGCTCTGGTCCTCACCTCAGCCGCCTCCTGAAGACACTGCATCCCTCGCAAGTGCTGGTGTACTCTACTGAACAGCTGCTTACTGCTGCGCTTGGGGAAGACTTGTTGTAAGTAGTTTTACACCTGCAGATGTTATTTTTGACCGTTTAAAAAAATGGGCTGTATATAGAGGGCGTCCCACGGCTATGCCACATAGAGGGAAAGTAATTTAAATATTTGAGATAGAAAGTTTCGCTTCATGGAGACTTCACTTTATTTTTAAAATTAAGCAATACTGCACTCAAAGATTTTTGAAAAGTTGCTTGATCTAGGAATCGACCAAATGTGAAAAAAGAACATACTGTATTTTTATAATGCCGATTGAAAGGGTTATTTATAAGCATTGATTCCTTCTAAGTACCTAACATAGTATCTCGAATATTTAAAGTACTTTCCCTTCATGTGGCATACCCGTGGGACATCCTGTAGTAGATTAATGAGGCCTGCACTTTTGGATTTTCCATGTTTTTTTTTTCAGGTGGCTAAGCGGTGCCCTACTAACAGCTGGCGTGGAATGGGAGAACCCTCACGTGACGCAGCAAGCGGTGAACCTCTTCGACTTGTGGCTAGATATGAACCAGACTATACCTGAAATATACCAAGAGGTAAGTTGTTTGACCCTTCGTCATGCCATATCATCATGTCATGTCGTGTCGTTATGTAATGTCGTCATGTCATATCGTCATGTAATCATGTTATGTCATCATGTGATGTCATGTTCAGGTCGTTATGACATATCATGTATTCAGACCCTTCAGAGTATACAGGCGTGTTGTAATGTCATATGTCATATCATGTTCGTGTCATATCATAATGCATCATCATTATATCATGTGACATGATGGATTTCAATAAAACAAAATATGAATTTCACTTCTCGTCAATCCCGCCAATCCCGCGCGGGTTCCGTTCAATTTACGACCGTGATTAGCCCCGTATGTTGCATGCGGAATCCCGGTATTCCGGTCATAGTTATCATCATGTCTTCATGTCATGTTGTCATGTCATGTCATCGTATAATGTCGTCATGTCATCATATCATAAGTACCGAACTATCGTTTTTTCCGCTTCCGCAGGCAGCCTTCACGGCGGGCGTGCGGAAACACGGCTTATCCGCGTGGAAAGCGTGTTGGCGTGCTCTGACTTTGTCATACGCCGCGCCCAGACCACTGTTCTCACACAGAGCGCTGTTAGTGGCTCTAGCATCGCCTACCGACGATTGGCTGTTTTATAGGTATGGTTTGACTTATTTATTTATTTTATTTATCTTGTAGCATAAGCATATGCATAATCGGCCTATAATGTTCCCACTGCTGGGACACAGGCCTCCTCTGTGAGAGGGAGTGGGCCGTAGTCCACCACGCGGGCCCAGTGCGGGTTGGTGACGTCACATGTCTTCGAATATTTTGGTTCTAGGACATGCCGGTTTCCTCACGATGTTTTCCTTCACCGTTAAAGCAGGTGATAATTAATTTATAATACGCACATGACTTCGTAAAGTCAGCGGTGCGTGCCTCGGAATTGAACTCGAACCATTCGCCGTGGGAGGCACATGGTTAAACAACTAGGCTATCGCTGCTTATCTTGTAGGATGACTATCAACTATCAGGGGCCCAATTCTGCTATTGCAATAGTGTATGAATGGTGTCATAATGACACCATAACGGTCAAAACCTAAGCGCTCATTGGCTTAGAGTAAGACTATCTGTTTCGTCATTGGTCAAAACGATGTCATTGATAGACCATTCTGACACGATTACGACAATTGTATTAGCAGACTTGGGCCCCAGATAGCGGCTAACTGATAGTTAGTGGCGTACCTATTACCTAGTGGCGTAACGTTCACGTACGTCACATTTTTAAACGCGTGCTCTCGATGTAGTCTGTTGGAGTACGACGGCACCTTACATAATTAATTTGCTCGAAAGCGTTGACAAGGTAACGTGCCTTTGCGACTTCTATTGACTTAGGCTGTGTCCCCAGTAGGCAAACTGTTAGCGGTCGACTGAGTTTGCGGCGTATCGGTTTAGTACGCCCTTCCATATACCTATTTGAAATGGAGTTACAGCCTGCTGAGTATTTAGCCTACTGGGGACACAGCCTTATTATATTATTTTTTCTGTGGACAGTGACTACTACAGTGACAAATATTACATTTTTTTTTCTAGGTTCGCGTTTTCAGCATTGTCAAATGAGGCCCAACGCAGTCGTGAATGGCGGCTGTGGGTGACTGCACTATGTTCTGCCACCTGCAGGTAATGTATAGTTATATTCAAGACTAGCGACCCTATATTTGAGGAAAGTAGATACCACTATTTCGTGAAAACATTACGATTTTCCTAAAATGCAATGTCGAGGGCTGTAATGATGATTTTAATTATTATTATTTAGTAACTGAATTATCATTGTTAGGCTCAAAGACCGAAAACGCTCATTGAGCGAAAAAATTGCTAACAACGCATTGTGGTCACTGTAGAATATCGCAGTTATAGTATTTGTATTCGCAGTTAGTCCCATTCGCAGTTGGTCCCATTCGCAGTTGGTCCCATTCGCAATTGGTCCCATTTGCAGTTGGTCCCATTCGCAGTTGGTCCCATTCGCAGTAGGTCCCATTCGCTGTTGGTCCCATTCGCAATTGGTCCCATTCGCAGTTCTCCCTATTCGCAGTTCGTCCCGTGGAATTCGTTTGTAAGCGAGAGGTCCAATAAGGACAGTAAAATTGTAATAAAACATCCAAATTCGTCCACCAGGTGGCGCGGCGCGGCCGGTGTTTGGCGCATCCTTCGTCCGCAGCCGGTATTACCTCCATCAGCTCTGCAGGCCGCCGCGAGGTGCTTATATCAGCCGTACGACTATTATCGGGTAAGTGTTCATGTTTGATTGAGCAACTGTGGCGCAACTGTGGGGCGATTGTGGGGCAACTGTGGGGCAACTGTTTGGTAAAGTAGTACAATAAACGGCAGGCCGCGAGGTACTTACATCAGCCGTATGACTATAACCGGGTAAGGTATTATGTGTCTTTGATAGAGCAACTGTTGGGTGACTGTGGGGCGATTGTGAGGCAACTGTAAGGAAACTTTGGTAACTACAGTAAACGGCAGGCCGTGAGGTGCTTACATCAGCCGTATGACTATTATCGGGTAAGGTATTGTTTGTTGATTGAGCAACTGTTGAGCAACTGTGGGGCGATTGTGGGGCAACTGTGAGGAAACTAGGTATATCAGTGGTTAAATTAAGAGGTGTTTATAAGTAAAGGGGATAAGGTCTTACTTTATAAATAATGGTAAATATTATAAGTAGCAAAAAAGCTGCGAGAGCGAAAAAAAATCACTTGTTCCAATACACTTATGTTCACTTATCTCAACAAAATGCAGCTGCAGCAGATGAGCAGCTGATTTTTTTTCGCGATTACAGAAGTTGTTCATAATGATGAGTACAATGACCCGTTTTCGTATCAAGATGGACTAAAATTACACCCAGTAAGCTTATATTAAAAAAACAAGATAAGTAATAACATTACATGGCTTTGACATGTTTAAAATTCACAAAAATATACCTACATTTAGAATGTTTTTTTTTCCTACAGTTCAAAGAGTTATTTGGCGAGTTCCGCGGCGCCACAGCCGCTCTCGACACAATCGCACTAAACGCCGCCTGGGTAGTGCGCGCTGACAGTGACTTACTACGGTACTTCAACTCATTAGCACAACATTAATAGAGACTTTGTGTAGCAAATTTTGTAATGTGGCGGGCAAATGTTGCGCAACTGTAGCGCAACTGTGGTGCAACTGTGGTGCAACTGTGAGGCAACTGTGAGGCAACTGTGGCGCAACAGCTGGCCTAAAGTTTTACAAATCTAGCGATACGGGATTCTCAATACCTCTTGGGTATTATTATACGAATAGTGATTTCATTGTGTCTAAGTATTTTATTGTAAAAACAGAAGAAAAAGACTTCGTGTATGAGTGATTTAAATTGATTACATGTTTAGAACTACGCGACAATGTTGCCATAGTAAAAAAAACTGCTATTTCATAAAACTTACCTTTTATCATTATATCATAAATGCTTTGTACTTTTTTCTGTTTCTCTAAATCTGGGTAAAGTTGGCGCCAAACATTTGTGCTAAGTTTGAACAAATCTAAATTGAAAGAGCCCTAAGGTAGCTCGTAAGATTCAAAATTCCTTACGTTTTTGCAATTTGCAGCTCAACCAGGTTGTTTATTGATCAAAATATGATTTGCGACAGTAACAAAAATATACTCGTAAGTATATGTATATATCGGAGAGGAGGGATTATTATTGTTTTTAAAATAGGCAGAACCGATGATTCCACATGGATCATCGGCTCTGCGTTGTGAATTATTATCCATAGGAGAACAACAATAATAACAAATCACTAAACAAAGTGAAATATTAACTTTTAATAATTATTAATGGGTACACGGTTACACATACAGACACCAATGCAATGCAACACAGAATATAGTCAAAATAAATCCAAAACAATAAAAGTGACAAATGGTTTTTCTTACGACCTTTCCAATCGGCGATCAGGAGCAAAAGTGAGCTCCAATATTCCTGACAATCCTAAGCGAATGCAATGGCGGTTCAAACCGTTGAAACGTCACCACCACTGACAACCGACAGATGACGTGAATTGTCAACTATTCAATATGAAGACTCGACATTGCATCCGCTTAGAATTTACACAGTAAATAATTACTTTCAATTATTAATTAAACAAATATTCAACCATAAATATTGCCTAAATTATTAATAAATTAGTAACTAATTAACAAAGCAGTTTCAAAGCCAAAAGCTTAATTTTCAAACAATGAATTATAGCAATGAACTTCCGTTTACAATTTACACGGTAAAGAATTACTTTTAATTATTAATTAAACAAATGTTTAACCATAAATAATTCCCTAAATTATCAATAAATTAGCAACTAATTAACAAAGCAGTCTCAAAGCTAAAAGCTTGATTTTAAAATAAATAAATTATAGCGATGCACTTCCGCTTAGAATTTACAAAGTAAAGAGTTACTTTTAATTTTAATTTAATTTTAAGTAAACAAATAATCGACTATAAATATTGCCCGAATTATTAATCAATAATCGATTAACAAAACAATTTCAAAAGCAAAAGCTTATTCATTAAACAAACAAAGTGATAGCAATGAACTTACTTTTAGTCTTCTTGTTTATAGCAATAATGAAATAGTCACATATCTAACTGATTAATCATTTAACCTTGCGTCCCAACTACCGAAAATCGGATGCGGCGACATATATGTATTTATAGAATAATTATATATCATTAAAATCATCAATACAACTCTCTAAGTTCTAATTAACTGTCAATAAGATAATGATAGTCTATTGATATGATTTTTAATATGATTTAAATTATTTTTCAATAAATATACTTAATTAACATTCTTAGTCACGATCGTATTTTGATCAACATATTGCGTAAATATTTACACAGAAATATCTACATGCATAAAACTGAGCATTACAATTAACGCACTATTGCGGGGCGATTGCGTTGCAACTGCGTGGCAACTGCGTAGCGATTGCGAGGCAACTATTTAAAAAGTGCACTTTGCGATTTTCCGTTAATAATTCCTTTCATTGTCGACCCATTACATTAAATTAATGATTAATAAATATAAAAATATCCCATTAACAAATAAGCATCCTAAAAAGCCATACTAGTTTTAAGTTTCCTATGATAAAAAAAAAAAACAGTATTAAAATAAAAAAAATATATAAAATATATATTCACAAAGTTAATTGCGCACAGAATGTATTATTTATGTGTCATATATTTTTAATATTGATTAATTAATCGTTTAAGAATAGGTACAGTAGATATCCTGGCCTGCTGTTCATTAATTTTTGGAACGAAGTTCCTTAACGCGGCTTGTGGCAGGAATTAACTGGGAGAAATCGTCACGTAATGAGAAAAGCGTTCGCCCCTGTTACCTGACATAGTGTTATGATACCATGAAGTAAAAAGTTTAGTTTATCGTAAGTCCAAAAGAAAATAGTTGTCTATTTGTGTAATTTAAAGTATTATTTAATATTAAAAATATATGACTAGCTTTTTAAATTATCCATAGTTTTATAAGTAACATGTCATTATAAAGAAATAATTATATACATGTTCATGATTAGAATTTATTTTGCAGTTCAGTAAAATTAAAAAAAATAAAAGACTTTTAATAAATAACCGGCTTCGAAATGGCTTCAGCTAACTTCGATTTAGCTTTGCATAAAAGTCGACCTTTTAGAAAAGGCTTAGCTTAAACTTGTATAATTTTTGAAGTCGGTTTTGAAAATTAGAAAAAAAAACTAGGTAAAATTTTGTAATTTACTACAAAAGCTAGACAAAAACTTTTCTACATTTTGTACAAAAAAAAAAATGAATTCTAATCATTTTTTTCTATGATAGTATAATAAAATGCGTTTAGTCGGTGTATAGAGTGTTGTAAATATATAATTTTACGGTCAAAGTGGCATTATCAACTTTGACCGGACAATGTCAGTAAATAATTTAGATTATAATAAAATTGTAATGAACATAATGAATATCAGGGCAGAATGCGTATAAATCTTGTAGTCTTTATAGTCAATGTTTACATAAAGGTACAGTGTTATTAACCACTTTAGCCGAAAATGTTTAAATGAAATCTAATCATATAACTAGGTATTAAAAAGCCTTATTGTAACTCAAAAGCGCAGTCAAAGTACATATTGGATAAACCAGTGAAATCTGTCGGATAAATGTATTTAAAAATGTGAAAGTAAAAGAAACGGTTCATAAGTTTTTAGACTGTTTATCATAATCGCGACAAATGTACTTTAATAAGGGGCATCCGTCAAGGTTGCGCGCGAAATTCAAAATGTCTTAAATTTTTTGCAAATTGCAGCTCTGTTTTACTAAGTTGATCAAAATTCAATACGCAACACTAATGATACTATATTTACTAAATAATATTACGTCATCAATATATTTGAGGAAAATCGTAATGTTTTCACGAAGTAGGTAGTCATATTTTCCACAAAATGAAATATAATTTCGAGGGCTATATTGATGATTTACAATGATTAATTATTATTTAGTAACTATATTATTATCATTTTTGACGTGCATTGAAGATCAATACAATTTTTATCAATAAAACAGCGCTGTAATTTCCAAAAACTCTAAGATACCTACATATTTTGAATTTCACGCGCTATCTTGACGGATCTCCCTTAAGGTAAACGCACTCTGAAATTGCATAAGAGTTGTGTTGTAATCTGTCTCCTGAATTGTAGCACACTCGACAATTCGACACTATCAAGCGCATCACAGATTAAAAAAAGACCAGTCCTTAGATCTACTGGATTTCATGGTTTTTATTTTTTTTGCACGAAACCCTAAGTCTTTTTCAAAAATAAAAGCTTTAGTTACTCCTTACAAGTGCCAAGCCAATGAAAGTCCCGTTAAAATCAGTCGTCAGCCGTTTCGGAGATTAGCCGGAACAAACAGACAGACATACAAAAACGTAAAAAAAATAGTTTTTTGTATGAGTACCTTATATATGTATACTTACATGAGTATTTAGTAAAAAGCTGTTTTTTGACATTACAAACAGACACATTAATTTTATTTATTTGTATAGATTTCGATAGATGTCTTTGTGTGTGTTCAGTAGATTCTTACATTTCCACGGGTTCCTAGAGTTTAAGGCGACGGTAAATGGTAACGGCCGTAAATCCTAAGTTTTAATTCTCTTATTTCGCCGTCAAATAATGCAGGTTAGTTGTGCAATTTTTTTATGTTAAACTAGAACATATATACATCAATCGTACCTGTGAATATTTAACTATTGTAGTAAAATACTTAATGAAATAAATTCATGAATTCCTGTCTACCAAAAACATAAAAACGTAATTACTTTCAAATCGCTTAAGATATTTTCATGATTTGTTTTGTGTGAAAAGACTATGTTACTACTTATAATATTGCCTGTTACTTTTTTTTTATTTTATATTTTAGATACTAAAAAGTAATAATACGTCTAATTCTGCACAGCGCGCTCCTTGATAGGCGAGTCGTATTGCTCGGTGGACGTATGTCGCGTTGCTTGAGCTCAGCGCAGAACACTCAAGCTATACCGCCCAAATCACTCAAGGCCGTTGGCAGTTATCAGCGCCTTAAAATGGGTAGACAAAGTTACATTAGGCAACTCACCAGCCAACTACTTATTTGTTATGTAGTTCTGTGATGCGCCTAAGACGGCCAAAGTAAGCTTGAATGATTGTTGGTCATTGTAAAGAATGCTTAGTTCGGTATATTCGATAGTAGTCCATTAAAAATTGTATTTGACCAAAATAAATAAAATAATTTTCTATTTTTCTAGAATAAAAAACTTTACATGTTTTGTCGTAATTTTGGAATAGATCCGACCAGTAGTTTATTGTCGGTGTTGCAAATGTAAAAAATGGGTTGTGTGTTTGGTGTTGCCATAATTGTAAAAAAATATGTCTTTGATTTATACTTTGTCCGGATGTTTTCCGTACTGTCCATCGATATTATTTATTGAAATTTTAGTATTAAGCATAATATTTAAGTAATTTATTGATCTCAAAGTGTTATTTCATAAAATGCAATGTTTCTGTGTATTTTCAATCGTACATAAATTCTAACTAAACTAAGTCAACGTATTTTATTGTGTACATTTCATTGTCAGTCCTTAAAAATATATTAAGTAAATATTAAATTTGTTAAGTTCCAAATATTCTAAAATACTATGCATTCAAAAGAATAGGATTAAATTCCCGCCAAATGTGATCCGTTTTTTTTCCATACATTAGAAAACAGATAGGTATCGGATGTATCTACGAAAAATATGAATAGGTACGAATTGAAAACGGATAAGTGCACAAACGCCCTTACGGTCAAAGGACATCCTATTCTTATATTGACTACATAGTACTAGATATTCCAAACTAAATTCAAAATTTTTTCCGGACATTTTGCGTAATATGGACTATTCGATACTATCTGGCTAAACTAAAAGTTAACAAAACCAATTATCCAAATATTCAGTACTTTAACGCCACTCTAAGACTCTACCAAAAATTAAAACGATTTCGTTCAATCAAGTCGTATCTATATAAAAAGTCATTATCAACAATAACCAGCGGATCTGTGAATTGTCCGCATTACGCACATTGCCCGCTGAGTACTGAGGAGTGTCTGCATTATAAGACTACTGTGTAAAAATTTTGTATTCGCTTTTGTAATAAACTTTCCCATTGTAAATTGTGTTTTTATTTATCTAAATCTTATGGAGAGACTAGCTATGCCCTGTGCTCGGCTCCTAAGGGTCGTAGCGTGATGTTAAATAGCCTATAATATTCCTCATGAATCTGGCTATCATATACAAAATAATTTTTCGAATCCAACTGGTAGTTCCATAGATTTGCGCGTTCGAACAAACAAACTCTTCAGCTGCATAATTAAAGATTAGATTTCGCACGCGTAATTTCTTTTCCACAATATCTTTGTAAATTATAGCCATGTGTTTTTTTGATGTTTCTTCTATATTACCTACTGTAAGGTTTTATCAAAATCCATTCAGTAGTTTTTGCGTGAAAGAGTAACAAACATCCATCCATCTTCACAAACTTTCACGTTTTTAATATTATACTTAGGAGGATAGGATATGATTATCTGAAAACCTAAAATGTTTGCATCCAATCACGGAATGGTAGTCAGATCCAATTATAATTTCAATTAACTCTGACATGACCAGTTTAATTTAACCGTGAAAAATTGAAAATTGGACATATACGTCGTGCCCATTTTAAATCTAAGTAGGTATTATCATGAAAGTAGTTTATTTTCTAAGTAAATTGTAAAATATCGAGTTTAATATTAAATTTTTATATTTACTACAAAATATGTTTTGTCTTATAGCTGAAGATGATACTAATTGATTTATGGTCTTTATGTATTTTTATTGTTTCTGGTAAGTAGGTAATTTTTTATTTAATTTTCTCACAGATGGCGCTATTATCAATGACATCAAAATATGTGACATAAATAGCCAGGCCCTATCTTTAGATTTTGATGACATAGAAGCTTGAATTTTAAGACCGTAGACCTTAGTAGGTATTTGATATTAATTTCAACTTGATATCTACCTGTACCCGTTCCTGAGGACAGACAGATAATCCTTTAGGGATTTCGTTTTTTTTCATTTTGAGGTATTGACCCTAAAAATTACCATAATTAATTTTACAGCACACATAACAGACAGCAAAGTAATAATCTTACGTGATTATAATGATGAACCACTTTTTATTGAACAAGACAGATCTAACAACGAGGACATGGTATTCTCAAAAGAGACTTTCAGCGAAGGCGAACATTACAAACCAAAACGGATGAGAAATTCGAAACAAGCCATCTTACATTATGGAAGAGATATTTATAATTTAGATAATTTCGAGGATTTGACTAGATTAAGATCTAAAATTTCACAATTGAACCCAAATCTTATACGATTGAGTGAAGTGAGGATCATACCCGAAGATTATCTGCAAGATATAATAGTGTTGATCTCATCCCCGATACATATAAAATGTGGTGACGAATGCGATGAAGATCTAAGAAAATTTAGCCAATTAAAAAACCAAGCAGAGATCGAATGGGACCACAAAAAGATGCCTCTACACCAAAATATAAAGCGATTTCAAATCATCAATAATAGAAAAAAACATAATACTAAAGTTAAAAAGAAATACGTGTCCTCAGAAGAATTTTATGAGAAAAAGAAACCGAAACCAATTTACAATAGAAAGAAAGATTCTTCTGAATCAAATTCTGAGAGTAAAGAATCGAAAGAGTTTAAGTCTGAAGAGAAAAGCGATGAGAGTTGGGAAATAAAGAAGAAAATATACGAATCAGACTCTAGTAGTTCAGAAGAAAGCATAGAGTACACAACAAAGATATTAAAGAAAAAATATCAAACTACGTCCAGTTCAAACAGCGTAGAAAAAATCACTAATAACATTCTAGATTCAAATAGTGAAGAAGATTACCATAAAAACAAAAGAAAGAAGCAAAAACATTACGAATCGTCAGAAGAAAGGAATCGAAAAACATTTGATTTTCAAGACGATTTATTCTTACAAGGGAACAAACTTCATCACGCTAACGCAGGTATAAAAACAAAATCGATTAAAAATATGAAATCGAATAAAGAATCAGATGATGTGGATCTAAGGAGGCGTCTTCAAAATTTTTTACCGAAACGGTTTCATTGGTCCCCTGACGAAATACATGACTTAGGTTACTTCTGGTTCAATGGACCTCGAGGTAAATATCCTGCGCCAAAATCGCTGTTATATAAAAAATAAATGATTACCTATAGGACCTACTAGAAAATGTATTCTTAATAAAGTTTGTATGAAGAAAATAACGACAATGGTGCTGATAAAATATATTATTTGGGGGGTGATTCTCGCGGGTGATATATTGATATCGAATTCGATATATATCGCAACAAATGTCAAAATGGTAGGGATTTTGACAGTTGTTGTAATATATATCGAATTCGATATCAATATCGAACCCGCGAGAATCACCCCCTTGACATTACATCATAGTAGATATATCATATCTTGATCATAGATGGCGCTACTGCATACTTCTAGTGGCGCCATCTATGAGCAGATGGGTCTACTTATGGTTCGGTGACAGACGGTACAAAGTGATCCTATAAGGGTGCTGTTTTTCCTTTTGAGGTACGGAACCCTAAAAAAATAACACATTTAATCGTTAATAAATTTTATTATCATATAAATATTCAAGTGCTTAAAAATAAATTAGATTTCTTTTATAATCATTTTTTTTTTTAAATCATTTATTTATTTACAGGGTTTTTTCTATTAAGAAAATGACACCCCGATTATTGAATACAAAAAATAAATTATATGTATATAAATTAAACTAACCTACCCTCAACCTTGTACCCATAATAATAATATCACAAAGCATTCTAGCCTCATCTGACAATGGTGAGGCCAGAATGCTATTATAAAAGCCTACGTTATAATTACTGTCGCCAAAAGCCAAACGTCTTTGGACTCCAATACGACTACACTCCGTCAGGATGTGATGTACGTCTTCTACAACTCCACATACAGCACAATTGGGTGAGTCAACTTTACGCATCATAAATCCGAAACTATTGAGCGGTATGTGGCCGGATCGGAGCCTCAAAATCGTTACGACTTCTTGTCTATTCATCCTGCTCACATTGAACCAGAGCATACGGGGAAGAGAGGGCTGAATCGTTTTGTACCAGATGCCTTTGGTCAACGATCTTTTGTCAAAATATTCTGACCAAGACTCAAAGCATCTGTCCCTAACTGTCGGTAATAGTTCAGTATGCCAAGGTGAACAAGTGTAAGGTTCCCCATCAGAACCAGCCTCATTTGCTAAACGATCAACGACCTCATTACCCTCCAGTCCTATGTGAGAAGGGATCCATTGTACCACGATAGTTTTATGTTTAGCGACAAATTCAAAAATGGCTCTCAAAATAGTATAAGCCAATGGAAGTCCCCTACAAGATGAGGTACATCTAATCAGATGGAGGAGAGCACTTTTCGAGTCAGTGAAAATGACAAACCGATCACCGTCTAAAGATTTGATATACGCCAAAGCCTCAGCGATAGCTATTAACTCCAAATGCATAATTGACACTTTTGATAATATTTGGAATTTGAAAAAAGCACCTATTTGCGAGTCAAAAAAGGCTGCGCCACAATAGTTCTCATGTTTAGAACCGTCCGTATACACAGAGTAGAAGCCAGAATATTGTGCGTTTAGAGATTTACAACAAATGGATCTTAAATTATGTAAATTATAACAATGCTTAGGTTTATTAACAGAATCTAAATTAGGCTTAACAATACAAGATAAGTCCATATTGCTGACCCAAGTATCCATGGAGAACATATCAACTTTACTGCTACAATACATATGTTCTCGCTTTAGAACATCGTGTGACACAATTAACAAGGGTTTTTTTTTATTCCGCCAATAAACATTATTATTGCAAAGACTATTATATAACTTATCAAGTAATTCTATTAAAGGAAAATCATAACATTTAGATTTTAAATAAAATTTACCAGCTAAATATCGACGGCGAATAAAAAGAGGAGGCAATGTCAATTCGGATTCCATCACGTGGATTGGGGTGCTTTTGATAAACCCTCCTATTAACCGCAGGCAAATGTTTTGTAACCTATCCAGTTTGATTAAATGTGTGTCGGCGCTATTATCTAGTAAGAAGCTACCAAAGTCCATTCGACTACGAATAAGGGCAATGTACAACCGTCTTAAGTGGTTGGGATGCGCACCCCACCCAGGTCCCACCAACACCTTAAAAATATTAATTAACCTAACTACTCTCTCACAAACCTCGTTAATGTGTTTTTTCCATCTTAGACCCCTATCTAGCCATAATCCTAAGTATTTTACATTGTCTACTAACTCCAACAATGTCCCATTTAAACGGACGTCGACAGCTGGCCTACTAAAACCTCTACTAAATAAACAGATTTTGCTTTTCGCGGGAGAAATATCTAAACCAACGTGTGAAAGCATGTTGTTGATTAGATCAAGAGCCGCTTGGATCTTGCACTGACCCTCACCAACAGACGAGCATTGCACATACATAGCGAAATCATCCGCGTACTGAGCTATGTAAACGTTGTTCTGCAAACGCTTACAAATATCCAACGTTATAATGTTAAATAATAATGGAGATAACGGATCACCCTGCGCCAAACCACTACCGGAATATCTGCTAATAAAGCAATTACCAGACTTTATTTTAAGTATTCTTCTGTGCAAAAAACTCCACAAATAGTTACAAATGCGTGACCCTACTTGCAGACCATCCAAAACATTAATTAAAATAGTGTTATTTACATGATTGTATGCACTATCTATATCTAAAAAGCTGTCATATATTTTATTTAATATAGAAACATTGATATTTTAGTCGACATTTTAATGGCAACACTTTGTAATAGTTTAAAAATAGAGATGGTTGTTTATTAGTCTCACTATTCTGTAGTCTATGTTTTAATGGACATCACAACTCTAGATATCTTCCTTTAGTTAGGTTTATTAACGATAAAATACGAATGAATATTTTACCGCCATCAAGTCGTACGATCTGTGATTGTGATTTTAAATTATACTAGTTTAAGTCTGCCAGTGTTGAATCAGTAATTAAACAAATGTGTTAATCAAGCGTGCGTTTGCAATTGAAAAAACCCACAATCAGAACATTATAGTGGCGACGAGGAGAGTTTTTGTTTGAACAATGGAATCTCAATCAACATCGGCTGTCATGGAGGCTCGCCTGGTGGGTACTCTACCGGTGTTTGATAATGCTGCTCAAAGTTTTGCAAGCTGGCTCGAAATTTTCGAGGAATACTGCACATTAAACAATATTCCTCCAGAAAGTCCGTCAAGCAACAAGAAAAGGTCTCTATTTCTTGTTCATATAGGCGTCCGACATTACGAGTTGTTACGGAGCACTTGTTTGCCTATAAAGCCGAATGCTAAGTCAATTGTAGAATTATCAAAGATTCTAAGTGAGAAATATGATTCCCCAGGTCTTGAATCTACTAATAGGTATCTATTTTATCGAAGAGTTCAAAAAGACAATGAAACAGGGTCAGAATTTATAGCAGCTTTACAAGAGCTAGCATATAAATGTAATTTTGGATCATACGCCGATAACGCATGTAGAGATCAACTTATTTGTGGCATAAAAACTGAGAGCATACGTAAAAAGTTACTTGGTGTGTCAAATCTAACCTATGATAATGCAAAGTCAATATTCTTACAAGAAGAAGTTGTCATGAACCAAATGAAAAGCATAAGTAACAACGTGTCAAGTGTGAATAAAGTCAGGAAGCAAATGCATTCCAATATTCAAAATCATAAGGCAAGCCCGTTTCAAACCAATACGTCAAGTCAATTTCAAGGTAATACGAGTCCAAGAAACGGTGCAAATCAAAAATTCAAACAATTGTCTCATTTATATAGTCACAAAGGTACCAAGCATTCATACAATGCCAGTCAGCAGCAATTTAATCGTCAAAGTAACCAGTCGACTCCAGGTCAACAGTCATGCTATAGGTGTGGCCGTCACCATAATCCAGCTACGTGTCCAGCACAAGCATGGCAATGTTATGTATGTAATCGCTTTGGACATACATCCAGAATGTGTCGGAATAGAACATCTCAAGCCCCACGAGTGAACGAAGTCAATTCATCAAACAATGAGTGCGATGCCATTGTTAACCAACTAACGGAGTCATTGAACATCAACAACATAGAAGTCATATCCAGGTACAAATTTTATCATAAAACATGCATATGTGTATCTTGTGATATTCCGTGTAATGTAAATTGTCAGTTTTGCATAAGTATAAATCTATTGCAGGTCGATATCAACAATGTAATACACAAACCCCAAATTGTAAAGGTAAAGTTAGATAACATTATTTTGGATATGGAGATTGATACCGGAGCAGCAATTTCATTAATTTCATATAATTGTTATATAAATAATTTTAAAAATCATGTGTTGCGTCCCTCTAATATAAAATTAAATGCTGTATCAGGTCCAATAGCTGTTGCTGGTGAAATAAAAGTAAATGTTTGCTATGATAATACTATGCCTGCAAAGTTGTTATCTGTCATTGTAAGTTCAGGAAAAGAATCTTTTACCCCATTATTAGGGAGGAATTGGTTAGATATTTTAAATCCACAATGGAGAACAAGTATAATGACAAATAATAACTATGTAAAGTCGGTTACTTTGTCACAGTCAGTAAAAAGTGATACTGAGTCTAATGCGGTGAAACAATTTAAAGAAACATATCCAAATGTGTTTAGTAAGAATAATGATTCTCATATCATAGGCTTTGAAGCAAATTTGACCTTGAAAGAAAATAGTATTCCAGTTTTTTTAAAACCATACCAATTACCTTATAATATTGTCAACATTGTTGGTGATAATTTAGACAAGTTAGAAAAAGAAGGGAAAATTTATAAAGTTACTCATTCAGATTGGGCATCACCTCTTGTACCAGTTAAAAAAGTTAACGGTGATTATAGACTTTGTGTAGATTTTAAACGTTCCGTCAACCAAAACATAAAAGTAGATTGTTATCCGCTTCCAAAACCAGAAGATGTGTTTGCAACCATGTCAGGTGGAGAAGTATTTGTAGTTTTAGATTTGTCTGATGCGTACACACAATTATTAGTAGATAAAGAAAGTCAAAAATTATTAACGGTCAATACACATAAAGGATTATTTAGATATAAACGGTTAATTTATGGAGTAGCATCGGCTCCAGCTATTTTTCAAAAAGTCATGGATCAGATGTTGTCCGGTATACCTGATACTGTCTGTTATATTGATGATATCCTGATTAAGGGTAAGAATTACTCTGCTTGTTATTCTACAGCGGTTAAAGTGTTAGAAAGACTGAATAAACATATGGTAAGAATTAATCCAGATAAATGTAAGTGGTTTGCGTCATCTGTAGAATACTTAGGTCATGTTATATCAAAGGAAGGTAGGAAACCGAGCCCATCTTTAGTAGAAGCTATTGTCAATGCGAAAACTCCTCAAAATGTCAAAGAGTTAAGGTCATATTTAGGAATGTTAAATTTTTATCATAATTTTATCAGTAACTTGAGCACATTAGTCAAGCCATTACGTCAGTTAACTGAAAATAATGTCAAATGGAACTGGTCCGAGGAATGCCAATCTGCATTTATATCAAGTAAACAAAGATTAATAAGTAGTGAAGTTTTAGTTCATTATGATCCAGCGTTACCTTTAATAGTATATTCTGATGCCAGTCCAGTAGGACTTGGAGCAGTTTTGTGTCATGTCGTTAATCATAATGGTAAACAAGTAGAAAAACCTATAGCATATTCTTCTTGTTCTTTAACTAAAGTACAGTGTAATTACTCTCAACTTGATAGAGAAGCCCTAGGAGTGATTTATGCAGTCACAAAATTTCATAAGTATTTATGGGGAAGACGATTCACCCTTATCACGGATAATGCACCAATAAAGCATATTTTGCATCCTAACAAGGGTATACCTACGTTGGCAGCTCAACGGTTACAACATTGGGCATTAATCCTAGAAAGTTATGATTATAATATTGAACATAGGAAAAGTGAATTTCTACGACCAGCTGATGCCTTGTCTAGATTACCAATCAATAAAATTATAGTAGATGTGAATAGTTGTGAATTATCAGATGATTTACCAATTAGTGTATTTGATATTGCTAAGGAAACTTTAAATGATCCAGTGTTATGTAAAGTAAGTCAATTAACCAAAGAGGGTTGGCCTCATTATTGTAGGGAACCAGCGCTGAGTCCTTATTTTAAAATAAGAAATTACATCTCAATTCATGATGATTGTCTTTTGTTTGGATCAAGATTGATTGTTCCTCAAAAATGTCAAAAAAAAATATTAAATCTTTTACATGAAGGTCATCCTGGTATTGTACGTTCTAAAATGTTAGCTAGATCTTTATTCTGGTGGCCTGCAATGTCCACAGATGTTGAAATTATGTGTCAGTCTTGTGAACCATGTGGAGTAGTTAATTTTAAACCTTGTAATGATAAAATACCATGGCCTAAAACTCAGGTACCTTTTGAAAGAGTACATATTGATTTTTTTGAATTTAATAAACAACATTTTTTAATTTATTGTGATACCTATTCTAAATGGTTAGATATAAGGATTATGTCAAAATCATGTAATGCACAAAGTGTGATTGAGGAGTTATGTGGAATCTTCTCATATGTAGGATTACCAGTTGAAATAGTCTCAGATAATGGTCCACCGTTTGATTCACATTCATTTATAAATTTTTGCACTAAATTTAACATTAAAGTTACTAAAAGTCCTCCTTACCATCCAGAAAGTAATGGATTTGCTGAAAGGAGTGTTCAGATAGCTAAAAAGGCATTAAGTAAACTCATATTAGAAAAAAAATATTGTGAGTCTATAAACTTAAAAATTAGTAAATTTCTTTTAAATTATAGGAACACTCAAACTACTACTACTGAAAAATGTCCTAATTCCCTGTTATTTTCATATCAGCATAGAACCTTACTGTCAATGTTAAATCCTAAATATAATCCTAAATCAGTCAATAAGTATCCTAGGTCGTCTATATTTCATGAAAATGATAATATTTTAATTCGCATGGGGAAGAATGGAGTTATAAATAAGGGTACAGTGTTAAAATGTCTAAGTCCAGTTATGTTTCTTGTGTCTGTAAATGGTGTAGTTAAGAAGGTTCACTTAAATCAAATGTGTCATGCACCATTGTCCACTGATGTGTCATCCTCACACCCTATACCTCCAGTTGTAAATTACCCTAATGAATGTCAACCAAGCTTCAGTCCTATACAACCAGGTCCAGTCCAATCCCATCCTATACAGTCAAGTCCAGTCCGGTCCCGTTCTATACAGTCCAGCCCTATACAGACATATCCTATTCAGTCCAGTCCTGTACAGTCTCACCCTACTGAATCCGGTCCTGTACAGTCTCACCCTATCGAGTCCGATCCTATACAGCCTAGTCCCATCCAACCAAGTCATCAGTCATCCCAAGGGTTAAGTAGACCGAAAAGAATCATCCGCCCTCCTAATCGATTAAATTTGTAAGGGGAGGATGTCATATATTTTATTTAATATAGAAACATTGATATTTTAGTCGACATTTTAATGGCAACACTTTGTAATAGTTTAAAAATAGAGATGGTTGTTTATTAGTCTCACTATTCTGTAGTCTATGTTTTAATGGACATCACAACTCTAGATATCTTCCTTTAGTTAGGTTTATTATCGATAAAATACGAATGAATATTTTACCGCCATCAAGTCGTACGATCTGTGATTGTGATTTTAAATTATACTAGTTTAAGTCTGCCAGTGTTGAATCAGTAATTAAACAAATGTGTTAATCAAGCGTGCGTTTGCAATTGAAAAAACCCACAATCAGAACATTATAAAAGCAACCCAAAGTAGAAAAACCCTCGGAAAAACCAGTTTGAATAATGGAGACTAGGCAACTTAAAGCATCTAAACATGACCTACCTCGACGAAAACCTACTGTGTTCGCAGAAAATATATTATTTTTTTCCAAAAACCATTCCAATCTGCGAAATAAAATATAATGAAATATTTTGCATATGCAAGATAACAAGGAGATAGGTCGGAGAGAAGAAACGTTACTGGGATCACGACCAGGCTTTGGGATAGGTACAATACAAATATCGCGCCACTGCGAGGGGACAAAACTGTGAGCTAAAAATTTATTAAATAACATTAGTAATACAGATTTACCTACATCAGGTAAATTCTTGATCATAGAATAAGATATATCATCGCATCCAGGAGATGTATCCTTAGATTTGATACATTTATCTAACTCCTGGATAGAGATCTCACATTCTAATATAGGGTTACTGTGGTGAACCGTAGGAGTCAATGGGGACACATAGTCTGGTGTTAAGGAATTTAATAAATTAGTGGCACTTTGGGCATCCACAAAATGTCTAGGCGAACGGAAACCTTTCAGCCATCTCATTTTGCGCCACATTTCACTAGTCGATGTAGTATGATCAACTGAAGAACAAAAATTTTGCCAGTTCACTCCCTTAGCCCGCCGGATTAACCTCTGCGCTGTATGTATCTTATTATTAAGGGTATCATGGTTTTGTGGAGTGGGGTTACGCCTAAATTTGGATAATGCTAGCCTACGTTGAGCCACAGCGTGTGAAAGTTCTGCAGTCCAATACGGTTTTGGAGAAAAATCTGAAGTAGGGTTTTGGTTAAATTTAAATAATGGAATAAATTTGTTAGCAGCGTCATTAAGGGATTCTAGAAATAAATCATAAGCTTCCTGGAGGTCAAACGGTAAATTTAAATTGCAAAAATGTTGTTCTAGGTGTTTTTTATATGAAGACCAATCTGCTTTGCCAAAATTTCTTTTAATAGCTGAAGGAAGGTGTGATGTACTTAAAGTTGAAATTTTAATTATTAAATGATCACTGCCCAGATTTTCATTTAAAACGGTCCAATTAAAATTAAGGGCAATATCTGTAGAAACAAGTGATATATCTGGAGAGGACTGTTGCAAATTGTTGTCAACTAAACGAACTCGCGTGTGCGTTCCATCGTTTAATGAAAAGAAATTGGTGTCTATAAGCGAGTTGTGAATAAGACTACCTCTGTGGTCAGTTTTATAAGACCAACTGACGTGATGGGCGTTAAAGTCACCTAAAATTAATGTTTTGGATGGCCATAATGATAAAATAGTATCCCAATCCTGTTGAGTGGTAACGATTCTAGATGGACAATAGACTGCAATTATATTTTCGAACGGATCACAGTTAAATAATTGAACGCACACAACTTCGATACCACTATTATTAATGTGAACACGTCTCTGTTGCGCTTTAACAGATTTGTGAGCTATGATGGCTACACCGCCGTATGAGTCATCCCGATCTACGCGATAAACATCATACCCGCTAACTTTAAAATTACTTTCCGGTTCGAGCCACGTCTCACTAAGGGCAGCAATATGTACTTTCTCCTGGCGTAAAATTTCAATAAACGATACTAATTTAGGCTTGACACTTTGAGCATTCCACTGCAAAATATTTAACTTAGTGGGTTTGCTAGCCATCACAATGAATAATAAAGTTCAACAATGTTTTAATCCACGGCCAACCTGAAACAAAGCTCACTGACACTAACGTAAACCATTCTACGCATAACTGGATAACTAATTTTATTTTAACAATTAAGCTAGTGTTTTTGAGAAAGATAACTTCCTTTATTCTGGACCACAACTCGTTGAAAGGCGGACACTGTTCATTTTTATCCTCTCCGTTATCAGATGATTGATGAGAGTCCTTGTTGTCTGTCTCTGAATTCCAGAACATATAGTCGTCGTTGGAAGGGCAATTTTTATTTTTCGGAGACTGTATTCTAGTTTTTGTAGAGGGATTACTAGCCCTAGCAGGAGACTTCACATTGTGGACGGTAGCCTTTGTCTGAACCACTTCGGCATAGGTGGAACGCATAGAGGATTCCGGATTCAATTTTTTAACATTTGAAATGCCATCAATAGGTGGAAAAGGGTCGCGGTTCTCAGGGGCTATCGAAGCTTGAGGAGGGATAAAAGTTTCGGGGGGAACAGAATTTTCGGGAGGGACATAACATTCTAAGGCTTTCCTGTAAGTGCATCCAAACTCAGCCATGATCTCCCTTAGCCTTCTCTCTTTCTTATACACTGGACAAGTTTTGCTTAATGATATGTGGTTACGTTTGCAATTAACACATGAAAACAATGTAGTGTTACAATTTTCATGACGCCCGCCACATTTCGGGCAAATCACATTCTTTGTGGGACACATTTTTCGAGTATGGCCTAACTTCCAACATTGGGAACATTGGGATACTTGGTGTATATAAGGAAAAACTTTTATGTTGATGTCACATACACGAACTGATGCTGGTAGATAGTCACCGTCAAAACAAAGTCGAAGGGATTCGCTGGGGCACCAACCACCGTCATCTCTGTTGCGACGGTCTAGCCTTTTGAATGACAAAAGCTTTGCGGGGGATGGACATGAAATGTTTTTGAGGATTTCGTCATCAGTGAGATCGAGGTCAACATCCTTAATTATGCCATAGCAGACAGACAGTTGCATGGCCTTCTGGAACCTCCATCCTTTTTTTAAAAGGTTCTCGCAAGTAAAGAGGTTCTGAGCAGCTGATTCGCACTCAAATTGGAGGCGTATTTTAAATGCATTTAAATATTTAACCTGGCTAACCTTTACTATGTTATTATCTTTTAGAATGCGTGCCATTGCAAACTGTTTCGGAAGGCGCTCCTTATAAGAAACATAGACCTCATACTTTTCTTCTTTCACAGAGTTGTTGCTACCGTGACGTATTTTCTTTTTTCCTTTAATTTCTGTCCAACCCTCTTCCTCTTCAGTACTGTCCTCTCTTTGCCTCTTTTCCGCTCTTGTCAGCTTCTCCTGATTCTCACCATCATCATCTATAGCATCCATATCCGAAGAATTATTTAGTAAACTCTGTATATCATTAGCGAATACGGGCGAGTCACAACGCGGTGACTCGCTTTCGTTATCAATCATGGCGCGATCGCATCAACACTCGGTGGGTATGTACCTACTAGGCTGTGCGGCCGGGAGGTCCGGCGCACACCTATAGCGTGTGTTAATGCGTAAACAAGGCGCGCAGGGGGGATAGCGATTGAATCCGCGACAAAATACACGACCAGGCCGTACGAGTGCCGGTACGGGTATCCTTTATAATCATTAATATACACCATAATTTCAAGCTAAAGTATTCTAAGTAACTTTTCATTATTTGAGGACAAAAATATCAGCGTTTTTTTTTTTTTTAAATTAGGTATTAAGTATTAGCTTTGCACGCTGTTAACGCAATCACGCTTTTTTACTACAAAACATCAAAATTCCCCCTCAGTCGAATCTGGCAACTCTGACCATGGCCCACTCTGTAAGAATATTACTGAATATATATACGGTGCAATGTTATTTATATAGATGGGCAAAACACCCGGGCGTTTTGGTAAACACCCAATAAACACCCAAAATTTGGGTGTTTATCGGGTGTTTGTTTTGCCCATCTATAGTTATGTATATGTCAAAATTAAACCAAATCTTGCTTGCGCGATGTAGGATTTGTGACATCAGATACGTCAGATGTGTAGTGGTGTCATCTACAACAGTTTGCTGGCTGTTGGTAGGTAGTTCTCTATATAGCTAGTAGATGTCGCTACTTATGAGCTTGGCCACATCACCACAGCGCGGCGCCATGTCATATCAAACTCTGGTAAATTACCCACCAGTGAATATTACACATCGACCTTTACAAACAGACAATCGGTTAGCTTCAGCTTCGTAGAGCATACTTAGGTGAAGTTTTTAGCTAAGTACTAAAGTAATCTGTGACTGACAAGTCGGCGACAAAACGTCACATACGAAGCCGAAGCTTATCTCTTTATGGATATCTCTTTCTAAAGCTCAATATGACAGAAAATGTCATACAAATACGTAGTGGTTAAAAAAGTACAAACAAATTATTTTATTTCAAAGAAGGAATAGGAACAACAAAAAAGTAAAAAAAAAAAAAATGTCACAAAATAGCAAAACATAGACGCTTTTAAAGTTTTTGGAGGGAGTATCGCTCCGTCTTTGTCGCGTGAAGCGGACATAGGTCCGTGTTCTAGCAAATCATTTTAAATTGGTTAAAACTTTGCCAAGTTTGTAGACGTTTCATCGGTTTTCATGGTGCAGATTCACAATAAAAATAAATAGTCCAGTATCGTAGGTATTCTATTTTATTTAACTGGTAGTTAGTGGCAAAGCCCTTAAAAATTTAACCAGAATTATATTTTTGTCCCCAAACAAACTTCAATTCAACTAGGAATTAAAATTAAATAGGTCATAATTTAACAAATTTTTTAAATACATTTTTAAAAATATCTAACAATTCCTTCGCTAGTGGAAACCTATTGTGGCTTATTATCGGAAGTCTTCAACTCTTATTAATATTGCTATTATCTATTATTGTGTAGGTAGGTACATACTTCAATGTATTTAATATTAATAAGCTGTTTATTACAATATAATTTAGCTTACATAAATCACTTTTCGTGTGTGGTATAGGTACCTACCTTATAAAAAAAACTTGCCAAGTGCGAGTCGAACTCACGCACCGAGGCTTCCGTACCTTCCTCTAAAGAGCGGCCAATCCATCTATCTTTTCATACAAACGCTCGTACGTGATTATGGCGTTGTAACAGATATTTCTTTGAAACTTTTGAACTAATAGGTATCTTGTGCACTATATCTAGGTTTCTATTGAAACGCAAAATCAAATTTTTACTATTACTATTAGCTTCGCACGCTGTTCACGCAATCACCCTTTTTTACTACAAATTTCCCCCTTAGTCGAATCTGGCAACTCTGACCATGGCCCACTCTGTGAGAATATTACTGAATATATATGTACGGTGCAATGTTATGTATTTAGATGGGCAAAACACCCAAAATTTGGGTGTTTATCGGGTGTTTGTTTTGCCCATCTATAGTTATGTATATGTCAAAATTAAACCAAATCTTGCTTGCGCGATGTAGGATTTGTGACATCAGATACGTCAGATGTGTAGTGGTGTCATCTACAACAGTTTGCTGGCTGTTGCCTGTCTAGCCCGGTAGGTAGTTCTCTATATAGCTAGTAGATGTCGCTACTTATGAGATTGGCCACATCACCACAGCGCGGCGCCGTGTCATATTAAACTCTGGTAAATTACCCACCAGTGAATATTACACATCGACCTTTACAAAGAGACAATCGGTTAGGTTCAGCTTCGTAGAGCATACTTAGGAGAAGTTTTTAGCTAAGTACTAAAGTAATCTGTGACTGACAAGTCGGCGACAAAACGTCACATACGAAGCCGAAGCTTATCTCTTTATGGATATCTCTTTCTAAAGCTCAATATGACAGAAAATGTCATACAAATACGTAGTGGTTAAAAAAGTACAAACAAATTATTTTATTTCAAAAAAGGAATAGGAACAACAAAAAAGTAAAAAAAAAAAAAATGTCACAAAATAGCAAAACATAGACGCTTTTAAAGTTTTTGGAGGGAGTATCGCTCCGTCTTTGTCGCGTGAAGCGGACATAGGTCCGTGTTCTAGCAAATCATTTTAAATTGGTTAAAACTTTGCCAAGTTTGTAGACGTTTCATCGGTTTTCATGGTGCAGATTCACAATAAAAATAAATAGTCCAGTATCGTAGGTATTCTATTTTATTTAACTGGTAGTTAGTGGCATAGCCCTTAAAAATTTAACCAGAATTATATTTTTGTCCCCAAACAAACTTCAATTCAACTAGGAATTAAAATTACATAGGTCATAATTTAACAAATTCTTTAAATACATTTTTAAAAATATCTAACAATTCCTTCGCTAGTGGAAACCTATTGTGGCTTATTATCTGAAGTCTTCAACTCTTATTAATATTGCTATTGGTGCCGATTCTCTTGTTAACCAACTAAACAAATTTAGTCTTATTACGTCTCTTTCTAATAAAAAACATGAGAGAGGGATAGTAGATATTTAATCCTGTCAAATTAGACCACTTGAATATTTTTAATGTCAATTTAGTCGTAATCGCAAAAGGTTATGACTATTTTCCCGTAAATGACAAGGGCGTAGACTAATTTGACAGTTCTAAATATTTTTTGTCCTTTTTCAATGATTTGTGTAAGAACGAGATATAGTGTGATTAAAATTAGTTTAGTGCGATGTTCAACAGAATCAGCACCATTATCTATTATTATGTAGGTAGGTACATACTTCAATGTATTAAATACCTATTAATAACCTGTTTATTACAATATAATTTAGCTTACATAAATCACTTTTCGTGTGCGGTATAGGTACCTACCTTATAAAAAAACCTGCCAAGTGCGAGTCAACTCACGCACCGAGGGTTCCGTACCTTCCTCTTAAAAACATGATGGCACAATAGCGCCATCTATGAGAATATAGTTGAACAGCACCAAACAGCAGTAGCAAGCTATATTCTCATAGATGGCGCTTAACACAACAGACGGACAACAAAGTGATCTTATAAGGGTTCTGTTTTTCCTTTTGAGGTACGGAACCCTAAAAACATTGCAACCGTTTTCCGAAAGATTAAAAATTATTCCCTTTTCAAATAAATGATCTTGTTCTAACTTTTAAGCTATTTTAGGTTTTCTCCTCACTAAATTCCTTTTTCAATTTTAACTTCTTATTTTAAGTATAGGTACTCTGGAATAAAGGCGAATATCATAAGATGGGAATTTCCCATTCGAATATATTATTGTGCTTTCATTTATTGTTAATAAAAGCTAGACTTTTAAGTGCTTCAGAATTTAAATTCCTTATTATTCCCATATTTGTGTGTATAAAATGCTATATCCACTATCAAGTATTGGGAATTTCCCATTGCGAAATATCAAATACTCCCATTATTAAGTCGATTGGTGTGTAGAGAAAGCAGTGATAGCCTAGTGGTTTAACCATGTGCCTCCCACGGCGAATGGTTCGAGTTCGATCCCGAGGCACGCACCGCTGACTTTTCGAAGTCATGTGCGTATTAGAAATTAATTATCACTTGCTTTAACGGTGAAGGAAACATCGTGAGGAAACCGGCATGTCCTAGAACCAAAAATTCGAAGACATGTGACGTCCACCAACCCGCACTGGGCCCGCGTGGTGGACTACGGCCCACTCCCTCTCACAGAGGAGGCCTGTGTCCCAGCAGTGGGAACATTATAGGCCGATTATGCTATGCTATGTGTAAAGAAAAAAAAGGTTTAAGTACTTAATTTAAAAATAAACTAACATATTTTCTAAAAAGCTCAAAATTGGCACAAATTGTTAAAAATAGATACAAACCTAGTGTTCCGGAAGTGTAGTGCCTGGGTAAAAGTTTTAATTTGAAACGTAGGTATTTTAAAATAGTAGTACTAAGGCAGTATCGTACACAATCCAATAATTTTAAACATATAACACCTTGCCTGTTCACTCTGATAGATAAAACAGAGGTAGGTAAATGATTCACACGTAATCCGCCAGTTATGACCTTTTTTAATCAACTTAATTCCCTTTCCTCGATACATAAGTATTTTTTCCCATAATCGGATATAAATTTTCCCATCGAAAATTCCTTTATTAATTTTTGTGCGTTTGTTATTGCGACATAGCAGTAATCGTTCTATAGAACAAGATCGAAAGAAAATCTTATATGCTGTTATGTTAATCCCGTTAAAAAAAGGGTAGCAAACTTAGAAAAACAAAAAAAACACAAAATAATGGTGAAAATAATAATATAATTCCACTGAATAGTAACAACAAAAAATATCAACAATCTAGGACACATAATTATTAAAAGTAATTTTTCGAATAAAAATCCATATTCATTTATAATATAATCTATTACAATAATTATTTGGAGATTACAGCATAAGCACAGATAATATAATACTATACGTACAGATGCCTCATCTCATACAAAGAAATGTGACCGATTTAGCGCGGGCTATCTTCGGGCTATACATTTTTCCGTGCTTAAAGCATTTTTCAAAATTTGAACATATATTTTTCATGATCTATTTTTTCATGTTCCCAATTTTACACAAACTTCAATAACAAATCGATACATATAACGCCATCTATTATGAGTTATTTCAACAAATGTTACTTTGTTCCTGATGAGACCCCGTGGCATAAGCAAGCCTGGCTCACTACGCACTTTAGAGAAGAAGCTACAAGTACATCGGCGTGCCTTGCCGGGGAGGCAATTCAGTGGGTTTACGCCGCGTCAGAAGAGATGAGTTACGCGATAGAGCAGCGGTTCCTAACCTTTTCAATATTGTTACCCCTATGACCTATTAGAAAAACTAATTTTACCCCCCCTTAAAATGTTATCACATGAAAATACAAAAGTAATAATCATAAAAACATGATGCACAAAAAGTTGATGAATTAATGATAATGCAGTGTGCAGGTTGGTATTGTTTTGCATTTCCAAGCTTTTTATTAATGACTAGACTTTTGCCCGCGACTCCGTCGTCCGCGTGGACTACAGTGAACTGACCAGTTTAAATGACCTCCGCAGTGTAGGGCGGCTACCAAGAGATCAAGCTGTATCTCTGGTTTTTTTCAGCGGAATCAGATAAAACGTGGCTTAGATTTTAAGTTGGACCCTAAGCTATCGAACTGTGAAAACCACATCAATATCTGTTCAGTACTTTTTGCGTGATGCGCGCACAAACAGACAAAAATTCTAAAAAAAATATTTTTAGGTATGGTTACGTCCCAGTACCCTATCCCGACTGTATTTTCTCGAATATCTTCAATGTACAGACACGGTTCTTTTACAATTTTATAATAGTATAGATAAGTAAAGTTTTAATTATTGATTATAAAATTTATTATCTTTATTATATTAGCCTTATTTCCACCGCAGAATGACTGTTTTACCCCCGAACCTGTTCCGAACCTGGGGGTAATTACCCCAGGCCCGAGTCTAGGGGTAATTACCCCCCGGTTCGGAACCCAGGCGATAGAGACTGCCTTGTAGGTTAATATTATTGTAGGCACGAAGCGCTGTGCGAGCTGAATCACACTTCATTGCTTTGTTGCAAGACTCAATATTTATTACATAGACGAAATCATAATTCCATAATTATGCCTGTTTCTGTTCTGATTTACTTAGTTTATTTATTTATTTGTTTATTTCAAGTAAATGGTTTTACAATTTCACGTGAACGTTGACCCCCAAACTAGGTTAACCTGTATCTTGGGGGCCACCTTCCCTGTATAAGTGATACATTTCTGACACATTATTTACATTATTAGATACTTATCAAAAACTATTAATTTTACAAATTGGTAAGGTAATTCATATAAAATAAAATCATGAATAATAACTGAATACATATAAGATAACAATAAAATAAAATTATGGTAAAAATGGAAAACTACAATTAAAATTAGAAATAATAATATAATAATAATAAAGGGTAGGTATAATAAAATCAAACTATATAATGTTGATGTTGTTCTACATGCCTGCGAGTGGGTGTTTGTTTGTGTATGTGTGAGAGTGTGAGGGGGGTGTGTGTATGTGAGTGGGGTTGTCAGTGTGAGCGAGCGAGTGCGCGCGAGTGAGAGTGGGTGTATGTGTATGGGGGTAGTTATTTAATTAATGTTATGAGTTGTTCAGTTGCTTCGTAGTTTAAGGTACGTAACCACTTTTGCAATAGAATCTTGCACTTTGTGCGAGTGACTTCGTGAATATTTAGCTGTTTGTTTAATTTGTTATACATGTGGTTGGACAAGAAAATGTTCTGTCGCTGTAGGAAAGCCGAATTAGAAACAATATTGGGACATACTTTATATCTTCTGCGTTTTGTTACTTTTATGTTGTTGATGGGTATAGTTTTATGGTTTCGTAATATCGTATGCTGTACATATATTTGTCTGACTGTGAGTACATCACATTCTTTATACAATTGTTCTGTACTGAACCTGAACAGTTTCTGAGACATTACCTTTAGGAGGAATCTTTGGGCTCTTTCTAAGGATATTAAATGTGTTTTGTGGGCACCTCCCCATATTGAAATACAATACTGGATGACGGATTTACAAATAGCATTGTATACCATAGTTAAAATTTTATTATGTGCTATGTGTCGGAGACGCTTAAAAACCCATGATAATTTACGCACTCTATTTGTAATTAATTCAATGTGGGAGCGCCAACGTAGGACATCATCGACAACAACACCTAGGTATTTGATTTCACTTGCTCTACCGATCTCTAGGCAAGCACAAGAATTAGTTACCCGACGGTCACAGGTGTGAACTTTTAGTTTAAGCGAGTCAGGTGGCTTGGTTTTATTTGTGATGGAGAAGGCCAGGTATTTTGTTTTATTTAGGTTAAGCGTCAAAAGATTTGCGTTTAGCCAGTTTGTCACGGTTTTGATGCCCTGTTCTGCAACCGAGTACGCGTCAGTCCAGGTGTCTCCATGGAAGACAAGTGCAGTGTCATCGGCAAAGCTATAAACGTTGCCACTATTTAGGCTGATGCTGCATAAGTCGTTAATATATATCAAGAAGAGACTTGGACCGAGCACACTACCTTGAGGAACGCCAAAGGATCCCATATCAATGTCTCTGCTAATAAAACTACCCATTTTGACACGCTGTTGTCTGCCCTCCAGATAGCTTTTGTAGATTTGTAAGGGTAAACCACGAATGCCAAGTCTCTCCATTTTTGATAAATTTTTGATCATTAGTTATACATATTAAAATATTGGTGCTGATTCTGTTGAACGTCGCACTAAACTAATTTTAATCACACACACTACATCTCTTTCTTACAAATAACATTGAAAAAGGACAGAAAACATTTGGAACTGTCAAATTAGTCTACGCCCTTGTCATTTACGGGAAAATAGTCGTGACCTTTTGCGATTACGACTAAATTGACAACAAAACTATTCAAGTGGACTAATTTGACAGGATTAAATATTTTCTATCTATTTTCTCTATTTTCACACAACTCAACAATACGTAAGTTAGCCAAAAACGAGTTGTAAACATTTTAAAGCGAATTTATATCAGTCTGTCTTAAGCTGTAATCTCCAGAATTAAATAAAAATTCAAATTATATACAACGTACAGGAATAATACTTAATAGAATGGCAACAACGTATATTTAAATGGAACTCACAATGTCTCAAAGAGATTCCTTTTAAAATATTAAATCTGGCAACACCTAGGTTAAAAAAAAAGTTTTTATAACAAAAAAAATGTTTCGCACACTATGAGCTTTCGGGGCTAGTGGTTCAGTTACAGGCCAAACCTAAAGTTTGTCCTGGGTAGCTCACCGTCCGATCAGGACCAGGCCCGTGCCGAACGGCGCGTACGTGTTCCACGCGCGCCTCAAAGAGATGTCAGCATCAGAGAGGGGGCCCACTAGGGCTCAAGCCTGCCGGGAAAGCGGGATAGTCCGAAAGGGGTACCGCTGACCCGGAACATAAAGGGCTAAGGAAGGAACACGGGTGGGTTTTAGTCAGTAAGAGTCTGACACTCCCTTCCGCTCCGCCCAGAGCGGGAGGGGTCATTTGATGATTTCCCATCCTCAAAAAAAAAAAAAAAACTAGTTTGTCCTAGGCCGAACCGGTTTATCCTACGCGTGTCAGTATAAACCAGTTTATCCTATGACAAAATCCTATCTTAACCCCGCAAGCAAATAGACGTGACGTTTGAAAATCTAGCAATCGGGAACTACTGAACTTTTTTTAGGATAAAATACCGTATATTTTTTAAAGATATTAGACGTATCATATTAAATTAAATATATTTAAATTTTTATTGGAAAACTATTTGATTTGGACATAATCACAATAGGAAGTATACTTTATTCCCGGTTATTTCCGGTGGGACAAAACAAAAAAATCAAGCAAAATCTACAAAAAATTAAAAATTATTACGTAGGACATCAATTACTGTCCGAATAAATACGGAAAACAAGTTGTGATTAGCTGTTTAAAATTATTCTATTCACATTTTTTTATTATTAGCTTTATCGGGCAAAGTACATAATAATATAAACTAGAAAGGAATTTTCAAGCTTTCATTGTATAAACCGATAATATGCGAAATTTTGTTATTTCTTACATTAACCAGCCAAAGTTGATAATATTTAGGCAATTGAGTCCTGTACTTCTTCAATCAATCCTGTACATATTCAAGCATCAATTATAAATTATTAACCAAATTAGGCATTTTCACATACTTTAGCCAGTTAATATACGAAATAATTACAATAAATGGGGACATTTTTATTAAATTTCTTAAAAATCAATTCCTGTACCATTTCCCGCTATTTTATTTTTATCGTATTTTTCTAAAACACATGAATCAATTATGTTTGTTCAAGAGTTTGCTTTTCATATATTATTATATTAAATATGTCAGCCAAAGCATTTTTTATAGATTTTTATTTCTTATTTTATTACTTAAATGGATAAATTTAGGCAACAATTTTCTGTAATTCGTACTATCGTGGTTTTATATTAAAATGATTGACGTATTGTATATTACAAACATTTTTTTGGAACGTTCCTTAACGCGGCTTGTGGTAGAAGTTGACTGGTAGACATCGTCACGTAAGGAAAGAGCGTCCATGTGACTTTCTCTCTCTCAAGGGGTCAACCGCACGCGTTTTTTTTAACAATGATAATATCTGTATTCTCGGTACTATGCGATCGCGATAAGAATAGGAACGTGAATGACCTCGAACTGTCAACTATCACTTGACAAAGCAAGTCTTACAAAGAGAATTAATTTGCGAATCAATAGCGTTATTTTTTTTCCTGTCACTGAGTCTTTGATTTACCAAATTTATTGTAATAGTTTTTTTTCAAAACAGCTCAATTTTCAATACAAAAGGTCACAACGTGGCGCAAGGTCACCCTTATTCTTATTTTGGGCGCATAGTATAGCTCATACACAAGAGATAGATAAAACCACGATAATAGAAACGAGACTAAAATATCACTTCAACATTTATATTTTAACTAATTAAACAAATACACTTTGTCTTTTTAAACAGCCGCTTATTTATAATAATAGTTCTGAAATCCAGTGGCCGTAGTGTGCTTAGACATATGAGACACGTATTCATAAAGGTGCTGTTAAACGGCCAAGTTTTCTGACAATTTCTTGCGGCAATACGGTAGTTGCCTACTATTAAAAAAGTACAAATAAATTATTTTATTTCAAAGAAAGAATAGGCACAACAAAAAAGTAAAAGCAAAAATAATAATTTATCACAAAATGGAAAACATAGACGCTTTTAAAGTTTTTGGAGGGAGTATCGCTCCGTCTTTGTCGCGCGAAGCGGACGTAGGTGGTGTTACGTCACTAGTAGCTAGTGCCGTTCGTGTCTAGCAAATCATTTTAAAACGCTTATAACTTTGCCAATTTTGTAGATGTTTCATCGATGTTTTTTTGGTGTTAATTGTCTTTTTTCAAATAGTTTACAGATTCACAATAAAAAAAAGTAGTCAACATCCCTATTGTATAGCCGTGAGTTGAGATCTATATCGTACAACGGTTATTGTGATGTACCATCATTTAATTTCATTGCAATATCGCCGAGCTATACTGCAAGATTGCGGCAATTGTTCTACTGAGTTACACGATAGATCTCAACTCACGGCTATACAACTGCAGCAAGAAATTGTCAAAAAAACTAGCCCGTTTAACCTCACCTTAATATACCAAATACAATATGGCGTTTAAGAGCAAAATCTTAAAACTATTAAATAATAAATGACATTTCGGATTCACTATCTCTGGATAAATGTATGTAATGTTCAGAATCCGTACAATTTTTAATTTATCCTGTGGATAATGACTTTCCGGAGACTGTGGCTCTTAATTATATTAAAATTTACAATAAAAACGAGGCTTATCGCAAACTTGAGACACGTTCTCAAATTAGTGTTATTTTATTACAAACCAATTAAGATAGTGTAAGTTCAGAAATCGTTTTTGTTTTGACAGCTTCGCTCGAAATAATGCTCAAATTAAAAATGGTTAATTAATACAAAAACGTTATTTTGAACTTAAGTTATTGTATAGTACCAGCGACAAACGGAATTATAAATTAGTACTTAACAAATAAATGCAATTTCCTGCACATTATGTTATTCATTATTACCCATAAACCACACCTTAAATTTTTTTACCTTTCCCCCACAGTATTTCAGTTCCAAGCACACTACCGCCTTAAAAAAAAACACATCATAGACAATTAAAACTAAATAATTGGTCGATGTACAGTACATGCTAAACTAAAATTACCTGGCAACACAGTTCAATTTCAATTATAACCTCAAACTCAATACATAATTATTATTAATTAAAATTATTTTTCGTAACATGTCCGGTTTTATAATTGCAATACTTAATTAATTATTGTTCATATAATTATTTTTTGCTATTAACGCATTTCAAACAAATTAACTTGCACGGATTATCCGCTTTGACCGCGCGGCTAATTCTCGAAATGACCGACCAACCGGTAAAAGTGCGAAAAAATCCGTGGAACTCATTTATATTAATAATATTTTATTAAAACAAAGGCTTTTAAGACAGATTAACCCGCAAGAGAAAAATTGAAAAAAATGTTCGAAAAACATTTTATTCTTAGGAACAAAATATATTTTGAATACCCTACAAATGTAGTAACAGTACTCGAACAGAGAATTGAACCGATTACCTTTCGGTACTAGTTCAAAATTCACGAAAAAATCGCATACTATCTCACTAATTCCTCTTGCAGTGAAAATCCGTCGCAAGCCAAGCAATAATCTTCAAAGCGTCAAAAATTCATAATCTTAGTATTAAAAAATACTCAAATTTATTAATCAATCACATTGGAAATTTTAAAGTGGCAACACTGTTCAGTCTTTTTGGTAGAAAACCCAATTTAATAACGCTTGCAACACCATTGCTAGGACGAAACCACCAAAGAGATCCCAGGAATGGCTTGAAGATGGTACCCTACCCATATTTTGCGGCCTAAATGCTGCTGCTTGTCTCTGCCCCTCGCTTATAATTTCCACACTTCTAGAAAGGCGTTCTATAGCTAAAGTTTGTTCTCTTAGAGCTGTGTCTATGGCATACAGGCTTTGTTTGAGGGTCCGCCTGTAAAAGAAAAAAAAAGTTATTTTGGACAATAACTGGTGATTACAGAAAACAGACTGATTTCAATCAAAATAAATTACATAGGTACCTACTTTAAACAAAAACTAAATTATAAAAATCAAAATTACTGAGGATTACAGAAAAATGTTTTCTGCACAAACTAAATTAAAAAAACTATTTCCAACAATATAAATCAAAATTAATACTTTTAATAACTAAATTATAAAAATAAAAATTAACTAAAAATCATCATCATCATTATTACACAAGTTAGGTTAATCAACCACATAGTTGTTCCCAAAATATTTCCAGAAGTCCTTCAAATTATTGTGATACGCAAATCTCATAACTTTAAAAAGACTTTTACGCTTTAAGTCAGGGATGCACAGACTTATTAAGACTAGGGGCCACTCGCGGCAAATTACGAACTGATGGCAGGCCGCCAGAAGTATAGGTAATTTAAGACAATAAAGAATTGATAATAATGTATTAAAATTGAAAAAGAATTTATTAATTTGAAGCGTGGCACTGCATAGTGCTTACAATCTTTTTTATATTTGGCTCAAATTTACTTGTAGCAACACGTAAAACTGCTTCCAAACTTTCGTTTGCAAGGCGGTTTCAATAATTTTCGAATGTATGAGAGTATTATTTTTGCTGTCGGCGGGCCACCAGTATTCAACCGGCGGGCCGCATGCGGCCCGCGGGCCGTGGTCTGTGCATCCCTGCTTTAAGTGAATGATTTCGGCATGAATCACAAACAAATCATGCTTAAATTTCGGTTTAATTCAGTCACTAATGTGTATCATTCCAGCCGCAATCATTTATTTGTGCTGATCTCAGATCATAGAAACAAGGAGATATGCCATCATAGCAAATTAGTACGGGAACAACTGATGCCACTTTTAGTACATTTTTCGACTCAATTACGCGCATAATTAAGCGCTCCTTGTGAATAAAAAGATCTCCCACGCATTGAACATTCCGCACACCCTCAATCTAACACTGTTAATCGTCACTCAACACTAGCACTAAACTAAAACACTGTATTTAAACCATCGATCGTGTTCGGTTCGTCGCCAGCGCGTACGTTTTTAATATGAGCAATTTGCTCAAGATCAGGCATCAAGTTCGATAGCGCCTTGGCACATCTCCTTGTTTCTATGATCTGAGGTGCTGATTCTGTTGTACCTACACCGCACTAATTTTAATCACACACTTTCTTACAAATATCATTGAAAAAGGATAGACATTATTAAGAACTGTCAAATTAGTCTACGTCCTCGTCATTAACGGGGAAATATTCGTGACCTTTTGCGATGACGACTAAATTGATATTAAAACTATTCAAGTGGACTAATTTGCTGGGATTAAATATCTTTTATCCCATTCTCATGTTTTTAGGGTTCCGTACCTCAAAAGGAAAAACGGAACCCTTATAGGATCACTTTGTTGTCCGCCGTCAGTCACCGGACCATAAGTGGAGCCAACTGCTCATAGATGGCGCCATTGGTAGTATGCAGTAGCGCCATCTATGATCATATTTCGGAACCTTTAGGGCGCGAGGCATACTCGCACTTGTCCGGTTCTTTTTTTTATTAGAATTTTTTATTAGAATTTTTTATTAGAATTTTTTTTTATTAGAATTTTTTTTAATAGACATAATGAGACTAAATTAGTTTAGTTCGTAAACAACAGAATCAGCACCATTGTCTATAATTCATAGACAACTGTTGCGCGCGAGTTTAAAATACGCTCACGTGAAATACTTGCTCCGTTGTTCGGTGCGACTTTCCGATAACACAATGTGTTTAGACGTTTCCAGTGACAGTTTGGATCTAATTTCTGCCCTGAAAACGGGGGTAGTTAGTGATGGAGAATGGGGGAAGAAACGGGGCGGGGTGATGGTAAACGATTTTTTTTTATCATCAGTGGCTTCAATATTTTTTAGGGTTCCGTACCTCAAAAGGAAAAACGGAACCCTTATAGGATCACTTTGTTGTCCGCCGTCAGTCACCGGACCATAAGTGAAGCCATGTCCTCATAGTTGACGCCACTAGAAGTAGGCAGTAGCGCCATCTATGATCATTTAGCGGAACCCTTAGGGCGCGAGGCATACTCGCACTTGTCCGGTTTTTTTTTACTTTAAAAATGAATGAAACAGATATTTTTTTCGTCATTTCTAGATTTTCAAGTTATTCGAACTAGAAATCGATCACTTTGGGCCAAGTTCACCGACAAGATAACAGTCCGATAAATTGAAAACGGCCGTTTAACATGACTTTTTGTATAGAAAAAAATACGTTAAACGGCCGTTTTCAATTCATCGGGCTGTGATCTTGTCGGTGAACTTGGCCCTTAGTGTACCCTTATAACAAATAATAAACACAAAGTACATTATCATATTGTTAAATATATAAGGCATTCCCAAAAACAACTGACACAGGCAGGAATCGAACCTGCGACCTCTGCCTGAACCGGGGCAACGCTCTTAACCACTGAGCTACAGTTTCGTGTCTGAATCAGTTGTAATTAGAAACTTCTTTTTACGCCTCTTAGGGCCAAGTTCACCGACAAGATAACAGTCCGTTATATTGAAAACAGCCGTTTAACGTGATTTTTTCTATGAAAAAAGATGTGTTAAACGGCCGTCTTCAATTTATCGGACTGTTAGATGTGTTAAACGGCCGTCTACTGTTATCTTGTCGGTGAACTCGGCCCTTAGGAGATATATTCACATTATCATACTTACGCAGAACTCTTGGGTCGTGCCAATTCGTCATGGCTGTCAGAGTCCGACATCCTTCTAGCAGAAAGACCCCTAGGTAGTTCAACTGAAGCCTTGTGAAGTGAGGGTCCATCTCTGAGCGTCTTTATTACAAAGTCTTCCTCGTATTCTATCAAATCGTCTGTTTGCCACGGTCTGAAGAGAAGATGCGGTTAAGGTGAATAGAAACAAGGAGTTATGTTGTCATCAGTGGTCGGAATAGGAAGTGCTAATTCACCTAAACTTTGAGGAACAGGGACGAAAGCTGGAGACTTTCTTAAAGTTTTTATCTAAAAAAGGCCATACTATCGATATTATCTCGATTGCTTTATAAACTATCGATACTATCGACAGTCCAAAACAATCGATAGTATTGATACTAATTGTTACTAATCGATATTATCGAACGGCAACACCAACACTATAATATGGATTCAGGCTCTCTCTCTCTGTAATAAGGAGAGAGCCTGTTGCCATCAACCGGCCATAAATCCAAACTCCGGGCTGTTACTGAGAATTTCGTAATGGGAAAACCCCGAACGCTGCCCGAGCCGGGAATCGAACCCGGGACCCCGCGCTCAGCAGTCACGCTTGCAAGTTGCAACTACTAGACCAACGAGGGAGTCAGTAATTTTACTAAGCATTTTGGCCGCGACGCTTTTTTCAGAATAAAAAGTAGCCTTAGATTAGCACTCAGGAATAGTGTAGCTTTTAAGTGAAAGAATTTTCAGAATCGGATTAGTAGTTCCGGAGATTACCCTTCGCATATACACAAACTCACAAAAATAGCACTCTCTCTTTATAAGTATAGATATAGATACTACTTACGTCGTGTTTAAGTGATTGTACACCCAACCTTGGTCAACAACACCTATGAACAATAGAAAATAATTTGTTATTAAGAGCTTATACAGGGTGGTAGGTTAGATAGTGGAAATATTTTAAGGAGTCATTGTACTTATCATTATGAACAACTTTTACTATGGGACCAACCCCGACATCGCGAAAAAAGATCAGCTGTTCCATACATTTATGTTCACATAACTCAACAAAATGTATGGAACAGCTGATTTTTTTATCGCGATTTCAGGGTTGGTCCCATAGTAAAAGTTGTTCATAATGATGAGTACAATGACCCCTTAAAATATTTCCACTGTCTAACCTGCCACCCTGTATAAGCTTAAAATTTGGGATGCATCGTAACGGCTATACCGATACGGATGGTGTTATAAGTACTTAAAATTAAAATAATCAAAATTAACATCATCAAACATTTTTATTTATGAAACATCGTTCTCAAGTTATGCGGGAAAAGCGATTTCGTAAGTCCGTTTAAATGAGACCAGCTGTAGAAAATAGTCCTTCGGATGTTATCTGTTTAAGATTAAACTGCACAGATGGTTACCTACAAAAAATTTTTACAGTGTAAAAGAGTTCATTGACGGAAAATAGTTTGTAATGTAACATAAAATATTTGCATGCTATCATAATAGCAAAACATGTACGCTCAATAATGTATTAAATAACTTTATATACTATGTTTTACGCAAATAAATATTATTTCTATTTCTATTTCTATCCTACTAATATTATAAATGCGAAAGTTTGTGCGGTATGTGTTTGTTTGTTACTTCTTCACGCTGAAACAGCTGGAGGGATTTGGATGAAATTTGGCACACAGATAGATTATAGTCTGGAATAACACAAAGGCTACCTTTTTCCCGGAAAACGCGGGCGAAGCCGCGGGCGGAAGCTAGTAAAACTTTATTGAAAGTGTTTGAAATGTAATAGGTCTTTACCTATGAAATTGCCGTTTTGTATGAAAAAATTTAAACGTTTTTTTTCATGTATTTTTTATTTGTATTAATCGAAGTAATCACCCATGCAATCAATGCATCTTTGCCAATGCAGTGGCAGTTTATTGATGCCCTTCTTAAGGAAATCAGCTGGACGGGAGGCAACAAAAGCTTCAAAGGCATTTTGTACTGCCTCTCGGGTATTGAATTTTTTTCCCGCTAATAGTTATCCAAATTCTGGAAAAAGTAGTAGTCTGTAGGCGCAAGGTCTGGTGAATAGGGCGGATAACGGAGAGCTTCCAACCCCAGTTCTTGCAACTTGGAGACCGTCTGCTGTGCAGTATCAGGTCGCGCGTTGTCGTGCAGGAGCAGTGGAGACGAGCGATTGACCAATGCTGGTTGGAGATGTGCCAGCTTCTTCATCATTGTGTTCAGTTCTTCACAGTACACATCTGCAGTAATGCTCACCCCGTTTGGTAAGAAGCTGTGATGAATCACACCGGCGCTAGACCACCAAACAGTGACCATCACTTTTCTAGGGGTAAGTTTTCGTTTAGGGCATTGTTTAGGTGCTGAACCAGGATCCAACCAACTTGCTGAGCGCTTGCGGTTATCAAACAGAATCCATTTCTCTTCGCAGGTAACAATGCGGTTCATAATTCCTTCATTTGTGTGTCTGTTGAGCAGTGCAAGGCACGTCTCGACGCGTACTTCGCGCTGGCGATCATTGAGTTCGTGGGGCACCCATTTGTCAAGCTTTTTTACCTTGCCAATTTGACGCAAATGGACCAATATTGTTTTGACGCTAACGTCGAAAGCTGCTGCTAATTCAGCCGTAGATTGTGTATCATCAGCTTCCAGAATCGCCTTTAATTCGTCATTGTCGACCAAAGTCTTCGGACGACCGCGAGGTTCATTTTTCAGGTCGAAATTTCCAGAACGGAAGCGAGCAAACCAATAACAGGTGGTGCGTTGGTTTGTAGTGTTAGCTCCGTAAACGTCGTTGATGTTGCGTGCCGCTTGTGGCGCGTTGCTGCTACGACGGTACTCGTATTCCATAATTACTCGAATTTTTAACGTATCCATGATGACGAAAAAGATTGAAATGCGATGAAAATGTAACACTAATCAATAAACAAATGACTACTTTTGGAAAAAAAAAATCCATGTTTTTAAAATAAAATTAATTTGAAATTAGAATTCAAGCCAAACAAAAATTATTTTGATTTGAAATGGCCAGTACTGCAGAACGGCAATTTCATAGGTACGAGGTCCGATACTCATATATCGGAAAAATCTAAATATCGGCGATATATCGGTATCCGTATCGGTATCGGATGCATCCCTACTTAAAATATCCTAGCCTATAGCCTAGTGAAAATATCAATAAAAATATCTGATCAGACTTTTTTTTTTCAGATTGAAGAGCAGACCGCTTTTAGATTTACATCTAGATATTATTGTGTTGTGATAAATCTAAGCAACTATCAGGTCCCATTTGTGCGCCATTAGTTTTGTCCCAGTTGGGCGCCAATAGAATATTAGTCCCAGCTGGGCGCCAATTCAATATAAGTCCAATTTATACCAATAAATATAATTAATTCTCAAAACAACATATTTGTAACCCTCGTTACAGGATTTTTTTTGTAAAAAATATTTGATTAATAAGTATTTAAGCCGTTCAAGCTACACAAAACGTCGCCATTTTCAAACTTTTAACCAATCGCATCATATAAAAGCTGTCAGCTTCTGCTGCCATCTAGTATTTTACAATAGATATTATTCAACAGTTTTATCAACAATTCAAAAAACTTTGAATCCAACGTTGGTAGATGGCGTATCGTTCTTTGTAATTTGCCTTCTCACTAAGATCCCCCCTGCTGTAACCAAAAAATGGCGATGCATTGTGGGGCGTCAGTGGTTTAATTACTTATTATTTAGAAATTTTTTATAATAAAATTCCTGCGCCGCGGGTTGCAAAAACATTGATCTAAGAATTACATATTTTTGTTGGCAAAAATACTTTTAACTGAGCAACTTCTCCATGTTTTAGCCGGAGCTCCTAACAAACTGAGTGTGATATATGTTGTAGGTAGGTTTGCATATGTCTACCCGCATCTATCTGTGTGTGTTCGTGGACGAAATAAACACGTCAGTTCGTTGTATACCGTACGCCAACGAGTTTCATTTGGATACCCTGATCCTGTCTGTTCCCGAAAGCTCCAAGTATACACTATTTGGCGACGAGTTGGACCCAAGTATACACTACAATTCCCTTTATTAAGCACAAACCTTCGGGCGGAGTAGAATGCAGGTTCCTATGGAACAGGCGTGGCATCCAGGGCGATATTAGATTCCTTGCGCGTGCGCGTTGAGCCTCTTCTATTATTGTCTTCTGTTCTGTTGCCGCTATCTGTGAAGAGGGGAAAGAAGAATTAGTATGGAAGATACCAACCAACCACATTACGGTACTGGAGTTATACTATCCTAGTACTGGGTAAAATTAAAACCAGTGCGGATATTTTAGGAGGTGAAAGTACTCATGAATATGATCAACTTTTATTATGGGACCGACACTGAAATATGAAAAAAAAAATCAGCAGTTCCATACATTTTGATTGTGTTGTAGTGCAATTTTGTAGGGAACAGCTGATATTTTTTTTCATATTTCAGTGTCGGTCCCATAATAAAAGTTGATCATATTCATGAGTACTTTCACCTCCTAAAATATCCGCACTGGTTTTAATTTTACCCTGTATAACTGCTCCTAAATTGATTAGATGGCACAGTGGAAATGTTTTTTTATTATTTACCTGTTAAATTAATAGTAATATCTAAAACATTATAAGAATACATTTCAAAAATGCATCTTTGCATTTAACATTCTTAAAAAATATGGTTTTGTGCCAGGTGACAAAATGTTGTTGACAATTGGCTATAGCTTATATGTCTTCTTAAAAAGAGAGAAAAGAAAGATTTTTTTTTCTTTTCTTCATTTTTTGCTTTCTTTCACTTTTGGCTTTATCTTATGTCTTCTTAGAAAGAAAGAAAACTATTTTTTTTCTTTCTTTCACTTTTGGCTATAAATTATGTCTTCTTAGAAAGAAAGAAAAGAAAGATTTTTTTTTTCTTTCTTTCTTACCTGGTCCTCATTAGCTATAGCCTCGGAGACCTTCACCCAGAGCCTGGCGGACTCGTACTCGTGCTGCTTGTCTATGCTCATGAGGTAGCGCGGCAGTCTCTGCTCTTTTAGCGTCGACACGTCGAATAGGTTCGATTCCTCCTGGTGACAAAATAATAAAGAAATTAACCCCAATTGGAGAAGGCGAACTATACGGGTTCCTACGTTTTACTACGGAATCCTGAAAAAAAAAATGGTTTGGTAGAAGTCGGGCTACTATTATTAGCTTTTTAGGGTTCCGTACCTCAAAAGGAAAAACGGAACCCTTATAGGATCACTTTGTTATCTGTCTGTCATGACCATGAGTGGAACCATCTGCTCATAGATGGCGCCACTAGAAGTATGCGATAGCGCCATCTATGATCAATATATGATGTTGCGTTGTTGCAAGAAACGCTATTTATTTAACTATCTTTGCGGAGTCATCATTAGGGTTCCGTACCAAAATGGTAAAAAAGGAACCCTTATGGTTGGACGTCTGTCTGTCTGTCTGAAAAAAATAAAAACATAGATTTATTTTCATTGCAAAAGGGGCCGGAGTGGGGGTCCGAAATTTTAAAGTGGGTTACTAGGTCAAGTGACATATCATATGAAAGGGCTTGATCTGCACATTTCAATATATATTTTCATTTTATTTTACGTCTCACAGTTTTCGACAGATGATGAAAAAATACCCCCTCCCCCCCCGTTGTTTCCCCCGAAAAATCTGAAATAATTAGTGTTGATAGAAATTGACCCAAATATTGCACCAAAAATAAAACGATGTTCCTAACTAGTACAGTTTTTTGCAAAATCATCAAAATTCCTTCACAAACAAACTTAGTTATGTGGTCCGGTTTTTTTCACTTTCTCGCGCACCGAGCTCCAAAAATGATACGGAATCCTCGGTGCGCGAGTTCGACTCGCACTTGGCCAGTTTTTTTGTTTTGTAGTATTATACAGGTTGTCCCAAGGCTATGCCATGTATTTTATTGCATTTATCATGCACTTATATGGAAAACGTGTAAAAAAGTACTTATTAGTAAATAATTAAAGCTATACAGGGTAAAATTAAAACCAGTGCGGATATTTTAGGAGGTGAAAGTACTCATGAATATGATCAACTTTTAATATGGGACCGACACTGAAATATGAAAAAAAAAAAAATCTGCTGTTCCATACATTTTGATCGTGTTGTAGTGCATTTTTGTTTGGGAACAGCAGATTTTTTTTCTTCATATTTCAGAGTCGGTCCCATAATAAAAGTTGATCATATTCATGAGTACTTTCACCTCCTAAAATATCCGCACTGGTTTTATTTTTACCCTGTATATGAAAATCGACACGAAAAATTAAACTAATTAATTATATGAATATGCTTACCCCCGTCCTCTTATCCTTAATATCGATCTTGCCGTCCCAGTACCCTTCAAGGGTCGCTACAGTTTCTTTGCCGCGTTTGATCCTGCCCTGGATCGAGTTCGTTTGATCTGCACCGCCTAGGAACGACTGAAAAAAGATAAAAGATTTGCATTACATGACGTCCTTAGCCCCTTATAAAACTAAAGATCTCCCACACATTAAAAATTACGCACACCCTCAATCTAACACTGTTATACGACACTCATCACGATTCCATTTCGGCCAATAGGCATACGTTTTAAAAAGTGTCGGGAATCGTTCTGCAGGCCTATTGGCTAAAAAAAACGGTCCGTGAAAAAACGTGCTGGAAACGGAGTAGTGCACAATCGCCCTAACACTAAACTAAAATACTGTTTATATCATCGATCGCGTTCGGTCCGTCGCTAGCGTGTACGTAAAATTATGGTCAATGCGGTCAAACTAAAGCGTCAAGCTCAATAGCGCCGCACATCTCCCTTGTTTCTATGATCTGAGGGTGTAACGTTATTTAATATAAAAAAAACTTTTTTAACAAAAAATAACCGACTTCAAAAATCCACTACAAAGAAAATAATAATTTTGGTTTCGGAAGTCGGTGGCTTTGGTTTTTGTTTGCTTTTTTTTGCCACCGACTTCCGAAACCAAAATTATTATTTTCTTTGTAGTGGATTTTTGAAGTCGGTTATTTTTTGTTAAAAAAGTTTTTTATTTTTCCACTTTTAGTTCTTTATCCCGTGTTAGATTACTTTCACGAATTCGTTCAACAGTAAATCTTCTACGGAGTGTGTACATTTATGCCTATAACTTTGTACATAGGAATGATTACATAATGTATTATATACTAAAACCTTCCTGAAAGTATGTAGATTACGTTAGTTAAAACCCCATCCAAATCGAATCAGTAGTTTTTGAGAAAATCGCGCACATACAAACATACATACTTACATACATACATACATGACGAATACAGAACCTCCTTTTTTGAAGTCGGTTAAAAAATACTCACTCTTAGTTTGAATTCAACGTCCGCCTGATAGCCAGTTTCTGCACACATCACATGTACCTGAAATCATACAGCGTCGTGAAAAAACCGGCGTCTATTAATCACGTGATGATTATTTAGCAACTTTTTGACCCCCCCCCCCCCCCCCTTTCCCCTGGTGATAAATGGGGAGGTTTTAAACTAAACCCTCCCTATCCAAGATCACGTGTATTTTTTTGGTACAAATTATCTTAATTTTTTTCAGAATATATTATCTTTAAATTAGTTTAAATACAGCAATTTTTTTTGGTTTAGAAATCGCGCGTTCGACGAAAAAATAAATACACGTGATATCTCACTACACCCCCCCCCACCCCCTTGGGATATTTCGTGATTTTTTTCGAACCCCCTCACCCCTTTCGAGCCTCACGTGATTAATGGACGGCCCCTAAGTGCGAGTAAGACTCGCGCCTTGAGGGTTCCGTACCAAATTAATTATACGGTGTAAGTTTAGTCAGTCGCAGTACGAAAAGGGGTCATTGTACTCATCAACCCTGAAATCGCGATAAAAAAATCAGCTGTTCTATACATTTTGTTGACTTATGTGACCATAAATGTTTAAGTTCACATAACTCAACAAAATGTATGGGGAACAACGTGTCTGTTTGTCACGCCAAACAAAATTCGTTGACACGTCAATTTTTGTTTATTTGACAAGAATAAGAGTACATAGTGGATTAACCATGTGCCTCCCACGGCGAATGGTTCGAGTTCGATTCCGAGGCACGCACCGCTGACTTTTCGAAGTCATGTGCGTATTAGAAATTAATTATCACTTGCTTTAACGGTGAAGGAAAACATCGTGAGGAAACCGGCATGTCCTAGAACCAAAAATTCGAAGACATGTGACGTCCACCAACCCGCACTGGGCCCGCGTGGTGGACTACGGCCCATTCCCTCTCACAGAGGAGGCCTGTGTCCCAGCAGTGGGAACATTATAGGCCGATTATGCTATGCTTATGCTAAGAGTACATACCTTTCCACCTAATTCCATGCTTAGAGTATAACTAGCGGCATCAGTTATGATCACAAACGTCACCTGCGCATTAGCTGTTTTTTCGGTCTCTTTGGCGGAATGAAGAAGACGGGGGGGCGCCGAGGCTGCTCGCGATTGGTTCGTCAGCCGATGCTCGTCGTCTATTGGACTATTCTCTAATACGTATTATCAACTGTCTATTGTCTATTGGGCCGAAAATGTACATGCGCGATCTGTGATCATTAGTGCCGGTACCTATAATATTAGTGAATACGGGTACGGCACCCTAATTGCGTAGGTAACTCAATTGCTTTCACCATGGCATTGTTTTTGACATTCATTACGCCATATGATTGTTAATCCGTGCTCCCGTAACTAGCTCGACGCCGCAATGGATGTTGTTGAACTGTCAAAATGAAATCCATGGTGAAAGAAATTGAGTTACGCAATTAGGCTGCGGGTAAGTTAAAAATAAGAGTACATACCTTTCCACCTAATTCCATGCTTAGAGTACCAATGACGATGCCCTTACAGTGCGCGTAGGGCGCAGTAGTGACGTACGTCTCGCCCCAGTTCAGCAGGTGGATGCGCGCGCAGCCTTCCAAGATGGCCGACGTCGAATTACCTGGAAGGAAGATTGGATGATAAGATGTTTTCATAAGGCAGGGACCGAAAACCGCTATAACTTACGGTACCGGTATCGAACAATTTCGGTTACCTTTAAGATTAAAGTTACCGGTATATGAGTAACCAAGCTTAATAAACATGTTACCTCTATTTAGGTTCATTTTCATATCGGTTTTACACACACAAGCACTATCCGCCCTTTGATATATGCCGACCGCACGTGTAAGTTTTTTTTTTTTATTATATTATAGGCTCGCGTTTGACCGCCATCTCGCCTGATGTTAAGTGATGATGCGGTCTACGATGGAGCACGCTCACCTAGAAGAAACCGATTCACTCTCGACTTGAAGATACCCAGATTGTAACTGTCGGGGAACACCCACTCGGGCAGCGAATTCCATTGTTTTGCGGTTTTCACAATGAAAGTGGAATCAAAGCGCTTCGTTAAGATAAAGGTAATTTTTAATTATATTACCGGTATTTTACCGGTAGTAGTATGTACTCGTTGGAAAAATTAAGGTTACCTTTAAAAATACCTGTAAAAATAATAAAGGTTGTAACCGAAATAATACAGGTATTGGTCATACCGGTTTCTGTCCCTGTCATAAGGTTCAAATTCAAATTCAAATTTTGAGTATGTAAAAGAGATCATGAAATCTATCTATACTAATATTATAAAGCTGAAGAGTTTGTTTGAACGCGCTTATCTCTGGAACTACCAGTCGGATTTGAAAAATTCTTTTTGTATATGATAGCCAGATTCATGAGGAATAGTATAGGCTATTTAACATCACGCTACGACCCTTAGGAGCCGAGCAACGGGGGTGAAACCGCGAGACACGGTATAAAATGAGACTGAAAATATTCCTTACCATAAAATTTGGACCTAGCTAGAAGACTGCCCTCTATGACGAAACCTTCCTTCCTATTCGTCACGTAGAAGGCAGAAACGGGGGGGTGGTGGGATACCTGAAAAAAAACTCATTTTTATTTTAAGCGTCAAAATCAAGTATTGTTCTACTGTAAACAAGTATCTATACTACATATTATGAAATTGTAAAAAAGCCGTGTCTGTACATTGAAGATATTCCAGAAAAAACAGTCGGGATAGGGTACTGGGATGTAACCATATTTTTGTCTGTTTATCCGTTTGTCTGTTTGTGCGCGCATCACGCAAAAAGTACTGAACGGATTTTGATGTGGTTTTCACGGTTCGATAGCTTGAGGTCCCAACTTAAAATCTAAGTTACGTTTCATCTAATTCCGCTGGGATAAGCCAGAGATACAGCTTGACCTCTTGGTAATACTAGCCACCCTACACTACGAATGTCATTTAAACTGGTCATTTCATTGTAGTCCGCGCGGACCGAGTCGCGGGCAAAAGTCTAGTATTGTACAGGGTGGCAGGTTAGATAGTGGAAATATTTTAAGAGGTCATTGTACTCATCATTATGAACAACTTTTACTATGGGACCAACCCTGAAATCGCGAAAAAAAATCAGCTGTTCCATACATTTATGTTGTTGTCACATAACTCAACAAAATGTATGGAACAGCTGATTTTTTTTTCGCTATTTTAGGGTTAATCCCATAGATTTCTATGGGCTACATAGATCAGCTCACCTGTTCAGCTACATAATAAGTATAGGAGTCAGGGCTGTGTCGCCAGCAACATCTGAAGGTTTCCCCTAGCACTGGATTGTATGGCTTCTTCAGACCCCTGGGTTTGCGGTACAACCCTGACAGGTACCAGCGCACTACGGCTACGAATCTTTGGTATGGGTCTAAGAGGAGCTGGGCCCTGGCAAAAAATTACATAATTAGTTTAGTGAAAGTCACAAAAATATCTATACCAATATTATAAATTAATGCGAAAGTTTGGATGGATGGATGTTTGTTACTCCATCACGCCAGAACGGCTGAACCGATCTGGAGGAAATTTGGCACAAAGATAGATTATACTCTGGAATACCACATAGGCTACTTTTTATCCCGAAAAAATGTACGGTTCTCGTGGGGTAAATTGTCACTCTTTCACGCAAAAACTACTGAACGGATTTTGATGAAACTTTACAGTAATATAGCTTATACATCAGAATAATACATAGGCTACTTTTTATCTCAAAAACGCGATCGAAGCCGCGGGCGGAAGCTAGTATTATAAATGCCAAAGTTTGTGAGGATGGATGTGTGTTTGTTACTCTTTCACGCAAAAGCTACTGGACGGATTTTGATGAAACTTTACAGTAATATACCTTATACATTAAAATAACACATAGGCTACTTTTTATCCCAAAACGCGGGTGAAGTCGCGGGCGGAAGCTAGTATAGTGATAAAGCTGAAGAGTTTGTTTGAACGCGCTAATCTCAAGAACTACCAGTCGGATTCGAAAAAAAATGTTTGTACATGATAGCCAGCAGTGGCGAATGGTGAGGGGAAGCCGGTGCAATAAAATAGTAGCAAAATTATGAAAAACTCCGTTTTATTTATGTCTGTATGTTTATTACCTGCATTTACATATTTTGAATAAACGAATAGGTATGACCTCAGATCATAGAAACAAGGAGATATGCCATCATAGCAAACTAGTACGGGAACAACTGTTGCCACTTTTAGAACATTTTTCGACACAATCACAAGCACTCTTTGTGAATAAAAAGATCTCCCACACATTAAAAATTCTGCACACCCTCAATTTAACACTGTTAATCGTCACTCAACGCTAGCACTAAACTAAAACACTGTATTTATATCATCGATTGTGTTCGGTTCATCACCAGCGTGTACTTTTTTATATACGGTCAATGTGACCGTATGAAAGCGTCAAGCTCAATAGCGCCTTGGCACATGTCCCTTGTTTCTATGATCTGAGGGTATGACACAAATAAAACGGAGTTATTCATAATTTTGTTACTATTTCATTGTACCGGCTTCCCCTCACGCTTCGCCACTGATAGCCAGATTCATGAGGAATATAGGCTATTTAACATCACGCTACGACCCTTAGGAGCCGAGCAACGGGGTAGAAAAAAATATATGAAAACTACTCACTGTCCCAATATATCAGCGTGGTAGTAATTATCCGACAGCTTGTCAAGAAAGGAGCGAGGTTCCAGAATGAAGGTGGGCAACACCACTTTGCTGAGGTCCATACCAGGCCGCACCTGCTTCAGTAGGAACCACAGAAGAGACTTGTTCTCTTCTGCAACTTCTTCCACTAATTCGCCAGCCTGAGAAGAAGAATACGTCAAAATATACAGTGGAAATACGAAAAGGGGTCATTGTACTCATCATTATGAACAACTTTTACTATGGGACCAACACTGAAAAGGCGAAAAAAAATCTGATGTCCCATACATTTTGTTGAGTTATGTGAACATACCTAAATGTATGGAACAGTTGCTTTTTTTTCGATTTCAGGGTTGGTCCCATATCCCAAAGTAAAAGTTGTCCATAATGATGAGTAGGTACAATGACACCTTAGAATATTTCCACTGTCTAACCTGCCACCCTGTATATTGCAACAATGGTCTAAATAATTTTACATTTGTTGCAATATACAGGGTAAAATTAAAACCAGTGCGGATATTTTAGGAGGTGAAAGTACTCATGAATATGATCAACTTTTATTATGGGACCGAAACTGAAATATGGAAAAAAAAATCGGTGTCGGTGCCATAATAAAAGTTGATCATATTCATGAGTACTTTCACCTGCTAAAATATTCGCACTGGTTTTAATTTTACCCTGTATATCGAAGGCGATATCAATATCGAACCTGCGAGATTCACCTCTCTGACGCAATCCACAATTTAGTTACAGGACATCCGACAAGGTAGCGCGCGAAATTCAAAATTTCTTCCTTTTTTTACTTACGATATTTTTTGGTGGCAAGCACGCGTGCCTATGAAAAGTGCGCAATACCGTACTTGGTATTATATCTTAAGAGGTGGGCACGCGTGTGTGACGTATCAGCATGTATGCCACCAAAAAAAATCGAACATAAGTGCGAGTACGATTCGCGCCCTGAGGGCACCGAAATATGCAATAGCGCCATCTATGACCTAGATGTCGCTATTACATCATTTTAGATGTATCATATCTTGATCATAAATGAAGCTTTTGCATAATTTTTGTGGCGCCATCTATGAGCAGATGGCTCCACTCCACTGACGGACAACAAAGTGATCCTATAAGGGTTTCCTTCCTTTTGAGGTACGGAACCCTAAAAACATGGTAACAAAAACTGTACTCACCACGCCAATATCAAAATTGGTATCCGGAACATAATTAGCCTCAATGTCGGCTATGATCTCCAACTTCTTATTTTCGGGTGGCCGGCTCATACCGGTTCTGGAACCCTCGCTATCAGAGTCTGATGCGGCGCCGGCTAACTCTGCGGGTAGTTAGAGAGGGGGGGGCGTGAATTAGCTGAACTACTGTGAAGTTTGATACAGTGGTGGCTAGCTTCACATCACTAAGCGCAATAGAAGAAAGAAAAAAAAGAACAATAATACAGAGGAAACAAAAACTGTGGGGAAAGTATATACGTCACATCCAGCCCCGGATCTAGGATCTAGATTCGTCTACCAAGCGTAGTAGGTAATCGCAAAGAGCAGCGCTAGACCGGTTGTTGTGGCGTTCTTTGGGGGAGGCCTATGTCCATCAGCATCAGTGGGCGTGTTATGGCTGAAATGCGATGATGATAAAAGAAAAAATATTGTCGGGCGGGGGCGGCATTTTTCAGTTTTTGCCTCGCCTCGAAATAATTCAAGATCCGGGGCTGGTCACATCCGCGCAAAACGGCCATCGCTCAGCATGATGCTGTGACCCATGCACGGAGCAGAGCCACAGCGCTGGTTTTCAGCGAGAGCCGCAATATCAGCGAGAAGACGAGAGAAGAATTAAGGTAGAAATTGGTCCCACGTATGCAATATTACGTTACGTCCCCACGTACGTAGCGTATGCAATGCTTTCCCACGTACCTATGCACATTTGACATCTGACGCTCTTTACGTGTACGCATGCATACAAAACATGTCTGGGGGCTTACTCCCGAAAATGATACGATTTAGGTTTTGTTTCTGATACGATCTCGATATTGATTCGAACTCGATTCAGTTGCGTACTCTTGAACAAAACCGAATCGTAAACCAAGATCGACTTACGATCGTGTGTTATCAGCGTCGTTATTTGTTTCCAGTTGACTACGCCACAACCAAATGCTAACACTCTATGGTAACAATTCTTTTTATTAATGAAATTAAGTGAGTTTTACTGAATGCTGTGTGTCACGCGTGAGCCACACGTACGTAAAGCACTTGGGCAAAGTGACAAAGTGAGTTTGCTGAATGCCGTGACATCACGGTGAGAATGTCACGGTGAAATTCTCCCTCGAGCGTTCGCAAACAAATTGGAGTAGCGCGCGCGTTGCCATGACAACCGAAGTGAGTTGACTGAATGCCGTGATATCACGGTGAGAATGTCACGGTGAGACTCTCCCTCGAACGTTCGCAAACAAATTGGAGTAGCGTGCGCGTTCCCATGACAACCGAACGCCAATCGAATCGCGAAAAAAAAATCAGCTGTTCCATATATTCATGTTCTCAAAACTAACAAAATGTATGGAACAGAAGTTTTTTTTTTCGCAATTTCAGGGTTGGTTCCATAGTAAAAGTTGTTCATAATGATGAGTACAATGACCCCTTAAAATATTTCCACTGTTTAACCTGCCACCCTGTATATTATAAAAAAATGCATGGATATACCCTATTAAAAAGTATACTAGCAAAGAGACGAACACAAACAGAAATGGTGTAATTACAACACGTGGGGCCCATAGCAAATATGGCCATTTATCTCGAAAACTGTTGGCTCTACGTTTTTGTGTGGGCATTTTTTGTGCGGAATTTAGTAATGAATATGTACAGCAGCATCTATCAGCAATTCGGCAACATCAAGTAATACTATCCTACATCGCGCAAGAAGAGTTTTGACAGCGATAAGCATATATTACAGAAACCCGACGTCAACTGTTGGGGCAGTGGCCCGCCGGACAATACCACCCGGTCTGGTAAGAGGATTCTCCTTCTCAATGGAGAGACATTCCACCTAGTCACTCCATGCCCCAAAAATAAATATTATCTAAACCTAAATTGTTGTAAGTCAATAGTTAACAAGATCTTGATGCCGGTTCGTTTACAAACTAAACTAATTTAGTCTCTCTCACTAACAAAAAACATGAGCAAGGCGTAGTAGATATTTAGTCTTATCAAATTAGTACACTTTCTTATTTTCAACGTGAATTTAGTCGCCATCGGCGTAGGTCGCGACTATAGGTTTTGGGGAATGGAGGAACGAGGTGGGATGTCCCTCCATTGAAAAGCAAAGATCCTCCCACCAGACCGATGGTATTGTCTGGTAGGCAGTGGCCCCGACAATCGATGTCGGTTTTCTGTATACATATAATTATGCTTATCGCTGTGAAAACTCTTCTTGCGGGATGTGGGATAGTACTTGATGTTGCTGGTAGATGTCGCTGTCGCTACAGGAGCGTTGTCTAATTTGACAGCTCTGAATATTTTGTCCTTTTCCGAGTTAAAGAGATATAGTGCGATGTACGGTCAAGGAAAGGGTTTCTTTAGCAATTACTTAAACTATCATTCATTTTTGGTCGTATATTCAAACTTCAAAGCAAATCCGATTCCGAATTACTTCGAAGTTTGAATATAATTATGAATAATAGTGTACCTGCTCAAGAATCCCTTTCCCTGCCTGTACAACAGAATTAGCACCAGTATCTGTGATTTTAGTGATACGATTTGCAGTTCATCCTATTATACAGGGTAAAATTAAAACCAGTGCGGATACTTTAGGAGGTGAAAGTACTCATGAATATGATCAACTTTTATTATGGGAGCGACACTGAAATATGAAAAAAAAAAATCAGCTGTTCCCTACAAAAATGCACCACAACACGATCAAAATGTATGGAACAGCTGATTTTATTTTTCATATTTCTGTGTCGGTCCCATAAAAAAAGTTGATCATATTCATGAGTACTTTCACCTCCTAAAATATCCGCACTGGTTTTTATTTTACCCTTATACATACATATTATATACAGGGTGGCAGGTTAGACAGTGGAAATATTTTAAGGGGTCATTGTACTCATCATTATGAACAACTTTTACTATGGGACCAAACCTGAAATCGCGAAAATAAAATCAGCTGTTACATACATTTTGTGAAGTTTACTTCATCAAGTCAAGCCTTAAATCTCATACAAATTAGACTCCGAATTTGATCGTGCGGGATCGTCTGAAAGTAACCAATTGCAAACGTCATGCACAGACGAATGTTTTCCATCTCTAATTATAGAAACAGTTACTAAGTATATTTTTTTGAATGCTACTTCAGGTTATTTATATAAACTGCACGAGAAATATTTCAAGTGTATCGAGTTATCGACCTATCGACCGCTATCGCCGAATTTACATTAGGAATTTCTTCAAAGATCATCTGGATTTCATGTTGTTAGATTTAAAACATAGGTACAATGACTCCATACTCGAAGAATTAAAGATTAAAGAACGGCTCTCCACCACAGTTCTCAACCGAATGGTTCGATACTTTGGCCACATCTTGCGAAGACCCTCTGATACTTTAGAAAGAGTAATTATCAGTGGAAAAAGGCCAAGGGGTCGATGTCCACAACGGTGGACAGACCTAATTCTGCAAACCTTTGGACTCTCCTTTCCGGAAGCCACAAGATTGGCCCAAGACCGAGACATGTGGCGCCAAGCTGAGACTATAATAGATGGGTCACGATCCTCAGCATTGAGGGACCGATTATAAAGAAGACAATACGGCATGAGTCGTGAGCACAAACTTCAACTGCGCATTAGTTAATTTTCCGGTCTCTTTGGCGGAATGAAGAAGATGGGGGGCGTCGAGGCTGCACGCGATTGGTTCGTCAGTCGATGCTCGTCGTCTATTGGACTATTCTCTATTGTGTATTGTCAACTGGCTATTGTCTATTGGACCGAAAATGTACAGGCGAGATCTGTGCTTATTAGTGCTGGTAGTGGTACCTATACCTAAATACATAATAATCATTTTTAAGGTAGCTTTAGCCTGCCGTATCTAAATAAAAAAACCGGACAAGTGCGAGTACGAGTCGCGCCCTAAGGGTTCTGAAATATGCAATAGCGCCATCTATGCCGCTATTGCATACTTCTAGTGGCTCCATCTATGAGCAGATGGCTACATTTATAGTCCGGTGACAGACGGACAACAAAGTGATCCTTGTTTGTTTTTTTTATTTTTTTAATTAAGTAGGTAAGTTGGTATTTATGGTTTATTTATTTTTAGTTATGTCTCTATAAATTAGTCTGTAGTATTATTAAAAGTGTGTAGTGTGTAGTATTATTAAATCTTAATAATTATTGTAATTGGTGTCATACCGTTATAATTAATAAATAAATAAATAAGGGTTCCGTTTTTCCTATTGGGGTACGGAACCCTTCTTTTCTCAACTAACCTCCATTGGTTATAAACGCATCTCGGCTACCAGTTTTCACCAAACACATTTTGTACCCGCCATCTTCCGTCTTCGTGAAGTCCGACAAAATGGCGGAATCGACCGAATACTTCCGATTGAGCGCGATCATGCTTCCATTGCCGGGCTCGGAGAACTGTCTGGTCAATTTTTTCTTTCTTAAAATAGAGAATATACTCGATCTTCTTCGTTCTGATTTGTCTTTCATTTTTGCTGTTAAAATTATCTCTGATTCCATTTCCATTATTGCTTAAAAGGTGGGTAGTAGCATTTTCTTCATGCGTAAGCTGATATAATCCTTATTTTGTTTGTATAGAGTTAAAATTCTCTTGCATGTGTTTTGCTGTTTTTCTTTTTACTTTGGCTTCTATAACGTTAGCATAGAGTTTATTTTTGCTTGTTTCTTCTGGAATATTTTTCCTATGTAGATGTGCAGTTTGTCTTTTAGCTTATATGCTATTTTCAACCTTATTAACACTGTTTATTTGGCACTGAGTTAAGTCTATGTGTAACTTTGATAGAGTAACATGTTTCAGTTTTAATTAATTATGCTGGGAGATAAATGTTTGTTTAGTATTAAACCTTAGATTTAAATATAAAATGTAACACTTGTATTTTACTCATTACAAACAAATAACCATTTCTATTTGTTGGCCTTGAATATATACAACAATAATATTCAAAAGCTGAAGAGTTTGTTTGAACGCGCTAATCTCTGGAACTACCAGTCGGATTCGAAAAAATCTTTTTGTATATGATAGCCAGATTCATGAGGAATAGTATAGGCTATTAACATCACGCTACGACCCTTAGGAGCCGAGCAACGGGGGTGGAACCGCAGGAACAGCTTGTAAACCTATAAAACGTAGATATTATAATGATAGTCTAGTTATTAACTACAACTGGCCTTACGTGGTGTGCCGTGACCTCAAAGTGCACCTAAAGGTTAGACATTCTATTAAGACTAAGAACTTTAAGCTTAAGTCGTAAAGAATACTCGTTTTAAATAGACACTAGCTTCTGCGCGGTTTCGCTTGCAAAATTTTGCATATTTTTTATGGTTTTTCGATTTTCACGCAGGAACCCTGACAATATGTTTATAAATTATAGCCTATGTGTTATTCTGATGTATAAGCTATATAACTGTGAAGTTTCATCAAAATTTGTTCAGTAGTTTTTACGTGAAAGAGCAACAAACATCCATCCATCCTCAGAAACTTTCGCATTTATAATATTAGCAAGATAGCCTATGTGTTATTTTGAAAATCTATCAAAAATTACTTCTTGCGTGAATTATGGGACACCGTTTATATTTTATCAATGATATATTATTGATAAGTGCCTAACTACCTACTGATATTTATCATAATCAGTCTGTATTGATAAGGATTGCATTTCTTCCGTATATCGAAGGCCATATTAAGTGGTCATTGCAAAATATATACAGGGTTATTGGTAAAACACTAACAACTTCTCAGGACTGTATTACTAACATCATAAACAACAACTTTTGTTCTATGACTTTTAATAATTCACCTGATTTTACATTCATACAAATTTAAAAATATTATCTGCTTTTGCGTAGAAAGCGCGGAAACTCCTAGTTTACGTACTTATTTCGAATTATTAATTTTCGGAATACGGGGGCTGATTTTGTTTGCTTTTTTGTCTACAGACAGTCCGAAACTTAAATTATATTTCACTTCATAATGGTTTTTAGAAGTCGGTTGTATTTTTTTAATGTTTTTTATTTTGTCCTTCTTAGGGCCGATTTCACCAACGTCAGATAACATTTATCCAAGGAATAAAGTTGAGATATGACAGATTTTGTATGGAACATCTGTCAAATCTCAACTTTATTCCTTGGTTAAATGTTATCTGAGTGAATGTTAGTAGGTACTTTATCCCGAGTTCGATTACTTTCAAAAATTCTTCCATCACTAAATCTTATACTTACCTATTGTGTTTTATGGATATAACCCTAGATATGCTAAAGACCAGGGCACCAAGTATGCTATTGCCATTGTCATAATCATGTCAGAATGGTCTCATAATGACATTGTTTTGACCAATGACCAACGAGATAGTCTTACATCTAGATCGAGATAGTCTGTCATCGTACGAACTTTACTCGTTCGATGACGGACGAACTCGGACGATTGAATCAAACACTTGTAAATCATAGAGAGCGCGTACACCAACACGTCCGCCATCGGCCGACAAAATCGGACAAAATCGGTCGTGTTGGTGTACGCGCTCTCAACAATTTACAAGTGTTTGATTCAATCGTCCGAGTTCGTCCGTCATCGAACGAGCAAAGTTCGTACGATGACAGATTTGGTGTATTTGAGCCGTTACTCTAAGCCAATGACCGACGGTTTTGACTTAGGTTTTGACAGTTATGATGTCATTATGTCACCATTCTTACACAATTACAATACTTGGGACGCGTAATGTTGAGAATCTATTCCTATGATAGCATAAGCATAGCATAATCGGCCTATAATGTTCCCACTGCTGGGACACAGGCCTCCTCTGTGAGAGGGAGTGGGCCGTAGTCTACCACGCGGGCCCAGTGTGGGTTGGTGGACGTCACATGTCTTCGAATTTTTGGTTCTAGGACATTCCGGTTTCCTCACGATGTTCTCCTTCACCGTTAAAGCAAGTGATAATTAATTTCTAATACGCACATGACTTCGAAAAGTCAGCGGTGCATGCCTCGGGATCGAACTCGAACCATTCGCCGTGAGAGGCACATGGTTAATCCACTAGGCTATCACTGCACCCACTAGGCTATCATTCCTATGATTAACTGATAACAATTTTCTCGTATCATCAGAAAGATCTCGTTATAACTTGTAATAAAGTATTAACGCTAATAATAACGTTAAAACACGGCAATTATTACATCTTACCAAGTTAATTATAATTTTATCTATAAGATAATTTAATGTAGATAATATATTATGTGAGGTACAAGAGAGAATTTAAGGCGCTGATAACTGCCAACGGCCTTGAGTGATTTGGGTGGTATAGCTTGAGTGTTCTGCGCTGAGCTCAAGCAACGCGACATACATCCACCGAGCAATACGACTCGCCTATCAAGGAGCGCGCTGAGCCGAATTAGACGTATTATTACTTTTTAGTATTTAAAATATAAAATAAAAAAAAAGTAACAGGCAATATTATAGGTAGTAACATAGTCTTTTCACACAAAACAAATCATGAAAATATCTTAAACGATTTGAAAGTAATTACGTTTTTATGTTATGGGTAGACAGTAATTCATGAATTTATTCCATTAAGTATTTTACTACAATAGTTAAATATTCACAGGTACGATTGATGTACATATGTTTTATTTTAACATAAAAAATTGCACTACTAACCTGCATTATTTGACGGCGAAATAAGAGATTTAAAACTGGCCGTTACCATTTACCTTCGCCTTAATTAGGCGTCATAGACACTGCTCTGCGTCACGTGACGTGGCGTGGGGAGACGCGGTTTTTAGCGATCTAAGCAAGAAGCTCAGTTTATACAATGCTAAAAATTGCGGTCCCACGCCCCATCCCGTGGCGTGGGGCAGTGTGTATGACGCCTTACTAAACATATACAGGGTGGCAGGTTAGACAGTGGAAATATTTAAAGGGCTCATTGTACTCATCATTATGAACATCTTTTACTATGGGACCAACCCTGAAATCGCAAAAAAAACAACTGTTCCATACATTTCGTTGAGTTATGTGAACATAAATGTATGGAACAGCTGATATTTTTTCGCGATTTCAGGGTTGGTCCCATAGTAAAAGTTGTTCATAATGATGAGTACAATGACCCCTTTAAATATTTCCACTGTCTAACCTGCCACCCAGTATAGATAATTCCTTTGAAGTGTCTGGACAGGTATAAGCACATTAGCACACTCCAGAAACTTCATACGAATTCTCTTAATTGCCTACTACTACTACAGGAGAACCGGCCTGTCCGCACACGTTTTGTGTGTGTGTGTAATCATTGTCTGGACTGAGCTAAGCCAATCACGGCACGGCAATACTACCTAGCTTACTGCTGCGTTTTGGGGGGTCGATAAATTGGCGGGAGGCAGTGAGTGTGACTTCTAAAAGGCTCCCCTGTTTCACCAGGTATTATACTACCCGTTGTCAGTCAGTCAGACAGTCAAGGAACTGCTTAAATACGTAATGGTCACCACAAACGTTCAATTTTACTATCCGATTTCGTGAGACTCCAAGCTTTATCAAATAAATATATCATCAATTGACATGACAACTAACGGATGACAATTTGAACAAACTTCAAGTCTCCTACAAATTCGAACGGTAAAACCGTGTGTGGCTGCTACGATGCTATTCCCGTAAAAGTTCTGACAAGTATACCTGCGGGGACACTGCGTAACTCGTCATGAACACTGCGTAACTCGTCATAAACGCTGCGTGGGTCGTCATTAACGCTGCACGCCGCATCATGAGCAACCTCATGATGCTCTTCGACGCAGTCACATTCGACTGCTCGTTTTCTCTTAATCCCTTCCGTCTCCAGGATGGCACAGGGTGGCCCAGCGTATGGTATAGCCCAGGGACCTAAGTATTCCAGCAAAAGTCTGAAATAAATACCTGTTATTAATTTTCTGTTTTCTTTTATCCTTAAATGGCATCGGGGACTGTTATTTTTTTTATTTGGAACCGTATTCTAGAACGATATTTAAAGCCGGGTTGTCACTAGAGATTAGAGAATACGCGGCTTAAGGTGAAGTTTTTGGTCGGCTCACGAAATTACATTTTTTCACGTTTTTTTTTATATTTTACATGCAAACATTTTTGAGAAGTAATGCTTATTGTTATTCGTGACGAATTTATAATGCATACTATTTACTTATGTATCTAATTATGAATTGAACCTGATAAATTCGGTGTTATACCTACTGGTTATACAGGCTCAAAAACTAAATCTTTTTTTTTCTTTAATTACCGTATTTAACGTACTTAATGAAAATGGTAGATAAAAACATTTGTAAATACTAAAAAAGATACATTCACATCTTAAAAATGCTTACACTTTGCTTGGAAAAGAGATGGCAATATTCGTCTTGTATCGCTCTATCTCTCTCTCGCACTGCAACAAAGACGGCTCTATGAAAATCAAGATCCATGCCTGAAGATCGTTCTAGAATACGGACGTAACCTAAGTATCAATATTTTTTATGTGTTACTGTACTAAAGTTGTAACTGACAATTGAATAAGCGGTCTTTGACCCCTTTTAAGGATAAAAAATAATTCGAAAATTAATCAATAGGTATAATTTCAGATTTTTACAAGTCTTTTGCGTCGGAAGGTTTTAATATACACTGACCTGCAAAAAATATGTATCACACTTAGTACGAAGTGGTAGTAGAAAGTGTAGTACTTATTTTTGCAGGCCAGTATGATTATTAAAGAACAATGCCAGCCAATGTATGGCGGTCGTACCAAACTTAAAAGTCTTTGTGTCACGACCAAACCTAGAGTATTTGGAGGAGAATTAAATGCTTATTCTGCATTGCTAACTATTATTTAGATAGAGTTCCGCAATTTGTATACAGCGTGGCAGGTTAGACAGTGGAAATATTACAAGGGAAACTACTTATGAAATCGCGAAAAAAAAACAGCTGTTCCATACATTAAAGTTGACATAACTCAACAAAATGTATGGAACAGCTGATCTTTTTTCGCGATTTCAGGTTTGGTCCCATAGTAAAAGTTGTTCATAATGATGAGTACAATGACCCCTTAAAATTTTTCCACTGTCTAACTTGCCACCCTGTATATATTTTGTAATTTACCTACTTAATATTTTGAGGTTAAGTTCGAGAAAATAACTAATTCGAAGTCTATAGATATTGTCAGAACGGCTTGTGGCTAAATGACAGCCGCGCTGATCGATAGATCTGCGAGGTTAAGTTGCGCTTGCCGCGGTCAGTCCTTGGATGGGTGACCGTTCTTCGTTCTTTATACATCGAGACCCCTCCGTGCCTCGGAGAGCACGTTAAACAGTCGGTCCCGGTTGTCATAGGAATATCTTTGACAGTCATTACGGGTAGTCAGGAGCCCAAAAGTCCGACAACTGGTCTAACATTCGAATACCGGTATTCCCCAATAATTGGGTTGTGGAGGTCAGATGGCAGTCGCTCCATGTAAAATATTGATATTCAGCCGCAACCAGTTAGACTGGAAGCCGACCCCAATCATGTTTGGTGAAAAGGCTAGGCGGATCATGATAGATATTGTCAGAAAAGTAGTACCTAGGTAAGGTACCTACCATAATATAACTATCTATATTAATATTATAAAGAGGAAAGATTTGATTGTTTGTTTGCATTGAATAGGCTCCGAAACTACTGGACCGATTTAAAAAATTCTTTCACCAGTAGAAAGCTACATTATCACTGAGTAACAAAGGCTACTTTTTATCCCGAAAAATGCGCTGTTCTTATCTATGGGTCACGCCTCAGATCATAGAAACAAGGGAGATGTGCCAAGGCGCTATCGAGCTTGATGCCTAATCTTGAGCAAATTGCTCATATTAAAAACGTACGCGCTGGCGACGAACCGAACACGATCGATGGTATAAATACAGTGTTTTAGTTAGTGCTAGTGTTGAGTGACTATTAACAGTGTTAGATTGAGGGTGTGCGGAATGTTTAATGCGTGGGAGATCTTTTTATTCACAAGGAGCTCTTAATTATGCGCGTAATTGTGTCGAAAAATGTACTAAAAGTGGCATCAGTTGTTCCGGTACTAATTTGCTATGATGGCATATCTCCTTGTTTCTATGATCTGAGGGTCACGCGGACGAAGTCGCCGGCAAAGTGCTAGTAAGATAACAAAGACATATGATTGCACAGCACCCATTTTGGTATGTTTATTCATACAAATGTCCCCTTATCGCAGAGATAAGCTTATATTCATGTAACAGGTACTGACTATATTTTTATGCTTTATAGATTGTGCCTTGAATTTGAAAAAAAATAATACGTTTGTCCATTTTTAGGATTCTGTACCTCAATAGGAAAAAATCTAAACTCTTATAGAATCACTTTTTTGTCTGTCTGTCCAGAGTCAAGACACTTGTGGAGGTCAGATGGCAGTTGCTCCACGTAAAATATTGGTAGCCGACCCCAGTCGAGTTTGGGAAAAGGCTAAGCGGATGATGAGTCTAAAATGTCAGGAACATTAAAATTTTAGACTCATCATCCGCCTTGTCTGCGACTCAACTTCCTCTCTATGAGAGGGAGTGGGCCGTAGTCCACCACCCAGTGCGGATTGGTGGACGTCACATGTCTTCGAGTTTTTGGTTCAAGGACATGCCGGTTTCCTCACGATGTTTTCCTTCACCGTTTTTAGACCAGTGGTGATGACCAAGGGCGACGTGGATACGAAGCTACGACCTACGACTCTCAAGCACCTGCGTCAGAACATCATCCGCCTAGCCTTTTTCCAAACTAGATTGGGGTCGGCTTCCAGCCTAACTAGTTGCGGCTGAGTATCAATATTTTACATGGAGCGACTGCAATCGGACCTCCACAACACAATTATTGGGGAATACCGGTATTCGAAAGTTAGACCAGTTGTCAGACTTTCGGGCTCCTGACTACCGGTAACGACTGACAGATATTCCTATGACAACCGGCACTGACTGTTGAACGTGCTCTCCGAGGCACTTATGTCAGAACTAACCAAAAAGATCTCAAGTATAAAATTAAACACCATAGAATATTGACCTCTTCGCAAAAACGATGTAAAAAAGATGGTAATTAACACCTGAGTTCCATCGTTTCTTAGTACATAGCTGACGTCATCATGAAGTCATGTATTGACAAAGTATATAATGATGGCCTAGAACCGGTTAGGTTGTAGATACAGCGGCGAGTAAACTTTTTATTAAGGCTCGGCCTCCAACTTTTTAAGGCCCCTTTTCTTGAAACAATTGGTGTCCCTATCTCACACGATTTAGACGTATCATTAATCTATAGGTACTATTATAAAAAAAAGTTTTTTTTTAGATTTTTTGTCTGTTTGTGCGCGCATCACGCAAAAAGTACTGAACGGATTTTGATGTGGTTTTCACAGTTCGATAGCTTAAGGTCCTCAGATCATAGAAACAAGGAGATGTGCCAAGGCGCTATCGAGCTTGATGCCTGATCTTGAGCAAATTGCTCATATTATGAACGTACGCGCTGGCGACGAACCGAACACGATCGATGGTATAAATACAGTATTTTAGTTTAGTGCTAGTGTTGAGTGACGATTAACAGTGTTAGATTGAGGGTGTGCGGAATGTTCAATGCGTGGGAGATCATTTTATTCACAAGGAGCGCTTAATTATGCGCGTAATTGTGTCGAAAAATGTACTAAAAGTGGCATCAGTTGTTCCCGTACTAATTTGCTATGATGGCATATCTCCTTGTTTCTATGATTTGAATTAGGGTCCAACCTAAAATCTAAGCCACGATTCATCTAATTCTGATGAGAGGAACCAGAGATACAGCTTGACCTCTTGGTAGTACTAGCCACTGCGGAGGTCATTTAAACTGGTCATTTCACTGTAGTCCACGCGGACGGAGTCGCAGGCAAAATCTAGTTAATTAACTAAAAATAAAAGGTATCCTTCAAAATAAGAAAACCAAAGCATAATCCTGTTTTCTGAAGATGCACAAACTGACATTTAATGACCAAAATGTTCGGTGCCTTTTATTATTTTCGCGGCCATTCTTGAAACCGTGGCGTATGCTTAAGTAAAATCAAGTCTATAAAAACTGCATTTAAGATTTTTTCAAAAAAATGTTTTGTTCATGCTATAATAACCAAGATAATGGTGCCGATTCTCTTGTTAACGAATTAAACTAATTTGGTCTTATTACGTCTCTTTCTAATAAAAAACATGAGAGAGGGATAGCAGATATTTAATCCTGTCAAATGAGTCCACTTGAATAGTTTTAATGTCAATTTAGTCGTAATCGCAAAAGGTTATGACTATTTTCCCGTAAATGACAAGGGCGTAGACTAATTTGACAGTTCTAAATATTTTCTGTCCTTTTTCAATGATATTTGTAAGAACGAGATATAGTGTGATTAAAATTAGTTTAGTGCGATGTTCAACAGAAACAGCACCAATGTCCGCTTGCGTTTAACCGCCACCTTGCCTGATGTTAAGCGATGATGCAGTGGACAACGTACACCTTCATTCTGAGAACCGCCAAACAGTGGAATGCGCTGCCGGAGTAGGTGTTCCCCGATAGTTACAATCTGGGTGTCTTCAAGTCGCGAGTGAATCGGTTTCTTCTAGGCAAGCGTGCTCCATCGTACACCGCATCATCGCTTAACATCAGGCGAGATGGCGATCGAAGGCTTAAAGATAATTGACTTAGGGCGGGTTGCTTCAAACCATCTGTATCCGTAAGTCAGTACGTAATCGTTAAGTCAGTATGAAATTGTCGTACAAGCCGCCATATTTGACGGTTACAGATACGTAACTGTAAGATGAAACAAACATGGCCTTAATATCGAGAATTTAAATAACTACGCATTATCCTGGCGCGCTTAAAGATAATAGTTTACACCTGTTGTAAGTATTACAGCTCTTAGCCATAACAGTAGTAAAATTTGTTATGACTATATGACCTTGAGGCTAGAAAAAGGAAGAAGTGTCTTTTGTATTTACAGATAAGTAACCTAACAATGACGAAGGCTCCATAAACACGATTACTGCATGGCTCCCCATTTAAAAACAGTCAATAAAATGTCTACTATTAGCAAATGATATAGTTCATATTAGAAAAGTAGATCAAAATACAATCGGTTTATCAAGACTTTGAAGCCAGGAAGCCAGCTACACTATACAGGGTGGCAGGTTAGACAGTGGAAATATTGTAAGGGGTCATTGTACTCATCATTATGAACAACTTTTACTATGAGACCGACCCTGAAATCGTGAAAAAAAATCAGCTGTTCCATACATTTATGTTCACATAACTCAACAAAATGTATGGAACAGCTGGTCTTTTTTCGCGATTTCAGGGTTGGTCCCATAGTAAAAGTTGTTCATAATGATGAGTACAATGACCCCTTTAAATATTTCCACTGTCTAACCTGCCACCCTGTAGAGTTACTGGACTGCAAGCGTTACGCTTGTCAAAGGCAGGCATTATTTGCTCGGTTTACCTCTTACAAAAATTAATCCTTCGCAAATAGTACCTATGTATCTATTTATGTGTGTTTTAAACACAATCAATTTAATATTTCAAATTTGAGGGACTCGTGGCTAAATGACGGCCGCGCTGATCGATCGATCTGCGAGGTTAAGCTGCGCTTGCCGCGGTCAGTCCTTGGATGGGTGACCGTTCTTTACACATCGAGACCCCTCCGTGCCTCGGAGAGCACGTTAAGCAGTCGGTCCCGGTTGTCATAGGAATATCTTTGACAATCGTTACGGGTAGTCAGAAGCCCTAAAGTCTGATAGCTGGTCTAACATTCGAATACCGGTATTATCCATTAATTGGGTTGTGGAGGTCAGATGGCAGTCGCTCCACGTAAAATATTGATATTCAGCCAAAACTAGTTAGACAGGATGCCGACCCCAATATAATTTGGGAAAAGGCTAGGTAGATGATGATGATGATGATGAATTTAATATTTTAAATCACTTACTACTTACAAACCGCCGCACATACACTCTCCCCAAGAGACACACTGCATACACAACATAGCACTCACCAAACTTATCACACCATTCACAACACCACATTACACCAAACTCATCGTACATCCACCACACTGATTCACATCAGGGGGGTGATTCTCGCGGGTTCGATATTGATATCGCCTTCGATATACATATATTGCAAAAACTGTCAAAAGCCCTACCATTTTGACATTTGTTGCAATATACAGGGTGGCAGGTTAAACAGTGGAAATATTTAAAGGTGTCATTGTACTCATCATTATGAACAACTTTTACTATGGGACCAACCCCGAAATCGCGAAAAAAAAATCAGCTGTTCCATACATTTTGTTGAGTCATGTGAACATAAATGTATGGAACAGCTGATTTTTTTTTCGTGATTTCAGGGTTGGTCCCATAGTAAAAATCGTTTATAACGATGAGTACAATGACACCTTTAAATATTTCCACTGTTTAACTTGCCACCCTGTATATCGAATTCGATATCAATATATCACCCGCGAGAATCACCCCCCAGGGCAACGCTGCCTTCTACAGGTACACGTAACTGGATTTAGAAAGATTTTTTTTCCATTCTTCTTCATAGGAATTTACGTTTTGGAACGGGCATCTAGCTTCAACTAAACGGCCAAACTGACTGACAACTATTGCTTGACAATTCAAAAGTGCTTGCAAATGGTCTAATTGAAATAAATGTTTCGACTTTGACAGAGAGAGAAGTTTGACAAAGAGATAGGCTGCCGGCTTAGGGCGGGTTGCTTCAAACCATCTGTATTCGTAAGTCAGTACGTAATCGTTAAGTCAGTATGAAATTGTCGTACAAGCCGCCATATTTGACGGTTACAGATACGTAACTGTAAGTTAAAACAACATGGCCTTAGTATGACCAATTCTATATCTATTCTACCAAAGAATAAATAAAGTTATTTCTATCCAAATCGTTATCTCTTCTGCCCGAGCCCGCGGCGACCCGTGCTTGGTTTATCAGAATTTTGTCTATTGAAGAATAGAAACATTTCTTCTCTTCATTGTATGCATAAAACGGTAGAAATATATCTACAATCTGTCACTTTGTCTATTCTTGTGTAGACAAAACCCGTTTCTATCGTGGTCATGCTAGGCGCACGTAGGCTACTTTTCATCCATTTTCACGTAGACCAAGTCACAGGTAACAGCTAGTTACCCAATACAATAACACCATGACAGACAACCTTCAGATCAGATCTAAAGATGAAAGCGAATTACCAGTTAATCCCACTGCATTAACACGTTACTTACACGTAGAGATTATACGAGATAAGAGATTAAAATCAGGACATGATTTTGGGTGTTTGATAACTTAAGATTGTAAGCTTAATTTAAGACCCCGGATATGTTAACGGCCTTGAGTTGAGTAGATGTAACTTGAGCGTTCAGGTAGTTGCCAGATTTTTTTTGGGAAAAAAAATACGGGATTTCAGTTTTTTACCCGGGATAATATAAAACAAAATTATATCGTGATATTTTTTTTAATTAGAAAAAGAACAACAAGGAAGACAAACAGAAAAAAAGTGAGATATTAATATGCATGAAACAAAAAGGAACAAATAGTTTACTTGAGTACTTGTCAACCGTTGATCAATCGATTTACGGGACAGAGTCCCGCTGGGACATTTTAAACTATGCCTAAAATACGGGACGTCCCGGGAAATACGGGACGTCTGGCAACGCTACGTTCAGGGGCCCTAGCCAAGTAGCTTTTCTGTTAGCGTTCACGCCAAACGATAAGCACTAACACCCTAACCACAAAAAAATTAACACGCGAAACGCAAATGCTACCAAAAATAATACACACTTGTTTCAGACAAGTTAGTGCTAAAACACGTGCGTATTATTTTTGGTAGCATTCGTGTTGAACGCGTGTTTATCTTTTTTGTGGTACGGCCCTAAATGTATGGCAATGACACTACCTGCGGAAAAGTCACGTGACCTCACTAATGTCACTGCCATACATTTTGTACACAGCGTTTGGCGCAAACGCTAGCACAAAAGCAACTTAGTTATGAGGGCTCTCGCATTCGGCACCTCTCTCGCTCGCACAGAACCATATATTTTAAGAATGTTAAATGAAAAGATGCATTTTTGAAAAATGTAATCTGATAGCGAACTACAAAATTATATTAATTATGATATTATAAACTCAAATTTAATTATTAAAAACACATGAGTTAAACAAACCTCAGAAACAGATCATAATTGTTTTTTTAAGTTTGTTTATTAGATATCACAGTAGAAATGTGTTTTAATTATTTACCTGTAAAATTAATATTAAATTTGTAGTTCACTATCAGATTACATTTTCAAAAATGCATCTTTTCATTCAACATTCTTAAAAATGGTTCTGTGCGAGCGAGAGAGGAGACAAAATTCCGAGAGCGTCCTTAAGGGGGCTGTGCTGACCTCACGCAACGCGACATACATACGTCCACCTGGGGTCCATTTCAATTGAATTTGTTAACTTTGTAAACAATCAAACAATGTTAGTTTGGTCAACTGTCAAAATTTGATGAATTTGTATAGAAAGTTTGTTTACATAGTTTACAAGTTCTATTGAAATGGACCATAGCAATACGACTCGCTCATCAATAGACGACTGATAGCTACGACTATTATACTAATGTAGATGACATAGTTTCTTTTGTCCTACTATTAAAAAAGTACAAATAAATTATATTATTTTAAAGAAGGAATAGGCACAACAAAAAAGTAAAAGCAAAAATAATAATTTATCACAAAATGGAAAACATAGACGCTTTTAAAGTTTTTGGAGGGGGTATCGCTCCGTCTTTGTCGCACGAAGCGGACGTAGGTGGTGTTACGTCACTAGTAGGTAGTGCCGTCCGTGTCTAGCAAATCATTTTAAAACGCTTATAACTTTGCCAATTTTGTAGATGTTCCATCGGTTTTTTTTGGTGTTAATTGTCTTTTTTCAAATATTCACAATAAAAAAAAGTAATGTATTGTTTTAAAGTTCCATGGTTTTTGACGTTAGTAGAATAAACTATGTCGGGATTTACACCATGTACCTGTTTATTTTTGAGACTCCGATATTTCGGCGCAGTTGCATGCACCATGATCACGGAAGAACTGTCGATCGATGTGATCGATGTCGAACTCACTGTATCTGTACGCGTACAGATACAGTGAGTGTCGTGTGTCGAGAACAGATTCGAGTGATTAGTGAGTTTGCAGACAGTGGTACTAGTATCGAGCGAAATAAACGAACTAGACGGAGGGTAGACTGCTTCGTCTGCCAATAACATCTACCCGCACGCAACAACCGACAGTTCTTCCGTGATCATGGCGCATGCAACTGCGCCGAAATATCGGAGTCTCAAAAATAAACAGGTACATGGTGTAAATCCCGACATAGTTTATTTAAAAAAAAAGTAGTTAACATCCTATTGTGCATATACCTAAATTAATTGTTCCAGATTAGGTTATTTATTTTTAACCTTATTTACACAAGTTATGTATGTACTGAATTACTTATTATGTTTACTATGTATATGTATGTATGTATATTTATTAAGTTTTCCTCCTTTTCGAGGTAAATGGTCATGTTATTAATAAGATAATCATAAACATGGAGTGGAACTACTTACAGAAATAAATTATCTTTCCATTTAATTTCATTGACAAGATGAACTTTAAGAAAAAACAACTGTAACAGACATGCATAACTTTGCTGTGCAGCGCCATAGGTTTAGGCGCGGTCCCAGGGGAGAGGGGTCGCGGGGGTCATGACCCCCCCCCCCCCCCCGAATCGTAAAAAAATACGCCAAACACGGTAATTCACGGTATAATACGTCGGCGTCATACCGATTAATGGTATGACCCGCCCCCCCCCAAAATTCGGGACTGCCACTGCGCCTGCATAGTACCGTACTCGAAAAAACATTACGGTAACGCTCTTCTGGGTATTCAATATTTTGGTGGTTTTTTTCTACAAAAATCCTATAATAACTAAACAAACAAGTTTTTAGATAACCTGACTAAATGACTTTTTGAAAGTCATTATTATGTCCCTTTTTAGCTAACCTAAGATTTTTTTTATACAGGGTTATTGAAAAAACACTAACAACCTTGCAGGACTCTAGTACTAACATAACAAACAACAACTTTTGTTTTACATCTTTTAATCATTCATCAGATTTTACTTTCATACAAAATTAAAAATATTACCTGGCTTTTGCATGGAAAGCACGGGAAATAGTAGCGTAGGTGATTACTCGGAATAATTATTATGAATAACAGCGCACAGAAGTCGTTACGTAGTTATTTGCTACAAAATACATATCTAAAATATCTAAAAAGTGTCAGATTTGTAGTAAAACATTTTACCTACTGGTTTTATTATATAATGTTTTATAAAAAGTCACACAACAAAAGTTATTGTTCATGATGATGTTAGTAACATAGTCCTGCGAGATTTTATTGTTAGTGTTTTACCAATAACCCTGTATCATCATCCGCCTAGCCTTTTCCCAAACATAATTGAGGTCGGCTTGCAGTCTAACTGGTTGCGGCTGAATATCAATATTTATTAACCAATAACCCTGTATATATTATAGATAGGTATATCCTTTTTTAGCTAACCTAAGATTTTTTATATATTATTGAGTGGCACACAAGCAGGCCCACCTGATGGTAAGTGGTCACCACCTATGGACATCTGGAATACCAGAGGCATCGCACGCATTGTCCACCCTAGAGACAAAGTTACAGTTTCACGTGCCTGTAACTACACCGGCACACATACCCTTTAAACCGGAAAACAGCAATGATTAGCGGCAAATGTCGTTATGGTGGTAATTCCCCGAATGAGCTCTCTCACAAAGAGCTCAGAATGGTTTATAATATAAACCATTTAAACCATTTATATGTTTATACCATATTATTCGTTCGTCTGTCGAACTTGGCAGACACTATTGATTTCGACCTGAAGGAGGCGGATTTTTTAAATGCGACTGATGGAGGGTTATTACCTGAGATCATAGAAACAAGGAGATGTGCCAAGGCGCTATCGAGCTTGATGCCTGATCTTGAGCAAATTGCTCATATTAAAAACGTACGCGCTGGCGACGAAACGAACACGATCGATGGTATAAATATAGTGTTTTAGTTTAGTGCTAGTGTTGAGTGACGATCAATAGTGTTAGATTGAGGGTGTGCGGAATGTTTAATGCGTGGGAGATCATTTTATTCACAAGGAGCTCTTAATTATGCGCATAATTGTGTCGAAAAATGTACTAAAAGTGGCATCAGTTGTTCCCGTACTAATTTGCTATGATGGCATATCTCCTTGTTTCTATGATCTGAGGCTATTACTAAAATACGAAGAAAAACAATGTTATAAAGACACTAGCTGTGCCTCGCGGTTTCAGTCCCGTTGCTCGGCTCCTAAGGGTCGTAGCGTGATGCTAAACAGGCTATACTATTCCACATGAATCTGGCTATCATATACAAAAAGAATTTTTCGAATCCGACTGCTAGTTCCAGAGATTGGCGCGTTTTAACAAACAAACACGCTTTATAATATTAGTATAAATTAATACTTAGTTAATTAAAATTATAAATGTGTATTTTAGCGAATTTTAAACCTGTTAAAGCCATGCTATGCTTATTTAATGTTATTAAATATGCGTATGAGATTTTCAAAAACAACTGGCACAGGCGGGGTTTGAACCCGGCAGACAGAGGTTAACCTTAAAAAATTCTAAAAGAAATTATTTAATACTTTTTTACGTTTTAAAAACGTAGTTTCTTAAAAAAAAAATATTTTTTCAATTAGTTATTTTGCTTGGTCCCGTTATTAATCGAACTAGAATCAAATACTGAATACGCATCAATACGTCCCTTGTTTAATTTGACACACTGTATAAGAATGATCTACCTCACATTATCACAAAAACGGCCAATTAATAACATTATCTAAACAAAAACACTATATCAAAACCACAGCAATCCGACATACACTATTTGAACACATCACTAATTTCCTTATAACACTTAAAAAAAAAAAAACAAAACAACGCACTACACTGTATATTCAAACAAGAGATAGTCGCAATCAACTGATTCATAATTCGTTCAACAACAAAATGATCACGTAGTTTGTAAATTATTTAAACGAACGCGACCGCCACGTACGGAGTTTCATATCAGACTGTATTGTGAATCATAATTCATAAAATAACTTGTAAAGGTGTGTGCACATGATAGGTAAAGCGTTGGAATCGCGCATCTGCAATCGCGCGTCTCAAGGTCAATCGCGATTTGAAATAAAGAAAGTGGAAGTCTAATTCAGAAGTTCCGAACCAGTGCGGCGCGCCTACCTACATCATCTGCCTAGCCTTTTCCCAAATTATATTGGGGTCGGCATCCAGTCTAACTAGTTTTGGCTGAATATCAATATTTTACGTGGAGCGACTGCCATCTGACCTCCACAACCCAATTAATGGGTAATACCGGTATTCGAATGTTAGACCAGCTGTCAGACTTTTAGGGCTTCTGACTACCCGTAACGATTGTCAAAGATATTCCTATGACAACCGGGACCGACTGCTTAACGTGCTCTCCGAGGCACGGAGGGGTCTCGATGTGTAAAGAACGGTGACCCATCCAAGGACTGACCGCGGCAAGCGCAGCTTAACCTCGCAAATCGATCGATCAGCGCGGCCGTCATTTAGCCACGAGCCCCTCTCGGCGCGCCTACCTACATATGGGGGCATAATGAGACCATAAGGCCCAATGTGGATCCTTCAAGGTTGCGCGCGAAATTAAAAATATCTTGGGTTTTTCGCAAATTGCAGCGCTGTTTTACGTTGTATGGTGATCCAAATTCGATTCGCGACATGAATAATGATATTATAGTTACTAAATAATACTCATTAAAATCATCAATATGGGTAAAATTAAAACCAGTGCTGATATTTTAGGAGGTGAAAGTACTCATGAATATGATCAACTTTTATTATGGGACCGACACTGAATTATGAAAAAAAAAAACAGCTGTTCCATACATTTTGATTGTGTTGTAGTGCATTTTTGTAGGGAACAGCAGAATTTTTTTTTTCATATTTCAGTGTCGATCCCATAATAAAAGTTGATCATATTCATGAGTACATTCACCTCCTAAAATATCCGCACTGGTTTTAATTTTACCCTGTATCTATGGCCCCAAAATCACATTTGAGGAAAATCGTAATGTTTTCACGAAATTATCGTATTTTCCTCAAATATGATTTCGAGGGCTATATCGATGATTTTAATGATTATAATTTTTTTTGAGGTACGGAACCCTCAATACGGAATTCTCTCTTAAACGAAAAAATGCATCGGGCTTGCCCTCTAGGCACGCCACCGAACTGTGATAGCATATTTCCTTGTTTCTATGAACTGAGAGTAAAATCGTGTAAATACTCTAAACTCAACACGTTATTAACATTAATTGTGTAGTTTATCGCATATAAACTGAGCGTTATCGTAACATGCCTTCATAAATCATGACTATTTTGGATAGTAAATAAAATACATAATTTTTGTTATCTACGCACATAACGTTATCTAAATCAGCCTATAATGTTCCCACTGCTGGGACACAGGCATGGGCGTAGCCAGGTACAGGCAAGGTGGTGGGGAGGGGGCAGCGGCAATAACCATATCTTCGAAAGTAATTTAAAAAAAACTTTTTAAACAAAAAATAACCGACTTCAAAAATCCACTACAAAGAAAATAATAATTTTGGTTTCGGAAGTCGGTGGCTTTGGTTTTTGTTTGCTTTTTTTTGCCACCGACTTCCGAAACCAAAATTATTATTTTCTTTGTAGTGGATTTTTGAAGTCGGTTATTTTTTGTTAAAAAAGTTTTTTATTTTTCCCTTTTTAGTTCTTTATCCCGTGTTAGATTACTTTCACGAATTCGTTCAACAGTAAATCTTCTACGGAGTGTGTACATTTATGCCTATAACTTTGTACATAGGAATGATTACATAATGTATTATATACTAAAACCTTCCTGAAAGTATGTAGATTACGTTAGTGAAAACCCCATCCAAATCGAATCAGTAGTTTTTGAGAAAATCGCGCACATACAAACATACATACAAACATACAAACATACAAACATACATACATACATACGGGACGAATACAGAACCTCCTTTTTTGAAGTCGGTTAAAAATAGATATGTAGGTAGGTATATCAATAAAAAAACGCTCCAAAAACATCAACAATGTAACCTCACCTTAATGTTATGACAACAATTTTGCAAAGCCAGCGATTTGCATATAGTATGTATTACATTTTTATAAATCTAACATGTAGGTACTTATATGTAGTGTCATAACAAAGCTCAAAGATTCAAGAAGGATAACTCACATTGTGTCTTTATTTTAGACTAGCTGTTCCCCGCAGTTTCACCCCCGTTGCTCGTCTCCTAAGGCTCGTAGCGTGATGTTAAATAGCCTATACTATTCCTCATGAATCTGGCTATCATATACAAAAAGACTTTATCGAATCCGATTGGCTGTTCCAGAGATTAGCGCGTTCAAAGTCTTCAGCTTAATAATCTACTATATAAAAATAAGTCGGGTTTTCCTTCCTGACGATATAAGTCCAGAACGGACGAACCGATTTCCACGGTTTTGCATTCGTTGGAAAGGTCTCGGGCTCCGTGAGGTTTATAGCAAAGAAAATTCAGGAAAATTTAAAGAGAAAAGCGGGGAAAATCTTTTTTCACATACAGCGCCATCTCTGATACATAGCATGTACTACGGAGGCGAAACGGAGTTCGCCGGGTTTGCTAGTATTAGTATAAATTGCTGTAGTGTAAATTGTACCTAAGGTGAACCTTCTGTTCACATACCTTTTATGAGAATGTCAAAATGATAAAGCTTAAGTTAGTTTGCTTGCATTATGATGTCATGCGGTCGCGATGTTTTTGTTTTTGTTAATATTATGCAAGAACGGTGCAAAATTGAATTGTCAGTCCAATGATTGAGTTATGAATATTTTAATTTATGTGGGTGTTTTATGAATGGTTTTCTCATTGGTCTAAGCCGGGCCGCACACCAGCCGCCGCACTATAGATTGTAGAAACATTTCTACGTTTTATGAATGAAACGGAAGAAATGTTTCTACAATCTGTCACTTTGTCTATTTCTATGTAGACAAAACCCGTTTCTATCGTGGTCATGCTAGCATACACATGTATTACGATAATTTTGGCGCCACATTTGAAATGCGACACATTTAACGCCCCCATATATCTGCATGCAAGCACGCACACCAAGGACACAAACTGCACCCGCTACAAATGTGTCTACAAATGTGTGTGTGATGTACAATGATCGGAGTAGGTAGATTGATTTGGGGTCAATGAACTGGAACGTATATATTAATATGGAATATGCCTCCGGGATTCCGGGATTTTGTAGTAATTAAGATTTTTTAAGAATTTCAAATATTGTTATGTGTACGATGAAGAATGGACACACAAAAGTAAGATTCAATTTATTACTTAATAAATAAGAAAAGTCAGTCTTCTCGTGACCACGGTCAATGCAACTTGATCGAAACGTCGAGGTTAGTCAATATATTGATATTTTGATTATTTTTGTGCGCGAAAAGTCCCGATATAATTAAAAAACATGTGTGCAATTCGCGAAAGTTTAATAACTACAAATAAAAACGAAAAAAATTTAAAAGTTTAACTAGGTATCGCATTCTATAAATTTCATATGTTTCAGTTTAAAAATCTTTACATTCACAATATTTGATTCAATCCCGTAAGTAAAAAAACGAAATCCCGGAATAAAGGCTTATCCATGTTATGATTTCTATGACTATTCATGATGCAAGTACGTAAAATCAATCTTCCTACTCCGATCATTGGTGATGTATCTAGAGATGAATAACACGGGCATTTGGTATCAGTCTCAGATACTAAATTCCCGTGTTATTCATCTCTAGATAGATACAATTACATTAAATAGAACTCTCCCACGCAAAATGGTGGGTGGTCTGAACAAGTAGAATATTAATGTAACTTTATCTATCTAAAGAGTAGGTACACCCACATCATCAAAGAAAAGTAAATATGCAATTTACTTTAGGTATATTACTAGTTGTGCACCGCGGTTTAACCCCCGTTTCGCGGTCCCAGGGGGGGGGTCACGGGGGATATGACCCCCACAAAATCGTACAAAAATGCGCCAAACACGGTAATTCACGGTATAGCACGTCGGCATTAATCGGTATTAATTAATCCCCCCCAAAATCGTCGGCTGCGACCGCGCTTGGGCTCCTAAGGGTCGTAGCGTGATTCATTTCAAAATACAATGCACAACATAACCATAATCTATGGCGTTGTACAGTAATGTTTGACCGCACGGTTGTCGCAGTGGCTGAGAGATTGGCTGCTGCGCAACGTGTCGCGGGTTCGATTCCCGCATTGCACATAGGTCTGGCTGTTTGTGTATGTGAAATTTGTGTTTGTAAACGCACCCACGATACAGGAGAAAACCTAGTGTGGGGCAACGTTTTAAAAAAATAATAAAAAAAAGTTGAAATAATATAATATCCCACTAATATTATAAAAGCGAAAGTTTGTGCGTGTGTGTGTATGTTTGTTACTTCTTCACGCTAATACGGCTGGACGGATTTGGATGAAATTTGGCACACAAATAGATTATAGTGTGGAATAACACATAGGCTACCTTTTATCCCGGAAAACGCGGGCGAAGCCGCGGGCGGAAGCTAGTAACAAAATAAAATACAAATAAAATTAAGAAGATTAAACTTACTTGTCTTCACCTTGCGTCTATCTTCTCACAAAACTTTAAACATTCACGACATACGTCCATTTATCTCGCGGCAAACAAGTCACACTCCGGTGTGCTCCGGTGTTGATGCCAGAAGAGCATTCAGCATCGCTACGGCTGCCATCGATCCGGGATTCCCCGGATTTGTCCTAGCTTAGAGGGCGTCCGGGGAGCGTCCGGTAGGGGTTTCAAAAAGTGTTCGGGTAAAACCCGGACACTTTGTGTCAGGGGAATCCTGATTGATGAAATACTTTTTTCGGGGGCGTCCGGGAAAAATACTCAATTTCACCCAAATGTCCGGGGTTTTTTAAGTTTTTGTCCGGCGTCAGCAATTTAGGTGATGACAGCCCTAAGCATCACAAGCACACGAACTAGGGGCGAGTTAGCGTTCCTGCACACGATGCAATTACACTGTAGATACGAGTCGCGCGAAGCCCGCCATCGCGTCGTGGCGCGCCGCCTCCGCGCACGTTCCTTCTGTTTGATTCACTCCATTACCGAACGTAAATTTCGTACGAACCTGCACGTTCTGTGGTAATGGAATGAATCAAACAGAGGGAACGCGCGCGGCGACGGCGGTGACGGCATCGTGTGCAGGAACGCTTAGCGTGGGACACTGTACGAACTGATGGAATTGCCAACATTGTGATGTTAACCAGCCCCAACTCCGCACATTAGGTAAGAAGCTATAAGTATTCAGCGGTGATAGCCTAGTGGTTTAACCATGTGCCTCCCACGGCGAATGGTTCGAGTTCGATCCCGAGGCACGCACCGCTGACTTTTCGAAGTCATGTGCGTACCTATTAGAAATTTATTATCACTTGCTTTAACGGTGAAGGAAAACATCGTGAGGAAACCGGCATGTCCTAGAACCAAAAATTCGAAGACATGTGACGTCCACCAACCCGCACTGGGCCCGCGTGGTGGACTGCGGCCCACTCCCTCTCACAGAGGAGGCCTGTGTTCCAGCAGTGGGAACATTATAGGCCGATTATGCTTATGCTATGCTACAGGTATATCTCTGTGCCTTCCCGGGGAGGCAATTCAGTGTGTTTACGCCGCGTCAGAAGAGATAGAGTTACGCGATACAGACTGCCTTGTCTATACAGGGTGGCAGGTTAAACAGTGGAAATATTTTAAGGGGTCGTTGTACTCATCATTATGAACAACTTTTACAATGGGGCCAATCCTGAAATCACGAAAAAAAAATCAGCTGTCCCATACATTTTGTTGAGTTATGTGAACATAAATGTATGGAACAGCATGAGCAACAGCAAGAGGGAACAGCAAGAGAAAAAAAATCAGCTGTCCCATACATTTTGTTGAGTTATGTGAACATAAATGTATGGAACAGCTGATATTTTTTCCGTGATTTCAGGGTTGGTCCCATAGTAAGTTGTTCATAATGATGAGTACAATGACCCCTTAAAATATTTCCACTGTTTAACCTGCCACCCTGTATACTATTATAAAATTGTAAAAAAAGCCGTGTCTGTACATTGAAGATATTCCAGAAAAAAATGTCGGGATAGGGTACTGGGACGTAACTGTGCCGACGTAAATATTTTTTTTGGACTTTTTGTCTGTTTGTCTGTTTGTGCGCGCATCACGCAAAAAGTACTGATCGGATTTTGATGCGGTTTTCACAGTTCGATAGCTTAGGGTCCAACTTAAAATCTAAGCTACGTTTCATCTAATTCCGGCGGGACAAACGAGAGATACAGCTTGACCTCTTGGTAGTACTAGCCAACCTACATTACGGAGGTCATTTAAACTGGTAATTTCGTTGTAGTCCACGCGGACGGATTCGCGGGCAAAAGTCTAGTAGGTTAGTATAATTGTAGGCACGCAGCGCTGTGCGAGCTGAATTGCACTTTATTACGTTGTTGCAAGAGTCGCTATTTATTTAACAAGTCTTAGCGAAGTGATCCTTCTGCGGTTTTCTGTAACTATGGCTAGCTTCATACAGACATGACCTTTTAAAACACAAACAAGAATGTTTTTGTTAAAAATCCTAGACAAAGTAATTTCCTCAGATCATAGAAACAAGCAGATATGCCATCATAGCAAATTAGTACGGGGAAAACGTTTAGAAGAGTTTGCGACACAATTACAAGTGCTCCTTGTGAATAAAAAGATCTCCCACACATAAAAAATTCCGCACACCCTCAATCTAACACTGTTAATCGTCACTCAACACTAGCACTAAACTAAAACACTATTTATATCATCGATCGTGTTCGGTTCGTCGCCAGCGTGTACGTTTTAATTACGGCCAATGTGACCATATTATTATCAAAGTGTCAAGCTCAATAGCGCCTTGGCACACTCCCTTGTTTCTATGATCTGAGGTAATTTCATATATCACCCTTGTTTCTATGATCTGAGGTAATTTCATATATCACCCTTGTTTCTATGATCTGAGGTAATTTCATATAACTCCCTTGTTTCTATGATCTGAGGTAATTTTCATCTATGATCTGAGGTAATTTCATCAATGATTTGAGGTAATTTCATATATCTCCCTTGTTTCTATGATCTGAGGTCATTTCATCTATGATCTGAGGTAATTTCAATTTCATATATCTCCCTATTTCTATGATCTGAGGTAATTTCATATATTTGTTTTAAAAACTAACTTTGTAAATATGTATCTGTTACCTTGTTAAAGGTTAGCTATTCTTAGTATTCTTCTATTAGGGATTGCGCCCCCGCGGCTAAGAATATGTACTTTGAGAAAAACAACAAAACACTTGTAATTTTAATATGAATGTATATTTTTGTGAATTCTAAACATGTCACAGCCATGATAAGCTTATCTTATAGATATTAAGTAAATATATAAGATTTTAACAAGTTTTATGTTGAAAAAAACCGGCCAAGTGCGAGTCGTACTCGCGCACCGAGGGTTCCGTATCATTTTTGGACATATAAAGTGAAAAAATCCGGACCGCATAACTAAGTTTGTTTGTGAAGGAATTTTGATGATTTTGAAAAAAACTGTACTAGTTAGAAACATCGTTTTATTTTTCGTGCCATATTTGGGTCAATTCCTATCAACTCTAATTATTTCAGATTTTTCGCCCCGCAAACTTCGGAGATAAGGGGTGGGGGGAATGGTATTTCTTTGGACAATTTTCATCATATGTCGAAAACTGTGAAACATAAAATAAAATAAAAATATATTTTGAAATGTGCAGATCAAGCCCTTTCATTATGATATGTCACTTGACCTAGTAACTCCACTTTAAAATTTCGGACCCCCACTCCGGCCCCTTTTTGAGTGAAAATAAAAATATTTTTGGACTTTTTTCATTTGCAATAAAGTTGAACAAGCATTATTTATATCTGTTCCAAATTTCAAGTCGATAGCATAAGTAGTTGCTGAAATAAGCAGGTGTGACAGACAGACAGACAGACAGACAAAGTCGCACCATAAGGGTTCCTTTTTTACCATTTTGGTACGGAACCCTAAAATGAGACACTGGACATCATATAGGTCTATAGTACTTGTCAAGACAAACGAGCCCAAACACAACGGAGTCATGTTATGTCTCATAAATCCTCATGAATCTGGCTATCATATACAAAAAGACTTTTCGAATCCGACTGGTAGTTCCAGAGATTAGCCTGTTTAAACGAACAAACTCTTCAGCTTTATTACTTATAGATCAGATAGTACAACTAATATAATTGTATTCAAATCGAAATACGGATTTATACCGAACTTCAGAGCAACGACTGCGTTTGACAGCTGTCATTGACATTAACATGACAAGCGGGGCAAGGTTATGCTGTTAGTGTATTATGTAATGGCTTAGGTTCGATTTACAGCGACCGGCGGAGCGTATTTTACAACGCGGTAAAGGAAAATGAAGTGAGGAGGGAGGGAGAAGGGGGGGAGGCGGTGATGGGGTGAAGGGGTGATTCGTTCTGTTAATTTTTAGATCATTTTGTTGTCCGTCTGTTGTGTTAAGCGCCATCTATGAGAATATAGCTTGCTACTGCTGGTTGATGCTGTTCAAGTTCAACTATATTCTCATAGATGGCGCTATTGTGCCATCATGGTTTATACGTCAGAAGAAGGTACGGAAGCCTCCAGTACGCGAGTCCGACTCGCACTTGGCCAGTTTTTTTATGTAACATGCGAAAAAAAGGGAAAAATAACACTATTTGTTTTTTTCGTGAAAAAAAACAATTCTTTTTTTTTTTGAATTTTCAACGTTACTATCGCGATGCAGCATCGCGATAGTAACTTTGCAAAATCGTGGTTAGACGGGAGTATGTAAAGTATATGGCATTAATGCCATCAGTTGGTGGCATTCATTGTAATTGTAATAACTTACTTCCTGTATTGTGCGGAAGTCATTAGTTTGGTCATGTTACAGATTAGGTACGTGAATTAGCGAATACGTACTTTAATAATGGCAATAGTACACTATACCTAGACAAATATGATTGTACTGTAGGTGTAGGTCATATTTGTCTAGTTATGGTACAAATACAGGTTGTAATTTTAGTCAATGGAAATACGGAAAGGGGTCATTGTACTCATCATTATGAACAACTTTTACTATGGGACCAACCCTGAGATCGCGAAAAAATATCAGCTGTTCCATACATTAATCTCAACAAAATGTATGGAGCAGCAGAATTTTTTTTTTTCGCGATTTTAGGGTTAGTCCCATACCTAGTAAAAGTTGTTCATAATGATAGGTGTAATGACCCCTTTTCGTATTACGACTGACTAACTTTACACCCTGTATAATTATAATAAATTAATTAGTCACATTTGATAGAGATAATACTGAAGAAAATAACATCAATCAATCATATAAATTGACATAAGACTTTTCAACGGATTCAATTGAATCATGAAGATTGGAGGTAAATCATGTTTAAGTCTCACAAAAAAAACTTTTTATAAAAAAAATCATTTTATGACAAAAAATGTCCACACACAATTTAAATTTAGCTAATTTATTCTAGCGGTACCAACACACACATATTAGCTTAAAAACTTACACAAATACAAATCGGGAATACTATGACTGGATACAGCATTTATAGGACTCTTAGACTACTCCCCCAAGCAAAAGGTCTTAAAATCGTTTTGAAATAACAAAAAATGCCCTACCACGTAAAAATCACAAAAATGCCCCAACTACAAAAAACGCCCATAGCACTAATACAAACACCTCACCATGCCTGACAATTTGCCCAGCGACATACACATTCTGTGATATGAACCTATCGTCGCGCCGCTCGGCGTTGCTTGCTTCGAAACTTGCCGAGGGTAGTTTGTCATAGTCTATCACTGAGTATTTTTCCGGAGTACTTATTAGTTGAGGGTAGAGAGATTTCCTATAAAAGCAGTTTTGTTAGATCAGTAAACAATGACCAGAAATGTCGCATTTTAAAATTATTATTAGTTAGTATGATTATAATTGCATATTATTTTTCTTTGGTTTAAGTATCAAATAGACGCCTCCTCGGTTCGTAAAAGCCTGATCAAGTCTCTGATCAGTTAATCTACTGTTAAATCAAATATTAGCCGTTGTAATTGGTTAAACGTAGTATAAACAACCAATCATTTATGTTAACGTGGGATTTGACAGTACGTTCCAAATACCCCAAGGTAAACTGACAAAAAATGCCTGAAACAAACTGAACTTGTGCATTATTTAATGCTTCATTAAATAAGATTTAAGCAACCTGGGTAAACGTTTTTGAGCTTTTAAACAGCTCTTTGTTTGTACCATAAAATACACGTCAAATTGAACGCAGAAATAGAAACACTAAACAAATATTTGGGAGTGTATCTGTTATTTCTGTATACTCAATTGGCATGTTTATTCCTTTCGACAGACGAGTAACGAACGTCTTCGAAGATAGCCGATTGCATTGCGTTTGGTGTAACATCACAGATTAATACAAGTTCTGTTCTGTTCATCGGACAAAATGTGTACTCCTCTGTAAGTCTCCTTATTAAAGATATACACCAACCTATATTCATCTCTAGCCTCGTCAGTGGATGACGATGTGTATTCCCGAACCCTCTCAACAGATGGCGCTGTTTTAATAATAATATTCTCAGGCGTATCGCAAATAACCTCAGAACCCTTGTACAATCTCTTAGCTTTCAAGAATACGTCATCATTTTCCGAATCTGTTTTGACACCAGACTCTCGTAACTCGCCGACTCTCTTCTGAGTAAAAGTTGAAGGGGTAGAACTCCTTCTTTTTGGGAATGTCGACATGAATTTCAGGAAATTCTCTTCGATTAACGCTGTTGGCGACATTTTTTCCTTCACTCTTTCTCCTAGAGGCATCTTCGGGAGTTCGAAGCATCTTAGAATAGGAGATTTCTTTATTTCAATCTTATAAGGACTCGAAGCAAGGCTCTTACTCATTTGTCTTTTAATTTTAGGCTCTTTGTCCATCCTCATTGAGGATGTGGACGCAGTATTGCGACCTAGACCCGTCTCTTTCTTTCTCAAAAAGTCGAGAAACCTGCTGTCTCTTTCTGGCGAAGGCGGATCACTAGAATCATGGTCTTTAGTCAGAATGTCTATAGATTCCATAAATTGCTCCCATTTTGTTTTACGCGTTTTTAGTTTATTTGGTACTTGGTATATCACATTTTTATCTATGTAACTCGGTCTTTTAGGGGAGTAATCCGAAATCGACATTATAGGTGAACTACAGGATGATAGCTCGGATACTTTTAGCACTATTTAGCGTAATTTAAGTGCAAAGGAGGGTAGTAGGAGAAAAATATTAAAAATGTTACCTTAATGTCGCTGATGTTTTGAAATTTCTAAATAAACGCTTTAAAAATAATTTTAAAACCAATATTAGAATTTAGAACACATTTTAAATGACAATTTTGATGCCAATTTATTTCAATCAGAACAATAAAAGTCAAAGAACCTATAAGTCTAAGAATGGAGTAGATACTAATGGATGCACATATTATGCAAACACAGAATTTTTAATACGTCAACGAAACGTCCTTTGCCAAAAATTGCTGTAATATCGCATTTTTGACAGTCAATATATAAAACATTGGGAACTTACACGTCCTCATTGGCGAATATCTGCAAATAATTTCCATTGACATTCCATTACTAGTCAACTCCGTGTACGCATTGAAGTTTGACAATAAATGCCCACAATGACAAAAATGCCCGGGGTATAAACCTAACACCTTTGGAAACACATTAAAAACTGATTTTTACAGAAACTGTCCGATTCATAACAAGAGAGCAACGTTTTGTATTATTTAAGTATATCAAAATTAATTTACGGCCATTTAACTGAAAATGTTAAATGATAAATGATAAATGATATTTATTTTGTAAATAGGTTAAAAATAACACTTTTACACGTCAAAACATTTTTTTTAAGCTAGATGAGTTCGGTGTTTCCTATATGACTACCTTTGAGAAGAAACACCGAAACAAACTCAAAGGTTGATGTCTCTTTTAAAGTCCAGACAATTAAGATAAATTGTGTAAGAACCATGCAGGTTAGTCTGAAATGGCCTTTAGAGGAAAGAGCCATACAGATTTGAGTGGACCTGAGCTGACTGTGCACGCATGTGCCGGGTATCGTGGTAGCTCAACCCAGACTTAGGGAGCTCAACGACCCGACGAACATTACCATCAGAGAGGACATTTGGGTAGGCCCCCTAAAGTACTCAAACTGTCAGACTGTTGAAAGTTTCTTTACAGAAATTGCAGTCGGGCGGGACCCACTCTTAAATTATTATATTTTATTTTACGCGGAAAGAGTGGGTCTCGACTGCAATGTCGTCTTGTTTTTTATTACTTTTAGTGATTTTAACAAGCCGCGGGGCAAACTGCAGTCGAGTTTTTAAAATGTTTAATTTAGTATTATTTTTTTTACTTTTTAATGTATAACATATTTACATAATATATGTTTTCGTAATCGTCGTTTTGAGCCCTTCATTTTGATACCCCTCTCGATAGGTTTTGAGGACAAAAACAATTTTTGAAGACGTAACATGACGCCTAAAATCGGCCATTTCTTTTTTTTTTTCAAACACCTGTCTAAGGACACTTCAGTTTTTAAGACAAATATAACGATACCTTAATTGTCGAAATCCATCCAGCCGTTTGGATAATACGAGGTAATAAAGAAACTTACAAACATACATATCATACAAAATAGGGGACGTCCATTATTTACGTGATGTTTTTTAGCAACTTTTTGAATTAATGTATTTTTAAAATCAACAAATTACCTATTTGTATACCAATTATATTGGTAGAACATAGAGATCACATTACATTATTATATATTCAAGACCATCATGTATACCTATGTTCACAAATAAAAATGATTGATTGATTGATTGATAGAACGTTGCTCTCTTGTAATTTTTCAGGGCATTTTCCAGTACATTGTATGGCTACGTCTACACTTACCGTGTTCGTTAAAATGCTTCTCGAGGTCCTCGTGCGACAGGTTCGTTTGAGTCGCCGGGGAGTCCGTCGCCACCGTCTGTTCCGGACGCGAGCGGGAACATCTGACATAACAGATAAATGTTATTAAACCAGGGACCGAAAAGGTCACCCGTATATGGGGTTAACCCGGGTATTTTTTTTTGCATTAGGTGAAAAACCTTGCATAAAGGCTAACCCGTATCCTGAGTTAATCAGCCGATTAATAACCGGGTTCACGCATAAAGTTCATTTTTGTTCCTTTTTTTTTCACTTTTGTTAATTTTTATTCCATTTCATTTAGGTTAATTAGCAATATTAACCGGTAACGCTAACCGTATTAAGGGTTAACCGGTTACCCTGCGTTAAGATTAACCAAACATATGGGTTAGAGATTTAACCGGTAACCTTTTAATCCGATTAATCGGTCCCTGTATTAAATATATGAGAGATTTTGAAGGCAGGGTTTGAACCCGCGACCTCTGCCTAAACCTACGCTCTAACCCACTGAGCTACAGTGTTATGTCCGTACCATTAGTGTCATCTCAATAACATTAAATTTTGTATCAATAATTATATTCTTTTAAACTCTGTAACTCAAATTAATTATGAATGTTGTGCATGCCTTTAAGTGATGTATTTACACTGTATTAAAAATTTGTAATTATTATTGCTGTCGAAAACTGTAAATATGTCGTTGGCATGCCTTAATAAAATAAATAAATAAATAAATTAAATAAGCATAACATGTGTTTACGCCCAACGATGACTCGGACCATGAAGGCGTAATACTCTACGTGAACCTTCGATAATTTTTATACTTTTTTTTTGGTGTTTTCACTGTTATCGCGTTTCAACTTGTTTTTCATGTCAATTCGATCAAATTCGTTAAATAGATTATTTCCATGATTTTTCTACGTTTTATTTAATATCTACAAACGATACAAGCCTAAGACCTTCACGAAAAGGAAGGCAATACGAAGAACTCGATTTAACAACATGTTTAAAATTGGCAAAAATATACACTATTGAATCTTTCCATCTATACTGATATTGCAAATCTGAAGAGTTTGTTTGAACGCGCTAATCTCTGGAACTACCAGTCGGATTCGAAAAATTCTCTTCGTCTACGATAGCCAGATTCATGAGGAATAGTATAGGTTATTTAACATCACGCTACGACCCTTAGGAGCCGAGCAACGGGGATGAAACCGCGGGGCACAGACAGACGGACAGCGGAGTAATAGGGTTGTTGCTGTAACTGAGCTACCGCGTCCCGCCTGGCTCTGCAGTCTCGACATAAGCGCCTAACATGCGCGCCGCGACAAAATTTGTCGACAAATTTTGTCGCGGCGCGCATGTTAGCCCGGATAGATAACGATCGCTTTACGACCGAAATCGGTCGCTATGTATGAAAAAACCGGACAAGTGCGAGTATGCCTCGCGCCCTAAGGGTTCCGAAATATGATCATAGATGGCGCTACTGCATACATTCAATTAGCGCCATCTATGAGCAGATGGCTCCACTTATGGTGCGGTGACTGACGGCGGACAACAAAGTGATCCTATAAGGTTTCCGTTTTTCCTTTTGAGGTACGGAACCCTAAAAATCGATGGAAAAATACCGATTTTGGTCGTAAAGCGATCGCTACCTATGTCGAGACTGTAGGCCTCCCATTTTGAAAAGGTACCTGAGCATAGCATTGCTGCATCTTAAGGCAAGTTCTAGGCCGTCGAGCCAGCAGTGACCGGCGGCCTGCGACGGAGCCCTAAATATGAGGTGCGCGGTCGGTAAGGGCTGCACTACCGCGCCTGAGGACAAACAATAAATATTACACTTAATATAGCGGGTATGTTTTTTTTCCAAAATCAATGGGTTCGATTCATGACTAGGAAAATCGATTTTTGTTTTCGACAAAAATCTAATGATGCAGTTTTAGTTTTTATCAAAATCGGCCCCGATACTCCTTTGAGTGTTTTCCGCTATTTCTTACAGTTTCGGATTTGGCCATGCACGCCCACTTGAAAAATTCACCCTGTATACCAATACCATTATATATAAAGTCAGCAGATTATACAAAATGTAGGGAATATCAGTTTTTTTTTTTTAGATTTCGGGTTTGGTTCCATTCCGTTGTAGAAATTGTTCATAATTATGAGTATAATGACCAGAGATTGGAATAGGTAGAGTATATTTACCTAAACTTGAAGGAAGTAAGTAACATAGAGTGGATAACACAAACATCATGATTATTATTCCGGGATTTTAGAGCTCCCTCTAAAATTCCGGAACATTAATAATGATGTTTTCATCCTCGGCATCTATCTTCCACTTGTTAGTGTTTTCGCAGGGAACACTTCGAAATAGCAAGGACGTTGACTATTGTGAATCTATTTTTTTATTGTTAATCTATAAACTATTAGAAAATTTACTAATGTTGCTGGCAATATTACCTGCCTTCTTACATTAAAGCACATGGCAATATCACCCGCCACATGGCAACACTCACCGATGGTCTCGTTGTGCGGCCCCCGGGGTGCCCAGATGCTCTGCTCCAGCGGGTAATACAACTTGAAGCAGAATCCGTCCTTCTTGCTCCGACACTCTATCATCTGACAGGATGTCAGTAGCACTGTGCCTACCTTTTTGGCAATATTGCCCACTTTTTGGCAACATTACCCAGTTTTTGGCCATATTGCCCATTTTTTAGCAATATTACCCAGTTTTTGGCAATATTGTCCACTTTTAGGCAATATTGCTCATTATGCCCACTTTTTGGGAATATTGCCCACTTTTTGTCAAAATTGCCATTTTTTTGGCAATATTGCCCACAATATGGCAATATTACCCGCCACATGGCAACACTCACCGATGGTTTCGTTGTGCGGCCCCCGGGGTGCCCAGATGCTCTGCTCCAGCGGGTGGTACAACTTGAAGCAGAAGCCGTCCTTCTTGCTCGGACGCTCTATCACCTGGCAGGATGTCAGCAGAACTGTGCCTACCCAGTGGCTGCTCTGTAAAAAAAAAAACAAAATTAGTTAAAACAACTTCCGATCCGCCTAGCCTACAGAAATCTAAAGAAATCCCAAAGAATTTACAATAGAGAAAAAGTGGAGGTGAGTGCGAGAGAAAGTGAGTGTGTGAGAGAGAGAGAAGTAAGAATAAGTGGAGATGAGTCATTGTCTAAGAGAGAAATAGAGTGAGTGAGAGGGTAAGTTAGTGAGTAAGAGAGAAATAGAGTGCGTGAGAGGGGTAAGTTAGTAAGTAAGAGAGGGTGAGTGAGTGAGAGAGAGAAAGATAAATACAGAAATAAAGAGACAGAGTACACAACAATGTCATGCTGACGATAAATATGAACTTACCTTCGCTTTAGGACTTTTATAGAGAAGCAAGAGGCCGGGCTTCAACACACACCATAGCTTTGTCCATGACTTGAGTGAGCCTCGAACCTGAAATTAAACAAAATTATATTTTAAAAACTAGCTGCTAGCAGACTTTACAAACATTTATATTTCTATCTTCTGAACCCAAGACATTGAAAGGGAACATAAACAATTTAATTTAAAATTCTGATTTTAATCCCAAATTGAAATCCGTTGAGCCGTTTCAGAGCCTATTCGAGACAAAATTCTAAAAACAGTCATTTTTAGGAAATGCCTAAAGAACAATGCCGGGGGTCATACCAATTTGTGCCGCGGTGTGTCACAACCAAATTTAGTTCATAAAATTACTCGATTTTGTACTTTAATCCGTTTTATTTAAGTTGTAATGACAAAGAGTCGGGGTTTCTGACATAAATACTAGCGATGGACTTCGAATCAATTATTTTCTCGAACTTAACCTCAAAATATTAAGTAGGTAAATTACAAATAAATAGAAATTGCGGAAATCCATCTAAAATAAAGTTAGCAACAAAGAAAGAGCATTTAATTCTCCTTCAAATACAGTAGGTTTGGTCGTGACACAAAGACTTTTGAGTTTGGTACGGGGCGCCATACATTGGCTGGCATTGTCCTTTAAGCGTTCATTTTGAAATCACAGACAGACACTTCAATTTTATTTATAGCTATAGATATAGTGTTCACGCGCCTACTGCTACGTGCATAGCAACAAGTATCGTATAATCGTGCGCCGAGTTAAATATCCAGGAGTTTTACTTTTTGTTCGGCTTCTAAAAGTACCCCACATAATTACTTTTTTTCTTCTCATTTTTTCCTTTGTACAACGATTGATCGCTCCGTGAAAATTATTGTCAAAACCTTATTTTCATATCATTCATGGTATATATTTAATAACAGTACATCACGAACTACCCCCATATTTTATTTAAGTTCTTTCAGTCCATCCAAAGGTTGTCTGGAAGATATCGCTATCAGCGATAAGACCGCCATTGTACCTACCCTAAATTTACGATACCTTGCTATGTTACAATAATTATGGTGTACAATAAAGTATATTCTATTCTATTCTTATTTTATATCAAAATACAAGCATTATAAGTACATCGAGGATTTCATTTATGTCCAATACGAGACATATAGGACCAAAAGCAACTCTTACCTTAAGCCAATCAGCGAGCACGACAACAGAAGGATCTTCAATGGAGTGTAACAGAGCGGACGCGGCTCTTTTCTTCTCTCTTCTGTAGTGTTGTCTCTGGGCTTTGTAACTCTCTTTGCGAGAGAGAGCCGTGCTGGCCGTCCGGGATATACCGCCCACCGCTGTCTCTGATGACTGCGAGAGAAAGAGAGAGAGTTGGAGTTCGTAATAAGGTCCACTACTGCTTAAACTGGTTTGTTCATATCCGGCTCGAAGGACCAATTATTTCGTTAAAATACGCATAATAATTTTATGATTTTACTAGCTTCCACCCGCGGCTTCTGCCCGCGGTTTTCGGGATAAAATGTAGCCTATGTGCTATTCCAGACTATAGTCTATCTGTGTGCCAAATTTCATCTAAATCCGTTCAGCCGTTTCAGCGTGAAGAAGTAACAAACATACACACACACGCAGAAACTTTCAGATTTATAATATTAGTGTGATTAGTAGGATAATATTGATTACCACAGAACATTTCAGACTTACCAGTAATTCTTGGTAAATCTTAGGTTTTACTGAAAATCTTACGATTTACCGAAGTTCGAGATTTACATGTACTACTCTGCCTACCCCTTTCAGAGTTACAAGTCTGATGTTTGTTGTGTTTATTTTCTCTTAGACTTGGAAGCATCTATTCAGCTTATTAATTTATCTCCACAATAACAGATGGCCTTTCACCCAGCCCTTATCATGGCGCTATCGGTTCCGGACGAGCCCTTCCGTTTTGAACGCCATCGGGACCCAGAAACGGAATATTACTGAGAGAGTCTTGAAGTATTTTTTTAATAAAGCTTGATTTAATAAAGTTTACCCGTAGATCGTAGTTACATGGCTCATTAAATCTCTGATTAGTAGATTCCAGACTCCAAAGTGCGGTAGAATAAAATTTTGCCAAGTATAAAATGTTTATTGTGATTGTGACAGATTTGAACAGAGGTCAGGCATTGAGTCTGTGATAAAGTCTCTGATAAAGTCTGTGTTCAAATCTGTGATAAAGTCTCTCGTCAAGTCTCTGAGACTTGATTAGACTTGATCAGATACTTGATAACAAACTTGATTACAGACTTAATCAGAGACTTGACCAGAGAGACTCGATCACAGACTTGATCAGAGACTTGATCAGACTTGATGAGAGACTTACTCAGAGACTTACCTAGTCGTTTTTGAAAACTTGATCAAGCCTATGATTTGTAAATAAGTTGTCAAATCACACATGAGATGAAATTGATCAGGCTTTCAGAAACTAGCGGAAAATGAGATTCTTGATCACAGACTTAATCAGACTTGATTACAGTCTGATCAGGGACTTGCACAGATTTTCAGAAGTTGCGAAATGCTTACCTTATCTGAGGATGTACCGTCCGGGGGATGTGATCTCCCGTCACCGGATGCAGAAGCCGGGCTTGCAACGGTAGGCACACCAGGGGAACGCGGCGGAGGGGTAAGAGTGGCCTCACCTGAAATTGTAGGAAAGAAAGGTTATAGAGGTCATCACCTCAGTTCATAAAATTTGCGATTTTAGAACAATTTGCGATACAATTACAAAGCACAAATCGACACCTGCAATTTAAAACATCGTAACTCATTTTTCCCTACTTTTCAGTAGAGCGAATCAAAGATTTAAAAAATTCTTACTCTGTTCCTATAAGTCCTAGGGACCTCCAACTTTGTAAATACAAGTAAAAAGGTATAATCTACATTTCAGTATGACTAATACGTTGTTTACTTATGTATTTCATATATTTTTGTGACTTACAATGATATTTCACGAAAAACGGTTTTCCAAATTACAATTGTAACTCAGACATACAATGCAATTTAGTATGATTATAACTATATTCACCGAAAAAATAAATAAAAAAATAAAAAAAATTGCATATTAAGTTACAATTATTGTTTTGTAAAATTATTAAAACTTACCACGGGTAAGTGTATCTAACTAAAGATACCTTTTTATCACTGTCAGTGGATGACTAGTTACAATTTTTTTACGCTGGCTAAAATCATAACGGGAGTGAATTGGGCTACGAGGGTGAGCGCAAACGATAGAGCATTTTTTTATTAGTTAGGCTGTGTATAGAACTCAATTTCGCTAAAAAGTGAGTTACGATGTTTTAAATTGCAGGTGTCGAAATCTACTTTGAAATCTATCCTGACTTAATATTTGGGGGGACCTTCATTCCCCTAGTCATCCCCTGGATCAGCTACTGCTGCACAAGAGACATACACTTGTATTATGATAAATTTGGCGGCACATTTGAAACGCGACACATTTAATGTCCCCATATAGTATCTGCGCGCAAGCACGCTCACCAAGGACACATTTGTGTCCAAAATGCCTAAATTATTGTAATACAAGTGTATGTCTGGTGTGCGGCCTGGCTTAGTTTAACTAGGCATTTGAATTGTAGTTCAAGGCCGGTTAATACTAAACCTCAGATCATAGAAACAAGGAGATATGCCATCGTAGCAAATTAGTACGGGAACAACTGATGCCACTTTTAGTACATTTTTCAACACAATTACGTGCATAATTAAGCGCTCCTTGTGAATAAAAAGATCTCCCACGCATTGAACATTCCGCACACCCTCAATCAAACACTGTTAATCGTCACTCAACACTAGCACTAAACTAAAACACTGTATTTATACCATCGATCGTGTTCGGTTCGTCGCCAGCGCGTACGTTTTTAATATGAGCAATTTGCTCAAGATCAGGCATCAAGCTCGATAGCGCCTTGGCACATCTCCCTTGTTTCTATGATCTGAGTACTAAACCTAATAGGTGTAAGTACTTACCGTAAGTAGGGGGTGTGGCGGGCGCAGTGACTGGTAGTACGACGTTCAGGGGCGGCTGTGGCTGCTTCTGAAAGAAAGAAGACCTGAAGTTTTGGCTGGCGATTACCTTAACTATTACCAAGTGTGGGCTTTCAATATAATTTAATTGGGATCCGTCAAGGTTGCGCGCGAAATTCAAAATATCTTGGGTTAATTGCAAACTAATTCTTTTGACAGCCGGCCTAGCATGACCACGATAGAAAAGGGTTTTGTCTACATAGAAATAGACAAAGTGACAGATTGTAGAAACATTTCTACCGTTTCATTCATAAAACGTAGAAATGTTTCTACAATCTGTCACTTTGTCTATTTCTATATAGACATAATCCGTTTCTATCGTGGTCATGCTAGGCCGGCAGGACATATAAGTGATAAAATAAAAAAAAACCTATTAGATTCTTTTTTAAACCACGTTTTTAAGACGGACTAAGAATTATAAATTAATTTCTAATGAAATGGTAAACGTGGGGTGCATCTTACTATTACCTCTTGCTTGTCTTTTATTTAATTGGAGATTATTTTATATTTTTAGACGCATGTGTTCATAAAAGATGTATTGAGAAAAAATTACTTACCCTGCCAATGTAGTACGGGGTTGAAGTTTGGAACTGCGTGCAGTCAGCTCGAAGGGCAGGGGACGAGGGGGTGGTGGAAGGAGATGACGGCTCGACAGCTGGGGATGACGACATCGTGGGAAGGGGTCAGAACATGGTGGCCAAGGAATAGGGGTACACGACGCTAAAGGTAAGACATTTGCGGGGTTAAAATGATTTCCAGGGGAATTCCAGGGGAAAAATGATCCGAGCCAGGGGAAATGATCCCGATTTATTTTCGATTGTTTTGTTGAAAATCGATGTTATTTAATTGATTCCGAAATGTAATTTTTCGTTGTTACTAAATGATTGTTGATAAGGCGATGTGTGTGTAATTTGAAATATCTATATTACTAACTAGTCAAATATGATTATACTATTCATTCGTTTATTTAATAATTTTTAATTAAAACTGGATTGAATAAAATAATAAGATAAATATTTAAGTATAAGTATTCACTATTATTATAATTACAATTTTGGAAGTATTTATTTTATTACAATTAATATTTGGAATGACTAAGGAAGAACAGTTTAGGAAATGGATATTTGTTAGGAATTTCCTGTAACAAAAATAGTTTAATTAGTAATCATTACAAATTAAAATCCAAAAAAGGAGTCAAGGAAAATTAAAAATAAATATAATTTTCGACACAATTACGCGCATAATTAAACGCTCTTTGTGAATAATAAAAAGATCTCCCACGCATTAAACATTCCGCACACCCTCAATCTAACACTGTTAATCGTCACTCAACACTAGCACTAAACTAAAACACTGTATTTATACCATCGATCGTGTTCGGTTCGTCGCCAGCGCGTACGTTTTTAATATGAGCAATTTGCAAGTCAGGCATCAAGCTCGATAGCGCCTTGGCACATCTCCCTTGTTTCTATGATCTGAGGGTATTACATATAGTGCTAACACGAAACAAGGAAATAGGTAATACTCATCCGGTTAGCCTTTACCTAACTCGGTTGGGACGGCTACGGCTTCCAGTCTAACCAGTAGCGGCTAAATCCTAACTAATATCATAAATGCGACAACGTTTGTTTGTTTTTTACCTTGTCAGCGATACAGAAAAGAACATAGGGTACCTTTAGTAAGAGCGTGGCCGATCAAAGAGGGAAACTACTGGACAACCCTGACACCATACGAGACGCGCTCGTAAACCTACGGGACCTCCTGGACTTCTGGCAGGAGCTGAGCTGGTACGCGTGACCACGACCTCGTTCCTGCGGTCACACACGCACAATGGCCCAATCAAGAGGCTAAGTGCGGAAAACAGGTGGTATAACTAACTAACTAACTATAGGGTACCTTTCATCCAGAAAAAAGTACTGTTCCCGCGGGAAAGAACAATAACTTTTGACGGTCACAATTGCTTTATGACGCAATCGCGGGCTAAGTGCTAGTATCTAATAATTTACACTACCTTTTGGCCGTGACTTCATCCACTTAATCCACAGGAAATTATATTAAAAAGTTAGTCTATAGCTCTCAGGGATAATGTAGCTTGCTATTAATGAAAGAATTTTCAGATACGGATCAGTAGTTCCGGAGATTATCTAGTGCTACAAACTTACAAACTCTACCTTTTTAGGGTTCCGTACCAAAATGGTAAAAAAGGAACCCTTATGGTGCGACTTCGTCTGTCTGTCTGTATGTCTGTCTGTCACACCTGCTTATTTCAGCAACTACTTATGCTATCGACTTGAAATTTAGAACAGTTATAAAGAATGCTTGTTCAACTTTATTGCAAATGAAAAAAGTCCAAAAATATTTTTATTTTCATTGCAAAAGGGGCCGGAGTGGGGTTCCGAAATTTCAAAGTGGGGTTACTAGGTCAAGTGACATATCATATGAAAGGGCTTGATCTGCACATTTCAAAATATATTTATATTTTATTTTATGTCTCACAGTTTTCGACATATGATGAAAAATTTCCAAAAAAATACCATTCCCCCCCCCCCCCTTATCTCCGAAGTTTGCGGGGCGAAAAATCTGAAATAATTAGAGTTGATAGGAAGTGACACAAATATGGCACCAAAAATAAAACGATGTTCCTAACTAGTACAGTTTTTTTCAAAATCATCAAAATTCCTTCACAAACAAACTTAGTTATGCGGTCCGAATTTTTTCACTTTATACATCCAAAAATGGTACGGAACCCTCGGTGCGCGAGTACGACTCGCACTTGGCCGGTTTTTTTATAATATAGGTCTTAGTATAGAATTAAATGGTGCGACTACCATCTGACCTCCCGAATCCAAATAGGTATATAGGAGGAATACCAAGGAGGATACTTACCGGTTAGTATAGAATAGAATACAGGTTAGTTTAGAAGATAGACAAGTTTTTCAGATCGGGTTTCTGTCTTTCTGACTACCCGTAACGGCCGTAACAAGAGGCATAAATAATCGTATGTATGACAATCGGGACCGACTGTTAAACGTGCTCTCCAGAGTACACAAAACAACAGGAAATTAGAAAAAAGTATTACTGAAACCCAATTTTAACTGATAAGGTATATATTTGTCAATATCTAATCAATACATTACATTTAATGACATTGTGTTATCATTTTATTAATTATCAACATATCAAGAGATATGATTAAATCTGTGTTACAGTCAAAATTCGTAACTGTTAAAATACTTTTGTCTGTAAACAAAGTTTGGGGACCTCTGGCCTAACCCTTCGCGAAACACAATCAATATAATAACCAATCACCTTTTCTAGTTCTTAACATTAACCAATCCTTCATTAGGGAGGTAGGTCACATTCTTAGACTTTGCGAGCTGGTACGCAATATCCTCGGCAGCCTCGATACGCCTCAATTCCACCAATCCTTCCCCAGCATTCCCGAAAGCCTTAGCCAATAGAATTGCTTGTTGCGTATCTCCTTCTGCCGAAATCACTGCCGCTTTCTTCTTATGCTCTGCCTTTTCAACCGTAAACCTCGCCTTTTCTGCTTCTAACTGAGCTATCTGTTTCAATTCTACCGCTTTGAGGAACTCTCTACCAAATGTCACGTGAACTATTGCTATGTCATCAAGAATTAATCCGAATTGTCGAGCTCTGTCTGTGAGCTCCTCATTGACTTTAAAAGATACCATTTCTCTCTGTGTTATCAATTCGCTAGCATCAAATTGTGCTACGACAGCTTTTAAAACTTCACCTGTAATAGAAGGCAGAACTCTCTGTACGTAATCTTCTCCTAAAGTGGTGTAAATCTTGGGTAATTCTTCTGCTATAGGTCTGAATAAGATTCGGAGGGTAACCTCTACTCTTTGAAGGTCCCTACTGCCTGTTACAGTGGACACATTTCGAGGGTTCGACTTTATATCAAAGATGATCGGTTTTTGTACCCAAGGAATTATGAAGTGAGTGCCTTCGCCGATGACTTGTCTCTTAATGCCAGTGAATCTGTCAAATATGACAGCTCTTTCACCTCCGTCTACGTTGTATAGAGAGGTATTAGCTACTCCGCCAATTAGAGCAATTCCGGCGCCCATTTGGGCTAGTCTGTTGAAGATTTTGGTTGACATCTCTTGGTTATGTAACCTCCTTTCGTGTAGGCAGTAAAATAGTCTCTGATGGCCGAAAGATGGACCGAGGACCCCAAAAAGGCAGAAAACCAGAAGGACGTGTGGCGGAACTTGGAAGACGCTTATGTCCTGAAGACTGATAGGTTGTTTGTTTGTAGATTTCAAGGTTATACTGTCCCTAATTAATCACGATAAGGCACTTTTATAATCACTGCAGAAAATATTCCAGAACACTTGGTTCACATAATCCCACTTTCACACAGTCTAGAAAACATCCTATTCCAATTATTACTACACTATCATTTTTAGCACTTTGTAACTATAGTTTTTAATAGACTGTCTTAGGAAAATCTTCCATGCCTGTGGTAAGGCAGTTACTAAGTATAACTGAAGGCTGTCAAGGAAGCTAAATTAACGGGTAATTTATCACCTGCCATTTATGACGTGTCTGTTACCGAACTATGAATAATGTAGGCTAAGAGACAGAGACGTTAAAAATAACATCTTCTTGAGAAGTTAATGGTGTTGCTAAAAATTGCTTGGTGATTTAATTATAATTATCATTTTATACAGGGTGGCAGGTTAAACAGTAGAAATATTTTAAGGGGTCATTGTACTCATCACTATGAACAACTTTTACTATGGGACCAACCGTGAAATCGCGAAAAAATATCAGCTGTTCCATACATTTTGTTTTGTGAACATAAATGTTCGGCCTATAGTATTGTCGCATCGGCCATCAGCCGCCAGCCGCGCGCGTCAGACGCGTCGGCTGCTAGCCTCGGAAGTTCACCTATATAGAGCGCCATCTCTGTCGCACGAAGCACTAACAGTGCGGTATCTAATAAACAAGTCAGCGACAAAACGTCACACAGGTATAAGTAACAGACGACGCTCTACAAAGCCGAAACTAGTCGATTTTCTCTGTGTCAAACTCGATGTGTAATATTTACTGCCGGGTATTGTATTATAGTGCGAGGCTTACCCCCATCTTCTTAGTTGTTTATTTAAATCGTCCTTAAGGATGATCCGTTAAGGAAGCGCGCGAAATTCAAAATTTCTTAGGTTTTTTGCAAATCACAGCGCTGTTTTACGTTGTATGTTCATCAAAATTCAATAAGCGACATTATTCTGTGTACCTATATCATAAATATCAGTTATTTATTGTGGTCCACGCAGACGGATTCACGGGCAAAAGTCTAGTCTATACTAATATTATACAGAGGTAAAATTTGTAAGTAATGATCCGATGTTGAAAATTCTTCGAATTCACTAATAGAAAGCTACATTATCCCTGAGTGCTATAGGCTACTTTTTATCTCGAACAAAATTCACGGTTCCTGTGGGTCACACGGACGAAATAACGGTCAAAGTGCTAGTTGATAATATAGCTATTAAAATCATCAATATAGCTTTCGAAATTATATTTGAGGAAAATACGAAAACTATTAGTGTATTACACGGAAAAAAATATATTATACCTATACTATGTATAGAAAAATGATTCATTTCAATTTACCTATACATATGATTAGATTAGTGTCACATATCGGTAACTTGTAAAGGCAAGAGTCACGTCCGCATCTCACCATATCAGATTACAATTCAATTGGTCATACTAAAAATAATCTATACTTTTAAACTAATCATATAAAAAGGTAAAGTTTGTAAGTTTCTTTGTATGAGGTAATCACCGATTCGTAAAATTATTTCACTAATAAGAAGCTATATTATCCCTGAGTGTTACAGGCTACTTTTTATGCCAAAAAAAATGCAGTTTCTGCTAGTAAAATAAAAATATAAAATTGTCACTATCTCCTAGACTACAGCAAAAATTTACGACAACATGCTGTGCGTGACATTTATTCTCAAGCAGTTTGATATTTCCATAGCCTATAAAAATAGATCGCCTCAGTTAAATACAATTATATTATAGGAAGTAATAAGTTAACAGTTTATATTCCTTGAGGGGCTCGTGGCTAAACGACAGCCGCGCTGATCGATCGATCTGCGAGGTTAAGCTGCGCTTGCCGCGGTCAGTCCTTAGATGGGTGACCGTTATTTACACATCGAAACCCCTCCGTGCCTCGGAGAGCACGTTAAGCAGTCGGTCCCGGTTGTCATAGGAATATCTTTGACAGTCGTTACGGGTAGTCAGCAGGAGCCCAAAAGTCTGACAACTGGTCTAACATTCGAATACCAGTATTTCCCAATAATTGGGTTGTGGAGGTCAGATGGCAGTCGCTCCATGTAAAATATTGATATTCAGCCGCAACCAGTTAGACTGGAAGCCGACCCCAATCATGTTTGGGAAAAAGCTAGGCGGATGATTCCTTGAAGTGGTAAGCAGAGGTTAATTTTTACCCGACTGCACTAGAAGGAGAGTAATGGTTTCGAGAGTATGCATGTATGTCTATTCCTTTAGTCTGTTAAAATATTTACATGGGTAAGTTACAAGTTAATTGAAAGTAATTGAAAGTTTGTTGTTATTAATAGTAATATTCCATTTATTCATTTTTTTAAACATATATTTTACATTTTTAAATATTTCTCTAATTAAAAATAAAAATAATAATTAAAAAACATTTAGTAATATTATTATTGTAAACACAAAACCAGATAAATGTTTAGGAAAACCGTGTTTTCCCTGCATTCAATATGAACCGATAATAATTTTCCACAATAGATTTTAGGCAATTAATAAATATATTTTTCCTGTTTCCTCATAATATTTAAAATTAATTCCACCCAAAATCGAATAGGTATATGGCACGAAAAATGAGTTAGGTACCAATTTTTTATTATTATTAGCGGATCGAACCTTCGAGTCAGGGGGGATCACCATGTGTATTTTACTAAAAACATTTTTTTTTTTAGATTAGACACATAATCAGTCATCGACCTAGGCCCAGCCCAGCACGCTTAGCATGACAATTCTATCTCTATTCTACTAAAGAATAGACAAAGATCTTTCTATCCAAATAATTATCTCTTCTGCCCAAGCACGCGGCGGCCCATACCTAAAAAAAAAAGTAGAAATCTTTCTACAATCTGTCACTTTGTTTATTATTTTATAGACGAAACCCGTTTCTATCGTAGTCATGCTAGGTCGGCAGGGGAGGGTCCATTATTCTTTGTCCCCTGCCCCCCTTGATCAAAATCCTGGTTCCCTTGCAAAGAACTCTAAAATTAAATTTTATAACTAGACGCATCATTTCAAAGTGGGTTAGAGTTAGATAAAGAAATCAGATAAGAGTGGGTAGATAACACACGTCTGCCGAGAAATGATTGATCGTTCACGATTCTTTGAAATTCACGTAGAGATGTGCCGTCTAAATGTTTCAGTAAGGCTAAACGCAGACGGCCGTTAATAGTGGGCGATTTTGGCTGTGTCCCCAATAGGCAAACTGTGAGCAGCCGACTGAGATTGCGGCGTATCGGTTTAGTACGCCCTTCCATAGGTATACTTATTTGAAATGGTGTGTCCACAGTTTGCTAGTTTGCGCTAATAGCTTACTACTGCAAACTGTTAGCGCAAACTCAATCGGCCGCTCACAGTTTGCCTATTGGGGACACAGCCTTTATCGGAGAAATCGGTCGCCAACCAAAATCAGATGAGGCCCCATTCGTGCGTTCCTCATTTTAAAGGGTTAGCAACGCGAATGACCTCCCCCGCTGTCAGTACAGCGCTTGTTCCCTAAGCTGTCGGCACGAGTCCTCATTTTTAAAGGACTAGCAACGCGAATGACCTCCCCCGCTGTCAATACAGCGCTTGTTCCCTAAGCTGTCGACACGAGTCCTCATTTTAAAGGGCTAGCCGCGCGAATGACCTCCCCGGCTGTCAGTACAACGCTTGTTCCCTAAGCTGTCGACACGAGTCCTCATTTTAAAGGGCTAGCCGCGCGAATGACCTCCCCGGCTGTCAGTACAACGCTTGTTCCCTAAGCTGTCGACACGAGTCCTCATTTTAAAGGGCTAGCCGCGCGAATGACCTCCCCGGCTGTCAGTACAACGCTTGTTCCCTAAGCTGTCGACACGAGTCCTCATTTTAAAGGGCCAGCAACGCGAATGACCTCCCCCGCTATCAATACAGCGCTTGTTCCCTAAGCTGTCGGCACGAGTCCTCATTATAAAGGGCTAGCAACGCGAATGACCTCCCCCGCTGTCAGTACAGCGCTTGTTCCCTAAGCTGTCGGCACGAGTCCTCATTTTAAAGGGTCTACTCGGTATTACAAGTGTTATGGGGCATTTTTTCGTTTAAATATTTAACAACATCATGTAGATGCGTAGCATTCTGTAAGTATAAGTAACCCTTAAAAAGGCTATAAGTTTCAAGGTCATAATTAATTCCTAAAAACCGGCCAAATGCGAGTCGGACTCGCGCACGAAGGGTTCCGTACCATTATGTATAAAAACGGCAAAAAAATCATGTCTGTTGTATGGGAGCCCCCCTTAAATATTTGTTTTATTTTAATTTAATTGTTTATTTTTAAAGTGAATATATAATTAAATATTCTGTGAATATTTCAAGCGTCTACCTGTTGCCGTTATCAATATCGAGCAAAAACGAGCAAAAACATCACGTTTGTTGTATGGGAGCCCCCCTTAAATATTTATTTTATTCTGTTTTTAGTATTTGTTGTTATAGGGTTCCGATTTTACCCTTTGGGTACGAAACCCTAAAAAAGGGCTAACGGCGAGGCTAGCGTGTGTAAGGGCTATGCAATCAGTCTAGCTCGCTGTGACCTAGGTCTATGTCACATGACCTTGAATTAAAGCGATATTTGTTAAGCTGTTTCAATTATTTGTTCACAAATACTGGTGTTTTTTACTTCGATAGAATCGAAACGTATTATTTTTTATTATAGCCTTTGCCCTGCAGTGGGATATTGATAACGGCTGAAAATGAAAGAAAAAAGTAGGCTTGCGTTTGACCGCCACCTCGCCTGATGCGTTCTACGATGAAGCAGGCTCCCTTAGAAGAAACCGATTCACTCACGACTTGAAGACAGATTGTAACTATCGGGGAACATTCACTCATAACTTAACATCACTTTAATTTATATTGCATTGGATGCTTTGACATTGACTGCGAACCGGAGCCACGCGTCTGGCAGTAAAGTGTAGTAGATAACATTTTCATATTAGATTTCTGTGGTTACCACAGACATGCCTATTTCCCATGGTCTACGGTCCAAGTTCGTGTATGCTAATCTATCTATACCATTTGTAAAAAAGCGGTGTCTGTACATTGAAGATATTCCAGAAAAAGCAATTGGGATAGGGTACTGGGACGTAACCATAACCAAAAAGTTTGTGCGCGCATCACGCAAAAAGTACTGAACGGATTTTGATGAGGTTTTCACAGTTCGATAGCTTGGGGTCCAACTTAAAATCTAAGCTACGTTTCATCTAATTCCGGTGGGATAAACCAGAGATACAGCTTGACCTCTTGGTAGTACTAGCCACCCTACACTACGGAGGTCATTTAAACTGGTCATTTCACTGTAGTCCACGCGGACGGAGTTGCAGGCAAAAATCTAGTCTGTAATATCACTGGCCGTTGGAAGCTACTATTATACAGGGTGGCAGGTTAAACAGTGGCAATATTTTAAGGGGTCATTGTACTCATCATTATGAATAACTTTTACTATGGGACCAACCCTGAAATCGCGAAAAAAAAACAGCTGTTCCATACATTTTGTTGAGTTTTGTGAACATAAATGTATGGAACATCTGATTTTTTTTTCGCGATCACGTTTGGTCCCATAGTAAAAGTTGTTCATAATGGTGAGTACAATGACCCGTTAAAATATTTCCACTGTCTAACCTGCCACCCTGTATACTTAAACTACCAATTTTTCCCCATTTATAAGAAAATCATAAAACATAATCTTTCTGTTATTACTCTCTATGCCGTTATATAGTGTATTTTTATGATAGTCATAAAAATCGATAAAGATCGAACTAAGTAACAAACGAAGCAGAAGGCCCATTTTTACCGACTTAAAAAAAAGATAGTTAAAAACTAAAACCCGACTAGGAAAAAAATCGAACTGAAGAGCATGAAACAAGAAAACATTCCTGTCTGACAGCCTGAATTCTTCCCTTATAGGTACTTAAGGAATTCAGTGTAGTGAAAAACTTAATAAATCAACGTTTTATAACCAGGGTATAACCGGGGTCGCATGCCCTGTTGGAGTCAGTCATACGGTGGCATGCTTGCGGTCAGGGACAGAAAACCGCTATAAATTACGGTACCGGTATCGAACAATTCGGTTACCTTTAAGGCCCCGGTATACGCCAACGGCCTTGAGTGATTTGGGCGGTATAGCTTGAGTGTTCTGCGCTGAGCTCAAGCAACGCGACATACATCCACCGAGCAATACGACTCGCCTATCAAGGAGCGCGCTGTGCAGAATTAGACGTATTATTACTTTTTAGTATCTAAAATATAAAATAAAAAAAAAAGTAACAGGCAATATTATAGGTAGTAACATAGTCTTTTCACACAAAACAAATCATGAAAATATCTTAAGCGGTTTGAAAGTAATACGGTATTTGCCTCATTTTGGGAAATGGTTTATATTAATCTTCATTATATTATAAGCACACTACATTGATATTTCAGGGAGATCTACTGTATTTATCAATAAAAATCAGTGATAAAGTATAAATTGCCAAAACCGCTCCAAAAACGCTGTTTCTGACGGAAGTGACGTAACACGCTAGTAATAGTAAACGAGCTTTGTCTAGGGATGCAGGAAGTGCCAAAAAGTATCGATATATATCGTATCGATATTTTAAAAAAATATCAATATCGGTTTCGATATATCGAAAAAAAAATATCAAGTATCGAAAACGTATCAAAAACGATATATTTTCAGTAGCAAGACCATAGTCACCATTGATTAAAATGTCACAGTTTTTAGATTTAAGTGATAAAGTAATGTCAGGGACACTAATGCGCCTGCCACACACTCGACGAATGGCATGGGAAGTAGCGAGGAAAGGAGGCAGAGACATAGTGTGGCAACATTACTCGTCATGCCACACGTCATGCTCCTCGTCCTCTCTCTCTCTCTCTCGTCTCGTCCGGCAGAGAGGGCAACATCGCGGCAAAGCACGGCAGCGCGAGGAGCATAGCGATGAGCAGCGCAAGGAGCATAGTCTGGCAGGCGCATAAAAGTTGAGAATGAAAATAGGTGCTGAAAGAACACTGTCTTCTAACATCGTTAAAAATTCAGATCATAGAAACAAGGAGATATGGCATCATAGCAAATTAGTACGGGAACAACTGTCGCCACTTTTAGTACATTTTTCAACACAATTACAAGCGCTAATTGTTAATAAAAAGATCTCCCACACATTAAAAATTCCGCACACCCTCAATCTAACACTGTTAATCGTCACTCAACACTAGCACTAAAGACTAAACTAAAACACTGTATTTATATCATTGATCGTGTTCGGTTCGTCGCCAGCGTGTAATTTTGTACTACGCTTAAAATGACCAAACATAAGTAAGTACCTACCTATCAAACTCAATAGCGCCTTGGCACATCTCCCTTGTTTCTATGTTGTTTCTATGATCTACGGTTAGAAACGTTGCAACTTAATGAAATTCAGCGCCGAAAGGAATACTTAGTGAAACGCACACTATATACTTTTATGAATAGTAATAATACTGACAGATTTATTGAAATAAACTTGTAAAAGCAAACACAATAGAATTTCGTAAAGTACTAATATTTTTTGAAAATTTCACCGATATATCGATATATCGATATTTTTTTTTCGATAAATCGAAACCGATATTGATATTTTTTTTTATCGATACGATATATATCGATACATTTTGGCACTTCTTGCATCCCTAGCTTATGCTTACTCCAGTGTTGCCAAGCTAGATTTTCATTTTACCCCAATGCCTGATTAATTTTACTCTAAAATCATAACTATTTATACAAAAATACCTGGCTAAAGTTTGGGTTTTAGATATACAATAAAACAAGTTCTTTCTTAATCAATGGTCATGTTTCACAATAAAAATATGCTGAATTTGTTTAACTCAAATTCAATTCAAATACTTAGGTACCTACATGTATTGCTTACCAAAAAGCTCATAAACTTTAGTAATCATAACAAGAATACGAAATCTAACCTTAAAATTTTGGAAGTGACTCCGCGACCGCCGCCGTGTCCTGAATTTTCAGCCGGCACCGGTTGCTAAATTGGCAGCGGGCGCTGACTTTGGAAAAAAAAGCGGGAAAAAGAGTTGGCAATTTGGCATAATTAAAGAAACATTTCATGTTTCATTTGAGTAACATACCTAATTAGGGTCCAAGAGCGAGCGAAGCGAGCTCGGGAACTTGGACACCCCGACACGGACAGGTTAGGTTCGAAGGGGTTAACGGGGGCTTCAGTGAGCGAGCGAACGAAGCCCCCGTCAACCCATTCGTGTTAGGTTACTTTTAACCTTGCAGATAGAAATAGGCGCTCCGCGTACCGGGGCTCCGTCGACCACCTCCCTCCCCCTTGTAAGTCCAAAAAAGTTGTATTTTGTTTTACATTGACACTAATTTAAAAGTCAATCTAAGGTATTTAATTCAACTTAAAACACGGCAACATTAATCTGCTGCTACGGTAGTTTGCAATTATTTTCGTCTGGTATCACTGCTACTCCAAGGCTACTCCGGTTCCTAACGGCATTATTTTTGGGAGCCTAGTCGGCGCCGGCTGCGGAGGCGCTCCCTAAAATTTTACCCTCAAATTTACCCTGAAGAATTCTTTACCCTAAAAATAAGTTGGCAACACTGGCTTACTAGCGTGTGACGTCACCAGAGTGCAACAGGCCGTTCTTGTCACAGCTACAATAACAAAAAATATTGCATTTTATTTTCGTGTAATTTGTAAAAAATATACATATTTTTGTTGAAAATCAAGTGAAATAAGTTTATTTACGCTATGAACTGATAGGATGACCACAATCTGTAGCATATTTTCAATGTTGGCAAGAACCCTATTACGTTTTTATGTTTTGGGTAGACACGAATTCATGAATTTATTTCATTAAGTATTTTACTATAATAGTTAAATATTCACAGGTACGATTGATGTACATATGTTCTAGTTTAACATAAAAAAATTGCACAACTAACCTGCATTATTTGACGGCGAAATAAGAGATTTAAAACTGGCCGTTACCATTTACCTTCGCCTTAAGATTAAAGTTACCGCTATATGGGTAACCAAGATAAAGGTTACCATTTTAATACCGGTTTTACACACACAAGCGCTACCCGCCCATTGACTTATATGACAGCACGTGTAAGATAGAGGTAATTTTTATTTCGGTAACCGTTATTTTACCGGTATTTTAAAAGGTAACATTTAAAAATACATGTTAAAATAATAAAGGTTGTAACCGAAATAATACAGGTATTGGTCATACCGGTTTCGGTCCCTACTTGTGGTGTTGCCTAGTGGATACGAAGTTTTAGCCTTCTGAAAAAATCCACACAGTGACTATCACAGTTTTTATCCGACATTAAAAAAGTGAGTCGTGTTATTGATAAACTGTTTACTTCAACTGAATCTGGATAATTCTTTCATGTTTTTAAACGTTTACAGAAATATTTCTGCATTGTAAATATTATTGTTCTTTTTTGGAAACTATAAAGAACGGAAAACTTTAAACATTTTCGTACCTATCATGTCATGTGTGGGAGTCATGTCATCTACTATATAAAAATAAGTCGGGTTTTCCTTCCTGACGATATAAGTCCAGAACGGACGAACTGATTTCCACGGTTTTGCATTCGTTGGAAAGGTCTCAGGCTCCGTGAGGTTTATAGCAATGAAAATTCAGGAAAATTTAAAAAGAAAAGCGGGAAAATCTTTTTTCACATACAGCGCCATCTCTGATACATAGCATGTACTACGGTGGCGAAACGGAGTTCGCCGGGTTTGCTAGTGAAATTATAATAACAAGGAGGCCCGTTTTGAATTCAGTAGGGTTAAACTTCCATTGCTGCCGGAGTGGGTGTTCCCCGACAGTTACAATCTGTGTGTGTTCAAGTCGCGAGTGAATCGGTTTCTTCTAGGCAAGCGTGCTCCATCGTACACCGCATCATCGCTTAACATTAGCCGAGATGGCGGTCAAACGCAAGCCTATCTGCTAAATAAAGCTGAAGAGTTTGTTTGCTTGTTTGAACGCGCTAATCTCTGGAACTAGGAGACGGATTCGAATAAATATTTTTTATGTGATAGCCAGATTCATGAGGAATAGTATAGGCTATTTAACATCACGCTACGACCCTTGGGAGCCGAGCCACGGGGGTGAACCGCGGGGCACAGCTAGTTACGATTAAAAATATCCATTGGCCACGATAACTACCTAGGTACCTACCTACTTACCAATAAATACGCCGCCTTCTTGTCACTCAATAACAAAATAAAAAAAATAAGAAATCGATTATTTCGAGTCAATTCGTCTTGTTTGATAAGATTAGGCAACTGATCTAACTCGGGTCAAGGTCTATTCCGATAAATAAGCGAAAATAATGATAACATAATATCACGCTGCCATCCCCCGATGGGTTAAGATACTAGCTGTTCCCCGCGGTTTCACCCCCGTTGCTCGGCTCCTAAGGGTCGTAGCGTGATGTTAAATAGCCTATACTGTTCCTCATGAATCTGGCTACCATATACAAAAAAAAAACCGGCCAAGTGCGAGTCGTACTCGCGCACCAAGGGTTCCGTATCATTTTTGGACGTATAAGGTGAAAAAAACCGGACCGCATAACTAAGTTTGTTTGTGAAGGAATTTTGAAAAAACTGTACTAGTTAGGAACATCGTTTTATTTTTGGTGCAATATTTGGGTCAATTCCTATCAGCTCTAATTATTTCAGATTTTTCGCTGCGTAAACTTCGGAGATAAGAGGGGGGGAATGGTATTTTTTCAGACAATTTTCATCATAGGTCGAAAACTGTGAGACATAAAATAAAATGAAAATATATTTTGAAATGTGCAAATCAAGCCCTTTCATATGATATGCTACTTGACCTAGTAACCCCACTTTGAAATGTCGGACCCCCACTCGGGCCCCTTTTGCAATGAAAATAAAAATATTTTTTGACTTTTTTCATTTGCAATAAAATTGGGCAAGCATTCTTTATAACTGTTCCAAATTTCAAGTCGATAGCATTAGTAGTTGCTGAAATAAGCAGGTGTGACAGACAGACAGACAGACGAAGTCGCACCATAAGGGTTCCTTTTTTACCATTTTGGTACGGAACCCTAAAAATCAAATCCGACTGATAGTTCCAGAGATTAGTGCGTTCAAACAAACTAACTCAGCTTTGTAATATTAGTATAGATTTAGATTCGCTCTTTCGGAAAAAACTACAAACTAACTTCGTAGGAAGATTTTTAGTGGATTGTTTCGCAAATAATAAAGCGAAAACTTTGTCATAAAGCTTTTTATAGTGTTAAAGATTATATGGAGGACAAAAAGGCTTGGGATTGAGCTGTTCCAATACATACATGGGCCAATACTACTATTGACATAACCACTAAATTATTGCTCTTTTATTTGATTTTATATATTTTTTCTATATACACTTTGACATTAAATGTTTCCTTTTGAAACAATTTATATACAAAATGACATTGAATGTGATAATAATGATGTAATATATTGATTATAATTGTTGTAAATGTGAGTACTATGTGGGTTATTATGTTACTGTTATAGATCTCAAGCTCAGTCTGACAGTTTGAGTACCTACTTTAGGGGGCCTACCCAAATGTCCTTTCTGATGGTAATGTTCGTCGGGTCGTTGAGCTCCCTAAGTCTGGGTTGAGCTACCACGATACCCGGCACATGCGTGCACAGTCAGGTCAGGTCCACTCAAATCTGTATGGCTCTTTCCTCTAAAGGCCATTTCAGACTAACCTGCATGGTTCTTACACAATTTATCTTAATTGTCTGGACTTTAAAAGAGACATCAACCTTTGAGTTTGTTTCGGTGTTTCTTCTCAAAGGTAGTCATATAGGAAACACCGAACTCATCTAGCTTAAAAAAATGTTTTGACGTGTAAAAGTGTTATTTTTAACCTATTTACAAAATAAATATCATTTATCATTTATCATTTAATGCAGTCGCAAAATCGCCGATCGTCGGTGCTAAAAGGACTGCTTTTCTTTTAATTGATAATAGACTTGCGTTTGACCGCCATCTCGCCTGATATTAAGCGATGATGTGATCTACGAGGGAGCACGCTTGCCTAGAAGAAACCGATTCACTCGCGACTTGAACACACCCAGATTGTAACTGTCGGGAAACACCCACTCGGGCAGCGCATTCCACTGTTTGGCGGTTTTCACAATGAAAGTGGGATCAAAGCGCTTCGTTCGGGTTTTTGTATATCAACCATGGACCGATGGCGCTGTTTCGTACTTCTGGCCGTCCGATAGAAAAAAGGGCAGGATGGAATTAGATCATGCAGATCTGAACAGCCCCGGATTTTGAATTATTTTGAGGCGGGGCAAAAACTGAAAAATGCCGCCCCTGCCTGACAATTTTTCCGAATATTTTTCTTATCATCATCATCATGTCAGCCATAACACGCCCACTGATGCTGATGGATATAGGATATAGGCCACCCCCAAAGAACGCTACAACGACCGGTCAAGCGCTGCTCTTTGCGATTACCACGCTTGGTAGACGAATACTAGTGTATTCGTCTACTAAGCTTGAATTTGCCGCCCGGGGCACGGGCCCTGGCTAGCCCCCCTCTAGATCCGGGGCTGATATCAACCATGGACGGATGGCGCTGTTTCGTACTTCTGGCCATCCGATAGAAAAAAGGGCAGGATGGAATTAGATCATGCAGTTCTGAAGCACACTCTCCGAAATGTATCCGATAAAATACCGATTGCTAGCAACTGCTTTGGCCTTTATTAAATTACCATACATCCCACTTACCTAATTAACAATTTTAGAGCAGTTATCATTAATTGTTGTTTGCTAAATACGATAGTGGCCTGCTATTGAAAAGTACAAATAAATTATTTTATTCCAAAGAAGGAATAGGCACAACAAAAAATTAAAAGCAAAAATAATAATTTATCACAAAATGGAAAACAGACGCTTTTAAAGTTTTTGGAGGGAGTATCGCTCCGTCTTTGTCGCGCGAAGCGGACGTTGGTGGTGTTACGTCACTAGTAGGTAGTGCCGTCCGTGTCTAGCAAATCATTTTAAAACGCTTATAACTTTGCCAATTTTGTAGATGTTTCATCGGATTTTTTGGTGTTAATTGTCTTTTTTCAAATAAGTAGTTTACGATTCACAATAAAAAAAAAGTAGTTAAGATCCCTATTGCTTAATTTACGTCATAACCTCAGATCATAGAAACAAGGTAGATGTGCCAAGGCGCTATAGAGCTTGACGCTTTAGTATGGTCACCATAGTGAAAACGTACACGCTGGCGATGGACCGAACGCGATCGATGATATAAATCAAATACAGTGTTTTAGTTTAGTGCTAGTGCTGAGTGACAAAATAACAGTGTTAGATTGAGGGTTTGCGGAATTTTTAATGTGTGGGAGATCTTTATATGTATTAACAAGGAGCGCTTGTAATTGTGTCGTAAACTGTTTGAAAAGTGGCGACAGTGGTTCTTGTACTAATTTGCTATGATGGCTTATACCTCCTTTTTTCTCTGAGGTCAGAACATATCGTGCCTTGTCCACACTGGAGACAAAGTTAAAATGTGTCATTTTCACAAAGTTGCAGTCTCATAAGCAGTTTCGTCTTTACCTTATGGCAGGGGCGTAGCTTGCCATAGACGAGCATCAAATCTTGTATCAAAATTTGTTGGGGGCCCTTCTACCTAACTGCGGCAAGGCCCAAAAGGTTCAAATCACAGCCCTTCCACCAGTGCCTCAGGTAGCAAGCTCAAAAATCAAACAATTGTTAATTTTTGGGCAGTGCTTGAAAATGAATTGCAAAATTTGTACCAAACAGACAGACAAGAAGGGAAGTTATTAAAAACATGGAATAAAAAGTTAAACATTACAAATTACATTATAATAAAACAAGTTTAAACGGATTAAATCGCATATATTACTGATTTTTCCTGACGTTTCAAACAGGACCAGGGGGGTGATTCTCGCGGGTGATATACTGATATCGAATTCGATATATATCGCAACAAATGTCAAAATGGTAGGGATTTTGACAGTTTTTGCAATATATATCGAATTCGATATCAATATCGAACCCGCGAGAATCACCGTCCAGGAGCGCTGCAGTGTTCGAAACATCAGGGCTCCAAGTCTGCTAATGCAATTGTCATAATCGTAAGAGAATAGTCTCTCAATGACATCGTTTTGACCAATGACGAAAGAGATAGTCTTATGGCTCAAATACACCAAATCCGTCATCGTACGAATTTTGCTCGTACGACGACGGCCGAACTCGGACGATTGAATCAAACACTTGTAAATCATAGAGACCGCGTACACCAACACGTCCGCCATTGTTCTGTGTCCGCCATCGACCGACAAAATCGGTCGTGTTGGTGTACGCGCTCTCTATGATTTACAAGTGTTTGATTCAATCGTCCGAGTTCGGCCGTCGTCGTACGAGCAAAGTTCGTACGATGACGGATTTGGTGTATTTGAGCCGTTACTCTAATAAGACAATGAACGCTTAGGTTTTGACTGTTATGGTGTCATTATGACACTGTTTTTACACAATTGCAATAGCAGAATTGCGGCCCAGGTCCAATTTACAACAGTTTTGTTGCAACTGTTTTGCTACAACAGTTTGATAATGGACAAAAAACAGTTTGGTAACACCCACAACAATTGAAAATGACTCAAATATCAGGTAAATTGCGTGTATTTTAAGAGAAACACTTTCAATTAAGACCAATTAGAATTACTGTGTAGACCAATTGTACTAATTTGGTGATGCAATAGTGCCTAGCTAAATACTTCCCCCCTTTTTATGTAGGATGCCTTAATTTCATTGTTGAATATATTTTTAAAGGATTGTTAATACTTGGTAAAATATTTAAAGATAGGTACTAATTTTTAAAAAAGCATATAGTTACTTAAGTATTAGAGGAGACACATACATAAATTAAGAAAAAAAAAAATCATTCCTGAAAAATTTTTTTTTCCCTGTTTCCTGTCAGAGGGCCGAAATTCCTGACATGTGAGGAATATTCCTGTCATTTGGTAACCCCCACTACACTGCTAATGTTCAAGTTGTTTGCCGGTTTGCAGGTACCTACTGTAACAGCCAGACTATGGTGTTTAATGTTGAGACTATCGGCTTCATCTCCATCTATGTTATAGGGTTATACCCACTCTTGGGTATTAGCATGCCCAGAGGGCAAGCCCGAGGGTATTTGTCTTAATTTTTCATGAATGTAAGTGAGTAGTGTACTGTACAATAAAAAACACTTACATTCATGAAAAAATTATAGAAATACCCTGGGGCTTGCCCTCTAGGCACGCCACTGCACTTGGGCTGATAAATAAAAATTTTGCTGTGACTAATTTTATATCAAAATGATAATCTATTTTTCCGCTAAGGCCTTAATCTTCAGTTTTATCTTCTAGATAATCTCTGACAAAAAAAATCCATTAATATTTTGTGTGAAAAATAGATTAAAAGATTAAATTATTTCATTTAATTAAAAACAGTATGTACACATTTATATAACAATACACAGCTTTTTAACAATGAAATATTATTATGATTATGCATATTATTGACGCAAAACCATTGAAAATATGGTAAACATTATCCAACAAGAATCTTATTATAATCTGTAAGGCAGTTGACCTAATACAAGTGCTCAACTAATTCAATTAAAAAAACAACCTTGTGATATAATATTACAGCACCACTAAAAAAAAGAAGCCAAGTTTTAAAAAAAGAATACTTACAGTCAATAGCACTGATATCCCAGCTACTTTTCATCAAATTTCTTGTGAACGCGAAAAAATAGTTTTGATTACGGCAGCACACATTTCTTGACAGGATTGACTAATAAATAACAATCTTGAGAATTAAACGTCCAGCAATTGTCGCACGCACAATGTAGTAGATTATAGTAGACGACGCAAACGGCTAATTATAAAGTCCTATGCCAATTCATACAATTGAAACCGCTTATTTGTGAAACACCAAAACCGTTGTCGAACACAATTGAAAACGGAAGAACGCACGCACAACACAATAGTTCTACAGGGAATGCACAGCTGCACAGTTTATTGCCCTAATTACAGTGGCCGTATTGTTTAAAACTGTGTCGAAACAATGTTAATTTTTATTGAAATACTATGCTTCAAGGCACAAAATTTATCCTTTTTCTGATTCTGACGTGCGTGACGTGTAGCGCTGTACCCTTTAAGTTTGAATATTTACCTTAGTCGATTAAAAATATATTATGTAAGCCAATAATTTAATATTGTAATAGATCTGTAACTATTTTATCTATTAAGATTCATAATGTATCACAATAACATGTAACTATTTTTTTTCCCTAACAAATGAAATATTTTATTTAATTTATACATAACACTGCTGCATTAAAAATATAAAACAATTCACTTTTCTTTCAAATTTTACTCAATTTTGGCGATATACCACAGACATATTATTATATGTCTGTGCGCTATACACAATTACACAGTCATACATTGACAAAATATGAACAGTATATGAAGGTAAAACTAAAATATTATTATTTAGTAGAGTTACTGGTAATTTGGTAAATGATTAAATATTGATACTATTTCAACGAATTATTGAGTACAACCCTAGAATACGCAATTTCCAAAGACAAGAAAGAAACATACTAAAACGCGTTCATAAGTAATTAATTTTATGTAAAGTGTTTTACATTTATTAAAAATTGTATATCACGCAGCGCTAACATAATTTCTCAAGTATTTGGTACGTACTTGAAAAAAAATCCTCTAGGACTTCATAAATAAATGAATCCTTAATCGTTTCTGAATTCTAGAAGAAATTCTGATTAAGATTTTATGACTGCACCCATAAAACCATAAGCAATATTTTTGAAGGAATCAGGTGATCGATCGATTTTGATAGCTGTCAACTGTCAAAAATCTTGTACGGGAGAATAAAGTCTAGATTTGTTTACAAAAAACGAGAATTAAACGAAAACAATTTAATAATCTCACGAAACTTCAATGAAAAATGTCTTCGTTTCCATGTTTTATTTGCCACAGTACAGTGAACTCGGATACCAATGAGGAGACGCGGGAAAAATACAGAGATGTCGTCGGAATGAACGTAATATTTATTTGGATAATATTTTTATTTACTCTCGTTTGATTACTAAATGTAGTTAGTAGTTAGTCCAGCAGTCGACTGCTTGTCACAGTCAGACTATAATAGTCCAGTGCTGAACAGTAATTTCCTTTATTAAATACAGAAAAACAGAATAAATAGGCTCCATCTGGGGTGTTGCATAGAATAAAAGGCTTTTTTATTTATTTATTTTTATTATCAACAAGGAGGTATAAGTATAATTGTTTTCTCAATTTCCAGCTCTGCCCAGATTCACATCTGTGTTACATTTGTTGCCATATGCTAAATAAACTATGGTTATTTAAATCTGCATGTCTGAAAAAAAGTCTAGAATATCCAGTGTTATTTAGGTGAGTAACACAAACAATGTTAAGTATATTATACTATTTTATTTTATTTAAAACGCATGCTTAATAAAACACTGATCTATATTTTATGTTTCAAGCGCACCTACAACAAAAAACTTTAAACATCAATTGCCAAAAGTTAGCTATTTTGAATTAGGTCAGTGTTTGATTGAGCATGCGAAATGTTATACCCTGTGTCACTCTCACAAAAAAGACAAATCGAACGACACCTCATATTGTCGCTTAAGTTCTAAAACCATGTAAGTCAACTTTGGCGAGTGAAAATCGGAAGAAGTCCAATAGAAACTCATAAATATGAAGTAAAAAGTATGTCCACCAGTACGGAAGTTGGTTTAGTTTTTTCACTCTCCAATAAAATTGCTATTTTTATTTATGTGGTGTATGTAACGATTTGTTGACATCTATCAAGCCATTCAGGCTACAGAGCATCCAAAGAAGTAGACATACATACATACACCCAAACATCACCCTCATTCTGTCGCAGTCAGGTAATAATTGGTTAAACATCTTTTAAAAATATACCTTTAACATTCACAGCGAAAAAGGCACAATTAACTTACAAAGAAATGATACTGAAACAATCACAATATGTTCCGAAGAAACCTGTGTACCGAGGAATATATTACAGATATATGTTGACAACACTGACCAAAGTATACACAGCAACGATTATATAAAATTAGAAGATGATCACAATGATTTTGATGATTATTTTCGAGAAAATAGTGTTAAAGAATCTTTAGAAAAAGAAAATGATAAAATCGAAGAGTTTGTGAATAGTGATAAAGAATTTGAGAAAGGTGATGAACAATTTGTGAATGATGATGAACAATTTGTGGATAATGATGATTGTGTTGAAAATGATAAAATTCCTTCAAATGATGGAAGTGAGTTTGATTTTGAATCAAATAAAGTTGAAGATAATGATTTGGATTCTAAAATACATAGTGAAGATTCAGAAGCTAATTATGGATTTTATGAAGAAGAACGCAATGAATGTTTGGATGAAATAAGAAATGAATGTGGAAATGAAAAAGCAGCTGGAGAATCAGGTACATATTTCAGTAAAAAAATAGACTTAAAAAGTTTATTTTTTAAAAACTTCTTTCAAAAAGAACATAACAATGTTGTGTGAAACTGTAGGATGAGACTTCAATTTTTTTTTTATTTGATAATAGTCTTGCGCTTGACCGCCATCTCGCCTGATGTTAAGCGATGATGCGGTCTACGATGGAGCACGCTTGCCTAGAAGAAACCGATTCACTCGCGACTTGAACACACCCAGATTGTAACTGTCGGGGAACACCCACTCCGGCAGCATTCCACTGTTTGGCAGTTTGCACAATGAAAGAGTTGTTTGTTTGTGTTTGTTCCATTGTTTATGTTTCGTCTAAAAACAATTGAATTAAGTTTGTTTGTTTGTTACCTTTTCACGCTTAAACCACTGAACCAATCATGAAATTTTGCATATACGTTGTCAGGGGTACAGAAAAAAATAACCGACTTCAAAAATCCACTACAAAGAAAATAATAATTTTGGTTTCGGAAGTCGGTGCGTTTGGTTTTTGTTTGTTTTTTTTGCCACCGACTTCCGAAACCAAAATTATTATTTTCTTTGTACTTAGTGGATTTTTGGAGTCGGTTATTTTTTGCTGAAAAAGTTTTTTATTTTTCCCTTTTTAGTTCTTTATCTCGCGTTAGATTACTTTGACGATTTCGTTCAACAGTAAATCTTCTACGTAGTGTGTACATTTATGCATATAACTTTGTACATAGGAATGATTACCTAATGTATTATAATATACTAAAACCTTCCTCAAAGTATGTAAATTACGTTAGTGAAAACCCCATCCAAATCGAATCAGTAGTTTTTGAGAAAATCGCGCACATACAAACATGCATACATACATACGGGACGTATACAGAACCTCCTTTTTTGAAGTCGGTTAAAAAGACAAGACCCACCTTTCATCCAGAAAAAAGTACTGTTCCCGAGGAAAAGAACAATAACTTTCGACGATCACAATTGCTTTAGGACACTAGATGGCGCTACATGTATGTCACACAGACGAAGTCGCAGGCAAAGTGTTAGTATAGTATAATTATCAAAATTATTAATATCGCATTGCTATTTCAGACACATCAAATAAGAAAAATTCAAAAAAGACTACATATAAAGATTTTGAAAAGATTCTGCTATCCACAGAAGAACAGAAGTCGGAGTTAGAAGCACAGAGGAAGAGCAAGAAGTACCTAGAAGCTGAGTTTAAATGTTATAACTGTGCTTTGGGGTTTTTGTTCAAAGATACTTATCAAACTCATATGATGAGACATGAAGAGGTACATAAGTTGTTATATTTTTATGAATTTTAAGCATATCAAAGCCATATTAAGGCGCTGATAACTGCCAACGGCCTTGAGTGATTTGGGCGGTATAGCTTGAGTGTTCTGCGCTAAGCTCAAGCAACGCGACATACGTCCACCGAGCAATACGACTCGCCTATCAAGGAGCGCGCTGTGCAGAATTAGACGTATTATTACTTTTTAGTATCTAAAATATAAAATAAAAAAAAAGTAACAGGCAATATTATAGGTAGTAACATAGTCTTTTCACACAAAACAAATCATGAAAATATCTTAAGCGATTTGAAAGTAATTACGTTTTTATGTTTTGGGTAGACAGGAATTCATGAATTTATTTCATTAAGTATTTTACTACAATAGTTAAATATTCACAAGTACGATTGATGTATATATTATGTTCTAGTTTAACATAAAAAAATTGCACAACAAACCTGCATTATTAGACGGTGAAATAAGAGATTTAAAACTTGAGATTTACGGCCGTTACCATTTACCGTCGCCTTAAGAGGGCGCATGCCGCTAAGACAAACGCTGGTAGGCGGCGCCAAAACACTTTCTATGATTATGAATTACCTACTTGTTTACATGACCTTAGTGCCATTCATAATCAAAGAAGAATAAAGGTGTTAGGGTCCTTGCGGGAATAAATGGACTGTATTGTTTATGCTGGTTTATTCGTAGAAAACCATCTAAAAGAATTTACATTAAAATAATATTCATAGATCGCGAACAATGTCGTTTCGTGCTACAACGGACAAAAATCAAAAAGCAGATGATGCGCGCGCAGCGTGGCTGTCTCAGGGCGGAAATCCGCCGTGTTTAATGTTGCCACTTCAGTGCGTGGACAAAGGTTTTATGCAAACATTTAATAAAAATCAATTATTTTAATTAATTTTGAAAATGTAAAAAAAAGAGAGAGTATATTTTAAAAAAATTATAAAAAGTATCTGTAGATTTACCCTCTAAAATATTTGCCATTACTAAAGTAAGACTTTTCCTACATTAAATTACATTTATGGTAAGATATCATATATTTTTTACCCGACATTGGCGTAGCAGTTAGAAACATTCATTATTGTAAATATTTACGCTTGATGAGATTCTCCGTGAGGGGCTCGTGGCTAAATGACAGCCGCGCTGATCGATCGATCTGCGAGGTTAAGCTGCGCTTGCCGCGGTCAGTCCTTGGATGGGTGACCGTTCTTTACACATCGAGACCCCTCCGTGCCTCGGAGAGCACGTTAAGCAGTCGGTCCCGGTTGTCATAGGAATATCTTTGACAATCGTTACGGGTAGTCAGCCCTAAAAGTCTGACAGCTGGTCTAACATACGAATACCGGTATTACCCAAATTGGGTTGTGGAGGTCAGATGGCAGTCGCTCCACGTAAAATATTGATATTCAGCCAAAACTAGTTAGACTGGATGCCGACCCCAATATAATTTGGGAAAAGGCTAGGCAGATGATGAAACTGATGAGATTCTCCAAATCTCACCAAAAATTGCTTAACCTGTAACCTCCTGTAACCCATCTCTCCAGTCAAACGGCGAATACCGTTGCATGCTCTGCTCGCTCCGCTTCGCGACGGGCGCTGTACTCCGCTCTCACGTAGCCCTCCACTCCGTACGGTATAGGTGCTCCCGTTGTTCCGAATACATTCGAGCTCGACAAACACAGACGCACGCGAAGTATTGTTACGATAAAGCGTCGGCGGCGACTTGTCATCTGTGTGGGAGGATTTTTCAGTAAGTGTAATTGATTTAGAAGTATTTTAGGGTTCCGTACCTCAAAAGGAAAACCGGACAAGTGCGATTAGGGTTCCGTACAAACTTAAATTATTTATGTAGATTTATTTTATAAAATATTCCATTAGAAATATGAAATAGCGCCATCTATGAGCAAGATGTTGCTATTACATACTTATTTTAGCAGCGCCATCTATGAGCAGATGCCTCCACCCGTAAAGGGTCTTGCCTCGGACAGACGGACAGAAAGTGATCCTATAAGAGTTCCGATTTTACTTTTGAGGTACGGAACATTGAAAAACCGGACAAGTGCGAGTACGCCTCGCACCCTAAGGGTGCCGAAATATGCAATAGCGCCATCTATGCCGCTATTAATTACATCACAGTACCTAGATGTATCAAATCTTGATCATAGATGGCGCTACAGCATACTTCTAGTGGCGCCATCTATGGGCAGATAGCTCCACTTATGGTCCAGTGACAGATGGACAACAAAGTGATCCTTTTGAGGTACGGAACCTTAAACATTTAAAAATTATTACTTTGTAGTTATATCACAATTTTAATTCCTTTAAAAAAACTTTGTAGGTACAGTTGTTATTTGGCTCAATTATTAGAATCTAAAATATATGAATTAACAAAAAGAATCGCCCGAACAGGGACTTGAACCCTGGACCCTTGGATTAAAAGTCCAATGCTCTACCGACTGAGCTATCCGGGCCTTGCCATATGTTGTGAAATAAGTCAATATAAGTACAGACAGTATGTCTATGTGGCAGTATACATTACACACCGAGCTCTAGAAAGAGATATATCGGCTAGCTTCGGCGTTATAGAGCGTCATCTCTGTCGCACGAAGCACTAACAGTCTGGTATCTAATAAACAAGTCAGCGACAAAACGTCACATAGGTATGAATGACGGATACGACGCTCTACAAAGCCGAAGCTAGCCGAATATCTGTTTCTCAAACTCTACGTGTAATATTTACTGCCAGTTATAGGTACCGGCACCAGTCTTGAGCACAAACGTGACCTGCGCATTAGTTGATTTTTCGGTCTCTTTAGCGGAATGAACAAGGCAGGGGGCGTCGAGGCTGCACGCGATTGGTTCGTCAGTCGATGCTCGTCGTCTATTGGACTATTCCCTATTATGTAGTGTCAACTGTCTATTGTCTATTGGGCCGAAAAAGTACATGCGCGATCTGTGCTTTTTTTTTATTTGATAATAGGCTTACGTTTGACCGCCATCTCGCCTGATGCGGTCTACGATGGAGCACTCTTGCCTAGAAGAAACCGATTCACTCGCGACTTGAAGACACCCAGATTGTAACTGTCGGGGAACACCCACTCGGCCAGCGTATTCCACTGTTTGGCGGTATTCACAATGAAAGTGGTACCTTTACTGTAACCCCAGTGTCAAATAGAATATTAATTGCTTATTCTATATTTCAGGGACGCAAGCGGTTTACAACAGCATCTAAAAAGGTTTCATATGTCAAAGACTAGTAATAGAACATACTCATGCAGTGTTTGTGGAAAGAATTACAACAACCCGGCGGCTGTTCGGACTCATATGATGTGAGTATTTAAATTAACTCCCTTACCTACTTATAAACGCGTCTTAAGAGTGCGCATGCCGCTCATCATCATCATCTGCCTAGCCTTTTTCCCAAATTATATTGGGGTCGGCATCCAGTCTAACTAGTTTTGGCTGAATATCAATATTTTACGTGGAGCGACTGCCATCTGACCTCCACAACCCAATTAATAGGTAATACCGGTATTCGAATGTTAGACCAGCTGTCAGACTTTAGGGCTCCTGACTACCCGTAACGATTGTCAAAGATATTCCTATGACAACCGGGACCGACTGCTTAACGTGCTCTCCGAGGCACGGAGGGGTCTCGATGTGTAAAGAACGGTCACCCATCCTAGGACTGACCGCGGCAAGCGCAGCTTAACCTCGCAGATCGATCGATCAGCGCGGCCGTCATTTAGCCACGAGCCCCTGAGTGCGCATGCCGCTAAGGCATAAAAATACTTGATAAAAAAATACTTGATATATCTAATGAAATAAAATGAAAAACGATAGCAATATGATGCGCCCCACATTTTTCATTTGATTAGAAATTATTTTATACTTTTAAAAAAAGTATATTGGTGTTGTAATTTCAAGGTAGGTCCCGTAGTTCATTCTCTCGTTTATTCTGTCACCCAACATATTTAATAACTATATCAGGTTTTTCTTTTCAGAAAACACATCCATCGGAAATTCAGTTGCGACCAATGTCCATCTATATTCAGCAGTCCATACACCCTCACCCAACACAAGAAAAAGCACGCGGTGACGGTTGACATCAAAGAACATTACTGCGTAACATGCGACGTTGGTTATTCCAGCAGAAAGAGCCTGTTGGCGCATCAGAGACATTCCGCCAACCACCAGCAGAGGGCGTGAGTTTTATTATAAAAAATTAAAAGGCCATTGTGTATTGCAGTGGCCCAGCATGGTCCATTGTGTATTGTAGTGGCTCAGCATGGCCCATTGTGTATTGTAATGGCCCATCTTGGACCATTGTGTATAGCTGTGGCCCAAGCCATCGTGTATTGTAGTGGACTGGCAGCAATTGACATTTCCTGGCCCATCTATCACAACTGATACCAATTAGCATTTCCGAGCCCATTTGTCACCACTGGCAACAATTGGCATTTCCGAGCCCATTTGTCACCACTGGCAACAATTGGCATTTCCGAGCCCATTTGTCACCACTGGCAACAATTGGCATTTCCGAGCCCATTTGTCGCCACTGGGAATAACTATTTTTTTTTTCATCCTATTCGGCACCACTAGCGCCATAATTGTGATTTTTTCCATTTTTCACCTGCACTTGCAAACAAAGCTAGTGGTGACAACTGGGAATAAGCCATTATTATTCCCATTACTTATAAACGGCTCATAATTTAACCGTTGATTAATTATACAGCTATCCTTGTTATTTTTATCACAATGGATCGGTATATCGTATGCAATGGAAACAATACTACATTTTGCAGTTTTTTATTGTTTCTATAAAATACTGCCATAAGCCATACCAATATTATAAGAATAAGAATAAAATTTATTAAAAGAAAACAAAGAATTTCAGTAAAGTAATAACTAAAAGTACTAAAAAATTGTCATTTCTTATGAATATACATATTGAATACATTTACAGACTTCCTACTAGGGTTCAGGCTAGGCCTGTCTCGCAGGCCGTGACTGCCGTGTCTGCATGAGCAGTGATAGCCTAGTGGTTTAACCATGTGCCTCCCACGGCGAATGGTTCGAGTTCGATTCCGAGGCACGCACCGCTGACTTTTCGAAGTTATGTGCGTATTAGAAATTAATTATCACTGTCTTGCTTTAACGGTGAAGGAAAACATCGTGAGGAAACCGGCATGTCCTAGAACCAAAAATTCGAAGACATGTGACGTCCACCAACCCGCACTGGGCCCGCGTGGTGGACTACGGCCCACTCCCTCTCACAGAGGAGGCCTGTGTCCCAGCAGTGGGAACATTATAGGCCGATTATGCTTATGCTGTCTCGCAGGAATCTTTATTTGGCGTATTCCTTATTAAATTGATAAAATTAAGTTTCAGAGCTGAATATAATCTTAAAATATTAGGTAAAGATAAATTATGACGTAAGCAACTTGATAAAACACTTTTTCTGGGCAGTGCAATATCAAGCCGACTTTGTTCATCTGCATAAACAATTTTTATTGACATAAACCGGTAATCCAACTTAAATCAGTACTTTTTACGTTGACTTATTTCGCGATATATGGCAGGGCCCGGATAGCTCAGTCGGTAGAGCATTGGACTTTTAATCCAAGGGTCCAGGGTTCAAGTCCCTGTTCGGGCGATTCTTTTTGTAATTTCATATATTTTAGATTCAAATAATTAAAATAACTACTAAGTGTTACTGCCAATGTTTTTTTAAATAATTTTCCTTTGAATTCCTTACGCCTCGTATACATGTGAATTTTTCAAGTGGGCGTGGATGGCCAAATCCAAACCTGTAAATTTTTCAAAAATCAAGATCTGATGCAGTTTTAGTTTTTACCAAACTCGGCCCCGAGACTCCTTTGAGTGTTTTTCGCTATTCCTTACACTGTAAGATCTTGATTTTTGAAAAATTAATTGTCCTTGTCAGGAATCGAACCCATTGATTTTGAAAAAGAACACATCCTGCATTTTTTTGTTTGCCTTTTGTATTCAGTAAGCGTAATTCATTACAGGTACGAGTGTCCAATCTGCAGCCGTTCCTGCCCCAACGAGAGGTCGTTAACCTCCCACATATCTACAGTCCACTCGGCAACGAAGCAATTCCGTTGTCAGATGTGCAACGCTAAGTACAGCAGTCGCAAGTCTCTGATGCGTCATGTACGGGCCCATACTGTGGCGTCGCAGGTCAAATTGGCTGTTTGTCATATTTGTGGAAATGGTTTTAAGGTAATTATGTTCCTTCATTTAATTCATTGTACATTCAGTGCCCCATATTGTCTGACCCCTCTTAAAAATAGGCCGCGGCCGCACTGGTACGGCGACAGCAAGCGACGGCGATTTCGTGAAAACAAACTCATCCTACTAATATTATAAACGTGAAAGTTTGTGAGGATGTAAAGATGTATGGATGTTTGTTACTCTTTTACGCAAAAACTACTGAACGGATTTTGATGAAACTTTACAGTAATATAGCTTATACATCAGAATAACACATAGGCTACTTATTATCCCAAAAACGCGGGCGAAGCCGCGGGCGGAAGCTAGGAATAATAAGTTTATTATGTCGGTAGCCGCATAGAAATGACAAGCGAAAAAAATCGTTCACGAAATCGCCGTTGCGTCGCTGTCGCCGCACCAGTGCGGCAGCGGCCTAAGATCCTAAGAGGGGTCAAACAATGTCCCCACTGACTGTACCTATACAGGGTAAAATTAAAACCAGTGCGGATATTTTAGGAGGTGAAAGTACTCATGAATATGATCAACTTTTGTTATGGGACCGACAACGAAATATGAAAAAAAAAATCAGCTGTTCCATACATTTTGATCGTGTATTTTTGTGTGTATTTTTGTAAGGAACAGCTGATTTTTTTTTTTCATATTTTATTGTAGGTCCCATAATAAAAGTTGATCATATTCATGAGTACTTTCACCTCGTAAAATATCCGCACTGGTTTTAATTTTACGCTGTATAATAATACCTCGTCCGAATGATGATGTTTTTTTTCATCTTTTCAGGGCAAGAGTAAACTGAACAGGCATCTAAGAGAAGTTTGCGAAAAAGATAAACTAGAAGAGGAGCTATCGTCTTATTATGATCATCAACATGTTATGTATGGTGCCGATTCTGTAAATAAACTAAACTAATTTAGTCTCATTATGTCTCTTTCTAACAAAAAACATGAGAAAGGGATAGAAAATATTTAGTCGAGTCAAATTAGGTCGCAACTATTTTCCCGTAAATAGCAAGGGCGTAGACTAATTTGACAATTCTAAATATTTTCTGTCCTTTTTCAATGTTATTTGTAAGAAAGAGATAACATGTGACTAAAATGTACAAATGATTTTTTTTTAACTTTCAAGATCTATGAAAAGAAAAATAAAACAATATTTTACAAAAAAGAAGTATATTATTATTTCCTTTACAAATCCATTATTTTAATATAATACTTATTTACAAAATGTAACAGATTCCATTATATTCACTTCATAACATTATAACATAGCCAGTCGGCATTCAAATATATAAAACTAGTCATTTTTAACACTAATTCATTAAAAAACCACAAGACAATTCTCCTAATTTTATTTAAATGTTCAAAATTATTATAGTTCCGATGTAGTCTCAGTGTAATCAATTTCATAAATGGTTTTCTTCTAAAGGTCGATTTAAACCTCAGATCATAGAAACAAGGGAGATGTGCCAAGGCGCTACTAAAATTGACGCTTTGATACGGTCACATTGACCGTATATAAAATGTACACGCTGGCGACGAACCGAACACGATCGATGATATAAATACAGTGTTTAAGTTTAGTGCTAGTGTTGAGTGACGATTAACAGTGTTAGATTGAGGGTGTGTGGAATGTTTAATGCGTGGGAGATCTTTATATTCACGAGGGGCGCTTGTAATTGTGTTGAAAAATGTACTAAAAGTGGCGACAGTTGTTCCCGTACTAATTTGCTATGATGGCATATCTCCTTGTTTCTATGATCTGAGATTTAAACCAAACAAACAAAGAGCTAGAGTAGAACTAGAGCATTCTTTCCCGATCTTTAATCCAAAATATCAACGAGCAAAAATGAGAACCAAGAACTAAAGGCCGACCGTTTAACTCGCGTATCGCCTGCGGTAAGAAGGGAACGGGGGCGGGTAACGCTACACACGGAGTCAATAAGCTCTCTGCTCCGCGCACCCCTTTCACCCATCCGCTAACATCTCCCCTCGCTCCCTTCTACCCCCTTAGGCGATACGCGAGTTAAACGCGCGAGTTAAACGGTCGGCCTATAGAATTCTTGCACAATAGATTTTAGATCAGCCGAACGAATCGCTAGAACACAAGAACGCTTCACGTCCGAACACGCAAGAACGCTCTAAGCAACTGTTCGCACGCTCCAGTGCAGTTTACATCAAGCGAGCGAGCATGTTTAGTAATTCTATAGAATTTGTGAACGCAGACAGAACAACGAAAGAATGATGAATGAATCCCCCGTTTACATACGGCGTCGTCTGTTTATAAACGCTTGCAGTTATGCAATATGCCGAAGGCAAAATGATGACTATAATTTCGTGTAGTTTTAGGGTGACCATGATAAAACACAGTTTGGACAAATCAGACTTTATTTCAGTAATCAGGTGCTATTACGTACTTGTAAACGAGAATAAGTTGTGACAAGTGACAGAACCGAATTGGCCAACCCCGACTCCAAGTGGTCTTGTCTGCCCTACACTAGTGTTTTTATAAACCCGGAGGCGCGGAGGGACAGCAGCCCTCGCCCGCCGGGTGCCTGCGATTTGTTACGCAAGGGCGGAGGGGCTGCGCTTCCCGCAGCGCCGGAGACGTGTAAAAACCAACTGGATACTAAAACATTCTAAGTGAATATCGAAAATTTTATTTGAGACCCAGATTTCATGGTTACCTTAGCATTTTTTAACCTCAAAACCTAAATACTTCAATTTGCCGCGGCATTATGTAAGCGGCGTTTAAATTGTCTATGAAATGTCGTGGCATGCTACAAAGTGACACGGCAATATACATTTTGCCTTCGGCATAACGCGAACGAGCGAGCGTTTTTTAACTGACGACGCCGTATGTAAACGGCGGAATCGAACAAATTGCCTGCGAAATATATACTACAACACTGATTAGTAGAATACCATTTTAGTCAATTCGTAATCTTAGGCCGGGGGCCGCACTGGTACGTCCACCAGCGACGCGATCATCTTTAAGGCATTATAACACTTGCGTTTAGCTCCTGTAATCGCCTTAATTTCGACGGGACTCATATCAGGACTTTGGGCCTGTGACACAATAGCCAATCGTTGACATTTAAATTATCTCAGAATAATTGATTTAAGCTTAAATAATCTTGTAAAATAAAAGGTGGGTTAATACATGAGTGCCAATAACAAATAGGTTGCCGTCACAGACGTAGCTATAATATGTATTAATATGAATCATAGCATATTACGACATATTTTCTGTAAGTATAAATTTTCGAGTGACCACACACGCAGCTATAATATATATTTCTATGACGTCACCGTTTCTATACGTTTCTACTTCTATATCTCGATATATTATAGCTACGTCTGTGACGGGCTTAAGTAAAAAAAAACTTAGCAGAACTAGTAATAAACAAGTTATGATAAAAAAACCGGACAAGTGCGAGTATGCCTCGCGCCCTAAGGGTTCCGACATAAGATCATAGATGGCGCTACTGCATACTTCCAATTGGCGCCATATGAGCCTACATACTACGCGTACGCCTATGAGCAGCTGGCTCCACTTATGGTCCGGTGACTGACGGCGGACAACAAAGTGATCCTATAAGGGTTCCGTTTTTCCTTTTGAGGTACGGAACCCTAAAAAGTAGGTAATAAGTAGGCGACAGTATTACAGATCGAGATTTAGAAAGATTTAATCGTCTAGCTTCGGCTTTGTAGAGCGTCGTATCCGTCACTCACACCTATGTGACGTTTTGTCGCTGACTTGTTTATTAGATACCGGACTGTTAGTGCTTCGTGCGATAGAGATGACGCTCTACAAAGCCGAAGCTAGCGGATATCTGTCTAAAGCTCAATATGTAATATAATTATACTGCCGCTTATTGTATAGGTATCGGCACCAGTCTTGAGCACAAACGTCACCTGCGCATTAGTTGATTTTTCGGTCTCCTTGGCGAAATGAAGAAGGCGGGGGGCGCCGAGGCTGCAAGCGATTGGCTCGTCAGTCGATGCTCGTCTATTGGACTCTATTACGTTTTGTCAACTGTCTATTGTCTTTTGGGCCAAAAATGTACATGCGCGATCTGTGCTCATAACTCACGCGCCGGCGTGAGTAGTAACTAGGTAAAAACGTGGTGTAGATGCCGATCTACACCACGTTTTTACCTAGTTATTTTTTGTATTCTATGAGTTTGTATTAATCATTCCATAATTTCCTACCACTCAATGTCTTTATATACAATCAATGTTTTACATGTCTTTACATATTTTAAGGCACTATACAGGGCGACCTTTTAATCATCATCCAAAGAACAATGTCAGCCAATGTATGGCAGGGCACGCCGCAATAGCGGCGGTAAGACCCCTCTTTGAGGAGTGGCTAGGGAGACGTCACGGCGTCCTCACCTACCGCCTGACGCAGGTCCTCACCGGACACGGATGTTTCGGGAGGTACCTGCACATCATCGGGCGGGAGGAAACGCCCAAGTGTCACCACTGCGTTGATCGCCCCGAGGACACGGTGGGGGCCTGTCCTGCATGGGCGGAGCACTGCCGTGTCCTCGTAGAAGCGATCGGCAGCGGCGGCGACCTCTCGCGCCCGGCCCTGGTTCAAGCCATGGTCCGGGGCGAGGGGGAGTGGGAGGCAGTCGCCTCCTTCTGCGAAGCAGTCATGCTAGCGAAGGAGGTGGCGGGACGGGAGAGGGAGAGAGTCTCCCGTCCAAGCCGCCGCGGTAGACGCTCCGGGCGTCGGGAGCCGCGTGACGACTCCCGGCCACCGTAGGCGCGGGCCTGCGGGCGGTGAGTAGCTCACCATCCGACCAGGACCAGGCCCGTGCCGAACGGCGCGTACGTGTTCCACGCGCGCCTCAAAGAGATGTCAGCATCAGAGAGGGGGCCCATTAGGGCCCAAGCCTGCCGGGAAAGCGGGATAGTCCGAAAGGGGTACCGCTGACCCGGAACATAAAGGGCTAAGGAAGGAACACGGGTGGGTTTTAGTCAGTAAGAGTCTGACACTCCCTTCCGCTCCGCTCAGAGCGGGAGGGATCATTTGATGATTTCCCATCCTCAAAAAAAAAAAAAAAAAAAGCCAATGTATGGCGCCCCGTACCAAACTCAAAAGTCTTTGTGTCACGACCAAACTTAGCGTATTTGGAGGAAAATTAAATGATCTTTCTGTATTGCTATTTTTAGGGTTCCGTACCAAAATGGTAAAAAAGGAACCCTTATGGTGCGACTTCGTCTGTCTGTCTGTCTGTCTGTCACACCTGCTTATTTCAGCAACTACCTATGCTATCGACTTGAAATTTGGAACCGTTATAAAAAATGCTTATTCAACTTTATTGCAAATGAAAAAAATCCAAAAATATTTTTATTTTCATTGTAAAAGGGGCCGGAGTGGGGGTCCAAAATTTTAAATTGGGGTTACTAGGTCAAATGACATATCATATGAAAGGGCTTGATCTGCACATTTCAAAATATATTTTTTTTTATTTTATGTCTCACAGTTTTCGACATATGATGAAAAATGTCCAAAAAAATACCATTCCCCCCCCCCTTATCTCCGAAGTTTGCAGAGCGAAAAATCTGAAATAATTAGGGTTAATAGGAATTGACCCAAATATGGCACCAAAAATAAAACGATGTTCGTAACTAGTACAGTTTTTTCAAAATCATCAAAATTCCTTCACAAACAAACTTAGTTATGCGGTCCGGTTTTTTTCACTTTATACGTTCAAATATGATACGGAACCCTCGGTGCGCGAGTCCGACTCGCACTTGGCCGGTTTTAAGATGGCGTCCCGCAATTTGTACTCATTTGTAATTTAAGTTCGAGAAAAAGTAATTCGAAGTCTATAGTTAATGTTTAGTAACCATGTAGGAGTGCGGAAATTCTGGAGAATTTTATTTCTTATTACTAGCTTCTGCCCGCGGCTTCGCCTGCGTTTTTGGGATAAAAAGTAGCCTATGTGTTATTCTGATGTATAAGCTATATTACTGTAAAGTTTCATCAAAATCCGTTCAGTAGTTTTTGCGTGAAAGAGTAACAAACATCCACACATCCATCCATCTATCCATACATCCTCACAAACTTTCACGTTAATAATATTAAGTAGGTTAGGATAGGATGAAAATACCTAGGTACCTAAGGGTACCTATTTTTTGCAAAAATGGTTTCTTTGATTTTTACCTAATGCCTAAAAAAATGGATGGTGATCAAAAAGTCATGTTGCATAAACTTAGTATTAGTTGACTAAAAACTAAAAAACTGGCAAAGCTAAATGCTTACACTAAAAACCCTTAGACCATTTAAGCAAAGAACTCGGCTCACATAATCATTCCCCTCTGCAAAGGTACTGAAATGGTGATTATGCAATTTAGATTTTATTGCTAGAAACACAAGGTTAAAGGACGTTGGCAATTTTGGGCTTGATCTGGTACAGTAATAAAAGCTTAACCAAAAATAAAAATATATATTTTAATTGTTCTTTGCCTAATTTATCTTAGAGATTAAGAATTGGAATCAAAAATCGAAATAAATAAGAAATAAAAGGATTATGCCGTTGACATTTTAAAAAACCAATTAAACCAATAAAACAAAAACGGGTGCATGCTAGCTGGCGCGTGCCTCCACAGAATATCATGTCCACATCAACTAAAACCTTTGAATTAAGAACTCATTAGTCGGGCTGTATTAAAGTTAAACCATTAGATTGCTAAGCATTAAGTTTAATAAGTTATAATATAACAAGAATAGTCGTCTTACACATATTGACACAAACGAAACCATGACAACACACACTAGCTTTTTTATTCATTTGATACTTCTTTATGGTTAGGTATTAGAGGTCGCACATTGCAAACATGCAACCTTAATATCTTCTCTCAATGAAGACCTATTAATTTCAAAAGCTTCAACAGTCTTGGTCTGACTAATGCTTTTGTAAAAGTGTCTGCAAGCTGATTTTCAGTTGTAATCTTGCTTACAATTAACTCTCCACTTGTTACCATCTCCCTGACAAAGAAGTGTCTAATCCGGATATGCTTAGTACGTTTGTGGTACTCCGGATTTTCAGCTAGCTTTATCGCAGCTTCATTATCTACTCTCAGGATAGGCACACCCTTCAATTTAGTCATATCTCCAATGACTCTGGACAGCCAAATTGATTCCCGAGCACCTTCACTGGCAGCTACGACCTCAGCTTCGGTGGTAGATATAGCCACGCTTGTCTGACGTTGGCTTATCCATGACACGGCACCTCCAGCATACATGCACAATACACCAGTGGTTGAACGTCCTGTGTTCAAATCACCGCCATGATCTGCATCACTGTAGCTCTCAAGAATACCTGTCTTGAAATCTCTTTTATAGAGTATCCCTATTTCTGGAGCATACTGCAAATACCGTAGTATTCTCTTCAGTTTGACACAATCCTGTTCTTTAGGATTTTCGAGGGTCCTAGAAACGACGCTGACCGCATATGCAATATCTGGCCTAGTTCCAATCATTAAATATGCCAATGCACCAACCACTTGTCTGTAGTTGTTCAAAAAATAGCTCACATCGCATAAGTCTTGACCCTGATATTGATCTTCTTTTACAATTGGTGTCATTACCGGTCTGCAATGTTCCATGCCAAATCTTTTAAGCACTTTCTTTGCGTAAGATCCCTGAGATATTTTGATTCCATCATCAGTCTTCTCTATTTCAATTCCAAGGAAATATGACGCTGCCTTCGTTGTAATTTTAAACTTAGTTTTCATTTGTCCAATGAACTCGTTTATAAGGTCCTGGCTCGTTGCAGCCACCAAACCATCATCAACATATAGGGCAACTATCAGTTTACCTCCAGACGGCGTCTTCCTTACGAATAAACAAGGATCTGAGTCACTAACTTTGAATTCAATCTCTTTGAAATAGTCCAAGATCCGCTTATTCCAACATCTTGGAGCCTGTTTCAAACCATAAAGGCTTTTCTTCAACAAACAAATACGACCTGAACCATCATCATAGCCTTCGGGCTGTTTCATGAAAATCTCTTCATTAAGTGACCCATACAGGAAAGCTGTTGAAACATCGAATTGTAACATTAACATGTTCTCATTGGCTGCCACAGCCAATACACTCCTGACTGTTGCCATTTTTGCCACGGGACTGAAAGTTTGGTCATAATCTACTCCTTTCTTCTGACTAAACCCCTTAACAACAAGTCTGGCTTTATACTTATCTACTGAACCATCAGCATTCAGTTTCACTTTGTATACCCATTTGCAAGGTATAACCTTCCTATTACTAGGAAGAGGCACGAGGACCCAAGTCTTATTCTCCTTCAAAGAATTCATCTCGCAGTCCATTGCCTTTTCCCAAAGATTCCGTTCAGAGCTTTTAATAGCTTCTCTAAAACAACTAGGTTCTTGGTGACAGCTAGCCATGTTTAAAACATAGTCTTTGAGTTTATTAGGTGGACGAAGTAATGATCTATCTCTGAGAATCCTTCCACCATGTTCCATGATTTCCTGTTCAGGCATTACATCTCTGGTATGAATTTCAGAGTTATCATCATTAACTTCCGTTATCTCTCCTCCTAACTCAAAACTCTGTTCAGAACTATAACTCCTAGCGTCATCAAAATTATCCAAATCTTCAATTAGAACATCTTCTCTACCAATGAACTCAGTGTCCCCAATTTCAGTACCAACACCTTCATTGACGATTTCATTATTGTTGATAATTCTATCGTTGTTAGAATTTTCTGCATTCCGAGTAACTAGTGGTTGACTCACTTTATTCAATGCATCATTCTCATTACCAAGCAACTGTGGCGATTCCAAAGGTATTTCATATTCAGCTTCTGTAGAAGCTCTCACCAGAGCTTCCGCACCCAAGGGCTTCTCATCAAAAGAGACATCCCTTGATCTCACCAGCGAATTATTTTGCTGGTTCCAGAGCCTGTATCCATCGTCATTATCATATCCCACTAAAAAACATTTCACTGCTTTCTTGTGCAGCTTCTTCCTGGTTTTCTTTGGAACATGCGCATAACAAGGCGATCCGATAATCCTCAAGTGCTTTATTTTTGGCTTCTTACCAACCCAAACCTCAAATGGAGACTTGTTTTCTACTGCAGTTGGACCTGTCCTGTTCAAAATATAAACAGCAGTATTCACCAACTCAGCCCACAAGAACTGAGGTAGTTCCTCATGAGCATGCATCATAGATCTCGCTGCCTCAACAATCGTGCGATTGTCCCTTTCACTGCAGCCGTTTTGTTCTGGCGTGTATGGCATAACTAATCGTTGCTTTATGCCTTCATCCGTCAAAACTTTTAGAATCTTTTGATTGTTAAACTCTCCGCCATTATCACTCAATACTTCTTTAACAGTATGACCAGATACCTTAGCAGATGCCAACATCTCTTTCAGCTTTTCATGTACTTCTGACTTCTCTCGAAGAAAATACACAAATCTGTAACGCGTGAATTCATCTTTGAACAGTACAAAGTAGCGATACTTGGATATAGAGAGAGGAAATGGACCAGACACATCAGTGTGTATGCGTTCTCCAGGCTGAGTGGCCTTTTCCCGTACACCAAACTTTTGTCTGTGGGACTTTCCAAATATACAGCCTTCGCATAATTCTCCAGTTTCCTTGGTTTTAATACCGAGTTCCCTCTGGATTAAACTCTTCACATGCCTCTTATTTTGATGAGCCATCCGTTCATGGTATAGTTGCAACATATCGACTTTTTGTACCAAATTGACAATTACTGGTGGTACAATCCTACACTTAAGCTTGTACAGACCTCCGTACCTTTCTCTTTGTCCTGTAATTACAATTTTTTCATCAATCTTCATTAAGCAAGAAGTGACGCGCGACTCAAATAAGCTTCCTGGATTTTTATCTTGTGCCGACAGCACCGAAAATAGATTTCTGCTTATCTGGGGAACGTACCAAACATCTCTTAATGTTGACTTCACAACCTTCTTATTAACCTCAGCTTCAATGCTTAGCGATCCTTGCCCAACAGCCTTAATCACATTTCCATCAGCTGTTGTTACAGTGTGATCAACATCAAAATATTTAAAATCTTGATACAAATCTAACCGCATCGTAACATGATTTGTAGCACCACTATCCACATACCATTTGTCACGATCAGTGTCAGATTCAACTGAATTTACAGACAGTAATACCATGTTAACTCCTTTATTGTCATCCACAACTTGACGAGATACACTCCTCTTAGGGCAGTCTTTCTTAAGATGACCAACTTCTTTACAGTTGTAGCATCTTACTTTCTTCTTACTTGTCCCTGGAGTTACGTCACCAGTGTCACCACCCTTTTTAACATATTTCCTCCATGTTTTCACCGCAAGGGCATCACAACTAGACTCGCAGTCTTTACCGTTGTTGCAGAGTGCCTTTTCATGTGCACACAACTGACTTGTAATATTCTCAATGGTCCGATCCTTTTTCGACATAAGCAACCAGCTTGATTTGAACGAAAAATAACTTTCTGGTAATGTGTCCAAGATTTTGCAAATTAATAAAATATCCGGGAGTTCCTTACAGTCTTCTTCTTTTATTAATTCTTGCCTTAACCTGTACCAGACATTTTTCAGCTTCGAGATATGCGTTGCAATATCATCAACAGTATCTTTTTTGTAACTGAAGAACTGCAAACATAAATCATATAAACGATCTTCGCTCACGCCTTCATATAATTTATGCAGTTCATCCCATACTTCTCTGGACGTTGAGAATCTTATAACCTTGTCCAACGATTCATCAGAAATATTGTTTGTTATAAGTAACAAAGCCGTATTATCAAGCCTGATGAATTTTTTTAAGTCGTCATTATAAATAGCTAAATCTGCAGCAGCTGTAGCGCCAGCCCCACATGCAGGTTTAACCGGTCTCTTTATCTTGCCCTCTACAATGTCTATTAGACCATCTATGCCTCTTAACAATGCAGAAACCCGGTACTTCCATTGTATCCAATTTGTACCATCAAGTTTAGCAATCTGAATCTTTGACAACTCCATTCTGTATAAATAGGCCCATAACCTATTAAAGTTAAACCATTAGATTGCTAAGCATTAAGTTTAATAAGTTATAATATAACAAGAATAGTCGTCTTACACATATTGACACAAACGAAACCATGACAACACACACTAGCTTTTTTATTCATTTGATACTTCTTTATGGTTAGGTATTAGAGGTCGCACATTGCAAACATGCAACCTTAATAGGCTGTACTTCATTGAACCTCCACAGAATATCATGTCGACAGCAACTAAAACCTTTGAATTGAGAAATCATTAGTCGGGCTGTACTTCATTGGATCATTCACACCATACTTTAACCTCACTGTCACAAATACGAAGATTTCTTTTTATCCCAATTACGTACAAAAACAAATAAAAAATGAATTTAAATACTCTTGAAATACTCGATCACACCAAACTAATTTCATATCTGTACCAACATACACAATCTGAAGCCCAGCGTTCTATGGGCGTCTGCCAGTGTCCTTTGTGTTTTCAATAGAGAAGATGACATTTAAATATGGCGGAAATTAATAGTTTCAATGAGTTAATGATTACTGAACAATAATGCAGCCGGCCTAGCATGACCACGATAGAAACGGGTTTTGTCTACAGAAGAATAGACAAAGTGGCAGATTAGAGAAGAAATGTTTCTATTCTTCAGTAGACAAAACTCTGATAAGCCAAGCACGGGTCGCCGCGTGCTCGGGCAGAAGAGATAGGGAGTTGGATAGAAAGAACTTTGTCTATTCTTTGGTAGAATAGAGATAGAATTGGTTATGCTATTGATAACCATGAAGGTCGATATGGAAGTTCCCCAAACCACAGATAATATAATACTATACGTACAGATGCCTCATCTCATACAAAGAAATGTGACCGATTAAGCGCGGGCTATCTTCGGGCTATAAAATTTTTCCATGCTTAAAGCATTTTTCAAAATTTGAACAAATATTTTTCATGACGTATTTTTTCATGTTCTCAATTTTACACAAACTTCAATAACAAATCGATACATATAACGCCATCTATTATGAGTTATTTCAACAAATGTTCCTTTGTTCCTGATGAGGCCCCGTGCCCAAACTAATGCTGCTGACTATTAGCTAGAGATATTCCTTTAGTCACCAGGGGTTTTCCCCTGGACCACTCACCGTGTATAAAATGTGTTACAAAAAAATATACAGGGTGGCAGGTTACACAGTGGAAATATTTTAAGGGGTCATTGTACTCATCGCTATGAACAACTTTTACTATGGGACCAACCCTGAAATCGCGAAAAAAAAAATCAGCTGTTCCATACATTTTGTTGAGTTATGTGAACATAAATGTATGGAACAGCTGATTTTTTTTTTGTGATTTCAGGGTTGGTCCCATAGTAAAAGTTGTTCATAGCGATGAGTACAATGACCCCTCCACTGTCTAACCTGCCACCCTGTATACATGATGGTAGAATTTTGACCATTGGGCGACCACTATACCAGCGGCAAGCTATGATGGCGTTTTTGACGTTTAAGTCCGCTCATAAAGCTTAGTAAAATTTGACCACTACTTTTTAAAGAAGTTGCTGCACCTACTTTATAGTTCATAGTGACGCTTCACTATTGACAATAAAGTACAGCAATTGTTCTTTCAAAAGTAGTTGTAAATTTTTACTAAACTTTATGAGCGGACAAACTTGAAAAACGCCACCATAGGGTGCCGCAGATTGCGGGACTGTTCGAAAGAGACACCGCAGCCCTGGAATGTAACGGGCAACGAAGGAACATGGATGGGTTTTAGTCAGTACAAGTCTGACACTCCCTTCCGCTCCGCCCAGAGCGGAGGGGGTCATTTGATGATTTCCCATCCAAAAAAAAATAAAAAAAAAAAAAAAAAAGGGTGCCGCAGATATAGTTCTTATAATACGTAGTGGCCTACTATTAAAAAAGTACAAATAAATTATTTTATTTCAAAGAAGGAATAGGCACACCAAAAAATAAAAGCAAAAATAATAATTTATCACAAAATGGAAAACATAGACGCTTTTTAAGTTTTTGGAGGGAGTATCGCTCCGTCTTTGTCGCGCAAGCGGACGTAGGTGGTGTTACGTCACTAGTAGGTAGTGCCGTCCGTGTCTAGCAAATCACTTTAAAACGCTTATAACTTTGCCAATTTTGTAGATGTTTCATCGGTTTTATTGGTGTTAATTGTCTTTTTTCAAATAGGTTACAGATTCACAATAAAAAAAAGTAGTTAACATCCCTATTATGCGCGTTGCCCGTCTTTTGCCTAAATGGTCTACATTAAAACTTAAAATAAAATTAACAATACCTACATGCAACTTATTAATAAACATTGGTACCGATTCTGTTGCTTACAAACTTAACTAATTTAGTCTCATTATGTCTCTTTCTAATAAAAAACATGAGAGAGGGATAGCAGATATTTAATTCTGTCAAATTAGTCCACTTGAATAGTTTTGTTGTCAATTTAGTCGTAATCGCAAAAGGTCACGACTATTTTCCCGTAAATGACAAGGGTGTAGACTAATTTGACAGTTCTAAATATTTTCTGTCCTTTTTCAATGATATTTGTAAGAAAGAGATATAGTGTGATTAAAATTAATTTAGTACGATGTTCAACAGAATCAGCACCATTAGGTAATGTGAACTAAAATATTATGTAGTAATAATTTAAAACTTGAATTGTGATGCAGAAAGGCTCTCACATAGGTGCGATAATATCGGCCGATAAAACCGCATGCTTCATTGCGATAATACGTCCCTGCCCTGCACAAAGCGTTTTTATCGTACATAAAAAACATAGAGAATGCATGAAAACCGGACAAAAGCGAATAGGGAGAATACTTAACCTCCTTTTGTGAAATGGTCAAAAATATCAATAGAAGTTTTAACTTTTTGTATATGATAGCCACTAGCCAGATTCATGAGGAACAGTATAGGCCAGCTATACTCAACCTGCGGCTTTATGGTTGGCCCGCCGAGAGTAAAAAATTGTCAATCTTTTGAATAAATGTCAATCTTTATCAAATTTTGAATTATGTTTTTTTGTTAACATCTAAATAATTTTTGCTTGCGGCCCGCGACACCATGACTGAAACGTGTTTGTGGCCCCTATAAAAAAAAGGTTGAGTATGGCTGGTATAGGCTATTTAACATCACGCTACGACCCTTAGGAGCCGTGCAACGGGGATGAAACCGCGGGGAGCAGCTAGTACTATAAGCGTATTTTGTTTGTTTGTTTAAACGCGCAAATCTCTGGAACTACCAGTCGGATTCGAAATATTCTTTTTGTATACGATAGCCAGATTCATAAGGAATAGTATTAGGCTATTTAACATCACGCTACGACCCTTAGGAGCCGAGCAACGGGGGCGAAAGCGCGGGGAACAACTAGTTCTACTTACTTTCATTATTAAGTATCAGGATCATACACAACCAACGTCTCGTCACGTCCTATTTTCAAATGATTAGATTTCTTCAAAAACTGTGCGATATCAACCATAGATTTGGTGGCATTTTTAACGCTCAACAACGATACTTCCATATTGTGATCCTTTTTAGCATGAGAGCGGACATCGGAATACTTTCTAAAAGACTTAGAGCATATCGGACAATCCGCTTTGTTTTTTCTCTCTTTATGTACTAACCACATATGGTCCCATTTATGTTTGAGAGTTTCGAATCGCTCGCCGCATATGATGCATCGGAAACCCATGGTTACTCTTTCGTGGAAGTGTCTTACATGACGTCGGTATGAGGAATCGAAATAAAATACCTTGTTGCATGGAATGCACGTTATTGGTTCCGTGGTTTTGTGTATCTGAAAGAGAGAATATTTTTGTAAAGGTTTATAGCATAGCATATTCAGCCTATAATATCCATTGCTGGCCTCACGACATCGGTAAAATATCGCAAAATAACCGGTACTCGAGCAACCGAATGAGAATACCGATATAATCCATTAGGATACCGGTTTTTAACAACCGGTCCCAAACCTTTCTAACCCTGATTCTAGCCAGGGCTTTATACCGGTTGCAAAAATCCCGATATAACGGTGTATACCGGTATTTATCATTATTTTAAACGAGTACAGGTATTTAGTGATACCGGTATTTAAACCGGTATATATCACGAATTACTTCAAAATGAGCTTTGCTTCAAATAAATCTAGAATTCTAGAACAACATACCTCAATATGTTTCGCTAGAGACTCCTTAGCCTGGAACTTTTTACCGCACAAATCACACACGCTCACTTTTAAATTATGCACTTTTTTGTGTTTCGTAAAGTTACTTGAATCACTGAACGTACGGTCACACAATTCACATTTATACACTGGTAAGTGCGCATGGTCTCGCATATGCGATTTATATTTTTCTGCGTTAGGGTGACCAGCTCCACAGATCTGGCATTTCAGGTCTCCGTGTATGTGCTTTTGGGAGTAAGCATCTGTTAGTAGATGCTCAATGATGTGACGTTTGCATTCACTGACTCGGTTGAAATGCCGGTGACACTTGGTGCAATCTTTTGGCATTTTGTACAAGCCATCTGTGAAAAAATAAAAAATATTTTCAGCGTCATTAAAATAAATACTAAATACTAATAATATTACGCATGCTTCATTGCGATAATACGTCCCTGCCCTGCACAAAGCGTTTTGTGAAATGGTCAAAAATATCAATAGAAGTTTTAACTTTTTGTAAATGATAGCCACTAGCCAGATTCTTGAGGAATAGTATAGGCCACAAAGCCCGGCCGCAGGTTGAGTATAGACTCAACCTGCGGCCGGCGGCTTTGTGGTTGGCCCACCGAGAGTAAAATTGTCAATCTTTTGAATCAATGTCAAACCAAAACCTCTAAATAATTTCTGCTTGCGGCCCGCGACTCCATGACTGAAACGTGTTTGTGGCCCCTATAAAAAAAAATGCTGAGTATGGCTGGTATAGGCTATTTAACATTACGCTACGACCCTTAGGAGCCGAGCAATGGGGGTGAAACCGCGGGGAACAGCAGGCTAGTTACGTAAAAAAGTCAATACTCACTTATAAATTCCTTTAGCACACCCCCATCAATTTCCCCACCCAATCTAGATAATCTCGCTTCACTGGGATAAACCCACTTCTTCGAACTACTATATTCACTGATATGGGATGTCCAGTGATCGAAGAAATCTTTCATATCTGTGATCTCCCCACATTTAGTGCACTGATTATCGGGTTTTTTTCTAGTTGCTCCTTGGGTAGTAATCAGTTTCACACGGACAAAACTGTTTTTGACATGTGAGACTACGTGTGGACCCAATTTTGTGGTACAGGTAAATTGTTTTAGACACTCCGGACAGGATAAAGGTCTATATCCGTGATTGATGAAGTGTATTAGGAATTTTCTCATTGTTGTATATGCAATATTACACTTTATGCATCTATAACGTTTACTTTTAATTGTAGCTCTCAAGCAGTCGTTTTCTACGTGATCTTTGTATTCTCTGTGCCTAGCTTTGAAACCGCATTGAGTACATTTGTATAGGCGTTTCGGATTTCCTAACCAGTCTACTTCCGGTTCTGGTAGCGATTCTTCTTTAATCGGTTGGTCTGAAAATGATTCTGCGTTGTCGGGATCTTCGTCCGATTCTGGATTTTCATCAATCGATTCCTGATTCGATGTTTGACTCGATCCTTGTTTAGCTAATAAATCTTCGATGTTGATGTTAAGCTTTATAATGTCGTCCTCGTATTCTTCTTCCTCTTCTGTGATTTCTTCTTTAACAATTACTTGGGGAACTAAACTTTCCATTTCTTCATTTGTATATTCATGTGTTTCAAATTCATCTGCCGGTTCCTCTTTGATTACTAGTCTTGGGCTGTCATCTATATCTTCTGGCTCTTCTGCAAATTGTGGACTGTCATCTATGTCTGCTGGCTCTTCTGCAAATTGTAAAATGATTGTTATGTATGGGACTCGCGGCTTAAATATGTGCGTGGTGAACCCTGGCCCTGCAGTCTCGACATAGATAACGAACGCTTTACGACCGAAATCGGTCGCTACCTATGACAAAATCTATGGAAAAAGAAGGAAGAACCGATTTCGGTTGTAAAGCGATGGCTATTTATATCGAGACTGCAGGCCCTGGTTTTAATCCTTATTTCTGTATTCATTAAGGATTAAAATTGCAAAAAAAAACAGAAACGAAGAAAATCACAAAATGCAGTTCATGTGGGTCACGCTCAGGAATCGCGGGCAAAGTTTTAGTCTCATAATATTATAAAATTGTAAAAACGCCGTGTCTGTACATTAAAGACATTCCAGAAAAAACAGTCGGGATAGGGTACTGGAACGTAACCATACTCAAAAATATTTTTAAATTTTTGTGTTTGTGCGCGCATCACGCAAAATGTACTGAACGGTTTTGATGTGGTTTTCACAGTTCGATAGCTTGGGGTCCAACTTAAAATCTAAGCCACGTCTCATCTTATTCCGGTGGAATAAACCAGATATACAGCTTGACCTCTTGGTAGTACTAGCCACCCTACACTACGGAGGTCATTTAAAGTGGTCATTTCACTGTAGTCCACGCGGACGGAGTCGCGGGCAAAAGTCTAGTGCAAATAAAAACATACCTTTAACGATGACATCGTCTTCGTGGAAATCTAGTTCGGATCCTTTTATGTATATAGGAATCTTTTCGATCCGAATATATTCTGTTTTTTTAACCGACTTCAAAAAAGGAGGTTCTTTATTACAAACTAGTACCGATTCTGAATTACTTTCCGATTTTGGTTTTCGTAGTTCCGGTACCGATTCCTGTGGTTCCAGTACCGATTCAGATTGGATTTTTTCAGATTCTTCTAAGCTCGAATATATGCAGGATTTCGGTACTAAGATCTGAAATGTTATATCGTAAAACATTAGTTATAGTAGGTTGTTATTTTTATTATACAATCTAGGATAGTTAGTCTGAAGAGTTTGGTCGCTTTCATATGATATGTCACTTGACCTAGTAACCTCACTTTAAAATTTCGGACCCCCACTCCGGCCCCTTTTGCAATGAAAATAAAAATATTTTTGGACTTTTTTTATTTGCAATAAAGTTGAACAAGCATTCTTTATAACTGTTCCAAATTTAAAGTCGATAGCATAAGTAGTTGCTGAAATATGCAGGTGTGACACACAGACAGACAGATAGACAGACAGACAGACGAAGTCACACCATAAGGGTTCCTTTTTTACCATTTTGTTACGGAACCCTAAAAACTGAAAATCATTTTATTGCAATAATGAAGTCTAAATCAACTATTTTTTTAAGTTAAAAAACACCCATAATTTATTTTGATTTGCAGCCCTTTTGTATTCAGTGAGCGACATGCACCCTTACCACAAAAAAGATAGACACGCGTTAAACGCGAATGCTACCAAAAATAATACACACTTGTCTTAGACAAGCTAGTGCTAAAACAAGTGCCTATTATTTTTGGTAGCATTCGTGTTGAACACGTGTTTATCTTTTTTGTGGTACGGCCCATGATGTTTAATATTTAAAACGTACCATATTTTACAGACGCCTTAATTAATTGGGGTCTCATAAAAACCATAGCAAAAAGGGTAACCAATTAATACAACGTCTTTACTTCTTATAACACAAAAATATACTCACTTTAGGAAAATAACCCTGATGTTTAGGGTGCCGGGAATCATGGTGCAATATACGATGCATCACAGTGCTCTCATTGTTCAAAAACACCTTCCAGCCCTTACATTTAATGCACCTTCTTATCATCGTAAAATTATCAGTATGCACCATCATATGCTCATACTTTTGACAACTCCACACCAAATCCTCTTCACAAATTTCGCATTTATAAGTCTGCTTAGAGTTATCCAGATGGACCTCCATGAGCATCCTATTGGCAAAGCTTTTAAAGCAATGAGGACACTGTGAACGCAGTCCCTTTTTTCCACATTTATGCAAGTAACTGCAAGAATACCTCTCAGAACAATACTTGCAGATTTTATAACGGGACATTATAGGAAGGTCTGAGCGAACTAAGTGACATAACTCTAAATGATCTTTTAGTTGGCTTACAGTATCGAATTTTGATTTACAGACAATACAATTGAACAATTTATCTTTGACGTTACATTGATCACAGTGCAATACATGGTCTCTAGACCCTATGCAAGTATAAAATTGTTTCGTACAACCCTCATTGCCGTAATACTTCTGTAAAATTCTTGATTTCCGCGCATGGGCGTCAAAATCTTTACCACATCGGAAGCAAAGACCGTCTGTATGTATATTAATCACTGAACCTAATTTAGTTGATGGTTGATAAGCTACTATGTTACATTCGTGCAGTAAATACTTTATTTTACTTTCTAGGGCGATGGTAAGGTGTGGATGCTGAGAAATGTGGTCACGGAAATCTGAAAGATGCCACCAGGATTTTACACAGATGTAGCATTTATAGAAAAGAGGACACTCTCTGTGGAAGCTCCGAAACTGCCATGTTCTCCACGCATCTAGAGCTTTTTGGAGACGATGCTCATGCAAGCCTTCATCTAGCTTCCGTTCCACTTCAAAACCTATTGTGTTTTTGACGCAAAAACCTAATATTTTGTCGGCAATGTTCGTTGCACTGTTGAGTATGTTATTAGTTTCATCTAGAATATTTTCGTGTGTTAAAATTATAGGCACTTTTCGTATTTCTACATTTTCAGATTTTATACCATTTACTCTTGGATATTTATTGATCGGTGATAATCGATCAGAATCAGTATCGTAGGTTTCGGTATTAAATTCGTCGTCGCACGACTCTACTTCTACGTCAATTTCGAATTTTCGGGTTGTGGGTTCGGTTTTTATTTCTTTAGCTGGTGCGTTAATTTTATCCAATACGCTTTTATCGCGTACGACTACCACTGACGTGGTTGGTGTACCTTCTTTTGTGTACTGGGTCACGCTTTTGTAGAGCGTTGTGGAGGGAACCTGAAAGTGTTTTGATGGAATTAATGAGTAAGAAAAATTTAAATCAATATTATTCTTTTATGCTTTTATTTATGCCTTTGTTATCGGGAGTAGTCTTTTTTTTTAATCAGGCCTTGTAATTATACAATTTCATTTTTGAATGTTATACAGGGTGTCCCAGAAATCAACGTCAAGCCGAAATCGAGCATTAGGCCAAGTCGTAACAGTTATCAGAAAAATATGAAAAAAAATCTTGGTCATGTACTTTTCAAATTATATGTATTCAAAAATAAATCTTAAAAACTGACACCCTGTGATGATCTTTCAAGTCCTGTGACTGCAAATATTAACTTTTCTTCAGTTTTTTTTCTGTGTTTGACAGAAGGGTTATTCATAGTTATACGGTAGAAAATAAAATGACGAAAAGTTAATATTTGCAGTCACAGGACTTGAAAGATCATCACAGGGTGTCAGTTTTTAAGATTTATTTTTGAATACATATAATTTGAAAAGTACATGACCAAGATTTTTTTTCATATTTTTCTGATAACTGTTACGACTTGGCCTAATGCTCGATTTCGGCTTGACGTTGATTTCTGGGACACCCTGTATATAATCAATTTTATGTTATAAATCCCATGTAATAAGAATTGAGTTGGAGCTTGAAATACTGGTTCAAGTGATTTTGACAAGATATACTTTTATACCGGTATACAATGATACCGGTATTATACGAGTTTAGTACCAGTAAAACGTAACCGAATAATAAGTGCAAGTAAGAGAACAACATATTATGTATAGTGAAAATCTATCTACGCGGGCGAGGCGCAATGCACATGTACGAACTCGCAACATCGCGTCGCCGCTATTGCATATTGCATAGTCAGTATTAATACCGGTATTATTAATAACGGGTTTTAAATACCGGTATTATACCGGTACTCAAGTAACGTAATCATAAATACCGGTATAGAAAACTGCTATGATACAGGTATTTTTGGAACCTCTATCAAGCCTTGAGCGAGCCTATTGCGATTAACAGTCACAATTTAAAACTCTGGGCCACTACTAAGAATTTCCTAGTGTAAACAATTTTTAAAAGAATTTTATTTTTATTCAAAAGATAGTCAAATGTGAAAAAATTTGAGGAAAGGATCACAGCATATGTGCAAAGCCAATCATAGTGGCATATCCAGAAATTAGTTTTAGGGGACGAGGTTTTATCCAAATATGGCTGGACTGATTTTGATGGGATTCTCTCTGACAGATAGCTGATGTTATGAGGAAGTACTGCCGTCCATTTACTAAAAGACTGTTAAGTGACAATTTTTTCAGAGTTATACATATGTAGGTACTACGTAAAAGAGTAACTTTTTCTCCATCAACCAGTCTGGGTCATATTTTCAGTTTTATTCAGTTTATGGCCTATAAGTAAGTGGACAGCAGAGTAACTGATGCTACTTTTATCTGAATTCCACATAGACAAAGTCACAGGAACAGCTAGTGTTATAATAAAAACTTAGAAGTCGGAAAGTCTGTACATTTGAAAATTTTTCATGAATACCGGCTACAAATAAGCAGAAAAACATGAAACAGTTATTTAATAATTTGTCTGTCTGTTAGTTTTCTCATTACGGGAAACGGATAAATGGATTTCAATGAAACTTTAACTGTGGCATAGCCATTCGCTCGGAGGTACATTTTATCTCAATCAGTCAAGTAGATCCTGAGGTATCGGTTGACCTCCCGAGTCTATGCAGTCCCATAAAAAAAGAGGTCAAGATTGATTGGACTTTGCAAAATGATATTCTTTTCTGCATTCTGGTCAGTAATAGTGGATTACCGATTTATATAGATGATAGGTGTCGCGGGGTGATGATTGGTGATAAATGATCATGATATCAGATCAAATAGATAGGTACCAAAATAAAATTGGCCACTTGAAATTGATTTTGAAAACAGATTAAAATGAACACCCTTTCAGAAATTATGGATGAGGATAGGTATGATTAGTACTGTGTGGTAGTATTTGCATGTTGTATAACGAATTTCAAGCGAACAGAGTCGCGAGCGCAACAGAAGTCATTAAAAATTAAATTAATATTTTTGGTAGGTAGGTGTAACATCCGTGCCACTTTCACCTACCCCCACAAAAAACATTACGAAATACTGTCATAATTACGTCAAATTACAGTTTGTTATGGTTAAAAACATTATTTGTGCTACCATTACATTGTTTCTGACGAAAATCTAGGAGCTTAAACGGTATTTTAACTATGCGTCGAACTTTTAATAACGCGTGTAAAGTTTTATCAAAATGGTGGTACTTCGTAGGTACTACATTCCTACCTGCAATTCAATATCATCTTCATTCACAGCACAATCTCGAGGCACTAATTTAGACTTTCTTGATCTTTTTCGAGATGCTTCCGACATTTTTACACTTTAGACATCTCACATGCAAAGAAATACAATAAAATTAAACATAAATTCTCTTGGAGGATACGCGAGCAAGTTGAATGCGAATTTCCAAAACATAAACTGATCAAGTTTAAATGTCTTTACAAAAAATCATGTATGAATCGGATCTCTCGTTTTATCTTACAGATGTTTGCGTAGACACTAGCGCCATTGACAGAACAATGCCCGTATTTCACGGTTTGACAAATCAATAGTTCCGAACAATGCGAGCATGTCGGGTAGTCAGTAAGTGTCCGATACGTTTCGTTTTACACAATTTACTAAAAGCCTATTGTAATCAGTAAATTGCACAAAAGCAGTTCTTAAATTACTCAAAGCTTATCCGACTGTAAACAACTCGCAGTAACAATCACATTAAAACTTTCACAGTAATTGATCTCGCTCCAACTGGCTGTTACTGTTAGCATAAGGAAGTCAATTCGGTAACTAACAAAGTGATTAAGTCAACTCTTTGGGGTTCGGGGTAAGTTTAAGTGCATACTGCATTGATAACTTACATAGCCAAATACCGTCTCTCATTTATCAGTGGTGGTGACGGTCATCTTTAGCTTTACCTCAGGCCGTATTATAAACCCAAGAGTTTCTTCCGACTTGGAGGTACACATTTTTACGTACAACGAAACGTCACTAGATATAGTTAGCCCTCGTACGCACGGGAGCTGTTTTACGCGCGTTGAAAAATACCGTTGTTGTAGGCGTTTGTCAAGGCACATTTTAATGCCTAGCACCGAGCGTTTAAGATTCAACAGTACGCGATTTAGAACTCGGCGTTGAAAAAAGCGTTGTCATCTACATCCCATTCAGTAGCTTTTTTAAACGCACGTAAAAAAGCGCCCGTGCGTACGAGGGCTTACTGTAAAATTATCTGTGCTGCAGATTAACAGATTCCTTACAGTGGTTATACAATGACTCTAAGTAGAGGAAGATAGGAATAATTTTCTGTATGTACCTACCTACTCACTTTTATATACTTAATAGTTTTGATTCCAGTTCACCTTGTTTTTATATTTATTATCTGTGTCATCATAACCTCAAAATGAAATATTAACTTTGCTAATTAATTTACCTAAAAAGTAATTAAAATGAGTTTATTCATCCGAAACTACAAGCCAAATGGCTTAGCAACAGTGTACAATACAAAATTATGGCGCTTGAACTCAACAACAACCGACAGTGCACTGAAAAAAGATGAGGAAGAACAAGAGTTTAGAGTTCTTGACATTTTGAAGAAAAGGGATAGATTCCAAAAGAAATTCACTCGTAGGACTGACATACAGCCTGATAGAGCTGATAGGATGCCCACAGACCAGGTAATCGATCATTTACGAGCCATTTACAGGTTATTTTATGTCGGTGTAAAACCATCAGCTGATTTTTACGAAGTGGAGGATATTATTAATTCTAATCTAACGAAATCAACACATTAAATAATATTATGTAACTGTAGGTTTTGTCACGTATATTTTTGTGTATTAAAATAAATTATCTATCTAAATTCTAAATCCTTAGAGTACCTATAATTTTTGGTCTGAGTCGCCTTAGGGTATTCAATCTTTTTATTACTTATGGCTTCGCTACACACAAATCTGGAATATACAGAGCCACATAGCAAGACTTTAGATTTTTTCTACTCTCTATAAGAGTTGACCCGATCAACTGATGCCATCTGAATGGAGAGTAAATAAAAATGTCTAAATCCAAAAAACTCCCTTTAATACAACCACACATTTCTAATACACATTGTATTTAAAATTTCAATCTGCAATTTCAGAACTGGGGTAATGTCTGGCCAGGACCAAAGACCTTTCACCCATCATCGGTCCCACTACCTATTCGTCAAGGCTATGTTCCCAAAGGACAAGCTCCACCAGGCAAAAAAGCCAATGCAGAACTCATGAAGATACCAAACTTCCTTCACCTTACTCCGCCCGTCATTAAGAGCCAATGCGAAGCTATAAAACAGTACTGCACTGAATGGCCAACTCTCTTAAATAATGAAGAAGCAATCGAAAAGCATTATCCCATAGAAGTCATTACTTCGGACTACTGTCATGCCAGCCCATCTATACGGAATCCTTTAGCGAGAATCGTTACTCTCCGCTTCAAACTATCAAGCTTAAACTTAGATAAACACTCAAGGGATAAGTTTATTCGTTTAGTCGGAGATCGGTACAATTCTGAGACGGATTTGGTCACGATAACTGCGGACCGGTGTCCAGTTAGAGCACAGAATTTGGATTATGTAAACTATTTGCTCACTGCGTGCTACCATGAAGCGTGGAACGTTGAAGAATGGGAGAAAGATAAAACGGAAGATGATATGGAGTACTATGAATGGAATAATAATGCTTCAAAGAAAAGTTTGGTCGATTGGCATTTGCGTACCAAAAATGAAAATCAGACCTTGACCGATGATGAATATAAAAGCTTTGATATATCCGAAATTGCATATGGAGAAGAATATAAAAATGCAGTAACAAGCTTGATGAACGATGGAGAAAGTGAAGCGTCAGTGAAAAAGTATGGAGAAGCTGTGAGAAAGCTCTTAGGGTTGCCAGAGAAGAAAGTAGTTTAAGTTAAGTATTTGTATAATAAAGTGTAAATTAGTAGGTATGGTTGATTTTAATTATTATACAGGTTGTCCCACGGCTATGCCACATGGAGGGAAAGTAGTTTAAATATTTGAGATAGGAAGTTTTGCTTCATGGAAACTTCACTTTATTTTTAAAACTAAGGAAAGCATTCAAAGATTTTTAAAAAGTTACTTCCCTCATCTGGGAATCGAACCGACCAAATATGAAAAAATGATATCCTGTATTTTTATGATGCCGATTGAAAGGTTTAATATTATAAGCATTATTTTCTTCTAAGAAACATAGTATCTTAAATTAAAATAACATGGTGAAATTTTACATTTAAGTTTAGGAAAATAATGAATTAGAATTACTTTTCGTGTATATTTTCTTAGATAACTTTGATTATTTAGTAATAAGTACTTTTTTACACTGTTTTCCATGTAAATGCATGATAAATGCAATAAAATACTATTTTAATGCATCTTTGCTATGAGCTAGACAGAAGGCGAATTTGAAAACAACTAAAATATGATGGTGTTCCTTTAATTTTGTATACCATGTTATTTAGAAGGAATTAATACTTATCGGCATCATAAAAATACAGGATGTTCATTTTTTCACATTTGGTCGGTTCGATTCCCAGATGAAGCAGGCAAATTTTATAAAATCTTTGAATGCAGTATTACTTTTTAAAAATATAGTGACGTTTCAATGAAGCAAAACTTCGTATCTCAAATATTTAAAGTACTTTCCCTCCATGTGGCATAGCTGTGGGACACCCTGTATATGTTATCCTAGCGACCCGCCCATGCTTCGCACGGGTCATTCTACTGATGTGGCGACATGTCAAAACACCGAGATTTATTTATTTAATAGCACTTTGCCCGCGACTTCGTCCGCGTGACATACATGTTGCGCCATCTAGTGTCCAAAAGCAATTGTGACCGTCAAAATTTATCGTTCTTTCCCTCGGGAACAATACTTTTTTTATATGAAAGGTACCCTATGTACTTTTGCTTTTGCTAAAGACATAATCCTTCCTTTTCGCTGTGCCGTAGTCGGGTAAAAATAATGCAACAATTTTAAATGCATATCATTATTTTATTCTTGTATTTATACAACTTTTTTACACTTTACCTACATGATTCCTTTTATTAAGGATGTTTAAAACTATTTTTTTTTCAAATTTTACAAAACATACCTTTTTTATAAAATTAACAAAACGGGTCATATGAGTACCCCTTAGCTTGAAAAGTAGTACATTCACTCATATTCACAAACCTTTGCTGTTTGAAAATAAATAGTAGGTAAGCAAGATATTTAAAAAGCCGACCAAGTAATAATCGGAATCGCGATCTGTGGGTTCCGTACTTTCGTAAAACGTATAAAATAGCGCGTAATTCTGAGTAGGTACTAATGTAATTAAAATAGAACATTATATTGAATAGTGGTTGAAATTCTTTGCGTGAGTCCGACTGACACTTGGTCTGTTTTTTAACCGACTTCAAAAAAGGAGGTTCTGTATTCGTCCCGTATGTATGTATGTATGTATGTATGTTTGTATGTGCGCGATTTTCTCAAAAACTACTGATTCGATTTGAATGGGGTTTTCACTAACGTAATCTACATACTTTCAGGAAGGTTTTAGTATATAATACATTATGTAGTCATTCCTATGTACAAAGTTATAGACATAAATGTACACACTCCGTAGAAGATTTACTGTTGAACGAATTCGTGAAAGTAATCTAACACGGGATAAGGAACGAAAAAGGGAAAAATAAAAAACTTTTTAACAAAAAATAACCGACTTCAAAAATCCACTACAAAGAAAATAATAATTTTGGTTTCGGAAGTCGGTGGCAAAAAAAAAGCAAACAAAAACCAAAGCCACCGACTTCCGAAACCAAAATTATTATTTTCTTTGTAGTGGATTTTTGAAGTCGGTTATTTTTTTAGTAGCTATATTTTGTAATTATCATTGCTCCACTGTATTATTACAATATTATTTTTTATGCGCGATGAACCGACGTGTGTGAGTAAAGACAGGAATAACGTGCGAGTGAGAGGGAATAATAAGTGCCGCTATTTATATTTCGCTTCATTATTGGCGCGGGTAATACTTGAAAACTTATATAGGGAAGTGTATAGTATATATAAAAAAGTTACCTAGGTAAGTAGGTAAGCAATATTTTTTATTAAGATTGCATAGAATTAAAACATTTTAGCGCAGAATATGCGATTAAGCTATAACTGCCAACGCAATCAACTACGATTTTATTTAAAACATCGCTGCAAGTCTTCAAAACACATTTCTTTTCACGACTACCCTCAAATATTTTTTGGCTCGGATTCCATTTTTTTCTCCAAATATCTGCGATGGAACTCTTTTTGAAGACCTTGTCGTCTTCTTGTGAAATTTGAGTGCTCGATTGGCTTAACAAATCTTTATTTTTCAAATATTTTTTTAGTAAAATTTCTAATAAATGAAAAATGTATGACACATTCTCAATTTGATCTATATTCGATAGTTCATACGTAGAATCTATTTCAGTAACTTTTGTATGAAAAGTTTCTAAAATATCTGATATTTTCTCTATACTATGTTTTTGGATATGTATTGATTTATTCAAAAGTAATATTCTTTGGATACTTTCGTCTTTTTTCAGGAACTGTAAAAAAATATTAAAATGTGTTAAAAATAACGCATTAATTGTGTAGTGGTGCAAGTGTGAATGCTGAGCGGTATGCAGTAGATACTGTAAGTATAAAAAATCACTTTTGAAATTTATTGAGCTTAGGTAGCAGTAGCGAAGGGTCAATTTTTGTAAGGCGGAGCTACAAATGCCTACCTGTCCACGAAAAACTAATTATAAATATTTGATAATAGTAGGCAATACGGCATGTGCTATTTTTTAAAGGGGAGCCGGTAGGAATCGTATTGTAGGGACCCTTCGCCACTGGTAGGTAGGTATAAGTATCGGCAGGGATCTTGATCACAGATCGTGCATGTACATTTTTGGCCCAATAGACAATATACAGTTGACAATACATAATAGAAAATAGTCCAATAGACGACGAGCATCGACTGACGAACCAATCGCGTGCATCCTCGGCGCCCCCCGTCTTCTTCATTCCGCCAAAGAGACCGAAAAACCAGCTAATGCGCAGGTGACGTTTGTGATCATAACTGATACCGCTAGTTATACCTACCCTACAGTGGCGGATTTACACATGTGCCGCCAGTAGGCTACCTACTCAAATTTTGCCGCCCCTACAGATCTCTACAATTCGATAGGTACCCGAGTTCACACAATCATAATTATGAACTTTACGCAATAGAGACTGCCTTGTAGGTTCATATAATTGTAGGCACGCAGCCAGCCCTGGATCTAGGGGGGGCAAGCCGGGGCCCGTGCCCCGGGCAGCAATTTCAGAGGGCGGCAAAATCAAGCTTGATAGACGAATACACTGAGTAGTGTAGCGTAGTAATCGCAAAGTGCAGTGCTAGACCGGTCGTGATGACGTTCTTTGGGGGAGGCCTATGTCCATCAGCATCAGTGGGCGTGTTATGGCTGAAATGATGATGATGATAAGAAAAATATTTTCGGGCGGGGGCGGCATTTTTCAGTTTTTGCCCCGCTTCGAAATGATTCAAGATCCGGGGCTGCACGCAACGCTGTGCGATCTGAATTCTGAATTACACTTTATTGCAAGAGTCGCAATTTATTGAACAGCTGTCTTTTCAGAGTTATTCTTCAGTACTATTCTGTGAGTAGGTAGATAGTTAAGTCTTACCTCACTGTCACTGCTAGCTCCCTCATATACTTTTCGTAATAGTAAGTCAACAGTTTCGAGTAAATCTTCTAAGAACGATGGATATTTCTCCTCTTCATGCAGTTTATCTATTAATTGACCTAATACCTGGAAATGTTAACATTTCACTCATCAACCATTCAAAATTAAACCGTCGTTCCCGGCGCCATTACCCCGGAAATGTAATAGCGCCATCTATGTATGATCAAGATGCCGCTATTACGTACAATATTCTTCTAGTGGCGCCATCTATGAGCGATGCCTCGGACTTGCCAGGGACAGATGGACGATAAAGTAATCCTATGAGGGTTCTGTTTTTTCCTTTGAGGTACGGAACCCTAAAAATACCGGCCTAAAAGGCGAATAGTTTAGATTTAGCTTTTTATACAATTTTCCTAAAAAAAAATAATTTCAGATCAAAAATATTTAATGAAAGTTATAATTTTATTATAACCGAATATAATTCCTTAATTACAACTAAATTTACTGGGAAACTAAGTAAAAGTAAATACAATCAACTTCAACAATCGTCCGTTCGATCCAAAGGTTGTGCGAAGTGTGTCTCTGCCTGCCGGCTCGTGCACGTTGGGCCGCTGGCGCTCCCCACTCGCGCCCCTCCATGTCACATTGTTAATCACGTGACTTGGTTTTGACGTCACAGCCAAGCCACGCCTACTAGAAATCTATTTTTCTGCTAATTATAGGCTATTTAACATCACGCTACGACCCTTAGGAGCCGAGCAACGGGGGTGAAACCGCGGGGAATAGCTAGTTTCGAATACAAGTATGTTTTCACTAACCTGTGCAATTTCGTTAGTTATAGCTCTAGTTCCTACCACTAGAGGGCACTGCATGATGTAGGTAAACAAGCAACACCCTGATTGGTTAAGCCAATTACCTGATAATTGTAAAGCTGAAAATACAAAAATTATTTGAAAAAAAAAGAACCGGACAAGTGCGAGTACGACTCGCACCCTGAGGGTTCCGAAATATGCAATAGCGCCATCTATCGATGCCGATATAACATCGTAGTACATATATAATATCTTGATCATAGATGGCGCTATTGCATACTTCTAGTGGCGCCATCTATGAGCAGATGGTCCCACTCACAGTCATGACACACCGACAACAAAGTGATCCTATAAGGGTTCCGTATTTCTTTTTGAGGCACGGAGCCGGAAAAAAAAATTAATAATTTTTAAAACGGACTAAAAAAATTTAAAATTTCGAGGATGAGCACTTTCACAAAAGGCTCTACTGCTACCAAGAGCTCCATTACTAACAAGAACTCTAGTACTAGTTACTGCCAGGCGCGGTCCGAGGGGGGTCGTGGGGGTCATGAGTTCGTGACCCCCCCCAAAATCGTACAAGAATTCGCCAAACACGCTAATTCACGATATAGTACGTCGGCATTAATCGGTATGACCCCCGCCCCCCAAAGTCTTCGGCTGTGGTATGACCCCCTCCAAAATCATTGGCTGCGACCGCGCCTGGAGCCCTACTACTACTAAGAGCCCTACTACTTTTAATAGCTCTTTTACTACTAAGAGTACCGACTACTACTTCTAAGAGCTCTTCTACTGCTAAAAGCTCGTCTAATAGTAAAAGTTCTTCAACTGCTAAGAGCTCTGTTATTACTAAGAGCTCTACTACTGAATAAATAAATTATAGGTACATATTTACCGCTCCGATTGCTGCTCCTAATTTGTGAATCACTCCTGTACCCAGAATCAGTGGAATACCCATCACTAGACATCCGTCGATTCTGTCTGCTCAGAAATGTCTTGACTTTGTTAAATTCTTCTAGAACTTTATATGATACGATCTCTTCTGAATCATATTCTTCTTCTGTGATTTTATATTCTTGTATGCTTTTATTATGATCAGAAGAATTAACTGTTGCTCGTTGATTTTCGTTTTCAGAGTCATGTGTTAGATTTTCTGTATTATGATTTTTATTTGGATTTGATATGTCTTTGCCTTTTCCCAATTCAATTTTGTTACTTGTATTTTGAGAAAAACAGTCTAAATTCTGATTATATTCTAAAGATTCAACATTCATTTCTGTATCTGCGATTTGGGGATAATTGTTATTAATTTCAATGTTTTTTTCGGTGGGATAGTCATTGGTAATAGCATTATCTTCAACGTTTTGCATATTATCAAAATATTCATCAATATTTTGTGAATACTGAACAGAATTTTGTATTTCTTCGCCTTTACCCATGTCAATAATAGTTATATTGTTTTCACTATTTGAATGTACATTATTATTTTGTATGTTGCCAAAATTGTCATCATTATGTTCAGAAAACATATTCATAGTTTGACTATATTCAAAACCTTTATTAATTGTTTGTTTTTCGTATGTTTTACTATGTAAACTATTACATTCACTAACAAATTGATTCTCTTTATCAAAATCAGTTATGTTTTGCGAGATTTTTCTTTCAGTATTAGTGTTGCTGGCAATAGTATTATCTTCATTGTGAGTACTAACATTTCTATTTACGCCATATAAGTATTTATTAGGGATAATAATATCATTTTGACTTGGACTATAATGGGTATAATTTTGAGTAAAACCATGCACAGTATAAGGAATAGTTGTTTGTGAATCATAGTACGTTGCATCCGTATTTCCTATACATTTATTATCTGAATGTTTATGATTAGTTGCGTATACTGCTTCAGCATTTGATGTTTCATTTCCAAGTACTTTAAAATCATTGTTTTTGTAAGATTTTTCACTATTAACTGTATTGTGATCAGAATTTATTATTTTATAATTACGTTTTTTATGCTTAACAACGTTTATAGGTATAGAGACCTCAATATCTGAATTTTGGTTTACATTATAATTTTCTTCGCAAAGAATTGATTCGTTAATTTCGGGCTCGGCTATGTTGAGTGCAGATTGAGTTTGAGAGCTATCATAGTGTGTTATTTGTGATAGGTTTTCAGGTATAGCGTGGAGCTGAAAGTTAGTAAATGATAATTTCGGAATTATATCTAACACTACAGTGAAAAATAGCAATGTAAGGTAGTCATAGGTACTACAAACCGGTCAAGTGCGAGTGCGACTCGCGCCGTGAGGGTTCCGAAATATGCAATAGCGCCATCTATGCGGCTATTACATCATAGCAGATATATCTTATCTTTACATAGATGGCACTATTGCATACTTCTAGCGGCGCCATCTATGAGCAGATGGCTCCACTCATGGTCATGACGGACGGACAACAAAGTGGTCCTAAAGGGGTTCCATTTTTCCTTTGACTTTTTGAGGTACGGAACCCTAAAAACATACCTTTTCAGTGGCAGCATTATCATCATTGATAACTTCAAAGTCTTTGAATACATTCTCATCGAAGACATTTTCGGTATCAAAGTCTTTCAATATAGTCACACTGTCATTCATTTCATCATCATCCTCCATCAGAAAGTCATCACTGCAGATTGTGATGTCATCATCGTCCATTTTGTGATCAACTTTTGATTTCAGTTCTTCTAAATACTTGTCTGTGGCTAGATTTGTGGGTTTCGATTTTATTATAGCTAAAGAAACGGCTAGGCGATGTTTTTGATAAATGTGATTGGCTGAAATGCAGTTATAAAAAATAATTGTTTATTAATTTTTTTTTAGCTAGGCGCTCCTAGCTAAATGGCAGCCGCGCTGATCGACCGATCTGCAAGGCTGAGCTGCACTTGCCGCGGTCAGTTCTTGGCTGGGTGACCGTTGTTAAGCACGTTAAACAGTCGGTCCCGCTCGTCATGTGAATATCTTTGACAATCGTTACGGGTAGTCAGGAGCCCGAAAGTCTAACAACTGGTCTAATATTCGAATACCGGTATTACCGGTTGCGGTCAGATGGCAGTCGCTTCACGTAAAATAATTAAAATATTGATATTATATTATATTCAGCCATAACCAGTTAGACTGGAAGCCGACCCCCCCCCCCAATCTAGTTTGGGAAAAGGCTAGACGGATGATGATTGTTTGTTTGTTCGTCACCTATGCGTTCGCGCATCACTCATCCGATTGACTTGAAACTTTGTATAGTTTTTGTGCGAACGCCCGAAGGTTTCCGAGATATTAAAAAAAACCGCCCAAGTGCGAGTCGTACTCGCGCACCGAGGGTTCCGTATAATTTTTCGACATATAAAGTGAAAATAACCGGACCGCATAAATAAGTTTGTTTGTGAAGGAATTTTGATGATTTTGAAAAAACTGTACTAGGTAGGAACACCGTTTTATTTTTGGTGCAATATTTGGGTCAATTCCTATCAGCTCTAATTATTTCAGATTTTTCGCTCCGCAAACTTCGGAGATAAGGGGGGGAATGGTATTTTTTCAGTCATTTTTCATCATATGTCGAAAACTGTGAGACATAAATAAAAATATATTTTGAAATGTGCAGATCAAGCCCTTTCATATGATATGTCAGTTGACCCAGTAACTCCACTTTGAAATTTTGGACCCCCACTCCGGCCCCTTTTGCAATGAAAATAAAAATATTTTTTTCATTTGCAATAATGTTGGACAAGCATTCTTTGTAACTGTTCCAAATTTCAAGTCGATAGCATTAGTAGTTTATGAAATAAGCAGGTGTGACAGACAGACAGACAGACAGACGAAGTCGCACCATAAGGGTTCCTTTTTTACCATTTCGGTACGGAACCCTAAAAACCGGACAAGACTTGCGAGTAGAACTCGCGCCCTAAGGTTCCGTACAAAGTTAATAATTAAACGGGCTCTAATTTTAGTCGATCAATATACGAAAAGAGGTAATTGAACTCATCATTATTCAATGAATAACTTTTACTATGGGACCTAAGGGTTAAATTAAGAGGTGTTTGTAATGGGGGATTATAAGGCCGAACATCTCATATTCGCAGTGTAGCTGCTATCTGTTGCGATCTTCGATCGTAAATAAATACCTAACAATAATAAATCAATAAACGGATCGTTGCGATAATGGCCTCGTGTATAATGGACACCTTTATGTAACTTTCTATAATTAATTAATTGGGTCTTTCTATAAATATTTGAAGTCAATTCGTTCATCAAAACAAAGTACCTACTTACTAGAAAGTTTCTAAAATAATTTTTGGAATTACTCACCATAATCATCGAAACTCATTCTGTTTATTTATTTTTACTATAGTACACATGTTAAAATAACATTTTAACTATATTAAGATTTAGGTATGCACAGTAAAATAAATAAATGCAAAGAAAAATAATTATATTTCGCGCCACGGCACCGCAGATTTTCTACGCTTAGATTTTTTTTTTTTAATTTTTCATAATGATCTCGTTGGTGTTTCTGTATACTGCCCGAGTTAAGTCTTGTACTTTTAAATTTTTATATTGTATCATACTTAGGTACATATTGGGTACATAGGTACCTACTTAAATGAATGAAAAATAATGTTTTTATCAACATTTATGTGAATAAAACATTTAATAACTTAGCCAGGAAAACAAATTAATAACAATACCCCAAAGAGTTTTTATTTCCTATAACCTTTTTAGAGGATCATAATACCTATTGATCAACAATATCAAAGTTAATTGTCAAAATCATGTCAAGTATAATCAACATAGTACAATAATTCCAACAAAATGTATTTTAAAGTAATATCAACGTTACTGAATGGCTCTGTACACAATACTGTTCGGTCTAAGTATATTTATGATAGCTCTGGTCATTGCCGTTATAAGAAAGATGTTCTTTCATTGGCGAGAAGAGCATAAGATTGAAAGATTGACGAGGGCTACAGTAGACAGGCCAGGTTAGTGCTTATACTGTTAAGGTGAACGTCCATTGGCACGGCCCGGCCGCAGCGGACGCACGGCACGCAACAGATTTTAGTGAATTCCTATATAAAGTCCATTTCAGGAAAGAAGTCCCGCGGACAATTGTGGAACTACATTATACTAGAACATTTTTACATTATGCCGCGCGAATACAGCGCTGCGTCTGCGGGACTTCTTTCGTGAAATGGACTCTATATAGGACGCGTGCGCAGTGCGGCCGGGTCGGATAGTGGACGCAGTGCTATAGGAATTTATACAAAGCAAACAAAGAGTTGTAGTTTTTTTAATTTATAAACTAGCTGTTCCCCGCGGTTTCACCCCCGTTGCTCGGCTCCTAAGAGTTGTAGCGTGATATTAAATAGCCTATATTATTCCTCATCAATCTGGCTATCTTAAACAAAAGGAATTTTTCGAATGCGACTGGTAGTTTCTGAGATTAGCGGGTTCAAACAAACTCTTCAGCTTTATTATATTAGTTAGAATGTTAGATATCCAGCAAACATATTGGTGTGACTAAGGTGCGCCCACAGGTCCCTTTAGATACATATTAAGTGTGTGTGTGTGCCTGGCGTTGTCTTTTTTTATGTTATAGGAGGCAAACGAGCAGACGGATCACGTGATGGTAAGTGATTACCGCCGCCCATGGACACCCGCAACACCAGATGAGTCACAAGTGCGTTGCCGGCCTTTAAAAACCTGCTCTTGCCTTGGGCATTGTTGAGCGCAGTTTTGCCCCCCCCACAACAATGGATTTATCAACTGCGCCATCATGGCGAGCCGGCCCATTCGTGCCGAAGCATGGCTCTCCCACGGTATATATTGTGCCGTAGTGCCGAATAAAGGTGATCGTCCACTAGTCCGCACAGGCCGCAACGCACACGCACGGCACGCAAAGGATTTTGGTTTGCTTTGTATAAATTCATATAGCATTGCGCCCATTAGGCGCGTTACGAACCCTTTAAAATAAGGATTCACTGTGCCGATAGCTTATGGGACAAGCAGGTTCCCCGCTGTCAACACAGCGCATCCTCAGCAGCTCTGGCGACCTTACTCAACACAACACTACCGAACAGTAGCGTTATTTAGCTCTGGTGTTCTGTGGTGGAAGTACTTCCCCAGTCGGGCTGTTCCACAATGTAGGTAATGTTTTATTTTGATTTGTTTCAGCCGTCAGTGCAATGATATTTACAGGAAAATGTGTGTTTAAAAAACGAACGTACGCTGATGACGTCATCATTTACAATGTTATTAGCAAAAGCGATATAAGTCTAACTAAGAATTTTGATAACTGCACATAGTTTTTATTTTAAGTGATTTCTTGTCATATAAATTGTATATAATTCAGCAATATTATATATTACTAAATATAAAAGTGTTTAATTCTGCTAATATGGAAACTACACAAATAACCAGACATGAAACAAATTGTCCCGGGCGGAAATCGAACCCGCATTACGGCTTACAGCCAATCCCAAAGCTAACCGTGCCGTTGAACTAAAAAACCGGCCAAGTGCGAGTCGTACTCGCGCACCGAGGGTTCCGTATCATTTTTGGACGTATAAAGTGAAAAAAACCGGACCGCATAACTAAGTTTGTTTGTGAAGGAATTTTGATGATTTTGAAAAAACTGTACTAGTTAGGAACATCGTTTTATTTTTGGTGCCATATTTGGGTCAATTCCTATCAACCCTAATTATTTCAGATTTTTCGCTCCGCAAACTTCGGAGATAAGGGGGGGGGAATGGTATTTTTTCAGACATTTTTCATCACATGTCGAAAACTGTGAGACATAAAATAAAATAAAAATATATTTCTAAATGTGCAGATCAAGCCCTTTCATATGATATATCACTTGACCTAGTAACCCCACTTTGAAATTTTGGACCCCCACTCCGGCCCCTTTTGCAATGAAAATAAAAATATTTTTTTGTTTTTTTCATTTGCAATATAGTTGAACAAGCATTCTTTATAACTGTTCCAAATTTCAAGTCGATAGCATCAGTAGTTGCTGAAATAAACAGGTGTGATAGACAGACAGACAGACAAACAGACAGACAGACGAAGTCGCACCATAAGGGTTCCTTTTTTACCATTTTGGTACGGAACCCTAAAAACATGAACTCTTCGAGAAAACTGTAAGTTTATGCCCGATGATTTTTTTTTAATCGTAAAACAAAGTTGTTTTTTATGATGTTAATAATATAGTCCTGCGAGGTTGTTAATGATTTTTTTTTTTAAAAAGATCAGATTCAATGAGACCATAATATGCTGTCAATATTGCATCAGTGTTGATAGTGCGAGCAAGTTTATAAATTGCATAAAACAGAATACTTATTCTTTTGCTAAGAACAAAAATTAATTATTATTATTAGAAATAAAACTTATTTTAAAAATTAATGAACATAAAAAAAACAACGTTTAATTATTAATTAATTTATTGTATTACGAGCAGCACAGGCTGCTTCGCGCGGTGACGTTTCTTCGTTAGTTTATCAGAAGCCCGATTTGTTTGAAAGCATTGTACTCCATACACACTATTTATTTTGATTATATCGTACTCAGAAAGGAGTTCTGGGTTCTGGCCTAACGACCGCATTACTGAGCCATCAGGATCCTGTAAAAAAATTTATAATATATAATGTTATTATATAATATATAAGGAAGAGATTTTCAAAACCAACTAACACAGGCGGGGTATGATCCCGCGACCTCTGCCTCACCGTAGCATCGCTCTAACCAACTGAGCTACAGTGTCATGCCTGAATCAGTTGATATTGGAAAACTCTTTTTACGCCTTCTATGTATAAGCGTTGGTGACATCGCTCTAACCGAGCTACATAAATATTATTATACTTAGATATATATAATATTTACTTTGGAAAATATACAGAACCATAAGAATGATGAAAACATTAAGAAGCCTGTATTTCTTGTGTCAAACAATTTAAGGTGAACGTCCACTGGTCCGACCGGCTGCAACGCACGCACGGCACGCAACAGATATTGATTTGCTTTGTATGAATTCATATAGCACTGCGCGTACTATCGGTATTCGGTACCGCCCGCATCGCCCGCCGTATATTATTACGTATCGTTGCGTTGCGGCCGGGCGAACTTCTTGCGAACGTCTTCCAATAATAGTATTCGATTTAGCTTGTCTATTCTGGGGGGTGATTCTCGCGGGTGCTATACTGATATCGAATTCGATATATATCGCAACAACTGTCAAAATGGTAGGGATTTTGACAGTTGTTGCAATATATATCGAAGGTGATATCAATATCGAACCCGTGAGAATCTCCCCCTTGTACCGACACGTCGCGTGATACCGCGAGAATTGCCAATTTGCGAACGTCCGAAAAAGAATGTCACGGTGAGATTCTCCCTCGAACGTTCGCAAACAAATTGGCTAGCCTTACGGAGGATTCAGTCGTGATGTTTATTACCTGTTCCTTATAGGTGGCCACTGTGGATATGCCAGTTTTTCCAATCTTTCTCCAGAATTGCCACGCTGGGTGCGTTGCACTCTTGTAGTCATAGGGCAAGTCCAACGTCGCTTCTTCGCGAATTTTCTCATAGTGATGAAGCTTGTCTGGAATTATAAAAATAAGAATTACTACTACTACTTTTGAGCTATTTGTGTGTATGTCCGCGATTTTATTAAACTTTCGTGTTCACTCCTATGAATACCTACCTAATTAAAGTGAAAAAAAAAAACCGACTTCCAAAAACTACACTAAAAATTATGAAATAAAAATGTTAAACTTCCATAAATAAAAATATAAATGTATATTGAAGTCGGCAGGGCCTCTTATTCAGGTTTTTACCTCTCAGCTTTTGAACAGGAAGAACGTACGCAGTGTGTGCACGTGCAGCTTGCTTTGCGTCTCGACAAATTAACATTTCCTTTCATTCCTCCTTAATGTACAATGTTGCTTATTTTTATGCTAGGCCCCGCCGACTTCAATATACATTTAGATTTTTATTTATGGAAGTTTAACATTTTTATTTCATAATTTTTAGTGTAGTTTTTGGAAGTCGGTTTTTTTAAACCTGTTTTTATTTTTATCTTTTTAGTGTAGTGTAACCATTTTTTATTGTTGTTAATTATTACAATAAAGTACCATAAAATCATGGACAGAGCGACTTTAATCATTTATGTACTGCCTTTGCCACACATTTTGTATGTACTTTTACCGAGATCGATTACTTCCACGAATTTAAATAGGTACTTTTATTCATAGATGTTGGTGGATAAGAGCGTTTCAATAAACAAAAACAGTGTTTTTTTATTTAGTTTGTAATAGTAATAGGCTCGCACCCTAGCCTTCTATCAAATGTGACTTAAGCATAAAAAAATTGTGTGTACTATACACCTCAGTCTAACCTTGCGAGAAATATCGGCGTGATGTGTTGTATGTATAATATCGAGATCGATTGCGTTCAGGAATTCAAGTACTTACACAATATCACTTTTTCATCATCGTCATGATGTCATCGAGATACACCAAAAATACCGTTTATTACACCTGGTTAAAAATCTACTCAACCAAAGTTAATAAAATTTATATGGGACCACCGCGCGAGGTTCTTCTACCATATGAAAAAAGAATCACGTAAATCGGCTCAGAAATCACGGAGTAATCGGTGTACATACATAAAAAAAAAAAAAAAAGTAATAAAAATAAACCAACCGAATGCAGTTGGAAGTCGAGAAGGAGAGCATGTGGAATCCAGTGTCCATCCAACTACTATGATTACTACTACTAGGATAACTACTACTAGGATTACTACTACTAGGATTACTACTACTAGGATTACTACTACTACTAGGATTACTACTGCTACGATTACTACTAGGATTACTGCTACTAGGAGTACTACTGCTACGATTACTACTGCTAGGATTACTATTGCAAGGATTACTACTGCTAGGATTACTACTACTAGAAATTCTACTACTAGGGTTACTGCTACTAGGATTACTACTACTAGGATTAGGATTACTACTACTAGGATTAGGATTACTACTTTTAGGATTATTATTACCATTAGGATTATGATTAAGACTCGGATTAAGATAAGGATTAATCAGGATTAGGGTTACGGTTACGATTAAAATTAGGATTACAATAACATATGATTACTATTACAATTACTACTGTTGGGATTATACTGGGGATTACTACTGATAAGATTACTACTGTTAGGATTGCTACTACTAGGATTACTACTACGGGGATTACTATTAGGATTGCTACTACTAGGATTACTACTACGGGGATTACTATTAGGATTACTACTACTAGGATTACTACTACTAGGATTAGGATTACTACTTTTAGGATTACTATTACCATTAGGATTATGATTAAGACTCGGATTAAGATAAGGATTAATCAGGATTAGGATTACGGTTACGACTAAAATTAGGATTACGATAACATATATGATTACTATTACGATTACTACTGTTGGGATTCCTACTGATAGGATTACTACTGTTAGGATTGCTACTACTAGGATTACTACTACTAGAATTACTACTATCAGGATTGCTAGTTTTAGAATTACTACTTTTAGGATTACTATTACGATTACTACTGTTGGGATTACTACTGATAGGATTACCGTTATTACGATTACCACTATTAGGATTACCACTGTTAGGATTACTATTGCAAGGATTACTACTACTAGGAATTCTACTACTAGGGTTACTGCTACTAGGATTACTACTACTAGGATTAGGATTACGGTTACGATTAAAATTAGGATTACGATAACATATATGATTACTATTACAATTACTACTGTTGGGATTATACTGGGGATTACTACTGATAAGATTACTACTGTTAGGATTGCTACTACTAGGATTACTACTACTAGAATTACTACTATGAGGATTGCTAGTTTTAGAATTACTACTTTTAGGATTACTATTACGATTACTACTGTTGGGATTACTACTGATAGGATTACCGTTATTACGATTACCACTATTAGGATTACCACTGTTAGGATTACTATTGCAAGGATTACTACTACTAGGAATTCTACTACTAGGGTTACTGCTACTAGCGATTACTACTACTAGGATTAGGATTACGGTTACGATTAAAATTAGGATTACGATAACATATATGATTACTATTACAATTACTACTGTTGGGATTATACTGGGGATTACTACTGATAAGATTACTACTGTTAGGATTGCTAATACTAGGATTACTACTACGGGGATTACTATTAGGATTACTACTACTAGGAATTCTACTACTAGGGTTACTGCTACTATGATTACTACTACTAGGATTAGGATTACTACTTTTAGGATTACTATTACCATTAGGATTATGATTAAGACTCGGATTAAGATAAGGATTAATCAGGATTAGGATTACGGTTGCGATAACATAATTATATGATTACTATTACAATCTACAGGGATTCCTATTAGGATTACTACTACTAGGATTACTACTACTAGGATTACTTCTACTAGGATTAGGATTACTACTTTTAGGATTACTATTACCATTAGGATTATGATTAAGACTCGGATTAAGATAAGGATTAATCAGGATTAGGATTACGGTTACGACTAAAAGTAGGATTACGATAACGATTACTATTACTACTGTTAGGATTCCTACTGATAGGATTACTACTGTTAGGATTACTACTACTAGGATTACTGCTACTAGAATTACTACTATCAGGATTGCTAGTTTTAGAATTACTACCTTTAGGATTACTATTACGATTACTACTGTTGTGATTACTACTGATAGGATTACCATTATTACGATTACCACTATTAGGATTACCACTGTTAGGATTACTACTACTAGGATTACGCTTAGGATTAATACTACTAGGATTAATACTACTAGGATTACTACTACTACTAGGATTACTATTACTAGGATTACGCTTAGGATTAATACGTTTAGGATTACTATTACCATTCAGATAACGACTACTACTACTACGATTAGGTACGAATAGAATTATTATTTGTCTTTATTAATTTTATTCACATATTAATCTCATTTTTAAATATTTCATAGTAAAAAAATTAACCAAAAAAAATAGTAATTATGATAAGGATTACGATTACGGTTACGACTAAAATGAGGATTACGATAACATATATGAATACTATTACGATTACTACTGTTGGGATTCCTACTGATAGGATTACTACTGCTAGGATTGCTACTACTAGGATTACTACTACTAGAATTACTACTATCAGGATTGCTAGTTTTAGAATTACTACTTTTAGGATTACTATTACGATTACTAATGTTGGGCTTACTACTGATAGGATTACCATTATTACGATTACTACTGATAGGATTACCATTATTACGATTACCACTATTAGGATTACCACTGTTAGGATTACTACTACTAGGATTACTACTACTAGGAATAGGATTACTACTTTTAGGTTTACTATTACCATTAGGATTATGATTAAGACTTGGATTAAGATAAGGTTTAATCAGGATTAGGATTACGGTTACGATTAAAATTAGGATTACGATAACATATATGATTACTATTACGATTACTACTTTTGGGATTACATATTTCATCATTCATTCATCATTTCATTTATTTTGTTATTTTTTTACGATGAAATACTTAAAAATGAGATTATTATGTGAATAAAATTAATAAAGACAAATAATAATTCAATCGTAGTAGTAATCCTTATCCTAATCAATCCTAATACTAGTAATCCTAATCCTAATTGTAGTAATGCTAGTAGTGGTAATCCTAGTAGTGGTTATCCTAGTAGTGGTTATCCTAATAGTGGTAATCCTAATAGTGGTAATCCTAGAAGTGGTAATCCTAGTAGTAGTAATCCTAATCACAATTAATCCTTATCTTAATATCGTTATCCTAATGGTAGTAGTAATCCTGAAGGTAGTAATCCTAATCGCCTAGTAGTGGTAATCCTAGTAGTGGTAATTCTAGTAGTGGTAATCCTAGTAGTGGTAATCCTAGTAGTGGTAATCATAGGAGTGGTAATCCTAGTAGTGGTAATCCTAGTAGTGGTAACCCTAGTAGTGGTAATCCTAGTAGCGGTAATCCTAGTAATAGTAATCCTAATCGGAATCCTAATCCTGTAGTAGTTCACTGCTGGATATTATTTATAGGCCAATCTCATCCAGCTGCCGCATGCCGCTGTGTGTGCCGCAAATGATAGGATCGTTTCATAAAAAAAATGTATAGGTATATCGTTATTTTTTAGATTTATTAACAGTTCCTACCAATAATTTAACACAAAAAAACAGGTTTAAAAAAAACCGACTTCCAAAAACTACACTAAAAACTATGAAATAAAAAGGTTAAACTTACTTAATTAAAAATCTAAATGTATATTGAAGCCGGCGGGGCCTCTTCAGGTTTTTGCCTCTCAGTCTTTGAACAGGAAGGATGTGCGCAGTGCGTGCACGTGCAAATTAAGATTTCCTTTCATTCCTCGTTAATCTGCAATTTTGTTTATTTTCATGCTAGGCCCCGCCGACTTCAATATACATTTAGATTTTTAATTAAGCAAGTTTAACCTTTTTATTTCATAGTTTTTAGTGTAGTTTTTGGAAGTCGGTTTTTTAGGGTTCCGAACCAAAATGGTAAAAAAGGAACCCTTATGGTGCGACTTCGTCGACTTCTTTGTTTCTATGATCTGAGTTTTTAACGATGTTAGAAGTGTTCTCTCAGCACCTATTCTCGTTAACAACTTTTAGTGTCCCTGACATTACTTTATCACTTAAATCTAAAAACTGTGACATTTTAATAAATGGCGACTATAGTCTTGCTACTGAAAATATATCGTTTTTGATACGTGTTCGATACTTGATATTTTATATCGATATATCGATGTATCGAAATAATAAATATCGCCAAAAAAAATCGATATATCGAACAAAAAAAAATCGATATATCGATACATCGATATTTTTTCTGCCGATACGCCCCGTAGGAAGGAGAGCCCCACTGGTTGGGAAGCCTTACTCTACCAGCCGGCCTAGCATGACCACGATAGAAACGGGTTTTGTCTACAGAAGAACAGACAAAGTGACAGACTGAAGAAATATTTCTACCGTTTTATGCATACAATGAAGAGAAGAAATGTTTCTTTTTTCAGTCTTAGACAAAATTCTGATAAGTCAAGCACGGGTCGCCGCGTGCTCGGGCAAAAGCTCAGATCATAGAAACAAGGAGATATGTCAATCATAGCAAATTAGTACGGGAACAACTGTCGCCACTTTTAGTACATTTTTCAACACAATTAGGTAAGCGCCCCTCGTGAATATAAAGATCTCCCACACATTAAAAATTCCGCACACCCTCAATCTAACACTGTTAATCGTCACTCAACACTAGCACTAAACTAAAACACTGTATTTATATCATCGATCGTGTTCGGTCCGTCGCCAGCGTGTACTAAAAGTACTACGCCCAATGTGGGCAAATTAAAGCATCAAGCTCAATAGCGCCTTGGCACATCTCCCTTGTTTCTATGATCTGAGGGTAGAAGAGATAACGAGTTGAATAGAAAGAACATTCTTTGGTAGATAGCTATACAGGGTGGCAGGTTAAACAGTGGAAATATTTTAAGGGGTCATTGTACTCATCATTATGAACAACTTTTACTATGGAACCAACGCGGAAATCGCAAAAAAAAAATCAGCTGTTTCATACATTTTGTTGAGTTATGTGAACATAAATGTATGGAACAGCTGATCTTTTTTTCGCGATTTCAGAGTTGATCCCATAGTAAAAGTTGTTCATAATGATGAGTACAATGACCCCTTAAAATATTTCCACTGTCTAACCTGCCACCCCGTATATAATTAGTCATGCTAAGCGTGCAGATGATGTACCTATTACCTGGTCTAATATGCCTCATGTGCACCCTGATATACCGATCTCTGTCATGACGGGACACCTCGAAGTAGAACCCCAGCATAGCCATCACCATCATAGCTGTGTGCTGCTTATGTTGACCACCCCGGAACAGTTCCACGCTGCCGAAGATCTGGAGACAATAGTTTTATAGTAAGACTAGACAAACAAGACTAGACTGTTCCCCGCGGTTTTTGGGATATCAAATCAAAAGTCATTTATTCAAAGTGGGCTAAATGATTAGCACTTTTTGAACGTCAACATACATAAGACAGCCCCCAAAAACGCCCGCCCTTCACCGATTCCTAGTGTTTTAGCTGCGAAGAAGAAACGGCGCAACAAACTCCACAGCAACACAATTCTGTCTGTCAATTACTTTTATGTAAAATTATATAAATCAAAAGAAATATTAAATAAAGTTACACTGAGGTTTAGAACAGAAAAAGCTATAGGTAAATACTTAACAGTAGAATAATTCAGTAACCTAATTAAGTAACCTAACACACGTCAATATACCTAATCAAAGAAAATAAAATAAAAATACTTATAAAGTATAAGTACTTACTCATCAAATAATTACACAAATTACTACTAATAATTACACAGTTACCAATCGGTAATGAAGGCCGTGTGCCAGGTTACCAGTGCAGTGTATATAAGGTAGCCTATGTGTTATTCTAATGCATAAGATATCGATACCAGAAGTACCTATCAATTAATGGAAGGAACATTTTGCCGTAGAGGCAAATTACGTTAATTGATATAGTATGGTATTATAGTACATTTGGCGAAAAGGTAAAATGTCCCTTACGTTAATTGATACGACTGGTATCGTAAGTAATGAATGATACGAGTAGTTGAAAAAATCGGATATGTGCGAATACAGTGACAGTCAGTGCCCCACATTATCTGACCGCTCTTATTTATTATTTATTTATTTATTTATTATAAAGGTACATATTAAGGTCTATAAAATAATATAATGTCCAACAAAAGTATATTATATAGTTTGTCTGTTGGATCGCAATAATAATATAATAATAATATCGCAGTTTAAATATAGACATTACCTACACTATACTAATGCAGAAAATTTTAGAATGGTAATTTAATAATTAGGAAAGTAGGTACCTATGTATGTATACATGTTACGGCAGTGTACTAAGTAGATATTTTTTAAGTTTTTTCTTAAATATATTTTTTGTTTTTTCTTCCCTGATTCCGTCGGGTAAATTGTTAAGAGGAAATAGAAAAGAAAGAAATAGTAAAGCCTGGTATTCATGGTAAACATTTGTTTAGCAACATAGTTGCATAAACATGTTGCCGAGTTGTGTAAACATATTGCGGGCAACACTTGTTGCGGAGTTGATCACGCCATGTTGCAGAGTTGACGCCCGGCGAGCGAAATCATCAGTTTATCAACAAATGTTGACGTGTGTGGACGTGTTTGCAACTGTTTATTTAAACATGGCGGTAGTGTGGAGCAACAATAAAAATAATTATTTACACTACTTCCTCGGGCAACATTTTAACGCAGACTGGCGTGTGTGGACAACCCATATTGATTTAAACAAAGTTTCCAGCAGTATTCTCGCCGTTCATCAACAACGTTGATCAATTGTTGCTAAACAAATGTTTACCATGAATACGAGGCTAAGATTCTAAGAGGGGTCAGACAATGTGGGGCTCTGACTGTACAACTCGTGCCCTGAGGGTTCCGAAATATGAAATAGCGCCATACTATGAGCAAGATGTTGCTATTACATACTTCTTCTAATGGCGCCATCTATGAGCAGACGCCTCCACCCGTTACGGGTCTTGCCTCGGACAGACAGGTTCCATTTTCCCTTATAAGGTACGGAACCCTAAAAAGAGGGAAATTTAAAACCTTTGCCTACCGGTTTCATGGAAGTCGGCAGAGAAAGGTTTTTAGAAATAAAAGCGTAGGTAAGTATATTTCAAATGTTTGTTTTCCATTTATTTGATAAAAGTTACAACAAAAATGGAATAACAATATCTTGAAAAAAATAATATCATCTACATGGTTAATACAATATACTGACTTATCTGTGAAATAGCATCTTTAATAAGAGACATAAGGTCGCTATTTGTTTAACTTTTATTTTTATTGAGCAACTACCAAATCATTTCACAGATAAGTTAGTAATTAATAATAGTAAACTAATTAACATTAAATCACACTACAGAAACCTATTTCTAGTACTACATCATCAAAATAAAGTTTTCTTTAACACATCACATTTAAAATAATTAAAATATTCGAGAAATTTTCCATTGGGAATGTTCCTTGATTCTCCCTCAATGTTTCTTCTTCATTCTTCAATATCACGAAATTCTTCAATCGAGGTTGCCCCACGTTCTTCTAATTCTTCAAAATTCTCGCTTCTCCGCCGCTTCGCTCGATGCATCCATGGTTGATCGTAGATATTCCTCAAGACGCCTGACCATCTCCTCATTAGCTCTGTCATCTGCCTCTCAAACTCCTCTCTCAAGCAATCCATGTTTGAATCCAACCACTCTATCGCACTCTCATATTCTCCCTTCATAAACTCTTTCTCTTTTTCAGTTAGGATATCACTTTTCTCTGCTACATTCCTTTTAACTTCATAAACGTAAGATTCTAATTGATTTCTGGCTTCCAATCGTCTCTTGTTTTCAGTATCATCTTCGCGGTAGGCGGTCGCATCAGCTATCATTTGTCCTATTTGCAGTTGGTTAAGTCTGTACTCATTTCTTATGGTTATTTTCTTTGTGTTTCCAGTGCTTCTATCTGTAGCTGACACGCTAAGAATACCGTTGACGTCCATATTAAATGTGACGTCAATTTTAGCAACGCCTCTTGGTGCTGGTGGTATTCCTGTTAACTGAATAACTCCTAAAAGGTTATTGTCTTTCGTCAAACTTCTTTCTCCTTCAAATATTTCTATAGTCATACTGTTTTGGTAGTCATCTATAGTAGTGATTTCTTTGGTCTTCTGGCAAGGAATGGGTGTGTTCTTTTCTATGACTCTATACATCATCCCTCTAGCTGTTTCCACTCCCAAAGAAAGAGGTACTACGTCGACTAGCAGGAAGTCTTTGATTTTTTTATGGCGATGTCCGTTCAATATGGCGGCTTGTATGGCTGCTCCGCAAGCCACTGCTTCATCAGGGTTCAAACTAGTTATCAAACTCTGCCCACCGAAGAAATCTTTTAACATACTTTGGATCTTTGGTATCCTTGTACTGCCTCCTACTAAAATGATCTTTTGAATATCCGTTTTTTTAAGTTTTACATCCGCTAAAGCTTTTTCTACAGGTCCCAGGGTATCTCTAAACAAATCTGAGCATAGTTCTTCGAAAAGATCTCTTGAAATTCTTCCTAGATAATCTATACCATCACAAAGAGTTTCTACTTCGACAGTCGCGTCACTGTAAGAAGTGAGAAACCTCTTAGCTTTTTCTGCAGCCGTCTTCAAACGCCGTAAAGCTTTAGCGTTCGTCAAAATGTCAATATGATACTTTTTACGAAAGTCTTCAGCAAAGTACGCAACTAGACGATTATCGAAGTCTTCACCACCAAGCCTTGTGTTCCCAGCAGTTGATTTCACTTCGTACGCAGAACCATTGATGGACAGAACTGAAACGTCAAAAGTGCCACCACCTAGATCGTAGATTAGGACATTTTTGTCTCGTCGTCGATCCAAACCAAACGCGAGAGCTGCAGCTGTTGGTTCGTTTGTGATCCGCAAAACTTCAAGACCAGCTATAGCACCAGCAGCTCTTGTAGCTTGTCGTTGAGAATCGTTGAAATAAGCAGGAACTGTTATCACAGCCTTGTTAACTTTAGCACCGAGGTAACTCTCAGCTACCTCTTTTAATCTGGAAAGCACCATACTGTAAATTTCTTCTGGCGCAAAAGATTTTTTCTCACCTTTAAAATTAACAAAAATCATTGGCTTACCATTTTGATTCGACACTTGAAACGGCCAATGACGCAAATCCATTTGAACGCCAATGTCATCATAACGTCGCCCGATCAAACGTTTCGCGCCAAAAACTGTGTTCCAGGGGTTGTAGGCGGCTTGGTTTCGCGCCTCTTCACCAATTAGGCGCTCGGTAGGAGTGAACGCAACGTAAGATGGCGTTGTCCTATTTCCCTGTTCGTTGGATATCACTTGTACACTTCCATTCCGCCACACAGCCACACAAGAATAAGTCGTGCCTAAATCAATACCGATTGCAACCATTTTTTTAACGGAACTTGTAAAATTTTAACAAAAATTACACTCCCGTCGTTCAACTTTGAAAATACTAACTTTGCCGCGCTCCCGGCCGTATATATACTGTCGGCCAATGGGTGTCCAGAATTTTCGATGCTCCCAACCAATCAGAGCGCGAATGCGGGAGAACTTTCCGGAATGGGGTGGCAAGCGCTTGAACTAAGATCACCCTCTTTTTGCAAAAATATTTCTGGCAAACTGACAACAAATTCGTATTGAATTAAATTAGTAAACTCATTAAACTTTTTAGATTTTTGTATCAGTTGTTTGATTCGGGCATTAAACATATCTAAAGTAGGCTACATACTTAATTTAATGGGCAAACAAATTATAGAACATTATTTTTAGTTTAAATATTATACAAAACTTGGAAGTAGTTTGTTCAGAGTCAGTAGAAGAATCAATTCCAGTTGTTTTTTAATTATGTTAGATTTTTGTAAAAAAAAAATGAACATTTGCGCGGGTACGGAACTAGCGTATAACTTTGTCAGTTTTTATTATTTATTTTTCATATGTTTTACATGACTCTTTTAATTGAAATATTTGTGGGGTGTTTTGGATTTTGCACTAACAATTTATCAATCAAAACCTATCTGTAAATATTTTTGATTTGTAATTTATTGAAACTTTAGCTGTATCTTAGTACATAGGTGGACTTAATACATTATTCCAATTCTAAATGAATTTTACCGATCACCATAAACAGCCAATATTTTACCACATTAAGATTTTAAAATTTATCGCCAAATAATCATAAAAATTATCTAACAGCATTAAAATCCAACAACCATCCATAAAAAAACAACCCTTAATTTTAAGCTACATGTACTAAAATTACCCATTCAAAAGGGAATATTTCTTTCTGTGGCCACCCCGTACTCTCATTTCTTATTTGACGTCACAACTTCACCATTTCTCTATCCTTCACCCACTTATAGCCCTAAGCCGTAAACAGTATTGCTATCCCTTTTAATGTTTATATATCTGTCCTTTGCGCCCCTTCGGAGGTTTTGTAATGCTGTCTCTTTCTAATGTTTACGAAATTATGCGTTTCTGAGAATTATTTGTTATTTTGAATATTTGAGTTATTTATTGTGGCGTTTTGCCGTGAATAGTTGATATTATTACGTCTGTTTTGGCGTAGGGCGGAAAACACAATGTGTAAAATTAAAATTGGTTTTGCAGTAAACATGGAAATGAGGTCGATTTCGTCATGTCTTCTGTAATAATTTACGTAATGTAGGCAGGCATTTAACATTGGCTATTATAAGGCAATCTCGCAAACCTAAAAAAATATATGATCGTTTTTTCGTCATCTTGTTTTTTTTTTATGGTTTTTTGTTTTTTTAAAAAAACGTTGCCCCACACTAGGATTTCTCCTGTATCATGGGTGCGTTTACAAACACAAATTTCACATACACAAACAGCCAGACCTATCAGACCTATGTGCAATGCGGGAATCGAACCCGCGACACGTTGCGCAGCAGCCAATCTCTCAGCCACTGCGACAACCGTGCGGTCTTTAGGTGGTAGGTAGGACCTACGACCTACCCCGTGAAAATGAAATAAAAACGACTTCTTGATCTGTGGCTTGCGGTGTCACCCCCATTGCTCGGCTCCTAAGGGTCGTAGCGCGATGTTAAACAGTTAGAGATACTTTGTGCCTTCATGTCGGACTGCAGCCCGTGCTGCATCTCCCATACCGCGCGTATTGACCGCACTAAATAAGCTCGTGGAAGCCAACAGCCTAATTGCGTAACTCGATTTCTTTCACCAATGTGGTGGTATATGCCGTGTAAATCAATAAAATAAATAAATAAATAAATACAATTCCTCATGAATCTGGCTATGATATAAGAAGAAAAATATTTTTTTCGAATCCGAGTGGTAGTTCTAGATATTACAAACAACCAAACTCTTTAACTTCATTATATTTCGACATTAGATGCATTAGGCAGGTTTTCAACAGAAAAAAATAAATTGCACTTTCCTATCAGAAAGGCTTCAGCCGGCCTAGCATGACCACGATAGAAACGGGTTTTGTCTACATAGAAATAGACAAAGTGACAGATTTCATTCATAAAACGTATAAATGTTTCTACAATCTGTCACTTTGTCTATTTCTATGTAGACAAAACCCGTTTCTATTGTGGTCATGCTAGGCCGGCAGATCCGACTTTATTAATGCATTGCCTTATTGGATGGAGTTAGGAAAACCAGAGTTAATAGATTTGAAAGAGAAACTGAATCTTACGAGCCCTGTGCCCAGGCGCGGCAGCCGACAACTTTGGGGGGTGTCATACCGTAGCCGAAGACTTTGGGGCATGGCCGTAGCCACGGTGGGGCAGGGTGGGACGCTTGCCCCACCCCGACTCTGACCTGTAAGGTACGCTCTGACCTGTAAGGTACCTAACCAAACCTAAAAAAAATAATTATCTAGGTAGGTACTAACTACAATACTTAATATCCGTAAGTAAGTTCACACTCGACAGTCGACACAAAAAAAATAACCGGGGTAAGAGCGCGGGTATAGTTTGCTAGTTACATATTATTTTAGACTGCTGCCCCACCCTGAGCGCATGGCTGGCTGCGCCCATGCTTTGGGGGGGGTCATACCGTAGCCGAAGACTGGGGGGTGTCATACCGCAGCCGAAGACTTTGGGGGGGTCATACCGATTAATGCCAACGTGCTACACCATGAATTATTTTGTACGCTTTTGGGGAGGGGTGTCATTACCCCCACGACCCCCTCGGACCGCCACTGTCTATGCCATAAGTGCGCCACATTGTCTGACCCCTCTTAGAATCTTACTTAGTGTCCGACCGAAACCGAAACCGAAACTTCCTTTTAAGGTACCTACTAGCTTCCGTCCGCGGCTTCGCCCGAGTTTTCCGGGATAAAAGGTGGTCTATATGTTACTCTGATGTATAAGCTATATTACTATAAAGTTTCATCAAAATCCGTTCAGTAGTTTTTGCGTGAAAGAGTAACAAACATCCATACATCCATCCATCCATCCTCACAAACTTTCACATTTATAATATTAGTAGGATTCCTGATAATATGGCCTTATATGGAAGTTTCGGTTTCGGTTTCGATCAGACACTACCTACTATGTATTTCTAAGAGGGGTCAGAGAATGTAGGGCACTGACTGCATCCGACCTGATGCAACTGATGTCGAGATATTACCTATATCCTACATTCCCAAGCTCACCTTTAATAAATAATAATAATATCAGCCCTGTTTATAAACTGTCCCACTGCTGGGCACAGGCCTCCTCTCAGAATGAGAGGGGATAGGCTATAGTCCACCACGCTGGCCAAGTGCGGGTAGCAGACTTCATACATCTTCAAGAACTTTATGGAGAACTCACAAGCATGCAGGTTTCTTCACGATGTTTTCCAGCATAGCAAGCAATAATTAATTTCTAATACGCACATGCCTTCGAAAAGTCAGCGGTGCGTGCCTCGGGATCGAACTCGAACCATTCGCCGTGGGAGGCACATGGTTAAACCACTAGGCTATCCTGCTTCTCAAGCTCACCTGTTCCCCCCCAACTCGTCCTGTCACGTAATCTGGGCTGGTGTCCAGGACTAAATAGTCGTCATAGCCCTGCGCCTCCTTTGCGTCCACCTCTTGAAGTCTGACGCATGTCTTCTTCATTAATATGCTGTTGACCGCTGCTATCCTGTTGCGAAGATCTTCCAGGTCGTCTGGGATAATGATTTAGGGAAACTTAGAACTCTGAAGAAAATTTTACCATGGCCCGCGTTTTATTTGCAAATGGACCCTGTTAAGCAGAAAAGATCCAACCAACTTTTTTTGTAAAATCGAGTTATCTACGTATCCATAATGATTGATGAGTACATTAAGGATACGGTAGATAACTCGATTTTACAAAAAATGTTGTTCGGATCTCTTCTGCTTATCAGGGTCCAAAGCGCTGTTTTTCGTTCTATGCTAATCATTAAAATAATCAATATAATTTTATTCTAGAAATTATATTTGAGGAAAATCTTCATGTTTTCACGAAATAGCCGTATTTTCCTCAAATATAATTTGGAGAGCTAATGATTTATTATTTAGTAACTTTATCACTACCATTATTGTAACGTATTGAATGTTGATCAACAAACAACGTAAAACAGCGTTGCAATTTGCAAATAACTTAAAATTTTTGAGTTCGCTGTTCGCTTTCCCTCATACATAACTCGCTTTCTTGGCTTTCAGTTTGTTTGTCTGTTTGGTACATTTTTTAAGCTAGAGATGCTGAGACTTTAATATAATTGGACGACAATGCAATATTAAGTCATTTTAATAACGTGTTACGAAATTTTATTTTTTATTGATACTCTTTTTCCGCCGTCTTAGAAACATACTTTATTAAATCCGAGGTAGGTATAAGAGCATTCGTACTTACAATCCGGTAGTTTTTTAATAACATATCTGACGATGCCATCGGGCCATCGCCGCTCGTTGTAGAACTCTTGGTTGAGCTGGTTTAGCTTCACCGTCTTCGGAGACAAGCCTTGCGACCGCTTCCTTTTCTGCATGTTGCCATTGCTCTTTTTCTTTTGCAACCTTTATAAGAAATTAACATTCAGTTAGTGCTTCGTGTGACAGAGATGATGCTCTACAAAGCCGAAGTTAGCGGATTGTCTCTTTCTAAAGCTCGATGTGTAGGTACTTGATAATCAAAACGTGCACGTGGTAATTTTATTTAACCCGCGCTAGCCGCGATTTAATTACTAAATAATAATCAATAAAATTATCAACATAACCCTAGAAATTATATTTGAGGAAAATCTTGATGTTTTCATGAAATGGTAGTATTTTCCTCAAATATAATTTCGAGGGCTATATTGATGATTTAAATGATTATTATTTAGTAACTATATTATCATTTATGTCGCACATTGAATTTTGATCAACACACAACGTAAAGCAGCGATACAATTTGAAATAAACCTAAGTTATTTTAAATTTCGCGCGCTACCTTGAGGGATCCCCCATAAATACAAATTAAACTCACTTTACTTCTTTTGTATTCGGTTCAATTTGTTGCAAAGGTATAACATGCTTGACAGCCTTTACTTTGCGACGTTTCTTTCGTTGAGTAATAGTTTCTACGTAAGGAGTAGTTACTTCAATTGATTTTTCATCATCATTCTCATCTTCTGAACTCGATACCTCTTCTGATTCAACGGCTTTTATTGTCTTTTTCTCATTCTCATCTTCTGAACTTGATTCGTCTTCTGATTTATCAACTTTTGTTGTTCCTTTCGTAGCTTCTGAAGTTTCATCAGTTTCACTTGTATCTTCATCTTCTACTGTTTGTTCAATGACTTCTTTATGAGCTTTACCAGCATCTATAATTGAATCTATACCTTCATTAAATACTTCTTTAACTAATTCATCTTTATTTATTATCTTTTTAGCTTTTAATTCGATTTCTTTTTCTGTTTGACCTTCTTCCTCCCTCTGTTTGTCTCTTTCTTCAACAATATCTTCATTTATTTGTTCTTCTATCTCTTTTTCCTTTTCTTTGTCTAAAGATGTGTTGGATTCTTCCCATTCTATTTCTACGTCATCTTCTGGGTTCTTTATCCTGGGAACACATTTGCTAGTTATACGGTTGGCTGATTAGGATATCCTATTAAATGATACCACGTATACTACTTTTTGCTGTAAACACCAGTTCTTGCTGTGAAAAAATACGCAATTTCGTTTACATGGATGACTTACAACATTTTATTTACCTAAGTATTCCCGTTATTTTGATTTGAAAACGAAACTACTAAACTGATTTTGATGAAATTTATGAGACCAATGCTTATGACGACAATATTTCCAATAAATGACGGAGTTCTGGGATAAAACACACTTAAAAAAAATACAACCGAATTGAGAACCTCCTCATTTTTAAAGTCGAAAAAAAGAAAAAGTGTTATAATAATCAAACTTACTTGTAGCGACTTTCTTTATAAAACCTGCGTGGGGGATCTTTTTTATTCTCCTTGCTTTTAGACTCAATCGTGGACGTAACCACACTCAATTTCGTCGTCGAATTCTCTTTCTGTAACTCCAACTTCTCTATAACCTTCGCCTTTTCCTTGAGAATCTTCTTTTCTTTTGACAGTTTCTTCTCTTTTATTTCTTCTACTGGTTTAGGTGCCCCTACTCTGTTGGCTACTTCTCGCTTCCTTTTGATTGGTTGCAAAAATGGAGTCGTAATCTCGCCATCCCTTCCGTTTTTGTCATAAGAATGACTATTATAACTGCCTTGGTGTTCAGTTGGCTGCTTGATATACGGACGATATTGAGTAGACTGACTTACTGAACCAGTCTTAGTTAATCTGTAAGTTTTAGGGCATCGATCATCGAAACCGAATTTACATTGTCGTTGATAAACTTCTACAGAATCAGAGTTTTGGCAGAACGCTGTCATATTTTTAATAGCATTGCTGACCATTGATTTCGCGTAATCAGCTATGACTTCAAAAACTCCTAGTATATCTGACGAGTTACTTTTCTTAACTGTCTTATCATTAAAATTAAAGATCGTTACGTTTAATGTTTCATTGCAGTATTTTTCTCTAGCATGTCTGAGAGCTATAGCAGAAATTTTGTATACTTGTTCTAGAATATCTTCTGTTGCGTTGGCTATTCCTAGGAAATCTAAATTCTCTTTTACATATTCTAAGTCGTCGGTTTCTTTGATGTCTTCTGCTAACGGTTCAGGTGTTTCAGTAGTTGTGTCTATAGCACTAGAAGTTAGTAGAGATAGGGGGGGTGTTATATCAGGGTTAACTCTCAAGCTTTTGTTGGCTGGTGGTTCTATGTCTCTCTTTCGCCTGGCTACTAATTCTATTTCCCTCTTTCGTCTGGCTACTGGGTCTATTGCTGTCTTTCGCCTGGCTACTAGTTCTATCTGTCTCTTTCTCCTGGCTACTCCAGGGTATGACTGGCACAGTTCGAACTTCTCCTGGCGGTCTCGTGCCTGACATTGTGGACCGTAAACCAACTCGATTTTTCTTAGATCTGTTGGTGTTAAGCCAATTCGGTTTTGTCGTACTTTGTGATTCTGGAAGTATATTTGGTGGTTATTATTGGTGATTGTTGGTAATTAGAACAGGTTTCAGGATTCAGGTAGCAAGCAAGTAGCCTGCGCTTCTCGGAACTGCCTCTCGCAGGTAGTCAGCGCAGGCAGTCGGTACCGAGTCTCCATACATTACCGAACCCAGCGTCCATAAGCGCCGACCAGTTCCGACAAGTTCCGATCTGCCCCAATCTGCGCGGATATCCGATTTCTCTGCTTTTACCAGCTTGCTCTATGTAGCGATTACCTACGCGAATAGGTCCCAATAAGCGCTGGCAGATCTGCATAGGCTGCCTGCTTTCTTCCTGAATGCAGCCTTATGTAAATATTACGGTGTAGGCATGGGCGTAGCTAAGGAGAGCGAGAGTGGGCGGCGCCCACCCTAGAAGAATCAACTGTGTTGAGAAAATATACCTACCTACTGTTGTTGTTAAACCTACGATGACTGATCAGAGGCTCTATTAGACAAGTTGCTTTTCTGTTAGCGTCCACGCCAAATGATAAGCACAAAATGTATGGCAATGACATTACCTGCGGAAAAGTCACGTGACTCACAAATGTCATTTCCATACATTTTATCCGTAGCGTTTGACGTTAATAGAAAAGTAACTTGTCTAGGGCCTCAGAAAGACAGCTGCCCCCCTTCCCTGGCTACGCCAATGAATGCAGGTTGCCCGATTTGCCACTTACCTTAAATTTTATAGTTCTGTGCCCATTCTTGCTGTATTCTCGTTCACCGAAGTGCATAACACTATTAATGTCATACGGCAGCGCTCGTAACTCCGGAGGGAGTATGTTATCCTTTGTAAAAAGTTCTATGTAACCTGTTGGAAGAAAACAATAAGCAATTTTTTTAATGAAAAGCAAAAATAAGTAGGTACTGTAGGTAGGTATGGGGGAAGCAAAAAAAAATATATATCAAGTATATGTGGCGTCATGCATGGGCAGCCTTAATAAATAACTTAATATTGGCAACACTAACCCATGCATGGGCAGCCTTAGTAAATAATATTAAGATTACATAGCAACACTGACATAAGCCGGAAGGATGTATTGTTCCGGCCACGGAATAAAAAAATAAGGTTCCGGCAATTCACTTCCTTCTCTTACTTGCACTTAAATACAACATGACATTTCTAATGAAATAAAAAACGTGGGGCGCATCTTACAATTATGCGTCCTACATTTTTCATTTAATTATAAATTATTTTACACTTTTTAGACCGTTTTAAAAATGTGGTTATTAAAAAAAAAAAATTTTCTCCTAATTATCAAAATTTAACACTATGTTTCGATAGTACTACCTACTTAGGGCAAATCGTTGTGCCGCGGGAAAACAACCACTAAAATTTCACGTTGTATATAGTAGTCTTTGCTTGCACTGACGCCAAGCGGCCATGTTATATTATGTCTGTGACTGTGACCCCCCTGTATTTTGAAGTGACTCCCTAATTAAAAGTTCTTGTTGTAATACAACGTGCTGGTATTATTTATAACGTCCGAACACGACCAAATATAATATGAAGTACAAACTGTAAAGAAGCCGTGTCCGTACATTGTAGATATTCCAGATAAACAGGATAAGGTACTGGAACGTAATTATCATAACCGAAAAAAAAAAAAAATTGGATTTTTGTCATTTTGCCTGTTTGTGTTTGTGCGTGCATCACGCAAAACTAAACGGATGGTATGGTTTTCACAGTTTGGCTTGAGGTCCAACTTAAAATCTAAGCCACATTTCATCTAATTCCACTGGGATGAACCAGAGATATGGCTTGACCTCTTTGTAGTACTCGGCACCCTACACTACGTAGGTAGGTACGCACGGCTACAGATCAAGCATTTCCAGTATAAGCTGATCTTGCATTGTATAGGATTTCCTTACAGTGAGAGGTCAGTGTAAACTGGGAATGTATAGCTTGATGTGTAGCCGTGTGTACTATGGAGGTCATTTAAAATGGTCAATTTATTTTAATCCACTGATGGTCGCGAGCAAAAGTCTAGTTTTAAAATCCAATTTATGTACATTATTATCAATTGTATCATTATTAATTACGTATTAATCTTATTTAATTGTATTATCAAGAGTGCAACGTCCAGTAATTGTTGTCCTCCATGATATTGATATAGGTAATTTATTAAAACAAATAAAAATTATCAACCCGCACTTGTAATGTAAGAGCCTGGGGCCGTACCACGACGTGTTATTGCCATCATTATTCCGCTGTGAGAGAGGGATGGCACTATACAGCACGAATAGCGCTATCCCTTGTTTACAGTGGAACAATGATGGTTTTAACACGTCATGGTACGGCCCCTGTTCACACGTGACACGACACGACGTTTACGAACGCATGGCCACTATCACTTGAGTGCAAGTTTTGAGCGAAGTCAATCACGCTTGAGTGACGTCACTCAAGTTAAAATTGTGGAGCGCTATGGGGCTGATCGCTTCAGTTTTCATCATCATTTGAGAATTTATTCTGAAAGGCTTACTTGTATAATATGTATAATAACTTAGATACGTGTACAACACAGAAATTTATCTCGATTTTCAACATGTCGCCACATCAGTAGATTGCACCCGAGCGAAGCAGGGGCCTGTCTCTAGTTATTTAACAATAGATAGAAACATTGCAAGACTATGTAAATACAACATAAGTATTATATTATCATCATTCAATAAAGAAATAAAACGTAGGTACATCATGAAAACTGATAAATTAACAATATCTTCATAAATTACACTGATAGCGCAAGATAAATAAAAAATATTAATACTGCGACACTCATTACACAAAATAATCAGTATTGTTACAATAGCGTTGAAAACATGGCGGCTACTGAGTATAAGCTTTACGATAATGTATTCATAGAAACTAATATACAATCAATTGACTACGATGCAGTGATCCTCATTTTATATCCAGAAGATTTAAAAGTGCCGCTCCCAAGACACATAGGAAGTTTTATGGATAAAATTTCTAAAGTTGACAAGCATATTCATAAAACTACTACGGTATGGAATTGTGATTACGTTTCTGGCGGGAGACTTGTACTATCTCCCACGGGAAAGATCACTGCTTACCATGACGCGAGAGTGGTGAAAGATGCAGCATATAAAGGCATGGTAAGAGCATTGGAGGCTGGTGCAAAAAAACCTCTGTTAGTTGTTCAAAATGTTGTCAACTTCCCTGATGGACAATTGGTCTGTGTCCTTGGCGCTCTAGAAGCTCTTTACATCCCCCTACAAACAAGAGAAAGGGACAACACAAAGAATTTCTCAAGAATCGGATTCCATTCAGAGGAAAAATTGAGTGAAAGTTTTGAAAAAACCGTTCGCAATGCTTTGGCATTGGAAAAGTCCAGAGTTATTGCTCGCGACATCGCTGGAGGGGATCCCGAAAGAATGACACCAGCTAACATTGTTGCTTATGTCAAATCAACATTCGCTGGGGACAACAACATTTTCATCAAAACAATTGACGATCAGACCACGATTGTTGAAGAGTATCCTTTGTTAGCTGCTGTGTCCAGAGCGGCGAGTCAAATTGACAGACACAAAGCAAGGGTAGTAGAAATCGAATACAGGCCTTCAGATGTGGCCAGAGTAACGCAAACTTTGCTACTTGTTGGTAAAGGAGTGACATACGATACTGGTGGTGCTGATTTGAAGATATCAGGCAAAATGGCTGGCATGTGCCGCGACAAAAGCGGAGCTGCGGCCGTAGCAGGCTTCCTCAAAGCTTGTTCATTATTAAAACCTCCACATTTAAAGGTTATTGGAGTTCTCTGTCTATGCAGAAATAGTATAGGAGAAGATTCGTATGTTCCAGATGAATTATTAGTATCTAAAAGCGGAAAAACCGTCAGAGTTACAAACACTGATGCGGAGGGACGATTCGCCATGGCAGATGCGCTGTTCAAAATGGGAGAAATAGCTGATGAAGAGCTAAACCCTCATTTGTATACTATTGCGACATTGACTGGGCATGCTAGGCTGTGCTACGGCAATTACACAGCAGCTTTAGACAATTTCAGCGCAAGAAAGACCAATCATGCAGGATCTTTGCAATTTAGCGGCGCAAGAGTCGGTGAAGGGTTTGAAGTATCTGTAATTCGTCCAGAAGATTTGACAGTGAATGATGGTAAATGTAAGGGGGAAGATTTGGTACAAGTGGACATGGATGCGAAGGCTCGTCACCATCAGCTAGCTGGTGGGTTCCTTATCAAAGTGGGTGGTTTAGAGGAGAAGAATGTGAAGTATACTCATTTGGATATCGCTGGGGGAGCCGGATCTCCGCCTTGTGAGCCTACTGCTGTGCCAATTTTGACCTTATGCCACGTACATAAGGTTTTAATGTGATTGTATTGAAGATTGATGGGGATTAGTTGATAAAGAAGATATTAAATAATTATAGTATTACGTATACGATTTTATAGATAGAATATGATTATAGATAATAATAAAATTGTGGTGTTATTATTTTGTACCTACCGAATCTAATATGTTAGTTGAAGTGTTGATTTTTTAATTTTTGGGCGTTATTTATCTATACTAATAAAGCTGAATATTTAATAGTTAAGGGCGTTTGTGAATTTATTTTTCGAACTTATGTAGGTATTTTGTACATTTTGTCAGTGTAATCTTTTACTTAACTCTTTATTATACCTACCAGTATACAAAATGGTACCGAAATATTTCGGTAACCCCTATTTAATGGTATGACGTCATACCGAATGATATCTACGTCCACACGTTCCTGATAAATTGTCTACTTGGCATTCAAACCGCTAACTTCAGAGTGGGGGTGGGCCAAAAAGTTTGTTAATCAATAGTTACTCACTTGGTTCGATATTTTGAATCATGACATCGATGTAGACATCCCTGCTCATCCGGTTATGTTCGAAGGGTAAGCCAAGGGCCCTCATGATGACCATGTCGATTTCTGGCGACTGGAGACACTCGTAGCCGAGATAAATTAACTGTAGGAAAAAATACAGTGTACATCAAGTGCAGTGATAGTGCCTAGTGGTTTAACCATGTGCCTCCCACGGCGAATGGTTCGAGTTCGATCCCGAGGCACGCACCGCTGACTTTTCGAAGTCATGTGCGTATTAGAAATTAATTACCACTTGCTTTAACGGGAAGGAAAACATCGTGAGGAAACCGGCATGTCCTAGAACCAAAAATTCGAAGACATGTGACGTCCACCAACCCGCACTGGGCCCGCGTGGTGGACTACGGCCCACTCCCTCTTACAGAGGAGGCCTGTGTCCCAGCAGTGGGAACATTATAGGCCGATTATGCATTATGCAGGAAAAAATACAAGCTTAAGGTGCTGTTAAACGGGCCAGTTTTTTGACAATTTAGATACCGTCAACTGCCGTCACTTTGCCTAGCGTCCTTGGTTTGCCTAGCATGAAAAAGATGTAATACCTATCTTTTTCATTTAATATCTTTTTCACTTTACTTATATAATAAAAAAGATATTATATCTTTTTCACTTTATGTAAAATGAAAAAGATATTACATCTTTTTCATGTTAGGCAAACCCAAGGACGCTAGGCAAAGTTACGGCAGTTGACGGTACCTATATCATATCTTATAATAAAACAAGTTTAAACGGATTAAATCGCATATATTACAGATTTTACAGATTTTTCCTGACGTTTCGAACACTTTGCAGCGTTCGTGGTCGCAGGACGACTGGACGACCACGAACGCAAAGTGCAAAGTGTTCGAAACGTCAGGAAAAAATTTTAAAATCTGTAATATAATACGCGATTTAATCCGTTTAAACTTGTTTAATTATAATGTGTAGTAATCGCGAAAACCTAAGACATTATTATATCATATTATCTTGATTATAGATGGCGCTATTGCATAATTCTAGTGGTGCCATCTATGAGCAGATGGCTGCACTCATGGTCATACCTACTCATGACAGACTGACAACAAAGTGATCCTATAAGGGTTCCGTTTTTCCTTTTGAGGTGCGGAACCCTAAAAATCCAAAAATCATTATTTGTAGTCACTTCACATAGGTACTTATTTTTTATTGCGATTTTTTACGGAACCATCATGGCGCTAAGTAGTCGTACTTGCACTTGTCCAGCTTTTTTTTAGCATATATTATCAAAATATAACTTACATGAGGATCATAATGCGAGTGTCCACGCGCCTCAACCCTGCACCTTCTGACGCCGTCAGGGTTGATAAACGTCATGACGTGCTGACCCTCATCAGGGGATGTCATGACCGGCGCGAACTTGAGACAGGTTTTAAACGCAAACATTGACAATGATGTCATTATCGCCAACGTTTGCTCATGATCTGAAAAACAAAACGGCATTATTAGCCCTCGATCGCACGGCGGCCCCGGATCTAGGGGGGGGGCTAGCCGGGGCCCATGCCCCGGGCGGAAAATTCAGCTTGGTAGACGAATACACTGAGTAGTGAATTCATGTACCAAGTGTATAATAGTAATCGCAAAGAACAGCGCTAGACCGACCGTTGTGGCGTTCTTTGGGGGAGGCCTATGTCCATCAGCATCAGTGGGCGTGTTATGGTTGAAATTATGATGATGATAAGAAAAATATTGTCGGATGGGGGCGGCATTTTTCAGTTTTTGCCCCGCCTCGAAATAGTTCAAGATCCGGGGCTGTCGCACGGGAGCTTTTTTACGCGCGTTAAAAAAAAGCGTCGTAGGCATTTACAAAGGCACATTTGATTCAACGCCTAGCGCCGAGCGTTGAAAATCCAACAGTATGCGATTTAGTACTCGGAAAAGAGTTGACGTGCGATGTATCGTTTCCATGTCATTCGAGAGCTTTTTTTAACGCGCGTAAAAAAGCGCCCGTGCGATCTAGTGCATTATGAGCTCAAATTAATCTAGAGCAGTAGAGAACCACCTTACAGAACACCACAGCCAAATAACGCTACTGGTCGGCAGGCGCGGTCCCAGCCGGCAATTTTGGGGGGGTCATACCGCAGCTGAAGACTTTAGGGGGGGGGTCATACCGATTAATGCCGAAGTGATATACCGTGAATTATCATGTTTGGTGCATTTTTGTACGATTTTGGGGGGGGTCATGATGACCCCCGTGACCCCCCCCCTGGGACCGCGCCTGCTGTTCGGTAGTGTTGTGTTCCTGTGGTGAGTAAGGTCGCCAGAGTACAGAAGATGCGCTGTGTCGACAGCGGGGCATCTGCTTGTGTCCTAAGCTGTCGGCACAGCGAATATTCATTTTGAAGGGTCGGCAACGCGCAATGTGATTCTTGGTGTTGCGCACGTTTCATAAGTTATGGTACAGGCGCGGTCACAGGGGGTCCAGTCTAACTAGTTTCGGCTGAATATCAATATTTTACGTGGAGCGACTGCCATCTGACCTCCACAACCCAATTAATGGGTAATACCGGTATTCGAATGTTAAACCAGCTGTCAGACTTTTTAGGGCTTCTGACTACCCGTAACGATTGTCAAAGATATTCCTATGACAACCGGGACCGACTGCTTAACGTGCTCTCCGAGGCACGGAGGGGTCTCGATGTGTAAAGAACGGTCACCCATCCAAGGACTGACCGCGGCAAGCGCAGCTTAACCTCGCAGATCGATCGATCAGCGCGGCTGTCATTTAGCCACGAGCCCCTCTAATTCACGGTAATTCACGGTATTGTACGTCGGCAATAATCGGTGTGACCCCTCCTAAAGCCTTCAGCTGCAGTATGACGCCCCCCAAAATCGTCGGTTGCGACCGCGCCTGTTACGGTAACCCTTTTACAATCAGGATCGCCGTACACTTGTTTACCAAAATCGTCGCATAAAAATTTTGGCGAAATATGTAAGTAGGTAGGTACTATTATCTATTCTTCTATTATCTATTCTTGTATTTTGTTAGTCGTGACATGACAAAATATTATTTAGAAAAATTGACATTTTATATTAATTTGAATTTTGATTTATTTTATATTTTGTTTGTCCTAACATGACAAAAATTACCTATCTAGAAATTTTGTCATTTTATATTAGTTTGAATTTTGAGTTATTTTCTTAGATTATAGAAGAATAGAACTATTCTTCTATAATCTAAGGTTATTTTGTATTTTGTTTGTCCGGACATGACAAAAATGGTTAAAAAGAAAATAAAAAGAATGCTACTTTTATTACTTACTTTTATATGCATGATGTTATGTGAATAATGATTAGTTAAGATAATTCAGACACAATGTAAAAATTGTTAATGAATAAATGAATTGAATTGAATTCTATGGCAAATATTAAATTTGGAAATTTAATATGGAAATTTGTCTGTTAGCCGAGGAAACAAATGTTCGTAAAATCAAATCCACATTTGTTTCCTCGGCTAACAGACAAATTTCCAAGAAATAGACGTGATAATAGCAAACTGTGTTTACATCCATCAAAAACTGCACTTATGGGCAAGAGTGTTTTTTGCATGGCACCAATTATCTATAACAAATTGCCCAAAAGTTGGAAAGAGCAAACTACACCTAAATTTAGACAAACAATGAAATTGTTTTTGGTACAAAAAGCATTACAGAATTTTTAAACGACTCATGGTAATTGTATGATTAATGGAGAACTTAAATATGCCTATATTATAAATGATACTATAATTGAATGCCTATGTAATAATAATATTTAATAATAATTATGATAATTGTAATCTATAATATTGGACAAGGAAAATAAATAATGGATAATGTATAATGATTGAATTTAAGAATTTTGTTTTAACTGTAGCTGTTATATTTAATTTAGTATAATTTTAAAAATCATTAATTTAAAATATTTTTTTACCTAAAATATTTGCACGCCATGAGAAATGGCAGACATGTCGAGAGCCACTCTTATTTAAGATCTTGCATGCATGTATTATTTTAAATTTTATATGTATGTATACACATGTTTGAGCAAATAAAATTTCTTATTCTTATTCTTATTCTTATTCTTATTCTTATTCTTATTCTTATTCTTATTCTTATTCTTATTCTTATTCTTATTCTTTTATAACACATATTGTTTATATTTTTAAATATTTCATTATATAAAAATAAAATAAAAAACAAAACATTTAAAAATACAAAAAATAGGGATCCACCGATATGGGGAGCAGGGTCCAAGCTACCGGTGGTTAGGGCTCCAGAGATAGGAACCTCCGCACAATGCGTGCCGTATCGAGGAGAACTGCCTTCTGAATCAGACCCCTGATCCAGCCGCCTAACGAGAGCCTCATGAGATGTTGGTCGAGGCTCTTGGCCATAAGGCCATTGGCCGATACGACAATCGGCACAATGATAGCCGAGTCAACATCCCACATGTCAACAACCTCGTGCGCCAAGTCGAGATATTTGATTTGTTTCTCTTTCTCAGCTTTTACGAGGTTGTCGTCATGCGGGATGGTAACATCGACCATCACCGTGCGGCGCGCTACTCGATCTATTATCACTATATCAGGCTTATTAGCAACAATAGTCCTGTCAGTGATAATAGATCGATCCCAGTACAACGTGATATGTTCATTTTATTTCATGTTTATTTCTTATTCTTATTCTTATTCTTATTCTTATAAGGACTACATTTTTTTCACTTACCAAAATGGTCAGGATTTATGTAAAACGGCACGGTGGCATTTGGCCAAAACATAAATGTTTTCGTTGTGGTAACTAAAAAATAAATAAAAGTAGGGTAAGTAGGTACATAAATTGAGTACGGTACATAAATATGTTTTTTATCTCAACTCGGAATGAACTATGACAACCATAGTTCTTCTGCCCGTGCACGCGGCGACCCGCCGTGCTTGGCTTATCAGTTTTGTCTACTGAAGAATCGAAACATTTCTTTTCTTCATTGTATGCATAAAGCGGTAGAAATCTTTCTACAATCTGTCACTTTGTCTATTCTTCTGTAGACAAAACCCGTTTCTATCGTGGTCATGCTAGGCCGGCAGAAACAAGTATTTGTTCCGTGCGGGAACCGAATGCGCGACACGTTACGCAGCGTGCCGTCGACACTTAAATAAATAGCGACTCTTTCAACAACGTAATAAAGTGTAATTCAGCTCGCACAGCGCTGCGTGCCTACAATTATATTAACCTACAAGGCAGTCTGTATCGCGTAAGGGCCCTTATGCACCACATCCCGTTCCAGTAAAAAAACGAACGTTTGAAAAGAGAGAGAAGAAAAATTTTCTTCGCTCTCTTTTCAAACGTTCGTTTTTTTACTGGAACGGGATGTGGTGCACAAGGGCCCTAACGCTATCTCTTCTGACGCGGCGTAAACACACTGAATTGCCTCCCCGGGAAGGCACGGCGCCGATGTACTTGTAGCTTCATATTATCTACTTTGGTGCCGATTCTGTTGTTTACGAACTAAACTAATTTAAATAGTCTTATTATGTCTCTTTCTAATAAAAAACATGAGAGAGGGATAGCACATATTTAATCCTGTCAAATTGGTCCACTTGAATACTTTTAACTTCAATTTAGTCGTAATCGCAAAAGGTTATGACTATTTTCCCGTAAATGACAAGGGCGTACTCTAATTTGACAGTTCTAAATATTTTCTGTCCTTTTTCAATGATATTTATAAGAAAGAGATAAGTACAGTGTGATTAAAATTAGTTTAGTGCGATGTTCAACAGAATCAGCACCATTATCTACCCAAAGTGCGGAGTGCGCCAGGTGGCAGACTGCAGTGCCGGTCCAAGGAGGGGGATCGTAGGGGTCATGACCTCCCCCAAAATCTTACCAAAATATGCGAAACACGGAAATTCACGTCGGCATTAATCGGTATGACCCCCAGTCTTCGGCTGCGGTATGACCCCCTCAAAATCGTCGGCGGCGACCGCACCCGCCTGCCGGCCTAGCATGACCACGATAGAAACGGGTTTTGTCTACATAGAAATAGACAAAGTGACAGATTTCATTCATAAAACGTAGAAATGTTTCTACAATCTGTCACTTTGTCTATTTCTATGTAGACAAAACCCGTTTCTATCGTGGTCATGCTAGGCCGGCTGGATGGGGTGACGGAAGTGTCAAACGACTTCCAAATTCAAAGATCAGGGGCGTCCAATGGAATCACATTAAAAATACTTACTCTTTCCGTCCAATAATTTGTCTATACTCAAACATTTCGATAATAAATAGCTAAATGATAAAATGAATGAATACTTCAACATCGCCAGAAACACTAAAGAAGCAATTTTCGTTTCAATTTTAATTTTATTCGATTTTTATTGTGCATGCGTTATTGGGGCATAAAAAAACTGAATTCTGTAAGTGGCTTAGTACCTACTGTTTGTCGTCGGGTTTTCTCGTTTTATTTTGTCATATTTTATACTCGCTGACCCGCCCGGGCTTCGCACGGGTAAAGTTTAGTACACCTACCCTACACCCCAAACCTCAAAAATAAGTTTCAAGCTTCTAGCTTAAAAAAATATGTAATTTTCATACAAACTGTCATCTCCTATTTCAATCCTTTACAGGCCCTTTTTCGCATCAAAAAGTAGCCTATGTTCTTTCTCAGGCTCTAGACTATCTCTGTACCAAATTTAATTTGAATCGGTTCAGTAGTTTAGGCGTGATTGAGTAACACACAGACAGACAGACAGACAGACAGACAGACAGAGTTACTTTCACATTTATAATATTAGTAAGGATTAACATCACGCCTGCATCCCTCCCAGGGGTAGGCAGATATGTAGGTAGTATGTATAGTATCGATTTGCATCAATACTATACATAGGTACTACCTACATATCTGCCGACCCCTATTAGTCCGTTACCGATGGTATTCAGAGGCTCTAGACAAGTTGCTTTTCTGTTAGCGTTCACGCCAAACGATAAGCACAAAATGTATGGCAATGACATTACCTGCGGAAAAGTCACGTGACCCACAAATGTCACCTCCATACATTTTATCCGTATCCGTTTGGCGTTAACGCTAACAGAAAAGTAACTTGGCTAGGGGGGCTGAGGCCCTAGACAAGTTACTTTTCTGTAGACTAATTTGACAGCTCTTAATATTTTGTCCTTTTTCAGTGATATTTTGTAAGAAAGAGATATAGTGTGATTAAAATTAGTTTAGTGCAATGTTCAACAGAATCAGCACCATTGAGCCCTAATATTAATGACAAGTTATTTGCTATCCTGCAACGGTGCTAAAATGAGTGATGACCAATAGGGCCTTATCACAGTCGCGATTTGCAAGCGAGTTTAAGGCGAGGCGAGAGCGTAGCGTTCTCGCCGCAAGCGGGAACCGAATACGCCGCGCGCGCTATCTGTCGTACGCGTGTGAAGCCCGGTTTCCACCGCGGAGCGCAACGGACCCATTAAGGACTCCGTTAAACTGCATATCTACTTAATTGTATTCCCGCCAACAAATACCTAGTCGGTAAGTAAGTAGAAGTATGTAGTTATGTAAGTATAAGTTAAGTTTAAGTATGCAGTTTACTCTTGCAAGTTAAACGGAGTCCTTAATGGGTCCGCTCCGCTCGCGGTGGAAACCGGGCTTATAACATGGCGTTCACGGTGCTATTCGCGGCGTCTTCGCTACGCGCTGCGCTCTCGCTTCGCGTTGAACTTGCTCAAAAATCGCCATTATAATAAGGCCCTTAGTATAATGCTGGGGGTACGTAAAAAATAAAACAAACGACCAATGTGTGTCAATATATAAATTTATTAACCCTCTCACTTCGCTACGGGCTTTTTAACCTTCTTGGTGATCGCAGGTTTCTTAACACCTTTCGCCTTAGGGGGAGGGGGGGTTTTCTTGACTGCGGCCTTCTTGGGCTTCTTGGCAGCTGCTGCTTTAGCCGACTTCACTCTTTTCAAACGCAATTTCTCTGCTTTTACTGCGGGATCGGTCTCCGACAGCTTGATCTGTAAAGTTTATGGTGTTAGCTATGGAATTTAAAGGGTTTTGTGATGTGGGGATGGGGTGTAATCAGAAAGTGTCAACGTTTAAGTAATCATGGTTCTCATAACCCAATGCTCTGAAAGAGAGTATCATCATTTGAGCGCTTTTAACGCTTAAGACTAGCTGTGATTTTTATGATTGAATATTTTAAAATGTAGAATATTTGAATAGCATAAGCATAGCATAATCGGCCTATAATGTTCCCACTGCTGGGACACAGGCCTCCTCTGTGAGAGGGAGTGGGCCGTAGTCCACCACGCGGGCCCAGTGCGGGTTGGTGGACGTCACATGTCTTCGAATTTTTTGGTTCTAGGACATGCCGGTTTCCTCACGATGTTTTTCCTTCACCGTTAAAGCAAGTGATAATTAATTTCTAATACGCACATGACTTCGAAAAGTCAGCGGTGCGTGCCTCGGGATCGAACTCGAACCATTCGCCGTGGGAGGCACATGGTTAATCCACTAGGCTATCACTGCACATGCACTGCGAGTACGACTCGCGCCCTAAGGATTCCGAAATATGCAATAGCGCCATCTATGCTACTACATCATAGTAGATATATCATATCTTGATCATAGATGGTGCTATTACATACTTCTAGTGGCGCCATCTATGAGCAGACGGCTCTACTTATGGTCCGGTGACAGACGGACAACAAAGTGATCCTATAAGGATTCCGTATTTCTTTTTAAGGTACGGAACCCTAAAAATGCACAGAGGCGGACTAAGCGAACTTGCTTTGATGTCTATACTTACTCCACGCTTCTCAGCCAAGGCCAAGGCCTTGACATTGTTCCTCCTATCCTGGTCGAGGATGGCCTTCCTTCTGAGCACAGCGGAGTAAGGGTTAAGCCTCAGCATAGCCTTGGTGTTGGTCAGGGGGTTAAGTTTCCTGGTTGCACGGACCACGCGCTTACTGCAAAGTGAAAAGAGGGGTTTAGATATTGTGGTGGGTATAAAGTGGCGGGGAGGTAAGGAGTGATAAATCAGAATGTGTCAACGTTTGAGTAATCATGGTTGTCATAACCCAATGCTCTGAAAGAGAGTATCATCATTTAAATAATTATAATGCTACTATTTATACTAGTATTACAAAGCTGAAGAGTTTGTTTGAACGCGCTAATCTCTGGAACTACCAGTCGGATTCGAAAAATTATTTTTGTATATGATAGCCAGATTCATGAGGAATAGTATAGGCTATTTAACATCACGCTACGACCCTTAGGAGCCGAGCAGCGGGGGTGATACCGCGGGGCAGTTAAATAAATAAAGGTAACTAGACTTTTGCCCGCGACTCCGTCCGCGTATGACCAGTTTAAATAAACTCCGTAGTGTAGAGTGGCTAGTACCACTACCAAGAGGTCAAGCTGTATCTCTGGTTTATCCCACCGGAATTAGATGAAACGTGGCTTAGATTTTAAGTTGGACCCCAAGCTATCGAACCGTGAAAACCACATCAAAATCCGTTCAGTACTTTTTGCGTGATGGACGCACAAAATATTATTGGGTATGGTTACGTCCCAGTACCCTACCTATCCCGACTGTTTTTTCAGGAATATCTTCAATCTACAGACACGGCTTTTTCACAATTTTATAATATTATGGAAGTATACGTACTTGGGCGCGCGCAGCACCTTTCTGATCTCATCAGACTTCAAGAGACGGCTTAAGTCGGTGTTGGCCATCTTGGGCTGGGGCAGGTTGAAATTCTTCTTCTCCTTGGAAGGCGTCTTCCATGAGCCGAACAGGGAATCTATGGAAGGAATGGTTTCGTTAAATATGTAGAAGAAATGGTTGGACATTATTGGAATTGCAGAATTGAGCATTTTTGGTATGAAGTTCCTTAAGATTCGGCACCTCTCTCGCTCGCACAGAACCATATATTTTAAGAATGTTAAATGAAAAGATGCATTTTTGAAAAATGTCATTTGATAGCGAACTACAAAATGATATTAATAATAATATTATAAACTCAAAGGACACGGCAGACGCCCATAGAACGCTGGGCTTCAGATTGTGTATGTCGGTACAAATATGAAATTAGTTTGGTGTGATCGAGTATTTCAAGAGTATTTAAATTCATTTTTTATTTGTTTTTGTACTTAATTGGATTAAAGAGAAATCTTCGTATTTGTGACAGTGAGGTTAAGTATGATGTGAATGATCCAATGAAGTACAGCCCGACTAATGAGTTCTCAATTCAAAGGTTTTAGTTGCTGTCGACATGATATTCTATGGAGGCACGCGCCAGCCAGCATGCACCCGTTTTTGTTTTATTGGTTTTTTCAAAATGTCAACGGCATAATAATTTTATTTCTTATTTTATGTCGATTTTTGATTCCAACTCTTAATCTCTAAGATAAATTAGGCAAAGAACAATTAAAATATTTTTTTATTTTTGGTTAAGCTTTTATTACTGTGCCATATCAAGCCCAAAACTGCCAACGTCCTTTAATTATTAAAAACACATGAGTTAAACAAACCTCAGAAACAGATCATAATTGTTTTTTAAGTTTGTTTATTATTAGATATCACAGTAGAAATGTGTTTTAATAATTATTTACCTGTAAAATTAATATTATTTTGTAGTTCACTATCAGAATACATTTTTCAAAATGCATCTTTTCATTCAACATTCTTAAAAATGGTTCTGTGCGAGCGAGAGAGGAGACAAAATTCCGAGAATAGGCATAGGAATAGACAAAATTAACGCGGCTTGCGGTCGGAGTTGACTGGTAGAAAATCGTCACGTAAAGAAAAAGCGTTATGCTCCATGCGAGTTTCTCTCTGCCTCTTTCTATTATATACGAGGCGTAAGGAACTTCATTCTTGACGGGGGTCCCCCGACTAGGACACTTTTTTTTTCAAAATCGCAAATCACCTAATTTCTTGGTCAGTTTACGTATCAAACGATTTAGAAATTAGCATATAAGCATAGCATAATCGGCCTATAATGTTCCCACTGCTGGGACACAGGCCTCCTCTGTGAGAGGGAGTGGGCCGTAGTCCACCACGCGGGCCCAGTGCGGGTTGGTGGACGTCACATGTCTTCGAATTTTTGGTTCTAGGACATGCCGGTTTCCTCACGATGTTTTCCTTCACCGTTAAAGCAAGTGATAATTAATTTCTAATACGCACATGACTTCGAAAAGTCAGCGGTGCGTGCCTCGGGATCGAACTCGAACCATTCGCCGTGGGAGGCACATGGTTAAACCACTAGGCTATCACTGCTATAGGCTATCACTGCCATTTAGAAATTAGGCGTTTTGAAAACAGATTTCTTCTGAATACAATTTATGTAACTGGGTTTTTCACAATTATTAATTGGCAATTTTTAACAACAAATTCGCAAATTATCACACATTTGGGATTTAAAGCTTGCTATAAATTCGATAATGGGAAATCTTCCACATTTTGTGAGCTGGACATTGTTGTAAATTAACTGTAGAAGCAATGTATTCCTCACGTCGACACACTGACAGACATGCAGTCTACGCCAATGTTTCCTTAGTGGGAACTATTCTATACCCCTCCATATTCGTAACCCGATTCGTATGAGACGAAACGAGTAAGGCTTATAGGGGAACTATAAAAAGTTTTGCACTTCTTTCATCATGCAGTACCACTTTCCAACAGTTTTGTATATAATAACGATTTTTGAATTTTTGGTAAATATGTTCATCTGGTATTTATACCGCGAAATCAATTTGATTTAAATCAATCAACCAACCATACCCACATATGAATGAACTGCCACTGGAGACAAGGTTTATAGCCCCCCCCCTCGCCCTCCGTATAACCTTTCCTATGAATCACCGCAAATGCAATCTCAAAATTGGACTCTTTAAAACATCATCAGAAGCTTCTACGCTAGGTTAGAGAAGTGCCAAACACTTTACACCAGGAATCCACAACGTGTACTCACCCAAGCCTGTCGAAGGCGGATTGAGTCCAGATGCAGAAGCGACCGAGCTTCAGTAGGTTGAGCTTGTCCAGGTTGAGCATCTCTACACTTTGTCAGTATCTCACGTGTACTCACCAAGCCTGTCGAAGGCGGATTGAGTCCAGATGCGCCAGCTTCAGTAGGTTGAGCTTGTCCGCGTTGAGCATCTCTACACTTTGTCAGTATCTGACGTGTACTCACCAAGCCTGTCGAAGGCGGAGCGGGTCCAGATGCAGAAGCGACCGAGGTGGCCGCCGGGCGCCAGCTTGAGCAAGTTGAGCTTGTCCACGTTGAGCATCTCTACGCCGGGAATGTTGCGGAAGGCGCGGGTTAAACCCTGGACAAAAGAAAATGGTAATTTAGCCGAGAATTTGAATGTGTTTAATTTATGATAGAAGTTAATGTGATGTCACAGTTAATAAAATTCATATATTTAATCAGGGGGCGTCTATTAATTACGTGAGGAGGTTTTGGTGATTTTTCGACCGCCATCTCCCCTTGGTGAGATGTTGTGAGATTTGGCTCGCACCGCTTAGCAGCCTAGCACATCTCTGGTAGATTCGCACCCTTAGATTGAGAGTGTGTGGCATTATTATCATTGGGATCTCTATATTTACAAAGGAGTGCTGATAGTTGTGACTATACTGACTGCTTCATTGGTTGTTGGTGAGTTTAGGGTCCTGAGCAAACCCAGGACCCTAAACTCACCAACAACCACACGGGTTTTGTCTACATAGAAATAGACAAAGTAGAAAAGTAGAAATAGACATAGATTTCATTCATAAAACGTAGAAATGTTTCTACAATCTGTCACTTTGTCTATTTCTATGTAGACAAAACCCGTTTCTATCGTGGTCATGCTAGGCTTTGTCTACATAGAAATAGACAAAGTAGAAAAGTAGAAATAGACATAGATTTCATTCATAAAACGTAGAAATGTTTCTACAATCTGTCACTTTGTCTATTTCTATGTAGACAAAACCCGTTTCTATCGTGGTCATGCTAGGCCGGCAGGTCAAGCGTAGTATTACTTTTCGAGTTTGTTCATTAGGATATTCTCAGTAGCAGCCAAAAGTCTGGCCTTATGGTCGGTTAATGGCAATAGGCTCGTCTACTATCCTACTAATATTATAAATGTGTAAATTTGTGAGGATGGATGTATGTATGGATGTTTGTTACTCTTTCACGCAAAAACTACTGGACGGATTTTGATGAAACTTTACAGTAATATAGCTTATACATCAGAATAACACATAGGCTACTTTTTATCCCAAAAACGCTACTAAACTAGTTCATTATATGGGCCTTAAATATAACTGGCGAAATGTTAGGGCGGGTTGCTTCAAACCATCTGTATTCGTAAGTCAGTACGTAATCGTTAAGTCAGTATGAAATTGTCGTACAAGCCGCCATATTTGACGGTTACAGATACGTAACTGTAAGTTGAAACAACATGGCCTTAGTGTACTATTACTCTGCCTAATCCGGAATGTAAGCGTAATGTTTGTTAGTATATTAGTAAATTGTAGCGACACGTATGATCTGCTTAACGTATAGACGCGCGCAGTTCGGTTGCACCGCGTTGATATCACCCCTTCACGAAACTGAAGCTATCGACGCTACAGCTTAACGCTGCTGGGGTGAGAAGATAACTGTGGCATTTTTGTAGCTGGATATTTTTGTTGTTGGACATTTTTGTAGCTGGAAATTTTTGTGAATGGACATTTTAGTTGCTGGCGATTTCTGTTGATTGCATTTTTGGGGCTGGGCATTTTTGTGAATGGACATTTTTGTTGCTGAAGATTTTAGTTGATTGCATTTTTGTGGCTGGGCATTTTTGTTGCTGCACATAGTATGTAACTGAACATTTTTGTAACTGGATTTTTGTAGTTGGACAGTTTTGATGCTGGACTTTTTTGTTGCTAGACATTTTATTAGTACTTGGTTAGTACTAGGCTAAACACGTATGATCTGCTAAGCATATAAACACGCGCAGTTCGGTTGCACCGCGTTGATATCACCCCTTCACGAAACTGAAGCTATCGACGCTACAGCTTAACGTTGCTGGGGTGAGAACAAACTAGCTGGTCATTTTTGTAGCTGGATATTTTTTTTACTGGACAGTTTTGTAGCTAAATATTTTTGTTGGGACATTTTTGTAGCTAAGCATTTTTATTGTTGGACATTTTTGTTGATGGCATTTTTGTAGCTGGATATTTTTGTAGCTGGACATTTTTATGACTGGACATTTTTGTGACTGGACATTTTTGTGACTGGACATTTTTGTAGCTGGACCTTTTTAAAACACGTCATTTTTGTAGCTGATGATTTTTTGAAGCTGGACATTTTTGTAGCTAGAAATTTTTGTTGCTATACATTTTATTAGTAACTATAAGTATAGAACCTGGGTACGGTTAGGAAAAGGCTAGGCGGATGAGTATTGATGTAGATCCTTACCTGATCTTTATGGTAGATGATCAGGGGTCCCTTGCGCTGGACGCGGCGGCGGTTACGCATCTTACCCTTACCGGCGCGCAGGCGCTGCGATTTGTACACCTAGACAAACAAACACAAGTCTTATATAAGTTTCTGTTACTATCGGACCAGATTTTTGGATAATTTACACTCCTATGCAGAAAGCCTTATTAAATCTTTAATCAATCAACTAAATTCGGTGAAATTTCGTTGGTTTTTGAGTCGATAAGGGGCCATTATACTCATCATTATCAAGGGCGGATCTAGCTAGGGGGGTGTGGGGCCATGCCCCCTATTGGGCTGGGCCTAGGTCGAACGCTGATATATTTCTAATCTCTATGATTTTAATAAAAAAACATTATATTGTTGACTAAAATAAATTTAGACGTAAAACAATAAAATACTACCTACTTATTTCTTATTTAATTAGATTCACTACTGTAATTTTGTTTTGTGATTCCCCCCCCGACACAAAGGCTGGATCCGCCCTTGACCATTATGCACAATTTCTTCTATGGGAACAACTCTAAGAGCTGAGAGCCCAACTCTGCTGGATGAGAGTAGCCGAGGATCAAGTTAAATGGCGTGCAATTGGAGAGGCCTATGTCCAGCAGTGGACTGCTGTAGTCTGATGATGTAAAATCGTAAAAAAAATCAGACCTTCGCTACTTTTTCTCGTGTGACCTTGACTTTTTTACTAAGAAACGGCAGACTTTTATCGGGTGAATGTTTTCCACAGTTTACGTCCGCGCTAAACAATGATATTCAGCCGGATGGTTGGCTTGGAAGTTCAATATATCTCCATAGACATAACGACAGATATATAGATCCGTAATTAGCTTTTAAGGAGAACTTATTGATATGCAAATATTATAGCCCTATAATGTACTTAGGAATAAATGTTTGCTTTGAGAATACCACTTTGTACTCTATAATGTCCGAACTGTTTGATTGCCATTTGAGGAAACTATTTTTGCAATAAAAATATATTTATGGCCTTTTTTTGACCATTTTTAGGGTTTCGTACCTCAAAAGGAAAAATGGAACCCTTACAGGATCACTTTGTTGTCCGCCGTCAGTCACCGGACCATAAGTGGAGCCATCTGCTCATAGATGGCGCCATTGGAAGTATGCAGTAGCGCCATCTATGATCATATTTCGGAACCCTTAGGGCGCGAGGCATACTCGCACTTGTCCGGTTTTTTTTTCCGAAATCCATGCAAAACCGATGGTTTTTTGTTACATCGAATCTTCCTATCGCTAACAGTTGTTCAAAACATCATCCTGTATATATTTTTTTTACATATAATGGCACTAGGTGTAGGGTGGTAAAGAATAGTAGTCAAAAATGATTAGGCGTCATATGACATATTGCGACTCTGGCAAATATTTTGTCTGTGCTCATAAAAGGGGACCACCGTAAACGAACCATAAAATTGATAGAGGAACTTTAAAGTTAGTAAGTTGTGAACCAACCTTGAGCACATCAGACCAGGCCTTGATGCGCCTGAGGAAGATGACCGCCTGCTTGGTCTTGTTGATCTCCTGGACCTTGTCGGAGACTACCAGGGGCAGCTCAGGTACTTTTTCGATGATGTGACCTGGACGGGACCAAAAAAAAATTTGTTAATTTCTTTATTGAAGCGAAAATAACATTAAGAAAATTGGAAGATGCTATTACACAACGAGTTTGAGAAATAAATAATCGGCTAGCTTCGGCTTTGTAGAGCGTCGTATCCGTCACTCATACTTAAGTGACGTTTTGTCGCCGACTTGTTTATTAGATACTGGACTGTTAGTGCTCCGTGCGACAAAGATGATGATGTTGTTAAGCTTGGGGTTTCATTTTCTATAAAATTATTTATTATGGTCCATTTCAATAGAGCTTGTAAACTTTGTAAACAAACTTTCTATACAAATTCATCAAATTTTGACAGTTGGCCATACTGACATTGTTTACAAAGTTGACAAATTCAATTGAAATGGACCCTACTAGCTTTTGCCATCGGCTTGGCGCGCTTGGAGGTTGGAAATAAAAATTTGAAGGATTGAAGTTGATCAGGCGAAGCAAACACGTTTTCCCATACAACTTTGCCACCCCTTTTTCACCCTCATGGGGGTGGAATATTCAAAAATTCTTCTTATTGGATGGATGCCTACATACTGCATAATGAAAATCTCTATAAATAAAATTTTGAGGACATATTCCATATAATATATGGAATATATCCTCCAAATTTCACGTTTCTACCAGCAGTTTTATTTATAGAGATTTTCTGTAGATTAAATATTTTAATAGAAAAACATAAGCCAACACCACAGATAATATAATACTATGCCTCATCTCATACAAAGAAATGTGACCGATTAAGCGCGGGCTATCTTCGGGCTATACATTTTTCCTTGCTTAAAGCATTTTTCAAAATTTGAACAAATATTTTTTATGATGTATTTTTCATGTTCTCAATTTTACACAAACTTCAATAACAAATCGATACATATAACGCCATCTATTATGAGTTGTTTCAACAAATGTTACTTTGTTCCTGATGAGACCCCGTGCCAACACGTAGTACGGAAGATAGAAAGGGAAATGTTTTCCACAGTTTACGTCCGCGCTAAACAATGATATTCAGCCGGATGGTTGGCTTGGAAGTTTGATATATCTCCATAGACATAACGACAGATATATAGATCCGTAATTAGCTTTTAAGGAGAACATAATTCTATGTGTTTCAGTTATGGGTGAGAGGCGAGACGCCAGATAAGAAAAACGAACGTTAAATACAATATCCAGCAATATTACACACATGGAGTTTGACAAACATACAGGGTGAATTTTTCAAGTCAGCGTGGATGATAAAATCCGAAACTATTAGAAATAGCGAAAAACACTCAAAGGAGTCTCGGGGCCGATATTGGTAAAAACTAAAACTGCATCATTAGATTATAAAAAAATCACTTTCCTAGCCTTGAATCGAACAGTTGATTTCAGAAAAAAAAATACACACACACTGTATTATTGCACTATCCGATAGTGTCGCTAATACCTTTAAGAAACACCAAAACAAACTCAAAGGTCAAGGTCTCTTTTAAAGTCCAGACAATAAAAATTAAACTACGTAAGAACCATGCAGGTTAGTCTGGCATGGCCAGATGGATTTGAGTGGACCTGTCCTGACTGTGCACGCATGTGGCGAGTATCGTAATAGCTCAACTCTGACTTAGGGAGCTCAACGACCCGACGAACAATACCACCAGAAAGGACATTTGTGTAGGCCCCATAAAGTACTCGAACTGTCAGACTGGACTTCAGATCTGCGACTGTAATAGTTATCTACTATACAAGCTGTTGATTTGCATCCTAGTCAAATTCAAGGACGTAATTATGCTAATGATTCTCGACCCAAATCAATAATAAAATAGGTAGGTATTTTTTTTTTTTTTTTTTCTTATTAATGGATATCCGTAAGTGTGCACCAGCGTATTTAAACTCAGCGCGTCTGTTACCTAGCCTTATAACCGCGCTCTCACACACAAATAAACGCAAACAATGCATACACAACACATACGCAACGATCATTCGATAAATTCGTAGATCAATCACATCCAACCACTCACGGGTACTGTCTCGCGCATGCGCCTAGCTACCCCCGCGGTCGGGGTCGCGGGGATGGCCGCTAGCGCGTGCGGTGCGCGACAGTATGTTTGATGTCGCCGCTGTGTGCATGTGCATGCGCTTTGCACATACCTGGAGCTGTTGCGGCACGTTGTTGAGGAGATTTTGTAGGATATTCCTCTGGCACTCCATCGCAACCTCTACTACCAGCAGGACGGTGCTCCCCCTCACTATGGTCGGCAAGTACGCGAGTACTTGACCGAAAGGTTTGGTGACCACTGGATCGGTCGCGGAGGACCTGTGGCCTGGCCTCCGCGTTCTCCGGACCTGACGCCTCTAGACTTTTATTTGTGGGGAGACGTTAAAAGATTAGTTTACACGGAGGAAGTGACAAGTGTAACAGAATTACGTGGAAGGATCATTAGTGCTTTCGACACTTTAAAAACGAATGTGTTAGTGTTACGTAAGCTGAGGGAAAACCAGCTAAGTCGTGCTCGATTGTGCCAAGAGTGTGATGGTGGTAACTTTGAACAATACCTCCGGGTAACTTAAGTAGGTACCTACCTATCTAATTTATTAATTTGTACATTTTGTAAATACGTTGTTAGCATAATCAATTTTATTATTGTAAATAAGTTGATTTCAATTTATTTACTGGGGCCAATAATACCTAAGAGTCGAAAGTATCACCACGTAGTTACACTTAACTAGCAATCTTTCCGTTTCCATCAAACGTAGAAAACATTTTAATACGTAGTAGATCGGTACAATAACTAAGGTAGGTATTATTGCCGGATTTCAAATCAACCAAGTTAATCCACAAATAAAAACAAAAACATTACGAAAACTTCAGGCTGAAGGATAGCAATAAAGCAAAACTAACATCTGATAACAGGTCACTGAACTTTGCGCATATTACTGTTAATAATGAGATTTTCGTATTCTAATGATGCATAAAATAAGTTTATTATAAAGCGAAATTTATGACAATAATGTAGGTGATTTTCGAAATAAAACTACCTAGGTAGGTATAATTATTGCTACGGGCGGTCGCCGAAGGTCATTACTCGGTAGCGCGCGCGAGAATTTCGTAGGTAAGACGTTGACACTCACGCACACAGGTGCATTGTCGCTGTGTGCGTAGTCGGGTGATTCCCTTTTATTTGAGGGTTTAATTCTGAAATACTGTTAAATTTCAACAGCAAAAAAAAGCAGCGCTTATTAGTTATTACCCGGTACTGTACTATCAATTGATTATTTATGTCCCTTATGATAACCTCCTGAAATTTGACGAGGATGCAAAACAACAGCTTGTATAAAAATAACTCGGGTTTTCCTTCCTGACGATATAAGTCCAGAACGGACGAACCGATTTCCACGGTTTTGCATTCGTTGGAAAGGTCTCGGGCTCCGTGAGGTTTATAGCAAAGATAATTCAGGAAAATTTAAAGAGAAAAGCGGGAAAATCTTTTTTCACATACAGCGCCATCCTGCGCCAGAATCCTGAGCGTTAGCGAGGGAATCAAAAGAGCACGAGGTGTAAAATCTTTGCACTCAAGTGCAACACGTAACTTTTCATCCCACCTCAGCGAGGAAAAAAGGTTGTATTATAAATTCGGCACCATGGAGGTAGAAGTAAATAGGTTTAATTATGTTTTGAATACACAAACTTAGTGCACACAATGTTCTAAATTCAATTTACTTTATCCGCTAGAGAATTAAAACGGCTTTTGCACTCAGATATCGAAGAGCCTTTACTTTAACCTCTAGAGAATAAAAACGGTTTTTGCACTCAGATATCAAGAGAAATACTCTTTCCGAGATGGCGGGATGAAAAGATATTATTTCATACCTCTGGCCTGCACGAGCGCGGGGACTCCGCTAGCGGCGACAGCGGCGGCGACGGCGGCGCGCCTCTGACGTAGATTGACGCGACGATGCCAACGGCGCCACGGCTTGGTGGGCGCGAACATGCGACCACCACGGCACATGTTACCGAACGCACCCTGACCGGACCTAGGAGGAAATTGACGGTCGGTTGCAGAAAGAAATTAAATTTTAAAGAAGGCATTAAGCAGACAATTTCTATCGTTAAAGTCTCCTTTAAAACTTAATGATCTTTTCTGCAACTCAGCGTGACACACTTATTCACTATGAGGTCTCGAATGCAGAGTACAGAGACTCATACGAATATGTATATTACACGTATAAGAATAAGGTTTATATCCTAAGATTATAGAAAAAAGGCGATATGCCATCATAGCAAATTAGTACGAGAACAAACTGTCACCACTTTAAGAACAGTTTTAGACACAATTACAAGCGCTCCTTGTGAGTAAAAAGATCTCATTAAAAACTCCGCACACCCTCAATCTAACACTGTTAATCGTCACTCAACACTAGCACTAAACTAAATCACTGTATTTATGTCATCGATCGTGTTCGATTCGTCGCCAGCGTGTACGTTTTATACAGTGTGAGTCTTTATAATCTGCACATACTGAATCGAGGGAATCTTTGCTTAATTATATCGACGGAAAAAATGATAAAAAAAATCTAAATATTTTATTGAAATTTTTAATGGATTTTTTATTTATTTTTTCGCTTCTGTGACTCCAGTGTATACAAAACGGTGTAACTTTTTAACTCGATGTTTTATCACGATGAAACAAACTCCATAATGATTGGAAGTAATTAGGTGTCCGCATTAAATGAAAATTGTGTAAAAAACTGCCACCAATTAAAAATTAACACGTTTTTTCCGCAAAAATCTGATTTTTTTTCATCAATTTTTGCAATAATCGTAAAATTTCTCAATAAGATGCCCCGATTACCTTAATTTTTTATTACTTTAAATTATTCTTCATCGTATTAGCTATCCAATAGTAAAAATTGCAAGGGTTTAACTCAATCCCATCATTTCTTATCAACAGCCAAAGAAAGGCCTAGAGCACGGCTACGCACTAATTGTTTAGCAGGTAGACGTCCTTTTTTGTTGAGAATGTGCGCGGGTCGGGGTGCGGGGAGGTAGGGCCAGCTGAAGGGACCAGAAGGGATGACAGACAGGCAGTCGCTCCGAATTATTCGCCGCTGCTACATGTGTTTCGTTACTTTCATTCACTGCTACCTGAGTTTCGTGACTTTCGTTCGCTGCTACGTGATGCCGCGCTTAAGTGAATTCTCCCCGGCACACATTGCCGACATTCATTTTTACTATGGGATGGGACGAGGAAGTGCCAGAGCTGCGCGCGCAGCTTACATAGCTGTGTTTCCTAACAGGCAACCAGTGCCATCTGCCCGCAACTTCCAGGAAGTTCACAGAAGATTGTCGATCACTGGACTTGAATCAAGTAGAGATCGTCGCGAGCCGCCTCAAATAATTATTGATGTGGTTCTGGAACAAGCAGTACTGAGCGATTTGTTTGCTGATCCATCCATAAGTACTAGACGACTGGCTCTTCGTCACGGAATATCACAAAAATCAGCGTGGCGTATTTTAAAGAAAGAAGGATTGCACCCTTACCACTACCAAAGAGTGCAACATCTACATGAAGACGTAGATTGGCGTCCAAGGTGTGTGATGTCCACCTGGATTCAAAGAAATACCAGAGCAAACCCAAACTTTCCGAAAACCATACTATGGATGGACGAATCAACATTTACCAGAGATGGTATTACTAACTGTAGAAATTTACACAGATGGTGCCCTGGAGGTCAAAACCCGAAATTGAAACGTTCATCGACTTTTCAAGTAAGATTTTCAATAAATGTTTGGGCTGGTCTTATCGATAACATGTTGATTGGACCAGTCATACTGCCGAGAACTTTGAACAGTGAAAGATTTTTAAGTTTGTTGACTGACGATCTACCTGAGTTATTGGAAGATGTACCACTGTCTTTGCGTCGAAGGATGTTTCTGCAGATGGACGGATGCCCTGCCCATTATGCCACAAATGTGAGATCATTTTTAAACGAAAATTATCGTGATAAATGGATTGGACGACTAGGACCTGTAGGGTGGCCTGCGCGTTCACCCGATTTAACGCCCCTTGATTACTTCCTATGGGGGACCATGAAGCAACGCGTCTACAGTACTCCCATCAACAGTGAGGTCGATTTGCGTGATCGCATAATTAACTGTGCAAATGATATTCGCAATGATCCCGAAATGATAAGGAGAGCGACACAACAAATTTTAGTTCGCGCGGCTTTGTGCCTACAACAACAAGGTGGACATTTTGAGAACCTAATGCATTAAATTTTCTTTAAAATAATAAATGTTTTAATTGAACTCTTTTTCATTCATTGAACCCAAATAAATCATCCTTAAGAGAACAAAAATAGCGCGTTCGAAGTGCCATCTTTAACACTTGATAGAAAGTGTTTTGTCTGAGCTAAAAGCATACAATTTTTATTATTAGGTAGCTAATACGATGAGGAATAATTTAAAGTAATAAAAAATGAAGGTAATCGGGGCATCTTATTGAGAAATTTTACGATTATTGCAAAAATTGATGAAAAAAAATCAGATTTTTGAAGGAAAAACGTGTTTATTTTTAATTGGTGGCAGTTTTTTTACACAATTTTCATTTAATGCGGACACCTAATTACTTCCAATCATTATGGACTTTGTTTCATCGTGATAAAACATCGAGTTAAAAAGTTACACCGCTTTGTATACACTGGAGTCACAGAAACGAAAAAATAAATAAAAAATCCATTAAAAATTTCAATAAAATATTTAGAATTTTTTTATCATTTTTTCCGTCGATAAAATTAAGCAAAGATTCCCTCGATTCAGTATGTGCAGATTATAAAGACTCACACTGTATACGGTCAATGTGACCATATCAAAGCGTCAATTTCAATAGCACCTTGGCTCATCTCCCTTGTTTCTATGATCTTAATGATCACAGTCGCGCATATACATTTTCAGCCCAATAGACAATAGACAGTTGACAATACGTAATAGAGAATGGTCCAATTAGACGACGAGCATCGACTGACGAACCAATCGCGTGCAGCCTCGGCGCCTCCCGTCTTCTTCATTCCGCCAAAGAGACCGAAAAATCAGCTAATACGCAGATGACCTTTGTGATCAAGACTGGTGCCGGGACTTATACCTTAAATTCAAGGAAGTAAATGACATTGCATGGATAATACCTCTCTCTGCATGCTTAGCATGACCACGATAAAAACGGGTTTTGTCGACGGAAGAATATGCAAAATGACATAATTATTTTAGAAAGATTTCTACCGTTTTATGCATACAATGAAGAGAAGAAATGTTTCTATTCTTCAGTAGACAAAACTCTGATAAGCCAAGCACGGGTCGCCGCGTGCTCGGGCAGAAGAGATAACGAGTTGGATAGAAGGAACTTTGTATATTCTTTGGTAGAATAGAGATAGAATTGTCATGCTATGCGTGCTGGGGTGCCGTAAGCTTGTTTGCGACGTCTTATACATAACCGGCTTGTAAATGTACCGTACCGGCTTCCACTTTGGCACTGATAAGCAGCACCCTAATTACGTAACTCAATTGCTATCACCATGGCATTGTTTTTGACATTCATTACGCCGTATGATTGTTAATCCGTGCTCCCGTAACTAGCTCAACGCCGCAATGGATGTTGTTGAACTGTCAAAATGAAATCCATGGTGAAAGAAATTGAGTTACGCAATTAGGCTGCGGATGTATTCCAACATATCGAATGCGTCTACCCACAGAGGGTAGACGTCCGCGCTATTAGAACTTTGATGTTCCCCGCCATTGTGACTCATCACAGTAACTGTACTGTAACAGCGTTAAACGGGGATTCGTGTACATTATCATTAAAATCACATGATTGCACTACTTGAGAAGTTTTCTTTCTATCTTAAATTGTAATAATATTAGTCTTTAAAATCTATCCTATCACATATAATTATCTAGATGGAGAAAATAATAAATACTAGCAAGTTTTTAATAACAAAAAAAAAGGAGAAGTGCGAGTACTATTCGCGCCCTAACGGTTCTGAAATATGCAATAGCGCCATCTATGCTGCTATTTCATCAAGGTAGATATATCATATCTTGATTAGATGGCACTATTACATACTTCTAGTGGATGGCACCACTAGAAGTATGCAATAGTGCCATCTAATCAAGATATGATATATCTACCTTGACTTTACTATGAGCAGGGCCCCAATTCTGCTATTTGAATAGTGTAAGAATGGTGTCATAATGACACCATTACTATTAAAACCTAAGCGGTCATTGGCTTAGAGTAAGACTAACTCTTTCGTCATTGGTCAAAACGATGCCATTGAGACACTATTCTGACACGATTATAACAATTGCATTAGCAGACTTGGGGCCCAGATGGCTCAATTCATGACCATGACAGATGGACAACAAAGTAATCCTTTAAGGGTTCCGTTTTTCCTTTTGAGGTACAGAACCCTAAAAATTATAAACAACTTTTGATAAGACTGTACAAATGTTATGCAACAATAACAACTGAAGCATATGATCTTCCTGTACACATTTTAAAACGTAAATAAATGAAGTAGGTGCTTACCTGTGAGTACCACCACCGCGCACACGGGGGATACGGGCTACAGCACGTCCGGTACCCCACGACTCGGCACTGGTTTGGTGACCTGGTGGAAGAAAAAAAAAATTACAAAGTTGAACATTTATGACCTTGACCTTGAGGTGTCAAGGTCAAAACATCATGAAATAGTCATACAATTTGGTTGATGAAATCACAAATTGTTTTAAGGCCGTATGATACACTAGTTGTGCCCGGGCCGTGACTCGGTCCGCGTGGTTGACGGAAAACAACACAATGTCGTTATTTTCTTCAAACTTTACGACGCCTTCTGAGATGGAATTTCAAAATATCCCTCCTTAGTGCACCTCTAGAGTATTCAAGGAATATTTCCTCCTAATTTCAAATCTCTAGGTCCACCTGTTTAGGCTGCTCATTGTTTGACATGGTCACGGTACAGTTTTAGGAGTATACAACGTGATTTTTAGTGGTTGTTTTCCCGCGGCACAACGATTTGCCCTAAGTAGTACTATCGAAACATAGGGTTAAATTTTAATAATTATTAGAAAAATATTTTTTTTTTTCAATAACCACTTTTTTAAAACAGTCTAAAAAGTGTAAAATAATTTCTAATGAAATGAAAAATGTAGGACGCATAATTGTAAGATGCGCCCCACGTTTTTTATTTAATTAGAAATTGTTTTATACTTTTTAGACCGTTTTAAAAACGTGGAATTTGAAAAAAATATTTTTTTCTGGTTAATTACCAGAAAAAAAATATTTTTTTCAAATTCCACGTTTAACTCTATGTTTCGATAGTATATATCGTTCTGCTGCGGGAAAACAACCACTAAAATTTCATGTTGTATAGATTGATTTATTTACATTGATGACCTTGACCTTGAGGTGCGTCAAGATGACCATTAATTCAGATTACGGATCGGATTTCAGATCAGACCTATTATTTCTAACCTGACAAAAAATAAATTGAAAAAAATCATGATTTTTCCAACCCAAATTGAAAAGTATAAAGGGAAGTTTGTAGTAAAAACTCTGCACCCGTCCCCACTATGTAGTGGATCCAGAACGCCATGTCTTTACGTTGATGTGGCACTAATCCGCAGTAACACTCTACAGCAATGTAATCCAAGAGCGTGGACATTTAGTGCATAGTAAATAAACCAAATAAGATATTTAATTTTGTGTCTGGTCTATGTATGCTACATAGAAAATAGGAAAAAAATAGGGTATTGTCATAAAAATATGATTAAATTAATTTGAAGAAGAATACAGTCATAGTGAAATTATTATTTTTACTAAGTTATCCCTATTGTAGGGCAGCCATCACAGTTGTGTTTAAAAATCTGACATGAGTTTGACAGTGTTGTTTTGTAATGTTTCATTGGGCGGTGGGGGCGCTAAGTAAGATACATACGAGATGAAATGCGCCCACCGCCCGCACCTATCCCAGTCCCCTTGGTCGTCATACCCCCGCGGCCCTGTACCGCGCAGGCGAGGACTCAGTTAAACGGTCGGCCTATAGATACTTTCTGCCAAAAAAACTTGTCAGAACAGTCACTCATTATTAGCAAAACAAAAATGAACAAGGTAAGGGTGATATTAAAATAATTCCGTTTTCCTAAATATACAATCCTCAAAAAAAACTGAAAGTCACTCACCGGCCTCCTTGCTGACGGAGTACGGCTGCCTGCCATTCTTGGACATGGACACGTGCACATCGTTGACGAGGTCAGGCCGGATGGGGGCCTTGAACACGAATGGGAGGGGGAGGGAGGCGTCCGCGACTACCTCACTCTTCTCCGTGTAAACCGACACTAAAGGTCGGGCAATTGATAGACTCTGAAATAAAAAAAAACTGTGAGATGCAGGAATCCTGATGATTCGTAAAGGATAACTAAAACGGTATTTGTTTGGGAAAATATTTGCTTATTTCACTACAAAAAAACTTTATTCCAATAGTACTTTGTAATAGCTGGCATAGCATGACCACGATAGAAACGGGTTTAGTCTACAGAAAAATAGACAAAGTGACAGTTTGCAGAAAGATTTCTATTGTTTAATGCATAGAATGAAGAGAAGAAATGTTTCTATTCTTCATTAGACAAAATTCTGGTCAACCAAGCATGGGTAGCTGTATGCTGGGGCAGAAGAGATGACAATTTGGATAGAAAAAACTTTGTCTATTCTTTGTTAGAATAGAGATAGAATTGTCATGCTAAGCATGCTGGGAAGTACCAGCACAAGTTAAGTTTGTGTTCCACCAGTCGACACACAACCAGTATGTTACTAGCCATGTTTCCTACGGGAACAAATTGCTATACCCCATAGAATTGTACCTAGGAGACTATGATAGCACAACTAGGAAGAGTAATAGGGGATAATCAACTTAAAATCTATTTGTGAAACGGTAACAAAAAAATTGCGGAATTTACATTTTATAGATTCAAAATTGTAGTAATTACGCTGTGTAGTGAAGTTAAAACATTATAGAGCCACGTTAAGGTGTTTTGAGGTTGTTTTCCATGGAAATGTCATGGAATCCGGCAGTCATTTGGCTCACGAAAGAACATAACCTCAAAGTATTCACACACTTTCATAACAATAAAATGCTTTCAAAATAGCATTATTTCATGATATTTTCTAGTAAAAGATTGTTGAATACAGCTAAGCATCTATTCGTAACATGTTAGTAGCGTTTTACGGAAAATAAACAAGAGATGCGACAGTGGCGTGCCGATCATCCGACAAAAAAAATCAATCTAACCAGTTTTTGATCTTAGAGCGCTACAATAAATCATTAAAACAATAGCTTAACCCATATAAATGTTGAATTACACAAATAACTTACGATACACCATCATGAATTTGTTATTTGGCGAAAAGTAAAAGCAAACACGTGTTTCGAACACGGACACAATTCCTTTTAACTACACACTTTCACTTCATCGGATTGATTCACTTAACAATATTTAACATTAGGAAATCACATCTGTTTATAATAAACTTACCATTTCGCTTTACAAGCGAAGTTATTCCTCCAAAAAACACTATAGGCGGCGGTAAAGACCATCCGCCATGCCACGAAGGAGTAAAAAGACCGGAAATCAGAACAATTTTTTGACAGTAAGGAAAGGCAGTGACCAGCTTAAAAAATTACTTGATTTTTTAATTTGTGAATTATTATTATTTTCAGATAATAGTTTTTGGGAGAATAAACATTTTATATAAGAAAGTTGTACATCATTTGTAAAATCATTATTTTAAATGTAAAAATGGTGAAACTCGCCTCGCTAAAAAAATAATCCAATAGACAGCAAGCATTATTGCTCACATCTAGCAAAGATATTTTTATAAACATCCTTTCTGAAAAATGACATTTCAGATTACATATTATTTACAATTAATATAAATTACAATATTTGATAAGTGAAATTGAGCAAACGAAGTCTTGAAACACTATTAAACTTGTTTCTCTATTCAATCCCGTAAAGTGTATAAAAATACTAATTGGAAACTTGTGCAAGCAACATCAAATAATGAAATAATAAGAACTGAATGAATGCATGAATTCATTACAACAATTTTCCGATTTTTGATCCTGTAAATCTTCTCAGGTAGCAAGGCTACATTTATTTGCAGGAATAGTAGTTTAATAATCGAATAGATATAAGATAGGGCTGGGCCCACCTGGCTTAGGGTCCGTTCTATACATAGGGCTCTTTGATAAATTAATCAAAGCTATGGCTTGAGTCCGCTCCCTAGTCTTCCCTCTTTGCTAGTCCCTCGTTCTAGCTGGATACTGGGCTGGACTTTGGGTCTCTTGGACATATACCATGTCCAAGAGACCCAACCAAAGTGCGGGGCCCATAAAGTCACTCGAATTCTACGCAAAGTCAATCTCTATTATTTTTCGCGTTACCGTAACACAAGAAATGCTGTGCAGCCAGTGTAGCCCATCTGAATCAAGAATTCATGTACCTAAGACAACTACCTACAAACCCCTTTCAATAGGTATTTAATATATATTTTGTTGTCGTATTTTAACAGTTCAAATGGATGAAATGCCACAATGCAGTCACGTAACCGAGCCAACACTACAAAATTCAACACAGGACGATAAATCAGGTGGTACAAAAGACCAACCGGCTACATCGAAAGAACAATCGACAACACAAAAAATTCAAAATGCCTCAACGAAAGATGAATCAACTTCGTCGAAACTACAACCAACTTTGCTGAAATATCAAGCGATATCGATGAAAGATCCATCGGCTTCCCCTAAAAATCAAGTTGTAGGAAATTCAGGACAACGATCGCCCAGAAATGACGAGTCAGCAGCCTTTTGTGTAGCAAGAGTAGCTTCCACAACACTGTCTTACAGCAGGAATAATTCTTATCTAAATTCTAATGCACCTTTAATCATCAGGCCTTCTACTCAAAGTCGAATAACATCTCAACCCCACACGTCCCAGTTACTCCCAGCGCCAATGACAACGGTAGCCGTATGTTCCCAACCCCAAAGCCTATTTTTACAAGCGCTATCGAAACTAAACGAAAGTTCTTTATCTCTTTCAGTTTTATGTCATTTGAGACTTCTTCAGTCTACTACTAATTTGAGTAAAGTCTTTTTGGAGTCTGGAGATATGACTCCACCTGATTCCTTGATGAGTGCGCCGCCGTCTTACTCCTTTGTGTTACGACAGATGGCGGTAAGGAGAAGGCCCAGATTTTTGGGAACGTTTTTCCCGTCGCCTTCCTTCGTTCAACACACTCCACCACCTACTTATACTACTGCTTTTGATGTGTACATCGAACCGGTTCTGCCACCTCCCCCTACTAGGGTCTACACTTTTGGATTCGCTCCAATGCCTATAGTTTGTCCCGAATGTGGATATACGGGGATGACAGTAGTAACAAGTCGTATAACTTTATGCACACATTTATGTGCATTTATTTTATGTTTGCTCTGCTGTTGGATTTGTGCCCCTTTGCCTTATTTAATGAGCTCATGTAAAGACGTTTATCATTATTGTAGAAATTGCCGAAGTTTTTTGGGCATGTATTGTCCGACTCGTCCGACTAATCTCGAGACTGCATATCCGTAGTGTGTTACAATGTTACAAAATCATGATTACTTGGATTTTGTATGTTGTATTGAATATATAATTTATAGATTTTTTTTTCTGATTTGCATATTTTCTTACAAGATTTATGTTTGATTCGTAATTTTATTGATTTCTAAACGAAATCAAATGATGAACCAGAGACAATAATTATTTGAATGATTTATTTATTTTGTAAATACTGAATTAAAATTCGATGTTTTACTAAAAACTAAAATAGTAAAATAATAAATTAATATTGATAAAATTTTAAATTATTTATTTTTTTGGTGTTACACGAAAGAATGGTGATTTTCAAACATTTCACAAAGATCCGAAATGTGATTTCATAAACGATGCGTTCATATTTAGATGGCAAAAAGTGTCTGAAACTTTCGATCAACTGACATAAAAATATATCAAACTACACATCTAAAAATCGGTAATCATGTTTCAATTTACGTAGATGTATTGAAAAAGCCCAAACTCAGATCTTTTATTTAAAAATTACATTTAATTATTGTTAATTTGGAATGAACTCACTGTCAATGATGTTTCAGCGCCCTCTAGCGGTAAAATGTCCAGTGTAAAATTAGAAGTCACAGCCTTCCGTAAGTTCCGTGTGTGTTGCGGAAAAATCCCTTTTTGGGCGTCCGACCACATGTGTGAATAGTGAACAAAATATGGTTCTATGATGATTTTAAGTTATTAGAAGCGTATTTCATAGTTATCGGTACACGACATCGATAGATAAAGTGCGTACGGATCGTTCAGTGTGCCAGAAAAGTTGGAACAAGACGACGGAAGTGCATTTTTTTCGATGTAAATACGGTCCAACCAGGGTCAGTCCGGTGTGGCCGAGCCGAGAGGTTCGCGCATATTTCCCAGCGCCCGGCCGTGTGTGCGTGCCACTGGGACGTGTGAGTTTACTCGTGAATAATTCGACCTTCGTACTGTTCGATCGGGCCGTTTTCGTCGGGAAAGTTCGTTCGCGATTAGTGGGTTAACCCCATCATGCCGTCGTGTTGAGGGGCATGGAGGCGCGCTCGTGATCGTCTGTCGGCGCGGAGCGCGCGCCCGGGCTTACATAACGAGGGCAGCGGCGGCATGGCCGCCCGCGTGTCGGCCGAGGGCGCAGGGCCCTCTTACGCGTCAGTGTTGAACTTTAGAGGGGGTGACAGCAACAAGGAGAACATTGAGGCCGCGCCGGGCGAAGTGTCCGACGCGCCTCCGACCAAGCAGGATGACGAGGAGGAGGAAGGGTTCGTGCCTGTCATATCGCACGGACGCCGTCCCGGGAAGGGGCGAAGGCACCCTGAGCGTAGGGCTCCGCCCCGCCCTCACAAGGCTCCCGCACCGCACACGGAGCCCCAGCCAACGCCAGAGCAGCAGCAGCAATCATCTGAGAGCCAGCCGAAGAAGTTTGTAGAAGCCCCAATACCCAAAGTCAATCCTTGGCAGGTGAGTGGTATTATGTAAACAAAACAATGTCATAACATTCATGATGCAATTCGGTTCTAATAAATGAAAGAAAATGTTTATTTATGTATGGTACACACTTTTCCAATTAGGACTTATGTGCATTGGTCTTTGCTTCATATAATTTTTTTCAGGTTACATTGACTTTGACTAAGGCGTTCGCATGTTATGCCTATTGATACTATCCATTGTTTTTATTTATTTTCAATTGCATTTGTGAGGTAGATGTAAATCATACAAATTATATGTTTAGGAATTCGCCGTGACATTTAATAATTATGACAATAATCAAACTTTTTAACATAATTATAAACTCTGAACTATGCTTATAAACATTTTGACAGCATCTTGATATAGTATATTAAACAATTTTCCTATCATTTCATGTATCTACCTTGAATTTCAGTCATAGTGAATGAATTTACATGCTCAGTTTTAGTATTTGCCACATGCACAATGACCTAATTTTGAGGCTTAGTGCAGAAAACATAAAATTGCGAATGAAACATGCATAGACCTAACAAAATTTGTTTATTGCAATTTTAAAACTGCTAACATCTAGGGTCCATTTCAATTGAATTTGTTACCTTTGTAAACAATGTCAGTATGGCCAACTGTCAAAATTTGATGAATTTGTATAGAAAGTTGGTTTACATAGTTTACAAGTTCTATTGAAATTATGATAATTAAATTTTAAAGGAGGCATTAACCATACAATTTCTATTGTCACGGGGTCTCATCAGGAACAATGTAACATTTGTTGAAACAACTCATAATAGATGGTGTTATATGTATCGATTTGATATGAAGTTTGTGTAAAATTGAGAACATGAAAAAATACATCATAAAAAATATTTGTTCAAATTTTGAAAAATGCTTTAAGCATGGAAAAATGTATAGCTCGAAGATAGCCTGCGCTAAATCGGTCACATTTCTTTGTATGAGATGAGGCATCTGTATGTATAGTATTATATTATCTGTGCTATCGTTAAAGTCTCCTTTAAAACTTAATGACCTTTTCTGCAACTCAGCGATATTAATTTATAATCAATTATAATTAGAGGCACCTTTCACAAAGATAATGGAACTATCATTCTATCAAAGGTAATAGGTAGACCTAAAGTGTTTTATGGTGCAATAGGTGTCACATCATTGCACCATATTGCACAACAAATTGTCTTATTTTAACACTTGCCTAAAGCTGTTCTCTGACTTTAGTTCTAGCTACGAAAATAGGACATAAGTTTTATATTTTTCTCTCCTACAAGTATTGTTTATGACACTGTACAGGTCTGGGGAAGCTGGTACAATAACATAGCAACAAAACTATGTATAAGTAGTTTTGTTCTACTTATGTCATACCTGTTCGTCTATTGACTGTATTTACATATTTTGAATATGCAAATAGGTGTGACATAAACACAATTATATAAAACAGGATTTAAAATTTTGTTACTATTTTATTGTGACTGCTTCCATACCCTTGACCACTACAGTCTGCAATGAATGTTGGTTAGCACTGCAGTGGCATAACTATAGAAAGATACCTTTGGCAAATGCTGTGACTATACTAGGGTCAATTTCAATTGAATTTGTTAACTTTGTAAACAATGTCAGTATGGCCAACTGTCAAAATTTTATGAATTTGTATAGAAAGTTTGTTTACAAAGTTGACAAGTTCTATTGAAATGGACCATATAGGTATTCAAATGGCTTTGAAACAAAATGTAAACAATAGCACCATTACTTATAGACGATGATTAAATTAAATAGCTCTTACATCAATTGTCATCTCATCTCTATTCATTGTCATACAAATGACAAGGATAGTTGTATATTTAATCAGTGGTTAAAGTTAAGAGGCATGTTTTAAGTAAGTGGGCAATACTTAAGTATCTACTAAGATTATCCCCCTTACTTTAACCACTGATAAAATATACAACTATCCTTGTCTTGTCATTGGTATGTTAATGAATAAAGATGACAATTGACATACTTAGGAGCTGTTTAATTTTAATAATTGTTTTGTAAAGGGGTAAGTGCATAGTACATTATTAGAACAATGTTTTATGAAACCTCACTCAATTTTTAACCGACTTCCAAAAAGGAGGAGGTTCTGCATTTGGTTGTTTTTTTTTTTTTTTTTTAATTCAACCATTCTGCATTTGGTAACACAGGTTTTTGTTCTTAAATATATTTTAATTTATAGATGACCTTTAGAAGTTTTTATCAGTAAAGATAATGGTTATCTTATTGGAATATGGTGATATGGTAAATCAAATTAGACTATTTAATTTCTGACAAACTTTAATAATACTCACCTCATTTCTAAAAATTGCTCAAATATCTCGAAACAGGTGCAATGATGGGCATCATTAAATATTACAATATATGTATATCTAATTTACTTCAGGTGTAATTTAGATATTTCTTAGCAAAATCATATAATTATATTTACATAGTACCTATTTAACTTGAAATTGAAAAATGAGATTTACTTAAAGCAAAACAATATTTCCATAGTACTGTGACAGTCAAGTGGCAGACAACGCACAGCTTATTCTGGTGGACCTAGAATTTTAAATTTGGAGGAATATTCCTTAAGTCGCTTCTTTGCTTCAATAATGTGACAAGCCTAAGCCTGTTTGCTTCAATAATGTGACAAGCCCAAGCCTCTTTGCTTCAATAATGTGACAAGTCCGAACGATCCTAATTTGGCTTGTCAGATTATTGAAGCAATGAGGCTCAGACTTGCCACATTATCAAGCAAAGAGATGAAGTAGGTACCCCAGAGGTGCATTCAGGAGAGATTTTGAAACTCCAGCCCTAAAAGGGTAAAAAGAGGTAGCTAGTGAATTTCTATGAGAAAAATAACGACATTGCGTTTGCTATTGTCATCATAAATAAAAGTAGTGTTATTTATAATATATTATTGTTTGTGCCAGCAAAACTGAACTACCTAGCCTGTTACTAGGCAATATTTACTGAAGAATATGCATTATTGAATCAATGTTTTTGCACTTTACAAGCAAAAACGCATATTGTTTCGTAACAATAACTGCTTACCCTATGCGGTTATTATAGGAATACTTAAATCTGCAACTTGTTTATTTAAATTTAATTAAAATTACCATCTTTTGAGGATGATGAAAGCTTTTTAATGTTATTAAATATTAAGATATTTCAAAAACAACTGACACAGGCGGGGTTAGAACCCGTGACCTCTGACGTACCGTGACCAGCGCTCTCACAAATTGAGCTACTGTGTCTTCATTTGGCTTTTTAATGTTTAACAACTTTGCTGTCTGCTTCGACACAATAGTTAAACAATCGACATGAATCATATGTGATTCATGGGACAGCGAAAGGGTTAATGTAATTTAACAAAAGGAATATTGTAATTTAATTCTATGAATCATTATGTAATTCACGGGACAGCGGAAGGGCTTATGTAATTTTGGTGCTATTCAGAATGAATTATAATACTTTTCCCTTTTTGCAGCAATGATAACTTTAACACTTCATTTCATACCAGGGTTCGGTATTATCAAGATACATAATTATTTTTCCTTGATAATATTACAGAACTTTAAATACTGCTTCATATCATAGCTTCAGTACTTGATTTGTGATGTCATTTGTATTAGAAGGTATATGTAATGTTTAAACTAATATTATAAAGAGGAAAGATTTGATTGTTTCTATATTTGTAATGGATAAACTCAAAAACTATTGAACAGATTTTGATGAAACTTTACAGTAATATAGCTTATGCATCAGAATAACACATAGACTACTTTTTATCCCAAAAACGCGGGCGAAGCCACGGGCAGAGGCTAGTATTTTATAATAGGAATGTTAACAACTTTTTTTAATTGTGAATCTGTAAACTATTTGAAAAAAGACAATGAACACCAAAAAAACAGATGAAACATCTACAAAATTGGCAAAGTTATAAGCGTTTTAAAATAATTTGCTAGACACGGACGGCACTACCTACTAGAGACGTAACACCACCTACGTCCTCTTCGCGCGACAATGACGGAGCGATACTCCCTCCAAAAACTTTAAAAGCGTCTTATGTTTTCCATTTTGTGATAAATTATTATTTTTGCTTTTACTTTTTTGTTGTGCCTATTCCTTCTTTGAAATAAAATAATTTATTTGTACTTTTTTAATAGTAGGCCACTACCGTATTAAGTAAGTAATGATCACCTCAGAAATTGGCCTAATAAGCTTCATGATTCATCTTCTCTTCCTCTCTTTAGCACAATCTGTACAAAAATATCTCAAGTCATAGGTAGTAAAAAGATTATCAATCATCATTCACGTGTCTGATAACAATTTTTAAATAAGACCATTTTAAATAAGTATTATCAGTAGTCTTTAAAAAACAACATGATTTTCTTATCGTTTATCTGTTTATTAATTAAATGATGGCATAAATAACATTTCTATTGGATAATTTATTTCATCTATCTTCTAGGCTAGGTACTTACACCAAACATCTCTCAGCACTTAAGATTTGGGGGGGAGGGGGGGCCCAAATCTTAAGTGCTGAGAAAGGAGATGTTTCATCCTGGAACTGGTATACGTACGCCACATAGAAAAATAGGAAAGAAATAGGGGATTTACATAAAAATATTATTAAATTCATTTGAAGAAGAGTACAATTTTATTGTAAGAGAATTATTCGAGATGAAGTTTTTCACTATGATATCCCTATTTTTAGGGCGGCCATGACAGTTGAGTTTGACAGTTTTGTTTTATGACGTGCCGTTTGAGTTGTTGTGCGCACGCGTGGTGGATTGAATGTTGCCATTTTGACTGACATTGACATAACAGCAGTTGTCAAAATGACATTTCACTTAATTCATTTGTCGATTGTTGATCCACCATAATAAATTTGTGTTGTGTTGCTCTCGTTCACAAAAAAATAATGAATTACAATTCAACGAAGTAATATTATAGAAAATAAGCATTAGGAACCGATTACTATCATGTATAGCTATAATACTTAATTGCGTACGTAGACCCCTCCCAAGCTCCATACATTTCTGAAACAACTCCTTTAAAAAAAAAGTTGCGTCGCATTCGCATGCAAAAAGGCCGATACTCAGCATAATGTTGTCGTATGGTATCAAAAGTTTTCATAAAATCCTCCTACATTATTCTATTCTATTTCATGAACATATCATCATTATTTATGACGTTTTAAAGACTTCACATATCATCGTGCATAATGTTTATGGTTTGAAGGTTGTTGTTATAACAAAAAAAAACTATAACTATTCTTATCAGTGTTTTCAATATTTTTGTTATTAACACAATATGATCATACAAGTTGTTGTCAAATTCAAAGACTGTGACGTCCTGGGCCCGCACTGCATGCGCTGGATGCAGTGGGCCCGCTTGGTGGACTATGACTAGTGTTGCCGCTCGATAGACGACTATCGATAGTCTATCGATAGCTGCCCTATAGCAAGAATATCGATTGTTCTACCGATAGTTCGAATCGTGACAATACTATTGATGGAGGCAATATTATCTATCTATATGTTTATGAAGCAATACTATCGATAGTCAAAACAATCGATAGTTCAAAACCATCGATAGTTCTAAACAATCGATAGTATTGATACTAATCAATACTATTGATAGATTTTTTTTAAGAACTTCGAAAATATCGATAGTATCGCTACTATCGCTAGGCCAAATTTTGTAGCCAAATCTGCTTATTTGGATCACCTTGTGCTATTGTTTATTTGACTCCTAGCGCCAAATCTTACACCTTTTAAACACGCTTGTTATTAGGTTAACCTAAATGTGTATTTGCAAAAAATCTAAGAATCCAAATTATACTAAGTATAAAATATATCAATTGTTGTGTTGATGGTTTTCGAGACAATTTAACTTGTTCACTGCTAGATACTTGCTTATATTGTAATTTTAAATATTATTGTAAAGAAAATCTTTTAATTTTGGATTGTGTAACGAAATTTTGCCCTTTTTGAATCAATTTAGCTCACTACAACAAAGGTCGCAGCACTGGTTATTTGCATTGATCAGCCCCGGATCTAAGGGGGGGCTAGCCGGGGCCCATGCCCCGGGCGGCAAATTCAGAGGGCGGCAAATTCAAGCTTGGTAGACGAATACACTGAGTAGTGTATTCGTCTACCAAGCGTAGTAATCGCAAAGAACAGCGCTAGACCGGTCGTTGTGGCGTTCTTTAGGGGAGGCCAATGTCCATCAGCATCAGTGGGCATGTTATGGCTGAAATTATGATGATGATAAGAAAAATATTGTCGGGCGGGGGCGGCATATTTCAGTTTTTGCCCCGCCTCGAAATAATTCAAGATCCGGGGCTGGCATTGATATACGGCCTAGCCTCATGTAGCGCCCTGGTGCATGGTGTTTTGAATCTACCCTCTCTTACTATCATCGGGCACTGAAATATATCCCGAAAATCTAAAAACATTGAACTAGGAATCGAATCTAGAGCATGTAAGGCAGATGCGCCTGCGACTCAGCCAATGAAACACAAATGATACAAATTAACCCTTTCGCTATCCCGTGAATCACATATGATTCATGGCGATTGTTTAATTATTGTGTGATTCGCCGACAGCGCAGTTGTTATAATATTGACCTACTAGTGAAAACTTCGTGAAGCGTCAATGCGTGGGAGATCTTTTTATTCACAAGGAGCGCTTAATTATGCACGTAATTGTGTCGAAAAATGTACTAAAAGTGGCATCAGTTGTTCCCGTACTAATTTGCTATGATGGCATATCTCCTTGTTTCTATGATCTGAGTTAGGATTTGTAAAACGGTATGCTAATAAGTTGTCTATTATAGTATAGGAAGTCAAAACAAATGCTTTTTTACGTCATAAGATACGCAAATATAATTTACTAGACTTTAGCCCGCGACTCCGTCCGCGTGGACTACAATGAACTGACCAGTTTAAATGACCTCTGTAGTGTAAGTTGGCTAGTACTACCAAGAGGTCAAGCTGTATCTATGGTTTTTTTCAGCGGAATCTGATGAAACGTGGCTTAGATTTTAAGTTGGACCCTACGCTATTGAACTGTGAAAACCACATTAAAATCCATTCAGTACTTTTTGCGTGATGCGCGCACAAACAAAAATCTAAAAAAGTCTTTTTGGGTAGGTATAGTTACGTCCCAGTACCCTATCCCGATTGTTTTTTCTGGAATATCTTCAATGTACAGACACAGCTTGTTTACAATTTTATGATAGTATAGACTAATAGGTATGTCTATGGTATTGTTTATTGGCTACGGTAACGAACATGTATTTATAGCACTAGCACTTTGCCCGCGACTTCGCGTGACCCACAGGAACTGTACCCCTATCATGAGTTTTTTTGACGTATACTTTCGTTAACGTAAGCATAATTTGAATTTAAAATACAGCAGTCCTGGAACATATTGATAAAATTTTATACAATTTGCACATTTGAAAAAATACAGAGAAATTAATTAAGTATTTAATTTATATAAATATTGTGTAACAAACGTGTATTTTCAATTCAAAATATGCTTACGTTAACGATACTACACGTCAAAAAAACTCATGATCGGGGTACTGTGCATTTTTTCGAGATGAAAAGTAACGCACTCAGAAATCATGTAGCTTTCTATTAGTGAAAGAATTTTAGAATCGGACCAGTAGTTCCGGAGATTACCCTCCATGCACACAAACTCACTAATTAATTTAGATTAATTAATTAATTATTTTGACCGTACCAGAATACCATTTTCAGTAACAATACAGTTTGACAGATCAATCAGCTGATCAAACTTCTTATAAAATTATGTGCAGCCTTGCGGCTTATGGTAGTGTATTTTGCCTTCTTTGGGTGTAGGATTATTATTGATTGTTCCGGTAAGCAAACGAAGTACTTTATTATTGTGTTCTAAAAATAATATACTAATTGTTAAATTTTGGTAAAGCAAAGCTAAATTATAATGCGAATATTGTAAAATTGGACGCAAAGGAGTCACGATTAAACGTTTCTGTAATATTTATTGCCAGTTATTATTTGCGTCACTATTCACACAGCGTGACATAGCATGTGATCATTTTGAGGTTATGTATCGTTATCAGAAACTTTTATGTACAATTTCGTGTTCTGTAATCGCGATGTAATAGGTACATAGACTACTGTAGCACTTTTTTTGATAAAGATTATTTTGCGCGGGAATTTTGACATTTGATTTTTCAAGATGGCGCGGCTTTTTAAGATTTTTAGGTTTTTTTTTCTATTGCCTTTATTTTTTTCGAGATAATGCTGATTTGATAAATCATTATTTTTATTGATTAATAACGGATTCAAGAAATCTCTAATATTTTTTATTTTGTTGATGTTTTAGTCTGCTTCCTTTAAAATGGATATAAAAATCCGTTCAGTACTTTTTGCGTTAAATGTGCGCACAAGCAGACAACAAATCCCAATAAGATTTTTTGGGCATGATAACGTTACGTCCCAGTACCCTACCCCGACTGTTTTTACCCGACTTCGGCAAAGCCAAAGGGAAGGGTTATGCTTATAAATAGTTATGATTTTAGCATTCTATTATTTTCTGGAATATCTTCAATGTACAGACATAGGTACCCCTTTTTAGGGTTCTGTAGTAATACTAGGAACCCTTATAGTTTCGTCATGTCCGTCTGTCTGTCTGTCTGTCTGTCCGTCTGTCACACCGTCGTAAAATCTACAGTTCATAACCAATATGTATGAAACTTCACAGGTAGATGTCTTCTGTAAGCCGCTATAAAAACCTGTAGCGAAATTATAAAAAATAAAATAATTAGGGGAGGCGCCTATACATGAAACTAAAGGATGAAAAAAAAATATTTTCGCGCACCCCTTCATGTGGGGCATCGTTAGATAGGTCTTTTCTAGGAAAATAACATAAAGGTTCCTAAATGACTTTTTTATTTAAGTGCATATTTAGCGAACTAGAAGCTCCGAAAGTCGTTTACAATGTGTCCCCCCCCCCTTTAATTTTCCAATCGCGTTATCAAAAAATCTGAAAAAATTCTAGCTTATGGAATCTAATAAACACTCGATGGTTTGAACAAGATACGTTAATAACTTTTTGAAATATTCACTATTTTCAGTTTTGACCGCAAAAATAACTTTGTATTTCATTATAATATTAGGAAATACAAACTTATGTTTGCAGTTGGAAGACTGAAATACTTCTTCCTACGGAACCCTAGACTGTGCGTGGTGCGACACGCTCTTGTCCGGTTTTTTTTCTTCTGCATACATAATATTCTTCTGGATATCCTAGGGAAGTCGCAGGATCATGTCAAACTCCATAGTATTGATAGAGAACGCATTTAAAGGTTTTAGTTTACGTTGCTGCTGATAGATGGCGTTAGTTGCCACGTTCAATGAAATAATAGCATTCATTTGCATATCTTTCGTTTATTACGTAGGTAGACATAATTTGCATTAACAGACGTAATTTTGCGTAAACGTTGAGGGCCGTACCATAAAAAAGATGAACACGTGTTCCACACGAATAGCATTCGCGTTTAACACGTGTTTATCCTTTTTGTGGTAAGGGTGTGATTGTTTAAGATTTTATGATAAGCATTCTAGATAGACCGTTTAAGAGGGCTCTCGCATTCGGCACCTCTCTCGCTCGCACAGAACCATATATTTTAAGAATGTTAAATTAAAAGATGCATTTTTGAAAAATGTTATCTGATAGCAAACTACGAAATGATATTAATTATAATATTATAAACTCAAATTTAATTATTAAAAACACATGAGTTAAACATACCTCAAAAATAGATCATAATTGATTTTAAGTTTGTTTATTAGATATCACAGTAGAAATGTGTTTTAATTATTTAGGTACCTGTAAAATTAATATTATTTTGTAGTTCACTATCAGATTACATTTTTCAAAAATGCATCTTTTCATTCAACATTCTTAAAAATGGTTCTGTAGTTCGTAGTACGCGACATTCTTTGATACTTTAATTATTTATAGGTATATATTCGTAACACTGATCAATTATTTTTTAATTTTACATTTGATATTTTCTACATTTTCTTGACAACACGTATTATTGTATTTTTAAATTTGTTGCATCTATTCAATTTCACCCTGTATACTAACATGGCAACATATTTATTTATTTATTAGCTTTATTTTTATCCCTTACATATAGTTATACTATCTATTGTTTTGTGCTGTGTACTTATTTATTTATATGTTAGTAATGTTAGTTTTGTACTTAAATAAGGTTAGTATTGTTAGGTGTAAGGGCCGCTTTTTGCGGTAAAAGCCTCCTCAAAACTGTTCCAGGTGGCTCTATCTTTTGCCCGTCTGGGTCATAAGTTTCCGGCTATTTGTACAATGTCATCACTCCATCTTTTAAATGGTCTACCCTTCCTCCTTTTTTTGTACATGGCAACATATAGGTACTAACAATAAATAACTTTTGGCAATTGGATGTTTCTCAGTAACAATTGGAAACGTTGTTCTACAAAAAGTAGGTAACTGCCCCATAACATAACACGCGACTGCATCCCGCGACTGTTCGACATCGCGTTCACAGGTAATCACTACAGCGCACGACTGTATCGATGCTGCATCGCTTCTGCATCGATGCCGTATCATGATAGTAGTGATGCAAAATCGTGGTTGCAGGCGACAGCATCGCGACTGTATCGCGACCATTTTGTGATTGTGTCGCTTCGCTAGTGAATCGTTGCAAAAAGTCGACCTCACTAACCTATTCACTCGTGACTTGTATTTACGCGTTGCTAAACGTTTTTTTTTTATCAGCAAATTATGTAGGACTATAGGCATGTAATGTGGATAGGTGAACAACCTAAGCCGCTCGATTCATTGTTGCAATCTTTCATAAGTTATCAACTCGCTACAAGATATAGTATCTTATGCACGTGATTGGAAAAGTCGCTGGAAATTGCTGTTACGTGTAAATTACGACACGTATCGAGCAGGGTTCTAGGACAACTCGATTTCTTGACGACGTTTTCTTTCACCGTTTTTAGAGCAGCGGTGATGAGAATTACACAAAGTTTGATTGTAAGTCGGGACTGATACCATTGGGTCACCACCACTACTGCTCTAAACTTGCAAAAATGAACTTTGAAAGTGCCACTGCACATTTCAAAAATGTAGTTACCGCAATGAAAACCGCCAAGCAGTGGAATGCGCTGCCGGAGTGGGTGTTCCCCGATAGTTATTACAATCTGGGTGTCTTCAAGTCGCGAGTGAATCGGTTTCATGCAAGCGTGTTCCATCGTAGACCGTAACATCGCTTAACATCAGGCGAGATGGCGGTCAAACGCAAGACTATTTTTAAATTATAATAATAAATTACTTACCCTTTTTTGGTAAAATGTTAATCAACCGCTGTCTAAATAGATATATTATGGTAGACCGCAGACATAAGTCTGAGCACCTCAATTTTTGTGGGTTTTTCCCAATGAAATTATATACCCAATTACGCAGCTGTATAATTATATCAACAATTTTGAAAAGACGTCATCGAAAATTGTTGATAACAAAAAGATCTGTGTTGAATTTTGATACCTAAGTAGCTTCCTGTGTTGAAAGTGAAACATTGTTTTGATAAGATAGATATTATGTATTATTTTATATACAAGATGAATTTCCTAAGTGTGCGATGATGGCCAAATCTGAAACTATAAGCATCAGCATAGCATAATCGGCATATAATGTTCCCCCTGCTGGGACACAGGCCTCCTCTGTGAGAGGAAGTGGGCCGTAGTCCACCACGCGGGCCCAGTGTGGGTTGGTGGACGTCACACATGTTTTCGAATTTTTGGTTCTAGGACATGCCGGTTTCCTCACGATGTTTTCCTTCACCGTTACAGCAAGTGATAATTAATTCCTAATACGCACATGACTTCGAAAAGTCAGCGGTGCGTGCCTCGGGATCGAACTCGAAACATTCGCCATGGAAGGCACATGGTTAAACCACTAGGCTATCACTGCATTATGATAATGTAGCGAAACTATAAGAAATAGCGAAAATACCCAAAAGTGCTCCAAGCCGATTTTTATAAAACTACAACTGCATCATTAGATTTTAGAAAAAAAGAATTTGTTAAGATACGGGTAATGTATGAATACCTCACAATATGAGTTTATTAAAAAATCAACACTTTCTTTTAGTTTTCCATATGACATTACTTCCCGGAATGTGATCCTTATTAACGACACTATCGGTGGTGCATTAATACAGTGAGTTTTTTCAAAATTAATAGGCTCGATTCCGGCTAGAAAAATTGATTATTCAAAAATCTAATAATATCGTTTTTGTTTTCATCAAAATCGATCCCGATTCACGCACACTTGGAAAATTCACCCTGTATGCTGCGATAATATTCGATATGAAAATCCTGCTTAATCGAACAGCCTTGGATTTAGATTATAATAGCACACGTATTGTTTTATCATTAAAGAATTATAATATGCATGTTTTATTTCACAGTAGATCATTCCTGATTGCTATACGAATATTTAGTGCAGTAGTTTTAAAGGCTTGGCAGTCATCCGTCTAGCCTAAAGAGCTATCAATTTGATGGGCTAAAAACAGAAAATTTATGTTTGAAAGTATTTCAAAATAGCAGTAGAGTTTCAGAAATATGCGGCTCTGACGAAGGGACGGACAAAGACGCATCATAAGGGAGGTTGCCGACGCGTTTTTGCAGCGATTCAGTAGCGATACAATCGTAAAAAGACCGTTATGCAGTCGCGATGCTGTCGGTGGGCATGCACCTTCGCTTCGCCCACGTAACCGTGATTTTGCATCACTGCTATCGCAATACACTATGAATGCAGACGCGATGCAGCATCGATACAATCGTGCGCTGCAGAGACTACCTGTGAACGCCTGTTGCTAAATCAATACAGTCGCGACTCGCGTGTTTGCATCGATGCAGTTGCGCGTTGCAAATGCGACAAACAGCCAAAAGCAGCGATGCAGAAGCGCGAGAAAGCGAGAAAGCGCGCCACTGAATCATTGCAAAAAGTCGCCGTGGGCAATCCCCTTAATAGGGGTTCATTTTTTCTTTGGTACGGAAGCCTAATAAAGTTAGTAGCATGTAGCTAATTGAAAAATAATTTATTAAGCTCCAGAAATAAAGTGTTGAACCATATCGTAAAATAAAGCGATCGATAGCTGACTGTGCAGTGGCGAAGGGTCCCTACAATACGATTCCTACCGGCTTCCCTTTGAAAAGTAGCTCAGACTGCATTGCCTACTTTTATTAATTAGCTTTTCGTGGCCAGGTAAGCATTTGTAGCTTCGGCTTACCTCTTCTAGCAAAACCTGACGGCAAAAACTGACCCTTCGCCACTGTGACTGTGGGCTATGCAACTGTGTTCCTAATAGGAGCACAAAATATATCGAACGAAGAATTTGATAGAATAGGAACTTCCTATTCTATCAAATTCTTCGTTCGATATATTTTAGTTCCACTTTCAACCACCAATCAAAGAACAATAAACGTTCAATGGTCACGGTTGCTTTGGACGCTAGATGTCGCTACGTGTATGTCACGCGGACAAAGTCGCGGGCAAAGCGCTAGTGTACGGATAAATAGAAATGTCATGACAAAATGTCAAAATAATCAGGCGTTGACCTGGTAACTTCGCTTGGCAATGGCTTCTCTATTTACAGTCGGTTGCAGAAGGAGACTTTAACTATACAATTTCTATGGTTAAAAACTCCATTAACTTAATGACCTTTTCTGCAACTGACTGTTAGTTGCATAAATTGGTAACCGGGGTAGAGCATGGTACGAAAGGCTGTGGAAACAAATGACATTTGAGTATTCAAAAGCAAGAGGGGAAAATCTATAGCACTCTTTCTAACTCATTGGATGTTCCGTAAAACAAAAAGAGGCATTTATATTGCAGTTTTTTTATCTTTTTCAACACTCTCCTATGTTAGTTATTCCTCTCAGAGCCTGGGCTATAAATAAACCTTTCAGAAAAAAGGTTCGCGACCCTAAATTTCATGTCTGACCTCGTTCTTACTCCCAGATAATAATTATTAATTTACAATCTACTGATTATGAATATCAAAACAAGTGGATTACCTACTTGAGGAAAATTTCCAAATTACCATATTTAAATGTTTGGCGGTTTATAGGAAGAGACATTTTCCTAATTTTAAGGTTGGGTGGAAGCCTATGACGTCAGACTGGAGTGAGGTCTTGTGGAAACGACCTATGTGTTACATCAGCTTTAGGGCTCATGTAGACGATCCCGCCTACGCGCCGTCATCGTACCGCCGCCACCCCGCCGCCGCGCCGCCAACGCTTTAAATTGTTAGTTGTTGTTACACAAAGGTGTTACATTGCTATTTGCTACCTTCTATTACATATGCTTGTTATTTTATGAATTTGAAACATGTCAAAGCCATGTTAAGCTTCTCTTAAGTTATTAAATATTTAAGAGATTCTCAAAAATCGAATGTCGCGAGCAGGATTTGAACTTTGGCACGGTTCGCCAGAGATCACAGGTTCAAATCCTGCTCGCGACATTCTTGTTATTTTAATTTAGGCATTTTCTGTACATTTAAAATGCCAATACTAAGTTCTTTTTCTTAGTTAAATTCGACAGATTCGTCATGAGCCACGTCTGATATTTGTGGGCAGCAATGTAACACTAACAACTAACAATATGGTGGCAGCGTCCTAGTCTACACGAACCCTTAAATATCTCTACAACTACAAGAGGGTGTTAGACTACTTGTTGAAATGTGCAAGAATTGTACCTTATTTTGAAATATGCACAAAAAGAAAACGATGTACCTACTTATAAACATTCATGAAATTAATGAAACCCGAGACAAGAGAACAATTTCAATTATTAACCTATTTCAATTCTCGTCTCGCACATAGCATAGCATAATCGGCCTATAATGTTCCCCCTGCTGGGACACAGGCCTCTGTGAGAGGGAGTGGGCCGTTGTCCACCACGCGGGCCCAGTGCGGGTTGGTGGACGTCACATGTTTTTCGATTTTTTGGTTCTAGGACATGCCGGTTTCCTCACGATGTTTTCCTTCACCGTTAAAGCAAGTGATAATTAATTTCTAATACGCACATGACTTCGAAAAGTCAGCGGTACGTGCCTCGGGATCGAACTCGAACCATTCGCCGTGAGAGGCACATGGTTAAACCACTAGGCTATCACTGCTTTCGACTCGCACATCCTAACTAATCTAGACTATTTCAACCGAAGATGCGCTAGAACAGAATTAAAATTTTGCTATACAATTTTCAATTCTCGTCCGTCATGCGTCGCCGGTGGAATAAACCCCACACATCATACCACCCAGAATTTCATTCACTCCAATGCACAAGGACTACAACACAAGCAATAAAACAGCACTCATAAAAACTTTACGGCCAAATAATTTCGAAGTTTGATAATATTACCTGGGCACTTGGCCAAGGTATACGTCATGTAGTGTCAACGCCTCAGTGACGTTGGAACCCTCATTGTCATTGGAGTATTTTTGGTCAGTTTCTCTAATCACAAGCGTCCCTTTGCCAAAAATAGTTAGTTTAACCTTCGCGTTCTTCTTACCTTATGACTAAACTTGGTGACGATCGTCGAAGCCAGGGCCCCCAAGTCTGCTATTGCAATTATCATGATCAGGTCAGAATGGCCTCAAAATGACATCGTTATGGTTGGTTTTGATATTGGGACGAACTAACTGTTGATAAATTACCATTACAACTACTAAGACAGGTCTGGTCACGGGATATCTCACTCAAATCTGGAACAGACCGACAGGGAGGTAGGTAACTCCACAGCGAAATAATGCTACTGTTCGGTAGTGTTTTTCCTGTGGTGAGTAAGGTCGCCAGAGCTCCTGAGGATGGGCTGGGTTGACAGCGGGGGACCTGTTTGTCCCTTGAGCTGTCGGCACAGTGAATCCTCATTTTAAAGCAGAAGATGACATGACGTCATCTTTGTGGTCTGCCATTACGCTGCCTGTCTCTCTCAGGCCTCCACAAATTGATCATAATAGACCTAAAGCTTATTGGGAAACTCCACGTTATAGTTTCTATACAACCACGAGCTCATCTGTCAAAAGCATAAAATAAATGCATAAGCATAATCGGCCTATAATGTTCCCACTACTGGGACACAGGCCTCCTCTGTGAGAGGGAGTGGGCCGTAGTCCACCACGCGGGCCCAGTGCGGGTTGGTGGACGCCACATGTCTTCGAATTTTTGGTTCTAGGACATGCCGGTTTCCTCACGATGTTTTCCTTCACCGTTAAAGCAAGTGATAATTTATTTCTAATACGCACATGACTTCGAAAAGTCAACGGTGCGTGCCTCGGGATCGAACTCGAACCATTCGCCGTGGGAGGCACATGGTTAAACCACTAGGCTATCACTGCCAATTGGCAGTGATAGCCTAAAATAAATGTCAACAACAATATTATCTGCCCCGAAACCACGTTAGTTAACCGAATAATATGTAGACATTAAATAGATGGGTTGTTACACAAACAAATACCGACATTCTGGTTTTGTAGCCTTGGCTTGGCTACTGGCGGCGTGTTTAGACTATATTCTGGATTTAGTAAAGTAGCTAGATCGTTGCGATGTCAATGCGATTTTACTATTTTCTAGAATTTTCTTTTACGTTTTTGGGAATGGAGAATCCTCCGACCAGACCGGTTAGTATTGTCTGGTGGTCTACTACCCCGACGGTTGATGTCAGGCATCTGCTATTTCTCTGCAAACTCTGCTTGCGCGATGTAGGATTCTCTGACGACAGATGTATTGTAGTGAACACTACAATTGCTTCAATGCTGGCTGTCTAGCTAGGTAGATAGTACTCAATGTAGCCAGTAGGTGTCGCTACAAAGAGCTCTATTTCTCTTATTTCTGTATCGCAATTAGGTGTTGATTTTGTATGAAATTGTGAGGTTCCCAAAGAACAGGCTCTGATTTCTGCAAATGATGAAGAAGATTCTCTCATACATGACTGCCTCTTTGGTGTAGCAGGACACTTGCGCGAAAGACCCTTTCGCGAAAATACACATGCGCGAATAGACTCCCGCGCGAAATGATATTCCGTACAGTTTCAGGCAGAAAATATGAACCTGTAAAGAAAGAAGATGAAAAGCCTTGGGGCCCGATCACACTGGCAACTGTTCTGTAACGTTTGACCAGCGTCGACGTTGCGCGTACGCGGCGTCGCGTCACATTCAAAATATTCATCGAATTGCAATCCGGTGAATGTTTTGATGACGCGAGCACCGGCGGTTCGGGCCTTAAAGTTGTAAGACCGCTTAGGTTAGGTTAGAACCGTGACCACACTCGTCAGAAACGATCAGTCGATCACTTATCTAATTTAATTCCTTCTTTCGCGCAAGTGTCTTTCGCGCAAGTGTCTTTCCGCGCAAATGTTTTTTCGCGCCAGTGTCTTTCGCACAAATGGCCTTTCGCATAAGCGGATCTGCGTTAATGTCCTTCGCGCAAGTGTACCACTTCTCCTCTTTGGTGTAGTGGTCGCAAACGCGATTGTTGAGCGTTAGGTCCTGTGCTCGATCCCAGAGTCGAGCATATCTTTTTACCATAAGTTCATCTCTTCCGCCAAAGACCGCACAACATCATTTTTATTCCCCATTTTACTAAAAATTGCACGTTTTATGAATGTGGTGGCTTCTCGTATGTTGAATAGCACTCTTAAAACTAAACATGTTCATTTGTTTCAGACCTCAGACACTCCATCACAGGTATGTTTTTATTTCTACCCTCATTTAAGTAATTTTTCACGGTTTTAAGTTGTTTAATTTTGATAAATCTATCAACCGAATGAAATTTTCAACGTAAGGTGGCTAGTACTACGAAGAGGTCAAGCTGTATCTGTGGTTCGTCCCACCGGCATTAGGTTGACCCCAAGCTACCAGACCTTAAAAACTGCATCAAAATCCGTTCATTAGTTTTTGCAGGACACGCGCACAAACACAAAAATTCAAAATATTTTATTTTGGGCTTGGTGGGTTATCTCGACTGTTTTTTAGGGTTCCGTACCTCAAGAGGAAAAACGGAACCCTTATAGGATCACTTTGTTGTCCGCCGTCAGTCACCGGACCATAAGTGGAGCCGTCTGCTCATAGATGGCGCCATTGGAAGTATGCAGTAGCGCCATCTATGATCATATGTCGGAACCCTTAGGGCGCGAGGCATACTCGCACTTGTCCGGTTTTTTCTGGAATATCTTCAATGTATGGACACGGGTTTTTTACAGTTTTATAATAGTACTAGCTTCCACCCGCGGTTTCGCCCGCGTAAAATCTCTAACGGCTTATGCAGCGCACGCCAAGATTGCTCTCAGATGGCGGGATTTTTTCCGACTTACTGATACTTATCGTTATATTTTGGCCAGTTTACACAATATTTTTATAAATGTGTTACTCTGACGCTAAAGCTATGTTACTGTAAAGTTTCATCAAAATCCGTCCAGCAGTTTTTGCGTGAAAGAGTAACAAACATCCTCAAAAACTTTCGCTTATAATTATCGTTTATAATTTCAGTAGGATAGAAACAAGTTTGTTTTGATAACATCTCTATCTCGATACCTCACCGGAATACGCCTGGCATATGAAAATAAACGCCAGCTAAATATATGACGGTGATATTAGTGTTTGGCCATGACAGTTTACGGCGTTCTGCTCCGCTGCCCGGCCAAGAGTAAGGTTTTTGGATGTGATCTCTTTTAGATAAATAGAGTACTCTACCACATATAATACGACGTACAGATGCCTCATCTCATTCAAAGAAACTTGACCGCCGTAACTCGGGCTATATTTTTTTTAGTGCCTAGAAGATTTTTTTAAATTAGACCATATATTTTTCATGGTCAATTTTTTCATGTTCTGAGTTTTACACAAACTCCAATAACAAATCTATACATATAACGCCATCTATTGAGATTTATTTGAACAAATGTTCCTTTCTTCTTGATGAGACCCCGTGACTCTACTTATTATACAGACGCAAGCAGTCTACTGAATTTTTTGTCAATTCTAGGAAACAAAAACCTGAATGGAATTAAATCTTGTAAAGTGACCACGGAAATGGAGTAACTGACTTGGCACTCAAACAGTGGTCCTTCGAGCCGGATCGATGTGACGTCAGGAACAAAATCTTTTACCGTAAACATAAATTTTTAATGCATTTAAGTAAAGTCCCGAAACCCAGGACAATTTTCGTCCCGGAAAAAATGTTGTCGTAAGGAAGTCTCCAGTTTTCGTCTCTGTTCCTCGAAGTTTAGGTGAATTAGCACTACCTATTCCGATCACTGTACATTACTAAATTGCACCATTCCTACAAATAATAATTGTAGCTGCGGTGCGAACGTACGCAACCACAAAATAGTTTTGATCATCTTTTGTTCAATTTTCGATTTAATCGCAATAGGTATAAGTTCACGTTTCTCGTTGTTTGTTAGAAGATTTATGACAACGATGAATTGATGACACAGACTAGATCGGAACTACATATATTTTGAACATTTTAATTTAATTAAGAGAATTGCGCTACAGATCATTTTGAAATACTATAGGAGAGGCTTTTGTCCAACAGAAAGGACATGAAAAATGTAAAATTGATCAGCAGCCTAATTGTGTAACTCAATTTCTTTCGCCATGGCTATCATTTTGACAGTTCAACAACATTGTCCAACAGAAAGGACATGAAAAATGTAAAATTGATCAGCAGCCTAATTGTGTAACTCAATTTCTTTCGCCATGGCTATCATTTTGACAGTTCAACAACATTGTCCAACAGAAAGGACATGAAAAATGTAAAATTGATCAGCAGCCTAATTGTGTAACTCAATTTCTTTCGCCATGGCTATCATTTTGACAGTTCAACAACATTGTCCAACAGAAAGGACATGAAAAATGTAAAATTGATCAGCAGCCTAATTGTGTAACTCAATTTCTTTCGCCATGGCTATCATTTTGACAGTTCAACAACATTGTCCAACAGAAAGGACATGAAAAATGTAAAATTGATCAGCAGCCTAATTGTGTAACTCAATTTCTTTCGCCATGGCTATCATTTTGACAGTTCAACAACATTGTCCAACAGAAAGGACATGAAAAATGTAAAATTGATCAGCAGCCTAATTGTGTAACTCAATTTCTTTCGCCATGGCTATCATTTTGACAGTTCAACAACATTGTCCAACAGAAAGGACATGAAAAATTTAAAATTGATCAGCAGCCTAATTGTGTAACTCAATTTCTTTCGCCATGGCTATCATTTTGACAGTTCAACAACATTGTCCAACAGAAAGGACATGAAAAATGTAAAATTGATCAGCAGCCTAATTGTGTAACTCAATTTCTTTCGCCATGGCTATCATTTTGACAGTTCAACAACATTGTCCAACAGAAAGGACATGAAAAATGTAAAATTGATCAGCAGCCTAATTGTGTAACTCAATTTCTTTCGCCATGGCTTTCATTTTGACAGTTCAACAACATCCATTGCGGGGTTGAGCTAGTTATCGGGAGAACAGACTAACATGCGGCGTAATGAATGTCAAAATCAATGCCATGGTGATAGCAATTGAGTTACGCAATTAGGGTGCTGGGAAGTCTGCTAATGCAATTTTCGTTATCGTGTCAGACTGGTCTCTCAATGACATCGTTTTGACCAATGACGAAACAGATAGTCTTACTCTAAGCCAGTGACCCCTTAGGTTTTGACCGTTATGGTGTCATTATTCTACACAATTGCAATTGCAGAATTGGAGCCCTGATTATCGCTTCACTGATAGTACAAACTTTAAACCAACGGTAATGTATTATGTAACAATACGTAGCTATCTAGACTAAATATAGTCATGTCTGAACATACAGATGAGTCATGCAACCAATTTGTGTTAACCAAGTATACAATATACCAAATATTTGTTTAGATTTAGATGGATCGATTTGTTAAGTAAGAGATATTATATCGTAGGCGACCACAGATATCTAAATAATAATAACATTTATGCATATAACTTCGTACATAGGAATGATTACGTAATGTATTGTATACTAAAACCTTCCTCAAAGTATGTAGATTATGATAATGAAAACCCTATCCAAATCGGATCAGTAGTTTATGAGAAAATCGCGGACATGCAAAACATTTTTTTTTTCTCTAATAAGATTTACGCTGAGTTGCAGAAAAGGTTATTAAGTTTTAAAGGAGGCTTTAAGAAGCCAAGAAGGAAATTGTATGGTTAATGCCTCCATTAAAATGTAATTATCTTTCTGCAACTGACCGTAAGATTATAATTATGTAAACTGGATATAACATTTTCACTCATAACTTATTAAATTATTTATCTGTGTCGGAAGTGACGTATTGACATGCAAAGAATTTCCTACAAACACTATAATTTATGATGACACAAATGTATGACATAACATTGTCAGCTCATCTTCTATGAGAAAATTTATGGAAAAAAATTAAACTATGCCAACTCTCACGGTTTGAATGTGTCATTCATGATGAACAGATACTTCTGATTCTAAGCAGCATATTGGTTTAACTGATCTATAAGCTATTTATAATTTTATATCAACTATACATATAGTGGCTGAGCGATTGGCTGCTGCGCGACGTTCGCGGGTTCGATTCCCGCTCGGAGCAAATTTTTTTTCCTGGTTTGGAGTGTCTGTGTATATGAAAGTTGTGTTTTTAAACGCACCCACGACACAAGAGTAATCCTAGTGCGGGGATTTTTTTTTTTCTTCGAGACTTCGTCCGCCTGAAAATCTCAAAACAACGCAATGGTGCTGATTCTGTACATCGCTCTAAACTAATTTTAACAACTCTAACTTTCTTACAATTAACATTGAAAGAGGACAGAAAATATTAAGAACTGTCAAATTAGCCTACGCCCTTGTAATTTACGGCAAAATAGACATTTTGCGATGACAACTAAATCGACATTAAAACTATGCAAGTGGACTAATTTCACAGGATTAAATTATATCTTATACCCTTTTCTCTTGTTTTTCGTTAGAAAGAGATATAATGAGACTAAATTAGTTTAGTTAGTAAACAACAGAATTGGCACCCTATGTCGTTATTTTCTTTAAATATGTAGTTCTAAACTAGTTCTACAGATTCATGAATATCCGCAATAATATTCATTTGGCCACGTGTCTGTCATGTCATCATGATTCACGGTAATGATCTCAGATCATAGAAACAAGGGAGATGTGCCAAGGCGCTATCGAGCTTAATGCCTGATTTTGAGCAAATTGCTCATATTAAAAACGTACGCGCTGGCGACGAACCGAACACGATCGATGGTATAAATACAGTGTTTTAGTTTAGTGCTAGTGTTGAGTGACGATTAACAGTGTTAGATTGAGGGTGTGCGGAATGTTCAATGCGTGGGAGATCTTTTTATTCACAAGGAGCGCTTAATTATACGCGTAATTGTGTCGAAAAATGTACTAAAAGTGGCATCAGTTGTTCCGGCACTAATTTGCTATGATGGCATATCTCCTTGTTTCTATGATCTGAGGTAATGATGATATAATGATTGTATCATAGCTTTTAAAGTCATCGATGGTGTGTTTGCGAGCTATGGTGGCCATTACCATTGGCTCGGGTTCATTACCACTAGGAATTCACAGCGCAGGAGTCATAGTTCGTAGGTTCGAATCCCTTTACTTTGTGCAATTTTGTCATCATCACCATTGCTCTAAATCATTCATGGAAACCTGCATGCCTGAGAGTTCTCCATAAAGTTCTTGAAGGTGCACTTGGCCAGCGTGGTGGACTATGGCCTATCCCCTCTCATTCTGAAAGGAGGCCCGTGCCCAGCAGTAGGACAGTTTATAAGTAGGCTGCTGTTGTTGTTATGTAATGCTATTATGGTGTATCTATCAGCGCAGATTCTAAATTGTGAATTCCGTATAAAGACACGACAACAAGAAAGCAAATTAGACGAAATTAAAAAAACAAGCAGGATGTTTATTTTACGTCAAAATGCCGCGTTAATATTACATCACTTACGTTTCAGCTTTACAACGGAGCTTAGTTGGCGAAAGGCCAGCAGTGCCAAAGAATTATCTGAAGCGGACGCTCCTCTGGAGTTATTTTTAGGTTTCCGTACCTCAAAAGGAAAAACGGAACCTTTATAGGATCACTTTGTTGTCCGTCTGTCACCAGACCATAAGTGGAGCCATCTGTTCATAGATGGCGTCACTAGAATATGCAGTAGCGCCATCTATGATCAAGATATGATATACTATGATGTAACATAGACATAGATGGCGCTATTGCATATTTTGGAACCCTTAGGCTCGAGTCGTAGGTACGCACGGCTATAGATCAAGCTATACATTTCCAGTATAAGCTGATCTCGCATTGTATAGGATTTCCTTATAGTGAGAGGTCAGTGTAAACTGGGAATGTATAGCTTGATGTGTAGCCGTGTGTACTCTCACTTGTCCGGTTTTTAGGGTTCCGTACCAAAATGGTAAAAAAGGAACCCTTATGGTGCGACTTCGTCTGTCTGTCTGTCTGTCTGTCTGTCACACCTGCTTATTTCAGCAACTACTAATGCTATCGACTTGAAATTTGGAACAGTTATAAAAAATGCTTGTCTAACTTTATTGCAAATGAAAAAATTGTATAAATATTTTTATTTTCATTGCAAAGGGGGCCGGAGTGGGGGTTTTGTCGGGATTCTAAAAACTTCAAATTGTTAAAATACGTTCTGCAGATATTATGCAAATTCAATGAATGAATGAATTATATTCAACACACTGTATTAAAATTACCGAGACAACATGTGACAGCGACCTTGAATTTCACTGTTAAAATATTAGCTTTACGCGAATTTGCATTTACACGCGTAGATCATTAACTTGACGCTGTTTCTGTGGCTTCAGTCGTAACTTTTTCATCCAGTCACTTTTTTTTGTAAATTATGTAAAAGATATCAAAAATCCGCGATCTCTGCCTTACCCTGATGTCGCTCCTGGACCCCGGTATTTACGGGATTGATAATTCCCAATCCCGCGGGAATTTGCGGGATCCCGCAGTGTTCTGTCAACCATAAACTAGTACCACATTTGAAGGGTTTTAATTAAAATCGAAGAAATTTAAAAGAAATTGATATTACAAGAGAATTAAATATTATTTTGTAAATAACTGCGCAAAAAATTAACTTAGTTTCTCCTCATCCCCGCCAATTCGCAGCGGGATTCCGCTCTACGAGCGAGATAATTCCGCATTTCGGAATCCCGAAATACCGGGAGTATTTCGGGATCCCGATAGCACCATCCCCTTTTCGCAACGCAATAACAATGGATTTAAAAAATTCATAGTTTCTACGACCCTATTGTTCCTTGGACTTGTGTATTATGTGCACAAACTATTTCTTCACCTTCGAGGCATCGATACACAATCACACACAATCGAACGATATGATAAGCGCTGATAAGCCCCACGCTTCCGGTATGTTAGTTAGTACTTATAATACTACATTTCTAAATGTTTGCAGTATTTTTGGGATTTTTTTATTTTCATAAAATTTTAGACGACACGAACGAGGAACGGAAGTTCATTATAATCAAGACAAAATTACTTTGACAGCACTAATGCGTTCCTTGTCCTTTTCTCGTGCGTGTTTGAAAAATATAATACTGCAACTCGATGTGTAACGAAATGGTCACCCATCCATGGACTGACCGCGGCAAGCGCAGCTTAACCTCGCAGATCGTTCGATCAGCGCGGCTGTGACTTAGCTACGAGCTTCAGAGATTTAATTAATGCACTCAGCATATTTACATGCTATCAAACTAATTTAGCATGCCTCGCTTCGTTTCACGCAAGCTATTAAAATTAACGTTAGATTCTCAATTACTATTTATTTAATTAATTAAAAAAGTTCATTTGAAATTGTTGAGTACCTATACACGCGATGGATGCAAAAGAAATAGCGGGTTCCGTATAACGAGCGTTAAGGCGCACGCGCACAGACGCGAGATCGTACGTACCCTCAGATCATAGAAAGAAGGCAGGCCAAGGCGCTATTGAGCTTGACGCTTTAGTTTGGTCACATTGACCATAATTAAAACTTACACGCTAGCGATGGACTATTGGCGACAGTGGTTTCAGTACTAATTTGCTATGATGCATACCTATCTCCTTTATGATCTGAGTACGTAACTGACCTGAGTATGTACTTACATACTTGGGTCAGTTACGTACTCAGATCATAAAGGAGATACGCTAACAGAAAAGCTATGTAGCTTTTCTGTTAGCGTATCTAAACGCTAACAGAGGCTCTAGACAAGTTGCTTTTCTGTTAGCGCTCACGCCAAACGATAAGCACAAAATGTATGGCAATGACATTACCTGCGGAAAAGTCACGTGACTCACAAATGTCACTGCTATACATTTTGTACATAGCGTTTGGCGTAAACGCTAACAGAGGCCCTAGACAAGTTGCTTTTCTGTTAGCACTCACGCCAAACGATAAGCACAAAATGTATGGCAATGACATAACCTGCGCAAAAGTCACGTGACCTCACTAATGTCACTGCCATACATTTTGTACATAGCGTTTGGCGTAAACGCTAACAGAGGCTCTAGACAAGTTGCTTTTCTGTTAGCGCTCACGCCAAACGATAAGCACAAAATGTATGGCAATGACATTACCTGCGGAAAAGTCACGTGACTCACAAATGTCACTGCCATACATTTTGTACATAGCGTTTGGCGTAAACGCTAACAGAGGCCCTAGACAAGTTGCTTTTCTGTTAGCACTCACGCCAAACGATAAGCACAAAATGTATGGCAATGACATTACCTGCGCAAAAGTCACGTGACTCACAAATGTTACTGCCATACATTTTGTCCGTAGCGTTTGGCGTGAACGCTAACAGAAAAGCAACTTGTCTAGGGCCTCTGTTAGCGTTTACGCCAAACGCTATGTACAAAATGTATGGCAATGACATCACCTGCGGAAAAGTCACGTGACTCACAAATGTCAATTCCATAAATTTTGTCCGTAGCGTTTGGCGTGAACGCTAACAGAAAAGCAACTTGTCTAGGGCCTCTGTTAGCGTTTACGCCAAACGCTATGTACAAAATTTATGGCAATGACATTACCTGTGGAAAAGTCACGTGACCTCACTAAGTTCACTGCCATACATTTTGTACATAGCGTTTGGCGTAAACGCTAACAGGTAAGCTACTTGGCTAGCGCCCAAGGGTTGTTTTATTTCATCCATCATTGACATGGCAAGTAATGCGCCCGCGTTACAAACCTTATCTTTGCGTTTCGTTGAGTTTCTTGCTAAGGACATTTTAAATTAGTACACTGTTTTGCCGCCTGCACATTCAGATAGTCAGTAGACAAATTTCTTCTTTTGCCATCAGATTCTGGTTGACCTATATCGACCAGAATCCGATGGCAAAAGTAGAAATTTGTTGCTACCAGCACTGGAGTGAATGGATGAAAGAATTTTAGCTTGCACTACCAATTTTCAGAATTTTACACAACTCGTACTTCGTTTGACTAATTGTACGTTTTAATTATGGTCAATGTGGTCAAACTAAAGCGTCTTGCTCAATAGCGCCTTTGCACATCTTCCTTGTGTCTATGATCTGAGGGCATAATGTTAATAGCCTAACAATGTTCGTGTTGTTAATATACTTAAGTAGGTACGTTGTATTAAGATAAGTGTGTCAAAACACTTCCCGATTAAGTTATCTAAGACAGGTCAAAGTCAGTTCTCTGTGTTAGTAATGTTAACTATGTTATCTTTACGCTCTTTTTGATTTATTACTGTGACGGATAAGTTCAATATCTTACGAGTTAGTGATGTTTTCAGCATGACAGTCTGACCAATCTTCTAATCCTCTATCATCATCCGCCTAGCCTTTTCCCAAACTTGATTGGGGTTGGCTTCCAGTCTAACTGGTTGCGGCTGAATATATATCTTACATGGAGAGACTGCTATTTGACCTCCACAATCCAATTATTGCGGAATACCGATATTTGAATATTAGACCAGTTGTCAGACTTTTGGGCTCCTGACTAGTCTGACTACCTACCCGTAACGATTGTCAAAGATATTCCTATGACAACCGGGACCGACTGTTTAACGTGCTCTCCGAGACACGGAGGGGTCTCGATGTGTAAAGAACGGTTATCCACGGACTGACCGCCGCAAGCGCAGCTTAACCTCGCAGATCGATCGATCAGCGCGGCTGTCATTTAGCCACGAGCCCCTCTATGTTCTAATGTTCTATCATTTGTTTTATGCGACGATGATGGTGAAGAGGTGAACGTCCCGCTTGATGTTAAACGATCACCATAGCCCCTTTAAAATGAGGATTCGCTGTGCCAAAATCTTAGGGGACAAGCAGGTCCCCCGCTGTCAACACAGCGCGTCCTCAGCTCTGGCGACCTTACTTACTACAGGGACACAACACTATCGAACAGTAACTTAGCGTTATTTGGCTGTGGTATTCTGTCAGATACTTCCCAATTCGGGTTGCTCCAGATTTGAGCGAGATATTCCGCTGCGTACCTATGCATGTTTGCCACCACCGTCATAAAAAAAAAACCGGGCAAGAGTGTGTTGGACCACGCACAGTGTAGGGTTCCGTAGCAAGAAGCATTTCAGTCTTCCGACCGCAAATATAAGTTTTTTTGCAGTTGTCGAACTCAAAACTGAAAAAAGTGAATATTTCAAAAAGTTATTGACGTATTTTGTTCAAACCAATTTTTCGAGAGTATTTATTGAATGCCATAAGTTTGATTTTTTCCAGATTTTTAGATAGCGCGGTTGGAAAATTACAGGGGGGGGGGGGACACATTGTTAACGACTTTCGGAGCTCCTAGTTCACTTAATATGCACTTAAATAAAAAAGTCATTTAGGAACCTCTATGTTATTTTCAATGACCTATCCAATGATAGCCCACATGATGGGGTGCAGGAAAATATCTTTTTTTTCATCCTTCAGTTTCATGTATTGGAGCCCCCCCTAATTAATTAATTTTTCATAATTTCACTACAGGCCTTTATGGCGGCTTATAAAAGACCTACGAAGTTTCATTCAAATTGGTTATGAACTGTAGATTTTACTAGGGTGTGACAGACGTACAGACGGACAGACAGACAGACAGACGGACATGACGAAACTATAAGGGTTCCTAGTTTTACTACGGAACCCTAAAAACTAGTAGTCTACTAATTGGATAATGTAATGTAGCTTTTATGACAACTCGATCAATTCTGCAATTACTGAAGTTTTTACTACTGAGTCCTCAAAACAAGTTATTTCTACCACACCCCTTATAATTTCAATGTCGCCAGGATGTTGTTTTAATATAAAAAGTATATCATAATAACTTTTAAGTATTAACTAACAATCTCAAAGTCGATGACCTGTTACGATGGTTGGCGGCAAAAAGTAGCCGCCATCTTTATTTTACGAGACCCATTTTGGGCCGTAGAACATGCGATAAAAAACTTCTTACTTAGTCCTCTAACAGACGTTCTTTTCGCGCGAACGTGAACGAAGCGCCCGCATTTGTGGAAATTACTTCACTGATTGTTCGGGCACTTCTCAATTGTACAAAAAGAACATTCGTCTGTTAAAGGCCTTATTTTGAGTTTTGAAGTGTGAATCATCATTATACCCTAGTAGCTGTTCCCCGCGGTTTCACCCCCGTTGCTCGGCTCCTAAGGGTCGTAGCGTGATGTTAAATAGCCTATTCTATTCCTCATGAACCTGGCTATCATATACAAAAATAATTTTTTGAATCCGACTGGTAGTTTCAGAGATTAGCGCGTTCAAACAAACAAACTTTTCAGCTTCAGTATAGATGTCACTCCCACAGAGATGCATGTAACGACACCTTATTATGTCGGAATCCATCAAGCCGTTTACGCTACAGAGCGTGCCAAAGAAATAGACATTCATTACATACATACACACGAAAAGCATCACCCTCCTAGGACATTCAGGTACAAATATAAACTACCCTTTTACAAATGATCCTAACTCGGCCGCCAGTTCACATCTCTATAAAGTTACTTCGAAGCGCACTTGACTTTCTGAAGGACATACAAGAAACAGGTCGATGTCCGCGCTCAGAATGTCCTTCAAAATTCAGGTGCCTGGGTTCGCGTGTGACAATATTCATGAATTTACATCAAAAAATAGGAACGACTGAATTGTTGCGTGGTGTGATGTAGTTGTTTTTTCTAATTTAATAACTTGTTCTGCTATTTATGGGAGTTTTTAATTTAAAGTCTGATGTCGTCTGTAATCAGTAAATCTGCTTTTAATGTTTATACGGCTATGGTGGCAGATAGAGCAGTTACTGTAGTAGGTATATGAAACATGCGCAAAACTGAGTGTTACATGCGCGTTGCCGAACTTATCAATTGAGGATTCCCTGTGCTGACAGCTTAGGCGACAAGCAAGTCCCCCGCTGTCGACACAGCGCATCCCCAGGAGATATGGTTACCTTAGTCACCACAGGAACACACACTACCGAAGAGTAGTGTTATGGAGTTACTTCCTTTTTGGGTTGCTCCAGTTGAGCGAAATACCCCTCTCTTGAACTGACAGCCCTAATTTTTCATCTCTTCCTTTACCTAGATCTTATAAAATACTGCCCCCTCGGTTTCACCCCCGTTGCTCGGCTCCTAAGGGTCGTAGCGTGATGTATACTATTCCTAATGAATCTGGCTATCATTATGCAAAAATTTTTCGAATCCGATTGGTAGTCCCAGAGATTAGCGCGTTCAAGTTTAAACAAACTCTTTAGCTTTAATTATTAGTACAGATTCTTCATGAATCTCCAAAAATTTTCATACATACAAAATCCCCTTAGTGCAATTAATTTAACCTTGACAAAAATCGTTTTCTGTTTATACATTCGCAGTATTTTCGAGCAATTGAATTGCAGAGGGTAAGTCACACTGGCCCTTGTACTTACGCTTAACTAGGGTCGTGCTACCCCTGTGTAGGGGCGATTATTATTACCAACAGAACGGCGGTTATCGTATTGCATTTGTTCGGGTTTTTGTGCAGATGCAACGTCTAGATTTCAAATAATTGGCGTATTTGTTGAATGTTTTTAAGGTATACAGTATAAGTCCCGGCACCAGTCTTGATCACAAACGTCACCTGCGCATTAGCTGATTTTTCGGTCTCTTTGGCGGAATAAAGAAGACGGGGTACTTCAAGGCTGCAGGCAATTGGTTCGTCAGTCGATGCTCGTCATCTAATCGCACCATTCTCTATTACGTATTGTCAACAGTCTTTTGTCTATTGGGCCGAAAATGTACATGCGCGATCTGTGATCATCTTTAGTGCCGGTACCTAAATCAATTTGTTAGTATTTTTTTGGTGAAAATAAACAAAGATTTCTACTATTAGCATAAATAATACCAAAAAAACCACGCACACTATGGGATTCCATAGCAAGGAGTAGGTGACGTAGGTGTCAGTTTACGACCGGACACACAAGTAACATATAGGAAAATTTCTAGAGAAAAGTTTTGAGTATGTATTTGGAAGGCAAGAAGATGCAGTGATAGCCTAGTGGATTTACCATGTGCCTTCCACGGCGAATGGTTCGAGTTCGATCCCGAGGCACGCACCGCTGACTTTTCGAAGTCATGTGCGTATTAGAAAGAAATTAATTATCACTTGCTTTAACGGTGAAGGAAAAACATCGTGAGGAAACCGGCATGTCCTAGAACCAAAAATTCGAAGACATGTGACGTCCACCAACCCGCACTGGGCCCGCGTGGTGGACTACGGCCCACTCCCTCTCACAGAGGAGGCCTGTGTCCCAGCAGTGGGAACATTATAGGCCGATTATGCTAAGAAGAATAGAGGAAGACCAGAGAAGCGATGGATGGACTGTGTGAAAGATGATATGGACAGGAAGGGGGTGACTAGTGAGATGACGGCTGATAGAGGTGTATGGATGAAGAGACATGCTGCGCCGACCACTAATAAATTGGGATAAGAGCAGAAGGATGATGATAGTTCTCAGATCATAGAAACAAGGGAGATGCGTCAAGGCCTCAGATCATAGAAACAAGGAGATGTGCCAAGGCGCTATCGAGCTTGATGCCTGATCTTGAGCAAATTGCTCATATTATAAACGTACGCGCTGGCGACGAACGGCGAACCGAACACGATCGATGGTATAAATACAGTGTTTTAGTTTAGTGCCAGTGTTGAGTGACGATTAACAGTGTTAGATTGAGGGTGTGCGGAATGTTCAATGCGTGGGAGATCTTTGTATTCACAAGGAGCGCTTAATTATGCGCGTTATTGTGTCGAAAAATGTACTAAAAGTAGTATCAGTTGTTCCCGTACTAATTTGCTATGATGGCATATCTCCTTGTTTCTATGATCTGAGGTCAAGGCGCTATCAGTTGATGCTTTGATATGATCAGTGTGCCAAGGCGCTATTGAGCTTGACGCTTTGACATGTTCAATGTGATCTTGTTGCCGACGAACTGAACGCTATCAACGATTGATTATACAGTGTTTTAGTTTCGCGTAAGGTTGTGTCCCCAATAGGCAAACTGTTAGCGGCCGACTGAGTTTGCGGCGTATCGGTTTAGTACGCCCTTCCATATATGTATTTGAAATGGAGTGTCCACAGTTTGCTAGTTTTGCGCTAACTGTTAGCGCAACTAAGTAATGACGAATAACTAGATTGTGGGTGTGCGGCGTTTTCAATGTGTGGGAGATCTCTATAATAATAAAAAAACCGGCCAAGTGCGAGTCGTACTCGCGCACCGAGGGTTCCGTATCAGTTTTGGACGAATAAAGTGAAAAAAACCGGACCGCAAAACTAAGTTTGTTTGTGAAAGAACTTTGATGATTTTGAAAAAACTGTACTAGTTAGGAACACTGTTTTATTTTTGGTGCCATATTTGGATCAATTCCTATCAACTCTAATTATTTCAGATTTTCTCCGCAAACTTCGGAGATAAGGGGGGGAATGGTATTTTTTTGGACATTTTTCATCATATGTCGAAAACTGTGAGACATAAAATTAAATAAAAATATATTTTGAAATGTGCAGATCAAGCCCTTTCATATGATATGTCACTTGACCTAGTAACCTAGTAAAAAGTTTGAAATTTCGGACCCCCACTCCGGCCCCTTTTGCAATGAAAATAAAAATATTTTTGGATTTTTTTCATTTGCAATAAAGTTGGACAAGCATTCTTTATAATTGTTCCAAATTTCAAGTCGATAGCATAAGTAGTTGCTGAAACAAGCAGGTGTGACAGACAGACAGACAGACGAAGTCGCACCATAAGGGTTCCTTTTTTACCATTTTGGTATGGAACCCTAATTACAAAGGAGCGTTTGTAGTTGCGAGGCACGCTTTGTTAGAAGTGGCGACATTGGTTCCCGTACTAATTTACTATGATAACATATCTCCAAAGAAGTTATGGTTACTAGAGAGCATTTCACATACAATTCCCTTCGCTATGTTGGCCCCCCTGTCTGTCACTCCTGTACCTATAGGTTCTAATGTTTTATGGTTTTTTGTAGATTTATGTGTACAGTGTGTACAGAAAAGCAACTTGTCTAGGGCTGTTTTTATCGGCGTTGGAAGTTTTCTTCCAATACCAATTCTCGTTCACCACTTTTTAGTGTCCTAGGCATTACTTTATCATGCCTAGGACTAGGCTTTTCTGTACACACATTTCAGGTTTGGTCCCATAGTAAAAGTTGTTCATAATGATGAGTACAATGACCCCTTAAAATATTTCCACTGTCTAACCTGCCACCCTGTATAAATAGCTTTCCGCCCTTGTCACTGCGCTCGCATACCAACTTCACCACTTTTTAGTGTCCTAGGCATTACTTTATAATGCCTAGGACACTAAAAAGTGGTAAACGAGAATTGGTATTGGATCGGTATGCGAAGAAAACTTTCAACGCCGTTAAAAACGCTGTAACATATTCACATTCTGAGGCCCTAGACAAGTTGCTTTTCTGTTAGCGTTTCACGCCAAACGATAAGCACAAAATGTATGGCAATGACATAACCTGCGCAAAAGTCACGTGACTCAAAAATGTCACTTCCATACATTTTTAACCGACTTCAAAAAAGGAGGTTCTGTATTCGTCCCGTATGTATGTATGTATGTAAGTATGTATGTAAGTATGTATGTAAGTATGTATGTAAGTATGTATGTAAGTATGTATGTAAGTATGTATGTATGTATGTATGTTTGTATGTGCGCGATTTTCTCAAAAACTACTGATTCGATTTGGATGGGGTTTTCACTAACGTAATCTACATACTTTCAGGAAGGTTTTAGCATATAATACATTATGTAATCATTCCTATGTACAAAGTTATAGGCATAAATGTACACACTCCGTAGAAGATTTACTGTTGAACGAATTCGTGAAATTATAACACGGGATAAAGAACTAAAAAGGGAAAAATAAAAAACTTTTTTAACAAAAAATAACCGACTTCAAAAATCCACAACAAAGAAAATAATAATTTTGGTTTCGGAAGTCGGTGGCAAAAAAAAGCAAACAAAAACCAAAGCCACCGACTTCCGAAACCAAAATTATTATTTTCTTTGTTGTGGATTTTTGAAGTCGGTTATTTTTTGTTAAAAAAGTTTTTATCCGTGGCGTTTGACGTTAACGCTAACGGAAAAGTAACTTGTCTAGGGCTTCAGGGCAGCCAACTTAGCGTCGACGGCACATCTTACGTGAAACGATCTATAGTACATTTTTAAGCAGTTGAAGCATTACTTTACCGTACTCCCAGACAGTGTGTCTTTGAAACATTCGTCGCTCGATTCTCGAGACATTCGAGGTCGGTTCAACTCGAATCGACAAAACATGTTGATTGTTTTATTCACATCTCCACGCATTGGGCACTAATCCAAACGTTTAGAACTAAGGGCATCAATGTCATTAATAGCTTTGTGCGATGTTTTGGTTTTACTTTCAGGTTAATTACCCGCTTTATGTAATTAACATTGTTTTTTAGGGTTCCTTACCTCAAAAGGAAAAACGGAACTCTTATAGGATCACTTTGTACGTCTGTCACCGGACCATAAGTGGAGCTATCTGTTCAAAGATGGCAAACAGGCGTTAAGTGACTATGAAATGCTTGCAACACCGAGTAGGTAGGTATCACATGCGCGTTGGTGATCCTATAAATTGGGGATTCGCTGTGCCGACAGCTCAGGACACAAGCAGGTCCCCCGCTGTCAACACAGCGCATCCTCAGGCTCTGGCGACCTTACTCACCACAGGGACACTACACTACCGAAGAGTAGCGTTATTTGGCTGTGGTGTTCTGTAAGGTCGAGGTACTTCCTCAGTCGGGCTGTTCAAGTTTTGTACCACTCTTAAATATTCTTCATTGTACACTAACAAGCAGTGGCGAAGGGTCCCTACAATACGATTCCTACCGGCTTCCCTTTGAAAAATAGCACAAGCAGTATTGCCTACAAGCCGTACCGTAGCTCAGTGGTTAGAGCGTTGCCCCGGTATAAGCAGAGGTCGCAGGTTCGATTCCTGCCTGTGTCAGTTGTTTTTGGGAATGTCTTATATATTTAATAACAGTATTGCCTTATACTTTTATTAATTGGCTTTTCGTGGCCAGGTAAGCATTTGTAGCTCCAGCTTACCTCTTACAAAAGCTGACCCTTCGCCATTGCTAACAAGACAGAAAGAGATGACAGAATGAGCTAGTCACTTACTGGATAGATTGGCCATAGAAACTCTTGAACCGGGAGGAATAGAGGGTTATGGAGGCCTTTTTCCCTGCAGTGGGACAGCCACGGTTAAGATAGACAGAAAAAGATGACAGGATGAACTAGTCAATTACTGGATAGATTGGCCATAGAGATTACCTCAAACTTTACCTCTGTATAATATAAGTACAGACGACGATAGGAAAAAATCTAGTAACCCTGCAATTTGGGTTCTATTTGTACTAACAATAAGATCTCTTTTGAGATCGGCTTCCAAAGCAGGGTTCGTCAGCTACGTTCGTGACCACTAGACCGATTCAACGGTTAAACTTTAATTTCTGGAGCCACTACAAAATTAATACAGTTTTCTTAATTAACCGCTAACCGTCGCACGCGCAGGTGTCGACTCCCACCTCGTGGCCTCCGACGAAGCCCGACAAAAACCGAAGTGCGCATCGCTTTTTATTTCAAACGCCGAACGTTGTCCTGTAAAAAATGTTCTTTTATACATTGTAGTTCTATCTCGCTTGTTTGTTAGTTATTTGATAATGTCATCTCTTTCGCACGCGTGTATTCAGCGATTCTTTGATCCGTGACGCTTATTTCAGTTTTTACACACGATTGAACAGCACGTTTAGGATTATAATTGGTTATGGAAATACCGTAATCGGATGTGTATGAACGATTTTCTTAAGTGCCATGTGTACTAAGAGCTCAATAACAAGAATAAGAAAGAAAGAATAAAACCGGACAAGTGCGAGTACATAAGTGATTCTCAAAAATCATATGACCCGAGCGGGATTTGAACCCGCGACCTCTGCCGAACCGTGGCTAGTGCTCTGAACCAACTGAGCTACCGGGTCCCGCCCGACTCATCTGAAATTTGAGACCCCTTTGTAATACGCTTCTTAGGAGCGTTTGGCGACATCTATCGGAAAACTACTGTACTACGAAATACTGCATAAGTTTTCCGATAGATGTCGCCAAACGCTCCTAAGAAGCGTATTACAAAGGGGTCTCAAATTTCAGATGAGTCGGGCGGGACCCGGTAGCTCAGTTGGTTCAGAGCACTAGCCACGGTTCGGCAGAGGTCGCGGGTTCAAATCCCGCTCGGGTCATATGATTTTTGAGAATCACTTATATATTTAATAACTTAATATAAGCATAACATGGCTTTGACATGTTTCAAATTCACAAGTGCGAGTACGACTCGCGCCCTGAGGGTTCTGAAATATGCAATAGAGCCTATGAGCAAGATGCCGCTATTACATACTTCTAGTGGCACTATCGATGAGCAGATGCCTCCACTCGCTAAGGGTCTCCGGACAGACGTATAACAAATTGATCCTATAAGGGTTCCGTTTTCCTTTTGAGGTACGGAACCCCAAAAAGAAAGTAGAATTAGAATCACAAAAACCAACACTTACGATTAGAATAATACTAATCCGAACAATAAGACAAGTAGCGAACAGCAAGATATCTCGCTCAATCTGTAGCAGCCCGACTGGGGAAGTACCTCCACCTTGCAGAATACCACAACTAAATAACGCTACTGAGGCTCTAGACAAGTTGCTTTTCTGTTAGCGTTCACGCCAAACGATAAACACAAAATGTATGGCAATGACATTACCTGCGGAAAAGTCACGTGACTCACAAATGTCATTTCCATACATTTTATCCGTAGCATTTGACGCTAACGCTAACAGAAATGTAACTTGTCTAGGGCCTCTGTTCGGTAGTGTTGTGTTTCCGTGGTGAGGAAGGCCGCCAGAGCTGCTGAGGATGCGCTGTGTTGACAGCGGGGGACCTGCTTGTCCCCTAAGCTGTCGGCACAGCATAAAATATCCTCATTTTAAAGGGTCGGTTACGCGCATGTGATACTGTTACAAGCGTTTCATACGCCACCGTTACCGCTTACAATGAGGCGTTCCCTTTGCCACCATCTTCATATAAAAGAAATACTAGATACGCAGCTGACTAAAAAATTGGTTCTGAATAAGCACAACAAAAAACCGACAAAATATGACTCGTCCGAATTGACGAAAGACACATTGTCATCGCTTTTGGCTTGGTTGAATTGATCTAGATCGGAGATACAATATGCAACTGTTGGTAGAATAGTAGAATTTTGCCAAAACTATTTATTTGCTACTATTTCTTCAGGTTGGTAAACAGTTTCTATGGAGACACTTTTGTTCCTGTGATCCTGTCTAAAATTTGTCTCTTTTTAACTGACTTTAAAAAAGGAGGATGTTATTTATTCGGCAGTTGTTTTTTTTTCTCTTTCATATGACGATGGTGGCAACTAGACGGCCCGCCGCCTATAAAACACAACACCGAGTTCACATCACGTTGCTGACCCTTTAATATGTGTATTCGCTGTGCCGACAGCTTAGGGGACAAGCAGGTTCCGCGCTGTCAACACAGCGTACCTTGGGAGCTCTGGCGACATTACTCACCACGGGAACATTTGGGGAATGGAGGACACTGCCCCAACAGTTGATGTCGGGTTTCTGTATAATTATGCTAATTGCGCCGCAAACTCTGCTTGCGTGATGTAGGATTTTGACGTTAGACGTCATGTAGTGACATTTGACAAGTTGTCACAGTTAGCTGTCATGCTATGTAGGTAGTCTTCGCTGTTGTCGGCAGATGTCGCTACAAACAACAACTACCGAAGAGTAGAGTTATATGGCTGTGGTATTCTGTAAGGTGGTACTTCCCCAGTTAGGCTGATATCCCGCTGCGCCCACCTCTCTAACAAACATATCCAGCAGTGGATCTGGCTTATAAACTGATACCGCGATTTACCCATCCAATAGATTTTAAATAAGTACATAAATACCAAGCAATAAATAATATAATCATAATCGATGAAAAGGAAAACCCAATAAACCAAGAAATTGCTAAATTTTAAATTAACTCGGTTGACATTTCCAGGCGTATGCTAAAAACTAAAAACCGGTTCATTCAATTTTCATTTGACAGTTGCTATGCGATTTTGATATTTATTGTTTTGGCAGTAGAGAGCGTTTGAGTGTGATATTGCGGGTAAGTATTGACATATTGGTTCGTTTGGGTGTGGCGTAAATGTAAGAGATGAGCGATTTGATTTATTGGTATACAATATCCGGCAGTAAATATTACACATCGAGTTTGAGAAAGAGGTACGACGCTCTACAAAGCCGAACTTCCACTTTGTCACAGTAAAAATATGTACCAGTACGGAAACTACGTACTAACGTTCGAAACGGCACAACTCACACAAACACGCGGCAACCACTCGTCTTGACGCGGCACCTACGACTGACAGCACCGCGATGTCCGCTTAGAGGTCTCGTCGATTCGCGTGTTTGTGTGAGTGTGCCGTTTCGAACGTTAGTACGTAGTTTCCGTAATGGTGTATATTTTTATACTGTGACTTTGTAGAGCGTCGTCGTTGCGTCACTCATACCTATGTGACGTTTTGTCGCTGACTTGTTTATTAGATACCGGACTGTAGTGCTTCGTGCGACAGAGATGGCGCTCTATAAAGCCGAAGCTAGCCGATTATCTTTTCAAGCTCGATGTGTAATATTTACTGCCGGGTATAGGTTTAAAGATATTTATTCTCAATAAAAACATAAAGTCACTTACTTGAGAACAACAAATAAAAGTAGGTATAAGATATAAGTTCGTCTTAATTTCTAAGTAGGTACCCACCTAATGCATTTATTTGTTTGGAAATAAACTGATTAGGTATGATCCGCTATTATATATTGTGTCAATTGAGTTTTAAATGCATTAAATGAGCGTACATTTTTGATACATGAGGGTAGTTTATTATATAATTGTGCTCCTTCATATGTTAACATTTTTTTGCCATAGTTAGTTCTAATTTTTGGCAAGGCTAAGAAACTAGCCCGGCGAGTGCTACGTTGGGATAATTGTTTTAATTTAGTAAACGTTATATTAGTTTGGATATTGTTGCTGAGAGCCTTTCGGATAAAAATACACGTATTATAGGTATATAGCTGTTTGATGTTCATTATTTTCGTTTCACTGTAAACTCTGTGTGTCGGTGTCAAGTATGGATAGTTAAAAATCATTTTAATTAATTTGTTTTGTAAAATTTGTAGGTCTGCTAGTTTACTTTTAGCTGCATTGCCCCAAATTTCGACCAGATATTGAAGGTGTGGTTTTACTAGAGTATTATAGATAGTATGACGTAATCTGTTTGGAACACATCTAACTATGTTTCGTAGTGATCCAAGTAGTGATGAAAGTTTAGTTTTTATGTGATCCAAGTGAATACTCCATGATAGCAAACTATCCATTCTTAAACCGAGATATTTTTCGCACGATTTTTGCTGTAGGGATATATTGTTTATGGTTAATGATTCATGTGCAGGTATTATTTTGTTTTTAGCTTTAAATATGATGTAACAGGTTTTGGAAGTATTTATAGTTAGTAAATTGTATTGGAACCATGTATATAGGGCGTTTAAGTCTTCTTGAGCTTGTAAAATTATAGCATGAATGGATGGTCCGAAATAGAATAGACAAGTGTCGTCCGCATATAAAGTGAGATGGCCATGTAATTTAATTTCTTGAATATTATTTATATATATTAGGAATAATAAAGGGCCTAGAATGGATCCCTGAGGAACTCCACATGTTATTGGCAAAGCATCACTTTGGTGTTTGTTATCTAGTTTTACTATTTGTAATCTATTTTCTAAGTATGACTGCATCATTTTTAAGGCACTGCCACTAATATTTATGGATTCCAACTTCTTTAATAATAAATTATGGGAAACAGTATCAAATGCTTTTTTTAGGTCGATAAAAATGCCAAGGACTATATTTCTATTATCTATATTATGCTTTATTTTTGTCACAAGATCAATAGTGGCTGTGAGTGTACTGCTTTTTGGCCGAAATCCGTACTGTCTGTCAGAAAGAAAATTAATAGAAGTTAAGTGATTGTCTATGCGGTTGTAAATAATTTTTTCCATTATTTTTGACATTATGGGGAGCACTGATATAGGTCGATAGTTTCCTGGGTCCATTGTTGACCCTGATTTATGAATAGGAGTAACCTTCGCTATCTTCAATGAGTCAGGAAAATTCCCGTCTGTTAGGAGTTTATTGAAACACTTACATATCGGACCTGCTATGACATTTTTTATGCATTTTATCGCTTTTGTATTTATTCCATCTAATCCTGTGCTGGAGTTGGAGTCAAGATTCGTAATTATTTTAATGATTTCGGTTTCATTACATGGATCAAGGACATTTAAAATTGGAAAATCTTTGGGAAGGGTTTTTGGTAAGGCGTGAGTAGGATTGTCATGGAATTTTTTAGGTATATTGTCTGCTAGAAGTGGCCCTATAGTGGCAAAATAATCGTTAAAAATTTGGCAGATGCTATTTATGTTAGTAATATAATTATGACCTACCATTAGTTTGGATGGAGGATTAGTTTGTTTGATTTTATTACTGGCTAATGTATTTACTAAGTTCCACATTTTTTTAGGATTATTTATAGTATTATTAATTTTTTTATAGTAATAGGAGTCCTTTGTTTTTTGTATTTGATTAGAAACTGCTCGCCTTTTAGTGATAAATGCTGCTTCTAGTGTATTGTTGGTTGGATTTGCTTGAAGTTTTGCCCAGAGTGCATTTCTTTCATTGATGTTATTTATGATGTCTTTATTTATCCAGTCGTTTTGCGGTAGGTTTAGAATTTTGGTCTTCATTGTTTTACTATTCTGGATTGTCAGTTTTATTTCGTGTTCTAGTAGTGAGTAATTGTCGTTTAGTTTGTTAAAATCGGTTGATTGTAGTATTTTTTGTAGCTTCGTATAATCTATTGCTTCATATTGGGTCCGTATTTTTGAAGGAGATTTTGTTTTTTTGAGTTCTAAAAATATCTGCTTGTGATCAGACATTGATGAGTCAATCAGTGCCATATGAAAATGATCATCTTTTAGGTTAGAGGTGACATGATCCAGGATAGATTTTCTGGTGCTTGATTCCCTTGTGCAATGTTTTTTACTAATTTTGTTTATTAGTTTGTGTCCAGCTTCTTGTATGAGTTCATTATATAGTTTTGTTTTCCTTTCTTTAGTTAATAAGTCTATATTGAAATCTCCAAAAACTATCGCCCTTTTTCTTTGCTGTAGTTGGTAATCATATACTTGGAGGAAGTCTGTGACGCTCGTATCACCAGGGTTATATACAACTCCGACTTCAAGTGCGTATCTCTCTAATCGCACCCATAAGTAATTGTTACCGCCCGTGTACTTGGACTCTGATAAGCTGTGTTTCAAGTCATTATGAATATATGCCGAGACACCACCACCTCTTGAATCAGTTCTGTAGTTATAGTAATGTGAATAGTTATTTATTTGTAGTTGCAGGGCTTGAGTTTCATTGGTAATCCAAGTTTCGGTAAGTAAAATAGCATGTATTGTATTGGGTAGAGAGCGTAGAATACATTTGAGCTCATCAAATTTTCCTTTTTTACGTATGCTTCGGGCATTAAGATACAAGAATCTAAGACGTGATTTGTGGGTCTGGACTTCCGTATAATTGTTTAGCACTTGGTAGGTGTTACAATGAATGGGTGAAGCTGTGGTTAATATGCCTAGTTTTTTGTCAGAGTATTTATAATTGTAGGTATACCATTAACATATTTTATCGTTAGGTTAGTCTCTCCATTGTTTTGACGACGCGTAAGTTCGTCTTTAAGATTTTTTAGGTATTTTAGCTGAGCCGGAGTTTGATCAGAGTATATTTTAATGTTATCTTGCAGCTTGTGTTTATTGCGCAGAAGATGCTTCGCAGGTACTGAAGTGTCATAGCATACTTTTATTCCACGGCTTTTGCCCGGTGAGTATTTACCTATTCTAAATATTCTAGTTGGTTTTGGAAGATCTGGACTAATCGCCGAGGTAATTTTGAGAATATCGTCTTCATCTTTGGTTATTCTCTCCTCCGTGCCAGCAGAAGATTGTTCTGGCAAGCCCACAATAATAACATTTTTCTCCCTACTATTGCGATCTACTACTTCTTTAATTATGTGTTCGTTCACAGTAAGCTCATTCGTAGTTAAAGTTTCGGAGGTGAGTTTAGACGCATTAATGTTCGACTCAAGGGATTTTATTTTTTCTCGATCAGCGGATATTTGTTTTTCTAGTTGCGACACAGTGGTTTTCAAGACTTGATGCTCATTTGTCATGCTAGATATTGATAATTTAATGTCATTAATCTGTGTAACATTTTGACGTATCAGGCTTATAGTTTGTTCATTAGATGATTGAAGCTCGGTGATTTGGGTTTTAACCTCGGATAAACTCTCCTGCATTTTAATCATAATCTGTTCATTTGACCCGACATATTTTTCCAATAATGAACCGATACGTGACAATTCCGAGCGTATTTCTTTAATTTCGCTAGAACATTCACATTCCTGATCCAATGGTTGTTTTCTTTTACGAAAAGTAATTTGTGGATCTACGGTTAAAGAGCTTAACTTTGATAGATCAGGATGAGATCCACCGCCCGTGTTTACAGCGCTGCTGCCGGCAGTCGGCGGTCGCGGTGGCGATCTTTGTACATTCATAGTGGGTAGAACTCGGTCCTTGTAAGTTTAAATAACAGGTGCTAAATGTCCTTGAGCGGAGAATTATTGTATGAGGCGTACGCCGAGTCACTGTGCGAGCGAAATGAAAAATAGCAACTGTTCTACTCACGCGGGGGTGAGGCGCGCGTGCGCGGACTCTGCAGTGCGTGGCTTATTGTTCTTGTGGCGCAGGACACAAGAGCGTAATGTTATAATTACAAATTGGTTGATCGCAATTTTGGTTTCTGTTTTGAAAGCAATATTGGTTATATTTGAAGAGCACTTAATTGGATTTTTTAAACAAAAATGAGCACACGTCTACTTTGGTTAGGCGCGAACGACGAACTACCGTATCGTATTACTATTAAGCTTTTGCCCGCGACTTCTTCTCGTGGCGATTTTCCTTATTCCTTGTCTGCATCATAAAGGGAACTTCTGTGAAAAATTTCATCTTTCAAAGTCAAAGGTTTTGGGCGGGCGATGAGTCAGTCCTTTTCGCTTGCCTTTTTCCTTACTAAATATCGTAAAAAAAGGGTGGCAAAATAAATAAATAAATTCTTTATTTCACCAGAAAGCCAACACATTACAAGTTTTATAATACTCAGAACATTCTAGAAGGCTTATTACTAGGTCACAAACTCACAATAATTAGGATACTCTGAGGGGCTCGTGGCTAAATGACAGCAGCGTTGATCGATCGATCTGCGAGGTTAAGCTGCGCTTGCCGCGGTCAGTCCTTGGATGGGTGACCGTTCTTTACACATCGAGACCCCTCCGTGCCTCGGAGAGCACGATAAGCAGTCGGTCCCGGTTGTCATAGGAATATCTTTGACAATCGTTACGGGTAGTCAGGAGCCTGAAAGTCTGACACCGAATTGACCTAACAGTCGAATACCGGTATTACCCAATAATTGGGTTGTGGAGGTCAGATGGCAGTCGCTCCACGTAAAGTACTGATATTCAGCCGCAACCAGTTAGCCTGGAGGCCGACCCCAATCTAGTTTGGGAAAAGGCTAGGCGGATGATGAATAATTAGCATACTCATACTCCTAAACTAGGTGTGGCCTGGACTCCTAAAGCACAGGCTCCTAGTTTAGGAGTCTTTTATGTTTATGTTAGTGTTCAGTTTATGGCTTCGCTCGTTTACGGAGAATCACTGACTAGTGACTCTCCGTAAACGAACAAAGCCATAATTAATTAATTAATTGGTACTGGTAACTTGCAAATTCCTGTCACTTGGACCACACGAACTCGTTTTTCGATACAGTAAACTAGTTTTGATATCAAAACTCGATTTGGTAGCGGTATTTAAAATAATTGTTCGAGTTGTACCTACGTAGCGAGAGAATATTACATTGTATTGTCGGTCGTTTTATTACTAGGTTAATATATATTATGCTGTTAAAGATTCTTTATTGTTTGACCATTAAAAATAATCCAACCCTCGCTGGGCCGCCAACCCGCACTGGGTTACTATTCTGCACTGGGCCGCCAGCTCGCACTGGGCTACCATTCCGCACTGGGCCGCTATTACGCACTGGGCCGCCATTCCGCAATGGGCCGTCAACACGTAATGGGTCGCCAACACGCACTGGGTCGCCAACCCGCACTGGGTCGCCAACTCGCACTAGACCCGCGTGGTGGACTATAACCCATTCCTTGTCACTGAGAGAATGCCTGAGTCCCAACATTAGTTTTTGTAGTGGCAATTTCGTTTCCTTTGTTTCTTGTTGTCATGTCTTTATCCAGAACTAGCTGTTTCCCGCGGTTTCAACCACTTATTATTTAGTAGGTATTTGATATTAATTTCAACTTATACCTCCACCCGTTCCTTTGAAAAGGATCTTGACAGACGGACCACAAAGGTTCCGTTTTATCATTTTGAGATACGGAACCCTAAAAACATGTGACTTCTTAAGAGTAATTCCAAGAAATTCTCCAAGTAGGTACCTACTGTACATAAAATAAGAATTAACAAGAAAATATTAATTTGTCTTGTTGCAATGACTATACTTAGCTTTAAGGAAAATATAGAAAACTGTATGCTTGCGTTTACTTATTGGGAATTACTAATGTATGCACATGCCTGCATTAGAAGCAGTTGCATTATAAGTACGTTAACTACATTATAGACATATTTCAACGATGAAGGTAACAGTAGGTAGTGTAGGTACCTAGTGCTTGATATGAAAGTTCTCGTCTAGGAACTACTACCTATAACTTAAAGCCATATCTTATTAGGACGCCATGGCGGCGACGCCAGCAGCGCCGCCAATTAAAACATGTCAAATTGTATTACGTTACGTTGTACCTAAACATGCCTCTCTTGGTGTCGGCTTAGCTTCGAGGCCAGTTTTGGCGTCTCACGGACGCCACGGAAGCGCTGCTGGCGTCGCTGCCATGGTGTCCTAATGAGATATGGCTCTTATACTTACAAAAGTAAAGTACAATTATGTAAATTGAACAACTAATTTATTTGCTTCAACTGTAATCAGTTTAGATATCGTTCTTCATTTTTCATTTGGCACAATATCCCGTGCTAAAACCGATCTACATCGAAACTAATCACATGTTTCTTTTCACCAGGTTCGAGGTGGCAGCACAGGAGCTCCGCCCCCGGCAGCTCCAGCGATGATTGAGCAGGAGAAGAGGTCGCCACTACAGCCGCAGCAGCAGGGGAGGGTGCAGCCAGGTAAACCCCCACATTACTCTCACTCACCTAGAAGTCCACTGGTCATAGGCATCTCCTAACTTCCTAAGTAGCGCCATAAGAAAAAAACGTGTGCGATCGGGGGACCCCCGTTAGGAACGAAGATCCTTACGAATTGTATTAATTAATAGAGAGAAAGTTGCATGGAGATGGCATAATTGTTTTTCCTTAAATTACGATTTCTCTTTCTCTTTCACTACGCATACCGCGTTAAGGAACTTCGATCCAAAAATGTGGTGGTCACGGGACGTCCGGCAGATTTAAAACATCGAAACGCACACACAAGGGAGTAGAGAGTGGCGCTGGAGAGGGGACATGACCGCACAGGAGAGCGTCATGCCGTTTGCAGTCACGGCATACGACTCGGTCTTACCCCCAACGCTCGCCAATAGATAATTCACATCATAAGGGTATTCATGAAAAATCTAGGTTGCCTTTTTAAGATCGTCGGTCTACCTAGGCGACTGCGTCCCACGCTACGTTTACCGATTTGCAGTCTTCAAGACTAATGCAAGTGTTTTGACCAATAGCTTAGAAGTTTCTGGATCAATATCTTAACTAACGCGAGACGCCAAGTTTTATTGCGTAAAGAATATTCTTGATCATTGTGGATCCTGGCCAAAAGGCTTATTTATTTATTGACGCACTCCTTTTAACAGCTTATCACTACACACACGAGTTAGGCCGGCTGCATACCTATTGTAAGAAAAGTGTTGGAAAACTGACACACACTGAACCATCGCACCTAACAGAAAATCTGCTCCGGCGATTCCGATTTCAGTTCATAATCTATGCTCGATCACCATAATCATCATCAGCCTATAGTAGTCCACTGCTGGACATAGGCCTCTGCAATTGCACGCTATTTAACTCGTTCCTCGGCTACTAAAGCAAATCGTCAGACAGCACGAGGCAGCATGCTCACATTTGCCAGCGCTTATCTCAACCGATCCGCGCAAGTAGACCAATCTGGTACATCCAGGGGAATCGGTTATCCGCGCAGATACGAGCAGATCGGAAATTGTCGGATGTGGTCGGCGCTTATCAACGCTGGATTCGACAGTGTATGGAGACTTGGTACCGTCTGCGTTGACTACTTGTGATTGTGAGGGACGGTTCTAATAAGCGCTAGTAAACTGGCGCGGGCTGGCTTTCTAGCTGCACGCTTAGCATGACCGATTCTATCTCTATTCTACCAAAGAATAGACAAAGATCTTTCTATCCAACTTGTTATCTCTTTGACCGATCACGCGGCGACCCGTGCTTGGCTTATCATAATTTGGTCTACTGAAGAATAGAGACATTTCTTCTCTTCATTTTACCAGTATGCATAAAACGATAGAAATCTTTCTGCAATCTGTCGCTTTGTCTATTCTTCTGTAGACAAAACCCGTTTCTATCGTGGTCATGCTAGGTCGGCTGAATGCGCCCTATATACATATAATGTTCCTGCTGCTGGAACTCAGGCATCCTCTGTTAGTAGGAGAGCGAAGCAGTGCGGGTTGCTGACGTCACATGTCTTCGAATTATATGACCAGCTAAATCCCAATTTTGCACTGTATGTCCACTGAATACAATTACAATGTTGTACTCAGTTACTGCGAATGTAAGTGCTACAGGAACAGAGTCGGCTAGGCGGGCCGATTTGTCTTCGGCTCTTCGCTTTTGACAGAACGGGTGCAGTGTTGGCTCTACAACTTAATTTAGTTCTAAGGCATCTTTGTCAGTTCTGGCGATTGCCATAGAAGCAAAGAACCTTACAGGGTTCTGTTATGTACATGCAGTGCCGTAACTAGGGCGGTGCCAGCGGCGCCCAGGCACAGGGCACAGACCCTGGAGGGGCGCAGAAATGACCAGATCAGGACCAGGTTCCAGATTAGAACACAATTCAAGAGCGCAGTTATAGAAGCTCGCACCGGGCGCACAAAAGGCTAGTTACTAGAGTGGATCGAAATCGTTTTTCTCGGAATTTCGATTTGGGCCATTTGCAGAAAGATGCTCTATAAGAATACAAACAATAAATATTTCGAATTTCTTATCAGCTTATACTGGAAATGTATAGCTTGATCTGTATCAAGCTATACATTACCAGTATAAGCTGATCTCGCATTGTATAGGATTTCCTTACAGTGAGAGGTCAGTGTAAACTGGGAATGTATAGCTTGATGTGTAGCCGTGTGTACCGCCCCAAAGACTTAAAAAGTCATTAAATTAAATAAACCTGCAATAGTTTTGTAAAAAAAAAAAAAAATTTAATCCCCTGCATTGCAGTTGGTTGGCATGGAGTTGGAAAATGCACCACACCACAACACCATTGTAGAGGTTTAATTAGTTAGATAGCTCAGCAAGCACTGATTTGATGTCGCGTCCGCGCGGAGTACCAAAGTTGCATGGGTGGGAGTTGGATATGTTTTTGAATTCCAAGAAATAATGCACGTAATATTAATATTTAACTCCTTTTTAGTCGACAGCATTACATTTTGTTCGATTTTATCCTGTATTTGTTGCTCAAAAACAAGGTTAAAAAGGAACGATTTTATAATTGTTCATATGACTTGGGGCAGTATTATTTATTAATATTTTGACAAGATTTTTTATAAATGAAACAATTATCTCATAGAGCATCTTTCCCGCACTGGCCCATTACGAAAATATAATATTTTTTTTTATACATTCAGCGATCCACCTACTAGTTACGACACTGTGTACAAAAGTTAGTGTATTTATGTTAAAATAATGATACAAACAGATTGGTTAATATTTGGAATTTGGACTGTCTTTACCAGCTTTTGAGTTACCAATATTCTCTACACATCTACATGATATTGTTAAATATTAAAAAGAAAATGTCCCGCGAATAAAATATTAAATGTTACCGTTCTAATAAGGGGGCGTCCATTAACTACGTGAGGTGATTTTGGCGATTTTTCGACTCCCCCCCTTAGTGAGATATCGTGAGATTTGGCTCGACCCCCTCACCCCTACTTAAATCTCACATGATAGGTGAGATTCGGCTTGACCCCCTCCCCCCCTAAACGCCTCACGTAATTAATGGACGCCCCCTTATGCCATGTAGTACTATAATACGTGGTATGATTTAATTTGATAGCCTCATCGGCACTTTTCTCCATGGCGATCTAGCAGAAACCACAGAACGCAACGTTGCACGGTCTTGACCAGATACTAAATGTTTTCAATTTTTTCGCAGAACCTCCGGTAGTGACAGTGCCCCCGCCCCCGAAGCCGGCGATAGTCAAGGCCCCGAAAAATGCGAAAGTCAATCAAAAGGTAAGATATTAATACTTTTACACTTTGATATGCAACCTTGGTGCACTTTTGTTTACCCAAGGTTGCGCGGAAGAAATGCGGTTATCGTAATTATTAACGGAAACATGTTATTTTAGTGATTTTTTCTGTATCAATTTTGTTTGACAAGACGGTTTTACGATTGAATTTTAAATTACCATTATACTTACGGCTGCCATAATTTCCAGGAACCAATACGGGACATTTTAATATTTCGATGCCCAAACGCCGGAACGGAATGTTTCAGCTACTACAGCTAAAGATAAACCACACATTTTATTAACAGCCTTACCCTTATAATCTCAAACGTAGTTGACATCGAATAAACCATATAAGAAAATGTGAATCAAAGATTTTCGCACCTCTGCATCTCCCGCCGGCCGCTTACGCCAAAATCAGCTCTGCGCGATTTTCATATTTTGTCCAAATTGTTGAAAAACGGGACAAATACGGGACATGTAGCAAAATGGGACGCGATGGTCAAATATGGTGACAGTCCCAAATTATACTGGTTGCTTTTTGGCGTGGCACACAAAATTGTGAAGTCTTCCCAAGTCTTCCTGACAAGGTCGCCATGTGAAGTCTTCCCAAACATGGTACAAATGAAACGCCGTCTTGCTCGTAGAGTTTATTGTAAACTGAATACAATTACATTATAATGGCTTATTTTACTAGTACTAACCTAAAATGGTTACGCTATACTTATTCCTTATGACACACACTACTACAAAATACATCTATAAATTAAATAGTAAAAAACAAACTTGCTTTGTTGTTGCTGTTGTTTGTCCGCTTAGTTCTTCTAAGCTACCTACACAATGGATTTTAATGCGGTTTCCATCACCGTTTAGAGAATTTATTACGGAATGTTTATGTGTATAATACGTTAATATATAACTTAGATACAGCACAGAAATCTTGATGTTTTGGTATATCGCCGCATCAGTAGATTTCACCCGCGCGAAGCAGGGGTACATTCGCTCCTTTTTGTGCCAGTGCTACAGCTCATATTATATATTTTTTTGCAACAAAATTATTAAAAAATGCACTTTTATTTATTGGCCAATAGCGAATTTTTTTCTTTAAATTACTTTAATATTGGAAAAATGTTATTTTTCCACGCATTAGATTTGAGTATGTGCAATTGATTTCATGCATTATTTCATTAATATTTTATTACTGTATTATACCGAATACATGGACCCTTTGCATATCGTAATCGACCCCTGGGGATTTATATTGACCACTTTGAGTACCAATCGTCTACACTTCTACAGTAACTAACCCAAAGGGGATGACGGGGGCTTCGTCTTCTAAACTTCTAACCTAACCTGACCACGTCGGGGTGTCCAAGTTCCAACTGGAGTTTTTGCAAAGATCCTATCCTGATAAAAGCTCGTATGATTACGAAAATCTTTCTTAGATTCCAAATATCAGGGCCCAAGTCTGCTATTGCCATTGTCATAATCGTGTCAGAATGGTCTCATAATGACATCGTTATTGTTGGTTTTAACCGATGACCAAAGATATAGTCTACTCTAAGGCAATGACCAGAAGTTTTGACTTAGGTTTTGACAGTTATGATGTCATTATGAGACCATTCTTACACAATGCAATAGTAGACTTGAGGCCCAGATCCTTTGCAATTGTCTTAGGATTTTCGCAAAGATTCTATTTGTACGATTGTCCTACGATATATTCAGTAGAAATAACGTTGTATTATATAATTGTATACTTCTATTTTATTCTCCTAAGCAACATACTCAAATAGCTATTTTTCTTTGCAATTATAATAAACAAATTAAACACCGTTTCATTTTCCTCCTAACACCAAATGTCACGGTCCTAACAATGTGCTTGCCATGTAATCGTAGCAACTCTTCTGTTCGTATTTTTATTTAAATATTATACAGGGTTTCACGTAAGAAACCCCTTCGACGCTATTCTTTTGTCTATATTACGCTACATTCAAATTAAATTAAAATAAAAGGATTTTGAAGTAAACCTAAACATAAACGTACTCGAATACCGGAGTTTCGTACTGTCCTTGGCGCTGACCTACCCAACTGGGTAATATATAAATATTGTACCATAAATCACTCTTACATAGATACAATGAAGACGAATCTAACGTGAAACGTCACATCCTCAGATCATAGAAACAAGGGAGATGTGCCAAGGCGCTATTGAGCTTGATGCTTTAATTTGCCCACATTGGGCGTAGTACAAAAGTACACACTGGCGACGAACCGAACACGATCGATGATATACTGACTCCTTGTTATCTGAGCTAATAATACCTAATGTAATTTAGATACAGCTTCATACTCAATATACCTACCTACACAAAGTTTCATAACAACCTAGGTAGGTAGGTACACTACCTACGTAATATATTATATTGAGGGTGTGCGGAATTTTTAATTTGTGGGAGATCTTTATATTCGCAAGGGGCGCTTGTAATTGTGTTGAAAAATTTACTAAAAGTGGCGACAGTTGTTCCCGTACTAATTTGCTATGTGGCATATCTCCTTGTTTCTATGATCTGAGGTCACATCATATGATGAAATCCATCAAGCCGTTTAGGGTGTAGAGCGTGCCAAAGAAATATACATACATACACCCTTATGACTCATACATACACTCGAAGAAAACATTCAGCATTCGTTTGGGGGCGTCCGTTAATTACGTGAGGCTTTTAAGGGGGGAGGTGGTCGAGCCGAATCTTACGTGGGAGAGAGGGGTCTCGGCAAGTATCACGTAATTATTTTTTTCCCTCAAGAAACAGCGTAAAATCTCCAAAATTGCCTCACGTAATTAATGGATGCCCCCTCTGAAATAGTTTAAGATCGCCGTGTACACGACGTACGGAGATGTCGTGTATATTAGTGTTGTCGCTCGATACTATCGATAGCTTACCTATAACAAGAATATTGATGGTTCTATCGATAGTATCGACAGTCCAAAACAGTCATTCAAAAGTATTGATACTAGATACTACTAGCTTCCGCCCGCGGCTTCGCCCGCGTTTTTGAGATAAAAAGTAGCCTATGTGTTATTCTAATGTCTAAGCTATATTACTGTAAAGTTTCATCAAAATCTGTTCTGTAGTGTTTGCGTGAAAGAGTAACAAACATCCATCCATACATCTATACATCCTCACAAACTTTCACGTTTATAATATTAGTAGGATTCAATACTATCGATAGTATTGTTTTCAGAACTTCGATAGTATCGATAGGTAGTATTGCCTTCATGAATAGTATTGTCATTGTCACGTTTCGAGCTATCGTCGAGCTATAGTCCTATCGATAGTATGGCCTTTTTTAGATAAAAACTATCGATAGTCCACTATCGATAGTTCGGCAACACTAGTGTGTATGTGTGCGTGCGTCTGTTATCGTTGCATGTATGGAACCAGCCTTCTGTGTCTATTTACTTTGTGGTGTTACCAAGCAAAAATTATACATAGATATGACATTTGATGTAGTTATAAATAAGTAAGTAAACATTTGCTGGCGGATATTGATCTTTACCACCAAGGTAATTGAGTATATTTTCGCTTGTGTGACATATGATTAGTTAGGTCTTTAAATGCATCTTATTATGCTGTAGGGCGACATTAATTTTTCTATTAATGATAATGTCCATGCAATCAGAATTATGATTGACATCAATAAATTCATGGACAATTTTTATTGCCGTCCCATAATAGTTTTAGTTTTATATCATTGAGTGGTAACTTGGTAAGCAAGCAGGTGGCCCACGTGATGGTAAGTGGTCACCAGTGGCGAAGGGTCAGTTTTTGTAAGAGGAAAGCCGGAACTACAAATGCTTACCTGGCCACGAAATCTAATTGATAAAAGTAGGCAATACTGCCTGTGCTATTTTTGAAAGGGAAGTCGGTAGGAATCGAATTGTAGGGACCCTTCGCCACTGGTGGTCACCACCGTCTATGACCATTGGCGTGCCTAGGGAGTAAGCACAACATATTTTTTTTGGCTTTAGAGCTATTTATGTAAATCTTTCATGAATTTAAGTGAGTTAAAGGCATTATTAAAGCAATACGTACATTAAAAATCACTTACACTAATGAAAAATTAACTTATATGCTCTCTAAAACGAAAAAATGCGTCGGGCTTGCCCTCTAGGCACAGCACTGCCTATGGCCATCTGTAAAACCAGAGGCATCGTAGCGTTGTCTACCTTAGGGGCCGTCCATTAATCACGTGAGGCTCGAAAGGGGGGGGGGAGGGGGTTTGGAAAAAAATTTTTGGAAGATTGGCCGCCCCTAATATCTAGCCGCCCTAGGTGCGGGTCTCGGCCCGGATCTAGCAATGCAGTGCGGTAGGGTAGCGCCGTCTATCCAGATCTGCTCCGTATTTAGCATAGCTAAACCACTCGCATCCCTCGTTTCAGCGAGTGTAAAAAAAACTTCGCTCCATCGAGCTCTTTTCCACCAGAGCTAAGCTATGAAAATAAAAGGTGGGTATCGCACACATCCCTCGCTATGCATCCTCGTTCATCCCTGGTGGAAAGCCATCTTTAGGGCCGTACCTCATTGAGACACCATGGCGACGCCGCTGGCAGCGTAAATTTGACTACTTCTGGCAACCGAAGGTCGCCAAACAGAGTAAACTTAGGATACGCTGTGTTGACAGCCCCCGCTGTCAAAGTATCCTAAGTCTACCTCCTTGTGTCTGAGCTGTCGACACAGCGAATCCTCATTTCTAAGGCTCGGCAACGCACATGTGATGCTTGGTGTTGCACACGTTTCATAGGCTACGGTGAGTCGGTGACTGCTTACCATCAGGCGGCCCGTATGCCTGGCCATCATCTATACTAATATCTGTGCTAATATTATAAAGAGGAAAGATTTTTTTGTTTGTTTGTACCGAATAGGCTCCGAAACTACTGGACCGATTTTAAAAATTCTTTCACTAATAGAAAGCTACATTATCATTGAGTAACATAGGCTACTTTTTATCCCGAAAAAATGCACAGTTCCTGTGGGACACGCGGACGAAGTCGCGGGCGAAGTGCTAGTCGTTGTACAAAAAAAACCCCTGCAAAAGTCTTCACTGAATGATTCTTTCCCCTAGTCTTTTTCCAACTAGGTTTGGGTTGGCTTCCAGTCCAGTCTTACATGGAACTATTGGGTAATACAGGTATTCTAAGGTCACACCAGTTTTCAAACTTGAGCTTCTGTTCTGACTAACCGTAACGACTGTCATAGATATTCGTATGACAACCAGGAGCGTCCGTTGAACGTGCTCTTCTAGGCACGCGGGGGTCTCCATGTGTAAATAATGGTCACCCATCTATGAACTGACCGCGGCAAGCGCAGCTTAACCTCCCAGATCGATCGATCAGTGCGGCTGCTATTTACCTAAAAATTCTCCAATCTATAAATTCCTCTGGATAAAATATTTAAGACTGTCTCACAATTACTGAGAATCAAGGCCATACCGCGGTTTGCTGCGCAAAAACAGGTTCCAATTGAGTTACGTGTCGGACATACATGTTGTTGTTAAGTAGTGATGTGCCGTATCGATTGTTGAAGTTATCGATTTGTGTTGCTGTTAATTGAGTTTTAATCAGCGGATAATTTGTGAGGGCTATCGATACTCTCCTAAGTAGTTTAAAGAATTAGCGAGGTTTTAAAAAAAACATGTTCTAGCGTTATTGTTTCTTGCAGTAGAATACAGTAAAATGTATTTTATAAATGTGTCTTTTTCTTTACGTGATTTTGATAAAATCCTTAGTTTATTGTGTGATATGATTTGTTTCCATCGAAAAGTAGCTCGAAATGCTGTTGTATTCACTTAAGTCCATTATTAAAACGATGGAGCTTTAGGAACCAAAAGTATCGACAACATTAAAAAAAAAACCGTGGTAATACCTATCTAAAAACGACTTTCATTAGAAAACAAAAAAAACTGACTGGAAGAAGCGCAACAATGAGAGAAATGGAAAGAGTAGGGGAAGCCTTTAAGGGGTGGGACAATACAGGCTATCAAAACTAAGGAAATGTCCGATCTCGAGCCGTAAACGTAGTCAGAGTCGCCGCTAAAGGCTGCAATACATGTTGGCCGAGCGTTGTCGAGTGAAGGCCAATACCAACATGTAGACTATATTGCCTTGTCTTGCTGTCGCTCGGTGTCACTTGCCTAGTTGGTTGAGTATAGACAAGCGCCAACGTGTATAGACCTCATTTGACGTAGCTTGCCACAACTTGCAGTAGCTCGCGATCACTTGCCTCACTTCGAAGCGGTGTCGGTTTTTCTGCACAAATCAAAGGAGCTCGCGCGCGCGGCCCATAGTGTTCACATGTTTGTCCGCGCGCTATTATGCGCTTGACGTCAAACTTGCCGAACGTCTAGACAGTAGCGTTTGCCTTGTGTCAATTTGTCTAGGCTCGCGTTGGTCTAAGCTCGGCCAACATGTATTGCAGGCTTAAGATAAACGCACGATGCCCTTTATTCATATACTTGCGTAACGAATAAATTACATTGGAAACGCCCAAGATGTAGTTCATAAGGCCAGATATAATTAGAAACAATGTAATCATATGCTAATTCGTACCTTGAAGATGCATGAAGAACGAATAACCGTAGATTCGTTTGTGTATGGAAATAGAATAGAAATCTTTATTTAGAATCAGTTTGTTAAAGACTGTACTTATTTCGTGTTGGATGCTATTCATTTCAATTAGTTCGATTTGAATACGATTAATTATAACATCGGCAGCGGCTTTAGTGCAAGGGGCGAGCCTATTGCTACTGACTGGGCACATATCTAGACGCCAGGCTGGTACTGATTTTTTTTTATAGAAAAACCCAATAACTGCTTGGCCCGGGCATCGAAGCCCACGATCCCGAGTTCAGCAGTGGCGCTTTTAACCACTAGACAGACAAGTTATAACTAATAGATTTTTTGGGATACAAAGTAGCCTAGGTATGTGTTATTCTGATGTATCCTACTAATATTATAAACGTGAAAGCTTGTGAGGATGTAAAGATGTATGGATGTTTGTTTCTCTTTCACGTAAAAACTACTGAACGGATTTTGATGAAACTTTACAGTAATATAGCTTATAGGTACATCAGAATAACACATAGGCTACTTTTTATCCCAAAAACGCAGGCGAAGCCGCGGGCGGAAACTAGTAAGCTATATTACTGTAAAGTTTCATCAAAATCCGTTCAGTAGTTTTTGCGTGAAAGAGTTACAAACATCCATCCATACATACATCCATCCATACATCCTCACAAACTCTCGCATTTATAATATTAGTAGGATACAGGACATGTTTATAAACCAACAATATCTCAACAAAATCGCTTCATAACTTTACTAACCAAATTAATACGGAACAGCCAACCATCAATTAATCGATACGATTCGATTCGCGTTCCATAACATGTCGCCTCACTATTAGTTGTTCGGCAATCGTCGACTTGAGCGGTCGCGCGCTCAGCGCGAATAATTCAAGTTTTATATTCGAATAAACAACATTCTATTTTTAAAATTCTACAGCAATTCTATAACGAACTTCTTTGACATCGAGTGTTTACTCAGTGGATTAAAAGTTTGAATAACGAACAGTGTTGAGTGTAAGAAAAAACTTTGCATAAATAATGTACCGCGATTTTATTGCTTAAATTCGTTCTGGTGACACCGAATATTTAATTGATATTAGAACTTTGGTTTTGCGTTTTTTTTAACAGCGTTGTTTGCCGGTTATAACTTGTGATTAATTGAATATACGATAAGAGTGGTGTTCAATATTTTCTCGTATTACGCATTTGGATAAACGTGGTTTACAGCCTTTTATATTCACGCATGCGCGCTTGTGGTGTGAGCAAGACTGTTAGTTTTGCCGCCTCCATTGGAAATTAGAATAATATAGGAAAGGAGATAAGAAGATGACGCTTGAAGCCAAGGTCGGATTATTGGGTTAGGCGAGCAGTAAGCGATATTAGAAATCGGTAGGTAATTCTCAGGAGCCCCATTAATCCATTATCCAGTTGATTTCGATGCCAATTTTTTTTCTGTTAATTAGGACATTTTGACAGGATATATCGAATCTAGATTTAACTTAGAGAGTATTGGTATTGGTAGAGGGTACAGATATTTCCTTTAAAATGTTTTAGTTAATCAGAGAAAATTGTGGCACCGCAATCAACCAACCAATGGGACACCTGAGAATGAGCCAAATAAGTTTGATTACCTACTTCGAATTTTAAACATGTGAATGCTTATTTTCGCTCCGTCGCTAAATATCATATTCTCAAAAGAGCACATTCGTAAAACATCACATTCGCAAAACACGATATTCGCAAAACATCATATTCTCATAATATCATTTTCTCAAAATATCATAATCTCATAAGATCACATTCGCAAAATACAACATTCTTGTAAAACCACATTCAAAGTACAGTCTCTGACAATATGTCACATGTTTTTATGTTTTAATTTTTTTGATTATAAACGGAATAAAAAACAAAAGATAAATTCTATCCTGATACATTATTGGGTTTTAGTAGTTTAGTCAGTGTATTATCGTCACAGTTTTTAAAACTCCATACATTGAATGTAAAATGGTCACAGGTACTTTTATTTAATAATAGTTTTGTGTAAGTTCGTCACAGGTACCTATATATAGGAAACTATAAACATCTACTTTTTGTACAGACTGCAACAAAATCGTTCGATAAATAAAACATATTTTTAGTAGGTATCAATATTAGCTTACAAATCAGGGTTGAAAAATTTATTTTATCAAAACAAGATTTTGAAGTACCTAAGTACCTAATGGGAAATCAAATTGCTAGTAGTAGTACTAGCACAGTATTTTGACAGGTCAGTGCCGGTCAGAATGATGAGATTATGAATAGAATGGCAAAAGTACTAGGACAACATAATCATGAAGAAGATAATATAATAGAAGAGTGTCTCACATGAAATATTATCTTGAAAAAAATATTGCAATAAAATATGACTAAAGGATGACATTGTCATTATCTATACAAATATTATAAAGCTGAAAATTTTGTTTGTTTGTTTGAACGCGCTAACCTCTAGAACTACCCATTGGATTCGAAAAATTCTTTTTGTATATGATAGCTAGATTCATGAGGAATAGTATAGACTATTTAACATCACGCTATGACCCTTAGGAGCCGAGCAGCGGGGGTGAAACCGCGGGAAACAGCTAGTTAGTCATAAGAGGAAATAATTCGCCGGCCAGTATGTGTCTAAGAAGTTTCGTATGTAGATTTTACCCTTAGATTTTACCATTTGCACTGGTGCATAACGCCGCCGTTGGCATTATTTTTTGGAGCCCAGTGTACTTTTTCACCTTTTTTGAAAATATGATGTTTAGAGAATGTTGTATTTTGCGAATGTGATCGTATAAGATTATGATATTTTGAGAAAATGATGTTATGAGAATATGATGTTTTGCGAATATCGTATTTTGCGAATGTGATGTTTTACGAATGTGCTCTTTTGAGAATATGATATTTAGCGACGGAGCGCTTATTTTATGTTATCAATTAAATAATGCTCATAAGAGGCGTGAAAAGAGATTTCCAATTTCAACTGATTCAGGCATGACACTGTAGCTCAGTTGGTTACAGCGATGCCACGGTGAGGCAGAGGTCGCGGGTTCTCATCCCGCCTGTGTCAGTGTTTATTTTTTTTATTTTTTTTTATTAAATTATCTCGGCTCGCGTTTGACCGCCATCTCGCCTGGTGTTAAGTGATGATGCGGTCTACGATGGAGCACGCTTGCCTAGAAGTTTTTCGAAATTTCTTGTTTAATTAATAACATTTGATTACTTCTTTAACTGTCTGTGGATTGAATGGAGTCTCCCATACGTTAGATAACTTTTTTTTGCCCTACAAATGTCTATTGTACCGTTGTCGTTACGTTTACGGAGATGCATCTCACAATACAAACTGCTATACTGGCACAATATTTTTTGGGACATACAGATATTTATCAGTGCGGGAATTGAATCCGCGACACGCATGACGCAGTGCTTTAAGCCAATCGCTCCGCCGCTGCACTAACTGGGATTATTTTAATACTTTTAAACTTGTATTATTATGTCCCATATTTTAACTTTTTAGGAAAGTGGGAACATTTATTTACACGGTACAACCAGGGGGTCTACTCTGTAAGTCCGTCAACGAAGATACGGGCTCATCCGAAAGTACAATAGACATAAGATTCCGTCAAAGCAAGTGTCAAATTCAATTTTTCGGACGGATAAAAACACATCGGGAGTAGGGACAACTGTCAAATCGTGCTATCATTCATTCTTGGTTCGGGTCTCCAACTAATTTTAAGTCCGTAGGTGATACGGAGTAAGAACCGCCCGTAACTAAGGCCGAAACTACGGATTTCGTGCTTAGAGAGTAGACCCCCTGAAGTGACTGCCTCTAGTGAAGTCTAGTGGTTGCAAATGCGGCTTTGGCTTTGTTTCGAAAACACGATAAACGCTTCAATTTTATTTATTGGTATAGGTTACATAGAACCTTACAGTACGGCATTTTTCGTGAAAATTAGGCGTTTTTACTTTTTAAGTCCGGCGTAGATTTCTTGGCATAATGTGGAATCGAAAAAGCCTCCACACGATTGATCCCAAATATTTTCAAAACGATTTTGATGTTTTTGAAGGCAGTTTTAAATATTATTTGACGTCTTTTTTATACTGTTCCACTGCTGGTCTGTGTTGCCTTTTCTGGCCAATTTGACGTGTTAACCATTGAACAAATAATGCAATTAATTCTCCAGTTTTCCTTGTATCGTCCTTATTATTGCACAAAACGGATAAGCTAATTGATATAGGTGCATTTATGTACATATATGTATTACTAAGAATAATAAGGCAATGATCTTTGCATTCATTTTCCTTATAACAAAGTATTTTAGTGATCAAAGAACTCTCCTGACAACAACCGTGTTTCGCGTCTCGGGTCCCACTCCCATCTCTATGTTTCAAGTAAAGATGCCACGAATATTCGTTTAATATTCGGCCTATTCGGCAACTTTTTTTAATATTCGGTATTCGGCCTCTGACTCTACTTTTAATTAATTAACAATCGGGGGCGATTTTGAGTATCTAATTTTTATGGGGGCGAGCACATTTGACAATTAGGGGCGAAAGTTGCGGGGCGAGTGGTTCGTGCACCGAATATTCAGGATGCGTCTAGTTTCAAGGTTTCTGCAGAACTATTTTATGGTCTGATGGGTGATATTTATAGTAATATCATGAATTATCATGTTGACACGTATCCACAAGGGCTTGCAAATATTCGAATATACCCTATAAAAACATCGAAAATTCGAATATTTGCAAGCCCTAGTATACAGGATGAATTTTCTAAGTGTGCGTGGATGCCGTATGTCATTACTTCCCAGAATTTGATCTTTATTAGCGACATATCGGATGGTGCAATAATAGTGTTTCTTTTTTCGAAAATCAACGGCTGGGAAAATTGATTTTTCAAAAATATGATACAATTTTAGTTTTTATCAAAATTCGCTCTGATATTTTTCGCTATTTCTTATAGTTTCGGATTTGGCCATTCACGCACTGATGTACACTCGGGAAATTCATTCTGTATACACAAACATACATTTGTATATCGGTAAAGTACCTACCTAATAGTAATGATTAGTGCTTTACATTTTCGCTTAGTTTCTATCAGTACAATACAAATAGTCACGTTGTAATTGCAGGAAGTGTTGCTGACAATTATCGTGATTGTCATCGTTCATGTCTGTTGAAAAAACGTGTAAGACAGGGGGACCCCCGACGGAAACAAAGTTTTTAGACGCTAACGAATGCGAAGTAAACCACAAACAGCAATCTGAATCTAGCTGTCATATACAAAAATATTTTTTTGAATCCGACTGGTAGTTCCAGAGATTAGCGCGTGTTATGCAAACAAAAAAAAAACAAACTCTTCAGCTTTTTTATATTAGTATAAAGAGTCCACCCTAAAACGTAGTCGCATAAATTTGCAGACAAAAATTCAGGTTAACCCTGATATTTGGACTTCTAGAGACCTTGAACTTCCGTTTTGGACCAATATGCTACAAAAAAGTGGCGCCACTTTGATATTAATCTGTATAAATGATTGACGTGTTAGTGTTTAAAAATAAGTAGCTATTTTCAAGTATTTTTCCTTATCAGCTAATATTAAAATGTTAATAATTATCCTTCAAGAAATGTCCCACTAGATAAGTGCTGATAGGGGCCCGAGTGCCATGTAATGTAATAAAACCTTCCTACACAAACTCAGTCAGTCTAAAAAATTTTCTTACTATAATCGAATTTCCTTCCACTTAAAAGACTTTCTCTTTTACACCTATATTCGAGGTCAAGGCTTACTTAAATGTCCCGAGGGTGAAATACTAAAGCTGCGTATACAATAAAGACAAAATGTCCCGCGACGCGTTGCTAGACGTCCCGTAAAAGCGATGGGTATCTTTGTGTCGTCCATATTTCTGCAGTTAATTCTATCATGTCGCGCAAAGGGGTAGTGTTGTTTAAGGCTGCTTGTAAAACTAACTTTGTATGTACTTTACCATTACTGTAATGTATCATAATTAATGGTCCGCGGACCATTGGTGGTCGTCTGCAGCTTTAGAAGTCCTTTGCAAAGTATTAAATGATTCGTCACTTGGCATATAATATATTATATCGTCTAATATTTAGTGGTTTACAAGCAAGACTAAAACGTAAATAGTTTCTCATGAATAGTTATGATAAAAAGATTTTAAGCTACCGAAATCGTTCCATTGTGAAAGTGTAGCGATGACAAGGCAGAAATCGCGCAAAATTTCGTGCGAAGTCTGGTGACGGCGTTGCGGGACGTGGTCCAACGTCTGGCGACACGTGTCGCGGGACATTTGTCCCATAGTGTATACGCAGCTTTAATCTGTCTGGGGATGACTAGTTGGTTTTCCTGTTCACAATGTAGGTCGGTTGAATCAATAGTTTGTACTGTCATTTCCTTTGGTTTGGGCTTATTATGGCCGGTTAAGTTTGCCATGCAATTTGCGTGAGACTTGAAGCGTGATCCAATTTGTAGTTCGTCTTTAAGTTCACTAGTCATAGTTGTCATTGAAATTGACACCTACACACGGTCAACAAGACTTGGTCCTTTTTTTGTTTGTTTCATGATTGTTGCAAACAGGCGTACGGCCCGCCTAATGGTAAGCGATTACCGTAGCCTATGAAACGCTTGCAATGCAACACCAGGAGTATCACATACGCTTTGCCGACCCTTTAAAAACATATTTACTTCCTTCTTGAAGAACCCCATACTATTGTTACCCAGGAAAACCTTGGCAGGAAGCTCATACCAAGCGGGAGGAAATTCCTTTAAAACCGGATTGTGCGCGACTATTCAGGTTCTAATGTGTAGGGATAAACTCTGGCCGTATGAATCATGTCGAACAATTCCTCGGGACACAACCCATCATTCATCTGGTAGAACATACACCAGAAAGTGACGTCTCTCCTTACACTTGTTCGATACCGCTTGTGAGTTTGGGATAGTCAACGATTCTTACAGCTCGTTTTACTTCAACGTGTCTGAATTTCTCAGTTTGATATGACAAGTTTCGCAGCATATCTTGTGTTTGGTATTGAAATTAGCTGACCAAAATATCTTTTCTTATCTGATAATATGGTGTTTACTATAATCTAGTTGTTGTTTTGTGTAACTTTCCTAGGAATTTGAATTCTTATTTGATCTGCCTATTTGCACTGTATGTCCACTGTATACAATAACAATGTTGTACCCAGTTACTGCGAATGTAAGTGCTACATGAACAGAGTCGGCTAGGCGTTCCGTGCTGTCGGTCTAGGCAGAACGGGTGCATTGTTGGCGCGACAATTTATTAGCTGAATTATTTAATTAATATTTTGGTCACTTAAATTCACACTTCAACATCATGCAAATTCACCCTGCACACGCAGGGAGAATTTTTCAAGTCTGCGTTAATAGCCAAACCCGAAATTATAAGAAATAGCGATTTTGATGCTATTAATCCCGTTTCCGTGGGATAATTTCCGATGTCCACGCGAGTGAAGTCGCGGTGAACGTTAGTGTGAATATAAAGGAATTTCACAGTAAAGTAAGTCACTCAGTCACTCCATAATAAACGTGCAATCTTTAGATAATTTTCATGATAACGTCTTGTACACATTACAGAAGTTACGTAAGTGATTAGAGGCCGAGGAGTTGAAAGAATTGTGTAAAAATAGGTGTAGGTACAATCACGTGTAGAAAAATGTGTACAGTTGGGGAAATTCAATAGATAAATACAGTTTAGTTTATATGTACTAGCTGTGCCACGCGATTTCACCCGCCGTTTAAAGAATTTTGAGAGTTACGATTTTAATTAGGCGTCGAAATCGTGTGTTAAAATCGTGTTCCCGATAACGAGTTGAACGCCGCAATGGATGTTGTTGAACTGTTAAAATGAAAGCCATGGTTATAGAAATTGAGTGACGCATTTAGGTGGAGATGGATAGACGTGGCCTATTGTTTTCAGAGACCGTATTATGTAAATTAAATATACATAAATTGTTATATTTTCTTTTGACCATACAGTAGGCGCCTTAAACAATATATCATTGTTATCAGGTGATTATAAGCCGAAGATAAGTAGGTAATGTAGGTATGGTATCTGCCGTAGATACGTTTATGTTAATATGGCGAATGGCCTTGAATTCTGTATACGTCATTTGTGCGTATGTAGAATAAGTCTATATTGTCTTAGTATAATATAGAAGAGCCACAAAGGAACAAACATACATAAATACATACATTTATTAGTTTATCTGTCAAGCAAACTGATTCAGGTCGAAAGCAAATGTCTGTCAATTCTAACAGTCAAAGGGATATAGGCTGATAAACACAGTCGGGTAGTCGGGTAAAAAAAAAATGGTGGTGGCTTCAAATCGTAGAAACAAGGAAGATTTGCCAAGGTGCAATTGAGCTTGACGCTTTGACTTGAAAATAAGAAGCAGGTTCCCCGCTGTCAACACAGCGCATCCTCAGGAGCTCTGGCGACCTTACTCATCACAGAAACAAAACACTACCGAACAGTAGCGCTATTTGGCTATGGTGTTCTGTAAAGTGGACTTCCCCAGTCTGACTGCTCCAAATTTTACTGAGATATCCCGCTGTGCCCTCTGCCTCTCTTAGGGCCAAGTTCACCGACAAGATAACAGTTCGTTATATTGAAAACATTTAACATGACTTTTTCTCTAGAAAAATATATATTAAACGGCTGTTTTGACTTTTTCTATAGAAAAAGATATGTTAAACGGCCGTTTTTAATTTGTCGGACTGTTATATTGTCGGTGAACTCGGCCTCTAGTCGTGGAACCCTGAGGAAATAACCAGAAAAAATGACCGTCCATGACAACTTGTCTAGAGTAGGGATTTCGGTCTCGGAAGCATTTTCAGTCCCGGGACCAGTCTCGAACCTCGGAAGCTAGTCCCGGGACTCCCGAGAAATTCGAGACCCACGTGTTTTTTATATTAGAATGGTTTTTTACGGATACGTTACGTTATGGATGGAGGTATTGCAGGTGTGCAAGAAAATGGTGATTTTAATATTGTTTTGGAAGATAAACTAGACTTATTTTGGTAAAAATAAAAGAAATGGCAATGACATAGTTTGACTTAGTAAATGATAAACTATAAGAGGGTGAGGGTAGTAGTGAAACTGACTGAAGTGAGTGGTGGTGAACTGTGAAGTAAATGATAATTACGATTGTAACTGTTTATAAATCACATTTATTACAAATTTACTCTTTGATCAATCTGACCAAACCAAACATTACAATAGAATATTATAACAAATAGAAAAAAATAAGATAGCAATATTTGAAGTACCTAATTTAGACTTTCAGGTTATTACTTAATTCTTTATTCTTAATTCTAATGTTTAGTCTTTTTAGGGTTCCGTACCAAAATGGTAAAAAAGGAACCCTTATGGTGCGACTTCGTCTGTCTGTCTGTCTGTCTGTCTGTCTGTCTGTCTGTCTGTCTGTCACACCTGCTTATTTCAGCAACTACTAATGCTATCGACTTGAAATTTGGAACAATTATAAGGAATGCTTGCCCAACTTTATTGCAAATGAAAAAAGTCAAAAAATATTTTTATTTTCATTGCAAAAGGGGCCGGAGTGGGGGTCCGAAATTTTAAAGTGGGGTTACTAGGTCAAGTGACATATCAAATGAAAGGGCTTGATCTACACATTTCAAAATATATATATATATTTTTTATGTCTCATAGTTTTCGAGATATGATGAAAAATGTCGGAAAAAATACCATTCCCCCCCCCCTTATCTCCGAAGTTTGCGGAGCGAAAAATCTGAAATAATTAGAGTTAATGGGAATTGACCCAAATATGGCACCAAAAATAAAACGATGTTCCTAACTAGTACAGTTTTTTCAAAATCATCAAAATTCCTTCACAAACAAACTTAGTTATGCGGTTCGGTTTTTTTCACTTTATACGTCCAAAAATATTACGGAACCCTCGGTGTGCGAGTACGACTCACACTTGGCCGGTTTTTTTAATTAGGAACTTTGGTAAAAAAAGCTTATATCTAAGTAGTCGTTTTATCTAGTAAAATATTAAAAATATACCCTTTCCTTAAGTTTCGGTAATTTAGGTATAAATAAACTTATAAATGTCGATTGACCTGACCAAACATTTAAACAAAACAAAACGAAAACTCTATAATTCTTGCACTAGAATCTCTAGAATCTTGCAATAGAATAAGTTCGGGTCTCGCTCGGGCATTGTCGGGACGCATTCGGCAAGCGGCAGTGTCACTAGGCGGTACATAGTGCGCGGCGGAGAATTTATAAGTATAAAATGTACAAATAAATTCTGGTGTTAAGAATATTTTAATGTTTTTCTACCGAAACATTTGGTCTTGAAATTCCCGGGAATTTTTATTAAGTCTCGGTCTCGGTCTCGATGATAAAAGTGGCGAGACTCCCGGGATTTCGAGAATCGAGACTCCCGGGGCGAAATCCCTAGTCTAGAGTCTAGACGACAAACGGATTTAGACCTGGCAAGATACCAAACTGACTATAATTGTTATTGTCGCTTAAAGAGGACGGTAAACATGTATATTATTATGTGTTTGTTTGTTGTATACATAAGTGTATTTGTGAAGATAGGAATTGCTCTAATGTTTATCAGCTGTTTATTTGTGGATTATATTTAAGTGGGCCAGATTTCGTGGCCGCTTGTGTAATTTAAATTAGAGATGTTACGAATATTCGGCCTCTTCGGCTACTTTTTTAATATACGGTATTCGCTCGAATATTTCGTAATTTGGCCGAATACTATTCGAATATTCGATTGCGTGGCCGAATATTCGGTATGCGGCCAAATCGCTATTCGTGGCACCTCTATTTTAAATGAGAATTTTCATAAATCAATGTTTTTATTTCGCTATAAATTGGTTTTCGCCCCCAATTTTGTACTTATGTTCGTCGCTCAAAAATAAAACAAATTCGTTTAGAAATGCCGGTGATATGACGCTGTGACGCATCAACGCATGACATGCTTAAACATAAATGCAGTCGAATTAAGACCTTTAATTTTGAAGTCGGTTTAGAAGTTGGCACATACTTTTGAACACAAGTAAAGTAACCGTCCTTCTGTAAGTATATCCTTATTCAGGAAAACCAGCTGATTTTATACCACTTTCTGAACAGAACATAGCGTTCATTAACTCCAGTCCATATCCGACAGGTTTTTGAGTTCTATATAACTTTTCCCCAACTATCAATTTGTGTTGTGCAAGTGTCAAGTTGATTATTATGTCTAACAAAGTTCACGCAATGCTAAAGTTTTAAGGGAAGTAGGGATAGTAAGGTTTGTCGCGCACTGATTCGTAACGAGCGGTTATTCGTTCTTTTGATGAAATTAGAATTTTTAACGTCACAGGTGTGAAGTTAGATCGTGATACCAATTTATTTTTGGTTTCGCAACGCAAGGACCGGCAATGCCCATGTGATACTCCTGAGGCCCTAAACAAGTTGCTTTTCTGTTAGCGTTCACGCCAAACGATAACCACAAAATGTATGGCAATGACATTACCTGCGGAAAAGTCACGTGACTCACAAATGTCACTTCCATGCATTTTATCCGTAGCGTTTGACGTTAACGCTAATACGCCTGCCAGACTATGCTGCGCTTGCGCTGCTCATCGCTATGCTCCTCGCGCTGCCGTGATTTGCCGCGATGTTGCCCTCTCTGCCGGACGAGACGAGAGAGAGAGAGAGAGAGAGGACGAGGAGCATGACGTGTGGCATGACGAGTAATGTTGCCACACTATGTCTCTGCCTCCTTTCCTCGCTACTTCCCACGCCACTCGTCGAGTGTGTGGCAGGCGCATAACAGAAAAGTAACTTGTCTAGAGCCTCAGCCCCCCTAGCCAAGTTACTTTTCTGTTAGCGTTAACGTCAAACGCCACGGATAAAATGTATGGAACTGACATTTGTGGGTCACGTGACTTTTCCGCAGGTAATGTCATTGCCATACATTTTGTGCTTATCGTTTGGCGTGAAAGCTCACAGAAAAGCAACTTGTCTAGAGCCTCAGATGTGAAGTTAGATCGTGATACCAATTTATTTTCAGTTTCGTAAAGCCAGGACCGGCAATGCCCATGTGATACTTGGTGTTGCGCACGTTTCATAGGGTACGGCTACGGTAACCGCTTCCCTCAGGCGGGCCGTGCATTGTGATTTAAAATAAAAAAAGTTACCATAGTAAATCTTATGTAATACTAGCAAACCCGGCGAACTCCGTTTCGCCACCGTAGTACATGCTATGTATCAGAGATGGCGCTGTATGTGAAAAAAAAATTTCCCGCTTTTCTCTTTAAATTTTCCTGAATTTTCTTTACTATAAACCTCACGGAGCCCGAGACCTTTCCAACGAATGCAAAACCGTGGAAATCGGTTCGTGCGTTCTGGAGTTATATCGTCAGGAAGGAAAACCCGACTTATTTTTATATAGTAGATTGCAAAATCGGGCCCCTGTATATGATAGAGTAACCCAATGACACTGCTCAAACTGGGAATAGAAACCGGCAGCCTAATTGCGTAACTCAATTTCTTTCGCCATGGCTTTCATTTTGACAGTTCCACAACATCCATTGCGGCGTTGAGCTAGTTACAGGAGCACGGATTAACAATCATACAGCGTAATGAATGTCAAAAACAATGCCATGGTGATAGCAATTGAGTTACGCAATTCGGGTGCGGGGCCTCACATCAAACCACCAAGGATGTGAACTCTATTCTTTCAACAATTTTGTTTCACGAAAGTAAAATTAACTAACACTTTATGGTAATCTAAACGCAGGAACCCTTTAATAACGGTTTATTGCATCATTATCTTTCGTGTATTCCAGTTTACGCGTCTTTGACAGTTAAGTGACATTACACGCAAACGTTTAAGTTTATCAAAGAAAACGTTAACGATAAACTTTTAAATTAGTTATTATCGTATTTGAATATAGAATTACCATGCAAACTAGCGTTTAAACCAGCCATACTCAAAGTGTACTGCACGGAGCCCTGGGACTCCGCAAGGCCTCTGCTTGGGCTCCGCCGAAAAAGAGGCGAAACGCAGCAAATCTACAAAATGTGGAATTAACAGAATTAACAACGCTACAGTCAAAAACTAAGTACGCTACAGTAAATACAAAAAAATCAATGTTTTTATTAACAACGCAATTAACAACGCTACAGTCAAAAACTAAGTACGCTACAGTAAATACAAAAAAATCAATGTTTTTATTAACAACGCAATTAACAACGCTACAGTCAAAAACTAAGTACGCTACAGTAAATACAAAAAAATCAATGTTTTTATTAACAACGCAATTAACAACGCTACAGTCAAAAACTAAGTACGCTACAGTAAATACAAAAAAATCAATGTTTTTATTAACAACGCAATTAACAACGCTACAGTCAAAAACTAAGTACGCTACAGTAAATACAAAAAAATCAATGTTTTTATTAACAACGCAATTAACAACGCTACAGTCAAAAACTAAGTACGCTACAGTAAATACAAAAAAATCAATGTTTTTATTAACAACGCAATTAACAACGCTACAGTCAAAAACTAAGTACGCTACAGTAAATACAAAAAAATCAATGTTTTTATTAACAACGCAATTAACAACGCTTCAGTCAAAAACTAAGTACGCTACAGTAAATACGATCGGGGGCCACTATGAATCACTAAATAGATTGGAGGGCCGCAGAAACATTATCTAGTTTTAATTTTTTGGAATAATTGATGCCATAAAAATAAAATAATATACCATTATAAGGATTTTTTTTTCGTATTTGTGGTAGATCAAAAACACGACGCGGGCCAGCGGGCCGCACAAATATAAGCCGTGCTTTGGACAGCCCTGGTATAGATAATCCCATTTCGTTTAAATTTAACTGAGAGTGAAACCGCGGGGCACAGTTAGTGAACTAATATTATGGAGATTTATCACGTTCCCTTGAAGACTAGTGTTTTTTTAAAGATCATGGTAGTTCATTAACCTTTTGTCTATGGAAATCTCGGCGACCTTTAAAAATGATGGCGGTCAAACGCAAGACTATTACTAAATAAAAAAAAATGTTATGTGAAACCTCCTAAGGTCGTAGCGTGATGATAAATAGGTACCAAACCTTCCTCAAGAATTGGGTTAATAAACGCGAAAAGATTTTTTCAAATCCGACTGGTAGTTCCAGAGATTTGTGCGTTCAATTCAAACTCTTCAGCTTCATTATATTAGTACTAGCTGTTCTCCACGGTTTCACCCCCATTGCTCGGCTCCTAAGGGTCGTAGCGTGATGTTAAATAGCCTATACTATTCCTCATGATTCTGGCTATCATGTACAAAAAGTAGTTCCAGAGATAGACGCGGTCAAACTCAAACAAACAAACTCTTCAGCTTTATAATGTATTGTGTATTTTTTCGGGATAAAAAGTAGTCTATGTTTCAAAGTGATAATCTAGCTTTCTACTGGTGAAAGAATTTTTATAATAGGTCCAATCGTTTTTGAGTTTATCCATTACTAACATACAAACAATCAAATCTTTCCTCTTTATAATATTAGTTTTGATTAGTATAGATAGGATCAAAATTCAGAAAGGTCGATAATTTTATTATCTTACAAAACCCGCGAGTCTGGTTTATTATTGCGAACTTAAAACACATTTCATTTTGCAAACATATAACTTGAATCGAAAGCCCGATCAAGATTTTTCTTCATTCTCATGTTATAAAAATAACTAAATAAAACGTTGATTGCGCACGATTCGATGCAACGCGTTCGTGGCCGGTGGGAAAGAGACAACAGTATATGCAGTACTGGAGTGTAAGCGGGATGGATACAGTGCAGTTGTTGTTACGCAACACACGATATAAATATCTTTATCCATAGTAGCAACTGTGTGACTGGAGATTTTTTGAGAGAAAAAAGTTATCGTCCGAGGCGATGGCTCTTGTAGCGATAATTTTGGTGTTTCATAATTAGATTACTAACTTGTACACCAAAATCGAAATGCGAAAGTAAGATTGCCTGTTTGTTTGTTACCTTTTCACGCCTAAACCACTGAACCGGTCATCATGAAATTTTGCATATACGTTGTCAGGGGTACAGAAAAGGACATAGGGTGCCTTTTTCCAGAAAAAAAGTACTGTTCCCGAGGCAAAGAACAATAAATTTTGACGGTCACGGACGCTAGATGGCGCTACGTGTACTGGTCTATAGTACTTGTCAAGACAAATACAACGAGCCCAAACACGACGGAGTTATGCTAAGAAGTTGAGAACCACTTACATTTCTACTTACCCTTTCACTGAAATATGTTGTAATAACAACACCATATTTAATTAATTCCATTCAGTTATCTCATTCGACCTTCGCCACTCGAATCCGGTGACATTTGTCTGCCAAATCCATTTAAAAGGTTGCCAGACGTGAAATATTTGATCGCCTGATTTCGTACTAGGTTTTTTTTTGTACCTGTGTCAATATACGGCTAGGTTTCTGCGAGGTTTATCGTTAATTGGTATGCGTTTTTTTTTAATAGTGTGAATAGGATATGGCTGTGGAATGTCAAATGAATGTCATTTTGAAGTTAACACGAAGCGCTTTGATTCCACTTTCATTGTGAAAACCGCCAAACAGTGGAATGCGCTGCCCGAGTGGGTGTTCCCCGATAGTTACAATCTGGGTGTGTTCAAGTCACGAGTGAATCGGTTTCTTCTAGGCAAGCGTGCTCCATCGTAGACCGCATCATCGCTTAACATCAGGCGAGATGGCGGTCAAACGCAAGCCTATTTACAAATAAAATTAAAAAAAAACCCATCGTAGTGTTTTTCAACTTGGGGGTCGCGACCCTTATTGGGGTCGTAAAGACTTGGTCGGACGGTCGCGGTCGCAAACCAGGTAAAACTAAAAGCATGAGTTTAGGTCTTGCTATAAAATAAAAATACTACAATTGCAGTGAGGAGGCTGTGCCTGTTTATTTTTAACCTTCCCTGCGAGAATAATCACCCCAAGAGTGCCCGTAACTAGGGCTGCCATCACCTAAATTGCTGACGCCGGACAAAAACTTTAAAAACCCCGGACATTTGGGTGAAATTGAGTTTTCCCGGACGCCCCCGAAAAAAATTTGCATCAATTAGGATTCCCCTGACACATAGTGTCCGGGTTTTGCCCGCACACTTTTCGAAACCCCTACCGGATGCTCCCCGGACGCCCTCTAAACTAGGACAAATCCGGGGAACCCCGGACGGATGGCAGCTCTACCCGTAACTATCTTGCTCAGTGAGTTTGATTTCTCGATAATTAGTAAGTAAGTAGTACACTGGTAGTAGGTATAGTTTCAAAAGAAGGAAAATTAAATAATATCGTTTTTCAAATCATTGACGTTGTTTTACTACGGTCTCGACAGGTCGTCAGATTTTTGTTACTTGCAAAGGGTTCGCGTATTCAAGAAGGTTGAATACCACTGGCCTAGTAAAATGATTAGTTCTGAGAACGAGTTATCCGTGACAGGTAATTTTGTAATACATACTATGGCATTTGGAATCTAGACGCATCTTTCTAAATATCTATTAACTAGCTGTGCCCCGCGGTTTGACCCCCCTTGCTCGGCTCCCAAGGTTCATAGCGTGATGATAAATAGCCTATTCCTTATGAATCTGGCTATCATATACAAAAAGATCTTTTCGAATCCGACTGGTATAGATGACATTAGATTTGATAATAGATTAAATTGAACAGGCTTTCAGAAACTATGGGGTAGACTCTCGTGTATAAAAACCATCAGGTCACGAGGGCAAAGTCCAAATTGATACACCTATTGATCAACTATGACACGATAAAATACCTAGGAAGTGAACGAGCAACGACAGTGTGCCGTTCGAAAGTTTTGGTTTTGCATGTTACGTCAAAATGCGCGCAATTGTGGCAGTAGGGCTGAGTTCCGTTTGTATTTACATCATCATCTGCCTAGCCTTTTCCCAAATTATATTGGGGTCGGCTTCCAGTCTAACTAGTTTCGGCTGAATATCAATATTTTACGTGGAGCGACTGCCATCTGACCTCCACAACCCAATTAATGGGTAATACCGGTATTCGAATGTTAGACCAGCTGTCAGAATTTTAGGGCTTCTGACTACCCGTAACGATTGTCAAAGATATTCCTATGACAACCGGGACCGACTGCTTAACGTGCTCTCCGAGGCACGGAGGGGTCTCGATGTGTAAAGAACGGTCACCCATCCAAGGAATGACCGCGGCAAGCGCAGCTTAACCTTGCAGATCGATCGATCAGCGCGGCTGTCATTTAGCCACGTGCCCCTTCCGTTTGTATTTACATTTTGTTTAAAAGTGTTTTGAGGTCTACGGGTTTAGTTAGTACTGTATGAAACATTTTTCACTTATGTGGGATGCGCTAAGGTTAGCCCCGGAAATTCAAATTTTCTTTTTTTTAAATCGTCAATATAACTACATAAGTTCTAATTGGTCTCAAGTATGAATATTCATGAAATATTAAAATTGTTGTTTTACTTATCAAGAAGAGTCTCCGGGACAAAGTTAGGTACCTCATCCATTTCATCTCCGCCTCCACAAAAGTATGATAAAGCTTCAGATCATAGAAACAGGAGATATGCCATCATAGCAAATAAGTACGGGAACAACTGTCGCCACTTTTAGTACATTTTTCAACACAATTACAAGCGCCCCTCGTGAATATAAAGATCTCCCACACATTAAAAATTCCGCACACCCTCAATCTAACACTGTTAATCGTCACTCAACACTAGCACTAAACTAAAACACTGTATTTATATCATCGATCGTGTTCGGTTCGTCGCCAGCGTGTACTTTTGTACTACGCCCAATTTGCTCAAATTAAAGCATCAAGCTCAATAGCTCTCCCTTGTTTCTATGATCTGAGGATAAAGCCATACAGACAGTTTGAACGAATGAGACAAAGTTATTAAAATATTTACCATTGTTCTTTAACAAAGGAAAAGTGTCTATCATAAACATTGTATCGTCATATCGATACACTGTTGGGAGCCATCTTTGATTTGAAGCTTTGACACATGCAGATAGACGGGAATGTGTAGAAAAAATAATGTTTACATTTCTTGACAATGATGTCTAGATATGCATGAATGCGGCATCTCCTTGTGAGGGTAGGTGGAAACTACAGAATGCAATGATTCTTATAATTTAACGAGAAATAAGTTTTATGTGGAAAATCTTTTTTTTCAATACAAGCTTTTATGACGACCACTTCCCAGCTCAATCTAGGTTATGGACATTATCTAGGTTCGTAGTACTTGTCGAGACAAATCCAACGAGCCCAAATACGACGGACTTACGTTAAGAAGTTGAGGAGTTCCCATAGCCACCTCCCAGCTCCATCATGAAATCGCCTCCATGGTACTGGTCTGAAATTCAGTTGCAAGATTTGGCCCTCCACTAAGGCAAGTTAAATAAAAGCTTGTAATATTGTTAGCGATCTATTGATAGAGATATCGGCCTGCTCAGCAGTTACTAGACCAGTGGTCCTCAACCTTTTCTCGACCAGGGACCACTAGGACTTTTTCTTTCGGTGCGTAGACCCCAAAATTCGAAATAAAAATTCCGCCGCATCGCCTGCGTTAATAATTATTTACTATGGGATACAACATACAACTTTGTTTTGCCGACTTTAATTAAGTTTTTGCGGATCACCGATTGGGAACTACTGCTCTAGAGTCTAGACCAGGGGTCACCAATTAGTTTCGCTCGGGGTCCGTTTTAAGAAACGAAATGACTATCACGGTCCGCACAACATTTTATAAAAAAAAATAATTATTAAACAAATATAATTACGGAAATAACAAAGGTATTTTTTTGCATATCATTGACAAAAATGCAATTTTTTGTTGCGGGGGATACATTTTTATTAAATTACTCTGTAGTGCAAGTTGCTGTGTTCTCGCGGTCCACAAAATGGGTCGGTATTTGGCGACCCCTGGTCTAGACAAAAAAAAAACTCATCAAAGACTACCTATTTAAAATTCCCAATTATTATTCAATATACAGGGTGTCACGGTAAGGGTATATCAATACAAACGGGGTGAAGAGTGTATCTGGTTAACAATCTCTACAGCTCAAAATAAATTACTTTGGAAATGTAATTATTTTTTTGTATTTCTACAGTTTATTAAATTTAAATCATAACAAACGTGTTACCGCACTACGAGGGTCATTGTCCTGTCCTGTTTACTCTGTTTGATACGTATTAACTAGTAATAAGAGATACTCTGTGCGCCTGGTACCAACGCGCGTGCCGCATCACATGCCCTTCGGACAGGAATAAACAAACCGACAATCATACCTATCAACCTATGTTTTCCGATTTCTGCGCGCCTAGTACACGCGGAGCCGCGCTCTGCCCAGCCGCAGCCGACGGACCGTGCGGCGGACGGTGGGCGGCGGGATTAAATGAACTGACTAATGTTTATTCCGTCCCGTGAAACTTGCTTCATCAGTCCAAAGCACTTTAATACCGTACCTAATTCTGCCGAGGCTTCTGTCTAACTAAGGTACCACTCACAAAAGCCACGCGTTCCAAAAAATCTGCCGGCGTAAGCTCCTGAGGGGGGCAGAAGTGGTATGAACGTTGGTGGTCTTAGCGCAGCACTTGCCATACCTCCATGGTTCGCAGCACCCATCACTAATGCAGCTCGACGTGTGCTACTGCGTGGATTACGTGTAATATGCTCTGGTACAGCGTCTTCAAATCCAGGATCCCTCCTGCTTGGCCGATCTTCCGATACGGGCTCATGGAAAGAACAGGTCGCGTACAGACCTTGTACCATCAGGCTGAAACATGCTCTCGATGGCAGCTGCCGAAGAGCCGACGCTCAGCAACTGGTCTTCCGTCGATGAAACGCTGACGATACAGCTCTCGGGCAGCTTGCAGATTACCATCCGTTGCTCCAATACACACCAGCATCTCGTAATTTCGCTATTAGTTAAACTTGACGTAATTTTTACGGCAATTTTATTGACAACGATCACAATCACAACTTCGCACAGAAACGGATAGAGAGCGACTGAAGCACAAGTACGTCTACAAGGAGTCTAACAGTCTGATATCCTAGTAATAAGGTAACTGTACCAGTTGGTTTCGTAATATTAATAATAATAAAGATAATTTATTTCATGTAATTGACACCAACAATTATGTTGGTAAAAACTTTTATTTGACAACAGACAGATATCATATGTCTATGTATTACTTATCAAAATATTTTAAAAGACAGATAGCTGTGTCGCTATCCTATTTTTTATCTATTACAGCCAAAAATTTGGCTAAACAAATTGCTTCTATTGAGCAATGTTCCAATGACTCATTAAATAGTTCAGCCAATAATTTGGCTACAAATATTGACATTCATAATTTAAATTAGAAATTGAGACAATAGAGGCAACCTCTTGCAAAAATGTAAAGAGTAATAAGCAAAAATTAAATAAAATTATTAAAAATGATATTAATAGTACTATCAACCTGGTGCATCAAAATATTCAAGGATTTATGAGCAAAGATTTAGAAATAGAATTATTCATGAATTGTAATGACATTAATATACTTTGCATTACAGAACATTGGCTAAAAAGCCACCAGTTTATGTTCAATTTTAGAAACCACCAGGTTGGCAGCTCGTTCAGCAGAATAAATGCTATACATGGTGGCTCCTTGATTTTAGTAAGTAACCAGCTTAAATTTAAGGACCGTATGGACATTGTGAGCTTGTCTGTTGAACGTACTATTGAGATCGCCTGTGTAGAATTGGAGCGGTTTATTGTATTAAGTGTGTACAGACCACCTTCAGGATTGTATGATTGTTTTGAAAAAGTAATGGATGAAGTGTTGTACAAAGTCTGCAACTCAAACAAATCTATCATTGTATGCGGTGATTTTAATATTAATTTATTAGAAAATTCTGGGTCTTGCATTAAAATTATAAGTTTATTCCAGTCATACAATCTTGTTAACCTATTTCTGGAGCCCACTAGAATAACTACCTCTACTGCTACTTGCTTAGATAATATTTATACCGATGTTATACCTTACCAAAAAAAAATTATTAATTTACTGGACTCAGATCATTGTGGACAGATGATCACTATTCAAAATCAAAATAAAGATGTGGTCAAAAAGGATATCACTGTTAACCCTAAAACTGCAGGCCGCCTGAAAACATTCCGTACTAAGCTCATTAATAAATTACCTTATTTATCAAGTAATGATGATCCTAATAAATTATATGATGATCTTTTTAACATGTACTGTACACAATTTAATTCTACTTTTATTCCAAAGACAATTAAAGTTAACAACACTGCATCCTTCAGTGAATGGGCCACCATTGGTATACATAAAAGTAGAAAACGGCTTTATGAACTGTACAATGAAAGGATATATGTAAACACACCCGAATTCAATTTATATGTCAAAAATTATTCAAAATTATTTAAAAAAGTTTGTTGCATGGCCAAATCGCGTTACTTAAGTACAAAGATAAAATCCAGTAATAATATAATTAAAACGACTTGGAATATTATTAACAGTGAAACGGGTAGGTCTAGTAATCGAGATAGTGAATATAGCCTTAATATTGATGACAGTATAATTAAAACGGATTTACAAGTAGCCACAGCATTCGAAAATTTCTTTTCAAAGGTTGCTGTTGTAACTACTCAATCTTTGAACTCATCACCTGCTGTTGCAGAGACTTTGCTTAAAGAAAATGTTAAAAATTGCGATTCGGAATTCCATTTTCAACATGTTAGCTGTAGAGACATAATCAAAACTTTTCACACTTTAAATGTAAAAAAAACAGCAGATCTGTGGGGTAATTCGGTGGACGTTGCTAAGTCTATTATTGACATTGTAGCACCTATTCTAGCCTCTATTTTTAATAGTTGTATTGATTGTGGTAAGTTTCCTGACCTAATGAAAAGTAGTAAAATAATACCTCTATTTAAATCGGGTAGCACATCAGACCCTACAAATTATAGACCAATTTCAGTGCTGCCTACATTTAGTAAAATTTTCGAAAAACTTATTTTAGAGCAGATGCAAAAATTCTTTAATAAAAATAAATTATTACATAACAAACAGTTTGGCTTTACGAGGGGTCGTTCAACAACTGACGCCGGTGTTGAACTTTTAGGACATATTTTTGATTCATGGGAGAATTCACACGATGCTTTGGGTATTTTTTGTGACTTGTCTAAGGCATTCGATTGTGTTCTTCATGAAACATTAATCAGGAAACTGTACCACTATGGCATAAGGAACTCATCTTTGGATCTTCTTACTTCATACTTAAGTGATAGGATTCAGAAGGTGGATGTTAATGGTAAAAGATCACCCGGGTCTGTAGTAACAATGGGAGTACCACAGGGCTCAATTCTAGGCCCTTTTTTGTTTCTTATTTATATAAATGACTTACCCTTCCTTATAAGGGACAATCATGAGATAGTACTGTTTGCAGATGACACTTCACTTTTGTTTAAACTTAAACGTCAGCAGCTGGTTACTGACGATGTAAATAGCGCTATCTCAAAAATAGTGCACTGGTTCAATGTTAACAACTTACTTTTGAATGAAAAGAAAACTAAATGTATTAAGTTTACGACACCTAACGTTAGACAGGTGAAAACTAGTGTACTAGTGAAGGGCGAGGAGCTGAATCTTGTGGATACCACAGTGTTCTTAGGTATAACATTGGATGCTAAGCTTCAGTGGGGACCACACATAGATAAGTTGTCGAAAAAGCTTAGCTCTGCAGCATACGCCGTTAGAAAGATTCGCGATTTAACTGATCTTGAGACTGCCCGTTTAGTATACTTCAGTTATTTTCATAGTGTCATGTCGTACGGTATTCTGTTGTGGGGACATGCCGCCGACATACAGACTGTTTTCATTTTGCAGAAAAGAGCTATTCGATCAATTTATAAGTTAAGTCCCAGACATTCACTCAGAGAGAAATTTAAAGATATTAATATAATGACTGTTCCATCTCAGTACATTTATGAAAATCTATTGTATGCACATAAAAATATTAATCTCTTCACTAAATATAGTGATATTCATAATATTAATACTAGAAACAAACATAGACTTGTTGTTCCTGCCACGAGGCTCCAGAAAATAAGTGGCACATTTAAATGCCAAAGTATACGCTTTTACAATAAAATCCCTAGCCATATTCAAAAATTAAGCCTTAATAAATTCAAATCATTAATAAAGCGAAAACTTTGTCATAAAGCTTTTTATAGTGTTAAAGATTATATGGAGGACAAAAAGGCTTGGGATTGAGCTGTTCCAATACATACATGGGCCAATACTACTATTGACATAACCACTAAATTATTGCTCTTTTATTTGATATTATATTTTTTTCTATATACACTTTGACATTAAATGTTTCCTTTTGAAACAATTTATATACAAAATGACATTGAATGTGATAATAATGATGTGATATATTGATTATAATTATTGTAAATGTGAGTACTATGTGGGTTATTATGTTACTGTTATAGATCTCAAGCTCAGTCTGACAGTTTGAGTACCTACTTTAGGGGGCCTACCCAAATGTCCTTTCTGATGGTAATGTTCGTCGGGTCGTTGAGCTCCCTAAGTCTGGGTTGAGCTACCACGATACCCGGCACATGCGTGCACAGTCAGGTCAGGTCCACTCAAATCTGTATGGCTCTTTCCTCTAAAGGCCATTTCAGACTAACCTGCATGGTTCTTACACAATTTATCTTAATTGTCTGGACTTTAAAAGAGACATCAACCTTTGAGTTTGTTTCGGTGTTTCTTCTCAAAGGTAGTCATATAGGAAACACCGAACTCATCTAGCTTAAAAAAATGTTTTGACGTGTAAAAGTGTTATTTTTAACCTATTTACAAAATAAATATCATTTATCATTTATCAATAGGTAATTAAAAATTTCAAGAATAAAAAAACTCTGACCGACTAACACCAAACACGTCATATGTAGTAGTACTCCAAGTCACCGAGATACTAGCTGTGAACCACGACTGTCGACTCAGTTAAAATACTTCTCTCTTCCCTAGCTCAATTTTAAGAGCTGTCGCGTTGATAAACAAAACCGATAGGTGTCCACTTGTAAGTTGTAATTGTTTATTTAAGATTTATTATGTTATACACAAGTATCTACGTCAGTTGGGTATTGTATTGGAGGCGGAAATAAAAAAAGGCTTTGAGCATAAAACATCCCGCGTTTTGCTTAGGTTGGATATCGAACTCAAAAATAACGTCACAATAATCAGAAAAAATTGCGACGTGCTTGCAACTAGCTGATTGACCCTAAATACCATTGTGTGTTTATTTACCTTTGATATCTGATCCATGTCTGCTATGTTTATGTAACAGTATCCAAATTAGGGTTTCGTAAAGTTATTATTGTGCACCAACGCTCGTTGTCAGGACAACTTCCGTCACTCATGAAGTCCTAGTAGATACTTTTAACAACTTCTTTTGAATAAGTAGTTGGATACATTTTCGGCCTATTAAAATGCACGGATAATTAATTATTTTTAGTACCTGCCTACGATTGTGTTGTTCAAACAAATAATTACTACAGACGCGACACGTATTGTAAAACTGTGCTTCAGACTCTGGCCTACGAACAAAAGTAAACAAAGTGTGTTTAACTTCATACTTTATTTGTTTTTTAACGTTACAGCGGTGACATTATGGCAAAACTACAAATACTACAATCAATGTAATCTTAATAATAAAATAAAATTACGTGCAGAACCCTTTGCAATTTTTTGTACTAAGTGACGTAGTTATGAAAGATTTAAAGTAAACAGTACCAGGAGTAAATTGAAGAAATAGGATGTTTCATTGAAGAATAGTTTATTGACCCTGATCAGCTGACTTGGTGCTAGTGATGTGTAGAATTCAATTAGAAAAAAATATTTTTAAGTTTAATGTATCATAACTTCATAATTTTGTAGGAAAAGGTATTAAAAAAATGTTGCCATGTAGTTTGTTATCACCTAGAGAGTCCGTGAATTTAATTATGTTATACCCTTTCGGTGACATCCTGTATAGCTCAAATCTCCATTGCCCGACCCGCGGGTCAAGGTCCCGACTCTCGCCACCATCTATATACCTATCTACCATACATGATATGATAATAAGTCGGTTGATAAGCGATGACCGGTTCTACGGTCATTTGATATCCGTTACTTGATATATCATCAAGAACAAGTATGAGTGGTTGTGGGTAAAGATTTTGATGATTTCGTTGTATTGTGTCGATACTGTCTTATGCTAGAATATTTTATGCAATGATGGTGGCGAACAGGTGTAGAACCTGCCTGCACGCGTAAATGTCGACGAACAAAGAGCTAGAGTAGAACAAGAGCATTCTTTCTCGATCTTTTAGTGTAAACCTCAGATCATAGAAACAAGGAGATATGCCATCATAGCAAATTAGTACGGGAACAACTGATGATGCCACTTTTAGTACATTTTTCGACACAATTACGCGCATAATTAAGCGCTCCTTGTGAATAAAAAGATCTCCCACGCATTGAACATTCCGCACACCCTCAATCTAACACTGTTAATCGTCACTCAACACTAGCACTAAACTAAAACACTGTATTTATACCATCAATCGTGTTCGGTTCGTCGCCAGCGCGTACGAACCTCAGATCATAGAATGATCTGAGGTTTACACCAAAATATCAATGAGCAAAAATGAGAACCAAGAACTAAAATGAAATTCTTGCACAGTAGAACAACGAAAGAAAGCTCTACGTCTGTTTACACTAACAGAATCTGATGGAGTAAGGATAGAATGAGCATTCGCTCGGCTGATGCAAATCGGCCTTGAAATGACCAATTCTATCTCTATTCTACCAAAGAATAGGCAAAGTTCTTTCTTTCCAACTCATTATATCTTTTGCCCGAGCACGCGACCATCCGTGCTTGAGTACCAGATTTTTGTCTGCTGAAGAATAGAAACATTTCTTCTCTTTATTGTATGCTTATAACGGTAGAAATCTTTCTACACTCTGTCATTTTGTCTATTCTTCGGTCGACAAAACCCATTTCTATAGTGGTCATGCTAGCGTACTGATGGCAAGTGCTTGATTACCACTAAATAACAAAGAATTATTATTTTGAACTAAATATTTAGTCCAAACCGATCTATATGTCCACTCAATGTTGTGGTATAAACAGCGAGACAGACGTTCCAGTTTCTATAAATATGAAGAAAAATACATTCTTGAACTAGATGCGCTTTTAGTTCTCGTCAAGACAATGTTATTTTTTTTATTTATATAATAGTAGGCTTGCGTTTGACCACCATCTCGGCGATGATGCGGTCTACGATGGAGCACGCTTGTCCAGAAGAAACTGATTCACTCGTGACTTGAAGACACCCAGTCCCAGATTGTCACTATTAGGGAACACTTACTCCGACAGCGCATTTATTGTTTTAAATCTTCTGTCTGGTCCTTAGATACGATCGGAAGTCATTCCCGTAAATAAAATGTTCAAAATATAGTTCCGATTTGTTCCCGATCTAGTCTCAATGTCATAAATGTCACAAATGGTATTCTCTTAACCGTTTGACATTGTCATTTAGTCTATGAGGCTCTCTAACAGGCATGCTGGGGTTAGGTTCTCCGGTTAATTATTTGGACTGGTGCAGTAGTCGTTAACTTAACCATATAGTATTATAAATACCATAGAACCAGATAAGAATTTAAACCTGTCAACTAAAACAGTCCAATTAGGCATTTTATTGAGTTGCATCGACCTGGCTGGCCGTCTGGCATTCTGCCAGCCGCTGCGCTGGTCGAGCAAAGAAAAGTGGCAAGCGCGAGCCGAATTTACGGACCTGGTTCTTGTTAAACCCGTTTCTGGAAACAACGTGGCCTTGACTCCGCAAGCTTTTAAGGTGTAGTCGTGAAACGTGGTATTATGACATGTTAAAGCCTTGATTTCGATGCGAAATAGGGATCTATCTTTAAAACTGACTTGAATTGGTAGTGTTGTGTTCCTGTGGTGAGTAAGGTCGCCAGTGCTCCTGAGGATGCGCTGTGTTGACAGCTGGGGACCTGCTTGTGTCCTGAGTTGTCGGCACAGTGAATCCTCATTTTAAAGGTTCGAGCTTTGCCACGTATCGACAATACGGTCGAGAGCTACACCACTCGCGACCATCCACAGCACGCATCCTTTCATATAAAAACGTAGCTTAGCTGAATCAGTTTCCACCAGTGAGATGCTATGTGGACCAATATGATTGGTGGATATCAAACGCATCAATAGCAACGTTGCATAGCACATCTCGTTGGAAAGCTTGAGCCTGAAAGCCAGCTTCTTACAGTATTTCTTAAAACTTCTGAGACACACGACAAGACACAAAGTTTTATTGTAGGGTCCATTTCAATTGAATTTGTTAACTTTGTAAACAATGTCAGTATGGCCAACTGTCAAAATTTGATGAATTTGTATAGAAAGTTTGTTTACATAGTTTACAAGTTCTATTGAAATGGACCATAGTTACGTCTATAGACGTTCAGTTCCCCGGAACGTGTTTCAGTGATCAACTCTATTTTATGTTCGAAACTATTAGAAAACGATAAATTGTTGACGTCCTATAGCTGGTTAATTACTTTAACCTGACGTCAACCGTTAACGCTATCGCCTTTGATTTGATGACTTTATTAGTATGGTTCTTTATTATAGCTATCTTCCTGCGTGGCTTGACCAATTCCATGTCTATTCTACCAAGAATAGACATGGTCTTTCTATCCAACTGGTGTCTCTTCTGCCCATGCAGCGACACGTGCTTGGTTTAACCGAGTTTTGTCGACTGAAGAATAGAAACGTTCTTTTCATTTTTAACATCGCCATGCTTAAATCGCTAGAAATCTTTCTACAATTTGTCATTTTGTCTATTCTTCCGCCGACAAAACCTGTTTCTCAAAGTGCTACGCGTGCAGGTGTTCATAAGCGTAAATGTACTCCTCGGCACGCGTCGCATGACCACTATGACCAGTACTATCTCTATTCTACCAAGAATGGACTGCAGTTTTTTCTATCTAACTGGTTATATCTTCTGCCCGAGCACGCGGTGACCCGTGCTTGGTCTACTGAAGAATAGAAACATTTCTTCTCTTCATTCTATGCAAAAAAGGGTAGCAATCTTTCTACAATCTGTCACTTTGTCTATTCTTCTGTAGACTAAACCCGTTTCTATCATGGTCATGGGTCATGCAGCATACTACGCAGGTGCAGCTGTGCTGTCGTCTTTTTTGCCGCCCATCACCATACTTTTATATCAACCTCTTAGATTAGAACTAGATGGTTTAGGTGTACGGAACCCTACAGTCCGCAGTATTTACGTCTTTATGCCGCATTCTGTAAGACTGCAACTGCTAGTATTAAGACTTCGCTGACATTTAAACTTAGTTAACTTATTCTGTATTCTTCTCAGTGTAGGAGACTCCGTCGACTACCCCCTCCCTTGTTGCTGTAGAAATTAAATTAATTTGCAAATCAAAATTAATTACACGGCCAGCCAAAATTTGATAAAATCATGATTTACTGCTCTATCCTACTAATATCATAAAGCTGTAGAGTTTGTTTGTCTGTTTGATTTAACGCGCATTATAATCTCTGGAACTACCAGGCGGATTCGAAAAAATGTTTTTGTATATGATAGCCAGATTCATGAGGAATAGTATAGGCTATTTAACATCACGCTACGACCCTTAGGAGCCGAGCAACGGGGATGAAACCGCGGGGAACAGCTAGTTACTAATATTGCTGCAGATATATTAAAGTTCCTATAACATTAATTATAAGGCTACTCAATATTACGTTACTTGTATATCAATTTAGTTACCGTATTTTTGCCGACCACTAAAAGCAGCTCAATTCACTTTTTTTGCTGACAAAATATAAGTATTTTGGACTTGACAAAACCTTTTTAATTAGCTGACTGCTTAATTGATAGCCATTATAAATATTTAGGTTTTTTTTGTGATTTTTAACATGTGAAAGTCATGTTATTCTTAGCGTGTTGTTATTAATAAAATAAAAGATGTAAAAACATCGTACACAGGGACTCAAACCCGCGACCTCTGCCGTACCGTGGCGTGGCTCTAACCACTGTGCCACCGTGTCACACCAAAGGCCTTTGTCCTACAGTGGCACAGTCCGACAAACAACAGTTAGTTTTTTAACGCCTTCGTTAACCGTTATCGTTTAAAACACGAGTTAACTGCAACAGTGCATTGGCATTTATAACGTGTTAGCCCGGGGCATTATCATTTCACAATTAAACAAAAAAATGTAACCGATATGTCTGACTATACTTTGCCTCAGGCGCTCGACCTTTGCTAATAACTTATTGAGAATACTTTTGATAAGTTTTATGTTTAAAACATTCTTTCAAACCAAGCTTTAAAATGACCACTTCCCAGCTCCTGAGACCCTGGACATCATCTAGGTCTACACAGTACTTGTCAAGACAAATCCAATGAGCCCAAACACGACGGAGCTATGTTGAGAAGTTGAGGAGTTCCTTAAGCCACCTCCGGGCCTCATCATGAGTACGACCTCCATGGTACCATATTATTGCATTGTCACGGAGGATACATATGTGTTCCAAATTTCAGCTCAATCGGTTGGGAGGAACTGTTCTAAAACTTCTGTTGCAAGATTTGGCCCCATACTAACAGACCAAGTTATTTTTATTTATTTTATTTATTTTTAAAAATTTAACCGATATGTCTGACTATACTTTGCCTCAGGCGTCTCGACCTTTGCTACCGACTTATTGAGTAATACTTTTAACTGTTCTGTAAAAGTCTGTAATTTGCTTTCGGTTTTGCTCGACTTAGCAGGCACACTGCCGTGCTCCCTGATAGTCTCAGATCATAGAAACAAGGAGTTTATGCTATCACAGCAAATTTGTACGCGAACCGCTGTCGCCACTTTAAAAGCAGTGTGCGTCACAACTACAAACGATCCTTTGTGAATATAGAGTTCTCTCCACACATTGTAAATGTCGCACAGCCTCAATCTTACACTGTTATTCGTCAGCCATTCGTCACTCACACTAAGCGTCAAGCTCAATAGCGCCTTGGCACGTCTCCCTTGTTTCTATGATCTGAGGTTATTACCTCAGTTTTTCAGCATGACTAGCTGTTTTTCGCATATAAACTTTAATTTCGCGTATTAAGTCACATTGTGTCGTCATTTTCGATTTTCATTTGTTTTTTCGGTGAATTTATATTCGAAACATGTGAAATTACAATATTGTTAACTCATCAACTCTGATTACAATATTGTCAACTCATCAACCCAGCGATGAAAGCCCTGGGCACCAAGTCTGCTATTACAATTGTGTCAGAATAGTCTAACATCGGCATCGTAATTGTTGGTTTTGATAACTTTGGTAATTCTACAAATTTAAAGCTATCATTATGGTTTTCCGATGGCGTAAATCAATAATCTTTAAAAGTTGCTGTCTTAGCTATAACTAAATCTTCATTAGTATTTCGACTATCACTTCGGCTAAAGGCTTTTGTGGTAATGGCAATACCGATCGCCTTTCTACCACAATTTCTTCACGAGACCATAGATCGTATATTGTGAGTTCAATTGATTATGATCTTTCGGCATAATTGTAATAGGATTGTAGTTTATCGTTGTTAGAATGACAAATCATGTATTGTGAGCCCTGAGGCCCTAGACAAGTTACTTTTCTGTTAGCGTTAGCGTCAAACGCTACGGATAAAATGTATGGAAATGACATTTGTGAGTCACGTGACTTTTCCGCAGGTAATGTCATTGCCATACATTTTGTGCTTATCGTTTGGCGTGAACGCTAACAGAAAAGCAACTTGTCTAGAGCCTCTGGACGAACTGTTTCACAAAAATATATATTATAGAGCATTTCACATCAAACTCATATCAAAATCATATCAATCGCCTATCATCATCATAATGGTCTCAAGTATGAATATTTCATGAAATATTCACACTTGAGACCAATAAGAACTTAGAGAGTTGTATTGATGATTTTAATGATTTATTATTCTTTAAATACATATTCGTTACTGCCGCGTATCATATTTTGCTGAGCTGCTAAAGACAAAAAATGTAAAAAAATAATAATTTCGGGGGCTACCTAGAGTATTGTTGTGAAAAAGAGACAGCTCTATTCGTCCTTGTACAGTTGCATCTCATTTTCGCACGGAAATAGCCTCTGGTCCCACTTAGGGATAATTATTCAGGAGTGCCACAAGGTAGCATTTTAGGACCACTCCTGTTCCCATCGAATATGTCCACTATTGAGTGCTTAGTGCAAATTGCAAACAACATAAATTTGGATTTCACTGACTACCACCTTAAAGCCACATTATATCATCCAATTAGCAGAGCGCTAAGTGAAGCGCTTATTACACTTGACTGAATTTAGTCGTCCTAAAACCTTTTCTAATTAGGATGCCAACTGATTTTGTTCGTTCGTAAAAAAATTACGCTGAGTATCTATCTATGCGCGCGACTCCGTCCTCGTGAAAGTCGGAAATCAACACAATGTTGTTATATTTTTCTTTTTTTTTTAATTATTTCCATAAAGGGGTGATAACACCACTTTAGGGAAATAATTTCAAAAAATCCTTTCTTTGCGCACCTCTAACACTCAAGGTAGGTAAGTTTCCTCCCAAATCTTTAGGTCCACCGGTTTAAGCTGTGCGTTGTCTGTCAAGTTAGTCACGGACTCTCCGTACTGTTTTATCCAGCTGTTAGTATACGTAGAGTTCGCTGTTTGCTTATAAAATTGTCCAAATAATGAATTTGGCAAATAAAAATACCTGTTATCAGAAATTGGCTCTATAAAAAAATAAATTAAAAATGTCTTCCTGACACTTTAAATTAAATTGACAAATAGCTGTATTATGCGTCACAAAAAAAAAATAGTTATACACTCGCCCCCGACTATTGCGTGGCAATTTCTTAGCACATTAAACTTAATAAATATAAAACAAGGATTACGTAGCTATCATTGTGTCGTTTCGTTTCGTTAACCTTGGCTATCGGCGAGCGGACCCCTGCAGCGAGTGAGCGAGACAACAACATGTTTTCATAAGTTAGATAGAGATAACGGTACCGGCGCGCGCGGCTTGCAGGCGTGCTAGCCACGCGATAAGTTAGGTTATGCTTTCTAGGTTATGTCATGTGCTTCGTATTAAAAGCAATTTCGAACCAGAGTGTATGTTATTTTTTTTTATTTGTAAAGAAACACGATTCGTCTTTGGTATCGAGGACGACTTGTATTTTTATAACCTTATTTCACCACGTGATTCTATATTTTGTTTATGGCGTTATGGGGAAACGCCATTTGACGGGTTATAGCGATCGCAGCACGTTGTTTGTGTGTCCATTTTTATTTTAAATTCGGTGTTTAGTATTTTTGTGTGAAGTTTCTAAATTGATGCGCAGGAGTTGATTGTTTTGTAATTGACGTTTAAGTGTGTGTTATGTTTTAAGTGGTGTTTTAAAAGTGTGTATGGATGGATGTGTGGATGACAGGTGTCCGGAGAGGGGTAAGCACGATGCTCAATTTGTTTTTTGTTTTTATTAATTTATTGTATAGTCACTGCTAAGATTTTTTATAGATTCACTCAGTTTTATATCGCTTTATCATTGAGTTTTTGATGTTTTTATCTCACCCGACTTTAATATACCTACAGTTTTTTTATGCTACTCGGATACATTTATTACTGGTTTGTTGTCCAGCATGAATTTAAGTTATAACACTGTGTGGCTTAGGGGTGGGAAGAAAAATGCATTGTTCACACTCCTTATTTATCCAATTTATGTTTCGTGTATCGAAGCAAGAGATGAATCTAAATTGGAAATATTAGTGGTGTTGGCACTATTCGGTTAATTTATACCGACATTGACTAGGTATTTGAGACATTAGCGGCTTAAGTATAGTATAATATTGTGCATTTAAAATATCTTTGATACATCTAAAACAGTACGTGACAGACTGACAGAGTCAGACAACGCACAGTCCAAACCAGTGGACCTAAAAATTTTCAATTTGGAGGATATATTCCTTGAGTACCCTAGAGATGCACTAAGGAATGGTTTGAAATTCCAGCCCCAAAATGGGGTTGAAAAAGGACGGTAAAGTTTGTGTTGAGAAAGACATTGTGTTGTTTTCCGAATTCCCCGCGGATGGAGTCACGGGTACAGCTATAGTTAACCATATTATTTTAATTAATCAGAATCAGAATATTTATTAGTTAAATATAGGTATTTACATGTAAAGATCTTAAATAATAAAGCGTTGCGCTATTTTGCCAATAATGACGTACAAATATACAAGAAATTGGAATAAGAAAATTGGATTCTAAGAAATTGCGTGCACTATTAAAGTCCAATGCGGGTTGCACTGGACTCTCACTCTCTTTCACAGATTCTCTCTCTCTCTCACTCTCTCTCAGAGTAGATTCCCAGCAGTGGGAACATTCTAGACTCGTGTTATGTTAAGTACATTAGCAAGCAATTGGTTCATTCGGTGATTCAAATGGTTCCCCATTTGCATGATTTATGACGCATAAGAAACTTCTAAGAGATCGTTAACGAATGATCAAAATCAAACAGTACAAACGACCAAACAGCTGTTTTCTTTAATTGTTGTTTCACTTACCGATAAGATAATGAGCTCTATACTTAGAACTACCTATTTAAAGTCGCATTTGTTTCATTAGTTAGAAGGAAAGCAGGAATATTTGAAAAAAAAAGAACATAACTTCAGAAAACCCAAAAGGACAGCTAGCTTATCTATGGAATTTTTACAACCATACCAGAGGACCAAACATTTTTTTCTACTGTGCCAGCTATGACCAAATTTTATAAAATATTGAAAAACATTACCCTCCTTTTAGGCTGCGCCGCAGTCGGCTAATAACAATACGCATTTATGCTGACGCTCAGTAGATAAACATATTCGATGGAAACAGGAGTGGTCCTAATATGCTACCTTGTGGCACTCGTGAAGAATTATGCCTAAGTGGGACCTTAGGCTACTTCTGTGCGAAAATGAGATGGAGTTATTACAAGGACGAATAGTGCTATCTCTTTTTTACAACATGATGATTTTCAAACACGAAAATCAAATTTTCTTACGTCTTTTGCAATTTTCAGCTCAGAATCAGGTTGTGTGTTGATCAAAATACGATTCGTGACAGTAACGAATAAGTATTTATAGAATAATAATCATTAAAATCATCAATACAACTTTGTAAGTTCCAATTGGTCTCAAGTATGAATATTTCGAAATATTCAAGCTTGAGACCATTATGATAATGATAGACGATTGATATGGTTTTGAATATTATTATTCAGTAAATATATCTTTCTGAAACGTGCGCAACACCGAGTATCACATGCGCGTTGCTGACCCTTTAAAATGAGGATTCGCTGTGCCGACAGCTCAGATAGGTCCCCCACTGTCAACACAGCGCATCCTCAGGAGCTCTAAAGACCTTACTCACAGGAACACAACACTACCGATGTGTAGCGTTATTTCATACTTGACTATGAGATTCTGTAAGAGGTACTTCCGCAGTCGGGCTGCTCCAGATTTGAGCAGCTATCTCGCTATACCCTACACCAAATTGCCTTTTTAACTTTCTAAAAATTGCGTTCTTACCCTTCCTTAGAGGTAAGAACGTAATTTTAGGAGAGGTAAGAACGCAATTTTAGCGTTCTTACCTCTCATAAAATTGCGTTCTTACCTCTTAAAATTGCGTTCTGAGATTGCGCGTATGGCGATTTTAAGCTACCAGTAAACGAGTCGTTGGCATTTATTCTTACAAATGGGATTACTGCATCAGAATACGGGAGAGTTATAAGTCTTGTGCCATACATAATTAGTATATTGATATTCGTATATTGCATTACCAGTGACTGGCAATATAAGTCATTAAAATATGCTTAAATAACCAGTTTTGCCACTGCCTTGCGAGATAAGCGGTGAAGCAAGCTCTTGGATGGTGGAAGCTGTGATAAGACCAGCGACATATTAATTATACTTTGATTGATTTAGTTTATAATTACGAATATACATAGAATCAGTTAGTTACCCCCAGGTTAGGAACCCAGGGTCTAGGCAGTATAATGAAAATATGATTAATTATTAATTAATTGAAAGATAAAGAATAATATCTATAAATTATCACTAGGGCCAACTGACCTCAAATTTATATTTAACTCGTAACATTATAATGTCACAAAACCGGTTACAATTTAATGCGTTTCCGTGATTGAGAAATGTCAGACTGCGACTTACGTTTTAGTAATTTGATCTATTTATACATATTTTTTATTATGATGGAATATAAAAATTCGCATTTTTGTAAAAGTCACACATCTGACCTTTTTATCAGACAAGTTCTATGATTAAAAAATTAATGCAGTTGGCTTGCAATTGGTTGTTATAGGTCGCCCAGAATCTGATGGCACAAGTAGAGATTAAAATTTGTTGCTACCAGCACTGGGGTGAATGGATGAAAGTAGATTGCACTAACAATTTTCAGAATTTAACACAACTCGTACTTCATTTGAAAAGTGACCAGTATGCATTACCGTGCCAAAATCATTATTTAATTTAATTTTTTATGCCATAACATTCTGGATTACCTCTAAATAATTCTCTGTATCACCAGAACATTAAGCAAAACCGAATTTAATTATAAACTCGAAAATACCAGGTTTAAGGTGATAATTAAACAATAACTCGTAAAAAAACCAAGTGACAAAGACATTACCGATAACTTGAACAATACCAAACTGTTGAACGAACACGATGATACAATAAGTGCTGACATAAAATACCAGATTTCAAGTGATAATTTAACAATAACTCGAAAAGCAATAATCCAAGTGACAAAGAATACCGATAACCCGAAAAATACCAAACTGGTGAACGAACACCATGACACAATAAGTGCTGACACAGTGTTGGATACCATGACGGCCGGTGTGGCAGCGAGGCGGAAATCCAGGCCCAGAAGGAGCTGGGCGAAGGTCGAACCAGATGGACAGGTACAGTGGAAGAAATAAGGAAAATAATATGGTGAATGGGTTTTAGTTTATAGATTTTTAGGATAGAGACGCTGCATCTTCAAAACGCAAAATCTAAGCGACATTTCATCTAATTCCGGTGAGATGAACCAGAGATGCAACTTGACCTCTTTGTAGTACAGTCAGCGCCCCACATTGTCTGACTCGTCTTAGAATCTTAGGCCGAGATAAATAAACATTACTAAGTACCAACCCGCACTGGGCCCGTGTGGTGGACTACGGCCCACTCCCTCTCACACAGAGGATGCCTGTGTCCCAGCAGTGGGAACATTATAGGCCGATTATGCTATGCTTATGCTAAGTACGTGCTTTGGCTAAGCTACGTTCCCGTCTCTGTCTTGTTTGCAAGTTGCGCGACAGTGACAACGATACGGCTTAGCCAAAGTACGTGCTAAGTAACGTCTATTTATCTCGGCCTTACTATTTCTAAAAGGGGTCAGACAATTTGGTGAACTGACTGTACTAGCCACCCTACACTAAGGAGGTAATTTAATGGCAATTTATTGTAGTCCACGTGGACATATCAAATTATGTAGACAATGAATAAGGCTGGATTTTTCGAAATAAAAGTGCTGTGACCTGGGCCCCCAGTCTGCTAATGCAATTGTTATAATCGTGTCAGAATAGTGTCTCAATGGCATCGTTTTGACCAATGACGAAAGAGTTAGTCTTGCTCTAAGCCAATGACCGCTTAGGTTTTAATAGTAATGGTGTCATTATGACACCATTCATACACTATTCAAATAGCAGAAATGGGGCCCTGTTGATTTTCAAAACATTTGACCTAGGAAATTTTGCAGCCATATAAAACTATGCTGACGTTAACATCTTAACTAAACACATCTTTCTCCTTGTCTCCAGGCATCAGACTTCACGGACATAGGCGACTGGCCGACGCTCGGCGCCGCCGTGTCCGGAGGAGCCAGGTGTCACTCCACGCCCCCCCCACACGATGCTGATCCGGCACACCATAATGGGAATGCGGTAAGATGCTTTTGATACTCTCGAAGCAAGTGTTATATGAAAACTAGTGTTGCCACTGGATAGGCGACTATCGATAGTCTATCGATAGTAAGAATATCGATTGTACTATCGATAGTATCGATAGCTCGGATCGTGACAATACTATTGATGGAGGCAGTACTATTGATACTATCGATAGTTTATAAAACTATACTGTCGATACTATCGATAGTGAAAAACAATCGAAAGTATACCATACTATCGATAGTCTTGTTTTTCAGAACTTCGATAGTATCGATAGTTTATAATTAATGAGCAGCAATACTAGGTATCGATAGTATTGCAATCCGTCAATGGTTTTGTCACATTTTGAGCTATCGATAGTACCGATACTATCTATAGGCCTATCGATAGTTTTGCCTTTTTTAGATGAAAAATAAAACTATCGATAGATCGGCAACACTAATGAAAACATCTCATCAGGAGTCACAAAGATTGGTGAGAGATTTAGGTCACGTTGTTTCATCTTACAGTTACGTATCTGTAACCGTCAAATATGGCGGCTTGTACGACAATTTCATACTGACTTAACGATTACGTACTGACTTACGAATACAGATGGTTTGAAGCAACCCGCCCTTAGTTTAAGGTATGTGACTTACGAATACAGATGGTTTGAAGCAACCCGCCCTTAGTTTAAGGTATGTGGCATTTTTTAATGTGTGGGAGATCTCTAAAATTACAAAGGGGCGTTTGTTACGCACACTGCTTTAAAAATGGCGACAGCGGTTCACGTACTAATTTGCTATGATCTGAGGGCGTGATATTATGTTCCCCAACAATAAACCTTACTTTAAAAGTCATAAGAGTTATTTCCAATCGAATTACAGGGCAACGTTAATAGTAATCAGAAATGCGAGATAAGAAAATTACATTGTTAACATTCCATTTCAAAATCGGCATGGAGATGACCTTCGGAAGGTTAACCGATTGTATCCAAGTGTTAACCGAGCGAGAGTTGTTTTATTTCGATTCGAGATGCAGTTTTGTGCATGAAATAATGACTTGTGCATGTGGTTTATAGGTTTATCGGAATTTTGTCTACTGAAGAAAAGAGACATTTCTTCTCTTCGTTGTATGCATAAAATGGTAGAAATCTTTCTGCAAACTGTCACTTTGTCTATTCTTCTGTAGACAAAACCCGTTTCTATCGTGGTCATGCTAGGCTAGAAGAGGCTAAATTATGATTGTTTCTGAACAAAAATTGTTTTCACTGGATAAAGCGCAGGCCATACCGCCAGCTAGCGAGCCGGGCGAGGCATCGTTTCACCTCTCTTCATACTTCGGTTCACACCGCGAACTACAGAGATAAGCTAAGTCAGCGTGTGAAATGCCTCGCCCGGCTCGCTCGCTAGCTGGCAGTGGGGCCTGCGCGTAAGAGTTTTGACCGTGACATAATTATACATCTTTTTGGGGCTGACCCCAGCCTACCCCATCGGGAAATATAGGCATGTTGTTTTGTATGTAGGTATGTGAAAACATATGCATGCATAATCCCGTAATTTAGGCCTCATATCTCTTCACAATAGAGGTGCTGGGTTACGCAATACGGGTATAGGAAATATTTAACGATAAGTAGGTTTTATTGAGAACGTTATTGTAATGTTCTTGATTACTTATCGAGAAAAACATACATACTCCTACTTGTTAGGGTGGATTTACCTGAGACGAGCGAATGCTCATTCTATCCCCTCTCTGTCAAATTATTTTAGTGTAAACAGACGTAGAGCATTCTTTCGTTGTTCTGCTGCGTTCACAAATTCTATGGAATATTCTAAAAATGCTCGCTCGCTTGATGTAAACGGCACTGGAGCGTGCGAACAGTTGCTTAGAGCGTTCTTGCGTGTTCGGACGTGAAGCGTTCTTGTGTTCTAGCGATTCGTTCGGCTGATCTAAACATCTATTGTGCAAGAATTCTAGTTCTTGGTTCTCATAATTTGCTCGTTGATATTTTGGTGTAAACGCTTTCGTTTACACTAAAAGATCGAGAAAGAATGCTCGTGTTCTACTCTAGCTCTTTGTTCGTTTGGTTTAAATCACACAAACACACCATCTAGAGAATAGAATGCCAGTCAGATATTTTTCGTATGCATCTATGCATTCAACTTTTGTTACACCAAACACATTAGAAGTTCAACTTTGTGTATGGCACGGTCAGCGAAAAGCGATAGAAGTGGGTGAACAAACCACAAAATGAATATACTATAAGCTATTATAAGAAACAGTTTCTTATAGTTTCGGATTTGGCCATCCACGCACCCTTGAAAAATTCACCCTGTATATTTTTTCGAATACATATAGCCTTGTTTCCCCTCACAAGAATTCCTCCACACTAATGTTCTTTCACCTACCATCTACCATAACTGACAATACCCTCATCACATTACAGGAACAAGACCGCAAGCCCCCTGAGGAGCCCCATCATCAGCCACCTTCCAAGCCGGAGAAGTTGGAGCCGACGCACAACCACCAGCACAACGATAGGCATCACGACAAACATGCTGATAAGGCCAAGAGTTCAGGTTGGTAGCAGCTTATTTTTAGGGTTCCTTACCTCAAAACGGAACCCTTATAGGATCACTTTGTTGTCCGCCGTCAGTCACCGGATCATAAATGGAGCCAGCTGCTCATAGATGGCGCCAATTGGAAGTATGCAGTAGCGCCATCTATGATCTTATGTCGGAACCCTTAGGGCGCGAGGCATACTCGCACTTGTCCGGTTTTATTTTTTTATGCTACGTTAACACGCTTGCCAAGTCTTTGCAAGCGTCCACGAATGTCAAGCCTACACAAACATCGTGAATGCTTGCGTCAATGTGCTCCGAACCAAGCAAGTATGGCCGGACACCGAACTTGTTTCGTATTCATTTGGTTTGTCATTATTTCTATTATAAATGTATACAAAACAAAATAAAAGCCGGACAAGTGGGAGTACGACTCGCGCCCTAAGGGCTCCCACACAAAACCGCGAATTCGCATCGCATCGCAAATATCTGCGAATTCTTAGAGGAGTGCTAGGGAAATCATTGGAGCAAAGACGTAAATAAAAATTCGCATCGCATCGCATCGCAGTTTTGTGTGGGAGCCCTAAGGGTTCCGAAATATGCAATAGCGCCATCTATGCCGCTATTACATCATAGTTGATATACAGGGTGGCAGGTTAAACAGTGGAAATATTTTAAGGGGTCATTGTACTCATCATTATGAACAACTTTTACTATGGGACCAACCCTGATATCGCGAAAAAAAATTCAGCTGTTCCATACATTTTGTTGAGTTATGTGAACATAAATGTATGGAACAGCAGATTTTTTTTTTCACGATTTCATGGTTCGTCCCATAGTAAAAGTTGTTCATAATTATGAGTACAATGACCCCTTAAAATATTTCCACTGTTTAACCTGCCACCCTGTATAATTATCTTGATCATAGATGGCGCTACTGCATACTTCTAGTGGCGCCATCTATGAGCAGATTGCTCCACTTATGGTCCGGTGACAGACGGACAACAAAGTAATCCTATAAGGGTTCCGGTTTTCTTTTGAGATACGGAACCCTAAAAACATTAACAGCATGTAACGAAAACTTTGTTCGATCCCAAAGAGGGCCTGATGGGAGCTTGATGTAACTTAGCATTTTGATATCCATAAAATAATGAATTTGCACTATATGTCCACTGAATACAATAACAATGTTGTGCTCAGTTACTGCGAATGTAAGTGCTACAGGAACAGAGTCGGCTAGGCGTTCCGTGCTGTCGGCCTAGGCAGAACGGGTGCATTGTTAACGCGACATGATTTTATATGATCCAAAAGGGGGCCATTATGCTCATCATTATGAACAATTTTTACTATGGGACCAACCCTAAAATAGCTAAAAAATAATTGCTGTTCCATACATGTTCACATATAAATCGATAAAATGTATGGAACAGTAGATTTTTTTTTTCGATTTCGTGGATGTGTGAAATATTGGGAAGCATTGGTAGTTAAAATTAGGTTTTTTATTTAAAATCCAAGCATGAGAAAATTAGCACTTGCATTTGATGAAACTTATGATGATATCGGCGTAAATTGAGATCAAAACCAATATGTGAACTCGATCAATTCGAACTTCGTTTTATTGAACTAAGTTCAGCGTGCAATTGGTAAAATCGTCCCTTAGGCGATTCGCACACCGCACCGCATCACGCAGCGTAGCGCGGGAGTGCGTGATCTTCCGTTGTTTGCAAGTACCCGTATTTGTATAGAAATCACGCGTAGTGCAACACACTGAACACTCATTCACGCGCGGGGCTTTTGTTCCGTCGCCACGCACCCCGCAGCATAGCGCGGCAAGGTGTGTGATTCACCTTAATCACCGATCTCCTATGCTTAAAGTAGCCAGTCTGCATTATCGTCAAATCTACTATATAAAAATAAGTCGGGTTTTCCTTCCTGACGATATAAGTCCAGAACGGACGAACCGATTTCCACGGTTTTGCATTCGTTGGAAAGGTCTCGGGCTCCGTGAGGTTTATAGCAAAGAAAATTCAGGAAAATTTAAAGAGAAAAGCGGGATAATCTTTTTTCACATACAGCGCCATCTCTGATACATAGCATGTACTACGGTGGCGAAACGGAGTTCGCCGGGTTTGCTAGTTCTTATAATAAATAGAATGTATTATTTCTTCAGGCGCAGGCAAGGGCGGCAGCAAGTCGGGCAAGCACAAATGGGTGCCTCTGGACATCGACGTGAAGGCCGCTCGCCCGGGCAAGCACGGCCCGCAGCATTCGATGAGGCCGGAGAACGGTACGTGCCCACATCTCAGGGCCTACAGTCTCGACATAGATAGCGATCGCTTTACTTATTTATTGCATTAGGGAAAACAAACAGTAGTATATTATGCATAAACAGTGGTGTCTTAACAGTAAACTTAATAAATATACTACCCACTACATTTTCCACAGATTACCATAATGATTAACAAACTGTTAGCAGACGTTCACTGTAGACAAGGCAAAATTAATTCTAAAAAAGAAAATGAAAACAAAAAGCTAGTAACTAAAAATTACTAAACTTCAAATACGTGCGTAATGCATGATACAAGTCATTATAAAATTTAAGGATAGATTTTGTAGAGCGTATGGAACCTACTGCCGATCCTTTAGAATTTTAATTATATTGCTTTTAAAGGTATATCTATTTAGGAATAATATGTCGATTGCACTAAATCGCTTATTGTACGAGTCGACTAAGCGATGTAACGGCGAGCGCACACCAGCATTGCATTTACGAACAAAAATCGGTTGTTTCCATGGATTTTTTCATAGATAGCGACCGATTTCGGTCGTAAAACGATCGTTATCTATCTCAAAGCTGCAGAGCCAGATCATGGAAACAAGGAGTTATGCCATCATAGCAAATTAGTATAGGTACCACTGTTTGCACTCTTAGAACAGTTTGCGACACAATTACAAGCGCTCCTTGTGAATATAAAGATCTCCCACACATTAAACATTCCGCACACCCTCAATCTAACACTGTTATTCGTCACTCAGCACTAGCACTAGACTAAAACACTGTATTTGTATCATCGATCGCGTTCGGTCCGTCGCCAGCGTGTACGAGAACGGTATGTACGTGCCTATCAGTCAGTTGCAGAAAAGGTCATTAAGTTTTTAAGAAGACCTTCAGTCGGTTGCAGAAAAGGTCATTAAGTTTTAAAGTAGACTTAGGGCGGGTTGCTTCAAACCATCTGTATTCGTAAGTCAGTACGTAATCGTTAAGTCAGTATGAAATTGTCGTACAAGCCGCCATATTTGACGGTTACAGATACGTAACTGTAAGATGAAACAACATGGCCTTAGACTTTGGTATCCTTTTAAAACTTAATTACCTTTTCTGCAACTGACTGTTTAACCATAGAAATTGTGTAATTAAAGTCTCCTTTAAAACTTTGTGGCCTTTTCTGTAACCGACTGTATATCCACAAAATACTACAGAATGATGACTTCGCAAACAGTTAAATAAATAATATGCATAACATAATATTATTAAACTACCTGTTCCCTACGGTTTCACGCCCTTTGCTCGGCTCCTAAGGGTCGTAGCGTGATGTTAAATAGCCTATACTATTCCTCATGAATCTGGCTATCATACACAAAAATAATTTTTCGAATCCGACTGGTAGTTCCAGAGATTAGCGCGTTCAAACAAACTCTTCAGCTTTATAATATTAGTATAGACATACAGGATGAATTTTTCAAATGGGCGTGGATGGCCAAATCCGAAACTATAAGAAATAGCGGAAACACTCAAAGCAGTCTCGGCGCCGATTTAGGTAAAAAGTATAACTGCATCATTTTTAAAAAATATATTAGATTAGATTAAAAAAAAAACATTTTCCTAGCCAGGAATCGAAGCCATTGGTTTTGGAAAAAAATACACACACTGTATTAGGTATTGCACCATCTAATAAGAATCTAATTCTGGGCAGTAATGACATGATGACATATGGCAAATTAAAGAAAAGTGTTGTCGATGATTATCATAATGGTCTCATGGTATAAATGTTTCCTGCCGGGCTAACATGCGCGCCGCGACAAATTTTGTCGACTGTTTTGTCTCGCTCTTACTCGTGCGAATACGAGACAAATGCACGATAAAAGCGTCGACAAAATTTTGTCGCGGTGCGCATGTTAGGCGCTCTGGAATGGTATATTCTCATGGTATGAATGTTCACTTGAGACCAATTAGAACTATGCATGCATAATCCCGTAATTTAGGCCTCATATCTCTTCACAATAGAGATGCTGGGTTACGCAATACGGGTATAGGAAATATTTAACGATAAGTAGGTTTTATTGAGAACGTTATTGTAATGTTCTTGATTACATAACGAGAAAAACATTTATCTATATATACTAATATTATAAAGAGGAACGAATTTTTTGTTTGTACCGAATAGGCTCCGAAAGGACTGGACCGATTTTAAAAATTTTTTCACCAATATAAAGCTACATTATCACTGAGTAACATAGGCTACTTTTTATCCCGAGAAACTGTACAGTTCCTGTGGGGCACGCGGACGAAGTCGCGGGAAAAGTACTAGTACTAATTATTATAAAGCTGAAGAGTTTGTTTGTTTGTTTGAACGCGCTAATCACTGGAACTACCAGTCGTATTCGAAAAAATATTTGTATATTATGATAGCCAGATTCATGAGGAATAGTATAGGCTATTTAACATTACGCTACGACCCTTAGGAGCCGAGCAACGGAGGTGAAACTGCGGGGAACAGCTTATAATTGTGTATTAATTTCCTTTCTATCTCCTCTAGACACAGTATCGCTAAACGGCGAGGAGTCCCGGTCCCGCGGCGGGTCCCGGTCCCGCGGGGGCCGCGGCGGGGCGCGCGGGGGGCGGCGCGGGGCCCCTCGCCCCGCCTCCGCGCTGCCCTCACTGCCGACCCCCCACCACCACCCGCTGTACCATCAGCACCACGAGTTCCCGCACCATCCGGATTTAGCACAGGTAACGTACACTATACTAGTGTATAGGCCATAGAAATCTGAATAAGTCAATAAAAGTCGCAAAGGTGTGTGACCTTGTCGCCGCGTTCGAACCTATTATTTACGACATAGGGAATATTCAGGGTTACTGGCAGTAGCGTGCCTAGAGGGCAAGCTCGACGCATTTTTTTAGGGTTCCGTACCTCAAAAGGAGAAACGGAACCCTTATAGGATCACTTTGTTGTCCGTCTGTCACCGGACCATAAGTGGACCCATCTGCTCATAGATGGCGCCACTAGAAGTATGCAGTAGCGCCATCTATAATCATATGATATATCTACTATGACTTAGGATTCCGAAATATGCAATAGCTGCATAGATGGCGCTATAGCATATTTCGGAATCCTCAGGGCGCGAGTTCTACTCGCACGCACTTATCCGGATTTTTTTTTAGTTTTAGAGAGCATTCATCTAAATTTTTCATGAATTTAAGTGAAGTAATGTCGTTATTAAAGCAATAAGTGCATTAAAAATCACTTACATTCATGAAAAATGAACATAAATACTCTCTAAAACGAAAAAATGCGTCGGGCTTGCCTTCTACGCATGCCACTGTATACCACTGTATAGCAGTGGCGAAGGGTCAGTTTTTGTAAGAGGTAAGCCGGAGCTACAAATGCTAACCTGGCCACGAAAAGCTAATTTAAAAAAGTATGCAATACTGCCTGTATTATTTTTCAAAGGGAAGCCGGTAGGAATCGTATTGTAGGGACCCTTCGCCACTGCTGTATAGGATTTTGTTCGAGTTTTTTACGCATAACCGCTAGCTTATGGCTGCTTACTACGGGTTCGATTCCCGCGCAGGACAATTATTTATATGGCTTTATCACTCACAACTATAATTTTACCTAAAATCGATATTTTACGAAAGTCTGAGGCTGTGTCCCCAATAGGCAAACTGTGAGCGGCCGACTGAGTTTGCGGCGTATCGGTTTAGTACGCCCTTCCATATATTTGAAATGGAGTGTCCACAGTTTGCTAGTTTGCTCTAACAGTTTGCTACTGCAATTTGTTAGCGCAAACTCAGTCGGCCGCTCACAGTTTGCCTATTGGGGACACAGCCTTAAGAAATTCTAGATTTATCTGTGTGTTTTATCTAATACGATAACAGAAGTGTGTTTAACAAGTATGTATTTTTTTTAATCTGTGTTCGGGCAAGGCGCGCTAGCTGCTCGCGCCTTGTCCGTGGTATACATTTAAATGTATAAATATGTATACCAGAATGACGTCCCCTTCCCGAAACCTAAATTATTTCATTTTTATTATCATTTTGAGTACCATTTTCATTTTTGGCTGCTTCACTGCTTATTCGGTAGATATTTACTCCCTTACTTATAGACGATGATCAAGCGTTATTTAACTTAAGTCAATTGCTATTCGCATAGAAATATATTGACATAAGAAGTCGGTTAAAAATGACAAGGATAGTTGTATACAGGGTGGCAGGTTAAACAGTGGAAATATTTTAAGGGGTGGACCCCTTAAAATATTTCCACTGTTTAACCTGCCTTGTAGTCATCATTATGAACAACTTTTACTATCGGACCAACCCTGAAATCGCCAAAAAAAATCTGCTGTTACATACATTTTGTTATAAATGTATGGAACAGCTGATTTTTTTTTGCGATTTCAGGCTTGGTCCCATAGTAAAAGTTGTTAATAATAATGGTGAGTACAATGACCCCTTAAAATATTTACACTGTTCAACCTGCCACCCTGTATTTCATCAGTAGTTAAAAAGTTTTTTATAAGTAAGGGAGATATCATTAGCTTTTTAATTATTAGGTTTACCGCCATTTTCTGTAAGTCTAATTATTTACTTATTTTATTAGTTAAATGACATATCAATATAAGTGATTGGTTGTTATTATTTCTGTCACCAATCACTATAGCTAACATGCGATTTGTCAAAATACCAAAACGCCATTATCTGTGTAGCTATTTCTTTGATTCACTAGAATAATTATATTCATCATGGCATATTTTTACTTACCTACTTCGTTACGCATAATATTAATTCTGCATAAATGTTTAGGCATAATTTTTTAATGTAAAACACACATGTTCGCACTTTTACGTAGTGTCACAGTGTAGCACTCGAAAAAATATAGCCCAAATTATCGTTATCTAAACAGTTATGCCAAAACATATTATTCCCAAAGTATTATTATGCCAGTATTATGATACCTTTGATTCGCATATTCTTTTATGCCTATGGTTATGCCAAAAAAGACCTTAAACCTTTTGTAGTTTAGACGTGTGCTAGCGTAACAGCTTATCGATAGCCTTAGCTTTATTGTCTTTATAGTTCATTGGGCTACTGGTCCTGGGTTCGATCCCCTTGTCGGGCAAAGTATTATTCGGTTTCCCTTTAGGAAATTCTCAGACCGGTGTCTGGATAACTAGCGAAATGTGGATGTACTGTCTGCCTAACCCTTCGAGGAATATAGGTGTGATGTACTGACCTGTAAATTACAAAAAAACGTGAGAAAATTTGCAGTCGCGTACTCCAAATTTTCTCACATTTTTTGTTCAACTTGCTTAAATCCCCTATGAAATAAAATAATTACACACACAGTTGTAAAAGGCATTCGCAATCCACTGCTGGGTACTCAGCTGGGCATAGCCCCTTTTTAAATAGGGAGTGGGCTTATTAACTTGCTGGGCAAACATAACCTATAAAACACGTGGTACTCAAAATAACATTCATTTCATCCGTTTCGGTGTTCGATATTCATGGGACAATATATTTATGTATTTACTAACCATTTTATATGAGTATTGCATTGGTACCTATAACATGTTTTTGACATAAAAACATTTGGCATAATTTTTGTATATGAATACAGTGCGCATTAAAATACACTCTGTATATAATTATTATAATTAATCATAATTTAATCCAAATGTACGTAATTGAATAATTTTTGTTATTATGTTTTTACATATTCTTTGGTGTCTGTGAAGGAATTTTAATTATTTTTTCTAGTGTTATAAGTAATATTAGATTTCTTTTCAATTTAGATACAGCATGTTTCAAAATGTTAGAACAGGTTTGATTGTAATTAACTTTTTTAGGTTTTTTTATATGTATGATAATTATGTTTTTTCATATGAATGGTTAGGTAAGGTTAGGTAAGTATTTTTTAACTAATATTGGTGTGTTGTTCATTGGTGTTCATTGTCATTTCGTTCATATATTATTTTATTAAGTGAGTTTGGTTGTGAAAATCGCAAAAACCTATAAATAAAAAAATCATAATCATCCTTTTAGATTTGCCGTAGATTTTCTTAAAAAAAATGTGATTTAAAAGTTTAACATATAGAAAAAAAGATTTTGTTATACCAAAAACGAATAGAATAGCAGTAAATAATATGAAAGAAATAAATATAAATATGACTGTACGTTATAGGGACTTCACGAATAATTTTCTTATGTAAATAGTTATTAAAAATGTTTGAAGCCAATGTTCGTAGATGGCGTCTCGTTTCTGTGAGTTATACGCCACTGCGAGCTGATTGCAACGTTATACGTAATTTATAACTAATTTTTTTTTCTAAAAAAATCAATAATAATATAGTTAATTGAAAAAAATAAGATTTCCTATACCTAGCACATTTCACGACGTTCATTATTGAATTATTAACATAATTTCAAGTTCTTAAATTAACAAACTAAGAAAGTTAAAAAAAAAATCGCGTAAACCAACCAAGCTCGCGCCCCCCCCACATAACCCCCCCTCCACGCAGCTGCGGGTCTCAGCGGGTGGCGTGGCGCAGGTAGTGGTGCCGTTCGGCGGGCTAGCAGCCCTGGGGGCTCCGCTGGCGCCCCCGTTGGCGCAGGCCTTCTACTACGGAGCCGCCGCTGCGACCGCGGCGCCCTACGGTATGGGGTTGGACCATGCAACGCTCAAGGATTTGATTAAGAAGCAGATGTGAGTATGACATTTAAATATTTTTTTATTTGTATTTTTTGTAAATAGGCTAAAAATAACACTTATACACGTCAAAACATTTTTTTAAGCTAGTAAACAAACCCAATTTTGTTAAAATTTACAAATAATTTAGTCGGTAACACTAAATCCGTATTTTGAAGGTTTCAACTTGCTACCTCATCACTTTTTCCAACAATATTCGTTTGATTAACATTTTAAATAATATTTGAAACATCTTAGACGACAAGTGAGGTTACTTGTCAGATAAAAAACATTATTGTCTCTGGTCGCAGAGTGTTATTTTCCCAAAATCAATGGTTTGAATCTCCGGCTCAGAAAATTGATATTTCAAAAATCGAATGATACAGTTTTAATTGTCATAAAAATCGGTACCGAGACTCCTTTGAGTGTTTTTCCCTATCTCTACATTATAAAACAAAGCCCCTCGCCGCGTGTGTCTGTCTGTATGTCTGTCTGTCTTTCTGAACACGATAAAAATGCGGTTTTCACTAATGAACGGAGTGATTCATGAGGAAGGTTTATGTCGTATTATTTATGAATCTGTTATTTATATCACCCGAGCTGTCACGGTTTTTATCAAGAAAGTCCGAATAAATATCGGTTTGAAAGCCCTGTTTGCGCACACGTTGCCTAAGCCGTTTGATATAATTAGATATCGAACCCGTTGGTTTTGGAAAAAAATACACACTTATGGTACCGTTCGATCGAGTCACTAATCAGTATCAAAGGACGTCGGCAGTTTTGGGCTTGATCTGGTACAGTAATAAAAGCTTAACCAAAAATAAAAAAATATTTTAATTGTTCTTTGCCTAATTTATCTTAGAGATTAAGAATTTAAATAAAAAATCGAAATAAATAAGAAATAAAATGATTATTGACGTTGACATTTAAAAAAAAACAATAACACAAGAACGGGTGCACGCGCCCTGGCTCGTGCCTCCATAGAGTATCATGTCGACAGCAACTAAAACCTTTGAATTGAGAACTCATTAGTCGGGCTGTACTTCATTGGATCATTCACACCATACTTAACCTCATTGTCACAAATACGAAGATTTCTCTTTAACCCAATTACGTACAAAAACAAATAAAAAATGAATTTAAATACTCCTGAAATACTCGATCACACCGAACTAATTTCATATCTGTACCGACCTACACAATCTGAAGCCCAGCGTTGTATGGGCGTCTGCCAGTGCCCTTTTGGAAAGTAATGACATACTGTAAACTAAAGGAAAGTGTTGATTTTTAATAAACTGATTAATATTTTAAAGAATTCATACACTACCCGTACTTTAGGTTAGAAAAACAAAATAGTATTTTGTTGAAAATCAACACTTTGCCTTATTTTGCCGTATGTCATTACTTCCCAGTATTTGATCCTTACTAGTGACACTATCGGAAGGTATACAGGGTGTGTTCTTTTTCAAAATCAACGAGTTCGATTTCCCACTAAGAAAATTATTTTTTTCAAAAATCAAATGATGCTGTCTTAGTTTTTATCAAAATCGGCTCCGAAATTCCTTTGAGTGTTTTTCGCTATTTCTTACAATTTCGGGTTTGGCCATCCAAGCTCAGTTGAAAAATTCACCCTGTATATTTGTCGCGGTGGACTATGGCATGGCCTCCTCTCATTCTGAGAGGAGGCCCGTGCCCAGCAGTGGGACAGTTTATAAACGGGGCTGATATAATTATTATGTTATGCAGCGAGTACTACTTCAGCCCCGACAACCTCGCGCGCGACTTCTTCCTGCGCCGCAAGATGGCGGGCGACGGAACCATCCCCGTCACGCTCATCGCGTCCTTCCACCGCGTGCGCGCGCTCACGCCCGACGTGCAGCTCGTGCTCGACGCGATCCGCGACTCCGACAAGCTGCAGCTCATCGGCGGGTTCAAGGTATGTGACCGACTGACGCGAGCGCGTCCTTCCACCGCGTGCGCGCGCTCACGCCCGACGTGCAGCTCGTGCTCGACGCGATCCGCGACTCCGACAAGCTGCAGCTCATCGGCGGGTTCAAGGTATGTGACCGACTGACGCGAGCGCGTCCTTCCACCGCGTGCGCGCGCTCACGCCCGACGTGCAGCTCGTGCTCGACGCGATCCGCGACTCCGACAAGCTGCAGCTCATCGGCGGGTTCAAGGTATGTGACCGACTGACGCGAGCGCGTCCTTCCTCCGCGTGCGCGCGCCCACGTCTGAGATGTGCGTGAAAATATTAATTTTCAAGTATTCATACATAACCATACCTTAGCCGTTAGAAAAATAAAATAGTATTTTGTTAAAAATCATCTTTCCTTTAGTTTGTCGTATATCATTACTTCTCAGAATTTGATCCTTACTAGCGACACTATCGTATGGTATAATGTGTTCTTTTTCAAAATCAACGAGTTCGATTCCCAGCAAGATTTTTTTTGTTTCAAAAATCTAATGATGCAATTTTAGTTTTTATCAAAATCGGCCCCGAGACTCCTTTGAGAGTTTTTCGCTATTTGCTACTGTTTCAGATTTGGCCATCCAAGCCCAGTTGAAAAATTCACTCTGTATAGTCGTAATAATTTGTCGTATTCGTTTTTCACCGACAATATCAGCACATTTTTCCCACCAGAGACTACATACAATAATCTTGCAAAAACCGAATTACTAACAACAGAATTTTCAACAGGTCCGAACAGCCTTCGAACCGACAAAATGGCCGATTCTAGACATAACATCAGGCACGAACACCGAGGAAGAGAAACCGGAAAAGCCGAGCGTCCCCGAAGACAAGCCGAAGCCTTCCGAAGACAAGCCCAAGTCCGAAGATGACGTCAGAGTTAAAGAGCCGACGGTAGTGAAAGAGGAAGCGCCGAGTATAGAGACGAAGAGTGCGGACAAAGTTGAGGATAAGGAGAAAATTGAGGATACAGATAAAACTGAGGATAAGGACAAAGTTGAGGAGGTCAAGATTGAGGAGAAAAGTTCAGAGGAGAAAGTTGAAAAGGATGGTGCTACTACTGCTGTGGAGAAGACAGAGGTATGTTCTTAAATACGTTTGTCGCACAATCTTATTGTTGGTAATAAAGAAACGAATTATGAATGGCGGCACTCATCATTCCCTCTCACTTGCACGTTATTCCTGTATATCACACACGTCGGTACAGCGCACAAAAAAAATATATTAAATAAATTGTAGTAATACAGTGAAGTAATGATAATTATTAATAATAAATATAACTACTAATAAATATAACTACTAAAAACCGACCACGTGTCAGTCAGACTAACGCAAAAGATTTTAACCACTATTCAATATGATATTCTATTTTAATTACTTAAGTACTTAGAATTAGGCGTTATATAAGAAAGTAAAGTTTTTTTCAAACAACAACGGTCTATAATAAAAAAATATCACATATCTGGTAACTCTGTTTTGCTCACGGTCCAACCTGTCATTACAAGTATCAGCCGCCATTTTAGATTCGCTTTATAAGTTTGTATGAAGAAAACGACATTGTGTTGTTCTTAAGTTTGTATGAAGAAAACAACATTGTGTTGTTTCCCGAATCATCGAATTGACGAATCAAATCGTCAGTTGGACAAAAATCAAAATAATGTTTTTGTTGAACTAATTTTGACATCCCTGTAATCTTACGCCCTCAGTACAATATTGAGGGGGGTCACTACGGCAGGGTACATTAACATTCTTATGTCGCGAACGCCTATACCTTATACGTGGGCGTTTCGATACAATAGAATACATTTGAAATTGAGTATATAGGGTCACTGGTAATTAGTGACCGATAGTTAAACACAGGGTTGTACTCATGTTGAGTGCAACCGCCCGTGTTGTGTGTGGTAATATCACTAATATACAGGGTGGCAGGTTAGACAGTGGAAATATTTTAAAGGGTACTCGTCATTATGAACAACTTTTACTATGGGACCAACCCTGAAATCGCGAAAAATAAAACAGCTGCTCCATACATTTTGTTGAGTTAGGTGAACATAAATGTAGGGAACAGCTGTTTTTTTTCGCGATTTCAGGGTTGGTCCCATAGTAAAAGTTGTTCATAATTATGAGTACAACTAGCAAACCCGGCGAACTCCGTTTCGCCACCGTAGTACATGCTATGTATCAGAGATGGCGCTGTATGTAAAAAAATATTTTCCCGCTTTTCTCTTTAAATTTTCCTGAATTTTCTTTGCTATAAACCTCACGGAGCCTGAGACCTTTCCAACGAATGCAAAACCGTGGAAATCGGTTCGTCCGTTCTGGACTTATATCGTCAGGAAGGAAAACTTATTTTTATATAATAGATGACCTCTTAAAATATTTCCACTGTTTAACCTGCCACCCTGTATTCTACTTAGCAAGTAAAGTAAGTGACCGCGCGTATGCAAACGCTGATGTTGCTTAACCTACATAATATTTGTATGAGTGTGCGGGTTCACCGTACAAAGTGCATGACCTCAATCACCCCAACAGTTAAGAACAAGAATTAAATTACATCAACTGTAATTTATTCGAGTTAATCAGAAACTTGAATACAATTAAATAATAACTCTTCTCTACAGATACAACCAACAACAGAAGAAGAGAGTAAAGAGCCAGAGTCCCAAGAAGTTAAAGAAGTTAAGCCAAAAGGGGAAGCCGATAATGATAAGGCTATCGACTCCGCCGACGATCCGCCTCTACAATCCGAAGGCAGTGACGAAAAACCTGGCGAAAAACGGTAAGATTTTAACGCTAATTTGTTTAAAATTCGGCCTCAGTATGAAGTATTTTTAAATTTCGGCCTTGGAAAATCGGCAGTGGCTTTGGATTCGGCCTTTGCTTAGTATTCGGCCTCGGCCTTGGTAATTCGGCTTCGGCCTAGAGTATTCGGCCTTGGTTGAGTAATAAGTTTCGACATTCTATAAATCTGTATAGGTTTGGCCTCGGCGTAAAGGAGATGTTTCATCCTGGAACTGGTATACGTACGCCACATAGAAAAATAGGTAAAAAATGGGGGATCTACTAAAAATATTATTAAATTTATTTGAAGAAGAGTACAATTGTAAGAGAATTATTTGAGATGAAGTTTTTCACTATGATATCTATATTTTTAGGGCGGCCATGACAGTTGAGTTTGTCAGTTTCGTTTTATGACGTGACGTTTGAGTTGTTGTGCGCACGCGTGGTGGATTGAATGTTGCCATTTTGACTGGCATTGACATTACAACAGTTGTCAAAATGACGTTTCACTTAATTCATTTATCGATTGTTGATCCACCATATTTGTGTTGTGTTGCTCTCCTTGACAAAGAAAAGAATGGATTACAATTCAACGAAGTAATATTATAAAAAATAAGCATTAGGAACCGGTTACTTTCATGTATAGCTATAATACTTAATTGCGTACGTAGACCCCTCCCAGGCTCCATACATTTTTGAAACAACTCCTTTAGGCTATTCAGGTCAGGCTATAATAGTCTATAAGAGATCAAACGGTCCCAAGAAGTTAAGCCAGAAGGGGAAGCCGATAATGATAAGGCTGTCGACTCCGCCGACGATCCGCCTCTACAATCCGAAGGCAGTGACGACAAACCGGGCGAGAAACGGTAAGATTTTAACGCTAATTCAGCCTCGGCTTGGGATTCGGCCTCGGCTTTGGATTCGGCCTCAGCTTTGGATTCGACCTGGGCTTTGGATTCGGCCTCGGCTTTCGATTCGGCTTCGGCTTTGGTTATTGGACCTCGGCCTTGGTTATTCGGGCTACATTCCATTCGGCTTTAGTTTAGTAATAAATTTCGACATTCTGTAAATATGTATAGGTTCGGCCTCGGCGTAAGTTTAGGCTATTAAGGTTAGGCTATAATAGTCTATAAAAGATCAAACAGACCGACTCCCAAGAGAATCTGAAGGCAATGACGACAAACTTGGCGAAAAACGAAGTGCTTTCATTGTGAAAACCGCCAAACAGTGGAATGCGCTGCCCGAGTGAGTGTTCCCCGACAGTTACAATCTGGGTGTCTTCAAGTCGCGAGTGAATTTGTAGTTTCTTCTAGGCAAGCGTGCTCCGTCGTAGACCGCATCGTCGCTTAACATCAGGCGAGGTGGCGGTCAACGGCAAGCTTATTACCAAATAATAATAAAAAAGTTATTACTCCAGGGCCCCAATTCTGTTATTGCAATTGTGTATGAATGGTGTCATAATGACACCATAACGGTCAAAACCTAAGCGCTCATTGGCTTTAGAGTAAGGGCGGGTTGCTTCAAACCATCTTTATCCGTAAGTCAGTATGAAATTGTCGTACAAGCCGCCATATTTGACGGTTACAGATACGTAACTGTAAGATGAAACAACATGGCCTAAGACTATCTGTTTCGTCATTGGTCAAAACGATGTCATTGAGTGACCATTTTGACACGATTATCACAATTGCATTAGCAGACTTGGGCCCCAGACATACTGACGGGTTGTTTTGATCGTCAGCAAACACATCCTCATGATTTGATTGTGATGTTGTTACTCATAATATTGATTGTTGCAGTCGCAAGAAGCAGATGGTGGGCATCTTCCCGCTGCCCACGATGGGTGGGCCGTTAGTAGCGCCCGTGTCCTCCCTGCTGAGAGCCGTACCACCACCACCGCTACCCAGGTATGTACATATTCCATAACAAATATAAGTAATTAACCGACTTCAAAAAAGGAGGTTTTGTGTCCGATCTTTATTATGTATGTTTGTATGTGCGCGATTTCTCAAAAACTAGTAATCCGGTTTGGATGGGGTTTCCACTACCGTAATCTACATACTTTCAGGAAGGTTTAAGTATTAGGTAATCATTTCTTTATACAAAGTTATACAGGGTGGCAGGTTAGACAGTGGAAATATTTAAAGGGGTCATTGTACTCATCACTATGAACAACTTTTACTTTGGGACCAACCCTGAAATCGTCAAACGAATCCGTCAAAAAAGAAAATAATAATTTTGGTTTCGGAAGTCGGTGGCAAAAAAAGCAAACAAAAACCAAAGCCACCGACTTCCGAAACCAAAATTATTATTTTCTTTGTAGTGGCTTTTTGAAGTCGGTTATTTTTTGTTAAAAAGTTTTTTATTTTAGGTTGGTTAGGTACCTTACAGGTCAGAGCAAGAGTGGGGCAAGCGCCCCACCCTGCCCCACCTTGGCTACGCCCATGACTGATTCAATTGAATGTTTATATCCAATGATTGTTACTCGTTATTTCTATATGCAATGCTAACACATTGTGTTGTTATACAGGATGTTTCGCACGGGGCGCGGCGGAATAGCGGGCGGAGCGCCCCACGACCCCCTCAACCCCGACGTGCCCGAGTTCGTTCCGCTCGCCAACAGACACGGTAACTACACCAACACACCTGGGCCCCAATTCTGCTATTTGAATAGTGTATGAATGGTGTCATAATGATACCATTACTATCAAAACCTAAACGGTCATTGGCTTAGAGTAAGACTAACTCTTTCGTCATTGGTCAAAACGATGTCATTGAGAGACTATTCTAACACGATTATGACAATTGCATTAGCAGACTTAGGCCCCAGGGCCCCAAGTCTGCTAATGCAATTGTTATAATCGTGTCAGAATAGTGTTTTGACTGTAATGGTGTCATTATGACACCTTTCATACACAATTGCAATAGCAGAATTGGGGCCCTGTACAATATCTGTGGGCCTAGCACGAACAATTTTGACGTATCGTATCGTAAACGTAAGCGAATTTCGAATCTAAAATACAACAGTCATGGACCATTTAGATAAAATTGTATACAATTTGCGCATTTTAATAAATACAGAGATTGAAATAAAGTATTAAATTTATACAAATATTGTGTAGCGAACGTGTATTTTCAATTCAAAATATGCTTACGTTTACGATACGCCACGTCAAAATCGTTCGTGCTAGGCCCTCTGTACCTACGACAGTAAATGTTACACGTCGAGTTTGAGAAAAAGATATACAGGGTGGCAGGTTAGACAGTGGAAATATTTAAAGGGGTCATTGTACTCATCATTATGAATAAGTTTTACTATGGGACCAAGCCTGAAATCGCGAAAAAAATCAGCTGTTCCATACATTTTGTTGAGTTATGTGAACATAAATGGGGTCAGGGGTAAAGTTGTTCATAATGATGAGTACAATGATCTCTTTAAATATTTCCACTGTCTAACCTGCCACCCTGTATACCTAGAAATCATCGTCTGTCACCTCTGTCATTCGTCACATAGGTATAACTAGCGGCACCAGTCTTGATCACAAACGTCACCTGTGCATTAGTTGGTTTTTCGGTCTCTTTGGCGGAATGAAGAAGACGGGGGGGGGCCGAGGCTGCACGCGATTGGTTCGTTAGTCTATTGGACTATTCTCTATTACGTATTGTGAACTGTCTATTGGGCCGAAAATGTACATGCGCGATCTGTGATCATGATTCTTACCGATACCTATATTTATGTAACGTTCTGTCGCCGAATTGTCAGTCACAAATTACTATAGTGATAGCTACAAAATACATAGGTACGTCACATACAGGGTAAAATTAAAACCAGTGCGGATATTTTAGGAGGTGACAGTACTCATGAATATGATCAACTTTTATTACGGGACCGACACTGAAAGATAAGAAATGCTGTTCCATACATTTTGTTCGTGTTGTAGTGCATTTTTGTATGGAACAGCTGATTTTTTTTTTCATATTTCAGTGTCGGTCCCATAATAAAAGTTGATCATATTCATGAGTACTTTCACCTCCTAAAATATCCGCACTGGTTTTAATTTAACCCTGTATTTTTAATTGTATTTTACAGAAGAATGCAACGACAAGTCAGACGGGCAAGACGACAGACCCCGGTCAGGCAACGCAAGCCCCAACTCGGAACATGTTTGGACTGAGGTGAGAATTTTTCATTTACTTTAAGGTAAATCCGTCAAGGGGCCGAACCATGACGTGTTAAAACCATCATTGTTCCACTGTAAACAAGGGATAGCGCTATTCGTGCTGTATAATGCCATCCCTCTCTCACAGCGGAATAATGATGGCAATAACACGTCGTGGTACGGCCCAAGGTTGCGCGCTAAATTCAAAATATCTTGGGTTTTTCGCAAATTGCAGCGCTGTTTTACGTTGTATGTTGATCCAATTCCGATTCGCGACAATAATGGTGATATAGTCTATACTATTATAAAATTGTAAAAGAGCCGTGTCTGTACATTGAAGATATTCCAGAAAAAACAGTCGGGATAGGGTACTGGGACGTAACTATACCCGAAAAGATTTTTTTTTTATGTTTGTCTGTTTGTGCGCGCATCACGCGAAAACTACTGAACGGATTTTGATTCCGTTTTCACAGTTCGATAGCTTATGGTCCAACTTAAAATCTAAGCTACGTTTCATCTGATTCCGCTGAAAAAAACCAGAGATACAGCTTGACCTCTTGGTAGTACTAGCCAACCTACACTACGGAGGTCATTTAAACTGGTCATTTCATTGTAGTCCACGCGGACGGAGTCGCGGGCAAAAGTCTAGTTACTAAATAATAATCATCAAAGTCATCAATATAGCCCTCGAAATTATATTTGAGGAAAATCGTAATGTTTTCACGAAATAATCGTATACTATTCCTCATGAATCATATACAAAAAGATGTTTTCGAATCCGACTGGTAGTTCCAGCGATTAGAGTTCCAGAGAGTAAAGGTAGAAACAAACAAACAAACTCTTCAGCTTTTTATTAATCTTTAATATTATAAAGCTATAATAGATAATTTGCACTATATGTCCACTGAATACAATAACAATGTTGTGCTCAGTTACTGCGAATGTAAGTGCTACAGGAACAGAGTCGGCTAGGCGTTCCGTGCTGTCGGCCTAGGCAGAACGGGTGCATTGTTGGCGCGACAAGATAATTTAGAAAATTATTATGTTCAATACAAATGAAAAAAACCGACCAGGTGCGAGTCGGACTCGCGCCCTGAAGGTTCCGTACACATTTAATTATTTATGTAGAATTGTAGATATCTATATTATACAGGGTAAAATTAAAACCAGTGCGGATATTTTAGGAGGTGAAAGTACTCATGAATATGATCAACTTTTATTATGGGACCGACACTGAAATATGAAAAAAAAAATCAACTGTTCCCTACAAAATTGCACTACAATACGATCAAAATGTATGGAACAGCTGATTTTTTTCATAGATGGCGCCACTAGAAGAAGTATTTTTTATTTTCTCTCAAAAAGGTACAGTGTTTTGTTCATGGCATAAGTTTCACAATAATTAAACCTTTGTGAGAGCTGGAGTCTATAATGGGTTCAGGACCTGGGGCCCAAGTCTGCTAATGCAATTGTCATAATCGTGTTAGAATGGTCTCTCAATGACATCGTTTTGACCAATGACGAAACAGATAGTCTTACTCTAAGCCAATGAGCGCTTAGGTTTTGACCGTAATGGTGTTATTATGACACCATTGATACACAATTGCAATAGCAGAATTGGGGCCCTGTATGACAGATCTCCAGGCTCTCACCCTCTTAAATTAAAATAGAATTGCATTTGACGCACATATAAAACAGGACAAGATCTCCCAAGTACTGAGAGGAAAATTTTAAAAAGGATACAGCGAATAAAAAAGAAAGGTGATTTGTGTGTCTGTGTGTGTGTTGCGAATCGGGGTTCGTAATGTGTCTGTAAGTGCAATTGTGTATCTGTGAATGTGTTTTTTGTTTGTGAGTCCGTTGTGTTTGTGAGTGCGATATATGGGTGCGTGGACGTCACGGTATAGGTGTCAGTAAGTGTATGTGTGTGTATGTTAAGGTGATAATGTAGTTTATTGTTGTAAAGTTGTTAAGTTTCTACCAATATTAAAATCAGTGCTCGGAAAAGGGTGAGTATATTTACCTACAGTTTGTAGAACAGAGACGAAAATCGGAGACTTCCTTATAACTAAAATGTTTTTTACCAGTAAATTTACCAGAACTATAATAACGTGAATTTAAACGTTTTATTAATTTAATGAAAACGTCTATTGCGTAAATAATATTTAAGCAATTGACGATTTCATTAAATTTAATAAATTAATAATCGTCTATTGCGTAAATAATATTTACGCAATAGACGTTTTCATTAAATTAATAAAACGTAAATATACTCACCCTTTTCCGAACACTGATTATAATATGACATGCATGTATGCATATTTCTAGTGGAAAATTTTATTATGGATGAACTATCCACATACATAATTAAGTTTGCACGGTACTCTCAGGACCCCAGTCCTACTCGCACCGTTCCGGTTTTTGAAGTCACTTTCAACTTTTCACCCGACTGCATCAAACGAAAAGTAAAGAACTATTTTAACATTTAACTATCTCGTCAGGTAAAACGTCGCACCAAGGCTGGTTCCCGCGAGCGAGCGCCCGCGGTCACTGATGAAGAGCAGCGCGAAGAGTTACACTTCCAACTCGATGAGGAGTTGGAACTGCCCCCGCCAAGACTGAACACCTTCACTGACGCATGGTGAGCTGGTTTAAGCAGTTATTACACTTGACTGAATTTAGTCGTCCTAAATTCTTTCCTGATTACGATTCTAACTGATTTTGTACGTCAACGAACTTGCTAAATGAAAAAGTAACTGAATTCAGTCAAGTATAGATACAGTACTAACAAGTATTTAAATTTGAATAAGATAATTAAAGTTGAAATTAAATTCACCTTTGAAAACAAAACCAAGAAGGGTGTGTAATAGCAGCTCTATATAATTCCACACAGAGAGAACACGTGCAGTCGCCTCCAATATATAAAGACGACTGACGGACCTTTGACTGACCGGCGACCGCCCGAATTGACATTGATTCATTCCGAATTGACATGATATTGATTCCTATTTCTTTCGAAAGATTATTATTATATCCTATTTCTTTCTTTCTTTCAAGGTGCAAAATGCAAGAGCATTGTTTAGGGCTCTTACGATTCAATGATTCGGGTGTTTCCGGGAATACGACAATTAGCGAAGATCTGCATGTGCATTATTAATTTGGGAATACTGTACTTGACTGAATTCAGTTAGTTTTTCATTTAGGACGACTGAAGCGTATTCGTTGATAAGGATTTCGTATCGAAATTCCCTAAACTAATGCTGCAAATTGATAGATAAACATGTCCTTTTACCGGGATTTTCACTTCGACCACTAGGAACGAGACACCCTGTATAGGGTGGGTATCAGTGGCGAAGGGTCCGTTTTTGTAAGAGGTAAGCTGGAGCTTCAAATGCTTACTTGGCCACGAAAAGCTAATTAATAAAACCAGCAGCCTAATTGCGTAACTCAATTTCTTTCGCCATGGCTTTCCTTTTGACAGTTCAACAACATCCATTGCGACGTTGAACTAGTTAAAGGAGCACGGATTAACAATCATACGGCGTAATGAATGTCAAAAACAATGCCATGGTGATAGCAATTGAGTTACGCAATTCGGGTGCAGGCAATACTGCCTGTGCTTTTTTCAAAGGGAAGCCGGTAGGAATCGTATTGTAGGGACGCTTCGCCACTGGTGTGTATTTGAACAGGGATCACTATGGCAACTGTGTCAACCGTATTATAGTTAAGATTAACCAAAACATCAACAAATTACGACGAGTTATACTTTAATTATTTACGTTTTTTCTCAAAGTCAGTTGAATATTAGTGGCTGGCTCAAGCATATTAAAACTACATTTATTTAAGGATTATTTCCAACTAAAATCAATAAAATGTTCTAACATTTTTAGGGTTCCGTACCTCAACAGGAAAAACGGAAACCTTTATAGGATTACTTTGTCCGTCTGTCCGGATGTCAAGACCCTTAACGGGTCGAGGCATCTGCTCATAGATGGCGCCACTTGAACTATGTAATAGCGACACATTGCTTTAGATGACGCTATTGCATATTTCGGAACCCTCGGGGCACGAGTCGTACTCGCACTTGTCTTTTTCTGTAAAGTTACCATAAAATAATGAATTTGCACTGTATGTCCACTGAATACAATAACAATGTTGTGCTCAGTTACTGCGAATGTGAGTGCTACAGGAACAGAGTCGGCTAGGCGTTCCGTGCTGTCGGTCTAGGCAGAGCGGGTGCATTGTTGACGCGACACAATTTTTAAACACCTGTCTTATGAAAATAATGTTATAAAATAGTAAAATACAAACTTATACTGGGTGTAATTTTAGTCAATCGAAATACGAAAAGGGGTCATTGTACTCATCATTATGAACAACTTTTACAATGGGACCAACCCTGAAATTGCGAAAAAAATCAGCTGTTCCATACATTACCATTATTGCAAATAAAAAAGTTAAAAAATATATTTATTTTCATTGCAAAAATGTCCAAAAAAATACCGTTCCCCGTTCCCGTTCCAAGATTTTTCGCTTTGCAAACTTCGGAAGAATCTGAAATAATTAGGCCATGTTGTTTCAACTTACAGTTACGTATCTGTAACCGTCAAATATGGCGGCTCGTACGACAATTTCATACTGACTTAACGATTACGTACTGACTTACGAATACAGATGGTTTGAAGCAACCATAATCCAATAATAAAACGATGTTCGCAACTAGCACAGTTTTTTTTTGAAATCATCAAAATATCTTCACAAACTTATTTATGCAGTCCGGTTTTTTTTTTTACTTTATACGTCCAAGAACGATACGGAGTCCTTAGTGCGAGAGTACGATTCGCACTTGGCCGGTTTTTTTCAACATATTTCCTCTCTACCAGGTCCGACGAGGAATCGGACGCGGAGTTCACGGACCGAGATGTCGGACGCCTACTGATCGTGACGCAGACGGGAGCGCGCGCGCCCAAACACGACGGACACGACCGCCAGGGGGACTGGAACACTCGCACCAAGATCACTCAGGACCTGGAACAGGTAAATAATAATAATATCAGCCCTGCTTATAAACTGTCCCACTCTCAGATCATAGAAACAAGGAGATATGCCATCAATAGCAAATTAGTACGGGAACAACTGTCGCCACTTTTAGTACATTTTTCAACACAATTACATGCGCCCCTCGTGAATTTAAAGATCTCCCACGCATTAAACATTCCACACACCCTCAATCTAACACTGTTAATCGTCACTCAACACTAGCACTAAACTAAAACACTGTATTTATATCATCGATCGTGTTCGGTTCGTCGCCAGCGTGTACATTTTATATACGGTCAATGTGACCGTATCAAAGCGTCAATTTTAATAGCGCCTTGGCACATCTCCCTTGTTTCTATGATCTGAGGCCCCACTGCTGGGCATGGGCCTCCTCACTCTTCACACACCTTCAAGGACTTTATGGAGAACTCTCAGGATTGGAACACTCGCACCAAGATCACTCAGGACCTGGAACAGGTAGCTACATTGTTTTATATAAGTACCATGAGTAGATGTGCCGAAAAAAAATGTTTGTCGGCCCAGGGGCGGTCGCAGTCGACGGTTTTGCAGGGGGGGTCATACCGCAGCCGAAGACTTGGGGTCATACCGATGAATGCCGACGTGCTATTACGTGAATTACCGTGTTTGGCGCATTTTTTTAAAATTGGGGGGGGGGGTCATGACCCCCACGACCCCCCCTCGGACCGCGATGTAGGACGCTTGTTGATCGTGACGCAGACGGGTGCGCGCGCGCAGAAACACGATGGACACGACCGCCCTGGACTGGAACACTCGCACCAAGATCACACAGGACCTCGAACAGGTATACCATTGATTCATACCGTGAGTAGATGTGAAGAAAAAAAATGATTGACGGACGCTTGTTGATCGTGACCGCCAGGGGGACTGGAATACTCGCACCAAGATCACACAGGACCTTAAATAGGTACTACGTTGTTTTATACAGGGTGGCAGGTTAGAAAGTGGAAATATTTAAGGGGGTCATTGTACTCATCATTATGAACAACTTTTATTATGGGACTAACCCTGAAATCGCAAAAAAAAAAAATCAGCTGATCCATACATTTTGTTGAGTTATGTGAGCATAAATGTATGGAACAGCTGATTTTTTTTTCGCGATTTCAAGGTTGGTCCCATAGTAAAAGTTGTTCATAATGATTAGTACAATGACCTCTTAAAATATTTCCACTGTCTAACCTGCCACCCTGTATACCACTAGCGACCCGCCCCGGCTTCGCACGGGTGCTATAAACCTTACTTTTGAATCACTATTAAAAAACCGCATCAAAATCCGTTGCGTAGTTTTAAAGATCTAAGCATACATAGGGACAGACAGCGGGAAGCGACTTTGTTTTATACTATGTAGTGATGACCAGGGGGTCTACTCTCTAAGCACGAAATCCGTAGTTTCGGCCTTAGTTACGGGCGGTTCTTACTCCGTATCACCTACGGACTTAAGATTAGTTCGGGGCCCGAACTAAGAATGAATGATAGCACGATTTGACAGCTGTCCCTACTCCCGATGTGTTTTTATCCGTCCGAAAAATTGAATTTGACAGTTGTTTTGACGGAATCTTATGTCTATTGTACTTTCGGACGGGCCCGTATCTTCGTTGACGGACTTACAGAGTAGACCCCCTGATGACTGACGTGCCGAATAAAAAATGTTTGTCGGCCCAGGCGCGGTTGCAATCTACGGTTTTGGGGGGGGGGGGTCATACCGATGAATGCCGACGTGCTATACCGTGAATTACCGTGTTTGGCGTGTTTTTGTACTATTCTCGTGACGCAGACGGGTGCGCGCGCGCTGAAACACGACGGACACGACCGCCAGGGGGACTGGAACACCCGCACCAAGATCACTCAGGACCTCGAACAGGTAATAATAATAATATCAGCCCTGTTTATAATTGTCCCAATGCTGGGCACGGGCCTCCTCTCAGGATGAGAGGGGGTAGGTCATAGTCCACCATGCTGGCCAAGTGCGGGTTGGCATACTTCACACAACTTCAACAACTTTATGGAGAACTCTCAGGCATGCAGGTTTCCTCCCGATGTTTTCATTCACCGTTAAAGCAATTGATAATTGACAACATTTCATTTTTTTTATGTACTCAAATTATGATGGTAATTGAAATAACGTCCAAAAATAAGGTACCATATTTTTTTCTTTTTTCGAAATGTGGTCATTTTCATATAAAAAAACGATTTTGAAATTTGTTTTGTTCTAAACAGACGTAAGCGCCAAATGACGTCAATTATACGGTTGATTGGCGATTTTACCTTTACTTGGCTCTGGTAATCAGTATGTACTTCAGAATAGGTTATTCTTATAAATGGTATTTGATGTGACAGACGTATCTTTAATGATATTAGAACATCTTATCTTCTTAGAACATGATAAATGCTAAGACAAACATAGCTTACGGATTCAGCCGTATGAATGACGTCATAGTAGATTTTCAGTCTTTATTTTTTTCTCCGAAATGAATCAATAAAAAAATAAAATATATATATATATTCGTACTCAGGATAGGAAAATAAAGAAACGGTATTTTGATTTTAGTAGCATAGTAATTTTGAAATGTTATCAATTGTTTTCTAATACGCACATGACTTCGTGAAGTTAACTTGCACCAAGATAACTCAGGACCTCGAACAGGTACCTACTTCATTGTTTTATACCGGGTGACAGGTTAGACAGTGGAAATACTCAAAGGGGTCATTGTACTCATCATTATGAACAACTTTTACTATGGGACCAAGCCTGAAATCGCGAAAAAAAATCAGCTGTTCCATACATTTTGTTGAGTTGTGTGAACATAAATGTATGGAACAGCTGACCAAGTCGCACCAAGATCACACAGGACCTGGAACAGGTACTACGTTGTTTTTTGCGGGGGGCTTCGCCCCTCTTCAAAAAATCGATTCTGGCACTCACCGGCCGCTGCTCATCAGCCTGGAGCACCGCTCGCTTCGCTCGCTCGACTCGTGCGTTGTGTGCTCACCGTTCTAACTACTTATATTTATTACATTTTATTTTTGTACCCCCGTACCCCCCAACAAGACACGGTATTTTGCAACATGAGGTGTTTGTTAGTGACTGCTGGTTTAAGATTATCACGACCCCCATAACAAATAAGTATGATATAAAATCGCGGTTCATTAGTTCGCCGTTTTACAAAATGGCGACGCGAAATTTAGTCGCATTGGAACATTTGGCTGATAAACGTTCAGCCACAATACAACCGAGCAAAATGTTGATCCGCGGTATTACAAAACGGCTCCGTTTTTAAAAAATAACTAAGCCGTTATTTTAATATGGCGAATTCTACAATTCGGCTATGACACAGGCGTTCAAAAATGGGGCGGCCAAATCATAAGCGCCCAGGGCGCAAAATTCTAAAATACGTCTCTGCTGCTCACGATGGTGGCAACCATAGTAATCGGTTACGTAGCCTATGAAACGTGCAAATTGACGTACTATTATGTGTTTAATCATTATGTATGTTTACAGGTTATAACAGATGGCCTTAGACGGTACGAAGAAGACTTATGGAATGATACGGATTATCCGTCGGTGAGTAAATTACTTATAATGATACCTTTTTACTAACTAGGTAAATATGGGACTTATGGGACAGTGATAGGAATAGTTTTTTGCGAGATTTTATTACGATATCTTAATAATTATGGACAATTGGACATACTATACTACTATTTAAAAAAATATTATTATACGTACAATGTGATCAAAATAAGAATAGGACTGACCTTGTGCCGATATTATGACGTTTTGTTTTGAAAATTCCGCCTTTTTTTATATTAAAAAATCAATTACAATAGATTTGGTAAATTAAAGACTCAATAAATAATTAAAGAAAAAAATCGTTATTGAGTCGAAAATTAATTTTCTTTGTAAGACTTATTTTTGAAGTGATAGTTGACAGTTTGAGCTCATTGACGTTTCTATTCTTATCTCTCATAAATATATTTAATAACATTAAGTTATTTAATGTATAAATACGTAATGTAACTGTATGTATGTGTTACGCAGTCGTACGGCAGCGGCGCAACATACCGCTGCGTGTCGCTGATTAGTCGCGAACAGTTCGAAGCCGCCGTGCCCGCAGAGAAGCACAGCAACCCCGTAGAGCCGCCGCCGCCGCCGCCCCGCGCACACCATGTATGTATACACACACACACCCCCCGCATTGCCTCCCACACACCCCCTACATTGCCTCCCACACACTCCCACATTGCCTCCCACACACCCCCTACATTGCCTCCCACGCACCCCCTACATTGCCTCCCACGGCTCCGACACACCCCCTACATTGCCTCCCACACACCCCCTACATTGCCTCCCACACACCCCCTACATTGCCTCCCACGGCTCCCACACACCCCCTACATTGCCTCCCACTCACCTACAACCCACAACACACCTACACCCACCCGAGTGTAACACGTTCACTGTTCGCGAAGCAGACATAAAAGCTAAACACAGCGGCGTGCCTAGAGGGCAAGCCCGACGAACTTTTTTCGTTATGTGACAAATTAACATAAATACCCTCAGTATTTATGTTAATTTGTCACGAATGTACAGGTCTCCCAAAGTGATAAAGCGCATAGAAATCTTCGTCACTGTTCGGCAACGGTCGTATTCCCCGAGCGCCGGAAGACAATATGTATACAGGATGGCAGGTTAAACAGTGGAAATATTATAAGGGGTCATTGTACTCATCGTTATGAACAACTTTTACTATGGGACCAACCGTAAAATCGCGAAAAAAAATCAGCTGTTCCATACGTTTTTGTTCACATAAATAACTCAACAAAATGTATGGAACAGCTGATTTTTTTTCGCGATTTCAGGGTTGGTCCCATAGTAAACGTTGTTCATAATGATGAGTACAATGACCCCTTAAAATATTTCCACTGTTTAACCTGCCACCCTGTATAGAGTGGTTAAGTGCATTTTCTTCATGCTTATGCAATTGTGTTTTGTGCTAAAAGAGATGACAAAAAGAGACAATTAACGAAGATCTGCATGCGCATTATTAATTTGGGAATACTGTAAGTGATTTTTAATGTATGTATTGCTATAATAACGACATTAGCTCACTTCAATTCATGAAAATTAAACATAAATACCCTTTAAAACCAAATAAAAGTGTTGGGTTTGCTCAAACAAACTCTTCAGCTTTATTATATTGGTATAATAATAATAATAATCGGCCTATAATGTTCCCACTGTTGGGACACAGGCCTCCTCTCTGTGAGAGGGAGTGGGCCGTAGTCCACCACGCGGGCCCAGTGCGGGTTGGTGGACGTCACATGTCTTCGAATTTTTGGTTCTAGGACATGCCGGTTTCCTCACGATGTTTTCCTTCACCGTTAAAGCGAGTGATAATTAATTTCTAATACGCACATGACTTCGAAAAGTCAGCGGTGCGTGCCTCGGGATCGAACTCGAACCATTCGCCGTGGGAGGCACATGGTTAATCCACTAGGCTATCACTGCTTATATTATATTGGTATAGATATAAATAATGTACTATATCTTCAGGTGGAACAGCAATCGGAGCAGCACAACAAAGCGAAGCGGCCGCGACGCACCGCCCGCTTCTACGCCGCCAATAAGGACCCGCACGCTACTGATGTTATGTGAGTTACTAAAGCATACGTCATTATTTATCTGGGCTGAATCTAGGGTAGGGTAACTGAGGCTCTAGCCCGAAGACTCTACAAGAAAGATCTCCACTACTTGAATTTTATTTAATACTAGCACTTCGCCCGCGACTTCGTCCGCGTGTCCCACAGGAACTGTACATTTTTTCGGGATAAAAACTAGCCTATGTTACTCAGTGATAATGTAGCTTTCTACTGGTGAAAAAACGGTTCAAATCGGTCCAGTAGTTTCGGAGCCTATTGGGTACAAATAAAAAAATCTTTCCTCTTTATAATATTCATTTATATTTAATATGACAAAAAACTTAAAGTATGAGAAAAATTTCACATTCACAAGATACTTTTTTAGAGACATTAATCTCTCTTCCGGTTCCGTATCTCAAAAGGAAAAACGGAACCCTTATAGGATCACTTTATTGTCCGTCTGTCACCGGACCAAAAGTGGAGCCATCTGTTCATAGATGGCGCCACTACGAGAAGTATGTAATAGCGTCACCTTGCTCATAGATGGGGGCTATAGCATATTTCTAGTGGACATTTTATTTTATTTAAAGCCCGTCACAGACGTAGCTATAATATATATTAATATGAATCATAGCAAGGCATATTACGACATATTTTCTATATAAATTTTCGAGTGACCACACACGCAGCTATATATTTCTATGACGTCACCAATACATTATACCGATATATTAATATATAGCTACGTTTGTGACGGGCTTAATACACCTACTTCATAATAATATACAGTATATAACAAAAACCCTGTTCCATCCCAACGGGGGGCAATTATACTCATCATTATGAACAATATTTTCTATGACACAACCCCGAAATCGCAACAATTGCTCTTCCATAGATTTTACCGATTTACGTGAACAAAAATGTATGGAACAGCAATTATTATTTTTTCGCTATTTTAGGGTTGGTCCCATAGTAAAATACGGTAGTGGCCTACTATTAAAAAAGTACAAATAAATTATTTTATTTCAAAGAAGGAATAGGCACAACAAAAAAGTAAAAGCAAAAATAATAATTTATCTCAAAATGGAAAACATAAACGCTTTTAAAGTTTTTGGAGGGAGTATCGCTCCGTCTTTGTCGCGCGAAGCGGACGTAAGTGGTGTTACGTCACTAGTAGGTAGTGTCGTCCGTGTCTAGCAAATCATTTTAAAACGCTTATAACTTTGCCAATTTTGTAGATGTTTCATCGGTTTTTTTGGTGTTCATTGTCTTTTTTCAAATAGTTTACAGATTCACAATAAAAAAAAAGTAGTTAACATCCCTATTATTCATAGTGATGAGCATAATAGGCTTCTTGACAACATTGAAAATATGCTACAGATTGTGGTCATCCTATCAGTTCATAGCGTAAATAAACTTATTTCACTTGACTTTCAACTAAAATATGTATATTTTTTGCAAATTACACGAAAATAAAATGCAATATTTTTTGTTATTTTATCTGTGACAAGAACGGCCAGTTGCACTCTGGTGACGTCACACGCTAGTAAGCCAGTGTTGCCAACTTATTTTTAGGGTAAAGAATTCTTTAGGGAAATTTGAGGGTAACATTTTAGGGAGCGCCTCCGCAGCCGGCGCCGACTAGGCTCCCAAAAATAATGCCGTTAGGAACCGGAGTAGCCTTGGAGTAGCAGTGATACCAGACGAAAATAATTGCAAACTACCGTAGCAGCAGATTAATGTTGCCGTGTTTTAAGTTGAATTAAATACCATAGACTGACTTTTAAATTACAGTGTCAATGTAAAACAAAATACAACTTTTTTGGACTTACAAGGGGGATGGAGGTGGTTGATGGAGCCCCGGTACGCGGAGCTCCTATTTCTATCTGCAAGGTTAAGAGTAACCTAACACGAAGGGGTTGACGGGGGCTTCGTTCGCTCGGTTTGCTCGCTCACTGAAGCCCCCGTCAACCCCTTCGAACCTAACCTGTCCGTGTCGGGGTGTCCAAGTTCCCTCGCTTTGCTCGCTCTTGGACCCTAATTTGCCAATTTAGCAACCGGTGCCGGCTGCAAATTCAGGTCACGGCGGCGGTCGCGGAGTCACTTCCAAAATTTTAAGGTTAGATTTCGTATTGTTGTTATGATTACTAAAGTTTATGGGCTTTTTGGTAAGCAATACATGTAGGTACCTAAGTATTTGAATTGAATTTGAGTTAAACAAACAAATTCAGCATATTTTTATTGTGAAACATGACCATTGATTAAGAAAGAACTTGTTTTATTGTATATCTAAAACCAAAACTTTAGCCAGGTCCCAGGTATTTTTGTATAAATAGTTATGATTTTAGAGTAAAATTAATCAGGCATTGGGGTAAAATGAAAATCTAGCTTGGCAACACTGGAGTAAGCAATGTAAGCATAAGTGTATATGTATGTATATATGTAGTCTTTGAGCATAAGCACGGCTTTGACAGATGTAGTTTGCGTTTTATGTTTTTGGGTGCTTTAATCGATCTTTGAGCTATTTCTGAAGCTGTTTTCATAGAAATCTTCTATATAGTCATCTAGTGGCATAAATATTTATATCAAATCACAAAATGGAGTCAAATTTTGTGCAAGCTGATAACAGCAACCTACCTAAGATAGACGCATTTATGGTTGCACTTTTCTTTAAGAATAACGCTGATTATTATGCTGCGGAACTTAAAAATGTAAAAACAGCTGTGTAAGTACCTACCTACCACATATTTATCTACAAATCTTTTATATAATCATTCAGAAGTTTTGTGAAATCTCATTTTAGGTTATGTTGATAAAAACTCAGAAACATTACCTATAAATTCTTTTGTGTCATGAATCATGATGGACTGCTTAAAGACGTATTTGTACATTGTGGAACTACACACCATTTATACGCCACTATAGCCGATAAAAATGAATTATTGATGAAATTAATTTCAGCTGCACCATCTGTCTTTTGACAAAGCTCGTTTACTAGCGTGTTACGTCACTTCTGTCAGAAACAGCGTTTTTGGAGCGGTTTTGGAAATTTATACTTTATCACTGATTTTTATTGATAAATACAGTAGATCTCCTTGAAATATCAATGTAGTGTGCTTATAATATAATGAAGATATAATATAAACCATTTCCCAAAATGAGTCAAATAGCCTATAGCCCCTTTGGGATCGAACGGAGTTTTTGTTACATGCTTTATGACTAAGTTTGTACGGAACTCTACTCGCACTTATCCAGTTTCTTATTAATACCTTTCTATCATTGACAATTCCTGGAGATCTGTCATACAGGTTCCGAACCTAGTTCAGACTCCAGCTCTCACAAAGGCTCTAGCATAAGGCAAAATTGTATACACGACTATAACAATGTACCTTTATGAGAGAAATAAACTAAACTTTGTTTATTTATGAATTACAGTAGCAGCCGGAAGCACAAGACCCGGCACAGCCTCAACCCGCCCGTGGAGCACCACGTGGGCTGGATCATGGACATCCGCGAGCACCGCGCCAGGACGCACAGCACTGGGTGAGTACTACAGGGTAAAATTAAAACCAGTGCGGATATTTCAGGAGGTGAAAGTACTCATGAATATGATCAACTTTTATTATGGGTCCGACACTGAAATATGAAAAAAAAAATCAGCTGTTCCCTACAAAAATGCACTACAACACGATCAAAATGTATGGAACAGCTGATTTTCCCAGGGATTCCTACACTTATAAGATAACGGATCACTCACCAAATACCTTTCCTTTACCTTCTTTTGTGGAACCCCATATCAAATGATTACAATGATTACAATCAAAGACACTGTAATTTAAATAAGAACAAAAAACCTTGAGAGGTGTCAAGGGACACCCGGATGGAACGAAGTTCCTTTCGATTAATTAGTGAATAATTATTATTAATTATGTACAAAAAAAATTATGTACACAACACACACGCACACGCACTCGCACACACGCACGCCGCACGGCTTATAATAGCTGTAAGCTATTGTAAGCCCTGCGTCGTGCGCCGCACGGCTTACAATAGCTTACTATAGCTAAAAGTGTCGAAAGTGTCGTTACAACTTTTCGTCTTAATTTTTTCCTTTCGTAACGCGCGATAAGGAACTTCGTTCCAAAACTTTTACTAGAAATATTTGAAAATCAAAATTGATAATTTCGCGGAACCTTTATACGGAACCCCTAGGTTCCGCGGAGGCCACTTTAAGGTCCGCTGCTCTAACCCACGTGTTTGCCCACAGCTCATCGCTGGGCACTTCCCCAACGCTGGGCTCGTCGTGCGGCTCGGTGCCGCAGTCGCTGCCCACGTTCCACCACCCCAGCCACGGCCTACTGCGAGAGAACCACTTCACGCAGCAGGCCTACCACAAGTACCACTCGCGGTGTCTTAAAGGTAACACTTGTATTTTTTACTAGCTTTTGCCTGCGACTTCGTCCGCGTATGTATGTATGTATGTTTGTATGTGCGCGATTTTCTCAAAAACTACTGATTCGATTTGGATGGGGTTTTCACTAACGTAATCTACATACTTTCAGGAAGGTTTTAATATATAATACATTATGTAATCATTCCTATGTACAAAGTTATATGCATAAATGTACACACTCCGTAGAAGATTTACTGTTGAACGAATTCGTGAAAGTAATCTAACACGGGATAAAGAACTAAAAAGGGAAAAATAAAAAACTTTTTTACAAAAAATAACCGACTTCAAAAATCCACTACAAAGAAAATAATAATTTTGGTTTCGGAAGTCGGTGGCAAAAAAAAACAAACAAAAACCAAAGCCACCGACCTCCGAAACCAAAATTATTATTTTCTTTGTAGTGGATTTTTGAAGTCGGTTATTTTTTGTTAAAAAAGTTTTCGTAAAAAAGTAGCGTATGTCCTTCCTCACGGTTCAATGGTTTTGATGTAACAGACAGATTAACTTTCGTATTTCAGTAGGGAAGTATAATATGTCAATCCACAATACTGTTGAAAAATATCGCAATAAGGAACCGCAGAAAATTATTATTAATAGCTGTGCCCGCGACTCCATCAGCGTGTAACTCCTTGTGTGTAATACAATCAGAAAGCTCCGAACTGCTAGGCTATCGGGAGTTACACGTGTTATTGTGAGTCAACCATAAAAGATAGACATAAATGCTGTTGTGGGATATTTTTTAAATAATTTTATGTAGAACATTTCCGTCATACATGATTTCTATATAGCTTTAACCATTAAGGCTGCACACGCGACGGAAGCTTAAAAAACCGGCCAAGTGCGAGTCGTACTCGCGCACCGAGGGTTCCGTATCATTTTTGGACGTATAAAGTGAAAAAATCCGGACCGCATAACTAGGTTTGTTTGTAAAGGAATTTTAATGATTTTGAAAAAAACTGTACTAGTCAGGAACATCGTTTTATTTTTGGTGCCATATTTGGGTCAATTCCTATCAATTCTAATTATTTCAGATTTTTCGCCCCGCAAACTTCGGAGATAAGGGGGGGGGAATGGTATTTTTTTGGACATTTTTCATCATATGTCGAAAACTGTGAGACATAAAATAAAATAAAAATATATTTTAAAATGTGCAGATCAAGCCCTTTCATATGATATGTCACTTGACCTAGTAACCCCACTTTGAAATTTCGGACCCCCACTCCGGCCCCTTTTGCAATGAAAATAAAAATATTTTTGGACTTTTTTCATTTGCAATAAAGTTAAACAAGCATTCTTTATAACTGTTCCAAATTTCAAGTCGATAGCATAAGCAGTTGCTGAAATAAGCAGGTGTGACAGACAGACAGACAGACGAAGTCGCACCATAAGGGTTCCTTTTTTACCATTTTGGTACGGAACCCTAAAAATGGAGTAACTTCTCCCGTTTTCCCAACATTTCCCTTCACTGCTCTGCTCCTATTGATTGTAGCGTGATTAAAAGTACTATAACCTGCCCAGGAGTATGAAGAATAATTGTACCAAGTTTCGTAAAAATCCGTCGAGTAGTTTTTGTTTCTATAAGGAACATACAGACAGACAGACAGACAGACAAAAATTTTACTGATTGCATTTTTGGCATCAGTATCGATCACTAATCACCCCCTGATAGTTATATTGAAAATATATTTCATGTACAGAATTGACCTCTCTAAAGATTTATTATAAGTATAGATAATTTGCACTATATGTCCACTGAATACAATAACAATGTTGTGCTCAGTTACTGCGAATGTAAGTGCTACAGGAACAGAGTCGGCTAGGCGTTCCGTGCTGTCGGCCTAGGCAGAACGGGTGCATTGTTGACGCGACACGCTTTATTATGTTCAGTATAAATTTAAAAAATGGTTCTCAAATGCAAAAAGATTTTTTCAAATCCGACTGATAGTTACGGAGATTAGTATGTTCAAAAAAAAAACAAAAAGCAACACTAATATACTATTATTTTAGCCGCCATTGCTCGGCTCCTAAGGGTCGTAGCGTGATGTTAAATAGCCTATACTATTCCTCACGAATCAGGCTATCATACACAAAAATAATTTTTCGAATCCGATTGTTAGTTCCAGAGATGAGCGCGTTCAAACAAACAAATTCTGCAGCTTAAATATTAGTATAAATTTCACCCTCCGTTGCTCGGCTCCTAAGGGTCGTAGCGTGATGTTAAATAGCCTATACTATTCCTCACAAATCAGGCTATCATACACAAAAATAATTTTTCAAATCCGACGGGGAGTTCCAGAGATTAGCGTGTTAAAACAAACAAACAAACTCTTCAGCTTTATAGTATCGGTAAAATTTCGACCACTTGGCGACTACTAATTTTAATTATTTTTTTTCAGAACGCAAGAAGTTAGGTATCGGCCAGTCACAAGAAATGAACACCCTGTTCAGATTCTGGTCGTTCTTCCTGCGAGACCACTTCAACCGCACCATGTATAATGAATTCAGGTAATTATAACACTGTTGTTTACAAACTAAACTCAATTAGGGCTAAGTTCACCGACAAGTTTGTAACAGTCCGATAAATTTAAAACGGCCGATTAATATGAGTTTGCCTTAGAAAAGATAAACAGCCGTTTTTGCCACGCCCCTATACCACACTGGCTACACCCCACGCCCCTAGCCCCCACGCCCCTAGCCCCCACGCCCGCACGCCCCCTAGCCCCCTGAATCCGCTAAAACAAATTGAACTTGAGAAAAAATTGAAGATTTGGTATAGATCGCGGCGTGAATTATGATCACAAACGTCACCTGCGCATTAGCTGGTTTTTCGGTCTCTTTGGCGGAATGAAGAAGACGGGGGGCGCCGAGGCTGCACGCGATTGGTTCGTCAGTCGATGCTCGTCGTCTAATTGGACCATTCTCTATTACGTATAGTCAACTGCCTATTGTCTATTGGGCCAAAAATGTACATGCGCGATCTGTGATCATAATTCCTGCCGGTACCTGTACCTACCTACCTTTTTGCTCTTTTCGGTAGAAGAAATTGCATGAAGTAGTTTTCAAGATTCAAATAAGTGTTATTTTACAGTAGCACTTTGCCCGTGACTTCGTCCGCGTGTCCCACAGGAACTGCGCATTTTTTCGGGATAAAAAGTAGCCTATGTTACTCAGTGATAATGTAGCTTTCTATTGGTGAAAGAATTTTCTAAATCGGTCCAGTAGTTTCGGAGCCTATTCAATGCAAACAAACAAACAATAAAATATTTCCTCTTTATAATATTAGTATAGAAGTATAAATATTGGTGCCGATTCTGTTGTTTACCAAGTAAACTAATTTAGTCTCATTACGTCTCTTTCTAATAAAGAACATGAGAAAAGGATAGAAGATATTTAATCCTGTCAAATTAATCCACTTGAATAGTTTTATTGTCAATTTAGTCGTAATCGCAAAAGGTCACGACTATTTTCCCGTAAATGACAAAGGCGTAGACTAATTTGACAGTTCTAAATATTTTCTGTCCTTTTTCAATGTTATTTCTAAGAAAGATATGTAGTGTGATTAAAATTAGTTTAGTGCGACGTTCAACAAAATCAGCACCATTGACCATATCCCAAAAAATCTGAATTTAGGTTTGTAGGGTAACTCAAAACTCTTTATTTATTGATACTAAAACTAATATACCAACGTATCTTCACGCTACAACCATGCATCACTCGCAGGACGCTAGCCATCGAGGACGCGTCCGCCGGCTTCCGTTACGGACTCGAATGCCTGTTCCGGTTCTACTCGTACGGACTCGAGAGGAAGTTCCGCCCCGAGCTGTACCAGCACTTCCAGATAGAGACCATGGCTGACTACGAAAAAGGTACAGATATGTTGATATCGTATTACCTCCTTACTTATAAACGCCTCTTAACTTTAACCACTGATTAAATATACAGGGTGGCAGGTTAGACAGTGGAAATATTTTAAGGGGTCATTTTACTCACCATTATGAACAACTTTTACTATGGGACCAACCCGGAAATCGTAAAAGAAATCAGCTGTTCCATACATATTGTTGAGTTATGTGAACATAAATGTATGGAACAGCTGATTTTTTTTCCGCCATTTCAGGGTTGGTCCCATAGTAAAAGTTGTTCATAATGATGAGTACAATGACCCCTTAAAATATTTCCACTGTCTAACCTGCCACCCTGTACAATTTTATTGTCCTTGTCATTTGTATGACAATGAATAGAGATATCATCGTCTATAAGTAAGGGGGTTAATGCCCTTACTGCAATGTTGTAGGCATTGAGTTGGAGTCTTAGGCCCGTATTACAGAACAATGCTCGAGCACAGATCTCTGCTTAAGCATAGATTTAAAGCCATTTGATTGGTTGAAATCTATGCTCAGGCAGAGATCGGTGCTCGAGTATCGTTGTGGAATACGGGCCTAAGTCTCTGATATATGTCACCAACGCTAATAAAAGGGTATTCGAAGACATTCCAAAGGACAATGCCAGCCTATGTATGGCGCCCCGTACCAAACTCAAAAGTCTTAGACCAAACCTACACTACAAGTTTGGTTATTTGGAGGAGAATTAAATACTCTTTCTGTATTCCTATTTTTTAGATGGAGACCCGCAATTTCTTGGATAAAAAATATTTGACGATGGCAAAATCAGCCCTAATTTACTTGTATTAAATTAAATTCTATTCTATCTATATATACAGGGTAAAATTAAAACCAGTGCGGATATTTTAGGAGGTGAAAGTACTCATGAATATGATCAACTTTTATTATGGGACCGACACACTGAAATATGAAAAAAAAAATCAGCTGTTCCCTACAAAAATGCACTACAACACGATCAAAATGTATGGAACAGCTGATTTTTAATGTTTTTAAGTATTGTCCCGAAACCCAGGATAATTTTTGCCCCGGAAAAAATGTTCCTCGAACTCTAGCTGAATTAGCACTATCTATTCTGACCACTGTTGGTAATCCTTTTTTTTTTAAATCGGTTAAAATTAACCAGGGACCGAAAAGGTCACCCGTATAGAGGTTAACCCGGGTTATTTTTTTGGGTTAGGTGAAAAATCTTGCCTTCTTCTTCCTTCTATCAGCCTAATAATAACCGGTTCACACATAGAGTTCATTTTTGTTCCTTTTTTTTCATTTTTGTTCTATTTCATTCGGGTTAAACAGCAATATTAACCGGTAACGGTATCCGTATTAAAGGGTTAACCGGTTACCCTGCATTAAGATTAACCAAAAATATGGGTTAGAGATTTAACCGGTAACCTTTTAACCCGATTAATCGGTCCCTGAAATTAACAAATCCTTCCTCTGCAGGTCAACTGTACGGTTTGGAGAAGTTCTGGGCGTTCCTGAAGTACTACAAGCATACCGGAGCCCTACAGGTGGATCCTAAGCTGCAGGGCTACCTGGAAAATTTCCAGAGCATCGAAGACTTTCGAGTGCTAGAGGTGAGTTTAGATTAGTGTATGTAGTTGTGACTTGTAGTTACCCAGATTATAATAAAATTATCCGGGAACACCTCAGATCATAGAAACAAGGAGATATGCCATCATAGCAAATTAGTACGGGAAAATTGATGCCACTTTTAGTACATTTTTCGACACAATTACGCGCATAATTAAGCGCTCCTTGTGAATAAAAAGATCTCCCACGCATTACACATTCCGCACACCTTCAATCTAACACTGTTAATCGTCACTCAACACTAGCACTAAACGAAAACACTGTATTTATACCATCGATCGTGTTCGGTTCGTCGCCAGCGCGTACGTTTTTAATATGAGCAATTTGCTCAAGATCAGGCATCAAGCTCGATAGCGCCTTGGCACATCTCCTTGTTTCTATGATCTGAGGGGAACACCCACTCAGGCAGTGCATCCTATCCTATTGTTCTTATAATTTTATTTTTACAAAAAAAATGTCATACAAAAATTATAAAATAAATAATAACAATTAGGTACAATGCGATCAAAATAAGAATAGGACTGACCTTGCGTCATATTGTGACGTTTTGTATAGAAAATTGAGGTGTTTTTTTTTATAAAAAAATCTATTACAATATTTACAACAGATTTGGTAAAGAACAATGGCTACTTTCCTAACACGCTTGGACTCGAAATCTTATAAAAGTTATAACGAAGAAACATTTGTCATTTTATTTGCCTATTTATATATAACTACGTTCGGCATTCAATATATTTTTTAAAGCACGGGGAATCGAGAAATTACGTATAATGTTTTTTGAGTTTATGCGGTGTATTTATTAATCTGTAGCATTTTGAATTGAGAGGTTTTTCACATTGAGGTCGAATTTAAGTAGGTAGGTACAAATAAACCTTAATAGCTTTTAATTTTATTAAAGTTAGATAATTATCATGATTGTATCCAGTTGCATACGGCCTGTGATTTAATTTAGATTCAAATAAAATCGATTTAGATTTTAGAAAAAGGTTGGACGTCTTTAAGGACGTAAATGAATATGGATGCGTTCATAAATAAATATTTTATCCTGCGTTTTGTTTCAAGCATATCTTATAATTTAGAAGTCGTTTATCTATTATTTCCCGGCTTTTAAAAATAAACTGATGCCATCCATTAATTACATTAACAATCTACGACATTTTGGTGACATTATTATTTCTATAAGAATTAATGTTTTTTCCGAGGCCAAAATGGTCATGGTTCTTTAAGACTCCGTTAAATTAAGTGAAAAAAAAAATAACGTTACAGATTCGCAAATTATTTTTCTTTGTAAGACTTACTTTTCAAGTGATAGTTGACAGTTCGAGGTCACTGACGTACCTATTCTTATCGCGATCGCATAGTAAGTGTTTCAAGGCTAACGGTACTTTGTGAGTTGATTTGGGAATATCTGTATTTTAATTAGAATTAGAATTGCACAATCTTCCAAAAGGGATGTACTGTATTCCGAGATAGAGTATACCACTCTATCTCGGAATACAGTATATCCCGTTTGGAAGATTGTGCAATTTTGTAGCCATTAACACCTTTACCACAAAAAAGATAAACACACGTTGAACGTGAATGCCACCAAAAATAATACATACTTGTTTTATACAAGTTAGTGCTAAAACAAGTGCGTATTATATTTGGTAGTATTCGTGTTGAACACGTGTTTATTTTTTTTGTGGTACGGCCCTAAAGGTCTACCCCTTTAATTATAAACGCTTTTTTTAACCACTAATTAAATACACAACTATTTTTGTTATTTTCGTGCTAATGAATAGAGATGGCTATTGACATATAAACTATTTAATATTGTAATTAGTAGGGCTAGTAATTAAAATGTAAAATCAAAAATGGTGTAACAATGAAGGTGGAATTAAAATGCTGTCTGGGTTTTTGGTATATCATAAAAACTCATATATTTGATTTTTATTGTGAAAATCGTTAAATTGTGGAATGCTGCCGGAGTGGGTTTTTCCCGATAGTTACAATCTGGGTGTGTTTAAGTCGCGAGTGAATCGGTTTCTTTTAAGCCAGTATGCTCCATCGTAGACCGCATCATCGCTTAACCTCAGACGAGATGGCGGTCAAATGCAATTATATATAATTATATAATTATATATAATTATTAAATTTAAAAAAACGATTAAAGTGTACGTGCGCAACTTCCCCTACTAGGGCGCCTTTCGCCCTTGATATACCCAGTCCTTATCGTTTTCCCCCCGCAGCCGCAGCTGAACGAGCTGCTGGCGGCGCAGGGGGCGGCGGCCCCGGGGCGCGGGCCCCACGCGCGCCCCTACGACCGCACGCGCTCCGTGTCCGAGAGCGACCGCGCCGCGCACGCGCACAGGGGCAACAGGTACGCGCAGACACACACACATACACCACCGTGCACTATACTTTATAGTCTACTAGTACTAGTTGACCCGCCCGGGCTTCGCACGGGTAAAGTTTAGTACACATACCCTACACCTACCCTACATCCCAAACCTCAAAAATAAGTTTCAAACTTCTAGCTTTAAAAATGACGTAATTTCCATACAAACTTTCATCCCCTATTTCAACTCTTTACAGCCCTTTTTTCGCATTAAAAAGTAGCCTATGTCCTTTCTCAGGCTCTAGACTATCTCTGTACCAAATTTCATTTGAATCGGTTCAGTAGTTTAGACGTGATTGAATAACACACAGACAGACAGACAGAGTTACTTTCACATTTATAATATTAGTAAGAATTCCAATCCAATTCAATAAGTAAACTATAATTCGTAAAACATAGCTTGATTTTCGCGACAGATGTCAAATACGAACAAATAATATCAAAATTCATTAAAAACTAGCAAACCCGTCGAACTCCGTTTCGCCACCGTAGTACATGCTATGTATCAGAGATGGCGCTGTATGTGAAAAAAAAAGATTTTCCCGCTTTTCTCTTTAAATTTTCCTGAATTTTCTTTGCTATAAACCTCACGGAACCCGAGACCTTTCCAACGAATGCAAAACCGTGGAAATCGGTTCGTCCGTTCTGGACTTATATCGTCAGGAAGGAAAACCCGACTTATTTTTATATAGTATATGTACGGAATTGACATCTGTCGCAGAGATCAAGCTATGTTTTACGAACTATAACACATTTTTGCTAAAAATTTTCATCATAAAAATTTCGCATATCGCCCGTGGTTATGAATGGAAAAAAAACTGTTTTTTCCCAATGGTGACAAATGGAATAGAACATCCCATTTGTTACCAGTAATGACAAATGAGAGAGAAAATCCCAATTGCCGCCAGTGGTGAATTATGACACAAATACGGTATTGCCGCGTACTATACAGGGTGGCAGGTTAGACAGTGGAAATATTTTAAGGTGTCATTGTATTCATCATTATGAACAACTTTTACTATGGGACCAACCCTGAAATCGCGAAAAAAAAATCTGCTGTTCCATACATTTATGTTCACATAATTCAACAAAATGTATGGAACAGCTGATTTTTTTTTCGCGATTTCGGGGTTGGTGCTATAGTAAAAGATGTTCATAATGATGAGTACAATGACCCCTTAAAATATTTCCACTGTCTTACCTGCCACCCTGTATACAACGTATAACAGAAGTCCAAATTAATACTTTTAGGGGTAGTTGTACTTTCATCATTATGAACAATTTTTCCTTAAGAACCAGGCCTGAATCGCGAAAAAAAAATCAGCTGCTCCATAGATTTATGTGAACACAAATGTATGGAACAGCTGATTTTTTTTCACGATTTCAGGTTTCGTCTCGTAGTAAAAGTTGTTTATAATGATGAGTATAATGATCCCTTTTGGGGAACAAGGGGGTTTTTGTTACATGCTGCATAATACTTGTGTAACCCGCTCCCCCCACTAATAACACGTGTCTGTAACAGTAAGCCCGTGAGCGGCGCCCGCCCGCTGCCGGGCAGCGCCGCCGCCAACAACCGCGGCCGCGCCGGCTCCTGCGGCGCGCAGAGCGTCGTCGCCAACGCTAGGCCGAGACGTGAGTATAGCATAAGCATAGCATAATGTTCCCCCTGCTGGGACACAGGCCTCCTCTGTGGGAGGGAGTGGGCCGTAGTCCACCGCGCGGGCCCAGTGCGGGTTGGTGGACGTCACATGTCTTCGAATTTTTGGTTCTAGGACATGCCGGTTTCCTCACGATGTTCTCCTTCACCGTTAAAGCGAGTGATAATTAATTTCTAATACGCACATGACTTCGAAAAGTCAGCGGTGCGTGCCTCGGGATCGAACTCGAACCATTTGCCGTGGGAGGCACATGGTTAAACCACTAGGCTATCACTGCACTAAAGCACAATTTATTGCAAAAACAAAAATAGCTGTATGTTTAATAGATGCTTGGTGACCTATTAAATTTTGACATTCGTTAAGTTATATTAAAATTCTGTTAGGCCTTAACCACGTTTTGGGCAACCTAAATTGTGTCTAATGTAACTTTTTGACGTTTGAATCATTAAATATTAATAACCAGTTATAAAGGTAGCTAACTTTCTTTTCTGTAAACTTAACAGAAATGTTAAGGTTAAAAACTCCTTTAAAATTTAATGACCTTTTCTGCAACTGACTGTATACCTTGTATTACTAACTAGCTGTTCTCCGCGGTTTCGCCCCCGTTGCTCGGCTCCTAAGGGTCGTAGCGTGATGTTAAATAGCCTATACTATTCCTCATGAATCTGGCTATCATAAACAGGGTGGCAGGTTAGAAAGTGGAAATATTTCAAGGGGCCATTGCACTCATCATTATGAACAACTTTTACTATGGAACCAACTCTGAAATCGCGAAAAAAAAATCAGCTGTTCCATACATTTATGTTCAGAAAATTCAACAAAATGTATGGAACAGCTGATTTTTTTTCGTGATTTCAGGGTTGGTTCCATAGTAAAAGTTGTTCATAATGATGAGTGCAATGGCCCCTTGAAATATTTCCACTGTCTAACCTGCCACCCTGTATACATTACTTACTAGCTTCCATAGATAAAATGTAGCCCATGTGCTATTCCAGACCATAATCTATCTCTGTGCCAAATTTTATCCAGACCCGTTCAGCCGTTCTGGCGTGATTGAGTAACAAACATCCATCCAAACTTTATTTATAATACTAGCTTCCGCCTGCGGCTTCGCCTGCGTCTTTTGGGATAAAAAGTAGCCTATGTGTTATTCTGATGTATAAGCTATATTACTGTGAAGTTTCATCAGAATCCGTATGTATCCGTTATACGGGGTAAAATTAAAACCAGTGCGGATATTTTAGGAGGTGAAAGTACTCATGAATATGATCAACTTTTGTTATGAGACCGACACTGAAATATGAAAAAAAAAAACAGCTGTTCCATACATTTTGATCGAGTTGTGGTGCATTTTTGTAGGGAACAGCTGATTTTTTTTTTCATATTTCAGTGTCGGTCCCATAATAAAAGTTGATCATATTCATGAGTACTTTCACCTCCTAAAGTATCCGCACTGGTTTTAATTTTACCCTGTATATTTTAATAACACTACTTGTAGCTACTCTTTTTAGGGTTCCGTACCTCAAAAGGAAAAACGGAACCCTTATAGGATCACTTTGTTGTCCGCCGTTAGTCACCGGACCATAAGTGGAGCCATCTGTTCATAGATGGCGCCATTGGAAGTATGCAGTAGCGCCATCTATGATCATATGTCGGAACCCTTAGGGCGCGAGGCATACTCGCACTTGTCCGGTTTTTTAATTTTCTTTTTTATCGACATGTGTCCACATGCAATAAACATTTTTTCTTTATTCCTTTCCTTATTTCCTTGCTTTTTTCTTTCCTTCCTTCTTATATTTTGTACACCACCACCAACACGTACTAAAATCACCAAAATTTCCGCAGCAACGCCAAAAACGAAGCCCGAAGCGGAACCCAAGCAGCTCGCAGCGAAGCAGTGATTGTACAGACATACAGACTACAGTGCATTGTGCTTAATCACCCAAGTGTAGTTTAAACGTTATCGGATGCATTTTCTTTTTCTATATATACTTTATTATTAATAGTGTTGTGACACTTAGTGGTTCGTTATGGCGATACTTGATGGTTATGTACGGAGCCTAGGTGAGTTGGTTTTTGTATTTTTTTTGTTCTTAGTTATGGCAAAATTTAAATTGTAAAATTAAAATCACCCCTTAAAAAAGTTAAAGAAAAACAATAATTTCAAATATTATTGTTGAGTGTAGTTAACAGTGGCGAAGCGTGAAGGGAAGCCGGTACAATAAAATAGTAACAAAATTATGAATAACTCCGTTTTATTTGTGTAATACCTATTCGTTTATTCAAAATATGTAAATACAGTTAATAAACAATAGGTCATCATCATCTGCCTAGCCTTTTCCCAAATTACATTGGGGTCGGCTTCCAGTCCAACTAGTTTCGGCTGAATATCAATATTTTACGTGGAGCGACTGCCATCCGACCTCCACAACCCAATTAATGGGTAATACCGGTATTCGAATGTTAGACCAGCTGTCAGACTTTTAGGGCTTCTGACTACACGTAACGATTGTCAAAGATATTCCTATGACAACCGGGACCGACTGCTTAACGTGCTCTCCGAGGCACGGAGGGGTCTTGATGTGTAAAGAACGGTCACCCATCCAAGGACTGACCGCGGCAAGCGCAGCTTAACCTCGCAGATCGATCGATCAGCACGGCTGTCATTTAGCCACGAGCCCCTCGTAGTTAATAAATAATAGGTATGACATAGTAAAACGAAGTTATTCATAATTTTGTTACTATTTTATTGTACCGGCTTCCCCTCACGCTTCGCCACTGGTAGTTAAAATTGATACTTTTATACCAGCGGCAAGCTATGATGGCGTTTTTGACGTTTAAGTCTGCTCATAAAGTTTTGTAAAAGTTGACAAAGCTTTATGAGCAGACAAACTTCAAAAACACCATCAGCTTGCCGCAGATATAACAAACACTACGGCGATACGTTACTTGATTGCTGAAAATTAGGTCTGTGTGTCCACGCATAGCACAGCATTATGCTGAGTAGTTACCTTGTGGGACAACGTGACTACTCAGCATAATGTTGACCTAGAACTAATGAGTTCAACAAATATTTTATTAAACATATTATTTTCTTTCTTTCCAGCTTATATGCATCGACAATAAGCAACGCTACGCTCTATGTTCATGCGTTATCAATTTGACATCTACATAGCTAGAGTAAGTATGTACTACCATATAACGATATATATTTATATATTTTTGACATTGTATAAAATAACGACATTCATCTTGATAAAATTCAAAATGACATAAAAAAATATTCTGTCGTAGTCTTTGGTAGGTTAAGTATTTTTTATCTGTGGCGACTCTGGTGCTGCAACATCGACAATCCTCGCATTTTTTTGTTCATCCGCCATCTTGGTAGCTCGAGTGATTGTGAGTCTCGGGGTTTTAGAAATAATTTCTCTAATGAGTTGCTTAAAAAAAAAAACTTGAGTGAGAACGGTGAGTGTACTTGAGTGTTAACTTAAGGTTTTGTATGTATAAGTCGGGTTGAATTTAATGTAATGAACTCATATACCTGAGTTGTACTCACTCAAGTTTTTAAAGTTGAACTCAAATACTCGAGTGTTGCCTCGAGTTGAATGCGAGTGTCACTCATTCTCAAGTGAGTGTACACTCACTCTCGAGTACTACTTACTTGAGTAACCGTAATTCAATTGTTTGGATCTCTAGCAAAAAATATATAGGGTCCTACCCTTCATACTCGAAATATTTTAAGAGGCACATCTATAGGTGGTAAAGATGCCATACAAACGAAAAAAAAAAACGATCTGAGTATTTTTTTATTTTTATAAATAAATAAAATTATTTGACACATAAAAATACTATTTTCGGCATCCATTATGCTTGTTTCTAATATTAATAGTAAGGTACGTAACAACTAGCGTAATGGATGTTGAAAATAATATTTTTTATGTGTCTCAAATAATTTTAAGTGAAATTATTTAAAAAAAAAATTACTCAGATTATTTTTTTTTTCGTTTGTATGGCATCTTTGCCACCTACAGATATACCTCTTAAAATATTTCGAGTATGAAGGGTAGGACCTTATATACAATGTATTGCTTCTTCAATCATAAAAAAAATGTTTTGTAAAACTTGTACAGCCGTATTTGTAAAGAACATAGATTAAAAAATATATGTCAGAAGACTGGAATATAATTCAGAAATTGCGAGAAAAATTACAAAATGTTTGAGCGAGTGGGTAATGCCTCAGATCATAGAAACAAGGAGATGTGCCAAGGCGCTATCGAGCTTGATGCCTGATCTTGAGCAAATTGCTCATATTAAAAACGTACGCGCTGGCGACGAACCGAACACGATCGATGGTATAAATACAGTGTTTTAGTTTAGTGCTAGTGTTGAGTGACGATTAACAGTGTTAGATTGAGGGTGTGCGGAATGTTTAATGCGTGGGAGATCCTTTTATTCACAAGGAGCGCTTAATTATGCGCGTAATTGTGTCGAAAAATGTACTAAAAGTGGCATCAATTTTCCCGTACTAATTTGCTATGATGGCATATCTCCTTGTTTCTATGATCTGAGGGTAATGCATACTCGATGTTGAAAATACTTAATGATTTTTTTTAGTATACTCTTTATTGTTTATGCGGACCGTTTTATTTGGTTATGTGTATTATGTTCCATTTAGTACAACATTAGACGAATAAAAATCAATTTAGCAAGGTAATGAATTAAACTTTAGAGGAATGCTCTAAGGTAGCGCGAAATTCAATTTTTCTTTAGTTTTTTGCAAACTGCAACTCTGTTTTGCGACGTATGATGATCAAAATACGATTCGCGACTGTAAAAATGATATAGGTACCTATTTACTGAATTATAATATTCAAAATTGTATCAATCGTCATTAAAACTAAGAGTTGTATTGATGTAAATCATGTTTTGATCAACATGCAATTGCAAATTGTAAAAAACGTAAGAAAATTTGAATTTCGTTGCTTACCTTAGCGCATCCCCCTTAAACAAATTGAGCTAAAATTCACCTTGAAGACATTATTTCAAAGATATTCGTGCCTTGTTTGGTCATTTTTGTCTGATGTTATAGCAAATGGAGTAAGGATAGTTAGATAGAATTCCAAACTATAACTTTATGGGAATTTGTACCTTGATTTTCAGCGGTATAACCGAGGCAGTGTTTTTATTGCTACGCGCGATAGACGGACACACGGGTGTCCAACATTAACACTTATTCTAGAGACAATTTTTTGGCTGATCGACCGAGCTAGTAGCCAATCAAAGTCGTCATTTGCGCGCCGTTGAGTAGTTCTAACTCACGGCCGTTACAGCCTTGAGCGCTAGTCTTTGATATATGGCGCTAGTGCAGCTATTCGCAGCTTAGTGAATACCAAACTGTAGTTTCACCGCTGCGGCAGCGCTGCGCACAAGGCTGTATCCTAAGAGAATCGCCCCCAGTGCGCCTAACATGCGCGCCGCGACAAAATTTTGTCGACGCTTTTATCGTGCATTTGTCTCATTTTTGCACGAGTAAGAGCGAGACAAAACAGTCGATAAAATTTTTCGCGGCGCGCATGTTAGCTCGGCAGGACGTGTGAGGAGAAAATTGCATGAAATTCGCCCCCTATTATACGACTTATAATATAATATCATGATTGGTGAAATTTTGATGTTCCATACATCTCTGCTTACAGGTTCGACGAATTCTGGCGTGATTGTTATGTAAAAATAATGATCATTATATACAAATATTGATCGTTTTGAACTAATATTGAACAGTAAATGCCCAATTTTCAAAATTATGGGTTGATTTTATTCTCAGATTTCGAATTAAAATGCGACTATACTTGGTGAATTTTCGTTGATTTTCGAATCTAAAGGGGGTCAATTGTACTTATCATTATGAACAATTTCTACTATACCAACCATGAAATCGTGAAAAATCTGCCGTTTTTAAAAAAAATCACGGTCACTCGACAAAATGTAGGGAATATCTGATTTTCTTTTCGTGATTTCAGGGTTGGTTCCATAATAGAAATTGTTCGTTCATAATGCAGAGTACAGTTTTTTACCTTACAGAAAATCTGAGTTTGGAATTCTATTTCTCTTCAATGAATTAAAAAGTTATCTTTAAAATTGCCTCTAACTTATAAAAATGTATTCGGTAAGCGGTTCGCTAAATACTGCCACTTGTATTTATAACATTTAAACTATGAGCACACATTATTTAGTGAATAACGCCTTATCTAATCGATGCTTGGAGGAAATGAAATGGTTGTTTTTTAATTGTCATCATTTTTAACGGTCAACTCATTGTGATGTCCGAATTCTGAACGAAAATCTAAACTGTCTAATTGGCGTATTTAACCAAATATTCGCTAATACAAAATAAACTTTATTTGAATAGAAATTGAGTATATTTTGTATTAGCCAAATAACGCGAATATTTGTTTGTGCGCATGTGAAATGCCAGTTTATGGTGCTCACAGAGAATTACAGTTGAAAACCATCGCCGTTGTGGAAGAGAGATAGTGTTATCGTCTTGTATGGCTTTCTCTCTTACACTGGATGTCAATCTCAGTGTCAATTACACGTCATAAGTGGTTTTCGAGTTATAAGCTGACAGACAGACATGTTGCGTTATACAGGGAGACTTTTTAATCACCGTCCAACTATAAATAAGATCTTTGGTTTTTGGAATTTCGGGAAAAACATTTTCTTATGACAATGATACCTACCTAGTTTTTGGCAAAAATTGTGTCTGGTTAATATCTGATTACTGGAAATAAATGGATGGTGATTAAAATTTTGTCGTACAACGAAAGCATCTGTCATTTACAACCTGTCATTATGAAAAATGACAGCTGACATATTAGGTGTCTAAAGTCATTATCAAACATAATTTTGGTGCTATTTCGTAAAATTAATTTGGACAACCGTTTTATTTTCACTCCAATGCTTATGGAACGATTTTCGATAGATTCATGTATTTTTTTTATTGAAACGTTTGGTGTAGGCATATTTTTTTGCAGCAAGACAGATGAATTTGACGATTTGAAAGATATTATTAAAATAATAATTTACCAAAATTAAATGTTTGGCTAGAAAATATCGATTTTAAAATTGTTAAAAGTGAGGGGAGACAAAGCAAGTCTTTCATTAATAAAAATATTAACTATTTTTTTCGCACACATAGGTACTTGCTTGGAGATTTTAAATAGCCTCTTTGTCGTTATACATATTTGTATGGAGAGTCATGTGATAAATACTACCTCTTTGGTGTAGTAGTCGCAAGCGCGGGATCTTGGGTTCGATCTCTGGGTCAGGAATAGCGTTATTAGGTGTTCCAATTAGGAAATTTTCAGTTGCAACCCTGAGGTTCGCCCCCTATTAGGCTAGGTTAATGAAGCGATTCTATTGGTTCTTAGCAAACACATCACATCTTTAGTGGAAACGCAGCCTTACATGGAACTTTTATATGTCGAAATTTGGGTGTTCAGAGCGCCTAACATGCGCGCCGCGACAAAATTTTGTCGACGCTTTTATGTAAGAGCGAGACAAAACAGTCGACAAAATTTGTCGCGGCGCGCATGTTAGCCCTACATATTAATATTATGATGTCGAGATTAGTTCGTAGAGTAAAAAAATATTACAGAATTTATTGAAAATCGTTCCGTTAAACAAATCGAAAGTTTAACTTGCTCAAGTTTTCTTTATGAATGAGTGTGTATATGTGGTATGTTCAGAGTGGTTGATCCGAATTGAATAACAGACAGCGCTCCTAGCGCCTGAATATCGAACTAACGAAAATTTGACACACTTCACGTCTTGAATGACAATTCTTGCCAAGGTAACAATTTTTATGTTTGATCAATATGTAGACTTGCTCGTACGCTTAAATATTGTGTAAAATGATGTTGCAATTGAGTTGGTCTTCGCGCAAGCCAGACTTACTAAAAACTGTCGTCTGTCTCATTTGAAAAATCAACCTCCTGGAGGACAAAATCAATTGTCTTTTTTTTTGCGACAGATGAGGGGATAACGCACTCACTACAACGACTCACTCGCACGTTATTGCCGTCTTTACTCACACCCAACGTGTGTGAATAAAGACAGAAATAACGTGCGAGTGAGAGGGAATGATTAGTGCCGCCATTTTAGATTCGCTTCTTTATTGGCGCGGGTTATACCAACTTCTGAATGTCTGACCAAATATCTTCTCGAAACTCTTCAAATATGGTGTGATACTAGTGGGAAATCAGATTGTGGGTTAACTAACTAAAATTTATAAACCACGATTAATATGTATAGATAGATATGTCCATTTTTCTGTAAATTCAATTCGGATCAAATATCTAGCCGATAAACATTATATATTAAAAAAAATACTGTATAGGATACATTATAGCGAATGCTGGTGTGCGTTATGGCTCTTTTAATTTTTTTTTCTAGTTTTTAAGTGTGCTTTTATTTTTATTTTTTTGTTGTGCAAAGAGTACGTGGTATGTCTACATCAAAAGAAAAACTCACAAAAAAATGGCTGCCTACTATCAATCGTGTTGATATTTCTTCAGCTTCACGCATTATTTTTCACAAAACAGTACACCCACGAAATTAAGCTTTTTTTAATTTTCGACTGGAACAATAGCTTGTAATATTTATTAATGTTTTTATATGATATTACTGCGTGCTCTGAGCAATCTGTTTTATAATATACGTGGTTGAGAATAGAGTCGGCTGATGGACGGAAATTACATAAATATTGATGATAGAAAATTACGCTCGAAAGAAAATATTCCTTTGTTTTTTTTTTTTTTCAAATATTTAAATTTTTAGTACTACTGAGGGCAAATCTTTCTGCCGCGGGAAAACAACCATCAAAATTCCACGCTGTATATTATGGTTAGAAGCGGTTTTTTTTTCGATTCTAACCATATATTTAAGTCCATAAGGAAAAAAAATGTCGCTTACACCTTTTTAGCTGTTAAGCATCGATATGAAGCGAGCAAGTTTAACATTTGCCCAACTTACCTATTCACGTGCCAATCAGTTGAGACTCGCTCGGATTGGCTCTACAGATCGGGTGTCATTGGGTCGTTCGTACACGTCAAGATCCGGGTGAAACTTATATAAAAAATTTTGATTGCATTTTACTTTCCAAAATAAAGTACTATTTCCTGTCAGCACAAACTTTCCATCACCAATATTTAAGATTCTTACTATCCACCGGCCGACTTTTTTTCAACATGTATACATACATTAGGATTATGAATAAAATATAAAAAAATACATGTAGTATGCTTAGATCGCTTCGGACCGACGTCATAGTTCCTATACGATTATTAATTAATGTTTTTAAGGTACTACTAAAATTATTGACACTTAAACCTTGGTTATTACTGTCCAAAATTATGTCTGCAAAAAAAATTATACGAAGTATTTTTTTTCCTATAATCTTGTGTGGGTCATAATAATTATGACCCACACAAGATTAAATTTCCGGTTTCCATTGAATAATTCCTGTCCAACCTAAACATCGAACTTAGTACCTCTTGTTAAGCAGTCGGTCTGACTATATAATAATTATATAGTCAGACCGACTGCTTAACAAGAGGTACTAAGTTCGATGTTTAGGTTGGACAGGAATTATTCAATGGAAACCGGAAATTTTGAAAAGATTTGTCGATGATTTAGGCAATACTGGGTTAGAATAATTGCTTCGAAATTGTATAATTATTATTGATTTAAAATACTATGTAATAGTTGATAATATACTGATTTAAAAATGGTTTCCTAATGAGTTTCAAAGGTTTTTGTGTCAAAATCACACAGTTAATTTCTCCCGTCCTTAAAGTAGACGCATTTTAATTAATTCTAACCATAGATAAATTTGTATTTCATTTTTTGTCGAGACAAATTTGTATTGAAGCGATCGAGGGCTGACACGTTGCATTTATACGCGGGGATTCAAAACTTAGTCATTTTGGGGCTAAAAATCGCTAAAAATAAAGAACTAAAATTTGTATAAAATGTTGTCTATAGTTTATGATAAAATTCATATTTTGATTTGTGAAATGTCAATATGACATGAATTTTGAACATATTTGCAAGTATTTTTAAAAAATAGTTTGTGTTCTTAAACCAAGCGTCTTAACTTGGTTACTCTTGAGAATAATTCCGAATTTATATTCGTATAATGTCCATTCATTCTTTTGAAAACGATATTATCGTAATGCAAGATCGATTTTCATATTCTAAGTAATTTTTGAAAACACTTTCAACCTAAATTCAACTGGTTTTGAGACAAAACATAAACAATTGAAGAATAACCGACCGAATTCTTAATTCAGTAGGGTTAGACTTCCAGGGCCGTACCACAAAAAAGATAAACACGTGTTCAACACGAATGCTACCAAAAATAATAGGCACTTGTTTTAGCACTAACTTGTCTAAAACAAGAGGCTATTATTTTTGGTAGCATTCGCGTTTAACAGATGTTTATCTTTTTTGTGGTAAGGCTGCCATTGTTTACTTTTTGTTTCAAAGACAATTGAATATGGTATAGAACAAAATCGTTCGATTTTGTTTGAAAGTAAAATGCTTAAAATTGAGGACATTTTCAAGGAATCATTTTGAATGTGGGAGTAAGCAGTTATTGGATGAACCCGAATTAATTCATTCAATCGTTGCATATTCGTTATATCAGCATGCGGGGTGTAACACTCTGACGAAAACTGAAACCATGGTTTCTGTACCTTTGTCAGATGGGCTGATTATCTACCACACAATAATATATACAAACGATATGCTCTGACTTTGTATTACCCGCTCCAATAAAGAAACGAATTAAAAATGGCGACACTAATCATCCCCTCTCACTTGCACGTTATTGCTGTCTTTACTCACACCCGACGTGTGTGAGCAAAGACAGTACGAGTGAGAGGGAATGATTACTGCCGCCATTTAAGATTCGCTTCTTTATTGGCGCGGGTTATTCAGTTCCGAATTAATCTCAATAGTAATTTTGAAATTTTCCCGCGTATAAATGCGACGTCATGAAATTCTTATGGCGGGATAATCGTTAAGTTGTTTTTAAGTTCGTTCGTTGCAATTTTTTTTCGTATTGTAAGTGCGCCAAAGGTGTTTGAAGACAAGTGTTATTAAACACTTAGGATTACTGTATAAATGAAAAATATAAAAAAAATAACTTGCTAATAAATTTTAAGGCTTGATAATATTATTGATACTGTGCAAAATGACAGACAGACGAGATGATTTTGGTACTTGAAAGCGTTCTGGATAATGTTGTGTCTATTTGTCATTATGTGAAGTGACCCATTACATAGCGATAACTCCAGTGCATTCAATTTTTCGTTGTCAATTTTTTTTTCGGTAAAAATACTTCGGTTGTTGTAAAATAATAAAAAAAATAATAATTGCGTAGATGTTTCAAAAAAAATTAGTCAATGTAGGTAGGTTTAGTTCAGAAATTAAGTAAAAATTGTTTTTTTTTTTAAGAATTGCTTCGTCGAAGTGACGTAGACAGGTGTATGTATTGATTCACGGTTTTTAAAAGAAATTTGCATTTTAGCTAACACTGTCTTATCGCGAGACGAGGTAAGTAAGGCTGTAAGTTAAATATACATATTATATTTGAAGTAAATAAATTAATAATAAAACCACAATTTGGACTTTTATTTTTTTTCCTCATAAATATCTTTTTTTTGAAGGTTTTGTATGGCCTTGCCTATTAGAAGATACAAGCTAGCTTCAGCTTTATAGAGCGTCATCTCTGTCGCACGAAGCACTAACAGTCCGGTATCTAATAAACAAGTCAGCGACCCAAAAAAAGAAAAAAAAAAAAACGTCAGCGACAAAACGTCATATAGGTATGAGTGACGGATACGACGCTCTACAAAGCCGAAGCTAGCCGATTATCTCTCTCAAACTAGATGTGTAATATTTACTGCCGTGTAGGTACCTACTGCAGGTAAGCGGGCCTAACGTACCGTTCGTATCCCAGGGCCAAGGCTTGACACCAGTTGCAAAAATACCGGTATAAACCGTTACGATACCGGTATTTCAAACCTTGCCAACCGCAAAAAATATGAAATACAATCTTATATTTACGGTTCAAATACCGGTATCAAAACGGTTTGTTCCGGTATTTATCATAAGGTTACTTGACTACCGGTTCTTGAAAATACCGGTATTTAAAGCTATGCCCAGAGCGCCTAACATGCACGCCGCGACAAAATTTTGTCGACGCTTTTATCGTGCATTTGTCTCGTATTCGCACGAGTAAGAGCGAGACAAAACAGTCGATAAAATTTGTCGCGGCGCGCATGTTAGCCCGGCTGGCAGTATTTGTTACACACCGTGACAATTTAAATCACTGTTTTCTAAAACAAACGTTGTTCAAACCATGGTCTACCGTTTATAGCAGCAAGAACCGATTTCATGGACAGGTCCAGAAGATGGCGGGTTGAACTGGGGCCTATTTGATGTAACCACTCTGCTAGTCTTCACTCTGCACTCTACTCTTCACTTTTCAAATATTGCAGAGTGTGGAGCGAAAGTGTTCCAAATTTCAATTTTCAGTCTGCTAAATGTGAGTACATAAAACATGATTCAGTTGAAGAGTTTGGAAATTGGAGTGAAGACTTGCAGAGTAGTTACATCAAATAGGCCCCTGCCGGGCTAACATGCGCGCCGCGACAAATTTTGTCGACTGTTTTGTCTCGCTTTCTCGTGCAAATACGAGACAAATGCACGATAAAAGCGTCGACAAAATTTTGTCGCGGCGCGCATGTTTGGCGCTCTGGACTCGCTATCATAAGCACCGCACGGCAGTACACAGTTACAAGCAAATGGAAATGAGGCGTGCGCTCTCTAAATCTATGCTCTATATTTGTAACACCGACTAGCTGTTCCCCGCGGTTCCACCCCCGTTGCTCGTCTCCTAAGGGTCGTAGCGTGATGTTAAATAGCCTATACTATTCCTCATGAATCTGGCTAATGATAGCCATTCTTTTTGTGTATGAACACAAAAAGAATTTTTCGAATCCGACTGGTAGTTCCAGAGATTAGCGCGTTCAAACAAACAAACTCTTCAGCTTTATAATTTTAGTATAGATACCTACCTAAAGTGGTCTCTATCACCCTTACCACAAAAAAGATAAACACGTTGAACGCGAATGCTACCAAAAATAATACTCTTGTTTTAGACAAGTTAGTGCTAAAACAAGTGCGTATTATTTTTGGTAGCATTCGTGTTGAACGCGTATTTATCTTTTTTGTGGTTCGGCCCTATATAATATGTCTATGTCCCCAAGAGGTTCGCTAGAGGTCGCGGGTTCAATTCCCGGTCGTGTCAGTTAACTATACTAATATTATTTATTTATTTATTAATTATAACGGTATGATGACACCAATTACAATAATTATTAAGAAGCCTACCTACTTATTTATAGAGACTTAACTAAAAATAAACCATAAATACGAACTTTTAAAGTACTACTAAGTACCTCTTTTAATTATAAAGAGGTAAAGTTTGTATGTAGGGGGTAATCTCCGGAACTACTGGTCCGAGCTGCATTATCACTGAGTGCTATAAGCTACTTCTACTTTTTAACCCGGAAAAATGCACAGTGGGTCACGCGGTCTAACCGTGTCTGTATACTGGTGATACTGTGTTAAGGCTGTCATTTCTCGTTGACAGTGATACAGTGACGTCACTGTAAAGTACACCGCGCATTGGCGCAATGTTTTGATACAGTGACGTCACTGAAGCGTCAACCAGTCAACTCTTCCCTAGTCACACACACAGCACACTAATACAAATCCAGAACCGCACACAAACAAGAAACGGCCAGCGGCTTTATCTCTTAGGCTATGTCTATAGTAGGTATTACTATTTAGTCCTTTTGAGAATTAGCCTTTTTGCGAATAAGTCCTTTCGAGAACTAGTCCATTCGCGAATTGGCCCTTTTGAGACTCGGGTGCCATTTTGCTAATTAGGTATTGTTCGACTAAACGTTCTATGTCTATGTTTTCATCTAACAACGGCCACACAATCGATTGTATCGATTTTCCTATCGATAGTATTGCTTTATAAACTATCGATACTATCAAAAGTCCAAAACAATCGAAAGTATTGATACTAATAAAATTGATACCAATTGATACTATCGAACGGCAACACCGCTCTACTCAGCGGCGCGACTCGAAGCAAGGTCGTCGTAGCCCATTTACACGACCTCGCTTCAACACCGCTCCCTCTCAACCATGAAGCTTAATATACTCCATGCTCTCAACACCGCCGTATAGCAAGACGTCAACTACCTATCCAGTGGTACGATGGCGGTAAGCTAGCTTACAGCGAGCTGTCTGCTAATTTGTGTTGTCAATGTAAAGTATGTATACAGAGAACGCCCAGAAGCTCACATTTCTATGAACCTTATTCGGTCGTGTGGGAGCGGTGTCGTTTATGTCGGCTACGTACGACCATAAGCCCTAGCGGCGCGACTCGAACCATAAAAATACAAAATAGGTACGTCCACGTCCCTTCAAAAGTCTCTTGTCTATCGACTCATCATTCTAAGGCATAGACATAGAATACTATAGACTGAGCCTAAGGACTAAAGCCGCTGGCCGTTTTTTGTTTGTGTGCGTTCTCGATTTGTATTAGTGTGCGTGACTAGGGAAGAGTTGACTGGTTGATGCTTCAGTGACGTCACTGTATCAAAACATTGCGCCAATGCGCGGTGTACTTTACAGTGACGTCACTGTATCACTGTCAACGAGAAATGACAGACTTCACACTGTTATCAACACAGTATACAGACACGGTTAGCTAACTCTAGTCATAGACCAATATGTATATAGGAAATAGACTGCTAACTCGGCGTTTTTTTTGGTACCGTTAAAGTGGCTCCATCTAGTTCTCAACCAACAAATGATTTCAATGGTACAACATACCTAGCTATAACTATATAGGTATAGCTAGGTATAACATACCTCTATATAGGTATAGGTATTTCAAGTTTTTAATTTCACAGGTATTTCAAGTTTTAGGTAGGTATTTCAAGTTTTTAAGTCACAACAACACAACACAAAACACTTTGGAGTCTTATCTCAAGCAAAATTGGAGTCTTATCTCAAACAAAACTGGAGTTTTATCTCAAACAAAACTGTAGTCCTATATCTCACCAAAACACAGTGTATATTTATAGAAACTTGACACTAACTCGGACGAACTATTGCTCTTCTCAACGAGATGATGAAGCACTTTCAAATTACATACTTTAAGCAAATTCTACTTGTTCAAAACAGATAAAAACAAGTAAAGTTCGCAGATTTCCAGTGAGTGAAGAATTCAAAACAATATGGTACTAGGGATGCGATCTGAAATCGATTAATCGAATAATCGATTTTTGGAGCCAATAAGATCGATTTTTTAATTCGATAATTATGTAGTATTGAATCGATTCGGTGAATCGATTTTTCACCCTTGAAAATCGACGTTAGATTTTTTTTTTTTTAACCATAAAACTATTTACAATTAATTGAATGTACTCGTATTAAGAAAGTGCTGCCGGTTAAAGAATGAATTATTCAAAAACTCGCGAGATGGCTGTATGTTTAGATTCCTTCGCGTCTCTTGAATAAAAAAAGTTACGTTTGTAGTCTTTGACTTAGTCTTTGACTATTAACTTTGTAAAACATCATTCTTTATCATTTTCTTAACTTTGTAAAACTTCTAAATGTAGAAAATAAATGTCGTTTTATACTTGATCTGTTAGTTTGATATGGTAATAAAAATATTTTTTATTATCGAATTACCTGATTTTACTGATAAGAGATCGTTAAATTATAATATGTATCTTCTTTTTAATGAAATAGATTTATATCACATTATAAACGAAAATTTGAAAAAAAGATCGATTTTTCGGAAATCGATCTTATAGACCTCGATTTTTTTGTGTATCGATTCATTAGGTCACGATTCGAATTGATTTAATAATCGATCTTTTTCGGAAAGAATCGCCATCTCTAATATGGTACTTAAGACCGGCGCGCGCATCACAACTCAATGTTGCTAGTGAAAATTGAACTAACGTACCAAGCCAAAAAATGGCAAAATTGTTTTCTTTATAAAAATATTCATATAGCATATAAACTTATAAAAACTGAGTTTTAAACCTAAAATAAACTGAAACAATAATTTAATGATAGCGCAAGCTTCAGTTTTTGTATATAAACAATAGTTTATTATTCTACTACCCTACCATATTCATTTTAATATGGCAGCACTGATCAAATTTATTTATCTGGAGCAAAAAGACTTGATTCCAAAGTCATGTCTTTTAAAAAAGCATTGTTCATAGTAATAATTTAGAATAGCGCCATCTCGTTAACAACCGACAATCGTTTTTTTTTAGAAGACCACTACATTTGTTCTAAGATAGCATACCATGACTCTAGTATATTCACCCTCCAACACAGAACAATATTACTCTAGCCCTCCAAGTTCTAAGGTATAAATAAGTTCCCCTACTATTGTATTATTATGTAGTAGGATTGTAGGAATTTCTAATGTAAGTAGGTAATTACTCTTACAAAGAACAATAACCCGAATTTCAGTATTTCTGTATTTAGCACCTTGACAGAGGTTTTCGTCTTGGTGCACGTTTGGGTATTATTGTTCTGTGCGTTTGGCACAGTGCCTGCCTACCGACCCCTGCCGACCCCCCCAGTCATCAAGATTGATAGGTACCTACCTACTGGTTTTTGTTGATGAAATGAATATGAAAAAGACTAAAAAAAATCATAGCATTACGAAAACTTTCAAATTAAAATACTGACGATAACATCCAACAAATCACTCTATTTTTAGAATAATTGCGCAACATGAGCCAAAGTGCCAAACTCAAGCTTGGGATTTGTTTTGACTTCACTCAATCAAATCAATGACGTAATAAAGTCAAGTGATGTGACAAAATAATGTCACGGATGACGGAATTGACATGTGACATGCTTAATCAGTGTCATCTTGACAAAAAATGTAAAAATAATTTTTGTTACAACTTAGAAACAAACATTTTCTAAAAATCCTGAAAAAAATAAATGCAATCAATGTTCCGACGATCAATGAACTTGACTTACGTAATATCCGGTGGCAAGTAAAATATTGTCGATGGTGACCTAATTATCGGTCAAACGACTAAAATAATATTTAATTGCTTTGAATAATCTTAAAATACTGTTTTTATGAATCTTGACATTAATTATGTTAATTATTTAATACCAATTTTAATCATTTATCTATTTTTTGATGTTTCAACATACCGTCCCATAAACCAGTACACAACAAGAGTTCTACGTTGCTTATGGTCAATAATTGTATCAGGTAACATTTATATCGATAATCGTTTTTAAATTATAGCACTCGATTGGAATATTTTAATATTGGTAAGCTCTGTTGTGAATTCATTGATAGGCTATTATAATTCTAATTATTATACGCTATGCTTGTTAGAATGTTTCATATTATTTGATTCCTGACTCTCTACTATCACATTGAGTGGCTTAATTAAAGCAACATTTTCGATTTTATTTAATGATATTCAGTTAATTAATAATAAACTAAAACAGTGATTTTAATTGTATTTATGCTTCAAACTTAATTATTACGTATTACAAATATATTGCGAAGAAGTCATCTTATTCACGAATTACGTTACAAGATTTCTCAACAACAGCTAACTATTTATTAATAAATTACACATATTTATGTATTAAAGATATTAATGTCTAAGTTTTAAATGAAAACTCGATTAATTAATAAGAATCAAGTAATTAAAATATTTCAATCGATTAATCGACGCTCAAGCCAATGTTGCCAGTACATTTTGCCGCCGAATTACATCACCATTTCATGGCACGCGTTTGACGCATTTGTTAAAATTTTCGACTTTTCGTGACAGCACGTCAATTTCGACATTTGATTGATAATTTTCTAAAGATCCATCAAATTAGTTTGTTTGAAAGTTGGTTTAGGCGCTAAATGTTATTATTTCGCTGTTTTAACTTTATTACTATGATGTGATCGTGTGGTGTCCATTTTTGGTTGCGCGCTTCAACTCCATGATGAGTGCTCTAAAGTGTGTGGTCGAAGGCTGCGATTTAGAGTATGATGTTGTCTGCAGCTTCTCCTTCTACAAGTGAGTTTGTTATTATTAAATTATATCTCGATTAAAGGATTTATTTTTATCCCTTGTGCCACCAAGATAGTGTCTATGGTCAGGTCGGGTGACCTCGAAAAAATCCAAGTGGCAAAAATGATTGTAAACATAATTTAGCTCTATGTAGTTTTCATGCAGTATTTTTCCATTACAAATCTTATTTAGCTAATAAAATGCTTAAACAACGCGTATATCATCACCTAGACAGCCAAATCATTATTATTATTGGTTATCTAAATTATTATTTTTTACCATTTTTATCAAATTTCCAATTAGCACTCAATAATTATTACTGTTTGGTGGGGATAACTCATGCAAGAAATCATGCATATATTGTAGTTGCACAATATTCAAAGGATTCTTTGTTATCATAATATCGTAACTTAATTGTTAATTAATGTTTCATTTATCCTGTTAAGCCTTACAGTTCTATGAACTTAGAGTATACAGTCAAAATCTGTTATGACGACATCAAAGGGACTACTCATATTTGGTTGTAAAAACCAATAGTCGTAACAATCAATACTGGTAATAATAGTCGTAACAATCAATACCGGTAATAATAGTCGTAACAATCAATACCGGTAATAATAGTCGTAAATATCAATGCTATGTTGTTATGCCGGTATGTTGTTCTAAATGATGTTGTCGTAAACGGTTTTAACTGTATTATGTATTTCTAGTCTTCAGTAGTTACTTTATAATTTAAAATAACTAAAAAAATGACTAGCGCTTGGCACAGTGCCTATCAATTTAATTTTGTAACTCTTATCAGGTTAAAACTTAGTCATGTTGATTAGAATTTTAATTATAATATTATCTACATGAGATGAAATCAATACTCCTACATATCCATATATTACCGAAAAAAAAAACTAAATTTTTGCTAAAATTCTGTCAAAAAAGCCATAGCTGAGCAAATGCTAAAATAAATTAATAAGAAAAAAAATTTTGAACAAAAATGGATCTTGGCAGAATGAAAAAAATTAAATTATCTGCAATCTGCAAAAATCTGCAAAGTCATCTTCTTATCCATACTATGGTCCATTTCAATAGAACTTGTAAACTTTGTAAACAAACTTTCTGTACAAATTCATCAAATTTTGACAGTTGGCCATACCAACATTGTTTACAAAGTTAACAAATTCAATTGAAATGGACCCTAATATTATAAAGCTGAAGAGTTTGTTTATTTGTTTAACGCGCTAATCTCTGGAACTACCACTCAGATTCGAAAAAATCTTTATGTATTTGATAGCCAGATTTATGAAGAATAGTATAGGCCATCTAACATCACGCTACGACCCTTAGGAGCCGAGCAACAGGGACGATACTGCAGGGAACAGGTAGTTATACATATAAAAGATACCGTGACAGACTAACAGACAATGCACATAAACTGATCGACCTTGAGATTTGAAACTTGGAGTAAATATTCCTTGAGTACCATAGGGTGCTCCTTAGTGCATTATTTTTGAAATTCTATTCATAAATGGGTGGATCAGTTTGTATGAAGAAAATTACGACATTCTTTTGTTTTCCGACTTCATCAGTTTGTATGAAGAAAATTACGATATTCTTTTTCTGGCTTCATAAGTTTGTATGAAGAAAATTACGACATTCTTTGGTTTTCCGACTTCCATGCGGGCAAAGTCGCGGACATTATCTAGTCTTACATATTACTAAGTCAGGTTTGGCAGTCTCTCCAATCTTAAATGCCAAGATATTGGCACAGTATAGCAACCAATAGTTTAGTTACAGAAAGCTCAAATTTGGAGAATTTGGTGGTACTAGGTTCCATTTTTAACCGACTTCAAAAAAGGAGGTTCTGTATTCGTCCCGTATGTATGTATGTTTGTATGTGCGCGATTTTCTCAAAAACTACTGATTCGATTTGGATGGGGTTTTCAGTAACGTAATCTACATACTTTGAGGAAGGTTTTAGTATATAATACATTAGGTAATCATTCCTATGTACAAAGTTATATGCATAAATGTACACACTACGTAGAAGATTTACTGTTGCACAAAGTCGTCAAAGTAATCTAACGCGAGATAAAGAACTAAAAGGGGAAAATTAAAAAACTTTTTTAACAAAAAATAACCGACTTCAAAAAGCCACTACAACGAAAATAATAATTTTGGTTTCGGAAGTCGGTGGCAAAAAAAGCAAACAAAAACCAAAGCCACCGACTTCTGAAACCAAAATGATTATTTTCTTTGTAGTGGCTTTTTGAAGTCGGTTATTTTTTGTTAAAAAAGTTTTTGTATGGTGCCAGGTTCAATACTTATTAAACAGGTTATAATGTCCACACTGCTGGGTCATAGGCCTCCTTTGCAGGCGCGGTCACAGCCGAAGACTGGGGGGGTCATAATACCGCAGCCGAAGTCTGGGGGTCATACCGATTAATGCCGACATGCTATACCGTGAATTACCGTGTTTCGCACATTTTTGTAAGATATGGGGGTCATGAAAAAATAAAATATTCCACTAGAAATAGGCAATAGCGCCATCTATGAACAAGATGCCGCTATTACATACTTCTAGTGGCGCCATCTATGAGCAGATGCCTCGGACTTGCCACAGACGGACGACAAAGTGATCCTATAAGCCGGGCCGCACGCCAGACATACGGTATTACGATCATTTTGGCGCCACATTTGAAACACTCCCGTATGTGCGCGCAAGGACGCACACCAAGGACGCAAAAACTGCACCCGCTACAAATGTGTCCTTGGTACGATATATATGGAGATATGCGGAGGCGTTCAATGTGACGCGTTTCAAATATGGTGCCAAAATTATCATAATACAAGGGTCTGGTGTGCGGCCCGCCTAAGGGTTCCGTTTTTCTTTTTGAGGTACGGAACCCTAAAAACAGTTTGGCGCCGGCGTTAATTATACTAACGTGCCTACATAGTATAGCATAGCATAGCATAATCGGCCTATAATGTTCCCACTGCTGGGAAACAGGCCTCCTCTGTGAGAGGGAGTGGGCCGTAGTCCACCACGCGGGCCCAGTGCGGGTTGGTGGACGTCACATGTCTTCGAATTTTTGGTTCTAGGACATGCCGGTTTCCTCACGATGTTTTCCTTCACCGTTAAAGCAAGTGATAACTGATAATTAATTTCTAATACGCACATGACTTCGAAAAGTCAGCGGTGCGTGCCTCGAGATCGAACTCGAACCATTCGCCGTGGGAGGCACATGGTTAAACCACTAGGCTATCACTGCACTTATGCCTACATAGTATTTGATATTATTATGTTATCATTATCACATAAATTGTAATAAATTACTAGCCAGCACATACATTCGATACCTTTGGGTTCAAAGGTCGTAAAGACCATTTTGACCACAATGAGATTTGAGCCATATAATCGATACCTTTAGGCCTAAATTTCATTTTAGCCAAAATGGCCTTTACGCCCTTTGAACCCAAAGGTGTCGATATGTGTGTGGTACTGATATACTGATATTTATTTAAGGCATTCTATTGTTAGTTCATGTTTATTAACGATTGACAATGTATGTACAATATGAGTTAGATTACAAAGTACTGGTAGGATTCAGTATTCTTGCACAAAATTATTTTTCATTATTGCACAAGGCAAAACACGCCAAAATGATTTTTAATTGAAAAAAAAAAATGGGAACTGACAAAAGTTTCAGAAGTCAAAAAAATAAATAAATTAATATTATAAATCTGAAGTTTGTTTGTTTGAACGCGCTAATCTCTGGAACTACCAGTCGGATTTGAAAAAATTTTTTTGTGTATGATAGCCAGATTCATGAGGAATAGTATAGGCTATTTAACATCACGCTACGACCCTTAGGAGCCGAGCAACGGGGGTGAAACCGCGGGGAACAGCTAGTAATCATTTTCAAAATTATTAACAAACTGTTGATTTCTTGTCCGCAGTGCCAATATATCGACGGACAATGACACCAAACGCCAAGACTGGATCGAGGGTGCTATGCACGAGGAGAGCGAGTGCCTCTGGAGGCACGTCAGCCTCCAGCTATGCGGGTAAGAGAACAACCTAATTTGGAATAATCATCATCATCCGCCTAACAGTGGCGTGCTTAGAGGGCAAGCCCGACGCATTTTTTTTGGTTTTAGAAGGTATTTCGACCACTGGGGCACCACTGCTCTTATTATATTGCTATCTTCTATCTATTTATATAAAATTCTTTGTCCTGACTGACTGACTCATGGATCAACGCACAGCCTAAACCGCTGGTTGTAGAAACGTGAAATTTGGAGACCGTATTCCTTATATGATGTAGGCAACCGATAAGGGTTTTTGAAAATTCCACCCCCAAGAGGGTGAAAAGGGGTGGCAAAGTTTGTATGGGAAAACGTTTTGCTTGGCCTGATCAACTTCAAACTTTCAAATTTTTATTTCCGACCTCCACGCTGGCGAAGCGGCTGGCAAAAGCTAGTATACAGGGTAGAATTTTGTAATAATAAATAGACAAAGTGACAGATTGTAGAAACATTTCTCCGTTTTATGAATGAAACGGTAGAAATGTTTCTACAATCTGTCACTTTGTCTATTTCTATGTAGACAAAACCCGTTTCTATTTTGGTCATGCTAGGCCGGCTGAAGGGAAAGTACTCTTGTAGATAGAACATTTAACTCAAAGGAAACATTCCTTTATTTTTAAAATTAAGTAATACTGCATTCAAAGATTTTTAAAAAGTTGCTTGTTTCACCTGGGAATCGAACCGACCAAATGTGAAAAAATTAACATCCTGTATTTTTATGATGCCGATTGAAAGTGTTAATTGTAAGCATTAATTCCTTCGAAGTATCCTAAATTAAAGGAACACCGTAATATTTTATTTTTTTTCAAAATCGCCTACTGACTAGCTTATAGCGAAGATGTATTCAAATAGTATTTTATAGCATTTATCATGCACTTATAAGGAAAACAGTGTAAAAAAGTAATTATTACTAAATAATCAAAGCTATCTATGAAAATCGACACGAAAAGTAATTCTAATTAATTCTTTTGAGAAACTTAAATGTAAAATTTCACCATGTTATTTTAATTTAAGACACTACGTGATTTAGAAGAAATTACTGCTTATAATTAACCCTTTCAATCGGCATCATAAAAATACAGGATGTTAATTTTTTCACATTTGGTGGGTTCGATTCCCAAGTGAAGCAAGCAACTTTTAAAAAATCTGTGAATGCAGTTTTCTTTCTATTCAAAAATAAAGGAATGTTTTCTTTGAGTAAAATGTTCTATCTACAGTATTTTATTATATTTATTAATTACAAAATTCCACCCTGTATACCTACTAATATTATAAAGCTGAAGAGTTTGTTTGAACGCGCTAATCTCTGGAACTACCAGTCGGAATCGAAAAAATCTTTTTGTATATGATAGCCAGATTCATGATGAATAGTAAAGGCTATTTAACATCAAGCTACGACCTTTAGGAGCCGAGAAATGGGGGTGAAACCGCTGAGCACAGCCAGTGTTGTAATTTTTTTTCCCGTCTGACAGTTACCACTTTGAGTTGGACAACCAGGGGCTCTGGATCGACTCGCCCATGCTGCCGGAACTCCTCACTCATCAGGAGAAACCAGCCCCAATCGTACAGTCGCCTACTGATAAGAAAAGTAAGTATTTTCAGTAGTGGCCGACCGAAACCGAAATTTACGACCGAAACTTCCATATAAGGTCATATTATGGCCCAAACCGAAACTTCCATATATGGTCATAAGTTTTAGTTTCGGTCGGACACAAATTTTCAGTCATTTTTACAATAGGTAACAAAAATGCGATTATAACACGAATAGATTTGTCAAAACTTATTATACAGTGTATATTTTTAGTCAGTCGCAAGGCTCGCAACATGAAAAGGGGCCAATCTACTTATCATTAAGTATGAACAACCTTTACTATGGGACCAACCCTTAAATCGCTGCAAAAAAAGCAGCTGTTCCATACATTTATGTTCACATAACTCAACAAAATGTATGGAGCAGCTGATTTTTTTCGCGATTTTCGTGAAATTATAATATTAGTTAATTAGGTGTGAGTAAAACACCATAGAACCATCGGCGTGCCTTTCCGGGGAGGGCTTTTCAGAAGATTTCCGGGGTCGTGGGTGTAAAGTAAGTAGTCATAACCTTTAGACAAGGTTACATAGTAATCGTAGATAACTTAAGTTGTATATAAAATACTCAGGATGGGTTAGTTTTTTTTTATTGCAGAAGACTAAAGTTACTCAAAAAGTGAGGCTTGTAGTGTCAATATGTTTTCAAACATCGCGAATTCTGTGCTTGTATCTGAGTAGAATAGTAACTTATTATACACGCAAACCTTCCGGAATAGATTGTCTAAATGGTAGTGACAATCGCATTAAAATCCATTGTGTCGTTTAGAAGAACGTAGCGGACTTTGTTTTATACAATTTATTGTTAAATATTAGCTTTAAACTGTCTATTAATTACAATAGCAGGTATTTAAAATGCGTCCTTTATAAAAATTATATGAAAGCCGGATTAATCTAAAAGCCAAGTAGTTCACCTAGGGGCCCCACGGCTGCTAAAACTTGATGTTATTTCATTCTAAGCTTCAAATAATTTCATTCAAAATTCAATCCACAATATTGGTTTTTGAATGTATTCCCCGCTCCCTCCCCCCGAGACATACACAGCTTAGGTTAGGGGCCATATGGCTTAATCCGGCCCTGTATGAAATCGATGCGGCCCGTACCATAGTTGAGTATCGCTGTATTTGGCAGCTTCAGAGCTAGTTTGTGACATTTATGCCTTATTGCAGGCGCTGGCAGGGGACCGTCCTATCAAGGTCTATTTGAAAAATTCATAGGAGGAACCCCCAAAGGTACTGCAATTTGTTACCAAAGAAATATCAGCTTTATTTATTATCGGTAGGAGTGCACGGTCGAATAAACCAGCGATACTCGGCGACGAGCCGCATGTGGCATTACGAACTTACTGCGGCCCAATGAGCTTAGTGCGGCCCGTCGAGCGTTTGTCTGCGGCCCGTTGAGTATTTATGTGCGGCCCGTTGAACATTTAAGTGCGGCCCGTTGATCATTTGAGTCCGGCCCGTTGAGCATTTAAGTGCGGCCCTTTGAATATTTGAGTGGCGCACGCGCTTAGCTCGAAATGTAGGCACGAATTTAGGTTTCTTTTATAAAAAATACAATGATCTATAGTCGTTGACATTGTATAAGTAGATGCATGCGGCTTTATCAAATTATTAAATAGTGTGGGATTGTAAAATCACATTTAGATTACAAAATTAATATCATTTATCGTTGGCTTTGACTCAAATATCGGTTAAAAGAGGTTATTTTAAATTTTACGTTCTATTAACTCCATCCGTATGGTATCGACTATAAATAAATATATAAATAAATATCGGTGTCGACCTCAGTACCCCGATCATGAGTTTTTTTGACGTATAGTTTCGTTAACGTAAGCATATTTTGAATTGAAAATATACTTTTACTACACAATATTTACATAAATTAAACACTTAATTAATTTCTCTGTATTTTTAAAATGTGCAATTTGTATAACATTTTATCAAAATGGTCTAGGACTGTTGAATTTTTAATTCAAAATATGCTTACGTTAACGAAACTATACGTCAAAAAAACTCATCATAGGGGTACTGATCATAGAAACAAGGGAGATGTGCCAAGGCGCTATTGAGCTTGTTGCTTTAATTTGCCCACATTGAGCGTAGTACAACATTACACGCTGGCGACGAACGATCGATGATATAAATACAGTGTTTCAGTTTAGTGCTAGTGTTGAGTGACGATTAACAGTGCTAGATTGAGGGTGTGCGGAATTTTTAATGTGTGGTGTGGGAGATCTTTATATTCTCGAGGGGCGCTTGTAATTGTGTTGAAAAATTTACATACTAAAAGTGGCGACAGTTGTTCCCGTACTAATTTGCTATGATGGCATATTGCCTTGTTTCTATGATCTGAGGTGTCGACCAAAACGCGTATGAATGCGTCCCTAATTTAAAGTGTATATTTTAAGGTGCTATTAAACCGTCTTTTTTTGTCAATTTCTTGCTGCAATTGTATAGCCGTGAGTTGGTATCTATATCGTACAGCAGTATTGTGATTTACCATCATTTAATTTCATTGCAATACCGGGCTATACTGCAAGATTGCGGCAATTGTTCTACAGAGTGGCATGATATAGATCTCAACTCACGGCTATACAATTGCAGCAAGAAATTGACAAAAATCTAGTCTATTTAACCGCACCTTTATACAACAATGTTATGATTTTGTCCTCAGTGGCTGAAATAATTCGTATGGAGCATAACTACAGCGTGGAACCTGTCAAGGAGACCCAGGAAAGTGTCTCCAGGCTCAACGTGAGACAGCTGGTGGACACCTTGGGATATCTGTAAGCTTTTTCATGTTCTACATCTATTGTCGCGCCTTGGCAGTGCCGTCACTGATTAAATATACAACTATCCTTGTCATTTGTATTACACACGTGACATAAGAGCTGATTAATTTAATCATCGTCTATAAGTGAGGGTGTAGGTACATTTAAAAAATAATTACGAAGAAGAAAAAAAGAACAACTATCCACTCCAAAGATATGCAATCATTTTCTTTACGTTCAATGATGATAAATGATATTTATTTTGTAAATAGGTTAAAAATAACACTTTTACACGTCAAAACATTTTTTTAAGCTAGATGAGTTCGGTGTTTCCTATATGACCTTTGAGAAGAAACACCGAAACAAACTCAAAGGTTGATGTCTCTTTTAAAGTCCAGACAGTTAAGATAAATTGTGTAAGAACCATGCAGGTTAGTCTGAAATGGCCTTTAGAGGAAAGAGCCATACAGATTTGAGTGGACCTGACCTGACTGTGCACGCAATTGATTCAATATGCGCATTGTACAGTCAGGGAAAGGGATTCTTCAGCAGGTTCACTATCATTCATGATTGGTCGTATATTCAAACTTCCAGGCAATTCGGATTCGGAATAGCTTCGAAGTTTCCGTGATGGTACATAGTACTGTCCCATCGCCTATCTATCAGATACATAGACTGCTCATTCCAATTGTCCCATCACATTGACCCAAAAACTGGTCAAAATAATTATTTTTTGCAACATTAAATTTGTTTTTCTCACTGACGTTCATAATTCATCACCAGATCCATGAAGAACCTTCAAAGGAAACAGCTGTGGGTGGTGAAAGTGGAGACGGACAAGGCTGAGGCCTCCATCACCCAGTCGGAGCAGGTCATCACCAAGATGCCTGACCCCAGGCAGATTATTGAGGTAACAACTTTTTATCTATTTAGGGGAGACCATTGTTTGGGTTCCGTACCTCAAAAGAAAAAACGGAATCCTTATAGAATCACTTTGTTGTCCGTCTGTCACCGGACCAAAAGTGGAGCCATCTGCTCATAGATGGCGCCAGTAGAAGTATGCAGTAGTGACATCTATGATCAAGATATGATATATCTACTGATGTAATAGCGACATAGATGGCGCTATTGCATATTTCGGAACCCTCAGATCGCGAATCGTATTCGCACTTGTCCGGTTTTTTTCCTATTTTTCTGTGTAGTCAAAATGAGACATCTATATTCTATAATTCAAAACTCTCCCACAGATAATTCCGCAAACATCATCAACTTCTGCGACTGAACCGCAAAACACTGAAGTACTACAGATTATGGATGACAGCACCATCTCGGACAACTTCATATACGAGATAGCGGAAGAACAAGAAATCACTATGGAGGAAGTCAAGGAAATACCTGCTACCACCACTAGCAACCCAGAATGGACGGTCAACATCCTCCCCGATGATACAAAACCAAAGTATGCTTACATCAAACACTGCGCTTCAGGCAAAAAGAAGAGACACTTCACCGCAGACATGAACGAGATCACTCTTCAAGGAGACTTCGAGAACTACTACATATTACCCGATGTAGATCCTTCAGTTGGTGTTGAGATCACAACCAGCTATGAACCGGAGAATTACATCGTAGAAGAATACCAGCATCTTGTGCTGGATGAAAGACCTAAGAAGCGGTCAAAAGATGATTCCGGAAGGAAAAAGAAGAAAAGGTTGTCAAACCCCCCGGTTAAAGAGGAACCAGCTGATTGGGTGATTGAGAATAATATTGTCTATGATCAGGATGAAGACTACGACGATCCTAAAAAGGTAGCATCTAGAGTTAGAAGAAAAAATAAGAAATATCTAGGCTATGATTTTGTTACTTAAGACTTTTTTTGTTTGTCGACATTTGATTTTGGCTTTTTGAGGGTAGGTAGGATTTTAAGGTTAGATACATGTAAAAATATAGCCTAAATAGAGAAAAATCTAGGTTGATTTATGGATTTTACGAAAAAATTATGGCAATGATTTTAATATTCTCGTTTCTAAAAATCGCTAGATGAAGTTTTTTTATAGGGGGGATCCGACAAGACTGCGCGCGAAATTCAAAATATCTTGATGTATGTGGATCCAAATTTAATTAGCGAGAATAATTATATTATTATATTTACTAAATAATAATCATTCAAATCATCAACATAGCCCTCGAAATTATATTTGAGGAAAATACGATTATTTCGTGAAAACATTACAATTTTCCTCAAATATAACTTCGAGGGCTATATTGATGACTTTAATGATTACTGAACTATATTATTAAAGTCAAAGTCAAAGCATTTATTTCAATTAGACCACTTACAGGTGCTTTTGAATTGTCAAGGAGTCAGTCAGTTAGTAAACAAGATGAAGCTAGATGCTCGTTCCAAAACGTAGATTCCTATGGAGAAAAACGAGCAAGAAACTCCATGGTTACTCTTTTAAATCAAAATGTTACAATTCCATGATTACATTGTTTTCAAGGCGTAGTTATCACAAAAATATGTGAGCACAATGTAAAATATGTGCATAAAAATAAAAGATAAATCTAGAAGTAATGAATAAAAGATGCAACTCCAGATATTTGTCTTGGCAGTCTAGAGATGACCAGTCCCAACTGACAGCGCCCGTTCACGGAACTGACGCATGAATCAGCGCCATTTAACTCAACCATTTTGAAGGGAACCGAATGACCCAACACATGCGCCACCATCGGCGAGAGAGATTATTGTCGCGAATCGAATTTCGATCAACATACGCAATTTGCGAAAGATGGTACCTTGTACTGTACAGTGTCTTTAACAGCAATTATAAGTCCCATATAATACGGTACCGGACTATTTTTTTTATTGTGAATCTGTAAACTATATGAAAAAAGATAATTAACACCAAAAAAAACCGATGAAACATCTACAAAATTGGCAAAGTTATAAGCGTTTTAAAATGATTTGCTAGACACGGACGGCACTGTCATGCAGTGACGTAACACCACCTACGTCCGCTTCGCGCGACAAAGACGGAGCGATACTTCCTCCAAAAACTTTAAAAGCGTCTATGTTTTCCATTTTGTGATATATATATATATATTTTTACTTTTTTGTTGTTCCTATTCCTTCTTTGGAATAAAATAATTTATTTGTACTTTTTCAATAGTAGTCCACTACCGTATTATGGGACTTATAATAATTGGCCTAAATATGGGTGTATTTTTTACAAAGCGTGCTGTTAATGTATGTATATATCTATACCTCAGAATCCTACCTACCCTTCAATTAAAAAGCTTGATATTACTGAAGGCGAGTTGGTTTTAAAAGTCTTTCCAATGTAAGAATATATTATTAAACATTTTTTGCCATTCAACACACATTGTAATTAGTTATTATAATTATAGAGTTTGAATATTAGAATCACAGTTAATGGCGCCGATTCTGTTTACGAAAGACGAACGACTAATTTAATCACATTATGACTCTAACAAAAATCATGAGAGAGATACAAGATATTTAATCCTGTCAAATTGCACTTGCACATTTTCAACGTGAATTTTGTCGTCATCGCAATAGATCACGAGCTCAGATCATAGAAACAAGGGAGATGTGCCAAGGCGCTATTTAGCTTGATGCTTTAGTTTGATCACATTGATCACCACCACCAACGCGATCGATGATACAAATACAGTGTTTTAGTTTAGTGCTAGTGATGAGTGACGAATAACAGTGTTAGATTGAGGGTGTACGGATTTTTTTGTGTGGGAGATCTTTATATTCCCAAGGAGCCCTTGTTAAATTGTGTCGCAAACGGTTCTAAAAGTGGTGACTGGTTTCGGTATTAATTTGCTATCTCCTTTTTTCCATGATCTGAGGTCACGACAGTTCTTAATATTTTCTGCCATTTTTCAATGATATTTGTTAAGGCGATTGTGCACTACACGTTTCCAGCACTTTTTTTCACGAACCGTTTTTTTTACCCGACTGCGCCAGTAGTTATTTTCATACATTTTAATAAGTAGTGGGGATCGTTCTGCAGGCCTGCTGGCTAAAAATCCGTTGAAAACCGAATACGAATTGAAAACGTCTGTAGTGCACAAACGCCCTTAGGAGATGTAGTGCGAATCAAATTAGTGCGATGTACAACAAAATCTGCGCCACTGTATTCAATCCCTACCGAAACTAAACACGTTTAGTTATACAGGGTGGCAGGTTAGACAGTGGAAATATTTAAAGGGGTCATTGTACTCATCATGAACAACTTTTACTATGGGACCAACCCTGAAATCGCGAAAAAAAATCAGCTGTTACATACATTTTGTTGAGTTAAGCGAACTTAAATGTATGGAACAGCGGATTTTTTCGCGATTTCAGGGTTGGTCCCATAGTAAAAGTTGTTTATTATGATGAGTACATTGACCCCTTAAAATATTTCCACTGTCTAACCTGCCGGCCTAGCATGACCACGATAGAAACGGGTTTTGTCTACATAGAAATAGACAAAGTGACAGATTGTAGAAACATTTCTACCGTTTCATTCATAAAACGTAGAAATGTTTCTACAATCTGTCACTTTGTCTATTTCTCATCATCTGCCTAGCCTTTTCCCAAATTATATTGGGGTCGGCTTCCAGTCTAACTAGTTTCGGCTGAATATCAATATTTTACGTGGAGCGACTGCCATCTGACCTCCACAACCCAATTAATGGGTAATACCGGTATTCGAATGTTAGACCAGTTGTCAGACTTTTTAGGGCTTCTGACTACCCGTAACGATTGTCAAAGATATTCCTATGACAACCGGGACCGACTGCTTAACGTGCTCTCCGAGGCACGGAGGGGTCTCGATGTGTAAAGAACGGTCACCCATCCAAGGACTGACCGCGGCAAGCGCAGCTTAACCTCGCAGATCGATCAGCGCGGCCGTCATTTAGCCACGAGCCCCTCCTGTCCTGTCACTTTGTCTATTTCTATGTAGACAAAACAAGTTTCTATCGTGGTCATGCTAGGCCGGCTGCCACCCCGTATACATTTCTTGCCAATTTGCCCATTTTCTTAACACCAGTGACGTTTTTACCTATGCTGGTATTTAGCTTCACGTCTAAATAAACAAGTTATTTGTTTATCTCATATACGCACAAAACAGTCATCGATCATAATCTATTCTTTCTATATCTAGTATATAAAAACCGGCCAAGTGCGAGTCGTACTCGCGCACCGAGGGTTCCGTATCAGTTTTGGACGTATAAAGTGAAAAAAACCGGACCGCAAAACTAAGTTTGTTTGTGAAAGAATTTTGATGATTTTGAAAAAAACTGTACTAGTTAGGAACATCGTTTTATTTTTGGTGCAATATTTGGGCAACAGCAATTCATTTTTAGGGTTCCGTACCAAAATGGTAAATAGTAAATTAAAAAAACCCGACTGCCAAAAAACAACTAAAAAGTTCAAAACAAGTGCACTTTTCAAGCAGTCTGATGCAGTTGGTGGCATAAAATCTAAGATTTAACACAAATAATTGCCACCCACACATTGAATTAAATTGGCGGTAATATGTTCAAGTTGCACTATCATTGCATACCATAAATTAATCTATCTATACTATTATAAAATTGTAATAAAGCCGTGTCTGTATATTGAAGATATTCCATAAAAAATAGTCGGGATAGGGTACTGGGACGTAACCATGCCCGAAAATATTTTTTATGGAATTTTTGTCTGTTTGTTTGTGCGCACATCAAGCAAAAAGTACTGAACGGATTTTGATTCGGTTTTCAGTTCGATAGCTTGGGGTCCAACTTAAAATCTAAGCTACGTTTCATCTAATTCCGGTCGGATAAACCAGAGATACAGCTTGACCTCTTGGTAGTACTAGCCAACCTACACTACGGAGGTCATTTAAACTGGTCATTCATTGTAGTCCACGCGGACGGAGTCGCGGGCAAAGGTCTAGTAATTATTATAATTATAGAACTAGGTCCCAATTCTATTCCTAATTGTATCAAAATCAAAATCAAATGTCGACTAAATAATATTAAGATTTTGTTTAAATTTTATGCATTCTAGTGCTTTGTTTTTTTTGGTTCAACAGTTTACTAGTTAAATATTTGACTGCTGGTTTAACTGAGGTTTAAATGTAACCCTAAACTGTCTGAAGAAGTCTCAATTTTATCCAACTGACGAATTTACTTATGTAATAAAATTATTGACACTGACTGAAGGACAGAAATAAATTCATTCTATCAATTGTTTCCAAAAAATATCGATTTTGCGAATGGGACATTTCGCGAATAGGACAATTTGCGCATAAGACATTATGTGAATAGGACATTACCATCTTATACCGAGGATTGAACTCGAAATGTTTTTTTAGTGACCAACAGTCAAATATCAAACTTGCTGAGTGCCTACCATAATGGTTTTTTTTTCCATGAATTATAAGAGAATTTAGCGAAATAAATCAGATTTCTATTCCTGTCATGTATATTTGTTTGACCATAAATTAAGGCGTTGGGTTAAAAAAATATTTTTTATTATTGTAATGTGGTGAGTAAGGTCGCCAGAGTGCAGAGGATGCGCTGTGTTGACAGCGGGGGGCCTGCTTGTGTCTGAGCTGTCGACACATCGAATACACATTTTAAGGCTGTGTCCCCAATAGGCAAACTGAGCGGGCGACTGAGTTTGCGGCATACCGGCTTAGTACGCCCGCCCTTCCATATACAGGGTGGCAGGTTAGACAGTGGAAATATTTTAAGGGGTCATTGTACTCATCATTATGAACAACTTTTACTATGGAACCAACCCTGAAATCGCGAAAAATCAGCTGTTCCATACATTTTGTCGAACATAAATGTATGGAACAGCTGATTTTTTTTTCGCGATTTCAGGGTTGGTCCCATAGTAAAAGTTGATCATAATGATGAGTACAATGACCCCTTAAAATATTTCCACTGTCTAACCTGCCACCCTGTATTTGAAATGGAGTGTCTACAGTTTGCGCTAACAGTTTGCTACTGAAAACTGTTAGCGCAAACTCAGTCGGCCGCTCACAGTTTGCCTATTGAGGACACAGCCTAAAGGGTCGGTCAACGAGCATCCGATATTCAGTTTTGCGCACATTTCCACAACATAGAAGTGTGATGTGTATATTTGAACTCTAATAATTCAATTACGCATAATGAAGCATATTTCTTTTTTTAATTAAATTTTCTTTGTATCTCATTCATATTTATTTATTTTCAAAACATATTTTTTAATATGTAATGTCTTACAGCTACCTAAATGATTTTTTCGTGAGCCTTTTGTCCGAATACTCAAACGCCAGTTAAAGTTGAATCAATTTAAGTCTCGTGTCTCGATTATTATTGGTTATGCTACGTATGACAGTCAGCATATTTGAAGTATTAACATGCCTTCAACTTTATAGAATTTTAAGTGGATTTTGAGTATTCGGGCAAAATAATCTTAATACTTTCCGTGATTAAGCGATGTGAATGACCATGCGATTTGTCTTTTTTCCATCAATTTTAATGTATTTTAGTAACAAATATGTTATGTTTCTGCAATGTTGAGAATTAGGAGTGTTATAATTACATATTTTCTTAACCCAACACAAATTAAATCATAGTAGGTATAGTATCATGGTGTATATTGTTGTATAATTTAAGAACCATGAATAAAACAGTGTTTTAAAAATAAATACATTTCTTTTTATCGCTTGGTTTTTCTTTTAAAACTCCTTTTTTTGCTAACTCGCGACCCCCCCTGTTGTACCCGCGAGTTGTACCAGTAAATTACACCCCGTACGAAGACGGGGTGTAATTTACTGGTACAACTCGCGCCAATAAAGAAATGAATTAAAAATGGCGGCACTGATTAGGAATGATTAGTGCCGCCATTTTAGATTCGGTTATTTATTGTCGTGGCGATGTGTCATAACATCGAGATTTATTGCTGTAGATATCTATGTTAAATATTAGGTTTACCATTTTGCTCTCTCTGATATCTTCTGCATGGTTCTGTTCTAGTACTTTTACCATTCTACTCATAATTATCATTCTGCGCGTGACTATGCTGTCAGAGTACTTGCGTGTTGTGCTACTATCATTATCAATCTCCTTTCCCAGGACTACTCAAAATTATAAAAATATTGTCGGTATGTATACTGTCATGAAAAGAGAACGAAATTATTCCAAATCATTTCATAGTTCCCACCGTACCAGTTCACCCAGGTGGTCTACGGGCAAGAAAAATTGCCCGGGGACCACTTAGGTGGTCGAAACAGGTGGTCCACGGGCAATACCCGGCTTTAAAATCTAGTGTGTAGTTCAGAAGTAAGCGGACAAATAGACAAGAAACGCTATTTGTTTTATACGATTTATAGATAAACTTAAACATGAGAGTCAAAATGGCGGGTGTATCATTACGAATCCAATCAAAATTATTACCAAATAAATGTACTTAAAATGTACTATTTAGTACCTATACTCATGAAAAATGTACCTCCTTTAGAAAAAAGTTATAACCAAATTAAGATACACCCGCCATTCTGATGTCAATATGGCGGGTGTATCCTAATTTCTCCCTAATTATCCATTGGTGATTGAATATTATTATTCCAAAAAAATCTACCTAAAAAGTACCTACAGTAAAAAGAAACACTCACTCGATCTGTTCATTAGTTGCTGAGAAATAAAACTACAAATGTTTGGTACCATACCGTGGCGTCGCTCTAACTACTGAGCTACCGAGTCAGTGATTAAAGCGACGCCACGGTACGGCAGGGGTCGCGGGTTCAAGTCCCGCCCGTGTAGTTGTTTTTAAATCTCATATATTATTATAAGTATATTATAATTATTATGTTGTTAGTTACATTTTTAGGGTTCCGTATCCAAAGGGTAAAACGAGAACCTATTACTAAGACTCCGCTGTCCGTTCGTCCGTCTGTCACCAGGCTGTAATGAACTCATGAGCCGTGATAGTTAGACAGTTGAAATTTTCACAGACGGTGTATTTCTGTTGCCGCTATAACAAAAATACTAAAAACAGAATAAAATAAATATTTAACGGGAGTTCCCATACAATAAACGTGATTTTTTTTGCTAATTTGCTAATAAAGGGTGTCTAATGTTGCATAGATCCGAGTTGCGAGTCCGACTCGCACTTGGCCGGTTTTAATATTTTGACAACACTCTTATTTTATGGTTTCCTAGACAACGTATAAAAATGTCAAGCCCGAGTCGACCGGCGAAGGAGGTCGACACCATAAAACCTTAACTATATGACTTGGAAAGCCAAAATTAATTAGGTATGTACGAACATTGACCTATATGTCCCTAGACAAGCAGTTCCGAACAAAAATCATGCCCCACACGCGGGTACTTGTCTGTTGCTCACTGCATCAAACATCAAAGTGAATGTGAGGCTTGTGTTGTGCCCGCACAACACTAAACAAAAATTATAACTGAAAATCTATTCACGAGTCTTTTGGATGTGCCTTTTGCCAAATTAACGGTTATAAATAGATTACATAGCTTTGTATTGATCGTCAAATAACGAGGCTTAATAAGCGCGAATATCCAATTAACGAAACAGGTATAACCGTTTTTTGTTTAATCTTAAAATTTTCGGTTTCGGCTAAAACTAGAGGACATGTAAAAAAATATTTAATAAATAAAAGTTTACGAAGTTGAAAAACGAGATTGGCTATTTTCCAATAATTTTCTTCATTTAAATCCTTAAAATTTTTAATAAAATACATATTTATGTTATGTTATATTTTTGTTTAGTGTTGTGCGGGCACAATGCAAGCCTCGCATTCACTTTGACGCTTGATGTAGTGAGCAACAGACAAGTACCCGCGTGTGGGGCATGATTTTTGTTCGGAACTGCTTGTCTAGAGACATATAGGTCAATGTTCGTACATACCTATTTAATGTTGGCTTTCCAAGTCATAGTTAACGTTTTATGGTGTCGACCTCCTTCGCTGGTCGACTCGGGCTTGACATTTTTATACGTTGTCTAGGAAACCATATTATAACAGTGTTGTCAAAATATGAAAACCGGTCAAGTGCGAGTGGGACTCGCGCACGAAGGGTTCTGTACCATTATCTATACAACATTAGACACACTATATTATTATAACCTTTATTAGAAAATTAGCAAAAAAATCACGTTAATGGTATGGGAACTCCCCTTAAATATTTATTTTATTCTGTTTTTAGTATTTTTTGTTATAGCGGCAACAGAAATACATCGTCTGTGAAAATTTCAACTGTCTATCACGGTTCATGAGTTCATTACAGCCTGGTGACAGACGGACGAACGGACAGCGGAGTCTTAGTAATAGGGTCCCGTTTTTGGGTACGGAACCCTAAAAATGTAACTAACAACATAATCATTATAATATATGAGATTTAAAAACAACTACACGGGCGGGACTTGAACCCGCGACCCCTGCCGTACCGTGGCGTCGCTTTAATCACTGACTCGGTAGCTCAGTAGTTAGAGCGACGCCACGGTATGGTACCAAACATTTGTAGTTTTATTTCTCAGGAACTAATGAACAGATCGAGTGAGTGTTTCTTTTTACTGTAGGTACTTTTTAGGTAGATTTTTTTGGAATAATAATATTCAATCACCAATGGATAATTAGGGAGAAATTAGGATACACCCGCCATATTGACATCAGAATGGCGGGTGTATCTTAATTTGGTTATAACTTTTTTCTAAAGGAGGTACATTTTTCATGAGTATAGGTACTAAATAGTACATTTTAAGTACATTTATTTGGTAATAATTTTGATTGGATTCGTAATGATACACCCGCCATTTTGACTCTCATACTTAAACTACACTTTTTACTAACATTAATATTGTGGTTTGTTGTAGGTTAATCTCTCAGATCATAGAAACAAGGAGATATGCCATCATAGCAAATTAGTACGGGAACAACTGATGCCACTTTTAGTACATTTTTCGACACAATTACGCGCATAATTAAGCGCTCCTTGTGAATAAAAAGATCTCCCACGCATTAAACATTCCGCACACCCTCAATCTAACACTGTTAATCGTCACTCAACACTAGCACTAAACTAAAACACTGTATTTATACCATCGATCGTGTTCGGTTCGTCGCTAGCGCGTACGTTTTTAATATGAGCAATTTGCTCAAGATCAGGCATCAAGCTCGACAGCGCCTTGGCACATCTCCTTGTTTCTATGATCTGAGGTTAATCTTCAACAAACCACAATATTATTGTAATTTGTAACGTAACGTTAATTGTAACGCAGCAAATAATATTTCTTAATAAAAATGAGTTAGTTTTACTTAAAAATATATTTATTTACATCTTAAAAATTATTATAACTTAAAATAACATAATTATAGTTCAAGGAGATGGTGATTGGTTATTTACGTTCTCACGGCAAAATTAAAAAACCTACGGTCGGTTGCAGAAAGATAATTAAATTTTAAAGGAGGCAACCATACAATTTTTGGTTTAAAATTCTTTATTTCTCAAAGATTACAAATCACTTACGAGTAGAAACAAAATTAAATTAATATAATAAAAAGATATGCGTTGACGGTATTCTAAAAATATTTCTTTTTCGTATGTAGGTAACTCAACAATTATAGTCTTGCTGCGATTACGGGCCATGCATTTGAGCAAAACATAAGGGACAGTTTACATGAAGTCTGTAATATTTATATTTTAAGTAAACAGCTACGTATTTAATTTTAATTTTAGTGGCGCCTTTGAAGATGTGTTGTTTCAATAATCTTTTGTATAAAAATAGTGACTTAGTATCTCAATTTCTATCGTTAAAGTCTCCTTTAAGACTTAATGACCTTTTCTGCAACTCAGCGCTAGTGCTTTGCTCATCAAACTTTGTCATAAACTTAGGTTAACTTACCTATCATCGTTTTAATCCTGGTAAAAAAAAGTTTTAATGCGAAGGCGGAGCCACGAGCACAACTAGTAATATTTTTTTTTATTAAAATAATAGGCTTGCGTTTGCCCGCCATCTCGCCTGATGTTAAGCGATGATGCGGTCTACGATGGCGCACGCTTGCCTAGAAGAAACCGATTCACTCGCGACTTGAACACACCCAGATTGTAACTATCGGGGAACACCCACTCGGGCAGCGCATTCCATGTATTTAATAGTCAGCTGCGGTATTTGCCAAATAGTCTCTTCTGCCGATGTTCGAAGCTTGCTTGTTCTGAACGGCTTCCAATTTGGGACATTCTGTGAAAAATAAACACAATTTTAGACAAACCGGGCAAGAGCGTGTCGGACCACGCACAGTGTAGGGTTCCGTAGCAAGAAGCATTTCAGTCTTCCGACCGCAAATATAAGTTATTTTGCGGTAGTCGAAGTCAAAACTGAAAAAAGTGAATATTTCAAAAATTTTTTGACGTATTTAGTTCAAACCAATTTTAATCGAGAGTATTTATTGAATGCCATAAGCTTGATTTTTTCCAGATTTTTCGATAGCGCGGTTGGAAAATTACAGGGGGGGGGACACATTGTTAACGACTTTCGGAGCTCTTAGTTCACTTAATATTTATGCACTTCAATAAAAAAGTCATTTAGAAACCTCTATGTTATTTTCAAAGACCTATCCAATGAAACCCCACATGACGGGGTGCAGGAAAATATATTTTTTTCCATCCTTCAGTTTAATGTATGGGAGCCGCCCCCTAATTATTTTATTTTTCATAATTTCACTACAGGCCTTTATGGCGGCTTAAAAAGCTTAAAAGACACCTACCTACGAAGTTACATTCAAATTGGTTACGAACTGTAGATTTTACGAGGGTGTGACAGACGGACATGATGAAACTATAAGGGTTCCTAGTTTTACTACGGAACCCTAAAAAACTAAAACTCGAATATTTTAATATTTGTCTATGTCACTCCCACAATGAAGATGAATGTAACGAGACCTTGTCGGCCTTACCACAAAAAAGATAAACTCGTGTTATACGCGAATGCTACCAAAAATAATACACACTTGTTTTAGACAAGTTAGTGCTAAAACAAGTACGTATTATTTTTGGTAGCATTCGTGTTGATAAATAATGATAATGATAAATGATATTTATTTTGTAAATAGGTTAAAAATAACACTTTTACACGTCAACACATTTTTTAAGCTAGATGAGTTCGGTGTTTCCTATATGACTACCTTTGAGAAGAAACACCGAAACAAACTCAAAGGTTGATGTCTCTTTTAAAGTCCAGACAATTAAGATAAATTGTGTAAGAACCATGCAGGTTAGTCTGAAATGGCCTTTAGAGGAAAGAGCCATACAAATTTGAGTGGACCTGACCTGACTGTGCACGCATGTGCCGGGTATCGTGGTAGCTCAACCCAGACTTAGGGAGCTCAACGACCCGACGAACATTACCATCAGAGAGGACATTTGGGTAGGCCCCCTAAAGTACTCAAACTGTCAGACTGAACTTGAGATCTATAACAGTAACATAATAACCCACATAGTACTCACATTTACAATAATTATAATCAATATATTATCATTATTATCACATTCAATGTCATTTTGTATATAAATTGTTTCAAAAGGAAACATTCAATGTCAAAGTGTATATAGAAAAAATTATAAAATCAAATAAAAGAGCAATAATTTAGTGGTTATGTCAATAGTAGTATTGGCCCATGTATGTATTGGAACAGCTCAATCCCAAGCCTTTTTGTCCTCCATATAATCTTTAACACTATAAAAGGCTTTATGACAAAGTTTTCGCTTTATTAATGATTTGAATTTATTAAGGCTTAATTTTTGAATATGGCTAGGGATTTTATTGTAAAAGCGTATACTTTGGCATTTAAATGTGCCACTTATTTTCTGGAGCCTCGTGGCAGGAACAACAAGTCTATGTTTGTTTCTAGTATTAATATTATGAATATCACTATATTTAGTGAAGAGATTAATATTTTTATGTGCATACAATAGATTTTCATAAATGTACTGAGATGGAACAGTCATTATATTAATATCTTTAAATTTCTCTCTGAGTGAATGTCTGGGACTTAACTTATAAATTGATCGAATAGCTCTTTTCTGCAAAACAAAAACAGTCTGTATGTCGGCGGCATGTCCCCACAACAGAATACCGTACGACATGACACTATGAAAATAACTGAAGTATACTAAACGGGCAGTCTCAAGATCAGTTAAATCGCGAATTTTTCTAACAGCGTATGCTGCAGAGCTAAGCTTTTTCGACAACTTTTCTATGTGTGGTCCCCACTGAAGCTTAGCATCCAATGTTATACCTAAGAACACTGTGGTATCCACAAGATTCAGCTCCTCACCCTTCAGTAGTACACTAGTTTTCACCTGTCTAACGTTAGGTGTCGTAAACTTAATACATTTAGTTTTCTTTTCATTCCATTATTAATTTTTTTTATATTTAGTTATTTATGTACATTAATTATATTTAGTTGAACACGTGTTTATCTTTTTTGTGGTACGGCCGTGTGTGTTTAAATTTAAATCCATCAAACCGTTTATGCTACAGAGCGTGACAAAGAATTAGTCGCTCATAAGAGGCGTTGCAAAGGGATCTCAAACGAGTTGACCGAGCGGGTCGCGGTAGCACAGTTGGCAGAGCATTGGCACGGTTGACGAACCGTGCCAATGCTCTGCCAACTGTGCTACCGCGCGTAAATGTCTTTAGCGGGATTTGACTTTTGACGAAAAGTCAAATCCCGGGTTCAAATCCCGCTAACGACATTCGATTTTTGAGAAATTTCTTAAATATTTAATAGGTAACTCTTCAGCTTTATTAAAAACTAGCAAACCCGGCGAACTCCGTTTCGCCATCGTAGTACATGCTATGTATCAGAGATGGCGCTGTATGTGAAAAAAGCTTGTCCCGCTTTTCTCTTTAAATTTTCCTGAATTTTCTTTGCTATAAACCTCACGGAGCCCGAGACCTTTCCAACGAATGCAAAACCGTGGAAATCGGTTCGTCCGTTCTGGACTTATATCGTCAGGAAGGAAAACCCGACTTATTTTTTATTATTAAAAATAAGTATAGAAGTACTTATAGATAGATTACCTGTGATCCTGTGTCCCAATCCGCCACAGTAGGAACAGCCCTGTCCATCCGCTGCCGGCACGTCCGGCTCGCCGATCATGTCCAAGAGGAATGACGGTACCTGGGTATATTATATTTAGTTTAATTTGAGATTCATTTGTTGAGGGTGGGGGCTACACTCAGATCATAGAAACAAGGAGATAATTATGCCATCATAGCAAATTAGTACGGGAACAACTGATACCACTTTTAGTACATTTTTCGACACAATTACGCGCATAATTAAGCGCTGCTTGTGAATAAAAAGATCTCCCACGCATTAAACATTCCGCACACCCTCAATCTAACACTGTTAATCGTCACTCAACACTAGCACTAAACTAAAACACTGTATTTATACCATCGATCGTGTTCGGTTCGTTGCCAGCGCGTACGTTTTTAATATGAGCAATTTGCTCAAGATCAGGCATCAAGCTCGATAGCGCCTTGGCACATCTCCTTGTTTCTATGATCTGAGGGGCTACATAACAGCTGATTAGAAATAATAGTTGGAAAAAGGGTATGTAGATGATAATAGGGTAGTTGACTACTATTAAAAATGTACAAATAAATTATAGTTAAAAAGAAATGTAGGTATCACAAAATGGAGAAGTAAAGCCGCGTTTCCACTAGGCAACGTTTGGCGCGCGACACGTGACGCTCAACATGTACGGCAACGCTGCACAACAGCGCGCGACGTTGTCAGCTGGCGAGCAACATGACGCGCAGCTTGTTGTTTGTTAAAATTTGTTGTCGATAAAATTATAACCACTGCCGCTGAAATCAACGCAAGTTCCTCTGGCGACATGTTGGCGACGACTGACGTAAAGTAGTAGATGCGTAGACAGACAACGTTGTTCAACAAAAGTTCCGCGCTGACTTTCAACATGTTGGGCAACTTGTAGTGCAACATGTTGCGCGTCAATTGTTGCCTAGTGGAAACGCGGCTTTAAAACAAATTTTAGCATCACAAAATGGAGAAGTAAAAAAAAATGTTAGTAGCACAAAGTGGAGAAGTAATATAAAAAATTTGGTATCACAAAGTGGAGAAGTAAAAAAAAATATTGGTATTACAAAATGGAAAAGATAAGTTTTTAAATTTTTTGGAAAGGGTTACTCTCAGTCTTTGTCGCGGACATCGCGGATAGCCAAACCCGAAACAGCAAGAAGTAGAGAAAAATACTCAAAGGAGTCTCAGAGTCGATTTTGATGAAAACTGAAACGTGGTGAACGCTCTCGCCGTGCTATCTGTAGCCCGTAACGACTGTCAAAGATATTCCTATGACAACCGGGACCGACTGTTTAACGTGTTCTCCGAGGCACGGAGGGGTCTCGATGTGTACAGGACGGTCACCCATCCAAGGACTGACCGCGGCAAGCGCAGCTTAACCTCGCAGATCGATCGATCAGCGCGGTTGTCATTTAGCCACGAGCCCACTAGAGGTGTCCTATACTGGGCGAATTTTCCAATTGTAAGCGAAAAACAAAACCTATTCAAATGAGTGTGAGGACAGATTTTGACAAAAACTGAAACGTAAACGCTTTCGCCGTGCTGTCTGTAGTTCGTACCTTCTGCTGCGCTTCCCGCAGCAGATGCGCTAAATCCCGAAGCACGCTGTCGTCCGCAGCGCGGCCCAGAAGCGTGGTGGCCACGCCCTCGCCCCCCGCCCGCCCCGTACGACCAATACGATGCACGTAGTTCTCTATGTCTTCCGGCATGTCGTAGTTTATTACGTGCTGTATGTTCGCGAAGTCGAGACCTGCAGATTGGTAGGTGAAAGAAATAAAGAAAGTAAAAAAAAAACTTTTTACTTCATATCCAGCCGGTCTAGCATGACCACGATAGAAACATAGACAACATAGAAACTCTGTCACTTTGTCTATTTCTATGTAGACAAAATCCGTTGTAAGTTTAGTCAATCGAAAGTCGAAATAGATGTCATTGTACTCATCGTAACAACTTTTAGGCCCGTATTCCAGAACGATACTCGAGCACCGATCTCTGCTTGAGCATAGATTTCAACCGAAATGGCGTTAAATCTATGCTCAAGCAGAGATCTGTGCTCGAGCATCGTTCTGTAATACGGGCCTTAGTATGGGACCAACGCTGAAATCGCAAAAAAAAAATCAGCTTTTCCATACATTTGTTGAGTTATGTGAACATAAATGTATGGAACAGCTGATTTTTTTTTTCGCGATTTCAGGGTTGATCCCATAGTAAAAGTTGTTCATAATGGTGAGTACAATGACCCCTTTAAATATTTCTACTGGGATTTAATTAAGATTCAGAAATAAAATCAATTTAGATTTTAAAAACGTATGGACATCCCTAGGGACGTAAATAAATGTGGATGCGTTCATAAATAAATAAATAAATATTTTATCCTGCGTTTTGTTTCAAGCATTATGGTATAATTTTGAAGACGTTTATCTATTATTTCCCGGCTTTTAAAAATAAACTGATGCCATCCATTAATTACATTAACAATACTACTACATTTTGCTAACATTACTATCTCTATAAGAATTAATGTTTTTTCCGAGGCCAAAATGGCCATTGTTCTTTGTAAAATCGTCAGAAAAATTGAATTTCGCGCGCTACCTTGACGAATTTTCTGTATTAAGGTATGTATGTTAGTCCTAGGTATGCTTACCTTTGCTAGCTACATCAGTAGCCACTAGCACATCTTTCTCCCCCCTCCTGAAAGCCTCCACAGCCCGGGATCTTTCTTCTTGATCCTTGCCACCGTGAATGGCTACTGCTTCCACGCCTATAACAAAAAAGATATCGGTACCGGCAGGAATCATGATCACAGATCGCGCATGCACATTTTTGGCCCAATATACAATAAACAGTTGACAATACGTAATAGAGAATAGTCCAGTAGACGACGAGCATCGACTGACGAACCAATCGCGTGCAGCCTCGGCGCCCCCCGTCTTCTTCATTCCGCCAGAGAGACCGAAAAACCAGCTAATGCGCAGGTGACGTTTGTGATCATAACTGGTGCCGCTAATTATGCCTATATAGTTTTTCTGCCATTTTAGAGTTCTGTAACTCAAAAGGCATAACGGAACTTCAGATCATTGAAAAAAGGAGATATACCATCATAGCCAAGTAGCACGAGAACAAAAAAGGAGGTTCTGTATTCGTCCCGTATGTATGTATGTAAGTATGTATGTATGTATGTTTGTATGTGCGCGATTTTCTCAAAAACTACTGATTCGATTTGGATGGGGTTTTCACTAACGTAATCTACATACTTTCAGGAAGGTTTTAGTATATAATACATTATGTAGTCATTCCTATGTACAAAGTTATATGCATAAATGTACGCACTCCGTAGAAGATTTACTGTTGAACGAATTCGTGAAAGTAATCTAACAAGGGATAAAGAACTAAAAAAGGGAAAAATAAAAAACTTTTTTAACAAAAAATAACCGACTTCAAAAATCCACTACAAAGAAAGTAATAATTTTGGTTTCGGAAGTCGGTGGCTTTGGTTTTTGTTTGCTTTTTTTTGCCACCGACTTCCGAAACCAAAATTATTATTTTCTTTGTAGTGGATTTTTGAAGTCGGTTATTTTTTGTTAAAAAAGTTTTTTATTAGTTAATTCGGTTTCTGTGCTAGTAAAAATCCAAACTGACCTTTAAGCAGTAAGTATTCATGTATAGCATCCACATCCTGCTTCCTCTCAGCGAACACCAGCACTGGAGGGGGGGTCTTCTGAAGGCATTGCAGTAGATGTACCGTCCTGGCCTCAGCTTTGACTGGTTCTAACTCTTGGCGAACGTTCAGGGAAGCGGCGCCGGCGCGCCCTACGTTTACTGTCACCGGTTTTACTAGCGCTGACCTGGATAAGTGGTTGGTGATGAGCTCAGATCATAGAAACAAGGAGATGTGCCAAGGCGCTATCGAGCTTGATGCCTGATCTTGAGCAAATTGCTCATATTAAAAACGTACGCGCTGGCGACGAACCTACCACGATCGATGGTATGTATACAGTGTTTTAGTTTAGTGCTAGTGTTGAGTGACGATTAACAGTGTTAGATTGAGGGTGTGCGGAATGTTCAATGCGTGGGAGATCTTTTTATTCACAAGGAGCGCTTAATTATGCGCGTAGTTGTGTCGAAAAATGTACTAAAAGTGGCATCAGTTGTTCCCGTACTTATTTGCTATGATGGCATATCTCCTTGTTTCTATGATCTGAGGTGATGAGTGACTGGTGATGAGTATGATTGGTAGTAAGGGGTAGTTGCTGATAGGTGGTGATTGGTGATAAATAATATTTATTATTAATACAGGGTAAAATTAAAACCAGTGCGGATATTTTAGGAGGTGAAAGTACTCATAAATATGATCAACTTTTATTATGGGACCGACACTGATATATGAAAAAAAAATCAGCTGTTCCATACATATTGATCGTGTTGTAGTGCATTTTTGTAGGGAACAGCTGATTTTTTATTTTCATATTTGAGTGTCGGTCCCATAATAAAAGTTGATCATATTCATGAGTACTTTCACCTCCTAAAATATCCGCACTGGTTTTAATTTTATCCTGTATAATATGAAGGTGATGTATTTAGTCCAGCCGCGCTTTTGGGCTTGTATGAAGGTATCGCCACTGATGATGTAATAGCGGCATCTTGCTCATAGATGGCGCTATTGCATATTTCGGTACCCTCAGGGCGCGAGTCTTACTCGCGCTTGTCCGGTTTTTTACCACGTTTTTATTACCTCGCTTTCTTGTCTGTCTGTTTGTTCGGTACAATATTTTTTGTTCTACATTAATTAGTGATTTTTCTTTGTTTTATTTTTTTCCTATCATCACATACAATATACCTACAGGGTGTCAGGTGGAACAGCTAATGTTATCTTCGCGATTTCAGGGTTGGTCCCATAGTCAAAGACATTTGCAGTTTTGAGCTTGATATGGTACAGTAATAAAAGCTTAACCAAAAATAACAATATATTTTAATTGTTCTTTGCCTAATTTATCTTAGAGATTAAGAATTGAAATCAAAAATCGAAATAAATAAGAAATAAAATGATTATGCCGTTGACATTTTGAAAAAACCAATAAAACAAAAACGGGTGCATGCTGGCTGGCGCGTGCCTCCACAGAATATCATGTCGACAGCAACTAAAACCTTTGAATTGAGGACTCATTAGTTGCGCTGTACTTCATTGGATCATTCACACCATACTTAACCTCACTGTCACAAATACGATAATTTGTCTTTAATCCAATTACGTACAAAAACAAATAAAAAATGAATTTAAATACTCTTGAAATACTCGATCACACCAAACTAATTTCATATCTGTACCGACATACACAATCTGAAGCCCAGCGTTCTATGGGCGTCTGCCGTGTCCTTTGTTCATAATTACGAGTACAATGACCCCTTTTCGTATTTCCACTGTCTAATCCGACACTGTATACATTTTTTTATTCTTACCTGGCAAAATTTTGTATTTTCCGTGGCATAGTAGCGCTGAACAGTAGGGTTTGTCGTTGGCTGGCGAAGTACGAGAATATGGTCCGCACGTCCTCCTCGAAGCCCATGTCTATCATGCGGTCCGCCTCGTCCATGCACAGGTAGCGGCACACGTTCAGACGGACCTGGGGGGGGGGGGGCAGGGCGAGAAGATCTGGTTTAGTTATTTTCAAAAATCGAATGATCCGAGCGGGATTTGAACCCGCAACCTCTACCGAATCGTGGCTAGTGCTCTGAAAATCTAAAATCCCTTTGTATACGCCTCAATGACAGACAGACTTCCAACTCAATGCCTTTAACTTTGCAGTTATAGATATTGTTTGTTTGTTTGTACCCAATAGGCTCCGAAACTACTGGACCGATTTCAAAAATTCTTTCACTAATAGAAAGCTACATTATCACTGAGTAACATAGGCTACTTTTTATCCCGAAAACATGCACAGTTCCTGTGGGACACGCGGACGAAGTCGCGGGCGAAGTGCTAGTACATTATAAATGTATATTTTTGTGAATTTGAAACATGTCAAAGCCATGTTATGCTTGTCTTAAGTTATTAAATATTTTTTTTGCAAGGTGCAGTGGCCGATCTAGAAATTATTTGGGAGAGGCTGAGAGCACATCCAGATACAAGTTTTAGCAGGCGCGGTCCCAGAGGGGGGGTCACGGGGGTCATGACCCCCCCCAAAATCATACAAAAATGCGCCAAACCCGATAATTCACGGTATAGCACGTTGGCATTAATCGGTATGACCCCCCCTAAAGTCTTCAGCTGCGCTATGACCCCCCCCCCCCAACATCGTCGGCTGCGACCGCGCCTGAGTTTTAGGGGGTAAGTGAGTTAATCCAGATACAAGTTTTAGGGTAGGGGGTGAGAGCTAATCCAGATACAATTTTTAGGGGGTTGAGTGTATCCTCTGGGTACAATTTTTAGGGTGTGAGCTCATCCAGATGCAAATTTTAAGGGGGGGGTCCAGATCATCCAAATCGAGAGAGGGATGGTTCATCCCTTTATTAACCGACTTCATTAACCGACTTCAAAAAAGGAGGTTCTGTATTCGTCCCGTATGTATGTATGTATGTTTGTATGTGCGCGATTTTCTCAAAAACTACTGATTAGATTTGGATGGGGTTTTCACTAACGTAATCTACATACTTTCAGAAAGGTTTTAGTATATAATACATTATGTAATCATTCCTATGTACAAAGTTATAGGCATAAATGTACACACTCCGTAGAAGATTTACTGTTGAATGAATTCGTGAAAGTAATCTAACACGGGATAAAGAACTAAAAAGGGAAAACGAAAAAAGGTTTTTAACAAAAAATAACCGACTTCAAAAATCCACTACAAAGTAAATAATAATTTTGGTTTCGGAAGTCGGTGGCAAAAAAGCAAACAAAAACCAAAGCCACCGACTTCCGAAACCAAAATTACCTTAATTTTCTTTGTAGTGGCTTTTTGAAGTCAGTTATTTTTTGTTAAAAAACTTTTTTTCCAATACAATTCTTAGTGGGGGGGGGGGGGAGATTAAGGGCGTGAGAACTTATTTACATACAATTTTTAGGTGGAAGGGGTGGTTTTTTAGGTAATTTTTAGGGGAGTGGGGTGAGAGCTTATCCAGGTACAATGTTTAGGTGGGATCGGCTAATAGTAAAATGCAATATAGTTGGTGTGACGGTGTCGTTGGCGGTCGCCCCGTCTGATGCCTATGGGCGGGGTCTCATCTGCCTAGCCTTTTCCCAAATTATATTGGGGTCGGCATCCAGTCTAACTAGTTTTGACTGAATATCAATATTTTACGTGGAGCGACTGCCATCTGACCTCCACAACCCAATTAATGGGTAATACCGGTATTCGAATGTTAGACCAGCTGTCAGACTTTAGGGCTTCTGACTACCCGTAACGATTGTCAAAGATATTCCTATGACAACCGGGACCGACTGCTTAACGTGCTCTCCGAGGCACGGAGGGGTCTCGATGTGCAAAGAACGGTCACCCATCCAAGGACTGACTGCGGCAAGCGCAGCTTAACCTCGCAGATCGATCGATCAGCGCGGCCGTCATTTAGCCACGAGCCCCTCATGGGCGCCGATGGGCGGGGTCTACAGCTAAATAAACCTCGCGTGGTAGCCGCGCGCCTCTTTTGATCCAGCGGCTGACCACCAGTTAAGTTCTCCAGCCACATTACCTGAAGACCTGAAGACCCGTATTGCCAGCGAATTACTCACCCCTGAGTTTCTAGTTATTTCTGTCTACCAAAGTGTGTTACCATAAATGTTAATGTAAAAAAATACATAGTGTTTTGTATTAAGGTGTTTGCTTTATTTTCCTAATCTAGCTAAAATAACCCTTCAGGATATTTTGGCTACATTGGTAATACTCTCAGATCATAGAAACAAGGAGATATGCCATCATAGAAAATTAGTACGGGAACAACTGATGCCACTTTTAGTACATTTTTCGACACAATTACGCGCATAATTAAGCGCTCCTTGTGAATAAAAAGATCTCCCACGCATTAAACATTCCGCACACCCTCAATCTAACACTGTTAATCGTCACTCAACACTAACACTAAACTAAAACACTGTATTTATACCATCGATTGTGTTCGGTTCGTCGCCAGCGCGTACGTTTTTATTATGAGCAATTTGCTCAAGTTCAGGCATCAAGCTCGATAGCGCCTTGGCACATCTCCTTGTTTCTATGATCTGAGGTAATACTTAAAAGCTCACCATTTTCTTGTCGAGCATATCCATCAGCCGGCCAGGAGTGGCCACCATGATATGCACCCCTCGTTGCACGACCTCCATACATTCAGACACCGCCACACCTGTGCAGAAGAACACCATTGCTTATGAGTATGGCTGCATAATCGCATAAGCATAGCATAATAGGCCTATAATGTTCCCACTGCTGGGACACAGGCCTCCTCTGTGAGAGGGAGTGGGCCGTAGTCCACCACGCGGGCCCAGTGCGGGTTGGTGGACGTCACATGTCTTCGAATTTTTGGTTGTAGGACATGCCGGTTTCCTCACGATGTTTTCCTTCACCGTTAAAGCAAGTGATAATTAATTTCTAATACGCACATGAATTCGAAAAGTCAGCGGTGCGTGCCTCGGGATCGAACTCGAACCATTCGCCGTGGGAGGCACATGGTTAAACCACTAGGCTATCACTGCTATCTGCTGAGTATGGCTGCCATCACATGAATTGCTGACGCCGGACAAAAACTTCAAAAACCCCGGACATTTGGGTGAAATTGAGTATTTTCCCGGACGCTCCCAATCAAAATATTTCATGGTATATAACAAAATAAAAAAATAAACATCGGACATAAAAAGTCCACATTTTGAATATCCCTACCAGACGCTCCCCGGAGTCCCGGACGCCCTCTAAACTAGGACAAATCCGGGGAACCCCGGACGGATGGCAGCCCTACTTATGAGGGACCATTCGACATCTACAAAATCAGGATCTAATCGGGTTCAGGCTTTCTCCAGATGTTATTTGAAGAAAAGGGGGCTGAGGATTGATCTCCCCAAAGACCGTGCCTTGGGACTTCAGTCGTGGCTTCTCTGGGCCATACCACAAAAAAGATAAACACTTGTTCAACACGAATGCTAACAAAAATAACGCACTTGTTTTAGCACTAACTTGTCTAAAACAAGTGTATATTATTTTTGGTAGCATTCGCGTTCAACACGTGTTTATCTTTTTTGTGGTAAGGGTGTCTATGTCTAACTTACCTCCAATAGCTAGACAGCTCCGAATCTCAGGGTTTCCACACATTTTGAGCTGTTTCACAAAGTGCAGTATAATGTCGAATGTCTGCTTAGCCAATTCACGCGACGGACATATGATAAGGCCGTAGGGACCTTCATTTCTGGAAATAAATAAATTATTAAAATATTTACAAGGCACAGTCGAGAAAATCAACATAGTCAAGAGTCAGGAAAGTCGAATAATGAAGGTAATATGTTTCAGAACGTGTTAAGTAGTCAGAAAGGTAACCCTAGTCGAGAAAGTCAGAAAATTTGTATAGTCACAAAAGTCGAAAAATCACTAAAATATCAAAAGTTATAAATTGGAAAGTTACAAAAGTAGCTAACTAGAGAAGTCACAAAAGAGGTAAATTAGAAAAGTCACAAAAGTATACAAATAAAAAGTCGTAAAATAGAAAAGTTACAAAAGTAGTAAAATAGAAAAGTCACTTAAGTCGTAAAAGTTACAAAAAATAGTAAAATAAAAAGTTACAAAAGTCACACAACCCTTACTTGATGAAAGGCATCTTGATTTCCTGCTCCAAACAGAACATGATGAGAGGTAGCGTGAAGACTAGTGTCTTCCCGGAGCCGGTGAACGCAATGCCTATCATATCTCGGCCGCTTAACACTGCTGGGATACCCTGGACTTGGATTGGTGTGGGATCCTTTATTCCTTTGGCTTCCAGGCCTCTGAGGATACCTAGAGATGGGGGTAAGTAAGGTCCAATTTATATTAGTCTAATCATCCATACTATTATAAAACTGTAAAAAAGCCGAGTTTGTACATCTATACTAATCTATACTAATATTTTAAAGTTGAAGAGTTTATTTGCTTAAACACGCTAATCTCTGGAACTACCAGTCGGATTAGAAAAAATATTTTTGTATATGATAGCCAGATTTATGAGGAATAGTATAGGCCATTTAACATCACGCTACGACCCTTAGGAGCTGAGCAACGATGTTACCTTTAGGAAACTTCATGTGTTGGAATGTTTTGATCGGCGGTGGGACATCTACTCCTTCCACTAGTATCCTCATCTGTTTGCGGACCCTCTCGTGGCGTTCCTCAGACAGTTCTAGGATACAGCGCGGCGGCCGCCATGATGTTTTTATTGGGTCTTCGTACTGTATACCTGAAGTTAATTGAATGTTAAATGTAAATTTGTTTAGTGTGATGTTCAACAGAATCAGATCTTAGGTTTAATAGTTATACCACCTGTTTTCTGCACTTAGCCTTTTAATAGTTGACAATTTTTTTTTTTTATTGTGAATCTATAAACTATTTAAAAAAAAGACAACACCAAAAAAACTAATGAAACATCTACAAAATTGGCAAAGTTATAAGCGTTTTAAAATGATTTGCTAGACAGTGGTGCTGATTCTGTTAAACATTGCACTAAACAAATTTTAATCACACTGTATCTCTTTCTTACAAATATCATTGAAAAAGGACAGAAAATATTTAGAACTGTCAAATTAGTCTACGCCCTTGTCATTTACAGGAAAATAGTCATAACCTTTTGCGATTACGACAAAATTGACATTAAAACTATTCAAGTGGACTAATTTGACAGGATTAAATATCTGCTATCTCTCTCTCATGATTTTTATTAGAAAGAGACATAATACGACTAAATTAGTTTAGTTCGTAAACAACCGAATCGGCACCAGTGACGGCACTATCACGCAGTGACGTAACAACACGCGAACGTTCGCACGACAAAGACGGAGAATACTCCCTCCAAAAACTTTAAAAGCATCTATGTTTTCTATTTTGTGTTTTTGTACTTTTTTGTTGTTCCTATTCCTTCTTTGAAATAAAATAATTTATTTGTACTTTTTTAATAGTCAACTACGTATTGGGCCATTGTGCGTGTGTAATATAATAAAATATAATTTAATATTAGGTTTATGCGATTACTACACATTATAATTACAAGTTTTAACGAATTAAAAATAGCTTGCGTCCGCACGGTACAAACGACAGATGCTGACTGGTATTTTGCCGCCATATAAACGCTTGCTAAGCTCGTTATCGCCAACCAATGGCGACGCTGCGACTTTTCTGGTATCAACTCTGTTCAGTGGATGGAGTATATCAGGCAGGCTGTATTCCTGGTTACCACCATCACCATATAAAAAACCGGACAAGTGCGAGTATGCCTCGCGCCCTAATAGTTCTGAAATATGATCATAGATGGCGCTACTGCATACTTCCAATGGCGCCATCTATGAGCAAATGGCTCCACTTATGGTCCGGTGACTGACGGCGGACAACAAAGTGATCCTATAAGGGTTTCGTTTTTCCTTTTGAGGTACGGAACCCTAAAAATTAAGATTACCTTTAGCCAACTCAGCGACACCCATCAGCGCTTTGCTCTGTGCCACACTCTCCAAGATATGCTCCTCTTCTCTCGCTTGACGTTCCGCAGCTGATAGTGCTCGGGCCTCTGCCAGTCTCTTGAGCTCACTGTGCTGGTCCAGTAGCGAGACGTTGTATCGACGGCCCCATTCCTCTTGAGAAGCTGCGGGGAGAGAAATTTATTTATTGACTTTTATTTATTTTAGGCGCAAGGTGTGTTTGAGTGTACCCAACAGTTATGTGTGGCGGCGACGTTGACCTCAGCTGCTGGCTGTACCTTGTGGCTGCACTAATCTGTTCAATGAGGCGCCCCTGACGCGAGTGCTTCGCACTCTTAGGGTCTCCCTCAAATCATAGAAACAAGGAGATGTGCCAAGGCGCTATCGAACTTGATGCCTGATCTTGAGCAAATTGCTCATATTAAAAACGTACGCGCTGGCGACGAACCGAACACGATCGATGGTATAAATACAGTGTTTTAGTTTAGTGCTAGTGTTGAGTGACGATTAACAGTGTTAGATTGAGGGTGTGCGGAATGTTCAATGCGTGGAAGATCTTTTTATTCACAAGGAGCGCTTAATTATGCGCGTAATTGTCTCGAAAAATGTACTAAAAGTGGCGTCAGTTGTTCCCGTACTAATTTGCTATGAGGGCATATCTCCTTCTTTCTATGATCTGAGGGGTCTCCCCACATTTATCGACGCGGAATCGGCTTAAGCACACTGCGATCAGCTAATACGCAAACGGCTCGTTTCACCGTCGGCCGGCGTCGCGACGTGTCGTTGGAGCCGAGTCGATGCAAATGGTATTAGTAACACCCTTATTTCATAGACATAAAGGCTTTTTCCACCGGTGTCAGCCGATTCCGGGTCGATAAATGTGGGGAGACCCTTACCATGTAGCAGAGGAGATAAACATTTTTGCTTGCTTCACTATTGCATTGGGTTGTACCTGTAATAAATAGTTGTAAGTGATGATTAATAAATAAAAAAAATCATGAAACCATTTATTGATCACCAGCACTTTGCCAACAGACTGGTTTTTTTCGGGATAAAAAGTAGCCTACACTATAGCACTCACGGATAATGTAGCTTTCTATTAGAGACCAGTAATTCAAGAGATTACCTTCCAATACAAACTACAAAATTAGCACTCTCTCTTGATAATATTACATGGTATAGATTAGCTACAAACTTTGCCAACCCTCTTGACCCCTTCAGTTTGATCAAGAAACTCTGGAAGGTCAGTTGCAATAGCATGCCCTAGCTAAAAAAAAAAACAAAATAAAAAAAAATGGTTATAACCTCAAAAAATCACGTTACTCACTCTCATCGTCCGGATCGTTGTCACTGGAGCTCTTAGGTTCTGCAGCAGCTTCGGCTGCAAGCTGCCCGATCCTCCCTAGCTTCAGCAATTGCTGTTTTTTACGCTCTTTCACTGGCACGTAAGGCTCGTAATTATCTACGTCTTCTTCCGATTCTGAAGAGTTTTCTTCACGTCTATAACGTTTTATAGGTGGAGGGTCATCTTTTTTATCTTCCATTGCTGTTTTTTATATATATGCTAAAAGTAATTTAGAAAAAGAGCAAGAAATTGTTAAATAATATGCACAGATGACAAAACAATAAACAAATATCATTTGACACTTGACAATGACATCTGCCCAAACGTTACGTTCCGTTCTACGGTTTTTTTTTTTTATGTATGTATCTTTATTTATCAACGTTTCACAATATTCATTTAAACAAAGCCCCACAAAACTGGTTGTTTTCATATTTTGAAAACAAAATAATATAGAGGAATATTATTAAAATTATGCGGATTTTGCCTTGTTATTGCTTCATCTGGCTTATTTTAAGGGGTCATTGTACTCATCATTATGAACAACTTTTACTATGGGACCAACCCTGAAATCGAGAAAAAAAAATCAGCTGTTCCATACATTTATGTTCACATAACTCAACAAAATGTATGGAACAGCTGATTTTTTTTTCGCGATTTCAGTGTTGGTCCCGTAGTAAAAGTTGTTCATAATTATGAGTACAATGACCCCTTAAAATATTTCCACTGTTTAACCTGCCACCCTGCATACTAAGCCAGATGAAGCAATAACAAGGCAAAATCCGCATTTTTGTACACAAATTAGATTATTTTATATTTACTGACTTACCTGAATAAAACTTGATAAATAATTAACCAATTATTTAATCAGACAGCTTAAATTGGATCGCACACTAGTTTTGTTTACAAAGTTAGATACATGTTATTGTAAGTTTAAGCATGATTTTAGTATTCTAAGAGCTTAGAAAAATGAAAGCTTCCTTCGTTTAAATTTTCTAGACCTACGTGTTTTCTTCAACAAATTCAATAAACGATAAAATATAAACAAAGAAAATATGGAATATTTTGATTGATTATGAAATTGAACTTGAATGCAAAATATTGCAAATCTCTGTCAAACAATCATACCATCAACGTGTTGTCATCTGTCAAATTGTCAAAATATGCAAGTGACACGTAACTTTATATAATTAAATTACCTATTTATGACCTCCAAATGTGTGAAAACGTGAAAATTTTCCCATCAACCGGTCATTAATATAGTATACAACATGTCAGATAAAAGTTTCGGTGACTGTCCGAGCAGGAACATTGTAAAAAACCCGCTGTTGTCCACCGCTGTGACTGGGCTGTCGATAGAGGATTTGACGCATAACGCGGTTTTGGTTCCCGTTGCGGCTACCCAGGGACTGATCACGAGATCGGGTGAGTTCTATTATTTATTTTTATCCTATTTTTACGCTACAAACACGTTTTTCATGACGTTGTGCGGCGAAACAAGCCAAAATAATCGACATAGTTTTTCGCGATTTCAATGTCACAATTCGCGATTTTCACGCGAATTCTTGGCTGTTATACGCTTTTCAGTACTTGTTAAAGTGTTAAATGGCTCGTGTGTGCAATTTATTGCTAAATAAACTGTGTTAATTAGGTACGCGAAAAGTGTTTATAGTTGTTGTTACAAAATTAAGTGTTACAGATGTCATTTCTTTACAAATCCTACAAAAATGCTCCGTTTGAATATGGTTTTACGCCAGAACTGCGATTTTCGTTTCATTCTAAATTCAAAAGGATGGAAAAGTACTTTTATGATGCCACACTTGTGAGTAAATAAATAGAAATAAATAAATAATGCCAAATTGTCTTTGGTTTTTTGACCAAGTAGTTTTGATCACAAACTAAAATGTATGCCAGATAATGCTTATTAATAATGTAAATGTGGGCGATTTCCTAACTGGTTTCATATAATAGATGTGATGCAATAGATCAAAATGACATAATCATTTTCTTTACATTATGCCAATTATAAAAAAAATTGCCAAGCTATAGTATAGGTTATGGTAATTTATAGCACTGGCCTTTTTCTGTTTTTCTCCAAAACTACAAGCCGCACAAATTATTTATTTGGCGCACATTTACAGCAGATTAGGCACTAATTATTCGTCCCACTCATATCTCCCTAGGAGCTACTTTCCTGTTGGGGTAACGCACACATATTTATTCACAAACAAATCCCACTTGAACAGAACTTTTCACCATAAACAAAAAGAGGAATAAAGGTTTTATGCAAACATAAACATCAATTATTTTAATTAATTTTGAAAATGTAAACAAATGTTGATTTAAAAAAAAATATATATATTTTTTATTTGTGTTCTTATCCACGATCAGTCTTGCAACTATGAATGGCTGCGTTGAAGGATTGTTGTCAAAAAAATATATAAAAAGCTATCTTTGTAACCTATAGATTTACCCCCTAAAATACGTATATTTACCATTAATAGAGAAAGACCTTATTAGGGTTCCGTACCAAAATGGTAAAAAAGGAACCCTTATGGTGCGACTTCGTCTGTCTGTCTGTCTGTCTGTCACACCTGCTTATTTCAGCAACTACTAATGCCATCGACTTGAAATTTGAAATAGTTATAAAAAATGCTTGCCCAACATTATTGCAAATGAAAAAAGTCAATAAATATTTTTATTTTCATTGCAAAAGGGGCTGGAGTGGGGGTCCGAAATTTTAAAATGGGGTTGCTAGGTCAAGTGGCATATCATATGAAAGGGCTTGATCTGCACATTTCAAAATATATTTTTATTTTATATTATGTCTCACAGTTTTCGAAATATGATGAAATATTTCTGAAAAAATACCATTCCCCCCCCCCCTTATCTCCGAAGTTTGCGGAGCGAAACATCTGAAATAATTAGAGCTGATAGGAATTGACCCAAATATTGCACCAAAAATAAAACAATGTTCCTAACTAGTACAGTTTTTTCAAAATCATCAAAATCCCTACACAAACAAACTTAGTTATGCGGTCCGGTTTTTTTCACTTTATACGTCCAAAAATGATACGGAACCCTCGGTGCGCGAGTACGACTCGCACTTGGCCGGTTTTATGCTTATAGCTTTGAAAACTGTAGTGCGATGTAGGATTCTCTGACGTCAGATGTGTTATGTAGTGACATCTACCTAACAACTGCTTCACTGACTACTAGCTGTCCTGCTAGGTTGGTAATACTGGATGTAGCCAGTAGGTGTCACCACAAATTCATTAATCGAATATATCGGAAATTCGGAATACAATAGAATTTTGAAGTCTGATATCCACCATACCAGAGACATGCAGAAAATACAGGAGATGTTTCGTAATTTACTAATAAGATACCGTTTTAGGGAATGGAGGAATGAGATGAATGTCCCTACATTGAAAAGGGAGGATCCTCCTACCAGACCGGTGGTATTGTCTGGCGGGCCATTGGCTTGATTCTGTATATATGCTTATCGCTATGAAAACTCTTCTTGCGCCATGTAGGGTCCATTTCAATTGAATTTTTTAACTTTGTAAACAATGTTAGTATGGCCAACTGTCAAAATTTTATGAATTTGTATAGAAAGTTTGTTTACATAGTTTACAAGTTCTATTGAAATGAACCATAGGATAGTGCTTGACGTTGCCGATAGATGTCGCTGTCGCTACACCACGCATCTTTCTGCTTAGCTCGCGTGGACAGTGGACACAGTTCAAGCGGGAAAAGGAGAACGTCTAATCTTTGCTTGGCGCAACTTTACATATTAAGTCTGCAATAGGTACATGTTGGCCGAGCTTAGACCAACGCGAGCCTAGACAAATTGACACAATGCAAGCGCTACTGTCTACACGTTCGGCAAGTTTGACGTCAAACGCATAATAGCGCGCGGACAAACATGTGAACACTATTGTACGAGCGCGCGCGAGCGCCTTTGATTTGCGCAGAAAAACCGACACCGCTCCGAAGTGAGGCAAGTGATCGCGAGCGACTGCAAGTTGTGGCAAGCTACGTCAAATGAGGTCTATACACGTTGGCGTTTGTCTATACTCAACCAACTAGGCAAGTGACACCGAGCGATAGCAAGACAAGGCAAATATACCGTCTACATGTTGGTATTGGCCTTCACTCGACAACGCTCGGCCAACATGTATTGCAGGCTTTAAAAATGGTGCAACATATTTATTATGGCAATAAAAAAACACAATAAAAATATTTCAATTCAATGTTTATTTCATAAAAATCTTAGATTTTCTTTTTACAAAATATGGCTCTTTTTTTTAAACGATTAAAATTATTTCTATTGTACTACCCGTATTAGTAGAAAATACTTACTTTAGTTGTAGGGTGAAGGTACCAGTTGTCAGATACATTTTTTGGGCGATTTTTTAGATAAATTAAATAAAATGTAGTTATTAAATACTTTATTCTTTGATATAAGCTGTGAAAATAATGGAATTGATAGAAATAAGATTAGTATAAAAAATTTAAACAAAAGGGAATCCAGACATTGATTTCAAAATCGATTTACTAAAAACTTGATTTTGTAATAATTTCAATAATATTTTTGATCTCCCTTCACCCCACATGTTATTCTAATATCTAAATCTATAAGCTAATAAATAAAAACACAATATTTGTCAAGATTTAAATTAAATAATAAAACAAACATGGCGGAAACGTATAAAAGCTAGTTATACCTAACTGGATCTTAATGTAAATTGTAAAATATTTTTTAAGTACTATACATACAGTACTTGGCTCTTTCCGGACTGCGGTGAACTCGCTCTCGCGGCCAACCCGCTTTTGCGGCCAATCCGTTTTTGCGGCCAATTCGATTTTGCGGCCAACCTTTTTTACGGCTAACCCAGACACCGTTCTTCCAATTAGACTGGTCGTTACGTAGAGGGAATTAGGACAACAGTAGTGAGAATTTTGCCTTGCATTCGGACATTCAAGCTTTTATTCAAGGTTGGTTTCATATCCACACTGAATGGCGCCATCCGCATCATCTGTATTTTAAAGTCACGTTTTGGCGTTGGAGTCAACACTTTAATGTTTTGAAATTAACTGTTCGATGGCGTACTCAAACGCCTGGTTATGTAACCAGCCTAAAAGCTTGTTCAAATATCGTACCGAAATATCGCGTTGCGCGTTACTGGGATAATTAATAGGGGCCCATATAGTCCACATCTGAGCGATTCACTTGCGTGGGTACGTACGAGCCCAGATACTCATGATGCCTTGTTGCTTTCATAGTGCCTAGTGCGAGTTTTTCTAACATATTCGATCGCATGAATTTAACGAAGTTGAAGGTCATAGTCAACGACCAATCAAACACTGGTTCGCGCTGGGAAGTGAGGATTTTAACGCTCGTGATTAGTTACTCCATTCACTTCGAGAGAAGTTTACTCGATAAACGCGATGGTTTGCAACTCACACTCAGAGTTCTGGCTCTAAATAATAATTCGTTTCGTTCCGTTTTTCTGACGATACGTTTTAGCGGCCAACCGAGATGGCGGCCTTTGTCGACTTTGTTCTTACTATCGGGTTTTCTAAAGCGAGCGGCGACATGTGACATTTAAATCACAGTTTTTGTAGAACAAACGTTCCTCAAAACATGGCTTACTACCGTTTTATAGCATTGTATAAAAAAAGTAAAAAAGGTAGTAAGCGCGGTTGCATGTCATTGGTTAATGATTTATTTGCATTTCGGCCCGCATTGGCCAGATGCCCTTGTTAGTTTACGACAGGGATGGCGAACCTTTTTGTAATCGCGTGCCATAACTTGAAAAAAAAAGGCTATACCGTGTCATTAATTAGAAAAGTAAGATAAATAAAAACAAAATTACTTGTTCACAATAAAATTTTATATGCACTGTAGATCTGTTTTATTGAAAAAAAATGAAAATCAGTGCCCAGTTTTTTCTGTCACGTGCCACTTTTTGGCACGAGTGCCATAAGTTCGCCATCCCTGGTCTACGCGGTCTTCTCTTAGAGCCTGTCCAGATGAGGCGTTTTTCGCGCGAGTCAACTCGCGCGTAGACACTCGCGCGTTGCCGAGATACTAGAGCTACATACATCCCGTCCAGATGCTGCCGCGCGTTTCCTCACTCGCGCGTAAAACGCTTGCAATGAGCGGGACTCTTGGCGCTTTACGCGCGAGCGCCGCGCGAGTTGAGATACTCGGGCGCCATTGCTGCGTCCAGTACTACGCGCGAGTCCGTGGCGTGTGGACGTACATTTTTATAACTGGCAGGGAAACTTTCCTAGTGTAGAAACGCGCGTAAAACGTGGCATCTGGACGTAACCTAAATTGAAGCGCGCGAGTAGAAACGCGCACAGCACGCCTCATCTGGAAAGGCTCTTATCTCTTGAATCCTTCATTTTGTCTTTTATCAACATTGCATCAAGAGCAATATTGCGTTATCATATCACATCTATAGATGCCCAACACATACCACCTACATTAAACATAACTTAATCAAAAGGTAACTTAAATTAACTTAATCACTTCATCTTACAATCACATATAGTTTACTTTTTTCACTTGCCTTAATACGTAATTTTTTTACTTTCTTTAATTTGTACAGTAGTTAGTATATTAGCGCATTTTTTTAATTTTTAAATGTGATAACTTTGTTTTATTGTGGTGGTTTTAGGAAATGCCGGTTTAAAGATGTTTCCCCTCACGGTTTTTAGAGGAGTAGTGTGAAATAAATTTCACAAATGCGCTTCTGGTTGCGAACCCCTGACTCGGGGCTAGGTATAATATATGTCGGGGCTAGGTATATAAGTCGGGGCTATAAACTTAACTACTGTACAAACTTTAACATCATTTTGAAAACCCCTATCAATTTTTCCACCCAATCTTATTCGGACTAAGTTCTTGAGGTGTTATAAGATGGCAGTTCCCTGGATTCCTTGCGTTTCCTCACGCACCAGACTATTGAGAGGACCAGCAATATGATGAGGGCTATGGCTAGGAATACTCCTAGGACTATTGCTGCTATAGCCGCCTCTGACAGGTAGTCTGAAACAGAAAGGATATGTTGAAAATTCAAGTTCATATACACTCATCAGCAGGACCGTCTTAGGCCATGCAGAGGCCCTTGGGCACACACAGTTTGAGGCCTTTGGGCACACACACTTTGAGGCCTTTGTAGAAAGCTTAAAAAACATGAAGGTTTCTGCTAGACAAGCTTTTACTGAGCAACCCTGGCCGAGTGCATTTTTTATTGAGGCATGGAGCTATCAATCCAATGTGTTCGGGACCCTCAGTAGTCCGGGGACGCTGGGCCCGTGCCCCACGTACTCTTATGGTAAAGACGGAAGTGCTTATCAGTCACCTATCAGTTACGGAGTGATATCTATCTATCGATAGTCGATACTAATATAATAAAACTGAAGAGTTTGAACGCGCAAATCTCTGGAACTACCAGTCGGATTCGAAAAATTCTTTTTGTATATGATAGCCAGATCCATGAGGAATAGTATAGCTATTTAACATCACGCTATGACCCTAGGGAGCCGAGCAAAGGGAGTGAAACCGCGGGGAACAGCTAGTGCTTTTAATAATTTTGTTTATCCTGTTTGTAAAAAAAAACCCGGACAAGTGCGAGTATGCCTCGCGCCCTAAGGGTTCCGAAATATGATCATAGATGGCGCTACTGCACACTTCCAATGGCGCCATCTATGAGCACATAGCTCCACTTATGGTCCGGTGACTGACGGCGGACAACAAAGTGATCCTATAAGGGTTCCGTTTTTCCTTTTGAGGTACGGAACCCTAAAAATGTTTGAAATACTAGCTGTTCCCCCGGTTAACCCCCGTTGCTCGACCCCTAAGGGTCGTAGCGTGATGTTAAATAGCCTATACTATTCCTCATGAATCTGGCTATCATATACAAAAAGATTTTTTCGAATCCGACTGGTAGTTCCAGAGATTAGCGCGTTCAAACAAACTCTTCAGCTTTGTGATATTAGTATAGATTCGTAATCGCGTGGCTACCTGTAACTGGTTCCTCGTCCTTGCATCCAGCATATAGTAACTACAGCTGTTGAACCAATAAATCAATACCTCTGCAGGTAAAACGCATGCGGCTTGACATTTAACTGAAGGTCAAAGCTTTATAACAGGTGGTTCAAGTCGGCTCGGATGCGTTTATAGTTCCGTATTCTATATACTATTATAAAATTGTAAAAGAGCCGTGTCTGTACATTGAAGATATTGCAGAAAAAACAGTCGGGGTAGGGTACTGGGACGTAACTATACCCGAAAAGATTTTTTTTTGAATTTTTGTCTGTTTGTGCGCGCATCACGCGAAAACTACTGAACGGATTTTGATGCGGTTTTCACAGTTCGATAGCTTATGGTCCAACTTAAAATCTAAGCCACGTTTCATCTGATTCCGCTGAAAAAAACCTGAGAAACAGCTTGACCTCTTGGTAGTACTAGCCAACCTACACTACGGAGGTCATTTAAACTGGTCAGTTCATTGTAGTCCACGCGGACGGAGTCGCGGGCAAGTCTAGTTTGTAATAAAATGTTGGGCAAAGGAGATCACCCATTCTGGGATATAAAAAAAAATTGTTTGGCGGCCGTCAATAATAATAATTGCACATTTTTAAAGTACACTTTTTTACAAGCTTTAATTTAACTTGCCTTGTATGTATGAGGCGAAATCTTACAACTGAATTTTGGACAAGTTCCCCCTAACCGATTGAGTGGAAAGGAACGCATATATTACACTTCGATGACAATGCAATAAAACCGGCCAAGTGCGAGTCGTACTCACGCACCGAGGGTTCCGTATCATTTTTGGACGTATAAAGTGAAAAAAACCGGACCGAAAATCATCAAAATTCCTTCACAAACAAACTTAGTTATTAAGTTTGTTTGTGAAGGAATTTTGATGATTTTGAAAAAACTGTACCAGTTAGGAACATCGTTTTATTTTTGGTGCCATATTTGGGTCAATTCCTATCAACACTAATTATTTCAGATTTTTCGCTCCGCAAACTTCGGAGATAAGGGGGGGGGGAATGGTATTTTTTCAGACATTTTTCATCATATGTCGAAAACTGTGAGACATAAAATAAAAATATATTTTGAAATGTGCAGATCAAGCCCTTTCATATGATATGTCACTTGACCTAGTAACCCCACTTTGAAATTTTGGACCCCCACTCCGGCCCCTTTTGCAATGAAAATAAAAATATTTGTTGACTTTTTTCATTTGCAATATAGTTGGACAAGCATTCTTTATAACTGTTCCAAATTTTAAGTCGATAGCATTAGTAGTTGCTGAAATAAACAGGTGTGACAGACAGACAGACAGACGAAGTCGCACCATAAGGGTTCCTTTTTTACTATTTTGGTACGGAACCCTAATATAGTACCGTGGAGGTGATCTCATGATGGAGCCGGGAGGTGGCTATAGGAACTCCTCAACTTCTTAGCATAACTCCGTCGTGTTTGGGCTCGTTGGTTTTGTCTTTTTGACAAGTACTTATGAACCTAGATGATGTCTTGGTCATTATAAAAGCTTATTTTGAAAAATATTTTTCAACATACAAACTATGGCGTCAAAGTCAGTGTACTCACAAGATATATCGATGGTGTAGCTGTTTGTGTTCCCATACGCGTCTACCGCGTTGAGAAGCACCCTGGGGGCACAGCAGGTAGCCCTGTACGTGGCTGTCACTTCTTGCCTAGTGCCTGACACGAAGTCACTGCTGTACATCACACCGATCGGAGATGAGGACAGTCGGAGTAGACCTGATGAAGAGAAGAAAGATTTGTTAGTGCACCGGACAGTACTGTCATTGATAGTGGTCCTTTTCAGAGAAAAAGACGAATGGTTATGTTAGATTAGACCAGGGATTTCCGACCTTATTCGCGTTGAGCGGGATTATAAAAAAATACTCTTAATATATGATTGACGATTTAGAACGGACAGCTTCATCTTTCTAATTTACCGACTCCTTGACAATTCAAAAGTACCTATATGTGGTCTAATTGAAACAATTGCTTTGATTTTGATATCAAAACCAAAACTCAAGACACCGCCCAAAAAGCCAGATTTCCATTGGATTTTGGTAACATGTCCTCACCTGACAGTGCATCCCTCGCTATGATGGTGGTAGACCAGGAATGCTGCGCGCAGTTATCACCAGTCCTGCCGATACAGGTCCCTTGGAAAGTGTGACTGATGTCAGGAGCCCATGTGTCTATTGGTTGCGCTGAATTCATAGCGTAGACGTAGGCGGATATGGAGACTTGTTCGTTACCTAGGGAAAGAATTTATTTTATAAATTGTTTTTATAATGTGAGGTTCAGACTGATCTGACTTAAAGAGCGTTACTTAGAACGTGCTTTGGCGCCTGTCACTGTCGCTAGAGTGCGGACGAACCCCCTTAGCGGGAGCAAAAACTTTAAAAGGCTGTTGTGATTTTGGAAGTTTATTATTGGTGCCATTTCATGCCTTTAATCCTTAAAATCCTTTGGCTTGTATCGTGCAAGGTATTTTAAAGTCTTGTGCTTCAATTTAAGATTCGAATCGGGCATCAAAAGGACGGTCCGTGGAATCAATATTTCTGGATCAAGCAGAATGAGCTTCTAATCGACAGTGACCAGAATACGTAGATACAGACGTTCAAAGATCATCAATAATGGCTAAAAGTGGAAAAACCTCGCCTTAAACGACGGGATCGGCACTACCGGGGTCGATGAAACAATTTTTCCCAACTGTTCCGTTAACAGGACCGGACGACCGGGGTGAATGGGAGCTACCCACTTAGAAAAGGATATGGGGAAGATCTTGGAAGCTAAGAAAGTTGCTTACCATAGGCTGTAAATGTGATCGTGTCTCTCAACCCCGGCTTTTCCCAACTGTCCCGTTAACGGGACGGGACGACGGGGGTGGATGGGAGTTACCCACTTAGAGAAGCATATGGAGAAGATCTTAGAAGCTAAGAAAGGTGCTTACCGTAGGCTGTAAATGTGATCGTGTCCCGCAACCCTGGCTGCGCATTAGTTGGCACCGTCAGGCTGACTATCACGTTGACTGTCTGCCCTGATGCTACGTTTTGTCTAAAAAGAGGATCATTTTATAAGTCACAGGGTCAGCTTGCAGTCTGACTAGAGACGGCTGATTATAATCAATCTGTACTAATATAAGAAAGCTGAAGAGTTTGTTTGAAAGCGGTAATCTCTGGAACTACCAGTTGGATTCGAAACAATATTTTTGTATATGATAGCCAGATTCATGAGGAATAGTATAGGCTATTTAACATCACGCTACGACCCTTAGGAGCCGAGCAAGGGGGGTGAAACCGCGGGGCACAGCTAGTATAAAATCAAACAAATGACTTACGATGTTGGATTGATGCCTGTAAGGAACCTGAACTCCCCAGATGCTCCGAAACTGAATCTTACTGTCTGTTCTCTGTAGTTTGTCACTTCGAAATGTAGCTGTAATAGAAAAAAACAATGATAGGCTATGGTTTCTCAAAGTAGAGTATGCGAACCCTGGGTTTTTGTTCTGACTTCTGACCAAAGTTCGTACCAAGAGGGGTAAATACGAGACAGTCCCGATGGTAATTTGTCTAGAAACTGCACGCGTAGCATAACCAATTCCATCTTTATTATACCAAGAATAGACTCCTTTTTATCCAACTCGTTATCTCTTCTGCGCGAGCATGCGGCGACCTTTGCTTGGCGTTGTAGACTTTGGTCGACTGAAGAATGAAAGATTTCTTATCTTCATTTTTGACATCGCCATGATTAAATCGGTGGAAATCTTTCTAGTTTCTTTCGTCTTTGCTATAAGGGCACGTGGGGCACGGGCCCAGGGGCCAGGGCCCCCAGACTGCTGGGGGCTCCGAAATGACGAAGCACATTGGTTTTTAGTTCCACGCTTCATTAACAAAGCACTCAGATAGCCAGCGATGCTCAGTAGGTACAAGTTTGTCCAGCAGAAGTTTTCTTCCATTTGAGACAAAGTCACTGAACAAAAGTACATTCTGATGATTTCTTCACATTTTTTAAACTTTCTACAAGGGCCGTAAACTCTACGCCCAAGGGCCTCTGCATGGCCTAAGACGGCCCTGTATTTACCTGTAAGTTTTCACCTGGAGCTCCGTATAACCTGCTGGCAAGTCCGATTTGTACTGCTGTTAGCAGCGTGCCTTGTTGATTCATCACCTGTAAAAAAGTTCATACATATATACAACGCACAGCCTAAACTGCTGATCGTAGAAACGTCAAAGCACGTATTCCTTATATGGTATAGGCATCCAATAAGAAAGAATATTTTAAAATTCCACCCCCAAGAGGATAAAAAGGGGTGGCAAAGTTTGTATGGGAAAACGTGTTTGCTTGGCCTGAACAACTTCAAACTCCTGACTTCCACGCGGACGAAGCCGCTGGCAAGAGCTAATTTATAATATGTATTAGTGTGAAGTGTGATGTTTCCTTACCTGTGAAATAGCTCTGCTGAAGGGCTGAGCACTGTCATTATATAACACCTGGGCACTATACTCCCTAGGATCCAACTCCTCAATCCTTTCTAGGTCGTTCAACGAGTCAGAGAAGACTATAGACGCTGATCTGCCCATGCGAATCTCTGGCTGGTTTAGTGGTCCGGCGAGTCGGATAAAGGGTTCCCCTGAAAAATAAAGATGTTATTTGTAGCTTATAGCGTCCCACTGCAAGATTTTTTTTATATCGGTCCAGTAATTTTTGAGTTTATCTATTACAAACAAATATTTTCTCTTTATAATATTAGTTTAGATGCAATGAACACATCATTGAACACAATGAACACAACAATCATGACACAATGAAAAGAAAAGTAAAAGGTTGGAAATCATAATTTTCCAAATATTCTCATACAGATTTCTTTCCCACCAGAAATTATGTTCTGATACTGTTAGCTGCTCTACATTTCCTTTACCTCTCAAGTCTCTGCCGACGATCTTAGCGTAGACCTTGGACCCCTTGACCGGTGGTAACGCAACATCAACCACCAGTTCCACGATTGGATCTATTTCTTCGTTCTGACCATCTCTTGCACGTGGTTCATAGCTGTTGACAGATGTATATGACAGATTGTTTATAGCAACATTAGCATAAAACATAGCTTTAACATAATCAGTTTATAATTTTCTCACTGCCTAGGACAAAAGCCTCCTCTCTTTGAGAGTGTCAGTGTATTCTGGGACTTTGCTCGCGTGATCCACCGGAACTGTGCATTTTTTTGGGATGAAAAGTAGTCTATAGCACTCAGGGATAATATTAATGAAATATTTTTTTGAATCGGATCAGTAGTTCCGGACATTATCCTCCATATATGTATACACAAACTCACATTAGCACTCTCTCTTAAAATATTATCAGTCTAAATAATTACCTGAACGGTAGCTTTGCCAGTTCAGTGCCGTATTCATCAACCAGCTGGGACTCCCTAACGCTCGCTACTGGACCGGTGACTCGGAATTTGAGGGTATCTGTAACAAAGTGCATAATTACAACTCCTAAAAGTTAATAATATCCTAAAACATCATCATCATCCTTCCACCATCCTTTATTAGTGGTCGGCGCAGCATGTAATTTTCTTCCATATACATCTCTATCAGTCATCTCACTAGTCCTCCCTTTCGGTCCATATCATATTTCACCCAGTCCATCCATCGCTTCTTGGTCTTTCTCTATTCTTATAGTCTTCCACATTTATACTCAAAACTTTTCTTGCGACATTTTACTCATTGGTTCGCACCGCTTGTAAACCAGTGTAATCAGTGAAATGCGCTGCCGGAGTGGGTGTTCCCCGATAGTTACAATCTGGGTGTCTTCAAGTCGCGAGTGAATCGGTTTCTTCTAGGCAAGCGTGCTCCATCGTAGACCGCATCATCGCTTAACATCAGGCAAGATGGAGGTCAAACGCAAGCATAAAAAAATCAGCCTGTAATGTTTCCACTGGACTCAGGTCACTCTGTTTTCCTTAACTTTTGTTATCTACATTCGATTACAATAATCATCCATTTACGTCAATCTCACTAATTCGTCATCGAGTAGTCTAAACTTCACCTTTCTATTGTAAACATATTTGTTTTAATTATCTTATTTCCTGGTTCCTTTAACAAGAAACCATTCGTTTGGAATAAATTGACCATTTGGAATGACCTCCTTAGTATAAGGTGACTAGAAGAGGTCAAGCTATATCTCTGGTTCATCAATGAAATTAAATGTGGCTTAGGTTTTATCAAAATTCTTTCATCACTTTTTGCGTGTTGCGCGCACAAACATGATATACAGACAAAAATAAAAATATCCTAAATTATATTTGAGGACAATACGAATATTTCGTGAAAACGTTACATTTTTCCTCAAATATAATTTCGAGGGCTATATTGATGATTATTATTTAGCAAATGCGATACGCGACAATAATGACAACATCATTATGTTGTCATTATTGTCGCGTATCGAATTTGCATCAACATACAACGTAAAACAGTGCTGCAATTTGCGAAAAACCCAAGATATTTTAAATTTCGCACGCAGCCTTGACGGACCCCCCTTTATTTATTTTTTTCGACATTGGCTAATTGCGTTTATAATAACGATCAGTGAGATATAGGCACGAGTTAAATCAATACCCTTGTCAATCACTAATGATATCCATTCACGGCTAGACTTGTGATAACCCCTGACTTTGTTTACGTCACACTTCCTATTTAAACACTGTGACGTTTGGTCGCATGCGCGAGGTTAGGGCTTGCTCTCATGAGGGGAATTTTGTGCTATGAATGTTTGTGACCTAAGATCATAGAAACAAGGAGATAGACATCATCCGCCTAGCCCTTTCCCAAAGATTGTGGTCGGCTTTTAGTCTATGTAGTTTTTTTTTTTTTTTATTTTTTTTTTATTCTACGATAGGCTTGCGCTTGACCGCCATCTCGCCTGATGTTATGCGGCTGAATAGTTGAATACTATATTTTACAACCCAGAATTCGGAAAAAAAATCATTCTGCTCCATACATTTTGTTATGTGAACATAAATGTATGGAACAGCTGCTTTTTTTCGAGATTTCAGGGTTGGTCCCCTAAGTTGTTTATAATGATGAGTACAATGACCCCTTTTCGTATTTTGACTCACTAAAATTACACCTTGTATATGTAGATTAAAATAAATTAAGTATTAGAAGAGTATTATTACTAGAAATATGCAATAGCGCCATCTATGACCAAGATGCCGCTATTACATACTTCTGGTGGCGCCATCCTTATGGAGATATCCATGAGCAGAGGCCCACCCGTTAAGGATCTTGCCTCGGACAGACGGACAACAAAGTGATCCTATAAGGGTTCCGTTTTTCCTATAGGTACGGAACCCTAAAAAACAATAATATTTACCTACCAAATTAACACAATGGCATTCGATAACGAACAAAAAAAACTATTATAAGCAATTTATTACTATCTGCTTGACCTACATATAAATAAGTGCATAAATAAATAAAAATATAATAATAATATTATTTTTCTAATCAGTACACGCCTTTATATCTTTTATAGATAACACCATGTTTGTTTAAATAATTTAGTTCGTATTATTATATCGTGAAGTGCGCTTGTGTCATTGTGAATATTTAATAATTATTAATTAAAACGGCTCTATTAATTAGTGCGCGTGTTATAGTGATGTTCTTTATACAGTTTTTAGTCTAGTGATGTTCTATGTTTTTAGGGTTCCGTATTTTTTTATTTAGTTTGTGATTTTTAGTGGTATTTCTCGTTGTATAAAGTTTTTAGTAAAGTTATAGGACTTAGTTTTGGTAATGTAGGGTTTCAGGGAGTTGTAATAGGTTAATAATTAAGATTTGAAAATGTTAAAATGATATTTTCAAAGCCACAGCATATTATGTGAAGTAATCAAACATGTACTTTGAAATTCACTTTGATTTATGCTACAGCACTGTACGTTTACGCAGTAAATCAACTACCTATCAACGATTTAAAAAATACTGAATTATTTTATGAAATATATTACTGAATAAATTAACATTTTAAAATAGACCTTCGGTACGGAATCATTTTTAAAACAGTGTTTTGTATGCCCACTAAAACATACTAATATAATAAAAACAAAATAACTGTTGCTTTAAAAAATACCCTATTTCTATTTTTAATAAAGTTTATTTTGTATTAGCGAAATAACGCGAATAATTGGTCAAATACGCCGAGTTGACTTCAGTGAATTTTTAGAGTAGTCGGCACATTCATATGATGAAAATGTCACAAAAAAAATATTTTTTATGTTGATTCTGGCTCATTTTAAAGGGTCGGCAACTCGTATGTAACACTCGCACATTTCATAGGCGACGGTAGCCTTACCATCAGGCGAGCCGTAAGTTTGTTTGCCACCATCCTACCACCAAAACGTATCTGTTCAAAGTGTTCTCCAAGGCACGGAGAAGTCGCTTTGTAAAATGGTCACCCATCCATGGACTGACCATTGAGCGCAGCTTAACCTCGCAGAACGATTTATTAGCGCGTCTGATAATGCCCCTATAATATTTTAACGTTAATAATTTGGGACATAGTTCAAGCTTTGAATATTAAAATAGTTATGTTGTATTGATCCGTGTCTCAAGGTCAAAATATCTATTATGTGCTTATTGACTTTTTTTGTGTACTTTGGACTTGAATACACTCTCGAATTCAAGTCCAAAGTTTTATCAATGTATGTAATTATTGGTTACTAGCTTCCGCCCGCGGCTTCGCCCGCGTTTTTCGGGATAAAAGGTAGCCTATGTGTTATTCCAGACTATAATCTACCTGTGTGCCAAATTTCATCCAAATCCGTCCAGCCGTTTCAGCGTGAAGTAACAAACACACACACCCACACACACACACACACACACACACACACACACACACACACACACACGCGCACAAACTTTCGCATTTATAATATTAGTAGGATTAGTGTGATAAGTGTGACTAGCACTTTGCCCACGACTTCGTCCGCGTGCCCCACAGGAACTGTGCAACTGTGAACTGTTTTTCGGGATAAAAAGTAGCCCATGTTACTCATTAACAATTTAGCTTTAATTGGTGAAGGAATTTTTAAAATTGCTCCAGTAGCTTTTGAGTTAATCCATTACAAACAAACATACAAAAAACCGGACAAATGAGAATATGCCTCGCGCCCTAAGGGTTCCGAAATATGATCATAGATGGCGCTACTGCACACTTCCAATGGCGCCATCTATGAGCAGATGGCTCCACTTAAGGTCCGGTGACTGACGGCGGACAACAAAGTGATCCTATAAGGGTTCCGTTTTTCCTTTTGAGGTACGGAACCCTAAAAATCAAATAAAATGCCGCACACCCTCAATCTAACACTGTTATTCGTCACTCACACCATAGTATAAATAGGGGAAGTAGGTTATCTTCCTACAAACGCACCGCCGCACGCACACTCGACCTGTTTCTACCGAGAAACGGCCGAAACGGGTCGAGATTGTGTTTAGTGTGCGTGCGGCGACGCATAGATACTTTGGCGCACACATACAAGCCGCGCACGGTGCGTTTGTAGGAAGATAACCTACTTCCCTATACTATGCTCACACTAAACTAAAAGTAGGTACTAAAACCATCCATCGATCGTATTTGGTCTATCGGCAATATGACACAATGTTCGGCTCGTATTCCAGAACGATACTCGAGCACAGATCTCGCTTTGAGCATAGATTTGAAGACTCAAGCATTACTTGAAGTTTCAACCAATCAATTGGCTTCAAATCTGTGCTCAAGGCGACATCTGTGCTTGAGTATCGTTCTGGAATACGAGCCTTCATATCCAAGCGTCAAGCTCCAAATGCGTTTTATAGGCTCCGATAACGCCTTGGCAAATTTTGTTTGTTTCTATGATCTGGGTTAATTCTGCACTTATAATGAAATAATTATATAATTGTAAAAAAGCCGTGTCTGTACATTGAAGATATTCCAGAAAAAACAGTCGGGATAGGGTACTGGGACGTAACCAAACCCGAAAATATTTTTTTTAAATTTTTGTCTGTTTATCTGTTTGTCTGTTTGTGCGTGCATCACGCAAAAAGTACTGAACGGATTTTGATGTGGTTTTCATTTTCACAGTTCGATAGCTTAGGGTCCAACTTAAAATCTAAGCCACGTTTCATCTGATTCCGCTGAAAAAAACCCGATATACAGCTTGACCTCTTGGTAGTACTAGCCACCCTACACTACGGAGGTCATTGAAACTGCAGCCTAATTGCGTACCTAACTCAATTTCTTTCACCATGGCTTTCATTTTGACAGTTCAACAATATCCATTGCGGCGTTGAGCTAGTTATGGGAGCACGGATTAACGATCATACGGCGTAATTAATGTCAAAAACAATGCCATGGTGATAGTAATTGAGTTACGCAATTAGGGTGCTGGTCAGTTCATTGAAGTCCACGCGGACGGAGTCGCGGGCAAAAGTCTAGTAATGAAATAATAAGCGCATGTTAGATTACTCCCGGAAAAGTAGGCCTTATCACTATCAGTTATCGATCGGGTCTCAGTTCACGGGCGTAAACATCGCAGCGCCGATATTGGGTTAGGTCATGCCTAAAGGTCAGATGAGATGTGCCAAAAATAAATAAAGAAAGCTTTAGATTAAACTAGCTGTACAACAGTGGCGTGTCTAGAGGGCAAGCCCGACGCATTTTTCTCGTTTCAGAGAGTATTTATCTATTTATGTTCATTTTTCATTAATTTAAGTGATTTTTAATGTACGTACGTATTGCCTTAATAACGACATAAACTCACTTATTCAGGGTGGCAGGTTAGACAGTGGAAATATTTTATTCATCACTATGAACAAGTTTTACCATGGGATCAAACCTGAAATCGCGAAAAAAAAAATCTGCTGTTCCATACTTCCATACAATGTTCGCATAACTCAGCAAAATGTATGGAACAGCTGTTTTTATTTCGCGATTTCAGGGTTGGTCCCATATAAGTAAAAGTTGTTCATAATGATGAGTACAATGACCCCTTAAAATATTTCCACTGTCTAACCTCCCTAAATTCCCTCTAAAACCAAAAAAATCGTCGGTCGTGCCCTCTAGGCACGCCACTGCTGTAGCCGTGTCTTCGCCCGCATGGAAGTCGGAAAACAACACTATGGCACCGATTCTGTTTACAAACTAAACCAATTTAGTCTCATTACGTCTCTTTCTAACGAAAACTATGAGAAAGAGATAGAAGATATTTTATCCTGTCAAATTAGTCCACTTGCTTAATTTCAATGTGATAATTTAGTCGTTATCACAAAAAGTCACAATCACAACAATTTTCTCGTAAATGACAAGAACACGAAAATAACAAATCTAACGACACCTTATAATATGTTGAAATCTATCAAGCCGTTTAGGCTACAGAGTGTGCCAAAGAAATAGACATACATACACTCGAAAAACATTACCCTCCTTTAGGACTACTCGGGTAAGAAGAACACGAATTAAAGCAACAAAAAAGATTGTGGTATTAAAAAAAAACCTATAAAATTACTAAAATTAAAATGACAATTTGTACCAAAAAAAGTTGATTTACTGCTTTCAACGTAACTATGTGAACCAAACATGAATGGCTCATTTTAACAGTATTTTTTTTTCGGTTTTAGTGAAGAAAACGGTATATTTATTTGTGTTAGAGAAATCAACATTTAACTAAGCTATTTCTGCCAATTCGACTAGTAGGTTTGACGTCATTGAGAATTATTTGTTACGTACAGTCGGGCCACTAAGAGATGCGTTCCTGACAGGTCGTGACTGTATGGGCGACGAAATTTTTAAGTGGAAAATACAGGGTAAAATTAAAACCAGTGCGGATATTTTAGGAGGTGAAATTACTCATGAATATGATCAACTTTTATTATGGGACTGACACTGAAATATGAAAAAAAAAAATCAGCTGTTTCCTACAAAAATGCACGACAACACGATCAAAATGTATGGAACAGCAGATTTTTTTTTTTCATATTTCAGTGTCGGTCCCATAATAAAAGTTGATCATATTCATGAGTACTTTCACCTCCTAAAATATCCGCACTGGTTTTAATTTTACCCTGTATTTGACGATTGAAAATATTTTCATCGCTCGTGCTTATAAATCTCTTACAGATATTTAATCTGTTTTAAGAGTGTAGCCAAGCTTCATCATTCTTAAAAACCTTGTTAGAATGCATAAATACTTACAAAATACCTACATCTTGTATATTTTTGTCACAAATGGACGAAATAAGAAACGGTTACGCTTTTTTGGCCGTTTTTCGTTTTTATGACAAAATTCAAGTGATAAAGTTAATTATGAGTGACTATATTCGGTTACGTTTGAACTTTTAAGATTGATTAATTCGTTGGTCTTTTAATTTACACGTGCAAAAATATTGCTTTGAAATTAGGTTAGTGAACAATAATATTACATAAAACTTTAAGATATTACCAAATACATATTTAAGATTCCTTATACTTACCGCCTCAAAAAAATTAAATATTCCATAAAAGAAATTGCAAAAATCGACAGATGCGTTCAATAAAAAAACTTCAACGACCATAATTAGATACGATGATTTTGGCAGAATAATCGATTCCTTTCGTAATAACTTGTAACTTAAAAAAAAACTGGTTAGGCTATGTTTGGCGGTATACGACATTTAAATTCGGTATCTGGCTGTATGCAAGACTGTCCTTGACTCACATAAACTGTGCCGCCTTCTTGGATATTGAACCTGGGAGCTGTCAACGTGACATTTAAAGGTTAAACTTTTTTTTTGCATGGCAAGGGCTTATGCTGGGTATCAATTTTATTATTATTGGAACATTATAAAGTGTAACTTAAAGTATTTTTTAATTGGTTTACTGTGTATGCCCTTGTTATTATTATTGCACGATTTCTTTTTTTTTTTGTATAATTTACTTATATGCATGTGTTTTTTAATGTTTTTTTTAGGTTGTGTTTGGTTTTGTTTTAACTTTAAAACTTTGTTTCAAAAATCCAGTAACATTTTGTTTGACGCTGGAATTGAATTGTGATTATAGACATAAAGTTTAAGTTCTTTTGTAAAAAAAATCATGCGTCATACTTACTCATAAATAAAAATAATAAAATTCAATATGTAATAATGTATTTATATTTATGAGCAATTGAGCATGATGCATGAGTTTTTTTTATAATATATTGGTATGTTTTTTTTTTCAACTTTATAATTAATATAGGCTTGGTAAAAAAAGTCTCGAAATTACATCTCCGAAAATTAACACAGGTACCTAACTTTAGGAATATTAATAATATAATTAAATATTTCAATAACTTTTTTAGTAGTACTGCGATAACTGTATACTGTAACTGCAATAGTAACAAATCATACGTACCTATAAGATGTTAGTCTACAATAAGTATCGTTAGTTTTTTATTAAATTAATCTGAATTTAATTAGTCACTCTAAAAGCTTTCGATGGATACAATTCTCCTATTTTTAGGGTTCTGTAACGTTACTCTTCTATCGTCAAATACAAAGGTAACGTTTTTGTTATTTACCCGCAGGCTGATTCTATTCTTCTAAATGACTAATTTTATAATTTGTCTAACGAGCATTGCATTCACAAACTGTATTTAAACATTTAGTAACAGTTCGTATGTAATCAGTTATAGAATTAGGTAACAGGCTGGGTGACGCGAGGTTTTAGGCAATAAAAAGGTAATTGGTAATGAATCTAAAAAAATGTTGACAATGGGACCCCCTCGACAGTATACCCTTTGAATCAAAAAAATAATTTTCAAAATCGGTTCCCAATTGACGGAGTAATCGCTGAACATACATAAAAAAAACAATATTCCGACGAATTGAGAACGTCCTCCTTTTTTTGAAGTCGGTTAAAAATGAATGGTCGTCAATTCATCATCACAGTCTTAAGAGGGCTCTCGTATTCGGCACCTCTCTCGCTCGCACAGAGTCATATATTTTAAAAACGGTAAATGAAAAGATGCATTTTTGAAAAATGTAATCTGATACAGAACTACAAAATGATATTAATTATAACATTATAAACTCCAATTTAATAATTAAAAACACATGAGTTAAACATGTCTCAAAAACACATCGTAATCGTTTTTTAACCTTGTTTATTAGATATCACAGTAGATATGTGTTTTAATTATTTACCTGTAAAATTAATATCATTTTGTAGTTCTGTATCAGATTACATTTTTAAAAAATGCATCTTTTCATTCAACATTCTTAAAAATGGTTCTGTGCGAGCGAGAGAGGAGACAAAATTCCGAGAGCGCCCTTAAGAGGGCTGTCGCATTTTGTCACCTGTCTCGCTAGCACAGAACCATATTTTTAAGAATGTTCAATGTAAAGATGCATTTTTGAAAAATTAAATCACAACGAACTATAAAATAATATCAATTTGAATAAAAACTCAAAAATAATTAAAAACACATGACTTGTAACACGGTAAAAATGTGTTTTGATTATTTACCTGTTAAATTAATATTATTTTGTAGTTCGATATGAGATAAAATTTTTCAAAAATTTCTCTTTTCATTTAACATTCTTAAAAATATAGTTCGTAGTCTGTATATCTGATTTTTTTTCACGAATTAATGGTTGGTCCCATAATTAAAATTGTTCATAATGATGAGTACAATGACCCCCTGTTGGCTCGAAAACCAATTAAAATTCACCGCATCTAGTACGGAACCAAATTAATAACGAGCAAAACTTTTTGCCCTGCAATAACCGTATTCTTAAATGGATTATCACTTTTTTTTTGAGTCCCGTCAAAATAAATGCAAAGCTTTTTTTGTAGCTACCCAACAAAAACTTGATTACGGGTTCAATATCCGAACAGGTTTGGCGTTTGGTTGGTCCATTATGTAATGATAATTACGATGATCACATGTGTCTGTGTTTTATAAAATTTGTCTCAAAAACTGCTTGACGCATTTCCATGTTTTTGTCGTTAAGAGGGAACGGGGCCTGCGAGGAATTTGAAAAATAGGTATTTGAAGAAACTATTGCCGTCGCGCTGCGCCCGAACAACCCCCGTAGTGTGTGATAGGGACAGCTGCAGCTCAGACCGATTATATCACAAAACAATTGACGAGATTGACGTTTCGTATTCCCCCTTTTTCTCCTCGAAAACTAAGCCGATGCAATTTTATTTTATTTATTTAAAAAAATAGTATGCTTAGGTTCCTATCATTTTCTTTTATGTTAAAAACTTTTCTAAATTGTCTGGTAATCCTCTAATCACGGCGGTAAAAATAGGTCAATTTTTGTAATTTTTTGAGGGTCATATTTTCTTTATTAATTAGTTGCTGAAAAAAAGAAAATGACAGGGACATGTATACAGCAGACCTTGATTTTATAAAACAAAAAAAATACTCTCGAGCCATTATTCAGGAAGAAAAAAGGGGAATACGTTTGTATGGAGAATCTCACGCCCTGTTCCCTCTTAAGTTGTTAAGCTATCTGTTGGTAAGCGGTTATCGCCGTCTAGGGATATACGAGTATACAGCGTGGCGCTACAATGGTGACATTAATTGAACACACAGATAGGGTTAGTGGCCATAAATCATATTCAATAAGACAGGAAAAAAAAAATCGTAAATTGAAAAAATATTTTTTTCGAACAAACTAAATAATACGGCTTCTCTTTGCGTTTCATCTTATTAGTATTGCTTATTCGTTTTAATTTCATTGATAGGCAAGAATCCGTGACCCCGGCAAATGACCGCTGGGCTACAGTTCTTTAAGTACAGGTTGCTCCAAGATGCTATTTTCTAAAATTTGAAATAAATAATAACGTTTTATGGAATTAAAATTTATTTATAAAATAAAAATGTAAAACCGTATACAAATACATATATTAAATTAATGTCACCATTGTAGCGCCACGCTGTATAATATGCAAGTCAAAAAATAGTTTTTGAAAATTTTAACTGTTTTGTCTATTTGTGCACGCATCACGCGAAAAGTACTGAATGGATTTTGATGTTGTTTGGTAGCTTAGGGTCCAACTTACAATCTAAGCTGCTCTTCTTCTTCCTAGCTCTATCCCACTTAAGGTGGGGTCGGCTCTCCAAATTTTCTGACGCCAGGACAATCTGTCCTGGGTTGTCGGATCGGGCAGTTCTTCCTCCAATAGGAGTTTTGTCATGCTAGTCCACCACGTAGCCGGAGGTCGTCCTCTACCTCTGTTATGTTCAGGTAGTTGTAAAGCTTTCTTCACTACATGTTCCTCGTCCCTTCGCATCACGTGACCATACCATCTGAGACGGCTCTCGGTTAGCTTCTCTGATATAGGGGCGACTTTGAAACTACCGCGGATATGCTCGTTTCGCACTTTGTCCAATCTCGTCACACCTCCAGACCACCTTAGCATCTTCATCTCGGCCGTGTGAAGCTTTTGAAATCTAAGCTGCATCTCATTTAATTTCTTTGGAATGAACCAGAGCAGTGGTGTGCCTAGAGGACTATCCCTACGTATTTTCTTCGTTTAGAGAGTATTTAAATTCATTTTCCAGGAATGTAAGTGATTTTTAGGGTTTCGTACCCAAAGGGTAAAAACGGAACCCTATTACTGAGACTTCGCTGTCTGTCTGTCTGTCTGTGTGTCTCCAGGCTGTATCTCATGAACCGTGATAGCTAGACAGTTGAAATTTTCACAGATGATGTATGTCTGTTGCCGCTATAATAACAAATACTAAAAACAGAATAAAATCAATATTTAAGGGGGGCTCCCGTACAACAAACGTGATTTTTTTGCTCGTTTTTGCTCGATGTTGATAACGGCAACAGGTAGACGTTTGAAATATTCACAGAATATTTAATTATATATTCACTTTAAAAATAATGAAATTAAAATAACAAATATTTAAGGAGGGCTCCCATACAACAGACATGATTTTTTTGCCGTTTTATAGATAATGGTATGAAACCCTTGTGCGCGAGTCCGACTCGCACTTGGCCGGTTTTTAACGTACGTATTGCTTTAATAACGACATTTAACATAACTCTCTAAACTAAAAAAATGCGTCGGGCTTGCCCTCTAGGCACGCCACTGAACCAGATATACCGACAGCTTGACCTTTTCTGAGTACTAGCCACCCTACACTAAGCAGCTCATTTAAAATGGTCGTTTTACTGTGGTCCACGTGGACGGACTCATGGGCAAAGACCTAGTCACCAATAAGATCAGTGTATTCTAGAACGTTATATAAGTTTTATGTTGAATAACATTTGTCAGAACAAGCTTTTATAATGACCATTTTCCAGCTTCATTATGAGACCATGGACATCTCAGATCATAGAAACAAGGAGATATGCCATCATAGCAAATTAGTACGGTAACAACTGATGCCACTTTTAGTACATTTTTCGACACAATTACGCGCATAATTAAGCGCTCCTTGTGAATAAAAAGATCTCCCACGCATTGAACATTCCGCACACCCTCAATCTAACACTGTTAATCGTCACTCAACACTAGCACTAAACTAAAACACTGTATTTATACCATCGATCGTGTTCGGTTCGTCGCCAGCGCGTACGTTTTTAATATGAGCAATTTGCTCAAGATCAGGCATCAAGCTCCATAGCGCCTTGGCACATCTTGTTTCTATGATCTGAGATGGACATCATATACATAGATCTGTAGTACTTATCAAGAGTTCAAGACAAATCCAACGAGTCCCAACACGACGGAGTCATGTTAAGAGGTTGATGAGTTCCTATAGCCACCTCCCGGCTCCATCATGAGACCACTTTCATGGTTCCATACTATTGCATTGACAGCGAAGTGATACATGTGTTCCAAACTTCAGCTCAATCGGTTGAGAGGAACTGGTCTAAAATTTAGGATGGGCGGATGGATGGATTTCTCCCGGTACATACACGGCAAGTTAAATAAAAGCTTGTAAAAATGTAGGGCGTTAAAAAAGATGATGGACTTACCCGGAGTGTCAGTCTCCACATCGAAGTGTATATGAGCCCTCGCAGACACATGTAGTCGGTAGTCGCAGGTGTCACATCGGACGCTCAAGTGCCACATGCCAACGAAGGCAGCCTGGACTTCTGGCCTGTTCGGGCTGGTGGGGAGAACTGATAACCTGCAGAAAAATATGAATAATACTAGCTGACCCGCCCCGGCTTCGCACGGGTAAAGCTTAGATTAACTTAATCTTAATCGGTTTCTTTTAGGCAAGCGTGCTCCATCGTAGACCGCATCATCACTTAACATCAGGCGAGATGGCGGTCAAGCGCAAGCCTATCATAGAATAAAAAATAAAAAATAAACTTTACGTCCAAATAACATACTGTAAACGGCAAAAATCATCTTCATTAGGACGTTATACTGGGTGTAAGTTTAGTCAGTCGAAATACGAAAAGGGTATTGTTCTCATCATTATGAACAACTTTTACTATGGGAATAACCCTGAAATCGCGAAAAAAAAATTCAGCTTCTCCATACATTTTGTCGGTTTATGTAAACACAAATGTATGGAACAGCTGATTTTTTCGCGAGTGTAAATCCCATCCCAAAACCCACCCTTTGTTTTTCTACTATCTCTATTCATTGTCATAGAAATGGGAAGGATAGTTGTATATTTAATCAGTGGTTAAATTAAGAGGCATTGATAAGTAAAGGGATTTATACTTACATGTCCAAATCAAACTTGGTACCAGGGAACATGAGGTAGACGTCTCTTGGAGACAAACCTTCGGCCCTTGATGTAGAGGAGAAGGAAGCTACTGATGTCGCGTTGTACAGGTCGATTTGAGGAGCTGGGCAGAAAGAAAGTTGTTAAAACAATTAGCACATGCAAGATATCTATGGTAGAAGTACTACCACTATAGAAGTAGATAAGGGCCTTATCGCAGTTGCGATTTGTCTGCGAGTACAAAGCGCAGTGGGCTTGTCGCGAGTTCGCAGTCAAACCGTAGCTCGCCGCGGTCAATCCATGGATGGTGACCACTTTATAAAGAGACTCCTTCGAACCTCGAAGAGCACGTTAAACAGTTGCGTTTTTTATACAACAATCTAGGCAAAAAGTACGGCCCGCCTGATGGCTACCATCGCCTGTAAAACATGCGCAACACCAAGTATCGCATGCGAGTTGCCGACTTATTAAAATGAGGATTCGCTGTGCCAACATCTTAGGGGACAAGCAGGTCCCCCGCTGTCAACACAGCGCACCCTCAGAAGCTCTGGCGACCTTACCACAGGCACACAACACTACCGAACAGTAGCGTTATTTAGCTGTAGTATTCTGTAAACCTTATTGGTTGAGTAGTTCGCATTTAAGCAAAAACAATCATCAACCAAGTTTTATAATCCGAACGAAATACCTTCAACCTTCGCATTTATGGTACCAGATCATTATGAACACAATACAAATTACACGTAAAATTACGATGTTCCAATGAAATGATGATGACTATTATTACAAAATGACTATGTTCCGGCTGTCGTAGTTGTTTTGACAAGAAGATTGTTGGGTGTTTGTATGTAGCAGCTGAGTTGGATAACAGGTTAAGGGCGGGTTGCTTCAAACCATCTGTATTCGTAAGTCAGTACGTAATCGTTAAGTCAGTATGAAATTGTCGTACAAGCCGCCATATTTGACGGTTACAGATACGTAACTGTAAGATGAAACAACATGGCCTAAATATCGTGTGATAGGTCACCGGTGCCGAAGCCTTCAATGGTATGCAATACGATCGATTTTATCGACAAATCATTCCTGGATGGATCGTTCAGATTCAGAATGTCCATCTCGCACACCTTTTCCCTATGTATACTTATTATTTGCCGTGCCCCCCCCCCCCCCACCCCGAACGAAATCCTGGTTTACGCCCTTGATTCCCATAATGTCCAACGGTTTCAAAACGTCCAATAATTCCCAAGACAAATCCAAGGATCCCAAACGCGACAGAGTTATATAATATTAAGAAGTTGAGGAGTTCCTATAGCCACCTCCCGGCTCCATCATGAGACCACCCCTATTGCATTGTCATCGAAGTGACATATGCGTTCCAAATTTTCGCTCAATCGGTTGGGGGGAACTACATAGTCTAAAATTCTGTTGCAAGATTTGGCCTCGTACACACACGGCAAGTTAGATAGACAGTCTCCTTCAGACTAGACTGAGCTATATACTGACCATCATTAGGAGGGTACAGCACGGCATGCTCCACGGCTCCTTCGATGAACACCCTCAGTGCAGTCACTCCGTTCTCCACTGGGACACCCAGGGATATAGCTTGACCGCCTCCGCGACGGACTAGAAGCAACTGTTGAGAGAGATGAAAAACGTTGATGAAATAGGAAAAAACCGGACAAGTGCGAGTATGCCTCGCGCCCTAAGGGTTCCGACATATGATCATAGATGGCGCTACTGCATACTTCCAATGGCGCCATCTATGAGCAGATAGCTCCACTTATGGTCCGGTGACTGAAGGCGGACAACAAAGTGATCCTATAAGGGTTCCGTTTTTCCTTTTGAGGTACGGAACCCACAAACAATAGCTAAGCAATGGAATCAGTCGTAGAACCGATGACATTTGGAGTCTCAGATCATAGAAACAAGGGAGATGTGCCAAGGCGCTATTGAGCTTGATGCTTTAATTTGCCTACATTGGGCTTAGTACAAAAGTACACGCTGGCGAAGAACCGAACACGATCGATGATATAAATACAGTGTTTTAGTTTAGTGCTGTGTGACGAATAACAGTGTTAGATTGAGGGTGTGCGGAATTTTTTATGTGTGGGAGATCTTTATTCACAAGGAGCGCTTGTGAATAAAGAGAATTGTGTTGCAAACTGTCCTAAAAGTGGCGACAGTGGTTCCCGTACTAATTTGCTATGACGGCATAGCTTAAGATCTAAGGTCTACACACACAGCGCCGCACGCAAAGATGAGTTGAAGTATCTATAGATCGCACCATGCGAAGGAAAGGCGGGTTTTTAGTTTTCGATAAGGAAAAACGGTATAATTATGCTGGATGTAGTGCATACCTTAATAAGGATCTTAAATATCCAGAAATCTTTAAGTAGCACGTCATTTGAGGTATTCCATGAAGCACACCCAAACGAAGCACACCCAGACGAAGCACACCTAAAGTATGGTGTGAGTATGGTGTGCTTCGTCTGGGTGTGCTTCGTTTGGGTGTGCTTCATGGAATACCTCCGTCATTTGAAGTCAATTATGAATTTTAGCATCTCTAAATAAATACTTCTTCGTTCATACTCACATCAAACTTCTCCATTTCCAAATTATTTTGGATTCTTCCGCGCCTGCTCTGCTTAGGGTCCAGGGGGTTCCACTGTTCTAGTTCAGCTTCTGCTGCCAGGTTTTCGGACCCATCCATATCCTGAAACAACATGAACATTCTTTATGATAAGTTCTGAGAAGGGAACGTTGAAATATACGATATAAATCTCGACATTAGATGCATTAGGTCGTATCTACGAAACGTAAGGCCGTGGCCGCATTGGCCACATTCTGAAGGTCATCAGTGAAAAGCCGTGTTGCGCCATTATGGCGCACTGGGTACATGTACATGTGCATGTTCCTGGTGCGTCAGGTGAGCGCAACAGATATATGTTTTTTTATTGTGTGTGGTACTAACATAGCTTATAAGTAGTATGTATTACTAACATCAATTCATGGATCAAGGTCTGAAATAAAGTATTTTTATTTTATTTATTTTTATTGGTACGGCGACAGCGACGCGACGACAATTTCGAGAAAACAAACTCGTATAAACATAATGTCGTTGGCCGCCCTGCAGAAACGCCAAGCGACATTTATTAGTTCGCGAAATCGCCGCCGCGTCACTGTCGCCGTACCAAAGCGGCCGCGGTCTTAAGGTTTTCAGGAGAGCAAAAATAAAAATAACTTTTATATGAGAAAGCCAGCTAGACAAGTTGCTTTTCTGTGAGCGTTCACGCCAAACGATAAGCACTAAATGTATGGCAATGACATTACCTGCGGAAAAGTCACGTGACTCACAAATGTCATTTCCATACATTTTATCCGTAGCGTTTGACGCTAACGCTAACAGAAAAGTAACTTGTCTAGGGCCTCAGATCCGACTTTATTAACGTGAGCCCTGTGCCAAAAAACGATTTTGGGCGGATGTGTACATCCGACCTGATGCCTCTGATGTCGAGAAATATGGCTAGGTACGTCGTAGATGCTTGCTTAGTGCTACCCTCAGATCATAGAAACAAGGAGATATGCCATCACAGCAAATTAGTACGGGAACAACTCATGTCACTTTTATTACATTTTTCGACACAATTACGCGCATAATTCAGCGCTCCTTGTGAATAAAAAGATCTCCCTCGCATTGAACATCCCGCACACCCTCAATCTAACACTGTTAATCGTCACTCAACACTAGCACTAAACTAAAACACTGGATTTATCCATCGATCGTGTTCGGTTCGTCGCCAGCGCGTACGTTTTTAATATGAGCAATTTGCTCAAGATCAGGCATCAAGCTCGATAGTGCCTTGGCACATCTCCTTGTTTCTATGATCTGAGGAGCTACCCATGCGAAATGGGGTAAAGCTAGTTTCCATGAAATGTTTACTTGCTTATTTTAAGTCGTTTTTATTTAAATGGGTGCTAATTAGGGCGGGTTGCTTCAAACCATCTGTATTCGTAAGTCAGTACGTAATCGTTAAGTCAGTATGAAATTGTCATACAAGCCGCCATATTTGACGGTTACAGATACGTAACTGTAAGATGAAACAACATGGCCATAATCTCTGACGATTCTAAATTGTTCGTTAACGAAGATAATTTTGGTAATTACATTTTATACTGTTATTGGGAGTTATTTCGCGGAGTTTTTGAACGACTATCGACTAACGAGGTGTTCTATAAAACAGATGTTTTAACTATGCTTTCTACTTTTTAAATTGAGTCATAAAGAAAAAGGTTCTATTCATGTTTTGGAATTTAAAATGTGTGCTTAATTGGCAGTCTTTTTTTTTGGAAATAACTTTAGATGCTTTTATAAAAAGTTGCGCCTGCGCAGTGTTCAAAGATTAAATGCATAACAAACGCCAGAGCAGACGGTGGGTGCGTCCACAGGCGCGGTCGCAGTCCACCTTAAATACGTATTCGTTTATTGCATCATGATACACGGATGATTTAATCTTAAGCTGAATCTCACGATATGTCTGATGAAGACTCCCAACGGTTAAACATATAAATCATTTATTTTACTGATATCTACTTTCCTTTTTACATTTCACACGTTCCTTATAGAAATTCACTGAACCACAGTATAAATTAATACAGAAGCGCAACTCTGTACAACGAACGATGACCGGCGCACGCACTCGATTCAGATTTTTTGATAACGCGGTTAGAAAATTACAGGGGGGGACACATTGTTAACGAGTTTCAGAGCTCCTGGTTCACTAAATATGCACATAAGTAAAAAAGTCATTAAGAAACTGTTATGTTTATTTTTAAAGACCTATCCAACGATACCCCCACATGAAGGGATTTTTTTTCATCCCTCAATTTCATGTTTGTCCCCACAAAATATTTTATTTTTCGTGATTTCACTACAGGCCTTTATGGCGGCTCATAGAAGACATCTATCTGCGAAGTTTCATACAAATAGGTTATAAAAATATATATTTTGAACTGTAGATTTGATGAGTGTGTGACAGATGGACGGACGGACATGACAAAACTATAAGGGTTCCTAGTTTTACTACGGAACCCAAATAAGATTCTTACCATAACTTGCAAGGGATAAGGCATCACTTCCCCCTCGGTGTGCTTGGACACGTTCCTCAACTCCTGAAGAGCTTCCTCGGATTCTGCTGACGGATGGTCCGGATCTGTCCATATAGTGTAGACCTGGTGAAGAGAGAAATCCTGTTATCATCGTTTTTAGCTTATATCGTAAATGAGAGACAGGTACGTGGCATGGCCAGGCCCACTGTTGCCAATTTTGCGATTTTTCCGCTAGACATTTATGACCTTTGCATACATTTCTAGCGCACAAGTCGCAAAATTGGCAACAGTGGTCTCTTTCTGAGACTCTCTGAAAGAGACCACTGTTACCAATTTTGCGACTTTGTTGCCAATTTTAGCGCAAAAGTCATAAATGTCTAGCGGAAAAATCGCAAAATTGGCAACAATGGGCCAGGCCTGCACGCTTAGCTTGACCATTATGACCAATTCTATCTTACTTTCCTTTACCCTGACTCCTTAACTAGACGCGGAACGAAGGGTGAACGTGTGGGCAAACAATGTCGCATTCTTTAACAGTGTTAACGAGTGGGACAAAAACATTCCCAGTCGTTAACAGTGTTAGCGACGTGGCCAAGGCCCTCATAGTACCATTCCATCCAACCCCATCCATCCTCACAAACTTTCGCATTAATTTTAATACTAGCTTCTTCTCATTCTGATGAATAAGCTATATTACTGTCAAGTTTCAACAAAATCCGTTCAGAAGTATTTGCGTGAAAGAGCAACAAACATCCATACATCCTCACAAACTTTCGCGTTTATAATATTAGTAGGATAAGTGAGATAAGTGGGATAAATTGGGATTAGTAGGATTAGTTAGGATGTTCATATTCCAATGAAACTTTTTCATTCTTACCTTCAATCTCTTCTCGACTAACGCCCTCAATGCTAACGGTAGCCTCTGAGGATCACCAGGCCCCTGGTCTGTTATCAGGAACAGTGCGCTGTCGTAGGGCACCAACTTGGCAGCCGTGGCCAAGGCCCTCATTGTGCCATCGTTTGTTGTGTCTGTATGGACTCCCTGTGAAAAATAATTCACGTTAAATTACATAGACAGCCGATGGGTACCTCCCATCCACCCGGTCTTACCGTCCCGTTAACGGGACAGTTAGGAAAAATTACTACCACATTAAGGGCCAAGATCACCAGTCCGATAAATTGAAAACAGCTGCTTAACATGAGTTTTAGAAACGGCTTGTTAAATGGCCGTTTTCAATTTAACGAACTAACAGTCACGTTGGTTGTGTACGTTTCGTCACTGACTTGGCGGGCGTCCATTAATTACGTGAAGTGATTTTGACGTTAGAACTTGTTTTCCAAAAGTACCATTTTGGCGGTTTAGCATTTTCGCCTATCTACTGACGACAGAATATTGCAATCATAAAGGACATTACCTGATACTTAAGCAAAAGCTTTGATAGTGCCTCAGCTACTGTCTTCTCACCACTCTTAGCGCTGGTATGTTGAAGGTTGTGCCTTGATCGCCAGTTTACACCTGGAAAGAACGTAGTTTTAATACGAGGCTGTTACTGTACACTTACGGACGTTCCCAATAATCGATCCATCGGCTCTTTACACTCTGACTCTGACACTCTTTTGACTCTGACATTACTTAGCAGCTTTGCTCACGACTTCGTCCGTGTGCCCCACAGGAACTACATTTTTTCGGGATAAAAAGTAGCCTATTTACTTAGTGACAATGTAGCTTTCTTCTGGTGAAAGAATATTTATAATTGGTCCAGTAGTTTTTGAGTTTATAATATTATAAATAAAAATAAACGAAAAACAAAGCATCAAAATTATATTTTTATTACATTAGCAGCGTAGATGTCAAAAATCGCGATCTAGTAGTAGTGGAAAAAAGAATAAGATCGGTTATTGAGAACGGCCATTAGGGTTGCCAGATGGCCGTGAAATCCGGGAAAGTCCCAAAATACGTCTGGTCCTGTGTTCAGTCTTCGAAAGTTCAGTTCATGTTTACGGACCCAATCAAAACCAAGCTATGTTTACTTCCGACTCACGCTTGGCAAGTGGTTTTTTATGAACCAATCGGCAAGTTTTTGCCGTCGGTGCTGACTGCCACCAACTGGGGCGTGACGGATACATTACATAATTTGTTATGTACAAGGTCGATGGTATATGCCTTTCCAAAGATCTGTGGTTTTGTATTGATTTTCCCTTTAATAGTGTACGTCTATTTGTTTAGTATTTTCAATATCTTAAAGGTGCGGGCTAAACGGGCTAGTTTTTTGACAATTTCTTGCTGCAATTGTATAGCCGTAAGTGAAGATCTTGAGATGAACGAATTCGTGAAAGTAATGTAACTCGGGATAAAGTACTAAAAAGGAAAAAATAAAAAACTTTTTTACAAAAAATAACCGACTTCAAAAATCCGCTACAAAGTAAATAATAATTTTGATGTCGGAAGTCGGTATAGCCGTGGTCGCATGCCACCGTATTACTGTCTCCAACAGGGCATACGACCACGGCTATACCCATTTCAGGCTGTCAGACAGGAATGTTTTCTTGTTTCATGCCTTTCAGTTCGATTTCGTAGTCGGGTTTTAGTTTTTAACTATCTTTTTTATTTGTAAAACAGTTTTTTATTCCTTTTGAGGTACGGAACCAAAAAAAGAGGTGGTGATCTTTTTTTTTTTTTTTGAGGTTCTTTTTTCTGGTGTGTCTGTCAGACTCTTACTGACTAAAACCACCCCGGTGTTCCTCCAATTACCTTACACCGGGGGCACGGGAGTCACGCATTCGTCCGCACCCCCGGCAGGTATAGGCCCGCCAGAAAAAAGGCGGGCCCCGTCACCCTATGCGGCCGTCATGTACGGCCACAATTCCTCTGGAGAGGCGCGCGCGGAACACGTCACGCCACCGTCTCGGGCCTGTTTCCGTTCGGGCGACGGACGCCCCAAGTCCGCCGCCCGCAGGCCGCACCCTATGGTGGCCGGAGATCGTTGGCCGCCCTAAGCGCCCGGTGCGTCTGCTGCGGATGGGGAGAGAGGACACCGCCTCCCTCTCCCTTTCCGCCGCCTCCTTGGCGTCCATCACCTCCTCGCAGAAGGAGGCGACGGCGTTCCAAGCGCTCTCGCTGCCGACCCTGGCCTCAACCACGGCCGGGAGCGAGAGGCCACCCGCAGGTGGTGATCTAGCCTAGCCAAACCTAACCACACAAGTCATCTAGTGTAACACTACCCTAACAAAATATGACAGGCGCAAACACACATTGTCTGTAAAAATATGTGTGTATGATATTTAAATGACAATGGCGCATGACCAATCGTTTGTAGCCGACTAGCCGTGTTAAATACCGTATAATGCAGATATACGTAAATACTTCTTTATGACGTTGGCAACATTGTTTTTTTTTTTTTTTTATTTGATAATAGGCCTGGCAAGGGACGAGGGGGGTCGAAAAATCGCCAAAATCGCCTCACGTAATTAATGGACGCTCCCTAATTTGTAAAATGTGGGTGCACTAACCTCTGACTAACCCTTTGAGGTATACAGGCGTAATATTATGTTATGTGTGTTAATATAATTTCAGTTAAGGCTATTACTATTACTAGTCTATATTAATTTTATAAATCTGAAGAGTTTTTTTGTTTGTTTGTGAGTTTATCTCTGGAACTACCAGTCGGATTCGAAAAATTATTTTTGTGTATGAAAGCCAGATTCGTGAGAAATAGTATAGGCTATTTAACATCACGCTATGACCCTTAGGAGTCGAGCAACGGGGGTGAAACCGCGGGGAACAACTAGTTATGTTAATGAAGAAGCATGTACTTGCATGTTATTATCAATTGCGTCATCGTTTTCATAAATAAGCAAGTTAATAGAGGATTAATTTAGTTATTTATTACTTGTTTACGTCTCTAAGTAGTATAAAACAAAATCGCATTTCGTGTCTGTTTGTCCGCTTATTTATCCTAAACTACACAATGGTGCCGATTCTGTTGTTTAATTTAGTCTCATTATGTCTCTTTCTAATAAAAAACATGAGAGAGGGATAGCAGATATTTAATCCTGTCAAATTAGTCCGCTTGAATAGTTTTAATGTCAATTTAGTCGTAAACATAATGCTACCATGACTATTTTCCCGTAAATGACAAGGGCGTAGACTAATTTGACAGTTCTAAATATTTTCTGTCCTTTTTCAATGATATTTGTAAGAAAGAGATATAGTGTGATTAAAGTTAGTTAAGTGCGATGTTCGATAGAATCAGCACCAATGAATTTTAATAATGTTTTCACCACCATTTACAGATTTTTTTCCTGAAGGTTTATGTGTGTATAATACGTTAATATTTAACATAGATACAGAACAGAAATCTCGATGTTTTGACATATCGCCACATCAGTAGGTACACTATACAGGGTGGCAGGTTAGACAGTGGAAATATTTTAAAGGGTCATTGTACTCATCATTATGAACAACTTTTACTATGGGACCAACCCCGAAATCGCGAAAAAAATCAGTTGTTACATAATATATATTTATGTTCACTTAACTCAACAAAATGTATGGAACAGCTGATTTTTTTTCGCGATTTCAGGGTTGGTCCCATAGTAAAAGTTGTTCATAATGATGAGTACAATGACCCCTTAAAATATTTCCACGGTGTAACCTGCTAACCCGTATTTTTCACGCGTGTATTAATTTAATTTTTGGGAAGATGTTTCCTATGTTGCACTTAATATTTGCTTAAACTTTACGAGTGACGAACTGATTACAAAATTGGTAAATAATGCAATCTTCGAATCCGTCTAAATGTGTGCTTAGCAATTTTTTTTGTAATTCGCTTTGTGTGCTTAGACTTTGCAAGCATGCACTCGAGCGATTTTGCAAGTAGGATTTGAGCAAACTTTAAGTTTTCTCAGATTTCAGCCTAAGTTATTTCTGGGCCTAATTTTAAAATAGATTCTGCATTTTGCAGTGGAAACTAATGGATTCTTTATTTTAGCCTCTTTTTCATATTTATTATTTGTTATATAAATAATTTGTGTGTGTTGTGTGGAGGATATCTAAAAATCTTTTTGGCATGTTGAAAGTATATTTTTTTTGTTTAAAATACAAATGATCAAGAATTTTGGAATGATAGAATAATGCATGTCTGAAAATTTTTCACTTCAATTTTTTATTGTAATTCAAAATTGATGAAACTTGAGAACAAAAATAAAAAACAAAACGTTTTGTACACGACGTACCTATTAAATTAAATGTTTTATGTATTTCAATTGTTCTAGTATTTATTTTTTGTATGTTTTTTGTTACAGGTAAGTTTGATCTTATTGTTACTATGGAGATGAGGTAAGTTAGATGTAATCATCTAATTTATTAAACAGTAGCCTAGTGGTTTAACCATGTGCCACCCACGGCGAATGGTTCGAGTTCGATTCCGAGGCACGCACCGCTGACTTTTCGAAGTCATGTGCGTATTAGAAATTAATTATCACTTGCTTTAACGGTGAAGGAAAACATCGTGAGGAAACCTGTCCTAGAACCAAAAATTCGAAGACATGTGACGTCCACCAACCCGCACTGGGCCCGCGTGGTGGACTACGGCCCACTCCCTCTCACAGAGGAGGCTTGTGTCCCAGCAGTGGGAACATTATAGGCCGATTATACTAATTTATTTCGGTTCTAAATCTTTTTTACTGTGTCGCTATACGATATTTTTTCCTTTTAAAGTACAAAATCTCTTACTGATTTTGCTAAGCCTATAATTTTTTTCTAAAAAACTGTGTTAGTAAGGAATTTTTTATTTCAGATTTTTCACTTCAGTATTCTATACCTGCAATAATAATGTAGGTATATTTTATTGAATTGAAAGTTGACCTGAGATTTTCAATGATCCCCGCTCCCTTTTAAAGAGATTTATGATGACATTTGCCGGACCCCTCCCCCATTTTGTGCTCACGTAATTAATGGATGCCCCCTTATGTATTATACCACCTAGTTTGTAGGTACGTTTGTCACAAGCTATAATTAATATACAACAAAAACTATAAACCTTTGTTATTACGTGTGAAGGACACTATGTCCTGATGGTATGACGCAAAGAGTTTTCCGGGTTCGATGTCAGACTCGTTACTTAGTAAACCTTAGTAGGTCATAGTACAAAGTCAGGTTTTAAAAGCTAAAGAGTTTGTTTGTTTGAACGCGCTAATCTCTGGAACTACCAGTCGGATTCGAAAAATTCTTTTTGTATATGATAGCCAGATTCACGAGGAATAGTATAGGCTATTTAACATCACGCCACGACCCTTAGGAGCCGAGCAACGGGGATGAAACCGCGGGGAACAGCTAGTAATTCTAAAAATAGTATAATTAATCAAAGTCGCTTTTCGTGTCTGTCTTAGTCCGCTTAGTTCTTAGCTCTATTTTGCCTGACCTGGCGATCGAACCCAGCTCTTGGGCCCCAAGTCGGCTATTGCAATTGTCATAATCGTGTCAGAGTGGTCTCATAATGACATCGTTTTGACCAATGACCTAAGAGATAGTCTTACGCCTTAGTTCACCGACAAGATAACAGTCCGATAAATTTTAAACGGCCGTTTAACATGAATTTTTGTATAGAAAAAGATGTGATAAACAGCCGTTTTCAAAATAATGGACTGTTATCTTGTCGGTGAACTTGGGCCTTACTCCTAAGCCGATGACCGAAGTTTTTGACTTAGATTTTGACAGTTATGATGTCATTAATCATTATGATACCATTCTCACACAATTGGCAGATTTGGGGCCCAGAAGTTTAGCTGTCTTATAGGACGTAAACGTAACTAGCAAAATATGCACGAACTATGACACTCTGCCTACCCGTTCGGGGAATACCAGGCGTGATTTTATCCACTCGTAAAGTCAAATGTGGTGTTTTTTATCGAATCCTCATACAAAATAATGTTTTTATACCACTCGATCAATACAATTGGATCCTCATACGAAGTTTTGACATCAATTAGGCGTCGTACGAACTGGTACGTGCCACGTGACGGGGCGCGGGGTCGCCGTTTTTAGCGTTGTATGCACTAAGGCTGTTTGTGCACTACACGTTTACACCACGTTTTTTCACAGACCGTTTTTTTTTTCATACATTTTAAAAAGTGGTGGGGTCGTTCTGCACGCCTATTGGCTAAAAATCCGTAAAAAACCGAATACGAATTAAAAACGTCTGTAGTGCACAAACAGCCTAAGGGCGTACGCTAAAACTCGTGCGGGCGGGTGCACGGGAGTGGGTGTCCGCTCCAGACAAACGCGTCGCATGCGCCGCTAGTTTAGGGCTGCCATACGTCCCAGTACACCGGGACATGTCCCGGTTTGAAGCCTTGTGTCCCGATGCCCCAGTCAGTAAGTCAGTTGTCCCAGTTTGGTAGTTAGACATGCATAGTTGCATAAATACGAAAAAAAGCAAATCTTCTCAAAATATGCCAATCTCTCTTCGCAATCTCAGGCTACGATTGTATGGAACGGGTGTTTTGGTTGATCTCATCGCAGTGGACGAAAGAACGAAGTGGGTGAAATGGGTAACATAAAAAAGTCAGAACTTTAAAAGAATATGGACGGGCAAAGAAAAGTAGGACTAATCGAAAAATGATCGTCGATTTTTCGCATTTTATTTAGTTTTAATAAATATCTTCGAAAAATCAAACTTAAAAGTACCCAATCTCGATCTAATAGAGTCTGATTCCACTATTTTTAGGGTTCCGTACCAAAATGGTAAACAAGGAACCCTTATGGTGCGACTTCGTCTGTCTGTCTGTCTGTCACACCTGCTCATTACAGCAACTACTAATGCTATCGACTTGAAATTTGGAACAGTTATTAAAAATGCTTGCCCAACTTTATTGCAAATAAAAAATATCAAAAAATATTTTTATTTTCATTGCAAAAGGGGCCGGAGTGGGGGTCCAAAATTTTAAAGTAGGGTTACTAGGTCAAGTGACATATCATAAGAAAGGGTTTGATTTGCACATTTCAAAATATATTTTTATTTTATGTCTCACAATTTTTGACTTATGATGAAAAATGTCTGAAAAAATACCATTCCCCCCCCCTTATCTCCGAAGTTTGCGGAGCGAAAAATCTGAAATAATTAGAGTTGATAGGAATTGACTCAAATATTGCCCCAAAAATAAAACAATGTTCCTAACTATTAGGTACAGTTTTTTCCAAATCATCAAAATTCCTTGACAAACAAACTTAGTTATGCGGTCCGGTTTTTTTCACTTTATACGTCCAAAACTGATACGGAACCCTCGGTGCGCGAGTACGACTCGCACTTGGCCGGTTTTTTTTTTCCAAATGTCCCGGTCGGCGACTCAGCATTTATGGCAGCCCTACGCTAGTTGCGCTACTCATACTATTTTTCAATATGAGCGTGCCACCCGCGTGAGTTTTGGCGTACGAACTAAAACCGTTCTCACGCGCCCCGTCGCGTGGCGGGAGGTAGTGGAGTAGTAGAGAGAGGTAGAGGGTCGGCTTCCAGTCTAACTGGTTGCGGCTGAATATCAATATTTTGCATGGAGCGATTGCCATCTGACCTCCACAACCCAATTATAATTATTGGGGAATATCGGTATTCGATGTTAGACCAGTTGTCAGACTTTTGGGCTCCTGACTACCCGTAACGACTGTCAAAGATATTCCTATTACAACCGGGACCGACTGTTTAACGTGCTCTCTAAGGCACGAAGGGGTCTCGATGTGTAAAGAACGGTCACCCATCCAAGGGCTGACCGCGGCAAGCGCAGCTTAACCTCGCACATCGATCGATCAGCACAGCTGTCATTTAGCCATGAGCCCCTCGTGAGAAACTGAGCTACTTGTATACGACGCTAAAAACCGTGGCGCGGCGCCCCGTCACGTGGCGCGGGACAGTGTGTATGGCGCCTAATATTTGTTTAACAAATTCACACTTATGTGAAGGATATTAAAAACAACCTTGTCGGGTATTTTCCTTTCCATTATAAAGTTTTCTGTATTTTTGAACTAAAGTGACCTCTCATGCAGAAAATTGAACCTCTAACCTAGAACTTTTTAACCTTGACTTGACATTTGATTCATCTCTTCATGTCATTGCATATTGGAGTATTATTTGGTTGTAAAGATTCTGTATGTATACCTACTGCTACTTACTGAAGTCATATGGCCACATGTTCTAATTGGCCAAAGAATTTCATGGCCAAATTGGGCAAAGTACTGCATGGTCAAATTGGTTGTAGAACTTTAGTCTAATTGGCCATAGAACTGCATTAGTCAAAGAACTACATGGTAATTTTGGCGAAAGAACTACATGTAAATAGTCTAGTTGTCCATAGAACTACATAGTCTAGTTGGTCATAGAACTACATGGTCAAATTGGCCAAAGAACTATAAATTATGTACATTGTCAACATGGATTATTTATTACCATCTCTCATCAATCATAGCTCAAATATGATCAGTTCATAATTGATTATAATTTATTGTCGTTAAAATAATATTATGATCATTAAATTATTGGCTCTACACGCGTAGCATGACCAATTCCATCTCTATTCTACCGCGAATAGACAAAGTTCTCTCTATCTAACTAGTTATCCCTGCCCAAGCATGCCAACGCCCTCGCCAGCGCTTCCGCTCTTAGGGGCACCATAATACCGGCCGGGGGGCACACCCCGCTTTTATAGGTGTTCATGCTACGTGTGCTAATATTCTTAATATTCCTATCACTCACCATTAGGGTATGTAATATCGGAGGATTTTCAATATCGGAATTGATTTTCGATATTAGGTCCCAATATCGGAATTCCGATATTAGTATCGGAATTGAGAAATATTAATGAAAAATTTAATTTCATAGAGAAAAGGGATTTAAAATAAACCCTTTAATTAATTAAAAAATTATTAGAACAAATAAAGCTCGCTACAATTTTATAAATCTATATTTTTGTAATAAGTCCTTGAATAACAGAATAATAATAAAGGTATTGACAAAACAAAAACACTCAAGAGACACCGCCCAAATCACTTAAGGCCGTAGGCGCTTACCAGCGCTAATAGGCGAGTACATCTCACATTTAAGATTTGCAGATGACATCGTTATAATGGCTGAATCGTTGCAAGACCTGCAAGAAATGCTGGACGGCCTGGCTGATTCTTTTGTGCGCTTCGGGCTCCGGATGAATTTGGACAAAACCAAGATCATGTTCAACGAACACGTCACTCCAGAATCGATTGTCATTAGTGGCATTTGGGAAACGACGTCGGGTCTTCTCATTGCCTATTCCACTTAAGTCTTCATGCGTCAATCAGTGCGTCCTACCTATCATGATTTACGGAGCCAAGAATGGACACTCACGGTATGGCTGGTCTATAAATTCAAAGTTGCTCAGCGAGCTATAGAAAGGGCTATGATTTGAGTTTCTCTGAGGGATCGAATTCGAAATAAGGTGATCCGAGAGAAAACCAAAGTAGTTCATTGCCTACAGAATAAGCAAGCTGAAGTGACAATGGGCCGGCCATATCGGTAGACCGAACGAATCGACCATTGGAGTAGACGTGTTCTTGAGTGAAGACCGCGAATCGGCAAACGTAGGGTAGGACGCCTTCAGGCTAGTTGAAGCGCCGATCGTCGCTGGGTGGATGGTGGCAGCTAGATGAGAGTAGCCGAGGATCGAGTTAAATGGCGAGCAATTGGAGTGGCCTATGTCCAGCAGTGGATTGCTGCAATGATGATGTCAACGAACAAGGGAACACTTAATCTAAAAAAAACTACGTCTTAGCAAGAGAACGCTTCTCCTGGTATGTAGTAAATGCGTAAAAATTATAATGCATCTATCAATGTCTGAAAGAGCACAATGAATTTTACAACACAAGTAACCTGCTGACGAAAATATGCGCTTAAGCCATTCACTACACGAGCTTCGCGCAGCACACTGCGCTGTACAAATCGGTAGACAAAACCGTCATCAACCACACAGCCGCATGCTGAACCGCGAACCTGATCATTCACACGCAGATTTGTCCGCGGACTTGTCGCCAGCGACAAATCCAATGGATTGAAAAGTAGTTCATAACCTACTGAATATATAAGCAAGCTGAAGTGGCGATGGGCCGGCCATATCGGGTGACTATTAAGAAATTATTCATTACAGACTGTTTTTCTAACTATTGTAGGTAATACAATGCGTGCACAAGTGAGCGCTGAGCAAGACACGACGTTTTTTAGTATTTTTTTTCTAATTCCGAGATTCCGATATTGGCATGCTCAATATCGGAATTGAAATAACGGAAAAATCTATCCGAGATTCCGATATTTCGAGATTCCGAGATTCCGATATTCATACCCTACTCACCATTAAAATCATAGCCCATAACCAGCACATCGGTCAGATTCAGTTCCGGTACAGTCAGATCGCTCCATACGGCCAACGCCCTCGCCAGCGCTTCCGCTCTTAGGGGCACCATAATACCGGCCGGGGGGCGCGCCCCGCTTTTATAGGTGTTCATGCTATGTGCGCTAATATTCTTAATATTCCTATCACTCACCATTAAAATCATAGCCCATAACCAGCACATCGGTCAGATTCAGTGCCGGTACAGTCAGATAGCTCCATACGGCCAACGCCCTCGCCAGCGCTTCCGCTCTTAGGGGCACCATAATACCGGCCAGGGGGCGCACCCCATTTTTATAGGTGCTCATGCTACGTGTGCTAATATTCTTAATATTCCTATCACTCACCATTAGAATCATAGCCCATAACCAGCACATCGGTCAGATTCAACGCTGGTACTGTCAGATCGCTCCATACGGCCAACGCTCTCGCCAGCGCTTCCGCTCTTAGGGGCACCATAATACCGGCCGGGGGGCGCACCCAGCAGTCTTGCAGCCACCCCCTGACCACGGAGCGGGTGCTCTGGGGCTTCAGAATTGGGAGATGGACATCGAAGTTTCGCTTGTCTATTGGTGGTTTTGATTCTGAAAATAATTGTGGATTTATTAAAATAAAAATCAAAATTGTCACTTTTCGAATGTTATTTCCATTTATTAGTTAATCAGGACTTAAGTTTTGGGGGGTTTAATTCTCTAGCTCCCTTGGAAAAAAATTAGAAATGTTAAAAAATTCAGGAGCTTAATTTTGAACTATTACTATTATACAGGGTGGCAGATTAAACAGTGGAAATATTTTAAGGGGTCATTGTACTCATCATTATGAACAACTTTTACTATGGGACCAAACTTGAAATCGCGAAAAAAAATCAGCTGTTCCATACATTTATGTTCACTTAACTCAACAAAATGTATGGAACAGCTGATTTTTTTTTCGCGATTTCTGAGTTGGTCCCATAGTAAAAGTTGTTCATAATGATGAGTACAATGACCCCTTAAAATATTTCCACTGTTTAACCTGCCACCCTGTATATTTTATTCGTGCCCAAACGTCTCAGTACTGAGTTACTGACACCTTGCTTAGATAGTTTTAATTAGCAATTTAAAATGACGTAGAAAGTCAAAGATAGTTAGCATAACGTTTACTAAGACATGATCACACAACTGTTAATTTGAATTTTTACTAACTAGCATTGGTAAAAGAACTGCCTAGCCTACTACCTACCGTAGAAAGAAAGTGACTGACTTTATTTCCAACTAGCACTTCGGCCGCGACTTCGTCCGCGTGTCCCACAAGAACTGTGCATTTTTTCGGGATAAAAAGTAGCCCATGTTACTCAGTGATAATGTAGCTTTCTATTAGTGGAAGAATTTTTAAAATCGGTCCAGTAGTTTCGGAGCCTATTCGGTACAAACAAACAAAAAAATCTTTCCTCTTTATAATATTAGTATAGAAGTATAGATTAGCTACCGCCCGCGGCTTCGCCCGCGTTTTTCGGTATGTATTTATACATATAGGCGATTCGCACACTGCCCCGCATCACGCAGCGTAGCGCGGGGGTGCGTGATGTTCCGTTGTTTGCAAATACCTGCATTTGTATAGAAATCACGCGTGGTGAAACACACTGAACACGCATTCACGCGCGGGATTTTTGTTCCGTAGGCACGCACCCCGTGGCGTAGCGCGGGGCGGTGTGTGATTCGCCTAAAACCTTCCTCTTGAACCACTCTATCTATTAAAAAAAACCGCATCAAATTCCGTTGCGTATATAGTTTTAAAGATTTAAGCATACATAGGGACAGACCTCAGATCATAGAAACAAGGAGATATGCCATCATAGCAAATTAGTACCGGAACAACTGATGCCACTTTTAGTACATTTTTCGACACAATTACGCGCATAATTAAGCGCTCCTTGTGAATAAAAATATCTCCCACGCATTAAACATTTCTCACACCCTCAATCTAACACTGTTAATCGTCACTCAACACTAGCACTAAACTAAAACACTGTATTTATACCATCGATCGTGTTCGGTTCGTCGCCAGCGCGTACGTTTTTAATATGAGCAATTTGCTCAAGATCAGGCAACAAGCTCGATAGCGCCTTGGCACATCTCCCTTGTTTCTATGATCTGAGGGACAGACAGACGGGAATCGACTTTGTTTTATACTATGTAGTGATACGGTTTTTTTAGCATCCTGACGATACTCACGAATACTCACGAATCACGATACGATGATACCCTGTTTATTGTCGTAAGGGTTTTTTTTAATGGTCGCAACCGCGATTCAGCGAACTTAATGCTTGCACTTATTACCATCTGTAAATTAAAGAACTCCTAACTCACCTGTTTCAGCCTTAGGATTCCTCTGTCCAGGTATGTCCATTTCTTCCTCTGACTCCTGTATCTTTGGTGAAGGTTCCTCCTCCATTGCTTTTGTTGTTGCTTGCGTTGGCACCGTCTCAGTCTGCAAATTATCCGTCATTTGTTGATATAAAAACATCATCTACATATAGCACATTAGAGTTATCGTCATTATCATCACATGAGCCGAATAACGTCCACTGCTAGACATAGGCCTGCCCCAAGCCCTACATTACGATGCGTCGAATATTTTTGTGATCATAATCATGTACAGGATTTGGTAATTTGACCGAATGGAGTGTTGTTCCCTGTTATGTTTTTGCTTTATTTTGCTTATATGCTATGCATAGTATAGTGGGCGGTTTATTTGCGTCAAATAAAAAACTATTCCACAATCACATCTGCACACATTATCTCCACCTGAGAAAAGTCAACCAAATGTTCAGCAAAATAATACAAAAGCAGCCAGAATGTATGAAAAGTTGTTAATTTTTTTCACGAATAAGATATGGGTATCATAGGGAAAGTTGTTCAAGATGACGGATAGAATCACCTCCTTAAAAGTTGCAGGTGACTGCAACAGCCTGTATAAATAGACTGAGTCCATCATGCCAGTATGGGTCTAATCAATAGATAGAAACCCAAAACAAATCTGTCGTTAACAGGTATTCTAAACCTAAACGACATGACCTAATTGCTTACATTTACCTTCGATACAATGTCAATGTTATTACTCAAATTCGTATGGACGATCTTATCTGCATCATCAACGACATTGTTAGAGCTATATGATGTAATGTCAACATTAGCTTCATCTGTTGCAGGTTCTATAGTATCCTCTTCAACGTTTCTCAAATCTTCATCCTCATCAGTAACACTGAATTCTGTTGTAGTTTTAAATTCTTCTTCATCTATTACTGTTGTGTCTTCTAGTATTTCTGGGCTTTGTTTGACGGTTCGTATTTCTTCTGACAAGTCTTCTGTGTGTGCGATTATGAAGTTTGTGATTATTAGAAGGAGAAGCGTTTTCGTCGCCATCTTTGGTTTTATGGCATTCTTTGGTGGGAGTTATCTGTAGACAAAGAATTGTTTTGTTAGTTGTGTAATTATTTGCTCTCTAGTTTCGTAGTAGTTTTTTGAACTACTGGAACAATCCAGCGTTTGATATAAATGTTTGTTTAACAACTCGAGTAGCGTTGATCGGAACGTCGTGAAATTTGGTAGACGAATTAATGAGACAAAAAGTTTTTTTAATTTCGAACATGAGCCAAATTGGTTTAGGGGTTGCCGTAAAATAGGAGGTTGTAAGAAGGGTACATCGTGAGTTCACCTATTGATGCAAACGACTAGTTTAAGTAAGATATAACTGACCTCGTACCACAAACGCTATAGTTACTTTAGGCAAAGCATATCGATGTAATTACTACTTATTAATAAGTTAAAGTAATTTAGTTTTTTACCAGTTACATGGTCTAGCTGGCTATGTTATTACGAGTTTTGTCACGACTAACTAAATATACGTATAATTGGTTGTAATGCGACTACACTACATTAATTATAGTCCATTGGTACAATAATCCCGTCCAAGCCGCCGCGGTAGACGCTCCGGGCGTCGGGAGCAGCGTGACGACTCCCGGCCACCGTAGGCGCGGGCCTGCGGGCGGTGAGTAATGGGTAGCTCACCGTCCGATCAGGACCAGGCCCGTGCCGAACGGCGCGTACGTGTTCCACGCGCGCCTCAAAGAGATGTCAGCATCAGAGAGGGGGCCCATTAGGGCCCAAGCCTGCCGGGAAAGCGGGATTGTCCGGAAGGGATACCGCTGACCCGGACAAATGATAAATGATAAATGATAAATGATATTTATTTTGTAAATAGGTTAAAAATAACACTTTTACACGTCAAAACATTTTTTTAAGCTAGATGAGTTCGGTGTTTCCTATATGACTACCTTTGAGAAGAAACACCGAAACAAACTCAAAGGTTGATGTCTCTTTTAAAGTCCAGACAATTAAGATAAATTGTGTAAGAACCATGCAGGTTAGTCTGAAATGGCCTTTAGAGGAAAGAGCCATACAGATTTGAGTGGACCTGACCTGACTGTGCACGCATGTGCCGGGTATCGTGGTAGCTCAACCCAGACTTAGGGAGCTCAACGACCCGACGAACATTACCATCAGAAAGGACATTTGGGTAGGCCCCCTAAAGTAGGTACTCAAACTGTCAGACTGAGCTTGAGATCTATAACAGTAACATAATAACCCACATAGTACTCACATTTACAATAATTATAATCAATATATCACATCATTATTATCACATTCAATGTCATTTTGTATATAAATTGTTTCAAAAGGAAACATTTAATGTCAAAGTGTATATAGAAAAAAATATAATATCAAATAAAAGAGCAATAATTTAGTGGTTATGTCAATAGTAGTATTGGCCCATGTATGTATTGGAACAGCTCAATCCCAAGCCTTTTTGTCCTCCATATAATCTTTAACACTATAAAAAGCTTTATGACAAAGTTTTCGCTTTATTAATGATTTGAATTTATTAAGGCTTAATTTTTGAATATGGCTAGGGATTTTATTGTAAAAGCGTATACTTTGGCATTTAAATGTGCCACTTATTTTCTGGAGCCTCGTGGCAGGAACAACAAGTCTATGTTTGTTTCTAGTATTAATATTATGAATATCACTATATTTAGTGAAGAGATTAATATTTTTATGTGCATACAATAGATTTTCATAAATGTACTGAGATGGAACAGTCATTATATTAATATCTTTAAATTTCTCTCTGAGTGAATGTCTGGGACTTAACTTATAAATTGATCGAATAGCTCTTTTCTGCAAAATGAAAACAGTCTGTATGTCGGCGGCATGTCCCCACAACAGAATACCGTACGACATGACACTATGAAAATAACTGAAGTATACTAAACGGGCAGTCTCAAGATCAGTTAAATCGCGAATCTTTCTAACGGCGTATGCTGCAGAGCTAAGCTTTTTCGACAACTTATCTATGTGTGGTCCCCACTGAAGCTTAGCATCCAATGTTATACCTAAGAACACTGTGGTATCCACAAGATTCAGCTCCTCGCCCTTCACTAGTACACTAGTTTTCACCTGTCTAACGTTAGGTGTCGTAAACTTAATACATTTAGTTTTCTTTTCATTCAAAAGTAAGTTGTTAACATTGAACCAGTGCACTATTTTTGAGATAGCGCTATTTACATCGTCAGTAACCAGCTGCTGACGTTTAAGTTTAAACAAAAGTGAAGTGTCATCTGCAAACAGTACTATCTCATGATTGTCCCTTATAAGGAAGGGTAAGTCATTTATATAAATAAGAAACAAAAAAGGGCCTAGAATTGAGCCCTGTGGTACTCCCATTGTTACTACAGACCCGGGTGATCTTTTACCATTAACATCCACCTTCTGAATCCTATCACTTAAGTATGAAGTAAGAAGATCCAAAGATGAGTTCCTTATGCCATAGTGGTACAGTTTCCTGATTAATGTTTCATGAAGAACACAATCGAATGCCTTAGACAAGTCACAAAAAATACCCAAAGCATCGTGTGAATTCTCCCATGAATCAAAAATATGTCCTAAAAGTTCAACACCGGCGTCAGTTGTTGAACGACCCCTCGTAAAGCCAAACTGTTTGTTATGTAATAATTTATTTTTATTAAAGAATTTTTGCATCTGCTCTAAAATAAGTTTTTCGAAAATTTTACTAAATGTAGGCAGCACTGAAATTGGTCTATAATTTGTAGGGTCTGATGTGCTACCCGATTTAAATAGAGGTATTATTTTACTACTTTTCATTAGGTCAGGAAACTTACCACAATCAATACAACTATTAAAAATAGAGGCTAGAATAGGTGCTACAATGTCAATAATAGACTTAGCAACGTCCACCGAATTACCCCACAGATCTGCTGTTTTTTTTACATTTAAAGTGTGAAAAGTTTTGATTATGTCTCTACAGCTAACATGTTGAAAATGGAATTCCGAATCGCAATTTTTAACATTTTCTTTAAGCAAAGTCTCTGCAACAGCAGGTGATGAGTTCAAAGATTGAGTAGTTACAACAGCAACCTTTGAAAAGAAATTTTCGAATGCTGTGGCTACTTGTAAATCCGTTTTAATTATACTGTCATCAATATTAAGGCTATATTCACTATCTCGATTACTAGACCTACCCGTTTCACTGTTAATAATATTCCAAGTCGTTTTAATTATATTATTACTGGATTTTATCTTTGTACTTAAGTAACGCGATTTGGCCATGCAACAAACTTTTTTAAATAATTTTGAATAATTTTTGACATATAAATTGAATTCGGGTGTGTTTACATATATCCTTTCATTGTACAGTTCATAAAGCCGTTTTCTACTTTTATGTATACCAATGGTGGCCCATTCACTGAAGGATGCAGTGTTGTTAACTTTAATTGTCTTTGGAATAAAAGTAGAATTAAATTGTGTACAGTACATGTTAAAAAGATCATCATATAATTTATTAGGATCATCATTACTTGATAAATAAGGTAATTTATTAATGAGCTTAGTACGGAATGTTTTCAGGCGGCCTGCAGTTTTAGGGTTAACAGTGATATCCTTTTTGACCACATCTTTATTTTGATTTTGAATAGTGATCATCTGTCCACAATGATCTGAGTCCAGTAAATTAATAATTTTTTTTTGGTAAGGTATAACATCGGTATAAATATTATCTAAGCAAGTAGCAGTAGAGGTAGTTATTCTAGTGGGCTCCAGAAATAGGTTAACAAGATTGTATGACTGGAATAAACTTATAATTTTAATGCAAGACCCAGAATTTTCTAATAAATTAATATTAAAATCACCGCATACAATGATAGATTTGTTTGAGTTGCAGACTTTGTACAACACTTCATCCATTACTTTTTCAAAACAATCATACAATCCTGAAGGTGGTCTGTACACACTTAATACAATAAACCGCTCCAATTCTACACAGGCGATCTCAATAGTACGTTCAACAGACAAGCTCACAATGTCCATACGGTCCTTAAATTTAAGCTGGTTACTTACTAAAATCAAGGAGCCACCATGTATAGCATTTATTCTGCTGAACGAGCTGCCAACCTGGTGGTTTCTAAAATTGAACATAAACTGGTGGCTTTTTAGCCAATGTTCTGTAATGCAAAGTATATTAATGTCATTACAATTCATGAATAATTCTATTTCTAAATCTTTGCTCATAAATCCTTGAATATTTTGATGCACCAGGTTGATAGTACTATTAATATCATTTTTAATAATTTTATTTAATTTTTGCTTATTACTCTTTACATTTTTGCAAGAGGTTGCCTCTATTGTCTCAATTTCTAATTTAAATTATGAATGTCAATATTTGTAGCCAAATTATTGGCTGAACTATTTAATGAGTCATTGGAACATTGCTCAATAGAAGCAATTTGTTTAGCCAAATTTTTGGCTGTAATAGATAAAAAATAGGATAGCGACACAGCTATCTGTCTTTTAAAATATTTTGATAAGTAATACATAGACATATGATATCTGTCTGTTGTCAAATAAAAGTTTTTACCAACATAATTGTTGGTGTCAATTACATGAAATAAATTATCATTGAATGTCAAATTATGTAATGTCTTATTCAATTCATATCTAATTAGGTTTTCTTCCTGTGGCAAACTGTTGCTATAAGGGAATGTGAACATCACAATTTTTCTTAAATTAAGTTTACTTAATGTACTATGATATTTTAGTAATTCACTTTTATTCACATTACCCCTATTGCCTATAAAAATTAATAGTGTAGTGTCCTGGCTAAAATTACAACTAATAATTTTTTTCATTATGTCAAACAAGGAACAACCAGGCATACAATAGTTTAAGATAGAGTGTCCCGCATATTTTTGTGACAACAAATAGCCTAAATCCTTTCCAATTTCATCACTCAGCATTACAATATCATGTTCTATATTATGTTGTTTACTATGTTTAGGTGAACTATTAGTACTAGAAAAAGATAAACTTGCACATGACTGCGGTAAGGAGGAATCACATATTGTCAACGAATGGTCTGGTGAGGGCTTGTTAGTTGCTGATTGACAATGCTCACAGTTGTTTGTTTGTGAGTTCACCAGTTCATTCATTGCCAACACATACTCCTTCATAAGTTTTTCAGAGCCATTGTATTTATTAAGTAAGGACAAAAGGGCTAAGGAAGGAACACGGGTGGGTTTTAGTCAGTAAGAGTCTGACACTCCCTTCCGCTCCGCCCAGAGCGGGAGGGGTCATTTGACGATTTCCCATCCTCAAAAAAAAAAAAAAAATTGGTACAATAAAATAATAAACTGTGTCACTTTGGTGCGCTTAAATCGTAAATTACAAAATGTACGTAGATCAAAACGTAATAAGTTGTATTTTGCCAAGTCCACCTTGAGTACCTATACAGGGTGGCAGGTTAAACAGTGGAAATATTTTAAGGGGCCATTGTACTCATCATTATTAACAACTTTTACTATGGGCCCAGCCCTGAAATCGCGAAAAAAAAATCAGCTGCTCCATACATTTTGTTGAGTTTTGTGAACATAAATGTATGGAACAGCTGATTTTTTTTCGCGAATTCAGTGTTGGTCTTATAGTAAAAGTTGTTCATAATGACGCGTACAATGACCCCTTAAAATATTTCCACTGTCTAACCTGCCACCCTGTATAATCAACATACAGGATCGAATTTTGTAATGCCACCTGAAGGAAAGTACTCTTAATACTGTAGAAAGAAAATTTTACTTAAACAAAACATTCCTTTGTTTTTGAAAAGAAAAAAAACTGCATTCAAAGATTTACAAAAATTTTCAAAAATCATCACAATTTTTTGTAAATAATTAAAATAATTTAAGATTTCATGGTTTACCTATCATTTAATTTATCAAGTTTGTTAGAGAGATTCCATCCTTATAATTGATCATAACGATCAATGCAATAAGAGTAAAGGTTGTAATTTTTACAGATTTTAGTCGGTTCGATTCCCGGGTACAGCAAGCGATTTTTCGAAAATCTTTGAATGCAGTTTTCTTTCTATTCAAAAATAAAGTAATGTTTTCTTTGAGTCAAATTTTCTATCTACAGTATTATGAGTACTTTCCCTTCAGGTGGCATTACAAAATTCCACCCTGTATGATGTTCCCGCTGCCTGGGACTAAGGGCTCTTTCAATTTAGACGTTTGGTGTCGGACTGCTGCCGTGCAGTAGTGCAAAGTGCAAGTGTGCAAAGCTATAAGCAAATAGTCTCTTTTTGTAACAGTTATTTTTATACCCGTCTTGTATCAGTGTTGTAAAGTGCAAATATACAACCTACGTCTCGCAATATACCTCTCCAACCATCCTGCAGTGTTTTATTTAATATCAAGATTTGTGTCTGTGGCGGCTCCCTCTCATAGCTAGCCGAGGCTTGAGAGGTCAGAGGAGGGAGGCACTCCGCGACAATGTGACGTCCAACGGTCCCGCTCTGGGCCCGCGTGGTGATGAAAGATGGGCAGCCGTGATGGCGTTGCACGACAACCAGACGGCGCTCTCGACGGTTATCTATATGGAAAAAACCGACGCACGTCAGTACGACACCCGCACGACTGCCGCACGACTACCACGCGGCAGTAGTCCGACACCAGTCGCCTAAATTGAATGTGCTAGGCCACCTCTTTGTAAGAGGGTGGGTCGAACACCACGCGGGCCCAGAGCGGGTTGGACCGTTGGACGTCACATGTCTTTGAATATGTGACTCCAACAGCGATAATTTCCTTCACCGTTTTTAGAGCAATGGCAATATGCATGCCTGGGTACATTAACATCTACACCTAATTGGTAAAAGGCTTGAGGTAAATCCCTCGAATGCAGTCACTGCGGTTCACTAATATCTTTTCGCCAAAAAAATAATGAAGAAACAATTAAATTAACCGGTTTTTAAAAATCGGGAATTTCCCTTTTCTTTTGTCTTGTTTCAAAGACACGTATTTCTTCATTTCCTCAATTTAATCCTTAATATCAATTACATCAGCATCATGGGGATTCTTTCCATCATTGTAAGTAGCTGTTACGTCTCAAAATCATTTATTATTACACCTTCACTTGAGAAGACTAAGAATTTGGGTTTCATTACGTTTGGATGCAAAATTGCATCTCAATTATCTAGAATTGGTTATGAAGGCTTCACATTTGTTTGTGGTGTTTTAATATTTTTTTGTTTTATTAAATACTTAAGTACAGGGGCTCGTGGCTAAATGACAGTCGCGCTGATCGATCGATCTGCGAGGTTAAGCTGCGCTTGCCGCGGTCAGTCCTTGGATGGGTGACCGTTCTTTACACATCGAGACCCCTCCGTGCCTCGGAGAGCACGTTAAGGAGTCGGTCCCGGTTGTCATAGGAATATCTTTGACAATCGTTACGGGTAGTCAGAAGCCCTAAAAAGTCTGACAGCTGGTCTAACATTCGAATATCGGTATTACCCATTAATTGGGTTGTGGAAGTCAGATGGCAGTCGCTCCACGTAAAATATTGATATTCAGCCGAAACTAGTTAGACTGGAAGCCGACCCCAATGTAATTTGGGAAAAGGCTAGGCAGATGAATGAATGAATTAAATACTTAAGTAATAGGCTTGGTTTTGACCGCCATCTCACCATGACGCGGTCTACGATGGAGCATATAGTAACTAGCTGTGCCCCGCGGTTTTACCCCCGTTGCTCGGCTCCTAAGGGTCGTAGCGTGATGTTAAATAGACTATACTATACATGGATCTAGCTATCATATAATATCATATTTCCTATAATTCTGGCCCTCCTCTGAAATTTCTTAAACTTTCTGGCCCCCCTTAAGAAAGTTTGCCCACCACTGCACTACACCATTGAAGCAGTCTTTTCTGTCAACTTTAAAAGTATTTCAGTCAGTATGTATACTTCCTAAGCGTAGTAATTCGCCCCTCAAGCCGATGACTCACTACTCATTATGTCAGAATGTGGAACCCTGTTTTTTGGGGACCAAAATATTTTGGGTTCCGTTTTAGTGATAGTAAAACGCTTTCGTGTTGGGATGAAAATTATAAATGGTAATAAACACTATCATTTTAGACCATTACTTTCTTTTAAATGTATTTTCATTTTATTTTCTTATGTACAGGAGTAAATATTTAAAAGTAAGCTCTAAATCTTACTCTAGGAGTTTTAATTGTATCAGGGGGTCTACTCTGTAAGTCCGTCAACGAAGATACGGGCCCGTCCGAAAGTACAATAGACATAAGATTCCGTCAAAACAAGTGTCAAATTAAATTTTTCGGACGGATAAAAACACATTGGGAGTAGGAACAACTGTCAAATCGTGCTATCATTCATTCTTAGTTCGGGCCTCGAACTAATCTTAAGTCCGTAGGTGATACGGAGTAAGAAACGCCCGTAACTAAGGTCGATACTACGGATTTGGTGCTTAGAGAGTAGACCCCCAGGCCTGCCTGGCGGACTCCGCACTTTAGGTGAAAAGCTACCAATATATCGGCATGCCTTCCCAGGGAGGTAATTTAGTGTGTTCACGCCGCGTCAGAAGATACAGAGTTACGTGATACAGACTGCCTTGTAGGCTAATATAATTGTGAGCACGCAGCGCTGTGCGAGCTGAATTACACTTTATTGTGTTGTTGCAAGAGTCGCTATTTATTTAACTGTCTTTATGGAGTCATCCTTCTATAGTATTCTGTGTTTTTAAGTATTTATGAACGCAACCACAACTGTTATATTTGACAACTGTGACAGAATGTCAGATAGTTTTTCATTACTTCCGGATCCTTTTTTACTAAACATTTTGCGGCCATTGATGTAAAATCTAATAAGTACAACGAATTATAAATTGTGTAAAGAAACAAAAAGTGATTTTTATTAAAAATCAAACCCCAGCGAGGATTATTCACTGTGCTTAAATAAAATATTTTGCGCGGAACCCGCTACGTCTAACTCGAATCGCTGCCTGCCCAACTTTTTACCATTATCTCCGATCTTAATTAGGCACGTGTGGCGGCCGGTTTTAGGATTTTTTCTTTTATTTTACCTTTCGTTGTAATGTAAACAGAGTACATATATTTGGTGGTAACAGTTTTGTAAGCCGGTTTGGCTCGTGGCTTAATAACAGCCGCACTGGAAATTCTTACGGCCGTACCACAAAAAGATAAACATCTGTTCAACACACGTTCAACACGATTGCTGCCAAAAATAACAAGCAATTGTTTTAGCACTAACCTGTCTAAAACAAGTGCGTATTATTTTTGGTAGCATTCGTGTTTAACAGATGTTTATCTTTTTTGTGGTAAGGCCTTTAGTAGCAGCACGGAGACTTAGCGGCCGGTTAAAGGCAATAGGCTCGCTCTTTCCATGGAACTTATAAAACTACTAGCACTTTGCCCGCGACTTCTTCCGCGTGAAATACAAGTAGCGCCATCTAGCGTCCTAAAGCAATTGTGACCGTCGAAAGTTATTGTTCTTTCCCTCGGAAAGGTACTTTTTTTCTGGATGAAAGGTACCCTATGTCCTTTTCTGTACCCCTGACAATGTTTATGCAAAATTTCATGATGATGGGTTCAGTGGTTCAGGCGTGAAAAATCTACAAACAAAAACCTTACTTTCGCATTTATAATATTAGTTAGGATTAGGATACGGTTATTTTTGTACCTGCTTGTCCCCTAATCTGTCGGAGTTTAGGGGACAAGCAGGTCTGCTGTCAACACAACGCATCCTCAGCAGCTCTGAGGTCCAGACAAGTTACTTTTCTGTTAGCGTTAGCGTCAAACGCTACGGATAAAATGTATGGAAATGACATTTGTGAGTCACGTGACTTTTCCGCAGGTAATGTCATTGCCATACATTTTGTGCTTATCGTTTGGCGTGAACGCTAACAGAAAAGCAACTTGTCTAGAGCTTCTGGCGACCTTACTCACCACAGGAACACAACACTACCGAACAGTAGCGTTATTTGGCTGTGGTGTTCTGTATTGTGGAGGTACTTCCCCAGTCGGGATGCTAACGGATTTGAGCTAGTTATCCCTCTGTGCAGTGCTTTTCGTCAGTGTGTACCCAACTTTAAAAATCATTATCTAATATGTTACTATGTATAATTTACTCGCTATATATTTGACAAGTCGTTGATGGAATACATAATATAAATAATAATTATTATTAATGTCTCATTGAAAAACAGGCCTTGAACTTTATTGGTTGCTAATGTATCTGTAGCGAAATAGATACCTTACGTCCACGAGTAACTAATTATATGTAGAGCGGCTCTCTTAGGCGATCTTATCAGAGTATCAGACCTTCGCGAAGACTTCGTCACTTCGAGCGAAGCCTGCGATAATTCGCGCATAGCAGAAGCATAAGCATAATCGGCCTATAATGTTCCCACTACGATGTGGGTTATACCAGTACGATGTGGGTTTCTATGTTACATAATATAGGTATAGATCTCAAGTTCAGTCTGACAGTTTGAGTACTTTATGCGACCTACCCAAATGTCCTTTCTGATAGTAATGTTCGCTGGGTCGTTGAGCTCCCTAAGTCAGGGTTGAGCTACCACGATACTCGGCACATGCGTGCACAGTCAGGATAGGTCCACTCAAATCTGTATGGCTCTTTAAAGGCCATTCCAGACTAACCTGCATGGTCCTTGCATAGTTTCATTTTAATTTGTCTGGACTTTAAAAGAGACTGACCTTTGAGTTTGTTTCGGTGTTTCTTCTCAAAGGTAGTCAGATAGGAAACACCGACCTCATCTAGCTTAAAAATCAAAACAATTTTTGACGTGTAAAAGTGTTACCTGTAACCTATTTACAGAATAAAATATCATTTCATTTCATTTCACTGCTGGGACACAGGCCTCCTCTTTGTGAGAGGGAGTGGGCCGTAGTCCACCACGCGGGCCCAGTGCGGGTTGGTTGACGTCACATGTCTTCGAATTTTTTGGTTCTAGGACATGCCGGTTTCCTCACGATGTTTTGCCTTCACCGTTAAAGCAAGTGATAATTAATTTCTAATACGCACATGACTTCGAAAAGTCACCGGTGCGTGCCTCGGGATCGAACTCGAACCATTCGCCGTGGGAGGCACATGGTTAATCCACTGCACTGCGCATAACACTGATAAATTCAATTTATCGGACTGTGCGATGCGGTCTACAGTGGAGCACGCTCGCTTAGAAGAAACCGATTCACTCGTGACTTGAAGACACCCAGATTGTAACTGTCGGGGAACACCCACTCGGGCAGCGCATTCCACCGTTTGGCGGTTTTCACAATGAAAGTGGAATTAAAGCGCTTCGTTCGGGGTTTTGGAATAATAACCGATGGCGCTTTTTCGTTCTTCTGGCCTTACGATAAAAAAAAGGCAAGAGGGAATTAGATCATGCAGATCTGAAGAACACTCACACTCCTATCGGTGAACTAGGACTTAGTTCATTTTTAGGTAATCTCGTGCTCTTCCAGGCACGGCAGGGTCGCGATGTGTAACGAAATGGTCACCCATCTATACACTGACCGCGGAAACCGCAGCTTAACCTCGCAGATGATTTAGCCAAGCCCCTCAGTAGTTGTGTCAATAAACTATTAAAATCAAGTTAGCATACGACAGGTGGAGTAACTGCATCTATTACGTAACCGTCGTTGCCGGCAACTAGTTGCGTGACAGTCGTAAGGTCGCACATACAATGTCATAGAAATGTGATTGTGTTAGTTTTTGTGTCATTTGCCAGTTGAAGGCGTTACGGTTGTTCTTGTAGGGTAGATGTGGGTAAAAATAGAGTATAACGTGATCGATTTGATACGTGACTAGTGAGCATGACACTAGACAGACAACGCGCAGACGGTGGAGGCCGCGATGTGAAAAAATCTTCCGCGCACGGTTTGCAGTCAGGTGTAATAAGTAGGGCTGCCATCCGTGTGGGGTTCCCCGGATTTGTGCCAGTTAAGAGGGCGTCTGGGGAGCGTCCTGTAGGGGTTTCAAAAAGTGTCCGGACACTGTGTCAGGGGAATCCTGATTGATGAAATATTTTTTTCGGGGGTGTCCGGGAAAAGTACCTACTCAATTTCACCCAAATGTCGGGGGTTTTTAAAGTTTTTGTCCGGCGTCAGCAATTTAGGTGATGGCAGCCCTAAATAAGATGGCACTTGGCGAAATCTAATTGTGATTACTCCTCAATACCATTCAATTAAAAATATAAGATAACTAGTACTTTGCCTGCGACTTCGTCCGTGTGACATAATTGACATACACGTAGCGCCATCTAGCGTCCTAAAGCAATTTTGACCATCAAATTATTGTTCTTTCCATCGGGAATAGTATTTTTTTCAGGACAACAAAGGACATAGGATACCTACCCTATGTCCTTTTCTGTAAAAGGACATAGGGTAGGTATCCTATGTCCTTTTCTGTACCCCTAACAACGTTTATATTTGCAAAATTTCATGATGATCGGTTCAGTGGGTGGCGTGAAAAGGTTTTCAAACAAACTACTGTGTTTGTAGAAGTGCCATCCATGTAGGAGTTCTCGAACTACGACTTCAAAGGATGTTAAATTATATTATTAATTAATGACGCAACAGTACAATTAGCATTTCATTAGATTTCTCATTATTATTGCTAACTGATGAAACGACAAACAATTTGTCTTCAATAGGAAGCAATTATTATCAGTTTTCTTTGTTTACACAGTTTCTATTTATTTGCATTTTGTGTTGATGGTTGCCATCATCTCTTCCGAGCAAGCGTGCTCCATCGTAGACCGCATCATCGCTTAACATCAGGCGAGATGGCGGTCAAACGCAAGATATCAAATATCAAAGAATAATAAAAAATCTTAGAAAGAGTAGGACATGAACCTGTGGCGTTTAGAGGGGGTCGAGCCGAATCCCACCCATTCTCACGTAAGGGGAACAAGGGGTCCCGGCATTTTTTTTTTCTGTAAGAATCAGAGTAAAATTGCGAGAAATCTGGGTTAGATTAAGTAAAACATGTTTCTCCACTAAAAAATGGCTAAATCCTAAGGAAAAGTATCTTGGCAGACAGACAGACAGACGAAAAACGAAGCGATCCTATAAGGGTTCCTTTTTTTCTTTTGAGGTACGGAGCCCCAAGAATATACCTGATCATGCAACTGATTAATCAAACACCAATTACAAATTAATCCACCATAGCGTTATAGAATGTTGATTGAAGCAATTACACGTATTAATCTCTCCTTTCTCCTATACCTAAGACGCCATGACGACAGCAACCGTTGCACAATAATTGTTAAAAAAAAACAACCGAGGTAATTATGCAGTTAGATGATGAATCGATTTTTTTTGTGCTACTGTCTAACACTAACAAGATCATTCTGGTCTTTATTAATTGAAATTGGTTCCGTAGATAAGTATTTTTTTGTGTATCCGAAATGTAAAGTTTTATCAGGATTCTGAGATCCTCAGTAGTCTGTCTGCATTTGTGGCACTTATCTATAGTAACATTATGAAGCTGAAGAGTTTGTTTCTTTGTTTGAACGCGATTCGAAAAAGAATTTTTCGAATCCGACTGGTAGTTCCAGAGATTACTCTGGAACTACCAGTCGGATTCGAAAAAATCTTTTTGTATATGATAGCCAGATTCATGAGGAATAGTATAGGCTATTTAACATCACGCTATGACCCTTAGGAGCCGAGCAACGGGGGCGAAACCGCGGGGAACAGCTAGTTAATAGATAAATAGAAGATTATTTGCTCTTCTCGCAAACAAATAATGTTAGTAGGACACTGCGCGGACTGGTTATGTTGATTTAAAACGATGCAAGCAATTATAAAATAGGTACGCATACAAATTGTCGTTTAAGTAGGTGTATATTTCCATGAAGACATGGTGATGATCCTTATCGAACCTCGGATAGCACGTTAGCGATTGGATACCCCAAACTGCAAATAAGACCGTTCTTTGAAGGCATACTTCTCCTAAACGGATGATCCAAATACAATAAAAAAACCGGTCAAGTATGAGTCGTACTCGCGTTCCGAGGGTTCCGTACCGTTCTTGAACGTATAAAAGAAAAAAATAGCGGTCCGCATATTTAAGTTTATTTGTGAAGGAATTTTGATGATTTCTAAACAACTGTGCTAGATACAAACATCGTTTTATTTTTGGTGCATTATTTAAGAAAACTTGTATCAACTCTAATTATTTCAGATTTTTCGCTTTTCAAACTTCAGAGGTAAGAAAAATGTTAAAAACGAAATAAAAGTCATAAAAGAAAACGCAAATATATTTTTGAAATGTGCAGATGAATGAAGCGCTTTCATATGATATGCCACTTGATCTAATAGCCTCAGTCCAAAATTTTTAACCACCACTTCGGCGCCAATTGCAATAAAAAAAAAAATTTTCAAACTATTTTCATTTGCAATAAAGGTGGGCAAGCATTCCTTATAACTGTTCCAAATTTCAAGTCACTAGCAATAATAGTCGCTGAAATAATCAACTGTGACAGGCGGACAGACATAGTCGCACCATAAGGGTTCCTTTTTACCATTTTGGTACGGAACCCTAAAAAAGCTTTTTTTCTAGCTTCTTTACAAATGACAACGTAACCCCAAACTCATCATGTACGTTCGTCAACGAACTTACTAAACGTTTGTGTAATGATTATGTTTACAAACAAATTGGTAAACTACACACATCAAAAGTGTCTAGGGATCAAGCATTTTTATGCGGATTTCTTGAGATTGAGATGTGGCTTTGTAATAAATTTATGATTTTATAAATTTATATGGATCCTTTTTGGTGCATTTCATAATTTGAATCAGGAACTCTCAATCAAATTCGAGTAAAAGATGAAAATAAGCTGTCAATATTTTCCCTATAAAAACATACAACGCATTGAAGACATTATTAGTGCTACTGTTTCCCTACTACTGATTAAAACCAACGTTATTATGGAGCGGCGACGTCATTTAAGCAGGGAAGAAATGCTCAGAGCCGTGGGAATGATAGAAGCTGGTTCCCGGCAACGTACTGTAGCTTTAGCTCTGAATACAAGTCAGAGTGTTATCAGTCGACTTTGGACACGTTACCGAAGCACTGGTACCGTGGCTGAGCGCCATGGAGGACGGTATCGCTGCACCACACGGAGACAAGACCGATACATTCAAATCTTAACTCGAAGAGCTCCAACAATAACCGCCATGATGTTAGCCGTGAGGCTTCATCACTCTTCAGGGAACTTAATTAGCGACCAAACAGTCAGAAACCGCTTGCATGAAGTGAACCTTCATTCCCGAAGACCGCTACGGGTACCACCTATAGCAATGCACAATCGTAGGATTCGATATCAATGGGCTCTTGAACACAGAAATTGGGCAGAAGAACAATGGCGTTTCGTGTGCTTTTCTGATGAGTCTCGTTTTGGTATGAGACCGGATACAAGACGTATACGACACTGGAGAACCCCTGGACGCCAACAGCGATTAAAATCCTGCCAGGAAGTCCATCCTTATAGTGGTGGAACCATCATGGTATGGGCGGGTATTTGGATCGGCGGAAGAACTGAGTTGATTTGGATCAGAGGCAACCTCAACGCTCAAATTTATGCTGAGACGATTGTATCAGACGTCATCGTTCCTCTACAAGTGCAAATCGGTCCCTTATTTCAGTTAATGCATGATAATGCACGACCGCACACCGCAAGAGTTGTAAGACAGACTCTCGCCGCAGCTAACATCAATGTCCTGCCCTGGCCTGCTCAGTCGCCAGACTTGAACCCGATTGAGCATGCATGGGATATGCTACAGAGAAGAGCTCTGCCGAATATGGAGGGTATCCAGTCGCAAGAAGACCTTTTTTTGTTGTTGCAACGAACATGGGCGGCCATTCCACAGCGTGATTTGGATGAACTCATTTTGAGTATGCCAAACCGATGTTCTTGTGTTGTTAGTGTTCGCGGTAGAAACACGGATTATTGTTTAAGTTACCCAATAAAATTTTAAAGAAAACTGTTATTTCAGTCTTTTTTTCGAACTTTAATGTTAGTGGTTCAAATGTCAAAAATCCCTTTATTAGGAAAATGGCAAATTTCTTTATTAATGCAAAGGTGACTTGGTTTATCGTTACTGTGACAAACGAAAACACTTTATTTGATGAATCCTTAAAGAAAATTTTAATTAATATCAATCAGGAGAAAAGTTATTGCAAAAATATATGTTGATCCCTAGATACTTTTGATGTGTGTATTACTGGAAGTAGGTTGTTTTAACTGACCGGCCACTACGGTAACCTTAGCTTATGCCTTGCTTAATACGTTTCGTCATTGGGTTAAACTTTTCCTATAGCTAGTAGGCTTTAATCTCAGATCATAGAAACAAGGAGATATGCCATCATAGCAAATTAGTACCGGAACAACTGATGCCACTTTTAGTACATTTTTCGACACAATTACGCGCATAATTAAGCGCTCCTTGTAAATAAAAAGATCTCCCACGCATTAAACATTTCGCACACCCTCAATTTAACACAGTTAATCGTCACTCAACACTAGCACTAAACTAAAAAACTGTATTTATACCATCGATCGTGTTCGGTTCGTCGCCAGCGCGTACGTTTTTAATATGAGCAATTTGCTCAAGTTCAGGCATCAAGCTCGATAGCGCCTTGGCATAACTCCCTTGTTTCTATGATCTGCGGCTTTAATAGACGTTGGAGAGTTTGTTGCGTTGATTCTTCTTTGCTTTTAGGATTGCAACGGCTAATATGGTAAACACTAGCTGTGACGGTGACACCCTCGTTGCTCGGCTCCTAAGGGTCGTAGCGTGATGTTAAATAGCCTGTACTATTCCTCATGAATCTGGCTATCATATACAGAAATAATTTTTCGAATCCGACTGGTAGTTCCAGAGATTAGCGCGTTCAAACAAACTCTTCAGCTTTATTATATTATATAGATTATTTATTATACAGCTCTGTTTACCCCTTTGAGAAATGCATATTGTTATGATAATCAGTAATCTATACTATCTATACTAATATCATAAAGAGGAAAGATTTTTTTTTTGTTTGTACCGAATAGGCTCCGAAACTACTGGACCGATTTTAATAATTCTTTCACTAATACTAATATTAAATAGAGGAAAGATTTTTTGTTTGTACCGAATAGGCTCCGAAACTACTGGACCGATTTTAAAAATTATTTCACTAATAGAAAGCTACATTATCACTGAGTAACATAGGCTACTTTTTATCTCGAAAACATGCACAGTTCCTGTGGGACACGCGGACGAAGTCGCGGGCGAAGTGCTAGTCACTTCATAACTTGATGGTAATTCGCTTATACCCATATGGCAATATTGGGTAATTCAACTTTCTCTTGCCTTAAAAACTTGTTATTTTGATTATTATATGTATTTGTTTACCTACTTTGTGTGGTATATGATCGGTACAGTTGGCGTTATAATTATGTTGCAAGTTGCGATTTTTTTGTTATAAGTAGTAGAATTAAGACATGCCAAATTGCTCTATTGTTCTAGAGGAATTTTGTGTATGTAGGATTGAGGTATATGTATAAAATAAAATGTCCAAAAAGCAAATGTATCTAATGTGTATAAAAAAGATCAGGGAATAAGTTAAGGACAGACATACGACGGACAGACCACACGATAGAAACGGGTTTTGTCTACAGAAGAATAGACTAAGTGACAGATTGTAGAGACATTTCTACCGTTTTATGCATAAAACTTAGACATGTTTCTACGATCTGCCACTTTGTCTACTCTTCTGTAGACAAAACCTGTTTCTATCGTGGTCATGCTAGGCCGGCTTGTCAGAAAATGCACAAAATTAAGCAAACTTTTTAATTGTATTTATTGATTTATTGCATAATGTGTTTTGAAGTAGATAGTGGAGGCTTTGCCCAATAGTGGGCTACAAGCAAATCCAATACCTATAAGAAATCGCGTGTATGATAACTTTATTTAATAACTAGCTGTGCCCGCGACTCCGTCCGCGTGGAAGTCGGAAAATAACATGAGGTCGTTATTTCATTAAAGAACAGTGATTTGTAGGTAATAGGTATGCTACTTCATCATCCGCATAAAAATCGACAAACAATAACAATATTATGCCACCACACCACACCAAACACCATGCAGCACACAGAATCGATCAGTACCAATCTTACCCCTAATGTTTCACCAATCGTAACGACACACATATCTGATATCATCTATCACCAATCACCACCACGTAATTAACATATCAGTAACCTATTACCAATTAACTGCAATGTTTACGTATCACCACTCGCATGATACGCGTCGGCGAAACAGATACGGTGATTGGATTGAACAAATACATATGTGGACCCCGTTAATACATGTTAGCAAAGTTACTCCTGACTGGTAGATTTTTTGTAATAACTTTTGATAGAATGGACCGATTTTAATGAAATAAAGACTAAATGTTACCTCAAGATACTGCCTATACATTTCTTTCTACTTCCTCATAATCAATTCAGTAGTATTGATTTGATGCGTGTTCAAACACACAGACAAACCGACAGACAAACAGACAGACATTAACTCTAAAAATGATAGAAATTTAGAAGCCTAAAAATCTGTATTTGGTTACTAGGTACCTACCTATAATAATGTAAAAATATGTTTTTTACTCGGTTCATCTCTTTTAATTTGTAGGTTGGATTTTTTACAACCACATCTCTCTTTTGAATGATAGATATTGATACACGGATACACAACTGATGACAAAGGATAGATAGGGTACTTACTATTTTCGTTTGGTCAACAAACGAATCCTGATTTTGCACGTAATTTATCAAAATAAACAATTTCATCTTTACCACAAACTAAGCACTGTAATTTATCCATTTTCACACATACCTACACAGCAATTCCTTTTATAGTTATCACATAATTACATCACAAAACAAAATAACAGTAGAAAGATTTATGAATTTATTATTTTTATGCAATTCGACGCGCACGTGTTTTGATTTGGAGTCGACTACCACTGCCAAACATTTTATAAATAAACTATAATACAAATAAATTGCAAAGTTATATTTGAGCAGTATAACGTCTGTGAACCATTGTTTTTAAATTTGGTTGGATTATAGTTTGCGAATCTCTGCCGAACGAACGATCGATGAGTTTTCTTAACTTCACGATAGATGGCATGAGTAAAAGCATGCCTACATAGGTCGAATAAATTGCGAATGTCAAAAGTCATTGCGTTACGCATGGCAAAGCCGTGATTTATGCTTTTGTCGAATTATCCTAAAGAAGTGTGCGTGTGTATATGAATATGCAGAGATCGTTTGAGTGTGCGTGAATTTGAAAGGCAGTCATTGCGAGTGCTTTCTGGCGCGTCATAGCATAAAGTTTCGTATTGAATGTTACGTTTCGTTATACGTAAAATAAAATAAGTATTTAATTATTATCTATACTTATAATAAGAATGTAAATTCCACGTGTCTGTACATTGCATATATTTGCATAAAAATAATATGGGGGACTAAAAATAAGTAATAAAGTAAATTTCTATCATTTTTAGAATTAATGTCTGTCTGTTTGTCTGTCTGTTTGTCTGTCGGTTTGTCTGTCTGTTTGTCTGTGTGTTTGAACACGCATCAAATCAATACTACTGAATTGATTATGAGGAAGTAGAAAGAAATATATAGGCAGTATCTTGAGGTAACATTTAGTCTTTATTTCATTAAAATCGGTCCATTCTATCAAAAGTTATTACAAAAAATCTATCAGTCGGGAGTAACTTTGCTAACATGTAATAAGCCGGGTCCACATAATGTATTTGTTCAATCCAATCACCGTATCTGTTTCGCCGACGCGTAATATGTGGACTCAGCATTACTTGGTCAGTGGCACTAAAGAGTATTGTCGTTGTTTGTCAGCAGAGACCTGTCATTAATCTAATAAATGCAATCAATCAAACTTCATATTTATTTCAATGTAAATTGTAATTACATTGAAATAAATATGAATAATATCAGGGCTTTATTTAAAAATAATCAAAGTATCAGCGCTGTTTAAAAACTGTCCCACTACTGGGCACTGGGCACGGGCCCCCTCTCAGAATGAGAGGGGATAGACCATAGTCCAACACGCTGGCCAAGTGCGGGTTGGCAGACTTCACACACCTTCAAGAACTTTCAGATGCCTGAAAGTTCTTGAAGGTGCACTGTCTGGGCACTGGCCACGGGCCCAGGCGCGGTCCTAGGGGGGGGGGGTCACGGGGGTCATGACCCCCCCCCCTAGAATCGTATAAAAATGCGCCAATCACGGTAATTCACGGTAAATCACGTCGGCATTAATCGGTATGACCCCCCCTAAAGTCTTCAACTACGGTATGACCCCCAAAATCGTCGGCTGGGACCGCGCCTGCACGGGCCTCCTCTCAGAATGAGAGGGGATAGACCATAGTCCACCACGCCGGCCAAGTGCGGGTTGGCAGACCTTTCAGGCTTTCTCACGATGTTTTCTAAAGCAAGTGATAGTTACGCACATGTATGACTTCGAAACGTCAGCGGTGCGTGCCCCGGGATCGAACTCGTATCTTCGCCGTGGGAGGCGCATGGTTATACCACAAGGCTATCACTGCATTTTTCATTAAAATCTCTGTTATCCTTAGGAGTGATGGTTTATACACAAGTGATTGATTTCAAATCAAGAAATAGTAACATGTATTAGGGCTTCGTCACATCACCACGTTGCGGCGCCGGCACCGTGATTTTCAGTGCGCCACCGCACCGTTTTATGGCGTTATTTTCCGACTTCCACGCGGACGGAGTCGCGGGCACAGCTAGTATTTTAATAAGTATGATGAATTTTATTTATGTAGGTCCTTAGTAATAGTTTAATTGAATCTTATGAAGTAGGCACTGCCTAATTGCCTATATAGAATGCACGCCACTGCCTGATACCTACTGAAGAAAGGCCTGCAATAATAAACATAAAATAATTTTGTTTGGTTTGTGTGTCTTTGTGTGTTGCCAAATAAATGTTTTTTCTTTCTTCTTTCTTTCTTTCTAATAAACGTTGTAGACCATGAAACCCCGTAATCGTGTTGCCGACTGTACATTACTGTTCACGTGATTATACATATAATGTAATAAACATTGATTTTTATTTTATTTCTGGATGTTTTCGATCCCTCGGACAAGACCAGTTTTGAGTACGGTCCGTTGAAAGTTGATAGTGATATTGTGTAATAATTGTTCATTAATAACGTACCATCACGCAAAACATCCTACTAATATAATAAATGCAAAAGTTTGTGAGGATGTATGGATGAATGTACATACACCGTGACATTTTCATCGCTTTCATCCGGCGATGTAGCCATAGTGGCTACATCGCCGGATGAAAGCAACACGGAAATCGCGAAAAAAAAATCAGCTGTTCCATACATTAAAATTTATGTTCACATAACTCAACAAAATGTATGGAACAGCTGATTTTTTTTTCGCGTTTTCCGAGTTGGTCCCATAGTAACAGTTGTTCATAATGATGAGTATAGTGGTACTGCTGTTCCATACATTTTGATCGTGTTATAGTGCATTTTTGTAGGGAACAGCTGATTTTTTTATTCCATATTTCAGTGTCGGTCCCATAATAAAAGTTGATCATATTCATGAGTACTTTCACCTCCTAAAATATCCGCACTGGTTTTAATTTTACCCTGTATAGTATAGTACAGTGTGAACATGTCCATAACAATGTATGGTGCGCGATATTGTTGTGCTATGAGCTATAATGCTATATAGTATAGCGTAGTCTGAAGACAGCTTCATGCAGGGTTGTTAGTGTTTTACTCAGATCATAGAAACAAGCAGATGTGCCAAGGCGCTATCGAGCTTGATGCTTGGTCTTGAGCAAATTGCTCATATTAAAAACGTACGCGCTGGCGACGAACCGAACACGATCGATGGTATACATACAGTGTTTTAGTTTAGTGCTAGTGTTGAGTGACGATTAACAGTGTTAGATTGAGGGTGTGCGGAATGTTGAATGCGTAGGAGATCTTTTTATTCACAAGGAGCGCTTAATTGTGCGCGTATTTGTGTCGAAAAATGTACTAAAAGTGGCATCAGTTGTTCCCGTACTAATTTGCTATGATGGCATAAATCTCCTTGTTTCTATGATCTGAGGTGTTTTACAAGTAACCTCTTCTTACTCCGTCCACGTATTGCTATTACCTAATGACGCAGATCTGCTCATAGATTTTAAACGTATTGTTTGGTTTGTGGTTAGATACAGTATATTGACGTATTTCTATGTTGCAGATAGAATATTTGATTAGATTAATAAAACTGGACGTTGCAAGGTACGTACTTTTTCCTTGTAGTAAAAAGCGGTTCGAATAAAAAAGTGAGATCGTTATGCGAAATTATAAAAAAAAAATCGTGCCAACGGGCAGTTTTTCGTGAAAACTTTAACAATAATAATTTTTAATTGATATCGAAATTCCCCATACTAATGCTGCATACTGATAGATAAACATTGTCCTTTTACCGGAGTTTTCCCTTGGACCACTAGGAACTGGACGCCCTGTAGAATATAACATTGTATCTTTAATATACAGGGTGGCAGGTTAGACAGTGGAAATATTTTAAGGGGTCATTGTACTCACCATTATGAGCAACTTTTACTATGGGACCAACCCTGAAATCGCGAAAAAAAAATTACCTGTTCCATACATTTTGTTGAGTTATGTGAACATAAATGTATGGAACAGCTGATTTTTTTTCGCGATTTCGGGGTTGGTCCCATAGTAATAGTTGTTCATAATGATGAGTACAATGAGCCCTTAAAATATTTCCGCTGTCTAACCTGCCACCCTGTATAAAACGTTATGGGTATGCTATACGGGCGGTTCTCCCGACGCGGGAATCCGCACGAGAAAACCGTCGAAGACCGCAGCGGAAAACCGGTTTCCCGCTGCGGTTTTCTGCTGCAGTTTTCCGTTGCCGGTAGGTCCAGAGATTAGCGCGTTCAAATAAACAAACTCTTCAGCTTTATAACTTTATAATAAGGTTGCGTTTCCACCAGAGATGTGTGCGAGGGATGTGTTTGTTAAGAACCAATCGAATCGCTTCATTTACCTGAGGCGAGGTAAATGAAGCGATTCGATTGGTTCTTAACACTACTAAGTGTACGTTAAAATCTCAGATCATAGAAACAAGGAGATATGCCATCATAGCAAATTAGTACCGGAACAACTGATGCCACTTTTAGTACATTTTTCGACACAATTACGCGCATAATTAAGCGCTCCTTGTGAATAAAAAGATCTCCCACGCATTCAATATTCCGCACACCCTCAATCTAACACTGTTAATCGTCACTCAACACTAGCACTAAACTAAAACACTGTATTTATATCATCGATCGTGTTCGGTTCGTCGCCAGCGCGTACTTTTTTAATATGAGCAATTTGCTCAAGATCAGGCATCAAGCTCGATAGCGCCTTGGCACATCTCCTTGTTTCTATGATCTGAGGTTAAAATCGTGACTTGAATAACTAGGGATTACCTTTTAACGTATTAGCAGGAAAATTAAACTTTATTTATTGTTTATGACAACATTGTGCCATCAATTATTTACAAGATTTATCGATTTTCATTTGCATATTGTATGTAGGTAATCGTGTTGCTTTTAGCTAAAAATAGATTAATTGTCTCTTCTAAGAAGAGTCATACATATTACTACCCCTTTATTTCTCGAAGGGATAGACAGTAGTACACCCACGGAACAGGAAAATAGGGTACCTACACCTAGGGCTGCCATCACCTAAATTTCTGATGCCGGACAAAAACTTCCCCGGACATTTGGCTTAAATTGAGTATTTTTCCCGGACGCCCCCGAAATACATTTTTCATCAAATCAGGATTCTCCTGATACAGTGTCCGGGTTTCACCCGGATAACTTTTGAAACCCCTACCGCGCTCCCCGGACGCCCTCTAAACTAGGACAAATCCGGAGAACCCCAGACGGATGGCAGCCCTAGGTACACCCAGTGTCGTGCCTAGAGGGCAAGCCCGATGCATGTTTTTCGTTTTAGACAGCATTTAAGTTCATTTTTAGGGTTATGTATTCCAAAAGAAAAAATGGAACCCTTATAGGATCACTTTATTGTCAGTCTGCTATGACCATGAGTGGAGCCATCTGCTCATAGATGGCGCCACTAGAAGTGTGCAGTAGCGCCATCTACGATCAAGATATGATACATCTACTATGATGTAATAGCGGCATAGATGGCGCTATTGCATATTTCGGAACCCTCAGGGCGCGAGTCGTGGGTACTTGCATTTGTCCGGTTTTTTTTGTTAGAAAGAGACAATTAGACTAAATTAGTTTAGTTCGTAAACGGGTCATTCTCAGGAGTCCCATTATTTGGTTGATTTCGGTGGCATATTTTTTGTTGTAGAACTAGAACATTTAAACAGGAAATATCGAATCTAGATTTAATTTAGAGAGTATTGGTAGCAGATGGTACAGATATTTCCTTTAAAATGTCGAGGTATTCCATAAAGCACACCCAAACGAAGCACACCCAGACGAAGCACACCATACTTTAGGTGTGCTTCGTCTGGGTGTGCTTCGTTTGGGTGTGCTTCGTTTGGGTGTGCTTCATGGAATACCTCAAAATGTCTGAGTTAACAAAAAAAAATGTGCTACTGAAATAAACCAATTAATTAGGAACCTGAGAATGACCGAAACAACAAAATCGGCGCCATTATCTATCCAACTTATCAAAACAATACAGGAATGAGGATACAGAACATGTATTTTCCCAGACATTGTTCTCGTCCAGAATTTAATGAAGTAGTACAGAGATTTATGATTGTACTGACAGCATTTGGTTCGCCGTAACATGCCTTACGAATACTAATGGACTACCAAGGACATTGTTATGTATGCAGTTGACATTTTTTCCGGGAATAGACTTCTATTGTAACTAGTGCGTTATAAAGGACACGGCAGACGCTCATAGAACGCTGGGCTTCAGATTGTGTATGTCGGTACAGATATGAAATTAGTTTGGTGTGATCGAGTATTTCAAGAGTATTTAAATTCATTTTTTATTTGTTTTTGTACGTAATTGGATTAAAGAGAAATTATCGTATTTGTGACAGTGAGGTTAAGTATGGTGTGAATGATCCAATGAAGTACAGCGCGACTAATGAGTTCTCAATTCAAAGGTTTTAGTTGCTGTCGACATGATATTATTCTGTGGAGGCACGCGTCAGCCAGCATGCACCCGTTTTTGTTTTATTGGTTTTCTCAAAATGTCAACGGCATACTCTTTTATTTCTTATTTCGATTTTTGATTTCAATTCTTAATCTCTAAGATAAATTAAGCAAAGAACAATTAAAATATATTGTTATTTTTTATTAAGCTTTTATTACTGTACCAAATCAAGCCCAAAACTGCCAATGTCTTTTAACAGATTCCAAAAAATAAGATTTGTATGCGACCCGTTTGTTTGTATGCGTGTATGTCCGGGGTTTTCTCAAAAATTTCTCAAACAATTTCAATGTTTTTGTCACCAACGTAATCTGCATACTTTCAGTGAGGTTTTAGTATTATATACAGGGTGGCAGGTTAGACAGTGGAAATATTTAAAGGGGTCATTGTACTCATCATTCTGAACAACTTTTACTATGGGAGCAACCCTGAAATCGCGAAAAAAAAAAAACTGCTGTTCCATACATTTTATGTTCACATGACAAAATGTATGAAGCCCGACGCATTTGTTTGGTTTTAGAGGGTATTATTAAAGCAATTTGTACATTAAAAATCACTTACATTGCATTCTCTAAAATGAAAACATGCGTCGGGCTTGCCCTTTAGGCACGCCACTGGTATCTGGCATGCTTTTATAATTTTATTCGAGCTACAGGCATGTGTTTTACGGGCTTAGGAGCCTTTTCATTGTCATGCGTGTTTGCGCCCGCATGCAGGCCAGGCACGCATGCTTGTTGCGGGCCGCACGCTGAGCAGATTATTTTGTATGTGCCCGCATGACAATAAAAACATGTATGATACGATAGGTTGCCGGCAGCACGCATGCGTGGCTGGCCTGCACGCGGGCGCAAACACGCATGACAATGAAAGGAAAGCGGGATTGTCCGGAAGGGATACCGTTGACCCGGACAAAAGGGCTAAGGAAGGAACACGGGTGGGTTTTAGTCAGTAAGAGTCTGACACTCCCTTCCGCTCCGCCCAGAGCGGGAGGGGTCATTTGATGATTTCCCATCCTCAAAAAAAAAAAAAAAAAGGCCATAAGGCCCAATACGCAGCATTCGCGTTCCTCATTGAAAAACAAAGTACCTAGTTAAACAAAAGCAAATAACAAAAAAACGATTGTATAACTTAACTAGTAACTGTTTCGTAGTACCTGCAATAGTTACGATATAAAAACTGATTTATTTGCTACAATAAACTTAGAATTTCAATTGTGTTGTGCATAATAGATTTCTGTCTACAAACAATTATTTTGACAATAATTAGGTTTTGTGACAACACTGTAGTTACCAAGCGGGATTTCGAAATGCAATATTAATACATACAGTGGTGGCCATATAATTAAGAACGATTTTTAACCGACTTCAAAAAAGGAGGTTCTGTATTCGTCCCGTATGTATGTATGTAAGTATGTATGTATGTTTGTATGTGCGCGATTTTCTCAAAAACTTCTGATTCGATTTGGATGGGGTTTTCACTAACGTAATCTACATACTTTCAGAAAGGTTTAAGTATATAATACATTATGTAATCATTCCTATGTACAAAGTTATATGCATAAATGTACACACTCCGTAGAAGATTTACTGTTGAACGAGTTTGTGAAAGTAATCTAACACGGGATAAAGAACTAAAAAGGGAAAAATAAAAAACTTTTTTAATAAATAATAACCGACTTCAAAAATCCACTACAAAGAAAATAATAATTTTGGTTTCGGAAGTCGGTGGCAAAAAAAAGCAAACAAAAACCAAAGCCACCGACTTCCGAAACCAAAATTATTATTTTCTTTGTAGTGGATTTTTGAAGTCGGTTATTTTTTGTTAAAATTTTTTTTTATTTAGAACCAATTTGTTTTTGAAGAAAGTTCTGTAAAATAATACCACATCCTTTAATTTAACTTTTTTACTGTTAAAATTGTTTTCTTAGCTGATAATCTATTTGAAAAATACATAATTTATTAAATAAAAAAAAAAGTTTAATAAATAAAGCAAATCTAACAACTGAGATGCCAGTAGTACTAGGGTCAGGCTGGTCACATAATTAAGAACGCTGGATATAATTTATGTCTATAAAGTAAAATTAAACACACTTGCTTTGAAGTCTCTTTTCATTGTTATTATTTTGGCGTCATTTAGGAATAACAAAAATACCTTAATAGTTCTGAATTCCAAATAAAACAATAAGCATAGCATAGCATAGCATAATCGGCCTATAATGTTCCCACTGCTGGGACACAGGCCTCCTCTTTGAGAGGGAGTGGGCCGTAGTCCACCACGCGGGCCCAGTGCGGGTTGGTGGACGTCACATGTCTTCGAATTTTTGGTTCTAGGACATGCCGGTTTCCTCACGATGTTATTCCTTCACCGTTAAAGCAAGTGATAATTAATTTCTAATACGCACATGACTTCGAAAAGTCAGCGGTGCGTGCCTCGGGATCGAACTCGAACCATTCGCCGTGGAAGGCACATGGTTAATCCACTAGGCTATCACTGCACAATAAACTACAATAAACACTGCGCAATAAAACAATGGGAAAAAATAAATGTTGTGACAAACCTACTAGAGAAGTTACAATAAAAAATGGCGCGAAGAACTGCAGCCTAATTGCGTAACTCAATTTCTTTCACCATGGCCACAGATAATATAATACTATACGTACAGATGCCTCATCTCATACAAAGAAATGTGACCGATTTAGCTCGGGCTATCTTCGGGCTATACATTTTTCCGTGCTTAAAGCATTTTTAAAAATTTGAATAATTATTTTTCATGATGTATTTTTTCATGTTCTCAATTTTACACAAACTTCAATAACAAATCGATACATATAACGCCATCTATTATGAGTTATTTCAACAAATGTTACTTTGTTCCTGATGAGACCCCGTGACCATGGCTTTCATTTTGACAGTTCAACAACATCCATTGCGGCGTTGAGCTAGTTAAAGGAGCACGGATTAACAATCATACGGCGTAATGAATGTCAAAAACAATGCCATGGTGATAGCAATTGAGTTACGCAATTCAGGTGCTGGTCGTATAAAGAGATAGCAGATTATTTGCAATGCTCGAAAACTATGGTTTTCCATGCGGTGAAGCATTATAATGTGCATCGAACTACAGATAATATCACTCGTGTGCTTTGATAGAGAAAGACATCTCATTGAGTCGATCGAAATTTTGTTTCTTTGGCGAAACAATATTCTTTCAAAGGCTCTAACGGAATTAAAAAACCGGTCAAGTGCGAGTCGTACTCGCGCACCGAGGGTTCCGTATCATTTGTATAAGGTGAAAAAACCGGACCGCATAAGTAAGTTTGTTTGTGAAGGAATTTTGATGATTTTGAAAAAACTGTACTAGTTAGGATCATCGTTTTATTTTTGGTGCCATATTTGGGTCAATTCCTATCAGCTCTAATTATTTCAGATTTTTCGCTCCGCAAACTTCGGAGATAAGGGGGGAGAATGGTATTTTTTCAGACATTTTTCATCATATGTCGAAAACTGTGAAACATAAAATAAAATGAAAATATATTTTGAAATGTGCAAATCAAGCCCTTTCATATGATATGCCACTTGACCTAGTAACCCCACTTTAAAATTTCGGACCCCCACTCCGGCCCCTTTTGCAATGAAAATAAAAATATTTTATGACTTTTTTCATTTGCAATAAAGTTGGGCAAGCATTCTTTATAACTGCTTCAAATTTCAAGTCGATAGCATTAGTAGTTGCTGAAATAAGCAGGTGTGACAGACAGACAGACAGACGAAGTCGCACCATAAGGGTTCCTTTTTTACCATTTTGGTACGGAGCCCTAAAAAGACATTTCTGGCGAAAATGATCCCTCGGCAATTTCGGCACGCACCATTCGAGGACGTTTAGTAGAAGAAAAGTTGTACGGAAGGGTAGCAAGAAAAGTACCCATTTTAAAACGGCGCCATAGGCAAGCCCGTACTTTAAGAAATCTTCTAATAAAACTACTAAAAAATGGCTGTGACATACGGACGGACAGACAGACAGCCAGACATGACGAATCTATAAGGGTTCCTAGTTTTACTACGGAACCCTAAAAAATAATTGGCCACGTACTCCAAGCGACCTTGGCACTATTTTTCCTGATTATCTTGCATAATTTTTTTAATGATTTAGTTTACTTTTCAATATAAATCTAATTGGGTTTGTGTATTTAGAAATTCTTTATTGGTTTCCGTGACTCCATATCGGTAAGACATCACTTTCATTTACATTAAGCCCTTAATTGACGGGCGGGCTTTACCGCGGTCTTACAACCAGGATTTAAAGATAAAATAAAACAAAATGGGTGCACTAACAGTCTCGCCGTGTATACGAATTCCGAACCCAATTTCTCGCCTATCTAGAGGCGGTAAATTAATTAGACTTATTTAAGATAGACTTGTTTGAAAAACATACTTTGTTTTGTAATTTCTGGTGTAGATATAATAATCTTCTTTTTATATTATTTAAAAACAAGAGAGGATATCAAAAAGAGGCAGGGATATTTCGGATAATTATCTTGATATTTTCGAACCTCGCTTGCAATTTACCGGTAAAGCTAAGTAAAAACTGGTGAGCAAGGCTCCGGGCTAGCGTTATTTTAAATTTAATAAAATGCAAAAGAACAATCGTTTTGCGGGCTTATCAAGAATCAATGCCCAGCTACGAGTAAAATTGCGATAATCCTTACCGTTGTCTTATGGCTTACCCGTCGATTGCGGCCTTTACGCCTAGATGTAATTAGCCCATGTTATTAAAAAAAAAAAAAAAAAAGTTTTGGATATTGTATTCATATTCTGATTAGATAATATTGGTGTATTCCCATACAACAAACTTGATTTTTTTGCCGTTCTTTTCTCGATCTTAATAAAAGTTATAATATAGTGTCAAATGTTGTACCTATAGATAATGGTACGGAACCCTTCGTGCACAAGTCCGTCTCGCACTTAGCCGGTTTTTTATATACATCCATGGAGAGAGAAGTCACATTTGTCCTGCAATTTTATGCTATAATATTCTTGTTATTATTGTTATTTTATTTTCCAAACAAAGTCGTAGCAAAAACGTGTTTTAAATAAGTGTAAATAAATAATCTTTTGTAATATCTTCAAGGACAAATTCCTATAGCATAGAGGACATTTGTAACAAATCGACATACGATTATTCATCTGTTGACTGTTGGTATAATATTTACATTTTAAAATAAATTTATAACCGGTTTCACCTATGGATGAGTTTTGGTAGATTTCATACAAATTCTGTTAATTTTTTTAATTTATCTGGTAAATAGTGCCAATTCGGAGAGTTTGAAATTGGCCTTGAAGGTGACATTCGCTCCGTTAAACGCACTGAGATTGACGCGCACTATTTTGATATAGACGCGCACTATTTTGACATTGACGCGCACTATTTTGACATTGACGCGCACTATTTTGACATTGACGCGCACTATTTTCATATTGACGCGCACTATTTTGATAAAGACGCCCACTATTTTGATATTATTTTGATATTATATATATTGGCACGGCGTCTAATAGAAAAACGTCCAATCTGTCAAATATTTCAATGTTATTTAATATTGTAATAAATTATAATCACACATAACTCTTTGATTAATATAGTCATTTTAAAATCATATTCGTTAAAAAATCATTTCGACAAGATCGATCACTAATGTCATGTTTTCGCGTTTTTTCTAAACTATTTTAAGTATTATAAATTACTGATCAAATATGATTAATCTACTAGTAGAAAACATGTAGTTTCATTCACTAAGAAAACGAATTAATTAGTCTAATCGCTGGAACTACCAGTTGGATTCTAAAAAATATGTTTGTATATACAAATGATATGATATGATGCCTATACCGTCCCTCATGAATCTGGGTATCATATGATACCCAGATTCATGAGGGACGGTATAGGCTATTTAACATCACGCTACGACACTTAGGAGCCAAGCAACGGGAGTAAAACCGCGGGGAACAGCTTTTCATTGTGCAAGTCTTCCTTTTTTTAGGGTTCCGTATCAAAATGGTAAAAAAGAAACCCTTATGGGGCGACTTTGTCTGTCTGTCTGTCTGTCACACCTGCTTATTTCAGCAACTACTAATGCTATCGACTTGAAATTTGGAACAGTTATAAAGAATGCTTGTTTAACTTTATTGCAAGTCAAAAAAGTCAAAAAATATTTTTACTTTCATTGCAAAAGGGGTCGGAGTGGGGGTCCAAAATTTCAAAGTGAGGTTACTAGGTCAAGTGACATATCATATAAAAGGGCTTGATTTGCACATTTCAAAATATATTTTCATTTAATTCTACGTCTCACAGTTTTTGACATATGATGAAAAAAGTCTGAAAAAATACCATTCCCCCCCCTTATCTCCGAAGTTTGCCGAACAAAAAATCTGAAATAATTAGAGTTGATAGGAACTGACCCAAATATTGCACCAAAAATAAAACAATGTTCGTAACTAGTACAGTTTTTTTTAAATCATCAAAATTCCTTTACAAACAAACTTAGTTATGCGGTCCGGTTTTTTTCACTTTATACGTCCAATAATGATACGGAACCCTCGGTGCGCGAGTACGACTCGCACTTGGCCGGTTTTTTTCAGAAAATATTTCTTTTAGACCCATCAGTCCTTCTTTTCAAATTGTCATCTGTAAAATCTGGTCTGGATATTCTGTACCGCTCAGTGGCGAAGGGTCCCTAGAAAACGATTCCTACCGGCTTCCCTTTCAAAAATAGCACAGGCAGTATTGCCTACTTTTATTAATTAGCTTTTCGTGGCCAGGTAAGCATTTGTAGCTCGGCTTACGTCATACAAAATCTGACCCTTCGCCACTGATACCGCTACACCTCTTCTTACCCTTCGGGTGGTAAAAGCGTGATATTTGGACCTTTTCGTCCCGGATATCGATTTGAAAAAGATCGGTATTTTTTACCTGACGTTTTTGTAGATAAATTATTGAAATAATGTGGGACCCAAGATTTTGGTATTAAATTGCATCGACTTTAAGGTGATTTTTTGGATTAACTGAAAAGGGGCCATTCAAGTATGCCGTATTTTAGCAGAATTTTATTGATTCGAAAATCTATACTAATATTATAAAGCTGAAGAGTTTGTTTGAACGCGCTAATCTCCGGAACTACCAGTCGGATTCGAAAAAATATTTTTGTATATGATAGCAAGATTCATGAGGAATAGTATAGGCTATTTAACATCACGCTACGACCCTTAGGAGCCGAGCAATAAGGGTGAAACCGCGAGGTACAGCTAGTTCAGAATAACGTACTGAACTTATGGTTTAATTTTTCGTTACGCTGTCACTTACATCCCTTGTAATATCGTGCAATTATTAGCAAAATAACATTTTTAGGGCCAAATTCGATGACAAGAAACGGCTGTTTGTCACATCTTTTTGCAAAAATCGAAAAAAAAAATATGAATTTAATTTCGCGTTCTATATGAAGCGCATCCCTATTATACAATCAATATCTCGCCTGCTTTGAAAATGTTGCTAAGCACCATATATTTTGAAAATATTTGCTTGCAAGTATTTGCACAATAAGCTACTGAACCCATGGTATCAATTTCGTTACGCCGCTGTCACTTACACCCCGTATAGATTCCTTTTGAGTGAAATAACGTATTTAAGACCTCAAATACTATTTTAAAATCAATGTTATGATGCAATATACATAATATTTTTAATCAAAACATAAATTGCCATGACCTGCTGTCACATATATTTCAAGTTTTTGTTTTATCTATAATTATAGTACAAGTTTGTAGTTTTTTTTAATTATTTATATGTAGATTAACAACTGGTTTCATTGTGATTTTGATGTGTTTTATTTATTATTTATGTTATTTTATTACGTAAAAGATTATTTAGGTTTTGTCTTGCGATAAATTAAGATAATTGCTGTTCTACCAATTAAAGTAGAGGTTGAAACGAAAAGCTCAGACAGCTAAATCTTGGGTTGGTATAAATTACTAGTCTATACAGCATGTAACAAAAACCCAAAAACTCATTATTGATTTTTTTTAGATAAGAGCCGTGCATTCTGTCTGTCAAAGAGAAAAACGTTCACATTCACATAATATGGTATTTTTTTTAAAAACATTCCAAAAAATATTCCAATGAAAATTAATGTATTATGCAAAACATGAACTATTTGTTTCATTCTGCTCGTTGAGAGCATTTTTTTCATTTTAATTTGAAACACTACTTATATTTTTTTTTTCATCAGATTTTTTTTTTCGTCTCATTACTATTTTTTTTTTTATTAAATAATAGGCTCGCGTTTGACCGCCATCTCGCCGTGATGATGCGGTCTACGATGGAGCACGCTTACCTAGAAGAAACCGATTCACTCGCGACTTGAAGATACCCAGATTGTAACTGTCGGGGAACACCCACTCCGGCTGCGAATTCCATTGTTTCAGGGTCTCTAATTTTTGGTTGCCCCAGGGCCTCCTTTAAATCCGGCTTTGTGCATGCAGTTCAGCATATCTATTCTATACCAACACGCCGCGTGATCTCACCGCGAGAATTTGTTTGCGAACGTTCGAGGGAGAATGTCACGGTGAAATTCTCCCTCGAACATTCGCAAACAAATTGGCAGTCCCCCAGGTGATATCACGTGGCGTGTCAGAAGTCAGAATAGCCACTTAGCCAGGCAGAAACTATAGCCGTGGCTGGCTTCCTGGCTTCAGTCTTGTAGTATACAGATTGTCCCACGGCTATGCCACATGGAGGGAAAGTACTTTAAATATTTGAGATAGGGAGTTTTGCTTCATGGGGACTTCACTTTATTTTTGAAATTAAGAATTACTGCATTCAAAGATTTTTAAAAAGTTGCTTGCTTCATTTGGGTATCGAACCGAACAAATAAATGAACAAAATTTTCACATTTGGTCGGTTCGATTCCCCGATAAAGCAAGCAATTTTTAAAAAATCTTTGAATGTAGTATTACTTAATTTCAAAAATAAAGTGAAGTCTCCATCAAGCAAAGCTCCCCATCTCAAATATTTAAAGTACTTTTCCTCCATGTGGCATAGCCGTGGGACAACCTGTATACCGTGGCAATTCATTTATATTTCAATTAATTTGTACTATATTATTTGACAATAGCACTATTTATCTAAACACTACTGATGGGCAATTTTCAAAAGGAAGCCGGTAGGAATCGACTTGCATGAAGCCTTCGCCACTGGTGGAGGGATATCTCCGAAACTACTGATCCGATTCTGAAAATTATTTCACAAATAATAAGCTAAATTATCCTTGACAGCTATAGGCTACTTTTTAACCCGAAAAATGCGCATGGTTTGCGCGGACGAAGTCGCGGGCAAAGTGCTAATTTAATATAAGATTACTATTCTTAAATTAGCATTATGTCAAAGGCGATTCAACAATAACAAAAAAACATAAAAAAACTTTTATTGACTCTGATATCATTGGCCAATCAGTAGACACCTAATTTAAAATAAAAGCACAAACACAGAACACGGAAAATAATCAACTTACTATAGCTTTAGAAGCTCAAAATTGAACTTCACTTCACTTCACAAGTCGGTTGAACCACTGATACACTTCGATATATTTTATTGTAACAATCACAACACGACACTTTATTGTAAATCACGATATTTTTTTAATGAATAAAAATACGTTGTAGACGTCCGTCACTCGCGGCCGTCGCAGACTTACTGACTGCGCTTGCGCAGGTGTCTCGTATAAGATCAATGAGGGATGGTGTCATGTAGTAACGAAATATTTATTTGCTGTCGTCATGTTTGTGTTTTTTTGTGGTTCAGCGATAGTAAATGATTTCATATTACCATTTTTGAGTGATTTTCCGGTTTCTTTTTTTTTTTTGGGTGCAGTGTTTGAACTTTTTCTTTTTTTGGCGGCTTTGCGATGAAGTTAATAGTGGAGGTTTTGTTATAATTATGGGAATTGCATTTTATGTGCGGAGTCTCGTAAGCGCTAAGCATAGAATATGTTTTATTATTAAAATTAAATTAATAAACGCAAAATCAAACAAATTTTGATTGATTTTGCGTGCTATCGGGGGCTTCTCTAAAGATTTAAAATTATAATTTTTTCGTTGTGAAGAAGAGGGAACTTAAAAGCGGTTTTCTTCAAAATATTTAATCTATGAGAATATCGCGTTAAAATTTTGTTATAATTATGTTACAGTCAAAATTCATAACTGGTCAAAACTTGTTTCGACTGCAATCAATAACAAAAAATATCGTGCAAAGATGTTATTTTTTTGCATGGATACTTAATTCCCTGCTGACTGTACCTTCTTTGTCATAATCTTTTTACTGATGATTGCGGATGGCCCAAAAACTTTGCCCTACAGGGCTAACAATGAGTAACACTTCCCAATAAGTCTTAGAAGTGAAAGTTACTCATATTCAGTGAGACTCACCGGATGTAGGTAAACAAAAGGTGCGTATCTTATCTGCGCATGATTACATTTTAGGGCAGGCAGGCCTGCCTTACTCTGCACTTTAGGTAACAAGCTACAGTATTCCCAAATTAATAATGCGCATGCAGATCTCGCTAATTGTCTCTTTCTGTCTATCTCTTTTAGCACAAAACACATAATTCTACTTAATTATTCAAGAAGAAAATGCACTTAACCACTCTATATACATATCGTCTTCCGACGCTCGGGAATAAGACCGTTGCCGAATAGTGACGAAGATTTCTATGCGCATTATCACTTTGGGAGACCTGTACAAGTACATCGGCGTGCCTTCCCGGGGAGGCAATTCAGTGGGTTCACGCCGCGTCAGAAGAGATGGAGTTACGCGATAGAAACTGCCTTATAGGTTAATATAATTTTAAGCACTCAGCGCTGTGTGAGCTGAATTACACTTTATTGCGTTGTTGCAACAGTCGCTATTTATTTGACCATATTTGCGGAGTTATCCTTCTGTTGTATTCTGTGGTTATGTTGGTATCTTTTTTTTTCAACATTAGGCTTGCGTTTGACCGCCATCTCGCGTGATGTTAAGTGATGATGCGGTCTACGATGGAGCACGCTTGCCTAGAAGAAACCGATTCACTCGCGACTTGAAGACACCCAGAACTTCACGTTTTTGCATAATGAAGAACCTTCTAAAGGGCTCAGTATCAGTATCACTCCCAAATACCTATGTCTAAGTGAAAGTCATTTTCAGTGAAGCGAACCGGATATGGCCGCCTGTCCTTTGAGGAGTGACGCTTATCTCTCTGGAGTCATTAGTTAGTCAATAAGTAATTAGTGTTATGTGTGACTCTGGTTGCCAACTTTTCGAACAAGAAAAAAAATATATCGGAGAAGGTTTTGGAAAAATAATCAGATGTTTTAAATACATATTTCATAGTTCTTCGTAAAGTTTTGTTTTATTTGTTTTGTTTATTTGCGAGTTTTAGTTATGGCTCTGGATAACAGAAATGATGAAAACGCTAGTTTATATCTTTATTTTTATTGAACAGTAAACAATATTATAGAGCGAAATAAAGTGCATTATCTATCTCTGTCAAGTCTTTTGAAAAAAAATAGAAAATTACTATGATTGTAATTTATTAATCATTCCCATTAAGTTTCCTTTGTCTATAAATTAGCTAATTAGTTACAAAATGATTTGTCTTGTATTAAATATCTGAACGTGTTTATTTTCTAACTCTTTATCAATACTTCACCGTTTATCAGACACGATTTGTATATACTAATAAAATACGTTTTGTTGAGTAACAAAAGAATTCTTACTTAATTTTTTGAAACCACCTGTAGGTGATCGTTGCAGAGAGGCCTCCCGCTGTAGATAGTCACGAAAAGAAAAATGACTAAGGGCGGATTCGACCAAACATGTATAAGTCATATCCTGCGAATAAAATCATCAGAGTTAGGGCCAAGTTCACCGACAAGATAACAGTCCGTTAAATTGAAAACGGCCGTTTAACATATATTTTTCTGTTGATTATATTTAGTGCAATAACTTTTAGTCTAGAAAGGTTTACCAAACTAAAGTAGAGATTTTAAGAAAAAAAATATTGGATCACAACTTCTAAACTACTGATTTTCGCGGAACATAATGTAGCGTTTAGATGACATCTTGTGATGTCCACGACCCAAAAAAAAAATTCGCATCATTATAAACGGGCCATCCTGTATACAGGGTGGCAGGTTAGACAGTGGAAATATTTTAAGCTGTCATTCTACTCATCATTATGAACAACTTTTACTATGGGACCAACCCTGAAATCGCGAAAAAAAAATCAGCTGTTCCATACATTTATGCTCACATAATTCAACAAAATGTATGGAACACCTGATTTTTTTTCGCGATTTCAGGGTTGGCCCCATAGTAAAAGTTGTTCATAATGATGAGTACAATGACCGCTTAAAATATTTCCACTGTCTAACCTGCCACCCTGTATTTTAATAGGAACATTTTCCTCTTGTCTCCCTCTTTCATACTGCCATCCGCGCGTACTACTGCCACTCTCTCGCTCGCTCACCTGTTTATCCAAACTGGATCGCCGCACTCATAGTAAACAACAATTCACCTTTAAATCTTCAATGACAATTCTAACATTATATTAGCATTCAGACGAACGCAAAATTTTGTCGGAGATCTCCCAAGACGGATATCCAAAACCCACTTTACCATAAGGCTGTGTCCCCCTCAGATCATAGACACAAGGGAGATGTGCCAAGGCGCTATCGAGCTTGATACCTGATTTTGAGCAAATGGCTCATATTAAAAACGTACGCGCTGGCGACGAACCGAACACGATCGATGGTATAAATACAGTGTTTTAGTTTAGTGTTAGTGTTGAGTGACGATTAACAGTGTTATATTGAGGGTATGTTTAATGCGTGGGAGATCTTTTTATCCACAAGGAGCGCTTAATTATGCGCGTAATTGTGTCGAAAAATGTACTAAAAGTGGCATCAGTTGTTCCCGTACTAATTTGCTATGATGGCATATCTCCTTGTTTCTATGATCTGAGGGGGGACACCTCAGATCATAGAAACAAGGAGATATAATAGGCAAACTGTTAGCGGCCGTCTGAGTTTGCGGCGTATCGGTTTAGTACGCCCTTCCATTATAGTATTTGAAATGGAGTGTCCACCTGTCCACAGATTGCTAGTTTGCGCTGTTAGCGCAAACGAGCAATCTGTGGACAGGTGGACTCCATTTGCTACTGCCTCACTCCATTTGCTACTGCAAACTGTTAGCGCAAACTCAGTCGGCCGCTCACAGTTTGCCTATTGGGGACACAGCCTTAGGGCACACGGGGCTCGGGCCCTGGGCCCCATTCTCACGGGGCCCCCGAAAGTTAGTCCCGTAACGTAGGGTGTAACTCTATAAAATAATATATCTCGAGTCGATAACACCAAAGTTTGTGGTACGGAACCCTCATAGTGCGAGTTCAACTCGTACTCGGTCAGTTTTTTAATTTCCAACAGGGATCCATATTCTGGTGTGCCCTAGGGCCCCGATATGGGTAAGACGGCCCTGCGGACATCGAAAAACTTAATAACCCTTGGACTTATTTCTCGGATTTTTCGAAATTACCACGGGATAACCGAAGTCGCGGGAAATGAAATGATATTATTACAAGCTTTTATTTAGCTTCGCCTGTCGCGATGTCTGGGTAATCAAATATCACATGTTAAATTTGACCCACTTCCCGGTGTTCGATTGACCTGACATTTTGTATGCAAATGTAAATTGCATGACAATGCAATTTAATGACGTCATAGAGATAGTCTGATGATGGAGCTGGAAGGTGGCCATAGGAACTCTGTGACGAAACGACGCAACCCCATCGAGTTTGGGCTCGTTTGATTTGTCTTCACAAGTGCTATGGTCCTGGATGATGTCCAGGGTCCTGATGATGGAGCCGGAAGGTGGCCACAGAAACTTTGTAATGATACGACGTAACCTCATCGAGTTAGGGCTCGTTTGATCAGTCTTCACCAGTATTCCGATCCTAGATGATGTCCAGGGTCCTGACTATGGAGCCGGAAGGTGGCCACAGGAAGTTTGTAACGATACGACGTAACCTCATCGAGTTTGGGCTCGTTTGATTTGTCTTAACATAAGTGCTATGATCCTAGATGATGTCCATGGTCTTATGATGGCGTCAGGAAGCGGTCTGAAAAATGAAAATGAAAATGAAAAATGTTTTTCAACATAGAACTTGTTTATTATGTAAATTGCTTACAAGTAACACTTTTACAAGTCATTTTTTTTAGGGTTCCGTACCTCAAAAGCAAAAACGGAACCCTTATAGGATCACTTTGTTGTCCGCCGTTAGTCACCGGACTATAAGTGGAGCCATCTGTTCATAGATGGCGCCATTGGAAGTATGCAGTAGCGCCATCTATGATCATATGTCGGAACCCTTAGGGCGCGAGATATACTCGCACTTGTCCGGCTTTTTTTAAACTAGATGAGATCGGTGTTGCCTATCTGACTACCTTTGAGAAGAAAAACCAAATAAACTCAAATGTAGAAGCTAGCCACAGATAAAACACATTTATCTATTTCGGAACTGCATCGCCGCTGCAGTCAGAGCAAAAAAAACTTATATTTATACTATAATTTACTTAAATACCCACGGTATGCAGAAATATTCGTCATTCTTTAGCTTTAGGATTAAACCCACTTGACTATAAGAAATATTCACTCCATGCGTCTACGTAGACTACGTTGTGTTGATGGGTAATGTTTATTATGTCCGATTCACATTATTCCAGGAATACCACTGGAATAATGTGAACAGGCACTGGAATGCACTGAGCAGTGGCGTAGCTAGGCCTGGACGAAGTGGGCCCTCGCCCACGGCCTCGCACATAAAGGGGCCTCGCGGGGCCCCTTTAAGTGCGATGCCCCCAGACTTTACCACAGATGAGTTGCGAGTATTAAGCTTTTCACAACACTGAATTCCTTACTAGAGAAAAATTTCAGGCTATCAGACAGGAATTATTTTCTTGTTTCATGCTTTTCAGTTTGATTTTTGTCGTAGTCGGGTTTTAGTTTTTTACACCATGTAATTACACCATACATCAGGATTAGCATAAGTATAGCATAATCAGCCTATAATGTGCCCACTACTGGGATACAGGCCTCCTCTGTCTGCGAGAGGGAGTGGGCTGTAGTCCACCACGCGGGCCCAGTGCGGGTTGGTGGACGTCACATGTTTTTCGATTTTTTGGTTCTAGGACATGTCGTTTTTTTACGATGTTTTCCTTAACCGTTAAAGCAAGTGATAATTAATTTCTCATACGCACATGATTTCGAAAAGTCAGCGGTGCGTGCCTCGGAATCAAACTCGAACCATTCGCCGTGAGAGAGAGGCACATGGTTAAACCACTAGGCTATCACTGCTTTCAGATCAGGATTACTGCAATTGAATGTGCCATATCCTTAACAACAAGTAGTTAAAATGTACCTTGAGATAACGCCTTGTTTTAACAGAACCAAGTCATTGTTAACTTATGTAGGGTTTAAGTTATAATAACTTTATAATTTTTAATAGGGAATGTTAGAGGCCTTCACCGTGAGACGAGTTCCTGCTACCCATAAACTGCAAAAATCTTATTTAAAATGTATTCTTAAGGGGCGATGCAGACGACAGACTTTTTACTAACCGAATTCAAAAAAGGAGGTTCTGTATTCGTCCCGTATGTATGTATGTAAGTATGTATGTATGTATGTATGTGTGTTTGTATGTGCGCGATTTTCTCAAAAACTATTGATTCGATTTGGATGGGGTTGTCACTAACGTAATCTACATACTTTCAGGAAGGTTTTAGTATATAATACATTATGTAATCATTCCTATGTACAAAGTTATATGCATAAATGTACACACTCCGTAGAAGATTTACTGTTGAACGAATTCGTGAAAGTAATCTAACGGGATAAAGAACTAAAAAGGGAAAAATAAAAAACGTTTTTAACAAAAAATAACCGACTTCAACAATCCACTACAAAGAAAATAATAATTTTGGTTTCGGAAGTCGGTGGCAAAAAAAAGCAAACAAAAACCAATGCCACCGACTTCCGAAACCAAAATTATTATTTTCTTTGTAGTGGATTTTTGAAGTCGGTTATTTTTTTGTGCGATGAAGTCTGCAGCACTTTGCAGCGTTCGAACAATCTGCGAAACTAAGTGAACAGATTGTTCGAGCGCTGCAAAGCGCTGCAGACTCGATCGCACAAAAAGTCTGTCGTCTGCGTCGCGCCTAAAAACTTACTTTATAAAGTTATCCTCTAAATATTTTAAAGAGAGAGTGCGAATTTTGTGTTTGTGTGTATGTGGAGGATAATCTCCGGCACTACTGATCCGATTCTGAAAATTATTTCACTAATAAAAAGCTACATTATCCCTGTGTGCTATAGGCTACTTTCTATCCCGAAAAAATGCACAGTTCCTGCGGGTCAATGCGGACTAAGTCGCGGCAAAATGCTAGTAACTTAATAATGTTTTTATGAGGAAATGGCGTATAACGCTGACAAAAGCTTTTAAACTTTTTGATTTCTATCTGGCCTTGTGGCTTCGTCTGCGTGAAGACTTTACATACAAAACATCACGACTTTATTACCCGAAGAATAAGTCGATCCACACTCCAGACATACACTTGTATTATGATAATATTGGCGCCACATTTGAAACGCGACACATTTAACGCCCCCAACGCACACCAAGGACACAAACTGCACCCGCTACATATGTGTTCTTGGTGTGCGTGCTTGCGGACAGATATACGGGGGCGTTTGTACGCCCTAATCTCTCGAACTACCAGTCGGATTCGAACAAATCTTTTTGTATATAATAGCCAGATTCATGAGGAATAGTATAGGCTATTTAACATCACGCTACGACCCTTAGGAGCCGAGCAAAGGGGGTGAAACCGCGGGGCACAGCTAGTGGTGGAATAAAGAAACTCACAGTCCCACATACATACATGAACCTTAAAAACATTACACTCCTTTTTATGGGCAGTCGTAATATTGCAACCGGAAAAAATCGAGCTCAAAGCTTTTAAAACTTACATGTTCGAAGTCACATACTAATCGACCTTACTAGCTCACACGGTCAAGTACTCTAGCGCCAGTAACTCGCTCAACTTGACTCGCATATACAACAAAGCACTGACTGACTAGTGATGGTCACTTAGTCACTAGATTGATTGTGATGTTCACGAACTTGATAAGTACATATAAGTACTTATATGTATAGGGTGCCGACGAGGTTATCGCATTAAGGGCCAAGTTCACCGACAAGATAACAGCCCGATAAATTGAAAACGGCCGGTTAACATATCTTTTTATAAATAAAAAGTCATGCGAAACGGCCGTTTTCAATTTATCGGAGTGTTATCTTGTCGGTGAACTTGACCCTAAATAGTATAGAAGCTATTACAACTTGATATACCTATTTCTATTAAAATTATGATAATTAAATACTGTTGCAACGTTTGGATTATCTTCGCTTTGACCTATTGTATTCGTCAGGTTGGGCCTGGCGCACTTTAGGTAAGAACTAAGAAGCTACAATTTTGGTAGTTACATCGGCGTGCCTTCCTGGGGATCAGAGCAATTCAGTGGGTTTACGCCGCGTCAGAAGAGATAGAGTAAGGGCCAATTTTATCGATTGCACTCTGAACTTTGTTCAATAAAACGCAGTTCAAATTGATCCAGTTCACTTATTGGTTGATCTTAGTTCACGTCGGTTCGGTTTCACCGGCTACATTTTGATCGCGTTTACGAAATCCAAGTTTACGCCGATATCATAATAAGTTTCATCAAATGCAAGAGTGCTAATGCCTTTCTCATGCTTGGATTTTAAATAAAAAACCTAATTTTAGCTACCCAACACATGAAGATCAATGACAGCTGATAGAGCTGTCTTGAACGCGTTTAGCCGCGCTAAACGTCGAATATTGGGCGTTCAGAAGTTTAAACCGGTTCAAGCTTGAACTGCGTTCACTTTATGTTGGTAAAATCCAAATGGTAGTTCTGAACTCGATTAAGCGCGTAAACTACAACTAACTAACAACAAGGAGATATGCCATCATAGCAAATTAGTACGGGAACAACTGATGCCACTTTTAGTACATTTTTCGACACAATTACGCGCATAATTAAGCGCTTCTTGTGAATAAAAAGATCTCCCACGCATTAAACATTCCGCACACCCTCAATCTAACACTGTTAATCGTCACTCAACACTAACACTAAACTAAAACACTGTTATACCATCGATCGTGTTCGGTTCGTCGCCAGCGCGTACGTTTTTAGTATGAGCAATTTGCTCAGATTCAGGCATCAAGCTCGATAGCGCCTTGGCACATCTCCCTTGTTTCTATGATCTGAGGTCCCAGCACATACAGCGTACAAGCTGCGTACGCGCACCTCACATAATTACGTGTCTATTACGCATGGGTCACTGACCTCACACTTTCTCAACTGATGATCTATACCTATGACGGTAGATACAGGTTGAATTTTCTACGTGTGACATATGACCAAATCCGAATATACAGGATGGCAGGTTAGACAGTGGAAATATTCTAAGAGGTCATTGTACTCATCATTATGAACAACTTTTACTATGATACCAACACTAAATCGCGAAAAAAAAATCAGCTGCTCCATACATTTTGTTGAGTTATGTGAACATAAATGTATGGAACAGCTGATTTGTTTTCGCGATTTCAGGGTTGGTCTGATAGTAAAAGTTGTTCATAATGATGAGTACAATGACCCCTTAGAATATTTCCACTGTCTAACCTGCCACCCTGTATAAGAAATAGCTAAAAATACTCAAAGGAGCCTCGGGGCCGATTTTAATAATAACTAGGGCTCTTTCACTCGGCCCAATATCCACCGCTTAATAAATAAATAAGCCTTTTATTTCCTTAATAATATTGTACACATAAGAGCTTAATATCTACTTAGATCTTAATTTTTATAAAACTAAAAAAATAAAAAGAGAAAACGTTAAAATATCTAATTTTTAACCGACTTCCAAAAAGGAGGAGGTTCTGCTTACTCCGTGATCTCTGAGTCGATTTACGTAATTCTTTTTTGATATGATAGAAGAACCTCGCGCGGTGGTCCCATATAAATTTTATTAACTTTCATTCAACCTTTCATTGAATACCAGAGCGCCTAACATGCGCACCGCGACAAAATTTTGTCGACGCTTATATCGTGCATTTGTCTCGTATACGCACGAGTAAGAGCGAGACAAAACAGTCGACAAAATTTGTCGCGGCGCGCATGTTAGCCCGGCAGGTGTAATAAACGGTATTTTGGTGTATCTCGATGACATCATGACGATGATGAAAAAGTGATATTGTGTAGGTACATGAATTCCTGAACGCAATCGATCTCGATATTATGCATACGTAACATCACGCCGATATTTTTCCCGCAAGGTTAGACAGAGGTGTATAGTACACAAATTTTTTTCATGCTTAAGTCATATATATACATACATTTGATAGGGAGCGAGCCTATTGCTATTACAAACTGAATTAAAAAGCACTGTTTTTAGGGTTCCGTAGTAAAACTAGGAACCCTTATAGTTTCGTCATATCCGTCTGTCTGTCCGTCTGTCTGTCCGTCTGTCTGTCCGTCTGTCCGTCTGTCACACCCTCGTCAAATCTACCGTTCATAACCAATTTGTATGAAACTTCGTAGGTAGATGTCTTTTATAAGCCGCCATTAAGGCCTATAGTGAAATTACGAAATATAAAATTATTAGGGGGGGCTCCCATACATGAAACTGAGGGATGAAAAAAAATATTTTCGCGCACCCCACCATGTGGGGTATCGTTGGATAGGTCTTTGAAAATAACATGAAGGTTTCTAAATACTTTTTTTATTTAAGTGCATATTGAGTAAACTAGGAGCTCCCAAAGTCGTTAACAATGTGTCCTGTCCCTGTAATTTTCGAAAAATCTGAAAAAAATCAAGCTTATAGCATTTAATAAATACTTTCGATTGAAATTGGTTTTAATTAGATACGTAAATAAATATTTGAAATATTCACTATTTTCCATTTTGAGTTTGACAACCGTAAAAATAGTAATATTTCATAATAATATTATGAAATACACAAACTTTGCGGTCGGAACACTGAAATACTTCTTACTACGGAACCCTACACTGTGCGTGGTCCGACACGCTCTTGCCCGGTTTTTGTTTACTGAAATGCTCTCATCCACCAACATCTATGAATATATGTACCTACCTATTTAAATTCGTGGAATTAATCGATCTCGGTAAAAGTACATAAATGATCAAAGTCGCTCTGTCCATGATTTTATGGTACTTTATTGTAATTAATTAACAACAACAAAAATGGTTACATTAAACTAAAAAGATAAAAATAAAAACAGGTTTAAAAAAAACCGACTTCCAAAAACTACACTAAAAACTTTGAAATAAAAATGTTAAACTTCCATAAATAAAAATCTAAATGTATATTGAAGTCGGCGGGGCCTAGCATAAATATAAGCAACATTATAGGAGGAATGAAAGAAAATTTTAATTTGTCGAAGCGCAAAGCAAGCTGCATGTTCGCTGCACACACTGCGCCCGTTCTTCCTGTTCAAAGGCTGAGAGGTAAAAACCTGAAGAAGAGGCCCCGCCGACTTCAATATACATTTAGATTTTTATTTATGGAAGTTTAACATTTTTATTTCATAGTTTTTAGTGTAGTTTTTGGAAGTCGGTTTTTTTGTTCAATTATTTAATTACCTACATATTATTCTAATTATTAACTTACTAATTATTAAGGACCTCTCGACGAGTATAGGCCTCCTCCATCTCACTCCATTTTTTTCTGTCTTGGGCTGTTTTCATCCAATCGTTGTTTGTAATTTTTTTGAGGTCATCCTCCCATCTTTCCATTGGGCGGCCTCTTTTTCTTTTTCCGGGAGGGCCCGCCCATGTGGTAATTTTTCTAGTCCATTTATCTTTGTCCTGAGTCCTGACGTGCAACGTGGCCGGCCCATTTCCACTTAAGTTTCTTGCGGTGCATCCACCGCTTTCCGTGTTGTATTTATAAAACGTTTACAAATATGTATTTTTATAAATAAATACAGAATGTAAATTGCCAGCAAAAATAAATAGTTTAATTTGTTTTTAATACTCGATCATGTAAAAAAATATATAATAATAGTTTTGTGCCGGAAACAGTCGTTAAAACATAATTACAACTTTATAAGAATGTCCGTTGTTCCATTGCCGACATTGTTTAACTATTACTCATACAGTAGTTAAGTTGTATTTAAGTTAAGTGACGAAAAATTTTTTATAGTTAAGTTCGGCGTTGAAGGAAGGTATGTTGTGGAGATCGCAAGTATGATTTTTTGAACGATTGTTCATACTACAATTAAGTTGCGAGTTAAGTTAGGTGAGGAAATCGCTTTTTTTAAGTAGGGGGGTACATTGTCTAGAAGGAGGTATCTTGTAAAGTTTCCGAGTTAAGTATGAATTTTTAAACGACTAGTAATACTATAGTTAAGTTGGAGTTAAGTTAGGCTAGGAAAACGCTTTTATCGTTAAGATAACGATGGAGGTGTGCTGTGGAGTTTTCAAGTTATGAATAACGATTGCGCATATTATCACAGTTAAGTGAGAATTACACTTTTATAGTTAAGCTAAGGTGTAAAATAAAAGAAGCTATGTTGTTGAGTTTCCAAGTTAGGAAAAACGATTACTTACCTATACAAAAGTTAAGTTGGAGTTAAGCTAGGGCAGGAAAACACGTGTAAGTGGTAAAGCAAATGATCAAGTTATATCTTTAATTAAGCTTTACGATGAAAATCATTTTTCAAAACAAACATTTTTTGATGACCACTTCCCAACTCCATCATCAGACCCTGGACGTCATATAGGTCTGTAGTACTTGTCAAGACAAATCCAACGAGCCCAAACACGACGGAGTTATGTTCAAAAATTGAGGAGTTCCTATAGCCACCTCCCGGTTCCATCATGAGACCACCTCTATGGTATCATCTTATTGCATTGTCATCGAAGTGACATAGGTATGCGTTCCAAATCTCCGCTCAATCGATTGGGGGGAACTGGTCTAACATTTAGTTGCAAGACTTCGCTTATACACACACGGCAAATGAAATAAAAGCTTGTAAGTAATAAAAATAAAAAAAACTTTTATAGCTTACTTCAAGGCCAATTAAAAGGAAAATTATTATTTATCGCAGCAAGGAAAACCCCTGAATAATAAATTCATTTCGGGTTAAATACATCTTGTCATTTGGGGATACCTATAGGAAACATGCAGTAGGTATTAGGTACCTATAATTTTTTTTTACTAGCAACCCGTGCTTCGCATGGTTGCAATCTACTGCCGACCTAGCATGACCACGATAGAAACGGGTTTTCGCTACAGAAGAATAGACAAAGTGACAGATTGTAGAAAGATTTCTACCGCTTTATGCATACAATGAAGACAAGAAATGTTTATATTCTTTAGTAGACAAAATTCTGATAAACCAAGCACGGGTCGCCGCGTGCTCGGGCAGAAGAAATAGCGATTTGAATAGAAAGAACTTTGTTTATTCTGTGGTAGAATAGTTCACAGAATACACGTATTCTGTGCAAATTTCAATTGGCTATTACGGTTTCAATCTCAGATCATAGAAACAAGGAGATATGCCATCATAGCAAATTAGTACGGAAACAACTGATGCCACTTTTAGTACATTTTTCGACACAATTACGCGCATAATTCAGCGCTCCTTGTGAATAAAAAGATCTCCCACGCATTGAACATTCCGCACACCCTCAATCTAACACTGTTAATCGTCACTCAACACTAGCATTAAACTAAAACACTGTATTTATACCATCGATCGTGTTCGATTCGTCGCCAGCGCGTACGTTTTTAATATGAGCAATTTGCTCAAGATCAGGCATCAAGCTCGATAGCGCCTTGGCATATCTCCTTGTTTCTATGATCTGAGGTTTCAATAATAGGCTTGCGTTTAACCGCCATCTCGCCTGATGTAAAACGATGATGCGGTCTACGATGGAGCACGCTTGCCTAGAAGAAACCGATTCACTCGCGACTTGAACACACCCAGATTGCAACTGTCGGGGAACACCCACTCGGGCAGCGCATTCCATTGTTTGTCGTACAATGAAAGCGGTTAATAAGATACTGCCCTGTGACAGACAGACGCAGACGGCGTAATATGGTCCCGTTGGCACCCTTCTAGTACGGAACCCTAAAAGGGCCCAACCTTTTGATAATACAAAACTATTTACTTTTGAAACGATAAAAAATTACAAAATATACTTATGTAGACTATGTCACTATGGTATTGTGTAATTAGAACAGCATATACCTTCAAAGCGGTCACTTCAAGGCGCGGTCAGATAAGGTAGGGTACCGCGAAAAGTTGATGTTGTAGGTAAATAGAAAAATTGGTAATTTTTGTTAATTCCTTAGCCCTCATTTGCACGGGCGTTTTTTCAACGCACGTTATTAAAGGCGCACGAATGAAAAAAATGGGAAACGGTACCTACATCTGATGATGATGATGATGCCGATGCCGCCTTTTAAAACGCGCACTATTGGATTTTCAACGCCGGGTGTTGAATCGAATGTGCTTAGACAAGCGCCTACGACGCTTGTTGTAATGCGCGCTGAAAAAGCGCCCATGCAAATGAGGGCCAAATCTATATTAATATTATAAAGCTGAAGAGTTACTTTGTTTGTTGTTTGTTTGAACTCGCTAATCGCTGAAACTACCAGATTCGAAAAAAACTTTTTGTATATGATAGCCAGATTCATGAGGAGTAGTATAGGCTATTTAACATCACGCTACGACCCTTAGGAGCTGAGCAACGAGGATGAAACCGCGGGGAACAGCTAGTAATAAATAAATACTGACTATGCCATTTTTGAACCGACTTCTTGTATGGAGCTTTCGCTACTGTAACATAGTCATTTCACAAAAAGACGAACTTAACACTTGAACATCAACATGCGTGATTCAACGTCACCTTAAGGTAGGTAACACTATGATTCAAATGTTTTACTAGTGGTAACGCGGTGAGCTTACTATCTATGCTGCACCTACGTCCTGTGAACAACTCATACGTATGTGGTGACACTGGTGACACAATATCTATGAGAATCTACTAGATTAGCACAAAATAATGTTATATAGTTATTAATATTTGCTGGGTTCCGTACCTCTAAAGGAAGAAAGGAACCCTAATTGGATTACTTCGTTGTACGTCTGTCAAGAACCTTATTCTCAGGTACACATGAAGATATCAAGTTGAAATTAATATCAAATACAACAACTACAACAGTACCCCGATCATGAGTTTTTTTGACATGTAGTATCGTTAACGTAAGCATATTTTGAATTTAAAATACACGTTTGTTACACAATATTTATATAAATTAAATACTTAATTAATTTCTCTGCACATATTTTTTAAACTGCAAATTGTATAAAATTTTATCAAAATGTTCCAGGACTGCTGTATTTTAAATTCAAAATATCGAAACTATACGTCAAAAAAACTCATGATAGGGGTACTGCTATAAAGACATTGATTTTGAGTCTGTATTAGTTTTCAAAGTCAAAGTCAAAGTCAAAACATTTATTTCAATTAGACCATTTACAGGCACTTTTGAATAGTCAAGCAATAGTTGTCAGTCAGTTTGTCCGTTAGTTGAAGCTAGTTGTCCGTTCCAAAACGTAGATTCCTATGGAGAAGAACGGACAAGAAACTCCATGGTTACTCTTTTTCAACTAATTCAACTATACAATTTCTTTGTTTACATTTATGCCCTAATATGTGAGAGCAATGTGAGATATTTTAAAAATCCCTTAGGATAAAAAATAAAATCAAAGGTAGGTACTAAAATAAAATAAAAATCATTTAAACCTGTAAAATGTCAAAATATTGCTTGAGCAGTCAAGAGATGACCAGTATCGACTGACAGCGCCCGTTCACGGACATGACGCGATGACACGCGCATGACGTTTCCGATAGATGTCGCCAAACGCTCATAAGAGGCGTGTGCAAAGAGATTTCAAGTTTCGAGTGAAGCGTAGCGGGTCGCGATAGCTCAGTTGGTTCAGAGCAGTGCCACGGTACGACAGAGATCGCGGGTTCAAATCCCGCTCGAGATATTCGATTTTTGAAAAATCTCTTATAAAATCTACTATATAAAAATAAGTCGGGTTTTCCTTCCTGACGATATAAGTCCAGAACGGACGAACCGATTTCCACGGTTTTGCATTCGTTGGAAAGGTCTCGGGCTCCGTGAGGTTTATAGCAAAGAAAAAAAAATTCAGGAAAATTTAAAGAGAAAAGCGGGAAAATCTTTTTTCACATACAGCGCCATCTCTGATACATAGCATGTACTACGGTGGCGAAACGGAGTTCGCCCGGTTTGCTAGTATTTTATAACTTTGTAGGTCTACGGTCCAATAAAGCTGTAAGAAAATCCAGCTTTTAAGTCAATGTAGTAAAACCGGCCATTTATGCCACATATTTTGAAACTCGAAAATAATACCGCACGGTTGTCGCAGTGGCTGAGAGATTGGCTGCTGCGCGACGTGTCGCGGGTTCGATTCCCGCATTGCACATAGGTCTGGCTGTTTGTGTATGTGAAATTTGTGTTTGTAAACGCACCCACGACACAGGAGAAATTCTAGTGTGGGGCAACGTTTTAAAAAAAAAAACAAAAAAAAATAATTATCTGTGAAAATCTTGACTAATCGTTTCAGTACCGCGTCTTGTGTATCTGCTAACCCTCTTAGCGCATGTGGTCGCGATGTTGTCGTGCATTAGCGTAGTGAAACGACTAACGACATGATGGAAAGGTCCACTTTCTACTATAACTACTACTTATTCATATTGGTACTGTCGAAGACATATTTCCTAGGGAAATAGAACAATGTCATAATATTTCTACCCGACTGTGAGAGGTGTGACGGCTCAAATACACCAAATCCGTCATCGTACGAACTTTGCTCGTACGATGACGGACGAACTCGGACGATTGAATCAAACACTTGTAAATTGTAGAGAGCGCGGACACCAACACGACCGATTTTGTCCGATTTTGTCGGCCGATGGCGGACGTGTTGGTGTACGCGCTCTCTATGATTTACAAGTGTTTGATTCTATCGTCCGAGTTCGGCCGTCGTCGTACGAGCAAAGTTCGTACGATGACGGATTTGGTGTATTTGAGCCGTGAGAGTGGGTGTTCCCCGACAGTTACAATCTGGGTGTCTTCAAGTCGCGAGTGAATCGGTTTCTTCTAGGCAAGCGTGCTCCATCGTAGACCGCATCATCGCTTAAAATCACGCAAGATGGCGGGCAAACGCAAGCCTATATTATAAAATAAAAATAAAAACTGCCCCAAAAATGGTTCGCCAGAGGTCGCGGGTTCAAATCTCAGTCGCGACATTCGATTTTTGAGAATCTCTTAAATATTTAATAACATAATTAGGTAATGTTTAACTGGACACATTTACCAATAAAATATTAATCCTTATCAAAATAAGTAGTTTTATCGTCACAGGCATTTAATGAAAATAATTATTTTTGCCGTTTACTGTATGTTATTTGGACGTATAGTTTTTTTTTTTTAATTTAATTATAGGCTCGCGTTTGACCGCCATCTCGCCTGATGTTAAGTGATGATGCGGTCTACGAAAGAGCACGCTTGCCTGGAAGAAACCGATTCACTCTCGACTTGAAGATACCCAGATTGTAACTGTCGGGGAACACCCACTCCGGCAGCGAATTCCATTGTTTTGCAGTTTTCACAATGAAAGTGAAATCAAAGCGCTTCGTTCGGGTTTTTGGTACATCAACCATGAACCGATGGCGCTTTAAGTTTAAGAAATAACACGATATTATTAAAGCGCGACAGTAAACTAAACTTTACCCCTGCGAAGCCGGGGTGGGTCGGTGTAGACTGTAAGATACAAAGATGTTTTCCTCGACTGTACCAGACTGACTTGATGCAGTTGCCTTACAAGCATTGATTTTAAAACAGCTTGTTATTTGCGAAACAAATTCTTTATTAATTAATTTACTTACTCCGATTAATTGCTTACCTTATTTTGAGTAACCTTCGACGGACTGGTAAGGTCAAAATACTGAATCTTATCCTCATATTCATAGTTTTTTCTTTAAACGTACTTGACGCATTCCTCCAAATAAAAACTTTAAAAAATAAAGTAAAAACCGCCTTCAAAAAGATCACAATAATGTGAGACAGTTTTGGAAGTAAATGCCTTTGATTTTTTATTAAAGATTTAAAGAAACGGCTAGGCGCATGATGATGGATGCATTGCTCAGATGTTCATTCATATTCATACTAATATAATAAAACTGAAAAGTTTGTTTGTTTGAACGCGCTAATCTCCGGAACTACCAGTCGGATTCGAAAAATCATTTTTGTATATGTTAAGCCAGTACCCCGATCATGAGTTTTTTTGACGTGTAGTATCGTTAACGTAAGCATATTTTGATTTGAAAATACACCTTTGTTACACAATATTTATATAAAGGACACGGCAGACGCCCATAGAACGCTGGGCTTCAGATTGTGTATGTCGGTACAGATATGAAATTAGTTTGGTGTGATCGAGTATTCAAGAGTATTTAAATTCATTTTTTATTTGTTTTTGTACGTAATTGGATTAAAGAGAAATTATCGTATTTGTGACAGTGAGGTTAAGTATGGTGTGAATGATCCAGTGAAGTACAGCGCGACTAATGAGTTCTCAATTCAAAGGTTTTAGTTGCTGTTGACATGATATTCTGTGGAGGCACGCGCCAGCCAGCATGCACCCGTTTTTGTTTTATTGGTTTTTTCAAAATGTCAACGGTATAATCATTTTATTTCTTATTTATTTCGATTTTTGATTTCAATTCTTAATCTCTAAGATAAATTAGGCAAAGAACAATTAAAATTGCAAATTGTATAAAATTTTATCAAAATGTTCCAGGACTGCTGTATTTTAAATTCAAAATATGCTTACGTTAACGAAACTATACGTCAAAAAAACTCATGATAGGGGTACAGTACAGATTCATGAGGAATAGTATAGGTTATTTAACATCCCGCTACGACCCTTAGGAGCCGAGCAACTGGGGTGAAACCGCGGGGAACAGCTAGTGATATCATAAACAAAGAAATATTCACCTCATCAACTGCAAACATAACTTTGTTGTTCGACCACGTAACACCATTATCAAAAATATACTCTATCGTCTTTTAATAAGGTACAATTTACAATCACAGTTGTATGATAAAGTTCGTAATCGAAGATCACATAGTAGATTTATGTGACACAGTTTAAAAGTGAATTTATTGTATGACCTTTTGCGTTTAAGTGTGATTTCATTTAACATTATGTAATTTAAAGGTAGCGTGTGATGTCCATAATAAGCATTTTTTACGTATTTCACCTGGTAGAAAGACTCCGATTTTTTTTCGCGATTTCAGTGTTGGTCCTATAGTAAAAGTTGTTCATAATGACGAGTACAATGACCCCATAAAATATTTCCACTGTCTAACCTGCCACCCTGTATAACACGGAGAGAGAGTCCGGAGCAGCCCTACTGGGGAAACACTGTGTCCCCAATAGGCAAACTGTGAGCGGCCGACTGAGTTTGCGGCGTATCGGTTTAGTACGCCCTTCCAAATAGGTATTTGAAATGGAGTGTCCACAGTTTGCTAGTTTTACTGCAATTTGTTAGCGCAAACTCAGTCAGTCGCTCACAGTTTGCCTATTGGGGACACAGCCTTAGTAATAACGCTACTGTTCGGTAGTGTTGTGTTCCTGTGAGTAAGGTCGTCAGAACTTCTGAGGATGCGCTGTGTTGACAGCGGGGGACCTGCTTGTGTCCTGGGCCCCAAGTCTGCTAATGCACAAGTCACAATAGTGTCAGAATGGTCTCTCAATGACATCGTTTTGACCAATGACGAAAGAGATAGTCTTACTCTAAGCCAATGACCGCTTAGGTTTTGACCGTTATGGTGTCATTATGACACCATTCTAACACAATTGCAATAGCAGAATTGGGGCCCTGAGCGGTCGGTACAGCGAATAAACATTTTCAAGGGTCGGCAACGCGTATGTGATACTCGGTGTTGCGCTCGTTTTATAGGCTACGGTGACCGCATACCATCAGATGGGCCGTACGCATGTTTGCTAACAGCCCCAAGTCATTAATGAGTATATTTATGTGACAGTCTTAAGTCATAACTCTAACCGGTCAAAACTACCTTTGACCGCAAAATACAGTAAAAAGTAAAAACTAGTTTCGCTTAATTTCGCTAGTTCTGCAATCAAAACTGCATTTGACCGGTCAAACCCTTTAAAAAGTTAGGAGGTTAGTTAAAATTACAAGGAACAGCTTAAATTAAGTTGCCCATGGAAATTTTAATAAAAAAAAGTGTATTATGTCAAAAATCGATCTTTGGTAGGGACCAGATATCGATTTTGACATAAGTTACGCTGAACCTGAACGAGCCAATGGATCGGTTATTGGGAACGGTCATTAATCAAGTTTGTATGAAAGACACAATTTTGCCGAATACAGTATCATCACCTTGTAAGTATTGCGAAGTTGTTTGACCAAATTAGGTAACAGAGGTATCGTAAGTAGTATGTGTGTGTGTAAGATAAATGCAATGTTTACTTTTAACTTACACATAGAAAGAAAGAAAAATAATTATTTGGACTCAGCTCAAAAAAGACAGACAGAATAATTAGGTACCTATGCACAGCAAAACAGAACACAGAATGAAGTGAAAACTTATCCTATACTAATTTCCGTTTTCATGGACAAAAGTTTGTGTCTCAAGTCCAAGGGCGGATTCAGGGGGTGTGGGGGGTCATGAGGGTCATGAATTTCCCAATAACACTGCCCGACTAACACGGGGATTGAACTAATGACCCCGCGCTTACTACACGCGTTTACGATAAACAAACGAACCGGAAAAACGACATTATTATGTATATCGAACTTAATTGAGCATAATTCGTACATACCTTGACTACATATTTTTATTTCCGTTTTTATAAGGACTTTGCGACATATAAATGACTTGTTTTCTCAAGGTTGATGCATATAGTAATTGTTCTGGTTTTATTCTTAATTCTTGTGAGATTAATAGTATTTCAGTCGTTTCATTGAGAAACTTAAAAATCATGCCGTCTTTTATTTAAAATTATGTAACACTAGCACTTTGCCCGGGACGTCTGCGTTACCCACAGGAACTGCACATTTTTATACTGCATATTTCTATGGCATTAGAGATTGCATTTGTCTTTTAATGAAACCATGTAAAATGTTATTAAATATATAAGACATTATATAAGCATAACATAGCTTTAACATGTTTAAAATTCGCAAAAATATACATTTACCATGTAAAATGTTCGTTAAGTTTGTCGTCACAACTAACAAAACCTTTCTCATTGTTACAGATCACCAAATCGGGTCCAACAGCCAAACCCTGTGGCATTCCGACCATGAATTTACGAATTTCCCTTCAGGCGACTCAAACACCAACGTGTTTTCACCTCAGACTACTAAACCTGCCTACGCCCCTCCATTAGACCACCCACAACCCCCGCAATATGATAAAACACCCGAAATTACGACATCAACCGTGTCAAAGGCTTCAATGAAGTCCGAAGACGATTTTGACGTGAACGAATATTTTGCAAGATTACACGGAACTAGATATGTCAGCGCTCCTATTAACAGCAATCCGGACCAGAATGCTAATTTGGAAGCCACAGAAGATAATCTAGAAGAGATTAATTTGAACGATGGCGATGATAAGAATCCGGAAGTTCAACAGAGTTTAACGGCTGATATAGCGCAGAATTTCTCCCAGCTACCGACTGTTTTACCGCATGTAGCTAGCGCTGTTTTCAGCTCCTTCTCAAACATGTTGAATTATAAGAGCAGGGAGCAGACTCCTGATGAGAGGCCGCAAGGGTTTCAGGATGTGCCATTCCAAAGCCCAGGGCCTGTGGGACCAGGGTTCGTAGGACAGAACCTTGCTACACCAATGATGGCTGAGGAGGTAGTGAAGGAAGTGGCACCACCCCCTAAGGAGCCTGCGGTTGGTGGTGAGTAGAATTTTCATACCTTTTTACAGTTAACTTTTTAGAACTTAGTGAATGTTTAAGTACCTTAGGCACTTGTAGTTCCACACTTGTTGTTACCAGTGATTGGCAAGGAGCCAGTTGAGCTAGAAACAATGTGGTGTTGTCTCGTCAGTGTATATGTGGGTACTGTTGTCCCATCACTCTATACTCCATAATTATAATTAGCATTTGACAAAAAAACCGTTATACCGGTTTCGTTATTTATTTTACAATAAATACATAACTATATTAACTATTTATCATTTCAATGTAAAAACATAAAAATGTAGTTATTTTAACACCAGGATACAAATTACTATCGTATTTTCGACGTTATTGTGTAATTTTAAAATAAATAGAGTACCTATAGCGAACTCACGTTCTTTCCGAAAATTAAGTGAGTGATACTATACTATATATACTATATACTATTGTTGGCTGTTGATGGCGATATAGCGGCATAAACAACTGACGTCATCAACTGTCATCCGATAGCGGTCTATAAATAGAGGTGCGCTGGACGGTGACTCACTTTTTGCTTGGACAGTGCTCGGAACGGACGTGCTATCTGACCATATTGTGTGCTTAGTTATTTATTAATTATTGAATTAATCTAATTAATTACTTATGATTCTGATTGAGTATTGCTTGTTCAGTTATTTATTTTTGACTATTGTTAGTTAAATAATATTTGCTGCATATCTTTTGATATTTCTAATTATTTGTAGTAAGTTTAGAACCATAATTGTAGGTAATGAAAGATTGTTTTTTTTTTATCTTATATCACTTCTGATTCCCAATATCAGAAGTGGGATAAAGATTCAGTCGCCCACAAGTTTAAATTAACTTTCAAGTTTATTTTTGCTGATTAGTATGGATAGATCGAGTCGCTCTCGTTCAAAAAATAGTACCCCGCGTTCTCGACGATCTTGTAGCCGCCATAAGCGGAGTCGAAGGTCACGTAGCACGTCTCGGGATCACGAGCGCCATTCCGGGCGCGAACGAGATCATCGTGGGGATCGCCGCCTGAGGACACGGAGTTCTCTGTCGCCAATCGCTTGAGACAATAGTCTCACGGTTGAAGACATTAGAAGATCGTTCACGGGTAATAGCGACACTGGAAACCACAGGTACTGACGTTTCAGGTGAAAATAGTGGAGGCAATACAGTCTTTAAAGTCGGTAAGCACACACCACTTCTTTATTCCTAATTTTGATCCAAGTGTACATGATGTTAATCAATGGTTTGAAGCGGTTGATAGGGCTAAGGTGCTGAATAAGTGGTCGGAAAATGTATGCTTATGCCACGTTGGGAACTGTCTGAAGGGAGATGCTAAAACTTGGCTCAAATAATGGATAACAAATGACCGTTCATGGAGGAATCTTGAGAAAGATTTTCGATTCCTTTGTGTAAAGAAAATTGATGTGGCAAATGTTTTGTATAAAGTAATGCGCACCGATTCAGACAGTTACCCAAATTACGCCGAATACGCACGTAGATCATTACTACGTTTATGAATAGTAAAGGGCTTATCGGAAGAATTGTAAACGGCGATTGTTATTAAAGACCCACAAATCAAAGCGACGGCTACGAATGCAAACCTAACTCCTGACAACCTCGTTAACTACTTGTCTACCTTTGTAAGGCCCAATTCTAAACGAAGTAATCATGGTTCAAGTTCAAAAAATTACAAGAGTCCTCACACATTCAGGAATACTTCTAAGTGTCCAGTTATGGGTCAGGGCCCCAAATGTTTTATTTGTGGTCAAACAGGGCATAAACAAGCGGGTTGTTCTAAAAAGCCAAAACCAAACGCTATAATTTATGAAGTGATAAAATAAGTCATGTACCGTCCCAAAAAAATAGTCTGAGAGAGCGCACGCCACATTTTTTCCAGATTTAGGCTGCTTGAGTGCAACAATGGAAGCGATCTTGAGTCGGGATGACGTGACCGTCCTGGAACAGTAGTCGAGCTTTGAAGTGGCAAACGCGGGCGCCATCGTCAGCTGCCTGCCGCCTGATGGTGGGATCGGGACCTGCACGTGTCCTGCCCTGTACAACGCGTCTCGTGGCTCACCGTTCTAGTGTACAGAAGGCGTCTTGGAGTGCCTCATTTGCGCATTTGAATTGAGAAACCCGGTGAGATCAAACCATTATCTTTCATAACTCATGCTATGTGTTGAGCTTTGTCTGAGAGATGAACGGCGCACGTGGTTGCGTGTCTCAACTTGATTGTGTTTAATGTGTAAATGTGTATTCAGGTATATCATGTTCGGTCAGGTACGGCCGAGCAGATGTTACTCTGGAATGGCAAATGGACTCACAGAGTTATAGCCGTTATCTGCGTAAGTAAGAGTACATCGATTTTACTCGTATCACTTTTTACTTTTGTACATTGTACGATGTACCTACCCTATTTACCTTATGTTGTAAATATCTGTATTGTGCGTCAGACTGTAAGTGTAGAGCCATGTGCTATGGTCTTTATTTGTTGTGGAGCTGTACCTACCTTTTGGTATTTGGTTGACTGGGAAGAGACCCGTGTAAGGCCTGTGCGAAATGGCATCGGGGTGACCTGGAATAGGCCTGTACAAGGGCTGAGATACAGCTGGGTGCCGTGTCTGTGTGGTTGAGTCCCTGTAAGGCCGGCAAGGCTGTGGTCATAAGCTTGGGACTCGACGATCATGTAAGGCCGGTTGAAGGCGTTGATGTGAACGACAACCCGTAGTAGCTGTTATAGCTGATGATGTAATTACAATTGAACAGTCTGACGAGCAATAAGCGTTTAACTTCTCTCTGTTTCAGATGTTGCTTTCTTAGAAAACTTCATCTTAGAAAGCAAGTATGAATTATGTTTAACTGCTGTTATGTTTCAGATTTTTGAATGATACAAACCAGGTCGAAATTTTGTTCTGAGTGATTAATGGTTATGAGATTGATGACCAAATGGAAATGCGAAGCAGTTAGTAGCGGTTCTTCTGCGAACAGAAATGCGCCCGGTAGATACATACCATTGCTTTTCTTGAAAGCAAATAAAACATCTGAATGTTGTTATATGAGATTTGGAGGTATTGCACTCGAAGACTGGGTGATATGCAAACTTTGTGCCTATGTCAACAGTCACTGTGAGGTATGCAAACTTGGAGCCTATGCCTACAGTGTTGAAGTCTGGGTGATATGCGAACTTTGTGCCTATGTCAACAGCCATTGGGAGGTATGCAAACTTAGAGCCTATGCCTACAGTGTTGAAGTCTGGGTGATATGCGAACTTTGTGCCTATGTCAACAGCCATTGGGAGGTATGCAAACTTAGAGCCTATGCCTACAGTGTTGAAGTCTGGGCGGTATGCCAACTTGGTGCCTCTATCTAGAGCGCGACCAAGTACCTTAAAATTAGCCTATTGCTTTTGTCTTAGTTAGCTAAGATTTTGACGTCACGACACGTAATGAGAAGATCGAGCGGGCTCTTCTAGACCTGACGAGGACGTCAGAGCGTCAGGAGAAGCCGTGTTGGCTGTTGATGGCGATATAGCGGCATAAACAACTGACGTCATCAACTGTCATCCGATAGCGGTCTATAAATAGAGGTGCGCTGGACGGTGACTCACTTTTTGCTTGGACAGTGCTCGGAACGGACGTGCTATCTAACCATATTGTGTGCTTAGTTATTTATTAATTATTGAATTAATCTAATTAATTACTTATGATTCTGATTGAGTATTGCTTGTTCAGTTATTTATTTTTGACTATTGTTAGTTAAATAATATTTGCTGCATATCTTTTGATATTTCTAATTATTTGTAGTAAGTTTAGAACCATAATTGTAGGTAATGAAAGATTGTTTTTTTTTTATCTTATATCACTTCTGATTCCCAATACTATATATACTATACTACTATTCCGAGAACGACACGGTCTTTACTAGGCTTGTACTAGGTTTGTACACATAGTCGTACACGCACTTACTAATAATGCATTTCCAAGAACGGTTAAAAAAAAATGTCATCACCATGACTCTTAGAAAACACATAACCGATAATGATACAGGTATCTTTATGGCGAAGGAAATGACAAATGCTATTTAATCAGTAAATAGATTACTTGTAACTCTTGTTACCTACCCCCAGTTTCGCATATTTAGTAACCCGATTGCCTCAGGACAATAATGTTTTTCGAGAATAAGGATTCGCTGTGGCGACAGTTTAGGGGACAAGCAGGTCGCTGACAACACAGCGCGTCCTTAGTAGCTCTGGCGACCTTACTCACCACAGGAACACAACACTACCGGACAGTAGCGTTATTTGGCTGTGGTGTTCTGTAAGGTTGAGGTACTTCCCCAGTCGGATGCTCCAGATTTGAGCGACATATCCTCCTGTTCCTTCTCCTCGCTGTGATTTCTGAATTGGTTGTAATATGAATTTGTGCCCAGTTCATAGCTATAGGCTTTCTCCCCACTGTCATTCGTCACTTGTCACTCATACTCAACTAAAACACTGTATATAGGTAAATCATCGATCGTGTTCGGTTCGTCGGCTGCATTGTCAAAACGTCAAGCTCAATAGCCTTGGCACATCTCCCTTGTTTCTATATTCTGAGGTGTACTGTATGCAACTTTTGCCCTTCGAAGAATGTATGGTGTGAAGTTTTGACGTTACATAATTCACATCGATTTCCAATTTCCACACACAAGTCCCATATGAAACAAAACGTGAAACAACGTTTTCTAAGCGTGGCTTTGTTCTCACGGTGTACGCCGTGACCTTTGCCTTAGGTCAATGGAAACCATCGCTCGCGGGTATTTGGACAATCACTAATATTACGTGTTTTAAATGTGTTTGCTTGTTAAGTAATTCTTTGATTATTGTACTCAAAAAGTTACTGATGCGAACTGTTTCACTCTTCTCTTTAAGCATTATGCCATCGCATTTTAAATATACATATTATCAGGTCTGGGCTGGGGTATTGCTATGTTTCGGTTTGAAGGGTATGGGTGCCGGTGTAATTATAGGCACTTAAGACATTTCAAACACATAGGAAAAGGAATAGTTTGTCATAGGAATATCTTTGACAATCGTTACGGGTAGTCAGAAGCCCTAAGAAGTCTGACAGCTGGTCTAACATTCGAATACCGGTATTACCCGTTAATTGGGTTATTATATCTTAAAGGCTATTTAAATCATTGGAGACATTTTCCTAGCTACGAGTAGGAACAGCTTATTATGTGTAATAACTAATAACTTGACGTGTTAAATTATAGCTTCGAGGTTATGGTGGAATGTGCGTGTACAATGTTATACGCTTTTTTTTTTATAGGACGACAAGCTGTGGTTTCACCCCCGTTGCTCGGCTCCTAACGGCTCAAATACACCAAATCCGTCATCGGCCGAATTTTGCTCGTACGATGACTGCCGAACTCGGACGATTGAATCAAACACTTTTAAATCATAGAGAGCGCGTACACCAACACGACCGATTTTGTCGGCCGATGGCGGTCGTGTTGGTGTACGCGCTCTCTATAATTCAATCGTCCGAGTTCGGCAGTCGTCGTCCGAGCAAAATTCGTACGATGACGGATTTGGTGTATTTGAGCCGTAAGGGTCGTAGCGTGATGTTAGTAAGCGTTTAGCCTAAGAATCGTACGCAACACCAATGCAATGCAACACCAACGCAAATGCGTGCTGCCGACTCCTTTTAAATGAGGATTGGCTGTGCCGAGAGCTCAGGACACAAGCAGGTCCCCCGCTGTCAACACAGCGCATCCTCAGGAGCTCTGGCGACCTTACTCACCACAGGAAATATAAAATCGACGTGCCTTATGGCTCGGCCACGAAATGCGACGCTCCAAGCGAATTCGCCTTGTGCTGCAAGCGTTAGCGTCAAGCGTCGAAAACAAATGTATGTCTCATAACTACAAGGCCACAAATTAGCCGCTGCAAGCAGCAGCGAAGTTCGGTACATTTGTTTTTGACGCTTCAGCCAGCCCCGGATCTTGAATTATTTGGAGGCGGGGCAAAAAACTGATAAATGCCGCCCCCGCCGACAATTTTTTGCCTTTATCATCATCATCATTTCATTTTCATCCATAACACGCTTACTGATGCTGATGGACATAGGTCTTGCCCAAAGAACGCCACAAAGACCGGTCTAGCGCTGTTCTTTACGATTACTACACTTGGTAGACGAATACACTAGTCAGCGTATTCGTCTACCGAGCTTCAATTTGCCGCCCTCTGAAATTGCCGCCCCCCCCCCCCCTTACATCTGGGGCTGCTTGCAGCACAAAGTGAATTTGCTTGGAGCGTCGCATTTCGTGGCCCTCGGGTTTTACACTGGAAACGCACCACACGACCGTTCCGCGCTCGATTGCTAACATAATTGGCAGACAGTTGGGCGCAGGCGCAGGTTAGAAAACTTGCCGCACGCACTTACTTACAGTACCCGGCAATAAATATTGCACATCGAGTTAGAGAAGAGATAATCGGCTAGCTTCGGCTTTGTAGAGCGTCGTATCCGTCACTCATACCTATGTGACGTTTTGTCGCTGACTTGTTTATTAGATACCGGACTGTTAGTGCTTCGTGCGACAGAGATGACGCTCTATAAAGCCGAAGATAGCCGGTTTTCTGCATAAAGCTCGATGTGTACTATTTAGTTTGCCGCGTACTGTAAATATCTCGATTGGTCAAGTAAATCCTAAGTGAGCTAGTTACCAATAAACTGATAAGATGACAGAGAAAGTTGTTATTATCACTTCAAAAGACATCCCGAAGTGCAACCTGTCTGTACCTACATAAGTGGTTTGAATAACAACCGGTTTAACTAGGAATCAATTATAAGGAACATTGTGAATAAATAAATGTTTAATGTAACTAGTTTAGCTGACGGAAAACTGAAGAAAATTGTCTATCATTAATGCTGACCAGTTTTCGTCTATCGGTGTAATCTAAATCGAAGTCGGTAGAATCTGACATACCTATGTCTTAAATGTGTTTTTCAACCGGCGATTATCGATCGAACGGGAGAGTTTAATTTTCATTGGGGATCATCCTCTAGAGTCTAGGACCTCTAATAGTTGTATGTTCTGTTACTAGTACACGATTTCCCTTTATTAACGATATTCTATCTTTTGTTCCAGGATCATCGAACTTCAGGATAACCACGAAGAAAAAATACGCTCAAATACCAGGACTCAGTTCAGGCCATAATTTCGAGACATCCCAGAAAATAGAACTCAATCCACTGACTAAAAACGTTAAAAATTATTTTGTACCGTCATACGATGAAAATGTCGTTGCGGAACCCGTAGGGACTCCAGCCCAAGAAACGAATAATATCACGGAATCAACTACTACAAATATACAAGAAACATATAAAATTTTCAGTCCAATAGGTGATTCTAATCAAGCAAGCGATTTTCAACATAGCATTTTTAGTATTCCACAAGAAAGTGAACCAAAATCGTTTGAAGAGCGTCTGCCACCACCGCCGTTATCGTATGCATCTCATGGTTCCACAACACCTAGTAATACAATACCGCCACCACCAATGTTTTCTTCGCAAAGGGAGGGCAGTCAAACTGGGAAGTCGGTCTTACCGCCGTCTGTTGCAAGGCGTATAGGTTCAAACCATCCGGTAATCAAACAACAAACAATGCAATCGATAAGCACAGATCATATATTCGTTCCAACATTTGACCCAATGACTTTTCCATCACAGTCTATCGGATCTCCTTTTAGCGACACACATTCCCAATCTGCGTTTGGTGCTCAAATGTTGGTCACAGATCAGACAACATCTCAGAGTCAAGAGATACAGGCTTCATTGCCAGCTGCCAACATGCCAAACATACCACCACCAGCTCAATTCACTCAGCAGCTACCACCTGGATTTGCAGCTACGCCATTGGCTCCACCCACGAGTGTTATAGCACCACCAAGTAAAGCAAATAAAATACCACCACAAAAACTACCTTCACCGCCATCGAATATAATGGCGACAAACATTGCAGCCCCACCATTGTTTGGTCCAACATTGCCATCTAATACTGCAACGATGTTTGTACCATCTACCATACCGGTAGATGCCGAATCAAACTTTGGAACTGAATCATCACTGCCACCTTTAGGCGTCATTTATTCGCCAGCATCACAAATTACTGGCCAACCTATATTACCTCCAGGACCGCACTCTATAGGATCTAATCCAAATATTGGACCAACATCATTTTTCACTCCTCAGGCCGTTCCCAATGTTGCGCCACCATTTTATAGCCCAGAAATTGCACAGCAGCAATCGAAACCAGGCTTACCATTCGCATCTGAGCCACCAAAACCATTAATAGAACCACCGAAGGCTACAGGAGCCGTAAACTTTAGAATGAACAAGAAAAGACCTCAGTACTACTCAGGACCTATCGAAGGCGTCGGTTCTATTAGCAACAGCATGAAGCCCGTTATACCGTCCATAGATTCTGGAACATTCCATGGTGCTTTATTCACACCTGAACAGCCACAAGCTGATCAAAACGTGCCATCAATGCCGTTTGATTTAAGCAAACAAGCTGAAACTGTACCTTTGGTTCCGCAATTTAATGTAGCGAATCCTCCGGTGAACGTGCAGCCTGCAGCTGCATTTGAGATTGGGCAACCTGCTACAGCTTATGCACACTTTGATATCTCTAATCCCATTCAGAATACTGAACCACAATACAACGCATTTGATTTGAGTCGACCGACAACTGAAAATTATGAACATCAGGAAGAACCAAAAGAATCCAAAGGTTTTGGGATTATTGGGTCGCTTAAATCTAAATTAAGTAGCATTGATATCAATAAGATTCAACATAGCGTGACTACTTTCTTTGATCCTGCTTACAAAGATACCACAAAGGACGAATCGACTGGACAGGCTACACAGCAAAATGCGCCTTATTCTGCTATGCCGTATGAACCACAAGGAGCTCAAACTAATCTAGAAATGTTTGTACCAAACGTTCAACAAACTCCACAGGCATACAGTTACGATTTTCAACAACATCAACAAGCTATTTATCTGAACAACGAATACTACAAGTATCCGAACTTCCAGAATCAGGGCCAGCCTTTCGCTGGACATTGTTCTAATGAACATCATTATCCGAGCCACTCTCCTCATCCAAAACCATACAATGCCCCGCTGCAAGGATATCCTGATCAAGCTACGAACGCAAGTATTTATCAAAATGCTGCAACTACGCAGAAAAATACAAGGAAAGGTTCTACTAATGATCCTGAAGGTATCATTGCAAAAGCTTTTAAAGATAATCAAGATATTAATGCTGAGAGAAAAATGGATGAAAACGAAGCAAGAGCTGGGCCTGAAGTTGCAAGACTTGTTCAAAGTACAACTTCTATTGAAGAAAGGTTTGCTACTAATTTCTTTGATATGGGTCCCTCGGATTTGCAGAAACCGATAGCAGTTTCATCAGCTGATGCAGCAGTAAGTCGCGATGCTGTTGTTCCTCAACTTGCACAGGACAGAACTTTTGTTAGTGACACTTTTAAACAGATTCCACACGAAACGTCAGAACCGAAATCACACACGACATCTATTTTCGATCCTAATACTATCAATCTATTTGATAATATGACGATCGATAGTAAAGAAGCTGATAGTGAAAGAACATCGAGTATCTTCTCAAACAAAAGTTTTGAAGATAAAGAAAAACAAAACATATCAAGTTACAGTGCACAAACTGTAGACTTATTTGCAAACATCAAGACGAAAGACAAAAGTGGAGATATCCCTTCAAATATATTCCCAACTAAACCTGTTGATAAAAAAGAAGACACGATAAAACTAAACGATGAAATAAAAACGCATAATTTATTCCATAGCACAATTTTTGACAGCAAAGAACTTATTATCCCTAAGGATAGTTTATTAAATTCGTTGAGTAAAGACGATGTACCTATACTAGGCGTGTCATCGGTACCTTTATTTGGTCTTAGCACTATACTTGCTGATAAATCTAAAGAATTTATTCAAGCTGATTTAATTTCAAGTTTATCTGATAGAAATTCAAGCATGAGTTTCTTCGATCACGCGCAGAAACTTGCAGATTATGGTGCTAAGCATGCTGATAATTTGAACCGAAATGCTAGCTTTAGTTTCTTTGAAAATGTGGGTACTCCAACACGGAAGGAGGAGGAATACGAAGATGAGAAAAACTCAGATATACTATCTGGAAAATCTAGCGCAATTTTCTTTGAAAACTTGGATGCTAGTAGCCAGGATAGTAAAGATAATACTCCTGAAAACCAAGGCAAAGATCAATGTAAAAAAGATACTGAAAATATTGGTACAGCACATACACATACACAAGATGATGAAGAGAATGATTCTGAATTAAGTATATGTGAGACTTGTAGAGAAGTTAATAAACCAGACAAGGAAGATGACCAGGATGTTACTAACCAACTTATAGAAAATATAACATCACAAATACAGCTATCAAATCCAGTTGAAACGCTTTTAACCGAAACAGATGCACCTGAACCGACCAATACAGAACAAGTGAAATTCGACGCAGGACAGTTTGATGAGATATCACATATCACTGAAGAAACCATTGAGACGATACAAGTGCAATCAGCTACTGAACTCCTTGAAGACGTCGATGAGATGAAGTCTATGAATTACGGATGGGCTACTGAAAGTGCTCTAAAGGAAGATTACAATTTCAACATCGATCCTAATCCTATGAGTTTCTATGGAAGTAATTCTCTTTTCTTCGATAAAGTGCCGACAAGTTCAGATGAAATTAAGCATCACGAAGACATGCTGGCTAGACAGATGAGTGCGCCGTCTGCTCCACCAGCCGATGAAGAGGAAGAGGATTCTAAATCAGATGGAGCAGGAACTTTAGATGTACACTCAATAGAACAAGACGCGAATAAAGATTTTCCACTCTTCGAAGAATTCGTTATAGAACCTTCAGAAAATGATGATGACAAAGACTTTGCAGATAAATCAGAGAGTGAACTAGATTCTTTTACAAGTAGAGTTGAGAAATACAAGAAAATGGATCCATCCGAAACTGTTGATCACCCGTCAGTATTTTTCGATATACCAGGCCCTCAACCAATCAGCATGGTATCCTATTTCGACACAGGAAACTATGCTGTTGAAACTCATTACAGGAACACGAATACAAGACCAGCCCCACCTTTAAGCATACCACCAGGCTTTGAAGAAGAATTTAAAAGAAGAGTAGCTCTAGCTAAACAGAGAGAAGAGAAATTGAGGAAAGAGATGACAGCAATACCAGATACATCGACACAGACTAGGACAACCTCGGTGGCTACTTACTGCTCTTCTCGAATCGCACCCAGCTATAGCAGCCCTCCGGGTATTGTACCTGTAGGGTTCAATATAGAAGCTAATATTACCAGCTTAGTCGACGAAAGCGAACCATTACCAGAATTTCCGGCTGCTACTGGTTCAATATTAAGTAAAGCTTTCGATAAAAGCATAGATGATGATAAAAACAAAAAGCTACAAGATCTTCTGAAGGACTCCACGAAACAAGGAGAGAAACGGCATTCCAAACTGCCAGATATTCCGGACGTTTTTAGCTTTAGACCTGCTGAAAAGAAAGAATCTAAATTGCCGGAGTTTCCGTTTGCTCCCGGATTCAAGATTGAAGAAAATAAGTTGCCGTTGACAGATCTATCAATCGCTTTAACAGCTGAAGAAAAAGTGGAATCGAAACTGCCAACATTCGCTGCCTTATCTCTTTCAAAACCAGAAGAAAAGGCAGAAACAAAGCTCGAAGACCCAATGAACTTCTTCACCGATGCGACTGTAAACCCCCCAGAAAGTTTCAGTCGCCTCGCGAGCTACTTCAGCTCGCCACCAAAAACTGAACACGCGAAATCTTTTTTTGAGTTAAGCCAGAGCCAAAACCATTACAGGCACGCCTCTACCGAACAGAAAGCCAAAATCATCGATCTAATGAACGATTTAACATCGGTCCAAAATTTAACCGTAACTAAAGAGCAAACTATTAGACAAGTTAACTATTTCACCGTTGAATACGATACTGTGTTGCCAGAATTTAATAAAGGAGACGCTAAAGTCGAATTGGTGGATGAAACTGAAATAGAGTTAGGTAGTCTTGTAACAAATTGTAGGTATTGTGCGAAAATATTTGATACTAATTTTAGAGTTAGGACGGCCGTTATTGAGAATAGTGAGCAAGGGAACCCTCCAAGCATGGAACCACACAAGGAATCTGCCCGAGGATCGGTCACTGTCAATTTTGACGGAGTGACCATTCATGAAGATCCGAATGAAAGCCTTTCGGAAATGACTGAGGTACTGACATTTGCTTGTATTAAGTTTATTTCTTTATGATAATCGTTTAAAGTAGGCAATTGTTTTCGACTAGTGTTATCTATACTTTAAAGCTGTCTTCAGACTACGCTATACTATATAGCATTATAGCTCATAGCACGACAATATCGCGCACCATACATTGTTATGGACACGTTCACACTGTGCTATAATATATAGTATGGCTTTGTATGGCGCGCTATACTATATAGCATACGCTATACTATATAGTATAGCATAGTCTGAAGACAGCTTGAGGCTCGACAGATCTTTGAAACAGGTATGGTGGTAGTAGTTCAATAAACGAGCTTTTTCACAAGCTCTATATTGAACTAGCTTGCCCCTCGCGGCTTCACTCACTAGGAAGAGAAGTAGGAGATGAAAAAAAAAAACCGGACAAGTGCGAGTATGTCTCGCGCCCTAAGGGTTCCGACATATTATCATAGATGGCGCTACTGCATACTTCCAATGGCGCCATCTATGAGCAGATGGCTCCACTTATGGTCTGGTGACTGACGGCGGACAACAAAGTGATTCTAAGTAAGGGTTCCGTTTTTCCTTATGAGGTACGGAACCCTAAAAATATGTTGTGTCATACAAACTTCACCACTTCTTTTCACCCTTTTATCCCTAGAAGAAAGAAAAATTAAAAAAAGGCTTCCTTAGTGCACCTTTAAAATGTTTGAATTACTCGTAACTCTCTTTAGATCTAGGTGTGCGATATACAAAAAGAATTTCCGAATCCGACTGATAGTTCCAGAGATTAGCGCGTTCAAACTAACAAAGTCTTCAGCTTTGTAATATTAGTATAGATCAGTGGCTCTTAAACTTTTTGTAGCCACGGACCACTTTCAGAATTTAAAAATCCACGGACCTCGATCTAAAAAAAATGTTGGCAAAGAAAACAAAGCATGATATTAAAAATCACTTTTATTTTAGAGATTTTAAATACCGAGCCAGTGGTCAAACGAACACTACGTGTTACTGTATAATTTTCCGAATATACTTATAATACGTATTGAAAGAAATATATTATGAGTGCACTGAGTGGCCATGGACCCCTGGCACTCACGTCACGGACCCCACTTTAAGAACCTTGGTATAGATAGATGATAAGCATAAACAAGGCTTTGACATGTTTAAAACTCACAAGACCCCACTTTTAGAACCTTGGTATAGATAGATGATAAGCATAAACAAGGCTTTGACATGTTTAAAACTCACAAGACCCCACTTAAGGAACCTTGGTATAGATAGATGATAAGCATAAACAAGGCTTTGACATGTTTAAAACTCACAAGACCCCACTTTAAGAACCTTGGTATAGATAGATGATAAGCATAAACAAGGCTTTGACATGTTTAAAACTCACAAGACCCCACTTTAAGAACCTTCGTATAGATAGATGATAAGCATAAACAAGGCTTTGACATGTTTAAAACTCACAAGACCCCACTTTTAGAACCTTGGTATAGATAGATGATAAGCATAAACAAGGCTTTGACATGTTTAAAACTCACAAGACCCCACTTTTAGAACCTTGGTATAGATAGATGATAAGCATAAACAAGGCTTTGACATGTTTAAAACTCACAAGACCCCACTTAAGGAACCTTGGTATAGATAGATGATAAGCATAAACAAGGCTTTGACATGTTTAAAACTCACAAGACCCCACTTTTAGAACCTTGGTATAGATAGATGATAAGCATAAACAAGGCTTTGACATGTTTAAAACTCACAAGACCCCACTTTAAGAACCTTGGTATAGATAGATGATAAGCATAAACAAGGCTTTGACATGTTTAAAACTCACAAGACCCCACTTTAAGAACCTTCGTATAGATAGATGATAAGCATAAACAAGGCTTTGACATGTTTAAAACTCACAAGACCCCACTTTTAGAACCTTGGTATAGATAGATGATAAGCATAAACAAGGCTTTGACATGTTTAAAACTCACAAGACCCCACTTAAGGAACCTTGGTATAGATAGATGATAAGCATAAACAAGGCTTTGACATGTTTAAAACTCACAAGACCCCACTTTTAGAACCTTGGTATAGATAGATGATAAGCATAAACAAGGCTTTGACATGTTTAAAACTCACAAGACCCCACTTAAGGAACCTTGGTATAGATAGATGATAAGCATAAACAAGGCTTTGACATGTTTAAAACTCACAAGACCCCACTTTAAGAACCTTGGTATAGATAGATGATAAGCATAAACAAGGCTTTGACATGTTTAAAACTCACAAGACCCCACTTTTAGAACCTTGGTATAGATAGATGATAAGCATAAACAAGGCTTTGACATGTTTAAAACTCACAAGACCCCACTTAAGGAACCTTGGTATAGATAGATGATAAGCATAAACAAGGCTTTGACATGTTTAAAACTCACAAGACCCCACTTTTAGAACCTTGGTATAGATAGATGATAAGCATAAACAAGGCTTTGACATGTTTAAAACTCACAAGACCCCACTTAAGGAACCTTGGTATAGATAGATGATAAGCATAAACAAGGCTTTGACATGTTTAAAACTCACAAGACCCCACTTTTAGAACCTTGGTATAGATAGATGATAAGCATAAACAAGGCTTTGACATGTTTAAAACTCACAAGACCCCACTTAAGGAACCTTGGTATAGATAGATGATAAGCATAAACAAGGCTTTGACATGTTTAAAACTCACAAGACCCCACTTTAAGAACCTTGGTATAGATAGATGATAAGCATAAACAAGGCTTTGACATGTTTAAAACTCACAAGACCCCACTTTTAGAACCTTGGTATAGATAGATGATAAGCATAAACAAGGCTTTGACATGTTTAAAACTCACAAGACCCCACTTAAGGAACCTTGGTATAGATAGATGATAAGCATAAACAAGGCTTTGACATGTTTAAAACTCACAAGACCCCACTTTAAGAACCTTGGTATAGATAGATGATAAGCATAAACAAGGCTTTGACATGTTTAAAACTCACAAGACCCCACTTTAAGAACCTTCGTATAGATAGATGATAAGCATAAACAAGGCTTTGACATGTTTAAAACTCACAAGACCCCACTTTTAGAACCTTGGTATAGATAGATGATAAGCATAAACAAGGCTTTGACATGTTTAAAACTCACAAGACCCCACTTAAGGAACCTTGGTATAGATAGATGATAAGCATAAACAAGGCTTTGACATGTTTAAAACTCACAAGACCCCACTTTTAGAACCTTGGTATAGATAGATGATAAGCATAAACAAGGCTTTGACATGTTTAAAACTCACAAGACCCCACTTAAGGAACCTTGGTATAGATAGATGATAAGCATAAACAAGGCTTTGACATGTTTAAAACTCACAAGACCCCACTTTAAGAACCTTGGTATAGATAGATGATAAGCATAAACAAGGCTTTGACATGTTTAAAACTCACAAGACCCCACTTTTAGAACCTTGGTATAGATAGATGATAAGCATAAACAAGGCTTTGACATGTTTAAAACTCACAAGACCCCACTTAAGGAACCTTGGTATAGATAGATGATAAGCATAAACAAGGCTTTGACATGTTTAAAACTCACAAGACCCCACTTTAAGAACCTTGGTATAGATAGATGATAAGCATAAACAAGGCTTTGACATGTTTAAAACTCACAAGACCCCACTTTAAGAACCTTCGTATAGATAGATGATAAGCATAAACAAGGCTTTGACATGTTTAAAACTCACAAGACCCCACTTTTAGAACCTTGGTATAGATAGATGATAAGCATAAACAAGGCTTTGACATGTTTAAAACTCACAAGACCCCACTTAAGGAACCTTGGTATAGATAGATGATAAGCATAAACAAGGCTTTGACATGTTTAAAACTCACAAGACCCCACTTTTAGAACCTTGGTATAGATAGATGATAAGCATAAACAAGGCTTTGACATGTTTAAAACTCACAAGACCCCACTTAAGGAACCTTGGTATAGATAGATGATAAGCATAAACAAGGCTTTGACATGTTTAAAACTCACAAGACCCCACTTTAAGAACCTTGGTATAGATAGATGATAAGCATAAACAAGGCTTTGACATGTTTAAAACTCACAAGACCCCACTTTAAGAACCTTGGTATAGATAGATGATAAGCATAAACAAGGCTTTGACATGTTTAAAACTCACAAGACCCCACTTTAAGAACCTTCGTATAGATAGATGATAAGCATAAACAAGGCTTTGACATGTTTAAAACTCACAAGACCCCACTTTAAGAACCTTGGTATAGATAGATGATAAGCATAAACAAGGCTTTGACATGTTTAAAATTCACAAAAAATATACATTTAGGGCGGGTTGCTTCAAACCATCTGTATTCGTAAGTCAGTACGTAATCGTTAAGTCAGTATGAATATCGTACAAGCCGCCATATTTGACGGTTACAGATACGTAACTGTAAGTTGAAACAACATGGCCTTATAGTCACATTGTTTTTCAGAGCCGGTCAGCGACGGAATATTCGCCAGTAAAACACCATTGGTTCTACAGGGTCGATGTGGAAGATAAGTCTATATGGCGAGGGTTCTCTGTAGTGGATTCCAGGGCACTCGAGACTGCTTATTTGGACCGTAAGTGATTTTAGTTAGTAACTAGCTGTTCCCTGCCGTTTCATCCCCGTTGCTCGGCTCCTAAGGGTCGTAGCGTAATGTTAAATAGCCTGTACTTATTCCTCATGAATCTGGCTATCATATACAAAGAGAATTTTTCGAATCTGGTAGTTTCAGATATTAGCGCGTTAGTTAGTATAGTCATAGTTAGTATAATTATAACAAAGTGTTTTATTTATTAACCACGACGCGTCACAGGCGTGAAAAAGTAACAAACAAACAAGCAAACTTACTTTCGCATTTTTAAATTAGTTATGATACCGAAAAATACTCAAAAGAGTCTCGGGCCGATTTTACTGAATTAAGCTTTATTGAAATGTTGCAAGAGTCTTAATTTAACTGTATTTGTGGAGTCGTTCTTCTGTAGCTGATCAGTGGCGTATTTACCCTAGGGCCATGGGGGCCATGGCCTGGGGCGGCAGACTGTGAGGGGCGGCATAGCCGCCTTTCGCGCCGTCTCTTGCGCTCAGCTTTTTGCAGAACTCTAATCCAGGCGCGGTCGCAGCCGACGATTTTGGGGGGGGTCATACCGCAGCTGAAGGCTTTAGGGGGGGTCATACCGATTATTGCCGACGTGCTATACCGTGAATTACCGTGTTTGGCGCATTTTTGTACGATTCTGGGGGGGTCATGTCCCCCGTGACCCCCCCCCCCCTGGGACCACGCCTGCTCTAATCTATACGTAGTCCGACACGCACTTAGGCGGTATTTCGTTTATATGGGGCGACAAACCATATAAGCCGGCCGGCCTAGCATGACCACGATAGAAACGGGTTTTGTCTACAGAAGAACAGACAAAGTGGCAGATTGTAGAAAGATTTCTACCGTTATATGCATACAATGAAGAGAAGAAATGTTTATATTCTTCAGTAGACAAAATTCTGATAAGCCAAGCACGGGTCGCCGCGTGCTCGGGCAGAAGAGATAACGAGTTGGATAGAAAGAACTTTGTCTATTCTTCGATTATTCCCGATGTCCACCACTTGTCTGGCCACCACTGGGGGACAGCGAGACAACTTTAAAACATTATTCTCGTTGTCCACCACTGGGGGACAGCGTCAAACTTTTGCCTCCGCAGCCGGCGGCGGCTCCCAAAAATAACGCCGTTGGGAACCGGCGTAGCCTTGGAGTAGCAGTGATACCAGACGAAAATAATTGCAAACTACCGTAGCAGCAGATTAATGTTGCCGTGTTTTAAGTTGAATTATTTACCTTAGACTTTTAAATAACAGTGTCAATGTAAAATAAAATACTACTTTTTTGGACTTAAAAGGGGGAGGGAGGTGGTCGACGGAGCCCCGCTACGCGGGGCTCCTATTTCTGTCTGCAAGGTTAAAAGTAACCTAACACAAAGTGGTTGACGGGGGCTTCGTTCGCTCGCTTTGCTCGCTCACTGAAGCCCCCGTCAACCCCTTCGAACCTAAATTGTCCGTGTCGGGGTGTCCAAGTTCCCGAGCTCGCTTCGCTCGCTCTTGGACCCTAATTTACAAAGTTGTGACGCTGTCCCCCAGTGGTGGACAGCGAGAATAATGTTTTAAAGTTGTCTCGCTGTCCCCCAGTGGTGGCCAGACAAGTGGTGGACATCGGGAATAATCACTATTCTTTGGTGGAATATAGATAGAATCGGTCATGCTAAATTTTAAAATACGCCACTGTAGCTGATCTGTTATTCTTTGTAGCGGAGTTAAACGATGAAACGTTGGTACCGACTGATGGCGGGAGATATGACGTCAACGTCGTGGGCAGGCTCCGTATACCGGTCTACTGGATCGACAAGCCGACCAATGTTAGGAGGTACGTAGCATAAGCATAGCATAATCGGCCTTTAATATTCTAGGCTATCACTGCTGTGTGTGTGTGCTTTTGGGATATATCTTTTTAAAACAATAAGTATTAGCACGTACCTCCGTCCTACAGCAGTGATAGCCTAGTGGTTTAACCATGTGCGTCCCACGGCAGATGGTTCGAGTTCGATCCCGAGGCACGCACCGCTGACTTTTCGAAGTCATGTGCGTATTAGAAATTAATTATCACTTGCTTTAACGGTGAAGGAGAACATCGTGAGGAAACCGGCATGTCCTAGAACCAAAAATTCGAAGACATGTGACGTTCACCAACCCGCACAGGGCTGGCGTGGTGGACTACGGCCCACTCCCTCTCACAGAGGAGGCCTGTATCCCAGCAGTGGGAACATTATAGGCCGATTATTATATCCCAAAAGTTTAAAGACTAAGGTGTGTTATACAGGGTGTCCCTGGAAGTAAGGATCAAATCGAATAGGGGCATGGTCATTTCCAAACTTTTTCACCCTGAGAATGTCAGTGCAATTTTTTACGGTTCAAAAGTTATGAGCGATTTTTGTTTTTTTTCAATTACTGCGCATAGTGCTCAAGGAAAAAAACTATCAGGGCTATGGATTTCATTTTTTTTTTTCAGGATGTTGTAGAAAAGTGGGCCTTTCTTGTGGTAATACTTTTACGCAGCTAGAAAACATGTGCTCAATAAGAAAAAACATTTACTGAAAAGACTTCGGTCTGGAAAAGAAAATACAAAATTTTCTAGCAATTTTCATAGGAGCAACACTAGCCATAGTTGACACGTTTTAGAAAAAAAATTCCAAAAAAAACACCATGGAAGGTTTGGAAAATGACCTTGCCCACGCCCCTGTTCGATTTGATCGGACATCGGAAATCGCGAAAAAAAAATCAGCTGTTCCATACATTTTGTTGACTTATGTGAACATAAATGTATGGAACAGCTGATTTTTTTTTCGCGATTTCCGTGTTGGTCCCATGGTAAAAGTTGTTCATAATGATGAGTATAGTGGCTACATCGCTGGATGAAAGCGATGAAAATGTCACGGTGTATTTGTTCAGGTCAGCCCTAATTGGTAAAAAATGAAATAACACTACTTTTGTCTCAACATTCGCAGATGCAGTTGGTTTTACAAAGGCACTACAGACGCCAGATATGTACCGTATACGGAACCCGTGGCTGAGAAACTTGAGGTAATTACTATTATATTTGTATATTTTTGCGAATTTTTAAACATGTTAAAGCCATGTTATGCTTATCTTAATGTTATTAAATATTAAGACATTCCAAAAACAATTGACACAGGCGGGACTTGAACCCGCGACCTCTGCCGAACCGTGGCTAGCACTCTCACCAACTGAGCTACTGTGTCTTCGCCTGAATCAATTGAAATTTGGAATCCCTTCAATACGCCTCTTCCGAGCGTCAGCGACATCTATCGGAGAACTGGAGAACTATATAACTAACTATTGTAACTATTCTCCGATAGATGTCGCTGACGCTCGGAAGAGGCGTATTGAAGGGATTCCAAATTTCAATTGATTCAGGCGAAGACACAGTAGCTCAGTTGGTGAGAGTGCTAGCCACGGTTCGGCAGAGGTCGCGGGTTCAAGTCCCGCCTGTGTCAATTGTTTTTGGAATGTCTTAATATTTAATAATACTATTATATTATTCATTAAATATCATCATCATCATCAATCAATCAAGGGAGGTAGGGCAAAGTAGGATATCTGGGTGAAATTGCCGAAAATTGTGTTCTGGTGTGTTACTGATTTGGAGTTCGTCATTGTGTATTACATGTCATTTCGTCGACCTAATTCTAATAAGACGTAACTCAATTGTGGGCCAAACGACAATATTTTGAAATGAAAATGAATTTAGAGAGTTCTACACTAATTAAACTTTAAAAATGTAAGCAGACGGATTTAATTAAATATTTCTTAAAACATTTTAAGTTTTTATTACCTACTAGCTGACCCGCCCGGGCTTCGCACGGATAAAGTTTAGTACACCTACCCTACACCTACTCCACCCTACACCTACCCTATACGTACCCTACACCTAGCCTACGCCTACCCTACGCTTACCCTACGCCCACCCTACGCCTACCCTACGCCTACCTTATACCTACCCTACACCCCAAAGCTCAAAAATAAGTTTCAAGCTTCTAGCTTAAAAAAATATGTAATTTCCATACAAACTTTCGTCCCCTATTTCAACCCTTTACAGCCCTTTTTTCACATTAAAAAGTAGCCTATGTCCTTTCTCAGGCTCTAGACTATCTCTGTACCAAATTTCATTTGAATCGGTTCAGTAGTTTAGGCGTGAATGCGTGATTGAGTAACACACAGACAGACAGACAGAGTTACTTACACATTTATAATATTAGTAAGGATTAGTAGAGGAAGTAGGATTAGTGTGGTAAATTTAATAATATTTTTTCATAACAACTGCTGTGTCAATTGTTTTTGAAAATCTCTTAACTATTTGATATAATTAAATAAGCATAACATGTTTAAAATCCGCAATAATATACATTTAAAATATTTTTTATTTTTAGGAGGAATATCGCCACGGTATGACCACAGCGGAATGGCACAGACGTTTGGTGTTGCCCAATGGTGAAGTAGTGGTCATGCATGGGCCCAGCGTGATGGTACATTTTCTACATAGCGATGCCTTTAGCACACCACCCGTAAGTTATTATTTTTTATTTAAACGTGCAAAACAATTTTTCACTCCCCTAATTCAATACTTAAGTTACCCTAAAACATATTTGTACCCTAACCCAATCACTTGGTTACCCTAACAGCATTTTCATATCAATTACCCTAACAGTCAGTTGTAGAAAACGTCATTATGTTTTAAAGGAGACTTTAACCATACAATTCGACCGCACGGTTGTCGCAGTGGCTGAGAGATTGGCTGCTGCGCAACGTGTCGCGGGTTCAATTCCCGCATTGCACATAGGTCTGGCTGTTTGTGTATATGAAATTTGTGTTTGTAAACGCACCCACGATACAGGAGAAATCCTAGCGTGGGGCAACGTATAAAAAAAAAAAAAAAAAACTATGGTTAAAGCCTCCTTTAAAACTTAATAAACTTTTCTGCAACTGACTGTAGCTCAACTACGTATTTATCATAACCAAAACATTAACTAATCAAAGGCTATATTGTGGAATGCTAAAAATATATTAAGTTTTGAGCATTACTTACTTAAACATTATTTTACCCTAAACCTTTTGTTACCCTTAACCAATCCAAATTTACATTACCCAAACATTTTACACTAAGCACAAACCTTTTATTACCCTTACCCAAACGTTAAGTTACCCTTACCCACACATCTTACCTATTACCCTACCCTCTCCTTCCCCAGCTGTTCTCATTCGGTAAGCGGGTATACCGCAATCCTCCTAAGATCAGAGTGTCAAGAGACCAGCCAGAGAAGATAGATCATCTCATACTTCTGGTCCACGGTGCGGGAGAATATAAATGCCAGAGGGAGAAGAGTGTTAGTTAATACAGTCATGTGTATGAAACCAGCACACTATGATGGCTGATTTTAAGTTTGTCCGCTCAAAAAGTTTCGTAAAAAGGACATTGGCAGTTTTGGGCTTAATATGGTACAGTAATAAAAGCTTAACCAAAAATAACAATATATTTTAATTGTTCTTTGCCTAATTTATCTTAGAGATTAAGAATTGAAATCAAATATCGAAATAAATAAGAAATAAAAAGATTATGTCGTTGACATTTTGAAAAAATCAATAAAACAAAAACGGGTGCATGCTGGCTGGCGCGTGCCTCCACAGAATATCATGTCGACAGCAACTAAAACCTTTGAATTGAGAACTCATTTAGTCGCGCTGTACTTCATTGGATCATTCACACCATACTTAACCTCACTGTCACAAATACGATAATTTTTCTTTAATCCAATTACGTACAAAAACAAATAAAAAATGAATTTAAATACTCTTGAAATACTCGATCACACCAAACTAATTTCATATCTGTACCGACATACCCAATCTGAAGCCCAGCGTTCTATGGGCGTCTGCCGTGTCCTTTACAACTACTTTTGAAAGAACAATTGTTGTATTTTATTGTCAATAGTGACGCGTCACTATACACTATAAAGTACAACAATTGTTCTTTCAAAAGTAATTAAGTAGTTTATTAATTAACCGACTTCAAAAAAGGAGGTTCTGTATTCGTCCCGTATGTATGTATGTATGTAAATATGTATGTATGTATGTTGTATGTGCGCGATTTTCTCAAAAACTACTGATTCGATTTGGATGGGGTTTTCACTAACGTAATCTACATAGTTTCTGGAAGGTTTTAGTATATAATACATTATGTAATCATTCCTATGTACAAAGTTATATGCATAAATGTACACACTCCGTAGAAGATTTACTGTTGAACGAATTCGTGAAAGTAATCTAACACGGGATAAAGAACTAAAAAGGGAAAAATAAAAAACTTTTTTAACAAAAAAATAACCGACTTCAAAAATCCACTACAAAGAATATAATAATTTTGGTTTCGGAAGTCGGTGGCAAAAAAAAGCAAACAAAAACCAAAGCCACCGACTTCCGAAACCAAAATTATTATTTTCTTTTGTAGTGGATTTTTGAAGTCGGTTATTTTTTGTTAAAAAAGTTTTTTTTACGAAACTTTATGAGCGGAATTAAACGTCAAATCGGCCCACATAGCGTGCCGCTTGTGTAGTTGTAGTATACAGGATGAATTTCCTAGGCTGCGTGGATGACACAATCCGAAACTATGAGAAATGGCGAAAAATACTCTAAGGAGTCTCGAAGCCGATTTTGATGAAAACTGAAACTGCATCATTGGATTTTTTAAAAATTCAGCCTCGCAAGGTGTGGACATGGCTTTTCAGTTGAAGCTATATTTGTCCTATATCGTCGTGACGCGTCAATAGTGACAATCCTTGTCAATAGTGACACTATGGACAAAAAAACGGGACAAGCGCGAATATGCTTCGCGCCCTAAGGGTTCCGAAATATGATCATAGATGGCGCTACTGCATACTTCCAATGGCGCCATCTATGAGCAGATGGCTCCACTTATGGTCCGGTGACTGACGGCGGACAACAAAGTGATCCCATAAGGGTTCCATTTTTCCTTTTGAGGTACGGAACCCTAATAAAGTGCAGCAATTGTTCTTTCAAAAGTAGTTGTCAATTTTTACGAAACTTTATGAGCGGACAAACTTCAAAAACGCCATCATAACGTGCCGCAGATATAATATAATACGCCCTCCTGTGCGCCAATCCTGAATGCGATCTGTTTGCGGATGGATGGCAGGATACTTTGCGAGAGTGCTTGCGGTTCTGTGAGAAGGATGAATGATTTCGTGTTTGAATTGTTATTTTTTTTAGTCTTGTTTGAATTTTTTTTTTCTTTTCTTTTAAAGTAGGTAAGTTGGTATTTATGGTTTATTTTTAGTTAAGTCTCTATTAATAAGTAGGTAGGCTTCTTAATAATTATTGTAATTGGTGTATACCGTTATAATTAATAAATAAATAAATATTTCTTTTAATATGTATTACAGCAATCCAGCTCTCGACCCCGCGTAGTTAGAAGGGGTCATGATGAATCCGAGATTGAAGATACGGAACCATCCAGCATCGATCATCTGTTGCTACTGTGCCACGGTGTAGGCTCTGCGTGTGATATGCGCTTCCGGTCTGTCGAAGAAGTCGGTAAGTAAGGGGTAATATAAGGTTGGGGTAACATTGCGTAGTGTGGGGTAATATTGCGTAGTGTGGGGTAATATTGCATAGTGTTCGGTAAAATTGCGTAGTGGGGGGTAATATTGCCAAGTACGGGGTAATATTGCCAAGTGCGGGGTAATATTCCCAAGTAAAAAACCTTATCATACTATTGACAAAATTGCTAACATTTTAAAGTTTTTCGTTACAGTTACAGTCCCCCCTCTTGTAAAACGATGTCACACTTTGTTGTCACACTTTTTTGATTCCCTCCCCCTTAACGTGTGACATTTACAGACTGACCATAAGTCTGAAGACTGATTTTGGTTTCAGTCGAAGACTTCAGAGCGACCAGCTTGCAGCTGGTACAGTCACACTACAGGAACTCATACGATCAAGGCATCGTCAGCAGAGTTGAGGTAAGTACACATCTGTATTATATTGAAAAATAAATATATAAATTTTTCGAGCTTCTCATGTCCCGTACTGTCTTTAAACCTTACCTTAAAAAGTGCATTTAATCCTGACTTCCCAGGTGCTCCCCATATCGTGGCACGCGACCTTACACTCAGGGGAGACTGGGGTCGACCGGCGGCTGGCACAGATCACCCTGGACAGCATACCGCGCCTGCGCAACTTTACCAACGATACCGTCTTAGACGTGCTGTTCTACACCAGCCCTGTCTTTGGTCAGGTAACACCCCACATGGTCAAGTGACCCCTTATGAACAAACTACCCCATAGCGGAGAAACGGGGGTCTATCCCGTAGAGTCCTGTTTGGTCAGGTAAGACCCCACATGGTCAAGGGATCCCTTAGGAACAAACGACCCCACATGGTCAAGTGACCCCTTATGGACAAACTACCCCGTAGCAGTCCTGTTTTGTCAGTTAAGACCCCACATGGTCAAGTGACCCTTTATGAACAAACGACCCTGCACTCAGGGGAGACGTGGGTCGACCGCCGGCTGGCACAGATCACCCTGGACAGCATACCGCGCCTGCGCACCTTTACCAACGATACCGTCTTAGACGTGCTGACGTGCTGTTCTACACCAGCCCTGTGTTTGGTCAGGTAACACCCCACATGGTCAAGTGACCCCTTATGAACAAACTACCCCATAGCGGAGAGACGGGGGTGTACCCCGTAGCAGTCCTATTTTGTCAGGTAAGACCCCACATGGTCAAGTCACCCCTTATGAACAAACGACCCCACATGGTCAAGTTACCCCTTATGAAGAAACTACCCCATAGCAGTCCTGTGTTTTGTCAGGTGGGGTCTCCCACATGGTCAAGTGACCCCTTATAAACAAACAACCTCCTAGAAGTCTATTAGTAGCTCTTATGTGAAATACACTATACGCCATAGTGTATTTTTGAAGTTATCTATCTATACGTTAGGACTATTATGTATTCTGTGCTCTTACGACCATTCAACTCCTAAATCTATGCTTCTCTCTTCCACAGACAATCCTAGACACAGTCTGCAAGGAGCTGAACCGCATCTACGAGATATTCTTGAAGAGGAACCCGTCGTTCAACGGAGGGGTGTCGTTGGGAGGCCACTCTTTGGGCAGCGTCATACTCTATGACCTTCTTTGTCATCAGGCTGATGTAAGTACGCACGGCTACAGTGGCCCTAGACAAGTTACTTTTCTGTTAGCGTTAGCGTCAAACGCTACGGATAAAATGTATGGAAATGACATTTGTGAGTCACGTGACTTTTCCGCAGGTAATGTCATTGCCATACATTTTGTGCTTTTCTGTTAGCGTTAGCGTCAAACGCTACGGATAAAATGTATGGAAATGACATTTGTGAGTCACGTGACTTTTCCGCAGGTAATGTCATTGCCATACATTTTGTGCTTATCGTTTGGCATGAACGCTAACAGAAAAGCAACTTGTCTAGAGCCTCAGAGGCCCTAGACAAGTTGCTTTTCTGTTAGCGTTCACGCCAAACGCTACGGACAAAATGTATGGAATTGACATTTGTGAGTCACGTGTTTTTTCCGCAGGTAATGTCATTGCCATACATTTTGGACGTAGCGTTTAGCGTGAACGCTAACAGAAAAGCAACTTGTCTAGGGCGTCAGATCAAGCTATACATTTCCAGTATAAACTGATCTCGCATTGTATAGGATTTCGTTACAGTGAGAGGTCAGTGTAAACTGGGAATGTATAGCTTGATGTGTAGCCGTGTGTACATGTATACAGAGCATCCGTCAAGGCAGCGTGCAAAATTCTAAAAAAAACTGGACAAGTGCGACTCAACCTCGCGCATCGAGGGTTCCGTACCTTCCTCAGGCGTATAAAACATGCTGGCACAATAGCGTCATCTATGAGAATATAGTTAAACAGCATCAACAAGCAGCAGCAAGCTATATTCTCATAGATGGCGCTTAACATAATATTATGTTTGTAGGGGTCCGGTGACAGACGGACGACAAAGTCATCTTATAAGGGTTCCGTTTTTTGAGGTACGGAACCCTAAAAATCAGCGGTTCCATACATTTATGTTCACAAAACTGACATAACTCAACAAAATGTATGGAGCAGCTGATTTTTTTTCGCGATTCCAGGGTTGGTCCCATAATAAAAGTTGTTCATAAAGATGAGTTCAGTGACCTCTTTTCGTACTGTGATTGTGACTGACTAAAATTACACATTTCAATATTCAATATACAGGGTAAAATTAAAACCAGCGCGGATATTTTAGGAGGTGAAAGTACTCATGAATATGATCAACTTTTATTATGGGACCGACACTGAAATATGAAAAAAAAAATCAGCTGTTCCCTACAAAAATGCACTACAACACGATCAAAATGTATGGAACAGCTGTTTTTTTTTTCATATTTCAGTGTCGGTCCCATAATAAAAGTTGATCATATTCATGAGTACTTTCACCTCCTAAAATATCCGCACTGGTTTTAATTTTACCCTGTATTTATTGCATTCCACAATGTGACCATAGGTGGTAGACTTATGATTATCAGATCGTGGACCCTGTCGGGCACAGCAACATAGAAGTACAGTAGGAGAGAGGAAGCTTTGATGTATCTTACTAATCTTTCTTGTACTTGTACCATGTATATTTAATAACAACTAATATAAATTGCAGATGGCGACTGATGAAACGAAGTCCCCACCTGAAAAGAACTACGTGAAAGGCCCGGCAGGCACCGGCCAGCCGTGCGTGCACTACCCACAGCTGACCTTCGCTCCCGACGCCATGTATGCACTAGGCAGCCCTATAGGTGAGCTAGATGGCACTAGGTCACAGGTAGTCATCAGTGGCGTGTCTAGAGGGCAAGCCCAACGAAACTATACACAACTGACCTTCCTAGGCAGCCCTATAGGAAAGCTAGATAGCGCTAGATCACAGGTAGAAGTCTCTAGCTAACAAGAACTACGTGAAAGGCTCGGCAGGCACCGGCCAGCCGTGCGTGCACTACCCACAGCTGACGTTCGCGCCCGACGCCATATACGCACTAGGCAGCCCTATAGGTGAGCTAGACAGCACTAGGTCACAGGTAGTCGTCAGTGGCGTGTCTAGGGGACAAGCACAACGAATTTTTATGGCTTTAGAGGGTATTTATGTCCATTTTTAGGGTTCCGTATTCATAAAAGACTTGGAATTAGCGATTATTCCCGATGTCCACCACTTGTCTGGCCACCACTGGGGGACAGCGAGACAACTTTAAAACATTATTCTCGTTGTCCACCACTGGGGGACAGCGAGACAACTTTAAAGCATTATTCTCGTTGTCCACCACTGGCGGACAGCGAGACAACTTTAAAACATTATTCTCGTTGTCCACCGCTGGGGGACAGCGAGACAACTTTAAAACATTATTCTCGTTGTCCACCGCTGGGGGACAGCGAGACAACTTTAAAACATTATTCTCGTTGTCCACCACTGGGGGACAGCGAGACAACTTTAAAGCATTATTCTCGTTGTCCACCACTGGCGGACAGCGAGACAACTTTAAAACATTATTCTCGTTGTCCACCGCTGGGGGACAGCGAGACAACTTTAAAGCATTATTCTCGTTGTCCACCACTGGCGGACAGCGAGACAACTTTAAAACATTATTCTCGTTGTCCACCGCTGGGGGACAGCGAGACAACTTTAAAACATTATTCTCGTTGTCCACCACTGGGGGACAGCGTCACAACTTTTGTTGCCCCCGACGCGATGTACGCACTAGGCAGCCCTATAGGTGAGCTAGATGGCACTAGATCACAGGTAGTCATCATAATTTTAAATGAAATGAATAACGTGGGGCGCATGCAATAAATACATAATAAGTAAGATGCAACCCACGTTTTTCATTTCATTGGAAATTTATATTTATATTTTTTAGAAAAACGTTGCCCCACACTAGGATTTCTCCTGTGTCGTGGGTGCGTTTACAAACACAAATTTCACATACACAAACAGCCAGACCTATGTGCAATGCGGGAATCGAACCCGCGACACGTTGCGCAGCAGCCAATCTCTCAGCCACTGCGACAACCGTGCGGTCAAATTATTTTATACTTTTTAGTCCGTTTTCAAACATTTCATAATAATATTAAGAAATACTAAACTTGCATTTGCGATTGCAAGCTGAAATACTTCTTGCTACGGAATCCTAGACTGTGCGTGGTGAGACAAGGTCTTGCCTGACTTTTTTTTGTTTATATAATAATTTTGTTTGTAATATTTCTAGCCATGTTCGAGTGTATTCGCGGACTGGAGTCGCTGGGAGCAGGCTTCTCTCTGCCCACGTGCAAGAATTTCTTCAACATATTCCATCCGTACGACCCTATCGCGTATAGGTAAGTTAACATCTCAGATCATAGAAACAAGGGAGATGTGCCAAGGCGCTATCGAGCTTGATGCCTGATTTTGAGCAAATTGCTCATATTAAAAACGTACGCGCTGGCGACGAACCGAACACGATCGATGGTATAAATACAGTGTTTTAGTTTAGTGCTAGTGTTGAGTGACGATTAACAGTGTTAGATTGAGGGTGTGCGGAATGTTCAATGCGTGGGAGATCTTTTTATTCACAAGGAGCGCTTAATTATGCGCGTAATTGTGTCGAAAAATGTACTAAAAGTGGCATCAGTTGTTCCCGTACTAATTTGCTATGATGGCATATCTCCTTGTTTCTATGATCTGAGGTTAACATAATAGTTATACTAATATTATAAATAGGAAAGTTTTTTTAGTTTGTACCGAATAGGCTGCGAAACTTTAGACCGATTTTAAAATTTATTCACCAGTAGGAAGCTACATTATCACTGAGTAACACAGGCTACTTTTTATCCCGAAAAATGCACAGTTCCTGTGGGACACGCGGACGAAGTCGCGGGCGAAGTGCTAGTCTACACTAATATTAAAAAGCTGAAGAGTTTGTTCGTTTGAACGCACTAATCTCTGGAACTACCAGTTAGATTCGAAAAATTCCTTTTGTATATGATAGCCAGATTCATGAGGAATAGTATAGGCTATTTAACATCACGCTACGACCCTTAGGAGCCGAGCAACGGGGGTGAAACAGCTAGTTATTGAACATGCAGTAATCGACATTTCTGTTTTTATCAAAAATGACATCAGAGGACACTTAATAATAAGAATTATTTTTTTTTAAACATTTTGGAACTTAGTCGAATAATAAGAAAAAAATCAGCATTTGTGTGTTTGTCTGATAAACACATTTTTCTTGAAACCTTTCCCCGCGGTATCACCCCCGCTGCTCGGCTCCTAAGGGTCGTAGCGTGATGTTAAATAGCCTATACTATTCCTCATGAATCTGGCTATCATATACAAAAAGATTTTTTCGAATCCGACTGGTAGTTCCAGAGATTAGCGCGTTCAAACAAACAAACTCTTTATTATATTAGTATGGATTATGCTATGCTTACCGGCACTTATACTTTCAGAATCGAGCCCCTTATCAATCCTCTACTTCGAGATCTGAAGCCGTTCCTCATTCCTCATCATAAGGGAAGAAAACGGATGCATTTAGGTATGTACTCTGTTTCAGCCTAAATTACCCCGCCTGTGTCAGTTGTTTTTGAAAATCTCATATGTATATGTGGTCTTTATTAACCTGTCATCTGTCGCATTTGAAAAATCAACCTCCTGGAGCTCAAAATCAATTGTCTTTTTTTTTTGCGACAGACGAAGGATTAATGGCAAATACATCATTATGAACAACTTTTACTATGGGACCAACCCTGAAAACGACGAAAAAAATCTGCTGTTCCATACATTTATGTTCACATAACTCAACAAAATTTATGGAGCAGCAGATTCTTTTTTCGCGATTTAAGGTTTAGTCCCATAGTAAAAGTTGTTCATAATAAATGATAAATGATATTTATTTTGTAAATAGGTTAAAAATAACACTTTTACACGTCAAAACATTTTTAAGCTAGATGAGTTCGGTGTTTCCTATATGACTACCTTTGAGAAGAAACACCGAAACAAACTCAAAGGTTGATGTCTCTTTTAAAGTCCAGACAATTAAGATAAATTGTGTAAGAAACCATGCAGGTTAGTCTGAAATGGCCTTTAGAGGAAAGAGCCATACAGATTTGAGTGGACCTGAGCTGACTGTGCACGCATGTGCCGGGTATCGTGGTAGCTCAACCCAGACTTAGGGAGCTCAACGACCCGACGAACATTACCATCAGAGAGGACATTTGGGTAGGCCCCCTAAAGTACTCAAACTGTCAGACTGAACTTGAGATCTATAACAGTAACATAATAACCCACATAGTACTCACATTTACAATAATTATAATCAATATATTACATCATTATTATCACATTCAATGTCATTTTGTATATAAATTGTTTTAATAATGAGTACAATGACCCCTTTTGGGATCGAACAGGGTTTTGTTATATGATGTATAAAATAGATAAAATATTTAAATTGCTTCAGAACTGAAAGACACGATGGCGAGAGTGGGGGCAGATCTCAAGCAGAAGCTGATGGAGTCACTGAAGAGTACGTGGAACAAGTGGAAGGGGCCGCCCCCCACTGATGGGCAACTTCAGAAGGTGAGTACCATCACGCCTTTGTACTTTGAAAGGGTGGGCAAAGGTGTCTGACGCGTATAGACTGGGTAAAATCACGATGTTTCGAAAGTTGTGTTCTGGTGTGTTAGGTACTGATTTGGAGTGTGTTATTGTGTGTTACATGTTCTGTTGTGGTGTAAGTACAACTGGGATAGCCCATATTTTGTACTTATAACACAGCATAACATGTAACCTCAGATCATAGAAACAAGGGAGATGTGCCAAGGCGCTATCGAGCTTGATGCCTGATCTTGAGCAAATTGCTCATATTAAAAACGTACGCGCTGGCGACGAACCGAACACGATCAATGGTATAAATACAGTGTTTTAGTTTAGTGCTAGTGTTGAGTGACGATTAACAGTGTTAGATTGAGAGTGTGCGGAATGTTCAATGCGTGGGAGATCTTTTTATTCACAAGGAGCGCTTAATTATGCGCGTAATTGTGTCGAAAAATGTACTAAAAGTGGCATCAGTTGTTCCCGTACTAATTTGCTATGATGGCATATCTCCTTGTTTCTATGATCTGAGCATGTAACACACAATACAACACTCCAAATCAGTAACACCCCAGAATACAACTCTTGGCGATTTCTCCCACCTATCTATCATCTATACAGGGTAAAATTAAAACCAGTGCGGATATTTTAGGAGGTGAAAGTACTCATGAATATGATCAACTTTTATTATGGGACCGACAACGAAATATGAAAAAAAAATCAGCTGTTCCATACATTTTGATCGTGTTGTAGTGCATTTTTGTAGGGAACAGCTGATTTTTGTTTTCATATTTCAGTGTCGGTCTCAGACCAAAAGTTGATCATATTCATGAGTACTTTCACCTCCTAAAATATCCGCACTGGTTTTAATTTTACCCTGTATACTAATATTATTATTATTTTTTTCCCTTTCCTTCTTTTCCATCTGCAATCAGCCCTTGAGCTTTAATACTAATATTATACAGCTGAAGAGTTTGTTTGAACGCGCTAATCTCTGGAACTACCAGTCGGATTCGAAAAATTCTTTTTGTATATGATAGCCAGATTCATGAGGAATAGTATAGGCTATTTAACATCACGCTACGACCCTTAGGAGCCGAGCAGCGGGGGTGAAATCGCGGGGCACAACTAGTTTCAACTACATTAGACATAGGGCTGTATGTATCTTTTATTTCAGATGGCGTTTAGTTAACAATAGGGGCTCGTGGCTAGTGATGGGTTTCTGTCCGGGCAAAAACCCCACTTCGAGTTTATGCCCGGGCATAAACCCATCTATATAGTTGGGTTTCTGCCCAGGCAAAAAATCTTTTCGGGGTTTTTGCCCGGGCAGAAACCCATCACTACTCGTGGCTAATTGACGGCCGCGCTGATCGATCGATCTGCGAGGTTAAGCTGCGCTTGCCGCGGTCAGTCAGTGGATGGGCGACCGTTCTTTACACATCGAGACCCCTCCGTGCCTCGGAGAGCACGTTAAGCAGTCGGTCCCGGTTGTCATAGGAATATCTTTGACAATCGTTACGGGTAGTCAGGAGCCCAAAAGTCTGACAATTGGTCTAACATTCGAATACCGGTATTTCCCAATAATTGGGTTGTGGAGGTCAGATGGCAGTCGCTCCATGTAAAATATTGATATTCAGCCGCAACCAGTTAGACTGGAAGCCGACCCCAATCATGTTTGGGGAAAAAGGCTAGGCGGATAATGTACAATAATTTCCTATTTATTTTGATTGTCACAGGTCGTTGAAGAAGAAATGGAGAAAGAACAGCTCACTAGCGACAGCAAAGAAGATTTAGCTAAAGAAAGGGAACTGGTAATATATTATTTCTTATTCTCCAAATATTTATTTATGACTCATCCAAGCACTTTGCCCGCGACTTCGTCTGCGTGACATACATGTAAACCACTGAGGGCCAAGTTCACCGACAAGATAACAGCCCGTTAAATTGAAAACGGCTGTTTATCACATCTTTTTCTATACAAAAAGTCAAGTTAAACGGCCGTTTACAATTTACCGGACTGTTATCTTGTCGGTGAACTTAAGCCTGAACCGATCATCATGAAATTTTGCATGTACACTCGACGCCATTGACCGTTGACCACTTTTCATCCTTATGTTCTTAGTAATAAGCTCAGATCATAGAAACAAGGAGATGTGCCAAGGCGCTATCGAGCTTGATGCCTGATCTTGAGCAAATTGCTCATATTAAAAACGTACGCGCTGGCGACGAACCGAACACGATCGATGGTATAAATACAGTGTTTTAGTTTAGTGCTAGTGTTGAGTGACGATTAACAGTGTTAGATTGAGGGTGTGCGGAATGTTTAATGCGTGGGAGATCTTTTTATTCACAAGGAGCGCTTAATTATGCGCGTAATTGTGTCGAAAAATGTACTAAAAGTGGCATCAGTTGCTCCGATACTAATTTCCTATGATGGCATATCTCCTTGTTTCTATGATCTGAGGTAATAAGGGTGAAAAGTGGTCGACCGTCAATGGCGTCGAGTGTACGTTGTCAGAGGTACAGAAAAGGACATAGGGTACCTTTCATCCAGAAAAAAAGTACTGTTCCCGAGGGAAAGAACAATAACTTTCGACTCACAATTGCTTTAGGACGCTAGATGGCGCTACGTATCTTTAATGCGAACGAAGCTACGGGCAAAAGGTAGTATAAGTGCCGGCACTAAAGATGATCACAGATCGCGCATGTACATTTTCGGCCCAATAGACAATAGACAGTTGACAATACGTAATTGAGTGTAGTCCAATAGACGACGAGCATCGACTGACGAACCAATCGCGTGCAGCCTCGGCGCCCCCCGTCTTCTTCATTCCGCCAAAGAGACCGAAAAATTAGCTAATGCGCAGGTGACGTTTGTGATCAAGACTGGTGCCGCTAGTTATACAAAATTTTAGGTCAATCTAACACCGGGAAGTGGGTCAAAGGGTAACTCAGGCTAAAGCCCGTCACAAACGTAGCTATAATATATATTAATATATCGGTATAATGTATTGGTGACGTCATAGAAATATATAGCTGCGTGTGTGGTCACTCGAAAATTATGAAAATATGTCGTAATATGCCTTGCTATGATTCATATTAATATATATTATAGCTACGTCTGTGACGGGCTTAAAATGTGAACAAGTTCACGGGGTCTCATCAGCCGGCCTAGCATGACCACGATAGAAACGGGTTTTGTCTACATAGAAATAGACAAAGTGACAGATTTCATTCATAAAACGTAGAAATGTTTCTACAATCTGTCACTTTGTCTATTTCTATGTAGACAAAACCCGTTTCTATCGTGGTCATGCTAGGCCGGCAGGAACAAAGGAACATTTGTTGAAATAACTCATAATAGATGGCGTTATATGTATTTTGAAAAATCCTTTAAACACGGAAAAATGTATAGCCCGAAGATAGCCCGCGCTAAATCGGTCACATTTCCTTGTATGAGATGAGGCATCTGTACGTATAGTATTATATTATCTGTTATTATTATTTCAGTATAAAGTGTTTTTACCAAAAAATATAATTAATTCTGAAAACAATATTTTCCAACCCTCGTGGCAGGAAATTCTATGTAAAAAATATCTAAATAATAAGTATTTAAAGCGCTTACATCCCACAAAGCGGCGCCATTTTTGGGTTAGAGACCGTGTTATTTATGATTCATAATTACAAATGAGGTTTTAGTCTATAGTAATTATAATTAAATAATCATTATGTTAGTGTATAAAAGTTTTTGTTGGGTTTTGAATCCAATAAAATAAATAAGGGTGCTTTATAAGGTCATATAATAACGTTTTTAAAAACAAAACAATTTTATTCATTATTTTTATTATAAAAACTAAAACCTCATTTCTCATAAATGACAACGGGACTGTAACCAATCAATGGCGCGCTTTGTGGGATGCAAATGGCTTAAATACTTGTTAATACGACTTTTTTTACATATGTAGAATTTCCTGCAACGAGGGTTACATAAATATTATTTTAAGAATTACTTAATTATATTTTTAGATAAAAATACTTTTAACTGAGGGGCTCGTGGCTAAATGACGGCCGCGCTGATCGATCGATCTGCGAGGTTAAGCTGCGCTTGCCGCGGTCAGTCCTTGGATGGGTGGAGCCACGGAGACCGCTCCGTGCCTCGGAGAGCACGTTAAGCAGTCGGTCCCGGTTGTCATAGGAATATCTTTGACAATCGTTACGGGTAGTCAGAAGCCCTAAAGTCTGACAGCTGGTCTAACATTCGAATACCGGTATTACCCATTAATTGAGTTGTGGAGGTCAGATGGCAGTCGCTCCACGTAAAATATTGATATTCAGCCAAAACTAGTTAGACTGGAAGCCGACCCCAATATAATTTGGGAAAAGGCTAGGCAGATGAATAAACTGATATTATTTGTCTTACAGTCAAAGCCTGAAATACTGGGTCGTTTGAACGGCGGTCGTCGCGTGGACTACGTGCTTCAGGAAGCACCATTGGAGATGATCAACGAGTACCTGTTCGCTATGAGTAGCCATGTTGGATACTGGTGAGTGACGTCATCATTATTGAAGCGACAACAGTCCAAAATTATTCTAGAAAGGCCTAAAGAACAATGGCCACTTTCCTAACATGCTTGGACTCGGAAAATCTTATAAAAGTTATAACGATGAAACATTTGTCATTTTATTTGCCTATTTATATATAACTACGTTCGGCATTCAATATATTTTTTAAAGCACGGGAAATCGAGAAATTACGGATTATGTTTTTTGAGTTTATGCATGTATATTATGTATGTATGTATATTATTTATTAATCTGTAGCATTTTGAATTGAGAGGTTTTTTACATTGAGGTCTAATTTAAGTAGGCAGGTACATTAAACCTTGGGTTAAATAATTATCATGATTTTTTCCAGTTGAATACAGCCTGGGATTTAATTAAGATTCAGAAATAAAATCAATTTAGATTTTTAAAATGTATGGACGTCTCTAGGGACGTAAATAAATGTGGATGCGTTCATAAATAAATAAATAAAAATTTATCCTGCGTTTTGTTTCAAAATTATGGTATAACTTTGAAGACGTTTATCTATTATTTCCCGGCTTTTAAAAACTGATGCATTAACAATGTACTACATTTTGCTAACATTACTATCTCTATAAGAATTAATGTTTTTTCCGAGGCCAAAATGACCATTGTTCTTTCGTAATGGGAAAACGCAATACGGTAGTTGACTACTATTAAAAAAGTACAAATAAATTATTTAATTTCAAAGAAGGAATAGGAACAACAAAAAAGTAATTTAAACAAAATATAGGTATATTATTTATACAACTTTAGACACTATATTTTATAACCTTTATTAAGATCGAGAAAAAAAAAGCAAAAAACCACGTTTGCTGTATGGAAGCCCCCTTTAAATATTAATTTTATTCTGTTTTTAGTATTTGTTGTTATAGCGGCAACAGAAATACATCATCTGTGAAAATTTCAACTGTCTAACTATCACGGTTCATGAGATACAGCCTGGTGACAGACAGACAGCGGAGCCTTAGTAAAAGGGTCCCGTTTTTACCCTTTGGGTACGGAACCCTAACAACCAATTTTTTTTAGCTGTCGGGGACAGCTAAAAACAATTGGTTTTTGAAAACAAATCCCAATTTTTTTTCTTCCTTCCCGAAAATCGTCATATATCGTATCTGGCAACACTATAACAATTCCCTCGCCCCTCAGGGAGTCGGAAGACACGATGCTGCTGATGCTGCGAGAGATCTACGACGCTCTGGGAGTGCAGCCCGACTCCACCGTGCCACAACAGAATATGACTGTACAGAGAACTAGGACGGCTAAACAAGTATGTTTCAAAGTCAAAGTCAAAGCATATATTTCAATTAGACCGATTACAGGTACTTTTGAATTGTCAAGGAGTCTGTCAGTTAGTCATAATGATGAAGCTAGATGCCCGTTCCAAAGCGCAGATTCCTATGGAGAAGAACGGGCAAGAAACTCCATGGTTACTCTTTTAAATCAAATGATTACAATATCATGGTTACATTGCTTTTGTCGGAAATAACACAAATTTGAGAGAACAATGTATAAGTCTAGAATAATAGTAAAAACAACTCCAAATATTAGCCATAGCAGTCCAGAGATGACCAGTCCCAACAGACGGCGCCCGTTCACGTATAATGTATACTTCATATTAGTGTTGCCGAACTTTCGATAGTTTTCATCTAAAAAAGTAAAACTATCGATAGCTGGAAATGTGACGGCACTATTGACGGACTGCAATACTATCGATAGTATTGATTAGTATCGATACTATCGATTGTTTTGAACTAGGTATCGATTGTTTTTGACTATCGATAGTATTGCTTTATGAAATATCGATATTATCGATACATGACTGTACAGAGAACTAGAACTTCTAACTTCTAACGAACTAGATTCTTCGACATTTTAAAATTTTTTAACTTGTCCCCGCCATCTTCAGAAACTTTAACATGATTCTCCCACATTTTTAAGAAACTTAAACATGATTCTCCTCTATTTTAAAGCAACTTTAACATGTATCTCCCCCAGTTTGTAAAAACTTCAACATGTATCTCCCCCAGTTAGTAAAAACTTCAACATGTATCTCCCCCAGTTTGTAAAAACTTTAACATGTATCTCCCCCAGTTTGTAAAAACTTCAACATGTATCTCCCCCAGTTTGTAAAAACTTCAACATGTATCTCCCCCAGTTTGTAAAAACTTCAACATGTATCTCCCCCAGTTTGTAAAAACTTTAACATGTATCTCCCCGTTTGTAAAAACTTTAACATGTTTGTCCCCTATTTCGTTGTACTAATAACAACTTGTTTTATTTTCAGGATGAAACGATTGTTCTCAATGCTTCAGGTAATTTTTATTTTATTTTCACTTTACACACAAAATTCTGCCTAACTTACACGCCGCAGTAAACACACATCGAGCTTTACAAAGATAATCGGCTAGCTTCGGCGTCATAGAGCGTCATCTCTGTCGCACGAAGCACTAACAGTCTGTACCCCGATCATGAGTTTTTTTGACGTATAGTTTCGTTAACGTAAGCATATTTTGAATTTAAAATACAGCAGTCCTGGAACATTTTCATAAAATTTAATGCAATTTGCACATTTTAAAAAATACAGAGAAATTAATTAAGTATTTAATTTATATAAATATTGTGTAACAAAAGTGTATTTTCAATTCAAAATATGCTTACGTTAACGATACTACACGTCAAAAAAACTCATGATAGGGGTACTGGTATCTAATAAACAAGTCGGCGACAAAACGTCACATAGGTGTGAGTGACGGATACGACGCTCTACAAGGCCGAAGCTAGCTTAATATCATAATAGTTTCTGAAAATAAGTCCCTTATTATAGGTGCCGATAATATACCTAAAGAATGACTCAATAATGCCTCATCTGGACCAAACACGGACCAACGACAACAATTTTGTCATTTTTTTTTTTTCTTTTTTTTCAGACTTTCCATCTACAAGCCGCGGAGCGATATGATGGGTTGCGTAGATAAAAAAATAGTTTAATTTTTATATTATTTTACTTGTTTGGTAAAAAAAATATGCATTTCCTTTTTGAAGTTTGGTTGTTTAAATAAGGCTGTGGCTAAGGTATAGTGGAGCGATTTGCTGTTTTTTCCGCTAATCGCTGCCGCTTATGCCAAGGCGCGGCCTTATGTACTCAAAATTGGGACTTGTCTGTCTACGGAGATATTGTATGTAAATTATAAATAAATATAAATTAAATATAAATTTAATATTATAATTGTGAGTTTATACATGATTCTTACGAGCTATCGGCCTTTATTGGTGGGGAAGGCCCCCCCCCCCTCTCGTCTTTGTCACAGGTGGTCACATTTATGTGACCCAAAGTCCCAAGTGTGACATCACATTTTTGCAATTTTAAAATTTTAAACTGAAACACAATGTCTTTAAGTCATGAATTCAACTCATGTGTTTTTAATAATTTGAGTTTATAATATTAAAATTAATATCATTTTGTAGTTCTTTTTAAGCCGCGTCTCCTGCGCCCTGTTTTCGTGTTCGACGAACATCGAACAGTGAACAGTGAACGAGAAAGGGGCGTGGTCTACGTGTTTTGAGTGTTTTTATTCGTCGAAACACGTAGACCACGCCCCTTTCTCGTTCACTGTTCGATGTTCGTCGAACACGAAAACAGGGCGCAGGAGACGCGGCTTTAGATTACATTTTTCAAAATTGCATCTTTTCATTTAACATTCTCAAAAATACGGTTCTGTGCGAGCGAGAGAGGTGATAAAATGCGAGAGTTCCCTTAACTAATACTGTACCCCGATCATGAGTTTTTTGACGTGTAGTATCGTTAACGTAAGCATATTTTGAATTGAAAATACACGTTTGTTACACAATATTTATATAAATTAATTACTGAATTAATTTCTCTGTATTTTTTAAAATGTACAAATTGTATAAAATTTTATCAAAATGTTCCAGGACTGCTGTATTTTAAATTCAAAATATGCTTACGTTAACGAAACTATACGTCAAAAAAACTCATGATCGGCCCTCTGGTCGGTAGTTTATAGGAATCCGGTAATAATGAACGTTATCAATGAGTTTAAGGGCGAGGTCAGACGGGCGTAGTTTTGTAAACTGTGAGTCGCGTAATTTATGCTGCTTAAGGTTTCATATAAAAGTCTGATTTATGCAACACAATGACGCAAAATTAGTTATCTACTATATAAAAATAAGTCGGGTTTTCCTTCCTGACGATATAAGTCCAGAACGGACGAACCGATTTCCACGGTTTTGCATTCGTTGGAAAGGTCTCGGGCTCCGTGAGGTTTATAGCAAAGAAAATTCAGGAAAATTTAAAGAGAAAAGCGGGAAAATCTTTTTTCACATACAGCGCCATCTCTGATACATAGCATGTACTACGGTGGCGAAACGGAGTTCGCCGGGTTTGCTAGTGATTAAATAAATAATAAATAAATAATACTTTATTGATACAAATCCTTACAATATGCTTAATATCTAGCTAAAGTTCACAATAATTATTAAGGCGTACAAAAGTTGAAACCCTGAGTCCCAAACTAGGAACACCTGTGACTTGGCAGTCAGTGTTCTACTGCCACTTAGACACTATACACCGTGTAATTGACAGGTTGGCAAAAACTGAAACTTAGCTTCATGACCATGATTATGACTGAAAAACGTTGGAATTTTCTTCAGGAAAATTGTCGAATTTTCCGACCGTTTTTCAACTAGATTTGTGTTCTATTCATTTGTTACAACAAAATCCAGCCCTAAAAACACAATTTTAGTGAAAAAAAGCAAAAATCTTAAATTCGGCAATGTAATCGTAAAAGAAAATTCATACAACCCGCGCGGAATCAGCTGTTAGCTGTAAAAGTTTACTGGCCTCCGTAGTACCTACATCATTTCCGGGAAAATATTTCACTATCAAAATATTAACAATACCAGTCTGAATTCATACTTTTCGTTTTTGCCAACCTGTCAATTACACGATGTATGTACATACACGATGTATGTACATACACGATGTATGTATATACACCTTGTGGAAAATAAAGGCTGGTAAGCTGATATTAATAAAAAGAGTATATTGAGTCAAAATTAATTTGAGATTTAAAACAATAATTGACACGGGCAGGATTTGAAGCCGCGACCTCTGCCGTACCGTGGCGTTGCTCTAACCAATGAGCTACCGTGTCAAAAAAAAACAGCTGTTCAAATAACTCAACAAAATGTATGGAGCAGCTTATTTTTTTTGCGATTTCAAGGTTGGTCTCATAGTAACAGTCGTTCATAATTATGAGTACCATTGACTCTATTTGAATTTTGAGTAATTAAAATTACAACTTGTATTTTAATTACAATCAAATAAACTTAACATGGCTTTAATATGTTTAAAATTCACAAAATTATATATAAAATGAGTTGTGTTTAACATAAATTACGCGACAAAATTACGCTAGTTCGATCTTACCCTATTTATTTTTCATAAATGTATCGCCTATATTTTGCCTCATTTTTCAAAAGCCTATTTAATTTTAATTAACTGTTAAACTTCCGTCAAGTGATTTGAGCAGATTAAAATTAAATTGGGTTTCGGAAACTAGACGGTTTCTAATATTAATTAGTCATAGTAATTATTATGTATGAAAAAATATCCGTAGATTGACTCGCAAATGTAGTCTATTGAGGATAATACTGATTGAAATTTTAAATAATTGTAGGTAGGTACATAGTCGTAATTATTGTTTCGGGTTAAAGGTTAATTTTTTTGGCTTTTGACTGTCAATGAAAAAAATACCAGTTTAGAAAAAACAGACATTTTTAGGAAAATAAAAATATTTTTTTGTTTTAACACTAAAATCGAACATAGGAAACGGATCAAATAAAAAAAAACTAATAAAAAAATCCAAAAAACAGTCAAAAGTTAAAAAACATCATAACAAATTCACATAAAAAAATTATCGATAAGTTCAGTATTTACCACAAGAAAAAAAGAAAAATGTATAAAAATCCGCAAAAAAAAAAAACTATATATTGTAAATTATTCACAAAGATATTTGTTAAATTAAGAAATATCTTAACTAAACTGTGTTAATTATATAAATATTGTAAGATTTGTATCTTACTCTTTAATATTACTTTTTGAAAAAAATACAGGGTTATTGGTAAAACACTAACAACCTTACAGTAGGTACTGTATTACTAACATCATAAACAACATTTGTTTTATGACTTTTTACAAAACATGAGACAATTACCAAAAATTAGACTTTAAAGTTTTTGTTGTACCTACTACTTATAGAACACTTTTTGTACATGTATTTTGTAGTAAATAACTACGTAACGTCTCTGTCATTCATAATAATAATTCGAAGTAACTGCACCACGAGTTTCCGCGCTTTCTACGAAAAATGTGAAAATGTGCAGTGATAGCCTAGTGGATTAACCATGTGCCTCCCACGGCGAATGGTTCGAGTTCGATCCCGAGGCACGCACCGCTGACTTTTCGAAGTCATGTGTGTATTAGAAATTAATTATCACTTGCTTTAACGGTGAAGGAGAACATCGTGAGGAAACCGGCATGTCCTAGAACCAAAAATTCGAAGACATGTGACGTCCACCAACCCGCACTGGGCCCGCGTGGTGGACTACGGCCCACTCCCTCTCACAGAGGAGGCCTGTGTCCCAGCAGTGGGAACATTATAGGCCGATTATGCTATGCTACGAAAAAGCCAGATAATATTTTTAATTTTGTATGGAAGTAAAATCTGATGAATTAAGTTATTGTTTATGTTAGCAATTTAGTCCTGCGAGGTTGTGTTTTATCAATAACCCTGTATATTACAGAAACTAGCTATTCCCCGTGGTTTCACCCCCGTTGCTCGGCTCCTAAGGGTCGCAGCGCGATATTAAATAGCCTATACTCATCATCTGCCTAGCCTTTTCCCAAATTATATTGGGGTCGGCTTCCAGTCTAACTAGTTTCGGCTGAATATCAATATTTTACGTGGAGCGACTGCCATCTGACCTCCTCCAATTAATGGGTAATACCGGTATTCGAATGTTAGACCAGCTGTCAGACTTTTAGGGCTTCTGACTACCCGTAACGATTGTCAAAGATATTCCTATGACAATGACAACCGGGACCGACTGCTTAACGTGCTCTCCGAGGCACGGAGGGGTCTCGATGTGTAAAGAACGGTTACCCATCCAAGGACTGACCGCGGCAAGCGCAACTTAACCTCGCAGATCGATCGATCTGCGCGGCTGCCATTTAGCCACGAGCCCTTCAATTAAATAGCCTATACTATTCCTCATGATTCTGGCTATCATATACAAAACGACTTTTCAGTTATAAAAATGGTTTAAAAGCAAATAAAAGTTATATTAAAGGGTATTATAACAACTAGTTAGCTCACAAATTTTCGGCAGTTATGTTTTCGTAAAACAAAATTCTGTTCAGTAGTTTTCTGAAAAGCTAATATTAGCTAAACAGTGTTAAAATGAAAAGTTTTATTTTGTTATTTATCGAGACTAGATTTAAAAATTTAATTTGTGAAAAATGGTCTAATTTATTTTATTTTATGTACTTGTATAGATGGCAAAATAGATATGTAGGTTGACAAATAACATACAAACGGTTTAGATAAAGACGGATTGAAAATGGCGTTGCCTATATTCAACTTTCGCTTTCACACTTGCTGTTTATACTCACACACGGGTGCGAGCGAGATGAACTGAGACAACGCTATTTTCAGTTTCATTCTTTATCCGCACAGATAATAGACAAAAATTTAACTTTATGGGAAAATAGTTTTGAGACCGATGGCGTGCGACTTCATATTGATTCATATTGATGTGCAAATTGACAGCGCTAAATATTTTTAATTTTTTTCTTATACTTTTTGTCGATGGTATCTAGAATCTAGGGTATTCCAGGGTTTCAGAAATAGAATATTAATTTGTTCAAAAGCGATAAACCTATCTATTTTGCCTATAACATAATGAATATTATTGATAATTGACATAACTACCATCCCTGCCTTACCTTTTTAGGGAATAGAGGCGTTATGTTGACACAATTTGTATAAAACTTATGGTATAATAAAATATTCTATTATAATAATGTGTATGAAATTATCACACCAATTCGGTAAGAGCTCATAACTTTTTTATTTTATTTAATAATAGGCTTGCGTTTGCCGCCATCTCGCCTGATGTGAAGCGATGCTGCGGTCTACGATGGAGCACGCTTGCCTAGAAGAAACCGATTCACTCGCGACTTGAACACACACAGATTGTAACTGTCGGGGAACACCCATTTGGGCAGCGCATTCCACTGTTTGGCGGTTTTCACAATGAAAGTGGAATCAAAGCAAACTTATACGTACAAACAAACTCTATTTACAGTTTATTCAATCGATTTTGACTTCTATTGCGATGGTGATATGACAAACGACAGCTGCAGTAAACAGCAAAAACGTATTATAATACAAATACGTTTTTGCTTTTAATGCCACCCTTATGACTACGGAATAGAACTCAAAATTGGTTGAACCAACAGTAAAAGCGTTTGTTATAGCGTCGTTGAGCCTACAATAATCGCTGTTTTTTTTTTCGATTGCTAGTTTTTAATGCAATTTTAATCCTTATTCCATAAAGATCCTGATTCTGTTGTACGGTCTGGGAAAGGTATTCTTTACGTTCGTATCGCACTAAATTAATTTTAATCACACTAGGTTTTTCTCGTACAGATATCATAGAAAAACAACAGAAAATAATAATAACTGTCGAATTATTCTACGCCCTTGTCATTTACGGGAAAATAGTCGTGACCTCAGATCATAGAAACAAGGAGATATGCCATCATAGCAAATTAGTACGGGAACAACTGATGCCACTTTTAGTACATTCTTCGACACAATTACGCGCATAATTAAGCGCTCCTTGTGAATAAAAAGATCTCCCACGCATTGAACATTCCGCACACCCTCAATCTAACACTGTTAATCGTCACTCAACACTAGCACTAAACTAAAACACTATATTTATACCATCGATCGTGTTCGGTTCGTCGCCAGCGCGTACGTTTATAATATGAGCAATTTGCTCAAGATCAGGCATCAAGCTCGATAGCGCCTTGGCACATCTCCTTGTTTCTATGATCTGAGGTCGTGACCTCAACAAGTTTAAACGGATTACGTCGCGTAGGTACCTATTAGTTCATCTGTCGAAACACCTGATTCAGGTCACAAACAATAGAAAAATCAATTGTGTCTCATTAGTGACAGTCAAAGGGCTATATTAGGTACTGATTTTATTTGACGTTTCGAACACTATGCAGCATTCGTGGTCGCAGGATACTGTACGGGTATCATGAGTTTTTTTAACGTATAGTTTCGTTAACGTAAGCATATTATGAATTTATTAAAATACAGCAATCCTGGAACATTTTGATAAAATTTTATACAATTTGCACATTTTAAAAAATACAGAGAAATTAATTAAGTATTTAATTTATATAAATATTGTGTAACAAACGTGTATTTTCAATTCAAAATATGCTTACGTTAACGATACTACACGTCAAAATAACTCATGATAGGGGTACAGAACGTTGCAAAGTGTTCGAAACGTCAAGAAAAATCAGTAATATACGCATAATAATGTCTCTTAGGTTTTCGCGATTATTACACATTATAATAAAACAAGTTTAAACGGATTCAATCGCGTATATTACAGATTTTTACAGAGTTTTCCTGACGTTTCGTTCGTGGTCGCAGGACGACCGTCGTCCTACGACCACGAACGCTGCAAAGTGTTTTATTATTTCAGTGTCGGTCCCGTAATAAAAGTTGATCATATTCATGAGTACTTTCACCTCCTAAAATATCCGCACTGCTTTTAATTTGACCCTGTATATCTTATGGGTAAGTTAATTTTGCCTAATAGATTCCATACACAGAGCTTAATATTTATTTTCTTAATCAAAAGAATTGTTATAATTTGTTTCTAAGTTTATCTCCATAATTATTTATGTAACGATCATGTAAACAAAATTGTTTCCTAACATTAAAATAAAATTTATATTTTACTAACATTTGTTTTATTTTGTCGAAATCTTATATTGCTTTCTTCTGATAAATTAGGGTTCCACCTCAAAAGGATAATCGGAACCCTTATAGGATCACTGTTGTCCGTCTGTCAAGACCATGAGTGAAGCCATCTGCTCTTAGATGGCGCCAGTAGAAGTGTGCAATAGCGTCATCTATAATGAAGACATGATATATCTACTATGATGTAATAGATTGCGCGATAGATGGCGCTATTGCATATTTCGGGAACCTCAGAAATTCAGGATGCGAGTAGTACTCGCACTTGTCCGGTTTTGCTCTAAAGTTCATTTCACATAGACAGGGGAGGCGACATATTGTCGAAGAGAACTTATGTAAAACGCATTATGCCTACACACAAAAAAAAATAAAAAAAACTGAATCATTTACCCGAAAACTACCCCCCCATTTTCTTAATACGTATCTGTACCCATATCATGAGTTGTTTTGACGTATAGTTTCGTAAGCATATTTTGAATCTAAAATACAGCAGTCCTGGAACATTTTGATAACATTTTATACAATTAGCACATTTTAAAAAATACAGAGAACATGTAACAAACGTGTATTTTCAATTCAAAATATGCTTATGTTAACGATACTACACGTCAAATAAACTCATGATCGGGGTACCTACTGACCGTATTTTGTAAACTAGGTAGTGACATGGATCGTAAAAAGTGCGCATTATTGTTATGAAGATAAATAAGAAAAGAAACAAAGGAGATTTTGGGCTCATCTAGAAGAAGAAAAAGAAGAAATGTTTATTCGGAGCATTTTGAAACACGTACGGAAAAGGAACAATAATTATATTACTATTATGCAGGTAAGTACGCTGACGGGAACAATTTTTGTCGAAAATATGAGGCTTTGAAAACGGACCAAGATTTTTTTTTAATATTTTAGAATGTGCATTCACACACGTCTTCGACTTCTTCGTTTTGCCCACACCACACGCTTTCTTCTGTAATTCCGTTACAGTTATAATACAACTTGACGGCGGCGTTGCTGGCGTCGGCGTCGCTGCCATGGCATTTTAATGAGATATGGCCCTAAGGCTGTGTCCCCAATAGGCAAACTGTAAGCGGCCGACTGAGTTTGCGGCGTATCGGTTTAGTACGCCCTTCCATATATTTGAAATGGAGTGTCCACAGTTTGCTAGTTTGCGCTAACAGTTTGCAAACTGTTAGCGCAAACTCCGTCGGCCGCTCACAGTTTGCCTATTGAGGACACAGCCCTAGGCTGTGGCCCGCAAACTGTGTGCTAGCAAACTGTCAGCCCAAACTAGCAAACTGTGAACACTCCATTTCAAATATATGGAAGGGCGTACTAAACCGATACGCCGCAAACTCAGTCGGCCGCTCACAGTTTGCCTATTACACAGCCTAAGTCTGGAATACTGCAAAGTTGTAGGTAAGAATTGAGTTAGAGTCTCTATGTAGGCCCCGATAGATGTCACCTCAGATCATAGAAACAAGGAGATGTGCCAAGGCGCTATCGAACTTGATGCCTGATCTTGAGCAAATTGCTCATATTAAAAACGTACGCGCTGGCGACGAACCAAACACGATCGATGGTATAAATACAGTGTTTTAGTTTAGTGCTAGTATTGAGTGACGATTAACAGTGTTAGATTAATGGTGTGCGAAATGTTCAATGCGTGGGAGATCTTTTTATTCACAAGGAGCGCTTAATTATGCTCGTAATTGTACTAAAAGTGGCATCAGTTGTTCCCGTACTAACTTGCTATGATGGTATACCTCCTTGTTTCTATGACCTGAGGATGTCACCAACACTCGGATGACGTATCTAAATTAAGTAGGTACGGTACCTATTTAATCACACTTCACACTAATATTATAAAGGCGAAAGTTTGTGTGTGTGTATGTTTGTTCCTTCTTCACGCTGAAACGGCTGGACGGATTTGGATGAAATTTGGCACACATATAGAAGATTATAGTCTGGAATAACAAATAGGTTACCTTTTATCCTGAAAAACGCGGGCGAAGCCGCGGGCGGAAGCTAGTTGAAAAATAATTCAATAAACTGATGTTGGTGTGACACAACAGCTCAGTGGTTAAGACGATGCCACGGTGCAGCAGAGGTCGTGGATTCTAGTCCTGCTTGTGTCAGTTGTTTTAGAATCTCTTGTATCAGTTATGATCACAAACGTCACCTGCGCATTAGCTGGTTTTAGGGTCTCTTTGGCGGAATGAAGAAGACGGGGGGCGCCGAGGCTGCACGCGATTGGTTCTTCAGTCGACGCTCGTCGTTTATTGGACTATTCTCTATTACGTATTGTCAACTGTCTATTGTTTAATGGGCCAAATTGTACCTGCTCGATCTGTGATCATGATTCCTGCCGGTACCTATAGGTACCTACTTAATTTCCTACTATGTATCATCCCCCTTACCACTACTTGTAATAAAAATACAGTTAGGTACATACGTAATAACAGTTACATTTATTATAAAAAAGTTCCAATAAAAATGACAGTTATTTTTTTGTGATTTCATACACATAAAAACAGCACCACAACGTGTTTCAAAACACTCCATCAATTTGAGTCGCCGATAGATTCGACGAGATTATTTGCGTTGGCAACACATAGGAGAAGCCGGAATAAGCAGTTAGCAACATTAAGATTGAGAAACATAGGTGGATGCCTAGTTTAAAAATTAATTCGTGGATTTTGTTTAAGGATTCAGGCTTGAGTTCTGTGTTTCTCAACATCTTCATATCATGTAGGACAATTGGTTTCTGGCAGAAAATTTGTCTAGGAATAACCGTTTTTGTCTTTGTTGCAGTTATATTTTTGCTGGATTTCTTCTTCGGCGCAAAATCAGTCTTGCTAGTTTTGGTAATAAAGTCTCCATCTATATCCAATTTGTACCAAGACTTGTGTTTATCGAAAATGGTAACTTTGCTATCTTTTTGCGTCCAATCCATTTTTTGTTAGTTATTTTATTGTAAAAGACTAAAAATTTCGCTAAAAATCTAAAGCACGTAGAATTTTCATGACAAATTTTGACAGAATAAAATGTTTTAGTTTGACGGTTTGACCGAATTGTTTCTTCTAAATTGGCATAAAGTAGAGAAACAGGGATGCTTATTCCAAGAAGTACCTAAGTATTTTACGCTTTTACCGCAAACTGCCTTTAAAAGCAGGGACCGAAAACCGCTTTAAATTACGGTACCGGTATCGAACAATTTCGGTTACCTTTAAGATTAAGGTTACCGCTATAATATGTTACCTCTGTTTAGGTTATCATTTTAATACCGGTTTTACACACACAAGCGCTACCCACCCTTTGACTTATGCCGACGGCACGTGTAAGATAAAGGTAATTTTATTTCGGTAACCGGTATTTTACTGGTAGATTCAATTCAAAAATTAAGGTTACCTTTAAAAATACCTGTAAAAATAATAAAGGTTGTAACCGAAATAATACAGGTATTAGTTATACCGGTTTCGGTTCCTGCTTTAAAGCAACTCAGTACAGAATAGTATTTCTGGGTAATTGTCTTATAGATAATGGGTCCCGACTGCAATGTCTTGTTTTCCTTTTCTTTTTGGTGGTTCTGTAACACCAGACGCAGGGCAAGCCGCGATCGGGTATTTTTTTTTTTTTTTAATGTAATATTTTTAAATAAAACAACACAATAGTAGCAAATAAAATTTTTATTGAGACAATATACAAAATAAATGCCTTTTGAGACCGATTCGATGCCACATACACTTGAAAATGTTTTAAAAATGATATGACAACAATAAAAAAATGCGGCAAATATTTCGAAAATAACATAATATAATTTATAACCCGATTCCTGCATCTTAACTATTGTTATTATCCTCCTGGCGTCAAACATAGCTTCAAAGATTGACCATACATTGGCAATTTGCTATCCATTGTTAATATGCAATAGCGTCAACTATGAGCAAGGTGCCGCTATTTGTGCCGCCGCTTCTAGTGGCGTCATCTGGGAGCAGATGTCTCCACCTGTTAAGGGTCTTGACATACGGACAGACGGACAACAAAGTGATCCTGGTTCCGTTTTTCCTTTTGAGGTACGGTACCCTAAACATCGACAACGAATGGCAAAGTTGAAATATGTGTTCGATCTTTGAAGCTATGTCTAGCGATGGCTAGGTAGCCATCGCTAGACATAGCTTATACTTCATTCAGTTATTATGCTATGACTATATTTTGTAAACAAAATCAGTTTACTGATACAGAAAGCGGGCATTTAAGTAATTTAGATAGAGTTTTAAAACTTAGAGACCTGTTCCACAATCGTTATCTTCCAAATAAATTCAAAAATTGAAAATAATTTGTTTGAAATTATCTGCCAGATAAGTTAACCGGAAGTTATTCAGAGGTGGAGAAACAGGCTAAAAGTCAGGAATCGTATACTTACAAAAGGTTTTCTAATCACTACAATAGTGTCTTAAACAGGGTGGATAAAAGAGGCGGTTAGTGAAAGGAAAGTGTACATTCATAAGATTTTTTCGCTTATAGTTCGAATTTCATAATAATTATAATTTTTTTAACTTCAAGAGTTTTTCATAATAAGACCTAACTAAAGGACATAAATTATACGATTACTTTTAAGGGCGCTCTCGAAATTTTGTCTCCTCTTTCGCTCGCACAGAACCATTTTTAAGAATGTTGAATGAAAAGATGCATTTTTGGAAAATGTAATCTCAACGCGAACTACAAAATAATATTAATTGTAAAGATAAATAATTAAAACACATTCTACTGTGATACCTAATAAACAAACATAAAAAACAATTATGATCTGTTTCTGAGGTTTGTTTAACTCATGTGTTTTTAATAATTAAATTTGAGTAATTAATATCATTTTGTAGTTCGCGTTGAGATTACATTTTCCAAAAATGCATCTTTTCATTTCACATTATTAAAATGTATGGTTCTGTGCGAGCGAGAGAGGTGCCGAATGCGAGAGCCCTCATAAGCATTTTTGTCGGTTCGATTCCCGGATAACGCAATCAACTTTTCAAAAAGTTTAAATACAGTTTTTTTTTATTCAATAATAGGCTTGCGTTTGACCGCCATCTTGCCTGATGTTAAGCGATGATGCGATCTACGATGGAGCACGCTTGCCTAGAAGAAACCGATTCACTCGCGACTTGAACACACTCAGATTAAAACTGTCGGGGAACACCCACTCGGGCAGCGCATTCCACTGTTTGGCGGTTTTCAAAATGAAAATTATACTTATTTTCAAATATAAAGAAAAGTTTTCATTGAACATAACTTCCTATTATCAATATTTAAGGTAGGTACTTTCCCACTGACCGCCTCTTTTATCCATCGTGTATACTAGATCACTACATAGTACTTTTTACAAAAATAACAACCTTTACTACTTTTGTAGTCAATTTATACTATAGCACTGATATATTCTGTCTCCGATAAATATCGGAATTAAGTCATGCAGTGATCGGAATAGGTAGGACTAATTTATTTAAAGTTAGCGACAAGTTAAATATACACAGTGCTTAAAACCACCAATACACGGTGAAATTTGAGTGGTTGTTCTCCGGCAGCAGAACGATTTGCCATCAGTAGTACTATCGAAACATAGAGTTCAATTTAAAAAATAATATGTTTTTTTTTTCAAATAATCAAAAAAAATATTCATAGACTCGAAAGCGTGAAAAACAATAGTAACTCACTAGATCTAACGTAGGTATCATTATCTAGTCAAAGAGCACGCCGTCGCTCACGCGGTGCCGACAAAGATCACCAAATACGAAAGCCGCCTCACAAATGTGCAGAGCAAAATAAGCTCTCGCGCATGGTGATACGGCATAAACTAGCCTGATCGCCCGTAGCGAGTGCCTACCGATGAACCCCCCCCCTGCCCCGCACTCCTTTAGCGAGTCGTATAATTAAAACAAAAGATGCCGCGCGCACTCAGCGGCCAGCAGCTCAGTTGCGCCGCGAAGTTGATGCCGCGAACATCACGCGATGTCGTAGGTACCTACCTACGCGTAGTGAAGTGAGATAACATTGAAATAATGGATCGTCATTACAGTTTCTCCAATTTAGAGTACCTCGCTATGGTGCAACTACGCTAGGGTGAATTATGACTCCCATGCTGCCGTTACGCGGAGCCGCAACACTTGGAGTCGCTCAATCTTCGCAGTGTTCTGAACCCCCAAGTCCCGCAGGCCCGGACGATCGTAGCGGCGACACAGTGCTACTCGATCATGGGGAGTTACAGTGTATGTACCAGAAGTCGATCAGCCGTTCATTTGCGCGAGTTCGGCGGGGAAATCCACAAGTAGGTACTTCAAACGGGATCCTCGTCGAAGTACCTACCTATGTGTATGGCTGTGATGGCTGGGTTTGACGTAAGTCAATACTACGTTTGGAAAGTGCTCAACAATGAAAGACTGCTTAAGTACCTATCATTTTCGTAAAGTAAATCAAATAAAACGTGCTCGATTGTGTTATTGTGTATGGAACGCAGTGGCTTGCAATTCGAAAAATTACTCTGTTACCGGGCCTAAACGTAAGTACCTACTTGTACCTTTGTATTAAATACCGAACATTTAAAAGTAGGTAAGTAATTAAAATCATTGTAAATAAGTTTATTCCATTTTTTTGGATACCTACGCCTTAAATACTTTAATAGGTATCTAATTCAGAAAATATCGTTTTCTAAGATAGGTGCCTACCTACCTAGTAATCTTGTTTTTTTAGTTTCGTGTTCACGTGTTCAATAATTTGTCTATCAAACTCGGGAATAGTTATCAGCTGATTGATAAACACGGAGGGCAATGACAGCGCGGGCGCGCCCCGCCCGGCCGCGGCCGCTCGCGTCGTCGCCGCGCTTGCGTAGCTATCGTTACCTACTATTGGTTTGAGATTTTGTTTTTCACATCATTCTCATCACACCATTCTGCCATTTTTTGATTCTATTTTTTTTTTTATTTATCAATCGAATGTATTGCCAAGACAAAATCATTTCGCTTCCGTAAAACAACCGCTAAAATTTCGCCGTGTATACATATATTTTTTTATTTAATCCTGAACCCACACATAAAATTACTCATATTGTTGAATTTTATAGCAATGCCAGCGTGACCATGTAAAAAAAATGTTTTACACCTCTGCCTACCGCTTCGGCGAATTCGCTATCGATATAATTTCGGTATCGATAAATTTCGGTGTCGACATTATTTCGCTATCAATATAATTTCGGTATCGATAAATTTCGGTAACGATATAATTTCAGTAACGATAAATTTCGGTATCAATATAATTTCGGTATCGATATAATTTTGGTATCGGAACAAGAATAAGTATCGGTACTTTAGTATAAATTTTGATAAGGTTAGAACTAGATTACAACTTCTTTACATATAAGCTACATAGGTATCATATAATATATTTCCAATTTGTTATTTCTACTTATAAAGTAAATTTTATAGAATTCAAAGGAAAGCCTATAAGGGCGCGATTCTACTATGCAAGCCTTGCATGCAAGTATGACGTCACACTTGCGTGCAAGTGATTTAAATCTAACATTTTAGTTGCAAACAAGTGTGACGTCATACTTGCATGCAAGACTTGCCTAATGGAATCGCGCCTTAAGTTAAGAACTCATACTTTTTAATAAAACTTTTAGATAATATAAAAAAAACTATATTTTACAAAGTACATACTTCCACCTTACAGAACACCACAGCCAAATAACGCTACTGTTCGGTAGTGTTGTGTTCCTGTGGTGAGTAAGGTCGCCAGAGCTGAGGATGCGCTGTGTTGACAGCGGGGGACCTGCGCGTGTCCTGGGCCTAGGGCTGCCATCCGTCCGGGGTTCCCCGGATTTGTCCTAGTTTAGAGGGCGTCCAGGGAGCGTCCGGTAGGGGTTTCAAAATGTCCGGGTTTACCCGGACACTTTGTGTCAGGAGAATTCTGATTGATGAAATATTTTTTTGGGGGCGTCCGGGAAAAATACTCAATTTCACCCAAATGTCCGGGGTATTTAAAGTTTTTGTCCGGCGTCAGCAATTTAGGTGATGGCAGCCCTACCTGGGCCCCAAGTCTGCTATTGCAATTGTCATAATCGTGTCAGAATGGTCTCACAATGACAACGTTTTAACCAATGACGAAAGAGATAGTCTTACTCTAAGCCCTGGGTTCCTAGCCTGGGGATAATTACCCCTCGGGGGTAAAACAGCTATTCAGCGGGGGTAATAAGACTGGCAATATAATTTTATAATCATTTAAAACTAAACTTAACATTAAAAACATGCGAATGCAAAACAATACCAACTTACACACTGATCATTCATGAACTTTTTGTGCAATTTATTGTGATCAATATAGAATTTTCATGTGATAACATTTTAAGGGCAGGCGGGAGGGGAGAATTAGAGGTAAAATGAGTTTATCTAATAGATCATAGGGGTAGAAAGATTGAAAAGGGTAGGTACCACTGCTCTAAGCCAATGACCGCTTAAGTTTTGACCATTATGGTGTCATTATGACACCATTCTTACACAATAGGGATGTTGAATTTTTTTTTTATTGTGAATCTGTAAACTATTTGAAAAAAGATAATTAACACCAAAAAACCGATGAAACATCTACAAAATTGGCAAAGTTATAAGCGTTTTAAAATGATTTGCTAGACACGGACGGCATGCATGATAAGTGACGTAACACCACCTATGTCCGTTTCGCGCGACAAAGACGGAGCGATACTCCCTCCAAAAACTTTAAAAGCGTCTATGTTTTGCATTTTGTGATAAATTATTATTATTATTTTTACTTTTTTGTTATTCCTATTCCTTCTTTGAAATAAAATAATTTATTTGTACTTTTTTAATAGTAGTCCTCTCATCTGCTTAGCCTTTTCCCAAATTATATTGGGGTCGGCATCCAGTCTAACTAGTTTTGGCTGAATATCAATATTTTTACTTGGAGCGACTGCCATCTGACCTCCACAACCCAATTAATGGGTAATACCGGTATTCGAATGTTAGACCAGCTGTCAGACTTTAGGGCTTCTGACTACCCGTAACGATTGTCAAAGATATTCCTATGACAACCGGCAGCCTAATTGCTTAACTCAATTTCTTTCACCATGGCTTTCATTTTGACAGTTCAACAACATCCATTGCGGCGTTGAGCTAGTTACGGGAGCACGGATTACCAATCATACGGCGTAATGAATGTCAAAAACAATGCCATGGTGATAGCAATTGAGTTACGCAATAAGGGTGCGAGACCGACTGCTTAACGTGCTCTCCGAGGCACGGAGGGGTCTCGATGTGTAAAGAACGGTCACCCATCCAAGGACTGACCGCGGCAAGCGCAGTTTAACCTCGCAGATCGATCGATCAGCGCGACCGTCATTTAGCCACGAGCCCCTCTTTTAATAGTAGTCCACTACCGTATTGCAATAGCAGAATTAGGGATCCTGAGCTGTCGGCACAGCGAATACACATTGTAAAGGGTCGGTAACGCGCTTGTCGTTCTCGGTGTCTACGTTTCATAGGTAACGGTAACCAACGCTTACCATCAAGCGGGCCGTACGAGCGTTATTTAGAATCATCTACAAAGTTTTATTAAAGAGTTTAATACATTTTTAAAAATGTGCGTTACGATTTGATAATGTAATTCAGCTTAAAAAATCCATTGCCATGCTATTCTAGGGAGTTTTCATGTAACTACAAAATTCAAAGGACAATGCCAGCCCATGTATGGCGCCCCGTACCAAACTCAAAAGTCTGTGTCACGATCAAAAATAGTGTATTTGGAGGCGAATTAAATGCTCTTTCTGTATTGCTATCTTTAAGGTTCCGTACCTCAAAAGGGAAAACGGAACCCTTATAGGATCACTTTGTTGTCCGCCGTCAGTCACCGGACCATAAGTGGAGCCATCTGCCCATAGATGGCGCCATTGGAAGTATGCAGTAGCGCCATCTATGATCATTTTGCGGAACCCTTAGGGCGCGAGGCATACTCGCACTTGTCCGGTTTTTTTTTAATGGAGTCCCGCAATTTGTATTTATTTGTAATTTGCCTACTTAATATTTTGAGGTTAAGTTCGAGAAAATGACTAATTCGAAGTCTGTAGTTAGTGTTTATGTAAGAAACTCGACTCTTAATCATTACAAATTAAATAAAACTGATTAAGTATTAAAAAAACCGGACAAGTGCGAGTACGCCTCGGCGCGTTTAAAAAACGTGGTGTGTACAGGCCCTAAGGGTTCCGAAATATGCAATAGCGCCATCTATGCCGCTACTACATCATAGTAGATATATCATATCTTGATCATAGATGGCGCTATTACATACTTCTAGTAGCGCCATCTATGAGCAGATCGCTCCATTCATGGTCATGACAGATGGACAACAAAGTGATCCTATATGCCCTATAAGGGTTCCGTTTTTCTTTTTGAGGTACGGAACCCAAGAACGAGTAATTCGATGAATTAAATTTGGTTGTGACACTCCGAGGCACAAATTGGTACGCGGGCATTGTTCTTTTAATTTCACGTATCCCCCTTAATATTTTTTTGATATGATAAGGCAGAAAAGATGAAGTTACCAAAACTAATAGATGCCTTTTTAAAACAACAAACTATTGGTTCTTTTTTTTACATTTTTCACATATTTTTTTAATGATAATCATAAATTATAAAAGGTATAAAAATTAGACATAAGGAGCACTTAAGATCGGAAATAATTTTATTTTTAGTTCATCTAATTATATTACTAAGACGTTGCTGTAATAAATCCAAATTACATTTATACAGGGTGGCAGGTTAGACAGTGGAAATCTTTTAAGGGGTCATTGTACTCATTATTATGAACAACTTTTACTATGGGACCAACCCTGAAATCGCGAACAAAATGTATGGAACAGCTGATTTTTTTTTCGTGATTTCAGGTTTGGTCCCATAGTAAAAGTTGTTCACAATGATGAGTACAATGACCCCTTAGAATATTTCCACTGTCTAACCTGCCACCCTGTATAACACTTGCCTGATTTAGATCTATTCGAATACGAGTGATGCGCTTGCGTAGGACACGGAGGAATCTTGATTACTCATGCACTGTGAAGATTGCGCGTATTTGAGGAATTTCATCGCCATTCTTGGGGAATTAGACTGGCTTTGGAGTTTCGATATAGCCTGGAAAAGACAGATGTTATTAAATTTTTCGTTTATTTGTTTATCTTTATAGTTATTATTTAGGTAGGTACTTAATATTTTTTTAAATCTAAGTACTGAAAAAAATTAATTAAAAAATAATAACGTAACATGGTTATTTTTATTCAATATAGGTACACAGGTACAGTCAGTGCCCCACATTGTCTGACCCCTATTAGAATCTTACGCCCTTATTTATAGACTATGATTAAATTAAACAGCTCTAAAGTCAATTGTCATCTCTATTCATTGTCATACAAATGACAAGGATAGTAGTATCAGTGGTTAAACTTAAGACGCGTCTAACCCTAAGTAATGGGGTTACTATTTCTAGGAAGGGTCAAACAATGTGGGGCACTGACTATACCTACATACAATTTTAGTTTTTTAAAACAAATTTTACACCAACTCACGGTCCAAAAGATATTTATGCCGTGGCAAGGTTCGAAATGATCAAGACAATATTATATTCTTTGATAATTATCAAGATGTTGCTTGGTGGGCTACTTTTATATCTAATGTTATAATAAATATACAACATGAAATTTTAGTGGTTGTTTTCCCGCAGCAGAACGATTTGCCCTCAGTAGTACTATCGAAACATAGAGTTAAATTTCAATAATTACCAGAAAAAAAAATAATCAAATTCCACGTTTTTAAAACTGTCTAAAAAGTGTAAAATAATTTCTAATGAAATGAAAAATGTAGGACGCTTAATTGTAAGACGCGCCCCACGTTTTTCATTTCATTTGAAATTGTTTTATACTTTTTAGACCGTTTTAAAAACGTGGAATTTGAATAAAAAAATATTTTTCTGGTAATTATTAAAATTTAACTCTATGTTTCGATAGTACTACTTAGGGCAAATCGTTGTGCAGTGGGAAAACAACCACTAAAATTTCACGTTGTAGAGTATAGTAATTATGTGTATAAGTTACCTGCAATAAAACTCCTATGGGATGTCTACCGCATATCGTGTTGCCATATTTGTTTAAATAGTCTGTGAACACACGCGGGTCCATCTTCTCTATTATATCCATACCCTGTAATATTCAATAATAATAAATATTAAGCTGAAGAGTTTGTTTGTTTGAACGCGCTAATCTCTGGAACTACCAGTTAGATTCTAAAAATTCTTTTTGTATATGATAGCCAGATTCATGGGGAATAGTATAGGCTATTTAACGTCACGCTACGACCCTTAGGAGCCGAGCAACGGGGGTGAAACCGCGGGGCACAGCTGTATTATATACTGAACTTTACCCGTGCAAAGCCGGAGCGGATGAGGTAGTACTATTTATTACAAGCTTTTATTTAACTTGCTCTGTTAGTAGGGATCAATTCTTGCAACTCAATTTTAGACCGGTTCCCCCCCACCGATTGAGCGGAAAGGACATTGGCAGTTTTGGACTTGATATGGTACAGTAATAAAAGCTTAACCAAAAATAAAAATATATTTTAATTGTTGTTTGCCTAATTTATCTTAGGAGATTAAGAATTGGAATCAAAAATCGAAATAAATAAGAAATAAAATGATTATGCCGTTGACATTTTGAAAAAACCAATAAAACAAAAACGGGTGCATGCTGGCTGGCGCGTGCCTCCACAGAATATCATGTCGACAGCAACTAAAACCTTTGAATTGAGAACTCATTAGTCGGGCTTCATTGGATCATTCACACCATACTTAACCTCAGTCACAAATACGAAGATTTCTCTTTAATCCAATTACGTACAAAAACAAATAAAAAAAATATTTAAATACTCTTGAAATACTCGATCACACCAAACTAATTTCATATCTGTACCGACATACAATCTGAAGCCCAGCGTTCTATGGGCGTCTGCCGTATCCTTTGGACCGCATATGTCACTTCGATGACAATGCAGTAATATGGTAACATGGAGGTGGTCTCATGATGGAGCCAGGTGGCTATAGGAACTCCTCAACTTCTTAACATAACTCCGTCGTGTTTGGGCTCGTCGGATTTGTCTTGACAAGTACTACAGGCCTATATCGTCATTATAAAAGCTTGTATTGAAAAATCTTTTTGTAGATAAGATTTTCTCACCTGTTTATCTAACCACTCGATGCTCTGATATATCTGACCCCTAGATGTGTCCTTCCACGTATATCTGAATCTGGATCCCCAGTGGCAGAAGTCTGATGATATCACCAATAGGTTCTGAGGGTCTGCCAAATAGGGGGCTAGGATAGCCCCGTACCTAGCCTCTTTTTCAGGCGTTAATGAACCTACTAGTATAGGTATTATTGTGAAGCCTGTTTGGTATCTGAAAAAATTATAAGATTATTACTTTTTAAGGTTCCGTACCTCAAAGGAAAAACAGAACCCTTATTGGATCACTTTGTTGTCCGTCTGTCACGACCATGAGTGGAGCCATCTGCTTATCTACTAGTATCTGTGATCCACCAGACAAACTATGTATATAGTTTTGTTGGACATTGTATTATACAGGGTGGCAGGTTAAACAGTGGAAATATTTAAAGGTGTCATTGTACTCATCATTATGAACAACTTTTACTATGGGACCAACCCTGAAATCAAAAAATATAATTCAACTATTTTTATCATTCGTTCTTTTCGCAAATTCGTTCAGTGCCCCATCACTATTAGTATAAATATGGTATCATTATTTTGCTTCAAACTGTCAAGTTACTGCAAACAATTAAAAGTCCGAGTATAGTAACTAAGTGATTTATGCGAACTGAGCTACCGCATCTTACCCGCGTCAGTAAAAAATTGGAATCTCTTTGAATACGTCACTTATCAGCGTTGCAGTGGCGTGCCTACAGGGCAAGTCCGGGGGGTATATCTCTAAACTTTTCATGAATGTAAGTGAGTAGCGTACAATAAAAAACACTCGCTTCATGCTCGCTTAAAGGTACCGCTGACGGTGGCGTGTATTGGATCGTTCGATTTCCTCCAAAATGGTTGAGTTGAACGGTGCTGATGCGCACGTCATGTCCGTGAACGGGCGCTGTCAGTTGGTGCTGGTCATCTCTTGACTGCCTAAACAATGTTTTTTCACTTGTCTAGTTGATATTATTATTATTTTGTACCTTACTAAACATAGTTCTCACATATTAGGGCATCACTGTAATCAAAGAAATTGTAACAGAATTTATTGAAAAAGAGTAACCATGGAGTTTCTTGTCCGTTCTTCTCCATAGGAATCTACGTTTTGGAACGGACAATTAGCTTCAACTAACGGACAAACCGACTGACAACTATTGTAATATTGTTGGACATTTCAAAAGTGCCTGTAAATGGTCTAATTGAAATAAATGTTTTTGACTTTGACTTTGACTTACAATCATGAAAAATTACGCGAAATACCCTCGGGCTTGCCCTGTAGGCACGCCACTGCAGCGTTGTGTAATATTTACTGCCTACTAGTAAGTGATTTATACGCACTCTTCCATAACTTTGGCTATGTAAGGCAGGTGCATCTCAATTGAGTGCTCGTCTTCATCCGTCTGTACATCAATCCATTCGAATTGACGCGTCGCTTCTAACTCGGTATAAACTGCAAAAAATGTACTTATTTTTATACCTGCATAAAACTTACATTAAGTTAATCAAATATTTATAAGAGACTAGGCTTTTGCCCGCGACCCCGTTTGCATAGGCATTTTTTTTTATTTAATTTTTTGGTATCCGTACATCAAAAGGAAAAACGGAACCCTTATAGGATCACTTTGTTGTCCGTCTGTCAAGACCATGAGTGGAGCCATCTCATAGATGGCGCCACTAGAAGTATGCAATAGCGCTATTTATGATCAAGATATATGTAGATTATATTATTATTATGCTATTACATAGTAATAGATATCTATTACTATGTAATAGCGGCATAGATGGCGCTATTGCATATTTCGGAACCGAGTCGGGCGTGAGTCGTACTCGCACTTGTCCGGGTTTTTTTCTAGAAAAGCGCAAATTAATAATAGATTCAAGAAGCTACTCACTCTGTTTATCAATCGTGAGGTCGTAGAGAGGGGTCTGGTACTTGTCCAGGGAGGAGAGGGCGCAGCCCCCGAGCCTCACGTGGTGAGAGGGACCCAAAATAAATATGCGTTTGCTAGAGAAAAAAAAACTTTTAGTTACAAATGGAAACTAAAAAACCTTATCTTTTTATGTCCATACTATCTATACTAATATTATAAAGTTGAAGAGTTTGTTTGAACGCGCTAATCTCTGGAACTACGAAAAAATATTTTTGTATATGATAGCCAGATTCATGAGGAATAGTATAGGCTATTTAACATCACGCTACGACCCTTAGGAGCCGAGCAGCGGGGGTGAAACCGCGGGGAACAACTAGTAATATTACAGGGTGGCAGGTTAGACAGTGGAAATATTTTAAGGGGTCATTGTAACCATCATTATGAACAACTTTTACTATGGGGCCAATCCTGAAAGCGCAAAAAAAAATCTGCTGTTCCATACATTTATGTTCACAAAACTCAGCAAAATGTACGGCACAGCTGATTTTTATTTCGCGATTTCAGGATTGGTCCCATAGTAAAAGTTGTTCATAATGATGAGTACAATGACCCCTTAAAATATTTCCACTGTTTAACCTGCCACCCTGTATAATGTTTGTTTGAACGCGCTAATCTCTGGAACTACCTACCAATAGGATTTGAAAAAATCATCTTGCATTTGTCTGCCCAATTCTTGAAGAAGGTTATAGGCTATTTAACATCACGCTACGACCCTTAGGAGCCGAGCAAAAAGAAGAAAAGTCCTAACGCTAAGCGAAAACAAAATCATAGCGCGGGGGGATAAATAATCCGATTTCTTATAGTATAATAAAATATACTCACACTACAACAGGACTAACTTGTCTGTAGGCGTAAGCTGCGCACGCGCCGCAATACGAGTAGCCGGCGTGACTGTAACGTAAACTTAACCATGTAGGTAATAGACTGTAGACCTCAGATCATAGAAACAAGGGAGATGTGCCAAGGCGCTATCGAGCTTGATGCCTGATTTTGAGCAAATTGCTCATATTAAAAACGTACGCGCTGGCGACGAACCGAACACGATCGATGGTATATATACAGTGTTTTAGTTTAGTGCTAGTGTTGAGTGGCGATGAACAGTGTTAGATTGAGGGTGTGCGGAATGTTTAATGCGTGGGAGATCTTTTTATTCACAAGGAGCGCTTAATTATGCGCGTAATTGTGTCGAAAAATGTACTAAAAGTGGCATCAGTTGTTCCCGTACTAATTTGCTATGATGGCATATCTCCTTGTTTCTATGATCTGAGCTGTAGACCTTTGTGACGGGCCAGTGGCGGTCTGAGGGGGGGGTCGCAGGGGTTTTGACACCCCCCCACCCAAATCTTACAAAAAATCGTTCACGATATTATCACGTCAGCATTAATCGGTATGACACCCCCCCCCCAAGTCTTCGGCTGCGGTATGACCCCCCCCAGAATCTCATGAAGAGCTGGTATAGGCTGTGGCGTATTATACTGAAAATTGAGCTGTTTTGTATTAAAAAATCTATTGCAATAGATTTGGCAAATAGACCGGAAAGGAGGTACCATGGAGATGGTCTCATGATGGGAACTGGGAGGTGGCTATAGGAACTCTTCAACTTCTTAGCATAACTCCGTCGTATTTGGGCTCGTTGGATTTGTCTTGACAAGTACTATAGACCTAGATGATGTCCAGGGTCTCATGATGGAGTTGGGAAGTGGTCTATAAGAGCTGGTTTGGAACATAATTTTCAACATTAAAGTTATTCTAAAGGTGCGGTTAAACGGGCTAGTTTCCTGACAATTTCTTGCTGCAATTGTATAGCCAACATTGTGCAACTCAGTAGAACAATTGGCGCAATCTTGCAGTATAGCCCGGCAATACTGCAATTAAATTAAATTATGGTACATCACAATGGTGCCGATTCTGTTGTTTACAAACTAAACTAATTTAGTCTCAATAAGTCTCTTTCTAATAAAAAAACATGAGAGAGGGATAGCAGATATTTAATCCTGTCAAATTAGTCCACTTGAATATTTTTAATGTCAATTTAGTCGTAATCGCAAAAGGTCACGACTATTTTCCCGTAAATGACAAGGGTGTAGATTAATTTGACAGTTCTAAATATTTTCTGTCCTTTTTCAATGACATATGTCAGAAAGAGATATAGTGTGATTAAAATTAGTTTAGTGCGATGTTCAACAGAATCAGCACCAATAACTGCTGTACGATATAGATCGGCTACACAATTGCAGCAAGAAATTGTCAAGACTAGCCCGTTTTACAGCACCTTAAGTCTAGTATACACTTACGGTGCTATTATGGCCCTAGCAGGACCATGAGTGAGGTCCGCTTTCGATAACCACAGGTCCAGTTGACGGGACAGCTCGTTACCTAAGGAAAATACAACGTTATGTTATAACTAGCGGCCAACCCCGGATCTAGGGGGGGGCTAGCCGGGGCCCGTGCCCCGGGCGGCAGATTCAGAGGGCGGCAAATTCAAGCTTGGTAGACGAATACACTGAGTATAGTGTATTGGTCTACCAAGCGTAGTAATCGCAAACAACATAGACCGGTCGTTATAGCGTTCTTTGGGGGAGGCCTAATTGAAATTGAAATTCTTTATTCTGTAAGTAGGTTATAAATAATACTTTTACACGTCAACATTTTGACTAGATGAGGTCGGTGTTTCCTACCTGACTACTGAGAAGAAACACCGAAACAAACTCAAAGGTCAAAGTCTCTTTTAAAGTCCAGACAATTTTAAGTTATGTAAGAACCATGCCGGTTAGTCTGGAATGGCCTTTAGAGGAAAGAGCCATACAGATTTGAGTGGACCTGTCCTGACGGTGCACGCATGTGCCGAGTATCGTAGTAGCTCAACCTTGACTAAGGGAGCTCAACGACCCGACGAACATTACCATCAGCACAGCTAATATAATACTATACGTACAGATGCCTCATCTCATACAAAGAAATGTGACTGATTTAGCGCGAGCTATCTTCGGGCTATAAATTTTTCCGTGCTTAAAAGATTTTTCAAAATTTGAACAAATATTATTTATGATGTTATTTTTCATGTTCTCAATTTTACATAAACTTCAATAACAAATCGATACGTATAACGCCATCTATTATGAGTTATTTCAACAAATGTTCCTTTGTTCCTGATGAGACCCCGTGCCATCAGAAAGGACATTTGGGTAGGCCTCATAATGTACTCAAACTGCCATCCTATACATCCTGCCTATGGTCCATCAGCATCAGTGCTATGGCTGAAATGATGATGATAAAGGTAAAAATATTGGCGGGTGGGGGCGGCATTTTTCAGTTTTTACCCCGCCTCGAAATAATTCAAGATCCGGGGCTGCTAGCCGCACCAGATATGATCACAAACGTCACCGGCGCATTAGCTGATTTTTCGGTCTCTTTGGCGGAATGAAGAAGACGGGGGCGCCGAGGCTGCAGGCAATTGGTTCGTCAGTCGATGCTCGTCGTCTATTGGACTTTTCTCCATTACGTATTGTCAACTGTCTATTGTCTATTGGGCCACAAATGTACATGCGCGATCTGTGATCAAGATCCCTGCCGGTACTTATACATGCAGAGGATTCTAGTCCTTCGTGTCACATATTATAAGGTTTAGAATCACAGATCATAGAAACAAGAGAGATGTATAACCCGCACCAATAAAGAAGCGAATCTAAAATGGCGGCACTAATCATTCCCTCTCACTCGCACGTTATTGCTGTCTTTACTCACACACGTGTGTGGCGCTACGACCATGAGTGTAGATACCAATAAAACCATAAATTCGTTACAATACCACATTTATTTTGACCATAAACAAAAATAACTTAATTTAATACACTAAAAAAGTAAAAACATATTTTACAGGCTAGTATGCTTGACCAAGATAGGTGTTTTTCGAAAAAACATCATCATAGTTCAATCATTTTGCACAAAACAAAGTGTCTATGATTTCAAAATAAATGCTAAATTAATAAAAATTCTAAGGCATCCATAAGACGCTCAATCAAAACCATCAATCATGATTGATGGTTGCATGATCAACTTATCAAAGTATCCAGATTTTCGTCACGCAAACGTCAATCATCACAAATAACATGGTAGGTTATCCATCATCACACCTTGGTTGTGGTTTAACTGACAGCAGAACCTACCATGTAATGGATGCCTAATAATGCCATGACGTAGTGATTGAGGGGTATAAAAGCAAAGATGCTTCAGGCTTCCTGGCTTGCTGAGCTGGATACCCATTCGGAGCAACCGTGAGACACGCCTTCGATGACATAAAGCGTTCCACGATTACGTACTACCCTCTACAGACTTTTTTTTTATTATTATTTTTTATCTTGTTTAAAGATTATCTTTTTTTCATAATATTTAAGTAATAATGTACTTAGAGGCTAGCTTAATTTTTGTGTAATGGTAATACGGGAGATTATTGTTCCTTTTCTGTATGTGTTTCAAAATGCTCCAAATAAACATTTTTTCTTTCTTTCTTTCTTCAGTCACAAAAAACTTAAACAAAAATATTTGTGACATGCACTCAATTAGAATTTGGTGTAACCTGTTAAAAAAATTCAAATTTTGGACTGAAGGGGTTGTGCATTTACACCCCTCAATTATGTGGTATCATTAAGCCCTTCATAATGTGATTACTCAATGCCCAATGGACATTAGGTAGACACTGAGGAGATTTGATGAAAATAACAATTAATATAGGTACGGTTAAACACTATGATATCATTCATCATCTCCATCACCGTCATCATCATCATCATTCTCTATCATCTTGGCGATCTTCTCCGACGCTTCTTTCAGCAACTGCTCACTGAATTGCGGAAACTTGGCTTCGAAGTCCGCTTTCAGACTCTCAAGGTCGAATCTATCCTTTTCCAGTTCTTCAATAGTAGTCTGTGACTTTTCATACTCCTTAAATTTATCCATATCTAGGTTAGAATCTTTTTTTATCTGTTCTAGCCCCTCTATAGCGTCGTTGACTGCATCTAGTAGTTGTTTATGGCCAGACATGTTGTTGTAACCGAAGTCAACGTTTTTAAGCTCTATTCTGTCAAGATACGCTTGTTCCGTGTCACGTAGATCCTGGATTATGGTTTCAGCATTCGATTTGGTTGTTGTTTCAAAGAATTGTGTGTTGACATGGCTCTTGAGATCAAGCAGCCTGAAAAAATAAATAAATTTGAAAGTAATTGACAAACAGAATCATGTTGCTGTGTCCAGGAATTTTATTTTGACCTCAAGGTCATTGACATTGACCCTAAGGTCCCTTTTTCATTTCATTTACTGACTATAAGCTTAATAATAATTCAAACTCAGTTTGGCCTAAGGTTCGTGAGACAAACTACATAGTTAGTAACATGCATAAGATAAAGTAGTTTGGCCTGAAATTAGGTTTGGCCAGTAACACATACTTCTGGTCATACACCCAAAGAACTCAGTTGCCGGACCCACAAATTAAAGTAGTTCTCAAAAGAATAAAATAAGTAAAGAGTTTAATAACAAACCTCTTTTGTTCCACGACAAAGGATATATTTTTCAGTCGCCTGTTAGTTTTATCCAGTTGATCCATAGTTTTCTGGAATCTATCAGCTAACTGGGCCATCTGTAAGTCCATAATAGTTTCCTCCCGTTCGATTTTCTCATCAATAAGGCATTCTTCTAACATAGCTCGTAAAAATTTTCCGTAAGCAATTTGGCGGTTTTCCGAGTCAAAATCCGGAAAACCTTGGTGTTCTTGTTTCAAAATTGTGGTATCCGCATCAAGTGTTGTTGTGTTTGCGTTGTTTTTCTTTGGACGAGGCATATTCTTGTCTTTCGCAACGAATTTTGTGCGGGATGCAGTTGCCGTGCTGGTAGTCGATGGCCGCTTAGTTTTTATCGACGTTTTAGATGCCGCAGCTGATATTTTCGTTTTACCAGACATTTTATTAGTTTATTTTGTAATTTGGGATAATATTTTGGTTCAAATTACGATACGACAGTCAGTTCAGTTGAATTGACTGGAATTGACGTTTGTTTGAAATGGCTGTCATCGTCATGGCAACCGCGATTTCCGTTTTCGTTCGGAAACCTATGATAAATGTTTTAAAAAGTTGTTTTTTATTCAATCGAATATGGTATGTATTTAAAGAGTAATAATCATTAAAATCATCAATAAAACTCTTATAAGTTTTAATTAGTCTCAAATATGAATATTTCATGAAATATTCACACTTATTTATTATAAATACACACAGTTTATAAACTAAGATAGATATTCTACATGAGAGTTATTGATAGATTATTACGAATTTCAAATCATATTTTGATCAACTTACGTCGTAAAACAGAGCCACAGTTTGCAAAAAACTAAAGTTTGAATTTCGCGGGCTACCTTAGAGCACCTCCCATAAAATGTTAATTAATAATCTAATAATAACCATTTGATATATTCATCTACTTTAAATAGTAAATAATATATATATGTACCTAAAACATTTAAAACAGTTTATTCAGTCTAAAAAAAATTAAAACTTTCAATTTCTGAACGAAACTCGCAAAATCAATTCTCTTTTTTATTTTTAGACCTAGGTCAACAGGTCAACTGAAAATTTTGATAAATCAATAATTTCAGAACCAAATCAAATTTAAATATGTTTAAAACATAGTGAAGTGCAATTTTTAACATAATATTACATCGTCAATATTTCAATAGAAACATGTACATTTTCTCTTTTCTCACAGCGTACTTTGTTTTGTTCGATAGGTTATATTTTTTTTTTCTCATACGATACAATCATTGTTTCAAAGGACCACTTTGCAACTCATCCTGAGAAAGAAAAGAATTCTAAAATAGGTTTGAAAACAAAGGTCAATAACCTTTTGACTTTTTAGGATACCTGTGAATTTTATTTATCACTTTAATTCATAAATTAAACTTCACAACCACTTTAAAATTCGTCTTAAATTTTTTCATGATCATAATGAAATCAATTTTATCTTTATATGAATAAGAATAAAAATCATTGTTTAGTTCACATACCATTCTCGGTGTACCAGCTGCCCGCGTGCGATGCGTTGCGACAGGTCATCTTTGTATTTTTCTAAACAAATTAATAATTATATGATGAATAAAATATAAATAATTATGATTAAACCTTTCACAATCACAAAAAATAATACTTTGAGTTTGAGAGGAGTTTGACGTTGATGTAAATACACCACAGACAATATTCTTGTTTTTTTACATGTATTGTGGACCATTTGCGAAGTAGGTAAGCTATTATTAGTACATACATAATTATTCTTTTGTTTATTATTTCTCCTTTTACGAGTTTTTAGTGTAAAATATACCGGTAGCCATAGCAATATAAGATATCGGGTTATGATAAGTTGTTTGTATTTAAATTCGTATCTTTTTAGTAGTTCGTTCGAATATGATCTCTGTGAAGCTTTATTAGTGTGAATCTTTAATAAGTTCGTAAAGCTTATAATCGATAAGTTGCCGTAGATGCAGAATTAAACGTTATAATAAAACTTTGTTTTATTTTGTAGAAGGAATATATTTTCGTAAAAGTAACAAGACCGATATAACAAACACATTGCTAAGCAACCAACCATCGACACAATATGAAGGTTGTATATCTTCACATCCACGATACTTTTTAGAGCTTGGACAAATCTTGAAGTCCAATTCTACAGCTTAGCATGTTCAGTCTTGGTCCAAACAATGGCTTCGTAAACATGTCCGCCAATTGCAATTCTGTAGCGACTTGTTTGACAGCGAAGTCTCCATTCTGAATACATTCTCGAATGAAGAAATGTTTTATCTTGATATGTTTTGTTCTCCTATGGAACTCATAAGGTGGGTTCTCAGACAACCTTATAGCAGACTCATTGTCAACATAAATTGTCGGTTTTTCATTTAGGTTTGTTATGTCCGTTAATTCCTCCAGGAGTTCTTTTAGCCATAAGGCTTCTCTCGCAGTTTCTGTCATGGCTACGAGTTCGGCCTCCGTTGAGGAGATTGCTACTCTTGCTTGTTTTTGGCTTTTCCACATGATGGGGCCAGAGAATAGGAAAATCATCCCTGACGTCGAATGGCCAGTCGTTGTGTCACCACCAAAATCAGCGTCGCTGAAACATATCAGCCTCTTCTCCCGGCTTTTCGCGAAGACAAGTCCTTTGTCTATAGTACCTTTAAGGTATCTAAAAATTCGCTTGACTCTCATCACATCAAACTTAGTAGGACTTTCTAAATTCCTTGACGCAACACTCACAGCGTAGCTTATATCTGGCCTTGTAGCGACCATAAGGTATGCTAAGGCTCCCACAGCTTGACGATAGGGCAATGACGAATTTGATTCATCATCTTCTTCATCTATGCCAATTTTTACTGCCGGCGTTGCAGCGACTTTGCAGTTAGTCATTCCAAACTTTGCAAGTATCTTCTTAGAATAAGACTTTTGGTTTAAGGTAATACAACCATCTTTGGTTTTATTAATTTCAAGTCCAAGGAAATAAGAGGCCGGTTTTGTGGTTATTTTAAACCTATTCTTCAGTTCTTCAATAAATTTCCTTCCAGCATTTTCACTAGTTGAAGCCACCAAACCGTCATCTACGTAAAGCGCAATTAACACTTGTTCACGTAAGTAAAGGCAAGGATCTTTTGTGCTTTGCTTGAATCCTGAATTTATAAGATACTCTGATATGCAGACATTCCAACATAGAGGAGCTTGTTTCAGCCCGTAGAGGCTGCGTATAAGTTTGCACACTTTCTTAGTGCCATCATTGAATCCCTCTGGTTGCTTCATAAAGATTTCCTCTTTTACAGCTCCGTTTAGAAACGCAGTCGATACATCGAACTGTTGAAGTACCAAGTTTTCTCGAGCAGCTATTCCTAAGACAGCTCTTATAGTACTGAGGCGGGCTACCGGACTGAAAGTCTTCTGATAATCAACGCCAGGTTTTTGTGAAAAACCTTTTACGACTAATCTGGCCTTATGTCGTTCAATTGTACCATCTGGATTGTTTTTTATTTTGTAAACCCATTTACACGGCAATGGTTTACGATTTTTCGGAGGGTCGACTAATTCCCAAGTCTTCATTTCTTTCAATGATTCCATTTCATTTTGCATAGCCTCTAACCATTTGACCTTATCCTTGCTATTCATAGCATCTTTAAACGTTTGAGGTTCTGTTTCATTATCCATATCCATGGCTGCCATAATATAATCCTCAAATATTTTAGGTCTGTCAATCTGTGATCTATCACGAAGATTGTATGATCTCCGTTCTTCTGGGACAAGAACGGATGCATCAACATCTATGTCGTTTTCATTTTGTTGATCAGCAGTTTCACTGCCGTCATCAATCCCGAGAGTGTCATAATACAATTCATTATTTTCATCTTGTATAGGTACCTCGTTAGAGCTTGCAATAACATTATCTTGTGCTGCTTGCTGTCTACTAACGTTTTCTTTTGTAGTACCTTTTAAATATATTTCTGTTTCATCCAGTTCACTGTCAGTCTCGTTTGATCGCTTGTGATCATTTAATTCTTGAAAAGGAACAGAAATCACATTTTTACCATCTTCGTAGAACATTTTCTTTAAAATTCGAACATCCTTGGAAACAAGAATGCGTTTCTTCGATGGAACGTATATTCTAAACGCTTTTGAAACTTCAGAGTAACCAGCGAACATACCTGGAATTGCCTTTGAAGCAAATTTATGTTCATGTTTTCCTTTCTTTAAGACGAACGTTTTAGCACCAAATACGTAAAGATGATTAACGCAGGGTTTTCTACCTACCCATCTTTCGAATGGTGTTTGGTTTTCAATACTCTGGTTAACGCTTCGGTTCGACAAGTAATTTGCAGTATAAACCGTTTCTGCCCATAAACACATAGGCGCTTTTGATTCCAACACCATGCATCTTGCTTTTTCTATAAGAGTTCTATTTTTCCTTTCAGCGATTCCATTTTGATGTGGAGTGTATGGTGCTGTCAATCTTCGTGCTATACCGTTTTGCTTCAGAAATGAGTCAAACTTCAAATTTCGGTATTCCGTACCGTTATCGGTCTGTAGGTATTTAATTTTGTTTCCTGTGAAGTTCTCTGCTTCTACCTTGTAGTCTATGAATTTTTGTAATACTTCGTTTTTATTCTTAATAAAGTATACTCGGCAGTATCTACTGTAGTCATCAATGAAACTTACAAAATACCTGTTGCCATTTAGTGAAGGTTGTTTAAGTGGTCCACAGACATCACTATGTACGATCTCAAGACGCTGACTCGTACGTGAATTATTTTTGTCACTCTTCTTGCTAGGCACTCTGCTCAATTTCCCTTCTATGCATATTTCGCATTCACCTAAAGAACTATTGCGGTTGAAGTCTAATCCAATCAGGCTTTCATTCTTTAAGGCGAGCTTCAAGTCCCTTTCGCTCATGTGTCCCATTTTACAGTGCCATTGTTTGATAGCATCTGACTCCACTTCTTTTGCTACATCATTACTACATTCTGTAGCATTGGCTCTATGTCTGTCAACATTATTCTTTTTGGTTCGGAGATAATAAAGACCATCGTCATCTCTCACTGCTTGCATTTGTACTCCTCGCTTGTGATCATTAATTATTGCCTTCTTCTTAGTGAATAGAATAGTGAGTCCTACATCAGTCATTTTTCCAACTGATAGTAGATTAGCACACAGGCTTGGTACATAAAGTGCATCAGTTATTCCAATTTTTCCTTCTTCAATTTCTATTTCTGCTGGCCCTGACCCTTTTATCTCTGCAGTTTTGTCCTTTGAAGCGAGTTTAAGGGTTTTTGAAATTTTCTTCATCTCAATAAAAGGCTTATCCGAAAATGTCATATGTGACGTACATCCACTGTCAAGTATCCAGCATTTTTGGGCTTTGTCATTTGTGAAGTAACTACTGAAGAGGTTTGTTTCTTTATCGTCCTTTTTGGTATAGCTGTTCTTAGGCTTCTTATTAATTTTCTTGCCTGTATTCTTATTTTTAGACCAGCATTTGGACGAGTCATGGCCTTTCTTTTTACAAATCTTGCAAAAGGTGTAGAAACTTTCTTCAGCGTCATTCTTTACGCTAGTACTAGGAATGTCACGACGACGTGCATCACTCTCTTCTATAATTTTAATTTTTAGCTTTTCAGGATCAGGAAGCGAGTCTTGAGATTCAATTGCAGTCCTGAAATTTTCGTATTCCGAAGAAAGGCTATAGAGCATCATGATTGACAATAGATCACTGTTGATTTCAATATCCATATCTTTTAATTTATCAACTGTATCCATGAATTTCTTTAAATGCTCGCGTGTATCTGAACCTTCTTCAAGTTTTGCTAATATAAGTTGCTTTAGTAGGGTAGCCTTTCTGGCTGGACCCTTACTAGCATAGATTGATTCAAGAGTCGTCCACACATCTCTGGCAAATTTACAGTTTTTTACCTGTTTCAGTTCTGAAGGTGCTATCAACAACATCAGCTCCGATTTCGCCATTTCGTCATTGTCAAGAACATTTTGTGCCGCATCTACCTTTGGATATTCTTTTACACATGCCCATAGTTTAGTTTTTACTAAGTATGCTTTTGCATGTATACACCACGTATCGTAGTTTTCCTTTCCTAAAGGTTGGATTTTTACAATAGACATTTCGAATTTTTTCTTTTCGTTTTTATTCCAATAACTTACATTTTTGCTCTGCTACCATGTGAAGCTTTATTAGTGTGAATCTTTAATAAGTTCGTAAAGCTTATAATCGATAAGTTGCCGTAGATGCAGAATTAAACGTTATAATAAAACTTTGTTTTATTTTGTAGAAGGAATATATTTTCGTAAAAGTAACAAGACCGATATAACAAACACATTGCTAAGCAACCAACCATCGACACAATATGAAGGTTGTATATCTTCACAATCTCCAAGCCCCCACAACAAACACTATATTTTTTTAAACTTTGCTCAATTTGGCCAAAAGACAAAACATCAAGGATCATCTCAATGGTTTTGTCCTACATAAACAATGAAAAATTATACAGTCTACAAGGTTTGTCCTATAGACATAATATGCGACGAACGACAATTTCTGTGTCTTACTTCGATTAGTACCTTGCCGAAAACGAAACTTAGAATGCAATAGAATGTATGTACTCTTCTTGAAGATATAATATTTCTTGGTTTCAATTTTTCAGATTTAAATTCTTACTAAGCAGAATTAAAATGCCTTTAGCAAGGATTATAAAATACTCGGGGAGGTCTTCATCTAGCACTACAGACATTTATAAATATAGTATAGTAGTCTGTTTATAAAGTTAGGTTTACCTTGGCAAGACTATCTTGTTGCATACGTTATTTAGTTTAAATTATGAATATACCTAGGTACACACATATTTTACAAAATATAAAAAAAAAGTTTGACACTAATAAAAAAGAAAGTTTCGGTTTTCGCTTACCGATTCTTTGCACGTCACTGACTGAACGAATGATATTTTTTTTTTTTTTTTTTTTTCTCTTCGCCCTTCTTGGGCAGGCTAAGGTCTTGGACCATACCGCCTCGTCTTCAGTAATTATTGTCCTTCTTGATTAAAAGTAAGGCCAAAGCCTCGTCTTCAGTTTTATCCTTCTTGTTCAAAGGTAAGTAAGGCCGAAGCCTCGTCTTCAGTTTCATACTTCTTCTCCAAAAGTAAATAAGGCCACAGCCTCGTCCTTAGTAGTTTATATCTTGATTATGTTTATTTATTTTAGGCCAGAGCCACGTCTTCAGTATTCATTAGTCAAAATCATAATAATAAGGTGTCATATCCGTGTATTCGTCATAATCATGTTGTAAAGTAAGGTCATATCCGGGTCATATCCTTCTAATATTATTATGTCGCCCCGATCGGTCAGATTGCCCAACCAGTGCTGTCAATAAATGTATACAGTGCTGTGTATGTACTGTAGTTTTCCAGCAAACTTTGAGTGTCGCGCGGGATGCTTGCTGGCGTTTTATATATTTCCAGTAAATTATCAAATAGAGGAATTCTTTGTAGATCATATGCAGGGCATTCAAAAATTATATGATCTAGGGTCTGATCAATTCCTAAGTTACAATTTATACAAACAGGCGATGTAATAATTTTCATTCTGGCTAAATGTGCATTGAATCTTCCATGTCCAAATCTAAGACGGTTTAAAGTTGTGTAAAATTTTCTGCTCTTAGGAAGAACAGATCTGGTGAACCAGGGCGCAGAACCAGTGATTTGATTTATTTTCGCATACCATTTTCCTTTAGTTCTTAGTGTTTCTTGCCAGTTCTCATGCCAATTACAGGTGTTTTGTTCACGTAATTTAGTAAGCAGGTCCGAACTTGGTATGGCAACGTTTCTTGTCTCTGGGATGTCAACGTCAACAATAACTCTTGCAAGATAATCTGCGTTTTCGTTTCCTGCTACTCCTATGTGGGAGGGTGTCCATATTAAGCTTATTGTAAATCCTCTAGAACAAAGATCAGCGTATAAAGTCCGAATCTCATATAAAATATTTCCGGTATTGGCGTCCAGTTTCGGGTTTTGTAAGGCCATGAGAACACTCATGCAGTCGGTCGCTATAAGCCAAGTTGTGTGCCCAAGATTCTTTACATGTATGTACTGCAGAGCTGATAAAATGGCTAGAGATTCTGCTGTAAATATAGACATGGCTCCAGGTAACCGAACTCCATGTCCAACAGTAAGATGAGGTAAATATATGGCTAACGAAACATTTCTATTGTTTTTGGATCCATCAGTAAATATATGCCTGTACCCAGGGAACTCTGCAATTAACTGATAGACATCTTCTTTACTCCGAAGATCGCGATTAATGTAAATGTTCATGGGCCAGAATTTGCTGATGTAATTACCGGAGTAACATGGCCATCTGCCTTTACATTTCTCAATTTGATATTGATCATCAATACTGATTAGATTAGAAAAGTCATGAAATATATAAGGGACATTTACGAAATTAGAGGGATTGTATACTCTATAATAAAATAATATTTTCTTTAATAAAGGATGATTTTCGAAAGATAAAAGCTTGAGAATGTATTTGGACTTTAAAAACTGAAATCTTATATTCATAGGAGGAGTGTTACACTCAATTTGAAGTGAATTAATTGGAGTTGTCTTCATTGCACCAGTTACACATCTAAGATTGTGGTTTTGAAGAATCTCCAATTTGTGAACCAATCTCTGATCAGACCCAAAGCACAAAAATCCATATTCGAAATGACTGCGGACTAGAGATTTATATAACATAAGCAAAATTTTTGGATCAGCTGCAATCGACAGTGACTTTATAAAATTAAATGCTTTATTAGCTCTACCTAACAGATAATCGACATACTTAGTCCATGAAAGGTTGCTTGTAAAAATGATACCCAGAAACTTCACTTCATTCACTATTGGAAGAACACTATTATTGTAATAGATATGTAGGTCTGTTTCACACTCTCCAAACACTATAAATTTAGATTTTTCTGGACTAATATCTAAGTTAAGATAATGAAAATAGTTCTTTAGCCGAGTTAAAGCTGTGTTTAAAATACTTTCAACAGAACTTATATCTGAACCTGAAGCATAGATAACCAAATCATCTGCAAACTGCAAATTTGCCACTTCAAGACCAAGTACAATGTTTAGTCTATGTAAATAAAGAAGATAAATCAATGGACTGAGGATGCCACCTTGACATACGCCTTTATATGAAAAACGTGGCCCTATTAAACGTTTATTCACCTTGACATATACTTCTCTACCATGTAAAAAGTTAAAGATCCATATTATAATTTTTTCAGGAATACCAAGGGCACGAAGTTCACCACACAAAATGTGCAGATTAATGTTGTTGAATGCACCCACTACATCAAAGAAGACACCAACAAAATGATTGTCCATTTTAATAGAATTGTATATATCTAATTGCAAATGAGAAATGCTATCTCGAGTAGAGAACCCACGTCGAAAGCCAAATTGATTGGATGGTAATAGACTATTACTTTCTATATAAAATTCTACTCTTTGTTTAATTAGTTGTTCAAAGGTTTTTCCCATGCATGATGTTAATGCTACTGGCCTATAAGATTCTGCTTTGTGTCTTACTTTGTTAGGTTTAAGTACTGGGATAAGACAATCTGTTTTCCATTCATTAGGGATAACCATTTCCTGCCAGAGTAAATTTAAAACACTTAATATGTCAGAAAGTGCCATAATTGATACATTTTTCAACATTTTGTAAGGTATTCCATCAAGGCCAAAAGCTGAATCTCGTCTAGATGATATTGCAGATTTTAATTCCTGAAGAGAAAATGGATAAATTAGATATTCATAATGTCCTGAAGCTTTTACTTCATGAGGAATTGATTGAAATGGCCCCTCAACTGTATCTGGAGTATATTTTTTAAGAAAATCAAATACCCAAGGAGCAATATTATTACTTGAAGGTGAAAATGTTTTATTAAATCTTTTTGACATTTGCCAAACCCTAGATAAAGGAGTAGTTCTATTAAATGACTCACACAGAGAAATCCAACTTAAATATCTTTCTCTTTTTAACACTAATTTTTTAAGAGCTTGTAATTTTTTAAACTCAATATATTTTTCCAATGTGAGATGGTGCTTGAATACTATATAGGCATTCCTAGAGTCTTCTACTGCTTTAGTGCAATTCAAATTCCACCATGGTAATGGAATGCGTTTTTTACGATTATTATTTACTGATGCTGTATCAAAAGAAGAATCAGATCTTATAGTTGATGGCAATGACTTAATAACAGCTAAATTTAATAACTTTATCATGTCATTATATGAATTTAATGGGTTATCTTTATTAAATTTAAAATTCATTAACAAACTATCAACAGTCTTCTTGTATATTTCCCAATCAACCAGGTTAAAATTAAAATGTTTTGGCAAATTTGAAGCTTCCATATCATGTGGGTTATTATAATTGTCATTAATAAGTAACTTTGTAATTACAGGCAAATGGTAACTACCTAAAGGATCATCATGAACAGACCAGTTACAAGATAATGAAATTGAAGTTGATACTACAGTTAAATCAAGTGCATTTCTTTGCCACCTATCAGAGCCTACAGTTGTCATTTCTCCATCGTTCAATAAAACCAAATTACAGTCATTAATGATTTCAAGCACCTCTCGGCCACGGATGTTCACACTGTTACATCCCCAAGCCGAATGATGTGCATTGAAATCTCCACCCACCAAAAGAGGACCAGGAATATTGCGAATTAAATTATCAAACTTATACTTAGTAAATGAAGCATTTCCAGGACTATAAAAACTAACTAATGAAATTTCTTTTTTATTGCCATATTTTAAACGAATCGCTATATTTTGTATAGAATCATCATATAAAGTATCTATTTTACTAAATTGTAAACTGTTATGTATTAAAATAGCTACACCATTGTGTGAATTACCTGAGTCTAATCTTACTATATTATAACCTTTAATACTAAATCTCATGTGAGGCTTGAGCCAAGTCTCACACAATAAAGCTACATGTATGTTATACTCATGTAAAAAATACGAAAAAGCAAGTTTATTACTATTGATGCTCTGAGCATTCCACTGTACAATATTCAGCTGATCCATAAAATTAAGGTTTATTTATATTATTCTGGATTTTTGATAATAGAACATCTTTTATGCTTTGAGTACAAATACTCTTTTCATTATTTTTATTTTGAGAAATTAATGTTACTATTGTCTGTATTAAAATATTTAAAATTGGTTCTGTTTCAATTAGTGATTGTAATTGTTTAGCAGGACTGGACTTTGAAAGGGATGGAAATGACTTTTCATTGAATAAATCTGCATAAGATTTCTTATTAATTTTGTGTTTGTTTTCTTCCACTTTTTGCTGTTTGACTGGACACTGTGCCGAAATAGCTACATGATTACCTTGACAGTGACAACATGTAGCCTCAGTTGATGGTATTTGACATTCTTTATAATTATGGTCCTTTGTACATATGGAACATCTTTGGGAGTTCTTACAGAATTTGGCTATATGACCATACCTTAGACACTTCAGGCATTGTTTCACCGGCGGAATGTACGGCCGTACTTCGAATCGCCAGCTGTTCAGGTCTACACTATCGGGTATTGTTGCACACGAGAATGTGATGGACACCGTCTTCGTAGGCTGAAAAGACACCCCCCCTCCTTCTGAAATAGTACGACGCATAAATCTTCTGACAGAAATAATATTCTTTGTGCTAGTTATAGCATTATAAATGTGTTCGTTGCTCAGGTCAATTGGAACATGCATAATAACACCTGTATTTTCCGTAGCAGTTGCAGGAATACTGGCTTTCAATTTATAACTATCCAAAAACTTACGATTCAATAACGCTGCATTGGCTAAACCAGGACGTTCAAAAATAACACCAATTTTATAACGATTCATGCGCAATAATTGTTTTACTCCCTTGTTGTATTTTTTTATGCCGGTTGAAAGGGACATCATGTCTCTATCACCGATCGGGACTAAGTCAATACTTTCAAAAAATACGACATATTCAAAATTGCCTCCGCTTTCAGGGTATGACCTAATGTAGTCAGGAATCCTGAATTCCCGATACTTATCCTTTTCAATTGGTACTGATTCCTCTGAAGAGCTTGAGGCTCCACCGTCGTCTTCAGAGGACAGCAATGGTGGAGCAGAAGACGTAACATCTTCTTTTTTTCTTTTCTTTGGATGCCCTTTCTTCCCCATCATGAGAAAAGCAAGCAAATGAACTTGTGAAGGAATAAACTAATTATTTGAAAATTTGTTTTAAAAAAGGCGCCCAATCGATACGAATTTCCCGCGCTTTTTTTCTGAACGAATGATAAGATAGAATGACATGACAGCCACACAATCGTACATTCATCATTCGGCCAGTTGTCAATTTTCCGGCAAGTGATTGCGTACATTAATAAAAAATAAATTTAAGTAACAAACATTAAAACAATAACTTGTTGCATTTAAATTACGGCATTCGTTAATCTACAAATTAATTTAAACATTCCTGTATAAGTGTCAGCCATAAAAATGCTAACATCAATATGTAAGTACAGACATCGCATTTGCATTTTTAATTTTCCTATAAAATTATGAAGTTACGCCGCATCTGGCCTTACTTTTTCTCATAATATTTGTCGCCGTAAGGTCGCCGCGTATTTTGGGTCACAACTGTATCAATAACTAATTAAAAAGGCATGTTATAGCGACAAAAAAACATGACCCAAAAAAAGTTGTTGTTATGTAAAAATTTCGTAATATTTCATTTACGGAAAGTTTTTTCCAGCTAAGGGCATTTTTGGCAGCTAAGGGTTATTCACATTATTTTGTTTTTTAAATGACCTCATAGATCTCTAAGGCGACTCTCTGACCTAGGTTATGAGTTATGACTCTTATACTTACGCGAATATTACAAAAAATATTAGGAATTTGGGAAAACAATACATACCTATTTAGTAGTATATAATTTTCTGGAAATGGTATAGTAGGTATGGCTCACATTTTTATTCCTTTCCTTGATGATGATAAAAAGTCATTTATTAAAATCAGGCTAAGAATCAGCACTTTTTTAATGTCAAAAGTTACAAAAGTCAGCCCCAAAACACCAACTTCCAAGTGTTTGAGTCAGAAAGAAGAATTAATGTTACAAAACCTGACCTGTAACAAAACAATATCTCTTATATCTAATATATCATCAATCTATGTATTTATTCCTGTGTATTTATTAACAGTTTAATATTCTTTTTACTGCACCTACCATGTTTTATCTCTGCATCACCCTTAGGTAGACTGGCAGAAAATTCCTAAGGCATTAAGTCCGCCATAGAAATCTACTTCTGTGATCTGAGAAGTCCACCTTTGTGCAGTGTTTTTACTTGTGCATAAAGTATTAAATAAATAAATAAGCAATACAAGTCAAAGCATTTATTTCAATTACACCAATTACAGGTACTTTTGAATTGTCAAGGAGTCTGTCAGTTAGTCAAAATGATGCCCGTTCCAAAGTCAAAGTGAAAGTCAAAAACATTTATTCAAATTAGACCATTTACAGGCACTTTTGAAATGCCAAACAATAGTTGTCAGTCAGTTTGTCTGTTAGTTGAAGCTAGTTGTAGTTCCAAAGCGTAGATTCCAAGTTTAACAATCATACCGTTACAGGTCGCACAGCCTTCACCCGGATATCAAGAACAGGGTCAGCATACTGCTCATCAAGAACCGGTTTTGAAGAAGTAGAGAAACCTAAGACGGCTATTGTAATGCTCAATATGGGTGGACCCACAGATGTAGATCAGGTAAATTTATAATTTACCCATTTAAGTAAACTTGCAGACCCCAGGACTTTACACTAGACACAATAGACATTATATTATTATCTGTCAATCTGAAAAACGTCATAAGTCTTAGGGCGGATACAGAAATTGCGAGGCATGTGCTGCGCACGCCTCGCAATGCAAGCCTTGATATACATACATACTCGATGCCTCACCACAAATATGAACGTCCACACATTGCGAATCATGCGATGCCTTGTAATGTTTGTATCCGCCTTTAGACTGGTCACCTACATCTTGAATCCAGAATCATAGACAAAAAACCGGGCAAGAGCGTGTAGGACCACGTACAGTGTAGGGTTCCGTAGCAAGAAGCATTTCAGTCTTCCGACCGCAAAAATAAGTTTTTTTGCAGTTGTCGAACTCAAAACCTAAAAAAGTGAATATTTCAAAAAGTTATTGACGTATTTTGTTCAAACCAATTTTAATCGAGAGTATTTATTGAATGCCATAAGCATGTTTTTTTCTAGATTTTTCGATAGCGCAGTTGGATAATTACAGGGGGGGGACACATTGTTAACGGCTTTCGGAGCTCCTAGTTCACTTAATATGCACTTAAATAAAAAAGTCATTTAGAAACCTCTGTTATTTTCAAAGACCTATCCAATGATACGCCACATGACGGGGTTCAGGAAAATATTTTTTTTCATCCCTCAGTTTCATGTATGGGAGCCCCCCCTAATTATTTTATTTTTCATAATTTCACTACAGGCCTTTTATGGCGGTTTATAAAAGACCTACGAATTTTCATTCAAATTGGTTATGAACTGTAGATTTTACTAGGGTGTGACAGACGGACAGACGGACATGACGAAACTATAAGGGTTCCTAGTTTTACTACGGAACCCTAAAAACTGTCTAGTTGAATAATTCACCACATTTTTGTCATGCCAACATCTTATAGGTACCTTAGAAGGGGTTCACCCTTATAAGGTACTAGCTGTTTCCCGCGTTTTACCCCCGTTGCTCGGCTTCTAAGGGTCGTAGCGTGATGTTAACTAGCCTATACTATTCCTCATGAATCTGGCTATCATGAACAAAAATATTTTTTCGAATCCGACTGGTAGTTCCAGAGATTAGCGCATTCAAACAAACAAACTCTTCAGCTTTATAATATTAGTATACAGAAGCATATAAGCCGTTGGTCTGTTAGACGTTTGTCAATACAGGATAAAATTAAAACCAGTGCGGATATGTTAGGAGGTGAAAGTACTCATGAATATGATCAACTTTTACTATGGGGCCGACACTGAAATATGAAAAAAAAAATCAGCTATCCTATTCCATACATTTTGATCGTGTTGTAGTGCAATTTTGTAGGGAACAGCTGATTTTTTTTTTCATATTTCAGTGTCGGTCCCATAATAAAAGTTGATCATATTCATGAGTACTTTCACCTCCTAAAATATCCGCACTGGTTTTAATTTTACCCTGTATAGTACACAATGATTATTTTCTCCAGGTAGGTGATTACCTATACCGCATCATGACAGATCGTGACATGATCCAGCTGCCTATCCAGGGCAAGTTGGGACCCTGGATAGCTTCCAGGAGAACCGAGGAAGTTCAGAAGAAATATATGGAGATTGGAGGGGGGTCACCTATCCTTAAGTGGACTAATAGTCAAGGTAAGGTTGTAAGAGCTATTTAGAACAACTTGACTAAGTTACATAGGTTGTGAGTTTGAACATAGACATGCAAAGAACATAGATATGTTTTGTTTTGTTTTTGGTTTGAACTTCGGCAGGTGCACACTGTGCATTTTATTTCATCAGAGGGCCTAGAACGATCGATTTTGACGTATAGTATCGTAAACGTAAGCGAATTTCGAATCTAAAATACAACAGTAATCGAACATTTATATAAAATTTCATACAATTTGTGCATTTTCATAAATACAGAGATTTAAATAAAGTAGGTATTTAATTTATACTATAAATATTGTGTGGCAAACGTGTATTTTGTACTATACGTCAAAATTATTCCTGCTAGGCCCATAGCACTGCTCTAAAAATCGTGAAGCACGGTGAACAGAGGCCTGTGTCCCAGCAACAGTGCTGTCAGATTTTTTTTAGGCCAAAACGGGATTTTGACATTTTTTGAGTAAAAAAAGCGAGATTCTTTTGTCGAAAGCGGGACATATAAAAAAAAACCAACAAGTGCGAGTATGCCTGGCGCCCTAAGGGTTCCGAAATATGATCATAGATGGCGCTACTGCATACTTTCAATGGCGCCATCTATGAGCAGATGGCTCCACTTATGGTCCGGTGACTGATAGCGGACAACAAAGTGATCCTATAAGGGTTCCGTTTTTCCTTTTGAGGTACGGAACCCTAAAAATACGACTGGCGGACAAAAAAGTGATCCTATAAGCAGCGGCGTGCCTACAGGGCAAGCCCGAGGGTATATGTCTAAATTTTTCATGAATTTAAGTGAGTAGCGTACAGTAAAAAACACTTAAAATCGTGAAAAATTACGAGAAATACCCTCGGGCTTGCCCTGTAGGCACGCCACTGCCTATAAGGGTTCCGTTTTTCCTTTTGAGGTACGAAACCCTAAAAAAATAAAGCTTAGTCTTAGGCTGTGTCCCCAATAGGCAAACTGTGAGCGGCCGACTGAGTAAAGAAAGAAGATCCTTAGATCTTAGATTACCTTGATCGCATCATCAGTGTAAGGCTGCAACCACGGCAGGGGACCCACTTTTGACTGCCAGACCAGTCTGTGAGGATTTTTAGCTCCTAACTGTAACATTGTACCAGCAACTGTTGCTGCAACCTCGTGGGGGTACGTGTCACCACGTGATACAGCCTGCAACATAGTACGTAAATAATCAGCAGTTAGTCGAAGAACTCTGCACAGGATAGCTCCAGATTGAATTGAATGAGTAATTCTGCTTTAATTTGTACGGAGTATTTATTTCCGGCATACGACTATTTAAAATTCACTTGAAAAAAAAACGCGTTCAGGAAAGCAGTTTGAAGGTGGGGGCCGCACCGTCGAGTAATCCTCGAAAAGCGGGACTGAGCCTGTCCCGCGCGGGACATTCTATTTTGGGCTAATAAATCTCATCATGTAACTCTTTGATCAAGTCATGTCTATGTTTATGGTATGTTTATGCTGTTTTCAGGTCGATTACTAGTAGAAGCGTTGGACAAGTTACATCCAGACACAGCGCCGCACAAACACTACGTCGCATTCAGATATGTGCCGCCATTCACTGAGGATGCATTTACACAATTAGAAAAGTAAGAAACACTTATTTTTGCAACGAAATTCCTTAACCCGGCTTGTGGTAGGATTTGAATGGTAGGAAAAAGCGTTATGACTCCTCCATGCGACTTTCTCCTCTCTCTCCTCTCTTTGTCTCCTTCTAATATACAGGGTGGCAGGTTAGACAGTGGAAATATTTAAAGCAGTCATTGTACTCATCATTATGAACAACTTTTACTATGGGACCAACCCTGGAATCGCGAAAAAAAATCAGCTGTTCCATACATTTTGTTGAGCTAAGTGAACATAAATGTAGATATACAAGGTGGCAGGTTAAACAGTGGAAATATTTTAAGGGGTCATTGTACTCATCATTATGAACAACTTTTACTATGGGACCAACGCTGAAATCGCCAAAAAAAATTCAGCTGTTCCATACATTTATGTTCACATAACTCAACAAAATGTATGGAACAGCTGATTTTTTAAATAATAATTATGGATGATTTTAATGATTACTATAGTATTTAGTAATTATAATATCATTATTGTCGAAATTGAATTTTGATCAACATACAACGTAAAAGACTGCTGCAATTTGCAAAAACATTACAATTTTTAATTTAGACCGGTTTTAATCTATGTAGAAATAATATATTTTTCTTTATTACAGGGATGGTGTTGAAAGAGCGGTAATATTCTCCCAATATCCACAATACAGTTGCGCTACGACGGGCTCAAGTCTAAACGCCATTGCGGACTTTTTTAAAAACAGGTAAATACACACAAAACAATACATACTGTTGATTTTTAAGGTTCCGTACCTCAAAAGAGAAAACGGAAGCCTTATAGGATCACTTTGTTGTGCGTCTGTCACCGGACCATAAGTGGAGCCATCTGCTCATAGATGGCGCCACTAGAAGTATGCAGTAGCGCCATCTACGATCAAGATATGATATATCTACGATGATGTAATAGCGGCATAGATGGCGCTATTGCATATTTCGGAACCATCAGGGCGCGAGGCGTACTCGCACTTGTCCGATTTTTTTTTACCCGACTGCGGCGAAGCCCAAAAGGAGGGTATAGTGTTTTGGGGTATGGAGGAACGAGGTGGAATGTTCCTCCATTGAAAAGGGAGGATCCTCCTACCAGACCGGGTGAATTTGGTCTGGCGGGCCACTGCCCCCGACAGTTGATGTCGGGTTTCTGTATATATGCAAATCGCTGTGAAAACTCTGCTAGCGCGTTGTAGGATTCAGCCAATAGGCGTCATGTAGTGACGTTCACTGTTAGCTGTCTAGCTGTGTTAGTAGTCTTCGCTGTTGTCGGCAGATGTCGCTATAGTGTTTTTAATGTTTTTTTTTTCTTTTTTTTCCGCAGGCCTGTACCAAAAACGATACAATACAGCTTGATCGAGAGATGGGCCACTCATCCGTTGTTAGCGAAAGTGTTTGCAGAAAGAATCAAAGAGAAATTAGACTTATTCGACCCGGAGATAAGAGACGATGTCCTTATATTGTTTACCGCACATAGTTTGCCTTTAAAGGTTTGTATTTATTTATATTTTGTTATTTTTAGGGTTCCGTACCGCAAAAGGAAGAAAAACGGAACCCTTTTAATTCATCCTGTCCGTGCATATGTCACAGCCATTTTACTCGGAGATTTGACACTTTATCGATAAAACTTCGCATAATTATCTTCTGTGAATAAGGGGTCTCCATACATGAAACTGAGGGAAGATAAAATATATTCGCGCACTCCTTCATGTGGGGTATCGTGGGATAGGTCTTTGAAAATATAAGGTGCTATAAAAATATCTGCCACTGCTTTAATGGGAGGTAGTATTGTGTTTATAGATTACAATAGTGAAGAACTTTCGTACCCCGGAACAGTTAATTAAATGTGAAAAAATAAAGAAGTTAAATTAACATTGACTCTACTCTGCTTAACGTGGTTCACAAATTACGCGCGATGTGTCGCTTCGTCAATGAAAACAACTGCTATCTCGTTCCATCTGTTCTGTGAATGAAAACTGATATCAGCTGACTAGTTCGTCACTACCTAATCTACTAAAATTTATACGTACATTTTTTGTATGAAAAAAAATATGACAAGAAATCAATAATTTATCTTCACTATTGTAATCTATAAACACAATACTGACTCCCATTGCAGCCGTGGCAGATATTTTTATAGCACCTTATACAGGGTGGCAGGTTAAACAGTGGAAATATTTTAAGGGGTCATTGTACTCATCATTATGAACAACTTTTACTATGGGACCAACCCTGAAATCGCGAAAAAAAATCTGATGTTCCATACATTTTGTTGAGTTATGTGAACATAAATGTATGGAACAGCTGATTTTTTTTTCGCGATTTCTGGATTGGTCATCTCATCTCACTCATCATCCGCCTAGCCTTTTCCCAAACTAGATTGGGGTCGGCTTCCAGTCTAACTGGTTGCGGCTGAATATCAATCAGTATTTTACGTGGAGCGACTGCCATCTGACCTCCACAACCCAATTATTGGGTAATACCGGTATTCGAATGTTAGACCGGTTGTCAGACTTTCGGGCTCCTGACTACCTGTAACGATTGTCAAAGACATTCTTATGACAACCGGGACCGACTGCTTAACGTGCTCTCCGAAGCACGGAGGGGTCTCGATGTGTAAAGAACGGTCACCCATCCAAGGACTGACCGCGGCAAGCGCAGCTTAACCTCGCAGATCGATCGATCAGCGCGGCTGTCATTTAGCCACGAGCCCCTCCGAACTAAACTAATTTAGTCTTATTATGTCTCTTTCTAGTAAAAAACATGAGAGAGGGATAGCAGATATTTAATCCTGTCAAATTAGTCCACTTGAATAGTTTTATTGTAAATTTAGTCGTAATCGCAAAAGGTCACGACTATTTTCCCGTAAATGACAATTGCGTAGACTAATTTGACAGTTCCAAATATTTTCTGTCCTTTTTCAATGATATTTGTAAGAAAGAGATATAGTGTGATTAAAATTAGTTTAGTGCAATGCTCAACAGAATCAGCACCAATACCTAGAATGCATTGAGATATCTGATTTTATGCCATGAGATTCTGGTATACCTGTAAAATAAAGGTTTCTAAGTAAATTTCTCCATAAAGTACATATACTGATTTTCATCTTATTTCTACATTTAGTCATCCCCTTCCTGTTTAAAAAGACACCGGTTTAAAAAAAAATACTATGTTGCAGGCTGTATCACGTGGTGACACGTACCCCCACGAGGTTGCAGCAACAGTAGCTGGTACCATGATACAGTTGGGCGCTAAAAATCCTCACAGACTGGTCTGGCAGTCAAAAGTGGGTCCCCTGCCGTGGTTGCAGCCTTACACTGATGATGCGATCAAGGTAATCTACGACTAAGGTTTTTTTTTAGGGTTCCGTACTTCAAAAGGAAAAACGGAACACTTATAGGATTACTTTGTTGTCCGTCTGTCCGTGGCAAGTTCGAGGCATCTGCTCATAGATGGCGCCACTAGAAGAAACTAGAACTACAACTAGAAGAAATAAATATGTAATAGCGGTATTTAGATGGCGCTATTGCATATTTCTAGTGGAATATTTTATAATTACGTTTGTAAGGAACCCTCGGGGCGCCAGCCCTACTCGCACTTGTCCAGTATTTTAAGTACCTCAAAAGGAAAAACGGAACCCTTATAGGATCACTTTGTTGTCCGTCTGTCATGAGCATGACCATGAGTGAAGCCATCTGCTCATAGATGGCGCCACTAGAAGTATGCAATAGCGCCATCTATGATCAAGATATGATATATCTACTATGATGTAATAGCGTCATATTACTCATAGATGGCGCTATTGTATATTTCGGAACCCTCAGGGTTTTTTTTAACAAAATATCTAGCCTGTGATAAAAAAAATCTGTAATTTTTTTTACAGGCATACGCGAAACAAGGCAAGAAGAATCTACTGCTAGTTCCTATAGCATTCGTTAATGAACACATTGAAACTTTACATGAATTGGACATTGAATATTGTTACGACGTGGCTAAAGAGGTAAGACTATAATATTAAATAGCTGTTCCCCGCGGATTCACCCCCGTTGCTCGGCTCCTAAGGGTCGTAGCGTGATGTTAAATAGCCCATACTATTCCTCACGAATCTAGGAGGAACCAGAGATACAGCTTGACCTCTTGGTAGTACTGGCCACTCTACACTGCGGAGGTCATTTAAACTGGTCACTTCACTGTAGTCCACGCGGACGGAGTCGCGGGAAAAATATAGTCTCTTATATATTTAACTAGCACTTCGCCCGCGACTTCGTCCGCGTGTCCCACAGGAACTGTGCATTTTTTCGGGATAAAAAGTAGCCTATGTTACTCAGTGATAATGTAGCTTTCTATTAGTGAAAGAATTTTTGAAATCGGTCCAGTAGTTTCGGAGCCTATTCGGTACAAACAAACAAACAAAATTTTCCTCTTTATAATATTAGTATAGATAACATAAAATCCCTCATTCATTAATTTCTTATCTAAAGTTGTTAATTTTTATTTTCAGGCCGGTATAGAGCATATAGAAAGGGCAGCTACGCCAAACGCTCATCCCACGTTCATAGCGGCGTTAGCAGACATAGTGTCTAAGCATCTCATCAGTGGGCCCAGAGTATCGAAACAATTCTTAATCAGGTAATTATTAAGGCCAAAACATACGTCTGGAATATCCCTCCAGAATTAAGAAGGTGAATGACGTATTTTACGTCAAATTGAACGATTGCGGCTGGAATCGTTCAATTTATGAACGATATCATTCAATTTTACATAAAATCACTCTTGTTCACTTTCATTCCGGAGGGGCATTCCGGACGTATGTTACCGGCCTTAAGGCGCGTCTCCTGCGACCTGTTTTCGTGTTCGACGAACATCGAACAGTGAACAGTGAACGATAAAAGGGCGTGGTCTACGTATTTTGAGTGTTTTTATTCGTCAAAACACGTAGACCACGCCCCTTTATCGTTCACTGTTCACTGTTCAAAAAAATACCCGTCCCGGTTACCTAGTCCGGCAACAAATAAATGCTGTACGGAACCCACGTGACTTAAATCGCTTTATGACAGTAAGGCCGGTAACATACGTCCGGAATGCCCCTCCAAAATTAAGAAGGTGAATGACGTATTTTACGTCAAATTGAACGATTGCGGCTGGAATCGTTCAATTTATGAACGATATCATTCAATTTTACATAAAATCACTCTTATTCACCTTCTTAATTCCGGAGGGATATTCCGGACGTATGTTAGCGGCCTTACTGTCATAAAGCGATTTAAGTCACGTGGGTTCCGTACAGCATTTATTTGTTGCCGGACTAGGTAACCGGGACGGGTATTTTTTTTTTGCGCGGAACCCTAATTCTTTTTCTAAAATAAAAGTAGCTTAAGTTACTTCTTATAACATCAACTATCTGCCAGTGAAAGTCCTGTCAAAATCGGTCCAGTAGTTTCGAAGATTAGCTGGAGCAAACAGACCGCCAGACAATTTAAAAAAAAAAAAAAAATTTTGATGTATTTATCGTATATACTTTCACTAGTTGCACCCCCATTTCTCGGCTCCTAAGGGTCGTAGCGTGATGTTAAATAGCCTATACTATTCCTCATGAATCTGGCTATCATATACAAAAATATTTTTTCGAATCCGACTGGTAGTTCCAGAGATTAGCGCGTTCATACATACAAACTCTTCAGCTTAATGCTTATAGAAAGATGAAGGAATTAATGCTTATAATTATTAACCCTTTCAATCGGCATCATAAAAAATACAGGATGTTCTTTTTCACATTTGGCCAGTTCGATTCCCGGATGAAGCAAGCAACTTTAAAAAAATCTTTGAATGCAGTATTAATTAATTTTAAAAATAAAGTGAAGTCTCCATGAAGCAAAACTTTCTATCTACAATATTTGAAGTACTTTTTCTCCGTGTGGCATAGCCGTGGGACAACCTGTATAATTTTATTATCTAGCACTTTTCCGAGACTTCGTCCGCGTGACCCACAGGAACTGTATATTTTTTCTATTGGTTAAAATCAGTCCAGTAGTTTCGAAGCCTATTCGGTACAAACAAACAAACAAAAAAAAAATCCTCTTCATAATATTATTAGTATACACGATAAAATTAAAACCAGTGCGGATATTTTAGGAGGTGAAAGTACTCATGAATATGATCAACTTTTATTATGGGACCGACACTGAAATATGAAAAATAAAATCAGCTGTTCCCTACAAAAATGCACTACAACACGATCAAAATGTATGGATCAGCCGTTTTTTTTTTTTTCATATTTCAGTGTCGGTCCCATAATAAAAGTTGATCATATTCATGAGTACTTTCACCTCCTAAAATATTCGCACTGCTTTTAATTTTACCCTGTATATTAGTATAATAGATAACTTCATATTGTTTTTTCAGATGTCCACACTGCGTGAGCCAAAGATGTCATAGTTCAAAGGAGTTCTTTAAAGACTTGTGTGGTGCTAACGACATTAATAATGAAACAGACAACATTATGCATAAATTTGTTAACCTCAAGAGTTAAATCCATAGATATACTAGGTCACAGGTAGGGTTGCCAGTTTACGCCGCGTCAGAAGAGATAGAGCTACGCGATAGACTGCCTTGTAGGTTAATATAATTGTAGGCAGCGCTGTGCGAGCTGAATTGCACTGTATTGCGTCGTAGCAAGAGTCGCTATTTATTTGTTTTTGTGAAGTTCCCCTTCTGTATGTGAGTAGGTACCAGTGGCGAAGGGCCCCTACAATACGATTCCTACCGGCTTCCCTTTGAAAAATAGTACAGGCAGTTCAAAATTCAAAATTCAAAAGTCATTTATTCAAACTGGGCTAAAGTCAATTAGCACTTTTTGAACGTCATAATATACATAAGACAGCCCCCAAAAACGCCCACCCTTCACCGCTTCCTAGTGTTTTAGCTGCGAAGAAACGGCGCAACAAACTCCGCAGCAACACAATTCTGTCTGTCAATTACTTTTATGTAAAAATTATATAAAACAAAACAGTAAAACTGAGATTTAAAACAAAAAAAAGCTAAGTATAAATACATAACAGTAAAATAATTTCCTATGCAATGATGTAACCTGACACCCGTCAATATACCTAATCAAAGAAATCTATAAGAAGATATAAGTGCGCACAACAAAATGCTTTATGATAAATTTTAATCGGTAATGAAGGCCGTGTGCCAGGCTACAAGTGCAGTTTAAAGACAAATAAATTTTATTTGGCAGTCAAATGTTATGCATGATAATCTAGGACCAGGGGCTCGATAATTCAACAATGTGCTATAAGTAAATTAACTGAGCTCAGTCAACAAGATGACCAGTCACAGTATTGCCTACTTTTATTAATTAGCTTTTCGTGGCCAGGTAAGCATTTGTAGCTCTGGCTTACCTCTTACAAAAACTGACCCTTCGCCACTGGTAGGTACTATGAAATTCCGTGGCAGTACTCGCAACTGACGCGTGTATGACGTCATTAAGGTTCCTTATTAACGCAGTCTCCCTAAAAACCAATAAAACCTCATTAGGTTTAAGGATTATCTAAAAAATAAAATAATAATGTTTTACCGCTAAATTCACTTTGTTTGCTGACAAAATACATTTTGGAGCTGACCAAAACTTCTTTATTTAGTTGACCGTTTAAATGATAGCCAAATAGATAATTATGTACTAAAGCCCGTCACAGACGTAGCTATAATATATATGAATTATAGCAAGGCATATTACGACATATTTTCCATATAAATTTTCGAGTGACCACACACGCAGCTCTACTTATATATTTCTATGACGTCACCAATACATTATACCGATATATTAATATACGGGGTGGAATTTTGTAATGCCACCTGAAGGGAAAGTACTCTTAATACTGTAGATAGAAAATAAATTTTACTCAAAGAAAACATTCCTTTATTTTTGAATAGAAAGAAAACTGCGTTCAAAGATTTTCAAAAATTCGCTTGCCACACCCGGGAATCGAACCGTAATAAATTAATAATTTAAGATTTCACGGTTTTCTTATCATTTAATTTATCAAGTTTGTTAGAGAGATTTCATCCTTATAATTGATCCTAACGATCAATGCAATAAAACTACAGGGTATAATTTTTACAGATTTTAGTCGGTTCAATTCCCGGGTGTGGCAAGCGAATTTTCAAAAATCTTTGAATGCAGTTTTCTTTCTATTCAAAAATAAAGGAATGTTTTCTTTGAGTAAAATTTTCTATCTTCAGTATTACGAGTACTTTCCCTTCAGGTGGCATTACAAAATCCCACCCCGTATATTATAGCTACGTTTGTGACGGCGTTTATAGTATTTTTTTCATTTTTTCAGTGCAATTATTTTTGTTAATCAGTAGACCTGTGTTGATTGGATAAATTAAACCTTATTCTAATTAAAGCATTTGTTTTATATAAAATAATCATTTTACAGAATTGAGTGTTGTTATTTGTAAATAGAGGTGTACGGTGTCTGTTAATAAATGAGTTTTAATTATTTTTGTGTTTTTAATTTAGTTTGACTATTGATACCTCAGATCATAGAAACAAGGAGATGTGCCAAGGCGCTATCGAGCTTGATGCCTGATCTTGAGCAAATTGCTCATATTAAAAACGTACGCGCTGGCGACGAACCGAACACGATCGATGGTATACAGTGTTTTAGTTTAGTGCTAGTATTGAGTGACGATTAACAGTGTTAGATTGAGGGTGTGCGGAATGTTCAATGCGTGGGAGATCTTTTTATTCACAAGGAGCGCTTAATTATGCGCGTAATTGTGTCGAAAAATGTACTAAAAGTGGCATCAGTTGTTACCGTACTAATTTGCTATGATGGCATATCTCCTTGTTTCTATGATCTGAGGTCGTACCGGACGCTTAAAAGGCTAATAGTTACGTTGTACGGAACCCTAAAAATGTACTAGACATGCAAATCCCCTGTAGTATTACGCATACCTGCTTTGAAGTGTCCACAAATAACTTTCGCCTCAAGTCATTGACAATAACGGGCACGTAATGTTACGTAAAGTGGTCAATATGTCACACGCGTGTTAAATATGTAATCAGATTTTAACACATGTTAAGGATGCGATTTCGTCATGTCTGGTTAAGTCGGTATGTCAGAGAATTCTTTTAGAAGAGTACTTCTATACAGGGTGGCAGGTTACTCAAATGAAACATGAAATGTTTTTTTAATTATGCCCAAGTGCCAACCCCATTTCCCGCTTTTTTCAAAAGTCAGCGCCGGCTGCCAATTTAGCAACCGCCGCCGGCTGCAAATTCAGGTCACGGCGGCGGTCGCGGAGTCACTTCCTTACTTTTAACCTTGCAGACAGAAATAGGAGCCCCGCGTAGCGGGGCTCCGCCGACCATCCCCCTCCTTACAAGTCCAAGAGCGAGCGAAGCGAGCTCAGGAACTTGCGGCACCCCGACACGGATAGGTTAGTTGCGAAGGGGTTGACGGGGCGTTATTTTTGGGAGCCGGCGCCGGCTGCGGAGGCATTCCCTATATCTTTACAAAGAAGCGTTTGTAGTTGTGACGTACACTGCTTTAAAAGTGGCGACAGCGGTTCCCGTAGGTACTAATTTGTCTCTCCTTGTTCCTATGATCTAAGGATAAAGTAGGTATGGTCCATTTCAATAGAACTTGTAAACTATGTAAACAAACTTTTTACCTATACAAATTCATCAAATTTTGACAGTTGGCTGGCAATACCTACTAACATTGTTTACAAAGTTAACAAATACGAATTTGTAAACAATGTTAGTATGGCCAACTGCCTGAACGATGCTTTAGGTAGGCCTAAAGCATCGTTCAGACAGTGGTCTGCGGTGGCGGTTAGTAGTAATGACAGGGATAATAACTACCTACTAGGATACCTACGGCCTACCTAGTCAGACCTAGTGAGTCAGTAAAATTCTTATTAGATTTCAAAATGCACCAGCGTGGCCCATCGTATAATAAAGATTAAGCCACGTTCATGCCGCAAGACAATCAATATACCTAAACCTACCAGCTAGGTAGATACTTGACAAAGTTTAATAAATATTTTAACTAAGTAATGTTTTTCTAACAAAGTGTATTTTACAATACCTAAATTGAGATGCATACGCACTATTGCCCTAAATAGTTCATAGATAAAAGCAATAAAATAATAAAATGAAAACAAAAATACAATGAATTTCATTGGATGCCGATAAAAAACAGCGAAGCACTTCAGTAGTAAATCAATTGTCAATCTCATACGTATCTATCTTTATCTCACAATCACAGATTTCGTGTGTTAGAAAGAGACAGAGAAAAGGAAGTAATATGGCCGTCCAGATTGACATCAGCTGTTGAAATGTTACTCACTTCAGTCACCGCGCGACTCATTCATTTATAAATTTTAGTTTCCTCGCGAATTGCTCCGAGTGAGCGCGTGTAATTACGACTACATAATTTTAAAATGTAAACAAACATTTTTTTATTACTTTTGCTGAGTGGGATATCTCTTTTACTAACGAAAATGTACCTAAAGACAGGCGTCGTGTTGTGTTTTGTGATGTGTCAGTGTTTAAATAGTGTTTTTTGCGAAACAATAAGTGAACATAAACATGTACATTGTACGCACGAGCATCCAAAAGCTGATGAAGTAAGTAATTTTATAAGGATAATAGTTTTTCAATATAAATTGCGAACTTTTTTAGGTTATGTCAAATCATTACCACTCCCGTGGCTAACTAACGTCTAAATTGGATCAATTGTTTTGGTTGCCAACTTTGTTTACTGTTCATTTCTAATTAAATAACCAATCTAGCTGTGAACTATTTATTCAATTCTATTGTCTATAAATAACTCGCTTTGTTTATTTTTTAAAGCGATCGCACGAATATTTTGTTTGTCAAACTCTTGAAGACGAAGACACGCACGAAGACGAGAAAAAAAATGAAACTCAGAAAGAAAATTTTATTGTCTATTCGTAGTTGTAGTTTTTTTTTACAAAGTTTACGCCATTCAGCCAAGATATTTTATTTTTAAGTTTATGTTTTTGTTAGTGTACTGTTACAAACAAGTCCGTACATAGTGTGGCTTCTTCGTAATTTTGTGGTAGGTAGGTACCTACTACCTCCTCAATTATTTAACCAATTAGGTAGGTATTTTAAATATTGTGCTCAAGACTCGTGCCGGTACCTATTCGTAGGTACCTATTTATAAAAAGACATACCTACGGAAGTTTAGAAAAAGAAATTAAAAACAATTTAATAGGTACTTATCTACAATCATATCAGGGGGGTGATTCTCGCGGGTGATATATTGATATCGAATTCGATATATATCGCAACAAATATCAAAATCCCTACCATTTTGACATTTGTTGCAATATATATCGAAGGCGATATCAATATCGAACCCGCGAGAATCACCCCCCTGGGGGGTGATTCTTGCGGGTTCGATATTGATATCGAATTCGATATATATTGGAATTCGATATATATTGCAACAACTGTCAAAATCCCTACCATTTTGACATTTGTTGCAATATATATCGAAGGCGATATCAATATCGAACCCGCGAGAATCAACCCCCAGGCATAATGTAGGTACCAACTTTACCCATGTTGTGCACACTTGTGATAGTAGGTAGGTACATAGATATGACAATATAATTGCTCGAAGCACGCAAAATAATGCAATTGGCATGCAATTTATTCAAATTACGATGCCTGCGTTCGTTCACGGTACATTTGTCTCGCGTGACTATAAAAACGCAAGAAATACCTACCTACCTATCTATGTTTATGTTAACTTATTATTAGGCATAATGGGTATAGGAGGCAGGAGGCATAACGCACGGAATTCCTTTGCCAATTTGCCATAAAACATAGGTACCTTAATAAAAACTCATTAAACAAATTAGGGATGAGCAAGTTGAAAAAAAAAATCGATATTTATCGTATCGATGTTTTAAAACAGAATCGATAATTATCGAGTGAAAAATATCTATTTATCGATATTTCGACTTTTTTGGTCAAGAATGACAATTCGTGCATATTCACAAAATATTCAAAATTAAAAAAAAAAAAACGATAATTGTAGGTATCGCGATTAAAAATGTCGACGACATGTTTATTTCGATATTTTTGCCCATCCCTAAAACAAAATATGTCTGACTGATGATGTGAGTAAAACCATGTTTATTTGTAATTGTAGTAGGTATGTTGAAGGTTGATATTGATACAGATGCTTGGTTTACATACCTAGGTAGCACTCAGCGTGTATGGCAGGAAAAGTTAATCAAATGAATAACACGAGATTCCCGCGTAATATATGTATAATGGATTATTGGTAGGGTTGCCATAACTTCCAGAAACCAATACGGGACGTTTTATTATTTCGATGCTAATGTACCAAAGCAAGCTTGCACGTATACATACATAGTGAAAAACTAACCACGGATTTTGATAACAGCTACCTTTTGATCTTTACTATGATTGTCATCATAAGAATCAAATAAATCAAATGAAAATGTAAATCGAAGTTTTTTGCGCCGGCTGTCCGCGCCCTCAGTTCTGGGCCATTTTCGTATTTTGTCAAAATTTGTGAAAAACGGGCCAAAAACGGGTCGCGATGGTCAAATACGGCGATAGACCCGTATATACGGGACGTATGGCAACCCTAATTATTGGAAATGGAATTATTGGAAATCTGATCAATGTACAGTTTCTGATCGTTGCGCTAGTGCGCTAGTCGCTAGCAGGTAGGTACCTACATGCATAGATTATGTGTAGTACCTACCTATGCTATATGCAAAATTATATAATAACAAGCTTTTACATAGTTAAACATGGGTTGACTCAGCTACCTACTAACAATTAGTTGCAATTTCGCTTTGTAATGCAATTTAATGTGCCACTTGTGAATAAATAAAAATCTAACTTAAAATCATCTCTGCTCAACGGCTCGGCTAACAAAATCGGACAAGTGCGAGTTGGACGTGCCCTGAGGGTTCCGTACAAATGAAAGTTATTAATCGCAAAAAAAATTGCAATGTCGTAAGTAGGTACCTAAGTAAGCAATTGATTTTGAGATAGGTACCTACTTTAATTTATTGAAGCGTCCTAATTTAGTCAAACTTTAAATAATTCCATACCTATTGTAGGTAGATAAAGTCAGCGACATAGGACGATGAACGTCAGTCAAAGTTTGAGAATGTTTTACGAGTGAAAACTTTTACCAATTAAGACTTGCTTGTACAAAATTATTGAAGAACAGCCAATACTTTGAAAACTAGTAATAAGATATAATATTATTATTTAAAACAATAATTAGGTTCTACGAAATATGTAGGTATATTGAATGACATAATTAAAATTCCGAAACCTATAAATACCTACCTATTCTTAAAATTCTGATCTTACAGCTACAAAAATTGCATCATTAATGCTTTTAGAGTCAATGATGCAATTTTAGTAGGTAAAACGCAATGTCAAAATATTAGCATGACGGCAGCATTTTGTAGCGTTGGTTGTAGTATTTTTTTAATGGTCTTTTTGCTATAATGCTCTAAAAGTCTAAATAGCAAACGGATTCTACATTCTGAAGCTTAATTACCTAATTATACTCTAAGGATACCTAAGTCAGGGAGAGAAATAAAATAAAAAATTGCCAGTTCCAAAGTGCATAGCTAAAAAAATGGAGTTTAAAGTAAATGATTCCCAAAAGTAACTTTACCTATTAAACTCTGACAAACAATTACTTGACTAAACTCGCCGTATTGTCATCAAAGTTCAATAGCACAAAGATCCTTTGTAAAGCCAGTATCAGTCTGATGGTAGGTCATACCACACCAAACTGGTTTTGCGTACATCAACCAGTTCGCGAACCTTATCCTATGCATAACGATTTTAAATTTCGAACGAGTTTGAACGTCATGAATCATGATTTTGGAATTGGAAGAATCTGTTATTAAAAAACTAGGCCTCCTTTGTCCGCGTGTACAATAAAATGACCATTTTAAATTACCTCCTTAGTGTAGGGTGGCTCGTACTACGAAGAGGTCAAGCTGTATCTCTGGTTCATTTCACCGGAATTGCATGAAATGTGGTTAAGATTTTAAGTTGGACCCAAGCTACCAAACTGTGAGACCACATCAAAATTCATTCAGTACCTACGTTAATTTTTGCGTCATGCGCGCACAAACTGACAAAAACCTCGGGAACAGTACTTTTTTTCTGGATGAATGTTACCCCATGTCCTTTTATGTACCCCTGACATTGTATATGTAAAATTTCATGATGATCGGTTCAGTGGTTTAGGCCTGAAAAGCTAACAAACAAACTTACTTTCGCATTTATAATATTATTAGGATGCATGACATTGTTGAACCAGTCATTATATTGACGCGACAAAAAGTGTCACTTGATGAAGAATCAACCAATGGGCCTCTTAATTCATGATAATTGAGAGTGCGTGACAGAACGATTTTGTTTCACACATGTTATCTCGTTTAGGGATTGGTGATTGCAGAATGTTGTGCGCATGCGCATCGCATACATAGGATGAGAAGTGGTTGTGGTAGCGGCCGCTACTTACAAATAGTGTTGCCATTGCCAATCGATAGTAAACTACCGATATCTATCGATAGCTGACTGATAGTAAGAATATCGATAGCTCTAAACGTGACAACACTATTTAATTGATGGAGGCAACACTATCGATACTATCGATAGTATTGATTAATAAACTATCGACAGTCCAAAACAATCTCCATAAAGTCCAAAAGTAGTTTTTCAGAAATTTTCAGAACTTCGATAGTATCGATAATATTGCCTCCATCAATAGTATTCACCTTTCGAGCTATCGAAAGTATCGATTGTCCTATCTACAGCCTTTTTATGAAAACTATCGATAGTGAAACTATCGACTGTTCGGCAACACTACGTAACAAGTGGTAGGTAGTGGATTCGAAATCAGGCTGGCGCACACTTTGTGCAATTTTGTTTCATCGCCACTTCTCTCAAAACGGTGAAGGAAAACATTATGAGGAAACCGGCATTTCCTAGAACCAAAAATTCGAAAACATGTGACGTCCAACACGCACTGGGCCCGCGTAGACTATGGTCCACAACTTTTTTATCTGCTCTGTGGCCCACTCCCTCGGATAGGAGATCTGAATATACCTACAGCATGTAACAAAAACCCTGTTCGATCCCAAAAAGGGCCATTATACTCATCATTCTGAACAATATTTTGTATGACACAACCCCGAAATCGCTAAAATCTGCTGTGCCATACATTTTATCGATTTATGTAAACAATGTATAGAACAGCAATTATTTTTTCGCTATTTTAGTGTTAGTCCCATAGTAAAAATTGTTCATAATGATGAGCATAATGTAGGTAAACGTATGCTGTACCTATCAGTAATGGGAACAATAAACGTACGCCTCAGATCATAGAAACAAGGAGATATGCCATGCCATCATAGCAAATTAGTACGGAAACAACTGATGCCACTTTTAGTACATTTTTCGACACAATTACGCGCATAATTAAGCGCTCCTTGTGAATAAAAAGATCTCCCACGCATTAAACATTCCGCACACCCTCAATCTAACACTGTTAATCGTCACTCAACACTAACACTAAACTAAAACACTGTATTTATACCATCGATCGTGTTCGGTTCGTCGCCAGCGCGTACGTTTTTATTTTGAGCAATAGGGATGTTGAATATATTTTTTTTATTGTGAATCTGTAAACTATTTGAAAAAAGATAATTGACACCAAAAAAACCGATGAAACATCTACAAAATTGGCAAAGTTATAAGCGTTTTAAAATGATTTGCTAGACACGGACGGCATGCATGGTAAGTGACGTAACACCACCTATGTCCGCTTCGCGCGACAAAGACGGAGCGATATTCCCTCCAAAAACTTTAAAAGCGTCTATGTTTTCCATTTTGTGATATATATTTTTTTTTTTACTTTTTTGTTATTCCTATTCCGTCTTTGGAATAAAATAATTTATTTGTACTTTTTTAATAGTAGTCCACTCATCTGCCTAGCCTTTTCCCAAATTATATTGGGGTCGGCATCCAGTCTAACTAGTTTTGGCTGAATATCAATATTTTACGTGGAGCGACTGCCATCTGACCTGGCGCTATCGAGCTTGATGCCTGAACTTGAGCAAATACGTTGCTCAAGTTCAGGCATCAAGCTCGATAGCGCCTTGGCACATCTCCCTTGTTTCTATGATCTGAGACGTACGCTGATTAGGTGATTAGGTATAATAGTATTTATAGGACGATGCTTAAGCTCATGCTGGTAAAGCAGTGAAACTTTTAGCTTTGTAACCTTTTAAGCCGCCCACACCAAAATACGAAGGTAAACGATCTCTAAATATGACTTTGTTGAGTAAATAGTCTTTGTTCTTTAACTACTTTGAATTTTCATTTCATACATTATTAATAAGATCCAATTTAGCAAGATAATGGTGCTGATTCTGTTGGTACATCGCACAGAAAATAATTTTAGTCACACTATATCTCTTTCTTACAAATATCATTGAAAAAGGACAGAAAATATTAAGAACTGTCAAATTACTTAGTCTACGCTCATGTCATTTACGTGAAATAGTTGTGACCTTTTGCGATGACGATTAAACTGACACTAAAACTATGCAAGTGGACTAATTTGACAGGATTAAATAAATTCTATCCCGTTCTCATGTTTTTTATTAGAAAGAGACTTAATGATACAAAATTAGTTCTATTATTATTTTCCTTTGGACTGTCATGTTACTGCAAACAAATAGTTCGTAAAATATAGCTTGATCTCTGTGACAGACGTCAAATTCGAACAAATAATGTCAAAATGCATTAAAAATGTACGGATTTGACATCTGTCACAGAGATCAAGCTATATTTTACGAACTATAGGTACCTATAGGTTCAAGTATAGTAGGTATACCTAGTAGGTAATATACCTATTCTAACTAGGTCGCACTGAAATAAATGTAAATTCCCGATACTCTAGGGACCTTTGTTTTTGAGCACAATCTTTGTCAATTTGAATTGTCCTTGTCAATATTGTGAGAAATGTTAGTTTGCGACATGAAAATCGAAGAAAGAAACCTATCTTTATTATTTACAAATATTATTTGTTCTATTTTTGTCATGATTGTCATGAATAAAAACTGTTTTATTGTATTCTACTACGTATTTTATTTACTTTATACTTCGTCAGCGTAAAGTATATAAGTACCTACCTACTTATAGCACATTATTTAAAAAAAATATGTTTTTTTTGAGCAGGTACCTACCCAAATATTTCCTAGGTAAAAAAGTACCTAACTTAGATCCCTCCCTGCAAAGTATACCATTCAGTGAAAATTCCTTCAAAACTTGGTTCAGCTGTTTCGTAGCCCGTACAAACAAACCGACAGACAAAATTGGAATGGAACTTTTTTGGCCCAGTAGGTACCTTATCCTGAATACCTGACGGTTTTTTCTGGAATATCCAATGTAAATACACAGATTTTTAACAATTTTATAATAGGTAGTAATGATAGCTGTATAAAAGAATCTATCAAATCTAAGAAGGAAATGGTATTACATAATGTAATTTACTAAACTATGAATGGAAGAACGAACGAATGAACAGTTTCGTGTGAAGATGGAGCTAATTATGAATTGTAAAAAGGTGCATTCGTACTCGTGTGATCTTTGATAAAGATAATAATCTCACTCAATCAAATTCCTGCTAGTTTTACAACTAAAAACCACCCAAACCTACTACCTACTTTTGCAGCTAAAATCGAATGACTTTAAAAAAAAACTTGGACAAGTGCGGTAGGATGCGCCCTGAGGGTCCCGTACAAACTTAATTATGTACCTAAGTATGTAGATATAATAAATAAAATAAAAGATCCACTAGAAATATGTAATAGCGCAATCTATGAGCAAGACCAATTACATACTTCTTCTACTGGCACCTCGGCGTTGCCACGGACAGACGGATGACAAAATGATCCTGTAAGGGTTCCGTTTCTTCTTTTGAGGTACGGGACCCTAAAAAGGAGGAAAACATTGCGCAATACTCTAAATACGAGCCTAAAAAAAATTATAAAACATGTGTTTTTCCGTCTAGTAATAGCCTAAATGACTTGAATCCATAACGCACTACCAGTAAAACCCGTTTCCTCATGAGAAAACTGATTATGTCACTAGACGGGCTAGAAAAAATGCGAGGCGAATAGCATCGATCGATCTAACACATGCACGCGCATAAAAACAGAAATTCACGTCTGTATGCAGAAGTAGGTAAGTATTGTAGAGGTTTTATTATGAAGTTGAAGTAGGCTGGTTACATGTTTGTTATAAAAACAATTATTTTGATAATAGCGTAGCGTTTCAGATAACGTCGTTGCAAATTTAAAATCTCCTATGTGAAATTTTTGTCGTAAGTGAGTTTTACATTAATCTGAAAAGTAATTTTGAATAGTATATTTAGCAAAAACTTCCATGTGGATAGCTTATTAATGCATTAAAATACGCATGATTTATGGTTCTTATAATACCACCTATGTGACAAAAATAATCTCCTATGTGTATAAACTACTTACTTTTTTTTTAAACAAAAATGGAATAGGATTTTTTCAGGAGCAAGTTTTCTTAGTTTTTCTCAAAAAGTCACTTTATTATTTACATATTATACACATAGGAGATTTTAAATTTGCAACGACGATAAGAAGTCCTTGGATTTTGATTTTGATTCTCATTTTCGGCATGGGCACCCCCAAAAACCATGAAAATTACATTCCGCCATTATTGGATTTTGATTTAGGCCTAAAAAAAGCCTATAAGTACTTACCTCATTAATTTGGCTTTATACAAAAATATTTTTTCGAATCTGACTGGTAGTTTCAGAGATTAACGCGTTTAAACAAAAAAAAAATTCAGCCTTATTTTAGTATAGATTGTGTACTATGTGACAACTTCCACTTTCCATTCAGTTGGCTGACCAGTTATATAAAAAAAATCTCATAAACATTATGAATCGGATAAGCGCCCATATTATAGTGACATAATGTCAAAATCCAGTTTCCCCAATCGAGGGCCAGAGGTCAAATAACAGCTGTAGACTAGAAACACGTTGCATCATGGATAGGGCTGCCATCACCTAAATTGCTGACGCCGGACAAAAACTTTAAAAACCCCGGACATTTGGGTGAAATTGAACATTTTTCCCGAACGCCCCCAAGAAAAAAAATCATTAATCAGGATTCCCCTGACACAAAGTGTCCGGTTTTCCACCGGACACTTTTTGAAACCCCTACCGGACGCTCCCCGGACGCCCTCTAAACTAGGATAAATCCGGGGAACCCCGGACGGATAGCAGCCCTAATCATGGATAAACTCGTTTGCTAATGAGCGCGTGAATACCTACACAAGACTACATCCTCGTTGTAACGTGTCCAGAATTTCTTGACACGACAAGGAACTAAAGAGCGTTTCACTATTGAGGTCCCTGCGACGCTATGTTGGCTCCCCTGTCTGTCACTTTATCTAGTCTTAAACGTTCTAGGCCCGAGACGTAGACGTAGAGTATTTGCTTTGCAGTGGTTTTTTGAAGTCCGTTTTTCACAGCGTTTCTCGTTGTAAGCAGCGATGTTGAGAAGTGTCATAAAAGTAGGTATACTTTAAAAAAAGCACCTTTTCGGGGAATATAATTAATATGCAGATGTTGTTATGTTACATGTAGCTTATATAATATTTATAATTCCTACGTAAACGTACAAGGTGAGTCAATTTTGCTCAATAAATATTAAACACGAGGAAGCGTTAATTTGAATATCTAATCCACTCATTGTGAGTTTGTGACACGCTATACATGCCACACCTTATCTTGTTAGCATTTCCAGACGAATAAATTAATGTCACGAAGTAAACATTTTGAAATTGGAATTGTATTTTTAATTGGTAATAGACAATTTTTTATTTTAATTTCGTGGTGTAAGGAGTTTTCTTAGTCGTAATGTAAGTTTTCTTTGTTATACCTACTGTTCAAGAGAGATATGAGATATTGATTACGAAGGCAGGAATTTAAAAAATTCAATTCAAAATATTTATTTCCATCCACATTTATGTGGATTGGGCATAATATCCTGTCTAAAGCAGATACATTTGATATCAATATTAAATATATTAATGCTAATGAAAAAAACTATGCTACAATCTTTAAATAATGACAACTTTCAAAAATACGCAGATTTATTAGTCGAGGCGATTTTGGAACTGCATCGAAGTTGCATCGAATTTTCGCGACTTTCTGCGCTCGATCGCCGCGATTGGCGTTTATGTGTGCGATAGGAGCGTTCGAAGTTCGAACGCGGTACCAAGCTTCTGAAAAGTCCAAGTCCAAATCGTCAATCTCTGATGCTAGAAGTAGCTAGTCTGCTTTGGGCCGTAAAGGATAACGGCACATATGAGTAATATTAGAAAAGATGTGGTTTAAGATTACTATCGGGAAAAACCACAACTCAACTTGAGTGTAGTTAAATGTTTGGTAATATAATACTGTGGTAATACGTGTTATTTTATTTATTAGCTATATTATTATGTAGTAAACACAGCACAGTTTAACAGTCAATTGCAGAAAAGGTAATTAAGTTTTAAAGACGACTTTAATTATAGAAATTGTATGGTTAAAGTCTCCTTTAAAAACTTAATGACCTTTTTTGCAACCGACTGTAAGTTGATGATTGGATTGATTACGGGCCAAGTTCACCGACAAGATAACAGTCCAATAAATTGAAAACGGCCGTTTAACATATCTTTTTCTTTATACTGTTTTCTTGTTGGTGAACTTAGCCCTAAATGTTCCCGGATATGAACTGGCTGACTTATGATTTTTAGACGCAATTTATCAAAATTACAGCCTCAGTCAACAAAATTAAAGTTATTAAATAAGAAATCCCAAGAAAAGTCTATCTCGCAAAGTGTTCCCTTTTCGAAACAGATTTTTCTTTGGATCGCTAATTGATTTTAAATTCTGATTAGAATTATCGACAAGACGAACAACATCGCTTATCTTGAAGAGGAAATTCGCGGTAACAATCCAACATCTAAATTAAAATCTAATATGTCCGTCAACAGGACTTTAGAAGATAAGGAATGTCGTTAAAAAATGCCCGACGGATTTTTTCTATCACAAACAGTTCTTAATCTTGTAAGTTCATGGCACTTCACTTGGTTCTATGGCATTTATGTAATTATTCAGTTCACAATTTTGACAATATCACGTACCTACGTATAATGATAGAAAAAACCAGGGTTCCGTACCATTATCGAATAAAAACGACAAAAAATCACGTTTGTTGTATGGGAGCCCCGTTAAATATTTATTTTATTCTGTTTTTTAGTATTTGTTGTTATAGCGGCAACAGAAATACATCATCTGTGAAATTTTCAATTGTCTAACTATCACGGTTCATGAAATACAGCCTGGTGACAGACGGACAGACAGACGGACGGACAGCGGAGTCTTAGTAATAGGGTCCCGTTTTACCCTTTGGCCACGAAACCCTAAATATGACAACTCGAACGAGGCAACGTAGTGTGTTGTAAATCAAAAGAATAAAATAGAAAAAAATATCATATCAAATGAGGTAACGTTGTAGGTAGGTACAGTATCGGCCCTTGGCCATTTTCGCCTTTGTAAGTTGACCCAATTTGGCCACGTTTGACATTCGAGCATAGTACGTTTCGACGTAATATTGGCTCCCCTGAATGACAATAACGTAACGTTTTTGGAAGTTTTCTTTCAGCACCAATTCTCATCCACCATTCATAAATTCGATTGCGTGGGTTGGTCATTAACTTTACACCGCCAATTTGGTGTGGCTGTGAGTCACATTTCGTTGAGTGATTCTAAGTATTTGTGTCCCTACAGCAAAAATACGATAATTAATTTCAACACTTCCTTTACAAAGATTCGCTTGATTTAGCTCGGTGCTCATCCAATCACGTAAGCTACAGTAAACAAGCTAATTGATAGCAAAACGTAGCCCGTGATTGGGCAATAAATATCGATAATATCGGTATCGTCGACATTTTATGTAGGTATCGAATGTATCGATATATCAGAATAATTATATCTTATTTAATCATGGTTTTTATTTAGAGTATTAAATGCAATATTTTTTTATTGGATATTTTTTATATATCGATACTGTTTGTAAATATTTATACGATATTTATCGATATAGGTATATTTTTTACTGTCCCATCCCTTCCTGATGAGTGGTGAGCTTATTAACGTAACGAGAAGCGATCAAGCGGCACAATGTGGGTGATGTATGCCCTTTTAGATAGGTAACTTATTTCTGTATTTATTCAAGCATTACATAAAATATTCTAGAGATAACACAAAGTTTCTGAAAACTCGTTGACAATGATTAGTTGTTTAGTCAACCAATGACAGCTGCTTACCTACAAGTTAGATTGATTTGCGATTCTACTTCCGTAAAAAGTTGTAATTTTTCTCGATTGATTAAAATATTCTTTGACGTTTAATCGAAGGCCGGCCGTGCTTTGTCCCTTCTGGCATTTCCCTTGAAGTACTTAATCCCATAATCGTCATAATTGCTATAGTTACTTTAACCCCGCTGCAAAAGGCGTAAATTCACCAAGAATCTTTTACTTCAACGTTTTCCCGCGGTTTTCTTCAAAGCGCCATCTTTTATTTACTGCGCTTTATTGTCTATGTATTACAGGCAAAGGAAATGATCTCGTGAACTTATGTAAACTACTTCATATACATATAACTTTATCACGGAAGAAGGATAGTAGTCGGATATACTTCCGGCTGTAGATAGCTTGAAAGTTAAGTGAGCATTGAATAAAAGAGACAGAAGATCTACTTGTAACAATTGTTCAAGGAGGTCAGACCTTGAAGGTTATACGTACTGAGGTTTTATTTAATTTAGCAAGAAATTAGAATAAATAGTTGAGACAAAGTTAAATAACATTTAGTTTTAGAATTCAGGATAAATTAGCAATTCGTGTTATTTTACACGAATTTCTAATTAATCCAAACTGTTTACTTGGTTATTTTAGTTTTCTGTTAACAGATAGAGGCAAAATCGGATGTCCACACGAAATAAAATGATGTTTAAGTAATGACTGACTGTCGTTAGGCCATAATATGAGTAAGTTGATTTTTAACTTAAGAAGTGAAACTTCTGCATACATTCTTAGAAGTAGTACGAGCCATCATAATCATAGACAATCATGTCGTTGCGTAATAACTCTTTGACCTTTGTAGACATAACTTTTTTTTAATTTATAGCGACAGTTATTCAGTTTTAATAGTTCTAAACTGATGTCATGTTAATTGGACACGCGAAACATCCATTTATAGATTATGATTAATCATCTCTCCAAATGCTTCGTTGATCTTCAGGACTCCATATGAAATAGATACAGAGAGGCGCCTTAAAAAAGACAGAATTTAAATGCGCAGTTCTTTAAAGTTTCTTAATTAAGGAGAAGAACCGGCAAAAAAGATTGTTATGGGCCTGTACGGCTAAAATGTTGTCATAATTGAAGAAAGATAATGTCAAGAAATTATTATTGTCAACTTTGAAATTATTTTTAGCCAGGCAAAGGAAATTAACGCTCTAGGCCAAACAGCCTATTTATTAAATTGTGACGTTTATTAATTCGTTCCGAAACTCGCAAACCGTTGTTTATGATACGAAGCGTAATAAACGGTAATTGTGTAATCAATTGCCTTCTAAATTATTAAATTAATAAAGTTAATATCACATTATGTGCTTGACGTTCAAATTAATTTTCCTGCTGATTTATAGGTATTTGGACCTATCTAGTTTAATTTTGGTTGATTTTCTTTTTGTTGGTGTAATGTAAGCAAAGCAAGCACTGAGCAGACAGAAACTGCAATTAAGTTTTTGTATGTAGATAACAAACTCCAAATCACAAAAATTCACATAACTAATTTTCCGAACTAGGTATGTAAATTATTTTTACAAATAAATTGGCGCCAAAAAATCGAAGCGATCTAATTCTGCAATCTTTTCACATTTTTTTATCAACGTCAAATCACTTTCGCTAAGAATAACTAGCAACCAAGCAAGATGGCCGTATCTCACATTGGTATTGCGTAATATTACGTTTTCAACTACAAGAGTGAAAGTTTTAAGCTATTGTTGATCGTAATTGAGGCTTCTATTACTTAGTTATCTTTACTATTACGTAGAACCTCGTGGGTAAATCTTTTAGTTAAGAATGAATTAGTTACTTAACTGTGCCCTATGGTTTCACCCGCCGTTGCTCGGCTCCGAGCGTGATGTTAAATAGTCTATAACCTTCCTCGAAAATTGGACTATCAAATGCAAAAAGAATTTTTCAAATCCGACTGGTAGTTGCAGATATTAAACAAACAAACAAAAAAGTTTTCAGCTTTCATAAAATATTAGCATAAATAAGTTGCTTCTTAAGTGGCAGTGGTAACTATATCTTGAACATAACTAAATTAGGAGAATCGTCCTTCCGACATTAAATAATTTAAGTGTAAATCTTCATACGGAATCCTCAGGGATCGTGCAAATGTTTTAGGTACTTACAAGTTTTTTTTCGTGATTAATCAGTCTTTGCTTGAAAGAATTAGTTGGCGTGTTCAATTTGAAGCGTACAATGTATTTGAACGCTTGCGTAACAAGGTTTTAATGTCTTATACATTAAAACCTCCTTGTTACGCCAGCGTCTTTTGAATCCCTTACAACGATTGACAGAATAGGTTAGTCAATTTCGCTGACTACGTTTGCCGATACTCAGTCTTTAGTGACGGGCGTTGAATAAATGAAAGAGAAGTAGGGTACAGCGGGATATATCGCTCCAATCTGGAGCACCCCGACTGGGGAAGTACATCTACTTTACAGAATACCACAGCCAAATCATCGCTAGCACTAAACTAAAACACTGTTTTATAATTATCATCGATCGCGTTTGGTCCGCCAGCGTGTACATTTTAACTCAGGTCAATGTGACTAAAGTGTCAAGCTCAATAGCGCCTTGGCACATCTCCTCGTTTCTATGATCTGAGATAACGTCTTAGTTTATTATTCGACGCGCGTATATTTCCTTATTAATATACATACAACACTTCAGCTTTCAGTTATGCTGAAAGCGTAGGATGTCAACCCACGTAATTCGTATTTGCAGATTTTGTATAGTTTATATTACCTTTAGTTTGTATTCGCAATTTCCGTTATAAATGCAAAACTTTGACGCTCATTTCGTGCGATTCTCAGTTAATTGTGTACCCTTTGTGTGTTACTTTATTGAGAGGAACTCGTGGCTAAGTAACTGCCGCGTTGATTGGTCGATCTGCGAGGTTAAGCTGCGCTTACCGCGGTCATTCTAAGGATGGGTGACCAAAAATTACAAGTTGAGAGTCGAGACCCCTCCGTGCCTCGGAGAGCACGTGAATCAGTCCGTCCCGAGGTCCCGTTTGTCATACCAATATCTATGACAGTCGTTACGACAGATGACCAAAATCTGACAACTGGTCTAATATAAAATATTAGAATATCGATGTAATACCCAGTAGTTGGATTATGGAGTTCAGATGACAGTCGCTCCATTAAAATATTGTTATTGGAGGGTACTTTTTTAAATAAGAGAAAATAATAACTTAAAATTAGAGACAACATTTTACGTGAAAGAGTGACGTGGACAGCAAGATTTATTATAAAACCCCATTGTTTTAATATAATTTAGCACCGTTTTATTTGACCTTCGTTAAAGTTGTACTAACCCATTCTGCAAATGACATCGCTAGCGGTAAAAAGTTAATGTAATGTGAATTACTTTTACTCAAGCGGAATGTTTATTGTTATTTGTGCGAACATTTTAGCAACAATACAATGGAATCAAAAGTTATTTTAAAGTTTTTAACTTAAATTGTATCTGTATATCTTTTAACTGTGTTTCAAACTGGCTGCTTTTAAACTGGTTTCTAGTTCCCACTTCCAGCACTGGAATTTAGTAGGTACTGGCATCAAGCACTGGAAAAAGTAAAGAAAATCTAAAATGGATGAAAAGTAATTTTCCAGGTCCCAGGCTACCTCTTTGTCAAATTTTATCCTATTCCGTCCAGCCGCTTCAGCGTGTAAGAGTAACAAACACACACACACTTTCGCATTTATTATACATATTAATGTGATTTGTTCCTGGAGGCTCCCTCAGAGCTAACTGAGGACGAATAGGGAGCGATTCTGCGACACTGACGCTCAACATGGGGCAAGAGAGGAGTGAGTGAGACACTGGCGCCCAACGTGGGGCAAGAGAGGAGCGACTGGGATACTGGCGCCCAATTTGGGGCAAGAGAGGAGCGACTGGGATACTGGCGCCCAACGTGGGGCAAGAGAGGAGTTACTTTGGGATATTGGCGCCCAACGTGGGGCAAGAGAGGAGTGACTGAAACACTGGCGCCCAACGTGGGACAAGAAAGGAGCGACTCCGGGACACTGGCGCCCAACATGGGACAAGAGAGGAGCGACTTTGCGACACTGGCGCCCGACATGGGGCAAGAAGAGTGACTGAGACTGGCGCCCAACATGGGGCAAGAGAGGAGCGACTTTGGGACACTGGCGCCCAACGCGGGGCAAAAGAGGAGCGACTCCGGAACACTGGAGCCCAACGTAGTACAAGAGAGCGGCTCCCTGACACTGGCGCCCAACGTGGGGCAAGAGTGGGAGTGACTCTGGGACACTGGCGCCCAACGTGGGACAAGAGAGGTGAAACTCCGGGACACTGGCGCCCAACGTGGGACAAGAGAGGTGAAACTCCGGGACACTGGCGCCCAACGTGGGACAAGAGAGGAGCGACTCCGGGACACTGGCGCCCAATGCTGGGCAAGAAAGGAATGACTCTGGGACACTGGCACAACGTGGGGTAAGAGAGGAGTGACTCTGGGACCCTGGCGCTCAACGAGCAATTATTTTTCTCGGTTATAAGCACGTGTTGACTTCTATGAATAATTTACGTGAAAGAAAACCTAATTTATGTTTTTAAATGGATTTTTCTTAAAAATATTCGAATATATTGGGGCCTCCTTAATATGATCTTTATATGCCCTAGGGAGGCACGCCCCGCTGGTTAGAAGTTAGTAAGTTAGCCCTGCTCTTGACATATCCTGGTAATTAATAGTTCTCCCTAATAACAAAAGCATTATAGCAGAGAGAAAAAAAAATTGTAGCTAATGGAAAATCTTGCTAATATTTTGACATTGACAGGTTTATAGTTATCGCGTGAAGGCTAATTGAATTGAATGCCCCACGCAATGGACTAATAACAGGTCGTATATCATGTTTTACAAATATGCACGAACAAAATAGCTAGGGAGTTTCACACGGTCATAATAATATATGTGTAACGCTATGAGAACTTTGATAAATATCACAACCTGTCACATGTCTGTGTCAACATTTAGTTTGTAGACCGTACGCGTAGTTAGTAAAACCCTAAACTAAGGGTGGTGTACGATTTACGTACATACCGTCAAGCCGCAAACGCAGCAACCTACTTTTTGTATCGTATTTATATCACGTTTAATATAATTTACAGTTAGTTGACATATTACCTACTTACTAAAACACCGCGGATTAGCATCCAACTTAAACTTACTTTATCTTAGTTGTGATCAGCGCATCTAATAAACTTTTAGTGTACAGAATCTGTGTGTGTTTACGTCAACTCACCTCACTCAAACCTTTTACTTACAACTTCTAACTTATTCTACAAGTGTAAGGTGCCTACTACTACGGGACTTTACAGGCGGGTTGCTTCTAACCATCTGTATTCGTAAGTCAGTACGTAATCGTTCGGTACTTTTTGCGTGAAAGAGAGAGATACATCCATACATCACAAACTTTCACGTTTATAATATAACTACGAAGGTTGTAAAGGTGGTAGTACCTTTTGAAGAATCTCTGGGCACTAACGAAACCACTACATTTGGGTAGAGGACTTTCCATTATCTCGGCCATCTTTTTTTGTAGTTTTTACAGCGCAATACCGCATAACTCTAGGCATTTTTCGAGATTTTGTCGTACAAGCCGCCATATTTGACGGTTACAGATACGTAAAACTGTAAGTTGAAACAACATGGCCTAAGGGCGGGTTGTTTCAATCGGTTGGTTAACGTAACATACGTACGTTAAATATTAACGTTAACGTGAGATGTTTAACGTTCGTTAAATACAAAGCGTTGTTTCATTGCATAAAATACCGATCGTCAAAGTTATTCGGGCTGCCAGTAGAAAGCAACACTTTTTTCCAATAAAAATGGTTGGGAGATTTTTTAATTATGGCAATACGTATTTGTAAACGTCAATTTTTATCTGACAAGCTAGACGTTTTAACCGCGAATTTAAATTGATATGTTATATTACCATAATTACGAACTGTTTATCTCTGTATTCCTATTCCTATTCGTAGATGTTATAGATAAGAATAATTGAACTTCATTGATCCGTGTTGTATTATAATAGAAGCCAGAAGTTCAGAACGTGATACTGTATTTGCATATTATTCGACAATGGCTCAGTTGCAATAATGTAACGCAGCAGAAGCGAGAAGTTTTGGTGATTAAAAATTACTACTGCTGCAAAATGAATACTTTTACACCAAAGTAAATATAATAGGCTTGATGCTATTTGTTAAAGTAACGATATTGCTCTGTTTCTCATTATTTTTGGACTTCATGGATATGTGGTATTTTTTTCTACAGAGAACGTAGTGTAAAGGTCAGTTTTTTTGGGCCCAGTGTAAATAGTAACGGCGCACGTTCATAATTACATATAAAAACCGGGCAAGAGTGTGTCGAAACACGCACAGTCTAGGGTTCCGTAGGAAGAAGTATTTCAGTCTTCCAACTGCAAACATAAGTTTGTATTTCCTAATATTATAATGAAATACAAAGTTATTTTTGCGGTCAAAACTGAAAATAGTGAATATTTCAAAAAGTTATTAACGGATCTTGTTCAAACCATTTTTTCAGATTTTTTGATAACGCGATTGGAAAATTACAGGGGGGGGGGACACATTGTAAACGACTTTCGGAGCTTCTAGTTCACTTAATAAGAACTTAAATAAAAAAGTAATTTAGAAAACTCGTTATTTTCAAAGACCTATCCAACGATACCCCACAGGAAGGGGTGCTCGCAAATATTTTTATTCATCCCTCAGTTTCATGTATGGGGGTCACCCCTAATTATTTTATTTTTCGTAATTTTACTACAGGCCTTTATGGCGGCTTACAGAAGACATCTAATTGCAAAGTTTCATACAGATTGGTTATGAACTGTAGATTTGACGAGGGTGTGACAGACGGACAGACGCACAGACGGACGGGACGAAACTAACAGGGTTCCTAGTTTTACTACGGAACCCTAAAAAACATTACGCGTAACTAAGCTACACGATATCTTGCAATAAATTCCTGTTCGTCCCATAGGTCTAGGTTATTAACACGTGTTTTAAATACTTTTTCTTTTTTTCTACACTATTGTAACATGACCAGATGAATCGTTGAATAAAGAGACGAATACAAAAGAGAATCCTTGTTTATTACTGTTTGACGCAGCTGTTTTAAAATAAAATTACGTTAACCAGTGGGTGGAGCACTGGTTACGGTTATCGTTATTTTTTAACGTATGTTAAGGCCAACATTGTGTGAAACAACACTTTTTCTGGTTTGACGATAGTTAGCGCCATTTTTAACGTTTACGCGTGCGTTAAGTGGAGCTGAAACAACCCGCCCTAAGTGTATATTTTTTAAGTTACCTACTATGAGTTATGTATGAGTGACAATCAGGCTAAAATTACAGCGTTAAAAGTTTTTGAGTGGTTTTTTAACCAGCTTCAATAAACGGTATTTAATTCGTTTCGCCTGTATTAGCGATCAGCAAAGAGTGGTGTGTAGGTTCGGTTGGTGGTAATGAATTCACGCTATTGCTGCAATCGCGTGTTTATGTAACTCAAGATAACTCAACACAAGGAAATATAAAAAAAATTAAAACCGCTTTCAAACAATAAGATCACAATGTTATCAAATACCTAAAGAAAAAAAAAACGAAATACTATGCGATCGCGATTAGAATAGGAACGTCAACGACCGCGAACTGTCAACTATCACTAGGAAATTACTTTTCTTTGTAAAAATAATTTGCGAATCAATAACGTTATTTTTTTTTTTCACTATAATGAATGGAGTCTTTCATTCACCAAATCTATTGTAAATATTGTAATAGATTTTTTAATACAAAAAACAGCTTAATTTTCAATACAAAACGTCACAATATGGCGCAAGGTCAGTCCTATTCTTATTTTGATCGCATTGTAACTTTAAAGATTTAACATGCGCGCTTATATATTTCAACAATTTATGTTTATAAATTATTTATTAACTATGTAGCGACTCTGTTAAACCGGTGCTAAAACCAGTTATGTTAGAATAACCGTGGAATTAAAATGGTAATGTCTTCAGTTAAAGTCAACAACTTTACACTATTTTATAAGTTTCCAGTGCAGTGGCGGTTCGAGGGGGGTAGGGGTCATGACCCCGTCTCAAAATCGTACAAAAATCCGCGAAACACGGTATAGCACGTAGGCATTAATCGGTATGACCCCAAAGGCTTTGGCTGCGACCGCGCTTGGTTCGGTGGCCGCAATAGTAGCTACTCTTGTGAGGTCTTATAATATGCATAATACAACTAGCACGCTGGATGCGAATATGACAGTGTGTATGCTACCGTCCAGGGCCCCAAATCTGCTATTTCAATTTGTCATAGTCGTGTCAGAATGGTCCGACAACCCTCCATCTGTCGCATTTAAAAAATCCGCCTCATTCAGGTCGAAATTAATTGTGTCAGTCAAGTGCGACAGACGAACGATCGCTGACTGGGCAAGTGGTATTGTTATTGACCATTGTCCGCGCGTGACGCGCTCCTGTGCATCAGCTGGATGTTGGCTGGATGTTATTCTAGGATAAACTAACATCGCCGACTCGCTGACTCGGACAATGATGACATCTTTATTGTTGATTTTGATGACCAAAGGGATAGTCTTACTCTAAGCCAATGACTAAAGGTTTTGATTTAGGTTTTGACAGTTATGATGTCATTTTGAGCCCATTCTTACACAATTGCCATAGCAGACTTGGGGACCAGCGCTGCGGCTTTGGCGGGATGCAAGAAGGACCGTAAATAAGGCCCTTTAGGCTTAAATGCCAACTTACTCATCAACGCTCAGTCCAAACCTTGGACCTAGAAAGCTGAAATTTTGCACAGAGGTTCCCTTTATGATGTAGTCAAGAAACAATGCCGGACTTTTCAGAATTCCCACGGGATATAGGGAATAAAGAGGATTTCACCCAGATGGCGTCGCAGGCAAAAAAGTTAAACTTAAAAGCCCTTTCTACAAAAAAGATAGAAATCTGTTGAGCAAAAATGATACCAAAAATTATACGCACTTGTTTTATAGTAGGTACTTGTCTAAAACAAGCGTGTATTATTATTCGTATCATTTTTGCTCAAATCGACGGAGAAAGTTAATAAATAACAAAGTCATTTTAGCATTATAATAGCAACCAATTGAACATCACGAAATCTAGAGCAAATTTCAGACAAAAAATAAGTCTATAAAATAACATTCAAGAATCAAGTCTTGTCATTCAAATTGCAAAACCAATATGGCAGAACAAATGTCAAAAGAAAAGGACAGTGACATTCATTTGCGTAAGTGCAAAAGAGATGGTGATGCAGCGATTACAGATAGAGGTTTAGTAATATTCCTAATGTTCTTACATTTGAAAATGTACTAAAATATTTATGTGGAATGAATGAATAATGGTATAAAAAGTCTATTACAAATCTCACATCATAATCATAGATTTACTGATGAAACTTGATCATTTCTGATCAGATCTTTAATGAGTGATTTCTTATCTTCGCTAAATTATTATTGGGGCGTAATCTTTATACCTTATTATTTTGATTTTTAAATCTTCGAATAACAACCCTGTAGTATTTGTGTACCTATCTATTTAAATAGGTATATTATCATTTTCTCATGTACACGAGTATTAGTAGTACAGACCATGGCAATTCTACCATTATTTTGTAAGGTTAATTCGTTCAGTAAGTAATCAAAATAGGAACAGGACGTTTTAATTTCAAAAGCCGTTTAAATAAGATAAACATTTTGTTTAAGCCTCTGCAGCGCCATGTTTTCGTGTTCATTGAACATCGAACATGTTTTCCGTCACGTGTTCGAATGTTTTGCTAAACAAAACGCGTAGGCCACGCCCCTTTTTGTTCATTAAACATGTTCGATGTTTGTGCGGATTAAAAAAAAATAAACATTAAACTCGATTGGGTAGTAATTAAATAATTTCATTACCCTAAGCACAGATATTATAATACTAACGACACTTCATATATTGAAATCCATCAAACCGCCTATGCTACAGAGCGTAGCAAAGAAATATACATACATACACTCGAAAAACATAACCTCTTCTGGGGTAATAAAACCAAGCACCGTATATCCGATGAAATGCGAAAAATGCGAGCAAAAAGGTCAATGACAATTAAATTAACACAATTAGGTACCTGCACATAAATATTTTCACACGAATTTCTCAGCCATAACCTTGTGCAAAAAGGTTTTATTACGGAACGCCGATATTTCGCGCCATTGTTCCTTAGTACAGTTATTTTCTATTGGGCAACGCAACCTTGCGGGCTGCAAGTACTTTGACTTGTAGTGTTGTTACTAGCACGTGGTTTGTACGAAAGTAGTTTGTTGTTAAACTATGTATTTAGTTTTTCGTTCAGTTTGGTAATTAATTACTATTTTAACTGAATTCAAAAAGGAGATGATTCATAATTAAACTTCAATAAACGATATTTAGTTCCCTTCGCCTACGTTGACGATGTATTAATTCTTAGAGTTTCTGGTATGTATGTATAATTGTTAGGTTCGGTTAGTCGTAATGAATTCACGCTATTGCTGTGATCGCGTGTCTTTATGTCACTCAAAATAGAAAAATAAAAAGGGTTAAAACCGCCTTCAAAAAGATCACAATAATGTTTGTATGAAACAGTTTCGGAAGTCGGTGCCGTATCAATCTGAATCAAAAATATCCGGGGTGTAAGTGACAGCGTTACGAAAACTAAAACCATGGATTGAGTATCTTATTCTGAATTCGTCAGCGCTAAAATTTTTCGTCGAACTTTAAAAAAAACACGACTTTGGCTAAAATGCCTGGCAAATTAGCCAAATGTATACCATGGTAGCCCTACCCACAAGCCTTCAACTCTTTGCCAAGGATAATAAAAATACTTTTCGTTTAATTTTCCTTTTTCCGAATGTTATGTAAGTAAATAATTACCTACTCACAATATTCGACAGAAAGTAGGAAAAGTTATTTTTGAGCGATTACTTTTGCTTGTTTGAGAGAACTTTATTTATTTTAGTCTAATTATAACGATCTAGAATAGGATCAAATTACAATAATTAAAGATAAAGTTCCCTTCGACGCTGTTGTCTCGCCTGTATGTCACTGTGTCATCTTTTCTCTTACTAATGCCTAGGTCCCTAGGACAATAAAAGTGGCGAACGAGAATTTGGTGCTGAAAAAAAATTTCCGACAACTTAAAAAAGGTAACATATTGACATTCAGGGGAGCCAACATAGCGTCGCGAAGGGAATTCTTATGTGAAACGCTGTATTACACTACACTATAGTTTAAAAAAAAAAAAGTTTTTGACATTTTGCTACTGTCAAAATACCTATGTCGTAATTATCTTTTTAATCTGTGAATGGTTACCACGTATTTATTTAACGAGACAAATAGAAACGTGTGCCGCTATGTCTGCCAGACGATTCATGGTTGAAAGCGCATGTAATTGACGCTTAACTCCGTAAAACAATCTTGAGATTAAATTCTAGTAGCATAACGAATAACGATGACTTTTTTCGAAATACGTTGTTTAAAAGGTACCGTAGCAAAGGAGCGATTGCCATCTGACCTCCACGACCCAACTGAGAAATACCGGATTACCGGTATTCTAGTAAACTTGAGTCCACATTAAATTTTCAGTTCATCATACATTCCCCTGTCATTTCATATTAGGTTTCAGCTGAAAATCAGTGGTGGATTTGCCCTAAGGCACAGTAGGCCCGGGCCTAGGGCGGCCAGATATTAGGGGCGCCCAATCTTGAAAAAAAAATACAGACGAGCTTATCGTCGTCGAGCTTGATCTAGCTTTACTTAACATAGAAGGAGATTGTTTAAGGAAATTGGATTGCAAAGATTAAAATATGGTTTTGTTGCGCTATGTGTAGATGCATTGTAACATGTAAAACACATTTTATACCTTGTATGAGAATAGATCTGTACTAAATTAAATAAAAAATAGTTTCGCTCATTAAAAACCTATCAATTTTATTAGCTAAATGATGAAAGCTGAGAAAGGGGCGGCTGGTACTACACGGCCTAGGGCGGGCAAGACTGCAAATCCGCCACTGCTGAAAATCGTCGTATTACAGAATCTAACTCAAGACTCGAGCATTACTTGCTTGAGACTAGTTTCAAGCCATTTGATTGGTTGAAAGTAGTCTCAAGTAATGCTTGAGTCTTGAGTTACGTTCTGTAAATCCCTTACTACAGCATAATATGATCAAGTGAAGCCTTTTGGTCACACAGGCAATACCATACCGAGGTAAATGTGCCTGCTTGCTACATATTTTTATTTGTTTTTACTTTGTTATGAACTTGCCAAGTTGTGAAATGGTTTGTTTTAAATTTTTTTTACCCATATTTGCAAAATAAATTTTCTTTCTTTCTTTCTTTCTTTCTTTCTTTCTTTCTTTCTTTCTTTCTTTGTTCTGTTGTGTTAGGTGTGATTTTGTTTTGTATTGTGATGGACTAATAAACTTTATTTACTTTCTTTTCTTTCATGCAAATTGACCTACGGTCAAGTTTATTTGATCAAGCTTTCAAATCTCGTGCAAGTTGGACGGTAAACGTGACAATGTCCTTAATATATTCCACAGGAAAGGAAATTGTTAATGTAACAATAGAAGTTAAATACGCGCTAAATGTGTTTTAACTTAATTTAAGTTGTAATATGTTTCACAAAAGCCCTATTGTGTGACCGGAGTTTTCAAATTTCAATTTCTGATTTCAATTTTATGATATTAATGTTTAAATTATTCCGTTCACATAAAAATTTTTCGTTGGAACTAAATTAACGTTTGCTATAGGCATGCGAAAAAAGTTGCAGAATTAGCAATGACAGACGTCAACTTTCGCGCCAACTTGCACAAACCATAATTAGATTTCACATTTTAATAACTAGCCTGCTAATAAATGTACCTATCTGAATTTCATCTCGCACAACGATAATTATGATCGTAAGCAAACAGAAATACCATTGTCATTTGTATTTGTTGTTGTTTCATAATTTAAAATAACGTCGTACCTAATGAATGGGCTAAGAGTAAACTATTACGTAATTATTACTTCTTGATCGGGGACTAACATTTAATTAGGTACCCGCAGTTTCGTTGTGGAAAACTTGCAGAATGAACGTTTTCCGGAAACAAGAAATGTCAATTTTGCGCCAATTATTTTTGGCTTATGTTTAACTTAGCACCAGATATAGTAACATTTAACAGACAAAAATAGTAAATGATCACCAAAACTAAACCCGCATTTTAATGTAAAATTATAACCAAAGTTTTTACATCTTGCTATCCTATTTAAGCAAACTGACTCCAAAAAAACATTGTTAACCCAAAAATAGTTAATGAACACCAAATTATCAACCATATTTTAATTTAAAATGACATGCAACAAAATAACATCTCGTTATCCGATTAAAGTAAAGGGAGCGCCTCCGCAGCCGACGGCCGTTCCCAAAAATAACGCCGTTGGAAACCGGCTTAGCCTTGGAGTCGCAGTGATACCAGACTTACAAGGGGGGGGGGGGGGCATAGCGGGGCTCCTATTTCCGTCTGCAAGGTTAAAAGTAACCTAACACAAAGGGGTTGACGGGGGCTTCGTTCACTCGCTTTGCTCGCTCACTGAAGCCCCCATCAACCCCTTCGAACCTAAATTGTCCGTGTCGGGGTGTCCAAGTTTCCGAGCTCGCTTCGCTCGCTCTTGGACCCTAGTTAGGTATGTTACGCTGAAACGGCTGGACGGATTTGGATGAAATTTGGCACACAGATAGATTATAGTCTGGAATAACACATAGGCTACCTTTTATCCCGAAAAACGCGGGCAAGGCCGCGGGCGGAAGCTAGTTTGGTAATAAGCCTACGTTTTATGTCCATTATAGTGGTTTATTTAGGCAGAAATAGCGCATTAATTTGCTCGCTAAGAGTTGGTGATCATTTACTACATTTGGTGTTCGAATACAATTAATTTTGAAGTGCAGTCGTGACTAAAATAGCTAGTACTATTGTAATTTTAGACTTTATTTTACTGGTGTTAAGTATATATTTTTGGTAAAAGAACTAAGGGTATCAAAGCATTTTATGGTGGTCATTATATTTTAATCCCATTATTTTTTATTGTTTTTTCTTAATCTTGGACTTTATGGTTAATAACATTTTTATTAATTACACAATGGTCAAAGCAGTGTTCATATTTTTCAAACGACTTTTAGGTATATACTACAGACGTGCTATTATTTAGGTACTCATCACGCAAATCAAGGAAAATCCTTGGGCAACCCTTGAAGACTTACAGTACGTGGCAGTAAATAATGCACATCGAGCTTCAGAAAGAGATATTTGCTAGCTTCGACTTTATAGAGCGTCATCTCTGTCGCACGAAGCACTAACAGTCCGGTATCTAATAAACAAGTCGGCGACAAAACGTCACATAGGTACGAGTGACGGATACGACGCTCTACAAAGCCGAAGCTAGCCGATTATCTCTTTCTCTAACTCAATGTGCAATATTTATTGTCGGGTACTGTATTACAGTTAATAATGGCACAATTTGGCATTTTTATGTCTTCAACGATAGGTACTGCTTGTCAAGTTTCATCGGCAGCGCTTGAAAGTGAACTCAAATAGGAGCGCGGTAAGTAGGTGCATTGCACCAACTGTTTTGGCAAGTTGGGACGGCTTCCTTGCGGCATCTAGCTATTCTTTATCTGTGTTCTAGGACCTTTTTGGAATGATTTTCGCGCCATTCCTTCTTCCCCAAAAAACAAAGCATTTCGGAGTGCTGTATGCAGATAGATGCATGTAGATGTCCAAATACGCTCAGTCTGTTTTGAATGAAGAATATTCACTCTTGACTTTTGAATTTTAGGATCACGTAAAGTCAGCGCAATGGAATTGTGAAATAACTTAGCGAAGTGTAAACAAAAAATAAAATGCGCATTTTTATTAAAATTTTGCTCTGAAAATTGACATTCCGATTAAAGAGTGGAATATTTTCAATAACAAAAAACGGTTCATTCCATGATCAATTTCTATAGCGGAATTTTAGATCGGAATTCGAGAGGTACAGATTAAAAAGTTCCAACAGAGCTGAATGAACAAGCATTTTTGCTTGAATACCAATCGATGAAAAATTTCGTTCAAATCAAATCAAATCAAATCAAAGCATTTATTTGCATAAAACAGGTTCAGAGGATGTTACAAAAGGTTTTTAGGGTACACTGTATTATAACCATGTGAGGTGTGCAAATATCTTAGGTAGGTACAATATGACACCATTAATATTATTGTTCAGTTGTTATTTTCTTAATAAATTACATTGTCATGGAAAATATAAGTACATAGCCAATTTTATTACACATTAATTAAATTTGAATTATTAAGTTAAATGTCAGTTAATAATGTCAAAGTAATTATATTATAATATTGAATTGTTGTACAAATATTTGCTATAGGTAATTAAAACACAATATCTTTATCTTCGAGATAGTCTTTTACATTATAATAACATTTTTTGATTAGGAAGGTGTATAGTTTTTTCTTAAATAGATGAGTAGGTAACTTCTTAATGTCATCGGGCAATTTATTGTAAATCAGTGAAGCCATACAAATAATACTTTTATTGAGTAATGCCGTTTCCCCATACGGTATTTCTACGTCTAACTTTTTTTTATCACGTAATTGTCTATAGTAGCTTTTAAATGCAATCTTATAATAGTTTGGATTCAATTTTACAAAGAGATTTAATTCGTATATGTACAGGGAAGGTAATGTGAGAATTTTTAAATTTATAAAGTAAGGTTGACAGCTTGTAGTACTATCTAGATGGCACATTGCTCTAATGCATTTCTTTTGGGCTTTGAAAACAAATTCTTTGTCTACCGCGTTGCCCCAGAATATTATACCATATCTTAATATAGGTGCTACAAGTCCGTGATATGCCGTTAAGACGGCTTCTTTGTTGACAATTTTGGACAGTTTGTAGAGAGCGAATGAGGATTTATTAATTCTTTTGCAGAGAGTATCTAAATGAGTTTTCCATGTCAAGTTGTAATCTATGTCAATTCCTAAAAATTTAGTATTTGTTACAGAATGTACTCTCTGTCCGTCGTAGTTAACATTAATAGTTTTAGATTGAGTTCTTTGGTAAAAGTGTATTATTTTTGTTTTGTCCATATTTATTTTAAGATTATTGTTTATTAACCATTGAATGATTGTATTTAATGTTTGATTGATTTCATTTTCATAATCATTTGGTTTGTCACATTTTATTATTACAGTGCTATCATCCGCAAACAGTACCATTGGTTGCTTGACGTGTCTAGGGAGATCATTAATATACACTAGAAAGAATAAGGGACCCAAAACAGTACCTTGTGGGACTCCAAATTCCGTGGTCCTAGTGTGAGATCTATATTTCATTTCGTATCGTGTTCTCTGGCATATTCGAGTAATTTCTGTTACTTGTTTTCTGTTACAAATATATGAAGAAATGAGATCGAGCGCTTTGCCTCTTATTCCGTACATGTTTAATTTTTGGAGCAATACTTTATGGTTACGTTCTTGTAAAATAACATTAAAATAAAATAACCGCCTTTGATACAGGATTATCCTAGTACAGGCATCAAACATTTGTAATACCTATATTATTTCTAAGATCTATATTGTATTTTACCAATTTTTATTTTTCTGAATAAAATACTTAATTAAATACTTATTTAATTAAAACTTAATTTTTAAAAAAATACTTAATTTTTAATAAAATACTTAATTAATTACGCCGTTATTCTCCAAAGAGTAAATTAGAGGTCCTGTATAATAGTATAACCAACATGAAAAGTAAAATCGACGGTCCCTAGTAGTCCCTACGTAGGTACAATCGACGGTCCCTAGTAGTCCCTACGTAGGTACAATCGACGGTCCCTAGTAGTCCCTACGTAGGTACAATCGACGGTCCCTAGTAGTCCCTACGTAGGTACAATCGACGGTCCCTAGTATTCCCTACGTAGGTACAATCCCCAAACTACAAATGACACATTTTACAGGAAAGCGCTTCAAAGATTCAAACGCGCGTATGTACCTACCTACGGTACGCGTGCATAATGTTCTACAAGAGAAATTTTGTGTGTGGTTTTAATGTTCATTGGCCAATTTTTAGGGTTCCGTACCAAAATGGTAAAAAAGGAACCCTTATGGTGCGACTTCGTCTGTCTGTCTGTCACACCTGCTTATTTCAGCAACTACTAATGCTATCGACTTGAAATTTGGGACAGTTATAAAAAATGCTTGTCCAACTTTATTGAAAATGAAAAAATTTTTTTTTTTTTTTTATTTTCATTGCAAAAGGGGCCGGAGTGGGGGTCCGAAATTTCAAAGTGGGGTTACTAGGTCAAGTGACATATCATATGAAAGGGTTTGATCTGCACATTTCAAAATATATTTTTATTTAATTTTATGTCTCACAGTTTTCGACATATGATGAAAAATGTCTGAAAAAATACCATTCCCCCCCCCCTTATCTCCGAAGTTTGTGGAGTAAAAAATCTGAAATAATTAGAGTTGATAGGAATTGGCCCAAATATGGCACCACAAATAAAACGATGTTCCTAACTAGTACAGTTTTTTTCAAAATCATCAAAATTCTTTCACAAACAAACTTAGTTTTGCGGTCCGGTGTTTTTCACTTTATACGTCCAAAACTGATACGGAACCCTCGGTGCGCGAGTACGACTCGCACTTGGCCGGTTTTTTTATTAAACTAAACGATAGTTTAGGGCCACGGAAAAAAAACACAAATCACGTATCTACCACTTAGGGAGGGGATTGTACGTAGGGAGTTAGGGACCTGCACACCTTCCAAAACTCATGAAGAAAAATAAGACATTAGAATAGTATTTTCACATTTTTTTTAACATTCTTGTTTATTTTGTCAATCGAATGTATTGTCATTTCGATATTGTGTATGTTAGTCCTTGTTTTAAATAGTAAAGTAGTTATTTTACTGTCTGCTTAACTTAAATAATACAATACATAACTATTGTAGTTTTTGTTTTAACAAATGTTCCAGTCGCAGGTACCTATGCTGGTTTCATTTCAAATTGTGACACCTACTTAGTTTGTATTTTATAATTCCTTTATATTTGTATTTCATTGTTTGTTTTACGTGAATAAACTTATAAGTAATATACGCGTCCATTTTCTAATAAACAAAAGAATGCTGTTAGGTACCTACTACATTTTTTTTTTTTTTACAAATAGGTAAGTATTGTATTTTCACGTAATATATGACCTGAAAAATATAGTAGGTAAGTATGTATAGGTAGGTTTATATTTAAATTTTTTAAGTTTTTTTTACTGTTTTGAGGATCTATCGTAACTCACACCCCTACTAATATAATAAACGCGTAAGTTTGAGCCTACAATACATGTTGGCCAAGCTTAGACCAACGCGAGCCTAGACAAATTGACACAAGGCAAGCGCTACTGTCTACACGTTCGGCAAGTTTGACGTCAACCGCATAATAGCGCGCGGACAAACATGTGAACATTATGACCGAGGGAGCGCCTTTGATTTGTGCAGAAAAACCGACACCGCTCCGAAGTGAGGCAAGCGATCGCGAGCGACTGCAAGTTGTGGCAAGCTACGTCAAATGAGGTCTATACACGTTGGCACTTGTCTATACTCAACCAACTAGGCAAGTGACACCGAGCGATAGCAAGACAAGGCAAATATACCGTCTACATGTTGGTATTGGCCTTCACTCGACAATACTCGGCCAACATGTATTGCAGGCTTGAGAATGTTTGTTATTCTTTCACGCAAAAACTACTGAACGGATTTAGATGAAACTTTACAGTAATAAAGCTTATACCCACTTCAGAATAACACATAGGTTATCCTATTAATATTATAAACGTGAAGGCTTGTGAGGATGTAGGAATCTAGTAAATCTATGGGCGTAGTTATAGAGAAACTCGCACCGGGCGCAGGCTAGTTACGGTACAAGCTTCAGGGTTCTCTTTCAATAAATCCACACACCACGGTACCCTACAACAATGGCGTGAAACCCACACTAGATATCGAACGGTCCAGTAGCTCTCTGGAATTTATATTGCAGAATCTACGCTCTACATGACGTTGAAAACGATTTCATTAATATATGCAACGTCCATCTTTCTTTTCAAGTGTTTGTGGAGCGGCCGATTTGCGTAGGAGTATTGAAAGCAATTTGATTTCAAATCTCGTTTAAACTTTGTTTGTAGCCATTTAATATTTATGTAAATTGTATACTTTATTCATAAATATCTCTGTGAATTAAACCAAAATGTAATTTTTCTATTTAATATACAGATTAACTATTATTTTTTACATGATAGGTAGGTATTTACAGTGTTATGTATATAAACAGAAAGAAAAATAATGTTATTTATATAAGGTCCTACCCTTCATACTCGAAATATTTTAAGAGGTTCATCTGTAGGTGGTAAAGATGCCATACAAACGAAAAAAAAAAATGATCTGAGTATATATATTTTTTAAATAAATTAATTTACAATTATTTGAAACACATCAAAAATATTATTTTCAACATCCATTACGCCAGTTTTTATGTATCTTACTATTAATGTTAGAAACAACCGTAATGGATGTCGAAAATAGTATTTTTATGTGTCAAATAATTTATTTAAAATAATTTTATTTATTTATTAAAAAAAAAATATACTCAGATATTTTTTTTTCGTTTGTATGGCATCTTTACCACCTACAGATGTACCTCTTGAAATATTTCGAGTATGAAGGGTAGGACCCTATATATTCAGGTTTTTCAGCCATAATAAAGTTATCTAGAATTGTAAAAAAAAATGTGAATTAAAACAAGGCTGAATATGAATCCCTTTGTCGTTGACGGGAAATGCGCGAAGATGAGGTGGAAAGCGACGAAGGGTAATGAGTGTTTTTTTTAAAGTATGTATTGGACATTTTAATTTTAAAACGAACTGAAATTAACAATCCGAGTCACCGCTAAATATAATGGAATGTTTTTTATGCTATAAATCTCTACAACAAATCACCGATAGACCGGTATTACAAATAAAAAGTTGCAAGGTGCAATTAAGGCCCCGGTATACGCCAACGGCCTTGAGTGATTTGGGCGGTATAGCTTGAGTGTTCTGCGCTGAGCTCAAGCAACGCGACATACATCCACCGAGCAATACGACTCGCCTATCAAGGAGCGCGCTGTGCAGAATTAGACGTATTATTACTTTTTAGTATCTAAAATATAAAATAAAAAAAAAGTAACAGGCAATATTATAGGTAGTAACATAGTATTTTCACACAAAACAAATCATGAAAATATCTTAAGCGGTTTGAAAGTAATTACGTTTTTATGTTTTGGGTAGACACGAATTCATGAATTTATTTCATTAAGTATTTTACTACAATAGTTAAATATTCACAGGTACGATTGATGTATATATGTTCTAGTTTAACATAAAAAAATTGCACAACTAACCTGCATTATTTGACGGCGAAATAAGAGATTTAAAACTGGCCGTTACCATTTACCTTCGCCTTAAGTATTCGCATAAAAACCCTCCGACGAGTTTCGCAAGGACATAAATAAACATGATTTATCGATAAAAATCTCTCGATTAATTACTCGATTTCAACATTGATTACATTAATATCGATCATCCTTATTTATGCTAACGTGTTTGAAAGCTAGATCTCTTTAATTTATTTCTCTGAGTTTATTGACATTGATTTGGCTTACCAAATCAGATTTCTAGAGAAACTAAAACCTGAGCGATGATAATTTTGTCTATAAATTAATTATTGCGTGTCATAAAACGAATTGATTGACAGTGACACTGACAGTTGATTTGACATCTTCACTTTTTTTATAAGGCTGTGTTCACATCATCTTTGTCTAGTTCAAATCCTTATCCTGGACGTAAAAGATATTTTTTACGATACGCACTGAAGTCAGGAATTCAGGATTCAGGAAAACATAGTCTGCGATAAATAATCTTGTCAGTTTGACAGTATTAGACAGTGACAACGCTGCTTTAAGTGGAATAAGAAAAATAATATCGCCGTCACTAATAAAAAGGGCCTAAGTAATCTGTTTTTACGATGAAGATACGCCATTTTTGCTCGTGTGCCTCTCCCTTATGCCTCAAGTTTGTTGAACTGAATTTCATACATTTTTGCTGTGGATAATAAATACCTACATGGTTTTACTTGATGTGTGTGTATAATGCAATGACAATCAACATATCAATTGTCTGTCGTAGAATCTATGCTGAACATTACTAGCCCAGGATAAAACTCAGACATCCAAATACCTTTTGTGTAAAAAAATTAACATATTATTTAGAGTATCTTTATTTGAACTACTTGCAGAATTAATTATAATTTCATTTAGCTTGCCGAAGTTTAAAAGTCAAAGCAAATGCTGATTTTAAACGGTACAAACTGTATATTGTTTTAAAAACTGTAATACCAATTAGTTATGCAGTTCGTATAACAAATGACATACCATGAAGGTCAGCCGCGTAGAATTAGTCTCATTACATGACAAAATGAGACATTTTGTAATTTTACGCTTTTGACAGTTGTGGTTGTCGGCCATTGCTGTGTAACGTCAAACTTAAAAAAATATTGAGCGAATAGGCGACCGAATAGCGATCGGTCTACGAGGTTAAGCGTTGTCCAGAACTCCAGACAGACGCAGCCTGAATGTATCTACAACAATGTATCTATGGAATCTCTAGTTATCAAATCTATGTCGTTAACCCGTAACGAAGTCAGACTTTCAGTCTGAAAACTGGTCTAACCTAGGCTTCCAGTCTGACTAGATGGGGCTGGATATCAATATTCTACTTATATCTACTACCATCTAATGCACAGAACTTGGGTTAGTCCAGTTAGGCTTTTGAGCTTCTGACTACTTGTAACGATTGTCACAGATTTGGTAACCAGTCAGAGCGTGCATTGCATATAGGCAATTAAGAAGTGCCTACCTCATAAGATTCAATTAAACAATTTTAACTATTACTCCATAATTAAATCATCATCATTTATCAGTCATCAGTGATGATTGGTAATAATTATTTATGTAGTAATAGTTAAAATAGTTTTACTGAATCTTATGAGGTAGGCACTGCTTCATTGCGTATACGCAATGCACTCCACTGAACTAGGTATTCCATAGACATCATGTTACGAGTCAGTGAGCGAATGCCTTTACAACACTTGACTAAATTAACGACAGTCGCATTTAAATGACAACACCATGTTATAATATTATTATTCATGTGTCTCCTCATGTATTAGTCATGCAGTCATAAGTTTAACGTAACTTTAAATTAATGGTTTTGACTTAGGAATGTTTTATTTTTTTTTTCAGTTATGTACCTACAAAATTTTTTTTGTCTGTGAATTTGTCACTTCTTTTTTTATTTTTATTGATAGCAGTATGTTTTAGTATTTTATGCAATATTATAGGCACATTTATTAATTACTTGAATAACTGGATGTGCCCAAGGCTCCGGACGTAAATTATAACTAAATAACGAGCATAAAAACAAAATTATAATACATTTGCCACATTATTGTGAGTATTGCGAAGCCGGGGCTGCTCCCTTTATATACAGGGTGGCGATTAGGTTATCACATTAAATGAAACCATGTATCCTAAATGGCGTTCTTAGTACATACACAATAAAAAAAATTGCCGGTTGCCGCTTTTACAAGTCAGTAAATGTACCAACTTGTATTAACAGTTGTACTATTTATTACTGGTACATTTACTGACTTGTAAAAGCGGCAACCGGCAATTTTTTTTATTGTGTATGTACTAAGAACGCCATTTAGGATACATGGTTTCATTTAATGTGATAACCTAATCGCCACCCTGTATATTGAAACTTAGCTAGAAAATATCTAATAATAAAAAATCACATAAATCGGAAAACAAGGTAGGTAAGTAGGTACTTAAATCGCACTTAACTAAAGACATCAGACAGGCAGACGTTTCGTTTTAAAATGAAAAATGTTCGCATATAAAACAAAAAAGATTGACATGTTTTATCATGGTAAAAAATTACCTACAAGTGCGGTCCAGGCAAGATTTTGAGATGCAAACAAAACATTCGAGATTACAAAGGTTATTCAACTTATATGCTAAAAGGTACAGTTATGTTAAGCGCTTATTACACTTATGCCCGTTTTCACTAACACTAGGGGACACCTAAGTAAAATGTTTATAATTAAAAGAAACTACCTACTTAGCGCAAAAAACATGTCACCAACCATTAGGCGACTCCATTTGCGCTAGGTAATTCCCTCAGATCTTAGAAACAAAGAGATATGCCATCATAGCAAATTAGTACGGGAACAACTGATGCCACTTTTAGTAAATTTTTCGACACAATTACGCGCATAATTAAGCGCTCCTTGTGAATAAAAAGATCTCCGACGCATTGAACATTCCGCACACCCTCAATCTAACACTGTTAATCGTCACTCAACACTAGCACTAAACTAAAACACTGTATTTATACCATCGATCGTGTTCGGTTCGTCGCCAGCGCGTACGTTTTTAATATGAGCAATTTGCTCAAGATCAGGCATCAAGCTCGATAGCGCCTTGGCACATCTCCTTGTTTCTATGATCTGAGGTAATTCCTTATATTTTAAACATTTCACTTGGTGTCTCCTAGTGTTACTGAAAACGGGCATTACTGAACTTTGTCGTCCAGTAGTCGTCCCAAATGGTTAAATAATTTAATTTAGAGAAGTGTAATCGCATGCAGCAAAGGATTTAAGACAATTAAATTTTAGTCAAGTGTAATAAGCACTTTAGTCAACTTTAGTGAAGTTTCGTGTCGCGATAAAACTTAACTAAACTAGATATAGTACTTTTTAGTTTTTAATGATACCTACATCAGATGACGCATACATTGCATCGTTTTAATGGCGCTGGCGGTGCTTCTTGCAAAGTTAAATGTCAACAATTTATTATTGACCGGCTGTAATTAAATTAAAATACCGGTATTATCGCTTACAAACTCCAGTGCATCGTACCTACCTACCTATCTATCGTCTTGATAGTACTTTCACTGTCGAAAAAAAATCTGGCAAAACGAAAGTCCGACGAAATAGGTAATATATAATCTGTCAAAAGAAACTTTTTATGCACATTTCGACTTAGGCTAGTTTTAGAGTCACGCTGACCATCAGCGCCGACCGTCGGCGCGTAGCTAGTCGGCGCTGACCTGTCAGCGTGAAATTAAAACGCTCAATGGCTGAAGAGGCGCGTCGGCATCGCGGACGGCCGCGCACAGCTCAGCGCTGATACTCATCAGCGCCGACCGGTCAGCGTAACTCTGAGACGCTTCATAGTAATACATACATAATGATCTGTCAGCGCCGACGGTCAGCGTGACTCTAAAACCAGCCTTAGGGTTTGATTTTTGTTAAAAAATCCTTTATTGTAGTGCACCTCTACACGTTCTCAGGAATATTTTCTTTTACTAAAATAAAGGTATTTTAGAGAAATAATAAAGGTTCCGGAAAACAAAATAAATTTTAAAAACAGAAGACTTACTTCCCCATATTTTCACCGTCTATAAAATACTGGCACTCCGCAAGTGTGACCTCAGCATTAGGTACTTCAGCCGCGAATCTTCTAATGTTCTTTTTTTGAACCTGCATGGAATGTAATGACGTCACGACGTGTGTGCATTTTATACAAATATGGTACCTAATATTATTGCATGTAGAGGCTGTTTAACCGGTTTCTTTAAGAATCCATGTACGGTCATGGACAAATTTGATTCTGCTTTTGAATATTCTCCGTTTATTTTGGCTTAAAAAATATAGGTACATTATAAACGTAGTTATATTGATAAAAAAGGTCATAAGTTGCGACTGCCATTGCCAACCCTGAATGATAAAAAAACATATAAGGAAAATAAATGACATTATTGTAGAAATGATTACGAAATGATTAAAACAAATATATTGCGCTATATGAAATCACGGATGTATTGTACATTTTATTTTTACCTCAAATGTCAATACCTGGCTTAAATGCGCAGTGTTTTGTTTTGATTCTGCAGCGCGCATGCAGTGCATGCGCCAGCACGCGTATCATGAGTAATCATGACCAATTCCAACTCTATTCTACCAAGAATAAAGAAAGTATTATTTCTATCCAACTCGTTATCTCTTCTGCCCGAGCACGGGCGACCCGCAGCCTAATTTCGTAACTCAATTTCTTTCGCCATGGCTTTCATTTTGACAGTTCAACAACATCCATTGCGGCGTTGAGCTAGTTACAGGAGCACGGATTAACAGTCATACAGCGTAATGAATGTCAAAAACAATGCCATGGTGATAGCAATTGAGTGACGCAATTCGGGTGCCGTACTTGGCGTAGCAGACTTTTGTCGACTGAAGAATAGAAACATTTCTTCTCTTCATTTTAAACATCGAAGCGTAGAAATCTTTCTACAATAGGTATGTCATTTTGTCTATTCTTCCGTCGACAAAACCTGTTTTTATACTGGTCATGTTACACTATGATGTGTACACACCTCAGATCATAGAAACAAGGGAGATGTGCCAAGGCGCTACTAAAATTGACGCTTTGATTCGGTCCCATTGACCGTATATAAAACGTACGCGCTAGCGACGAACCGAACACGATCGAAGATATAAATACAGTGTTTTAGTTTAGTACTAGTATTGAGTGACGATTAACAGTGTTAGATTGAGGGTGTGCGGAATGTTCAATGCGTGGGAGATCTTTTTATTCACAAGGTGCGCTCAATTATGCACGTAATTGTGTCGAAAAATGTACTAAAAGTGGCATCAGTTGTTCCCGTACTAATTTGCTATGATGGCATATCTCATTGTTTCTATGATCTGAGGTACACACCCTTATGTGGGTCTTATAGTCAAAATTAACATTACTTTGCTATTCATTTGAGCTAACATTAACTTTACAAGGAAGGTTAATAATTATACATACAAGTAATATATAGATAGGATAATATAGATAGTCCCTATGTAAATCATTATTTTCTGTATGTATGAGAATACTGGAATATGGGGATACTGGCCTTTTCATACAAAAACAAACTTTATGCGTGGATGGTACCGGGGCACTTAAACCTACTTAGATTTATTTTTCCGCTAATTCAAGCTAATTACCAATAATAAATAAATATATAATAAATGATAAATGATATTTATTTTGTAAATAGGTTAAAAATAACACTTTTACACGTCAAAACATTTTTTTAAGCTAGATGAGTTCGGTGTTTCCTGTATGACTACCTTTGAGAAGAAACACCGAAACAAACTCAAAGTTTGATGTCTCTTTTAAAGTCCAGACAATTAAGATAAATTGTGTAGGTAAGAACCATGCAGGTTAGTCTGAAATGGCCTTTAGAGGAAAGAGCCATACAGATTTGAGTGGACCTAAGGCCCTAGACAAGTCACTTTTCTGTTAGGTTAGCGTTAGCGTCAAACGCTACGGATAAAATGTATGGAAGTGACATTTGTGAGTCACGTGACTTTTCCGCAGGTAATGTCATTGCCATACATTTTGTGTTTATCGTTTGGCGTGAACGCTAACAGAAAAGCAACTTGTCTAGAGCCTCTGACCACTAAAACAAGGAAAATACGTAGATACCTATTAATAAATAATACCTACTTAGAGTATAACATAATGATAATACATATTTATTTGACCTCTTAATATCTTTGGCAAATCAATATAATAAAGCCGAAATGTTTGTTTGAAGGCGCTAATCTCTGTAACGGCCAGTCTGATTCGAAAAATTCCGTTTGTATATGATAGCCAGATTCATGAGGAATAGTATAGGCTGTTTATCATCACGCTACGACCCTTAGGAGCCGAGCAACGGGGGTGAAACCGCGGGGAACAGCTAGTGTTATATGTATAAGTACCTATATACCTTGTTATTACGATTTGTTATTGAAGTTTGTTGAAAATTCAGAACATAAAAAAATAGGCCATGAAAAATATGTATTTGTTCTAATTTAAAAAATCTTCTAAGTACGAAAAAAGTATAGCCCGAAGATAGCCCGAGTTACGGCGGTCAGGTTTCTTTGTATGAGATGAGGCATCTGTACGTAGTATTATGTTATCTATGGTAGAACCATAACCACCTTTTGTGGCCAAATATGCAGTGAAAGCCAGATATGCAGTGATAGCCAGATATGCAGTGATAGCCTAATGGTGTAACCATGTGCCTCCCACGGCGAATGGTTCGAGTTCGATCCCGAGGCACGCACCGCTGACTTTTCGAAGTTATGTGCGTATTAGAAATTAATTATCACTTGCTTTAACGGTGAAGGAAAACATCGTTAGGAAACCGGCATGTCCTAGAAAAATCGAAGACATGTGACGTCCACCAACCCGCACTGGGCCCGCGTGGTGGACTACGGCCCACTCTCACAGAGGAGGCCTGTGTCCCAGCAGTGGGAACATTATAGGCCGATTATGCTATGCTTATGCAGTTATGCACCTTTTGTAAGCATTATTTTTGACTAAAGAACAGGTTTCTAGATCCAAACGCAAACTTCTAAACATTTCTGTGTACGCGTGTACTCAGTTCGAGTATTCTCGTAAAAGTGACATTTGAAAGGTCATTAACACCGAGCTGCGCCTGCGCACCGTTACTCGCTTACCTTATTTACTATGCTCAAGTTTGCTGCAATTACGTGTTTACTACTTCCGACTGTAAATTGTTTTTGGTCTAGTGGTTATAAACGCGATTGCTGAACATAAGTTCCTGAGTTCGATTCCCAGGTTTGGAAAAGTTTTTATGGGGTTTTCCAATTGGGAATTAGTAGCAGAGCCAACAAAGCTATACACACTACAATAAGGCGATTCGCACATCGCACCGCATCACGCAGCGTAGCGCGGGAGTGCGTGATCTTCCGTTGTTTGCAAGTACCTGTATTTGTATAGAAATCACGCATAGTGCAACACACTGAAAACGCATTCACGCGCGGGGCTTTTGTTCCGTCGCCACGCACCCCGCAGAGTAGCGCGGCAAGGTGTGTGATTCGCCTAAATTGGCTATCCGATGTAGTTGGTAGTTCGTCCCAACCTCAGATCATAGAAAAAAGGAGATATAGAGATCATAGCAAATTAGTACGGGAACCACTGTCGCCACTTTTAGAACAGTTTGCGACACAATTACAAGCGCTCCTTGTGAATATAAAGATCTCCCACACATTAAAAATTCCGCACACCCTCAATCAAACACGTTATTCGTCACTCAACACTAACACTAAACTAAAACACTGTATTTATATCAACGATCGCGTTCGGCCCGTCGCCAGCGTGTAGGTACGTTTAATTATGGTCAATGTGATTGAACTAAAGCGTCAAGCTCAATAGCGCCCTGGCACATCTCCCTTGTTTCTATGATCTGAGGTCCCAACACTCCGAACCAACCGAAAGCGTTGGAAATTAATATTAATTAAGTTGGTCAACTACATCAAGGCAATTTGTCGGCGTTTGTTGGCCAACAAATTGTGACGTCTATGTATAAGCAGGGCCGTATTAGGCCATGCAGAGGCCCTTGAGCACAGTTTGAGGCCCTTGCAGAAAGTTTAGCATAATCGGCCTATAATGTTCCCACTGCTGGGACACAGGCCTCCTCTGTGAGAGGGAGTGGGCCTTAGTCCACCACGCGGGCCCAGTGCGCGTTGGTGGACGTCACATGTTTTCGAATTTTTGTTTCTAGGACATGCAGGTTTCCTCACGATGTTTTCCTTCACCGTTAAAGCAAGTGATAACTGATAATTAATTTCTAATACGCACATGACTTCGAAAAGTCAGCGGTGCGTGCCTCGGGATCGAACTCGAACCATTCGCCGTGTGAGGCACATGGTTAAACCACTAGGCTATCACTGCTTTTGCGAAGACATCAGAATGTACTTTTATTCAGTGACTTTTTTCTCAAATTTAGGGATCTTTTGCTGAGTTGCTCTGCCTATCTAAATTGGTAATGATAATGATGCGTAATGCGTTGAACTATGTAACCAATGTATTTTTTTAATTGATTTATTGGATGAAATACATGTGTAGGCAATGATATGTAAACTATAGATACGTTACCCACGATCTAAAATGGCGACAAAAAAGTAAGGTAATTGCCCACCATTCTTTTAGTCATGCATCAACCAGTTTCTTGGCTGAACGTCATTTCTCGCAACCTTTTGCGAAAAAAAAACCTACTAAACAAGAGGTAGGTATAGGTACTAAGTATTCGTTTTCTTTCCCTTTTTTTGCACATATGCACTGATATGTAGCTATTTCGCGGTTTAAAGTATTTGCGCCATTTTTTAGTACAGTACTATGGCACAAACCCGGAAATCGCGAAAAAAAATCAGCTGTTCCATACATTTTGTTGAGTTATGTGAACATAAATGTATGGAATAGCTGATTTTTTTTTCGCGATTTCCGGGTTTGTCCTATAGTAAAAGTTTTTCATAATGATGAGTACAATGACCCCTTTAAATATTTCCACTGTCTAACCTGCCACCCTGTATGATGTATAATACGTCATTGTGTGTAGGTAGGTCTTTCGGGGCCCGCCTCGGACCGGGGGCCCTGGCCCCGTGCCCCACGTGCCCTTTTGGTAATGACGGAACCGTCTATAAGGCGCTCTAGATCGGAAGCCTCAAATTAGGTTGGGAGCGGATGAAGTTATTCTTTCAATTTCAGATCAAAGGCACGTCCGCATTTCCACGACACGCGATTTTTACCTTTGATTTTCTTTTTAGAGTCCCGTAGTCAAATGGCAAAGAAGGAACCCTTATAATATATTTTACTCTAAGACTTGGCACTTTTTAGATGGAACTTCGCTGGTAGATGTTTTCTATGAACCCCCATAAAGCGTAGAGTATAGTTACGAATAAAAAAAATATTTTGGGGGGCACTCCATACATGAAACTGAGGGATGAAATAAAATATTTTCGCGCACCCCTTCATGTGGGGTATCGTTGGATAGATCTTTGAAAAGAACTTTTTAACTACTTAGGTTTTGCGACATATGCGCTTCTAAAGTCGTTAAAAGTTCCCCCTCAGATCATAGAAACAAGGGAGATGTGCCAAGGCGCTATTGAGCTTGATGCTTTAATTTGCCCACATTGGGCGTAGTACAAAAGTACACGCTGGCGACAAACCGAACACGATCGATGATATAAATACAGTGTTTTAGTTTAGAGCTAGTGTTGAGTGACGATTAACAGTGTTAGATTGAGGGTGTGCGGAATTTTAATGTGTGGGAGATCTTAATATTCACGAAGGCCGCTTGTAATTTGCTATGATGGCATATCTCCTTGTTTCTATGATCTGAGAGTTCCCCCCTCTTACTTTTTAACTAAAGGAGTAGATTTAAAAAAAACTTAAAACAAAATTTGGTTCGAATAAGATAAGTTGTGTAGTTTTTGAAATCTTAGGTTTTGAGTTAACTAACCGCAAAAATAACTTTGTATTTCATAATAATACTGCCGTCCGCTTACTAAAAGGCTGATAAGTGAATAAAACTGATTTAAAATATGACCCAGACTGGTTGGTAGAGAAAAAGTTACTCTTTTACGTAGTAGGTACCTACCTTTAGATAACTCTGAAAAAAAATTGTCACTTAACGGCCTTCTAGTAAACCATAGTAAACGGACAGCAGAATATTGCCTCTCCTTGCTACGGAACCCTACAGTGCGTCTGTCCGATACGCACTTGACCGGTTTTTTGACGTTGTCGGAGCGTGACAGCCACCGTGTCATAGATATTCATTGCCAATACCGTGAAATGTATTTCCTTGGTTGCTTAGCAACGCATTATACTTTTAACGGTCGGCCAATCACCTTTAGATTTCATTTTCACTTGATTTAGGTACGATCTCAGATCATAGAAACAAGGGAGATGTGCCAAGGCGCTACAGAGCTTGATGCTTTAGTATGGTCACTTGACCATAATTAAAACGTACACGCTGGCGACGGACTGAACGCGATCGATGATATAAATAGTGTTTTATTTTAGTGCTAGTGCTGAGTGACGAATGACAGTGTTAGATTGAGGTGTGCGGAATTTTTGATGTGTCGGAGATCTTTATATTCACAAGGAGCGCATGTAATTTTATCGCAAATGGTTCTAAAAGTGGCGACAGTGGTTCCCGTACTAATTTGCTATGATGGCATATCTCCTTTTTTCTATGATTTGAGGGTACGATCAAGATGACAGAAGCCCGAATCTAAGCGTAATAATTGGATTGAGATTTGTGAAGGTCAAATTGCAGTTGTAATGAGACCCAATCTGATATTCAGCTGTATCTTAAAAACGATTAGATGACGGATCCCCAGATCATAGAAATAAAGAGATATGTTATTAACTGTTAATCATAACAAATTAGTACGGAAACCGCTGTCGCCACTTCTGAAGAAGTGTGCGTCACAACTATAAACTGTCCTTTGTACCTAAATATAGAGATCTCCCACGACTATACCACACGCCCTCAATCTAACACTGTTATTCGTTACTCATCAATCATCATCATCACTTGCGCTACATTAAAACACTGTATAAATCACAAATCATCGATCGCGGTCGGTCCAAGCGCCAAGTTCAATAGCGCCTTGTCACATCTCCCTTGTTTCTATGATCTACGTTTTAACCCTTGATTCTCGAACGATTCACGGCCAAGACATAGTAATGGTCATATACGCTAATAAATTATTATTATCTGAGGATGTCGAAACAATCGCTATTGCGTGACAAAACATACGTTGGTGTGTGGCGACGCTTTCCGTACTCACAAACTCACAACACAATTAATCAAGAAGAAAAAACGCACTAGCGAGTTTAACAGCCGGCTTAGCATGACCATGACCAATTCTATCTCTATTCTACCAAAGACTAGACAAAGTTCTTTCTATCCAACTCGTTATCTCGTCTGCCCGAGCACGCGGCGACCCGTGCTTGGCTTATCGGAATTTTGTCTACTGAAGAATAGAAACATTTCTTCTCTTCATTGTATGCATAAAACGATAGAAATGTTTCTACAATCTGTCACTTTGTCTATTCTTCTGTAGACAAAGCCCGTTTCTATCGTGGACATGCTAGGCTGCATCTGCTGAAAAAAACTCATTACCCTTTCTTTTCCGTAATCAGATAAAAAATAAAACCAGTGTTAAGAAATTTTCAAAAACAACAGACACAGGCTGGGTGACCCGTGATCTCTACCTCGCCGTGCCATCGCTCTAACCAACTGAGCTTCAGTGTCATACCTGACTCAGTTGAAATTGAAAACCTCTTTTTATGCCTCTTATGAGCGTTGGTGACGTCTATCGGAAACTAATTACAGACTCCAACTCAATGCCTCTAACTTTGCAGCTAGAAGGACATCAATACGATGTCATCATAAGATCTGATTTTACTACGTTTTTATTAACTCGCATTCGTGTCTGCCTGTCTGTCTGTTCGGTACAAATGCAATTAATTTTTCAAGCACTTCCTGTCATCAGATTAAGCTGAAATTTCGTATACCTATGTAATTTGGATGAAAATGCAATAATGCGGAATAAAAAGTAAAAAAAATATAATTGTAAAAAAAATATTTTTTTTAAAATCCACGTATTTAAAACGCACAAAAAAGTATAAAATAATTTCTGATGAAATGAAAAACGTAAAGCGCATGCAGTAGATAATAGTAAGGTGCGCCCCACGCATTTGATTTCATCAGAACTTATTTTATACATTTTTGTGCGTTTTAAAAACGTGGTTTAGAAAAAAATATTTTCTTTACAATTATTTTTGACATTATTTTTATAGAGCTTATATGTCAAAAATCTATCTTTAGAAGGGTAAAGAGCCGATAGGTCTATATTATATTGCAGTGTTTATCTTTTTTTACGCTCCCTCTATGTTCGTTATTCCTCTCTGAGGGCCATGAAATGTGACGCTCCAAGCGAATTCGCCTTATGCTGCAAGCGTCAGCGTCGAGCGTCAAAAACAATTTATGTCTAACTACAAGGCCACGAAGTAGCGTTGCAAGCAGCAGCGAAGTTCGGTACATTTGTTTTTGACGCTTGTAGCACAAGACGAATTCGCTTGGAGCGTCGCATTTCGGGTTATTCCCAACGGACCACTTGGTCGGTTTTTGAGACCTCTAAAAATAATAAAAAAAACCACTCGTTCGGGGTAAAATTAAATATATTATTATAAGAGTGGGTCCCGGCTGCAATACCGTCTTGTTTTTTATTATATTTAGAGGTCTCTAAAACCGACCACGTGGTCCGTTGGGAATAACCCCGCATTTCGTGGCCAAGGCATAAGGTTGTCGCGTGACAAACGTAGCAATTTATCAGCCTAGTGCGTTGTCTGCCTGACAATGCTTGTGTAACTTGAAGCAGATTGGCCGCAATGAACCGGAGCAATTGGCTCGTTTAAATAGCGTGTGGACAATAATAACTGTTTATTAGTTAAGAAACCAGGCAAGCCTAGAGAGGAATGCTTCGATGGACTTAGGGCGGGTTGCTTCAAACCATCTGTATTCGTAAGTCAGTACGTAATCGTTAAGTCAGTATGAAATTGTCGTACAAGCCGCCATATTTGACGGTTACAGATACGTAACTGTAAGTTGAAACAACATGGCTTTAGTTGTCGCAAGCGCAGTCGCTGAGCATGGGTGCTTGGGTTAGCAGCAGCCAGCCCCGGATCTTGAATTATTTCGAGGCGGGGAAAAACTGAAAAATGCCGCCCCCACCCGACAATATTTTGACTTTTATCATCATCATTTCAGCCATAGCACCCCTACTGCTGATGGATATAGGCCTGTCCCAAAGAACGCCACAACGACCGGTCTAGCGCTGCTCTTTGCGATTACTACGCTTGGTAGACGAATACACTACTCAGTGTATTCGTCTACCAAGCCCCGGCCCCCGGCCCCCGGCCCGGGCCCCGGCTAGCCCCCCCCCCAGATCCGGTGCTGGCAGTAGCTATAGAACAACCAGAATCTAATGGCACAAGGAACGGTTATTTGATCACTACCAGCACTGGGGTGAATGGATGAAAGAGTTCTAGTTTGCACTACCAATTTTCTGAATTTTACACAACTCGTACTTCATTTGAAAAGTGACTATAATGCATCGCCATTTGCCATGCCAAAATCATTCATCTACTTATATTTTTTTTGTAATATTAACAAAGAAGCGTTTGTGACGGTTCTCGTAATAATTTGTTATGGTAACAATGAAATCTCCTTGTTTCTATGATTTAAGGTCTCAAGGGTGAATCATGTAGTACTTACTTAAGGTGGATCCGCGACAATAATGATACCTACTATAGTTACTGAAATATAATAAACTAACTTCTGTCCGCGGCTTCGCCCGCGTTTATGGGATAAAAAGTAGCCTATGTGTTATTCTGATGTATAAGCTATACTACTGTAAAGTTTCATCGAAATCCGTTCAGTAGTTTTTGCGTGAAAGAGTAACAAACATCCATACATCCTCACAAACTTTCACATTTATAATATTAGTAGAATATTAGGATATAATAATCATCAAAATCATCAATATAGCCCTCGAAATTATATTGGAGGAAAATCATAATTTTTCACGAAATAATCTTATATTCCTCAAATATAATTTCGAGGGCTATATTGATGATTTTAATGATTATTTAGTAACTATAGGTAATATATATAATATTGCAAAATACTCAAGATATCTTGAATTTCGCGCGCAACCTTAAGACCTTATTATATAGGTAGGTATTTAGCGTTTGCAGTTGTGACGCACACAGCTTCAAAAGTGGCGACAGCGGTTCCCGTACTAATTTGCTATGTTAACATAATCCCCTTGTTTATGATCTGAGGTTTCAAGGGTGAATCATGTCTTACTTAACTATACCTAGTTCTTTAATAGTTTAATATTAGCATTGCAGTAAATTGGCTCGTCGTGATACTAACTCACGTTGGTTTTTAACTGAACCCGTGACCCTTGCGGTGGAGACCGCGGGAATTTTATTTATACTAAGTAGGTATGCGATCAAATAAGAATAGGATTGACCTTGCGCCATATTGTGATGTTTTGTATTGAAAATTGAGCTATTTGTATTAAAAATTCAATACCTCGGATCATAGAAACATGGGAGATGTGCCCAGGTGCTATTGAGCTTGATACTTTAATTTGAGCATTTTGGGCTTAGTACAAAAGTACACGCTGGTGACGAACCGAACACGATCGATGATATAAATACAGTGTTTTAGTTTAGTGCTAGTGTTGAGTGACGATTAACAGTGTTATATTGAGGGTGTGCGGAATTTTTATGTGTGGGAGATCTTTTTATTCACAAGGAGCGCTTGTAATCGTGTTGAAAAGTGCATTAAAAGTGGCGACAGTTGTTCCCGTAGTAATTTGCTATGATGGCATATCTCCATGTTTCTATGATCTGAGCTTATTACCTACTTACTAAACAATTGACGAATCGTAGCTAAAATATAGCTTGATCTCTGTGACAGATGTCAAATCTGTACATTTTTAATGCATTTTGACATTATTTGTTCGTATTTGACATCTCTCTCTCAACAGAGATAGATAGTGATCAAATGCGACTTCTGAATGTGGGATGACGTGTGTGATCTGTGTGATGAATCCTTGAATCGTTGGTATGTTATCGACCGAAAAAAAATTTGGACCACTGTAAATGCGCCACCCTGTATAGCTTAGAGACCTTTAGTAATATTTAATTCTTCTATTGCGTGCTCTCTGCATTTAAACTAATTAATATCTGCTACGTTTTCCTTAAATCCAACAAGGTTCCAGTTTGACAAGGAGAATGACATCACTTTTAAACAAGGTAACAGAAAACACAGCTCGTATCCCACTGCTCTGCCTGCTTGCAGTTTTACAATTTTCACGCGAACAAAAAATCGATTAAAATTCTATTTGTATCAATATAATAAAGCCGAAGAGTTTGTTTGAACGCGCTAATCTCAGGAACTAACAGTCAGATTCGAAAAATATTTATGTACTATGATAGCCAGATTCATGAGGAATAGTATAGGCTATATAACATCACGCTACGACCCTTAGGAGCTGAGCAACGGGGGTGAAACCGCGGGGAACAGTTAGTCTTTTCTTTTTTGTTTTTTTTTTTTATACTTATAGTTTTATCTTGTTTTTTGTATAGAAAATAATAATTAATAGTAAAATTTTACTGCCTGTATTATTTTTTTCATTAGGTACGGTAGGTACCTACCTTACATTAACAGTCATATATAAAAGGAGTTATGTATTTTACTGCATACGTATCGAAGTTTAATAGTACTGTTTTAAGCTTTCACGGTTTGTCTCTAAATTTAAAATGTCACTTACGGGATATCATGCAGCCTGCAGCATGCATGGATGGCAGCCGACATCGTTATAAAGACTCCAAAAAACTTGGTGATACTGTGAGTGTGTTTTGCCGTGACTTAGTGTCGAGTTCCAGTAGTGCGCGTAGCAAGAGACAAAGAAAGAGGGTAGACAGATTTGTCTGCTCTTAACAATTTATTTTCATCCACCCGCAATCTCCAGTCAACCCGCGATCATGGCGCTTGCAACAGCGTCGAAATATCGGGAACTCAAACAAACCAATAATCACGGAAGATATCCCGTAAGTGACATTTTAAATTTGAAGTTTAATAGTGTTTTTTTTCTAAGAAATACATTATCTAAGCATTTCCTTCCTTATAGCTAAATGCTTACACCTGTGGAACGTTATGTAAAGGAATGTGAGTAACTTATGTACCTACCTATACTTTATTTACTTATGTACAGACTTTTGCACTTCGACTTTGCTAAGATTTTTATATGCATGAGGGGTCAAAAATTCTGTTTCGTTCGAAAAATTAGAAAAATTCGTTATCTGCCAGAAAAGGACATGGCGGACGCCCATAGAACGCTAGGCTTCAGACTGTGTATGTCGGTACAGATATGAAATTAGTTTGGTGTGTTCGAGTATTTCAAGAGTATTTAAATTCATTTTTTATTTGTTTTTGTACCTAATTGGAATAAAGAGAAATCTTCGTATTTATGACAGTGAGGTTAAGTATGATGTGAATGATCCAATGAAGTACAGCCCGACTAATGAGTTATCAATTCAAAGGTTTTAGTTGCTGTCGACATGATATTCTATGGAGGCACGCGCCAGCCAGCATGCACCCGTTTTTGTTTTATTGGTCTTTAGAAGAATTTTCTGGTAGATCTAGGTAAAATCACACTTTGTCCCAATTGTCCCTCCCCCTAAACTATATCCTGTGTCATTGCCCCTCCCGAACGTAATGTATCGGCGCTTGGCAGCAAGGTCTATATTTCCGAGCGGCTTTAGACAAGACTCGTCGTTGTTGTGTAACAAAAAATGTGATGAACAATCGTGTGATTTATGTATAAGCATCATGCTATGTAATGATGACAAGAAAAATAGTTACGTGATCAAAATCACAGCAAACGTCTGTTGTATAACCTGGAAAGTTCACATCAAGACACTACTTTAGTTTTTTTGCACGCAATGCATGCTATGCGGTCTAGGAAATCGGTGTTTATGGTTCGCGGGTGAACATTACTATCATTTTGATGATTCTTGGTATTCCCGCCATTTTTGACATGGTACGTCTAAGTTTTGACAGTTAAGAAAAGTGGCGGGAAATAGGTAGTATTTTTGTGTCAAATTGATAAGTAGGATATAGACAAAGAAAATGTCTCGTTGAAAAGTTGAAAAGGGTTTTTTTTTTCAAAGGATTTTTTTAATGAAATTTATAAGAGCTCGTAGACTTATTCAAATAATATCTTACGCAGTGGGGACCAATCAATAATCTATGCTTAGAAATTAGAAGAGCGGGTCATAAAATCACTAACTTTGACAGTACCTACCTAGGCCTTTTAATTTAGGTATTTTTATCGCAGCTATCCTTTCGTTTCCAGCCTATCACGATTCACAATCTACTAGATGTAGATGGTTTAGGAATCGTTCGCATTTTTTATTTATACTTGCTTACATAATCCAACATAAATAATGACACTTGCACTTTCAAGATGCATCCGATTAAATTCCATCATAGAGAAAGTATTTTTTTTTAAACGCTAGATGAATGACCATTTGACCTTTGCCTCGCGCCGTAGTTAAAAATATCACCACTAACGAGACGTAATAGTGATGTGAATTTTATGGTAATCGATCGATTATGTAATATTATTATAGCAATCGATTTTGTTTATTTACGCTTATTTATTAATATTGCTATGTTAGATTTAAGTTTTGCTATCATATTTATTGTGATTAATTTAATCGTTAGTTTGCAATTTTATCTGTATTTAGCAAAGACCGCAGTGTTTTTATGAGGTTTATTTTTTCGACATAGTTTTCATGTCTTCTGCGTTTTCGCGGTATTTTTTGTGTGTCAATAAATAAGTATGGTCCATTTCAATAGAACTTGTAAACTTTGTAAACAAACTTTCTATACAAATTCATTGACAGTTGACCATACTAACATTGTTTACAAAGTTAACAAATTCAATTGAAATGGACCCTAGTAAGTAAATCTTAGACTTTTAGTTGCCTAAAACACAGTTGTTCATTCATTTTATATTCATACTAGCACTTTGCCCGCGACTTCGTCCGCGTGACATACACGTAGCGCCATCTAGTGTCCTAAAGCAATTGTGACCGTCGAAAGTTGTTGTTCTTTGCCTCAGGGACAGTATTTTATTTTTGGATAAAAGGTACCCTACTTCCTTTTCTGTACTGCAAAATTATAATCGGTTCAATGGTTTAGGCGTGAAAAAGGTAACAAACAAACAAACTTAGGTACTTTCGCATTTATAATATTAGTTAGGATGTCAAAAGAAAAAGGGATGTTTTCATAATAATATTGCACTGAATAGTGAATAGTGCCGGCGACTTAGTTCGCAGTTTCGCACTACATAGGTAGGTACCTACTACTAGTAGCTCAGAGCTCTTTGTGAAAGAGCTCGTTCGGGGAATTAGGTATTACTACGATACCTATTTCTGCCGCTAGCTTCTGTTAGGCTTTCGTTTGGCTGCCATCTCGCCTGATGTTAAGCGATGATGCGGTCTATGGAGCACGCTTGCCTATAAGAAACTGATTCATTTTTCTGTTCTCACAATGAAGGTGGAATAAGCACTTCGTTCGGGTTTTGGTATATCAACCATGAAACAATGTCGCTCTTTTTTCTCTCAGTCGTGGATCTATTTTATTTTACATATAAGCATAGAAATCTATCAAACCATCCGGCTAAAAACAATCCTTCTATCGAAAAACGGCGACAGCGGTTCCTGTACAAAGGACACGGCAGACGCCCATAGAACGCTGGGCTTCAGATTGTGTATGTCGGTACAGATATGAAATTAGTTTGGTATGATCGAGTATGTCAAGAGTATTTAAATTCATTTTTTATTTATTTTTGTACGTAATTGGATTAAAGAGAAATGATCGTATTTGTGACAGTGAGGTTAAGTATGGTGTGAATTATCCAATGAAGTACAGCGCGACTATTGAGTTCTCAATTCAAAGGTTTTAGTTGCTGTCGACATGATATTCTGTGGAGGCACGCGCCAGCCAGGATGCACCCGTTTTTGTCATATTCATTTTATTTCTTATTTATTTCGATTTTTGATTTCAATTCTTAATCTCTAAGATAAATTAGGCAAAGAACAATTAAAATATATTGTTATTTTTGGTTAAGCTTTTATTACTGTACCATTATCAAGCCCAAAACTGCCAATGTTATAAGATAACATATCTCCTTGTTTCTATGACTGAATATAAGTCGACACGTACAGAAATCTTAGTCAAAAATTCGCAGAACAATTCTTCATGGATTAAATTAATTATAACTTATTTAACCATGAAGCTGTCGGTATATACATATATTGTTTTGAATGGTAGTAAAGCGAAATGATTACTTTTTAACGCCTTTTTGCTACGGTAGAAAACGATTTACATTTTGTAACACACCACACATTTCAGGTTGGTGCAGGTCACATGTCTTCGATTTTATTATAATATTATTATGAAATACAAACTTATATTTGCGCTTGAAACACCGGTTTTATAACTATTTGCACCGATAGCTAAAATTATATTAAAAACTCAAAGTATTGAATAGAAACGACAACTTCAGCTTCATTTTATAAATAATTATTGCATAGAAACGAAAAAATAAAGTAGTCTGCGTTTTGTTTAAATCACTGAAATATTTTTAATTTTTTCACAAAGCGGGACCCTGAAAAATTCATATTTAAATAGAATCGAGTAGCTTATTAAATAAGCTTTCTAATAAGGTATATTAACACAGGTATTCTTTCTTCGGAATATTATACCACTTTTGACCGTCTCCTTCATTGTAGTTCACATGGACGGAGTCGCGGGCAAAATCTTGTAGAATATAGACTCACTATGAACTATCGGTGTGGTCCCATCACTAGACTGCGCTTGACCTCTAAACAAACCAGCGTTGAATCTATTGTTAAATTCGATCCGCCATATTTGGAGAATACGAAATCTAAACCAATAAATAAAATTTAAGTGTCTGTCTACGTTTTCGATATAACTACCATTTTCGTATGCTTACAACAGTTATCTGCAATATCTGCATTACATTTTGTTTTACACCTTACAGAATCCTCCGCCTAGCATTTTTCCCAAACTAGATTGGGGTCGGCTTCCAGTCTAACTAAACTAGTTGCGACTGAATATCACTTTTACAACTCGTCGGAAATATCTGCAAACCTGAGGCCCTAGACAAGTTATTTTTCTGTTAGCGTTAGCGTCAAACGCTACGGATAAAATGTATGGAAATGACATTTGTGAGTCACGTGACTTTTCCGCAGGTAATGTCACTGCCATACATTTTGTGCTTATCGTTTGGCGTGGACGCTAACAGAAAAGCAACTTGTCTAGAGCCTCTGGCTTGATGACACAAACAGAGCAACAATACACAATAAACAACAATGCGATTACTTTTCATTCAATTTTTTGTACTGTTCATTTGTTACTTTCATTCAATTGGTACAAAAAAATTAACGGGCAGAGGTGCGGGGAAGCGCGAGGGGAAGCGTATTCCAGCGAGGTTCGCAGATATTTCCGACGAGTTGTACGTGGAGCTACTGCCATCTCAGATGGCAGTAGCTCCACGTACAAAGAAAGACAGACAGATGGCCCATCTGTCTGTCTTTCCTGCAGTGCGATTCTGTAACCATCTCACCGCGAAAACTTAGGTGAAGTGACCGTGGAGTGAGCTGTCAATAGTGTCAATTCCTAGCAAAAACAAACTCACTTCACCTAAGTTTTCACGGTGAGATTTTTACAGAATCGACCGGCTGTACCGACACGCTGCGTGATATCACCGCGAGAAGGAGGGTGATTCTCACGGGTGATGTATTGTTATCGAGTTAGATATAATATATCGCAACAAATGTCAAAATGGTAGGGATTTTGACAGTTGTTGCAATATACAGGGTAAAATTAAAACCAGTGCGGATATTTTGGGAGGTGAAAGTACTCATGAATATGATCAACTTTTATTATGGGACCGACACTGAAATATGAAAAAAACAATCAGCTGTTCCCTACAAAAATGCACTACAACACGATCAAAATGTATGGAACAGCTGATTTTTTTTTTCACATTTCAGTGTCGGTCCCATAATAAACGTTGATCATATTCATGAGTAGGTACTTTCACCTCCTAAAATATCCGCACTGGTTTTAATTTTATCCTGTATATCGAATTCGATATCAATATCGAACCCGCGAGAATCACCCCCCTGCCAATTTATTTGCGAACGTTCGAGGGAGTATGTCACGGTTAGATTCTCCCTCGAACGTTCGCAAATAAATTGGCATGTCTCGCGGTGGAATCACGCGTGAGTCAGGCTGGATCGCGATAGTCTTTTATTTTATATTTATATTCTAAAATAGACCCTGAATAAAACTAATTAGCGATATCGACCTATACAAATAAAGCGGCAAATAAAAGCCTGAACATCAAAAGCTGACAAATAAATTAATAATTTATAAGATTACACAACTTCTGACTTCTAAATCGAAAATAAATTGTGTTTATTTATTTTTTATTCAAATATACAATACATAAAGTTAGAAAAAAGTAAAAGTGGATTCTGTAATACATTATAGTGAATATATTATTGAATATTATGTAAAATATTTTGGATACACTTTCTTCGGGCATATCTATATTTCAATCTATACTAATATTACAAAGCTGAAGACTTTGTTTGTTTGTTTGAACGCGCTAATCTCTGGGACTACCAGTCGGATTTGAAAAAATATTTTTGTATATGATAACCAGTTTCATGAGGCATAGTGTAGGCTATTTAACATCACGCTACGACCCTTAGGAGCTGAGCAACGGGGGTAGAAACGGCGGGGAACAGCTAGTAGGGTATAATATTGAAATCTTAGTCGGAGCGCAGCGGAGATCCATCATTAATCTATGATTTAAATGTTACGTTTTTTAATCATTTTGTTTGTCTTGTTAAATCTTATTATGAGGGCTGTAATACTTCCGTGCATTATTCAAATAGTTTTCGCGCTTCAAACTCGCCATCTTTAAAATTCTTTTGACGTGAGGGTCATTCTTTAACGCTAGCCTCACTTCGGTTTCGTCGAAAAGCGTGAGGATTGTCGATGGTTTCTGTGTTGTCGTAGTAGTACTAGAAGTAGTAGTTTCAAAAGTAAATTGTGTGTAGTTTGGCGATTTTTTATACATTTCCTGCTTAGCAATCACTTCAGACAAAATCTGATCGAAATCGTTTCTTTTTTGCCGACGCCCGTCATTTTCTATCGTTTGTGCTAGTTTTTCGATGATTTTCGTTTGTTTTCTTAACATTTTTAGTATTTTAGATTCTTGTTGGTACGTGGGGTACATTATATTGTTCTTCATTTGTTTTTGAGGGGTGTTATAGTCATAATAATCCAGGTCTTCTTCGTACGTGGAGTACATTATATTGTTCTTCATTTGTTTTTGAGGAGTTTCGTCGTAATGATGAGGTTCTACGTCAGTACTTGCTCCATTGATTCTGGCTTTCATATCATCATTGTTTATTAAATATTCCTGTAATCTTGGCGTTACTACGTCTTCGTAATAATCCGTTTTGTGGTTAGATATATCCTTTTTGTATTCCATATCTGGCAATGTAAAATGCGTTTTTCTTCTTACCATTTTGAATTCGTCGAGACTCTTTTTCACCAAATCGTTGTTCAGTCTTGTTTGTATTTGACTATTATTTTCTTCTTCGATTTTATTGGTGTAATATTTCTCCATTGTCGACTCAACGTTTTTGCAATTCAATGTTTTCGTTTTTGTCGGTATATTTATATCTATATTCTGGTCAAAATTCAAAATACGAGCTCTTGGAGTTACTTTTGGGATATTTTTGGGCATATTTTCAGTAATATTTTTCTGTTCTATTATAAAACTCAGGTCATTAACGACAGTGTTATTTTTCCGATTGATTTTATTTTCAAATAATTCATTGCGGTTCATAATATCAACGTCATTTTCTAAATAATCATCTGAATTCACATTTTTCTCAGTAACTGTTTCATATTTTGCTTTTATCCTTATTACACCTTCTTCTATTTTCTCTTTTAGTAAATTTCCATCGTCTACAATATCTATGACCGTATATTTTTCTGTAGTTACGTCATTTTTAGGGATCACACAACACAATCTGTGTATAATTCTATTGTCTATGCCAACATAAACTTTCGACAATTCTCTAGACTGTTTTGTAACTTTATTTATTTTAGAAATGAGCGTTTTATATGTATTGTCTTTATTTACATTAGTTTTTGTGGAATTAACATTTTTAAATTCAGGTTTTTGTGTAGTAGTTCCAGTATTGTTAAAACAGAGGCAAACATCTGAAAATTAATGATGAAATTGAACATTAATATAATTATGTTTCTGAGAAAAATAATTTATAAGGCTTTGTTCGATTTTTAGGGTTCCGTACCTCAAAAGGAAAAACGGAACCCTTATAGGATCACTTTGTTGTCCGCCGTCAGTCACCAGACCATAAGTGGAGCCATCTGCTCATAGATGGCGCCATTGGAAGTATGCAGTAGCGCCATCTATTATAATATGTCGGAACCCTTAGGGCGCGAGGCATACTCGCACTTGTCCGGTTTTTTTTATACCAGTTGTATTTTTCATATAGATTTTTCATATACTTACATAATAATTATGTTAGTAGGTACACAACAATCGTTAATTTTATCAAATGTTTATAAGTTTCAAATGTTTATAAGTTTCAAATGTTTATAAGTTTTCAAATTATTATTATAAATAATCTTACTTACGTAACATCATGGAAAAACAAATACAGAACTGATTCGAAAACATAACGCGAAATAAAATATATACTTAGCTATTACATTGAATATAAAATATTATTTTATTGCGAAAATATCTATAAAAAATAACTTCTTAAGTATTTCGTTCTTGCTTTGTCCACAAGCTGTCTGAACTAGCATGAATTATTTTGACGTAAAGTTTCGGAAATATGTCAAATAGGTATATTGATAGGAAGTCCATACAATTTTCATGAAAAGATGGTGGATTCGACATCTGTCAAAAACAAAGTTCTTTTTATAAGTCAATAATCGAATAACTTCAATTTTATATCCCACTAACACTTTGCCCGCGACTTCGTCCGGGTGTCCCACAGGAACTGTGATTTTCTTCGCCATAAAAAGGAGCCTGTTACTCAGTGTTAATGTAGCTTTCTTCCGGTGAAAGAATTTTTAATATCGGTCCAGTAGTTTTTGAGTTTATTCATTACAAACAAACATACAAAAAAACTTTCCTCTTTATAATATTAGTTTAGATTTAACATTTAAAATAACAGATGACTGTTTCTCTCATTCCTTGCTCCATTTTGATTTTTGAGCGATATTTGCTCTTATTAAACAGCGGCCGTATCGTGATCGTGGCCGTACAATTTGAATTTTTTAGTTTGTTTGCTCTGCGCCCTAAGGCAACGCTTTGGGAACCCTTGTACCTACATAGGCTTGTAATCTTACCTCCAATTAATTATCGTTTTAATGAGAATGTTCAATTAGTTGTTTTATAAATATATTTTCAGTAATAAATGTTAAAACAATATTTAATTATGACGAGTAATCAAAACCCGAAATTACTAATTCAGATTTCAAGCCAGAAAATGGCGAAAAATGTTGATAACCTATTTATTATATTTTTCAGGGCTTACTAATTAGTTTTCTTGGGGTCCGCTTTTAAATTATAAAAGACCGATATCATGTTTATTCTGTAAATAGGTTACTTGGTCGATCTCGACGATGAGCTCATCGACGAAACAGCCAAGAAATTGTCTCTTAGAAAACAGCATAGCAGATCGCGGTCCGCTGTTTTTTAAATGATAAATGATATTTATTTTGTAAATAGGTTAAAAATAACACTTTTACACGTCAAAACATTTTTTTAAGCTAGATGAGTTCGGTGTTTCCTATATGACTACCTTTGAGAAGAAACACCGAAACAAACTCAAAGGTTGATGTCTCTTTTAAAGTCCAGACAATTAAGATAAATTGTGTAAGAACCGTGCAGGTTAGTCTGAAATGGCCTTTAGAGGAAAGAGCCATACAGATTAGAGTGGACCTGACCTGACTGTGCACGCATGTGCCGGGGTATCGTGATAGCTCAACCCAGACTTAGGGAGCTCAACGACCCGACGAACATTACCATCAGAAAGGACATTTGGGTAGGCCCCCTAAAGTACTGAAACTGTCAGACTGAACTTGAGATCTATAACAGTAACATAATAACCCACATAGTACTCACATTTACAATAATTATAATCAATATATTACATCATTATTACACATTATTGTTTGGTGAGCCCTATCTATTCTATTTTCAACTTTTAAATATTGGCTTCTCAACGATCGACCTTTCTATAGGGCTGTTTGTAGGGTTGCCACGTGTACTCTGATAAAGAGTATAATTGTACGCTATATTTTCTACGAGAGTAATAAAGACGCAAAAATATTATTTTTGTCTGACATGCTATTCTCATTTGATTCTCATCGTACTAGTTTGGACTTTTTTAACTTTGAATTATTTACTTAATAAAGTATCTAGAACCGATGAAAAATATGTGAAAAAACATAAAAATAAAAGTAAGTATCCACTACCTTACTTTTTACTAATAGTAGGTATATTATATAACGTACCTACTTTATTTCTGTTATCCGAAAACACAAAGTACTTTTATTGTTCCAAAAAAGGCGGCAAGTCTAATCATGTTTGTAATTGGTTGACCAAAATAACAAGTCAATCAATTAATTTGACGACTTTAATTGTAGGTATATATTGATTAATAAATAATTTACATTTCTATCGTGGTCATGCTAAACCGGCTGGAATCAATGTTAATATGAGATAAACAGGAAAAAATAATTGTGAAACAATTTCTATTTCCTGTTTTTAAGTACGCTTGTCAGCTTTTTGTACAAGAAATAAGCCTATTATGGTCTGAGAAATAAAATATAAAAACAAGAAAAATAAATTGTTTAGCAATTTTTTTTCCTGTTTTTTAAGTAGACCAGCTTTTTAACAACAAATAAAGAAAGTACCTATATCAAGATCAGAGAAGGAAAATAGCAGTATTTTTTATGTTTTGAGTACGTATTTTTTTGTGCTTCTTGCGCACCTTATCAATTTTGTAACATTTTTAAAGCTTCGTAAGGTTATATTTTATGTATTTACGTTTTCGCCTTTCTTATCTGTGGCTCTGGATACCAATGGTGATAAAAACAGAAAGTTCCTTTCCTTTACTTTATTGTACAGTAAACACTTAAAGTTTACACTTAAAGTTTACTTAGCAGTGATAGCCTAGTGGTGTAACCAATGTGCCTCCCACGGCGAATGGTTCGAGTTCGATCCCGAAGCACGCACCGCTGACTTTTCGAAGTCATGTGCGTATTAAAAATTAATTATTACTTGCTTTAACGGTGAAGGAAAACATCATGAGGAAACCGGCATGGTCCTAGAACCAAAAATTCGAAGACATGTGACGTCCACCAACCCGCACTGGGCCCGCGTGGTGGACTACGGCCCACTCCTTCTCACAGAGAGGAGGCCTGTGTCCCAGCGGTGGGAACATTATAGGCCGATTATGCTATGCTGCATGCGCTACCGGGGTGGGTGTTTCCCGAGAGTTACAACTTGGGTGTCGCGAGTGGATCGGTTACTTCTTGGCATCATCGCATAACATCAGGCAAGATGGTGGTCTAACGCAAGGCTAATATTAAATAAAAAAGTCTAACAGTATTATAGAGTGAAATAAATTATAATATTGTTTTTAAGTATGACAACCCTATTTCTAAGTCGCCTAGTCGCCGATCTCTGCGCGAAATTGTTTCTGCCTTCTTTTATTATTGATGCACTGTTGAATAAGTATTCTGCCTTGTCTGTTGTTGGACAGCTATTTACTTTTTATTTAAATTTCCCTAGAGAGTGCGAGGGAATCACTTTAAAATGTGCGTATTTTATTGTAAATTTCATTTAATTTTAAACGGTCAAACTTACGGATCAACCGTTGTCAAATGACATTTAAATTGTTAGCTTAAAGTCAAAGGTTTTAAAAAGTAATTAAATAATTGTTCATCCGAATAAAGGGCTGTATAATTTTTATCTTGTACTACTGTGCCCCGCGATTTCACTTGCCGATTAATTTAAAAGAAGCCTGTAACCTTCCTCAAGAATTGGACTATCAAATCCAAATAACCCACCCGCGTCTGTCGATTTTTGAAATCTGTTATATTTAATAATAATACATTCCAATTTGTTTTTTTAATTGATAATAGGCTTGCGTTTGATCGCCATCTCGCCTGATGCGGTCTACGATGGAGCACGCTTGCCTAGAAGAAACCGATTCACTTGAAGACACCCAAATGTTTGGTCTAAACAATGTAATAATTAGTGTATCGTTATCATTACATCTTCATTCATTATTTTTATAGTTTTATAACGACAAGATCAAAATGTCAAGTGATGATGGCGATGTCTCATATAAGAGTACAAGATCATATCGCTCACAGCTAAACTATCATATTCACAAACTAGACTTTTGCCCGCGACTCCGTCCGCGTGGACTACAATGAAAAGACCAGTTTAAATGACCTCCGTAGTGTAGGGTGGCTAGTACTACCAAGAGGTCAAGCTGTATCTCTGGTTTATCCCACCGGAATTAGATGAAACGTGGCTTAGATTTTAAGTTGGACCCCAAGCTATCGAACTTTGAAAACCATATCAAAATCCGTTAAGTACTTTTTGCGTGATACGCGCACAAACATAAACAGACATAATAAAAAAAAAAAAACATTTGGGGCATGGTTACGTCCCAGTACCCTATCCCGACTATTATTTCTAAGAATATCTTCAATGTACAGACACGGCTCTTTTACAATTTTATAATAGTATAGATGTTAGTGATATAGTCCTGAGAGGTTGTTTTTGGTGCTGATTCTGTTGAACATCGCACTAAACTAATTTTAATCACACTATATCTCGTTCTTACAAATATCATTGAAAAAGGACAGAAAATATTTAGAACTGTCAAATTAGTCTACGCCCTTGTCATTTACGGGAAAATAGTCATAACCTTTTGCGATTACGACTAAATTGACATTAAAACTATTCAAGTGGACTAATTTGACAGGATTAAATATCTGCTATACCTCTCTCATGTTTTTTTATTAGAAAGAGACATAATAAGACTAAATTAGTTTAGTTGGTTAACAAGAGAATCTGCACCATTGTTTTACCAATAAACCTGTATAAATTAAAAACAAACTTAACTCATCTCACATTCCCTATAGGTATCTTTAAATTGCTAAAAATCGCGTAAAAGTTTTGATACGAATGCCTTGATAGCAGAAAGAAAGAAGGTTAAACCCTGACCGAGATGTAACCAAAGCCTTCCGTGTTGCGAAACCTTGTTATAAGTTAACTATCAATGTTTTTCCCTGTTTTAACTAGTTTCTGTAGGGTTGTCACCATTTTTGGAATAATATAAGTACATTCGTGTTTTGAGATGGCCGGAATAAACTCCATACCCCAAACTTAAAAAAAAAAAAAAAAAAACAAATTATAAACCCGACCGCGGTTTGTCCTACTCCTACGTCTTATCTGGTGTTATAGAACCACCAAAAAGAAAAGAAAATTATGACATTGCAGTCAGGACCAATTTCTAATTCCCGGAAACACTGGGCACTACTACAAGCGGCATTAAGGAACTTCGTTCCAAAAATGGCCAATAATTATAACTATCAGTGGCGTGCATTGGATTTCGAACTTGGTAGGCTCTAGGCAGATGGAGCAAATTAAAAAAAAAAACTAGGCATGCCATTTCAGCCGACCGCAAAAATAAGTTTGTATTTCATAATATTATTATGAAATACAAAGTTATTTTTGCGGTTAACAAAATAGCGAATATTTCAAAAACGAATTGACGTATTTTGTTAAAACTAATTTGAATCGAAAGTGTTTACTATGTGCTACGAGATTGATTTCTTCAGATTTGTTGATAACGTGGTTGGAAAGGTAAAGGGCCAATACATAGTTAACGTACCTAATGATTTTTGGAGCTCATTTCACTTTGTACTTAAATACGATACCTCCAGATAAAGGGGAGCGTGAAAATATTTATTTTGATCCCTCAGTTATTTTACAGAACAGAAGAATTACCTATCTACCTGCAAAGTTTCATACAAACCGCTTAAAAACTGTACATTTTACGAGGGTGGGACGTGGGACAGTTAGGTACTAGTTTTACTATGGAAGCCTAAAAATCTGTATTTGGTTACTAGACGTAAGTATAATAATGTAAAAATGTGTTTTTTACTCAGTTCATCTCTTTTTGTAGGTTGGATATTTTACAACCACATCTCACTATTGAATGATAGATATTGATACACGGATACACAACTGATGACAAAGGATAGATAGGGTACCTACTTACCTACTATTTTGTTTTGGTCAACAAACGAATCCTGATTTTGCACGTAATTTATATTAATAAAATAAATATATTTCATCTTTACCACAAACTAAGCACTGTAATTTATGTCCGTATGGATTGAGGAGCCACTTTTTGTAGCTTAATGAAATTAATATACTTATTTAGTAGTAAGTTTAAAAATATTGTAGGCTCAATCCTCGAATTTGTAGTATAATAGTTCAATAGTTATATGAACATAAAGGTGGCTCCTCAATCCAAATGTTTGGATTGAGGAGCCACGTGGAAACACGGAAAGTATACAATGAATATTCTTGAAAATATTGTATCATTTAGTAGCCATTATGTAGAATGCCTACTAAAAATCTGATTCCAGTACTGTTGATATTCAAGAATGTACAATACTTTTAATGTGGCTCCTCAATCCAGATAGATGAGAGCGTGAATTTCCATAAAAGCAATTGGTAATTTTAAATTCCACTCCAAAAACATTTAGAAGTAAGTGTGTTAGAATTTGTAGTGTATGGACAAAGTAGTAAAACTGTGTGAATTTAGTAAATAAACGCATTTTATTTGGCTCCTCAATCCTGACGTTACTGTATTGAGAAGATACTTGAGTTACCTGAGATCACAACGGAATAAAAAAACAAAGACACTAACATTTAGTATAAATTTCTACTAAATATATATGCACAGATCAACATTGTATGTATTCGATATCTGATAAACAAATAACTTTTCGATATTCCTTAAGAATTCGCCATTTAGGGGGACCATGTTATATGAATGAAACCAGGATAACCAGTTTTTTAATTATTTTTTTACAAATCAAAATATCTGAATACAGGTATGTACAGAGATACCTACTTCATATATGTTTAAGATAGGTACTTCTTACTAATCATTTTCGACATAAGTTATTGTATGATACAAAATTGGTTGGTCGGTGCTTTTACTTAATTTACCATGACAATCATAGTCGTCGTAACAAAACATCTCGTCCTTTATGGGGTAGTGACATTTATATTGGCCCATGCCAACGTCGCTAATTGGAGGGATAAATGTATATTTTTATTTGTGAATTTCAAATGTGAATGTCAAAGCCATGTTATGCTTCTATCAAGTTATTATTAATAACTTGATAGAAGCATAACATGGCTTTAAGAAAGAAAGAATCACTTATATATTTAATAACTTATTAAATATATAAGTGATTCTCAAAAATAATATGACCCGAGCGGGATTTGAACCCGCGACCTCTGCCGTACCGTGACTGGTGCTCTGAACCAACTGAGCTACCGGGTCTCGCCCGACTCATCTGAAATTTGAGACCCCTTTGTAATACGCTTCTTAGAAGCGTTTGGCGACATCTATCGGAAAACTTATGCAGTATTTCCAACTCAATGCCAATTACTTTGCAGTTATCAGACATCGATGCGATATCACCATCTATAGGAGGGATAAACTCTATAACGCCTATTAATGTTTAATATGATCTATTTGATATCATTATAGATTGTGGTACCTCGTTTACTGGAAACTTTTTAACAACATTTATTTCGAATGATACTGTGTTTGACAAATTATATTTGCACACTACGCGGGGCTCCTATTTCTGTCCGCAAGGTTAAAAGTAACCTAACACGAAGGGGTTGACGTCAACCCCTTTGGACCTAAACCACAGATTACTGAATAGTTACTACGCCTAAACTGTCCGTGTCGGGGTGTCGCAAGTTCCCGAGCTCGCTTCGCTCGCTCTTGGACCCTAGACAGGTGTAACCACCTGTGTAAGTTTTTGTTGTAATTAATTTTGTTGTTGCCACGTAAAAAAAAACATGATTGATTTACTGAAACTAAATACTAAACTAAAGAAAGTAAACATAAAAAATGACGAGACCTCATCAAATTGTCTAATGTCTTATAAGTACGCCAAGTAGGTAACCTTTTGTTAAAGAAAAAATTGTCAATAGATCTTTGTCGATTAACGTATTTGTGTAAGGAAAAATTTACTAATGTTCTGTTGCAGAATTACCATTTATGAAAGCATTAAGTACTTTGTGAAATGTAAAGTTTGTTTAACAATTTTATATGGAATGATGATTTGCGAAATGATAATGTTGCGTTTCGTTGTTTGTTGAGTGAATATTTGTTTAATAACTTTGGACCATTTGATGTGTCACCACCCTAAACATAATATATTATGAAGTATCTCTGTACATAGGTACCTGTACCCCGATATTTTGATTTGTAAAAAAATAATTAAAAAACTGGTTATCCTGGTTTCATTCATATAACATGGTCCCCCTAAATGGCGAATTTTTAAGGAATATCGAAAAGTTATTTGTTTATCAGATATCGAATACATACAATGTTGATCTGTGCATATATATTTAGTAGAAATTTATACTAAATGTTAGTGTCTTTGTTTTTTTATTCCGTTGTGATCTCAGGTAACTCAAGTATCTTCTCAATACAGTAACGTCAGGATTGAGGAGCCAAATAAAATGCGTTTATTTACTAAATTCACACAGTTTTACTACTTTGTCCATACACTACAAATTCTAACACACTTACTTCTAAATGTTTTTGGAGTGGAATTTAAAATTACCAATTGCTTTTATGGAAATTCACGCTCTCATCTATCTGGATTGAGGAGCCACATTAAAAGTATTGTACATTCTTGAATATCAACAGTACTGGAATCAGATTTTTAGTAGGCATTCTACATAATGGCTACTAAATTATACAATATTTTCAAGAATATTCATTGTATACTTTCCGTGTTTCCACGTGGCTCCTCAATCCAAACATTTGGATTGAGGAGCCACCTTTATGTTCATATAACTATTGAACTATTATACTACAAATTCGAGATTTGAGCCTACAATATTTTTAAACTTACTACTAAATAAGTATATTAATTTCACTAAGCTACAAAAAGTGGCTCCTCAATCCATACGGACATTGTAATTTATCTATATTCACACATACCTACGCAGCAATTCCTTTTATAGTTATCACATAATCACATCACAAAACAAAATAACAATAGAAAGATTTATGAATTACATAATTTTATGCAATTCGACGCGCACGTGTTTTGATTTGGAGTCGACTGCAAACATTTTATAAACAAACTATAATACAAATAAATTGCAAAGTTATATTTGAGCAGTATAAAACGTCTGTGAACTATTGCTTTTAAATTTGGTTGAATTATAGTTTGCGAATCTCTGCGGAACGAACGATCGATGAGTTTTCTTAACTTCACGATAGATGGCGTGAGGGAAGGAATTTATTTGACCTTCGTAGGCATGCCTACGAAGGTCGAATAAATTGCGAATGTCAAAAGTCATTGCGTTAGGCATGGCAAAGCCGTGATTTATGCTTTTGTCGTATTATCCTAAAGAAGTATGCGTGTGTATATGAATATGCAGAGATCGCTTGAGTGTGCGTGAATTTGAAAGGCAGTCAATGCGAGTGCTTTCTGGCGCGTCATAGTTAGTTTCTTATTGAATGTTACGTTTCGTTATACGTAAAATAAAATAAGTATTGAATTATAATATTTTAATATGATGGATTTTATTTATGTAGGTCACTAGTAATAGTTTAATTGAATCTTATGAGGTAGGCACTGCCTAGTTGCCTATATAGAATGCACGCCGCTGATAACTATACACTACTTATTTAAAATTATTTTATTAGTACGCCAGAAACGTACGAGTTTCTTGTCCGGGTTCACACGGGGAGAGTGCGTATATTAAATCAAAAACATCAAAAAATGCCTGGCATATCAGGCAAATGCCTGGCAAATCAAGCAAAATAAATACCTGACAAATCAGGCAAATGCCTAGCAAATTAGACAAATGCCTGCCAAATCATATAAATGCCTGGCAAATCACGCAAATGCCTGGCAAATCAGGGAAATGCCTGTCAAATCATGCAAATTCCTGGAAAATGGTAATCCTAGGTGTGATGTTATATTAAAATTATTGTTTTGTTGTTCTCAGGTAGTTCGCGGAGTACATATAGAGCCAGCACACATTGTCAAGAAGCGAAGTCTTGACCAACCATTAAGAATTAGTATATTTTATGACCATTCCGTCTATAGGTGAGTTATTTTTTTAAATTTATTCAGTCTATAGGTGAGTATTGAGTCATTTTAACAAAATTCTTTAATTTTTATGTCCGTTTGTGTGACCCTGTGTCACAGCCATTTAACTCGGAGACTTTTAGCACTTTGTAGGTGAAACTTCGCAGGTAGGTGTCTTCTTTGTACCGCCATAAAGCGTCGGATTACTGCAAGAACTCAAACAGAATTGAGAAATCAATTCATTAATCTTGATTCTATTGAACGCCCTATATACATATAGATATTAATATAGGGCGTTTAATGAAATCAAAAGTAATGTTAATTGACTTTTGGTTGTATTAAACGCCCTATACTATGTCTATAGGGCGTTCAATTGAATCAAAATTAAAGAATTGATTTCTCAGTTTTGTTTTTGTTAGTTAATGAGTTCATGCAGTAATCCGATGAAAGGAGTGTAGTTAAATTACAAATAAAATATTTTGCTACAATTTTATTAGTTGCTAGATAGGTATAATCAACGAAAAATCTTGCTACAAAGTTAATTAAGTATCACGCTTTTACGGAAATATAACGCAGGACAAATTAACTTATCTATTTTGCCCCGAGGTACCTAACACGGAGTTAATTAGGTATGCTAACTAGGGTTGCCAACTTTTCAAACTTTTATAAGTATAATATTTTCGAAAATATTAGGCACAATTGCAAAAAGTATACAAATAGAGCAGTTTTCGCAAAGCGTGTGCCGCGGCACACTAGTGTGCCGCCAGTGTACCGCTGGTCATTAGTTGGTGTGCTGCGGAAATCTAAAGTTAAATTCACCGTGCGCTTTTGTTTTGTCGCTTATTGATGAAGTTGTATTAAATTAAGGATATAAAAAATGATTTTTCATTTATGGTGTACCTCCAAAATTTTCCGATTTCCTAGGTGTACCTTGAGCACAAAAAGTTTGCGGAACACTGCAATAGAGGATGGCGAGAAAAAAAAAACCGGACAAGTGCGAGTATGCCTCGCGCCCTAAGGGTTCCGAAATATGATCATAGATGGCGCTACTGGATACTTTCAATAGCGCCATCTATGAGCAGATGGCTCCACTTATGGTCCGGTGACTGACGGCGGACAACAAAGTGATCCTATAAGGGTTCCGTTTTTCCTTTTGAGGTACGGAACCCTAAAAATGTGTTAAATTAATATTTATTAGGTACCTACTGCTTGACCCTTTATATTTTAGTTCCGTTGTATTCTTCAATACCTTGAAACTAATAATCTTGCTTAATTTAAACTAAAATATAGCAGTTTCGCTTACCTACTAATTATGTTTTTATTTAAATATAAAAACATATAATTAGTATTGCATATAAACAAAATTGCAGTGATAGCCTAGTTAAGTGGTATAACCATGTGCCTCCCACGGCGAATGCTTCGAGTTCGATCCCGAGGCACGCACCGCTGACTTTTCGAAGTCATGTGCGTATTAGAAATTAATTATCACTTGCTTTAACGGTGAAGGAAAACATCGTGAGGAAACCGGCATGTCCTAGAACCAAAAATTCGAAGACATGTGACGTCCACCAACCCGCACTGGGCCCGCGTGGTTGGCTACGGCCCACTCCCTCTCACAGACAGAGGAGGCCTGTGTCCCAGCAGTGGGAACATTATAGGCCGATTATGCTATTTAAATATAGTGTAGCAAAAATTATAATATAATATAGTAGAATACTATCCAAACTAATATTATAAAATGTAACAAACAAATTTACTTTGGCATTTATAATATAAATGCGAAAAGTAATTTTGTTTGTTACATTTTAACGCCTAAACCACTGAACTGGCGATGTCGCACGAAAAGTGCGAGTCACTACATAGTATAAAACAAAGTCATCTTTAAAACTACGCAACGGATTTTGATGCTGCTTTTTAGGGTTCCGTACCTCAAAAGGAAAAACGGAACCCTTATAGGATCACTTTGTTGTCAGCCGTCAGTCACCGGACCATAAGTGGAGCCATCTGCTAGATGGCGCCATTGGAAGTATGCAGTAGCGCCATCTATGATCATATTTCGGAACCCTTAGGGCGCGAGGCATACTCGCACTTGTCCGGTTTTTTAATATAGTATAGAGTGATTCAAGAGGAAGGGTTATAGCACCCGTGCGAAGCCGGGGCGGGTCGCTAGTTTTTTATATCGTCGAGTTGGCAACCCTAAGCGAGCCTGAGGGGGTTAACCGAGATTGAGAATAGCAACCTCAAATAACAAGCTCTTCTTAGAACCATTAATAAATGATTGAAATTGAAGCGTATATCTAGGGAAACGTCAAAACGGATCCTTCTTTTGTAATTCAGCACGCATTTCATACTGAGGCTGATAAAACCCAATTTTATCGATTCACGCAATAGGGATGTTAACTACTTTTTTTTATTGTGAATCTGTAAACTATTTGAAAAAAGACAATTAACACCAAAAAAACCGATGAAACATCTACAAAATTGGCAAAGTTATAAGCGTTTTAAAATGATTTGCTAGACACGGACGGCACTACCTACTAGTGACGTAACACCACCTACGTCCGCTTGCGCGACAAAGACGGAGCGATACTCCCTCCAAAAACTTTAAAAGCGTCTATGTTTTCCATTTTGTGATAAATTATTATTTTTGCTTTTACTTTTTTGTTGTGCCTATTCCTAACTTCTTTGAAATGAAATAATTTATTTGTACTTTTTTAATAGTAGGACACTACCGTATTCCCGCCGTAAAAGCTAACATCGTGTCACAATAGGATGCCCGGAAAACTGTCAAAACGTTTTCAAAAACGGTAAAATTTAAAAAAAAATGTGACGAAAATATAAAATATGTCAAATCTAAGGCAACTAAGTTTTTTTCTAATTAAATAATGTACTGCATAAAAAATAATCATTTGAATTGATTATTAACTAATCGAGATTTTTCGGTTTTAAGCATTTTTTTGAGGTGACTGCATTTTTTTTTCTATCGAGCGAAAATGTGGAATTATATTTTGGGCTCAATAGTCAATACGGCTCTTCAATTCAATTATTGTCAAAATTATTCATACTTTCCTAAATTAAAATAAAAACCGGCCAAGTGCGAGTCGGACTCGCGCACGAAGGGTTTCGTACCATTATCTATAAAATCATGTCTGTTGTATGGGAGCCCCCCTTAAATATTAGTTTTATTTTAATTTTATTATTTACTTTTAAAGTGAATATATAATTTAATATTCTGTGAATATTTCAAGCGTCTACCTGTTGCCGTTATTAATATCCAGCAAAAAAATCACGTTTGTTGTATGGGACCCCCCCTTAAATATTTATTTTACTTTGTTTTATTTGTTGTTATAGCGGCAACAGAAATACATCATCTGTGAAAATTTCAACTGTCTAGCTATCACGGTTCATGAGATACAGCCTGGAGACACACAGAAAGACAGACAGGTTCCGTTTTTACCCTTTGTGTACGAAACCCTAAAAAAAAGATAAACCATGGTATTTGTTAAAAACGTGCACAAAAAACTAAATTAAGTGCTGTCAGTCTAATAAATTACATTTTCAATTGAAAACCGAATCACGTAGCTATATTTTACCATTTTTAGGGTTCCCTCCTCAAAAAGAAAAAACGGAACCCTTATAGGATCTCTTGGTTGGCTGTCTGTCTATCAAGACGCTTTTTCTCAGGAACGCGTGAAGGAATCATGTTGAAATTGATATTAAATACTTAGGTCTACGGTCCCTTGGACCTGTAAAAAAACCAAGTTTCGAAGTCAACACATAAAAAAAAAAAATACGGCCTTTATGCCGCATATTTTGACACTCGCAAATAAATCAATACCTATAGGGTACTTCCCGTTGACCTACAATCATGAAAGTGGCAAAATGGCAAGAAGTAAGGTCTTACAGCACAAGTACAGGAAAAAATCCAAAAATCATTAATTTGTAGTCACCAACCGCAAAAATAACTTGCTTATTATTTGCGGACGGAAACTGAAATACTCCTTGCTACGGAACACTACCGTGTGCGTGGTCCGACACCCACTTGGCTAGTTTTTTTTTTTGAAGTCTAGACTAGCTAGGATATTTATATTCAATTCAATAAGAATATATTTGTTTAATTTGTATTCTGTTGAATGCGTATTCAGTTTACATCATTTGCATTTGGTATATTGTTCCGTTCCTATACGTAGGTATATGACAGTGATTTCCAAAGTGGTCCAGGTAGACCCCCGGGGGTCTACCTGGAAAAAAATGGGGGTTCACAAGTAAAGAACGAAAATGTTGGCTTGGCTTTAACTACCAATGTAGGCAGATAATTAGCTAGAACTAGGAGCAAAAAAAAAATCACTTTCATGAAAAAACCGACCAAGTGCGAGTTGTACTAGCGCACCGAGGGTTCCGTATCGGTTTTGGACGTATAAAGTGAAAAAAACCGGACCGCATAACTGTTTGTTTGTGAAGGAATTTTAATGATTTTGAAAAAACTGCACTAGTTAGGAACATCATTTTGTTTTTGGTGCAATATTTGGGTCAATTCCTATCAACTTTAATTATTTTAGATTTTTCGCTCCGCAATCTTCGGAGATAAGGGGGGGGGGAATGGTATTTTTTTAGACATTTTTCATCATATGTCGAAAACTGTGACATAAAATAAAATGAAAATATATTTTGAAATGTGCAGATCAAGCCCTTTCATAATTATGATATGTCACTAGACCTAGTAACCCCAATTTGAAATTTCGGAGCCCTACTCCGGCCCCTTTTGCAATGAAAATAAAAACAATTTTTTGACTTTTTTCATTTTCAATAAAGTTTGGCAAGCATTTTTTATAACTGTTCCAAATTTCAAGTCGATAGCATAAGTAGTTGCTGAAATAAGCAGGTGTGACAGACAGACAGACGAAGTCGCACCATAAGGGTTCCTTTTTTACCACTATGGTACGGAACCCTAAAAATTGGGCTTGACTTCTAGGCTCGCCACTGCAACCTCCCATAATATGCCAGTCAGATTTAACTTTGTCAATGTCAATTTAGGTAACTAACATTTAACCTGTATTGTATTTCGACCTAAGTCTAGCCGTTATGTGTAGGCAGATGTCGGGATTGATTGTCAATTATGTATATTAGGATATAACTATATTTAGATAATTATAACCTATGTTTCTATGTGTCAAATTAATTCACTTGCCAGCACTTCGTTGTTTCGGAGATTTTTTTTCTTTTAATATTTAGTTACGAGTACCTACTAACTAATAAAATAAAACTTTTTTAGGGTTCCGTAGTAAAACTAGGAACTCTATAGTTTCGTCATCATAGATTATACAGTATAGACGTTCGTCATGTCTATCTGTCTGCCTGTCACACCCTCGTAAAATCTACAGTTCTCAACCAATTTATATAAAACTTCGCATGTAGATGCGTCTTACCGCTTGTTAAAGTATTATTTTATAGATTTTTACGACTAAAATAAATCAACAATTTTTAATAACGTTTATATGGAAGTTTGAAACTGACTTCAAAATCAATGCAATTAGCCTATTCAAAGTTCGTTAATTACGTTTAAAATTAAGGCGCTGATAACTGCCAACAGCCTTGAGTGATTTGGGTATATAGCTTGAGTGCTCTGCGCTGAGCTCAAGCAACGCGACATGTCCACCGAGCAATACGACTCGCCTATCAAGGAGCGCGCTGTGCAGAATTAGACGTATTATTACTTTTTAGTATCTAAAATATAAAATAAAAAAAAGTAACAGGCAATATTATAGGTAGTAATATAATAATTTCATGCCCTAAAAATTTCCCTACGAGTTCAGTTTTACCCTAAATCTAGGGAAAAATACCCTAAGGTGGCATCACTGCAATTTTGACAGTTTGACGTTTGTGGTTTGACGATTTGATTTTTTTTAATTGCGTAGGTACGCGTTTAGTTCGCCTGCGTTTCGTCCTTAATAAATGTAAAAGCACAGAAAACAAAACGCAATCATTCACTCTTTGTTCATTCGATGTTTATTTTATGATGACAACATTTTTAATTAAAATTTTAGATAACGAACCAATATTAAAAGCTAAAATGCTTTTATGCAACCTCAATTAAAATAATCATATAATTAGCTCTAACAATGCTTTAAGCAAACGGGAGATAACTGAAAGCTTTCTGCAACCGAGCGTAAGTATTTTACTACAATAGTTAAATATTCACAGGTACGATTGACGTATATTAACATAAAAAAATTGCACAACTAACCTGCATTATTTGACGGCGAAATAAGAGATTTAAAACATGAGATTTACGGCCGTTACTATTTACCGTCGCCTTAAATACACAACATTAAAGTTATTCGTGATAGTACCTACGCCGTTGAAAACTTCATGGTAGGTTCTCTGATAATTTTACAGATAGTTATTGTTAGTTTAATCACTGAATAGATAATAGTACTACGTTCTAATAATAATAACACATAGTTTTCAGCGTTGCGATTCAAGTTAGAGTAACTTCTACAGAAGTTACTCTAACTTATAAACGTAGTACAGGTAGATTTTATATCTTACGATACGATAACTATCCGATTTCGGAGACGATTTAAATGTAATGACCTGAAGAATAAATGAATGAATGAATGAATGAATGAATGAATCTTTATTATCAGAGGTTGCACAATATTTTTTATATAAACTAGGATACACTTAAATAAAACTAACTGTAACACATTAAATTAAACTAATCCTAGTGCTACCCTTATCCAGTGCTTCTGAATCTGAAGAAATTACCTTTATTAGGTTGAAATAGGTCTCGTATATACGGAACTGTCACCGTATTTGACCATCGTGTCCCGTATTGCTACATGTCCCGTATTTGACCCGTTTTTCGAAAAATTCAACAAAAACTAAAATCAATCTCAAAATAAATAATAAATATAATAAATAAAATAAAAAATAAATAAATATTTTTATCTTTTTTTTATGATTAAATATTAGGCTTGCGTTTCACCGCCATCTCGCGTGATTATAAGCGATGATGCGGTCTACGATGGAGTACCTACTCTTGCCTAGAAGAAACCGAAAAATAATCGGTAGCATTGGTGAAGCAAATTTTCCCGCGAATTTTTGACATAACATTTTTAATTTGTTTTTTTTTGCTTCCAGGTTAGAGCCAGAGAAATTTGACATGATAAATGTAAGTTTTTAATTTTTACTTACCTCAGGCTATGAAAGATACATAAGTACAAATTAAGAAAAATATGTATTGTAATTTATTAAAAAAGTAATGTTTTTCTTTCAGAATACAATACTGCCTGAAGCCGTAAAGTTTTGGGAGCAAGCTTTAAAAGTTAGAAAAACTGGTGGACCTATTAAATTGAATAGGTAAGTTATAAGGCTCATAAGAGGCGTATGCAAAGAGATCTCATATTTCGAGTGAACCGAGCGGGTCGCGGTAGCTCAGTTGGTTCAGAGCAGTACCACGGTTCGCCAGAGGTCGCGAAATTTTTGAGAAATATCTATATTTTCACATTCTTTAAGTAAGTACCTATAAGATAGAATGTTCTTTGGTTGGGAAGTAGACTTTTATTAGTCTGGTTGCATCGCAGAGAAATGGTTGAATACATCGCGAAAACATTCGTGCGAGAAAACTTCGTCTTTCTTCTTCAAAAAAATAATAATTTTATTATTTCTTTCCAGATAGGTAAATAATGGCAATTCTGCTTAAATCATTATTTTAACAGACATACTTAATACGGACTTTATACTTTATACAGACGACATACTTTAATAATAGCAAATATTTTAGAAGGTTAATCTATAGGTTAGAAATATGGTATTGGTACTTTAACAATTTCTTTTTTTTTACATTTTCATAATTGATTAAAAAAAAATGTTTTAAAGCCTTTATATATTTCTCTATGATTATGAAGGGCACTAAGGTCATTTAGGCAAGTCATTCATAATCATAGTTTTTTATTTCAAATACCTAGTCATTTTTAGGTTCTTTTGAAATGCCATGATGTCAAATATGTACAAGACGTGGAGTAGATCAAACAAACAATTTCGATTTCCGATCTGAAATAAATAAAACGAATCAGTTAACGCCACAATATATATTTTTACAATATTAATTATGTACATTACAAACAATACATATAATTACTATAAAAATATACAAATTTTTCTTACGCTAATTAGGGGTAAAGTGTACTATTACTGGCATCCCTTTAGTTAATAGCACTTTGGATTATAGCACTAGAATAGTATAATGTTTAATCAGGTATGTCCAGTCATAATTTTCACATATTTTAATAAAATATAACTTCCACTTTAGGTACATCCACATAAAGTTAACTAACGGTCAGTTGCACAAATATAGTTAAATTTTGAAGGAGGCATTAACCATACAATTTCTATCGTTAAAGTCTCCTTTAAAACTTAATGACCTTTTCTGTAACTCAGCGTAAATATCATAATATTAAATTCTTATAATATCTGTTGCGCGTTTTATCACATTGACATAGATTTAAAATTCAATGATTGACGCTCGTAAAATGTTAGAACTTTGAACTTTTAAAGCTAAATGACTTTAATGTCAATCAGCCTTTAGTTAGTTACGCTATGGCCGGATTTGCACGAGGGCTTTTCCGACATGCGTCACAAAAGAGTTGTATTGGAACACTTGGAACAGATGGGTAAAGCCTTAAAATTATGATAATGCTTTCGTAAGATATGTTTTAATAAAAGCTCAGTCTACACTTATGCTCTCTTTTAGTGAACGCATAAAAAAGTGCTCGTATGAATCCGGCTTAACAAATAAAAATGCACTGAATATGTTGTCAATATTAAATTAATGTTATTTTAATAATAAAAGCGTTAAAATTGATGTTATTTACATATTACGACTAAAAAACTTTTTTTATATTTTTAAATTTTTTCTGTTCCTAATAGATAACTAAATACATACTTATTTTATTTTTTTTAAATCGACCTTATCGGTCTTACCACAAAAAAGATAGACACACGTTAAACGCGAATGCTACCAAAAATAATACACACTTGTTTTAGACAAGTTAGTGCTAAAACAATTGCCTATTATTTTTGGTAGCATTCGTGTTGAACGTGTGTTGAACAGATGTTTATTTTTTTGTGGTACGGCCGTATGATTTTAAAATATTATTAAATGCGACTATTAACTTTAATACATATATTATGAATGTTAGTGTAAGTGGGAAAATGCTAAAATAAACAGCTTGTCTTTATAAAAAAAATACAGGGTGACTTTAGGGGCAAAACGAACGCACCCATAAAAATCGAATGAGTTAAGTTACATAGACCACGGACTCTGCAACTGGCGACTGGTAGCCAATCAGCTTGCTGCAATTGGGACAATAATGATTCCTGTATTTAAAGTAGTCTAGTAAATAGACCAATATCACGAAAGGAAACCTGAAATGAAAAAATAAATGTTTTAATAACTATTTAAAATTATAAATATCTAATGGAACGGCTTTGATTCCACTTTCATTATAAGAACCGCTAAACAATGGAATTCGCTGCCGGAGTGGGTGTTCCCCGATTGATACAATCTGGGAGTCTTCAAGTCGCGAGTGAATCGTTTTCTTCTAGGCAAGCGTACTTCATCGTAGACCGCATCATCGCTTAACATCAGGCGAGATGGCGGTCAAACGCAAGCTATCTATATTAATATTATAAAGCTGAAGAGTGTTTGTTTGATCGCGCTAATCTCTGGTACTACCAGTCGGATATGATTTTTTAAAATTGTATATTATGATAGCCAGATTCATGAGGAGTAGTATAGGCTATTTAACATCACGCTGCGACCCTTAGGAGCTGAGCAACGTGGGTGAAACCGCGGGGAACTGCTAGTGATATAAAAAATAACATGTCATTATCTTGTATCATAGTGATACAAGATAATGACGTTTAATTTTTTTTATAGGACGGTGACGGTGACAGCGAATATTACATACGCGTTGCCTATACTTTCAAATGAGGATTCGCTGTGCTGACAGTTTAGGTGACAAGTAGGTCCCCCGCTATCAACACAGCACATCCTCAGGAGCTCTGGCAACCTTATTCACCACAGGAACACAGCACTAGCGAAGAATAACGTTATTTGGCTGTTGTATTCTGTAAGGTGGAGTTATACTTCCCTAGTCGGGCTGCTCTAGATTTAAACGAGATATCCCGCTATGCTCTACTTCTGTAATCCATTTAGAATTTTAGACTTTCGGAAATATGAAAACGTATTTTTTTTTTAAGTTAAAAGTTACAATTCTAGGTGTTTACTTACAACAACATTAGGACGATGCAAGCTATCACATGTGTCGCTGGACCAACTTCTCTCACCACTAGTGTGTGAACCCTGGAGCCACAATGATGGCATATCAGGTACTTTCTGTCTACGTTTTCACCCACAGGCATGCCCGGCGTATTAGACACTACTGGACTGGGTGGCTCTGAAATTTAAATAAAAAAAAAACAAAATTTTACTGACAGACTGAAAATATTGCTTTGGCGCGGACTCCACCAAAGCGGAGATGTGCGAAGATGTCCGGAGCGGAGACGAGAAGATACGTTTTCAGCTACGTATCCAACAAAGCAGTGATAGCCTAGTGGTTTAACCATGTGCCTCCCACGGCGAATGGTTCGAGTTCGATCCCGAGGCACGCACCGCTGACTTTTCGAAGTCATGTGCGTATTAGAAATTAATTATCACTTGCTTTAACGGTGAAGGAATACATCGTGAGGAAACCGGCATGTCCTAGAACCAAAACTTCGAAGACATGCGACGTCCACCAACCCGCACTGGGCCCGCGTGGTGGACTACGGCCCACTCCCTCTCACAGAGGAGGCCTGTGTCCCAGCAGTGGGAACATTATAGGCCGATTATGCTATCCAACAAAGCTGTGCGGAAAGCGTACTGGCTAGATTGGACCGGAGATGTGTGCTGGCTAGAGCGGAGATGTGTCCTTGCGAGGCACACAGATATGTGAGATACATTACCGCTCAGTGATATCCACTGAAGCTGAGTGGAGGGTAATCGCGAAAACCTAAAGGTCTGATTAAACGGGCTATTTTTTTGAATATTTCTTGCTGCAATTGTATAGCCGCCAAGTTGCCGACTATATCGCTCAACGCTAACATGCAAAAATTGCTGCAATCTTGTATAGCCTGGCGATATTGCCAAGATATTTAATAGTAGTCACAAGTATTCAATGTCTAGCCGGCTAGATTGCAAATGATTTAACCCGCTTTGACTTTACTGCAATATCGTCGAATATCGTATTTGCTCTTCCTCAGCAAACCAGTTGCAGAATATTGCTGGACTACACTTGGCAATGTATAGCACAAAGAAATTGCAGCAAGTGTATTGCAAATATATTGACCTATATTGGTCAATAAACTTGTCAATAAGATGCAATTTTTGTAGCCCGTTTTCTGGCCCCTTAAGACATTATTATTAGTACAAAACAATCTTACTAGGAACAATAACTTGAGTCCTCGGAGGAGGTGCAGGCTCTACTGCTGGCTCCACGCTCGGAGGTTCCCTTGAAGGCTGCGTAGTAGCCATCTCAGTGTACGCTGGAGGAGGCTCAGGGAACTCTGATATCGGTATGGGAGACACAGGGAACCCATCAGCCCCATCGGTTCCGTACACTTGGCTTTCCTTCGACATGAAGCTTGGCAAACCTGGTTGTCTGTAGGGGGAAGCTGGTGACTGTGAGCCTGGAAGTAAAAAAATGAAAGCATAACATTATCAAGTTTGTATGCGAAGGGGTAGACAGATGTCTATGGTACACCCACATGCCATAAACTGAGACGAATTGCCATACATCCAGGCTTCAGGCTGCAGAGAATTTCATAAAGGAAAAACTCAATAAAACTTTGCACGAACAAGGAATTGATCGCGCTTGTGACCACTACGTTTACGAGCAATTACTTAGATCAAAGTATGTATGTCAAATTGTAGTTCTGTGTCCAAATATACGTTTTTACGATATTGCGAGGCTGTTCATCACATGTTCACATGAGCGCGTAGTCGCGAGGCAGCCTTACATTAGGCTCAAATTCTGTCATCACAGCCAGACTGCGCAACGATCACGTTGCCTCGCGATGTCAATACCTAGTTTTCGCTTTGATATAAATAAATATAAACTTACTAGAACCACTAGCACCTAGGTTCAAATGGGTAGGTCTATGTGGGCTACTGTGGTGGGAATTATTAGACTCAGATTCTGAGGACGCTTGAGATCCCGTATCTTCTTTCGGCATGTCGATTCTTCTGTTCTCAAACGGATCGTACATGATTGTGTCCTGAAAAGAGTATTGAAGAATTATTATCTACATTATATCGGGGGTAAAAAGGGTCTTAACGAAAACGAAAGCCTCATATTGATTCAGTTGTACTAGACCATGCCTGGGAACCAACTGGTTATGGAGATATTGAAGGTCAAGGTCATAATTTTTTTGTTTCTTAGGAAAACTCAACTTTGTTCCAAATAAACATTATCAAGTATCGAATGAATACACACGCGCATCAGCTGTCTGTATGGTTTGCGTGCATTACATTGCGCGCTTTAATACCTCACCTGTTTTTTTAATACCTCAAAGTAAAAGTAGTTTCCCAGCAATTATTTTTTTGAATGTTTGAGGCATCGCTGTGCTGACAGCTTAGGGGACAAGCAGGTTGCCTGCTGTCAATACAGCGCTTCCTAAGGAGTTCTGGCGATATTATCACAGGAATATACACTGTCGAAGAGTAGCGTTATTTAGCTGTGGTATTCTGTAAGGTGGACGTACTTCCCCAGTCGGGCTGGTCCAGATTTGAGTGAGATATACAGTGCCCTACGTCTCCTTGGGGCAACTACAGTTTGATATTATCATAGAAGTTGGCTATACCTGCACAAACTCTGGTTCTTCCTCGTCTGGCGTTCTTATACAAGATACCTTGCTCCCAGCCTCCGGTATATCAATGTAGACTACTGGATTGTTATCTATGTCTTTCTTGAGAGGTACTGTGTCACTGGACGTTTGAGCTTTCTGAGTGACCTAAAATTGTTATTTATTATAATTAAGGTGGATGAAAACGGCCTTTAATACTAATATCGCTCACTAATATAATGGCATATTGAAACAAAAAAATCTAAGCTGAGTGTTAAGGGCGCTCTCGGAATTTTGTCTCCTCTCTCGCTCGCACAGAACCATTTTTAAGAATGTTGAATGAAAAGATGCATTTTTGAAAAATGTAATCTGATAGTGAACTAGATAATAATATTAAATTTAAAGGTAAATAATTAAAACACATTTCTACTGTGATATCTAACAAACAAACGTAAAAAACAATTATGATCTGTTTTTGAGGTTTCTTTAACTCATGTGTTTTTAATAATTAAATTTGAGTTTATAATATTATAAATAATATAATTTTCTAGTTCGCTATCAGATTACATTTTTCAAAAATGCATCTTTTCATTTAACATTCTTAAAATATATGGTCCTGTGCGAGCGAGAGAGGTGCCGAATGCGAGAGCTCTCTTAAGGCCCAAAGTGTTTAAAAACGGATGATTGGATACACAATACACAGGCCGTAAACCAAATTTAATTTAATATTTTTTGTAAGATGTGCCATTGTATTGCTAGGTGAGCGATATATCGGTAACACGGATTCATACGACACAATGGATGTTAAAATTAAAACCAATTTACGTTGTGATATTAAAAAAAATCAACTCTTTTAATACACGTTGAAAAAGCGCTCTTGCGTATCATGCCTTATACTTTCGGCGCTCATACTAAAATTAAATAGCATGTCTTGTCTTATTGTATAAGAACTGTATTTGTTTGTTTCCCACAATACTTGGTTCGCCACCTTCAGCATCCAATCTGTCCCCACCATATTTTTAAAGTCTCCATCTATCTGAGAGGCATCCTCAGATCATAGAAATGAGATATGTTATCATAGCAACATAGAACGGAAACCGCTGTCGCCACTTTTAATGCAGTGTCCGTCACAACTACAAACGCTCTTTGTAAATATCTTCCACTACACATTATCGTCCTTCGAGCCCAACCATGGGAGTTCACAACTACACATGACTTACCTGTGAACTATTAGCCTCTCGACTGGGTCCTGCGCTCTTCACTCCGCTGGTGCCAGCCTGCATAGGACGTCTGGGCAAATTAGCCCATCGAGAAGCCGTCTGAGCGTCTATAGACGGCACATCGGTTACCATAGGGTTCACGTACGGGTACCCTTGGTACCCTGGGTAACCATAGCGGCCTTGGCTTGAAGACTGCATTGTCTGCAAAAAAAATGCTAATAATTAGCACTTTAGCGAGTAAAGAATTAAATAGATTGACAATGAATCGTCGACTTTTGTATCTGAATCCAAATTGCTTCGAAAGGCTTCGAAGCTTTAATAGACAACCAATTTTATTATGAACGGGATATATTAAACATATAAACCTTCCTCTTGAATCACATAATAATATAAAAAATACCACATCAAAATCGGTTGAGCAGTTTTAAAGATCTAAGCATACATAGGGACAGACAGACAGACAGCGCGAAGCGATTTTGTTTTATACTATTTTATACTATGTGAACACACAGTGACACAGTGACAGTAAAGAATCCCTTTCCCTGATAATACAGTGATATTTTCAATTTATACGAGTATAAAAGCTTTTTTATCTTCGCCTAGAAATAGATGTTTGCAGCCATATTACATACATCTGTGCCAACATTTCAAGTGTTTTCATCTACCTATTGTATGCATTGAGCCAAATAGATACTTTATCTAGTTGTTTTATATTTAAGCCACAAAAGCTGCTTTTATGTTTCAAAAAATATCAAAAATAATTAGGTACCTAATGTTGAACTAGACACATTATCAATAAAATATGAATCCTTATCAAAATAAGTAGGTCCATCGTCACAAGTATTTAATGGAGATGCAGTTTACAGTATGTTATTTGGACGAATAGTTTCAGAGATAACACGATGTAATCAACGCGCGACAGAGTGATTTATGTGTAATGTAATTTGTGAGATTGCTTCATAGGAGCGAATTTCGCTTGACTCGATTCATAAGGATAAACTAAACTTTACAGTGCGAAGCCGGGGCGGGTCAGCTAGTTATAGAGCGAAATATACTATATTTCCAATATTTCCGTGTACGTAGTACAAAGCTCAATGATTACAACATATTATTAAGTACATTATATATTATATAATATATATTATATTTTTGTAATTTTCTAAACATGTCAAAGCCGTGTTATGCTTACATAATATACCGCACGCGTCAGTTAATTTTTGAAATCTCATAATATTTCATAACAATATTAGGTAAGTATTACAGTTTTCTTTAATTTAAAACAAATGAAAAATCTTTTCTAAATAGGTACCTACCTAATGTTGAAATTCCTTTTCCAACTACAATCCGTTGATTTCATTGGACAAAATTAGTTTCATGGAAATCTATTTTGTTCAAATTGTATGATAATAACTTAGGACAAGATTTCGATAAAGTTAATGTTATCATCGTCAATTTGCGTCATTTTTCGTTACGTTACAAAATTTAACACAACCTTTTATTTATTTTTTCTCGAAAATACGGCAAAAACCAACTATTTGTGTAAAAAAATCACGTACCTACGTGTTATTTTAGTAATAATCCAATGATATACACTTCACACAGTTTGAAAACTAATTTTTTGCTATAATCACGTAATTTTTCGGCACAACAAAATGTTCTATTTTGCTGTCGCCATATTGGTACAAACTGCGAAGCTGATATCACAATTATGTACTGGTTATCAGCAGATAAGATAAATAGAAATAAAATGTTCTTACTGCAAAACAATATTGTACTTAATGATTAGGTATAGAGTTGCCATGAGTTCGAATTTCCCAGGATTTGTCCTAATTTCGGTTTCCCGGGAGCGTATTATACAGGGTTTTGAAAAAACAAGAATATCTACTAAAAAAACATAATATTGTCGCCTCAGATCATAGAAACAAGGAGATGTGCTAAGGCGCTATCGAGCTTGATGCCTGATCTTGAGCAAATTGCTCATATTAAAATCGTACGCGTTGGCGACGAACCGAACACGATCAATGGTATAAATACAGTGTTTTAGTTTAGTGCTAGTGTTGAGTGACGATTAACAGTGTTAGATTGAGGGTGTGCGGAATGTTCAATGCGTGGGAGATCTTTTTATTCACAAGGAGCGCTTAATTATGCGCGTAATTGTGTCGAAAAATGTACTAAAAGTGGCATCAGTTGTTCCCGTACTAATTTGCTATGATGACATATCTCCTTGTTTGTATGATCTAAGATTGTCGCCCTAATTAAATATTATGTTCACTCTTATGTATGTACCTAAATTGATAAAATAAAATTAGATTACTAGTATTACAAAAGACTTTGTTTATTTGGTTGAACACGCTAATCTCTGGAACTACCAGTCGGATTCGAAAAAATATTTTTATAAATGATACCCAAATTCATGAGGAACAGTATTGGCTATTTAACATCACGCTACGATCCTTAGGAGCCGAGCAAGGTGGTTGAAGCCGCGGGGAACATCTAGTATTACTATATTCTAGTAGGTACCTACCTAGTACTTTTGAACTTAAAAATAATACGCTTCATAAAGATGATAAGTACTGTACCCGGCAATAAATGTTGCACATCGAGTTTGAGAAAGAGATAATCGGCTAGCTTCGGCTTTGTAGAGCGTCGTATCCGTCACTCATACCTATGTGACGTTTTGTCGCCGACTTGTTTATTAGATACCGGACTGTTAGTGCTTCGTGCGACAGAGATGACGCTCTATAAAGTCGAAGCTAGCAAATATCTCTTTCTGAAGCTCGATGTGCATTATTTACTGCCACGTACTGTACTTGAGCGGCCGAGCTTCGCTCGGGTTTTTCTCAGGGATGACACGTATTAGATAAACTTGGAAAGTAAAACATTATCTAAATACAAATCTTTATCCAAATCGATAGAGCCGTTTCCGAGAACCAATTCTATATGTCACAGTCAAAATTCTTAATCGATCAAAACTACTTTTGACTGAAGCCTGCAGTCAAAACTATTTTTGTTCGGAAACGATACTATAGTCAAAGTCAAAGCATTTATTTCAATTAGACCTCTTACAGGTACTTTTAAATTGTCAAGGAGTCTGTCAGTTTGTCGGAATGATGAAGCTAGATGCCCGTTAGAAAGCGCAGATTCCTATGGAGAAGAACGGGCAAGAAACTCCATGGTTGGTCGAAATAGATGATAATCCGAATCTTATGAAGACAGACGCCAGACCTCAAATCCTAGAAACAAGGGAGATGTGCCAAGGCGCTATTGAGTTTGACACTTTGATATGGTCACATTGACCATAATTAAAACGTACACACTGGCGACGGACCGAACGCGATTCATGATATAAATACAGTGTTAATTTAGTGCTAGTGATGAGTAACGAATAACAGCGTTAGATTGATGGTGTGCGGAATTTTTAATCTTTATATTCACAAGGAGCGCTTGTAATTGTATCGCAAACTGTTCTAAAAGTGGCGACAGTGGTTCCCTAATTTGCTATCTATGATGGCATATCTCCTTTTTTCTATGATCTGAGCGCCAGACCATACCAAGAGGCGAAACAGTGAGTCTTCTGGCGGAACACATTCCGAAATGCTTGATTGGATGCTATTTACACACTTTTTATTAATACTCCCTGTCAAAAGTGATTTCTACTATCTATTATACTTGGTTGACTATCATTCTTGGTCAAAACCACTTTTAACCGATATTTTTTAGTCAAAACTATTTTTGACTGATATTTTTTAGTTAAAACTATGTGCTTTTGACCAACCTTTTTGGTCAACGGTAGTTTTTACTGCTTCCTGGAATCTTTTGTATTGACCAATTAAAAGCTTTGACTGTAACATATACATAAGAATTTATACGAATAAATAAGATAAGATAATGTTTATGATATCGCTCTTTATTCACCATAGAGTAAGCTGTATATTTAGAATTTTGATAATTATCATATTAGCATATCTTATCATAGCAGTGCAGTGATAGCCTAGTGGTTTAACCATGTGCCTCCCACGGCGAATGGTTCGAGTTCGATCCCGAGGCACGCACCGCTGACTTATCGAAGTCATGTGCGTATTAGAAATTAATTATCACTTGCTTTAACGGTAAAGGAAAACATCGTGAGGAAACCGGCATGTCCTAGAACCAAAAATTCGAAGACATGTGACGTCCACCAACCCGCACTGGGCCCGCGTGGTGGACTACGGCCCACTCCCTCTCACAGAGGAGGCCTGTGTCCCAGCAGTGGGAACATTATAGGCCGATTATGCTATGCTATGCTTATGCATATCTTATCATAAATTATCATTCATTGTAACTACGACACTATATATCCAAAATATACGTGTACTAGCTGTTCCCCGCGGTTTCACCCCCGTTGCTCGGCTCCCAAGGGTCGTAGCGTGATGTTAAATAGCCTATACTATTCCTCATGAATCTGGCTATCATATACAAAAAGAAATTTTCGAATCCGACTGGTGGTTCCAGCGATTAGCGCGTTCAAATAAACTCTTCACCTTTATAATATTAGTATAGTTTTAAAATTCCCGATCCCGGATCTCGGTATTGCATTCCCTAGATGTCACCTACATTAAAGGGACTTTATTGAAAAAGTGCAGTGATAGCCTAGTGGATTAACCATGTGCCTCCCACGGCGAATGGTTCGAGTTCGATCCCGAGGCACGCACCGCTGACTTTTCGAAGTCATGTGCGTATTAGAAATTAATTATCACTGCTTTAACGGTAAAGGAAAAACATCGTGAGGAAACCGGCATGCCCTAGAACCAAAAATTCGAAGACATGTGACGTCCACCAACCCGCACTGGGCCCGCGTGGTGGACTACGGCCCACTCCCTGTCACAGAGGAGGCCTGTGTCAGTAGTGGGAACATTATAGGCCGATTATGCTTATGCTTATGCTATTGAAAAAAGATTTAAAAACCAATTTTACAAAAAAGATTTTATTTGTTACAGAAAATGCCCAACCCGTCAAGTATTCGTAAGAGATGGAAGAACACATTGCATAGACCAATGCAATATCGAAACTATGTGCGGAGAAGTCAAAGTACCTGAGGAACACTTGAATGTAAGTATAATCAAAGGTGACTTCGCAAACACAGTTAAACAAATAGCGACTCTTGCAGCAACACAATAAAGTGTAATTCAGTTCGCACAGCGCTGCGTGCCTACAATTATGTTAACCTACAAGGCAGTTTGTATCGCGTAACTCTCTTCTGACGCGGCGTGAACACACTGAATTACCTCCCCGGGAAGGCATGCCGATATATAGGGTCCTACCCTCAGATCATAGAAACAAGGCGATGTGCCAAGGCGCTATCGAGCTTGATGCCTGATCTTGAGCAAATTGCTCATATTAAAAACGTACGCACTGGCGACGAACCGAACACGATCGATGGTATAAATACAGTGTTTTAGTTTAGTGCTAGTGTTGAGTGACGATTAACAGTGTTAGATTGAGGGTGTGCGGAATGTTCAATGCGTGGGAGATCTTTTTATTCACAAGGAGTGCTTAATTATGCACGTAATTGTGTCCAAAAATGTACTAAAAGTGGCATCAGTTGTTCCCGTACTAATTTGCTATGATGGCATATCTCCTTGTTTCCATGATCTGAGCTTGTTACCTAAAGAGCCGAGTGCACCAGCCGGCTTAGCATGATCAATTCTAAATCTATTCTATATACTCTTTCTATCTAACTCGTTATCTCTTTTGACCGAGCATGCGGCGACCCGGCGATCGGTTCATGGTTGATGTACCAAAATCCCGAACGAAGCGCTTTGATTCCACTTTCATTGTGAAAACCGCAAAACAATGGAATTCGCTGCCGGAGTGTTCCCCGACAGTTACAACCTGGGTATCTTCAAGTCGAGAGTGAATCGGTTTCTTCTAGGCAAGCGTGCTCCATCGTAGACCGCATCATCGCTTAACATCAGGCGAGATGGCAGTCAAACGCAAGCCTAAGATTTAATAATAAAAAAAAAAGCGGCGACCCATGCTTGGCTTATCAGAATTTTGTCGACTAAAGAATAGAAACATTTCTTCCCTTCATTGTAAGCATAAAACGATAGAAACCTTTCTACAATCTGTCACTTTGTCTATTCTTCTGTAGACAAAACCCGTTTCTATCGTGGTCATGCTATGCCGGCTGGTGATAAGTTAAAACTTCACAATAATATTACAAAACAATTTATTCAGATCCAAGATTTTCAACTAGTTTCTCCCACCAATTTTCTCCTTTTCCATTCTTTTCTTGCGCGGGTAGAGAGACTGGTCCACTAGTAGCTTCCAATCCTGATTTTGGGTGCTTTAGTATCGTACTGGTCGAATTCGAACGCTGCCTTTCTTGTAGTCAAATCTATACCATCATTCATATATCGTTTTTGATTAAAGAGTTCGTTTTCTGAAAAATCATCTACCGTGGAATTGATGTCAGGTATAGCATTTGTTACTTCATTATCCTCAATAGAATTTATATGGGAAAGTAGTGTGTATGGTCTAGCTTTTATCTTTTTCTTTGGGACTTTACTTTTTGCCTCCTCCGTATTTACCAAGTTTTCGTCTAAGTATTTACTGGCCTCTTTTTCTTTATTAAATTTCTCATCCTCTTCGCTTATTTTCGAAATTGTTTTCTCGCTCTTGAGAGGGTAAGAATATTGCTTTGCGGTGTTCGTATCAGCTTTAATGTATCGACTCTTTTCTCTTATATTAGGTTTTTCAAGCTTTTCGACTATATCTGTGTCTGGTGTATCGGATTCTGGTATGTCTTTCTGTTCGTTGAAAACAGATTGAGATATTTCTTCCTTTTCTTTTTCCATAGCTTCTCTAGATCTAGCTTCTTGGGCCGCGCTTTCTACATCATACTTATTATTTTCTTCAGAAACTTGATGGGATCTTTCTTCATCGCCAGCGTTCGTCTCGCTTTCTTCAGATACGTTGGAGGCAATCTTTTGAGTGGCTTTAGCTATGAATTCTGCGATTTTGTCTGCTAAAGATTCGGAGACGAACTTTCGAGCTAGTTTTTTGACGTCTTCCATATTTGCTGTTAGTAAGACCAAGGTGTGAGCTATATGGGTGAGCAGAAGTATGCCTGTAACAACGTGATTAATTATAGATAAGGTATAGATATAACAGTTTTGTAGTAGTGGAACTCTTTCTGAAATGAAAGGGTGCGCGATATTTTTTTCAGCCATTAGTTTCGTATATGGAGACTCCTAAATATATTTTTCGTAATTTGACTACACGCCTTTATGACCTTCGAAATTTCATACAAATAGGTTAAGAAATGTAGATTTTACGAGGGTGTGACACGGACATGACGAAACCAGGTTTCTTAGTTACTACGGAACCCTAAAAAGACATTCTCTGTATGAAAGACGATCATTTTCCCAACAATGAGACAGTAAAGCTGATGTTTAACACGTTCAGTGCCACCGACTCGCCCGGAATGTTCACGTAAATCATATTCCAGTGCCGACAACTCGCCTGGCGAGTCAACCGTAAAATGTAGGTGGCATCCGAGAAGACATCATGAAAATCATGTCATGTCATGTCATATCATGTCATCATCAGTGGTAATGAATGTGTTAATTGATGATCATTATAATATAACTTACCGATTACGGAGAACCTACATAAAATCAACATTTTAAGTGAAACACAAAAGTCGTGTAAATAAAGAAATAAATTGAATTAGTTTGATACTGTTTCCCATTGTTACAGAGTTTATTGCAAACGAATTTATTCGCTGTTTTATTATTGTGATGTTAACTCGCCAATTGCCTCGGGTTTGCTTGCTTTACTTATGAAAAGCTTGCAACATCGAGTATCACATTGACATGAGCGTTACCGACCCTTTAAAACGAGGATACGCTGTACCGACAGCTCAGAGGCCCTAGACAAGTTACTTTTCTGTCAGCGTTAGCGTCAAACGCCACGGATAAAATGTATGGAAATGACATTTGTGACTCACGTGACTTTTCCGCAGGTAATGTCATTGCCATACATTTTGTGCTTATCGTTTGGCGTGAACGCTAACAGAAAAGCAACTTGTCTAGAGCCTCAGCACACGCGCAGGTCCCCCGCTGTCAACACAGCGCATCTTCAGCAGCTCTGGCGACCTTACTCACCACAGGAACACAACACTACCGAACAGTAGCGTTATTTGGCTGTGGTGTTGTGTAAGGTGGAGGTACTTCCCCAGTCGAGCTGCTCCAGATTTGAGCGTATATCGCTGTGCCCTGCACTTATAATAATAATTATCATTATTATTTTGTCATTATTATCTTAAATTAAACTATTATTATAAAATTTATTACGTGTTCGTCCAGCCGTTGTACCCAACCGAATGAAAGGTATTTATGCACAGATTCATCATCAAGCGCTGAAAATCACCAAACCTTCACCCTTCTCAAGTTATACAAAAAGGCGATTTCCTCCTAGATATATCCGGTCCTAATTGAAGTACGCGGTTCGTTTTGGTCTAAAATACTCATTGGAACGAGCTCATTCATTTGAGCTTGTCCGCTTAAATTGGTTGAGTTGGAGGGGAGCTCGGTGTGTACAACCAACTTGACTTTCAATATGCGTTTCAAATCATATGAGAGCGTTATTTTTGAATTATACGTATTGTCAACACAATGCTGTGGAGCAGGACGGGTCTCTCGTTATATTAAATAAATAACTTGTTATATTTCAGCTTTGTTACGTGTGTAACAGTACTGGACACAACTGCAGGGCCTTGCCGCGACCGATCCAGTTGGATGATGAAGTACCTTCGGATATCGACGGAAATTCCATCAACGATGGAACGGATAACCTAGGTAAGATGAATCATCATCTAAGAGTACTTTATGGGGCCTACCCAAATGTCCTTTCTGATGGTCATGTTCGTCGAGTCGTTGAGCTCCCTAAGTCTGGGTTGAGCTACTACGATACTCGGCACATGCGTGCACAATAAGGACAGGTCCACTCAAATCTGTGTGGCTCTTTCCTCTAAAGGCCATTCCAGACTAACCTGCATGGTTCTTACATAGTTAAAGGACGTCGGCAGTTTTGGGCTTGATATGGTACAGTAATAAAAGCTTAACCAAAAATAAAAATATATTTTAATTGTTCTTTGCCTAATTTATCTTAGAGATTAAGAATTGGAATCAAAAATCGAAAGAAATAAGAAATAAAATGATTATGCCGTAGACATTTTGAAAAAACCAATAAATCAAAAACAGGTGCATGCTGGGTGGCGCGTGCCTCCACAGAATATCATGTCGACAGCAACTAAAACCTTTGAATTGAGAACTCATTAGTCGGGCAGTCGAGCTGTACTTCAATGGACCTCCATAGAATATCATTTCGACAGCAACTAAAACCTTTGAATTGAGAACTCATTAGTCGAGCTGTACTTCACTGGATCATTCACACCATACTTAACCTCACTATCACTAATACGAAGATTTCTCTTTAACCCAATTACGTACAAAAACAAATAAAAAATCAATTTAAATACTCTTGAAATATTCGATCACACCAAACTAATTTCATATCTGTACCGACTTACACAATCTGAAGCCCAGCGTTCTAAGGGCGGCTGCCAGTGTTCTTTGTTGTTAGCTGGACTTTAAAACGGGTAATGGACTTTAAAACGGGGTAATTATAAAAACTTGTTTATAAAAATGATTTTCAACATAACGTCTGATGACGCTGACATAGAAAGGGAGCGGAGGGCGTTGGCGGTTCGATGTAATATGGTAGCCCGCAGGTTTGCGCGTTGTAGTAAGGAGGTAAAAGTTTCGCTTTTTAAAGCATATTGCCAAACCTTCTACACGTGCAGCTTGTGGGTGAGATATACGCAGAGAGCCTACAACGTCTTGCGCATACAATATAATAATGGGTTTAGGATGTTGATGGGGCTTCCGCGCTTCTGTAGCGCCTCGCAGATGTTCGCGGAAGCCCATGTTGCGTCAATAATGAATAGGTTGCGCGGGAGCTCTAACGGCATCCTAAAAACATTAATTGATAAAGTTGACAACCCTTTTATTAAACATTGGGTAGGATTACACGTGCCAATATGTGTCAGGCCACGTGTATATGAATAATTACTAGTTTTCCTTGTTTTATGTCGTGTAAAAATTTACTAACATAGTTTTTAAGATATTTTTGTACTAATAATTATGGATCGATCAATGATCTGAAATAAAGAAATTTATTTATTATATAACACTTAATACTACCTACAGACACTTGTTACACTTATTCTCTTCTCTTCTCAAGCGACAGAAGAAGAACACTTCCAAGGTGTGGAAGACACAGACTTCGTGCTTTACGTGAGCGCGGTGGAGACGGAGCGATGTCGGCGCGGACAGACGGTCGCGTACGCTTCGCACTGCCAGCAGGAGTCAGCATTAGACAGGTCACCCATCTTTTTCTATACCTTGGCATGTGACGCTTAACTTTAATTTTTTGTTTGTAACTGTAAGGTTTAGCGCCAATATTGTCTAACTAAGCTTTTAACACAAAAGCGAAGACGAACCAAAAGCGAAGGTTTTTGTTTCCCAGAATTGACAAGAAAATCAGTAGACACGTTTTTTTACAGTTTTCAAAAATAAAAAAACTTTCTCGTTAAGTATCTTAGATTGAAGTCCTAGTATCCTATCTTAGGATATAGGAAAGCTAATATATCTTAATCAATACCAGCATTTATATAATAATAACTTAAAAAACGATAAAAAACATGTTTACTTACTGAAATATTTGTCAATTCTGGGAAACAAAAAACTACAAATAAAATATTTTGCTGTATCAATAACATCAATTTTTAATGTATTTAAGTAATGTCCCGAAACCCGGGACAATTTTCGTCCCGCAAAATATGTTGTCGTAAGGAAGTCCCCAGTTTTCATGTCTGTTCCTCGAAGTTTATCTTTTTTCCCCAGACCAGTAGCGGGACACGCGAACTTCTGTCCCGGGGAGCTGTCAACGAGATACAGAGACTTTCCCTCCGTGCTGTCAACTGTGAAGCATGAGATGCTACATGCCTTGGGCTTCAGCGTGTCTTTGTTCGCGTTCTATAGGTACGTGTCAGGCCACACTATCGATATCGATAGTATTGATACCTCAGATCATAGAAACAAGGGAGATGTGCCAAGGCGCTGTGGAGCTTGACGCTTTCATACGGTCACATTGACCGTATATAAAAAGTATACGCTGGCGACGAACCGAACACGATCGATGATATAAATACAGTGTTTTAGTTTAGTGCTAGTGTTGAGTGACGATTAACAGTGTTAGATTGATGTGATAGATTTTTTTTTCCACCGTATAACTATGAATAACCCTTCTGTCAAACACAGAAAAAAAACTGAAGAAAAGTTAATATTTGCAGTCACAGGACTTGAAAGATCATCACAGGGTGTCAGTTTTTAAGATTTATTTTTGAATACATATAATTTGAAAAGTACATGACCAAGATTTTTTTTCATATTTTTCTGATAACTGTTACGACTTGGCCTAATGCTCGATTTCGGCTTGACGTTGATTTCTGGGACACCCTGTATACAGGATAAAATTAAAACCAGTGCGGATATTTTAGGAGGTGAAAGTACTCATGAATATGATCAACTTTTATTATGGGATCGACACTGAAATATGAAAAAAAAAATCAGCTGTTCCATACATTTTGATTTTTTTTTCATATTTCAGTGTCGGTCCCATAATAAAAGTTGATCATATTCATGAGTACTTTCACCTCCTAAAATATCCGCACTGGTTTTAATTTTTATATCCTGTATATATCATTATAAATAATTATAAATAATGTACCTATTAGGCGAGTTCACACAATACACTATTTTAGCACGCTTCCACTGCGTGGAAATTAAATACTATCGATAGTATTGATTAGTGTCAATACTATCGATTGTTTTGGACTATCGATTGTTTTTGACTACCGATGTATTGCTTCATAAACTGTCGATCTCAGATCATAGAAACAAGGAGATATGCCATCATAGCAAAATAGTACTGGAACAACTGATGCCACTTTTAGTACATTTTTCGACACAATTACGCGCATAATTAAGCGCTCCTTGTGAATAAAAAGATCTCCCACGCATTAAACATTCCGCACACCCTCAATCTAACACTGTTAATCGTCAACACTAACAGTAAACTAAAACACTGTATATATACCATCGATCGTGTTCGGTTCGTCGCCAGCGCGTACGTTTTTAATATGAGCAATTTGCTCAAGTTCAGGCATCAAGCTCGATAGCGCCTTGGCACATCTCCCTTGTTTCTATGATCTGAGCTGTCGATACTATCGATAGTATTGCCTCCATCCGTGCCTCCATCAATAGTACTTACGTATTGTCACGATTCGAGCTATCGATAGTACAACCGGTATTCTTGCTATCGGTCGGTTATCGATAGACTATCGAGCTGTCAACGAGATACAGGGACCTTCCCTCCGTCCTGTCAACTGTCAAGCATGAGATGCTACATGCCTTGGGCTTCAGCGTGTCTTTGTTCGCGTTCTATAGTTATGTAATATGTAGGGACAGTACGCGGAAGTATTTTTTTTGTTATATTTTTTTTTATTGTTTTAGAGACGAAAATGGCGAGCCGTTGACGGAGAGACGACTAGACACCGGGAACCCGCCCATGGATGAAGAGTAAGTATAACATTCACATAACAATAACAATAACAATTCACATAAAATAGATAATAATAACGTCACAAGTCCTCCATATTATTTTCAACATCCATTATGCTAGTTTGTAATATAAACTTATATTCAAATAAAAAACTGGACAAGTGCGAGTCGTACTCGCGCACCGAGGGGTCCGTATCATTTTTGGACGCATAAAGTGAAAAAATCCGGACCGCATAACTAAGTTTGTTTGTGAAGGAATTTTGATGATTTTGAAAAAACTGTACTAGTTAGGAACATCGTTTTATTTTTGGTGCCATATTTGGGTCAATTCCTATCAGCTCTAATTATTTCAGATTTTTCGCCCCGCAAACTTCGGAGATAAGGGGGGGGGAAGGTATTTTTTGGACATTTTTCATCATATGTCGAAAACTGTGAGACATAAAATAAAATAAAAATATATTTTAAAATGTGCAGATCAAGCCCTTTCATATGATATGTCACTTGACCTAGTAACCCCACTTTAAAATTTCGGACCCCCACTCCGGCCCCTTTTGCAATGAAAATAAAAATATTTTTCGTCTTTTTTCATTTGCAATAAAATTTAACAAGCATTCTTTATAACTGTTCCAAATTTCAAGTCTATAGCATAAGTAGTTGCTGAAATAAGCAGGTGTGACAGATAGACAGACGAAGTCTAGAAAGTTTTTACCATTTTGGTACGGAACCCTAAAAATTGGACAAGTGCGAGTACGACTTGCGTCTTGAGGGTTCCGAAATATGCAATAGCGTCATCTATGACAAAATGCCGCGCGCTATTACATACTTCTAGTGGCGCCATATATATGAGTAGATGCCTCCACCCGTTAAGTTTGTAGTGGCGCCATCTATCACCGTAGCCTCGGACAGACGGACGACAAAGTCGTAGCGACAGTGACATCTGCCGACAACATCGAATAACTACCTACATAGCTAGACAACTTATTATATATATTAGCAATAGCTTGTCACATGTCACTACATTACAGTTGACGTCATAAATCCTACATCGCGCAAGCAGAGTTTTCATAGCGATAAGCATAATATACAAAAACCCGGCATCCGGTCTGGTAGGAGGATCCTCCCTTTTCAATGGAGAGACGTTTCTCCTCGTCTCTCCATTCCCCTAAAAGTGATCCAATAAAGGTTCCGTTTGAGGTACGAAACACTAAAAATCTACAAATATCTATACTTTTTCCAGACTTCAAATTCACAAATGGTCTGATCGCGTGGTGAAGAATATTACGAGGAAGAAGTGGATGATCAGAGGCGGCTACATGGAGAGGACCTTCAACATGATGGTCACTCCAAGAGTTGTCAAAGAGGTAAGCGTAAAAATACACCGAAAGAGGGAAAATAATTTAATATGAAGAAGATAAGTTTTTTAGGAGAAGGACCTAGTTGTTGGAGCCTTACACCTAGTTTTGGAAGCGTGCACCTTGTTTTCGGCGTTTGTACAGTCTGCGACAAAAGTAGGCGAATAAGACGCAATGAATAAAACATTAATATTTGTTTTTAGGAAAACTGGAGTATTTGATTAAAAAGAATAGATTTAGATTTTTAGATACATTAGTATAATCTATCCATTCTGTTAAAATATACAGGGTTATTGTTTATACGTCGGCAATCTGCTGTATGAGAGATCATTTGCAACCAAATGACCGCCATGACCCCTATGCAAATGTCAACCATTTTCGAGTAATTTGTCATTTTATGTTTTTTGAACATATCTATGTGATACAATTTTGAAAATTTATAAAAAAAACCAATGCATACAATAGTTTTTTATTAATATTATCTGCCTGCCACCACTTCAATACACAATATTCAACAATAAAATGTCAAATTATCGTTAATATTTTTGAAATCAAAGCCACATTACAATTTTCGAATTACTCGAAAATGGTTGACATTTGCATGGGGTCATCAGGGGTCATCTGGTTGCAAATGATCTCTCCTACATCCCCTTAACGGAATGCAATACACATAACCAATAACCCTGTATAAACCAGTTGATCAGGGCCCCAAGTCTGCTAATGCAATTGTCATAATCGTGTCAGAATAGTCTCTCAATGACATCGTTTTGACCAATGACGAAAGAGATAGTCTTACTCTATCTAAGCCAATGACCGCTTAGGTTTTGACAGTTATATGACTCCATTCTTACACAAATGCAATAGCAGAATTGGGGCCCTGATCTATCAAGGATCCTTCCCAATGTCCTGATGATGAATTGTTCTACAGGTTCGAGAGCATTTCAACTGCTCAGAGTTGGAAGGCGCGGAGCTAGAAGACCAGGGCGGCGATGGGACAGCGCTCACTCATTGGGAGAAGAGGATTTTTGAAGTAAGTGGAACTACCACGGCCGAATTTAGGGCAGGGCAACAGGGGCGTGGCTCCGGGGCCTCCACAATTTGTTTTTTTTTTTTTTTTTACATAAGAACAGCAAAATATGTCTGTCAAAGAGAAACAAGTTCACATTCAATTTCACATGGTATTTTTCATATCATTTCCATGAAATTTTATCGTCTGATTCCAAAAATTTTGGAGGTCTCTAATTTCTGGTTGCCCGGGGGGGGGGGGCTGAATTTCTAAAATAAGGGCACGGGGTCTCATCAGGAAGAAAGGAACATTTCACTTTATTCTCATAAATTACATTCACTTACATGAGAACACAATACAAATTACGTACAATAATAATATCAGGAAGAAAGGAACATTTGTTCAAATAAACCTCAATAGATGGCGTTATATGTTTCGATTTGTTTATGAGGTTTGTGTAAAATTCAGAATATTTTTTTTTTAACGTTGCCCCACACTAGGATTTCTCCGGTATCGTGGGTGCGTTTACAAACACCAATTTCACATACACAAACAGCCAGACCAGTGTGCAATGTGGGAATCGAACCCGCGACACGTCGCGCTGCAGCCAATCTCTCAGCCACTGCGACAACCGTGCGAAGTACGAAATCAGTGTCTCGACATGGAGGATATTCCAAACATTCCATACATTTTCATAATTTCAATTTTGTTGTTACTTTCCCTTCCACAGAACGAAGCGATGACAGGAACCCACACACAGAACTCAGTCTTCAGTCGTATAACCTTCGCTCTAATGGAGGACACGGGCTGGTACCGCGCGAACTACGAGCACGCAACCCCCCTCGACTGGGGGAGAGGGTTGGGGTGCAAATTCTCTATGGTCTCCTGCAAACAGTGGCTGAATACTCAAAGGTTTAGGTAAATTTTGTATTATGGGTTGAGAAGTAGCCAGGGTGTGTCGTCACGGGGTCTCATCAGGGGTAATGACAACTTCTCAAAATGTCAAATTCGCATAATGACAACTTCTCAAAATGTCAAATTCCCATAATGACAACTTCTCAAAATGTCAAATTCGCATAATGACAACTTCTCAAAATGTCAAATTCTCATAATGACAACTTCTCAAAATGTCAAATTCTCATAATGACAACTTCATTGGAATTTGATAGCCATACCAAATAAAATAAAATGGGTATAGGTATTGGTATAGCGTATAGCTGAAGAAAGGAACATTTGTTCAAATAAATTTCAATAGATGGCGTTATATGTATATGTATCGATTTGTTATTGAAGTTTGTGTAAAATACAGAACTTTAAAAAATAATTGGTCTAATTAAAAAAAATGTTAGCCCGAGGATAGCCCGAGTTACGGCGGTCACGTTTCTTTGTATGAGATGAGGCAACTTTACGCAGTATTATATTATCTGTGCCGTAGCCTAAAACGTGCGCAACACCGAGTATCATATGCGCGTCGTTATAAGTCTACTAGCTTCCACCCGCGGCTTCGCCCGCGTTTTTGGGATAAAAAGTAGCCTATGTGTTATTCTGATGTACAGGGTAGCAGGTTAGACAATGGAAATATTTTAAGGGGTCATTGTACTTATCATTATGAACAACTTTTACTATGGGACCGACCCTGAAATCGCGAAAAAAAATCAGCTGTTCCATACATTTTGCTGAGTTATGTGAACATAAATGTATGGAACAGCAGATTATTTTTTCGCGATTTCAGGGTCGGTCCCATAGTAAAAGTTGTTGATGAGTACAATGACCCCTTAAATATTTCCACTGTCTAACCTGCCACCCTGTATAAGCTATATTACTGTTAAGTTTCATCAAAATCCGTTCAGTAGTTTTTGCGTGAAAGAGTAACAAACAGCCATACATCCTCACAAACGTTCACGTTTATAATATTAGTCGGATTTGCTTTTCTTACATGTTACCTTCCCTGGCTACTTCAAAAATGGGTGTGTGCGTTAAAATTTCTATGCTATGGTTTTTATTGTTATTGAATTTTAATATTTTCTTGCAAGCTATATGTCGGACAATTCGACTATGGAGTAAGTGTGATTTAAAAACTGATTATTTCTTGACACAATGGTTAATAGAACGTTGTAAAATAACGTATTTGATTGGAATTCACACTTAAATCACATATTAATTCATACAAATTATAATACTGTTTAAAAACAAAAAAAAAAATTAAAAGATACAGCAAAAATATGAATTAGAACCGTTGTGTAAAGAAATCTTTGTTTTAATAATTTTATTTTTGGGTCTACTGTCATACGAATAATTAGTTGAATTAAATTCGATAGAGAATGTTTGTATGAAATAAGAGCAAGGTGTGTTCTTTTTTTGGTCTGTATTTGAAAAACTTGATAGTTTATATTTTCCATTAATTTCAGGGTAATTATTTACCTACCAATAATTCTATTTAAAAAATCAAACGAATTGAAAACCTCCTCCTTATTTTGTCGGCTAAAAGAGCTAAAATCAAGTATTGCTCTCACATTGTTTTAAAAGTAATTTGAGTGTTGCAAAGTGTGAATTTTGGCTTTTTTTGATTTTATTTTTTTTGCTTCTACTTATTTTGCATATACTAACGCTCTCATATTAATTTACAAGCACAACTAATGGAACCGCTTTAGAAGAGTGAGTATTTTTTTACAAAAATTAATAAAAAAAGTGTGTTAATGTTGTCGTCCATTTATCGCCTCAGCACCAGACCAGCACCGCCTCGCCTCACTATAGAGTATTGAACCCCAATTCTGCTATTACCGTGTCAGAATGGTCTCATATTGACATCGTGTTGACCAATGACCAAAGAGATAGTCTTACTTTAAGCCAATGAACGCTTTTGACAGTTATAATTTATTTATTTAATTAGAACGGTATACACGAATAACAATAATTAAGAAACCTACCTACCTATTTCATAGAGATAAAGGATGATGTCATTATAACACCATTCTTACACAATATTGCAATAGCAGACTTGGGGCCCTGGTGTCAATCTATTGTCAGCTGATTACCACTTTTTTTTAAATTTAATAATAGGCTCGCGTTTGACTGCCTTCTCGCCTGATGTCAAGCGATGATGCGGTCTATGGTGGAGCACGCTTGCCTGGAATAAACCGATTCACTCGAAGACACTCAGATTGTAACTATCGGAGAACATCCACTCCGGTAGCCATTCCACTGTTTGGCGGTTTTCACAGTGAAAGTGGAATCAAAGCGCTTCGTTCGGGTGTTTAGTATATCGACCATGAATGGATGGCACTTTCTCGTGCTTTGGCCGTCCGATTAGAAAAAAGGACAGAAGGGAATTAGGACATGCAGATCTGAAGCGCACTCCGAAATGTATCTGATAAGATGTAGCTAGAATAACCTGAAGGGTTATTTTAACTAGAGTAGGAAAATAAAGCAAACACCTTTATACAAAACACTATGTATTTTTTTACATTAACAAATATAGTACCACACTTTGGTAGACATAAATAACTAGAAACTCAGGGGTGAGTAGTTCGCTGGCAATACGGGTCTTCAGGTCTTCTGTTAATGTGGCTGGAGCACTTAACTGATGGTCTGCCGCCGGTCCAAGAGGGCGCGCGGCCACCACGCGACGTTTTTATAGCCGTAGACCCCTCCCATCGGCTCCAGACGGGGCGACCGCCAACGACACCGTCACAAAGCAACCGATAGACTAGCAACTTTGCGCCGATGCTCAAGACTTCAACGGTACTGAGGCGTTAAATGGACGACGACCATTATTTAGCTATCCATTTAGTTGACAACAGCCAATCAGATAAATTAATTTATGTCGTACTTAAATTTATGTTTTTTTTTCTATAAAGGCGAAAGAATCCGGCGCCATTTTGTGAGCGCATTAAAGGCAATCCGCTACGAACTGAGTGTTCTCCACGTCGTAATGCAGTAGTGTTGTGCAATTTAATACGACACGATACCACCCTGCCGAGAGCTTATCAGGTAAGTCAAGACTAGCTGTTCCCCGCGGTTTCACCCCCGTTGCTCGGCTCCTAAGGGTCGTAGCGTGATGTTATATAGCCTATACTATTCCTCATGAATCTGGCTATCATATACCAAAATAATTTTTCGAAACCCACTGGTGGTTCCAGATATTAGCGCGTTCAAACAAATGAAACAAATTATAATATACTGCCATGCTTACGATAAACGCAGTAAGTCGCATTTAATGCTAGTCGAATATTATCGCGTATTTCTGGTGTTCTGTGAGAGTAAAGTATGCAAGGGTGTCTACTGGTCCATGCTTAGTTCCATTTGCGACTTACTGCGATTATCGTAAACACGGCAGTATATGTATTAGTAGATTTTTTTTAACATACCTATATATTGCACGGAACCCTCAGCGCGCAAGTCCTATTATCACTACTTTTTTTTATCCATAAAACTTTTTTTGTCCAGCACTTCGACACTTTACCCAACGTGCCGGCCGGTGAAGAAGCACACTACGGCGGCTCCGTGTCGCTGGCGGACTACTGCCCGTACCTGCAGGAGTTCACGTGGCGGCACAAGAGTGTGCTGGTCAGGGGCAGCCGCTGTTCCTATGAAGAAAATACTCCAAGTACGTACCTGACTACGTAGGTACTGGGCTGTAGGCAGGCGCGGTCGCAGCCGACGACTTTGGGGGGATCATACCGCAGTCGAAGACTTTGGGGGGGTCATACCGATTAATGCCGACGTGCTATACCGTGTTTCGCACTTCGTTGTACGATTTTGGGGGGTTCATGACCCCCACGATGCCCCCCCGACCTCCCCCTCCTAGGACCGCGATTAGTACGATTTTGGGGGGTCATGACCCCACGATCCCCTCCTAGGACCGCGATATGTACGATTTGGGGGGGTCGTGGGGGTCATGACCCCCACGTCCTCAGACCCCGCCGGACTGTAGGGAGGCTCACTACGGCGGCTCCGTATCGCTGGCGGACTACTGCCCGTACCTGCAGGAGTTCACGTGGCGGCACAAGAGTGTGCTGGTCAGGGGCAGCCGCTGTTCCTATGAGGAAAATACTCCAAGTACGTATACCGGACTACGGCAAAGCCAAAAGGGTTATGACTTTAGGGGGGTCATACCGCAGTCAAAGACTGGGGGGGTCACACCGATTAATGACGTGCTATACCGTGAATTACCGTGTTTCGCACTTCGTTGTACGATTTTGGAAGGGGGGTCGTGACCCCCACGATGCCCCCCCGACCTCCCCCTCCTAGGACCGCAATTTGTACGATTCGCGGGGGGGGTCATGGGGTCCACGACCCCCATTACCCCCTCCTAGGACCACGATTCGATCGTTGGGGTAAGTAAAACTCGAAGTATGTGTAGCGTACATACATTCTTAAATGTTTAATTTTGTAAATTAAGGTTTTATGGTATCGACCTCTTTCGCCGGTCGACTCGCACTCGGCATTTTTATATGGTGAACAAAATGTAATAGGCCTATAGTACCCGTAGCAGCACGCGTAGCAGTAGTCTGATTGTGTGCTACGTCGTAGCAGTGCGTAGGTAACTGAGCGGGAGGTAGGGCTGTAGTGTAGGGAGGCTCACTACGGCGACTCCGTGTCGCTGCCGGACCTTTCGTTTCGAAGTTACGACGGGTATAAAAATGCTAACGCCCGTTTTCACCAACCCTAGGAGACACCCAAGTGAAATGTTTAAATATTAAAAGAATTTACCTAGCGCTAAAAAACATATCACCAACCATTAGTCACCTATTTTGAAAAAAGAATTCAAGAAAGCCTAAAAATAAGGGTAAGCGCGAAAAGTCTGAATTAATATGCAGACAAAATCGCCTCAATTATTTTTTCAAAATAAAGAGAATGTTGAGAAAGGTTCGGGTGAATCTAGACAAACTGGTAAATCAAAGAAAAAAGAAAAGTTTCGTTATAAACAGTTTGTGCGAAATATAACATGCATATGGATGTCAGATAGGGGTATTAAGGGCCAAGTTCACCGACAAGATAACAGTCCGTTAAATTGAAAACGGCTGTTTATCATATCTTTTTCTATACAAAAAGTCATGTTAAACGGCTTTTTACAATTTATCGGACTGTTATCTTGTCGGTGAACTTAGGCCTAAGTCCAAAATTATTATGACAAATTTAAGTATACATTAGCTGAAGTTAAAAGTTGTATTTTGAGTTATTTAAGTATTGATGTTTTGAAGGAGTTCTTAGGAATGGGCTACAATGGCTAGAAATGTAACTAGTTACTCGATTTTAAAATGTTATTTGTAATAGTGGTAGTGTTCATGTTTCGCTAAGCAAACCTCTTTCGAAAAATTATCAAAATTAGTTTTTTTTGTCAGGTAAAGTATTCCTTTTATTTTTAATTTGTATGGTAGTTTGTAATTTATGTGTTACATAAGACACTATACACGACTATATACGACACAAAAGCCTCAACAAATAAATGATTGAAAAAAAAAAAACATTAGGAATAAACCATGGATAGCCCATAGTTGTCGCCTAGTAGTTGGTGATATGTTTTTTGCGCTAGGGAACTCCTTTTAATATTTATACATTTCACTTAGGTGTCCTTTACCAACACCTAGTGTTGGTGAACACACAGCTACGGCGTAGCAATAGCCTCATTGTGTGCTACGTCGTAGCAAAGCGTAACTGGGCGAGACTTCTATTTATGTAAACTACAGAAAGAGGTTTGTATCGGAAGGGCTCGTGGCTAAATGACAGCCGCACTGATCGATCGATCTGCGAGGTTAAGCTGCGCTTGCCGCGGTCAGTCCTTGGATGGGTGACCATTCTTTACACATCGAGACCCCTCCGTGCCTCGGAGAGCACGTTAAACAGTCGGTCCCGGTTGTCATAGGAATATCTTTGACAGTCGTTACGGGTAGTCAGGAGCCCAAAAGTCTGACAACTGGTCTAACATTCGAATACCAGTATTTCCCAATAATTGGGTTGTGGAGGTCAGATGGCAGTCGCTCCATGTAAAATATTGATATTCAGCCGCAACCAGTTAGACTGGAAGCCGACCCCAATCATGTTTGGGAAAAGGCTAGGCGGATGATGACGGAAAGAGGTTTGTATCAAAATACTTATTTATAATACTTTTTATGTTTTTTTTTACAGAAACTGACGTCAATTTCGCCTTAGAAAATTATGGTGCACATTCAAAATGTTTTGACCACAGCGACAGGGTGTGGGAGCAGAAATCTTGTCGACAGGTAATCTAGTTCTTCTAAGTTCTTCTAAACTACACAATGGATTTTAATGCCGTTTTCACACCATTATTAGAGAATTTATTCCGGAAATTTTATCATGATTTTTATTTACGTGAATTCGGCTTCTGATTATGAACTGTTTTTTTTTTTTTCAGATACGAGAATGGCAACACTGGGGTTCCGGTTGCTATAAATATAAATGTGAAAGCGGTCGACTGCATATTGTGGTAAATACAAATATTTAATATTAGACTAAACTTATAATTTTCATCATCATCTACATCTTTATAAAGAAACAAATTGTTTTTTTTTTGTTTGTAATGAATAAACTCAATAACCCTCCTGGCGCAGTCGGGTAAAAACTAGTGGACCGACTTTAAAAATGCACCACTCCAGCCGGCCTAGCATGACCACGATAGAAACGGGTTTTGTCTACATAGAAATAGACAAAGTGACAGATAGTAGAAACATTTCTACCGTTTCATTCATAAAACGTAGAATTGTTTCTACAATCTGTCACTTTGTCTATTTCTATGTAGACAAAACCCGTTTCTATCGTGGTCATGCTAGGCCGGCAGAACGGCAAGTGACTTGTCATTTAAATTAGGGCTTTAAGTCGTGTGTTGTACAATACATATTGCAATGCCATGAGGCGCGCTTACCGCGAGGCGTTGGTGAGCTGTTTGCCCCTAGCTGATAATTATCATATTAATATAAAATGTATTGTAGAATACACGACTTCAAGTCCTAATTTAAAGGGTTATTCCCAACGAACCACGTGGTCCATTTTCGAGACCACTAAAAAAAATAAAAAACAAACAACTTTGAAGTCGAGACCCACTCTTTATTATATTTAATTTTACCCCGAACGAGTAAGCTTATTTTTATTTTTTTTAGTGGTCTCGAAAACGGACCACGTGGTTCATTGGGAATAACCCAATTTGAATGACAAGTTATGTGCTGTGCCGGAGCGGTGCTGTTATAATGAGTGACCTTAATTTGTTTGTTGTAGGTCGGCAACTATTCGTATACGTGCTTCCACGCTAGCCAAGTGTTACAAATAAGGATAATCAAGCGAGGCTGGCTACACAAAGGGGGGGTCGTCTGCCCCCCTTGCAGAGAACTCTGCGGAGAAGAATTCGCGGTAAGTCACATTATGGTGGATCCGTCAAGGTTGCGCGCGAAATTCAAAATATCTTGGGTTTTTCGCAAATTGCAGCGCTGTTTTGCGTTGCACGTTGATCCAAATTCGATTCGCGACAATAATGATAATATAGTTACTAAATAATAATCATTAAAATCATCAATATAGCCCTCGGAATTAGATTTGAGGAAAATACGATTATTTCGTGAAAGCATTACGATTTTCCTCAAATATAATTTTGAGGGCTATCTATGTTAATGATTTTGGTGATTGTTATTAAGTAACTTTATTATCATTATTGTTGCGAATCGAATTTGGATCAACGTGCAACATCTGCAATTTGAAAAAAAACGTAAGAAATTTTGAATTTCGCCTGCTACCGCATGAATCAGTTGGAATTACTCTTTTTACGCCTCTTAATTTCTATTTTGTTTAATTATTCTTATTTATTTTTTACAGTCAAGAGGGGAAAGGTGCAAGGTTGGGGAGGAGCCCTTACCTCCAAACTTGTATCCGAACGATGTCCTAACTTGTTCCGCTGTCAGTTTGACAGCTCCCGCCATTTTGATAACCACCATCTTGGTTTTAATATTTAACTTCGTTCCGAAATAAATGAAAAATGTTTCTTTTGGATTTAAAATACCGACTAATACAGTTGTTGCGTATCAGGGGGGAATTTTTCAAATCTGAAACCGCATTCGAGTAGTCGAGAAACAGCTAGTAGGCAGCCTGCGCCGATCTGCGCAGCTAGTCGCTAGACTATACCGGCTGTTGATTTATGGACGTTCCCAATAACCGATCTATCGGCTCTTTCCCCTACTAGTAGAGATCGATTTTTGACATAAGTTCTATAGAAGTAATGTCAAAAATCGATCTCTAGTAGGGTAAAGAGCCGATAGATTGGTTATTGGGAACGGCTATTAGTCACCTGTAACTTTTAAGGGGGTGATTCTACCCGTCATACTGAACAACTTTCCGTATGAGACCCATAACAAATTTACCCATATAAAATCGAATGTTTTTGTTTTAATTTTTATCAAAATCGGCTCCGAGATTCTTTTGAGTATTTTTTTGTTATTTGTTATAGTTTCGCATTTAACCTAAAAATTCACTCTGTACATTATATGAATTTAGTTAAATTCCTGTCAACCAGATCATAGAAACAAGGAGATATGTTATCACAGCAAATTAGTGCGGGAACCGCTGTCGCCATTTTTAAAGCAGTGTGCGTCACAACTACAAACGCTCCTTTGTAAATATAGAGATCTGCCACACATTAAAAATGCCGCACACCCTCAATCTAACTTTTTTTTCTTTTTTTCTTCTTTCTTTGCACACTAAACTAGAGCACTGTATACAGGGTAAAATTAAAACCAGTGCGGATATTTTAGGAGCTGAAAGTACTCATGAATATGATCAACTTTTATTATGGGACCGACACTGAAATATGAAAAATCAGCTGTTCCATACATTTTCATCGTGTTGTAGTGCATTTTTGTAGGGAACAGCTTTTTTTTCGTATTTCAGTGTCGGTCCCATAATAAAAGTTGATCATATTCATGAGTACATTCACCTCCTAAAATATCCGCACTGGTTTTAATTTTACCCTGTATTTAATAGACGCTTTGACTGAAGGCGATCGACGATCGCCTTCAGTCAAAGCGTCAACTCAATAGCGCCTTGGCACATCCCTTGTTTCTATGACCCTAGATATCTGCCAATTTGTTTGCGAACGTTCGAGGGAGAATGTCACGGTGAGATTCTCCCTCGAACGTTCGCAAACAAATTGGCAGTTCCCGCGGTGGTATCACGCGGCGAGTCGGTATAGTACTAGAGCTGTCAACTGAAGATTTGATGACAGAATCATGGGACTTATGACAAATGTTATTTTAAGAACTAAGTAGTTAACAAGATAGATGGTTGGTTAAAAGAATGTGATTTTGATATCAAAAACTTAATTTCTATTTTTAATTGCTAAGCAAAGTATTGTATTTAATACAATATTTGAATTTTGTATTGTGAATTCTGTGACTCGAATTTTTTATCGATAGTTTTTAGGAAATAATCGAATAAATGGCTTTTTTGCAAAGAATTAAATCGTAGATGCGCCCTAATTCCAATGTCGATTTCAATGACATCTGAAGTATCAAATGTAGTATTGTCTCGCTCACACATACCGAATATTGCACGCTATCGTTCTCTGTCTAATTTGTGAGCCCACACGTCTCAATAAGGACACATTTTCGCGCCATGTAAGTACGGTGACGGCACATCTACGATTTAAATCTTCACTTTTTTGTAATTTTGTGAATGTTATAAATTAGTCTGATATTTCTGTATATTTACCATAGTTTGATTGTAGTGTGAGTGTGTTTGATTCTAAGTGAATGTATTATTTTATAATTACAAATTATAAGTTTGTGTTTTTACGGTTTGTATTTGTAATTAGTGTAAAATTATGGTCTGTACTTTATTTTATATCTTTTACTTAATGCAAAGAAATGCGTTTCTGTATTTTGTATTGGAATATTGTATATTGTATCGCTACAAAAAATTGTCTATGGAGTTTAGTAAAAAAAATAAAAGTTCTTAAAATGCGACAAAATTACTTAATGATATTATTGTCTTATTTACATAATAATATACTTACTTACCTCAGTTCTATCTACAAAAAAAGAAGAAAAAAAACATAGTAAGTATACTTATTTAAATTCTAAAATAAAAGAGCATCAATACCTCCGCAGTCAGTTAGTGCGGGCCCAAAAGACAATCTTTTAGTTATTATATAATTAAGAAACTTTCTCAAAAATCGAATGTCGCGAGCGGGATTTGAACCCGCGACCTCTGCCGAACCGTGGCATTGCTCTGAACCAACTGAGCTTTCGCGACCCGCTCGGCTAATTCGAAATTTGAGATTTCTTTGCATACGCCTCGTATGAGCGTTTGGCGACTTTATCGGAACTATTACAGACTCCAACTTTAACTTTGCAGTTATAGGACATCGATGCGATATCGCCACAATATTTTTGTCTTCCAAAAATCAATTGATTAATCAATTTTTGTACCGATACAATATAGTTAAGCATTTTTTAAAATGTTCCAAATAATTACATCAATCGGTAAGAACATTCCGGACCAAGGATTTGTAAATAGTCATTTAAGAATAAAATATACTTAAAATGTATAAAATTACTTATCTCCAACTTAAATGCCATAATTTAAATTATTCTTTGTAAAATTATACTTATTTTTAAACAGTCAAAATTACCTTTAGATGTGGTCTACCAATTAAAATTGTAGGTATACCTACCTAAATAATTAGCGATATTTTTTTTAATTGATTTACTTATTGGTTTTATAAATTATTTCAATTTCAATAACCTTTTCACATCACATTTGCGAGGCGCCCAGTGACGGCTACATTTTTTAAATATTTTATTGGTAGATCAGCAATAAAGGGAATAAAATTTATTTTTTTTACTATAAAACTCGAATAAATGCAGGACATTTAGAGCAGACGCTGAAACTTCAATTTTTTCAGCACAGGGTTGCCAACCCTTACAGTAATGTTTCTAGTGATGTAAGCTTAATATTTTTTAGGGAGTGCCTCCGCAGCCGCCGCCGGTTCCTAAAAATAACGCCGTTGGGAACCGGAGTAGACTTGGAGTAGCAGTGATACCAGACGAAAATAATTACAAGCTACCGTAGCAGCAGATTAATGTTGCCGTGTTTTAAGTTCAATTACCTACCTTAGACTGACTTTTAAATTAGTGTCAATGTAAAACAAAATACAACTTTTTTGGACTTACAAGGGGGAGGATTAAAAGTAACCTAACACGAAGGGGTTGACAGGGGCTTCGTTTGCTCGCTTTGCTCGCTCACTGAAGCCCCCGTCAACCCCTTTGAACCTAACCTGTCCGTGTCGGGGTGTCCAAGTTCCCGAGCTCGCTTTGCTCGCTCTTGGACCCTAGTTAGATATGTTACTCAAATGAAACATGAAATGTTTTTTGAATTATGATAAATTGCCAACCCCATTACCCGCTTTTTTTCCAAAGTCAGCGCCGGCTGCCAATTTGTAACCGGCGCAAATTCAGGTCACTGCGGCGGTCGTGTCACTTCCTATTTTTTATTTTTCTTCTCTTCGTGGGGCTGTAAAAACATTTTAAAGGCTCCTAAAAATCAAATAATTGTGCTCTTTGAGCCTTTATAGCTCAGATAAATTGAATGTCTCATAAATTTTTGTTTCTTAAAAAAATGTGTGCATATTTACATCATTATAATTGAAATAGTTGTCTGTACGAATATCCTGCTATATGTAATATGTACTGCTATTGTAAATATAGTACTTAAGTCATTTGGTGCTTTAAACATGTATAAGTTCTCATTCCTATTTTTTTAAGTAAAGTTATATTTAATTTATGTTTACCTATTTTAAATAATTTTATATGCTGTGAGATATTATATTACTTATACATATTTTAAAAATAAATCTTGATATTGGTGTTAATTATTCTGTTGTAGGTACATCGCACTAAACTAATTTTAATCGGCACTGATTTTAAAGAGGCAGTTGCAAATAGCGGTTTTGGTTAGTTAAAAATTATAAATGGCACGTTTAATAACTAGTTCAGATAGAGAGAACAAAAATTATGAAATGGATCAGTGAATATAAATAATTGAGCAGGAAAATAATTAAATGGGCGGTAAAAATTATTGAATGAGCGGTTACGTGTGGGCAGTAATAAATCGGAATTTGTCGGTAAGAAATCTCATTTTTCAACTTTTTAGGACTTACAAGGGGGAGGGAGGTGGTCGACGGAGCCCCGCTACGCGGGGCCCCTATTTCTGTCTGCAAGGTTAAAAGTAACCTAACACGAAGGTGTTGACGGGGGTTTCGTTCACTCGCTTTGCTCGCTCACTGAAGCCCCCGTCAACCCCTTCGAACCTAACCTGTCCGTGTCGGGGTGTCGAAGTTTCCGAGCTCGCTTCGCTCGCTCTTGGACCCTAATTAGGTATGTTACTCAAATGAATTGAAAGAATTTGCTTTGTACCTGCCGAACTATTTATCGAACCGCCCATTCCATCATTTTTACCGCTCATTCAGTTATTGGACTGCTCAATTATTTTTAGAATTGACATTGTATGATGAAATAACCAACTAATTGTTTTTTTATTACTGTCCATGTTTTACTGACGCAATAATTAATCAACCGCCATTGAATTAAATAACTGCTCAATATGTTTTTCAACTGATCATAATAACATCTCGAATATTTAAATAACAGCTCAAAAAATTAGTTTCCATTTTAATCACACATATCTTTTCCTTACAAATATTATTGACAAAGGACAGAAAATACTAAAAACTGTCAAATTAGTCTACCCCCTTTTCATTTACGGGAAAATAGTCGCCACCTATTGCTGACTAAATTCTCAGTGAAAAAATTTGTGAACTAATTTGAAAGGACTACCTAAATATCTTCCATCATTTTCTCATGTTTTTTTATCAGAAAGAGACTAAATTAGTTTAGTTTGTAAACAAAATAGATACCATTCATTGACATGTCTAGACAAGCAGTTCCGAACATTAAACATGTCACACTCAAGTGTTGTGCGGGCACAACACAAGCCTCACATTCACTTTGACGTTTGATGCGGTGAGCAACAGACAAGTACCCGCGTGATTTTTGTTCGGAACTGCTTGTCTAGGAACATATAAGTCAATGATACCATTGTAAGTACACTGAACAAAAAATGTCTACTATGCGATCGCGATAAGAATAGGAACTTCAATGACCTCGAACTGTCAACTATCACTTGAAAAATAAGTCTTACAAAGAAAAATAATTTTCGAATCAATAACGTTTTTTTTTCAGAGGCTATCATTTACCAAATGTATTGTAAATATTGCAATAGATTTTTTAATAAAAAAAAAACACCTCAATTTTCAATACAAAACGTCACAATATGGCGCGAGGTCAGTACTATTCTTATTTTGATCGCATAGTATTTCACTATACTTATATAACGGTACCGTGACCACAGAAATCTGAATAATAAGTCAATAGAAGTCGCAAAGGCGCGTGACCTTGTCGCCGCTTTCGAGCAAATTATGTAAGGCAGGACGGTGATGCGCCTTTAAAAATATGACGTACTAGACTTGCCCGCGACTTCCTCCGCGTGGAATGACCAGTTTAAATGACCTCCATAGTGTAGGCTGGCTAGTACTACCAAGAGGTCAAGCTGTATCTCCGGTTCCTCCCATCAGAATTAGATGAAACGTGGCATAGATTTTAAGTTGGACCCCAAACTATCGAACTGTGAAAACTAAATCAAAATCCGTTCAGTACTTTTTCAGTACAATTTTCGAGTGATGCGCGCACAAACAGATAAAAAATGTTAAGAAAATCTTTTTGGGTATGATTACGTCCCAGTACCCTATCCCAACTATTTTTTCTGGAATATCTTCAATGTACAGACACGGCTTTTTTACAATTTTATAATAGTATCTATAGATCTGAACGGAATTAAGTTTAATTTATATTGCATTGGACGCTTTGAGATTGACTGCGAACCGGCGACACGCGTCTGGGAATAAAATGTAGTAGATGACATTTCTATTGACTTATTATTTCGATTTCTGTGTCAGCTTAAACAGTGAATCTTTTTGATCAGCGTATTTTGACGAATACCTACTTTTTTTTAAAAATTCCAAATTAAGTTCGAAGGGCAAAATAAAATTAATCTGTTTGATTTGAATTTAGTTAAAATGTACACTATGTATTTTATTTGCAGACATTTGTACTCATTTTGCAAGAAAATTAGGTAGGTACCTACGTACTTAATTTATTTTATTTTGGGCATAATTATTGATTATAGCAGTTACAAGTCTGTAAAATTATTAGCATCTATAAAAAATAATAATTGTTATCATAACAATGTTCTTGCAAATAAATTAAGATGTATAAATATAAAAATAAAGAGATTATAAAAGAATAAATGTGAATAAAAAAACATTTGTATAAAATAAAGAGTATTTTTAAACTGCTATTTTTTTTTATTTTTCGTCTCTTTTAATTTTACAACCAGTTTAAATTGGTACGTGGCTAGAAAATTTATTGAATTTTGTATACCTACCTACATTTTTGAAAATTATAATTCGTAAAATTTACCTTTATTCTAAAAAAAAAAATATAATCACTTCCAGTTTATGGGTGAATTAATGTAACTTAATTTTTGTTTTCTGTCTAATGAACCAAATAAATAAACAAATAATAGCAGCCCTGTTTATAAACTGTTCCACTGCTGGGCACGGGCCTCCTTTCAGAACGAGAGGGGATAGGCCACAGTCCACCACGCTGGCCAAGTGCAGGTTGGCAGAATTCACACACCTTCAAGAACTTTATGGAGAACTCTCAGGCATGCAGGTTGCCTTGCAATTTTTCCTTCACCGTTATTAAAGCAAGTGATAATTAATTTCTGATACAAAATAAACTTAAGATAATTTTTTAATATATGTCATTCATTTCATTATTATCACGTTTTTTTAAAGCATTTGGTTCATCCATTTAGGGAAGTAGGCCTTCAAAAAATGGTGTATTTTCAAAGATTCAAATCGTAGATGCACTCTACTGTATCAAAAATTCAAAATATGGTCACGTTTCCAATGTCAATTTCAATGACATGAAGTATCACATAATATGGTATCGTCTCGCTCACTCATACTGAATATTGCACACTATCGTTCTCTGTCTAATTTGTGAGCCCACACGTCTCAATAAGTAAGGACACAGTTTCGCGCGATGTAAGCATATGTAAGTACATACGTACGGTGAAGGCACATCTACGATTTAAATCTTTCTCTATATTTGCTTTTTGGGGTAGGTACCCTCAGATCATAGAAACAAGAGAGATGTGCCAAGGCGCTATTGACGCTTTAGTTTGACCACATTGGTCGTAATAAAAATAGTGTTTTAGTTTAATGCTACTGTTGAGTGTCGATTAGCAGTGTTAGATTGAGGGTGTGCGGAATTTTTAATGTGTAGGAGATCTTTTTATTCACAAGGAGCGCTTGTATCTAATTGTGTCGAAAAATGTACTAAAAGTGGCATCAGTTCCCGCACTAATTTGCTATGATGGCACAATCTCCACATATCTCTCATGATCTAAGGGTACCTGTCTTATTGCTTCAATATCCATGTCGTTTGGCCGCCACATGGTAAGGGAACTCGCTTGATGCTTCTTTTTCTAGTAATACAACTGTTACTCGTTGGAATATCGCGGAGAAAAATACGTCAGTTGTATTTTTATTAACGCCTGGTACATTCACGCATACAAAACTTGTCATTTGTCCCGGTTCATGCTGAAATAAAAAAAATATAGTTTTAAGTAGGTACCGTTTAGTCGTGCCATTATGTTCATTAAAATGGGGTTTGATTAAAACTTCCGATTTAAAAGTATTGGAGCCGAAGTCGGAACCGGGTGTAATATCAATCGGAAGTTCTGACTTATCAGAGTCGCAGTCGAAGCTCTGTTTATAATGCTTCGTGGCTTCGTGCGACAGAGATGACGCTCTATCAAACCGAAACTAGCCGGTCATCTTTCTACAGCTCGATGTGGACTTTCGCAAGACTTGCGCTGCCCGCGTGGGTGTTTCCCAACAGTTATAGTCTGGGTATCTTTAAGTCACGAGTGAATCGGTTTCTTTTAGGCAAGCGTGCTCCATCGTAGACCGCATCATCGCTTAACATCAGGCGAGATGGCGGTCAAGCGCAAGCCTATCATAGAATAAAAAAAAAAAAAAAAAACGCAAAATGACATCGTAAAAAATTTGGTCACTCGCACAATGTCACTTTCGCAAAAAGTCATTTTCGCACAATGTCACTTCTGTAAAAAGTCACTTTCGCACAACTTCACTTTCTCAAGAAGTCTCTCGCATAATGTCACTTTCGCACAATGTCATTCACACGTGTAATGTTTACTGCAGAGTATTGTAAGTAGGTGTGTTACCGGCAAATCCACAGTCGAGTTCTTGGCTCCAGAAGGAAAAATGAGTGTTCGATTAAAAAACTCTTCAGCACTTTCCCACGTTGGATCACCTGACGAAAATAACAATATCCTATTAGTTATATTGGGCTCCTAGATCAGGGGTCGGCAACCTGCGGCTCTTTCGATGTAAAGTCGAGGCTCTCCAGTTCCATCGCAAATAAATATTATTTTATTACTTAACAAAACCCATACGGCCGTACCACAAAAAAATAAACATCTGTTCAACACACGTTCAACACGAATGCTACCAAAAATAATAGGCAATTGTTTTAGCACTAACTTGACTAAAACAAGTGTGTATTATTTTTGGTAGCATTCGTGTTTAACACTAACAGATGTTTATCTTTTTTGTGGTAAGGCCTTTAAAATCTATCTCAGTAGATATCTCTATCTCTTAGCCACTTCTACTCGCATCTCACAGGACCTGCACCCATTTACCTATATGTCCCTAGCAGTGGCGAAGGGTCAGTTTATGTAAGAGGTAAGTCGAGCTACAAATGCTTGCCTGGCCATGAGAAGCTAAATAAAAGTAAGCTATACTGCGCGTGCTATTTTTCAAGGGGAAGCCGGTAGGAATCGTATTGTAGGGACCCTTCGCCACTGGTCCCTAGACAAGCAGTTCCGAACAAAAATCATGCCCCACACGCAGGTACTTGTCTGTTGCCCACCGCATTGATATAACTGAAACGCAAAACCATGAATAATGGTTTCAAACGTCAAAGTGAATGTGAGGCTTGTGTTGTGCCCGCACAACACTTCAGTGTGACATGTATAATGTTCGGAACTGCTTGTCTACCTGAACCACTGACTTTCGTGGCTCTTTAAAAATTTTTAAATTTTGTAAATTGTAACATTTGGCTCAGCCGGCCTAGCATGACCACGATAGAAACGGGTTTTGTCTACATAGAGATAGACAACTTTGTCATAGTCACTTTGTCTATGTCTATGTAGACAAAACCCGTTTCTATCGTGGTCATGCCAGGCCGGCTGATGTCTCAAAAGGTTGCCGACCCCTGTCCTAGATCATAGAAACAAGGGAGACGTATAGAGCGTTTCGCTTATGAAATCCCTTCGACGCTATGTTTGCTCGGGTGTCTGTCACAGTTTTATGTTTTTTGTTGATTTAATGTATAATATTTTAATAACTTACCGAATTGGTAATCGCAAGTGTAATTCTTAGCTTCGGAAGCCGAAAGAATTGATATCAATGTTACAAGACAGAAAAAATATAACTCCATTTTGAACATGATAAAACAATGTATGAAAAGAGAATGAATGCATTCGATACTGTTTACCTGTTTTTATTTAGTCAGTTGTGAACAGGGTTGGCAAGCCATATTAATCGCCCACAATAAGTATAACTAATTTCATAAACAGGGTAAAATTAAAACCAGTGCGGATATTTTTGGAGGTGAAAGTACTCATGAATATGATCAACTTTTATTATGGGACCGACACTGAAATATGAAAAAAAAAAACAGCTGTTCCATACATTTTGATCGTGTTGTACCTAGTGCATTTTTGTAGGGAACAGCTGATTTTTTTTTTCATATTTCAGTGTCGGTCCCATAATAAAAGTTGATCATATTCACGAGTACTTTCACCTCCTAAAATATCCGCACTGGTTTTAATTTTACCCTGTATAACAATGTTTAAGGCGATTAGATATATCTTAAATTGCAAATAAGACCATCCTTTGAAGGCCTGCTTCTCCTTAACGGATGATCCCAATGCTAAAAAAACATGATAAGTACTTTATTTTTTTTCTTCTTCCAATGTCTCCTATGATTTACCATAAGTAATTTTTTCTAAGTACTTACTCCTAAATTACTGAAGTGATTTTGATTACTTTTTATTAGACAGTTTTTAGGTAGGTACAGGTATAAAAAAGTTTATAATTTTCAAAAATAAATATAATGGCAGTTGCTTCGTGTTTTCAACATTAATCGTTATTGCAAACTCAGCGTTTTGTTATTCAGCGTATCACTTTTCGAAATCACGAAGGGACCCAATAATATTGGGTCCCCACGTGATTTCGAAAAGTGATACGCTGAATAACAATCGCCGAGTTTTGTTGTTGTTCGCTTGTCAATGCACATATGTGCATTGACAACCCTATGCAAATACTAAGAAATATTTTAATATTATAAGCAGGTAAAAAGCCGGTTTCCTGACGGGTTTTTTTACCTTGCGATATCTGCTGATTAAGATTTTCCTGCATTGGTGTCACGTGCATTGAGTTTATAGATGGAAGCAGACCCTCGTCATGGAAGAAGACTTTTGGCCTCAGGACGTGGTGTTCCGTCGCTTCCGCGGACAAGTGCCACCGGAGAGCACAAAGACATTGAGTGCGAAGTGAAGTGCTACTAACATAGTCCTAAGCCCTATTTACTAACACAATATTATTATAATATATATGTTAATCTGTAAGGTATATATCTATGGGCCTAAGTAGCCTGATAATAAAGAATTTATTATTATTATTATATTATTATGCCGTACCTACCTACAGCTTGTCCATGCTGTAAAAACAAGTCAATTTATTTGCGAACGTTCGAGAAAGAAGAAAGAAAGAAAGAAAGAAGAAGAAAGAAAAATAAAAATTTGTTTTTATTTTTCTTTCTTTCTTCGTCTTTCTTTCTTTCTTCTCACTTTTGCACTTTCACGCTTTTGTTTTTTCAAACAAAAGTGTGAAAATAAAAATAAAAAGATATGTAACACCTATACGAGGCCAAAAGGCTCCCATCTCAGCATAGTGCCGCGACGCTGATATTCTGATAGGGCCCAGATTGCGATTCGAGAGAGAATCTCACCGTGACATTCTCTCTCGTTCGCAAACAAATTGGCAGATCTCACGGTGTTATTACGCGGCGAGTCGGTATGTTTAGTGCTAACGATGAGTGACGATTAACAGTGTTAGATTGAGGTTGTACGGAATTTTTAATGTTTATATGCACAAGGAGCGAATAATAATGTGTCGAAAAATGTTCTAAAAGTGGCGACAGTGGTCATGGTGGTTCCCGTAATAATTTGCTATGATGGATTGTAGGTACCTATCTCCTTTTATTATGGTCATGGTGGTTCCCGTAATAATTTGCTATGATGGCATTGTAGGTACCTACCCAAGCAGCACACACAGCTGTAGAGTGACTGGACAACAGAATTTTTGAAAACTCGAGGCTGTTTTGCGTCTGTACAAGGGCTGTACATCCGGATACACAGCTCTATTAACTCTAAATTTGGCCCCAATTAACCAGCCCTGAGTGAAATAGTAGCTTGTTAATAGCTGTCTAGAACTCTAGGAGCATTGTAACAGCTGTACAAGGGCTGTACAATGGCTAATAATTCTACTATACAGCTCCTAGAATTCTCTTAGACAGCCAAGAGATGGTTAATGGCTTTGTAACGGTTATTGTTAATTCTACAAAGAAATAATGTCAATATGGTGGTCTAACTATAATCTGTGGACAAATATAATAATTTCTAATTATATCTCCTTTTATTATGGTCATGGTGGTTCCCGTAATAATTTGCTATGATGGCATTGTAGGTACCTATCTCCTTTTATTATGTATACCTACCTAACTGCGAAATTTGTGTGTGTGTTTGTTTTTTACGCTGAAACGGCTGGACGGGTTTGGAAAAAAAATGGTATACATATTTTTAAATGGTAGAAGGTAAGATATTTTAGAAAATGTAACAATGTATATATATTATTGCTCGTGACTGTACATTAAGGATACGGTAAATAACTCGATTTTACAAAAAAATTTGGTTGGATCTTTTCTGCTTAACAGGGTCCAATTTCGAATAGCCTTTAGATCGAGCGTCCGTTTCGTCGAAAAGCTATTGCAACAATAGTCCTATCCATCGAATGTTTATTGGTTTATCGTGCCAGTAAGTCGAAAGCTATTAGAATAGAATAGGTACGGTAGGTACCTACTTTATTATTGCAAACATAGGTAAATACATTTTTTTTTTAAAACGTTGCCCCACTCTAGTATTTCTCCTGTGTCGTGGGTGCGTTTACAAACACAAATTTCACATGCACAAACAGCCAGACCTATGTGCAATGCGGGAATCGAACCCGCGACACGTCGCGCAGCAGCCAATCTCTCAGCCACTGCGACAACCGGGACTGATACTTAAGATCAACAGTCATAATATCAGCAGTTAAAACATCAACACCGTAAGACCAACGGTTCAAAATCTCAACACTTCAGAATGTCAGCAGCTTAGTAAGTCAACAGTTCACCAGACCAAAGTTTAAAATCTCAACTTGGAAAGTATTAGGTAAATACTAATTATATTAATGTTATGCATGTTTTACTATAAGTAAACAGTATTTGACGAGGGGTGCTTACCTTTTATTTACTTTTTGGTATAGGTAGGTACATATGTACTTGAGTAATTACACAATATATTAAAATCCTACTAATATTATAAACGTGAAAGTTTGTGAGGATGTATGGATGTATGAATGGATGTTTGTTACTCTATACATCCTCACAAACTTTCACGTTTATAATATTAGTAGGATTTTAATATATTGTGTAATTACTCAAGTATGTAAGTACCTACATGCACCCCTCGACAAATACTGTCTCCTTATAGTAAAACATGCATAACATTAATATAATTAGTATTTACCTAATACTTTCCAAGTTGAGATTTTAAACTTTGGTCTGGTGAACTGTTGACTTACTAAGCCGCTGACATTCTGAAGTGTTGAGATTTTGAACCGTTGGTCTTACGGTGTTGATGTTTTAACTGCTGATATTATGACTGTTGATCTTAAGTATCAGTCCCGCGACAACCGTGCGGACATTAAGGATGTAGCTACATAAAATGTTCAAGAAGAGTAAAAGAACGAATGTAAAATGGAATAAAAAACAAACCAGGGTATGATAAGTTCATTAAACCCTGCTGGTTTCCGTTTCGGTCTCTAACAATCGAATACCGGTATTACCCAATAACTGTGGAGGTCAGATGGCAGTCGCTCCACGTAAAATATTGATACCTATTCAGCCAATACTAGTTAGACTGGAAGCCGACCCCAATCTAGTTTGGGAAAACACTAGGTGATGATGATCAAAGATAATATCATCATTTATTTTTGGAAGTGACTCCCCGCGCTGACTTTGGAAAAAAAGCGGAAATGGGGTTGGCAATTTGGCATAATTAAAAAAATATGTATTTCATGGTTCATTTGAGTAACATACTTAACTAGGGTTGTCGCGGGGTGCCTCCCTCCTCTGACCTCTCAGCCTCGGCTAGCTATGAGAGAGAGCCTCCACAGACACAAATCTTGATGTAATTTAAATAAAACACTGCAGGATGGTTGGAGAGGTATATTGCGAGACGTAGGTTGTATTTTTGCACTTTATAACGTTACACAGAGGTATAAAAATAACTGTTACAAAAAGAGACTATTTGCTTATAGCTTTGCACACTCGATAAATAGGTAGTAGGTAATAAATAATAACAGTTATACAGCGGTTCAGCGGTCACCAGTGATGTCGTTGGAGACCAGACAAAGAAATGACGAAACAATGCAAAAAAATATGAGATGTTCTAAATTTGAAATTTAAAGTTAAAATCTAAACTGAATTTAGAAGAATGGGATGAATGAAGTGGCCAGCAATGGAAGATTGCCAGCACTAAATGATGAAAGAAGGATGACTCCGTCACAATACCCCGCTCCCCCGGCGTAAAAAAAATCCTTAAAGATTTTTTTTACAAAAAGTTAAAGTAAAATAAACAAGAAATAATTAAAATTAAGAAAATGCCAAGTGAGTGATTAATTTAGTCGGTGCTAATGGTTTTTTTTTTAAAATGCGTATATACAATAGATCTAAATTCCAAACGCATACAACTTTCATAAGTAACATGCATTCATCATCTGTTATAGTCTTTATTCAGTTATCTGAAAAAGACACCAGACATAGAGGAACCCTAACATTTGTACTACAGGGCACTCGCGGAATTGATCTATAATAGTGTAGGCTTATTTAAGATCAGTCACCATCCGCTGATATAGGTGATGAATGATGATGAATAGCTTAAGGCTTATTTAAAGAGTCACTAACCCGCTCTACAATCTATAACTAATAAAATTGCCAACTAGGCTTAACGTACCTAATTAAAGTACGAAGTGCTAGTAGAACACGTAAAGAAGAATAAGATAATAATCTATCCTATAACTAGGAAAGTAAGTAAGTAGTAAGTACCTATGCATTCATATGCATAAAATAATAGTTTTAATTAATTGACCTAGGCTTATTTTAAGAGTTGACGCCGCTCTTTCCGGTAAGAGAAGTTATGGTAAGTGTATAAGTAAAATTGGTTAGAGAAAAGGCTTGTTTCGAGAGTTTCTATCCGCTCTAAACTGTACATTAATGGGAAAAGGTAAGTTAAGTTTGACTAGTGTATATAGTCATATAAATAATAAGTTTGACTAATGTATATAGTCATTTAAGTAATAAATTAAGTGTACCTAGTACCTAAGTAATGTAGTAAATTAAAAGTAATTATTATGTTAAATCTTTATAATGTTTTCGAAAATTAATGATAAGTGAGTATTAAATAAAGTAAATCTAAATAATTAAAGGGAAATTATATCTAATTAATAATATGTTAAGTAAATGTTAATAGAACAAAGTTAAGTAGGTAATAGTAATAATGTAGAGTAGGTAGGTAAAGAGTAAGTTTTAGGAAATGAGTTAGTTACGTGGTATAGGCTTAATGTCTTTGACATGCCAACGTCCTAACGGTTTCCCTGATAAATCACTAAGATCGTAAATAAGTGGCGAGATTTTTGCCGTAATAACGCATTTAATAAATTTAGGAGCTAACTTAGCCGAAAAGAATTTGTCTGCAGAACTGAGTGGATAATTACGTCTCCAAATGACATCGCCTTCATTAAATTCTAAGTGTTGGTGACGTTTATTATAAGATTTAGCGTTCAATTCATGAGCGCGGAATAATCTTTCTTGCACCTCTGCAAATAACGGACTTAATTGACCTATGTTCTCTGCATATACATCGCGAGGGGCAAAAATTAATTCATCAGTTAAATCTGAGGAATCATAGACTGTACCTGATGTTACTAGCTCGCGACCAAATACAAGGAAAGCTGGTGTGAATTTTGTAGTTTCATTCACAGCAGAGTTAATAGCAAATTGTATTTTATTTAAATGCAAATCCCAAGTACGATGGTCATTATCAACAAACGAAGCAACTGCTGTAATAATAGTTTTGTTATAACGTTCGACAGTGTTAACCTGTGGACAGTAACGTGGAGTGTAATGTATTTTGGGTATGTTGTAAAACTGGAATAATTCATGTAGTTCAGTACTAATGAATTGGGGACCGTTATCTAAAATTATAGTTTCAGGAATGCCATACGTCATAAAGACTAAGTTTTCCAAGATGTGCTTTATAATTTTAGAGGTAGCACGTTTGATGGGAAATATCAAACAATATTTGGAAAAACAACATGTAACTACAAAAATAAACCTATTGAGTTTACGTGTCATGGGTAATGGACCAACAAGATCGATAGAAATACATTGAAAAGGACGAGAACAATGTTTGGGTTTACCCATAAGACCGATTGTATTTTGATTTTGATGTTTATACGCGATACATGTTTCACATTTTGAAATGAACGTTGCTACGTCTTTGTACATGCCTGGCCAAAAGTATTTGTTTTTTAAACGATGGTACGTTTTAAATGTGCCAAAATGTGCTGCAGTTGGAATAGAATGATTTTCTTCAATAATTAGATTTCTGAATTCGAATGGAATTACTTCTTTCCAGCTAAATTCAGAGTTAACGAGAGTATTAGACCGAGTATATTTGTAAAGTCTATTATTTCGAATCATAAAATCAGGTGTTGATGTTGGATTGGTGTTACATTTGTAATATACAGATGTATACCAGTTATCAGAGGTAACTGAAGGGTCGTAATTAATTACATTTATTGGAATACTACGCGATAAAGCATCTGGAACAAGATGATCTTTACCTTGTTTATGTTTAATATCGAAATTAAACATGGATAAGCGTATACTCCAACGAGCAAGTCGACCAGTAGGATTATCTAAATGCAAAAACCATTGCAAAGCGGAATGATCTGTATAGATCGTAAACTTTTGGCCATTGTCTAAATAACATCGCCAATATTCGAGTGCTGTGATAACACTTAGAAGTTCACGTTCAGTGATAGAATAGTTTCTTTGAGGACCTGTAAGTGATTTGCTCATATAAGCTATTGGTTTTTCAATACCATCGAAATCTTGAGTGAGCATAGCTCCAAGTCCATAAGCGGATGCGTCGCAATGGACTGAAAAAGGTTTAGCGAAATCAGGACAAGCTAATATAGGAGTAGATATTAAAGCTTGTTTGATTTTATTAAAAGCATTATCAGCTTCAGAGGTCCATTTAAAAGGGGGTGCCTTTTTACTTGTAGAAGTTAATTTAGTTAACGGAGCGGCTAAAGTGCTAAGATTTGGCACAAAACGACGATACCAACTTGCAGTACCTAAGAATTTTTTTACTTCTTTAGCAGATTTAGGGGCTGGTATGTCTAAAATAGCTTTGACTTTATCTGGATCTGTATGGAGACCTTGTTCGTCTATAACATAACCTAAATATTTAAGTTCATTTCTAAAAAATGCACATTTTGGAAAATTTACGGTAATATTAGCTTTGGAAAGTTTTGAGTGTAAAATGTTAAGTAAGCGTACGTGTTCTTCATAGGTTTTCGTAGCTATAACGATATCGTCTAGATATGAGAACATAGAATTATCGCATGCCTCGGAAGAAAGTAAAGTATCTATAAATCTCTGTTGAGTAGCTGGTGCGTTGGTGAGACCGAAAGGCATAACTTTAAATTGATACGTTCCACGTCCTGGAACGTGAAAAGCAGTTTTGGGCCTATCTTCTAAACGTAAAGGAATTTCCCAAAAGGCTTTGGCTATATCAATGGAGGATAGATATTTACAATCTTTGAGGTGATCTATAATGTCAGAAATGAACGGCAATTTGTATGCATCTTTACGAGTTATATCGTTTAATTTACGACTATCAACGCAGAATCGCCAAGTTCCATCTTTTTTTGGTGTAATAATTACAGGATTAAGCCAAGGGCTTTCGCAAGGTTCTATGACGTCAAGTTTTAGCATTTGGTCTACCTCGTTTCTAAGAGCTTTTTGTTTTTCGGGAGATAGACGATAACATCGTTGACGAATTGGGGGGTGATCACCAGTGTCAATATGATGTTCAGTAAGATGTGTTTTACCTAGTGGAAGTACGTCAGTAGATATGTCCTTGAATTTGTTTATGATTGTGTTTGCCAGTAAAGATTGAGTATCTGTAAGTGTATTTAGTGAATGTAGTTGTATGTCGTGAGTGTTGATAATGAACGTGGGAATATCGGAAGACTTGTGCAAATTAACATTGCGAAGTATATCAGGTGCAAGATTAAAAGTTTTCCAAAAATCTATACCTAGTATCAAAGGTTGAGTAATACTGGGTATTACATGAGCTGTAATAATAGCAAACTTGTTTTTAAGTAAGGTAGGAAGTTTGATTGTACCAATGGAATGTATTGCTTGACCATTAGCAACCGTTCCTTTAATAATTTGGTCTCGTTCTAATTCGAAACCGTATTTAATAAGTAACTCATGAGAGTTATTACCTAAAATTGTAATTGCACTGCCACTATCTAGTAAGCCATTTAAAGTCAAATTATTTACTTTTATGTGAAGGTATGGACATTCAAAGTCCGAAGTATTATTAAAGAGGAGCGTAGAATTTTTGTATGATTTAAAGTATATTTTAATAGTATTAAGCCAATTAGTCCAATCCGAATGATCAAAATTATTAGAATTAAGTTTTCTACGTTCCTCTGTAATTAGTTTTTTTGGTTCTGTTTATTACAAGTGGGACAATTAGTAAAGATGACATCTTTTTTGCCACAACGAAAGCAAACTTTATGACTGTAGGGACAATTATCAAGAGCATGTTTGTTATTCCTACAGCGGGGACAATAGAGTTTAAGTGGAGTGTTATTGTCTGTACGTATTGGGTGTATAGGGTAATTGGAAGAAGTTGGCTGATTTGTATTACCAAAAGGGTAGTGTGGAATAGTAGGAATTGTGGAGCTAGAAGAGGTAGAGTGTTTTTGAGGTTTGAAAGTAAGGGTAGGTAATGTAGATGGTGTATTGAAATTGGATATCTCTATACAATTTTCATACCATTTACATGATTCTAGTAATGTGTTAGTTGATTGTAAGTCGTGAGGAGTTAAGCGTGTACTGTATTCCGGTCGAAGATTGCGTCGCAATATATCAATTTTGGCCTTTTCGGATAATGGCTCGTGTAATTTATTAAATAGCGATTCCATTTCCGAAAAATAAAATATTATACGTTCGTTTGGTTTGTGTCTTCGCGCGTCAATAATTTTCTTTAATTTATAGTCGTAATCGGTAATGCCAAAATCGTTAATAAGAGTAGTTTTGAAAGATTCCCAGTTTGGGATGGACTCCTTACGCGCGCGAAACCATTCCAGCGGGGTATCAACTAAAATATCGTATATGTGTAGAAATAATTTGTCATTTGAAATATTTCTAGCAATCGCAAATTCTTCGACTTTCTGGATGAAATCTTTCGGGCAGGTGTCACCCTTGTACTTAAATCGTTTAATTTCTGTGTGTGACTTGTCGGAAATATTGCTGAGTTTTTGAGTGAGGACGTCAAAGTATGAAAGTGTTGAGTTTTGCTGTACCGATTCAGCTGATTGATAAGCTGATGTGGTGTTATTACTGTTTTCTAACTGTAAAAATTTTGCCTGTAATTCCGAAAATTGTTGGGATTGATTTTGGTAGGAATCTAAGTCATCTGTTGAAAGTTCTGTGCTAACATTCATATGACTAAGGCGATTTTTAATGTGAGATAAATAAGTGGAAACTTTGTCTTTGTGGTTTGGGTAACCTAAAATTCGAGCCGCAATAAGGGATAAACATTTTTTGACTTCCTCTATGTCTTGGCTAAACGGATACGGACTAAATAATTGTTGATTATCATCGAAATTTTGTAGTAATAAAATTAATTGTGCCCGCAAATCATCAGCTGTTTGCGTAGGGATCACAATAGCATTTCTCAATTTCAATTCATAAATAATTTCGGGTTTATTCAAATGTGACACATCCATGACTATTAGATAACTTATGAAATAAAAAGAAAGAAAATGATATGAATAAATAGTTAATTATATTTAATACTTTAATAAAATTAAGATAATGTGTGTAAAGTCTTCAACCACCTAGTACGGGTGCGTCTCGGATGTCGGTTTCGGGAACCTCGAGGAATACACCCAGTAGGTCGGTGGTCTGCCTGCGCGTATACCTAAGGATATTCTCCTTAGGCACGCTGTGAGTCAGTAACCAATCTCCTTCTGAAGTGACCACGAATGGTTTTAAAAACACTCCAGAATTCGAGAGGTTTGTGATTCGGCCGTAAGCCGATTGGTGGTGTAGTGTAATATGGTAGGTAGATATTTGTAAAAGTGTTTTGTAAGTGTTAATGTATTATGGTATGCATACTTTTTTATATATAATAGTTAATATTAAATAAATTTAAGAAAAAAAGGTGAGTGACGTGATGACTTACTTGTGACAGGCAGTGACAGGAACGAAGGCTGGACCGCTGAACGTTGTTTATAGCAACACAACACAATATTATTACAATATAGATATAAAATAATAATTTATTGAAGTACAGTAATATAATAAAGTAATTATGAGTAGGTGGGCCAAAGTGTTAAACGGTAGCGAAAAATTGCTTTTTAGAATTTTGAAAAACTATAAAAACAAGTAATTATAAAAAAATATTTCACACTTCACAAAAAAAAATGTTCTTCAACTGTGATTGGTATTCCAAAAATTCTGTATTCCGTTCTGTGTTTCTGATTTGGTTCTATGGTTTGTACAATCTGTGTTTGTATTCTTCGATAATAATTTGGTTGCTGGATTGCGTAAATGTTCCGTAAGTATATTATAATATCTTCAGTAGGTAATCTTCAGTAGTTCGAGTACGATTGGGCGCCAGTGTCGCGGGGTGCCTCCCTCCTCTGACCTCTCAGCCTCGGCTAGCTATGAGAGAGAGCCTCCACAGACACAAATCTTGATGTAATTTAAATAAAACACTGCAGGATGGTTGGAGAGGTATATTGCGAGACGTAGGTTGTATTTTTGCACTTTATAACGTTACACAGAGGTATAAAAATAACTGTTACAAAAAGAGACTATTTGCTTATAGCTTTGCACACTCGATAAATAGGTAGTAGGTAATAAATAATAACAGTTATACAGCGGTTCAGCGGTCACCAGTGATGTCGTTGGAGACCAGACAAAGAAATGACGAAACAATGCAAAAAAATATGAGATGTTCTAAATTTGAAATTTAAAGTTAAAATCTAAACTGAATTTAGAAGAATGGGATGAATGAAGTGGCCAGCAATGGAAGATTGCCAGCACTAAATGATGAAAGAAGGATGACTCCGTCACAGGGTCCGAGAGCGAGCGAAGCATGAGAGTCAAAATGGCGGGTGTATCATTACGAATCCAATCAAAATTATTACCAAATAAATGTACTTAAAATGTACTATTTAGTACCTATACTCATGAAAAATGTACCTCCTTTAGAACAAAATTATAACCAAATTAAGATACACCCGCCATTCTGATGTCAATATGGCGGGTGTATCCTATTTTCTCCGTAATTATCCATTGGTGATTGAATATTATTATTCCAAAAAAATCTACCTAAAAAGTACCTACAGTAAAAATAAACACTCAGTCGATCTGTTCATTAGTTCCTGAGAAATAAAACTACAAATGTTTGGTACCATACCGTGGCGTCGCTCTAACCACTCAGCTACCGAGTCAGTGATTAAAGCGACGCCACGGTACGGCAGGGGTCGCGGGTTCAAGTCCCGCCCGTGTAGTTGTTTTTAAATCTCATATATTATAAGTATATTATAATGATTATGTTGTTAGTTACATTTTTAGGGTTCCGTACCCAAAGGGTAAAACGAGACCCTATTACTAAGACTCCGCTGTCCGTTCGTCCGTCTGTCACCAGGCTGTAATGAACTCATGAGCCGTGATAGACAGTTGAAATTTTCACAGACGATGTATTTCTGTTGCCGCTATAACAAAAATATTAAAAACAGAATAAAATAAATATTTAAGGGGAGTTCCCATACAATAAACGTGATTTTTTTTTGCTAATTTGCTAATAAAGGGTGTCTAATGTTGTATAGATAATGGTACGGAACCCTTCGTGCGCGAGTCCGACTCGCACTTGGCCGGTTTTAATATTTTGACAACACTCTTATTTTATGGTTTCCTAGACAACGTATAAAAATGTCAAGCCCGAGTCGACCGGCGAAGGAGGTCGACACCATAAAACCTTAACTATATGACTTGGAAAGCCAAAATTAAAAAGGTATGTACGAACATTGACCTATATGTCCCTAGACAAGCAGTTCCGAACAAAAATCATGCCCCACACGCGGGCACTTGTCTGTTGCTCACTGCATCAAACGTCAAAGTGAATGTGAGGCTTGTGTTGTGCCCGCACAACACTAAACAAAAATATAACTGAAAATCTATTCACGAGTCTTTTGGATGTATAATTTTTATTACTTTTAATTGGTTGAATAGGTATACCTGAATTTTGTAAAATGAATTTCTCATTAAATATTAACGATAACGATATGTGCCTTTTGCCAAATTAACGGTTATAAATAGATTACATAGCTTTGTATTTATCGTCAAATAACGAGGCTTAATAAGCGCGAATATCCAAATAACGAAACAGGTATAACCGTTTTTTGTTTAATCTTAAAATTTTCGGTTTCAGCTAAAACTAGAGGAGGACATGTAAAAAAATATTCAATAAATAAAAGTTTACGAAGTTGAAAAACGAGTTTGGCTATTTTCAAATCACTTTCTTCATTTAAATCCTTAATATTTTTAATAAAATACATATTTATGTTATATTTTTGTTTAGTGTTGTGCGAGCACAATACAAGTCTCGCATTCACTTTGACGCTTGATGCAGTGAGCAACAGACAAGTACCCGCGTGTGGGGCATGATTTTTGTTCGGAACTGCTTGTCTAGAGACATATAGGTCAATGTTCGTACATGCCTATTTAATTTTGGCTTTCCAAGTCATAGTTTAGGTTTTATGGTATCGACCTCCTTCGCCGGTCGACTCGGGTTTGACATTTTTATACGTTGTCTAGGAAACCATATTATAACAGTGTTGTCAAAATATTAAAACCGGCCAAGTGCGAGTCGGACTCGCGCACGAAGGGTTCCGTACCATTATCTATACAACATTAGACACACTATATTAATATAACCTTTATTAGCAAATAAGCAAAAAAAACACGTTTATTGTATGGGAACTCCCCTTAAATATTTATTTTATTCTGTTTTTAGTATTTTTGTTATAGCGGCAACAGAAATACATCGTCTGTGAAAATTTCAACTGTCTAACTATCACGGTTCATAAGTTCATTACAGCCTGGTGACAGACGGACGAACGGACAGCGGAGTCTTAGTAATAGGGTCCCGTTTTACCCTTGGGTACGGAACCCTAAAAATGTAACTAACAACATAATCATTATAATATACTTATAATATATGAGATTTAGAAACAACTACACGGGCGGGACTTGAACCCGCGACCCCTGCCGTACCGTGGCGTCGCTTTAATCACTGACTCGGTAGCTCAGTGGTTAGAGCGACGCCACGGTATGGTACCAAACATTTGTAGTTTTATTTCTCAGGAACTAATGAACAGATCGACTGAGTGTTTATTTTTACTGTAGGTACTTTTTAGGTAGATTTTTTTGGAATAATAATATTCAATCACCAATGGATAATTAGGGAGAAATTAGGATACACCCGCCATATTGACATCAGAATGGCGGGTGTATCTTAATTTGGTTATAATTTTGTTCTAAAGCAGGTACATTTTTCATGAGTATAGGTACTAAATAGTACATTTTAAGTACATTTATTTGGTAATAATTTTGATTGGATTCGTAATGATACACCCGCCATTTTGACTCTCATAGCGAAGCGAGCTCGGGAACTTGGACACCCCGACACGGACAGCTTAGGTTTGGGGGGGTTGACGGGGGCTTCAGTGAGCGAGCAAAGGGAGCGAATTCGTGAAAAAAAAATCAGCTGTTCCATACATTTATGTTCACATAACTCAACAAAATGTATGGAGCAGCAGATTATTTTTTTCGCGAATTCAGTTTTGGTCGCATAGTAAAAGTTGTTCATAATGATGAGTACAATGAGTACAATACTCTATGCCCGACTGTCACGGTGACATGTAAAAAAAATTGATCTAAAATATTTTTAATAAATTTAATTATTTGGAGTGAATAATATCTACATAAAATACATAATAAATACAGAAATATGACTGCAGTAATGTATACAATTAAAAATAACCCTCCAAGAGATATACCATACAAGCAATAGACCACTTAGACATAATGCAAGAAACGAAACCACATGTTAACCAGAAGCAAAGCTCGGGCAACACGTAATGCACAAGAAACATCTTCGGCATCGTCGCTGAGCTCCGCCCCGCCGCCGCCGGAATCCAGCCCCATCGTGAGTGCTGTGACATCGGCCGCGGCAGTTGCGTCGAGCTCCAGCGACGAGTATTTCTCTCCGCCCACGTCGCCACCACCTGCACGTCGTCGGGGAGGACGCCGGCCGCCGGTCTGCTTAGGACCTCGAGGCCCACCGGCCTCTGATAGGGTCTCAGCTACCGGCGGAAGTGTGCAGCGCATGCGTTGGACTCAGTCCATAAATGAGAATGTCATGCGCGCATACTATGGGGCAACAGAGGGAGGATCAAATCTGACCGCGTACCGTGTCCGGATGCTCTCTTTGTTCCAGGTGCTTGAGCCAGCTGTCAACGTTTCGGCGCAACGACTGTCGGATCAGGTGCGTGTCATCCAACGTAATCGTATGTTGGATGACACTGTACTTGATCGGCTACGGAATGAAGTGCAAAGTGACCGTGTCATCGGTCCCCCGTCGCAGACTGTGGTACAAACACAGTCCAATGTCGCTGTTGAGGGGAGTGATGACAGGGCCACAAATGTAAGTACCCAGTGCAATGAACAATTGAGGAGCGCTCTGGAGTGTGCGATTCGGGAATATAGGTCCGCGCCGCCTGAACTTAGACCACGTTTACCTCGTTTGCCCATCCATAATAGAAACAAGGCGCTATGTGTGCTCTGGACTCGCAGCTATCAATTTATTTTGATGGCAGTGAGGACATCGGTGATACGCACTCGATCCTGTACTGCGGGGCTGTAGCGGCATGACGTGTAGCTCATGTCAAATTTGCAAATAATGACAGAGCTACACGACCGAAAACCGCCGCACCCGCTTGGCAGTGCAGGATTGAACGACGTATCGACGGTGCCAGAGCGCTCATTGGCAAATTGATCTGCTTCAGAGGGGGCAATACTCGCCCAAGGGTCATGCGCTTTGTGAGACGGGCATTCTCGGGGACTGATATCGAACCTCGAGATTATATGTCCCGTGTCACAGAGCGCATCGATTTCCTGAAGCAGAAGGTTTATGCATGGGCAAGCCGTATTCGAAGGTATAAGCGTCTGGGCATATCGTGTGGCGCGATATGCCCAGAATCGCACATTCGAGAGTGATCAAAGGCGGGTATATAGAGATTGGGAGCGACCAAACCAAGGTGTGGCTGATGTGCCCCTTCCGGATGATGACGCCATGTGTTTTTTCTGGCGCAGCATCTGGTCGGTGCCCGTCAGTCATACTGAGGGCGACTGGATACAGGAAGTCGAGCGAACGTGTGAACCAATACCGGAAATGGGGGCAATCACTATCAGCCCCCAAGATGTAGCCAATGCAGCTCGTCCGTTACCTAATTGGAAATCTCCAGGGCCGGACGGGCTGCATAATTTCTGGATAAAATGGTTCCGTAGTTCACACGCGCGTTTGGCGTTCCAGTTCCAGTCAGCCTTAGAGTCAGGGTCGTTGCCCCAGTTTCTTACTACAGGCATAACCCACCTGTTCCATAAATCTGGTAGTACCGCGGAACCCAAGAATTATAGACCGATCACATGTTTACCGACGGTCTATAAACTTCTTACATCCATTTTGAGAACAAAAATCAGCCTTCATATAGAAAACAATGCCATCATGTCTGCTTCTCAAAATGGATGTAGGAACGGGTCCCGCGGTACTAAGGAGCTACTCCTCATTGACATGGCTATAAGCCAACAGGTTCGTCGGTCCCGAAAAGATCTGTCGTCATGTTGGATAGACTATAAGAAGGCCTATGACTCGGTGCCACATGCATGGCTCATGAGGGTGCTGGAGTTGTATAAAATCGATGCAACTCTACACGCCTTCCTGATGTCATGTATGAGGCAATGGAGGACGGTTCTTCGCTATCCAGGATGTCGAAATATCCAGGGAATTAGCGAACCTATTAGGATCGAGCGAGGTATATTTCAGGGCGATAGTCTGAGTCCACTGTGGTTTTGCTTAGCCTTAAATCCTCTAAGCACACTGCTGGAGGGTTCAGGGCTGGGTTATCGGTTGAGAAGTGGTGGTCAGGTAATATCCCACCTCCTTTACATGGATGATCTGAAACTCTTTGCCACCAACAACTTGCGACTGATGGAGTTACTGAAGATAACTGAAACCTTCAGTAACGCCATCAGGATGGAGTTTGGTGTGGACAAGTGTGCAGTCATGCATGTAAAGAGAGGGGAGATTATGGAATCCGAGGGCACCCAACTTTCGAATTCCATACACCTTAGATCCCTCTCCTCAACCGAAACCTATAAGTATTTGGGTATGTCGGAAGCGTTGGGCATCAATGGGACTGACATGAAGCAATCGTTGAAGGAGCGCTTCTTTGGCCGCCTGAAGAAAGTATTTAACAGTCTTTTGTCAGGCGGAAACAAGGTGCGCGCATTCAACGGTTGGGTCATGCCGGTCTTGATGTACTCTTTTGGCATACTCAAATGAACTCAGACGGAACTTGACGCCCTTGATCGTAGGGTCCGTACACTGCTGACGGCCTATCGGATGCATCACCCACGGTCCTCAGTGATGAGGCTGTATATCCCGCGGAAATGTGGCGGTCGAGGCTTTTTAAATGCTAAGACCCTCCACAACCGCGAGATGTGCAGCCTCAGGGAATATTTCCTGAAAGCTGACGTGGGGATGCACCGAGATGTTGTCGCAGTGGACAAGGGACTAACCCCGCTCTCCTTGGCTAAAGAGAACTGGCGCAAACCTGTGGTTCTGGATATTAACAGTCGCAGGGAGGTATGGCAGAGCAAGGAGCTACACGGACGCTTTTATCGGGCCCTTCATGGACCCGATACAGACTTCTTAGCGTCCGTGTCTTGGCTACGTTTCGGGGACCTCTTTGGGGAAACCGAAGGTTTTGTATGTGCAATTATGGACGAGGTTATCATGACGAATAACTATCGGAAATATATTGTGAAGGACGGCACGGTTGACATCTGTCGGGCATGCCACCGTCCAGGGGAATCTATCCGTCACATTATTTCCGGTTGTTCTCGTCTCGCTAACGGCGAATACTTGCACAGACACAACCTGGTGGCCAAGATTATCCATCAGCAACTTGCTCTGAAGTACAATCTTGTGGAATTGGAAGTACCATACTACAGGTATGTGCCCGACCCAGTTCTCGAAAATGGTCATGTCACATTGTACTGGGATCGATCTATCATCACTGACAGGACTATCATGGCTAATAAGCCTGATATAGTGGTGATAGATCGATCAGAGCGCCGCGCATTGCTTGTTGATATCACCGTCCCGCATGATGAGAATCTCGTGAAAGCTGAGAAAGATAAAGAGCTTAAATATCTTGACTTAGCGCACGAGGTTGTCAGCATGTGGGATGTGGACTCGGCAATCATTGTGCCGATAGTCGTCACGGCCAATGGTTTAATAGCCAAGAGCCTCGACCTACACCTAAGGAGGCTCTCGTTAGGCAGCTGGGTCAAGGGCTTGATTCAGAAGGTTGTACTCCTGGACACGGCTCGCATTGTTAGGAGGTTCCTCTCTCTGGGGCCCTGACCGCCGGTGGCTTGGACCCTGTTCCCGATGCCGGTGTAGCACTATTTTTTATATTTTTAAATGTTTTGTTTTTATAATCTTTTTATGAAATATTTAAAAATGTAATAAATAAGTAACTTTAATGAATAAACAGTACAATGACCCCTTAAAATATTTCCACAGTTTAACCTGCCACCCTTTATAATACGTCATTGGGTGCGAGACTCTTTTTCGAAAGACACATAAATGCTCGATGAACGTTTGTTCGGAAGAATTTTGTGATTACACTTTTTTTCTATTCCAAATGTCCCCGGTCGGCGTTTCAGCATTTATGGCAGCCCTAGCGTAGCTAGGATTCCCTACTTGAAATCGAATGACGATAGATCGAATCTTGCTCGAAAATGAAAGTGCATCCGTCAAGGTTGCGCGCGAAATTCAACATACCTAAGAAAGGTATGTTGGGTTTTTGCAAATGGTAATGTTTTTCGTATTTTCCTCAAATATAATATCGAGGGCTTTATATATGATTTTGATGATTAGTATGATATGATATTTAGTAACATCAATAGGTACTGTCGCGAATCTTTTTTTTTTTTTTAACTGCCCCACACTAGGATTTCTCCTGTCGTGGGTGCGTTTACAAACACAAATTTCACATACACAAACAGCCAGACCTATGTGCAATGCGGGAATCGAACCCGCGACACGTTGCGCAGCAGCCAATCTCTCAGCCACTGCGACAACCGTGCGGTCATTGGAATTGGTGCGAATTAGGATCAACATACCCACAACATAAAACAGCGCTGCAAATAGCAAAAAAAAAACCGGCCAAGTGCGAGTTATACTCGCCCACCGAGGGTTCCGTAGGTAGGTACCATTCTTGGACGTAAAGTTAAAAACAAACGGACCGCTTAGCTAAGTTTGCGACACACACTTGACCAGTTTTTTCAATTTATAATATAATATTTTCCAGAGCCAGAGAAAATCCACTTCAGCTCCCTTATTCACAAACATTCGATATGCTTCCGTGTCGGAAATGGCACTTTTTCGACTGTCTGCTTTCCGAACCGATGGACTCGTAAAACGTTAAGCGTTTTACACTTGCGTAAACGCTAAATTTTGCGTTTTAAACGCTAATTAGCGTTCTACGAGTCCATCGGTTTGGAAAGTAGATAACCGAAAAGTGTCATTTCCGACACGGAAGCATATCGAATGGTTGTGAACACGGAATAAAGAACAAGTGAATAGCTATGCAGGAGTGGCAAACCTTCGGTTATGTTTGAAATTAGTTCCAAATCTATCATAAATGTTTTAAAAGACTTTTTGCAATCTAAAACGGTCCACAAATACATGGATAAGTTCTCCAAGGAGGCTGCGGTGATCTATCGCACTTTAAAACTTGAATTAGATAAAGCACAGAATAAACAAGAGAAGCAGCAATAGGTAAATAATTATGTTGTGTAATTAAAGATTTTGATTGAATTTCGTGTTTTAATAATTCATGTTGAGTCTTTTTAGGTAGGTAGTAAATACCTAAACAGTCTTTAAACGTTCAAAATATTAGTTTGACCCGGTCAGGGGTAGAAATTCGAAAAATAACCAATTTTGTTATTTTGTACTAGAACGCAAAAGACTAGTATTCAAATCCATAAAAAAATCATATTTGACGTTAAATCAAAATATTGCCAATTTTGAAATAACTCCCCTAATTCCGTCGGGAACGTTAATCACGGTATATTCAGCCAGGTGTTTTTTGAGTAAATAGTAAAAGTAAAGTGTTACCATTGTCCTATATGTCTATAGACAATCAGTTCCGAACAAAAATCATGCCCCATACGCGGGTACTTATCTGTTGCTCACCACATCAAACGTCAAAGTGAATGTGAGGCTTGTGTTGTGCCCGCACAACACTTGAGTGTGACATGTATAATGTTCGGAACTGCTTGTCTAAACATATATTAACAAAAGTGGCAGCACTTTATTTTTACAACAGTGGTGGCAATAAAAAAAAGGCAGGCAGCAAGCATTGGGGGTGGCTATGTATAAAATGACAGACTGTAATAAATTTGTTTTCATTTGATAATTAATCTCAATTTGAGTATACATGTACATAAAATAAAGTGCTTTATATTTTTAGGGCTGAGGTTCAAAATTCTAGTTTTAAAGTGGCAACTCTTACTATTTGTCAACCCAATGTCGATTTTGTTTACGGAAAAGGCGGGAAAACGTGAAAGAGTGAAGGCGCGCTTTTTTGATTTTAATTTTTTTTACTTGTAAATTCACAAATATCTCTGTAAATATTTATTAATAGTTAGTGCTAAGCGTTAGTTAGTTTAAATAACAATTATTAGTAGGACTAGGATGGTTAAGAAGAGAAAAAGGAAGGAGGGGGAACCGCCTCCGGATCCCCAGCAGGTATTATCCACCGATTCTGACTCAGGGGAATCGGCGGTCACTTGCTTTTCTTTTAGGGAAAATGCTGCTGACAAGGACCCAAAAGAAAAATATAAAATTTATAAAGTCAAAGGTTACACCCGCAACTACCCTGAGGATATTAACCAGCAAAAAGAGTTGGTTGTATTCCTCAATCACATCGAAGAAAACAAACCTTTTAGTGATAGGGACCGTATGGCTCTATCCAAAGGAATACGTGAGCATGGAGTCTCAGGAGTCATGCATTTGCGCTCCATCAACAAATACAAGGTCGGCATCACTTTTGATTTGCCGAATAACGCCAATATGTTTATTAAAAATAAAAAATTATTAGATCAATTAACATTAAAAGCTTCCATCCCTGCCGCAGACACAGAGATAACTGGGGTCCTCACCTCAGTCCCCGTCGACATGTCCAATAGGGAAATATTTTCATTGATCGGCAGTTCTAAAAATGTTATTCAAGTCAGGCGCTTCATGCGCAGGGTAAAGGGTTTCAGCGGTGTCGAATTTGTACCAACGCAGGCAGTTGCTGTTACCTTCGCCTCCACCATTCTCCCTCCTTATATATATCTAGACTCATGGCGCCACGAGGTAAGCAAATATATCCCACCGGTAAAACAATGTTTAAAGTGCCTTCGGTATGGACATATTGCAAAATTTTGTCGCAATACCGAGGTTTGCTCAATCTGTACATTAAATCATAATTTTAAGAATTGTCAGGTCGATCCAAAGGATGCTAAGTGTGCAAACTGCAAGGGCGATCACATAGCTATCTCCTCATCTTGTCCTTTAAAAAAACAAAAAATTGAAGAAAATAAAATAAAGTCAAGAAGTGCCACATACTCTGATCTTTTTAATACTAACGCTTTCCCAGCTTTAACAGCAAAAAATATAGATGTACAGATTAATAATTTAATGAAATCCGATAAATTTATAAATATTTTAGTAGAGACAATTACCAAAATAGTTAGCAATAAAGATGTCCCTATAAACACATCATCAATTAAAGAGGTCCTAAAAAAAACTTTAAGTACTAAAATTCCTTCATCTCCTTAATGGATATATCAAATTTAAACATAATGCAATGGAATGCACAAAGTCTTAATAGCAACAAACTTATATTTACCAATTTCCTCTATACACACAATATTCACATTGCAATAATTAGTGAAACATGGTTCAAATCTGATCAAAATTTTAAAATAAAAAATTACAATATTGAAAGAAATGATTGTGGTAACAAACACAACGGAGTTGCCATAATAATTCATAAAAGTATTATTTTTAATAAAATTAACACTTATTTTGACAATTCATTACAAAATATTTGTGTAAAAATCACAGTTAATAATAAGGAGTTGAGTATAGTTAGTTTCTATAGTCCCTTAAATTCTAATCCAGCTTTCAGTAAGGTTAATTTTGATTCATTGGTTAAGTCGATCCCTGGTCCTTTTATATTTGCTGGGGACTTTAATGCTCATCACACATCTTGGGGTTGTGGTTCTGACTCTCCACGTGGTCGAGATGTCTTAGAAGTCATTGACGAAAATAATTTAATTTTGCTTAATAATGGTCAGGCAACAACGGTTGGCTCTCTAACATGGCGTCCCAATGCGCTGGATTTGTCTTTGGTTTCTTCATCATTGGCACTTAATTGTGAATGGCAAGTACATGATAGTCCTCTTGGTAGTAGTTATCACATTCCTGCAATTATAAAAGTAGTGTTTAGTAACAGTCAAAATAACGATTCTTGTGGAAATTGTTCAAGTACTGAACATTTGCCCACCTACCCAAATTACAAAAAGGTAGATTGGCAAATGTATAGTAATAATGTGGATGAATTATTAGTTGATTTCAAAACAGATATTATATGTCCTCTTGATTCATATCATAATTTTTGTAAAATTTTACAGACAGCTGCTGCTAATTCTATTCCAAATTGTAATGTCATTAAAAATACCGGCAATCATTCATGTCCTACAAATAAGGTTAGAAAAACTTCCCTTCCTTGGTGGAATCAAAAGTGTACAGAGGCTGTATCAAATTTTAAAACAGCTTACATAAATTTTAAAAACAATCCATCAGAAGAAACTTATGTCCTATTCAAAAGACTTCGAGCACTTAAAAAATTAATTATTAAAACAGAACGTCAAAAAAGTTGGATGTCTCTATGTGAAACTTTCAACAGATGTACACCAATATCTTTCATATGGAAATTCATGCGCAAATATAACAAAACATATAATTTTAATAGTCATGAAAACGATGCATGGATTTTTGATTTTTTGAAGAAATACACTCCAGATTTTGTTTCACATACCCCAAACTCTTTGTTTAATAATAGTACTAACTCCAGTCATAGTTTTCTACTTAATCCTTTTACAATCAGTGAATTAATATCTGCCATCTCCTCTCGAAGGGACACTACATATGGTCTTGATGGAATGCCATACATATTATTTAAAAAACTTAGCATCACTGGTTTAAAAACATTCATTAAAGTCCTGAATATGTTATGGGAAAATAATATTATACCTCAAGAGTGGAAAGTGGATTGTCTTGTACCAATTTTAAAACCAGAAAAACCCAAATTATGTCCCGATTCTTATCGTCCCATAGCACTTACTTCTTGTGTTGGTAAACTATTTGAACAATTGTTGAAGCAGCGTTTAGAGTTTTATGTTGAAAAAAATCATATTCTACCCTCTAATCAATTTGGTTTTCGTAGAAATCGGTCTGCTAGGGAAAGTATCTGTCAATTGCAGCTTGATATACATAACTCTTTATTAGCCAATAATAATTTGGTTGCAGTCTTCTTTGATGTGGCTGGGGCTTTTAATAGTGTAAATATAGACATTTTATGTCATGAACTATTACAAATAGGAATCCCTGCAAAAATTATAATATGGGTCAGAAATTTTCTCAGCAATAGAAAAGTATTTGCTAAATTTAATAAACATCTTTATGGTCCTAGACTTGCTTCAAAAGGAGTTTGTCAAGGAGGTATATTATCTCCCTTATTGTTTATATTGTATATACGTAGATTAAATTTAATTTTAGGGTCTCAAGTAAAAAATTTACAGTTTGCAGATGATCTAGTTGTTTACGCTTCCGGAACCAATTTATCACAGGTTGTTCATACAGTCAATGATGCCTTGTCAAATTTATGTAAATATTTCTCTTACCTTGATCTGAATGTCAATCCATCAAAGTCCAAAGTTGTTGTGTTTGGTAAACAGTGTCATAATATGCCTCCCGTGCAATATGACAATTGTGCATTGCCCAATTCACAGGAAGTAAAATTTTTAGGGGTCCTTTTTTCATATAATTTAACCTGGAATAATTATATCAAACATATAATTAGTAAAGCAAATAAAGCTTATAATATATTGAAATCTTTGGCTGGTTCATATTGGGGTGCAGACCCAAAAATTTTGTTATTGCTGTACAAGTCTTTGGTTCGCAGCCATTTTGAATATGGTTTTTACTGTTTCGCTGCAGATACCAAAATTGTAAATAGTCTAGATGTTCTACAAAATAAATGCTTGCGTGTTATAACTGGGGCATTCAGAAGTACTCCTATAAATGCAATGCAGATTGAATGTAATATTCCACCATTAAGAATCCGGTTTGATTATTTAAAAGAAAGATTTATACTAAAACTTTTTAGTGTAACTAATAATAGTCTCTTGGACAATTTGTTGCATTCCAATTCTAGCTTAGGTATAAAGCCATTTTATATGTTACAGGATATTCATAGTTTCATAAATTTCATTAAAAATATAAACATTCATCAATCATCTCATATTTTGCCCTGTTATCAAGGAGCTTATATAGCAAAATTTCCAGACATAAATATAATTATAAAAAATAAAAAGGACCTGTCCTCAAAAGAGGAAGTTAATGCAGTGTTGTCAGCGTGGTCAGATCATAAATTTGTATATAGTGATGGTTCCAAAAATGATAATGCTGTGTCTTTCGCTATTTATGAGCCCACCTCAAATATAGGTCTTGGTCGAAAAATTGATAAAAATGCCAGTATTTTTACAGCTGAAGCTGTTGCTATTTTGAGTGCTCTGAAACATATAAAAAATTGCAATTCAAGTCACAGCAAGTGGGTTGTAGTAAGTGACAGCATGAGTGTTCTGAAAAATCTAGCTAATAATAAATTACATGCTAACACTAACTACATAATCTATATAATAAAAGAACTATGGGTTGAACTGTTTCTTTCCAATATCGAAGTTAGATTTTTTTGGGTGCCTTCACACATTGGCGTTGCAGGAAATGAAAAGGCTGATTATCTGGCCAAAAAAATTGTTGATCTAGGTGAACTAATTCCAAATGCTGATGCTGATATGAGTGTTTCCATACCGCATACAGATGCTGTTAGTCTTATAAGACAGCGTATGTGTAAATCATGGGGGAGACATTCTTATCAATACACACAGATAGAAAATAAAGGCACCTGGTATGCCTATCTAGATAATCAAATAAACTCCACACCTTGGTTTTGCAGAAATAGCAGTTTTATAAATAGAAAGTTTTATTCATTTATTTGTCGTTTGCGTTTTGGTCACTGTCGTTTAAATTATCATCTTCATCGTCTTAGAATGGTCAACTCTCCTTACTGTGAGTACTGTCAATCACAAAAAGTTCAATCTTTGCATCATATCTTCTTTGAGTGTTCGTCTTTCAACATTCAGCGCCTTGTGTTGTCGGATGAGCTTCTAAAAATCTATAAAAAACCTGATAAGGTCCCGCAATGCATTCAGGAGTTACTAATGAATGCCTCAACATATATATATTTGTACAAATTTATAACAGAGACTGTAAATGAAATTTAAGTTACATTTAGTGTTTTTTATGTATACTATAATTGTATTATATTTTATTTAGACCTCTACCTAGTTAATAATATTTATAGGTTAAGTTTTTTCTAAAAGGAAAGGAGATAGATAACCTAAAATTTGACATGTATGACCAAACAAGTCGTTTGACTTGACATTATAATGACGTTTAATTACCTTGGATTTGACAAAAATGGATATGACTCATAAAACTATGAAAAATGGATAGACAGTTTATGAAAACTTAAAATTAATTATGGAAAAATACGAAAGACATTATTGTTTAAAACTTATCACGAAAGAAAATACTTGGACGTATGACTAGGCAATATGGTCAAAAGACTAGTACCTATAGACAGTTAATGAAAACTTAAAAAACTAAATTAAATAGAAAAATACGAAAGACATTATTTTTTAAAACCTATCACGAAAGAAAATACTTGGACGTAAGACTAGGCAATATGGTCGAAAGACTATAGCCTTCCCTTCGGGGTAAATAAAAAAAAAAAAAAAAAAAATCAACCCAATGTCATTTGAATATGACAATGACATTGACAATTAGAAAAAATACTCATGAAAAAAAGGCGGGAAACTTCGGTTGCGCGCGGTTGTTTCAAATTCTTGAAATTTAATTTTTGTTGTAAAACGGATCAGTTGAGCCTTATCTTTGTATATAATCTTGTTTAATAATTGTATATATTTATAGTAGTGTTCGTAGGTGAATATTTGGTAAGTTTTTTTATTGTATGATTAGTCCCTAAGTCCGGGTCGTATGAACGACCCCCCTAATAACTTGCAGGGGGATTTAGGCGGCGGCCTAAATCCCCCCGAGGATGTCGCAAACTATGTAACTATCATCTCACGAAATGATAATATTGTAGATAAAAGTGGTATGGACACTGATGGTTCAGTGGCCACTGACAGTAGCGAAAAATCTTCTAGAAAACGCAGGAGAATCTGTAAAACATGTAAAATACGCAAACGCAGCAGAAAAGGTCATGGCCAGAATGAACTCGGTATCACGGATTGTAACTGTAATCACCAAGAGATTGTTCTTGAAAATACCCATGGTAACCAAGCGTCGTCCCAACTTGAGTCACAGTCAAAGCCTAGTCAAACAAGTTTTGAGCCGGTTGGTAGGAAGGAGTACATACATACCGATGTATCTCCTTATTTGATACATGTACAGCGTATCACCGACTTACCTAATAGTGGAACTGTATTACATCCCATTGCGTTTGGAAACTTTATGAAACGGGGAGGATTTAAAAATATAATAAATGGAAGCATTAAAAGGATAGGCCGCAATAAGTGTGCAATTGCATTTTCGACTTTCCATGATGCAAATGATTTTTTAAATTCTAACTTATTAAGTACTAATGGATTCAAAGCCTTTATCCCAACATTCAATGTAACTAGAATGGGTATTGTGCGTGGTGTTCCTTCAGAATGGTCATTTGATGAAATTGAAGCAAATATTTCTACACCTGTTGGGTGTGGAAAGGTTATTAAAATTCGGAGGTTAAATTATAAAGTGCAGATTAACGGTAGTCCAGTTTGGAAACCTTCAGAATCCATTGTTATAACTTTTGATGGACAGATTCTACCAAAGAGAATATTCATGTGTTATAATGCATTAAATGTTGATACATATGTGTACCCCACCATTCAGTGTTTCAGATGCTGTAGGTATGGACATACAAAATTACAATGTAGGGCTGTAGAGCCAAGATGTTTTAAATGCGGACAAAATCATTCAGCTGAATCTTGTAGCATTGAGGAGGATTGTGCATCTTGTATAAATTGTTCTGGTTTTCACTTTGCTATAAATAAAGCATGCCCTGAGTTTAAGAGACAAAGAGATATCAAAAACACTATGGCTCATTCATGTATTTCTTATTTGGAGGCTAGTAAGTTGCATCCATCTTCCTCTATGTCTTATGCAGATAAAGTTGTTTCAGGTAGTAAAATTTCTCAATCAGATTCCAAATCTACATACTTCCACACTAATAATAATGTGAATAATGGTCCTAGGACAACTTCATATAAAAAAACAGTATTTAAAAAACCGCGTTCGCCTCCTAAATCTGCGTCTGGATATGACAGAGCAGCACACAATGCATTAATAAATGAGTTCAGTTTACCAAGTCCCAGTAATGGGTGTGCACTACAAAATAAACCCGAACTAAAAGAAGATCATGAACAGATTATGGATCTAATTAACAGTCTTATTAAGATGTTACAAAATAAAAAATACTTAAAACCGAACAACGCTGACCTGATTTGTAAATTACTGACAGACAATTATGATAATGGATTGGATTATTCAGTGGAACGTCAGGTCAGTGACTAATAAAAAAACTGATCTTTTCTATTTAGTTAACAAGTATAAACCACTTATTGTTGCATTGAGTGAAACATGGCTTAAACACGGTCGATTATTTAGTATTCCAGGTTATGTTTGCATTCGTAATGACAGAACTGATGGCTACGGTGGTGTTGCCATCTTAATCAAAAACAATGTTGCATTTTCTCAAATTACATTACCCAATCAGTATTCTTTAGTTGATTTCGTTGCTGTACGTGTAAATAATGTATCTTATGCCTCTGTATATATTCCAAAGCCTTCCTCCGCTGCTCTACAAGAGATGAGTGATATTTTTAGTTCATTGAAAAGCCCTGTCTTGATAATGGGAGATTTTAATTGTCATCATCAGACATGGGGATGCGGTGGAAATAAAAGTGATGGTGTACGTTTGCTACAAATATTAGATGAAAAAAATTTATGTGTATTAAATACTGGGTCACCGACTAGGCGTACCAAGCCCAATGAATTGCCGAGTGCTGTGGACTTGTCGATTTGTTCCCCTAGTTTGGCCTTGTCACTCACTTGGTCGGTCTTCTCTTCTTCTACACTAGGCAGTGATCATTTTCCCCTAGTAATAGCATCCCCCGACAAATATCCCATCAGTGAAAAGCGTCCCCCTAGATTAAAGTACAGATTAGTTAAAGCTGATTGGGAAAAATTTAAACAGGTCCTTGAAGTTAAAATGTCACAGTTACCTGAAATACTTCATGGAGGAGAAGATGATTGCTCTCGAGCCTTAGCTCTTTGCATGCTTGATGTAGCGGATGAGATTTTCCCTGTAAAAAGTTCCCGTACAAACAATTTACCTATGCCTCCTTGGTGGAATACTGAATGTTCAAATGCAGTACGAAGAAGAAAGGAAGCGGAAAGAGAGTACAGTGAGGATATGTCGGAAGAAAATTTAAATAAACTGACTGGTATAATTAATGAGACTAGAGATTTTTTGAGGGAAAGGAAATTTGAGGGATGGAGATCATTTTGTGCCTCCCTTTCTCCTAGAACTTGTCCTTCGGAGGTCTGGAGTAACATAAAGCGTTTTAGAAATGCTTTTAATCAAAACCGTTGCGGTGTTCAGTTGTCTCCTGCTTTAGCTGACGATTTCCTTGACAGATTGGCCCCTGCAACTGCTCCTGAAAAAAAATCTTTGATGCCTTGTTGCGCATTATATCCTGGATTAAAAGAATCGAATAGTTTAAATTTGCCTTTTTCTTTATACGAGCTTAAAGGGGTATTGTCGAGTGTTAAAGATTCTTGTCCTGGAGAAGATGGAATACCCTATGCTTTCTTTTCAAATATGGGAGATTCCTCACTTTTATATTATTTAGAAATAATTAATTCCGTAATGATTTCTGGGAACATTCCTACCTCTTGGAGAACTCAAGAAATAGTTCCTATACTAAAGCCCAAAAAATCTCCAGATGAACCGGCTGCTTATCGACCTATAGCCTTATCTTTGGTTATTGCTAAAATTGCAGAACACCTGGTTAAGAACCGTCTTGAATGGCATATCGAAAGAAATAATTTGCTTTCGATTTCTCAATATGGCTTTCGTAAATCTAAAAGTACCATGGACAGTTTAAGTATCTTTACCACAGACATCAATTTGGCCTTTTCTAATAATTTATCGGTGGTTGCTGCATTTTTGGACGTTTCGGCAGCCTATGACAATGTAATCATATCAGTGCTCAAAAATAAACTAATGAAATTGCAGGTGCCGTCAATTTTAGTTAATTTTATTATTAATATCTTATCTGTTCGCTTTATATTTGTAATAACAAACCAAGGTTCAAGACTTTCACGAACTGTTTATAAGGGATTACCTCAAGGGTCTGTACTTAGCCCGTTACTTTACAACATTTATACACATGATCTTGAGGCGTCCTTAAATGGTATCGTTAATATTTTACAATACGCTGACGACCTACTTATTTATTCAATAAACATGTCTATCCCAACTGCATGTAATTCATTAACAGAATCCCTCACGCTATTAAAGGTTTGGCTTGATAATAATGGACTGGATCTATCAGCTAACAAAAGTTCTGTAGTAGTTTTTTCTAGAAAACGGGATTTTCCGCCACCTAAAGTTTCTTATTGCAATCATACTCTAAATGTTGGGGAGGAAGCTAAATTCTTGGGTTTAATTTTGGATAAGAAAATCACAGGTAAATCTCACATAAGCTATATAGTGGATAGATGTGAAAAACAGTTGAATATTATGAGATGCCTCTCTGGTGTGTGGTGGGGTGCTCACCCTTTTAACCAGAAATTGTTATACAATGCTATAATTCGTAGTATTTTGGATTATGGTACCTTTTTATTAGAAGGTGGTAGTAAAAAATGGTTCAAAAAGTTAGACAATATTCAATCTAAAGCCCTCAGAATCATTTCGGGTGCAATGCGTTCGAGTCCTTTAAATGCGTTGCAAGTAGAGTGTGGTGAACCTCCTCTATATTTAAGAAGACAACTGTTAGCTGATAGGTTTGTATTTAAAATCATGCAATTTTCCAACCATCCATTGATCATTAGGCTAGATAATCTAAATTCTTTGATTGAAAGCTCCAACTATTGGAGATGCAAATCTGTTCCTTGTTTAATTACTAGTTACAGGAAGTATAAGCTACTTGAATCGCCTGTGCATAATGCACCAAACCTAGCTATATTTAATGATAACGTTTTTGACTCTCTACTTTTAGAGCCTGAAATAACATATGATATGGGTATCGTCAAAACTGAATCTGGAGCGAATTCTAAATTTATCAGTAACATTGATGATAAATGGAAAGACTGGCACTTAATATTTACAGATTCTTCTAAAACGCTGGATAGTTGTGTAGGTGTAGGAGTTTATCATGCACAGTATAAGCTTATTCAAAAAATAAAACTTCCTCCGGAGTCTTCCGTTTTTACAGGGGAGTGCTTTGGAATATTTAAGGCACTAGAATATGTTCTGTTAGCTAAGTTAAAAAATACTGTTATATTTTCCGACTCTAAGAGTGCGTTACAAGCAATTGAGAAGTTCCCATTTAAAATGAAGGCTTTCTATCCTGTTGTATTTGATATTAAAAATGTATTATATAAACTAAGGTTGAAGGGCCAATCTGTACATTTTGTTTGGATTCCTAGCCACTGTGGCATAAAGGGAAATGACAAGGCGGATGGTTTAGCCAAGGAGGCTGTCAATGATGGAGACACTTTTCCTTATATAAACTTTTCCCACGATATCATGAATTTACCTAAGTCATACCTTCGCGATGCCTGGAATATATCATGGGGAGAGAGTGCACAAACAAAAGGAAAATATTATTACTTTATTCAACCTCATGTTCCTATTAAGCCGTGGTTTTTCAAGGCTAAGTACTCCAAATTGGTTGTTAGTCAAATCATCCGTATGCGTTTGGGTCATGTATGTACTCCTTACCATCTTGCCAAGCTCCGTATTGTAGAGGATAACATGTGTGAATGTGGGGAAGATGTTGGTACCTTGGACCATATATTTTTTTCATGTTCTCGTCATGACCGTTCTGATTTCCTTAATTCCCTTATTAGTTTAAAAACCCCTTTCCCCACTCGTATGATTTGTTTATTACATATCCCAATAATTTATTGTGATATAATTGCCTCATTTCTGTATATAAATGATATTAAACTTTAGTTTATTATATTGTTTATAATATATTATATTAATGACTTGCCTGATCCATATTCCCTATCATTGTAATCCTTTCCGTTCCGTTTTTTAATTCCCTGTTTCCCAAATTTTTACCTGAAAATGGCACAAAGTATAACTAGTGCCACACCAAAAAAAAAAAAAAAAAAAAAAAATACTCATTTATTTTTGTTGTATCAAAATATTAACAAACAAAGTGTGAAATATCTATGTAAAAGTCTTTTTTATTTACTATAAAATGTTTTCAAGAAGTAAAATACGCAGCGCATTCGACGGACACATAGAAGAAATACCATTTATACTCGTTGATAACTTCGAAAATGATTTAAACAAGGATGCTTACTTTTTAAGCCATTATCACGCCGATCACGTTGTTGGCTTAGCGGGGAATCTGTTCCGTAAAAAGTTAAAAAAAAATAAGGTCTTTATCTATGCTTCTAAAGTGACTATAGCGATTATAAAAGAAGAATGCCCCATGTTATATCCGCAACTTAAATCTTTGGAGTTAGGTAAGTTTTACCACCTTTTTTTCTCATACCTCGTTGGTATAATATAATATAATATAATAGTCTTTCATTCCTAAACATAGGGTTACAAGAGGTCCCTAAGTTCGGTGTGCCTTTTGGCATAGGCCTCCTCCAATTCCTTCCAATGAAACCTGTCCCTTGCTACTCTCAACCATAATGGTCCCGCTGTCTGTTTCAAGTCATCTTCCCATCTCCTGACTTGACAGCCCCTACTTCTTTTGCCATCTCTTGGTTGCCAAAGGGTGACTTGCTTGCTCCATTTGTTAGTGGGGTGGGTATCATAATATGTCCAGCCCATCTCCATTTTTGGATGTCTATCAGGGTAAGAATATCTGTGAGTTTTGTTGGTATAGTAGCTTGCAATTTGTTTCATCACATCTGCTCTAAAAACGGTGAAGGAAAACATTGTGGGGAAACTGGCATATCCTAGAACCATATATTCGAAGACATCTGACAACCACCAACCCGCACTGGGCCCGCGTGGTGGACTACGGCCCACTCCCTCTCACAGAGGAGGCCTGTGTCCCAGCAGTGGGAACATTAGAGGCTGATTATCTATACTAAAATAATAAAATGAAAGAGTTTGTTTGCACACGCTAAACTCTGGAACTACCAGTTGGATTGGAAAAATTCTTATGATAGCCAGATTAATAAACAATAGTCATCATCTGCCTAGCCTTTTCCCAAATTATATTGGGGTCGGCTTTCAGTCTAACTAGTTTCGGCTGAATATCAATATTTTACATGAAGCGACTGCCATCTGACCTCTACAACCCAATTAATGGGTAACAAATAGCAGAGTCATCTCAACAACCTCTTTTCTATGGATATAAAATATATATGTATATTTTTTTATTTATATTATATATGTATATAAACTATATATTTTTCTAATTAGATATGTACCTATCTTATATATAATTAGATATGTACCTATTTTATATATAATTATAGTTATAACTTGTTGTTTTAATTTTTTCAAACTTTTCACTTAAAACATAATGCACCTGCCACGTTATCTCTCCACTACCCTTGGTTGACTGGTAGAGAATGCCTAAGGCATTAAGTCCGCCTCTGTACATTTTATGTTGCATAAAGTTTAAATAAATAAATAAATAAATAAATGGGTAATACCGGTATTCGAATGTTAGACCAGCTGTCAGACTTTTAGGGCTTCTGACTACCCGTAACGATTGTCAAAGATATTCCTATGACAACCGGGACCGACTGCTTAACGTGCTCTCCGAGGCACGGAGGGGTCTCGATGTGTAAAGAACGGTCACCCATCCATGGACTGACCGCGGCAAGCGCAGCTTAACCTCGCAGATCGATCGATCAGCGCGGCTGTCATTTAGCCAAGAGCCCCTATTATTAATGAACAATAGTATAGGCTATTTATCATCATGCTACGACCCTTAGGAGCCGAGCAACAGAGGTAAAACTGCAGAGCACAGCCACAAAACTAGGCATTCTCAAATAAATTTTATGTTGCTCAAACATTATTTGTAACATTGAAGTTCAGTCACCGCAGTAGTGATATGGCATTCAAAAGAGATATGAGGAGTCCACGTGGACTAACAAGAACGTCTGGCCAATGCAGGGCGAAATGCAAACATTGATGCTAAAAAAAAGATGTAATGATGTTTTGTGCAAATTAATATTGATGTTAAAATAAATAAATATGAATTATAATAAATAAACTAATTTATAACTCTTTACAGGAAGAAACACAATACCAATAAAAACAGATGAAAAAGAAGTCTTTCTCAACGTAACGATGCTACCAGCCGGCCATTCTTTAGGCTCCGTAATGTACCTCTTCGAATTTGAAAAGAAAAAAGTTCTATACACCGGAGACTTCCGAATATCAAGAAACACCGTTTCAAAGTACAATCATTTACAATGCAAAGGAGAACCAATTCAGTTAGATGCATTATACGTGGACACAACGTTCCAATATGTGCCTTCGTTTCCAAAAAGATCCGAGGTTGTACGTAATGTTGTGTTACATATCAGGAAATGGTTGAATGTAAGCGAGAGACATCGCGTCATATTGTTGACGTCTGCGGGATATGGATACGAATGTATCTGCAATGAAATTTATGATGAGGCTGGAATTAAAGTTTGCGTTGGTGATTCATATTGGAATATTTATAGGTAAGATTATTAGTATAAAAAAAAACTTTTTTAACAAAAAATAACCGACTTCAAAAATCCACCACAAAGAAAATAATAATTTTGGTTTCGGAAGTCGGTGGCTTTGGTTTTTGTTTGCTTTTTTTTGCCACCTACTTCCGAAACCAAAATTATTATTTTCTTTGTAGTGGTTTTTTAAAGTCGGTTATTTTTTGTTAAAAAAGTTTTTTATTTTTCCCTTTTTAGTTCTTTATCTCGCGTTAGATTACTTTGACGACTTCGTTCAACAGTAAATCTTCTACGTAGTGTGTTCATTTATGCATATAACTTTGTACATAGGAATGATTACCTAATGTATTATATACTAAAACCATCCTCAAAGTATGTAGATTACGTTAGTGAAAACCCCATCCAAATCGAATTCGTAGTTTTTGAGAAAATCGCGCACATACAAACATACAAACATACATACATACATACATACATACATATGGAACGAATACAGAACCTCCTTTTTTGAAGGTGGTTAAAAACCGGACAAGTGCGAGTACGACTCGCGCCCTGAGGGTTCCGAAATATGCGAGAGCGCCATCTATGCCGCTATTACATCATAGTAGATAATTATATCATATCGTGATCATAGATGGCGCTATTGCATACTTCTAGTGGCGCCTATGAGCAGATGGCTCCACTCATGGACATGACAGATGGACAACGAAGTGATCATATATTATAAGGGTTCCGTTTTTCCTTTTGAGGTACGGAACCCTCAAAATGTATGGAACTAGCGACACCTACTTACTACATTGGATACTACTTACCTAATTAGCAGTGGAGCATTGTAGACATAGCTTGAGGCTTGAGGGTGGTTCCTTTTCAGCCAAGCCAAGTATTTAAATAAATAACGATTTTTTTCTTTTCACAGCCAATTCCCCAAAGAAATATATGGAATGACGAATGATCCATCATCTCGCATACATTTATGCACGAAATATCGCTACAGACAAGAATTAAACCCTTTACAACTTCAAGTATACTTCTCAGCATTAAAATGGACCGATCAAATGAATATAGAAGAAGATTATCTTACATTTAAAGGCAATAGAATTGAAGTATGTTTTTCCACTCATTGTGGGAGAGATGAATTGGTATATTTCATTAATTATTTAAAGCCAAAGAAAATTGTTGGGTTCCCCGAAGAGTTTGATACTAAGTATAGCATAAATGATTTTGAAGACGACTTCGCTACGGAACCCGTGGAAAATTTTAAAATATCGCCTAAAAAGAAAAAAATAGCTAAGGAAAGAGAGATAAAAGTTGGTAACAAAGTGTGTGAGGGCGAAATAAAAGATGCTTTCGAATGGTGATATTAAAATAAGCATAACATAACACCAACATTTCGAAAGTTATGTTTTATGATGCACAGCAATATATCTCGCTCAAATCTTGTGCATAATGCATACTCATACATAATCACTATAAATACCGGTATTTTAATAACACTTGAAATCCGGTATCGCTAAATACCGGTATTTTTGCATCCAGTATCATGCCTTGGTCCCAAGGCCTGTCAAAAAACAGGCCGTGGGAGCCCAACATATTAGGGGGCGAGCCTATTGCCTGCAAGGCAAGTCCTGTGTTCGGTGCTTGGGTCGGGCCTCAGATCATAGAAACAAGGAGATATGCCATCATAGCAAATTAGTACGGGAACAACTGATGCCACTTTTAGTACATTTTACGACACAATTATGCGCATAATTAAGCGCTCCGTGTGAATAAAAAGATCTCCCCACGCATTAAACATTCCGCACACCCTCAATCTAACACTGTTAATTGTCACTCAACACTAGCACTAAACTAAAACACTGTATTTATACCATCGATCGTGTTCGGTTCGTCGCCAGCGCGTAAGTTTTTAATATGAGCAATTTGCTCAAAATCAGGCATCAAGCTCGATAGCGCCTTGGCACATCTCCCTTGTTTCTATGATCTGAGGGTCGGGCAGTGTTTTATCGGGTTTTTTCGTTAGGAAATTGTCAATAACAGCCTGGAGCCCTGTTACATGGTATTTAAAACCTAACTGACGAAATGTGGGTGTTTCTATACGCTTCTTCCTAACTTGGATATAAGCGCGATGGTGTTATGGTATTCTAATGGTTCTACTACTTTTTTTCGGAAAATGAAATTGTTAGTCAGCCCGTGGAGTTGTTCACGTGGTATTTTGTGATATTAGGTTTTTAAAATTGACTGATTTGGGGGTGTTTATGAAGAGATAAGTAGATATGCACAATGCATTTTGTTATTTATAGAATATTTAAAATTGCCGCTGAAATTCTAAAGATAATGTAATTCAAGTGTAGGTACTTATAATAGTACCTACCTATTAATTTTTATTTATAGTATTAAGTTTCTATGTATTTATTTTTAAATAAAGTTTTTATGAAATTATAATATTTTTTCTTATTTTTTGTTTTATTTCATCTTCCCTTATTTCGACTGACTGACGGTAAATGAAAACAACTATGGCACGTGGCATTTCTGAAAAGCAAGCGAATACAGCCGCCGAGTTAATTTAAAATCAATAAAACTGCGATAATTAAAGATAGCTAATTGACTTCAATTACTTAAACAGCCCATTTAACTTCAAATGACCTGTATCACTCTGGTAGTTATGTACTATTGATTTGTTCATGTTAGGACGCTGAAATGGAAATTAAATATTTTCTAATAATCTTTACCCAATTCAATATTGTTTGTAAGTAAATCTGATATATTCTAGCTTGTGTAAGGCCTAAGGTTCCATTGGGCACGCCGCAATAGCGGCGATAAGGCCCGTGATGAGGGAGTGGCTCGGGAGACGGCATGGCGCCCTTAGCTTCCGGCTTACACAGGTGCTTTCTGGACACGGGTGCTTCGGAAAGTACCTGTGCCGTATAGGCCGGGAGCCGACGCCCGGTTGCCACCATTGCGGTGACTGCCCCGACGACACGGCGCAGCACACACTGGAGGAGTGCCCAGCTTGGTCAGTGCAGCGCCGTGACCTCGTCGCGGCGGTCGGTGCTGTGGGTGGCCTCTCGCTCCCGGCCGTGGTTGAGGCCATGGTCGGCAGCGAGAGCGCTTGGAACGCCGTCGCCTCCTTCTGCGAGGAGGTGATGGACGCCAAGGAGGCGGCGGAAAGGGAGAGGGAGGCGGTGTCCTCTCTCCCCATCCGCAGCAGACGCACCGGGCGCCGTAGGGCGGCCAATGATCTCCGGCCACTATAGGGTGCGGCCTGCGGGCGGCGGACTTGGGGCGTCCGTCGCCCGAACGGAAACAGGCCCGAGACGGTGGCGCGTCGTGTTCCGCGCGCGCCTCTCTAGAGGAATTGCGGCCGTGCATGACGGCCGCATAGGGTGACGGGGCCCGCCTTTCATTTGGCGGGCCAATACCTGCCGGGGGTGCGGACGAATGCGCAAGCGACTCCCGCGCCCCCGGCGTAAGGTAATTGGAGGAACACCGGGGTGGTTTTAGTCAGTAAGAGTCTGACAGACCCCTCCGCCCTTCCCAGGGCGGGGGACATCCATGAGGATTTCCACCTCGAAAAAAAAAAAGGACTAAGGTTCCATAGATAAATAATAATTAACATAGAGGGTGAGTATTCATGTGTCACGCATGACAGCCACCACAACCGGTTACCAATTTCCCTCTGTATGGTTGGTTCAACCGGTTTATAATAAAATAAAATAAATAAATTATTGGGTATTTCAAGCCCTCATAAGACTTGATCCCTGTACCAGAACGGTTCATACCGGCATTTATAATTAGATTATTCGAGTACCGGTATAAAGTAATACCGGTCTAAATGTATACCGGTATCTTGTCAAGGTCACTTGAACCAGTTCTTGAAAATACAGGTATTTCAAACCATGAACCCAAAAAAACTTTTTTTAAAAGTGACATACTTATTGGGGGTGATTTGTCGATAACATTGACCGTATTACACCATTAAAAGCTCGGACACCGGTGACCAGACACATAATAGGTGTATAAAATTCTTAAACGAATAATTTATCATTTATGTTTCAGTAATCGAATGTCATGATGATGGTAAATATATTTTTAAAGTGTTTTGGTTCATTCATTTATATTTGCCGCCCTATTGAGCCAGTTTAGTACCACGGTGGCATACGACCACAGCGATACCCTGGATATTACAACGGTTATTTATTGAGTTTTTCAGCTAGTAATAAATATGGTTTTACAGGGGCTCGTGGCTAAATGACGGCCGCGCTGATCGATCGATCTGCGAGGTAAAGCTGCGCTTGCCGCGGTCAGTCCTTGGATGGGTGACCGTTCTTTATACATGAAGACCCCTCCGTGCCTCGGAGAGCACGTTAAGCAGTCGGTCCCGGTTGTCATAGGAATATCTTTGACAATCGTTACGGGTAGTCAGAAGCCCTAAAGTCTGACAGCTGGTCTAACATTCGAATACCGGTATTACCCATTAATTGGGTTGTGGAGGTCAGATGGCAGTCGCTCCACGTAAAATATTGATATTCAGCCAAAACTAGTTAGACTGGATGACGACCCCAATATAATTTGGGAAAAGGCTAGGCAGATGATGAATAAATATGGTTTTACACAATTTTTTTTTAATCTTTATTTATTAAAGGAGGTTTGTTCATATTTGAACGACAGTCACCTCCATAAGAAAAACATGAAAATATACAAACCATACAGTGGATTAACTTAATTAGATCTTTTCTTAATGCCTATACCTATGCGTTAGCCTATACAGGGTAAAATTAAAACCAGTGCGGATATTTTAGGAGGTGAAAGTACTCATGAATATGATCAACTTTTATTATGGGACTGACACTGAAATATGAAAAAAAAAATCAGCTGTTCCATACATTTTGATCGTGTTTTTTTTCATATTTCAGTGTCAGTCCCATAATAAAAGTTGATCATATGCATGAGTACTTTCACCTCCTAAAATATCCGCACTGGTTTTAATTTTACCCTGTATAGCAGTCTGGCTTCCGCTGAAAGAGGAAAAGACAAACTGCTTTTATACCATCCAACATTGAGGGAGATCACATCATTACCTACACAACATTCAGTGTTGTGAGAAACCATATTATATTACTTTAGCTTAACTAAGTCTTAAGCCTAGAGAAGAATTTCAGGCTGTCAGACAGGAATATCTTCTTGTTTCATGCTTTTCAGTGAGATTTTTGTCTTAGTCGGGTTTAGTTTTTTTTTTTTATACTCTGGTTAGACTGGAAGCCCCCAACCTAGTTCAGAATTCATGAATGTATGAATTAGATTCAGAAGTTAGAAAGAGGCTAGGCGGATGACGAAGTTCGACAATCATGTCGGATATTTCAAGTTAAGTTCCTATACCTATTAAATGAGGTGTTTCGTCAAAGTTACCGCTATCCTTGTCTATTTCACATTCACATTAACCTGTTATCAATTTTAGATAAGAAAGACGACAAGACAGCGCTTAAGGAGCCGGTGTAAGTAACATTTTAATTTTAACAGGGCCAAGTTCACCAACAAGATAACAGTCCGTTATATTCAAAAAGGCCGTTTAACAAGACTTTTACATACTTTGATTTTACTTTAATTAAAAGTCCAATAGTAGGTATATTGCGAGTTTTTCTAACATATTTGATCTTGAGCATGTTAGCGAAGGTCAACGACCAATCAAACACCGGTTCGCGCTCGGAAGTGAAGACGCAAACTCACGTGATTGGTTGTTTCATTCACTTCGAGAGAAGTGATCGTTCTTTAGAACCAATCTAAATTAGGCCCGCTCTAAATGACCGACCGAACTTCGTTTTGTAATACATAATAATATACCTATTCATTTACTTTACTCGAATAACGCGGTGATTTGCAACTCGGAATCAGCTTTTATTATATCTCTTTATACCGGTATTTATAATTAGGTTACTGAAGTACCGGTATTTTTGCGGAAATCGGTGGCCAAAAAGCAAAAAAATAAGTAGGTACCTTAACATATGGTTATGGACCTTTCAAAACTAAAATTCTTACTTAGGTAGATACGAGGTAGGTACCTCTATTCTTCTATTCTGTGGTACCTACCTACTTTGTAGTGTTTTTTTGAAGTCGCTTATTTTTTTGTAAATTGTTTTTTTTTTTTTTTTCAGAGTGTCCTCTTGGAGAGGCAATCCTGACTTCGTTAGAGATCGTCATAGAAGTAAGTACCTACCTACTTTTTAATTAGGTATCTATATTAAATTAATTTAGGTACATAGTAAGTAGATACCAGAATTTTTCGACTCCGACTGCTCGTTCAGGAGATTAGCGCGTTCAAACAAACAAACTCACAAACATCTCTTCAGCTTTATTAGACTTACTTACCTATACCTATTAGTAGCAGTGGCGAAGGGTCCCTACAATACGATTCATACCGGCTTCCCTTTGTAAAATAGAACAGGCAGTATTGCCTATTTTTATAATAATTAGCTTTTCGTGGCCAGGTAAGCATTTGTAGCCCCGGCTTACCTCTTACAAAAACTGACCCTTCGCCACTGATTAGTAGGTATAGATTAGATTTGCAAAATGAATATTACAAATATTATAATATAATGAACCTACTAATTATTGTTTATCATTAATTTATCGTTATCAGATAACAAGCCAGAGATGCCACCTAGTTGGAAGAATCGTTTCCGCCAAATATATGATCCTGCTTGGATGGATTACTGCGACCCTTACCATTGCAACGATTACCACAGGCTCGTATGTGGCCTAAACCGAAGGAATATGAAATTTAAATGGTTTCAAAGTACTTGCCACTTGATCATAAACAATCAATGTGCGGAATTCCGAGGATTTTTGAGTGTGTAGTATATTTTTATGGATTTTAAACATGTTCATATCAAGCTTATCTTATTGTAATATCAAGGCTGGAAGCCATCATTATCATGTTAATTATTAAGTTAATATACAAAGCTTAAATTAATTATACCTAATATTAAACCTTATAATTATGTTTTGACATGTTTTACATGTCAAATTATGTGTTATTTATAACCAATTTGCAAAATAAATATCATTATCATTATTAATCATTCTCATTTATCATTATGTAATTTCTGGTCTCTTTTCCAGAATATGATATGATTGAGAACAAATTTTGCCATGCGTACGTGATGTTCTTGCGTGCTGGATGCCCGCGCATAGATGACTGCCAGGAGGAGATAGAACCAGTGTGTGCCATGAGCTCAATCGATGGCCACATTGTCCTCTTCAGGAACCAGTGCTGCATGGACGCTTTCAACTGCAGAAATAGCACTATTCAAGGTACAATTTGAATTCAGCTTAAGCAAGCTTCAAGATGATAATGATATTGATAAATAATGATAAATATATGTTGATAATTTTATTATCAATCGGCTTCAAAAAGGAGGTTCTCAATTCGACTGCTTTTTTTTGTATGTAAGTATGTTACGCCATATCTTTGCTGATTAATATGATCATTAAAATAATGGTTATATTTCATTTGGCTGAGAAAGCTTGTGCGGTGGTCACATTTAAATTTTATTAGCTTTGCTTGAGTAGTTTTTTAACCAGCTTCAAAAAACGGTAGGTACCTACTCACTTCACTTCGCCTATAATGACGATGTTTAATTCACAGCAAAATGTGGTACCTACTGTAGGTTCGGTTAGTTATAATATTCAGCCACAACTAGTTAGAATAGAAGTTGACCATAACCTCTGCCTACTGCTTCAGGGCATACACCGTGATTTTATTTTTATTCAATTTCAGAATACGAGTCGGTCTACATGTTCACATGTAAAACACCTTTGCTTGCATCTCGCACGGAAAATGAAAAATTAATAATGAATTTAATAGAAAATTTATAATTAATTGAATAAATCAATTAAAAAATACAGAAGTATTGTGTTTTATTTTATTAATATCAGGATTCAAAATGATAATTGTCATTGATAATTATCGTGATGATTAGTGTGAACACGATTTCTCACAAGCACAAACAAGAATGGGAATAGATAATTATCGGATAATCATTTTGATAATTATCAAAAAAAAAAACTTTATAGTTTTGAACCCTGCTAACTATAAAGACAGCCTCAAAAAGGTGGTTACGATCAGGGTGGTGATTCTCGCGGGTGATATATTGATATCGAATTCGATATATATCGCAACAAATGTCAAAATGGTAGGGATTTTGACAGTTGTTGCAATATATATCGAATTCGATATTAATATCGAACCCGCAAGAATCACCCCCCTGAATAACAAATGCGGTTAATATTAATAATTACCGGTTAGTAGGTATAGCATTAAAAACAACCGCAACATTTGGTTACTTTATTGTTATTGAGAAAATAATCACTTTTATTGAGAATTTATCACATTAATCTACTGCGTTGGTTAGCAGATACCTATTAATAATTCCTTGTAATTATTCATAGTTTTCAATTAATCACGCTAACCGTAACATAAACAACAAAAATCAAACTCGATTTTTCCGTAGAGTATCGAACAAATCGATTTACAGCTTGGCAAAAAAGAGTTTGGAAAAAATGAGTGCGCCACTATTACACTAAGGCAACTTTTAATGGGAAATTAGCAAAAGAATTTGAATTAATCGTAAAAATAAATGAAAACAATAAACGGATGACTCAAAATCTATCTAGGTAGGTACTTTATTTTTGCATTTGGGTGAATTGCGCAAGCAAAAAAAATACACGGCAAACCTGAGAACGGTAGTGCAATGTGCTGATTTATAATTTTATATATTTTTTCTCAACAACGTAAGTACTTCTCTACCTTGACAAAAAAAAACATTGATGTCTACCCTCTAATACTTATACAAAAAAAAAAAATTACAAAGTGTTAGTTTATCATCACGGTGGCCTGTCCTGAACCCACTTCCACTCATAAAATAAAATACACTACCCCTGCAAATACATTCGTAATATGGATTTAAATCGATTTTGTTATCATTAAATTATAATATTTTTTGTTTGCTTATCTTCTTTCTCATGGATTTGACAGGCAGTCACTTTTGTCAGGAAAAAAGTTATCATTTCAGAGGACAGTAAGTTTTATTTCACCTTTCCTCACTTCGGATCAGTCCGGCTCAAGCTTCCGGCGCGAACGCACCGGTCCCAACGTCTTGCGGTTTCCCGCCAAAAAAGTAAGTTTATCATTTCAGTGATATGGGGACAAAAATAGTTTCATTTCGGTGGCTGTTATAACTCGTGCTAGATTCGTTTTATTTGTTTCAAAATTGTGTATTAAATTCGCCGTAAGTACTGTTTTGTTTGAGTAGTGTTCATATATTTTTTAATTATTTTATAATTTTAATATAATATTTACTGAGAAGAGGCTACTTACATTCCCGTCCTTATACATTTATGAAATGTGTAAATTTATAAAGAATCATCCCTCGCTTTTTGAGAACGATGATAAGGTTCCACTTAAAAGAAAACTAGTACAAAAGCCACTGGTAGTGCCTCGTTATAGACTAAAACTATGTGACAGAAACTGCTACAGTATGGCGGTTAACATTTATAACAGATTACCCGCAAATATTAGGAAAACCAGCAACTCAGAATTTAGTAAACTTTATATAAATGGCTATGCGACAGATGTTTTTATTCAATTAACGATTATTTAAATAATAAATCCTTGTGATATAAATGTACCTAATCTGAAATATCTACCTATGGACATCATTATTATTATTGACATTATTATTATTACCTATTGACATTCTTATCTAATACTCATAATATATGAAATAATGTTTTAATGTTTTATAATCTACCTATTTTATTATGGAACGAGACTGTGCTTGCTATTAATTTAATTTTTACTATGCATGTAATTTAAATATTTGCACGACTTGGTAAGTCGAATATAGTGAGACCATAATATAATTTTACCATGTCATATGTAATGTACCTATATTCTTGCAAATAAATCATTCATTCAATAATTTAGTGCACAGTCTATCATTTTAGTGGTAATTTTTATCATTTCGGTAGACACTTTTCATTTCCGTGGACTCTTAAAAATTCATCCTTAAATATTTATGTAAGTTTTGATGAAATTTGATGTCCACTCACGGACAATGTTATAAAATAGGCTAAAGTTTTATTTGTCACTAAAAATATGTAGATATGCTATCTACATATTTTGAAATAAAAAAATCCCACCGAAATGACACATAAAAATCTCTTGTTGAAATTCACCCATTTGACAAAGTAGTGTCTCCGTTATGTAAAATATTTAATTCCACCTGTCACCGCGTCAAACTATTTTTTGCCAAGCTGTACCTAATGTTTCTTAACTGGATTGGCGGAAGCCCCCGTCAACCCCTTCGAACCTGATCTGTCCGTGTCGGGGTGCCGCAAGTTCCCGAGCTCGCTTCGCTCGCGTCTCTTGGACTTATAAGGTTCAGGGTGGTGTGGGCGCCGGCAGAGAAGTCACATCCTAAATATAAAAAAAAAAAAATTAACCGATTCCAAAAAGCCACTATAAACTAAATAATAATGTTGGTTTCGGAAGTCAGTGGCAAAAAAAAGTAAACCAAAAAACCAAAGCCACTGATGCTGATTCTGTTGAATATCGCACTAAACTAATTTTAATCACACTATATCTCTTTCTTACAAATATCATTGAAAAAGGACAGAAAATATTTAGAACTGTCATATTAGTCTACGCCCTTGTCATTTGCGGGAAAATTGTCGTGACCTTTTGCGATTACCTACGACTAAATTGACATCAAAACTGTCCAAGTGGACTAATTTGAATGGATTAAATTTAATATATCCCTTTCTCATGTTTCTTATTAGAAAGAGACATAATGAGACTAAATTAATTAAGTCCGTGAACAACAGAATCGGCACCACTGACTTGCGAAACCTAAATTATTATTTACTTTGTAGTGGCTTTTTGAAGTCGGTTATTTTTTGATTGTCTATTAGATACTTTTTGAGAAACATTCAGTTTTTTTAGTTTTGTATGTTTATTGACAATTTTTGTGTTTCCGAGTCTTATTGTCGTGTCGTTCAAACGTGTGCCGTAACCTAAACGGTGTTTATGTTTATGTCTACGGTGTTTCTGTTTATGTGAACGGTGTTTATGTGGACGGTGTTTATGTCTGTCATTATATTTTATTATTGGTTTAATTAGAGCGTCGTTGGGTTCATCTGTTACTAGATAATCGTTGTAATCATTAGGTTTGATAATTTGCTGTTGAAATTCTAATTTTAATTGTTCGTCTGGCATTTCTTCTAGTATTTCTTGTTTTAGTACTTCAATTCTCTTTTCGATGTTCATTTCTGCGGTGCCAGGCGCTGTTTCGTGTGGAAATGCTAAAAGAATTTGTACAAACATTAGTTTTTCTTGCGTACCTACTTATTTTGTTACCTTTTTTGCACCGACTTTCTTAGTCCCACGTAGCCTCACGTAGGGAATGCAGTTCCGTAAGAAAATTTCAGACCCAGTATTTTGCGGAACTGGACATTCTGAATCCCGCGGGATCCAGGTATTTGCTTTCCTGTTCAACATTTGAAGGGACTTAAATGAAAAAACTTAAACTAAAACTAAAAAACAATCACTATTCTTACCTAATATTGTCAATAAACTCACGTAACTATGAATCATTTTCTTACGATAGATATCGTTTATAAAAATTAAAGAGGTAAGTACTAAACTTAAATACTATTTCATTTAATACAATAATTTAGATGTAATTTATTTCACTCATTGCCACGGTTTAGTATAAAAATTGTAACATTTAGAGAATCGATCAAGAACGTTTTTTTTTTGTTTTCTACCGTTTATAGTCCTAAAGATAAGGCACAGAATTATAAGATAGGTGTAACACAATCGTGAAATAAAAAAATGATTGAAATCTTTCAAGCATTATAAAATAAACATTTTCGAAATAAGGATTTGACTACTAGCCAATATGTGCGAGAATTTTACCTTATTTTTAACCGACTTCCAAAAAGGAGGAGGTTCTGCATTCAGTTGGTTTTTTTTTTTTTTTTAATGAATGCTTAAAAGAATAATCACGCTTTAGAAGTTTTTGGAGAGGGAATTCGCCATCCTTGTCGCGCGAAACGGATATCATATTTATAATAAAAAAAAACGATTAAGTCCGTTGAAATTCAGTCTAAGGCGTTTGACTCTGTTCAGCATTGTTATTGAGCCAATTTATTAGGAATATCATGTCAAATTGAATAAATTAGGTATTTCCTTGATAAATTAGTGGAATGATAAATCTGCTAAATCTTATTTAAACAATTCTACATTTAGAAATGTCTCAGAGCAATTTTTTGATTGGGTGTCCCCCAGGGAACAATATTAAGTCCATTACGTTTCTTGAGTGATTTGTTCTAATTTGAGCAAATAATGATTCAATGAAATATTATCTACTGGATATAAAGTCCTACTTTTTATTTTATTAACTAGAAATGCTTATAAATTTCATTTGACTAGAGATTAAATAAAATAATATGTTTTCAGACACCGTCTGCCTATACTTCAGGTGCCTATTATAAGTGTGAAGAAAGCATACATGCAAAACTGTATCTTATGGTATATTGAATAACGCTTGAAATAATTTAATCAATGTATTTGGAAATTAATTAAATGAAATACTTAGGTAGCTGGTACATACATAAACAATGAGAATGTTTAATAACAAAAAACAGTAATGATTTCAGCACTGTTATTTCTTTCTCATAAACTTTATTATTAGAAAACCCTCTTTGTATATTTTCAGTGTTCATGAATGTACCTAATTGTAATTTTGCTTTAAACAATTATAAGTTTGTTTTTCTTATCAAATAATTTTGTGGGATTTTCTTTTAGCACGATGAAGATAGTAATTATTTTCTTATCAATAATTTGTGAGTATTACTTATCCTATCCTGCGCTACTAGCCTGTTAATCCTATTAATATTATAAACGTGAAAGTTTGTGAGAATGTATGGATGTTTGTTATTCTTTCACGCATAAACTACCGAACGGATTTTGATGAAACTTTACAGTAATATAGCTTTTATTAACATACTAATTTTTATCCAAAAACCGGAATTAAGTTTTACGTATTTTACATTGGATGTAAAAAAATTGGTGCTGCGAACTAATGACAAGTATCAATAATTAAATGTAGTAGAAAACATTTCTATTTATATTTCTGTGGGTTTAATAAGTCTAATTGTTTGTTTTAAAAAATCAATGTTAATAATTTTAATATTTCAGCTCTCCAACACAATTTAACAACCCAAACGAGTACTGACGAGCCAGTACCTATCGAAACGCGAATAGATTTACTAAAACGTGAACTATTAGACGAAATACACAAAATACAACCAGCATCAGATCGATACTCCGATATGTACGAATACGTAGACAACTCAAACAAACCTATCACTCCTATATCAATTTACGATAAAAGGAAACTTCATGGCAGATTTAAATTGCCAGAATTAAAAAGTACAACTACGGAAAAATTTATAGCCAGTGATACGTCATCTGATGAAAAAAAAGACAAACCTCTAAGGTCTAAAACTCATAAGACATATAAAATAGCGAAGCAATCCAAGCCGTTAGATATATTTTATAGGAAATCTATACTCCTTGACGATGAGGAAAGGCATAAACCACAGAAATGGGCACATTGCTTGGACCTCATAACACCGTATTTAAATGGATATAAGAATAATATGACTAATCCGCAGAGGATAGATGAAAACAACCTTAATATAATAAGGTACGTATTCATACTTAAAATATAAGATGCTATAAAGCTGAAGAGTTTGTTTATTTGAACGCGCTAATCTCTGGAACGACCAGTTAGATACGAAAAATTTTTTTTGTATATGATAGCCAGATTCACGAGGAATAGTATAGGCTATTTAACATTACGCTATGACCCCTAGAATTCGAGTAACGGGGATGAAACCGCAGGGCACAGTTAGTACTAATATAATAAAGCTGAAGAGTTTGAAGGCGTTTTTTAGGGTTCCGTACCAAAATTGTAAAAAAGGAACCCTTATGGTGCGACTTCGTCTGTCTGTCTGTCTGTCTGCCTGTCATACCTGCTTATTTCAGCAACTACTAATGCTATCGACTTGAAATTTGGAACAGTTATAAAAAATGCTTGTCCAATTTTATTGCAAATGAAAAAAATCAAAAAATATTTTTATTTTCATTGCAAAAGGGGCCGGAGTGGGGGTCCAAAATTTCAAAGTGGGGTTACTAGGTCAAGTGACATATCATATGAAAGGGCTCGATTTGCACATTTCAAAACATATTTTTATTTAATTTTATGTCTCACAGTTTTCGACATATGATAAAAAATGTCTGAAAAAATACCATTCCCCCCCCCCTTATCTCCGAAGTTTGCGGAGTGAAAAATCTGAAATAATTAGAGTTGATAGGAATTGACCCCCAAATATGGCACCAAAAATAAAACGATGTTCCTAACTAGTACAGTTTTTTCAAAATCATCAAAATTCTTTCAAAAACAAACTTAGTTTTGTGGTCCGGTTTTTTTTCACTTTATACGTCCAAAACTGATACGGAACCCTCGGTGCGCGAGTACGACTCGCACTTGGCCGGTTTTTTTTTGCAATTATTTTGTTTTTATCCTGTTTCAGATTATCGCATCTTATGAATCTTAACGTGACAGATTTCACCCATGAAGACATCCGTTCAATACTGTATGAAATTAGTAATTTGGAGTTAAGACTGTACCAATGGGATATGACTGCTATGAGGACTATATTTAATGTTATTATTCAAGGTGAGAACTTCTCCTTATACACACGGCTACACATCAAGCTATACATTTCCAGTTTACACTGACCTCTCACTGTAAGGAAATCCTATACAATGCGAGATCAGCTTATACTGGATATGTACAGCTTGATCTGTAGCCGTGCGTACCAGAGGCCCTAGACAAGTTGCTTTTCTGTTAGCGTTCACGCCAAACGATAAGCACAAAATGTATGGTAATGACATTACCTGCGGAAAAGTCACGTGACTCACAAATGTCAATTCCATACATTTTGTCCGTAGCGTTTGGCGTGAACGCTAACAGAAAAGCAACTTGTCTAGGGCCTCAGGACACTTAGGTACGCGAAAGACAATGTATTGTTTTAACTCAAGAAACAGTTCTTCCGTGATCATGGCGCATGCAACTGCGCCGAAATATCGGAGTCTCAAAAATAAACAGGTACATGGTGTAAATCCCGACATAGTTTATTCTACTAACGCGAAAGACACTTGCGCGAATCCACTTACGCGAAAAGCCATTTGCGCGAAACGCCATTTCCGCGAAAGGCCATTTCCGCGAAATCACACGTTTGCGTGAAAGACTCCAACTCAATATTGTTTGGTAGTTCGCTAAACTAAAAAATTATATTGAGTTGGAGTCTTAGTCTTTGACAGATTTCACCAACGCTTAACAAATCTCGAATCTCGACTGAAGCGAGCAGGGACGCGATAGCTCAGTTGGCAGAGCACTTGCCACGGTACGGCAGAGGTCGCGGGTTCAAATCCCGCTCACGTCAGAAAATTTTTGAAAATCACGGGGTCTCATCAGGAACAAAGTAACATTTGTTGAAATAACTCATAATAGATGGCGTTATATGTATCGATTTGTTATTGAACTTTGTGTAAAATTGAGAACATGAAAAAATACATCACGAAAAATATTTATTTAAATTTTGAAAAATGCTTTAAGCACGGAAAAATGTATAGCCCGAAGATAGCCCGCGTTAAATTGGTCACATTTCTTTGTATGAGATGAGGCATCTGTACGTATAGTATTATATTATCTGTGCTCAAAATATATCTTTGTTTTGCAGACGGCACTCATGATTTTAGAGGATTGAAGCACGGTATAAAGAGACTCATGGCCAGCTGGAAACTGGATACATCAAACATAATGGTGTTTTTTAAGCAATTCAGAATACTGCGGCCGCCGTGTCTCCAGGTGTCCGAGTATGGAGGTACGCGTAATTTCAACAGTTCGATTCAGTACCCCTATCTAATAAATTTTGAATTGACAATACACGTTTGTTTCACAATATTTGTATAAATTAAGTACTTAATAAATTTCTCTGTATTTTTAGGGTTCCGAACCAAAATGGTAAAAAGGAACCCTTATTGTGCGACTTCGTCTGTCTGTCTGTCTGTCACACCTGCTTATTTCAGCAACTACTTATGCTATCGACTTGAAATTTGGAACAGTTATAAAGAATGCTTGTTCAATTTTATTGCAAATGAAAAAAGTCAAAAAATATTTTTATTTTCTTTGCAAAAGGGGCCGGAGTGGGGGTCCGAAATTTCAAAGTGGGGTTACTAGGTCAAGTGACATATCATATGAAAGGGCTTGATTTGCACATTTCAAAATATATTTTCATTTTATTTTATGTCTCACAGTTTTCGACATATGATGAAAAATGTCCAAAAAAATATCATTCCCCCCCCCTTATCTCCGAAGTTTGCGGGGCGAAAAATCTGAAATAATTATAGTTGATAGGAATTGACCCAAATATGGCACCAAAAATAAAACGATGTTCCTAACTAGTACAGTTTTTTCAAAATCATCAAAATTCCTTCACAAACAAACTTAGTTATGCGGTCCGGATTTTTTCACTTTATACGTCCAAAAATGATACGGAACCCTCGGTGCGCGAGTAGGTACGACTCGCACTTGGCCGGTTTTTTTTTTAAATGTGCAAATTGTATAAAATTTTATCAAAATGTTCCAGGACTGCTGTATTTTCAATTCAAAATATGCTTACGTTAACGATACTACACGTCAAAAAAACTCATGATCGGGGTACAGATTTCTGTCAAATCTTGATGACGTCACTTTCTAAGGTGCGGTTCATTAAACAGGGTAAAATTAAAACCAGTGCGGATATTTTAGGAGGTGAAAGTACTCATGAATATCAACTTTTGTTATGGGACCGACACTGAAATATGAAAAAAAAATCAGCTGTTCCATACATTTTGATCGTGTTGTAGTGCATTTTTGTAGGGAACCGCTGATTTTTTTTTCATATTTCATAGTCGGTCCCATAATAAGAGTTGATCATATTCATGAGTAGTTTCACCTCCTAAAATATCCGCACTCGTTTTAATTTTACCCTGTATAAGGTGCGGTTAAACGGGCTAGTTTTTAGGGTTCCGTACCAAAATGGTAAAAAAGGAACCCTTATGGTGCGACTTCGTTCGCTGTCTGTCACAGCTGGTTATTTCAGCAACTACTAGGTAATGCTATCGACTTCGGAACAATTATAAAGAATGCTTGCCCAGCTTTATTGAATGAAGTTAAAAAATATTTTTAGTTTTATTGAAAAAGGGGGCTGAAGTGGGGGTTTTAAATTTAAAAGTGGGGTCATTAGGTTAATTGACATATCATAATATGAGAGGGTTTGATCTGCACATTTCAAAATATAATTTAATTTTCTTTTATGTCTTATAGTTTTCGACATAATGTAAAATGTCTGAAAAAATACCATTCCCCCCCCTTATCTCCGAAGTTTGCGGAGCGAAAAATCTGAAACAAAGTAGTAATTGGTCCTTCGAGCCGGATCCACCGAATATGAACCAGCATCCTACTATAAACGTTCAACTCGTTGACTTTGTGTCTTAAAATATCACGTATTTTTTTTCAAAATTAGACAAAAAATATTGCAAGTGAAGATTTACGTGAAGCCATTTTCTTTGATATAATGTGATTTTACTTTTAATTTCAGGGTCTACAAAAACCACAGGTGGTGTTAGATATTATACTAAACCGTCCAAGAAGCCGAACTCTGACGAAGTTTATTAATATTATAAAGCTGAAGTGTTTGTTTGAATGCGCTAATCTCTGAAACTACCAGTCGGATTGAAAAAAATATTTTTGTGTATGTTAGTCAGATTCATGAGGAATAGTATAGGCCAGGGGGGTGATTCTCGCGGGTTCGATATTGATATCGAATTCGCTATATATTGCAACAACTGTCAAAATCCCTACCATTTTGACATTTGTTGCGATATATATCGAATTCGATATCAATATATCACCTGCGAGAATCACCCCCCTGGAGGGTGATTCTCGCGGGTTTGATATTGATATCGCCTTCGATATTCAGGGTGGCAGGTTAGACAGTGGAAATATTTAAAGGGGTATTCATCAATGGACAACTTTTACTTTGGGACCAACCCTGAAATCGCCAAAAAAAAATCAGCTGTTCCATACATTTATGTTCACATAACTCAACAAAATGTATGGAACAGGTGATTCTTTTTCGCGATTTCAGGTTTGGTCCCATAGTAAAAGTTTTTCATAATAATGAGTACAATGACCCCTTTAAATATTTCCACTGTCTAACCTGCCATCCTGTATATCGAAGGCGATATCAATATCGAACCCCCGAGAATCATCCCCCAGGGATGGCGAACCTATGGCACGCGTGCCATACGAGGCATGCCACAGAAAAAACTGGGCACGGCATCAACAAAAGTCACATTAAGATTTTCAATCGGTATCTTTTCAATAAAATAGATCTACAGTGCATATATAACATTTCGGTTTGCGTTAAAACTGTACCTATTTTGAGGTGACAAAAATATAATAGCCTCGAATCTTAACCTATTCACTACGAACTGGGGTTGAAAATACCTGTAGAGTTTTAACGGTATTTTATTTTTGCTCTATTCATTTTAATAACTTAACATAATTATTATTTTTTTAGATGGGTGACCGTTCTTTACACATCGAGACCCCTCCGTGCCTCGGAGAGCACGTTAAGCAGTCGGTCCCGGTTGTCATAGGAATATCTTTGACAATCGTTACGGGTAGTCAGAAGCCCTAAAAAGTCTGACAGCTGGTCTAACAATCGAATACCGGTATTACCCATTAATTGGGTTGTGGAGGTCAGATGGCAGTCGCTCTACGTAAAATATTGATATTCAGCCGAAACTAGTTAGACTGGAAGCCGACCCCAATATAATTTGGGAAAAGGCTAGGCAGATGATGATGATTTATTATTTTTTTAGTGAATACCAAACTGTAGTTGGGTAAAGCTGTATCCTAACAGAATAGCACTACAGGGTCCAGCATGGTCCAGCCTGTCTATTATCTTTCGAGGGAGAATGTCACGGTGAGATTCTCCCTCGAACGTTCGCAAACAAATTGGCAGTTCACACGGTGATATCACGTGGTGTGTCGGTACAGCCGTACCCCTATCATGAGTTTTTTTGACGTATAGTTTCGTTAACGTAAGCATATTTTGAATTTAAAATACAGCAGTCCTGGAACATTTTGATAAAATTTTATACAATTGGCACATTTTAAAAAATATAGAGAAATTATTTATGTATATAATTTATATAAATATTGTGTAACAAACGTGTATTTTCAATTCAAAATATGCTTACGTTAACGATACTACACGTCAAAAAAACTCATGATCGGAGGGCCGATCATGAGTTTTTTTGACGAAAATATAAAATTTCATCAAAATGTTCCTGGACTGCTGTATTTTAGATTCAAAATATGCTTACATTAACGTAACTATACGTCAAAAAAACTCATGATAGGGGTACGGGGTACCGGTCGATTCTATAAAAATCTCACCGTGAAAACTTAGGTGAAGTGAGTTTGTTTTTTCTAGGAATTGACACTATTGACAGCTCCCTCCACGCTCACTTCACCTAAGTTTTCACGGTGAGATGGTTACAGAATCGCACTGCAGAATAGACCGTCAGATTTGATAGCAGATTGAACATTATTAATTTAAAAATATAACAATTTTATAGCTTAAATCCTTTATTTCCACATAATACTAATATTAATATTACTTATTATATAAAACAGTACATTATTTCGTCCAAAATAACATTTTCTTACAAAAAAATTATTAAATTTGAGGTTAGACTAGCATTGCGTTTAGTTGTTGCTCCAATTTATGTCGATTGCGTTTTGTTTGTGCTCCGTACTACCCTTATTTTGCTCGGCAACATTTCTGAAAGAGAGAAAAAAAAAACATCAAGTGTGCGCTGACCAAAAATGAACAAAATATAGATAATAGAAGGCTCCGTAAAAAGAGCGGTAACAGTCGCACATACAAATAGACGCGAGAAAAAAAAAACCGGACAAGTGCGAGTATGCCTCGCGCCCTAAGGGTTCTGAAATGTGATCATAGATGGCGCTACTGCATACTTCCAATGGCGCCATCTATGAGCAGATGGCTCCACTTATGTTCCGGTGACAGACGGCGGACAACAAAGTGATCCTATAAGGGTTCCGTTTTTCCTTTTGAGGTACGGAACCCTAAAAACCAGACAAGTGCGAGTACGACTCGCGGCCTGAGGGTTCCGAAATATGCAACAGCGCCATCTATGCCGCTATTACATCATAGTAGATATATCATATCTTGATCATAGATGGCGCTACTGCATAATTCTAGTGGCGCCATCTATGAGCAGATGGCTTCACTCATGGTCATGACAGACGGACAACAAAGTGATCCTATAAGGGTTCCGTTTTTACAAGCTTTTATTTAACTTGCCCTGTTAGTGGGGGGCCAAATCTGAAAAAAATGAACGTAGCCATAAGCTAGTAATGTATCACGTGTGTCTAGTAGTAGAGAACGCAACATTTATAGTTCCTGTAGAAACACTGTTGCCAAAGTGACACAGCAGCACTTATCATTGACTTAGCCGTTTGATCAGATAAAATCAAAATTCAATGTGCCGTCCAGTGTCTGAACTATTAATGCAAATTATTCTCTCCGATGCCTGCTCATGCCCCAACTGAATTCCAAAAGTGTACCAACCACACAAATCTACACGAGCTTTCAATAAAATCTTGCAACAGAATTTAGACCAGTTCCCCCAACCGATTGAGCTGAAAGGAACACAGATGTAACCTCGGTAACAATGCAATGATATGGTACCATGGAGGTGGTCTCGTTATGAGGTTGGGAGGTGGCCATGGGAACTCCTCAACTTCTCAACATAACTGCGACGTGTTTGGGCTCTTTAGAATTGTCTTGACAAGTACTGTAGACCTAGATGATGTCCAGGGTCTCATGATGGAGCTGGGAAGTTGTAATTATATAAGTTTGTTTTGAAAAAAATGTTTTTCAACATAAAACTTATTCCTTTTGAGGTATGGAACTCTAATTATGAGAAACAAAGGCTTACCATAGGAAAGTTGCCTCCCGAGTCGTGGTGAAAAGTTCATAGTTCTGCCAAGCCTAGGAGAGAAGTATTTCGTTCTGCTGTCAATCTGTTCTGGGTCGGGGCGATACCTACGGAGAAGTCAAAGTCAAAACATTTATTTCAATTAGACCTTTTACAGACACTTTTGAAATGTCAAACAATACAGTTTGTCCGTTAGTTGAATTCCAGTTGTCCGTTTCAAAACGTAGATTCCTATCGAGAAGAACGGACAAGAAACTCCATGGTTACTCTTTTTCCATAAATTCTATTACAATTTCTTTGATTACAGTGATGTCCTAATAAAATAGGTGAGAACGATGTTTAGTAAGGTACAAAAAAACCCCTTAGTACTTATAAAAAAATAATATCAACTAGAAAAATGTATAAACATTGCTTAGGCAGTCAAGAGATGACCACTACCAACCGACGGCACCCGTTCACGAACATGACGTGCGCATCAGCACCGTTCAACTCAAGCATTTTGGAGGGAATCGAACGATCCAATACACACGCCACCATTAGCGGTACATTTCAGCGAGCAAATTTGAAACAATTTCATTCTTTAATTTCACTCCGGGGCAAAATAGCAAAAAAGGCCTTTTTTCCCGTCCATTAAAATTATTGAGTTTGCGAAGGACCCTCCTTATCCTTAAATACTTACAAGTCCTGGTCAGCCGGAGTGGCGGAGGTATCGTCAGCCAGTCGCCTGCCCAACCGGGGGGTGAACTCCACGTTCTCAAACGATTTGTCTTCATACCCCAAGCTCCTCCCTAACTTAGGGGTGAAAATCACCTTCTTTGTAACTGTAGGGAAGAAATGGGCATTGATGAAGTAAAATGGTGTATCTAAGGTTAAACTATCGTCGGCGTAGAGCAAAGTGGGGTCCACGGACCCCCAGTGGTCCGTAAAGTGAGTGCCAGGGGTCCACCGCCATTCAGTTCACTCACATATTGATTAGGAAAATATTGCAGTAATTTATGCATTGGTTGGTTAGCTGACCAATAAAAGTGGTTCCTAATAAAAGTCATCATCATCTGCCTAGCCTTTTCCCAAATTATATTGGGGTCAGCATCCAGTCTAACTAGTTTTGGCTGAATATCAATATTTTACGTGGAGCGACTGCCATCTGACCTCCACAACCCAATTAATGGGTAATACCGGTATTCGAATGTTAGACCAGCTGTCAGACTTCTGACTTCGACTAGGGCTTCTGACTACCCGTAACGATTGTCAAAGATATTCCTATGATAACCGGGACCGACTGCTTAACGTGCTCTCCGAGGCACGGAGGGGTCTCGATGTGTAAAGAACGGTCACCCATCCAAGGACTGACCGCGGCAAGCGCAGCTTAACCTCGCAGATCGATCGATCAGCGCGGACGTTATTTAGCCACGAGCCCCTCTGGTTCCTAATAAAAGTGATTCTTAATAAAGAATCACTTTTTGGTTAGCTAACCAATAAATGTGATTTTGTGATTAATAGGTATTACTGTGTTAGGTTGTGACGGAGTCATCCTTCTTTCATCATTTAGTGCTAGCAATCTTCCATTGCTGGCCACTTCATTCATCCCATTCTTCTAAATTCGGTTTAGATTTTAACTTTAAATTTCAAAATTAGAACATCTCATATTTTTTTGCATTGTTTCGGTATTCTTTGTCTGGTCTCCAACGACATCACTGGTGACCGCTGAACCGCTGTACTGTTATTATTTATTACCTACTACCTATTTATCAAGTGTGCAAAGCTATAAGCAAATAGTCTCTTTTTGTAACAGTTATTTTTTTATAACTCTGTGTAACGTTATAAAGTGTAAAAATACAACCTTACGTCTCGCAATATACCTCTCCAACCATCCAGCTGCTGTTTTATTACCTACATCGAGATTTGTGTCTGTGGAGGCTCCCTCCGATCGCTAGCCGAGGCAGAGAGGACGGAGGAGGGAGGCACTCTGCGACAAGGTATGCTTTGTATTTTATTATGTTTTTATTTCCTAAAACTTTCTACGACAGGGGTCCGTGGCATTTTTAAAATTCTAAAAGTGGTCCGTGGCTACAAAAAGTTTAAGAACGGGGCGTAGAGGGAAAACTAAATAACTCATTTTTTCTAGTTACGATAAAAACGCGATTTACTCGTAATTTTTTTTATCTTTTGGCGTATTAAATGGGGGATAACTTAACTGTCGGGTGTTGTCGGTAAGTCTCCCATTAAATAATTACGCCGAAAGATTAAAAAATAAACGACAAATCGCGTTTTTATCGGGGAGTTATTTAGTTTTTGTTTTTCCTCTACGCCCCGACGCTATAGGGTTATATCTTATATATAATATTTAATAGATATTATATTACGAGGAGTCCAACTATCTACTATTGCTACTATATTTTTCAAAAAAATATACAACATTATTTTTTGTTTATCCGAAAGTTGAAAAGGGGTCATTGTACTCATCGTTATGAACAACTTTGATCATGGGACCAACCCTGAAATCGCGAAAAAAAAATCAGCTGTTCCATATAGGTACAGGGTAAAATTAAAACCAGTGCGGATATTTTAGGAAAGGTGAAAGTACTCATGAATATGATCAACTTTTGTTATGGGACCGACACAGAAATATGAAAAAAAAATCAGCTGTTCCATACATTTTGATCGTGTTGCGGACTTGTGGTGCATTTTTGTATAGAACAGCTGTTTTTTTTTTTTAATTTTTCATTGTCGGTCCCATAATAAAAGTTGATCATATTCATGAGTTCATGAATATGATCAACTTCATTTTGTGGGACCGTACTTTCACCTCCTAAAGTATCCGCACTGGTTTTAATTTTAAGAATATTTGTAAAAAAAAAAGTTTACAACCCTAATTTAGATCCTTATTGGACACCATAAGTGAGTGTGAGTGAATTAGTGAGTTAGTGAGTCACTCACCTCTGGCTTCTGGCTCGTCAGCTTGCATCTCATATGGCAACTGGTCATAGTAGTATTTCAATGTGTCCGCCGCTTCCAGTAATTTAAAGAAGGCTTGTCTGAAAACGAAACATTAAATCACGATAAAGCGCCATCTTTTCGTAGTTGATACATCAAAACCCCGAATGCAGCACTTTGATTCCACTTTCACAATGAAAACCGCCAAACAGTGGAATGCGCTGCCGGAATGTTAACCGATAGTTACAATTTGGGTGTCTTCTAGGCAAGCGTGCTCCATCGTAGACCGCATCATCGCTATTAAAAATCAGTTAGTCGGTTATTTCATCATACAATGTCAATTCTAAAAATAATTGAGCAGTCCAATAACTGAATGAGCGGTAAAAATGATAAAATTAGCGGTTCGATAAATAGTTCGGCAGATACTAAGCAAATTCTTTCAATTCATTTGAGTAACATACCTAATTAGGGTCCAAGAGCAAGCGGAGCGAGCTCGGGAACTTGGACACCCCGACACGGACAGGTTAGGTTCGAAGGGGTTGACGGGGGCTTCTTTCGCTCGCTTTGCTCGCTCACTGAAGCCCCCGTCAACCCCTTCGTGTTAGGTTACTTTTAACCTTGCAGACAGAAATAGGAACCCCGCGTAGCGGGGCTCCGTCGACAACCTCCCCTCCCCCTTGTAAGTCCTAAAAAGTTTTTAGAATGAGATTTCTTACCGACAAATTCCGATTTATTACTGCCCACACGTAACCGCTCATTCAATAATTTTTACCGCCCATTTATTTATTTTCCTGCTCAATTATATATATATTCACTGATCCATTTCATGATTTTTTATTACTCATTTTTGTTTACTTTACTGCTTAGTTTTAACTGCTGAACTAGTTATTAAACCATTTATAATTTTTAACTTACCAAAACCGCTATTTACTATTGCCTCTTTAAATCAGTGCCAAAAAAATGCATCGGGCTTGCCCCCCAGAGACCCTAGACAAGTTACTTTTCTGTTAGCGTTAGCGTCAAACGCTACGGATAAAATGTATGGAAATGACATTTGTGGGTGACGTGACTTTTCCGCAGGTAATGTCATTGCCATACATTTTGTGCTTATCGTTTGGCGTGAACGCTAACAGAAAAGCAACTTGTCTAGAGCCTCAGGCACGCCACTGCATGTTCTGTTGTGTTATAAGTAGATACAACTGGGACGACCCATTTATTCTATATGGGTTGTACTTATAACACAACAGAACATGTAACACACAATAACACACTCGAAATAAGTAACACACCGGAACACAACTTTCGGCGATTTCACCCAACTCTCTTAAATTATTGTAAAAATGTTCAAACCTGTTGTCTTCAGTGGATAGTCTTAGGGATCGTTTGCCTAGCCTGGGACCGAACCACAGGCCTGCCCGGTCGCTATGCGCCCCTCTGTCGGCTCCATTATCCTGTAAAGATTAGGAAATCAATTTATCTTGCCGTCGAGTATTTTGAAGAAATATTGGTTTCCTCACGAAATTTTCTTTCAGCAATTAATGAGCTCCAAAAATTATAATTTTTGGGGGAGCTGAGGGCTCATATACCTACAGGGTGGCAGGTTAGACAGTGGAAATATTTTAAGGGGTCATTGTACTCATCATTATGAACAACTTTTACTTCGGGACAAACCCTGAAATCGCGAAAAAAAAATCAGCTGTTCCATACATGTTCACATAACTCAACAAAATGTATGGAACAGCTGATTTTTTTTCTTAAAATATTTCTGTAGATATGATTTTGAAAGGGGGGGGGGGGGCTAAGAGGTAAAAATCAAAACAGTTAATTATTGATCTAGTCTAAAATCTGTCGGAACTTAAGATTTTGGGAGTTGGATTTGGCTTAGGCTAAGTTGAATTTGGCTAAGTTTGTATAGCTTGATCTGGGCCCCCATTCTGTTATTGCTATTGTGTAAGAATAGTGTCATAATGACACCATAACGGTCAAAACCTAAGCGGTCATTGGCTTAGAGCAAGACTATCTCTTTCGCCATTGGTCAAAACGACGTCATTGAGAGAGCATTCTGACACGATTATGACAATTGTATTAGCAGACTTGGGGCCCTGTAGCCGTGCATACAGACACGGCTTTTTTACAATTTTATAATAGTACTAGCTGTGCTCCGCGGCTTCACCCCCGTTGCTCGGCTCCTAAGGGTCGTAGCGTGATGTTAAATAGCCCATACTATTCCTCATGAATCTCGCTATCATATACAAAAATTTTTTTTTCGAATCCGACTGATAATTCCAGAGATTAGCGCAACAAACAGATTTTCAACTTTATAAATAGATAAATAATAAAATTACAAACAAATAACGATGATTTTTTAATAGAGCCATCTTACCTTAACGTCATTGTTATTGGCTAGAACACAACTAGCACAGACTACCAAAAGACCGATCACTGGAATGGTTCCGTACATTTTGGTAGGATAGCAGAAGACAACTGATACCCCTGGAGCGCCAGGGAAACTTTATATACTAAACTAGATTGAAATCTTATGCTAATGATCGGGGAAACAGGGGAAATACGGCGCGTGGATGGTGGGCGTTACAATTTTAAAAATAGAACGTTTTATTTGTTTATGGAATTTACGTGTGTGAAAAAGTTGTTTTTAAATATAGAACAGGTAACCCCCGATGTAAAACCCCGTTGGTGAGAAACCTGTTTTTGTTATGTTATGCTTTTACTGCCTTTTTTTATTAATGACGTTGCGTTAATTAGGGATTTTACTTAAATTATATTAAATCATTTAAATCACACTAACACATTATATATGCGAAAGCTTATGTGTGTTTGTTTGTTAAATATACTCGTTCGGTTTACGTTGAAACGGCTGGACGCATTTGGATGAAATTTGACAAAGACCATTTTCATTCATTTTCCGCAGACAAAGGCATGAGTACATAATCTATATACCTACTATTTACTGATATTACAAAGCTGAAGAATTTGTTTATTTGTTTGTTTGAACGCGCTAATCTCTGGAACTACAGACGGATTCGAAAAAATCTTTTTGTATATGATAGCTAGATTCATGAGGAATAGGCTATTTAACATAACGCTACGACCCTTAGGAACCGCGGGGCACAGCTCCAAGCCTCCAAATTTTAAATTTCTAAGTCTATCAGTTTAGGCTGTACGCTGTATTAGTCAGTTACCGTACTGTTTTATACAGCATGTAAACTAACAAAAACCCCGTTCGATCCCAAAGCATTATGCTCATCATTATGAATAATTTTTACTATGGGACCAACCTCAGATCATAGAAACAAGGAGATGCATATCATCATCATAGCAAATTAGTACCGGAACAACTGATGCCACTTTTAGTACATTTTTCGACACAATTACGCGCATAATTAAGCGCTCCTTGTGAATAAAAAGATCTCCCATGCATTAAACATTCCGCACAGCCTCAATCTAACACTGTTAATCGTCACTTAACACTAGCACTAAACTAAAACACTGTATTTATACCATCGATCGTGTTCGGTTCGTCGCCAGCGCGTACGTTTTTAATATGAGCAATTTGCTCAAGATCAGGCATCAAGCTCTATAGCGCCTTGGCACATCTACCTTGTTTCTATGATCTGATGGACCAACCCTAAAATAACGAAAAAACAATTGCTGTTCCATACATTTGCGTTCACATAAATCGATAAAACTATGGAACAGCAGATTTTTTTGCGCTTTCGGGGTTGTGTCATACAAAATATTGTTCATAATGATGAGTATAATGGCCTCCTTTGGGATCGAACAGGGTTTTTACATGCTGTAGATAAAGATAGATAAAAAATCACCCATTAGGTACCTACATATCAAAGTTTGAACCCATAGCAATGTGCTCAAAAACCGAAACCCAGCTCTGTACTACCACGAGATTTGGCGAAATTATGATTGATTAATGAATGACTTGCTTGCAACCTTAGTTCCATTCATAATCACAGAGGAATAAGTTTTATGTTAGCATTTAAACATCGATTATTTTAATTAGTTTTGAAAATGTATAAAAAAATGATATTAATTTTTTTTTGTTGGTAAACCATCTTTGTAACCTATAGATTTATCTCCTAAAATATTTGCGATTATGAATTTTAATTACTTATATTATTAATTTAATGTAATGAATTTTCCTAATATTATTGCTTTTTTTATTTTATTTTATTCTTTACTAGCTGTTGCCTGCGACTTTGTCTGCCGGAAAAGGGATTAAAAGTAGGCTATGTGCTTACCTAGGTTTCAGGCTACCTCTCCGTCAAATTTTATACAAATCTGTCCAGCCCTTTCAGTATGAAGAAGTAAAAAACACACATACGTAAGTCCATACTTTCGCATTTATAATATAAATAAATTATTATGATTGTAGGTATCTACCTCAGATCATAGAAACAAGGGAGATGTGCCAAGGCGCTATCGAGCTTGATGCCTGATCTTGAGCAAATTGCGCATATTAAAAACATACGCGCTGGCGACGAACCGAACACGATCGATGGTATAAATAAATAATATTATTTACATAAATAGTTCTATTTTGAGATTACATTTGATTCAATGTTATATGATATCATTATGTTAATTTATGTGTTTTTTTTATCTTACTTAGATGGGTTTTTACAGTAACTTTTTTTTGATCATTAAGTACCTAATCGATTTTCTGTAGTTAATATATTATTTATGTTTTAAAACACCATTATTGTTGATGCTTTTATCAAAAAAATATGTGTTGTCCATAATTATTATTACAATACTAAAAATAACTTTTATGGAAATTTATTTTTAACGTTTCAGTGTGTGTAATGTTGACGATCCTTAATCTAAATAAAATAATAAATAAGTAAATACAGAAATTATTATATGCTTTCATGTTAAGTTATATATGATATTTGGGTGAGGCATATTATTTTAGACATTTTGGGATAAATTGTAATCATAGCCGATATAAAACTAACTCTCTATTTAATGTGACTTAATTCTAACACGATTCCGATTAAAATCAAAACAATTCTAAAGAAATAAGACAAAAATAAATCCCGTTCCAAACTTCCCCATTCTCCCCTCAGCATTAGAGGCAAATTGATACAAATCTAGTTTCGTAAATACGATTAGAATCCGACGCGACCTGTCAATCGAAACACCCCCGCAGGTTATCGCTTTGCCGTTTTCACACTATTCCACAAACAACTAAGGGCTACTATTCCAAAACATCACGCTTACATACGACGAAGTACTAAGCAGGGATGTATTATTTTTTTATTTATTTATTCACACACATTTCGACAGTTATACAGGGTAAAATTAAAACCAGTGCGGATATTTTAGGAGGTGAAAGTACTCATGAATATGATCAACTTTTATTAAGGGACCGACACTGAAATATGAAAAAAAAAAGTGTGTATGGAACAGCTGATTTCTTTTTTCATATTTTAGTGTCGGTCCCATAATAAAAGTTGATCATATTCATGAGTACTTTCACCTCCTAAAATATCCGCACTGGTTCTAATTTTACCCTGTATAAACTATTAGACTTTTGCCCGCGACTCCGTCCGCGTGGACTATAATGAAACGACCAGTTTAAATGACCTCCGTAGTCCCTGCCGACGATTTTGGGGGGGATCATACCGCAGCTGAAGACTTTAAGGGGGGTCATACCGAATATGCCGACGTGATATACCGCGAATTACCGTTTTTGGCGCATTTTTGTACGTATTTGGGGGGGGTCATGACCCCCGTGACCTCCCCCCCTGGGACCGCGCCTGTTCCGTAGTGTAGGGTAGCTAGTACTACCAAGTACCAAGAGGTCAAGCTGTATCTCTGGTTTATCCCACCGGAATTAGATGAAACGTGGCTTAGATTTTAAGTTGGACCCAAAGCTATCGAACTGTGAAAACCAAATCAAAATCCGTTCAGTACTTTTTGTGTGATGCGCGCACAAACAGATAAACAGACAAACAGACAAAAATTAAAAAAAAAATATTTTCGGGCATGCTTACGTCCCAGTACCCTATCGCAACTATTTTTTCTGGAATATCTTCAATGTACAGACACGGCTTTTTTACAATTTTATAATACATAGATAGTATCTAAGACTAGATTATTTTATGATACAGCCTGGTGACAGACAGACGGACAGCGGAGTCTTAGCACAGATTACTGAATAGTTACTACGTAACAGATACTTCACTCAGTAGAAAATTTCCAATACCTATTACGATATTTGCCTACTCCCTCGCGTCAACAACCACTGTATGCTAAAATGCGCCTAAATGCTCAAGCGTACAGCAGTGATTGCTTCGCACCGCGCGATTCCACAGTAATCGCAGGGCTGCCTCTTCGATAAAATTAAATTAACATAACTTTTTATCTATGTTATTGAGAACTGTGAATAAGTTCTGACTTTTATGTGGCAATTAAAAATTTTATCATTTATAAAATATTCAACCAACTTAAAAAAAGGAGGTGATCAGACATACAGGCCAAACTGAGAAGTTTGACTTGTATGGTTTGTAGGTATGTATGTTTATGCGCGATAATCTCGCGTTTGGCTAAACCGATATCGATGCGGTTTTCAGAAAAGGATTTGTTACATTTAGGAGAACGTTTTAAAATAAGTATAATATTCTTAGTTTGATGATGATCTTCGGAGATGTTCACTAGAAATGAAAAAAAAAGCCTTAAAAAAAGAGAAATTAAATTAAATGGAAAAATGTTAGGTGTTTATCCCTTCTTTTGCTTGATTTACACCCATCTACAGCACATAAGGCACCACACGGCATCGTAATACGCGTACGAACGAACAGCACTATTAAAATTGAACGGCGTGCGCGCGCTTCGCTTGCAAAAACCGCACTGAATTTGATCCGCCGGCGGACCGAGACCGCTCGGCTGGGCGGTAGGCACTTATAGCGCGCAAGTACATGGAGTGACGGAGGCCTGGTCTTAGTAACCAATCTCGGTTCTCAATCAAACCAATCTATCGGTTTTTTACCGGATACATTTCGGAGAGTGTGCTTCAGATCTGCATGATCTATTTCCCTCCGGCCCTTTCTTCTATCGGACGGCCAGAAGCACAACAAAACGCCATCGGTTCATGGTAGAAATACCAAGAACCCGAACAAAGCGCTTTGATTCCACTTTCATTGTGAAAACCGCCAAGCAGTGGAATGCGCTGCCCGAGTGGGTGTTTCCCAACAGTTACAATCTGGGTATCTTCAAGTCACGAGTGAATCGGTTTCTTTTAGGCAAGCGTGCTCCATCGTAGACCGCATCATCGCTTAACATCAGGCGAGATGGCGGTCAAGCTCAAGCCTATAATAGAATAAAAAAAAAAAAAAAATAGGGTTCCGTTTTTACCCTTTGGGTACGGAACCCTAAAAACGAGTAATTTAATGAACTTTTGGTTGTTACACTCCGCGGCAGAAATTAGTACGGCCCCCTGGCATTGTCCTTTTTTAACCAAAAATGACGCCTTATTCAACTCGGGGATTGAACCTCAGATCATAGAAACAAGGGAGATGTGCCAAGGCGCTCTATTGAGCTTGGGGCTTTGATATGGTCACATTGACCGTATATAAAACGTACGCGCTGGCGACGAACCGAACACGATCGATGATATAAATTACAGTGTTTTAGTTTAGTGCTAGTGTTGAGTGACGATTAACAGTGTTAGATTGAGGGTGTGCGGAATTTTTTATGTGTGGGAGATCCTTTTATTCACAAGGAGCGCTTGTAATTGTGTCGCAAACTCTTCTAAAAGTGGTGACAGTTGTTCCCGTACTAATTTGCTATGATGGCATATCTCCTTGTTTCTATGATGTGAGGATGGAACACAGGACTCTACACTCAGTAATCGCTCTTGTAACCACTATGCCACGGTGTAGGTTTGGTGTTTTCCTTAATCCTTCCATTAATTTCAATCAAGTATAGATTAGAACAAACGTATTCTTAGCCAAACATAAATTAATTAGTAAGTCAACAAAAATACATTTTAATTAAACGTAATCTTCATTTATTTGGATTTTTTAGGCCTCTGATTTCATTAGCTAAAACTTTTTGCACTTTTTCCCCTTTTTACAAACAAAATATCCGAATTCAAAAAGCCACTACCTTTTTGAATTCGGATATTTTGTTTGTAAAAAAGGTAAAAAGTGAATTCGGACATTTTGCTTGTAAAAAAAAAAAATAAAAAAAATAATTGTTGTTTCGGAAATCGCACAATACCTATGCGAAATGGCCCAAAAAACGGTCATCCCCTTTTTATTTCTAATCGATAGAGTAAATGTTTTCAAATGCATGAGTAGAACTCCCGAAGATCAAATGTACTTAGATCCATAGATAAAAATGTTTATTATTTTTTTGCGATTATGATAAAATAAGTATTCGAAATTTAAAGGTGTCTGAAACAGTTTCGGAAGTCGCTGCCTTTGATTTTTGATTTGATTTGATTCGGCACCGACTTCCGAAACTGTTTCAATCAATCAATCATTTATTTTTGTAGAACATAAATAAATAAATAAAAATAATTTATTTCAGGCATAGTGCCCATAATGGTATGAGTAAACAATAATGATGAAATAAAATTAAAATGAAAATCAAATTACAATTAAAATCAAAATTAAAATTAAAAACATAGGTAGTACAGAGATGTTTACATAATAATTAAAATTTATAGATCACTACATGTTTCGCCGGTAGGCATACAAAACATTTTATCATAATTATTATTTGAATTATTATAACATTCTAAAGTATTATTAGGCAAAGTACAATGTCAATAAATCAAACTAAATCAAAACACAGATAGGTAACATTATTGTGATCTTTTTGAAGGCGGTTTTTACTTTTTTTGTATCGCAACAGTAGGAGCATAGGCTGATTATGCCATTTATGCTTATGCATGCCTAATTTCTACATTTTCAGGGCTAAATCATTGAGATAAAACACTATTTAAAGTTCGTAAAACATAGCTTGATCTCTGCGACAGATGTCAAACACGAACAAATAATGTCAAAATGCATTAAAAATGTACGGATTTGACATCTGTCACAGAGGTCAAGCTATATTTTACGAACCATAGAGGAGTCACTTTGAACAAACGTCATGTTCCAAACGCCGGGTGACACGTGACAAAAAACAATACAATAGATGCGTCCTTATATACCTACTTAGATTACCTACCGATGCGACATTTAGGCGAATCACACACCGCCCCGCGCTACGCTGCGGGGTGCGTGGCGACAGAACAAAAATCCCGCGCGTGAATGCGTTTTCAGTGTGTTGCACCATGCGTGATTTCTATACAAATACAGGTACTTGCAAACAACAGAACATCACGCACACCCGCGCTACGCTGCGTGATGCGGGGCAGTGTGCGAATCGCCTTACTACGTGAAATGCGGCTGTTTTACCGCAGTTGATAGGGACAGCACCTCAGATCATAGAAACAAGGAGATGTGCCAAGGCGCTATCGAGCTTGATGCCTGATCTTGAGAAAATTGCTCATATTAAAAACGTACGCACTGGCGACGAACCGAACACGATCGATGGTATAAATACAGTGTTTTAGTTTAGTGCTAGTGTTGAGTGACGATTAACAGTGTTAGATTGAGGGTGTGCGGAATGTTCAATGCGTAGGAGATCTTTTTATACACAAGGAGCGCTTAATTATGCGCGTAATTGTGTCGAAAAATGTACTAAAAGTGGCATCAGTTGTTCCCGTACTAATTTGCTATGATGGCATATCTCCTTGTTTCTATGATCTGAGGACAGCACCGTCTGATGCGGTGTCTTCTCTACTGTATACCTACCTCAAAGGGCTAAATCTGGCTCACTCACTTCTCCATCCCAAGTGTAATCTCGACTATAGTAAATCGTCATCTAATTATTCAGATATTCAAGCTTTGAAATAGCCACAGTTAATTTTATTCAGTCCCAAACTCCCGAGGGAGTAACTGCATTTCCGTAGTGGCGTAAATGCAAATTATGCTTCTAAATGCCAACACTACATACGTGGGAACTATCACGCTAATTTTACTATACAGGGTAAAATTAAAACCAGTGCGGATACTTTAGGAGGTGAAAGTACTCATGAATATCATCAACTTTTATTATGGGACCGACACTGAAATATTAAAAAAAAAATCAACTGTTCCCTACAAAAATGCACCACAAAATGTATGGAACAGCTGTTTTTTTTTTCATATTTCCATGTCGGTCCCATAACAAAAGTTGATCATATTCATGAGTACTTTCACCTCCTAAAATATCCGCACTGGTTCTAATTTTACCCTGAATATGCTAATATTATTATAAAGCTGAAGAGTTTGTTTGTTTGAACGCGCTAATCTCTGGAACTACCAGTCAGATTCGAAAAATTCTTTTTGTACATGATAGCCAGATTCATGAGGAATAATTTAGGCTATTTAACGTCACGCTACGACCCTTAGGAGCCGAGCAACGGGGGTGAATTCGCGAGGAACTTATAAAGGAAAATTATAAAGATTCGATTATTATTATCAAATAGATAACAATAATAATAATAATCGAAGCCAGGAATCACAGCCACTGAACCATAGATCAGTTATTAAATGATAACACATTTATTATGAATTCATGAACGATTATGCTTTCATAAAATGCTTTTAAATAAAATAATAATGCTTTCATAAAATGCACTTTATTTAGATTGCTTACGGAAAGACAGCTGCTCAAATAATATAAATAATATATTAACAATATTATTAAATTTATTAATAATGTGCGCAAACGCAAAACAAATTATCTTTTGTTTTAGATTTGTTTTTATTAGATTATTGTTTGTTTCTGAAGGACCATCCCCGAAATCGCGAAAACACATCGCACATATCGGCCAGAAAGGTCACAACACATAATAATACGAAATTGAGTTATGTATGCCATCTGAAAGGCAATTACAAACTTGATCTGCTAAAAAAAATTCATAATTATAGTGCGATTCCTCGCTGAGAGATGGCATTTAATACAGAATTTTTTTAAAGGAATTCTAGGATCTAAAAAAAAGAAAATCGTGATTTCCCAAAAACTACATTTATTGTGTTGTGACACTCTTCTTGCCGATGTGCGACATAACCCCTAAAATGTATAGCTGAAATTTTTTCGCGATTTCAGGATTGGTCTCATAATAAAAGTAGTTCATAATGTTCGGCCGGCTGGAACACAGGCCTCCTCTGTGAGAGGGAGTGGGCCGTAGTCCACCACGCGGGCCCAGTGCGGGTTGGTGGACGTCGCATGTCTTCGAATTTTTGGTTCTAGGACATGCCGGTTTCCTCACTATGTTTTTCCTTCACCGTTAAAGCAAGTGATAATTAATTTCTAATACGCACATGACTTCGAAAAGTCAGCGGTGTGTGCCTCGGGATCGAACTCGAACCATTCGCCGTGAGAGGCTGGTTAAACTAGGCTATCACTGCACTAATAATAATTATTCTTAATTTAAAAATTAATAATTTTCCTAAACTTAAACGTAAAATATGGTTTTGCAGTAACGCATTCAACTAACAAAGCGTCAACCTCAGATCATAGAAACAAGGAGATATGCCATCATAGCAAATTAGTACGGGAACAACTGATGCCACTTTTAGTACATTTTTCGACACAATTACGCGCATAATTAATCTTTTGAACGCCATGGCATAAACGCATCGCCGTGCCCTATACGCCAAGCTATAAATTTCCCGCTTTTTCTGTCACGTATTTGTGTCGTTGGCGTCCAGGGACCGTTTTCGCTTGTCACGTATATGTGACCATGGCGCTCAAAAGGTTAAGCGCTCCTTGTGAATAAAAAGATCTCCCACGCATTGAACATTCCGCACACCCTCAATCTAACACTGTTAATCGTCACTCAACACTAGCACTAAACTAAAACACTGTATTTATACCATCGATCGTGTTCGGTTCGTTGCCAGCGCGTACGTTTTTAATATGAGCAATTTGCTCAAGATCAGCTCGATAGCGCCTTGGCACATCTCCTTGTTTCTATGATCTGAGGCGTCAACAATAAAAATCTAAAACCAACAAAGAATAAACAATAAATTACCTTTTAACTAGAAAAAAGGTAACTATAAATTATCTAGGTAAACAAATAACACAGTTGTTTACTCAGATGTTTTTAATTTCTATGCTTCTATAGAATCAGATACGTATATATACTGCAGGCTAGTATGTTCATCATCATTCAGTCCAGTCGTCGGCTCCTAGTCTTCGATTGAGATGGGTGCCATCAAGACTTTCTTTTGGCTGTCTGCGCTCAGTGTAAGTTAATCTTCTCTCCTTTTTCTATTTAACTGATTTCAAAAAAGGGGGTCTGTATTTATCTGTTTGTTGTATGTATGTATATCCGCGATTTTCTCGAAAACTGGTAGGTACTGTACCTACTGAAAAAATCTTTTTTTTTTCTCTTTTTATTAGTTGTAAATTCTTGAAAGATTCACAGAAAAACAAAATCTGTGATAAAAGTAACCCGAATTTCATTAAAAGTTACCGTTTTTCGAGTTTAAAATAGGTTCCCAACCTTTTATAGACTACCGCCCCCTTTACAAGAAAAAAAAAATCCAACGCCCCCCTTACATTATACTTAATTAATTATACCATTTTTATATATCTGTCTTATCTATTAATAATCACAAATTAAAAATCAATTCTCCTTCATTCTCTATAAGTAATCGTGCTACTCGTGGTCGTGGTTGAAGGACATGATTACTAATTATTTAAAAATACTAAAAAGTGTTATTAATAAAATGATAACATATGCAAGACAATACACAGAGGCAAAGATAAGACGATTAACCAAAATTAGTAAAAAAATATGATAAAAAACAAAATTCAATAAGAAACATATATTATATTAATGAGAGGGTTGAGGCTGGTGGAGTTTAAACAATTTGTTAATATCGGGTTTCAATTTAGTTAAGGTGCGCCATGACTGCCCCTTCGACTGTCATAAGCCCATTTGGCTTTGGACCCGCTACCGCCTCCACGAAAAGCTCCAGCGCCCACTAGGGGGCGGTACCGCCCCCGTTGGGAACCTATGCATTAGACCACCAAAAAAAACAATTTCACCGTTTTATCCGGACTGATGTTCAATAATTACCTATTGACAATAGTGTTAAAATTATTGTTCATAAAAATCGTTGTCACAGACGAATCACTCAGATGAATCACTCCTTCAAAATCTTCCATACTTACTGTATGAGCGGCCAAAATATCATGATTCGGCCATATTTTCGTTTTCGGCCATAAACCAGCCGAAGCTACTGCCATGGGCGTAGCCAGCCATGGGCTCAGGGGGGGCAGCAGTCTAAAATAATATATAACTACTTAACTAGCAAACTATACCCGCGGTCTTACCCCATTTTATTTTTTTCATTACCTGCAGAAAAGTCACGTGACTCACAAATGTCACTTCCATACATTTTATCCAATTTTATCCATAGCATTTGACGTTAACGCTAACAGAAAAGTAACTTGTCTAGGGCCTCAGGTCAGGTGCCCCAACCCTTTTTTTTTTGTTTTTTTTGTGTTCGGGGTGGAAATCCTCATGGATGTCCCCCGCCCTGGGGAGGTCTGTCAGACTCTTACTGACTAAAACCACCCCGTGTTCCGTCTCACACGTAAACCGGAGGCCACGGGAACACATAAGTATTCTTCCGCAGCCTCCGACTAGTGCCGGCCCGCCACTACGCGCCACCGCCTCGGGTCCTGCTGGATGGGGGGCGGCGGACGTCCCCGAGTCCGCCGCCCCTGGACCCGTTTAGGGGGGTTTGAAGAGGGCGTTGTACGCCCTCCGCCGACGCCCGGTGCGCCTACTGTGTGCCGGGAGAGCACTCGTCATCTCCCTCTCCCCTTCCGCAGCCTCCTTCTGCGACATGACAGTTTCGCAGAAGGAGATCACCGCGTCAGCCGAAGCCATGGGCGCCACGGTGGGGCAGGGTGGGGCCACCCTGCCCCACCGTGGCGCCCATGGCTTCGGCCGAGCTGCAAATCAGAAGTTCGTGAATTGTCGCGCGTCATTCGGCCTACTTCGTAAAGCTCTGCAATATCAGACCCTGCAATGCCGTCTCGACAAAGATAGCGATCTCTTTACGAATACCGGTAATCGGTATTACCGAGTAGGCAACGTTGTTAACATTATTTTAACCAAAAACTTACTGTAAATTTTCAAGAATGTAACGACTGTTTGCAGCCTCTGTTTTTATTCAGTTGCCCTTATAGCGTAAAATAATTGAGTAATTCTCACTGAAAAATACGTTGTTACAATTACTGTGTTAATTCTAAGTGTGCATAAAATGCACGAAATTGAAAAGAGGCAGGGCACATCTCGCTCAAATCTGAAGCACCCCGACTGGGGAAGTACCTCCACCTTACAGAACACCACAGCCAAATAACGCTACTGTTCGGTAGTGTTGTGTTCCCGTGGTGAGTAAGGTCGCCAGAGCTGCTGAGGATGCGCTGTGTTGACAGCGGGTGACCTACTTGTCCCCTAAGCTGTTAGCACAGTAAATCCTCATTCATAATTCATCCTCCAAAGGGTCGGCAACACGATGTTTTTCAGTCTCTCACAGAGGAATCGAAGATCCGATGTGGACCCTTGGCACTACATGAAGATAGTTTTCGATTCCTGATTTTAATGTGATTATATATTTTTTCAGGTGCTGAGTGCGAAAGCGACGTCAATCCGTAAGTTATGATTTAAAAAGTTTTATTTTGTAAAATCTAAGTGATACTTGTGGACTCTTACCTACTCCCCAGACAGGCACGCACTTGCAGCCCCGGATCTAGGGGGGGGCTAGCTGGGGCCCAAGCCCCGGGCGACAAATTCAGAGGGCGGCAAATTCAAGCTTGGTAGAGGAATACACTGAGCAGTGTATTCGTCTACCAAGCGTAGTAATCGCAAAGAGCAGCGCTAGAGACCGGTCGTTCTTTGGGGGAGGCCTCAGATCATAGAAACAAGGGAGGTGTGCCAAGGTGCTATTGAGCTTGATGCTTTTATAATATGGTCACATTGACCGTATATAAAACGTATACGCTAGCGACGAACCGAACACGAGTAATGATATAAATACAGAGTTTTAGTTTAGTGCTAGTGTTGACATTGAGGGTGTGCGAAATTTTTAATGTGTGAGAGACCTTTTTATTCACAAGGAGCGCTTGTAATTGTGTCGAAAAATGTTCTATAAGCGGCGACAGTTGTTCCCGTACTAATTTGCTATAATGGCATATCTCCTCGTTTCTATAATCTAAGGGGGAGAAACCATCAGCATCAATGGGCGTGTTATGGTAATGGCTGAAATGATAATGATAAAAAAAAAATTTTTTGGGCGGGGGCAGCATTTTTAAATTTTTGCACCCCCTCGAAATAATCCAAGAGCCAGGGCTGCGCACTTGTAGTTTAATGTGAATTTATTAACAAACTCCAATCCCCTTCAGGTCCAGAACCAATTCCAACCATCCAGATATCGACAGAAGACAGTGTATATAAAGGTGCCAGCGACACCAACCAAGTACTGGTCAAAGACCACCTCGGTACTCGTGGCCAGAAGAACGACAGCAACTCTGAAAAGTATGACCAATTAAGAACTGACCTGATCGTAGATGACAAAGGGACTACAAAGAGTTCCAACGCCGCTGGCTTCGCAAACGCAGCCGAAGACTTTAAAAGCTTCGACGTCAGCGCTGATGGTAGAAAAAAGAGTAAATTTGCTAGCAATAAAGAAAAAAGCGATAGTTATGCTCGTAATAAGCTGGAATACAAGGGCGCTGATGGCACTGCTATAGAAAAGGAGGAAACCGACCAAACTGAGGACAGTTCTACGTCCACATCAAACTGTACAACGGTTGAGGAGTCACCTGGTTGCTCAGATGAACGTAAGTTCTTTTCTAAAACCACAGCCAAATAACGCTACTGTTCGGTAGTGATGTGTTCCTGTGGCGAGGTCGCCAGAACTCCTGCACGCTTAGCATGACATATTCTATCATATTCTACCAAAGAATACACAAAGTTCTTTCTATTCAAATCGTTATCTTTCTGTCCGAACACGCGGTGCCCCTTGCTTGGTTTATCAGAGTCTACTGAAGAATAGAAACATTTCTTCTCTTCATTGTATGCGGTAGAAATCCTTTTACAATCTGCCACTTTGTCTGTTCTTCTGTAGACAAAACCCGTTTCTATCGTGGTCATGCTAGGCCGGCTGAGGACGCGCTGTGTTGACAGCGGGGCACCTGCTTGTCCTATAAGCTGTCGGCACAGTGAATACTCATTTTAAAGGCTCGATGTGATAGTTGGTGTTGCGGGCAGGCATAATGGTAAGCGCCTGGTGGAACAGGACAATGTCGTCAGCTTATTGCAAGAAGTCATCAACTGACAAAAACAAAACTGAGAAATCAATTAATTAATTTTGATTCTATTGAACGCCTTAATATCTAGATATCTATAGGGCTTTCAATAGAATGAAACGTAATATTAACTTTTGAGTCTATTTACAAGTTAAAGAATTCTAATTTTTGTGACCTAAATCAATTTTGGTGACAGTTATCAATTTTTATGTATTATCAGTTACTTCTCTTCTCATGTAGGTACATTTTAAATGGTCATTTTGGCCTCGGAAAAAACATTAATTCTTATAGAGATAGTAATGTTAGCAAAATGTAGTACATTGTTAATGTAATTAATGGATGGCATCAGTTTATTTTTAAAAGCCGGGAAATAATAGATAAACGTCTTCAAAGTTATACCATAATGTTTGAAACAAAACGCAGGATACAATATTTATTTATTTATTTATGAACGCATCCACATTTATTTACGTCCCTAGAGACGTCCATACATTTTTAAAATCTAAATTGATTTTATTTCTGAATCTTAATTAAATCCCAGGCTGTATTCAACTGGATAAAATCATGATAATTATTTAACCCAAGGTTTAATGTAACTGCCTACTTAAATTAGACCTCAATGTAAAAAACCTCTCAATTCAAAATGCTACAGCTTAATAAATATACCGCATGACCACAATAAACATTATACGTAATTTCTCGATTCTCCGTGCTTTAAAAAATATATTGAATGCCGAACGTTGTTATATATAAATAGGCAAATAAAATGACAAATGTTTCATCGTTATAACTTTTATAAGATTTTCCGAGTCCAAGCATGTTAGGAAAGAGGCCATTGTTCTTTCTGTTTAATGTTTATCTTAAATTGTTGAAATTCCCTCAAAGATATTTTTTAACTGATTATAACCCTCACCAATAAAGAAACGAATTAAAAATGGCGGCCTAATCATTCCCTCTCTCTCGCACGTTATTGCTGTCTTTACTCACACCCGACGTGTGTGAATAAAGACAGCAATAACGAGGGAATTATTAGTACCGCCATTTTAGATTCGCTTCTTCATTTGCGTGGGTTTTTATTGTTTTTTATTTGTTATTCCTATTTTTATAGCTCATCACAGCCAATGGTTTAACATAGACGTGCCAGGTAATTAAATAGATGTTATATAAGCTTAACTTAATATCTACAGAGGTTAGACAGTGGAAATATTTAAGGGGTCATTGTACTCATCATTATGGACAACTTTTACTATGGGACCAACCCTGATTTTTTTTCGCGATTTCAGGGATGGTCCCTTAGTAAAAGTTGTTCATAATGATGAGTACAATGACCCCTTAAAATATTTCCACTGTCTAACCTGCCACCCTGTATATTCACAATAACAATAGAACATGCACTTGAATAAAAAAAGCCTATTTAAAAATGTATAAATGGAGGCTAGCTACAGTACTGCCTAGTTCATTATAATATAACGCTGTGCACAGTGACATCACAAGGCGGAAAAATCATTCCGCAGCGTGACATCGAACTGTGCGGACCAGGGACCGATTAATCCGGGTTAAAAGGTTACCGGTTAATCTCTAACCCATATTTTTTGTAACCGGTTACCCTTTAATAGATATGGATACCGTTACCGGTTAATATTGCTGATTAACCCGAATGAAAAAGAACAAAAATTAACTTTATGCGTGAACCGGTTATTATTAGGCTGATTAACCCAGAATACGGGTTAACCTTTATGCAAGGTTTTTCACTTAACCCAATAAAAATAACCCGGGTTAACCCCTATACGGGTGACCTTTCCGGTCCCTGGTGCGGACGTATCAATGATACGTAAAAAAATTCAAATAATGCTTATGGGTGGCCATTGCTGAGTGTATCGCTTTTAAATTTGAACCAGTCTTATTTTTCCAACCTTAATTTTATTATATGATAATACTAAAAATAAAATACATTATTACGACAGGTCCCAAAGACACAGAATGGAAGGTTATGACGTTCGAATCCATGGAGGATGGCCAACCTTGCGTCACTATGAAGATGGTACCAGTAGGTGAGTGCAACCATCCTGACCACCTGACCATCCTGAAAGCCACTGGTACGCACGGCTACAGATCAAGCTATACATTTCCAGTATAAGCTGATCTCGCATTGTATAGGATTTCCTTACAGTGAGAGGTCAGTGTAAACTGGGAATGTATAGCTTGATGTGTAGCCGTGTGTACAACTCGTCGGAAATATCTGCGAACCTCGCTAGAATGCGCTCCCCCTCGCTCTTCCCTGCACCTCTGCCCGTTAATTTTTTTGTATGAAAGTAACAAATGAACAGTACAAAAAATTGAATGAAAAGTAATCGCATTATTGTTTATCGTGTATTGTTGCTCTGTTTGTGTCATCAAGCCAGGTTCGCAGATATTTCCGACGAGTTGTAGATGTAGTGGCTAGTGAAACAGAGTCAAATCATGTTTTAAAACATTGCCTATTATAAATATGAGCATATTACCACATCAGCTACTTTTATGCAGCTATGCTTCTATGCAGGGCTTGATAACGGTATTTATCATTAGTTCGCTCGAGTATCGTATCGGTATAAAGTTATACCCGTATACATTTATAGCTATATCTTGTCAAGATCGCTTGAACCTGTTTTTTTTTAATACCGATATTTTAACTGGCAGTGCATGAAATACCGGTACTTGTATATTAAGGGTTAATACCGGTATTTATCATTAGTCATCGTTTATTATCGTAACTTGAGTAGCGGTATAAAGTAATACCGGTATCGTATCTAGAACTGGCAGGGCTTGTTATCGGGTTATAGGTACCGGTATTTATTATTAGGTCGCTTGACTGTCAGTATTTTATTTATATCGGTACAAAGTTATGCCGGTATCCTGTCAAGTTAACGTGAACCGGTTCAGGGAAATACCAGTGCCATTAACTTTTGAACCGTCGCTCGTCTCTTGGGTAATAATGTTGGTTAGTGATAAAGAACTTTATTTGTATAATATTAAAGACGTTTTTCTTTTGGATCAGCTAAAACGAGAACATCTTCTTCTTCAAGTACTCACAGTTCACACCGTAGTTCTCATTCTGCGAAATCTACTTCTATTGGTAAGTTATTTTTTATTCCATATGACTTTTTCAATAGTTAGATAACTTTAGAATCACGAAAAAATCAGTAGCACCCTACTAAATTATAAAAATATCACTCGACAAAATCTATAGTAAACTAAGTAAGTTCGTAATATAGCTTGATCTCTGTGACAGATGTCAAATACAAACAAATAATGTCAAAATGAACCAAAAATGTACGTACCTACTTATTTGACATAGCTGTCACAGCGATCAAGCTATATTTTACGAACTATAATTACCTATATTTCGTGATTTCAAAGTTGGTTCCGTATAAGAAAATGAAATAAATATGCTTTTTCATACAACCACCCCTTTTCACTCTCATATTCTATTCATCAATTTCTAAAATCACTCCTAGAACATCATCCGCCTAGCCTTTTCACAAACATGATTGGGGTCGGCTTCCAGTCTAACTGGTTGCGGCTGAATATCAATATTTTACATGGAGCGACTGCCATCTGACCTCCACAACCCAATTATTGGGGAATACCGGTATTCGAATGTTAGACCAGTTGTCAAAATCACACCTAGAACGAAAAAAAGAAATTAAAAAATCTATACCTATATACCTACTTACTAGTTAGAAAATTTTCGTTGGTGGGTACACCAACGAAAATTTTCCGAACAACGAAAACGAAATTTTTACGTGATCAAATAAATATGAAAGACATATTTATTTGATTATTTGATCACGTAAAACTGACAGCAGTCTAGGCCGATATTTCTTTCTAATACTCGGATGTGTATTTTTATCGGAAGTGTAGCGACATCTGCCGACAACAGCGAAAACTACCTACATAGCATGACAGCTAACTGTGACAACTTGTTGAATGTCACTACATGACGTTTAACGTCAAAATCGTACATCGCGCAAGCAGAGTTTGCATATATACAGAAACCCGACCTCAACTGTCGGGGCAGTGGCTCGCCAGATAATAACACCCGGTCTGGTGGAAGGATCCTCCCTTTTCAATGGAGGGATCTTCAACCTCGTCTCTCCATTCCCCAAAGGAAGTATATTAAATAAGATTTTCATAAACTTAAATTGCTCTAACAGGACAATCAAAACCACCTACTGTAGCGCCGAACGGACCACCTGTAGTGGTAGCTAGACTACCCAAGCCATCAGATCCACCCATACTCTCATCATACCCAATAATTAGACGACCAGGAATTCCCCCTCCCGGACAAGGTAACTATCACTGTTTTTATTAGGGATCCGTACCAAAATGGTCAAAAGGAACCCCTATGGTGCGATTTCGTCTGCCTGTCTGTCCGAGGTTTTGCTAAGAGACCGTTAGTACTAAAAAGCTGTAATTTTGTAGAAGCTGTCAAAGTAGTATAATAAAATTTTGGAAAATATTTTTTTTTTAGGGTCGCTTCCCTATACATCATGTACATAAGTGGTAAAGATGTCGAAAATAGTATTTTTATGTGTTAATAATTTATTTAAAATAATTTTATTTATTTATTTAAAAAAAAATACTCAGATCATTTTTTTTTTCATTTGTATGGCATCTTTACCACCTATGGATGTGCCTCTTAAAATATTTCGAGTATGCAGGGTAGGACCCTATATACAATAGCGCCATCTATGCCACTATTACATCATAGTTGATATATTATATCTTGATCATAGATGGCTCCACTCATAGTCATGACAGACGGACAACAAAATGAGGGTTCCGTTTTCCTTTTCAGGTACGGAACCCTAAAAACGGAATCGATATAGGACAACTTTGTTTTACGTATGTCCGTCTGTCAATACCCCTTTTCCCTGGAACCGGTAGTATTTAAGTTTAAATTAAGGCTGCGCAAGCCACTTATTTTTTTGCATAAAAACGTAGAAAGTTTGCTTCTTCACTATTATTAATGACACATCCAAAATTAACACGCATTCCATACAAAATTAAGTGTCAAAGTGGTATTGCAAAATCAGCCCGAGTGTCCGCGGATATCGTTTGTCTGGTCATTGTCTAGTCTTATTGTTAAAAGGAATTTTGAATGAGTTTTGTGAACACTTCGCTCTGAGTCATCATAGTATTGTTCGTGAATACCTATAGGGGTAGGGCTTCCCAACCAATGGGCGCAATTCCCTAAGGGAGCATACAGACATCATAAAACGGGGGCTATTGTTCAGATATTCTTAACAAAAAACAAATTGAAATATCGTACATTAAGTCTTTTTCTTTTACATTATAATATTCTTAAAAGATTGTGGATTTTTTATTTAATAATTGATTTATGCTAATCATCATGACATAAAATGAAATGAATAAACAATGTATTTTTATAAACAGTTATCGTCAACAAAGAAGCCGCAACTACCTTTGGTTCGGGGACTACTACCACCGCCAGTAAAGCTGGCCCAGATGGTGCCAGCTCCGCAGGAAGTAGCAGTGTCGTTGTTGGTAGCACCTATACCGGATCCAACATTATTGTTACACCAGGCGGAGGGGGCGAATGGGGCAGACCAGGAAGAGTTATCGTTAGCGAAGGGCCCAAAAGTACCCTTGGTTCGGGGACTATTACCGGCGCCAGCAGCGCTGGCCCAGATGGTCCCAGCTCCGCAGGAAGTGGCAGTGTCGTTGTCGGTAGCACCGATGCTGGATCCGATACTATTCTTACACCAGGCGGATGGGGCGGATGGGGCAGCCCAGGATCAGTTTTCGTTAGCGAAGGGCCCAAAAGTACCGTTGGTTCGGGGATTACTACCGGCGCCAGCAGCGCTGGCCCAGATGGTCCTAGCTCCGCAGGAAGTGGCAGTGTCGTTGTCGGTAGCACCGATGCTGGATCCGATATTATTGTTACACCAGGCGGATGGGGCAGCCCAGGATCAGTTTTCGTTAGCGAAGGGCCCAAAAGTACCGTTGGTTCGGGGATTACTACCGGCGCCAGCAGCGCTGGCCCAGATGGTCCCAGCTCCGCAGGAAGTGGCAGTGTCGTTGTCGGTAGCACCGATGCTGGATCCGATATTATTGTTACACCAGGCGGATGGGGCAGCCCAGGATCAGTTTTCGTTAGCGAAGGGCCCAAAAGTACCCTTGGTTCGGGGACTACTACCGGCGCCAGCAGCGCTGGCCCAGATGGTCCTAGCTCCGCAGGAAGTGGCAGTGTCGTTGTCGGTAGCACCGATGCTGGATCCGATACTATTCTTACACCAGGCGGATGGGGCGGATGGGGCAGCCCAGGAACAATCCTTAGCGAAGGGCCCAAAAGTACCGTTGGTTCGGGGACTACTACCGGCGCCAGTAGTGCTGGCCCAGGATGTGGTGAAGGCGCTAGCTCCGCAGGAAGTGGCAGTGTCGTTGTCGGTAGCACCGATGCTGGATCCGATACTATTCTTACACCAGGCGGATGGGGCGGATGGAGCAGCCCAGGATCAGTTTTCGTTAGCGAAGGGCCCAAAAGTACCGTTGGTTCGGGGATTACTACCGGTGTCAGCAGCGCTGGCCCAGATGGTCCCAGCTCCGCAGGAAGTGGCAGTGTCGTTGTCGGCAGCACCGATGCCGGATCCGATATTATTGTTACACCAGGTGGATGGGGCAGCCCAGGAACAATCCTTAGCGAAGGGCCCAAAAGTACCCTTAGTTCGGGGACTACTACCGGCTCCAGCAGCGCTGGCCCAGATGGTCCCAGCTCCGCAGGAAGTGGCAGTGTCGTTGTCGGTAGCACCGATGCTGGATCCGATACTATTCTTACAACAGGCGGATGGGGCGGATGGGGCAGCCCAGGATCAGTTTTCGTTAGCGAAGGGCCCAAAAGTACCGTTGGTTCGGGGATTACTACCGGCGCCAGCAGCGCTGGCCCAGATGGTCCCAGCTCCGCAGGAAGTGGCAGTGTCGTTGTCGGTAGCACCGATGCTGGATCCGATACTATTCTTACACCAGGCGGATGGGGCGGATGGGGCAGCCCAGGAACAATCCTTAGCGAAGGGCCCAAAAGTACCGTTGGTTCGGGGACTACTACCGGCTCCAGCAGCGCTGGCCCAGATGGTCCCAGCTCCGCAGGAAGTGGCAGTGTCGTTGTCGGCAGCACCGATGCCGGATCCGATATTATTGTTACACCAGGTGGATGGGGCAGCCCAGGAACAATCCTTAGCGAAGGGCCCAAAAGTACCCTTAGTTCGGGGACTACTACCGGCTCCAGCAGCGCTGGCCCAGATGGTCCCAGCTCCGCAGGAAGTGGCAGTGTCGTTGTTGGTAGCACCGATGCTGGATCCGATATTATTGTTACACCAGGCGGATGGGGCAGCCCAGGATCAGTTTTCCTTAGCGAAGGGCCCAAAAGTACCGTTGGTTCGGGGATTACTACCGGCGCCAGCAGCGCTGGCCCAGATGGTCCCAGCTCCGCAGGAAGTGGCAGTGTCGTTGTCGGTAGCACCGATGCTGGATCCGATACTATTCTTACACCAGGCGGATGGGGCGGATGGGGCAGCCCAGGAACAATCCTTAGCGACGGGCCCAAAAGTACCGTTGGTTCGGGGACTACTACCGGCTCCAGCAGCGCTGGCCCAGATGGTCCCAGCTCCGCAGGAAGTGGCAGTGTCGTTGTCGGCAGCACCGATGCTGGATCCGATATTATTGTTACACCAGGCGGATGGGGCACCCCAGGAACAATCCTTAGCGAAGGGCCCAAAAGTACCCTTAGTTCGGGGACTACTACTGGCTCCAGCAGCGCTGGCCCAGATGGTCCCAGCTCCGCAGGAAGTGGCAGTGTCGTTGTCGGCAGCACCGATGCCGGATCCGATATTATTGTTACACCAGGCGGATGGGGCAGCCCAGGAACAATCCTTAGCGAAGGGCCCAAAAGTACCGTTGGTTCGGGGACTACTACCGGCTCCAGTAGTGCTGGCCCAGGATGTGGTGAAGGCGCTAGCTCCGCAGGAAGTGGCAGTGTCGTTGTCGGTAGCGCCGATGCTGGATCCGATATTATTGTTACACCAGGCGGATGGGGCAGCCCAGGATCAGTTTTCGTTAGCGAAGGGCCCAAAAGTACCCTTGGTTCGGGGACTACTACCGGCTCCAGCAGCGCTGGCCCAGATGGTCCCAGCTCCGCAGGAAGTGGCAGTGTCGTTGTCGGCAGCACCGATGCTGGATCCGATATTATTGTTACACCAGGCGGATGGGGCACCCCAGGAACAATCCTTAGCGAAGGGCCCAAAAGTACCCTTAGTTCGGGGACTACTACTGGCTCCAGCAGCGCTGGCCCAGATGGTCCCAGCTCCGCAGGAAGTGGCAGTGTCGTTGTCGGCAGCACCGATGCCGGATCCGATATTATTGTTACACCAGGCGGATGGGGCAGCCCAGGAACAATCCTTAGCGAAGGGCCCAAAAGTACCGTTGGTTCGGGGACTACTACCGGCTCCAGTAGTGCTGGCCCAGGATGTGGTGAAGGCGCTAGCTCCGCAGGAAGTGGCAGTGTCGTTGTCGGTAGCGCCGATGCTGGATCCGATATTATTGTTACACCAGGCGGATGGGGCAGCCCAGGATCAGTTTTCGTTAGCGAAGGGCCCAAAAGTACCCTTGGTTCGGGGACTACTACCGGCACCAGCAGCGCTGGCCCAGATGGTCCCAGCTCCGCAGGAAGTGGCAGTGTCGTTGTCGGTAGCACCGATGCTGGATCCGATATTATTGTTACACCAGGCGGATGGGGCAGCCCAGGATCAGTTTTCGTTAGCGAAGGGCCCAAAAGTACCCTTGGTTCGGGGATTACTACCGGCGCCAGCAGCGCTGGCTCAGATGGTCCCAGCTCCGCAGGAAGTGGCAGTGTCGTTGTCGGCAGCACCGATGCCGGATCCGATATTATTGTTACACCAGGCGGATGGGGCAGCCCAGGATCAGTTTTCGTTAGCGAAGGGCCCAAAAGTACCGTTGGTTCGGGGATTACTACCGGTGTCAGCAGCGCTGGCCCAGATGGTCCCAGCTCCGCAGGAAGTGGCAGTGTCGTTGTCGGCAGCACCGATGCCGGATCCGATATTATTGTTACACCAGGCGGATGGGGCACCCCAGGAACAATCCTTAGCGAAGGGCCCAAAAGTACCCTTAGTTCGGGGACTACTACCGGCTCCAGCAGCGCTGGCCCAGATGGTCCCAGCTCCGCAGGAAGTGGCAGTGTCGTTGTCGGTAGCACCGATGCTGGATCCGATATTATTGTTACACCAGGCGGATGGGGCAGCCCAGGATCAGTTTTCGTTAGCGAAGGGCCCAAAAATACCGTTGGTTCGGGGATTACTACCGGCGCCAGCAGCGCTGGCCCAGATGGTCCCAGCTCCGCAGGAAGTGGCAGTGTCGTTGTCGGCAGCACCGATGCCGAATCCGATATTATTGTTACACCAGGCGGATGGGGCAGCCCAGGAACAATCCTTAGCGAAGGGCCCAAAAGTACCGTTGGTTCGGGGACTACTACCGGCTCCAGTAGTGCTGGCCCAGGATGTGGTGAAGGCGCTAGCTCCGCAGGAAGTGGCAGTGTCGTTGTCGGTAGCACCGATGCTGGATCCGATATTATTGTTACACCAGGTGGATGGGGCAGCCCAGGATCAGTTTTCGTTAGCGAAGGGCCCAAAAGTACCCTTGGTTCGGGGACTACTACCGGCGCCAGCAGCGCTGGCCCAGATGGTCCCAGCTCCGCAGGAAGTGGCAGTGTCGTTGTCGGTAGCACCGATGCTGGATCCGATATTATTGTTACACCAGGCGGATGGGGCAGCCCAGGATCAGTTTTTGTTAGCGAAGGGCCCAAAAGTACCCTTGGTTCGGGGATTACTACCGGCGCCAGCAGCGCTGGCCCAGATGGTCCCAGCTCCGCAGGAAGTGGCAGTGTCGTTGTCGGTAGCACCGATGCTGGATCCGATATTATTGTTACACCAGGCGGATGGGGCAGCCCAGGATCAGTTTTCGTTAGCGAAGGGCCCAAAAGTACCATTGGTTCGGGGATTACTACCGGCGCCAGCAGCGCTGGCCCAGATGGTCCCAGCTCCGCAGGAAGTGGCAGTGTCGTTGTCGGTAGCACCGATGCTGGATCCGATACTATTCTTACACCAGGCGGATGGGGCGGATGGGGCAGCCCAGGAACAATCCTTAGCGAAGGGCCCAAAAGTACCGTTGGTTCGGGGACTACTACCGGCACCAGCAGCGCTGGCCCAGATGGTCCCAGCTCCGCAGGAAGTGGCAGTGTCGTTGTCGGCAGCACCGATGCCGGATCCGATATTGTTGTTACACCAGGCGGATGGGGCAGCCCAGGATCAGTTTTCGTTAGCGAAGGGCCCAAAAGTACCGTTGGTTCGGGGATTACTACCGGTGTCAGCAGCGCTGGCCCAGATGGTCCCAGCTCCGCAGGAAGTGGCAGTGTCGTTGTCGGCAGCACCGATGCCGGATCCGATATTATTGTTACACCAGGCGGATGGGGCACCCCAGGAACAATCCTTAGCGAAGGGCCCAAAAGTACCCTTAGTTCGGGGACTACTACCGGCTCCAGCAGCGCTGGCCCAGATGGTCCCAGCTCCGCAGGAAGTGGCAGTGTCGTTGTCGGTAGCACCGATGCTGGATCCGATATTATTGTTACACCAGGCGGATGGGGCAGCCCAGGATCAGTTTTCGTTAGCGAAGGGCCCAAAAGTACCGTTGGTTCGGGGATTACTACCGGTGTCAGCAGCGCTGGCCCAGATGGTCCAAGCTCCGCAGGAAGTGGCAGTGTCGTTGTCGGCAGCACCGATGCCGGATCCGATATTATTGTTACACCAGGCGGATGGGGCACCCCAGGAACAATCCTTAGCGAAGGGCCCAAAAGTACCCTTAGTTCGGGGACTACTACCGGCTCCAGCAGCGCTGGCCCAGATGGTCCCAGCTCCGCAGGAAGTGGCAGTGTCGTTGTCGGTAGCACCGATGCTGGATCCGATATTATTGTTACACCAGGCGGATGGGGCAGCCCAGGAACAATCCTTAGCGAAGGGCCCAAAAGTACCGTTGGTTCGGGGACTACTACCGGCTCCAGTAGTGCTGGCCCAGGATGTGGTGAAGGCGCTAGCTCCGCAGGAAGTGGCAGTGTCGTTGTCGGTAGCACCGATGCTGGATCCGATATTATTGTTACACCAGGCGGATGGGGCAGCCCAGGATCAGTTTTCGTTAGCGAAGGGCCCAAAAGTACCCTTGGTTCGGGGATTACTACCGGCGCCAGCAGAGCTGGCCCAGATGGTCCCAGCTCCGCAGGAAGTGGCAGTGTCGTTGTCGGCAGCACCGATGCCGGATCCGATATTATTGTTACACCAGGCGGATGGGGCAGCCCAGGATCAGTTTTCGTTAGCGAAGGGCCCAAAAGTACCCTTAGTTCGGGGACTACTACCGGCGATAGCAGCGCTGGCCCAGATGGTCCCAGCTCCGCAGGAAGTGGCAGTGTCGTTGTCGGTAGCACCGATGCTGGATCCGATACTATTCTTACACCAGGCGGATGGGGCGGATGGGGCAGCCCAGGAACAATCCTTAGCGAAGGGCCCAAAAGTACCGTTGGTTCGGGGACTACTACCGGCTCCAGTAGAGCTGGCCCAGGATGTGGTGAAGGCGCTAGCTCCGCAGGAAGTGGCAGTGTCGTTGTCGGTAGCGCCGATGCTGGATCCGATATTATTGTTACACCAGGCGGATGGGGCAGCCCAGGATCAGTTTTCGTTAGCGAAGGGCCCAAAAGTACCCTTGGTTTGGGGACTACTACCGGCACCAGCAGCGCTGGCCCAGATGGTCCCAGCTCCGCAGGAAGTGGCAGTGTCGTTGTCGGTAGCACCGATGCTGGATCCGATATTATTGTTACACCAGGCGGATGGGGCAGCCCAGGATCAGTTTTCGTTAGCGAAGGGCCCAAAAGTACCCTTGGTTCGGGGATTACTACCGGCGCCAGCAGCGCTGGCTCAGATGGTCCCAGCTCCGCAGGAAGTGGCAGTGTCGTTGTCGGCAGCACCGATGCCGGATCCGATATTATTGTTACACCAGGCGGATGGGGCAGCCCAGGATCAGTTTTCGTTAGCGAAGGGCCCAAAAGTACCGTTGGTTCGGGGATTACTACCGGTGTCAGCAGCGCTGGCCCAGATGGTCCCAGCTCCGCAGGAAGTGGCAGTGTCGTTGTCGGCAGCACCGATGCCGGATCCGATATTATTGTTACACCAGGCGGATGGGGCACCCCAGGAACAATCCTTAGCGAAGGGCCCAAAAGTACCCTTAGTTCGGGGACTACTACCGGCTCCAGCAGCGCTGGCCCAGATGGTCCCAGCTCCGCAGGAAGTGGCAGTGTCGTTGTCGGTAGCACCGATGCTGGATCCGATACTATTCTTACAACAGGCGGATGGGGCGGATGGGGCAGCCCAGGAACAATCCTTAGCGAAGGGCCCAAAAGTACCGTTGGTTCGGGGACTACTACCGGCTCCAGTAGTGCTGGCCCAGGATGTGGTGAAGGCGCTAGCTCCGCAGGAAGTGGCAGTGTCGTTGTCGGTAGCACCGATGCTGGATCCGATATTATTGTTACACCAGGCGGATGGGGCAGCCCAGGATCAGTTTTCGTTAGCGAAGGGCCCAAAAGTACCCTTGGTTCGGGGACTACTACCGGCGCCAGCAGCGCTGGCCCAGATGGTCCCAGCTCCGCAGGAAGTGGCAGTGTCGTTGTCGGTAGCACCGATGCTGGATCCGATATTATTGTTACACCAGGCGGATGGGGCAGCCCAGGATCAGTTTTCGTTAGCGAAGGGCCCAAAAGTACCGTTGGTTCGGGGATTACTACCGGCGCCAGCAGAGCTGGCCCAGATGGTCCCAGCTCCGCAGGAAGTGGCAGTGTCGTTGTCGGTAGCACCGATGCTGGATCCGATATTATTGTTACACCAGGCGGATGGGGCAGCCCAGGATCAGTTTTCGTTAGCGAAGGGCCCAAAAGTACCCTTGGTTCGGGGATTACTACCGGCGCCAGCAGCGCTGGCTCAGATGGTCCCAGCTCCGCAGGAAGTGGCAGTGTCGTTGTCGGCAGCACCGATGCCGGATCCGATATTATTGTTACACCAGGCGGATGGGGCAGCCCAGGATCAGTTTTCGTTAGCGAAGGGCCCAAAAGTACCCTTAGTTCGGGGACTACTACCGGCGCCAGCAGCGCTGGCCCAGATGGTCCCAGCTCCGCAGGAAGTGGCAGTGTCGTTGTCGGTAGCACCGATGCTGGATCCGATACTATTCTTACACCAGGCGGATGGGGCGGATGGGGCAGCCCAGGAACAATCCTTAGCGAAGGGCCCAAAAGTACCGTTGGTTCGGGGACTACTACCGGCGCCAGTAGTGCTGGCCCAGGATGTGGTGAAGGCGCTAGCTCCGCAGGAAGTGGCAGTGTCGTTGTCGGTAGCACCGATGCTGGATCCGATTCTATTCTTACACCAGGCGGATGGGGCGGATGGGGCAGCCCAGGATCAGTTTTCGTTAGCGAAGGGCCCAAAAGTACCGTTGGTTCGGGGATTACTACCGGCGCCAGCAGCGCTGGCCCAGATGGTTCCAGCTCCACAGGAAGTGGCAGTGTCGTTGTCGGCAGCACCGATGCCGGATCCGATATCATTGTTACACCAGGCGGATGGGGCAGCCCAGGATCAGTTTTCGTTAGCGAAGGGCCCAAAAGTACCCTTGGTTCGGGGACTACTACCGGCGCCAGCAGCGCTGGCCCAGATGGTCCTAGCTCCGCAGGAAGTGGCAGTATCGTTGTCGGCAGCACCGATGCCGGATCCGATATCATTGTTACACCAGGCGGATGGGGCAGCCCAGGATCAGTTTTCGTTAGCGAAGGGCCCAAAAGTACCCTTGGTTCGGGGACTACTACCGGCGCCAGCAGCGCTGGCCCAGATGGTCCTAGCTCCGCAGGAAGTGGCAGTATCGTTGTCGGTAGCACCGATGCTGGATCCGATACTATTCTTACACCAGGTGGATGGGGCGGATGGGGCAGCCCAGGAACAATCCTTAGCGAAGGGCCCAAAAGTACCGTTGGTTCGGGGACTACTACTGGCGCCAGTAGTGCTGGCCCAGGATGTGGTGAAGGCGCCAGCTCCGCAGGAAGTGGCAGTGTCGTTGTCGGTAGCACCGATGCTGGATCCGATACTATTCTTACACCAGGCGGATGGGGCGGATGGGGCAGCCCAGGATCAGTTTTCGTTAGCGAAGGGCCCAAAAGTACCGTTGGTTCGGGGATTACTACCGGCGCCAGCAGCGCTGGCCCAGATGGTCCCAGCTCTGCAGGAAGTGGCAGTGTCGTTGTCGGTAGCACCGATGCTGGATCCGATATTATTGTTACACCAGGCGGATGGGGCAGCCCAGGATCAGTTTTCGTTAGCGAAGGGCCCAAAAGTACCCTTGGTTCGGGGACTACTACCGGCGCCAGCAGCGCTGGCCCAGATGCTGCCTGGTCCACAGGAAGTGGCAGTGTCGTTGTTGGTAGCACTGATACTGGCTCAGATATCATCGTTGCGCATGGATGGGGTGACGAAGAGTTAGCTGATTGGAGTGGTGATATTGATGAACCCGATATGCCTGTTACCATTGGTGACAGGCCTGATAACGGAAGACGTCCCATTATTATTCCAAGAAGACGATGCCGAGGCCTTATGTGCATCTGCTATAGTCATCTCAGAGATATTCCAAGGAACATCAGAAGACAGTTGGGTTTTTAAACTCAGCATTTCGAATTTAACAGACGAATTAAACGCAATTTATAATTTATGTATGTATTTATAATAACGAGCACATGAAAAATCCCTAATTTGATTAGGATGAAAAAAAATGTTTTATTTTTTTTGTCAATAAATTTATTTTTCTTAAATATTAATATCTGGATGTTTTATTTATTATTTTTATCCCTGACTTAATTGTTAAGACTAACTACCTTGACACCACAGGATACCAATGTATCTATTAGTTAGATACCGTTATTAGATATAAGACACCGATTGATTTTTTCTTATCATTTCGGTGTAAATTATGACATCGGTGGTAATAAAGACCACCGATTACAGCGATATGAGAACAGTGACGTGAGAAATAATAATTTTTTTTAGAAAAATTGCATAATATCTAGGATAAATTCAATAACAGTCAATGATGCTAATTCACTTACTACCTCTGTTAGAACCAAACAACAATAATAAAACTACTCATTACAGTAGAAAAATGCAACCACCGATAATATAGAATAATAGGGATGTTAACTACTTTTTTTATTGTGAATCTGTAAACTACTTGAAAAAAGACAATTAACACCAAAAAAACCGATGAAACATCTACAAAATTGGCAAAGTTATAAGCGTTTTAAAATAGGCACGGACGGCACTACCTATTAGTGACGTAACACCACCTATGTCCGCTTCGCGCGACAAAGACGGAGCGATACTCCCTCCAAAAACTTTAAAAGCGTCTATGTTTTTCATTTTGTGATAAATTATTATTTTTGCTTTTACTTTTTTGTTGTACCTATTCCTTCTTTGAAATAAAATAATTTATTTGTACTTTTTAGGGTTCCGTACCAAAATGGTAAAAAAGGAACCCTTAAGGTGCGACTTCGTCTGTCTGTCTGTCTGTCTGTCTGTCACACCTGCTTATTTCAGCAACTACTTATGCTATCGACTTGAAATTTGGAACAGTTATAAAGAATGCTTGTCCAACTTTATTGCAAATGAAAAAAATAAAAATATATTTTTATTTTCATTGCAAAAGAGGCCGGAGTGGGGGTCCAAAATTTCAAAGTGGGGTTACTGGGTCAAATGACATCATATGAAAGGGCTTGATCTGCACATTTCAAAATATATTTTTATTTAATTTTATGTCTCACAGTTTTCGACATATGATGAAAAATGTCTGAAAAAATACCATTCCCCCCCCCTTATCTCCGAAGTTTGCGGAGTGAAAAATCTGAAATAATTAGAGTTGATAGGAATTGACCCAAATATTGCACCAAAAATAAAACTATGTTTCTAACTAGTACAGTTTTTTCAAAATCATCAAAATTCTTTCACAAACAAACTTAGTTTTGCGGTCCGGTTTTTTTTTTTATTATTAGGGTTGGTTGTAGCCGTAGGTCATAGGTACTCATAACTTTTTGACTGCTTTGAGTTCGCAAAATTGGCTCAATTCTGAGACGTGCTAGTGAACATAATGGCTTGATCTTTGACTTGCGAGTCCGCCTTCATGAAATTGCCCAATGAACGACAGGACATTATTCTTGAAAGCAACATGCATATTATAACAGGGTGTCCCACCCCACGGCTATGCCACATGGAGGGAAAGTACTTTAAATATTTGATATAAGTTATGCTTCATGGAAACTTCACTTTATTTTTTAAATTAAGTAGGTAATACCGCATTCAAACATCTTTAAAAAGTTGCTTGCTTCATCTGGGAATTGAACCAACTAAATGTGAAAAAAGAACATCCTGTATTTTTATGGTGCCAATTGAAAAGATTAATTATAAGTATTAATTCCTTCTAAGTAACATGGTATCCTAAATTAAAGGAACACCGTCATATTTTAGTTTTTTTCAAATTCGCACTCTGTCTAGCTCATAGCAAAGTTGCATTCAAATAGTATTTTATTGCATTTATTATGCATTTCTAAGGAAAACAGTGTAAAAAAGTACTTATTACTAAATAATCAAACTTATCTACGAAAATCGACACGAAAAGTTCTGTTATTCATATCTACTTCACTCTTTTTCTAAATTTAAATGTAAAATTTCATCATGTTCCTTTAAATTAATTAATTAAATTAATCCTTTTAATTAATCCAATGTTTGTCATGTTTTAATTCAACCACAGTATTCAAAGAGCCTCACCAAGATTAACTAACTTAGAGGGAGTGTAAAATAAAAGCCGGCCAAGTGCGAGTCGCACTCGCGCACCGAGGGTTCCGTACTTGGACGTATAAAAAAGTAAAGTAAAAATCACGTTTGTAACATGGGAGCCCCCCTTTAATTTTTGTTTTATTCTATTTTTTTTAATACCTACCTGATTTTTTTCGCGATTTCAGATAGTTACCTACCTGATAGTAAAAATGTTTCACAACGATAAGTATAATGGTTTTTTTTTCAGCTATAAGACAAGTAAAATGTCAGGTTCTAATATATTTATAAACTAGCTACAAATTAAGATTTTAAAACAACGATGTTGGAGTACCTATACCTACCTATTATACGAGTAGCTACACGCCATTATGGCGACCGCCACGCCGGAGCCATATTGCACGGGAATCCCACGATGACGTTTTCTGCAGTAAGCAGTTAAAATAAAACTTTTGTTTATTTAAAAATAAACTAAAAACGACCTTCTAAAATAATTTATATATAACGTAAGATATACAGGGGTGGCAGGTTAGACAGTGGAAATATTTAAAGGTGTCATTGTACTCATCATTATGAACAACTTTTACTATGGGACCAACCCTGAAATATCGAAAAAAAATCAGCTGTTCCATACATTTTGTGAACATAAATATTTGAACAGCTGTTTTTTTTTCGCAATTTCAGGGTTGGTCCCATAGTAAAAGTTGTTCACAATGATGAGTATAATTAACCCCTTTAAATATTTCCACTGTCTAACCTGCCACCCTGTATAGAGGTAGCAGGGGACGTCGCGACGGACCTCGTCGACGAGGTCGGAATGAGAGAATTTCCTTGCCTTTCCCTGTGCCTTTATCTTACCTAATTAGAATACAAACAAATTATGTAGGCCTGCACAAACTTCAATGAAACGATTTGTATTCAAATTAAAATGTCATGTCATAAAAACCGACGTCACGTAATGCTACAATGACAAAGGAAGGATATCTGTGACTAATCAAAACGATTATCATTAAATGATTGATTTATTACAGTTTTGCATGGAATACTAAATATCAATCATCATACGTTTTTAGCAGTGATAGCCTAGTGGTCTAACCATGTGCCTCCCGCGGCGAATGGTTCGAGTTCGATCCCGAGGCACGCACCGCTGACTTTTCGAAGTCATGTGCGTGTTAGAAATTAATTATCACTTGCTTTAACGGTGAAAACATCGTGAGGAAACCGCCATGTCCTAGAACCAAAAATTCGAAGACATGTGACATCCACCAACCCGCACTGGGCCCGCGTGGTGGACTACGGCCCACTCCCTCTCACAGACAGAGGAGGCCTGTGTCCCAGCAGTGGGAACATTATAGGCCGATTATGCTTATGATCATCATACCCATAGAGGAATAACCTAACATAGAGGGAGAGGGAGTGTAAAAACAGATAAACAATCCAATATACCTATGTCCTTTTTAGGGTTCCGTACCAAAATGGTAAAAAAGGAACCCTTATGGTCAGGCGCGGTCGCAGCCGACGATTTTGGGGGGGGTCATACCGCAGCTGAAGACTTTAGGGGGGGTCATACCAATTAATGCCAACGTGCTATACCGTGAATTACCGTGTTTGGCGCATTTTTGTACGATTTTGGGGGGGGTCATGACCCCCGTGACCCCCCCCCTGGGACCACGCCTACTTATGGTACGACTTCGTCTGTCTGTCTGTCTGTCTGTCACATCTGCTTATTTCAGCAACTACTAATGCTATCGACTTGAAATTTGGTACAGTTATAAAGAATGATTGTTCAACTTAATTGCAAATGAAAAAAGTCAAAAAATATTTTTATTTTCATTGCAAAAGGGGCCAGAGTGGGGGTCCAAAATTTCGAAGTGGGGTTACTAGGTCATGTGACATATCATATGAAAGGGCTTGATCTGCATATTTCAAAATATATTTTTATTTAATTTTATGTCTCATAGTTTGCGACATATGATGAAAAATGTCTGAAAAAATAAAATCTGAAATAATTAGAGTTGATAGGAATTGATCCAAATATGGCACCAAAAATAAAACGATGTTCCTGACTAGTACAGTTTTTTCAAAATCATCAAAATTCCTTCACAAACAAACTTAGTTATGCGGTCTGTTTTTTTCACTTTATACGTCCAAAAATGATACGAAACCCTCGGTGCGCGAGTACGACTCGCACTTGGCCGGTTTTTTTTCTTAAGCAACATCCTATGAGTTAGAAAGAGTGCTCTACAGTAGGTATATCTGTTGAAGTTGTAACATAAAGAATACTCAATTATACTTATTAGATAATTTGGAATGTATGATAACATATATATTGTCTATGATCAAAAATGAACGCATAGATTTTTTTATCTATGTTCCTCCCTTCCTTGTTTGTCTGCTCATCAAGTATGAAGCAATTGTTTTTTTATAATTTGTATTTTTCAATTATAGTACTAAAAAGTTGAAACTTGTTGTCATTTAGAAAAACCTTAACAGGTTATGGGCCCAGGTACGTCAAATTTTGATAAAAAATAGTTGGGTACAGAAGTTTCTTAGTGCTTGTAGATGCAATGTCGTCACCGCCATATTCGCCCGGCTCACCGTCTCAAACTAATCCAACTCCGGAAACAATCAGAATGAATCCCAGTCATCCTCATATTATAGTAATTGAAAAACTTGAAGGTGCTCGCAATTACTCCGCATGGAAATTTCAAATGAGGCTTTTGCTCATTGATAAAGATGTGACCGATATACTCGTATTCGTTAAGATATTAGTAATATTAAGCGTATTCACATATCAGTAATCCGACGGATTCTGATATGCTAATATTCCGTATCCACTTTATTTATACACTGATCGTTCAACATCGGTTGGATAATATCACTCGGCTACTCGGCTCGTCTGCTGATATAGCTGATATTCGTGAATATTCGTGACGGATATCTGTGTCGTTCGTATCGTCAATATCATACTATACTCTTTGGTCAATATGGTGCGAGCCTGCGAGCGAGCGAGCCAAATGAATGACCGAATGGATTAACCAATAGGAACGTCTGGCGGGTATTCAATCTCTATTGTACGGAACTTAGGGACTATTTTCCATTGGATATTTTATATCATGGCGACCCGGGATTTTACATACAAATACAACAACTCTTTTTAAGATTTCTTGACTGGACTCTTTAGTAGAGTGTCTAATAGTGTATTTATTTACATTTACTTATTTTATAGTAAAATTATTGGAGATATATTAGTTTTATTACCTACCACGGTTTTTCCACCCAGTATTATTGTTAAGATCATAACAACATTTACTGAAATAAGTTATTAAAACGTTAGTCGTAAATCATTCTTTAAATGAGTGCCTAGTAATTATGCTATTATTAAAATTATTTATCAAAGCATATAAACCTAGCATACATCCTTTAAAAACTAATAAGATCGCTTGGTATAATAAACATATTACAAGAATAGAATAATGATACGTACGATACGATATCAGTAATATTCATATATTAGTTAAAATATTATAATATCACTTGACGAATATATTCATATTAACTAATACTGACAAATATCGGTATTAACCCATCTTTACTCATTGATGCAGGGCTTTGGACACATGTGGTCAGCGATCAAAATGATGAAAATCAAAATCAACGAGCTTATGCAAAGATTTGCCTCAATATTAGCCAGGCGTGTTACCCGCATGTGCGAAATGAAAAAACTGCAAAAGAAGCTTGGCTTGCTTTGCAAAAGGCGTATGAAAATACTGGCATTAGTCGGCGCTTATACCTGAAAAGGAAGCTTGCTAGAATGCATTATTCTACTTTCAATTCTATGGAAAGATATATATCAGAGATAATATCCATTACACAAGAATTGAGTGAAATTGGCTGCAAAATTGATGACAGGGAGATAGCAGAAATTCTTTTGATTGGGTTACCCGATGATTATGACCCTCTCATTATGGCCATTGAAGGCTCTCAGACAGATTCATTGACATCGGAGATGGTAAAACAAAGACTCATGAGTGGAGATTTTAGGCGTTCAGAACTTTCAACGGCTCAAGCCAATGCATTGATAGCACAAAAATCCAATAGGAAGACAATCAGATGTCATCATTGTCATAAAGAGGGACATATTCGGCCAAAGTGTCCAGACTTAAAGAAGAAACCTGCAGCCAACAGTTTAGCAGCAACATGTGGCAATTCAGCGACAACATGTGACATTACAGCTTCTACAACAATGGAATGTGGAGAGGTAAAGCAGGCTGCTGCTTTGTTCACCGGTTTATGTGGCAGCTCTGACTGGTTGGTAGACTCTGGTTGTACAACACATATGTCTATGCGTAGAGACTGGCTACATAATTACTCTGATGAAAATAAAACTGTAATCACAGTAGCTAATAATCAAACTATTAATGCTAGTGGATCTGGTAATGTTGAGGTTACTTTATGTAATAATTTAAAGAAAACAATTACCAATGTTGTTCATGTGCCAGAAATTGCAGCTAATTTACTATCTGTGAATAAAATAACTCAGAAGGGTTATATATTATTATTTGATGACAAAGAATGTAAGGCATATAGTAAAAATAATATTAAAATTAATGGAAATTGTATTTTTTCAGCTTGTAATGTCAATGGTGTGTATAAACTCAATCAGCATCCAGAATCTTTGATGTCTTCTAAAAATGCTGGTGCACAATGTGTTGATACTTCATTGGTCACAGCATCGTGTAATGATATTGATTTGTGGCATAAGCGATTAGGACACCTCAGTTACAAAGGTATGTTATTATTACGTGATGGTCTTGCCAATGGAATTTCATTTAATGACAAAGCTCTAAAGCCTTGTATTCCTTGCATTGAGGGGAAACAGATAACTAAAACATTTCCGAAAGGTGTATCAAAACGAGCAACTTGTAAATTAGATTTAATACATTCTGATTTATGTGGCCCTATGCCTATTCCCTCATGGGGAAATGCAAAATATATATTGACAATAACTGATGATTTTACTCGGAAATCTTTTGTTTATTTACTTAAAACTAAGTCACAAAATGAAATTCATTCAAAATTTGTTGAATTTAAAACATTAGTGGAAAATCAAACAGGGTTAAAAATTAAACGAATTAGAACGGACAATGGTTCTGAATATTGTAACAAAACTATGAACGATTTTTTCTCTGCCAATGGCATCATTCATGAAACTACTATTCCTTACTCTCCGCAGCAAAATGGAGTGTCGCAACGTTTAAACCGAACACTTATTGAGAAAGCTAGAACAATGCTTCGTGACTCTGGTTTGGATCAGCGTTACTGGGGTGAAGCAGTATCAACCGCTGTTTACCTTAAAAATGTTAGCCCTACAACTGCTTTAAAGAATGCCACCCCAGAACAAATGTGGTCAGGTACCAAAATAGATTTAAGTAACCTCAGGGTTTTTGGTTGCCGAGTTTATGCATTAACTCCAGATATACATCGTAATAAGCTTGATGCTAAGTCCAGACCATATATTATGTTAGGTTATTGTGATCATTCTAAAGGTTATAGATTAGCTGATCCATTGCAACCCGGAAAAATTATCAAAGCAAGGAATGTAACTTTTCTAGAAAATATTTCTGGATGCTCACCTTTTATCCAGAATTCTGATATAATCAGTCCATTGTATTCTGAGCATAGATCAGAGTCTATAGAGAATCCTAATATTGTAATCAATCCATTGAATTCTGGGGAAGAATTAAAATCTAATATTGTTGATAATATGCAAAATATTAATTTAGAACCTATTGTCTTTCATGATTGTACTTCATCAGGGGAAGAAGATGATATAGTGGAACATTGTGGTGATAACCAAGATGTTCCAAATAGTAGTGATAGTGAACAGTATGATAGAATTGAAAATATACAGCAAAATATTTCTGATATAAGTGAACCTACTGAACAATTGTCAAGACCTGTAAGAAACCATCAGCCGCCTGTATGGTTAAATGACTATGTTAGTAATTTTGATGATAGTGACATATCTATGATGGTCATTGAACCCAAAACATATACTGAAGCAATGTCTTCTAAGTGCTGTTTTGATTGGAAATCTGCTATGGATAATGAATATGATTCATTAATAAAAAAGAATGTGTGGGATTTAGTTGACAGACCAGTAGATAAAAATATTATTAAATGTAAATGGGTTTACAAAGAAAAAAGAGATGCTTCTGGTAATTTTGACAGGTATAAGGCTAGATTGGTTGCTAGAGGATTTACACAAGTGCGAGGTGTAGACTATGATAGGACTTTTTCACCAGTAGTGCGTCACTCAACATTAAGGTTACTTTTTTCAATTGCTGTAGATAAAGATATGGACATTGACCATGTAGATGTTAGTACTGCGTTTCTTAATGGGGAATTAGAGGAGACAATATATATGGAACAGCCTCCTGGATATGAAAAAGATAAAAATAAAGTTTGTTTACTAAAAAAGGGCATTTATGGGTTAAAACAAGCTAGTAGAAATTGGAACCTAAAAGTCAATGAGGTCTTACAGAATATAGGTTATAAAAAGTCAAGATGTGAACCATGTGTTTACTCAAAAATAAATAATGAGAGTATTGTAATAGTGGCTCTTTATGTTGATGATTTTTTTATCTTTAGTTCTGATAACTCTGAAAAACAGAAATTAATAAATACATTAAAGCAAAACTTTGATATTAAAGAATTGGGTGAAGTAAAAAACTGTTTAGGTATGAAAGTTGAGAGGGATAGAAAAAATGGTTTATTAAAATTATCCCAAGAGGAATATGTAAAAAACTTGTTAACACGGTTTGGTATGACACAGTGTAAATCGGTTTCTACCCCAATGCAAGTGAATGTTACATTAGAAAAATCTGACAAGTGTGAAGAAAAATACCCTTATCAAGAGTTGGTAGGTGGACTAATGTATTTGTCAGTATGTACACGTCCAGATATTTCATTTGCTTGTAGTAAGTTAGGTCAATATAATAATGGTTACACTGAAGTACATTGGCAAGCAGCGAAAAGGGTACTAAGGTATCTAGCTGGGACATCTAATTATGGGTTGCAATTTAAGAAAGGAAATAACAAGTTTGTTATATTTGCTGATGCTGATTGGGGAAATGATTTAAATGATAGAAAATCATTTAGTGGATTAGTAGTTAAATATGGAGAATGTCTTATTAATTGGGAAGCACGCAAACAGCAATCTGTAGCATATTCCAGTACAGAAGCTGAATATTATAGTTTAGGAGAAGCAGTAAAAGAAAGTAAATATTTGCAAAATTTTTTTATTGACCTATTTGGTTGCCGTTTGCCTGCGATCACTGTCTATAATGATAATTTAAGTGCTCATAATATTGCTGAAAATAATTTAAGTCATCGAAGGACTAAGCATATAGATATCCGTTACCATTTTATTCAAAATGCTGTTAATGATAATTCTATTAGGATAATTTATAAACCCACAGCAGAGATGATAGCGGATATACTAACTAAGCCTCTTCAAAAGTGTAAACATAATAATTTTGTCAAAAGTCTTTGTTTAATTTAACATAGTGTGCCTAGTTTAAAACATTGTTTTACTACATAACTTTAACATTATAAATTTAATAATGTTATCAATTTTTTGTTTAATATACACAAGGTGTGCCTAGTTTCTATCATTGTTTTATTGTCTGTATAATTGAGTAAGGGGGAGTGTTGAAGTTGTAACATAAAGAATACTCAATTATACTTATTAGATAATTTGGAATGTATGATAACATATATATTGTCTATGATCAAAAATGAACGCATAGATTTTTTTATCTATGTTCCTCCCTTCCTTGTTTGTCTGCTCATCAAGTATGAAGCAATTGTTTTTTTATAATTTGTATTTTTCAATTATAGTACTAAAAAGTTGAAACTTGTTGTCATTTAGAAAAACCTTAACAATATCCCCTCTTGCTTTTCAACACTCAAATGCCAATAGTTGCCACAGCTGGGTAGAACGAACGTTCAAGGGAGAATTTCACCGTGACATTCTCCCTCGAATGTTTGCAAACAAATGGGCAGTTCCCGCGGTAATATCACGCGGCAAGTCAGTACAGAATAGAACAGGCTGACCAACACAATCCAACTTCCGACATTCGAAACATGCATGCGGTTATTGCACTATCAAGGTGACCAAATTAATTCGCCTTCCCATGTCATTGAGTAAAAAAGTAAACAAATGAATCATGCTTTTTTACATATACATTATGTTTTTTTCTTACGGCAACATCCTTGAGTTTGTAAAGCCGCGTCTCATGCGACTTGCTTTCGTGTTCGACGAACATCGAACAGTGAACAGTGACATGAACAGTGAACATGTGACGCGGCTTTAAGCCGCGTCTCATGCGCCCTGAGGCCCTAGACAAATTACTTTTCTATTAGCGTTAACGTCAAACGCTACGGATAAAATGTATGGAAGTGACATTTGTGAGTCACGTGACTTTTCCGCAGGTAATGTCATTGCCATACATTTTGTGCTTATCGTTTGGCGTGAACGCTAACAGAAAAGCAACTTGTCTAGAGCCTCTGTTTTCGTGTTCGACGAACATCGAATAGTGAACAGTGAACGATAAAGGGGCGTGGTCTACGTGTTTTGAGTATTCGTCAAAACACGTAGACCACGCCCCTTTCTCGTTCACTGTTCACTGTTCGATGTTCGTCGAACACGAAAACAGGTCGCAGGAGACGCGCCTTAAGTGTTTTGTTCCGTACGGGATCGAACCATGCTATCATGCTATGCTCTCTTAGAACATTGTAGCCTGCTCGAAACTTGTATGGAAACTAGCTCTATCTGGCTGTGATGGTGAAAATTATTAACTGGTTGGGTTACCACTATTTAAGAGTGTTATGATTTAATCGAAATTATCATTAAATCTATTAAATAATAAATCATAGTAATTTAATTTACATTATTTGAAGTAAATTAGGAATAATAAAAGAATTAATTTAATCAATTACAAAAACGTATTTATTATGTGGTCATATGGTTACACTGTCAACTGTCTGTCACTAGGGATGGACATTGTACATAAAAAAGATTTTTAATTAATCAGTTTTTTTGTAGCATAAAAAATCGATTAATAAATGATCGTTTTTTCCTAAGAAAATAATCGATTTTTAACAAAATTGATTATTAATTGTTTTTTTACCTAATTTGTCAATTAATTTTAAAATAAACGCCATAAATATTGAAAAAAATGAAAATGAAAAAAGTTTTATTTCAATATAAGCAATTAAAGTAAACATGACACATTCTTAGAGATCAATTTATAGCAATTAACATAAGCATTACACATTCTAAGAGATCAGTATGAACTAATACCTACGCGAATTCACTGTGGTCCCCACACTAGGCATGCCTGTATCGTGGGGTCCCTAGTATCACTACTGTTACAATCATAGTTTAGAATCGCCTCCAGCTCTACACAGGGTAAAAATCAAACACTTTAACAAAGTAGTAATACTTAGAATAGGTATTTAATGAAAGTTATCCTAGTATATATAAAATATATGTATGCATGGAAATGTTTACTATAGTATCACTGGTGTTACAATCAAATAGATTAATTAATTCAAAATAAACTTGTCGTTTGAAAAATTAAGTTTCACCAACGAATAATTAATGACTATATCAACCAAATATCGGCATGTCGGTAAAATAGTACAGTTCGTTGACTCCATCTAGTGAATGTTTGGTCGTGTTCGGACATAAATAATACCAGCACGTTGTATTACAACAAGAACCTTTAGGGAGTCACTTCAAAATACAGGCACAGTAAAAATATGGGTCGCAGGATCACAGTCACAGACACATAACATGGCCGCTTGGCGTCAGTACAAGTAAGAGAAGGAACGGGCACGCCGCAATAGCGGCGGTAAGGCCCGTGATGAGGGAGTGGCTCGGGAGACGGCATGGCGCCCTTAGCTTCCGGCTTACACAGGGGCTTTCTGGACACGGGTGCTTCGGAAAGTACCTACCTAGGCCGGGAGCCGACGCCCGGTTGCCACCATTGCGGTGACTGCCCCGACGACACGGCGCAGCACACACTGGAGGAGTACCCAGCTTGGGCAGTGCAGCGCCGTGACCTCGTCGCGGCAGTCGGTGCTGCGGGTGGCCTCTCGCTCCCGGCCGTGGTTGAGGCCATGGTCGGCAGCGAGAGCGCTTGGAACGCCGTCGCCTCCTTCTGCGAGGAGGTGATGGACGCCAAGGAGGCGGCGGAAAGGGAGAGGGAGGCGGTGTCCTCTCTCCCCATCCGCAGCAGACGCACCGGGTGCCGTAGGGCGGCCAACGATCTCCGGCCACCATAGGGTGCGGCCTGCGGGCGGCGGACTTGGGGCGTCCGTCGCCCGAACGGAAACAGGCCCGAGACGGTAGCGCGACGTGTTCCGCGCGCGCCTCTCCAGAGGAATTGCGGCCGTACATGACGGCCGCATAGGGTGGCGGGGCCCGCCTTTCATTTGGCGGGCCAATACCTGCCGGGGGTGCGGACGAATGGGCAAGAGGATTTCCACCTCGAAAAAAAAAAAAAAAAAAAAAGTAAGAGACGGAAGTGAATTGCCGGAACAAATACATCCTTCCGGCTTATGTCAGTGTTGCTATGTAATCTTACTATTATTTACTAAGGCTGCCCATGCATGGGTCAGTGTTGCCAATATTAACAGTTATACATATACTAAGGCTGCCCATGCATGACGCCACGAATGTTTGATTAAATTAACCAACTAAACTGATTCAAAAGCACAGAGAAGGAATCCCATTATCTATAGGTGTTGAGGAAACTGAAGAGGATACCGGTCGAAGTGGATTCAGAAGACTCGTCGCCTACAATCGCCTACTTCACCAACGCCGCTGTCTCCAGTTTCACAGCTGCCCAAACCACCGTCGCCAACAGTGCTTATCCAACCTAGTCTAAATGATTTGGATCAAGACCCTAATATAGGTCTGTAAAACACTCATTACTTATAGTACCTCAGACATAATGTACCTACCTATGTCATAACTTCAAACGCCTGGCGGATCCCAAATAAGAGATTATGTGAATGACTGCGCTTCCACATGCAATACAAAAACATGGCAAGCGCTATCACATTGCGGATAGACAATGCAAAATTTTTATTTCCACATAGGAATATTACATGACTTTTGCGCTATCACTAAGCAGATAGACAAGTATTACATATTTTTTTATGTTTTCAGAAGAAGATTTGCCTAAAGAGCTCCTACAAGCCCTGGGAACAGAAGACTTCAGAGGTTGGAAAAGCTATCCAGCCCCTGATAGCCCTTCGGTGGCCGAATATCACTGAAATGGTCAGATCAGGAAATCAATGATGTAGCGAAGTTAGCAGCTGAAATTATTTATTATCAAGACTCCTCTTCAAGAAGATTCTTTGCATTGGCTGTTACTAACAAAATAGTACAAGATACAGTCCGGACGGTAACAACAGATGAGTTTTTGTTCGGCACAGACTGTTCTGAAAAGATCAAGTTTGCTGATAGATGCAGAAACCAGCATCATAAATATCCTAATCGCCGATAGACTCTCAGGTACATGCAGGCAAACTTAAATATTTAAAAAAGAAGTTCTAAGGTCGAAAATAAAAGTGTGCAATCTGAAACGTTTTTTTATTCCGTATAAATTGTATTATTTCCATTTACATAGAAGTAACTTGCATGTTTTGTGACGCGTCCTGACGTATTTTTATGTAAAACAATAATTACATCATTATGCGTTACGCGTATGGGCGTTTGTGCACTTATCCGTTTCTAACACGTTTTTTTACCAACATGTTTTTTTTTTCATACATTTCGATACCTACCAGTTTTTAAAATGTACGAAAAAAAAAACGTGTCATATAAAAAATGGGTTGGAAATGGATAACTGCACAAACGCCCTATCTATGACAATAATTTAACCAAGTAATATAAAAAGATATAGGTATGTAGGTACCTGCTGTTGGTATATGTATAGCTGTAGGTAAAGATTATGAATTTAATTCGCCACTACCACGGATAGATGGCGCTGCTTGTACGATGACGGAAATATGGTTGAGAGTACCGTCTATCTCCTTATACAATACATATAGTAGTCTTTGGATCGAACCTGCGACATATCACGCAGCAGCCAATCGCAATCCACTGCGCCAAAAGTATTGTGCGCTCGTGAAACTTAGTAGGTATCTACTTTTTATCCTCAAAAAAAATACAGTTCCTTTGGGCTACGCAGACGAAGCTACTAGTAGTACTATAAAAAATCGGGTCGTTTTCTCATACATTGTATCAGTACTCCGTCTCTTTCCCACAACAGCTATCTACTTGCGTCTCTCTATTATTCAATGACGCACGACTATTTCAATATATTCTGTATTGTGTTGCCAGGTTATTGCAAATATTTTTATTCTAGGGAAAATTTTGGGTTTTATTGATATAGGTACTTAGCTAATCTACGGTATTTTTGTATGTTCTATAATTTTCAATTTTGATAATAAATAGGTACCTACTTGTGTTATTAATATCTTATGGCGTTATATTATATTTTAAATTGTACCTAAATCAAAATCAAGTAAATATTCACCTTTGCTTTAAAATCTATATCGCAATAATATTAATTGACATTAACAAGCCAGCATAAATCATTTATTTAAAGATGACAAGTAGGAATTGAAGCCAATAAAGCACTAGATCATTAATCTACACATCATTTACATCCAAGAATTTTGACAAGGAAACTCAGTATTTTGTCTGTGTTTTCCCTTAGTAAACAATGAAGAATTTGCGTTCTTCATTTTTTTTTGTATTTCTCCTGTGTCGTGGGTGCGTTTTCAAACACAAATTTTCACATAAACAGCCAGGCCAGTGTGCAGTGCGGGAATCGAACCCGCGACACGTCGCGCAGCAGCCAATCTCTCAGCCACTGCGACAACAATTCAAATTAAGTATTTTACCCTTGAAGTTTAATTTTACCTTTTCAGAAATGTCATGTTGTGCCTTTGTATTATAATAGGTCTTTACCTATGAAATTGCCGTTTTGTATGAAAAAATTTAAACTAATTTTTTTCATGTATTTTTTATTTGTATTAATCGAAGTAATCACCCATGCAATCAATGCATCTTTGCCAATGCAGTGGCAGTTTATTGATGCCCTTCTTAAGGAAATCAGCTGGACGGGAGGCAACAAAAGCTTCAAAGGCATTTTGTACTGCCTCTCGGGTATTGAATTTTTTTCCCGCCAAGAAGTTATCCAAATTCTGGAAAAAGTAGTAGTCTGTAGGCGCAAGGTCTGGTGAGTAGGGCGGATGACGGAGAGCTTCCAACCCCAGTTCTTGCAACTTGGAGACCGTCTGCTGTGCAGTATCAGGTCGCGCGTTGTCGTGCAGGAGCAGTGGAGACGAGCGATTGACCAATGCTGGTTGGAGATGTGCCAGCTTCTTCATCATTGTGTTCAGTTCTTCACAGTACACATCTGCAGTAATGCTCACCCCGTTTGGTAAGAAGCTGTGATGAATCACACCGGCGCTAGACCACCAAACAGTGACCATCACTTTTCTAGGGGTAAGTTTTCGTTTAGGGCATTGTTTAGGTGCTGAAGCAGGATCCAACCAACTTGCTGAGCGCTTGCGGTTATCAAACAGAATCCATTTCTCTTCGCAGGTAACAATGTGGTTCAAAATTCCTTCATTTGTGTGTCTGTTGAGCAGTGCAAGGCACGTCTCGACGCGTACTTCGCGCTGGCGATCATTGAGTTCGTGGGGCACCCATTTGTCAAGCTTTTTTACCTTGCCAATTTGACGCAAATGGACCAATATTGTTTTGACGCTAACGTCGAAAGCTGCTGCTAATTCAGCCGTAGATTGTGTATCATCAGCTTCCACAATCACCTTTAATTCGTCATTGTCAACCAAAGTCTTCGGACGACCGCGAGGTTCATTTTTCAGGTCGAAATTTCCAGAACGGAAGCGAGCAAACCAATAACAGGTGGTGCGTTGTTTTGTAGTGTTAGCTCCGTAAACGTCGTTGATGTTGCGTGCCGCTTGTGCGCGTTGCTGCCACGACGGTACTCGTATTCCATAATTACTCGAATTTTTAACGTATCCATGATGACGAAAAAGATTGAAATGCGATGAAAATGTAACACTAATCAATAAACAAATGACTACTTTTGGAAAAAAAAACCATGTTTTTAAAATAAAATTAATTTGAAATTAGAATTCTTAGCCAAACAAAAATTATTTTGATTTGAAATGGCCAGTACTGCAGAACGGCAATTTCATAGGTAAAGACCTAATATTAAAACATAGGGGCGGTTTTACATAAGTACGTGAGTGGAATATATTACACGATTACCTACTTACCTACAAGTTTTTTTATTTATTTTTAAATTAAATACCTGAATTATACAGATTGCCGGTATCTTAAATATAAAATTAGATTAATATTTTGGCAAAACATTCGCTTAATGGTGGTACTATATTTAAAGTACTGGCAACTCCAAGCAGGTTCGCAAACTGCAAACGGGCGAAAATGTTCATCACATCACTCCGACCGACTCGTGCGCAACGTATGTCTTGACATACTCGCGAAATTAGCGTGCAAAAATAACAAAGTACATAGTTCTTGGAATATCGTGCCTGTTTTTATCTATCGATGATTTAAGTGCCGTCCTGATAACTTGATTGTGCCACAGGATTTGTGTGTTGTGATATAAACTGACAGTGTTAATTATTATTAGGTACTGGATTTTTACTGCAACTTGCTGGCTTGTTGAGTCTGAGGTGAGTGCCCCACATAAATAGACCTTCACTTTTTTATTTGCAATGTAAATTGTAAAGTGTAATCGAAAACGTACTTTTGGCTTTACGTGTGACTGCATTTTATCGAAAAAAAATATAACAACGGATTTAAAAAAGAATGTATTTTTGGCGGCGAAAGGTTTATGACTTGACAAGACAAGACAACGTGTAAAAAGTTTCTCAGAAGTAAATAACTGCTATTCTTGGCAAAATTACGCAGACTGATACTACTGTGTTATAATTATATAAACATAACAACTTTCACCATGCCGTGGCCAAAATGATTCATAAAATACAACACGACCTATTCCTCTTTTGTAGGTACTATCTTTGGTTTCCTCCAGACATAACAATAACCAAATTCGCAGAGTATTATGTGAGCTATATAGCATGATAATTTTGTATAGTGTAAAGATACGCAGCTAGTGCTCTTTTTGCCTAGCATTTTGCACTATAGTCTGGCAAACGAAAGCTGATCCTGAAAAAGCGCGGCAAATTTAAAAAAACACAAGGTATCAGTAGGAATAAATTGTGTTGATACTTGACAACAAATAATATGTTAGGGGCGGATTTTGCAAAATAAATGCGGTGGTTGGTTTGACATATTTTCTACACAAAAGATGCCAAACAACCACATCTATTCCTCAGAAAAAATTAACTGATGATTGAAAAATCGAATGTAAGTAAAAAAGGGGTTTATTCTGAACCTGACCCGAAAATCCTAACCCGGTCGCGGGTTAGGTTAGGAACTTGAAAAAAATGATAATATTTGTTCTAAACGTAACCCTCTTCCTAACCTGACCCGACGTATCGTCCCTATCGTAACTCGAGTTGCGATAAAGATAGGTTTTCCCCTCTCCTCTTCCTTAGAATATAAAGAATATAAAAGTACTAGGAGAATAGAACCATGCAGAAGATGTCATGGAGAGCAAAATATTGAGGTAGTGCATTTTTGGTGTGGGTTTTAGTAGTTTCATCACAACTTTAGTTTCTGTGTCTGTAGAATGGTAAAAGTACTAGGAGAACAGAACCATGCAGAAGACACAGAAACTACTGTTGTGACGAAACTACTAAAACCCACACCAAAAATGCACTACCTCAATATTTTGCGCTCCGTGACATCTTCTGCATGGTTCTGTACTCCTAGTACTTTTTATTGGTTCTAAGAAAGAGGAGAGGAGAAAACCTATCTTTATCGCAACTCGAGATACGAGATATACGTTACTTCGGGTCAGATTAGGAAGAGGGTTACGTTTGGAACAAAAATTATCATTTTTTTCAAGTTCCTAACCTAACCCGCAACCGGGTTAGGATTTTCGGGTCAGGTTCGAAATAATTCAAAAAAGGTATGTAATTATGTTTTAATTGGTTTTATTTTTACATAGATTAATTTGTTATAAAGATTGTATATATTAAATATACCATTTATTACATAATATGCGAATATTCATTAAGTTTAAGTATCAAAACTATATCTTGTAAAATAAGTAACCCTTTATAGAATGTTGCCATGTAAAAAGTTTCGATTAAATCTCAGGCTCAGCTTTCGTTTGCCAGACCCTAATCTGCAAGCTGATCAATAAGTAGTGCAGGCAATATTTGCATGCAATTTAGAATTTACTGCGGTAATTGCAGTGCACTCTGCTCATGCTCAGGGCCCCCGGCCTGAATCCTTTAAAACAATTTAAAAAACAATAGTTTCTCAGTTCAAAGCAAAAACAAAGCACCCAGATATACCTACCTACTATAACTTTTAATTGTTTGCAGTAACTTGTCAACTGGATACCATTTTTTAACAAAAAAAGTAGTGATGTGAAAAAAAGAGTGAACCAAATTGATTAAACTGAACTATGTAGGTACATAAGTAATATACTTTTCATTGATTTGTTATGATTTAAAATAAGGTATGCGTATATATGGTAAAATATATGCTTATAAACACAAAAATATACAGATTTGTTAATAAATATTTATTTAATTAAACTATTTTTATCATTCATTCTTTTCGTTTGTTCAGTGCCCCAAAACTACCTAATGTAAACATGGTATCATTATATAATGATACCATGTTTACAATGTATCATTATATTGACATTGTATCATTATATCATTACATTGACAGTTCGAAGCAATATTGCTTCGAACTGTCAAGTTATGAAGTTACTGCAAACAATTAAAAGTCCGAGTATAGTCAGTGTTGCTCAGCAAAAGTATGTCCGACTGATGGTTCCTTTAACTTGTGGCAAAAGTATATGCTGATGTTTTCATTAAAAAAATTTAAGATTCCTACATGGGCCCTAAACATTGCCGGAGGGCCCCTGCATGATCAAAAACGGGTCTGATAGGTAGCTACATTATTCCATAATGCTAGAAGCCTTGAGGGCAAGCCCGAGGGTATTTGACTTAATTTTTCATGAATGTAAGTGCTTTTTATTGTACGCTACTCATTTCATAAAAAAATTGTCAAATAGCAAGGCACGCCACTGGCTAGAAGTTTGGCTTGTAATTTTTATCTCAATAACATTGGTTTTACGCTGAGTTGCAGAAAAGGTCATTAAGTTTTAAAGAAGACTTGATAGATATGATAGAAATTGTATGGGTAATGCCTCCATTAAAATTTACTTATCTTTCTGCAATCGACCGTTAAAGTTGTAGTAGCTAACTGCCTGCATACTAAACTCTTTTGTTTACTGAATATAGGCAGGTAATGCAAATGCTATTGCATAAAATCAAATATGTTTTACTCTCTGACAAGGCTTTTTACAATGTTTACCTTTGCATAAATGTAGACATTTTCGCAGAAACCATTTTGCAGAAGTAATATAATATTCAAACGACTATTTAAAAATCTGATTTTCATTTTAATTATGTAAAGTTAAATAGGTACCTATGTTAGCTAATTTTTTTTCTAAATAGTAGCTGATGAGGATGCAAAAGTTGCTAGATCTAGCTATAAAGTTGCTAAGTTGGCATCACTGCATACTGTCTCTACATATAAGAACCATTAGGTAATATTTGTCTCAGTATTTGCATGTATCACAGAATACTATAGAAAGATGATTACAAAAAAGTTAAATAAATAGCGACTTTTGCACAAACGAAATAAAGTGTAGGTAATTTAGCGTTCACAGTGCCGCGTGCCTAAATTTATATTAAACTAGCTGTTCCCCGCGTTTTCACTCACGTTGCTCAGCTACTAAGGGTCGTAGCGTGATATTAAATAGCCTATACTATTCCTCATGAATCTGGTTATCATATCACAAAAATATTTTTTTAATCCAACTGGTAGTTCCAGAGATTTCCCCATTCAAAGAAACTCTTCAGCTTTATATTAATATTAGTATAGATTAACTACTTACGGTATTGCTCATATTTGTACACCTGTTCAAGGTAAAATAAGTTGGTTTTAAGTTAAACAACCTATACAGTATGTAGATGTACGCTCGACAACATTGACGGTCGACCACTTTTCACCCTTATTACTAAGAACATAAGGGTGAAAAGTGGTCGACCGTCAATGTTGTCGAGTGTACATTTATAATTTGCACGTTTCTATGTAGTCCTACCTAATATTATTTTCACATGTTTTGCAAATTAAATATATCTTTATCATTACCAGTGTATTTTTCGTATACATACGCTATTTACCCCAAAGTTTGTTTGCTTCAGTTCAAAAATAAGTCATTATAAATTAATTTTATTCAACACTTGTTTACTAATTAAAATGTCAAAAACTTTTGGTTATTTTTATAATAGGTAATCACATTAACATATTGACACTTGTTACAGTGATTACTAATTACCTAATTACTTAGTCATAGTATCAAGTTATTAAACAACAATTTTGTGTATACGTGACTTATTATGTTTATAGGTCCCAAGCCTGCCAGGAAAGCGGGATTGTCCGAAAGGGATACCGCTGACCCGGAACATAAAGGGCTAAGGAAGGAACACGGGTGGGTTTTAGTCAGTAAGAGTCTGACACTCCCTTCCGCTCCACCCAGAGCGGGAGGGGTCATTAGATGATTTCCCATCCTCAAAAAAAAATAATAGGTAGGTATACTTATTAGGTGTTGATAGCTGTAGTTAGGTACATGTAAATTGTGTTTTAACTTATTACCTTATAATAGGCATTAAACCGTAACTAAACTAGGTACCTACCTAAATATCTTCACTAGTGGTGCAAAAGTAGGTAATTTTACCGAAAAAGCGCGTAAAGTGCGGGTGATTTGCCGGCGACCTTGAGCGGTATTTAACTAGGTAGGTATTTCTTTCTACTTTAAAACAAATAAATTGCAAGTTTTTCAAACTTTCAAATCGTTTTTTTTAGATTAAGCTAAAACGCACTTACTGGTAAATAGTGTAGGTACCCACTTAGCCACTTACCATTTTACTACTTTAGAATTTAAAATATTAGTTTGGAATTTATCCGACGATAGTGGCTACACCAGTGATGCCAACTTAGCCCCTTTATAGCTAGATCTAGCAACTTCTGCATCCTCATCAGCTACTTTATAGAAAAAAAATTTGCTAACATACCTATTTAACTTTACATAATTTATGAAAACCAGATTTTTAAATAGTCGTTTGAATATTAAATTACTTCAGAATTGAACAATAAATACCATATTTTTATTGTTTACATACCTATTTCACTAGCATTTAGCTACTTCCAGCAAAAAATCGGGCAATTTAGTAACTTTTTTACAATATTTAGCTACAAGATAAAAGTGCCAGTTGGCAACACTGTGCTCCACAGTCCAAACGATCTTACTTCCCCCGGCAGGGTCGTGTGGCTGCTAATTTAAGGCGCAGATATACGACTTTTAAAGATTTTAAACTAAAGATCACGTCTAAACGAGTAGTGTTAATGATTTGAAAAAAATATATGCTAAACTAGAGCTTTTTCTTAATAATTTGATTAGAGTATATTTTAGATTACGTTTATCTATGTAGTGTAATTAATTTGTAAAGTTAGGTCTAACGCGTTCAAAAAAGTGAAGATAGCGCGAAAACTATTGAGCGTATTTTTACGAAACCTTCACTATTTTAAAGATAATTCAACTATCTAACTTTTAGTTAGTGTTTTTTTTTTAATCAAATATTCGTTACTAAAAAGTAATAATATGTCTAATTCGGCACAGCGCGCTCCTTGATAGGCGAGTCGTATAAATTGCTCGGTGGACGTAGGTCGCGTTGCGTGAGCTCAGCGCAGAACACTCAAGCTATACCGCCCAAATTACTCAAGGCCGCTGGCAGTTAGTAGCGCCTTAAATTGCTAATTCCCTTACCGTAAAGATGCTATATTTGTGTGGCCTGCGACGAGTTAATGGTGACATTGATAGAACTGTAAAAACTATAAATAAAAAAGAAGTAATATTACATTATCATCCATTTATTTTTATTTTCTCTGGAACTACCAGTTAGATTTGAAAAAATATTTTTTTATTTGATAGCCCAATTCTCGAGGCAGGTTATAGACTATTTAACATCACGCTACGATCCTTAGGGACCGAGCAATTTGATATATAAAATTATTTGATTTTTATTCTCAGTATTTTATGTAAAACAAGTGAAAACTTAAAAAGAGTTTATATTATTTTATTGTTGTTTAGTTAGATTAAAAAATAAAATGTCAACTATTTTGTCACTGACTGTAGGTACACAGGGGTATGTCTGTCTACCAAAAGAATTAAATCGTGTCTAGGTACCAAGATAAAATCTACAGACGCTTTCATAATTTACCGTAGCACCTCACGACACGATTTCGTATTGTGAATACAATTTGTATTGTGACGATCAATTTTCCTATAAAAGCGCTTATTAGATGTGTCAATAAATACAGATTTAGGTATTTTAACTATTGTGGATACATAGGTATCAAAGCCGTAAAAAGTTGCGTAATGTATGTAGGTACTAGCTGTTAGCATAGGGCTGCCATACGTCCCGGTACACCGGGACATGTCCCCGACGAAAAAACGAAAAGAGTGATAGTTAGGATGTCGTTTTTTCAATAGATCATGGTTGATTTTTTGCATTAACCTGCGTGTAAAAGATTCTGATATCATCCGTCTGTCTGTCTTTCTGTCTGTCCGTCTGTCACACCCTCGTAAAATCTACAGTTCATAACCAATATGTATGAAACTTCACAGGTAGATGTCTTCTGTAAGCCGCTTTAAAAACCTGTAGCGAAATTATAAAAAATAAAATTATTAGGGGGGAGACACATACATGAAACTGAAGTATGAAAAATAAAATTTTTGCGCACCGCTTCATGTAGGGTATCGTTGGATAGGTCTTTGAAAATAAGATCAAGGTTTCTAAATTACTTCTTTATTTAAGAGCATATTTAGTGAACTAGAAGCTTCGAAAATCGTTAACAATTTGTGGGGGACAAATTGTTAACGACTTTCGAAGCTTCTAGTTCACTAAATATACACTTAAATAAAGAAGTAATTTAGAAACCGCGTTATCAAAAAATCTGAAAAATTCAAGCTAATAGCATCTAATAAATAATTATGATTAAAATTGGTTTGAACAAGAATAAAATAGCGAACTAGGAGCTCCGAAAGTCGTTTACAATATGTGTGTGTCCCTGTAATTTTCCAACAAAAAATCTGAAAAAATTCAAGCTTATGGAATCTAATAAACACTCTCGATTAAAATTTGTTTTGAACAAGATACGTTGATAACTTTTTGAAATATTCACTATTTTCAGTTTTGACCGCAAAAATAACATTGTATTTCATTATAATATTAGGAAATACAAACTTATGTTTGCAGTTGGAAGACTGAAATACTTCTTCCTACGGAACCCTAGACTGTGCGTGGTTCGACACGCTCTTGTCCGGTTTATTATTTTCTTAGTATTTTTGGGGACCGAATAAATAAATGAGGTACCTACCTACATATTTAACTGTTCTTTTTTGCGTGGACTTTAACTAGGTGTTTTTTTCTTTTGAATTCAGCAAACATAGCTTCTCCATTATGTAAATTAAGTATTTTCTTGTTAATTTATTCATTTATGCAACAGATTGAAAAAGTTACTTATTTCCATTGAAATGTATATTCGGGGAAGAACTAAGAACTGCCAGCGTAGACTAGGGGTTAGCCGCCGCGGCTAGACTATGCTAGGGTCGCAAGCGCAACATCAAGGAAGCGCATGCGCACTCCCAAACCCGCAGCCTGAGCTCGGCTGGGACACTTGCACATCAAAAACTTGTAAAATAAGTTTAGGGGGTGCAAAATTCAAATCGAACCACCTATATTTCATTCGCATTTGAACCACCTATTTATTACAATAAAAATTAAACAAACAATACTGCCCCAATAGACAATTCTTAATACTGGCAACTCACAGAAAAAAAAAACAATACCATGAATTCAAAAAAGAAACAAGCATCATTAAATTTGTTATTGCTCCGCAGGCGTATCTCAGAAATCTGCACCACGTGTAAATTGATAACTCACGCTTCCACCATAGAACATATACTATAATGGGTACACTCGACAACATTGACGGTCGACCACTTTTCACCCTTATTACTAAGAACATAAGGGTGAAAAGTGGTCGACCGTCAATGTTGTCGAGTGTAGCTGTGGCGATAAACGACTACCTGGCTCGAACAACAGTTACCCCATCATCTGGCCTCGTCAGCCAATCAGCGTGGAGATCCATAGCAAGAACATCTAGGTACCTATATGGGTAGACGTAAATATTATTTGTCGCCGTTGACTAGAGCCACGTGACGTTTTATCAGGGTTGCCAACTGTACTCTAAAATAGAGTATTGTACTAAATTAATTAAGTGTATTGTTATGATCAGTGTGACCGTTTGTGGCAGATTTCTGCCAATTTGGCAGATTTGGCTGTAAAATTTTCACTTTGGCATAATGTGTTGACGAAATACAAAAGTAGCAGGATTTGGCAGATTTAGGAATATTTTCTAACTCTATATCATTTTGTTCCAAGGCAGTCTCTATTGGGGAATTTCCTGTTTATTGTCTGTTGATGTATCTGAGCCACGTAATTATAAACTGGAGAATTATTCTTATTATCATTTCGAAGTTATTACTTTCATCTTATTTATTATTTTATATTCAACTAGCGATCCGCCCGGCTGCAAACAGGTGCTATAAACCTTCCTCTTGAATCACTCATCTATAAAAAAAAACCGCATCAAGAGTTTTTAAGATCTAAGCATACATAGAGACAGACAGAGAGCGGGAAGCGACGTTGTTTTATACATACTATGTAGTGATTTCGCTATTTTTACGTTGACAACGATTGCGGTTGTGTCATAGTGAAGAGAAGAGCGTTCTTAACTTTACCGTCCCGAGTGGGAAAAGGATCCTTTGCTTTGTTCGTGGATTTCGAGAGCAAAGAATGATCCTGATTTTACATTTTGTAAAGCCTGCAACTTGAAATTGACCACACGGTTGTCTTCGTTAAAAAAATACGAATCATCCAATAAACCAAACCCCAAAGAAACACTAAAATTAAGTGGCATATTTATGGCATTTTTCTTATGAGCGTTTGGCAGATTTTGGCAGATTTTCAGGTAGCGTGTGGCAGATTCTCGATTTTCTCAACGGTCACCCTGGTTATGATACCTACTCTTGTTTATTAATCTACCTCTCTTTATTACCCTCTTTGAAATCAGCTAAACTGTATTCTTTCTTTAAAAAATTGGCAACCCTAACCCTAACGTATATGGAAAACGTTTTGATTTTGATTGTAAACATGTTTAAAAATTGTTAGCACGAACTTTTTTTACTAAGATCCATAAAATATGGTTGTTGAAGACCTTATGTAGTTCTGTGTAATCGTGCTTTAAATACAGATACCTACCTTAAGTTTTATTTGATTTATATTATACTCGTACCTACCTACGCCGGATACAGCGTAGCATGAAGAATAAACTCATAAATTCAAACGGAATTTTAAAGACAATGTAGTAGACAATTTTTTATAACTTTTTTATAGGCATGCAATGGTCATTTGCATTAACTTTACTAGTAGACAAACGCTAATAAGTATGTAATGTAAAACAATTAAAATTTGCAATAGCGTTTGTTGAGTTTATTATTTCAAGTCACGTGTGAATTTCTAGGCTAGCGAGCATTACCTATTAAGCCTGCAATACATGTTGGCCGAGCGTTGTCGAGTGCAGGCCAATGTAAGGCCAACCAACATGTAGACAGTATATTTGCCTTGTCTGCTATCGCTCAGTTTTACTTGCCTAGTTGGTTGAGTATCGACAAGCGCCAACGTGTATAGACCTCATTTGACGTAGCTTGCCACAATTTGCAGTCGCTCGCGATCACTTGCCTCACTTCGGAGCGGTGTCGGTTTTTCTGCACAAATCAAAGGCGCTCGCGCGCGCTCGTACAATAGTGTTCACATGTTTGTCCGCGCGCTATTATGCGGTTGACGTCAAACTTGCCGAACGTGTAGACAGTAGCGCTTGCCTTGTGTCAATTTGTCTAGGCTCGCGTTGGTCTAAGCTTGGCCAACATGTATTGCAGGCTTTAGTTGTAGTGACATTGTGGCGAAATGTGAGTCAATACCTTTATAATAAAAAGTCTGCCTTTGTAACTCGGCTACTCGTAAAGCCGAGTTGACACGGTCCGAGTGTGCTCGGACCGAGTGGACTCGGATGACTACTCGGACGTAACTCGTATTGTGGCAACCTATCATCCGAGCGCAGATTACGGGTTGCCACAATACGAGTTACGTCCGAGTAGGGATCCGAGTCCACTCGGACCGTGTCACCGCGGCTTAATTCCGGCGCCATTCCTAAATGGACAGTAGTTAATAAAACTAATAAATTCTTACATTTATGTACATAATGGAGTATTATGCGTTAGTCACTGCAGACCTAAAACCTTAAAATGTTCTTTCGTGAGTTTTCGCCTTATTGTCAAGTACTTTTTTTTTTTTTTTTGGCTTCGCACATTGCCAAGTACTTACCTACCTATAATTAGATTAGTTATTTTTATATTTTATGTTTATGTTAGACAATATAACAATAAGTTGACAAAATTAAAGCAATTTATTGTCAACTAGCCCCCTTACTTAGAAACGCCTCTTAATAAACTGATTAAATATACAACTATCCTTGTCATTTGTATGACAGTGAATAGAGATCACAATTGACATAAGAGCCGTTTAATTTAATCATCGTTTTTAAGTAAGGTGGTAAAAGTTAAAGAATCAATGATTAGGTACTTAATTAAGCAACTATGATTTTTGTTGGACTAATTTATTCAAATATTATTGTTAAAAAAGGTAAAAGTAATTAAGTATGTATACAGGTTAAGATTAATAAAAAATGTTCCAAATCAATCCTACCTACCTACCTTGTTAGGACATCCTATTAGGTATGTAGGTATCTCTTTTCTATACATCAGTAATCAAATAAGTAGTCCTAGGAAATAATAATATAATTTAATTATTTTCTATTTTTGAAATATACTCAGAGGCACAATTAACCGGCCACCTAGGTATGTTTAGTGTCACCACGTTTGCTTTCGAAATCGTAAAAATGCTTCGCGAACACAAATCAGAAAAGCAGTGAGAGTAATAAGTGTTTAATTTATTGCTATAGTAGCTACTTATGAAGTAACATTCATCATGCTATGCTTTATTTAACTTAAACAAACGTGGTGACACTAAACATAGGTGGCCGGTTAATTGTGCCTCTGAGGATAACATTAGGTACCTACTTAACACTTACAAACAAGCCCTATTTATAGTTTATTCAACCGATTTTGACTTTTATTGCGTTAGTGACATGGCAAATGACAGCTGCAGTAAACAGTTTGTATTACAAATTACGTTTTTGCTTTTAATGCCACCCTTATGCCTAGAGAATAGAAATCAAAATCGGTTGAATAAACTTTTAAAGGCTTTGCTATAATGTTTAATGCTATTTCAAAATTTTATTCAGGCGGCAATGACATAGATAAATATTTATAAAGATTGTTTTCATTAATTCAGTATTCAGTCTTATGCCAGAGACAATTTTTTTTTCTAAAAAAATGCAAATCGTGCCCTTGTGTTGAGGAAAGTCAAAGGTTTAGTTACACAATCTTATTTGAGCTTAAAATCTCCATACATCCTTGTAAATTGAGGAATATTAACCTAATATTGTCGCTTGGCGAAAGCAGCATAGGTAACTGCAGACTTCAGTTTCCCGCGCTTCCCCTTACGTCATTTTCTTTGGCGCGTTCGGCTGACATTGACAGATGCTGTCAAATGAAAGATCGTAACAGTGTTACCAATTTATTCCTGACTAGCTTCCGCCCGCGGCTTCGCTCGCGTTTTTGGGATAAAAAGTACCCTATGCGTTATTCTGATGTATAAGCTATATTACTGTAAAGTTTCATCAAAATCCGTTCAGTAGTTTTTGCGTGAAAGAGTAACAAACATCCATACATACATACATCCTCACTAACTTTCGCATTTATCATATTAGTAGGATTTTGAACATTTGGTATAGAACCTACATACTGTTTCTGTTAGAGTACCAGCAGTAGTTTGAAACCAGTAACTAGTATAATACTAGTTACTGGTTTCAAACTACTGCTGGTACTAAAACAGCCTCGTGCACCTACAAAGTAGCTAATTATTAGCTACTTTGTAGGTGCACGAGGCTGTTTTATGCAAAAAGCCAATCAGTATTCTAATAAAAATCTACTACCTGCAGTGCTTAGCGAATTAGTTACGTGTTTCAACTTAATTTGTTCTTTTGGGAATCCCAAAACAGTGGAATTCTTAGTTTTGAAGTGTTCCCATCTCCTGTTAGTTTTAGCTCTGCCGGAAAACCTTGTTTTGTCCTCAACGGGAATATATTATGTCATTCCAACCTCTGTCTAAATTAATACGAATGCCATTAAGTAATTTTATTATGTAATCACTTCTATTGCAATTTTATGTCTGGTATCTGAATTCGATAAGTTGAACGAGCCGCACCCTAATTGCATAACTCAATTTCTATCACCATGGCTAGTAATCTGTGCCATGGCGTTCATTTTGACAGTTCAACAACATCCATTGCGGCGCGGCGTTGAGCTACTTATCGGGGGCACGGAATAATGAAATTAAAAAACGGATTACGCCGTAGGTACGTAATGGATGTTAAAATTAATGCCATGGTGATAGCAACTGAGTTGCGTAATAAAGGTGCAGAAGGGTTCCGCGACCGGCACCCTAATTGCGTAACTCAATTGCTCACCACGGCATTGTTTTTGACATTCATTACGCCGTATGACTGTTAATCCGTGCTCCCGTAACTAGCTCAACGCCGCAATGGATGTTGTTGAACTGTCAAAATGAAAGCCATGGTGAAAGAAATTGAGTTACGCAATTAGGCTGCGGGTTTAAAGGTGCTTTGCCACCGGAGAGGTGAGGAGAGCATTGGATAGAGGAGAATTTAAACCTTACCATGTCCACCAAAATTGGCAGTAATATAATAGCCATCATTAGCTCACACTGTCTCACGCTGTTAAATCCAATGGTAAGTGCGCGCCTTTATTAGCAAACTTTTGGAAATAAAAGAAAACCTTTATAAAAAAATTAAAGTTTTTTTTTTTATTTCCAAAAGTTTGATATCCCATCTAGCATTTTCCATGTAGCAACTGTCAATACGTCAGCCGTAAAGTATTTTATCATCTTTGCAGAATGGAAAACACTGCGAACAATATTTATTATCTACTTACTGATATAATTATGTAGATTATCTCCTAAGTATGTTATTAAATCGTTATAGTGTATTTATAGATTATATCGACTAACTTATTGCCGGTTTGTAAAAACCTTACGCCATTAGAAAGCGCTTGATGCACTTCTTTAGCTAGCTAGATGCCTCTCCAGCTTCTACTATAATAGGTACGATGACTGTAAGGGGCAACAGTCAACAGTGCAACACAATTAAAAAAAAACCGGCCAAGTGCGAGTCGTACTCGCGCACCGAGGGTTCCGTATCAGTTTTGGACGTATAAAGTGAAAAAAACCGGACCGCATAACTAAGTTTGTTTGTAAAGGAATTTTGATAATTTTGAAAAAAACTACTAGTTAGGAACATCGTTTTATTTTTGGTGCAATATTTGGGTCAATTCCTGTTAACTCTAATTATTTCAGATTTTTCGCTCCGCAAACTTCGAAGATAAAGCCCGGTTTCCACTGCGAGCGGAACGGAGCCATTAAGGACTCCGTTTAACTCGCAAGACTTAATTAACTGCATACTTGTATTTCCAACAAATAATCGGTAAGTATTGGACTTAAGCTATATGAAACCACATACGTATAAACAACTACTTAGTTGTCCTGGATTCATGTGAACAAGCATGCAGTTTACTCTTGCGAGTTAAACGGAGTCCTTAATGGGTCCGTTCCGCTCGCAGTGGAAACCGGGCTTAAGGGTGGGTAGGAGATAAGGAATGGTATTTTTTCAGTCATTTTTCATCATAATTATGTCGAAAACTGTGAGACATAAAATAAAATAAAAATATATTTTGAAATGTGCAAATTAAGCCCTTTCATATGATATGTCACTTGACCTAGTAACCCCACTTTAAAATTTCGGACCCCCACTCCGGCCCCTTTTGCAATGAAAATAAAAATATTTTTTGACTTTTTTGATTTTTCATTTGCAATAAAGTTAAGCAAGCATTTTTTATAACTGTTCCAAATTTCAAGTCGATAGCATTAGTAGTTGCTGAAATAAGCAGGTGTGACAGACAGACAGACAGACGAAGTTTTTACCATTTTGGTACGGAACCCTAAATGACAATGTCTACTCAGAAAATCTGCTGTCAAATCTCTGAGGGCCAAGTTCACCGACGAGATAACTGTCCGTTATATTGAAAACAGCCGTTTAACGTGACGTTCTATTTAGAAAAAGATATGTTAAACGGCCGTTTCTTTTTCGGACTGTTATCTTGTCTACGACCTCGGCCGATAAGCTGTTTCAGTTGGTTGACCGAAATAACACCCACCACAGATTAAATGACTTTTCAACTACCTACGTAAATACTTAAAATGCAAGCACCATGGCAACCCCATTAAGAAAGACATTGATGTCTAATAAATCGTCGCTTTCCTTACAATGCATTCTTGGCTAAATGCCACAGCATGTGAGAATTCCCAACTGCATTGCCTATTTAAATTCAGGACAGACAGTGAATGAACAATATCATTCCTTATTTATTTATATCTTGCTCACAATACTGGCTGTGACTGCAGAAAATATATTTATAAACTTTCCTGGGATAATTGCATAGTACATACCTGAGATCATAGAAACAAGGAGATATGCCATCATAGCAAATTAGTACGGGAACAACTGATGCCACTTTTAGTACATTTTTCGACACAATTACGCGCATAATTAAGCGCTCCTTGTGAATAAAAAGATCTCCCACGCATTAAACATTCCGCACACCCTCAATCTAACACTGTTAATCGTCACTCAACACTAGCACTAAACTAAAACACTGTATTTATACGTGACGATCGTGTTCGGTTCGTCGCCAGCGCGTACGTTTTTAGTATGAGCAATTTGCTCAAGATCAGGCATCAAGCTCGATAGCGCCTTGGCACATCTCCCTTGTTTCTATCACAGATAATATAATACTATACGTACAGATGCCTCATCTCATACAAAGAAATGTGACCGATTTAGCGCGGGCTATCTTCGGGCTATACATTTTTCCTTGCTGAAAGTATTTTTTTAAATTTTATCAAATATTTTTCATGATGTATTTTTTCGTGTTCTCAATTTTCCACAAACTTCAATAACAAATCGATACATATAACGCCATGTATTATGAGTTATTTCAACAAATGTTACTTTGTTCCTGATGAGACCCCGTGTTTCTATGATCTGAGGTACATACCATACATACAACATTTGTTTTGCTTAAACTGTAAACCTTATGGCTGTCAGAAAAAGCCGCAATGACAGGAACCGAGAGGAGGTATTATTATCGAAAATAAAGCAAGAATCAGGATACGTTATTATAATAATATGGTTGGCAACCCTAGCCACAAACGAAATTTATATGATTAAACTTAAATCAATATATTTATTTAGAAATGAATCATAGGTACAATAAGTATGTATGAATAGAACAAAGCATTTAATCCTGATAAGAGCTAACACCGTCATTGTTTTATATACCTACTTAATTAGCTATTTATTATCAAGAACAAGGAATGCCTACTTAAATGTTTATTGATTTATGTAAATAATAATTTGTTGTGTCTATGTCAGAGTTGGCATCCGTCCCCATCAAGAAGGTTAAATATATTTTAATATTCTTGGTCCCCATTCTGCCGGGACAGGGGGTCTACTCTCTAAGCACGAAATCCGTAGTTTCGACCTTAGTTACATAAATGAATGATACATGAATAAACTCTATTCCACTTCACAGAAATATTATTATGTATGTAATGTATGTAATCTGTGATTCTCTGTCAATGCCATTGAATCCGGCAACAATAATACAAGTAAGTAATACAATTTATCGTCGGGCTACAGGAACCAGACGATAAATTGTATTATCAGTCTTATCTACAAAAAAACTGAACACGCGTTCTGAGTGCAAATGTAAGTATGTAGATAATCGCAAAAAAAAAACAGTAATTGTATGTAAGTACTAGTTCAATTGATAACTAATCTAAATATAACGACCTACAAATTAGTGATTTTCCGATATTTTCCTTAGAGGTTAACGGGGTGAGTTTGCGAGTATCAAAATAATGTACTTGTTGACGGGAACTATATTTTCTGTCATCTAAGTTTAGATTGGTCACCAATCTGCGATACCCTAATTAATATATCTGTTCCCAAGAAATATATTAGTCATCATTTTAATTAAAACGGTCTCTAAGTATAAATCATGAAGTTAATGTAAATATGTAACTTAAATTATAGTTTGATCACTTTTTTCTATAGCCCAAATAGAAGTTCTATGCTCAAAAAATTTGTTCTATCATCAAAATGATAGATCTGTTACCTAATAAATAGATCAGTTCCATAATTTTAGGAAAAAAAGCCTAATACAGATTAGTTGGATAGAGAAAATCGGTTAGCATAAAAATAACATTAGGATCCAAGAGCGAGCGAAGCGAGCTCGGGAACTTGGGCACCCCGACACGGACAGGTTAGGTTACTTTTAACCTTGCAGACAGAAATAGGAGCCCCGCTACGCGGGGCTCCGTCGACCACCTTCCTTCCTTATTGCTGTAGATTTAAATTTCAGGTGAAATATTCGGTACTAGACCTTATATCTCAGGATTTTAGGTGATTTATTGTGGAACTAATTCTGCATTGTTTGGTTGGACTACATTTTGGTGACAGATCTACTATTTTGAGGACAAACCCTATTATTTAAGAAACACTAGAACTAGACTAAGACTAGAAGCTTGAATTTTTTACACCTCCAAGGGACCGTGAAAACCTTTGTATTTGATATTAATATCAACCCATTGCCGAGAAAATGGGTCTGGACAGACTGTCCGTCTGTCCAGACCCATTTTCTCGGCAATGTGATCCAATCACAAAGTGATCCTGTAATATTATTTGTGGGTTTCGTTTTTTCTTTTCTTTTTGAGGTACGAAACCCTAAAAATACTAAAAACATAGCACATCTGCCTTACTGGTCTAGTTTACTGCCGACCGTGGAATTCTGGGATCGATCCTAGGTCCTGGCAAAGTATTTAAAAGTATTTCCATTAAAAAATTCCCAGTAGCAGCCTGGAGCCTGCATCCTAAATTCCTAATTGCGTAACTCAATTTCTATCACCATGGCTTTCATTTTGACAGTTCAACAACATCCATTGCGCCATTGAGTTAGCGGAAACACGGATTTCGAAACATACAGCTTAATGAATGTCAAAATCAATGCCATGGTGATAGCACTAAGTTACGCAATAGGGTGCTGGATTTGTACGCGGTTGATGGCAATAGGCTCGCCCGCTATTACATGTGACTTAACTGGCGAAATGTGGGTGTACCTACACACCTCGGCATAATCGTTCAGGGAATTTATGCATGATGTTATGTTGTACTTCGCTTCGCCCGCGTTTTTCGGATAAAAAGTAGCCTGTGTGTTATTCTGATATATAAGCTATATTACTTTAAAGTTTCATCAAAATCCGTTCAGTAGTTTTTGCGTGAAAGAGTAACAAACATCCATACATACACTCAAACATCTATCCTCACAAACTTTCACATTTATAATATTAGTAAGATGTGACTAAATATGTCACACATCTCACTAGATATGCTTATACGCTTTGATAAAACAGCAATTAGCTGATATTACCAAGCTTATCAGAAATATTGCGTAGGCACATAATATATAATGCTATACATATTCGCACATCCGCAAGAAAGGTGTCACAACACATAATAATACGAAATTGAGTTATGAATGCCTTCTGAAAGGCAATTACAAACTTGATCTGCTAAAAAAAATTCAAAAAAGAAAATTGTGATTTCCCAAAAACAACATTTATTGTGTTGACTGACACCTTTCTTGCGGATGTGCGTATAATAATAATCAGGTGCGTGTAAAACATTATGTATAAGATATCGATGTGCTCATAACTGCAAAGTTGTAGGCATTGAGTTGGAGTCTATTAGCATATGAATAAATAACCGAGCTATTAGTCTCCGATAAATGTTACAAATGATAGCTCAGTAGTTAGAGCGATGCCACGGTAGGTACGGCAGTTGTCGCGGATTAACGATGCGATATTATCGCAGCAACATATGTTGGATATCGAACGATAAAAACGCAGATGTGTGCGATATTTTCGACAGAAACAAATTATCGCACCTGCCGTATCATTCGTGCCATACTATACCGATATCATTCGAGGCATACTAAGGTTTGACATAGAAACAGATACACCTTTAGTCCAGTCAAGTTAAATTGCGCGTATTAAATTAGGATAACCCTAACTCCATAGTTCAACAGTGATAAAATTTCGGATTGTCCTAACATCGGGTGACGATTGTATTGACCCGCTCACGTAGATAGCGTAGTCCGTAGATACCTACTTAATAACATCATATTATTATGACTACATTATGTGTACCTAGTGTGTGGTACCTATTTATAATTTATGTAGGTATCCCGATAAAAAGTATCAAAGACTAGCAATTTGTTTCAATTATTACGCCATTATTAGTTATTGCGTACCTAACTCAGTTGCTATCACCATAGCATTGATGTTAACATACATTATGCCGTGTTTCTTGGTCCGTGCTCCCGATACCTAGCTCAACGCGCAATGGATGTTGAATTGTCAAAATGAAAGCCATGGTGATAGAAACTGATTTAAATTTAAAATGTCACTTACGGGATATCTTCCGTGATTATTGATTTGTTTCTGAACTTTTTGTTTAGAAACTGATTTACTCAATTATGTTGAAGTCTAAGGCCATGTTGTTTCATCTTACAGTTACGTATCTGTAACCGTCAAATATGGCAGCTTGTATGACAATTTCATACTGACTTAACGATTACGTACTGACTTACGGATACAGATGGTTTGAAGCAACCCGCCCTTAGTCTTGTGAACCAGAATCTCATGGCTTATAAAAATAAAAAAATATACCTAATACCTACATATTTTGAAATTGCAATGCACACTTGTCAGTTGTCACTTTTCAAATGAAGGCACCTAACCTACGGGTTGTGAGTTTGTGACTTGTGGAAAATACTGAAAATAAATCTCTACATCTGACATCCGATTCTGGTTCACCAATAATTTTATTATCACACACCCAAAATCGGGAGTTCGAGACATTTGGCGTCCCGATCAAGGATAAATCGGGACATCCCGCTAAAATGGCTACTTCTACCTATCCCTTCGGAACACAAGCGTGATGTTATAAAATGAAACGCAAAATCACTTGTAAAACATGTTTATTATAAATAACTTTAAACCACCTTATATAGTTAGTTTCGCAATTAGTTTCCTCCTAATACAGTTACACATCACATAGGTATACACTAATACACACACACTTATGTACTCTGTAATTTAATGTTTTGTTTGAATACAGGTTTTAATCGAATTGGCCTTTACAGTAACAGCATCATATAATACAAGTATAGAATGGAAGTTAGAGGAACATTATACCTATATCTTTCTAACTGCAAAGTTCTGCATTGAGTTGCGAGTCTATAATTAGTCTCCGATAGATGTCACCAACGCTCATAAGAGGGGTATAAATATATTTCAACTGATACAGGCGAAGACACGGTAGCTCAGTTGGTTAGAGCGATGCCGCGGTGAGGCAGAGGTCTCGGGTTCAAAGCCCGCCGGTGTCGTCGTTTTTGAAAATCTCTTTGTTTTAGGCATAACATGGCTTTAACGGTTTAAAATTCGCAATTTAAGGCGACGGTAAATGGTAACGGCCGTAAATCTCAAGTTTTCAATCTCTTATTTCGCCGTCAAATAGGTAATGCAGGTTAGTTGTGCAATTTTTTTATGTTAAACTGAAACATATGTACATCAATCGTACCTGTGAATATTTAACTATTGTAGTAAAATACTTAATGAAATAAATTCATGAATTACTGTCTACCCAAAACATAAACACGTGATTACTTTCAAATCGCTTAAGATATTTTCATGATTTGTTTTGTGTGAAAAGACTATGTTACTACCTATAATATTGCCTGTTACTTTTATTTTATTTTACATTTTAGATACTAAAAAGTAATAATACGTCTAATTCGGCACAGCGCGCTCCTTGATAGGTGAGTCGTATTGCTCGGTGGACGTATGTCGCGTTGCTTGAGCTCAGCGCAGAACACTCAAGCTATACCACCCAAATCACTCAAGGCCGTTGGCAGTTATCAGCGCCTTAAAACGTAATCTCTTGTGCGCTGCGTACCTACCCAAACCCTACGCTACGTTATTTGGGCCAAATAGACCGTATAAAATATCCTTTAGAATAGAATAATTATCGAAATTGACTCAGATTATTGCGCCTTTTCCTTACGTGACGATTATACCAGTCAACTCCAACAGCATTATGGAACTTCGCTCCCAAAACAGTCGAAATGAGAACCTTCCTTTCTCGAGGTCAGTCAAAATAATATTATGTAGCCAGACAAATTGTTTAATCTTAACAAATTTTTCCTATCATTTTTGCAGATATCTTCAGATTGTAATTATATTATCAAGTAACAATATCAATATTTTTATCAATTTCCCGCTAATATTATTTTATAGTATTATCTGGAGAGGCTTGCGCTGATCGATCGATCTGCCATAAAGTTATCTACGTTACATAACGTTAACAACTGTAGATTTTACGAGGGTGTGACAGACGGACAGACAGACAAGAACGGCTATATTATTGTTACATTGCTGCTAAGACCTTCTATTTTGCCATTTGTGTTTTTGTCTAGAATGCCCATTCTAGATCACTGAGAGTGACGGAGGAGAACGAAGTGAGCCGAAGGAACGGAAACGGAACGAAACCGTAAAAATAAAGGCACTGTCGTCGTCCAATACTGTTTTAGACATAAAGGGCCATAGGTACCACAAAAAAGATAGACACGCGTTAAACGCGAATGCTACCAAAAATAATACGCACTTGTTTTAGCACTAACTTGTCTAAAACAAGTGTGTATTATTTTTGGTAGTATTCGCGTTTAACGCGTGTCTATCTTTTTTGTGGTAAGGGTGTAAATGATTATTATTATTATTCTCTCTAATGACGCTATTTTTTTTCTATTTTGTCCGGCATAAACAATAGACATACCTACACACAGACATACTACATAGACACGACTGACGAGTATTCTATCCATAGGGGCTAGAAAAAAATGTTTTTTAAGCACCCGCAGAACCTATTACATAAATTTAGTAACATCATCATTATTATTAGGTAATATTATCTCAAAAACTGGGGGAAAACCACGTGATTGTGAGAAGTGGAAAAAATGGTGGCCTCAGGAGTGGGTCAGAAGAAGCTAACAAAAAATAAATAAAAAATACCTATTTTCCATCTTCGGAAGAAGCCGTTAAACACAGGATTTGCAATGCAAACACACGCGCAATATAAACAATCAAAATTTCGCGGGCTATATTCGCACGCAACCTTGACGGATCCACCATAAGCATATATTACTGCTTTAACATGTTTAAAATTCACAAAAATATACAAACCGATAGGTGTCGAATAAAACACCGCTAACTGATTTATTGGTGATACAGAAAACTCATCAATTCGTTGCTTAGACCAGGGCTGTCCAAACAAGATACGATGTGGGGCCAATATGAATCACTAAATAAATTGGAGGGCCGCAGAAATAATATAATTTTTTTTTGAATAAATAATTCTATAAAAATAAAATTGTAATAAGGGTTTTTTTTTCGTATTTGTGTTGTGGTAGATCAAAAACCCGTCGCGGGACGCACAAATGTGAGCCGCCGCGGGCCGTGCTTTGGACAACTCTGGTTTAGACAATGACTGTGCAAATGTTTACAAATGGCACGCGCAATGTTTTTACAAATCTTTTCTTTTAAGAAGGCTGGCTATTTTTAACTTAAAAAAAAAAAAAAAAACAAATAGATTTTTTTCTTTATACAATTTATACTAGGTTGATTCACCATGAATCGACTTTAATTATTGCGTTTAGTTATTTTTAGAAGCAAATAGGGTATTGACATTGACTTTAGTCTATTAGGCTTAAAAAGTGTTTTGTTGTTCATTGTTTAGGTACTATGGTTTCGTTCAGTGTAATATTTTTGACGTATGGTATCGTAAATGTAAGCATATTTTTAATTTAAAACATACGTTTGCTGCACAATATTTATATAAGTAAATTACGTACTTTATTTATTACTCTGTATTTTTAAAATGTGCAAATTGTATAAAATTTTATCGAAATGTGCTGCTCTGCATTTTCGCGACTTTCTGCGTTCAATCGCTGTATCAAAATTGCGCGATTTTGCGACTGCCTGATGCTGCATCGCGTTTTCGTGACTTTCTGCGTTCGATCGTTGAGTATCGAAATCGCGCGATTTAGCCACAGAGTACATTTGATTTAGCAATGCTCACCCCGTACGTCGACCCGCGAAAACCTTCGCGCTGAACGTCTGTAAGGATTATAATAGCCAGACTGTGTTATAGCAACAGCCGAACCGTTATGTCAGTGTGACAAACGGTCGTGACGTTTTTTACAACTGTCAATTTCAACACTGCCATTTTTTTTAAACATTGTAAAGTTCTTTGACCAGCCTTATACGAATGCAGTCTGAGTCTTGGCTGTGAAAAATGCAATTTTTAAATGGGTGTTTTTAGACGTAAATAGTTTACAGATTGTTTTTTTTTTTTTCATTGTATTTTGTCCAAAAATGTTGGGATCGTATGAAAATCTAACTAGATTCTTCTGAATATCGACCTTTAAGAGAAAACTAGTGTTATTAAAATAACAAGAGACAACAATGCATATAAAACGCCGTGTAATTAATTGAATACCAAAAAAAGCCAGCCATATTTAATTTGAAAATAGGAACCGCAAGCGGCAAAATAAACAAAACCTGAATACATATTTATTTATTGGAAAGTTGTTAAAAAAAAATGTTAATTAAGCAAAGTAATTAACGTAACTTAATAAAGAAAGAGAAAAGAAAAAAAATAATGGAAGAACGTAACAGGCACGAAAGGGGCCGTTAATTCACTTTCGATAAACGCATCTTCAATTAACATCGATTAAGATCGTGATCAACCATAGCAAATTTAAAGAAAAAATAGCAAGCTGTCCAAGGCCTCTCCGTGTTTCGGTAAACACGTTGCTACATCGGTCGGTTGTGTCATAATCATAAGTCATAATATTTTGATAGTTGTTACATAGCAAAATTACATAGCAAAAAAAAAATCTGGAAAAACTTAACTTGGCATTACATCTATACGAGAGTACCTACCGTGACTGACTAATAGACAACGCACAGCCTAATCAGCAGCCTAAAGTTGGCTTCAGACTACACAATATCGCGCACCATACAACGCCAATAATATATAGTACTAGCTTCCGCCCGCGGCTTCGCCCGTGTTTTTTTCGGGATAAAAGGTAGCCTATGTGTTATTCTGATGTAGAAGCTATATTACTGTAAAGTTTCATCAAAATCCCTTCAGTAGTTTTTGCGTGAAAGAGTAACAAACATCCATACATACATCCATCCTCACAAACTTTCACATTTATAATATTAGTAAGATTATATGTATAAGTATGAAAGGATAGTACAGTCTGAACATGTCCATAACAATGTATGATGCGCGATATTTTTGTCCTATGAGCTATATGCTATAATGCTATATAATATAGCGTAGTCTGAAAGCAGCTTATTGTGTAACTCAATTTTGCTATCACCATGGTTTTTTATTTTGACAGTTCAACAACATTCATTGCGGCGTTGATTATTATGTAGTTACGATAGAAACATACGGCGTAATGAATGTCAAAATCAATGCCATGGTGATAGCAATTGAGTTACGCAATTAGATTGCTGCACCCTAATTACGTAACTCAATTTCTATCACCATGGCTTTCATTTTGACAGTTCAACAACATCCACTGTGGCGTTGAGCTAGTTATTGGGAGCACGGACTAAGAAACATACTGCCTAATGAATGTCAAAATCAATGCTACGGTGATAGCAAAGCAACGTTTACGCAATTAAGGTGCTGGTGGACCTAGAGAAATGTTCACGCAAAATTTTAACGCTGAGGCCTGAGGGGTTCAGAATAAGGTAGCTTGCTTCAAATACAAGTGAGTCTTTTAATACGACACACAGTAAACAAACTGATATAATAATAATCAAGAATTAGTCGCTTCATTCGTAAATAACATAAGCGATACTTAATTGCTTTGACCTAAAATTAATATCGAAACAATGATATCGTGTCACAAAATTATAATAATATACCTATTATAATTTATAAATGATAATGTAATACTCTATCACAGGGGTCGGCAAGTAATTGTTAGGGCCAAGTTCACCGATAAGATGACGGCTGTTTATCACATATTTTTCTATAAAAAAAGTCATGTTAAACAGCCGTTTTTAATTTATCGGACAGTTACTTGTCGGTGAACTTAGTTTAGCCTTAGTGGAGTCCTGACACTGCTAAAGAATTTTTCGAATCCGACCGGTCGTTCCAGAGATTAGCGTGTTCAAACAAACAAACAAACTCTTCAGCTTTTATAATCTATACTAATATTATAAAGCTAAACTATTTGTTTGTTTCCTTAATTCTCTTTATATTAATTATTTATTAACAACAAAATAATACTAGTTCGGAATAGAATGAACCGATTCATTCCTGGCTTTTTCAATTGAGTCAACTAATAAATTTATCCAGATGCCATATTCAGAATCTGTAGTGTTTCATTTGTCGTTCCAGACATTGATGTCGTACGGGTTAATGTAAATCAATTGAAAGGGCATCCGTCAAGGTAGCGCGAGAATTTCAAAATTTCTTACGTTTTTTGAAAATTGCAGCGCTGTTTTACGTTGTATGTTGATCTAAATCGATCTAAAAAAAAAAAAAAAAAAAGTACGGAAACCGCTGTCGCCAATTTTAAAGCAGTGTGCGTCACAACTACAAACGCTCCTTTGTATAAATAGAGATCTCCCACACATTAAAAATGCCGCACACCCTCAATCAGCTACTACCTTCTATTCGTCACTAAACTAAAACACTGATCATTGATCATCGATCGCGTTTGGTCCCTGTTCACATAGATTGTCAAAGCGTCAAGCTCGATAGAGCCTTAGCACATCTCCCTTGTTTCTACAAACAAACTAAGGGAAAACCACTTTAGCCAAAGGAAATAATATCTTATTCTAAGTCAAAATGGGAGAAAACGTCGACTAACCTGGCTGTATCTAGAATTCTAGATATAAAATCTTGATTAAATGACACATGCAATGCAGCCGGTTTCCTTGCAAGAACCGGTGCGATAAGACGTAGCCACGCCGGCTATGCGTGTTCACGTAGTTGTTGCAAATATTGTAGACGCATAGATACAAGATACGATCAACCACGGGACGTTTAAAAACAAAATAATTACTATTAGTTGAAATCAGTTCAATCGAAGAATCACATCAATCATAAACGTAATCTAAATTACCATAGTAAATCTGAAGAGTTTTGTTTATTTAAACGCACAAATCTCTGAAACTAGCAGTCTGATTCGAAAAATTCTTTTTAAATATGATAGCCAGATTCATGAGGAATAGTATAGGCTATTTAACATCACGCTACGACCCTTAGGAGCCGAGCAACGGGGGAAACTGCGGGGCACAGCTAGTCCATATATATTTTTTTAATTTACTCATTTAGATTTGAACTAGATATACATTTGTACACCTACTGGCATAACATGGCGGATGGCGCACTCTTTTTTTTCTTTAAGAACTTAAAATATTATTTTTGCACCTTTGTTAAACAAATGAATAAATTACTTGATGACACGTAACAAGGTCGTTCTCGTTCTTGCCATTACCCTTTTTGCTTAGGGTTGGCAACTTTTTGAACAAGAAATAGAGTATTGTCCGAGAAGGAAAATAAACAGTATTTTTATACATATATTAAATTTTCTTGGGTGATATTTATTTGCGCAACTAATCAATTTTAAAAGCTTCGTAAGGTTTTGTGTTTCTGTTTTATGTATTTATATCTTTGCAGGTTTTATTTATAGCTCTGGTTATCTGAAAGTATAAAAACAGTAATTTGTATACTTTTTATACTGAACAGTAAACATAATATGTACGTATAGAGCAAAATAAAGTATATTTTTTTCTATAACACCATAGTTGGCAAGCGCAGATCATAGAAAAAAGGAGATATTAAGCAAATCATAGCAAATTATTACTGGAACCACTGTCGCCACTTTTAGAACAGTTTGCGACACAATTACAAACGCTCCTTGTGAATATAAAGATCTTCTACACATTAAAAATTCCGCACACCCTACAATCTAAGGCGTCCATTATACGGTAGGTTTTGATGTCGAGTTTAACCTCAGTCAAGGTGTGACTGACGGATAACCTACCGTGTAATGTGATGATTGAGGTTTGACGAAAATCTGGATACTTAGTTATTTTCATCATGCAACCATTAATAATGATTGATGGTGTTGATTGAGCGTCTATTGGACGCCTAACACTGTTATTCGTCACTCATCACTAACACTAAACTAAAACACTGTATTTATATCATCGATTGCGTTCGGTTCGTATCTAAAGCGTCAAGCTCAATAGCGCCTTGGTACATGTCCCTTGTTTCTACGATCTGAGTTGGCAACCCTACTCTTGCCACGAACTGTCGTCTGAACTCTGAAGGACAGATCTGTGGTAGTCTTGTCAGTTTGACCTTGTGTGAGACAGAGACAGCGCTATATGTGGAGTAAGAGAAGAGATAGGTATATTAGGTATACCACCTTTCATACCTCAAAATGAGCTATCTACATACTTATAGGTACAAATATAATAAAGCTGAAGAGTTTTTTGTTTTTCTAAAAACGCGCTAATCTCTGGAACTACCAGTCGGATTTGAAAGATTAAAGATTTTTGTATATGATAGCCAGATGCATAAGGAATAGTATAAGCTAACATTTAACATCACGCTACGACTCTTAGGAACCGAGCAACGGGGCAGGGGAGAAGCGGGGCATAGCTAGTAAAATAATAAAGCTTAAGCGTTTCAATACGCTAATCTCTGGAACTACAGTTGGATTAGAAAAAATATTTTTGCATTTGATAGTCCAATAATTCTCGAGGAAGGCTATAGGCTATTTAACATCACGCTACGACCCTTAGGAGCCGAGCAACGGCAGGTGAAGCCGCGGGGCACAGTTAGTTTCAATTTCTGCGCTCGCGTCCGGTGCTTGATAAGTCTATTTTGTGACGTCGGTGTTTTTTGCATACTTCGTAAGTGAAATCATGGACTGTTGAGGAAGGAAGAAATGTGAACGATATGCGAGCAAGTTTTCTGTATTATTCGGTTGAAACTTTTTAAATCTTGATTTTTAGTAGTTCGAAATCAAACTTTTTGAACGTAATAAGCAGCTTGACTATTCTGTACCGACACGCCGAGTGATATCACGTGATGATGTCACCGCGAGAACTGCCAATTTGTTTGCGAACGTTCGAGGGAGAATCTCACCATGACATACTCCCTCGAACGTTAGCAAACAATTGACAGTTTTCGCGGGGATATCATCACGCGGCATGTCAGTAAGACAGACAAGAGACGTTATTTCTGCAAAAAAAAATTGATTGCTGATTTTAGACAGACTTTTTTTTCAGTTTGCTTGCTTGAAAACTCTATGGTTGTCTTATAGGGATCAAATCTTTCTATTTATATTTGGTACAAGATACTATTGTAATCGGCGGGAATTCTGGGTTTAAATTGTAGGTATGTTGTTATTCAGACTCTTCACTACTGAATGGCATTCCAACTACTGGCGCATACAAACTAATACTCTATCTCTCTCTACACTATAACGTGTGACAAGGATAGCTAATTAGCTATATGCCATGTTTCAACTTTCATCACTGCGTTGAGGTAAGCCATTGATACATCCGTATTTTATATAATGCGACCAGAATGTTTAAATTATTGGCTTCTTCCAATGTCTTTTACAAGTCTGCCTAAAATAAAGAAGTTTTCAGAGTCATTCATGTATGTTATTATGTGTATGTGTGTGAGTATCTTTATTCCAAGGTAACTTCATAGTGGCCTAATCTTAAAAATTGTATCATGCGCAAAAAAAGGTATGAAATAAAACCTAAATAGATTTTTTAAAACACGACTGTATGTATCTTAGATCATAAATTAATGCAGTCGGAGGGCTTTTAGATCATGTTTTCTGAACAACAGCCCGGTCCCTGAGTGTAATTTTTTTTTAACCGTTGATTTTAATAAGGATCTTGGTAGATAACTGATGGAACTTTATTTACAGTCCGGTACTAATTTAACTAAAATTCTTATTATAACATCAATCTACAATAAACTAAAATAGTTTAGTGCTAAATTAATCAAGTGTGCTGTGTGAGGAACGCATTCTCTCAGCGGCCGGACTGTAGATGACATTGACATATTGATTTGACATTCATTTGTTTATATATGCTGATCTACCAAGCAAGATACCAGCGCCCCTAATTACGTAACACACTTGCTATCACCATGGCTTTCATTGTCAATATTATTTCTAAATTCATGTTGACATTAACGAGATCAAAGCAATGGGTGTTGTTGGACTGTCAAAATGAAAGCCATGATGATAGCAATTGTTTTACGCAGAGTGCTGTTCTGTGACGCTATTTTGTTTACATTTTTTTATTACCTATGATGCGTCCATCACCGTATGATGTAGCAATGCGATTGTTCAAATAACTAATCATCATCTAGGTATACGAATGGGGGTTAGTGGTGCTGATTCTGTTGAACATCGCACTAAACTAATTTTGATCACACTATATCTCTTTCTTACAAATATCATTGAAAAAGGACAGAAAAAATTTAGAACTGTCAAATTAGTCTACGCCCTTGTCATTTACGGGAAAATAGTCGTAACTTTTTGCGATTACGACTAAATTGACATTAAAACTGTTCAAGCGTACTAATTTGACAGGATGAATTATCTTCTATCCCTTTCTCATGTTTTTTATTAGAAATAGACATAATAAGATTAAATTAGTTTAGTTCGTAAACAACAGTATCGGTGGTATCGGCACCAGTGTCTCACCACAATAAGTAGCTCAAGTACCTAAGACAAACATGATCAATTGATCAGTCTACATATAAATAGCTGTCCACGTCAGAATGCACGCACATACAGACTACAGTCATTCACTCGACCATACTCAGTAATAAGTACGCGGTTTTGATTAGGTAGGTAGGTACAATAACATTGTTGTTTTCTAATATTTGGCATTTTATTTAGGTATGTTTTAACCAATTTCAAAAGACGGCTGCGATTTTCTAAGGAGGTGCAATGGGCATAATTGCCCTCCGTCGTCGATTCTTAAAAAAAAATCTGCCTCAAAACATCGTACCTACCAATCTTATAAAAAAAAAAAAAGTTGGCATATGGAGTAGGTAAGATAGGGAGGGGTAGGCATAATTAAAAATACATACATAATTATGTACTATCTAATTTTTAACACCACCGGTTTAGGATGTGCGTTGTCTAGTTGTCTGTCACGGAACTTGTTTAGTTTGTATAAATACATACATAACTTAGTCTACAATGTATACCTACTACTTAAAATACATTAGGTGTACTGTCGATGCAGATCTCAGAATTGAGAATTTAGCTCAAGGGGAACCCCGAGTGAGGTCAAGTTATGGGCCATACCTACGCGCAATATAACTTGACATGTATCCTCTTTTAAATAAGGTTTAAAATAATCAGAAAAAGATACCTGCTGCGACACTATTCGCACGAACTTTAGAAAATCAAAACTTACTCATATTATAGCATTAATTCAATACACAACTAAAATAAATTATTTTATCGTAAACCTAACTTGACGTCAGGCGCGTTCCCAGGGGGGGGTCACGGGGGTCATGACCCCCCAAAATCGTACAAAAATGCGCCAAACACGGTAATTCACGGTATATCACGTCGGCATTAATCGGTATGACCCCCCCCTAAAGTCTTCAGCTGCGGTATGACCCCCCCCCCAAAATCGTCGGCTGGGACCGCGCCTGCTTGACGTAAAATTCTTGCATTACGAGATTTTTAGGAAAAATGATTTTTGAGCCCTTTGACTTTAATTCATAAGTTTTTAACTTTATGCGCACAAAGTCAAAGTCAAAGCATTTATTTCAATTAGACCAATTACAGGTACTTTTGAATTGTCAAGGAGTCTGTCAGTTAGTCATAATGATGAAGCTAGATGCCCGTTCCAAAGCGTAGATAGATTCCTATGGAGAAGAACGTGCAAGAAACTCCATGGTTACTCTTTTAGATCAAATGATTACAATATCATGGTTACATTGCTTTTGTCGGAAATAACACAATTATGAGAGAACAATGTAAAAGTCTAAAATAATAGTAAACACAACTCCAAATATTGGCCATAGCAGTTCAGAGATGACCAGTCCCAACAGACGGCGCCGGTACACGAACATGACACGATTTCGTAATGGACTTTTTGGACACTATTACTATTAAAAATAAAGGTAGGTACCTACCTAATTCCGGAAAAACCTAACTTCGATCTTTTTCGCAGCAAAAATCTTGTTTTCTTGGGTCGGTTATAGTGAGATGGAACGAATTTTAGTCACTGTGTTTGCTCTATGATTTTATTATCGCTTTATTATTCTGAAATCATGGTAAAATTATGAAGCCAAGGCTGTGGCCGTATCGCTTGTCACACCGACATAAAAAGCCTACGGGTTGGCAATTCCTAAAGGCACATTGGTTTTTTGGGCATATCTTGAGTTCCGGTCGTTTAAATAAAATTGTTTTTAATCTCATAAATGTTTAATAACAGCATGTAACCGTAACATATAGATTTAAATGTTTAAAATTCACAAAATACACAGAATGACATTATAAAACATAATTTATGCTACAAACAATACTATTTTCTAGAAGCGCCATCTTATTTTTAATCTGTATTTTTTATCTCAACACGCGCCAAAATGCTATTGTCAAATCGTGTTTGCACAACGCAGATCAACCGAAGATTAGTAACATCTTAGAATTCCAACCTTTTATGTCAAGAACATGACTATATTTGTGTAAAATCATGCACAGCTGCTCTGCTTCTTTGAAAGTAAGTTAAATACCTACCTATGTACTGGTTATTCTGTATTAGGATTTATGAATGCAGTGTCTTTGCTTTAATGTTTCATTTGTCTTTGTGTTTTCTGAGATTTTTTCAACTGTGAATTTTTACAAATTTTGACATTTGCAAACACGCTTTATGGATAAGGGACTTTATAAAGCACTCGCTTATTAAAACAAATACGAAATGTAATTTTTAAAACATCTGAAATAAAGCCATAATTATTATTTTTATAAAAAAACAATTTGTGATTACTCTTATCAATACAAGTAGGTATAATCACGGGCAGTTCTATTTTCGTACATAACACCCAATAAAAGAAAGTATTAATTTTATCCTCAATGCATTTTGAGTGTTAAGGCGAAGGTAAATGGTAACGGCCAGTTTTAAATCTCTTATTTCGCCGTAAATTAATGCAGGTTAGTTGTGCATTTTTTTTATGTTAAAATAAAACATATGTACATCAATCGTACCTGTGAATATTTAACTATTATAGTAAAATACTTAATGAAATAAATTCATGAATTCGTGTCTACCCAAAACATAAAAACGTAATTACTTTCAAACCGCTTAAGATATTTTCATGATTTGTTTTGTGTGAAAAGACTATGTTACTACCTATAATATTGCCTGTTACTTTTTTTTTATTTTATATTTTAGATACTAAAAAGTAATAATACGTCTAATTCTGCACAGCGCGCTCCTTGATAGGCGAGTCGTATTGCTCGGTGGATGTATGTCGCGTTGCTTGAGCTCAGCGCAGAACACTCAAGCTATACCGCCCAAATCACTCAAGGCCGTTGGCGTATACCGGGGCCTTAATGTTTCATTTGTCTTTGTGTTTTCTGAGATTTTATAAAAACTGTGAATTTTTACAAATTTTCACATTTGCAAACACGTTTTATGGATCGGGGACTTTATAAAGCACTCGCATAATAAAACAAATACGAAATGTCATTTTTAAAACATCTGAAATAAAGCCATAATTATTTTTATAAAAAAACAATTTGTGATTACCTACTCTTACCAATACAAGTAGGTATATTCACTAGGTAGGTAAGTACCTAGTGATTATGCAACAAACGGGCAGTTCTATTTTCGTACATAACACCCTCAGATCATAGAAACAAGGAGATATGCCATCATAGCAAATTAGTACGGGAACAACTTATGCCACTTTTAGTACATTTTTCGACGCAATTACGCGCATAATTAAGCGCTCCTTGTGAATAAAATAAAAAGATCTCCCACGCATTGAATATTCCGCACACCCTCAATCGAACACTGTTAATCGTCACTCAACACTAGCACTAAACTACAACACTGTATTTATACCATCGATCGTGTTCGGTTCGTCGCCAGCGCATACGTTTTTAATATGAGCAATTTGCTCAAGATCAGGCATCAAGCTCGATAGCGCCTTGGCACATCTCCTTGTTTCTATGATCTGAGATAACACCCAATAAAAGAAAGTATTAATTTTATCCTCAATGCATCTTAAGTGTTAAAACAAACATTGGTAAGTTGAAAACGTGCATTCTGAATGCGTACATACATCTTTTATTTATCAACAAAATTAAATCCGATGTGATTACCTACGTCAGTCAATACGCCATCTTGTATTCTTTCGATGGTCGTTCGCATTTTAAATCCGAATTCTGATGTTTTATTGTTTTACTAAAGGATCTGCTTACTACAAAAATAATCTCATACAGTTAAATGTTTTTTAATTCGGGTTCTTAGGATAATCTAAAAAACGGTTCAATTTTACTTACCAGTTAAAGTAATTCTTCGAAATGCTAGTCCTAAAATATTTTGGGAGGCTCGTGGCTAAATGACAGCCGCGCTGATCGATCGATCTGCGAGGATAAGCTGCGCTTGCCGCGGTCAGTCCTTGGATGGGTGACCGTTCTTTACACAACCAAACCCCTCCGTGCCTCGGAGAGCACGTTAAGCAGTCGGTCCCGGTTGTCATAGAAATATCTTTGACAATCGTTACGGGTAGTCAGAAGCCCTAAAAGTCTGACAGCTGGTCTAACATTCGAATACCGGTATTACCCAGTAATTGGGTTGTGGAGGTCAGATGGCAGTCGCTCCACGTAAAATATTGATATTCAGCCGAAACTAGTTGAAAAGGCTAGGCAGATGATGCTAGTCCTAAAATATTTTGTCATTTTACTTGGAAGGAAAAAAGTACTTTTTTCATTCTAAAGTTAGTTACTACTGCACTATATTCGCTGAGCATAAAGAAAAATACTATATACCTACTTAGTACCTACTTCTCAGATCTTAGAAACAAGGAGATGTGCCAAGGCGCTATCGAGCTCGATGCCTGATCTTGAGCAAATTGCTCATATTAAAAACGTACGCGCTGGCGACGAACCGAACACGATCGATGGTATAAATACAGTGTTTTAGTTTAGTGCTAGTGTTGAGTGACGATTAACAGTGTTGGATAGGTCTTTGAAAATAACATAAAGGTTCCTAAATGACTTTTGACTTTTAATGAAGCTCCGAATGTCGTTTATACTAATGTGAAAAAATTCAAGCTCATGGAATCTAATAAACACTCGATTAAAATTGGTTTGAACAAGATACGTTGATAACTTTTTGAAATATTCACTATTTTCAGTTTTGACCGCAAAAATAAGTTTGTATTTCATTATAATATTAGGAAATACAAACTTATGTTTGCAGTTGGAAGACTGAAATACTTCTTCCTACGGAACCCTAGACTGTGCGTGGTTCGACACGCTCTTGCCCGGTTTTTTTAACTTGTTGTATGTTTTATTTTGCTTCTTTTAGCTTGTATTATATTATTATGATATTCTTATGTAATCAATACAAGTCGTTTGCTTGAGTGGTCCACCGACCAGGCGACTACTATGCAACTACTTACGAGCATCTCCGAGTACCGGTCTAGTAACTTTTAAAATGTCACAACTACTAATAATAAGTCTGTTTAAATTATCTGTGCTCCATCGTAGACCGCATCATCGCATAACATCAGGCGAGATGGCGGTCAAACGCAAGCCTATTGACCACAGATTTAGATTAGGTATATGCAGACCCCCCCGGAGTACGCACTCGGCGCGCGGCTGCAGCACCTACTGCCAGAGCTATCACACTGCTGAACTCATTGCTCACTCAGCACATAGATCTCGATATCTTTCATGATAAGCCATACCAAATAAATAAATGTATATATTTATTCTTAAGTAATATTATGTAATTGTTATAAGTTTTAGTTAATGATTGGTAAGATAAGTTAATATACTATGTGATAAGTAATTGTGTAAAATTGTCCACTAAAATGTAAGTGCTTTGGTCGTTACTGTAAACTTATATTTAATTAAATAAATAAATAAATAACTAAATAAATAAATTAGGCTAGATACCGCATGTTTACTAAATAGTATGAAAACGGGCGTGCCACTTTTTCCTACCTACTATGCTGTCGCGTAAGTCATTTAAAGGCCTTGGGCAACCCATGAGTTTTTACAGTTATTATTGGCACAATTTGGCATTTATATGTCTTCAACGACACTGTCAAGTTTCATCGACGCGTTTAAAGGTAAACTCAGGTAGAAAATCGGCAAGTAGGCGCATTGCACAAACTTTCGGGCACGCTGGGACGGACGGCTTGCGGTATCTAGTCTACTCTAAATATGTGCCATTGACAAATAAATAATTTAAAAAAATGCGTAAATGCTCTCATTCATACACTGGTCGTTCCTAATAACCTATCTCCCTTAGATTATGGTGCACTTATTCGTATTCAATTCGTATTTGTGCCAAAACAAGAATCTCTCTCCGGCCGCTGAGAAAATGCGTTCCTGACACTTTATTAATTTAGCACTAAACTATTTTATTATTGTAGGTTGTTGACCTACTATGAGTTTTAGTTAAATTATGCTAACCGCAAAAAAACTTATATTTGCGGTCGAAAAACGGAAACACTTCTTGGTCGCTTTGCCCGATTTTTATTTTTTTAATATTTAAGTAGGTACGCACGGCTACAGGTCAAGCTATACATTTCCAGTATAAGCTGATCTCGCGTTGTATAGGATTTCCTTACAGTGAGGGGTCAGTGTAAACTGGGAATGTATAGCTTGATGTGTAGCCGTGTGTACCTATATTGTTAAGTGAGTGTTGTTGTAACAACTAATTTGATTATTGATTTATCCCTTTTATCGCCTAATGTATCGATATATTCACACTTATACACAAGTAGGTAATCCCTCGGCTCAGATAAACGTATTGATAAGAACGAAATGATAGCAAAACTTTCATCATAATATTGTTGTATGATGCAATTTTTTCCCAAGGAATTCTTTGGAAATAGTAGGTAGGTACCTACTAAACCACCATCTCTATCTCTATTTATATAAAATTGCTTGTCCTGACTGACTGACTGATTCATCACCGCAGAGCCCAAACCGCTGAACATAGAGATTTGAAATTTAGACAGTGGGTTTCTTTTATGACGTAGACATCCGCTAAGAAAGGATTTTTGAAAATTCTACCCCTAAAGGGGTGAAAAGGGGGATGTAAGTTTGTATGGAAGTCCGTAAGTTTTGAAGTTACAGTCATGAAAATTGGTATTTAGACTTTTCTTTTGAAATACTTAAACATTGTGTTTCAGGGTTTTTGAAAATTCACCCCCAAAAGGGGTGCAAAGGGGGATGAAAGTTTGCATGAAAGTACCGTTAGTTTTGAAGTTAGAGTAATGGATATTGGTATTTAGGCTTTTCTTTTCAAACAAAGAAATACGTATTTCAGGGTTTTTGTAAATTCGCCCCCAAAAGGGGTGCAAAGGGGGATGAAAGTTTGCATGGAAGTACCGTTAGTTTTGAAGTTAGAGTAATGAAAATTGTTATTTAGGCTTTTCTTTTCAAACAAAGAAATACGTGTTTCAGGGTTCTTGAAAATTCGCCCCCAAAAGGGGAGCAAAGGGAGATGAAAGTTTGTATGAATGGAAATTGGTATTTTGGCTTTTCTTTTTGAATAAAGAAATACGTGTTTCAGGGTTTTTGAAAACACATAGGAAGCTGATTATTCCTCAGTGCTATTCCCGTGGGTCACGCAGACGAAGTCGCTGGCAAAGTGCTAATACCTACCGTATAAAATTAACCCGCGCTAATAAAGTCACTTTGTATGAGATGAGGCATCTGTAATTCTGCATCTACATACCTAGTAGGTAGTAAAAAGCAGTGATAGCCTAGAAAAAACCGGCCAAGAGCGAGTAGTACTCGCGCACCGAGGGTTCCGTATCATTTTTGGACGTATAAAGTGAAGAAATCCGGACCGCATAACTAAGTTTGTTTGTGAAGGAATTTTGATGATTTTGAAAAAACTGTACTAGTTAGGAACATCGTTTTATTTTTGGTGCCATATTTAGGTCAATTCCTATCAGCTCTAATTATTTTAGATTTTTCACCCCGCAAACTTCGGAGATAAGGGGGGGGGAATGGTATTTTTTGGACATTTTTCATCATATGTCGAAAACTGTGAGACATAAAATGAAATAAAAATATATTTTGAGATGTGCAGATCAAGCCCTTTCATATGATATGTCACTTGACCTAGTAACCCCACTTTAAAATTTCGGACCCCCACTCCGGCCCCTTTTGCAATGAAAATAAAAATATTTTTGGACTTTTTTTATTTGCAATAAAGTAGAACAAGCATTTTTTATAACTGTTCCAAATTTCGAGTCGATAGCATAAGTAGTTGCTGAAATAAGCAGGTGTGACAGACAGACAGACAGACAGACAGACAGACAGACGAAGTCGCACCATAAGGGTTCCTTTTTTACCATTTTGGTACGGAACCCTAAAAAGTAGTTAACATCCCTATTACTTGTGGTACGGTTAAACCGCTAAACTAATTTACGTAAGTAGGTACCTACTTAAGGGCTAAGTTCACCGACAGTGAAATAACCAATGTTTTCCTAATCGGTTCGATAACCTAATACAGTTGTTTAACCACGAGGCGGCAATTTTCGTGTTCATCACTTTTAATTCAACTTCGATTTTGTAATTGAGCGTTATATGAATGAAAGACCGAATAATATAATACAGTTAATTATTATTGGTAGCGTATATTATATTATACACGTAATAAACCGTACAAAATATGAACATTTTAAAATGATTGCATTATGAGATTACCCTTCGGAAATTAAAAGTCCCGATTATGATATGTCATAATATATATTTGGTTACTGGTTACGTTGTGTCTTAATTTAGCAGCATTCGATCTTAGATGTTGTCATGGTAACCAATAACAAACTTGTATGTCAATGATAATTTTTATTAGAATTTATACCTACAAATAATATTCTAATATCTAGAGTATTTGGTAATCTGTGAATTGATTAAACAAAATGGATAAAAAGAAGTGTCTTGCTAATTTTAGCAACAATAAAAATTAAATAGCTAAATTTTTCACAAATTCGTAATTGTCAAACGTCAAAATACCCTGATTAAGTACTAATCGGGATGTTAAACGACCTCTCCCACCTTGGTTAGAGAAAACGGTTGATTACTGTGTTTAATCGGTCGATTAGCTTTGATGAACATGAAAAGTCATGATAAACAGCCGTTTTCAATTTATCGGACTGTTATCTTGTTGGTGAACATAGCCCTTAGTACGGTATTGAATGTCAAATGATTTATCAGAAGAACAGCTGTCTAATAATATTTTTATAGGTAACCAGTTAGATACATCTTTACTTTCATATAAACAGGCGATGATGTCATTGTTATCATCAATTATATCAGTAACAATGACAAATCGACAGGAAGTGACATAATGATTAGATTGTTATTGTCAAATTATTGTAAGTAGCCTAGGTAGTACCTACACAAACACTTTTAAAATAAATAAAAAAAACCGGCCAAGTGCGAGTCGTACTCGCGCACCGAGGGTTCCGTATCAGTTTTTGACGTATAAAGTGAAAAAAACCGGACCGCAAAACTAAGTTTGTTTGCGAAAGAATTTTGATGATTTTGAAAAAACTGTACTAGTTAGGAACATCGTTTTATTTTTGGTGCCATATTTGGGTCAATTCCTATCAACTATAATTATTTCAGATTTTTCACTCCGCAAACTTCGGAGATAAGGGGAGGGAAATGGTATTTTTTCAGAAATTTTTCATCATATGTCGAAAACTGTGAGACATAAAATAAAATAATTGTTCCAAATTTCAATTCGATGAAAGCATTAGTAGTTGCTGAAATAAGCAGGTGTGACAGACAGACAGACAGACAGACAGACGAAGTCGCACCATAAGGGTTCCTTTTTTACCATTTTGGTGCGGAACCCTAAAAACTGCCTTTAGGCTGTGTCCCCAATAGGCAAACTGTAATCGGTAGCGGCCGACTGAGTTTGCGGCGTATCGGTTTAGTGCGCCCTTCCATACTATACACCTATTTGAAATTAAAATGGAGTGTCCACAGTTTGCTAGTTTGCGCTAAGGCTGTTTGTGTACTACTCCGTTTCCAACACGTTTTTTCACGGCCCGTTTTTTTAGCCAATAGGATTGCAGAACTATCCCCACCACATTTTAAAATGTATGAAAAAAAAATGTTCCGTGAAAAAACGTGCTGGAAACGGAGTAGTGCACAAGCAGCCTAACAGTTTGCTAGAGCGCAGTCTCAGTCGGCCGCTCACAGTTTGCCTATTGGGGACACAGCCTCACAAAGAATCTACTGAGAAGGTACTAATATAAATTATTAATTCGTTTATTCATTTAACATGACATACCTACCTATTTAATTTAGGTATATTTTAAAATATTTCCATAAAAAAAATATAAAACAATAGTAAGTAGGTATACTCCACCGGCATCGGGAACAGGGTCCAAGTTTACTGGTGGTCAGGGCTCCAGAGAGTGGAACCTCCTAACAATATTATTATTTTATAGAGAGAGCGAATTTGGTAAGTTTGTGAATATGTGGAGAGTTTTTTTTTTTTCTATATTTGTTTAAAGAGGGTTTAATCATTGTGGAGTGCTGGAGGGTAATCTGCGGAACGACTGATCCGATTGTGTTTTTTTTTTCACTAATTTTAATTTAGTATAATAAATAATAATAGAAAGCTACATTATCCCTGAGGGCTATATATTGGCTATACTTTTATCTGCCATGGAGGACCTCATACCGGTACGGAACCCTTAGTGCGCGAGTCCGACTCGCACTTGGCCGATTTAATATGTACATATTAGATTTATGATTTCCGGTAAGTATTTAGTTCGTAATTAAGTAGGTATACAGGGTAAAATTAAAACCAGTGCGGATATTTTAGGAGGTGAAATTACTCATGAATATGATCAACATTTATTATGGGGCCGAACTGAAATATGAAAAAAAAATCAGCTGTTCCCTACAAAAATGTACGACAACACGATCAAAATGTATGGAACAGCTTTTTTTTTCATATTTCAGTGTCGGTCCCATAATAAAAGTTGATTATATTCATGAGTACTTTCACCTCCTAAAATATCCGCACTGGTTTTAATTTTACCCTGTATATTCCCCGACCGATCATTAAGTCTTCATTAGTAAAGGCCATAGGCTATGGCCATGCTTAATTAATTACATAGGTATGGTCCATTTCAATAGAACTTGTAAACTATGTAAACAAACTTTCTATACAAATTCATCAAATTTTGACAGTTGGCCATACTGACATTGTTTACAAAGTTAACAAATTCAATTTAAATGAACCCTTATTATTTACATTCCACAATAAAAGTAACACTATTAATATAGCAATAAAAATCATATTACTTTATATGGCTTAGTATAACCTCATTCATAATCTAACAACGACATGCTTTGCAATTAAAGACCTTAACTTTACTGCAAAAAGTTCAATTTCTAATAAAACTTTATCATATGACATTCTTGAACGTTAGCGACATTCTGTAACCGACTTTATTTTATAAGAAATAAAGTTGAAATTTGTGTAAGGAGCAATATTATTTATTTCTATGCGATATTGACTTGTACTATAATAAAAGGTATATAATAACTAAATTAGACGTATCTTTATCCTGTTTTTTAGACCATGGGGTATAGAATCAATGAGGAAATAATAAATCTATTATTAAAATTAATTGACATGTTTACATGTGTGAGTATTATTAATAATAGAACGTCCTCACCTTGAAGCTAACCAGCATTGCTATGTTCCAGAAGAGGAAGAGAGAAAGACGAAAAAACATTTATTTGGCACAACCTTGGAGGAATAATATACTTACTGGAGGTAGTCTAACCGTGTCTGTATACTGTGTGAAGGCTGTGATTGCTCGTTGACAATGATACAGTGACGTCACTGAAGCGTCAACATCTTCCCTAGTCACGCACACTAATACAAATCTAGAACCGCACACAAACAAAAAACGGCCAGCGGCTTTATGTCCTTAGGCTCCGTCTATAGATTATTATGTCTATGGGCACAACACAGGAAGACAGACCAAATCGAAAAAAAATTAAAGGTTTTTAAAAAATGGTTGCTATGTGCCTTACTTACGGTCGTTGCAGAAAGATAATTAAATTTTAAAGGAGACTTTATAATTTATAGATTTATAGAGCGATAAACGCTGAGCTGCAGAAAAGGTTATGGAGACTAACGATAGAAATTGTGTGATTATAATACAGGCCCTAAGACTCAAAAACAATCTGTTTTGCAGAATTAGTAAAAGAGTAGGTATTTGGAAAACCCATCTGCACATTTAACTATTTTATGTTACTTATTGATGCATTTTTTTTTTTATATTAGAAGGAATTGAGTAAAAAAAACCCCGGAACAGGTAAAAATATTAGTTTAAGTTACAAAAACCTATTTAAGACAAATAACATTAATACGCTGATCTATTAAGATCTTATAACTAAGATAAGATATACCTACATAACAGTTAGCCATTTAAGAGGGCTATTACATTTTTTCACCGATCTCGCTCGCACAAAACCCTATTTTTACCCGACTGCGCGACGCAAAGGAGGGTAATGTGTTTATTAGTCTATGTATGTATGTTTGTTTCTATGTGGCGTTCTAGAGACCAAATGCGTAGGGCGATTTTGATCATTCTTACGTCAATCGATTCGTCTTAACCTTGCGAGTGTCACTAAAGACAACAGTAATCAAAATTCACCACAGCGACAACCAGACGCCATATTGTCAAAATGAAAAAAAAAAAGTGATGAACTATGTCAAGTGGGGTGTCGTTGAATAGGTATTTTAAAATCATCTTTAGGTTCCTTTATCATTTTTCATTTTAAATAATATTTTAGGATATACAACGATTTAAAGTTGTTTAACAAAGCAATCATTCTCGCTAATTCTTACTTATTGATTTAAGTTTTTATTTCAAGTATTAACGGTATACAAACAAAAAAACATTGAATAACTAAAAAGTATAAAATAAAAAATAATAATTTAAAGAAAAACAAAAAACCCGACTGCGAAAATTCGTAATCTTATTTCTAACAGATTAAAATGAAGTGATAAATAGATTGCTACTACATAATATAAAGTGGACTGATCTATGTTAAATACCTACATGTATAATGTAGGTATATTTCTTTGTGATATTTCCTCAAGCGATCAAGCAAAATATAAAGCAAACACAATATGCTGTTATGTATTTGTATTGTACATATATGTATTTCATACTTATTATACAGTTTCACCCCCGTTGCTCGGCTGCTAAGGGTCATAGCGTGATGTTAAATAGCCTATACTATTCCTCATGAATCTGGCTATCATATAAAAAATATTTTTTCGCATCCGACTGGTAGTTCCAGAGATTAGCGCGTTAAAACAAACAAACTCTTCCGCTTTATAATATTATGTAGTATAGATTTTTACATAGTAAAATTAGTTAGAAGTTTTCTTTCACGTACGTTCGCCCGAATCTATATTTTATAAGAAACAAATTTCTTTAAACCGAATCTATACGCGATGAGTCAGCCTACACCATGAGGAAACTATAGATAGAGATCGAAATCACTGCAGCTGTATGTGGCCTTGAGTACAACAAACAACGCATCCCGATGGCCTAAACAACGCATCCCAATGGCCCAAACAACGTATCCCAACGGCCAATAAAACATGGAAATGGGACAAGTATTCGTACCAAGGTCGTAGAGGTTAGCTCAGTTCTCGGAAACTTGCACAAGACAGCATAGTCTATATTTAGACTTATAGCCTGGTAATGTAAGTTGGCTAATAGCCAAAAGAAAATATTTTGTCTAAGACAAACATACTGACGATGTGATGATTGTTTTGGGTAATCTGTGGCAGCTTTCAGTTTCAAACATTGCATTAATTTAGGGCTGCCAGCCCTAAATTGGAATTTCCTATCACAAGTAGGTACCTAAGTATAAATGTTGGTGCATAATTTATACTTATATGGAATTTTGCATAGGAAATTCCATGGTTTCGCAGATTTGAAGCAGCATACCGCCTTTAACAAGAGGAAACTACATAATTATCCATTTTCAAAATCACAATACAGAATACAAAATTACAGCTGTCGTGCATGACTTGGTTTTTCTATGGCCAAATCGGATACATGGCCAGTGTTTTTTGTTAGAGGTTCACGTAGTTTTGGCAACTTCATATAAAAATATATGCTTTAAGTCTATACTGGTACTGTTTTGTAAGTAAGTATAATAGATTATAAAACTAATAGTTTTTTCTTCTTCTTGTTTCAGATGATAAACCGTGGATAATAACAACAAAATAAAAATACCAACTATGGGAAGTGCGAGAGTAACGAACTTAAAACCAATACCAATGGAGAACACAGATAAGAAATCAATGAAAACATTTTTCAAATCACTACTCCCCAAGAAAAAGGAAAAACAAAAGATTGAGAAAAAAGAAACGATAAAAGAGAAGCAGGAAACAAAAAAAGAAAAGTCAGAAACAAAAAAGGAAAAGCCAGAAACAAAAAAAGAAAAGTCAGATAGTAAAAAAGATGCAAAACCAATTCAAAATCCGAACACAGTCGCCGCCATCTTGGAGAACTTCAGCAAAATCAATTTGCAAGAGAAAAAACAAGAAATTACAGAAAATGCAGACCCTGAATTGGACAATTTCACCATCACAGTCATTGAAGAACCAAGAATTGAAAGAATACACTCTCATACTTCAGAAGACAGTGGGTTCGCTGAAACTAAAGAAGTTGAGAACCAGGAAAAAACAGAGGATGAAGATAAAACGGAGAATGACGATAAATGTGAGAAAAACGAAGAAGGCGATGATTTCTCTGAGAACAAATTGGAGAATACCGAGCCAGCTGATGAATTAACTGAGGGTTTGGAGAAACTGGGTCTAGACGATAGCGATAAGGACTGTAAAAAGAAGAAGAAACAAGTAGTTTATATTCTTCGGGCCCCCATGAAGAATAGAAGCAATTACGCTTCTTCAGTGTTGCCATACCCTTCGCAAGAACAGGATAGCTACAGCAAGGTCAGTTTTATCATTTTTTACCCGATCTTATTCGCAGTGGCGTGCTTAGAGGGCAAGCCCGAGCAAGACGCTTTTTTTTTTCATTGTGCACATCGTACATAATATTGTGATCTTTTTTTTCATGAATGTAAGTGATTTTTAGGGTTCCGTACCAAAATGGTAAAAACGGAACCCTATTACTGAGACTTCGCTGTCCGTCCGTCTGTCTCTCTGTCTGTGTGTCACCAGGCTGTATCTCATGAACCGTGATAGCTAGACAGTTGAAATTTTCACAGATGATGTATGTCTGTTGCCGCTATAACAACAATTACTAAAAACAGAATAAAATCAATATTTAAGGGGGTCCCATACACCAGACATGATTTTTTTGCCGATTTTATAGATAATGGTACGAAACCCTTCGTACGCGAGTCCGGCTCGCACTTGGCCGGTTTTTATTGTATGTACCTATTGCTTAAATTCCTGATAAATTAACAAATATCGTCAAAAACCAAACAAATGCGTCGGGCTTGTCCTCTAGGTACTGCGTATTTGTATTTCGTAATCTATTTCGAGGGGCTCGTAGCTAAGTGACAGCCACGCTGATCTATCGATCTTCGAGGTTAAGCTGCGCTTGCCGCGGTCAGTCCTTGGATGGGTGACCGGTCTTTACACATCGAGACCCCTCCGTGCCTCGGAGAGCACGTTAAACAGTCGGTCCCGGTTGTCATAGAAATATCTTTGACAGTCGTTACGGGTAGTCAGAAGCCCAAAAGTCTGAAAACTGGTCTAACTGGTTCCCCAATAATTGGGTTGTGGAGGTCAGATGGCAGTCGCTTCATGTAAAATATTGATATTCAGCCGCAATCAGTTAGACTGGAAGCCGACCCCAATCATGTTTGGGAAAAGGCTAGGCAGATGACTCTATTTCACGCAGGCGAGGCGTAGGTACTTAATTAATCTACAACAGTATTTTAAAGTAAGCTAAAATACTCGTTTTACATGACAACATCCTCATTTGATTCCCATCCAACTAGTTTGGGCTAAATATGCAATGGAGTTATTCAAGGAAAACAATTAATTATTTACTAAAAGTATCTAGAATTCTAGAAGCGTTGAAAAAAATAAAAATAGATACCTACGGTACCTACCTACTCTTTTTTTATACATCCCACAACACGATATTGTATTTTTAATTTTTTATTATTCCAAACAAAAAAGGTGGCTGTTTTTCCCACGGTCACAACTGGTGTGTTGCCAGGTCCGGTATGCAAATTTTCAAATCGATTTCAAATTCTTCTTCTTCTTTCAAATTAATTAAATGACTTATGAAGTTATGACTGCAGTATTGGCGTCCCGATCAAGGATAAATCGGGACGTGTCCACGGGCTCCTGAAAATCGGGACGTCCCGCGCAAATCGGGACACCTGGCAACCATTGGCGTGCTTAGAGGGCAAGCGCGACGCAATTTCTCGCTTTAGATCTTTAGATAGTGTTTAAGTAAATGTTTCATGAATGTAAGTAATTTTTAATGTATGTATTGCCTTAATAACGTCCTTAACTCACTTAAATTCACGAAAAATTAACCATAAATAGGTACCTTCTAAAACAACAAAAATCGTCGGGCTTGCCCTCTAGGCACGCCACTGTTAGTCACACATGACACTGTGAGTCAGCGACAATGATTACCGTATCAAGTAGTCAACACTGTTAGCAAATTGTTACAAATTACTAGTGTCCGACCGAAGGTGCAATTCTGGCCGAAGCCGAAGCCGAAGCCGATTAATCGGTATTCACCAAAACCTTCGGCCGAAGCCGAAGCCGAAGGTGTCATTGACCTTGAGAAATACGATAGTTACTTTGATCTCAGAATATACTAGATACATATTGTGAGAGCTTTAGAGATTTAGCCCAATAACGAGCCGAGTGACCAACATATACAAGTAGGTAATAAAATATTGTCTAAAATAAAAGTTTCCAATATACAATGTTAATTAAATATTTATTTACTTAAATTAGTTTTAACAAAAATAATCAAATAATCAGTCACATTTTTTTAATTATCAGACGAACACAAAATATTTCTATAAAATAATTGAGCAAAGTTTAACGCTTTTTCAATATCAATTTTTTACATATAATTTTTTGGAATTTTTGAGAAACGCGGATGCGCCTATATCCTATCGGTTTAGGTAGTTAACTAAAAGTAAACAATCTTCACATGTCTTTTTATCTAAAAATTGCATAAAAAAACATACCAACATTGTTTCCATTTAGTTTCCTACCTAACGTTAGATAACATAAAATATTTTAAACCAGACAATACTTACGGTTTTTTGGTTCTTAGAGTGCCTCACAATAATGAACGTATCACCACAGGTACTACTCACAGTAATAAATAAAATAATTTGTAATAACAAATATGAAATATTTAAAAACAAAACACTTAATAGAATTTTAAGACGCGCTCTCAAACTTGTTTTGACTCGTTTAGTTTACTAACTGCGATTCGTTTGGTCCGGTGCGGCGGCGCGGCGAAACTCTGCTGCTCTGCACACTCTCCGTCTCGCTCTAGCATCGTTCAGTAAATTTCAAATTTTGACAACTAGCAAACCTTCGGCTTCGGCCAAACCTTCGGCAAATTTTTGGCCGAAGCCGAAGATTTGGCCGAAGGTGGCCGAAGCCGAAGCCGAAGCCGAAGCTTCGGTCGGACACTACTTAGCTTTATTGCAAGTGATAGAAGTTAAAAAATGTTTTTAGTTTCATTGCAAAAGGGGCCGGAGTGGGGGTCCGAAATTTTAAAGTGGGGTTACTAGGTCAAGTGACATATCATATGAAAGGGCTTGATCTGCACATTTCAAAATATATTTTCATTTTATTTTATGTCTCACAGTTTTCAACATAATTATGATGAAAAATGTCTGGAAAAATACCATCCCTTATCTCCGAAGTTTACGGAGCGAAAAATCTGAAATAATTAGAGCTGATAGAAATTGACCCAAATATTGCACCAAAAATAAAAGGATGTTCCTAGCTAGTACAGTTTTTTCAAAATCAGCATACCTAATTCCTTCACAAACAAACTTAGTTATGCGGTCCGGTTTTTTTCACTTTATACGTCCAAAAATGATACGGAACCCTCGGTGCGCGAGTACGACTCGCACTTGGCCGGTTTTTTTATTTTGAGTGACATAAACAGTTAAATACACGCGATTACAGCAATAGCGTGAATTCATGAATCACTAACCGAAACTACATAGGTACCTACTACCTACCACATTTTTTTTGTACCTACCTACCGTCAACATAGTCAATTTATTGAAGCTGGTTAAAAAACTACTCAACCAAAGTTGGTAAAATTTATATGGGACTAGCACGTGAGCTTTCTTAAACAAATAAATAATTAAAAAAATATATTATTATAGATTTTTATAAGGCGAAGATTGAGAACTTCCTCTTTTTTTAAGTCGATTAATTAAAGCAAAGACAGAGAAATTATTCAGCCAATAGTTTTCTCCCAAAGAGGAGGAGGTTCGTCTTTCCTCGGCAAAAACTAGCCACAATATGAACAAAGACTCATTAACTGACGCTATGACAAACTTATGACAAAGTAGGTAGTACCCATAGCTCGGTTATTTATTCATGTATAGGCCCAATTATAACCCTGAAAAACACGGTAACTGCTCGTGCCTAAACCACAGACCTGACTCTAAACTTGTGTTTTTATTTACGAAATGACGTAATTTTATCAAAATTCCGAGAAAATTTGTAGTTCGCAAAACAAAAGTAAATCAAACAGCGAATACGGCGAAGGCCTTACCGAAATCGATTCTCGGCGCGTTAATTCGTTTCTAACTCACACAATCGATTCAACAATGCGCACATCGAGTTAATATTCATGCAGCTATGTTGGATTTTTGCACGACACGTTCTACGCGGGAAAACAAGTTAGCGCTATACTTACTACGTTTGTAGTTGATGTAATTATTATTCTGCTAAGGCCGGTTGTCAGTTTACTATATTTAAAACTAGATGGCGTTTATTTCAAACGAGGAGTTGCGGTTTCTATATTAATAGATGGCGCTATAATCAATTATGATCAATCGATTGCAGGCGATGCGTCATTTTCCTCTAAAATATTTATTTTTATTTGATTCTTTCTATAAATAAATTATTGAACGTTCAAGGACTTTTAGGTAATAAAATTAAAGTATAGTAGAATCTATAATATATATACCAGAGGTTCCCAAACTTTTATTTATCGTAGACCACTTTCAAAAATTTCCTGGTTTCGGTGGACGGTGCTGCTACTTTTCTACCATCAATATTATTTTTTCGCAATGTAATTTATAAAAAAATGTAGCCAAAAAATCTGAAAATCAGAATCTTAAAGCTTCAAAGTTCAAAATGCTTTTTTTTAAGTCATAATACGACCATTTCTCACCTAAATACAGCCTGTCAAAAATCACCGAAAAATTTGTAATTTTTTTTGCTCCCTTAATTTTTTTAAATTCATAGTTTAATATCTGCCTACATAGGTTAAAAATTAACTTGATAGTTAAAAGCCAAGCCAACATTTTTGTTCTTTACTATCAAAACCAGTTAACTTTTTGTGGATCTAGGTACCTACCAGGGGATCTACTCTCTAAGCACAAAATCCGTAGTTTCGACCTTAGTTACGGGCGTTTCTTACTCCATATCACCTACGGACTTAAGATTAGTTCGGGGCCCGAACTACGAATGAATGATAACACGATTTGACAGTTGTCCCTACTCCCGATGTGTTTTTATCCGTCCGAAAAATTTAATTTGACACTTGTTTTGACGGAATCTTATGTCTATTGTACTTTCGGACGGGCCCGTATCTTCGTTGACGGTCTTACAGAGTAGACCCGGTAGGTACCTATGATTGTGGAGGATATTAATCAATCTCCGAAATTACTGATCCGATTCTGAAAATTCTTTCACTACCTATTAATAGAAAGTTACATTATCTCTGAATGCTATAGGCTACTTATATCCCGAAAAAATGCACAGTCCCTGTGGGTCTTGCAGACGAAATAGCAAAATCCTAGTTTCTAGTATTTCGCAAAATGTCGGGTTATTGACGATATAAATTTTGAAGTTTATTTTAAAAGTGATATTTGGGGAAACATAAAATACAAACAAAATAAGTAATAATAATAAATAACCAAAGTTTTCTGAGAAAATTTGATAGGTATAATTAATTGCGGCAATAAAAATGTCTGATAGTCAAACAAATCGCATAATTATCATTATATTGTAAACTAGCTGTTCCCCGCGGTTTCACCCGCGTTACTCGGCCCCTAAGGGTCGTAGCGTAATGTTAAATAGCCTATACTATTCCTCATGAATCTGGCTATCATATCCAAAAAGATTTTTCCGAATCCGACTGGTAGTTCCAGAGATAAGCGCGTTCAAACAAACAAACAAACTCTTCAGCTTTGTAATATTAGCTATACATAGATTAGCACTTTGCCCGCGACTTGAAACGAAAGAATGAAGTAATATTAAAGAAAAAATACCTACATTAGGAACCGGTTACTATCATGTATAGCTTAGCTATAATACTTATTGCTATAATAATATTATAAACGTGAAAGTTTGTGAGGATGTAAAGATGTATGGATGTTTGTTACTCTTTCACGCAAAAACTACTGAACGGATTTTGATGAAACTTTACAGTAATATAGCTTATACATCAGAATAACACAGGCTACTTTTTATCCCAAAAACGCGGGCGAAGCCGCGGGCGGAAGCTAGTATTTATATAAATTAAATACTTAATAATTCTTCTATATTTTTTAAAAAGTGCAAATTGTATTAAATTTTTTCAAAATGTTCGAGGCCTGTTGTATTTTTTGTATTCAAATTATTTACATTTACAATACCATATGTCAAAATAACTCGTGATCGGCGCACAGAACACTACCATTTTGACGTAATCATAAACATTTACAGTAATCTTTGACGTAATTCCAAAGAGATAACGTACGTCATTTACCGTATTAAAAGATTATGAATTTAGCATAAGGAAATTAAAGTATTTTTTTATATTTCGACGTCGAATTTAGGTATCTTACGACAAGTAAAGGTAGTAGCTTTTTATATTTTGACGTCAACGGGAAATAACAACGCGACCAAATTCCTAATATTATGCACGTAAATAATGTTTGTATACAAAAGAATCAGATATAGGTAGAATAAGGCATAATCGGCCTATAATGTTCCCACTGCTGGGACACAGGCCTCCTCTGTGAGAGGGAGTGGGCCGTAGTCCACCACGCGGGCCCAGTGCGGGTTGGTGGACGTCGCATGTCTTCGAATTTTTGGTTCTAGGACAAGCCGGTTTCCTCACGATGTTTTCCTTCACCGTTAAAGCAAGTGATAATTAATTTCTAATACGCACATGACTTCGAAGAGTCAGCGGTGCGTGCCTCGGGATCGAACTCGAACCATTCGCCGTGGGAGGCACATGGTTAAACCACTAGGCTATCACTGCTATAACCACTAAGCTATCACTGCTATAACCACTAAGCTATCACTGCTATAACCACTAAGCTATCACTGCTATAACCACTAGGCTATCACTGCTATAACCACTAAGCTATCACTGCTATAACCACTAGGCTATCACTGCTATAACCACTAAGCTATCACTGCTATAACCACTAGGCTATCACTGCTATAACCACTAAGCTATCACTGCTATAACCACTAGGCTATCACTGCTATAACCACTAAGCTATCACTGCTATAACCACTAGGCTATCACTGCTATAACCACTAAGCTATCACTGCTATAACCACTAGGCTATCACTGCTATAACCACTAAGCTATCACTGCTATAACCACTAGGCTATCACTGCTATAACCACTAAGCTATCACTGCTATAACCACTAGGCTATCACTGCTATCTATGGTAGAATAAGGGCCGCTTCATAACTAAATAGGAACTAACGCATCCATTCGGTATATATTTAAGATACATTTTATTTCACAAAAAGCCCCATAATTGTTTAGACATGGCAAATAAAAATAAAGTTTTTAATATTAAAACACATAGCTAACTCTCATAATATTATTTATATAGGGTCCTACCCTTCATACTCGAAATATTTTAAGAGGCACATGTATAGGTGGTAAAGATGCCATACAAACGAAAAAAAAATTGATCTGAGTATTTTTTTTATTTTAAATAAATAAAATTATTTTAAATAAATTATTCGACACATAAAATTAAAAATACTATTTTCGACATCCATTACGCCTGTTTCTAATATTAATAGTAAGGTACGTACAAACTAGCGTAATGGATGTTGAAAATAATACTTTTTATGTGTTTCAAATAATTTTTAATTAATTTATTTAAAAAAAATATATACTCAAATCATTTTTTTTTTCGTTTGTATGGTATCTTTACCACCTACAGATGTACCTCTTAAAATATTTCGAGTATGAAGGGTAAGACCGTAAGACCTTATATAGTTCTGTCTAGTCTAGGGAAGCAAGGTACCGTACCTAATTAAAATATCTATAAAAATATCGACACATATTTATAAGTACACACGGCTACACATCAAGCTATACATTCCCAGTTTACACTGACCTCTCACTGTAAGGAAATCCTATACAATGCGAGATCAGCTTATACTGGAAATGTATAGCTTGATCTGTAGCCGTGCGTACATAATACCTACCTGTGACAACATTCGATAGATACTGGTGCCGATTCTGGGGGTCTACTCTCTAAGCACGAAATCCGTAGTTTCGGCCTTAGTTACGGGCGTTTCCTACTCCGTATCACCTACGGACTTAAGATTAGTTCGGGGCCCGAACTAAGGATGAATGATAGCACGGTTTGACAGTTGTCCCTACTCCCGATGTGTTTTTATCCATCCGAAAAATCGAATTTGACACTTGTTTTGACGGAATCTTATGTCTATTGTACTTCCGGACGGGCCTGTATCTTCGTTGACGGACTTACAGAGTAGACCCCCTGTTTTTCACGAACTAAACTAATTTAGTCTCACCGTTTCACCATATTTACAAATAATCAAATATCTACTTGAAACAGATGTTTTCAGTAAGGCGATTCGCACACTGCCCCGCATCACGCAGCGTAGCGCGGGGGTGCGTGATGTTCCGTTGTTTGCAAGTACCTACCTGTATTTGTATAGAAATCACGCATGGTGCAACACACTGAAAACGCATTCACGCGCGGGATTTTTGTTCCGTCGCCATCGCCACGCACCCCGCAGCGTGGCGCGGGGCGGTGTGTGATTCGCCTAATAATGTATCTTTCTAATAAAACATGAGAGAGGTATAGCAGATATTTAATCCTGTCAAATTATGTAGTCCACTTGAATAGTTTAATATCAATTTTCCCGTAAATGACAGTAATTTGACATTTCTAAATATTTTCTGTTCTTTTCCAATAATATTTGTAAGAAAGAGATATAGTTTAATTAAAATTAGTTAAGTGTGACGTTCAACAGAATCACACCAATGTTATAATGTAAGAAACTATTAATAAAAACCCATATCTTTTTGTTTTCCAGATCAATCAGATAAACAAACACACGCTATCAGGTGGCCAAGTGTTAGTCAACCAAAGTCAGTCAGACAACTCGGAAGTCGAAGTCGATTTAGCTCTTAAGAGCATCGAAAAAACCTCACAAGATCTCCAACATGACCCTGAAAGACATTTACAAGACGTTATGGAGATTATACAAAAAGAAACGAATATACAATCCGGACCACAACTGGTTGTAACTCCAGACTACGACTGTCAAGAACAAACAAATTTACCTTTTTCTGTTGAATATGAGACAACTATGCAGCATGACGACTTTATGCGGTTTCTGCAAGAAAGTGTGCCTAATTCCATTGAAGGATTGGTCCAAGAAACACCAAGATATTCAAATGTCCAATTAGAAAGCCCGTACTCGTCAAACGATGGCTACATAGGGGCTTTTCCGACCCCTCCTAGGTCCGAAACGGTGCCTAGCCCTTTCGCCGCTTCCCCAGGCTCGTTCTACTCCAACCCAACAAATTCTGAATACGGATTATCTCCGGGCAGATCGCCAATATCTAACGGTGATTTTAATGAAAGATACCAAGACATCGTCCATTTTGAAGAAGAACGGGAAGCCACAGATAAAAATGCGCGGGAAAGGACCGTCTCTTCATCGTCTATGACTAAGAAACAGTTTAAGGATATGCAAAAGGAGATCGCAAAGAATTTTTCTGCGATGGATTGTTGTAATTTGACGAGAAAATCCTGCACAGAATTGTTTCAGGAACATCTGCAGAAGGTTAAAATAGCTGTGAGAAAGGATTTATGTGTGCAAGTCTCCAAACTAGATCTGAATCAAGCGTTTGGGTAAGTTCAACTTTTGTTACTTTAAGCATAAAATAAGAAAGAAAAAATATTTATTAGACTCGCACAGGTAATTACAGACAAAAAAGATGAGAAAAAAAAAAACAGTACCTACCCATAAAAATAAAAATAAAATAATACTGCAGTGGGCCTATCACGAATTATTTTGACGTATGGTATCGTAAATGTAAGCATATTTTGAATTCAAAATATACATTTACATAAATTGAATACCTACCTTATTTATATCTCTATATTTTTTTAAATGAGCAAATTGTATAAAGATAGTACGGTACCATATTAGATTTAAAATTTACGTTAACGATACCGTACGTCAAAATTACTCGTGGTAGGCCTACTGAACTGGGCTTGAAATACCGGTATTTTAAAGAACCGGTTCAAGTGACCTCGACAAGATACCGGTCTAAATTTATACCGGCATAACTTCTTACCGATATAATTTTATACTGGTACTCAAGTAACCTAATAATAAATACCGGCATAAACCTTTATAATACAAGTATCATCATAGGTAAGGCTTGATAAACCAGCACCCTAATTGCGTAACTCAATTGCTATCACCATGGCATTGTTTTTGACATTCATTACGCCGTATGATTGTTAATCCGTGCTCCTGTAACTAGCTCAACGCCGCAATGGATGCTGTTGAACTGTCAAAATGAAAGCCATGGCGAAAGAAATTGAGTTACGCAATTAGGCTGCAGTACTTCAAGAACCGGTTCAAGTGACCTTGATAAGATATCGGTATAAACCGTTATGGTACAGGTATTTGTGTAATAAGTGGCGGTCTCTTTGGATCGTAGGGGTAATGAAACACATGAATAAATAATAATGTGGGTGTAGGCAGCCCGGGATCTAGAGGGGGCGAGCTGGGGCCCACGCCCCGGGCAGAAAATTCAGAGGGCGGCAAATTCAAGCTTGGTAGATGAATGCAGAGTAATGTATTCTTCTACCAAGCTTAGTAATCGCAAAGAGCAGCGCTAGACCGGTCGTTGTTCTTTGGGGGAGATCTATGTCTATGTTAAGTATCAATGGGAGTGTTATGGGTAAATTATGATGATAAAGGTAAAAGTATTGTCGGTCTATTTGTTACAAAGTGAGGTTATTTGAAGTAAAAACATCTTACAAACGATTAGTATTATGAATTTATGACATATCGTCGCTGCGCCTGCAAAATCCGCTATGTATTTTTTTTTTAAATCGGTTTTTGATGCTTATTTATAGTATTTCTCGAGCCACCACACAAAACACAGCATCAAAAACCGATTTAAAAAAAAAAATACATAGCGGATTTTGCAGGCGCAGCGACGATATTATATTGCCTTATACCAACCTGTTGTCTTAGAAATGGTCTCGTAGTCTGTTTTTTACAAATGTTTTCCACATAGCATGTAAGTGAAATGTGAAAAGTCAGTTGATTTAAAGTTTACTATTCTCAGTGCTTTTTCCCACTTTCTTTTTAAACGAATTGGAATTTGGGAATTTGTGAACACCTATTTCCTTACATCCAAAGGCTTCACAACGACCCTTTTTTTTGTATAAATCGAGAAAATAACAAATTTTAAACAATCTCTATGGAGATTAATTAGTTCGCTTGTAACAAATAATTGGCGCCCTCTAGGCGGAACTAATTGACAGTTTTCTTCCCCATTGAAGCCGAGGACCGTTTTTTGAAGTAGAGGATGCAGTAGGTAGTTTTAATATACTCGTACGTGTGATGTTTATGTTAATATTCTGTTTCAGACGCGTTCTTATATCGTCTACAATATTTCGCTTAAAAGAATGTTACTATAGCGTTACAAATACTTATATATTTATGTTGATATTAATGAAACAATTTGTTATTATTTTTCCTCGTTGCTCTAACAATTGCGTCAATGCTATGATTAACAAGTAAAATAATTTGATGGAAGGAAAATAAAATGTGATTCATCTTTAATGGCGACCTGGTCAAGAAAAACATGAAATTATAATCTATTTCCCGCGATTTCCACATACAATTTTGTCCCTCGTCAATAGTTTTTAATTTATTTGGATCTATCCTTGGAAGTACTTGCCTGTGAAACAGTGTTGGATCTAGGGGAAGCTAGGGGGCTAAAACCTCCCCCCTCCCTGCTGTGTTGTGAAAGTCCTGTTGAAATCGGTTCAGCCGTTTCTAACATTTCTAACCCGGACAAACAGATAGACATAAATTATATAATATAATTATATACATAATATAAGTGTTCAATTTACTATGGAGTAAAACTATAGATTCTATTAAACAAAAAAAAAAACTATCGACTCTAGGACGCTTCTCTTCTATATCTTTCTAGAAAAATTGTCCTTTCATTTCTTTCTCTCCTATACATTTATCCCTTTCACTCACTCCTACGCTCCGTTTCCTGAAAAGGTAGTTATTTCTGATTCTGAACCACAGACAGACACTTTAATTTTATTTATTCGTATTGATATTGTGAAGGGCGAATAACGGGATTGAATAAGGCAAATTGCGTCATCTGCCGTCTGATGTGTAAAATAAATACCTACATTTATAAGTTGTTTATGCGTGACCGTGCCGTATTATTCTTAGGTCGGTCGTTGGTTTGGACTCTCAAAGCAACATTTCATAGGTCAAACAAAAAAATCGTTTTTTTTTGCCGCAATACGGTAGTGGACTACTATTAAAAAAGTACAAACAAATTATTTTATTCCAAAGAAGGAATAGGAATAACAAAAAAGTAAAAAAAATAAAATAATTTATCACAAAATGGAAAACAATAGACCTTTTTACCCGACTGCGCGATGCAAAGGAGGGTAATGTGTTTATCAGTCTATGTATGTATGTATGTTTGTTTCTATGTGGCGTTCTAGAGACCAAATGCGTAGGCCGATTTTAATAATTCTTACGTCAATCGATTCGTCTTAACCTTGCGAGTGTCACTAAAGACATAACAGTAATCAAAATTCACCACAGCGACAACCAGACCCCATATTGTCAAAATGAAAAAAAAAAAGTTGATGAACTATGTCAAGTGGGGTGTCGTTGAATAGGTATTTTAAAATCATCTTTAGGTTCCTTTTATCATTTTTCATTTTAAATAATAGTTTAGGATATACATATAACGATTTAAAGTTGTTTAACAAAGCAATCATTCTCGCTAATTCTTACTTATCCTCAAAACCTATCATGTGGGGTATCAAAATGAAGGGCTCGAAAAGAAGATTACGAAAACATACATTAAAAACTAAAAAGTGAAAATAGTAAATTAAAAATTTAAAAAACCCGACTGCCAAAAAACAACTAAAAAGTTCAAAACAAGAGCACTTTTCAAGCACTCTGATGCAGTTGGTGGCATAAAATCTAAGATTTAACACAAATAATTGCCACTGCATCAGACTGCTTGAAAAGTGCTCTTGTTTTGAACTTTTTAGTTGTTTTTTGGCAGTCGGGTTTTTTTATTTTTAATTTACTATTTTTTAAAGTTTTTGGAGCGAGTATCACTTCGTCTTTGTCGTGTTACGTCACTTATCATGCATGCCGTCCGTGTCCAGCTAATCATTTTAAAACGCTTATAACTTTTCCAATTTTGTAGATGTTTCATCGGTTTTTTTGGTGTTAATTATCTTTTTTCAAATAGTTTACAGATGCACAATAAAAAAATCTTGGGTCTGTTTTACGTTGTTTAATGATCCAAATTCGATTCGCGACAATAATGATAATATAGTTAATCAAATATAATCATTAATATCATTAATTAATATAGCCCTCAAAATTATATTTGAGGAAAATACGGTTATTTCGTGAAAAACTTACGATTTTCCTCAAATATAATTTCAAGGGCTATAATGATGATTTTGATGATTGTAATTTATTAACTTTATTATAATTATTGTCGCGAATCGAATTTGGATCAACGTACAACGTAAAAAAACAGCGCTACAATTTGCAAAAATCCCAAGATTTTTTGAATTTCGCGCGCAACCTTGACGGATCCACCTTAAGAATAATTTCTTTATTTTTATTATATTAAAAATGCAATTTTCTTTGTTTTCAGTGTGCTACATCATATCCTGATTAGCTTGATGACCAGTTCTGATAAGGAGGACATTCAAATTGGCCTGTTCGGTCTAGTCTGCGACAGAGTACTGGGTCAGAACCCTGCACTGTTCCTTGGTAAAAGTGAGTTGATTATATTTAACTAGCTATCTCTGGCGAAGGGCCAGTTTTTGTAAGAGGTAAGCCGGATCACGGAAAAAAAAAAAATCTACAAATGCTTACCTGGCCACGAAAAGCTAATTAATTAAAGTAGGCAATACTGCCTGTGCTATTTTACAAAGGGAAGCCGGTAGGAATCGTATTGTAGGGACTCTTCGCCACTGCTAGCTATGCCCCGCGGTTTTACCCCCGTCGCTCGGCTCCTAAGGGTTGTAGCGTGACGTTATATAGCCTATACTATTCCTCATGAAACTGGCTATCGTATACAAAAATATTTTTTGGAATCCGACTGATAGTTCCAGAGATTAGCGCGCTCAAACAAACAAACTCTTCAGCTTAATAATATTAGTAGGATAGAGGTAGGGCACAGCTGGAAATAGCTCGCTCAAATCTGGAGCACCCCGACTGTGGAAGTACGGTCAGCATCATAAGTCGCTGATCATTTTAAAATTTTAGTAATTAAATATCGTAAAACCTAATTATTGTTTTAAATATATCATAATACTAGTTTTCAAAGTATTGCCTGCTCTTTAATAAATTGTTACAAGCAAGTTATAATTGACAAGTTTTCATTCATAAAACACATGTTAAAATTTTTAAATTATCAGCGACTTATGATGCTGACCGTACCTTACAGACAGTGGCGTGCTTACAGGGCAAGCCCGAGGGTATATCTCTAATTTTTTCATGAATGTGAGTAGTGTACAATAAAAAACACAATCATGAAAAATTACGCGAAATACCCTCGGGCTTGCCCTGTAGGCACGCCACTGCTTACAGAATACCACAGCCAAATTACAGTTAAAAATTACAGTAAAAGTTGTTCATAATTATGAGTACAATGACCCCTTAAAATATTTCCACTGTCTAACCTGCCACCCTGTATATGATGCTATATCTCCTTAATATATTGACCATATATTCTTCTACAGCAGGTCTTGATCTCTTGAAGTCAGGCGCTCTCCGCTGCCCACACCACCCCCTGCTGACTCGCTACTTGGTACAGTGCATCCGCACAGCTATCAAGTTTGACGCCAGCCTCGTCACAAACACGGACCATATCTTCCACGAGGTAAGCATTGTCATACATATAACTAGCTTCCGCCCGCGGTTTGTCTGCATGTCTAATTACAAAACCGGGACAACTGACTTACTGACCGGGACACCGGGACATAACGCTTCAAACCAGAACATGTCCCGCTGTACCGGGACGTATGGCAGCTCTACTCTAAAACCAAAAAAAGGCTTGCCCTCTAGACCCGCTACTGCCTATGTGCTATTCCAGACTATAGTCTATCTCTATGCCAAATTTTATTCAGATCCGTTCAGCCGTTCTGGCGTGATTGAGTAAAAAACATCCTAACTTTTATTAGTATAGACTAGCGACCCGCCCCTCTCCGCGCGAGTGCAATATACTGACGTGGCGACATGTCAAAACATTGAAATTAAATTTTCAAGGTCACTTAAACCGGTTCTTGAAAATTCCGGTATTTTCAAGAACCGGTTCAAGTGACCTTGACAAGATATCGGTATTTTATTCCGGTATTATAAAATAACATTTGTACCGGTATTATAATGGTTTAATACAGGTATTAATATCGGTAAAAAATCTGTTAATTTTAAGTGCGAGTGACAGAACATTAGGGTATGAATATCGGAATCTCGGAATCTCGAAATATCGGAATCTCGGATAGATTTTTCCGTTTTTTCAATTCCGATATTGAGCAGGCCAATATCGGAATCTCGGAATTAGAAAAAATCTGCGTGTGAATGATCAGGTTCGCGGTTCAGCATGCGACTGTGTGGTTGATGATGGTTTTGTCCACCGATTTGTACAGCGCAGTGTACGGCGCGAAGCTCGTGTAGTGAATGGCTTAAGCGCATATTTTCGCCAGCAGGTTACTTTACTTGTGTTGTAAAATTCTTTGTGCTGTTTCAGACAGATTGATAGATGCATTATCATTTTTACGCATTCACTACATACCAGGAGAAGTGTTCTCTTGCTAAGACGTTTTTTTTTTTTAGATTATGTGTTGTTTCCTCGTTCATTGACATCATCAGTCTACAGTAATCCACTGCTGGACATAGGCCACTCCAATTGCACGCCATTTAACTCAATCCTCGCCTATTCTCATCTAGCTGTCACTAGCCACCCTGCGACGATCGTTGCTTCAACTAGCCTGAAGGCGTCCTACCCTACGTTTGCCGATTCGCGGTCTCCACTCAAGGACACGTCTACTCCAATGGTCGGTTCGTTCGGTCTACCGATATGGCCGGCCCATTGCTACTTCAGCTTGCTTATTCTGTAGGCTATGAACTACTTTGGTTTTCTGTCGGATCACCTCATTTCGAATTCGATCCCTCAGAGAAACTCAAAGCATAGCCCTTTCTATAGCTCGCTGAGCGACTTTGAATTTATGGACCAGCCATACCGTGAGTGTCCATTCTTGGCTCCGTAAATCATGATAGGTATGACGCACTGATTGGCGCATGAAGACTTAAGTGGAATAGGCAATGAGAAGACCCGACGTAGTTTCCCAAATGCAGCCCTGCCTAGCTGTATTCTTTTGTTAGCCTCTTTCTTGAATTTTTTTTTACCGGAACTGCAAAGTTTTACCCAACGTATTCTGGAACAACTTCGAGAGCATTGCCACAATCGGTTCTGGAGTGACGTGTTCGTTGAACATGATCTTGGTCTTGTCCAAATTCATCCGGAGCCCGAAGCGCACAGAAGAATCAGCCAGGCCGTCCAGCATTTCTTGCAGGTCTTGCAACGATTCAGCCATTATAACAATGTCGTCTGCAAATCTTAAATGTGAGATGTACTCGCCGTGTAGCGCTGGTAAGCGCCTACGGCCTTAAGTGATTTGGGCGGTGTAGCTTAAGTGTTTTTGTTTTGTCAATACCTTTATTTTTATTCTGTTATTCAAGGACTTATTACAAAAATATAGATTTATACAATTGAAGCGAGCTTTATTTGTTCTAATTATTTTTTAAATAATGAAAGAGTTTATTTTAAATGCCTTTTCTCTATGAAATTAAATTTTTCATTAAAATTTCCCAATTCCGATACTAATATCGGAATTCCGATATTGGGACCTAATATCGAAAATCAATTCCGATATTGAAAATCCTCCGATATTACATACCCTAAGAACAACACACACGCTAGTTCAGCTCATGCGTCGCGTCGTTTCAACTGAATTAAAACTCTTTGTAATGCTGTTCACTCTGATGACTTCCAGGGGTCGTACTTATGACATATTTTGGTCGTCAGAGTTCCTGAGGATGCGCTGTGTTGACAGCCGAGAATCTGCTCGACCCCGAACCCTCTTATACTAGATGATTAAATTAACAACTTAAGTCAATTTTCATCTCTCTATGTCTTTATTAATTGTCATGCAAGGATAGTTGTATATTTAATCAATGGTTAAAGTTAAGATGCGTCTACATGAATATTTCCACTGTCTAACCTGCCACCCTGTATAAGTCGCGTGCATTGTCAGCACAAAGAATCGTCATTTAAAACGGTCGGCAACGCGATGTGTTCTCTGTTCTGTGAATCTCACCGGGTTTATATTCACTCAAGTACGCCGATGAAGCACTCCAAGATGTTTTATGTACGGCGAAATGGTGAGCCACGTCAAGACTCGTTCCACAGGACAGCACACGTGCTGGTCCTATCTTGCTATCAGGCTGCAGGCAGCTAACGATGGTGCCCGCATTAGCCACTTCAAAGTTTGACTGCTGTTCCAGGATGGTCACGCTGTTCAGACTCAAGATCGCTTTCATTGTCACACTTGAGCGACCCAAATCTGGAAAGAATTTTGAAATTCTGAAAAAAAAAAAGGTGTTGCGATCCTGTAAGGGTTCCGTTTTTCCTTTTGAGGTGCGGAACCCTAAAAATAGCATTTTTTGGTGTCAGGTGGACGCGCTGGGCGACCACCTGGTGCTGGCGTGCGCGCGCGCCGGCGACCGCTGCGCCGGCGTGCTGGCCGAGCTCGTGCGCGCGCACACATCGCAGCCGCCGCTCTTCAAGCATAGCCACACCAACGCTGATGGTAAGCCTTCATCCACTTTAGAAACGAAGTCAACTGTAGTTTTTAAAGGACAATAGGCATGTTGAATATTTTTTTTTTATTGTGAATCTGTAAACTATTTGAAAAAAGATAATTAACACCAAAAAATCGATGAAAAATCTACAAAATTGGCAAAGTTATAAGCGTTTTAAAATGATTTGCTAGACACGGACGGCATGCATGATAAGTGACGTAACACCACCTATGTCCGCTTCGCGCGACAAAGACGGAGCGATACTCCCTCCAAAAACTTTAAAAGCGTCTATGTTTTCCATTTTGTGATATTTTTTTTTTCACTTTTTTGTTATTCCTATTCCTTCTTTGGAATAAAATAATTTATTTGTACTTTTTTAATAGTAGTCCACTACCGTAAGGTGCTGATTTTGTTGTACATCGCACTAAACTAATTTAAATCACTTCTATCTCTTTTTTACAAATATCATTGAAAGAGGACAGAAAATATTAAGAACTGTCAAATTAGTCTACGCTCTTGTCATTTACGGGAAAATAATCGTGACCTTTTGCTATTATGACTAAATTGACATTAAAACTATTTAAGTGGACTAATTTGACAAGATTGAATATCTATTATCTTCTATCCCTTTCTTATGTTTTATATTAGAAAGAGACATAATAAGACCAAATTCGTTTAGTTAGTAAACAACAAAGTCGGCACTACTGCCAGCCAAGTATGGCGCCCCGTACCAAACTCAAAAGTCTTTGTGTCACGAACAACCTAGTGTATTTTAAGAAGAATAAAATACTCTTTCTGTATTGTTAAATACAAGGTGGCAGGTTAAACAGTGGAAATATTTTAAGGGGTCATTGTACTCATCATTATGAACAACTTTTACTATGGGACCAACGCTGAAATCGCCAAAAAAAATTCAACTGTTCCATACATTTATGTTCACATAACTCAACAAAATGTATGGAACAGCTGATTTTTCTTTCGCGATTTCTGGGTTAGTCCCATAGTAAAAGTTGTTCATAATTATGAGTACAATGACCCCTTAAAATATTTCCACTGTTTAACCTGCCACCCTGTATTTTTAAATTCGTGTTCGCAATTTGTTCGAGTTCCACAATTTGTATTTGTTTGTAACTATACCTACTTCATATTTTGAGGTTAAGTTCGAGAAAATAACTGATTCGAAGTCTAGTTAGTATATCAGAAACCCGGGACTCTTTATCATTACAAATTAATAAGGCATTGAATTGAAGTCTTGTATTCGTTTCCGATAGATGTCACCAACACTCATAAGAGGCGTAAAAAGAGGTTTCAAATTTTTACTGGTTCAGGCCTGACACTGTAGCTCAGTTGGTTAGAGAGATGCCCCGGTGAGGCAGAGGTCGCGGTTTCAAACCCCGCCTGTGTCAGTTGTTTTTGAAAATCTCTTATATATTTAATAACATGTATATTAAAGTTAATTACAATATTGCAGGATATACAGCATTGCATGTGGCATGCAGCCAGCACCGAGCGGACAACCCCCGACTGCACACTGTACACGTGTTGTTGAACCACGCCGACTGTGACATCACTGTGGGGGTGAGTTACATGCCATACCAAATCGCAAGTGAATCGGTTTCTTCTAGGCAAGCGTGCTCCATCGTAGACCGCATCATCGTTTAACATCAGGAGAGATGGCGGTCAAACGCAAGCCTAATTAAAATAAAATATTTCATCATCCTCTTGTACCGAACTAGGTTGTGGTCAGGGCTAAAAATACCGGTATTTTTAAAGAACTGGTTCAGGTGACCTTGACATGATACCGGTATAAATGTGAACCAATAAAACTTTATACCGATACCTACTCAAGGTTTTAAGTGACCTTGACAAAATACCGGTATAAATTCTGTACCTTTAGTGAAAAGTGATATAAGTTGTGTGAAAATTGTATAAGTTATATCACTTTTCACAAAAGGTACAAAATGTATACCGGTACTGCACTGTAACTGTATACTGCTACTCGAATATCCTAATAATAAAATATCGCTACAAACCGTTATGATGCAGATATTTCAACCGCAAAAATAACATAACATTTCATAATATTATACAGGTATAGGTACCTTACCGTAACTGACTGCTGATATATATATATTTTTTTTATGTCCCGCTTTCGACGAAAAAAATCCCGCTTTTTTTCAATAAGTTTCAAAATCCCGCTTTGCCCGAAAAAAATCTAGCAACGCTGGCAGGGACCGTCGAATTACATAGATTGCTAATATAAGGTCTTACCCTTCATACTCGAAATAATTTAAGAGGTATATCTGTAGGTGGTAAAGATGCCATACAAACGAAAAAAAAATTGATCTGAGTATATTTTTTTTAATAAAGGACACGGCAGACGCCCATAGAACGCTGGGCTTCAGATTGTGTATGTCGGTACAGATATGAAATTAGTTTCGTGTGATCGAGTATTTCAAAAGTATTTAAATTCATTTTTATTTGTTTTTGTACGTAATTGGATTAAAGAGAAATCTTCGTATTTGTGACAGTGAGGTTAAGTATGGTATGTATGATCCAATGAAGTAGAGCCCGACTAATGAGTTCTCAATTCAAAGGTTGTCGACATGATATTCTGTGGAGGCACGCGCCAGCCAGCATGCACCCGTTTTTGTTTTATTGGTTTTTTCAAAATGTCAACGGCATAATCATTTTATTTCTTATTTATTTCGATTTTTGATTCCAATTCTTAATCTCTAAGATAAATTAGGCAAAGAACAATTAAAATTTATTTTTATTTTTTTGGTTAAGCTTTTATTACTGTACCATATCAAGCCCAAAACTACCAACGTCCTTTAAAATATGAATACTCAGAAAATTTTTTTTCGTTTGTATGGCAGTCAGGGTAGGACCCTATACAGGGTAAAATTAAAACCAGTGCGGATATTTTAGGAGGTGAAAGTACTCATGAATATGATCAACTTTTATTATGGGACCGACACTGAAATATGAGAATAAAAAACCAGCTGTTCCCTACAAAAATGCACTACAACACGATCAAAACGTATGGAACAGCTGTTTTTTTTTTTTTCATATTAAATATATTTATAATATATCCGCACTATATTAATAAAATATCCGCACTGGTTTTAGTTTTACCCTGTATAGTGTATAGCATACGCTATACTATACTGGATGGCAGGTTAGCCAGTGGAAATATTTAAAGGGGTCATTGTACTCATCATTATGAACAACTTTTACTATGGAACCAACCCTGAAATCGCGAAAAAAGTCAACTGTTCCATACATTTATGTTCACAAAACTCAACAAAATGTATGGAACAGCTGTTTTTTTTTTCGCGATTTCAGGGTTGGTGCCATAGTAAAAGTTGTTCATAATGATGAGTACAATGACCCCTTAAAATATGTCCACTGTTTAACCTGCCACCCTGTATTGCTCATAGCACGACAATATCGCACACCATACATTGTTATGGACACGTTCACACCGTGATATACTATACATAATTATAATATAGCGTAGTCTGAAGACAGCTTAGGGCGGGTTGCTTCAAACCATCTGTATTCGTAAGTCAGTACGTAATCGTTAAGTCAGTATGAAATTGTCATACAAGCCGCCATATTTGACGGTTACAGATACGTAACTGTAAGATGAAACAACATGGCCTTAATAAACGAAATCCATTGTCTTCAGGATTTAAAAGGCGGTGATACGGCGGTCCACATGGCGGTGAACTCCGCGCACTGCGACCTCCGGCTCGTTCTGCTGATGTTCAATAAGGTGCCGCTGAATGAATGGAAGGCTCTGGCGCATCGGCCTAACCTCAGGTAAGAGCATAAAGCAACTACTATGCGATCGCGATAAGAATAGGAACGTCAATGACCTCGAACTGTCAAATATCACTTGAAAAGTAATTCTTACAAAGAAAATTAATTTGCGAATTAATAACGTTATTTTTAGGGTTCCGTACCTCAAAAGGAAAAACGGAACCCTTATAGGATCACTTTGTTGTCCGTCTGTCATGATCATGTGTAGAGCCATATGCTCATAGATGGCGCCACTAGTATGCAGTAGCGCCATCTATAATTAAGATATGATGTATCTACTATGATGTATAGCGTCATAGATGGCGCTATTGCATATTTTGGGACCTTCAGGGTGCGAGTCGAACTCGCACTTGTCCGTTTTTAGGGTTCTGTACCAAAATGGTAAAAAATAACCCTTATGGTGCGACTTCGTCTGTCTGTCTGTCTGTCACACCTGCTTATTTCAGCAACTACTATCGACTTGAAATTTGGAACAGTTATAAAAAATGCTTGCTCAACTTTATCGCAAATGAAAAATATCAAAAAATATTTTTTTTTTACTTTAACGGGGTCTTTCATATATCAAATGTATTGTTATCGATTTTTTAATACAAAAGCAGCTCAATTTTTAAAACAAAACGTCACAATATGGCGCAAGGGCAGTCCTATTCTTATTTTGATCGTATAGTACCGTAGATTGGGGTGACTTTGATCAATTTTAAAAATAAAAAGCATTTTTCTCCTCAAATACGAGAACAAAAAAAATTAAATAAAAATGCTAATATCGGTTTTGTTCACTCTGTCTATTTCTTGAATAAAATTTATATTTTTCTTGTTATTTTTTGAGAAAAAAAATAAAATGTCAGTGATCAATCTTAAACTATGATTGGGGTTACTTTGATACCTCCCTTTTTTTCTACGGAAATCGGAAGTAACCCAAACAAGAAATAAAATACAAAAAAATAATTGAAATTCGTCCGTAGGTTTAGGATTTACAATGTTTTTTTATGTTTTTGGGGTTACTTTGACCTTGGAAAAACAGTAATAATTAAGTTTTTCTGTTTTTGGACATAATTTCGCAGTATTTAATAATAGGAATATTCGAGAAATATAATTTAAATATACTGTTCAGATGCTCCACGTAACGTCAATCGGTTTTCAACTACTTCTGTTAGCGCCTGCAGGCGCTAACCGATTCAGTATTTTTGGGAGCCTAAACGCTTTTTACATATTCTTGACATGATACTAAAACAAAAAAAAAACATGTTGGTTAATAAGAAGACTAAAAATTGATGATTGATCAATGATCAAAGTAACCCCACATGGGTGATCAATGACACCCCGTGCAGAATATGCCGCCAAAAAACCAATGGTCGTCAAAGTTATGATTAGCAATAAACATCGATGTTATAGGTCAATAAAAGACACGGCGGACGCCCATAGAACGTTGGGCTTCAGATTGTGTATGTCGGTACAGATATGAAATTAGTTTGGTGTGTTCGAGTATTTCAAGAGCATTTAAATTCATTTTTTATTTGTTTTTGTACGTAATTGGATTAAAGAGAAATCTTCGTATTTATGACAGTGAGGTTAAGTATGATTTGAATGATCCAATGAAGTACAGCCCGACTAATGAGTTCTCAATTCAAAGGTTTTAGTTGCTGTCGACATGATATTCTATGAAGGCACGCGCCAGCCAACATGAACCCGTTTTTGTTTTATTGGTCTTTTCAAAATGTCAACGGCATAATCATTTTATATCTTATTTATTTAGATTTTTGATTCCAATTCTTAATCTCTAAGATAAATTAGGCAAAGAACAATTAAAATATATTTTTATTTTTGGTTAAGCTTTTATTACTGTACCATATCAAGCCCAAAACTGCCAACGTCCTTTCTGATCTGATGAATTACATACAATTTATGTCTTTGTGAAACTTAAAGTTGTAGTTTAGAAGTTACACAGGCTGTTAAAATTGCATAAAACTATTACTTACTTATTTTTCATAATTTTTCGTCAATCAGCACGGATCCACCCACTGGGACTAATCATATGTTGACAGTGACGTTCAAAGCCGCTAATCGTAAAAAAATAATCGAAAGAATGCCATCAGATTTCGTACAATTTGAATTTTATTACGAAACGAAGTTTTTATCAAAGTTACCCCAGGAGTCAAAGTAACCCCATTCCACGGTACATGAGATAGACGCAAGTTTTATAATGCCTTAAAGCAGCGGTCGGCAACAGGCGGACCGCGATCCGGATCAGGACCGCGATCCGGATCCGGACCGCGGAAGGTCGAACCTTTGACCGCCAAAATATGCCTTCAGCCTACTTTTTCAATTTATAGCAAGTACAACACGAGCAAAAAGATGTACCCTCAGATCATAGAAACAAGGAGATATGCCATCATAGCAAATTAGTACTGGAACAACTGATGCCACTTTTAGTACATTTTTCAACACAATTACAAGCGCTCCTCGTGAATTTAAAGATCTCCCACGCATTAAACATTCCACACACCCTCAATCTAACACTGTTAATCGTAACTCAACACTAGCACTAAACTAAAACACTGTATTTATATCATCGATCGTGTTCAGTTCGTCGCCAGCGTGTACATTTTATATACGGTCAATGTGACCGTATCAAAGCGTCAATTTTAGTAGCGCCTTGGCACATCTCCCTTGTTTCTATGATCTGAGGATGTACCTATGTATACAGTTAGCAAGATTGAATATCAATTTTTTCGTAGAATATCAATGGTTGAAATATTTTCTTCAAAATCCGTTCAGTAGTTTTTGCGTGAAAGAGTAACAAACATCCATACATACATCCATCCAACCGCACAAACTTTTGCATTTATAATATTAATCGGATTCTCTCTGGATTAGTTAGTGCGTTGAAAACAAACAACTAATCTCCGAAACGGATGGACCGATTTTGACGAGACTTTCACTGGCAGATAGCTGATGTTATAAGGTGTAACTTAGACTTAACGTACTTTTATTCAAGAAAAAGAATTAGGGTTCCGCGCAAAAAAATAAAAACCCATCAAATCCATATTTATCAAACATTTTTTTCTACAGCCACAAAACACCTCTGGACCTAGCCCGCTTAGCTACAAAGGCAACCACCAGACAGAAATATCCCCAAGAAGTACTGGACTTCCTCAAGAAATGCCGTTAATCAATTATGTACCTACGTTAAAAAAATGACGTTAAAAATGTCTATGGTTTCACCATCTCTGATTTGACAGATAATTTTATATTCTATTCCATTTATGAATTTAATTGGTTGATAGTGTAATTCAGAGACTGGAACTCGCCATCAGCGCCTTAAATCGGCATTTCCTGTGACACAAAATATAAAAGAAATTTTTCATTTTTTTCTAATGTCGTTGAAAACGTACACTTTATAGCTACACGCTTGTGTATTTAGTAACGTGCATGCTATTACATACATGTTTTTTCTGATATTTTAATGTTGCAAATATGTTTCATTACACAAAAACATTTTCGTTACAAATACAATCGTTAGTCGTAACACAAGAATGATTCGTTACACTAAAATATGTTTGGTAAGACCAAAAATATGTTACGTATAATACCCAGCTTCCCTATGTGTGTTCAAACTATAGACACCCACGTGACTGTAACGCTCGAAAAATGTATGGGACTCGGAACGACTCACTTTTTGAGCTACAACGGAGGGTGGTATACCCATCTCTTTTCTTATTCCACTTATAGCGCTGTCACTGTCGTAACACAAAGTCCAACTGACGATACTATATTGCGGGCTATGTCAAAGTTAAACAGAATGATATCTTATCCCTCTGACATAACGTATAATTTTAAATATTCGGTTTATAAATACTTGTGTGTCTTTCAATCGGTTTTCGATTTGAAAATCTGTTCATTTTGAGGGCAAGTTTTATACTATATGCAATTATTTTAAACCCAAAATGTGGTCTTTATATAGCAGAATTATTTTGAAAAAAGTGACCATTTCTAGCTGTGACTTTTACAGTGACATGAATACTCCTACATATGTCCGAGGCATATATATATAGAGATTTATATACAGTAATATTCGGTGAATTGTTTCAATATGGGTCTAATTCATCAGTAGTGGTACTGATAATGTACCGGGACCCTAACGGGATACTATACATATTTTTTTATCCGACTGCCCCAGGGGGGTAGTTTTTCGAGTGTATATAACTATATAAATGTATGTATGTATATTTCTTTGGCACACTCTGTAGCCTAAACGGCTTGATAGATTTCAAAAGGTGTCATTAGATTTGTCTTCATTATGAGAGTGACATGGGGTTATGTTATTTTTTTTGAATATTTTTTTTTATCTTACAATACAAACACTTTTGAACAAAGTGGTGTTATAAGCGTATAACCCTTTCTTCATTTAGGTATATGAAATTGTCAAGAACAAGTAGTGTTTAGACGGAAGGAAAGTTTTTTTAAATATAAAATAATCGTTAAGTTTTAAATTGAATGATAATGACAATATCGCTCACAAAAAAAAAGCTGAAATATATTTTATTACATAAAAACAAGATGTATATATTAACATTAGTTGTTAAAAGAATATTTTTGATAAATATATGTATTTTTCAAAATGGTTGTGCGTTTTAACATGGATTCTTTATTTTAAACTTAGGTTACTTATAAGTTTATGATAGTAATTCGCACCAATTTAATTGTAATTGGAATAAAGGGCATTGTCGTTCAAGTGGCCTGTTTATTTTATTTTGCACCTGAAAATATCAAAAAGATTAAGAATTTGAAAAAAAAAATTACATTATAACAGTCACGTAAATCATGAGCCCGCGTTATGTGACCTTTTCACCTACTGAATAAGGCTACAATAATTATATCAAGTTGTTTTCAAATGCCGTCATTTTATTTTTTACGGTCATTTTATTGGCGCGAAAATATAAAAGTATGTTATGTTGATAAGATTTAGAATTAATCGAAACTAACATCATTAAGAATATTAAATATATTGTTTAAACGTCATTCGATATTTCATCGAATCAGTATTTTCTGATGTCATTGTTGATAACTTTTAGTAATCCGAATCAAGACATCATTATGAGCCTTTACAAAATGACGCCAAAAAGGTGGATCATAAAAATATCTTGTATATTATTACTAGCTGGCTTATATATTTGTCATATACCTATACACAGCGCCATAACTATCTTTTTATGCGTACAGTGTGAGCTTCTATAACTGCGCCCTTCTTGGCCTTAGTCTGGTCATTTTTCGTCTATAAATGTATTGAAAACTTATACTACATATTTTAGCTACACCCTTGTGTATTTAGTAACGTGCATTTTATTACTTACATAAAACACGTTTTTTTGTTCTTTAATAAATGTCGCAATTAATATGTTTCGTTAGTATTCATTACACAAAAAATATGTTTCGTTACACAAAAATATGTTTCATTGACCAAATATTTCTTCGTTACACAAAAAATATGTTATGTTACAGTTACACTTATGTTAGGTGGACAACAAATATCTGTGCCTGGGCACCGCTGGCATAGTGACGGCACTGCCTATACACATTGGTACCATTAATGTTTAATTTTGTTGTAGATTTATATCGATACCTAATGTTAAAATTGGGCCAGTTCTGACGCTTTGATATAAGTATTTCAAATTTAAAAAAAAAAGTTTAAGCTCAAAGTCAAGCTATCGTATAATTATATTATCTGTGATTCATTTTAATAGTTCGACGAAAATATTGAAGCGTTGGAATCTAGGTTCTCTTTAGAATCGTAAGATGCGGCCATATATGGCTTTTATTTTTATAGGCAAAGAAGCAGGGATAATACGGCGCGCTCACAAATTGTTATTTTCACCTATTTTCTTGCGAACCGAGAAATACTGGGCGTAGGTACTATGCCGTAGTTATTATCCTGCTACTGCCTAACCGGAAGGAGCGTAATGTTTGGCATAGACAAGTTTTAGTTGTTTTATACTGAAACGAAAAAATAACATAGATCATAAAAAAAAATTTTTTATTTGAAATAAAATAACACTTGATTTTAAGAGTAATTTTAAGGCTTAAATTCGTTTTGTTCTCAAAGTTTTTATTATGACATTATATAAATGGTTTAAAAAAAACAATTCGTATAATAAGCGGTGGCGCTCAACAAAAGTAAAAAAGTCAGAATAGAAAGAGATAGTGCTATATAACAACCAAGTGCTAGAAAGAGATACAAAGTCAAAGCCGCCTGTATGAGTGCTATCGCTAAAATATTTCTGCATTATAAATATTTGTACCTAACCTTATTATTATGTATATTTTAAAATGTGATGAATTAGGCTGTTTTCTAAAATATTTTGCTTATTTGTGTATGTGTTTTTGATTAATCACGATAATTATGTTATGCTCTGATTACCATGTTTTTGAAAAACTTATCAATATACCTACAGATAATAATACCATCTGAAAGCAAACGGGTCATTTTTTTGTTGAAAAAGAAATTTAATTTGATGTCTCCTGTCATCTCAGTTTTATAGAAATTATTAATTTTTGATCTCTATTTGTCAAAATAATAAGTACATATATACAGAAAAAATATTTGTTTTATTTCATACCTACCTATACAACACAGTAAGTTTCATAGAGATCTATCCGTTCGGACAAACTGGCTTCATTGGTCTAAAGTTTAACCATAATGTGTGTAGTAGCACGGGGTCTCATTAGGAACAAAGGAACATTTGTTAAAATAACTCATAATAGATGGCGTTATATGTATCGATTTGTTATTGAAGTTTGTGTAAAATTGAGAACATGAAAAAATACATTATGAAAAATATTTGTTCAAATTTTGAAAAATCCTTTAAGCACGGAAAAATATATAGCCCGAAGATAGCCCGCACTAAATCGGTCAGATTTCTTTGTATGAGATGAGGCATCTGTACGTATAGTATTATATTGGTGCTGATTCTGTTGAACATCGCACTAAACTAATTTTAATCACACTATATCTCTTTCCTACAAATATCATTGAAAAAGGACAGAAAATATTTAGAACTGTCAAATTAGTCTACGCCCTTGTCATTTACGGGAAAATAGTCATGACCTTTTGCGAGAACGACTAAATTGACATTAAAACTATACCAGTGGACTAATTTGACAGGATTAAATATCTGCTATCCCTCTCTCATGTTTTTTATTAGAAAGAGACATAATAAGACTAAATTAGTTTAGTTCGTAAACAACAGAATCGGCACCATTATCTGTGGTAGTAGCTTGACAGTTGGTGGGTTATCACTTTTGAACAAAACCGGACAAGTGCGAGTACGACTCGTTAGGGTCCGAAATACGTAATAGCGCCATTACAGATTACTTTTTCATAGTAGATTTATTACAATATCTTGCGCTATTGCGTACTTCTAGTGGCGCCATCTATGAGAGCAGATGGCTCCCATAAATGTTCACCGACAAGATAACGGTCCGATAAATTATAAACGGCCGTTTAACATGACGTTTTGTATGGAAAAAGATTTAATAAACAGCCGTTTTCAATTTAACGGACTGTTATCTTATCGGTGAACTAGGCCCTTAGGCCTTTATAAGTTTAGTATAACGGCCATTTTCATTTTGACAGACGGTTATCATTTGAATTTGTACCTTAATTCACATAGGTAAAGGTCGTCATACTTTTGAAGATACTTTGAGCTCGTTGGTCTAGTCGTCGCAAGTGCTGTGCTTGAGGCCCTCGGTTCGATCCCCGGGTCGGGCAATGTTATTAGATTTTCCGTTCGGAAAATTGCAGTAGCAACCTGAAGTCTAGATTTTGGGTAAATGAAAAATGAAACAAAGTATAGAGTCCCAACTATTTATTCTCATCATTCGAGATTTCATTTGACTCATGCATATTTTCTTTACAAAATTCACATCACATTCACGCACACTTAGACAACGGGAATACATATCTATTGATTTTACATTAAATGCAGGTTTTATCTATTGACAATTTTTAATATTTTATGTAAAAAATCAAGATCTAAACGTGCCACAGTCGAACAATGAATTTGATAATTTAAAAAAAAGCGCGTTGGAATACCGTATGGCGTAGACTGACATTCTAAAAAAAAAACATAGATACCTAATTCAGCATAAAAAATATTCTTTACTATAAATTGTCAATAAATTACATTAAATTGGTGTTTCTGTTGCTGCTAATATAACTTTTATTACAATTAACACTCCGTTTAGTACTGACAATAAAATGTTGCCGCCAAAATAACAGCCGCCATCTTGGATTGTGTATGTCTTCGACACTATCAATAAATTATTTGAGTACTATTTACACTGTATTTCTTATAAAAATAATACTAATTACAGTCGCTTATTATTATTATTATATCGGTTATTAATACGTTTCGTTTTTATAAAGATATTTACAACGAAATGATTGTGCGATCAGATTTTACACTATTTCTTTATACAAAAAGGTGTCTTATGATTACTGTACACATCGACTATTTAAAGGCTTATAAAATTAATAATGTCGAAATCATTCACCACAATTTTAAAGTCAGTACTAATTTAACATTTATAAAAAGTTGATCTTTATACCTTTTATAAAAATGGTCTTAAAATATTGTTTTGAGATGTTCAAACATCGTCAATAAGAGTTTTATCCACAAAATTGATTTAAGTATAAAAGGCACTTTAGACGAAAATTCGCGTAAATAGACAAACACTGATGGATACTCGTCAGAATATTCGAATGATTTTCGTATTTAAGCCTTTCTCTAAGAATAACCACGCCATTATAGAAGCGAATCTAAAATGGCGGCATTAATCATTCTCTCTCACTCGCACGTTATTGCTGTCTTTACTCACACACGTCGAGTGAGAGGCAATACGGTAGTGGACTACTATTAAAAAAGTACAAATAAATTATTTTATTCCAAAGAAGGAATAGGAATAACAAAAAAGTAAAAAAAAATAATAATTTATCACATAATGGAAAACAGACGCTTTTAAAGTTTTTGGAGGGAGTATCGCTGCGTCTTTGTCGCGCGAAGCGGACATAGGTGGTGTTACGTCACTTATCATGCATGCCGTAGCAAATCATTTTAAAACGCTTATAACTTTGCCAATTTTGTAGATGTTTCATCGGTTTTTTTGGTGTTAATTATCTTTTTTTCAAATAGTTTACAGATTCACAATAAAAAAAAAAATAGTCCGGTACCGTATTAGTGCCGCAATAATTATTGGCGCGGGTTATTTTAACTATTTAAGCGAATTTCGCATTGTGCGTTGTTTCGTTGCGAGTGCTCCTTCTATACCTTCTCATTTTGAAAAATATCACAGAGTGAAGTGTACATTGTTTTTCATATCAAAAGATATTGAGAAATCTTTTTTAAAAGTTGGTAATAATAAGAATTGTATGCGTAAAAAATAAAATAGAAATAAAAAATACATACTTAGCTTATGCCACAGGGTGAAATGAACCACGAAATGCACTGATGTTATAAATGCACACATTGTTTCGTAGAAAAATTAAAATTAATATTTATTGAATATAATTTAATGAAGTGTATGCCAAGTGTTTTACGCATACAATGCTAAAACGGTTTTTTGTTTTGTTTTTGGTAATTTCCACGTTTTTTTGCAAAGAAAACTACAAACTGAGATCATTTTTTTTATATTTTTTTCATAAATTTGTATTTTTTTTTGTCATTTATAAGTTTAATAAACTACTACGATAATAAGAAAAAAATGATTACTACTACTGAAAAAAATAAAAAGTAATTGAAATAAGAAATAATAATGCCAATTGTTGTTTTTTTATCATTATTTTTCAAACTCTGAAAGAGTTAGTCGTAAATGGAAATATATTATTTGTTAATTATTAATTATTTTTTACAATAACTATAATACTTAAATTACAGACAATAGATGTACTTAAAAAAGAAAACTTCGGTGGATATTCTTATTTTTTTTCACTTCTTCTTTCGCATATAAATTTCACTTTACATTCACTCGTTTTTATGTGACTCAATTCTTATATTTAAAAACGCTAAGAGCGAGATTTGGGAAGCAACTGCGGCGCAACAGTTGGCCGACTGTTGCGCAACTAAGAGCCAACAAAAAACTTTTACTCGCCCAGTTTGTATTTAAAGCTTACCAATTTAATCCTAATAAAATTTTATTCTACTTTTTTTATCACCACTTGCTATATTATCCACCATTAAACTATCGCACCACAGTTTCTAACCCAGATTTCGCCCCGAACCTTAACAACTAGTAAAAAATATGGAATATTCTTTTTTTTTGAACTTTTTTTTTCTCTAATAAGAAAAATCACAGAGAGGAAAAGCTTTGGGAAGACAGACAACGCTTCTTTCAACCATATTAATTAAAAAAAACATTAGTAAAGCTATAAGGGACTGATATAAAAGTTTGGAGCCCTTAGAAATCAAGCAAAAAATGTATGAATGTGATATTTGCCATAAAACATTTCTGCTTACCCTAAGAACCCCATAAAACGAAAGAAACGTTGTCCATCGCAATGCAAAAACATTATTATAAAAAAAACAACTTTTCACGTTGAATAATACTCCAAATATTTTCTTTTATTTACCATTAAATTTTGAACTGGATTTTTTTGAATTTTAAAATTGCACCATTTTTTATATTTTTTTGTCCTTTTTACGGATTAATTAATTTTAACTTAATTTTAAGTTCGAAACATACATTTTGAGCGATTGCGGCGCGACTGCATGGCAACTGCGTGACAGTTGAATTAGAAAATTGGTCGCGATATTTGAGAAGTGCGATGAAATTGGGACGAAATTATGCAAAGAATCTTCAAACATACTTTATGAAATTAAGTAGTGTTGTTGCTGATTTGTCAACAAGACCTAATAACGCAACTGTCGCCCAACAGTTGGGCAACTGTGTCGCAACTTCGAGCCAACTTTATCGCAACCTCAACATCTTTAACCCCGCTTTGCTTTGCACAAAGCCGGGCACTATCACGCGGCAAACACACAAGCACACCGCAACGCGCACACACACAAAACCACAGACAACGGATCACATACATTTTGACATCTTCAAAATTAGGATCGCGCGAACATTTCGAGAGACATAATTCCTTGAAAAAAAAAAATGAAACTTAAAATTTAGAACCACGGCTTTTTATCTCCATTTTTAATATAAATTAATTAACACAGTTTTTTTTTTATGTAAACTTAGAATTGTAAATTGGAGACGAGACACAATATGGTTGAACAGTTGGCTATATGACCGTACAGTTGGCTATTTAGCTAAACAGTTGGCTAATCAGTTGGCTATTTAGCTAAACAGTTGGCTAATTGGCTAAACAGTTGGCTATTTATGTCAAAATAAACGGCTACGCAACTTGCAACTACTTTCTGATTATACAATACAAAAAAGTGCCTATTTGGCCTAATTAAAATAAATGCTAAAGACTTATTGATCTCTGCTTCAACCATAGATTCTCGTCTACATTTTAAATTATATACGACCGCATGGACCCAGCTTCAGATATGTTTTACTTGTCATCCAATGAGATTTATCTATCAAGTTTAACAATTCAACTATAATTATGATAATAAGACCTTTTAGAATTCGAATACTTTTAAAATAAAGTCAAAATAATTTTTAAATGTCAAGTGAAAATTCTCAAATAATAATAAAAATGGTCGAAATTTCGAGCTCAATTCCAAAAGATCATACCTATAATTAATATTTAGCTGCCAGGTACAGTTTGGTTATTTTAGCACTATAAGGGTGATATTACACTATCAAATATCTAGGATCATAATTTTTATCCTATTCATAATAGAAAGGATTTAAAGATGAAATTATTCAAACGTCCACATTAAATTGTCATATCTATGATAATTTTTAATTGATACCGTAATATCTCCCTGCCACCCGAACATAATAACAGCAAAAAGTACCATTCGACCCTAGATGTTACAATTTTGTTCATATTAGCTAAAGATACAGTTATTTTCTTCTATAACTAAGTACCAAATGTGCCTTGATATTTCTTGTCACGATCTGCCGGCCTAGCATGACCACGATAGAAACGGGTTTTGTCTACATAGAAATAGACAAAGTGACAGATTGTAGAAACATTTCTACGTTTTATGAATGAAATCTGTCACTTTGTCTATTTCTATGTAGACAAAACCCGTTTCTATCGTGGTCATGCTAGGCCGGCTGAGTGGCACTAAATGTACTATGGCTCAGCTCTGGCCCCAATGGCACTAAAAGTACCAATGCGTCTTAGTTCTATTCCCGCTAAGATGTATTCGGGTTTGAACGGCACTAAGAGTCGTTATTACAGAACCTAACTTCACACTCAAGCATTATTTTAAATTAGTTTCAAAAATGGCCCAAGACGAGATCTGTGGTTGAGTATCGTTCTGTAATACCGCCCTAAAAGTACCACTTAAGCCTTTAAGGGCCATGTTCACCGACTAGATAACAGTCCGATAAATTGTAAACGGCCGTTTAAAATATCTTTTTCTATATAAAAAGTCATGTTAAACGGTCATTTTTTATTTATCTTGTCGGTGAACTTAGCCCTCTAACTCTGCTAAGATGTAATGGTACTAAAATTACAGCCAATTTCAACATAAGGGTCATCTGGCACTATTAGTACCACTCGCGCCTATAGCGTCGAGTGCGAGTACGATGCTGCTACCACAGTCGAGCGCGAGTGTGGGGTGTGAGTGTGAGTTTAAGTACCGGACGCGTGCCGGGTCGCTGCGGGCCGTTTAGTTGTCGCAGTACACCGGAAGTACGGGACTGCGCGGCCAATCAGATGTCTCCTCGTTTTCGCTGCTCTCACTGCCCGTTCTGGTGACAATATTAAATATATTTAAATGGTGTTCGAATCATATATCTATACTATTATAAAATTGAATAAAAAAAGCCGTTTACATTGAAGTTATTCCAGAAAAAACAGTTGGGATAGGGTACCGGGACGTAACAATATCCAAAAAGATTTTTTTTTAATGTTTGTCTGTTTATCTGTTTGTGCGCGCATCACGCAAAAAGTACTGAACAGATTTTGATGAGTTTTTCACAGTTGGATAGCTTGAGGTCCAACTTAAAATCTAAGCCACGTTTCATCTAATTCCGACAGGACGACCCAGAGATACAGCTTATTGTAGTCCACGCGGACGGAGTCGCAAGTCTAGTATATTATCCTACTAATATTATAAACGCGAAAGTTTGTGAGGATGTATGGATGTTTGTTACTCTTTCACGCAAAAACTACTGAACGGAGCTTATACAACAGAATAACTCATAGGCTACATTTTATACCGGAATACGCGGGCGAAGCCGCGGGCAGAAGCTAAGTAATATTATAGTTCTAGTTTAATTTATTATCTCTCTGTCCGTCAGTTGCAGAAAGATAATTAAATTTTAAAGGAGGCATTAACCATACAATTTCCTTCGTTAAGCCGTGTCTCCTGCGCCCTGTTTTCGTGTTCGACGAACATTGAACAGTGAACGATGGTCTACGTGTTTTGAGTGTTTTTATTCGTCAAAACACGTAGACCACGCCCCTTTCTCGTTCACTGTTCACTGTTCGATGTTCGTCGAACACGAAAACCGGGCGCAGGAGACACGGCTTTAGTCTCCTTTAAAACATAATGACCTTTTCTGCAACTCAGCGTGTGTCTGGTTTGTGCCAAACAAATGTTTCTTTCTTTCTTATCTTTCTTATTATAGTTGTAGTTTATTTACCTGGTCCTTGTGGGCGTGGCGTCGACTGCGAAGTGTTGCTCTTCGATGGTGGGTAGAAGGGAGGTCAGCCGGTCCGTTGGACGTAACACCTGCAACAAACAACGTTCATTTACGTTACGTTCATACACGTTTAGTTCATATGAATGTATTCCCGTGTGTGTTCATGTGAATGTATTCGTGATTATTGTTTTATGCCTGGATAATGGCACTATAATCGGACTTTGAATTGTTTGCAGTAACTTGACAACTGGGGGGATACCACTTTTTAACAAAAAAAAGGTAGTGATGTGATAAAAGGAATGAACCAGACTGATTGAACTGAATTATGTACTTATGAAATGTACTTTTCACTTATTTGTTAAGATTTAAAATAAGATGCGCATGTATAAGGTAGAATTTATGCTTAATAAAGCATGGCTTTGGCATGTTTAAAATTTACAAAAAGATATATTTGTAAATATTTATTTACTTCAACTATTTTTATCATTCGTTCTTTACGCAAATTCGTTTAGTGCCCCAACACTATTATTGTAAATAAGGTATCATTGTTTTGCTTGGAACTGTCAAGTTACTGCAAACAATTAAAAGTCCGAGTATAGAATTTAATATGTTTGTATTATACCAAACAACCAGGGCCGTCTTAGGCCATGCAGACCCCCTTTGGCACATACAGTTTGGGGCTCTTGTAAAAAGCTTAACAAATGAGAAGAAAAACATGAGTGTAATTTTGTTCAGTAATTTTTGTCTCAAATTAAAGGAAACTTCTGCTAAGCAACTTTTACTGAGCAACACTGGCTATGAGTGCTATGTTAATGAGACGTGGAACTAAGAAATCAATGTGTTTCGTCATTTTGGGGCCCCCAGCAGTCCGGGGGCCCAGGGCGCGTGCCCCACGTGCTCGTATGGTAAAGATAGAACTGCAAACAACACTGAAATCGCGAACAAATCAGCTGTTCCATATATTTTGTTGAGATAAGTGAACATAAATGTATGGAACAGCTGATATTTTTCGCGATTTCAGGAGTGGTCCCATAGTAAAAGTTGTTCATAATGATGAGTACAATGATCCCTTAAAATATTTCCACTGTCTAACCTGCCACCCTGCATAATTATGAGTACAATGACCCATTTTCGGGTCCCATAAAGGAAGAATACCGTTATATAGTCATATAATAAGCAGTATTTACCTTGAGCGTACGTTCCGACAGCCGCCACACTAGCCTCTGTCGCTGGTCGCGACGGGCTTCAGACCGCTCGTACCGCGACACCACGTACCGAACCCGGGACCGCGCGTGAGCGAGCGACGACTCGCACATCTGTGAACAAACAAACATTGTTACTATCTTTATTCTTCATTGTACACAAATAATAATATTTATACATATATGTGACAGTTGTTTTTGGGAATGTCTTATACAGGGTGGCAGGTACAGTGGAAATATTCAAAGGGGTCACTGTACTCATCATTATGAACAACTTTTACTGAAGTGAAATATTTCCACTGTCTAACCTGCCACCCTGTATAATTAATAACATTTATACATAGTTTATAATATTTATACATAGTTTCATATTGATATGGTATGTACAAAGGCGAGCTTAACTCAAAAAATGAATTTTCTACCAGCAAACCTTTCGAGCGATAGAGAGAGGGTAACGCACAACTATGAGGCTAACATTTAGTGTACTATCATACAAATCTGGATCTGCCGGCCTAGCATGACCACGATAGAAACGGGTTTTGTCTACATAGAAATAGACAAAGTGACAGATTGTAGTAACATTTCTACCGTTTCATTCATAAAACGTAGAAATGTTTCTACAATCTGTCACTTTGTCTATTTCTATGTAGACAAAACCCGTTTCTATCGTGGTCATGCTAGGCCGGCTGACCACCGTAAGGGCTATTCTTGCTTGCAGCGCTCGGCCGCTACAGAAGCGCGTATTGTTTTAAGACTATTGTCAATGCAAAATGGGCGGTAAACAGCTGTGGTCATCATGTGCACGGATTCTGTTTTCAAAATGGGCAGATCTAGACTTAGCATAATCGGCCTATAATGTTCCCACTGCTGGGACACAGGCCTCCTCTGTGAGAGGGAGTGGGCCGTAGTCCACCACGCGGGCCCAGTGCGGGTTGGTGGACGTCACATGTCTTCGAATTTTTGGTTCTAGGACATGCCGGTTTCCTCACGATGTTTTCCTTCACCGTTAAAGCAAGTGATAATTAATTTCTAATACGCACATGATTCCGAAAAGTCAGCGGTGCGTGCCTCGGGATCGAACTCAAACCATTCGCCGTGGCAGGCACATGGTTAAACCACTAGGCTATCACTGCACTCCACTAGGCTATCACTGCACTAGATCTGATCTGATCTAGACTTGTCTGATGGAAAATGAAAATTGCAATTTTCATTTACTATTCCAATTAAAAAAACAGTACTGAAATCGATCTATCCCTTTGGGAGCTACGAAGCCACAGACAGATATAGGCGTGTCTAACTTGAACAACATTTTGAACCCACGATAATAACAACGAACATAGACGTCACCAACGCTCATAAGAGGCGTAAAAAGAAGTTTTCAATATCAACTGATTCAGTTATGACACTGTAGCTCAGTTTGTTAGAGCGACGCCACGGTTTGGCAGAGGTTTAAGGCCCCGGTATACGCCAACGGCCTTGAGTGATTTGGGCGGTATAGCTTGAGTGTTCTGCGCTGAGCTCAAGCAACGCGACATACATCCACCGAGCAATACGACTCGCCTATCAAGGAGCGCGCTGTGCAGAATTAGACGTATTATTACTTTTTAGTATCTAAAATATAAAATAAAAAAAAAGTAACAGGCAATATTATAGGTAGTAACATAGTCTTTTCACACAAAACAAATCATGAAAATATCTTAAGCGATTTTAAAGTAATTACGTTTTTATGTTTTGGGTAGACACGAATTCATGAATTTATTTCATTAAGTATTTTACTACAATAGTTAAATATTCACAGGTACGATTGATGTATATATGTTCTAGTTTAACATAAAAAAATTGCACAACTAACCTGCATTATTTGACGGCGAAATAAGAGATTTAAAACTGGCCGTTACCATTTACCTTCGCCTTAAATCCCGCCCGCGTCAGTTATTTTATGAAATCTCTTTTTTTTTTTAAATAAGCATAACATGGCTTTAACATGTTTCAAATTCACAAAAAATATACATTTGTGATCCTATTAGGTTTCCGTTTTTCCTTTTGAGGAACGGAACCCTAAAAAAGTAATGTGTAGCGTAACTCACGTGGCAGTGCAGTTGCAGCTGTCGTGCGAAGTCGTACAAGTAGTACGCATGTTCCGGTACGGCGCCGCTTTCATCACCGGCCGCTCGCGACCACTCCGCCAACTGTTGTTCTGTATGACAATAATGTAAGTTAGTTATAAACATTTCTTTAACGAACTAGCTGTTCCCCGGGACTTCATCTGCGTGAAAATTGATGAAAAGCCTATAGGCCTTACCACAAAAAAGTTTTTTTTATTATTTTTTTTATTTTATTGTTTAGGGGTTTTTATCTAAACAGATATGTCAACCCCATCGTGCCTTTTAACATATCAATTTAGTTACTAAATTATATAAACTACTTATACAAACACCAATAGAAAGGGCCGTACCACAAAAAAGACAAACACGTGTTCAACACGAATGCTACCAAAAATAACAGGCACCTGCTTTAACACTAACTTGTCTAAAACAAGGGTGTATCATTCCCGGCAGCACCCGCGCCAAACAGATGCTTATCCTCCCCGTGGTACGGCTGTTACAATTTAGCCAGAATTAAACATGACTGCTATTACTAAAGGTCACAAATAAACTATATAAATGTTACTAAACGACATTTTATTATTATTATTATTTTTCTTTTTTATCCTACCACAAAAAGATAAATATCTGTTAAACACGAATGCTACCAAAAATAATACACACTTGTTTTAGACAAGTTAGTGCTGAAACAATTGCCTATTATTTTTGGTAGCATACGTGTTGAACGTGTGTTGAACAGTTGTTCATTTTTTTGTTGTACGGCCGTATATGTTTTTCCAGGTCTCATACTATCTCTGTGTCAAATTTCATCCATAACATTATTACATATACATAACATATTCACTGTGTAACATTATTCTGACAAATAAATAAATACAAAACCGTCCAGCCGTTTCAGCGTGAAGAAGTAACAAATATGCACACACATCAATAACAGCTTAAATAACAGCTTGTAATATTGTTAAAGTCCTTACCTAGTTTATAGTACAACAGCACTAGCGCTAACTCACTGGTGCGAGTGTTGACGCAGGCAGCGTCGCAACAAACGATCTCGAGCAACTGAACCAACTCCTCTTCCTGACAAACAAAGAAAAAACAACCATTAGTACTAACTTTTAAATAGTTTGTGAGAAAACACTTTTGGACCAAAACTAGCCCAAGGCCAGGTTACAGTTGGAGGTTAATATACAGGGTGGCAGGTTAAACAGTGGAAATATTTTAAGGGGTCATTGTACTCATCATTATGAACAACTTTTACTATGGGAACAACCCTGGAATCGCGAAAAAAAAATCAGCTGTTCCATACATTTTGTTGAGTTATGTGAACATAAATGTATGGAACAGCTGATTTTTTTTCGCGATTTCAGGTTTAGTCCCATAGTAAAAGTTGTTCATAATGATGAGTACAATGACCCCTTAAAATATTTCCACTGTTTAACCTGCCACCCTGTATATCGGTACCGGTTTATAATAAAGGGTGACTTATACCGATAACTTTATAAATGAAGGTTAGGCTATACCGTTATTTAATCGTACCGTTAAGGGCGTTTATGCACTTATTTTTCGAACGTTTTTTTTTTCGAACTTGTGTAATACCGGTATACAAAACGGTACATATAAGTAGCATATAGTAGTAAATAGGAGTTGCGATGCGATTTATAATAAGACGAATGTATTCCAAAGTCTATGTCTAAACTGAAATAGTCCAGTAAGATTGTTGTCTTTGGAAAGCTCACTGTGTCTCCATAGACATAACGACAGATATATAGATCTGTAATTAGCTTTTAAGGAGACATGTCTTGGAATTTGTGGCACCAGAAGGGTAATTCTGTAATTAGCTTTTAAGGAGACATGTCTTGGAATTTGTGGCACCAGAAGGGTAATTCTGTAATTAGCTTTTAAGGAGACATGTCTTGGAATTTGTGGCACCAGAAGGGTAATTCTGTAATTAGCTTTTAAGGAGACATGTCTTGGAATTTGTGGCACCAGAAGGGTAATTCTGTAATTAGCTTTTAAGGAGACATGTCTTGGAATTTGTGGCACCAGAAGGGTAATTCTGTAATTAGCTTTTAAGGAGACATGTCTTGGAATTTGTGGCACCAGAAGGGTAATTCTCATAATTAAAATGTTCAAAATACAGGGTAAAATTAAAACCAGTGCGGATATTTTAGGAGGTGAAAGTACTCATGAATATGAACAACTTTTATTATGGGACCGACACTGAAATATGAAAAAAAAAAAATCAGCTGTTCCCTACAAAAATGCACTACAACACGATCAAAATGTATGGAACAGCAGATTTTATTTTTTTCATATTTCAGTGTCGGTCCCATAATAAAAGTTGATCATATTCATGAGTACTTTCACCTCCTAAAATATCCGCACTGGTTTTAATTTTACCCTGTATAGTACCGATCTAGTTTGTGTCTACAAATGTTATTCTTCTGACAAACATCTACAAATGTGAACAATCGCAATGAAATCGCAAATTGAGCAAAAGTTGGTCAAAAGTAAAGCACGCTTTCTGCTAACATTCTGAACTGGTACATAAATAAAAATATACAGGGTGGCAGGTTAGACAGTGGAAATATTTAAAGGGGTCATTGTACTCATCATTATTAACAACTTTTACTATGACACCAACACTGAAATCGCGAAAAAATATCAGCTGTTCCATACATTTATGTTCACATAACTCAACAAAATGTATGGAACAGCCGATTTTTTTTTCGCGATTTCAGGTTTGGTCCCATAATAAAAGTTGTTCATAATGATCAGTACAATGACCCCTTTAAATATTTCCACTGTCTAACCTGCAGCCCTGTATACGACAAACTGATTAGCAGAATACAATTTTTACTCAATTCAAAATCTAATCACAGTTTAATCAACTGTAAGTGTCATTGAGCTAAATTAATAGCAATACGCGGACGTTATTATTACACATCAAGCTTTCGAAAGATAATATCGGCTAGCTTCGGCTTTATAGAGCGTCATATCTGTCGCACGAAGCACTAACAGTCCGGTATCTAATAAACAAGTCGGCGACAAAACGACACATAGGTATGAGTGACGGATACGACGCTCCACAAAGCCGAAGCTAGCTGATTATATCTTTCAGCCCGACAAAAGGCTCAGTTTGTGATGTCACTGTGTGTGACACGTACAGCTTGTTGTGTCACTGTGTGTGACACGTACAGTTTGTGACGACACTGCGTGTGACACGTACCTGGCAGCTGGGCGGCAGTGTGAGAGCGCACTGGTCGGCGTGTAACATCAGCATCGCGCGCAACAGTCGCAGCCAGTCCAGTGCGGTGGTCGCTCGGCCCGATACCAGGCTTAGTTTGTCCACTATCACCCGCGACATTCGGATCACGTCGCCGGCCGTGCACGCCGATTGGGATATTGATACTGGAATAGAGATAAAATTATTAATTACACTGTTTTTGTAGAGTTTTGTGCTTTAAGCTACCTAGTCAAGCCTTGTATACGCGATCAAAATCAACACTCGACATATACTGTATAGCTGTAAATAAAAAACCGGACAAGTGCGAGTAGGACTCGCGCCTTGAGGGTTCCGTACAACTGAATAATTTATGTAGGTAAATAAAATATTCCACTAGAATCATGCAATAGCGCCGTCTATGAGCAAGATACTTGTTCTAGTGGCGCCATCTATGAGCAGATGCCTCCACCCGCTAAGGGTTTTGCCTCAGACAGACGGACAACAAATTGATTCTATAAGGGTTCCGTTTTTCCTTTTGAGGTACGGAACCCAAAAAACTGAAGGAAATACTGCTAGAAATGAGACTGTCCGTACTGAATAGCTGATATCATTCACGTACACCAGCGCCCTGTAAGCTCGTTTACTTTTTTGTTATTCCTATTCCTTCTTTGGAATAAAATAATTTATTTGTACTTTTTTCCGTACTAATTTGCTATGATGGCATATCTCCTTGTTTCTATGATCTGAGGACTGATCTCAACAACAACTATGCAGGACACGGTGATGCACGCCACGTGACCCCGTGCCATAAGACAAGTGTCACTCACCCAACTCTTCGACGGAGGTGGTCCGCTTGGTGTTGGTGTCGGCCGCGTACTGCTCTAACGCAATGTTCATGCAGGACACGGTGATGCACGGCACGTGACACGGACGCACCTTCATCTTTGTCAGGAACCTGCGAATAGAAGACATTTTTATTGTTATTTTATATAAAACAAATATTCGGATACTGGAATATAAGGCCTTAATTTATTAATGGCAAATATTTTAGGGGGTAAATCTACACATCATTGCAAACAACTTTTACTATGGGACCAACACTGACATCGCAGTGTTTTTTTGACCCAAAAAAAGTGACATTCGCTTTTTATTGAAGATTTATACTAAATACATCATTCCAAATGCAAGAGTAGAACACCCAGGTGTCAATTTCCCATACTTTATTTTTAAAAAAATATTTTAGTTTTCGTGACCTTCTCACTGAAAATACTAAAAATGATTCGTAAAAAAAAATCTATATATATTTTTTTGTATTTTGTATTTAAGTTTTATAAAGCATTTTTTGGTGCACATTATCCAGTTTATATTTATTCAAAAATGTTGACAAAACCTTCAAAATATTTTTTTTTGTTGAAATCAATATTTATTTTTTTATAATTTTGCTAGCACGAAGTAAAACCTCTATCTAGCATAAAAAGATTCCTTGTACTAAGGTTTATCATCCACAAAAATATTATGTTCAACTTCGGCCTAGGTTTCGAGAAAATGATTTTTAAATATTTGTTTTAGGGTTGTCATTATTTTGACCTTTTGCGATATAGTACCTGCTTGTATTATAACTACCTTTTTAGACAGATTTACTTTCGCAATTATAATATAAGTTTGGATAAAGTATCTGATTATTTCTGATGAAGGGTTTCGTGTGGCGCGGGAAGCGGTCTACCCTCGATAAGCTGATGCTAAAACCCCGCGCTAGTACACGTGATCTGGAAGGACGGGGGCGAGGCCCATGGAGCCGTTACAGACCCATGACGCCACTTTGCCTCAGCAGGGGCTTACCCAACCTGCTGGGGGATGTCCTTCCGGGCCCCGAATCAAAAAGTCTACAGTCAGAAAATGAACAAGATTACTCGCAGCACGAGATTAACGAGGCGTCAAATATGGATTCAATAATTTTAAGCCACGAAGCCAATCTATTAGAATAAACACCAAATTCAAAATTGCTAAATGTTTTTAATTAATAACAATATTAAGTACCAGAAATTTTTTTTTGACCTTTTATCCTTTTTGTGATAACCCTATATTTGAAACTTTGACCTCTGCACTTAAAAATCATTTTCTCGAAACCTAGGCCGAAGTTGAACGTAATATTTTTGTGGATGATAAACCTTAGTACAAGGAATCTTTTTATGCTAGATAGAGGTTCTACTTCGTGCTAGCAAAATTATAAAAAAATAAATATTGATTTAAACAAAAAAATATATTTTGAAGGTTTTGTCAACATTTTTGAATAAATATAAACTGGATAATGTGCACCAAAAAATGCTTTATAAAACTTAAATCCAAAAAACAAAAAAATATCTATAGATTTTTTTTACGAATCATTTTTAGTATTTTCAGTGAGAAGGTCACGAAAACTAAAATATTTTTTTAAAAATAAAGTATGGGAAATTGACACCTGGGTGTTCTACTCTTGCATTTGGAATGATGTATTTAGTATAAATCTTCAATAAAAAGCGAATGTCACTTTTTTTGGGTCAAAAAAACACTGTGCATCGCGACAAAAAATAAATCAGCTGTTCCATACATTTATATTCACATAACTCAACAAAATGTATGGAGCAGCTGATTTTTAGAAAATAGAGATTTTCTATTTTCTACTACTACTACCCCAGGCCCGCCAGGGCTTTTGAAATTGCCCTCCGACAGCATTTTCAACTCTGGTGAAAAACAAATACCGTACCTACTTCACTCACTTTAAAACATATTTCAGACTTGATTTTACTATGGACTCAGATTTGTCGCTAAATATTGATAAATTGTTAGCTCAAAGGTCTCATCAAAGTTTTTAATTGGATATTAAACTATCAGTAAGTTAAAGTTTTGTTTTCAGTCCATTTTTCATGAATGTAAGTGATTTTTAATGTAATATTGCTTTAATAACGACATTACCCCTCCATCTGTCGCATTTAAAAAATCCGCCTCATTCAGGTCGAAATCAATTGTGTCAGTCAAGTGCGACAGACGCACGATAATCTCACTTTAATTCATGAAAAATGAACACAAAAATACCCTCTAAAACCGAAACAATGCGTCGGGCGTGCCCTCTAGGCACGCCACTGACTGACAGCATCATCCAACCGCCCGCAGCCACATCAGTTGGATTTGGCGTCCAAGAGTATTTTCTGTGTTGGTCAGCTAGTGTATGTTATGTATGTTAGGCTAGTGCTAATCTTCTCACCTGTCGAACAGGTTGATGGCGTTGATGAGCACGTCGGCTGGCAGGTCGAACCACACCTTGAGACATCTCAGCACGTGAGCGGCACCGTCGCGCGCACCCGTTGTCACCTCGCCATTCTGTGAACAATATACTACATTATAGCTGTGGCCGAAGTTACTCGTCGTTGCTCGGCTCCTAAAGGTCGTAGCGTGATGTTTAATACCCTATACTATTCCTTATGAATCTGGCTATGATATGCAAAAAGAAATTTCCGAATCCGACTGGTAGTTCCAGAGATTAGCGCGTTCAAACAAACTCTTCAGCTTTATTAATTTTAGTGCAGTGGCGGATTTATCAGCAGGCTTAGGCTGGAGCCTAGGGCGATAGATTTTAGGGGCGGCAAATTCGGGACCATAATACGGTAGTGGACTACTATAAATTAAAAAAGTACAAATAAATTATTTTATTCCAAAGAAGGAATAGGAATAACAAAAAAGTAAAAAAAATAATAATTTATCACAAAATGAAAAACATAGACGCTTTTAAAGTTTTTGGAGGGAGTATCGCTTCATCCTTGTCGCGCGAAGCGGACAGGTGGTGTTACGTCACTTATCATGCATGCCGTCCGTGTCTAGCAAATCATTTTAAAACGCTTATTTATAACTTTGCCAAAGTAGATGTTTCATCGGTTTTTTTAGTGTTAATTATCTTTTTTCAAATAGTTTACAGATTCACAATAAAAAAAAAATTCAGCATCCCTATTTCAGTTTCCAACACAAACGGCAAACATTTCTGTCTACCCCCATTTTGAAACAAAACTAGAATATAAACATCGTTGTGACCTGACCTCCATGCTAGTGTCACAGGACCTTCAAAACATGTTAATTCGTCAACACGTTGTTAAAGTTAGTGCTTGCGTAATCCGTCCGTTTTGTAACTAATCTTCAATGTGTTTAGCAAATATTGTGATATACTGATCAAATCACATTATACCTACTTTTTTTAAAGTCGGTTAAGAATTTTCTAACAGAAAAACCCAATAAAACTGTTCGACGCGCGAATCGACTTAGGTTTGCCAGGTGACCGCGACGCGCGTATGTCCTGAGTACCGGAATGAAGGTGTATGTGGTACCGGAATGCGAGTGTATGTCCCGGGTGCCGGAATGCAAGTGTATGCCTCGGGTCCCGGAATGCGAGTGTATATCCCGGGTCCAGAAATTCGAGTGTATGACCCAGGTCCCTAAATGCGAGTGTATGACCCGGGTCTCAGAGTGCTAGTGTATGTCCCAGAATTCGAGTGTATGTCCCAGAATGCGAGTGTATGTCCCGGAATGCGAGTGTATGTCCCGGAATGTGAGTGTGTCCCGTCGTCCCGCCCCCAATGTGAGTGTGTGTCCCGTCGTCCCGCCCTCAATGTGAGTTATGTCCTGGGTCCAGGAATTTACGTCAGCAAATCTGGCAGCCCTAGATTGTCGCCATTCTTGGCAATCGCAATTGCGTCCACGAGACCTTCGAGGCAGTCTTTTTTTTCCTTATTTCCTCAAGCCTTATTTATTTGAAGATACACCCATGATACACACAAGATGCACCCATGGTAATGCTTGCGTATTTTATTCAGAGCGAGATAAAATCTGTCGCCTTATTGGAACCCCACGGCCTTGACCAACAGAACCGTCCGGCAAATCGTAACACACGTGCTTTAAACGTGTCACGGCTTCACTATGTAATCAACGCTTTATTTGGCATGATTCTATAGCTCCCTATTATGATTCTTGAACGTCTTTATATTATCGAGTCGATTTAAAAATAAATGTGTCAATTAAAAAATCTAGCTTTGATCTAAGATAACACTGGTATTAGGTTAAACCAGTTGTCAGAATTTCAAGCTTCTGAAGTTATGACTACCCATAAATAAGTCTTTCTTTCCTTCCGAGGCGCGGAGCCGGTCTCAATAAATGAAACATGACTTCGTGCACGTTTTGATTTAATTTTCTTCGATCTTCTGACATAATTACATAAAAAAGATTATACCAATATACAGGGTGGCAGGTTAATTAAACAGTGGAAATATTTTAAGGGGTCATTGTACTCATCATTATAAACAACTTTTACTATGGGACCAACTCTGAAATCGCGAAAAAAAAATAAGCTGTTCCATACATTTATGTTCACATAACTCAACAAAATGTATGGAACAGCTGATTTTTTTTTCGCGATTTCAGGTTTGGTTCCATAGTAAAAGTTGTTCATTATGATGAGTACAATGACCCCTTAAAATATTTCCACTGTTTAACCTGCCACCCTGTATTGTTCTGTTAAGACAGAAAATACACGTTTTCTCCAAGCGCAACTTAGGACACTTAGGCCACATCTGGATACCATATTAGGTAACCAATTCCAAAGAAGATCTTAACACCGTGCAAGCATAGACTTACGCGGATCAATACGGACGGAACAAACATTATTATTATCAGTCTCAAGAAGAGAAGCGAGCGAACGAAGCCCCCGTCAACCCCTTCGAACCTAGCATGTCGGCAGTTCGGCTGCTATAGGGTTATCAAGACTTTCTTACCACAGACTCAGCTGGCAGACACAGTTTCGGCTGCGCCTTATGCTCGAGCAGTAGATACTCGTTGAGTGTCGCATGCCCCGCGCTCTATCTTAACATTATCGGGACAATTGGCGTCAACAGTTGGACTGCTATCTAAAGTTGCTTACCTCAGACTCAGCTGGCAGACACAGTTTCGGCTGCGCCTTATGCTCGAGCAGTAGATACTCGTTGAGTGTCGCATGCCCCGCGCTCTATCTTAACATTATCGGGACAATTGGCGTCAACAGTTGGACTGCTATCTAAAGTTGCTTACCTCAGACTCAGCTGGCAGACACAGTTTCGGCTGCGCCTTATGCTCGAGCAGTAGATACTCGTTGAGTGTCGCGTACATGCGCTGCGCCTCCTCCTCAGGCGAGCGCTGCCGCGATGTGGATGCTTCCGAGCCAGCATCCGGGTGCCCCGCGCCCGATCTCAACATTATCGGGATTATTGGCGCGAGTTGAGGGTGAATCGGCACCTGTGGAGGATTAACGGTTAGATGGAGAAGTTTCTAGAATTGTTGAAGATTTTGGGAGTTAAAAAGATTTGTGCTGTCTCTTCACCGTCGGAGCTCACAGATAAGCATAGCAACGGATTGACTTCAGACTTGTTCAAGCTTGTTGAGAATCTGAATCATGCGGCCATTGGCGACTTTATGAGACATGACATGACTAGGCGTCATTTTGCGTCATTCTGCCCTATAATAGAGGTGAGCAATAAAGTACTAATCGACAACTTCGACAGATGACACATCCTCAAATCACAATTTTATAATCCATCGATTAGAATTTCTATTATTTTCATGACTTTCGGTTTTAAGGGTATGGGTACCGGTGCAATTACAGCCACCGAGACATTCAACTTTGTCTCTAGAGTGGACAACGCACCAGCGATGCTTTTGGCATTGCAAATGTCTATTGACGATGGTGGCACCTGTTTACTTGCTACTTATTCATATAAAATAATAAGGGCTGATTTTACCATATTCAAATAACTTTAAATTTATGTCAGATGTTTCATACAAAATCTGTCAAACCTCAAGACAATGGTGTAATCGGCCCTAAATCAAAAAACTTTCGAAATCCTTACCTAAGCGAGTGCAGGAGCAATCAGCGGCTTCTTGTCGTTGTATATGCCCGCACCGATCCGCCCACACCTCGTCTTCCCGTAGTTAGAGCGACCGGGCGCGAGGGCCCTAGTACCTGACACAAGAGAGAGCGCGGTCAACGCACTGCAGCCTGGGTAGGCCACGGAGCGATGATACAGGGTGATGGAGGGTAGCAAGGAGGTTAGAAACAAGATAGTGTCTTGTTTGAGGACAAAGGAGTCTTTTGGAGTCAAAGTTATGTCGTCGAGGTAAACCAAAAATTAATCTCAGATAAAGTGAAGTTTCTTTAAAACAAATATCAGAAAACTGCACTGGAATTTGAATACGCTACAAATTATAACCAAAAGAACTAATTCAATTTGAATTTGCTGTTTGTTTTCTTTAGAATAATTAACTTATATGAAGTTATTGGTATTTGATAATAGTCTTTTGCGAGATTCAAATCAAATTGCAAATACTGATCAATTTCAATAGGAACTTATTAGGTTGGAAAATGGGATTTCTGATTAGGAGATGGGAGATTCAGGAGCAGATGAGCCCAAGGCTACTGGGAGCAATGTCTTGTTGAAAAACAATTGCCCAGCCACCAATGCGCCTCTCAAACAGGTCAGATACGCTACAAACAGTGGTTGAGCACTGATGTAGGCCGGTACAATGCGCTCTAACGAGACACAAAGACACTAGCGTTTAAAAAACACAGTTATATGCCACGGTCTATCCCTTGGTCCTAGTATACACTGGGATAACCTCCTGGTATACCCTTTATACTACTTTTAAGTGAACCTTTGACAGTTCTATCGCAGCAAGCGACTTGGACCTCTTGACAGGGATCGTTTAAAGTAGCAGTAGAAAATCTTTTAAAGTTACCTGGAAAATTGGTACAATGAATAAGGCATATGGATTGATATGAGATGACCTATGAAATGCATATCTAAGCATATTTTTTTTTAAATCAACCAGTGTCTTGAAGCAATAAGTCACACATTAAAAATTTATTTAATAAGTAGACTAATCATTTTTACATAATGATTAACGTCAATTTTAAACATAATTAAATTCAAGGTAGTGGTAAGGAAGTTTTTATAAGTAGATCCTTCAGAATTTTTTGCACCCACATTAATTTATGATAATTTAAACAATAAAATTGCCGAGTAATACAGCATGTCAGATATTTGTTAGCGATGTGTATGATATTGTAACCAAACACTTCCGTTTGACGTCATCTTAATTATCATATGGAGTACCTCATTAAATACAGTCCACAAAAGAGATAAGTATGCAGACAGCTAAATATAATTACTTTTTAATCCATGTTGTGCGTGCACTGAGTAGTCAAGTCCTTGAAATCAGTCAACTGCGTGATTTGCTTATCAGACATTTGAAACTGGGCCTTAGTCTTTTAAAAAGTAATTGCGTGCATACAAAAATCTTTTGTTGGCTGTTGTTGTTGTAAACCACAAATTCTCGTTATGGTGATTTTTATCGCCAAAAGATGCCGCGGGGAAAAATTGCCTGATGTCACTATTTACTCGTACAAACAAATACAAATTAATATGGATAATATTCAGTCATTGGCATAAGTTGTTATTACTGCCATTCGCCAGTCCAGGCTGACCTTTGTAAAATATACAATATAATCGTTGAACAACATTCTCGTTTTGAATAAATTGTTAATGTTGAATCAAACTTCTAGATATACACCTTCAGTTTGAGTTAGGGCGCGTTCCCACCGTGTCGTGACGACAGATAATCGTGTAGTTTTAAGTGTCGTGGCTTATACATATGTTTAAATGGAGGTGTTCACATTTAGAACGACACAATACGACACAATTAAGATAAATAAATTAGTCGTTAGGACATAGTGGGAACGCGCCCTTACACGATACTATAATAGACTAAGCACTATCTAATTTGGTCCCTTTTCTCTCCCAGCCAAAAGATAATTTGGGCGAGAGCAGAAAATTGAAAATATTTGTAGGATTAGATAGGTACAAAGATTTTCAATTTTCTGCTCACGCAGAACCAAAAGATTCAAACGGCTATCAAATTAAATCATAAAGAGGCAGCATAAGGCTCCTAATAAGGTTAAAAGTAACGCAAATGTCGCGATTAATTACATAACAGATTAACGTTATATCAACATTAGTTTTAAGATAAATATCGACAAAAACAATTTGATTACTGTAATCGTAACTGCAGTGTTTGTGTGAACTTTGATCTGACGAAATATCGCGTAGGTATATTAATGCGGAATCGATTAAATCAGACTCGCACTTTGATATGTAAAATGAAATAAAATATTTTACTATAGCGACAAGGAGAATAATGCATCATCAAAATTTGACTAAAAGTCAAAACCTAGAGGTTTAATACTCAGTTCAATCGAATCTGTTCTTAAATCTCATAATAAATTATACAGAGTGTAAAAAAACTCATCACCCAACCGAAAGGACACTGGCAGACTCCCATAGAACGCTGGGCTTCAGATTGTGTAAGTAGGTACAGATATGAAATTAGTTTGGTGTGATCGAGTATTTCAAGAGTATTTAATTATTTTTTTTTGTTTTTGGACGTAATTGGGTTAAAGAGAAATCTTCGTATTTGTGACAGTGAGGTTAAGTATGGTGTGAAAGATCCAATGAAGTACAGCCCGACTGATGAGTTCTCAATTCAAAGGTTTTAGTTGCTGTCGACATGGTATTCTGTGGAGGCACGCGCCAGGGCGCATGCGGCTTCCGCTGCTGGGTTTAGGCGCCAATGTTGTTCGTTTTTGTTTTATAGGTGTATTCAAAATGTCAACGGCATAATCATTTTATTTCTTATTTATTTCGATTTTTGATTCCAATTCTTAATCTCTAAGATAGGCAAAGAACAATTAAAATATATTTTTATTTTTGGTTAAGCTTTTATTACTTTACCAGCCCCCGTATTCACAACGCTTCGATTTGATTCCGATTCGGAAAGTCGTATGTCTATCTCGCTCGCTTTCGTAATGCCAAAAGAAGATAGACGTACGACTTGTCGAATCGGAATCAAATCGAAGCGTTGTGAATACGGGGGCAGATCAAGCCCAAAACTGCCGATGTCCTTTACGCATCCTGTTCATGATAACGAGTAACATAGAGCAAAAATAATGGCTGGGGAACGACTTTTATTTTGCGGTATTAAAAAAACAGCTGTTTTTTTACAGACAGCTGATGATCGTTTGTGTGCGTGCCGAGGCCATAGCCGGTTGAGTCAAAGCGGTGTGTGTGCGTTCGATATTTATCGCGTTTTGTAATATCCAAAAGATTTATTATCTTAGATAAGTAGCCTCATAGCCTGTATTTATGGCTTACAATGTCTGACACGTATTGACACGGATTTTCAAAGAAACAATGAAGTTACAATATTCCGTCTTCTTGTTTATGTGAATTAATATCAATATTTTTCAGTTCTCTTTTCAGCTTTTGATAAACAGCTGTTAAATGTATTGTTATCATGTTAGCAAATAAAAAAAATAAAAAAAAATACAGTAAAAATTTAAAAAAAATTATAATCTTCTTTTTGAAGTCAATAAATTGCAACGTTTTGTACTTTTGTCCGATAATCACTAGAGAACCACTTTTTTTTTATTTTTTGTTTATTTTTTTAACGACTGACTTTTTTATGACCAGCATTTATCATAGTATTAAGAATTTCGACAAAGTCAAAGTCAACATATAAAAAAATATTAAACACGGATGTCACAAGCATAAAATGCGAATTAATTACATAACTAACTGCTGAGCGTTTAAATATTAAAAGCCTAGTTACCAACTGAAATTAGCATTACTAATTAAATTAGAAATTAATTCTTTGCTAATGCTAACACATTGTATAAGCAATGCGTAAACATTCTTGAGGTTAGCCAAACCAAAATATGTAGTTCAGAAAGAGTGTTACCTATGTTGCGTAAGATTCACTTTCTTTCGGTTGTTAAATTAACATGTATTGCCAAAACTGGATGTTAATGAAAAATTATTTTATACCTTCTTTCTTTCATTAAACCCCCGCTAATTTTTACATACCGTACCTAGGATTTGTTATTTCTGCCAACACATAAAGAAAAACTTAAACAAAAAGCTTACAAAAAGATCACAATATGTGAAACGAATTCGGAAGTCGATTCCAATTATTTTTGATTTGCTTTGGTTCTGCACCGATTTCCGAAACCGTTTCACACATTATTGCGAGATTTTGAAGGCGGTTTTAACTTTTTTTCTGACACAACATCTCAAAAACTAGACAACTTTATTAGAAAAAAAATCAACACAATATGTGTAGGAAAAACTACCCCCAAAAAAAGCTTGCATTAATTTCCGCCTACCCGCCTCTATCAACTAGTTCATGCCGAGTTCACGCGAGTCAGGGAGTAACGACCTGACAAGTGGTCATGCTCTGTAGTAGCTAGGTTCTCACTTTCATAGTAATATCACTTGTTTTGCTCATTATCATAATGATACGTAATTTGCAGTTCAATTATCATCATTACATGCATTTGAGTATTTTCTGTTAACGCAACTATAGAGGCAATTTTTGGCTCGGTTTTTTGTTTTCATAAAAAAAAACCTTTGTTTGTAATTAAGGGCGCTCGCGGAATTTTGTCTCCTCTCTCGCTCGCACAGAACCATTTTTAAGAATGTTGAATGAAAAGATGTATTTTTGAAAAATGTAATATGATAGTGAACTACAAAATAATATTAATTTTACAGGTAAATAATTTAAACACATTTCTACTGTGATATCTAATAAACAAACTTAAAAAACAATTATGATGTGTTTCTGAGGTTTGTTTAACTCATGTGTTTTTAATAATTAAATTTGAGTTTATAATATTATAATTAATATCATTTTGTAGTTCGCTATCAGATTACATTTTTCAAAAATGCATCTTTTCATTTAACATTCTTAAAATATATGGTTCTGTGCGAGCGAGAGAGGTGCCGAATGCGAGAGCCCTCTTAAGTAAAATGATTTGATGAGAGACCGATTAGACATGTTTTTTTTTTCTTTAATTCCCGCATAATAGAAATCTGATTAATAGAACCCTTAAGCCGTTATTAATTAAAAGAAACAATAGCCAGACAGCTTATTGACTGGTGGTCAAAAGGTTAGCAGTTCAAATCAAAATCAATTATATAGTTGTTAGTTAAATCTTGACCCCATTTAACTATTTAATTGTAGTTAGTATTAACCAATAGTTTTAAGCCTTAAGTTGAGCTCTAAAACAATAAGCCTGTTACTACAATTACTGGACTACAGGAAGGACGAGTAGGTATAGAACAATAAAGGTCAGTGGAATGTATAATCTATAACAATAAATAAAATTTAAGTTCACCGATAATTACAATCTGGGTATCTTCAAGTCGCGAGTGAATCGGTTTCTTCTGCATTCATCAGGCGAGATGGGGGTCAAACGCAAGCCTATTATGTAATAAAAAAAAGTGTCTGCCTGTTATTTCAAAATAAATACCAAAATTTAAGTGAAAGCTGCTCTAAATGACTGTTTTTAGTTTTTTTTGTCTGTCTGTCTGAAAGTTTGCCTCGAATAGACTCCGAAACGGCTCAACGTATTTCAATGAAATTTTTAGAAATTCCTTTTTAAAAACAAGACGATCACACAATCAAAATTAACAATATCAACAAAAAACAGCTGATTGTAGTGTTTTCGTTGCAATATCAGTGCATAAACACTTTTATCTACAAAACATAGTGACAACAAAGAAAGATAAAGAAAGTCATAGGTATGAAAGGAAAGTTTTTTTTGTTATAGTGTCGCAAGGTTAGAAGGTTACCAATATTTTCCAGTCATAGTTCTGATGTCAGCCGTCTTAGCATGACCAATTCTATCTCTATTCTACCAAAGAATAGACGAAGCTCTTTCTCCATTGACCTATATGTCTAGACAAGCAGTTCCGAACATTATACATGTTACACTCAAGTGTTGTGCGGGTACAACACAAGCCTCATATTCACTTTGACGTTTGATGCGGTGAGCAACAGACAAGTACCCGCCTGTGGGGCATGATTTTTGTTCGGAACTGCTAGTCTAGGGACATATAGGTCAATGTTTCTACCCCAACTCGTTATTAGTTTTCTTTTTAGCCGACTTCAAAATAAGAAGGAGGTTCTCAATTCGTCAGTTTTTTTTTATTTTCTACTAAATTAATATAATTATACAGTATTTAAAATCTAAAAGCTCGACGAACATTCTCACTCGCGTCTAGTTTGACCGGCATCGCGCACTTCTGCCAGACAGAACGTTTGAAAACAAGCTATTTATAGAATAGGTAACAAACAAATCTGCCATTGCGAAACACATTGCATAAATATTACGTATCATTGAGTTCGTCTAATGATTTCTTACTGGTTTTAAGAATGAGCTTGTCTGGAATTCCAGCCGTGGTCTAATGACACTCAGTGCAAAATCAAATAAATAAAATTGAAGTGTCTGTCTGTGATTTCAAAATAAATGCCAGAATGTTAGTGAAAATTGCTAAATGACCGTTTTTTGAATTTTTGTCTGTGCCCGTCTAAAAGTTTGTCTCGGCTCACCGGATTACCCCAGAATGCGAATGTATATCTCGCGTCTCGGAATTTCATTGTATTGTATTGTATTGTATAACGGGCTGGTGTCCGCAACTCCACGTCAAAGCGCGTATTTTGCGTGCGGGTGGGAACGGGTGGGAGACTATTCGACCCATCCCAATTCCCCGAGAAAGGCCAGCAGCGCCCCAATGTTGCTGACTATCTCGCGGAGAGTACCTGGGTTGCCAAAGTACTTTGCCCTGTATGTTGCAACCGCCGGGCAGTACAGGAGCACGTGGGCTGCTGTCTCTTCTACCTCCATGCAGGCACGACACAGGGGGCTGTCCGTGATTCCTAAGACAAAGAGGTGTTTATTAAACGAGCCGTGTCCGGTGACGGCAGCTGTAACTGTGCGCAGCTGTGGTTTAGTCAGCCGCAGCGCGCGTTTGGTGAAGCGGCCGTCGATATCAGGAAGTGCTTCCTTGGCCTGCCTACACTCGCCATGGTCCAGCCACAGCTTGTGGTGTTGTACGCTAGTTCGTTTCCTTACCAGTGTGCGTATGTATCCGAAAGGGAGTGGTACGATAGGTTCTGGCCCTACCGCTGCCATGCTCGATCCCCTTCTAGCGAGTTCATCCGCCGCATCATTGCCACGTGAGTCGCTGTGTCCTTTGATCCATTGGATGGTTATATTATTGAGATTACCCACCTGATTTAGGCGTTGGTGACACTCGTGTATTAACCCAGAGTTCACTGAGTGGTTGTTCAGTGCTAACAGTACAGCCATGCTGTCAGAGAGTATACGAATTGAGTGGTCCACAACCTTCCTAGCTAAGATGGCAGATGCGGCCAGGCAGATGCCCATGCATTCTGCTTGAAATACCGTGTTGTGGGCCCCCAAAGGTACGGCTATGTGGATGTTGAGGTCCTCCGAGAAGACTCCAGCACCTGTGCCCATACCTGTTTTAGATCCATCTGTGAAGATCTGTAGTTCCGCCGGGTTAAGTCCCTCGCAGCGGTGGTCCTCATGGAGCTGGATTTTGTATTTCTTATCGAATACAAATTGTTTTGGTATCCGATCGTTTATTGCTTTCGCCAGGGGGAACTCGTTATAGAGTCCCTCTAGTACCGTGGTGTGCTGTGTATCTCTCTTACCCCAGAGTTGAAGTGTTTTAAGGCGTGCAGCGGTCATTGTCGCTTCCTGCTGTATGAACAGGTGGAGCGGTGGGAGTCCCAACATGGCCTCCAGGGCAGTAGTTGGAGTAGTCCTCATGCAGCCAGTGATCGCCATGCAGGCTAGTCTTTGCAAGCGTTGTAGTTTAATGGAGGCTGTCGTTAGTTTAGTGCGGGGCCACCAGACCACTGCCCCATACGTGATCATAGGTCGGATCACCGCACAGTATAACCAGAGTATTATTTTTGGGGATAAGCCCCACCTCTTACCTATCATCCTTTTGCATTGCCAGAAGGTAATGCAGGCCCTGTTTATTTTATTGTCTAAGTGGCTACTCCAGTTTAACTTACTGTCTAGGGTAACTCCCAGATATTTGACCTCATTGGCTAAATGGAGTTCAGTGTCGAAAAGTTTGGGTAGGCGATAATGGCCTAGTATACGTTTTTGGGTAAACATGACTAGTTCAGTTTTCGTGGGGTTCACTGAGAGATCGAACTCTCTGCACCATCGTTCAACGATGCGTAGTGCCTGTTGAGTGAGGTCGCAGATTGTTCCCGTCACTTTCCCCGAAATGAGGATAGCGAGGTCGTCGGCATACCCTATAGTGTAGAAGTGATTCGAGTTGAGTTTTGTGATGAGGTCATTTATAACCAAATTCCAAAGTAGCGGGGATAATACGCCACCTTGGGGGCAGCCTCTGGCTATCATGGCCATCTGCCTCTCCCCTTCAAGTCGAACCACTCGTTTGCTAAGCATATTAGTGATCCAGTCTATCAGTACCTGTTCTACTCCGTGACGAGAGAGCGCGCTGTTTATGCTGGAAAAGTTTGTTTTGTCGAAGGCTCCCTCGATGTCTATGAAAGTGCCCAGACAGGTGCCCTTCTGATGGATCGCCTCCTCTATCCGGCCGACCACTAGATGGAGGGCGGATTCCGTAGACTTACCCGAGCTGTATGCGTGTTGGTTATTATGGAGTGGGATAGTTTTCAAGGCGCCGTCCCTCAGCTCTCTCTCACACATTCTCTCCATAGTTTTTAGGAGAAAGGAGGTTAGGCTGATTGCCCGGTGGGATTTGGCGTTTGTATAGTCACTCTTACTCGGAATTTCATAAAATGTCCCGGATTTTTTTAAATCTCTTCAGAAGTAAGACTTGCGCCTGGCAACGGTTTAAATTTCACGCACAGTAAGTTTTGTTCCGAATTTATAAAAATTATATTGGATGGAACAGATGGCCATAAATTAATAGCAGCTGTTAAAACCAATGATAAATATAATTAAGTAAATTAAATAAAGATAGTATCATTATACGGAGTGAAATTTAAGTCAGTCTTGATACGAAAAGGGGTCATTGTACTCATCATTATGAACAACTTTAACTATGGGACCAACCATGAAATCGCGAGAAAAAATCAGCTATACAATCCATACATTTATTTTCGTTCACATAACTCAACAAATGAATGGAGCAGCTCATTTTTTTCGCGATTTCAGGGTTGGTCCCATAGAAAAAAGTTGTTCATAATGGTGAGTACAATGATCCCTTTTCGTATTGCCACTGTCTAACCTGACACCCTGTATATGCACTATTGGTACTAATTTAACTAAAATTCTTATAACATCAACCTACAATAAACTAAAATGGTTTAGTGCTAATTTAATCAAGCGTCAGGAACGCATTCTCTCAGCGGCCGGACTGTAGCAGGTGCGTATCACCAACAACAAAATCGATCGAAATAAAAACACTCGATCTAAAACCGTACGCGGGTAGGCGTCGAAAAACATCTGAATTTCTTTATACGTTGTTTTCATTTAAATTCGCGTGTCAATGAACCTTGTAACTGCGGAGCAAGCGACCGATAAGCGACCGTTAGTTTTCTAAAAACATGTTATTTTTGAGTTGACTTTTTATTTAGGTTCGGGTGAAATATGAAACGTCATTGAATAAGGTCAAATGTGTTAGGAAAACAAAATTAAATCTTTAGTAAATATTGTACTATTTTTCGGTAAATTTGGGCTCTTCGTTCTTATCACCCGAATGCCCCCGAAAGAGGGTAGTGTTGTTAATGTTATGGTATGTTACTTTGTATGGGTCACGTCACAGCAATCTAAATATAATTATAATATAATCTATCTATCTATACTATTATAAAATTGTAAAAAAGCCGTGTCTGTACATTGAAGATATTCCAGAATAATAGTCAGGATAGGGTATTGGGAGGTAACCATGCCCAAAAAGATTTTTATTTTTATTTTTTGTCTGTTTATGTGCGATGTGCGCGCATCACGCAAAAAGTACCTACCTACTGAATGGATTTTGATATGGTTTTCACAGTTTGATAGCTTGGAGTCCAACTTAAAATCTAAGCCACGTTTCATCTAATTCCGGTGGGATAAACCAGAGATACAGTTTGACCTTTTGGTAGTACTAGCCACCCTACACTACGGAGGTAATTTAAACTGGTCATTTCATTGTAGTCCACGCGGACGGAGTCGCGGGCAAAAGTCTAGTAAGTCAATATAATCGATAGAAGTGGCAAAGGCGCGTAACCTTGTCGCCGCTTTCGAGCAAATTACGAGCGTATGTTTGTGTGTGTTTGTTCTTCTTCTTCACGCTGAAACGGCTGGACGGATTTGGATGAAATTTGACAAAGAGATAGCCTGAGACATGAAGAAGCTCACATGCTACTTTTCATTGATTTTCACACAGACTAAGTCGCGGAATATTTTTTTTAATAATTTCTTTAATAGTTTATAATGACTGGTGTAAAAATAAGTGGTTTTTTTTCTGCTGCTACCAGCCTTATGGTATATCGTTTCTCTGTTATTATCTGCTAATGGGTCTCTCCGAATATGGGGCTTAATAATTGCTCGCACATACCAAGACAATAAATCCTGCCTCAGCATGATAAAAACATACAATAACCAGTGTTTCGCACAGTTTCCCCCTCACAATGTTACTGCGATCGTCAGCGGCGCAGGCGCAACTTTCACTGGCCTGGACATGCTTCGTGCAACCATCATTGTTACGGAGAAATTCAACATGTACACACGGTTTATAAGTGGAAAAATACTTAATTGTCAATAAATGTATGCACTTGTGCGCACTTTCGCTTACCGCGTAAATGCGAATTTCTTTGAAAAATACTGCAATTAAATTTTTTTCTAATTCTTTTAATCATTGAATGCCTCGTTGGTCACAGGGCTGTATTTTACGAACCGTAATAGCTAGCCAATTGAAATTCCCACAGAATATGTATCACTATGGCCGCTATATGACAACAATAAGATCAAAATGTAAAAATCGAAGGGGTGACCCCATACCTATAACCGGAACGAAACCCTTAGTGAGCGAAACCGACTCGCAATTCGCCGGCTTTTGGGTCTGTAGGCGACGCATAACACATTCCAAATAATTAAAATAATTGTATTGTACTTAGAGCATAGTTAATTAAGTTAAGTAATAAGATTTAGTTATTAATTTTTTGTCATATTTTTTAAGAAACAAAATTATCCATGGCGCTAGTAGTAGCTTGTTTAGAAAGTAATAGCAACACTGTTTTTGAAGTAAAAAATAAAATGGCCGCTGAACGATTTCGCTACGCGCACGTATTTTGCCAAATCAACGGTGTTTTATTTCAATCTCTTTCTATCGCCTACAAAAGTCTGATCCTTCGATCCAAATCTTCATCAGTGCCTTGGAAAAATGTTCAATTCACCACCGATCGATAGATTCAAGAGTATCAAAGACCGTAACAAAATAAATGAGCGATTGGAATGCGCGTCCGAACATGTGCTCGCGGCGGAACGCAAAGTACCATTTACACAAAGAAGTGCTCAAAGTTTATATGTACAACGTACTAAACTTGAGAAAGCCCAATCGCCAGAGCCGTCGATCACATCAAACATATCGACAGCGTCCCGAGCTCGACGCGCGCAGCTTAAACTCGAAGCCGCCCGGGCGAAGGCCAAAATACAGATGGATCTGATTGACGAGCAACTAAAAACTAATTTGGCTATGGTTGACCACGATGACGCGGACGAACGTTCAAGATTTGACGAGAAATCACGATCACGTCACGATCATGTTGAAGAATGGTTGAACAAAAGCCAGATGCACACTACGACGGCCCCGGAACCAGCGCCGGCAGCAATTGTACAATCGAGCCACGCACCGAATCCCGGCCAGCCTGTCGACAGCATACTCCATTTGGCTCAAACGTTAAAGGACATGATGTCCACATCAACCTCTCACAACGAAAATCGTCTGTTAACAAGATTGTCAACACCGCGGGAACTGCCAACATTTAGTGGTGATTGCATTGAATGGCTACACTTCAAAGCTGCATACAAAGAGTCAACTAAGATATGTAAATTTACTGACATAGAAAACTTATGGAGACTGCGACGAGCTTTAAAAGGTGAAGCTAAGGAGGCAGTCACAGACCTACTCATAGGCAACACAGCGCCGAGTCAGGTATTGGATGCTCTTGAACTCAGGTTTGGCCGTTCAGATATTGTAGTACAAAATTTAACTACACAAATGAAAAAGTTACCGCTGCTGCCTACAAACTATCAACAAGATATAGTCAACTTCTCTATAAAAGTGAATAATTGTGTAGCTGCCTTACTTGCAATCGACCAGCAGGATTACCTAAGAAGCCCTGAACTAGTGTCAGCAATAGTTTCTAAACTACCTAGTGTTTTACTGAGCCGTTGGATGGATTATGCCTACAAAAACCTAGACAAAAATGAACCAAAACTCAAATTACTGGCATCCTTTCTAAAGGCTGAGGCTGAGATGATGGCAATTGTAGGCATAACACTGCCTCGTGATCAAAAAAAGGTTGAACAAGATAAACCTATGAAGAAGTCTTTTTATGACAAGTCTCATCATACCAACAGACCAGTGTTGCTTACAACATCAACAGAAACTAAGAAATTTTGTAATTTCTGCAAAAAATCTGCACATTTACTTCCAGATTGTCGTATGTTCAGACGGGCTATGCGAAAAGATCGTTGGCGATATGCTAAAGCTAACACACTGTGTTATTGTTGCCTGTTAGAGAAACATGACAATAATATATGCCCAGCACCAGTGTGCGACATTGATAATTGCAAACTTGCACACCATAAACTATTGCACTTTAGCAAGCCGACTTCACCACGCACACAACCTGCTGAAGATGAACAAAAGGTGACAAAGGAGGGTGAATCATCAACAGTAGCTGAAACGGTGGCCCATGTTGCAGCAGTGACTTCCGAGCATCGACAACAAGAAGATGACAATAGTGATGGCATGTCACTACCTACCAACTCAAAACAGGTGGACAATGTTGCCCTTAAAATAGTGAAAGTAAATCTACAAGGACCAAATGGTAATGTAACAACTTATGCTTTATTAGATGATGGTGCTTCAATATCTATGATTGATAAAGATTTAGTAACACAACTGGGGTATAAATCCCTCAAGTCTTCCTCTATAAAGTTAACGGACGCCTTTGGCGTCGAGGTATTACAACCAGATGCCCCTAAATTGTCAGCAAAGATTTGTGGTCTAGATAAAGTATATTATGATGTTTGTTTACGCCAAATAGAAAAGTTAAAATTACCTATGCAAAATTTAACATTTATAAATGATATTAAATGTGAACATGTGTTACCTGTTAAAGAACTTGTATGCAAAGAATGTGTTGTGCCTCGTCTCTTAATAGGCGAGGACAATTATTTCCTTTTAGCTCCCCTTGAGATATTATGCAATAACAATAATAAAAACGAGCCGTATGCAACGCGGTGCCGTTTGGGGTGGTCTATTCATGGTCGCTGTGGTCGCTCTTACTCCTCCAATATATTTCATGTCACTCACTCAGAGCAACAGGTAAGTGACATTGAGCAACTAAATAATTTAGTAAAAAGTTCCTTTGAACTGGACTCCATTGGAATTTCAACAGTAAGTCGTGAAAATACGGCACAATTAAGGGCTGTAAGTATTCTGGACGACACGTCACGTGTTGTAGGTGATCAATGGGAGGTTGGCTTACCTTTTGTTAAAGATGTGTTTACCATGCCGGATAGTTATAATTATGCAAAGTCAAGATTACAGGGTTTATTAAAAAAAATTCAGGCAGACAAGGAGTATGCAAACAGGTACAAGAAGGAGATGGAGAAGCTCTTTCACCAAGGTTATGCCCGAGAACTTGAGGAGCATGAAGTTTCAGCAAGCCGCATCTGGTATCTGTCACATTTTGGGGTACAAAATCCAAACAAACCCGGTAAGCTCAGATTAGTATTTGATGGTGCAGGAAAAGTACAAGGTGTGAGTCTAAATGACTATTTACTTACAGGTCCTGATTTATATAACTCATTGCTCGGTATAATGCTAAGGTTTCGTGAACATAAATTTGTTTTAATTGGAGATATCAAGGACATGTTTCTTCGAATTAAAATTAGGTCTGAGGATCAAAATGTGTTGCGATTTTTATGGCAGGAAAGTGTAGACTCGCCCTTAAAAATATGTGCTATGCAGAGCCTTATTTTTGGTGCTACTTGTTCTCCTTTTATTGCACAGTACATACGCAATAAAAATGCGTTAAAATATCAAGATTTATATCCTGAAGCTGTTGATGTTATTATTAACAACCATTATATGGATGATTGTTTACATTCTTGTGATACAGAACTTGAAGCTACAAAATTGATTAACGATATAACAAATATTCACAAAAAAGGCGGGTTCGAGATAACGCGTTGGTCAAGCAATAGTAAAAATGTTCTACAAACCATCGCACCAGATGCTCTCGCGCCTACCGCATTGGAATTTAAACTCGGAGCTACGAACACAACTGAGCGCACTCTTGGGTTGATGTGGCATCCCAGCAGTGACTTTTTTGGTTTCAAAATATCTCTTGATCGTATACCACAGAGTATTTTAAATGGTTCAGAGGCACCTACAAAAGCAAAAATGCTAAGTATCATGTATGTCAGTGTATGACTTACATGGGTATTTATCACCTTTCATAATAAAAGGTAAAATAATATTTCAGAATGTTCACCGCAGCGGAGTGGATTGGAATAGCCGCATCCAAAGTGAGGAACACAGTCTCTGGATAAACTGGTTATCTGACTTGCAACAGTTATCGTCGTTGTGTATTCCACGTTACTACGGTGAAGCAGGCGAGTGGTCAGCTTGCTATTCAGGCGCACAATGGATGGTAAAGGCCTCTAACCATAATTGTGAGATCATAGATAAACAAATGCATATATTTTGCGACGCCTCAACAAAGGCGTACGCAGCTGTTATCTATTGGCGATTTGTGCGAGCAGATGGCAGCGTTTTGATCAGCTTTGTTGCCAGTAAAAGCAGAGTGAGCCCTCTGCGTCCCATATCCATCCCGAGGCTGGAGTTACAAGGGGCACTATTAGCCGCCCGGCTTGCCAGTACTGTACTAAAAGAGCATAAACACTTGCAGCCAAACCAACGTTTTTTTTGGTCTGATTCTAGTACAGTGCTGCAATGGATCCGCAGTGATCCTCGTAACTATAAACCCTATGTCGCTCACCGCCTGGGAGAAATAGATGAATTGACCAAGGCATGTGAGTGGCGCTATATACCATCCGGACAGAATGTGGCAGACATTGCTACTAGAGAGGATGCGCCTCCACTTTCATATTCCGATGATTGGTTTCAGGGTGCAGCATTCCTACGTCGCCCAGAGGATGAGTGGCCAAAACAAAATCGTAAATTCAGCAAACTACCTGATGATAGTATGTGTGAGGAACGATCTGTTCATGTTGTAGTCGCTAACAGTTCAGTGTTATGTTTACCTAATGAACATAATATCTCGAGTTGGATTATACTAGTACGTGCAACAGCACGGGTTTTAGTTTATCTTCGATGGTGTCATCGTAAAACGACACAGATAGATCTTCCTCTCATGAAAGAAGCAGAAGATCTGCTTATTAAAAAATGTCAACAAGACACATTTGCTACTGAACTGTCATGCTTAAAACACAATAAACCTATTCCAAATAATAGCCGTTTGTTACAATTGTCACCCTTTATTGACGAGTCAGGTATTCTACGTGTGAGTGGTCGTATAGATAAGGTAGTTGGTGTTGAATATCCTACACGTAAACCAGTGATTTTAGACGGCCGACATAGAATTACACGATTGTTAGTTCTATATTTTCATAAAAAAGCACTTCACGGAGCTAATGAACTCGTTGTTAATAATTTGCGACAGCAATATTGGATTTTAAGACTTAGACCAACGGTTCTTTCAGTCGCTTCACATTGTCTATTTTGCCGTTTCAGACGCGCTGCACCAAAGCCGCAACGCATGGCCGACCTGCCATCCGCCAGATTGCAGCATAATAGACGGCCTTTTAGTTATACTGATTATTTTGGTCCTTTAGAAGTCACTGTAGGTCGAAAACGACAAAAGAGGTACGGCATGTTATTTACTTGTTTGACTATTAGAGCCATTCATATTGAGTTGACAGAGGATCTAACCGCTGATTCCACTATCATGGCGCTTAGACGAATGGCAGCTCGTCGTGGTTTACCTAACGTTATTTACTCTGACAATGCGACAAACTTAAGAGGGGCCAACGCTGAACTCAAAAGGTGCCTAGCAGAGCTGAACACCGACGTCATCCGCGAAGATGGTGTGGTGCGTGGAGTGGATTGGAGGTACATACCCCCTGCTGCGCCGGAGATGGGGGGTGCCTGGGAGAGGATGGTACGCACTGTAAAATCCGCATTAAAAGTCATTATGAAGGAACGTGCTCCTCATCCAGACACCCTATCCACCTTAATGGCTGAAGTTGAAGCATTGGTCAATAGTCGGCCTCTAACGCACGTTTCTATGGACCCAAATTATCCTGAAGCTCTTACCCCAAATCATTTTTTAATAGGAGTTTCTTCAACCAGCTCACCAATTGGTAAGTGTGATGATTCTGATTTATACTTACGGAAGCGTTGGCGAGTAGCCCAGCGATTAACAGATATGTTCTGGAATCGCTGGACTAAAGAATATTTACCAACATTGTTACCTCGTCAAAAGTGGACCAGCGAGTCTCCTGCACTAAAGGTGGGTGATTACGTGTTACTAGTTGACCCTAATCTCGAACGCAACTGTTGGCGTCACGGGGTAGTGAGTGCGACCATTGCGGGCTCGGACGGACGTATCAGAATCGTAGACGTGCGTACACGATCGGGAGTGTTACGCAGACCTGTCACACGCGTCGCTCTACTTTCACCACGGGATGATAGTGCTACTATTTAGCACTAAGGAGGCAGAATGTAGGCGACGCATAACACATTCCAAATAATTAAAATAATTGTATTGTACTTAGAGCATAGTTAATTAAGTTAAGTAATAAGATTTAGTTATTAATTTTTTGTCATATTTTTTAAGAAACAAAATTATCCATGGCGCTAGTAGTAGCTTGTTTAGAAAGTAATAGCAACACTGTTTTTGAAGTAAAAAATAAAATGGCCGCTGAACGATTTCGCTACGCGCACGTATTTTGCCAAATCAACGGTGTTTTATTTCAATCTCTTTCTATCGCCTACAGGGTCATACAGCTGTTCTAATGATGGAGACGAAAGATGATTCCTTAGCCCGTCTTTTATTAACGTTAAAAGATTTCAAAGCAATTTTTCCAGGCATATGAGTAAAAATAGGCGTGGCTTGTATCCCGAGCAGTCATACAGGATTTCGGGAGATAACATGCAAGTTGTCACGTACTGATTTATAAAAACTATCAACATTTAATTTTACACAATTTATGGAGGAAACTGCGCAATACTTTCAGACCGTTATTATAATTATAAAGCGGTAAAATTAGCTCATTGTTTCAACACAATAAACGCCATGATTAGATAACAAAGCAGTAAATATGTGTTTTCCTGTGGACCGATATCTGCCAAATGAGATCATGGCAACAATCGAGTGAAACACCGATCCTGATTTAGTTTAAGCCAAGCTCTATCAACGTTTTAATATAAATAATATGATTATCCTCTAAACCAGGGCAGTGGTTCTTACACTTTTTGAAGCCACGGACCACTTTTAGAATTTCAAAAATTCCACAGACCCCTGTCGAAGCAAATTTTAGGAATGAAAAACAGAGGAGTGCAGAAAGTAAACATTTTTTTTTTGGTTTATTTTTCATTTTCACAATTCATCGAATTTCGACCACAGGCAATACAACCTACAACTAATATTTATAAAAAAAATTAAAGTGCCCGTCCATGATTTCAACCAAACTGATTCTTTTTATTTGGTCCGTCAATCTGTTTGCTCGAAATATAGATACGTATGATGTACGAGATACTGTTAATCTTCTCTACGTGACAAAAATCTCGAAGCGATGACTACATATTACAAAATAATTCGATGACTATACATATTTGGGCCAATCCAGGAAAGTGGTGGTTTTACCGCCATATAACCGACACAAAATTATACAATTTTGCCCCAATTTTCCTTAAATCTGTTGTTGCTATGTAGGAAATTTTATGCATTTCTGCATCACTGCATAACTAGTATAAAACAAAGTCGCTTCCCCCTGTCTGTCTGTCCCTATGCATGCTTAGATCTTTAAAACTATGCAACGGATTTTAATGCGGTTTTTTTTAATAGATTGAGTGATTCAAGAGGAAGGTTTATATCCCGAGAACGCGAGCGAAGCCGCGGGCCGAAGCTAGCTTTTTTTCAAAAACTAAAAAACGCATAACACCAAGAACTGACAGCTGTCAAAATTAATTTTGTATTAAAGTTAAAAAAAAAACAATACTAGCGCAGTTTCAAAACATTTTGGAAAGCCACCGTCCTTATTCGCACGCACGAAGCTGTTGTTAATTACACAACTGTGACGTCATCGAACGTCGGCTGCGCCCGCGCCGTTTTAGGCTAAGATGACACTTACGTAAATACGTATACGCATCTTCATCCACAAGCCAACAAGACGAAAGTCACGTAGGGAGGCTGTCATCAGACCCAGTAGCTTCTAAGAATAACGATAGGATTAAATTGTATCGTGAATTCTGATATTTTAGCTGTCATAGTTTGACAGTTAAAAATATGTCAAAAGGACTTCAGTTGGGATGTAAAACGCGCTGACACGTCAAATTGAAAATTCTGTACGACCTAATTCAATCCTATACTAATTTTGAATGCATAGCATTTTTACTGACAATAATAAGAAATAGAACCTCTCCTTTTTGATGTCGGTTAAAAACAGCCTCGCCAGTAATGAAATATATTAATTATTTTTTATTATAACGGACTTTGAAATTTTAGGCTAGGAAGCTTTTAATCTGAATTATTAAAAAAAAGGAATTTAAATAATTCGCTTTTACTTTCAAATTAGTGTAAATTAAAACACAAATTAACATTTGTTTTGACACAATTCCATTTTAATTGGACGAAAGAAAAACCTACTATTGATTAATTTATTTTTAGTAACGAGAAAGTAACGAGAAAGTTTAAAAAAGAATTCCAATAGGGCTTGGTGTGATGGCCTACAACAATTTCCGGTATTTGGATCTAAATAAAGCCTTTGACTAACATACTTTTGTTCAACGGTTTTACTACTCATTGCAACCTATGAACGCTAGTTCAACTGTCAGAATGTGAACTCATGACCCCGATTTAAATCAGCATATTGTCACTGAGCGAGACTCAAAATTACCAGATTTGATACAAAATCATTGATTTATAAGTTATCTGATGGATTCTGGCCAGAATTAATAGCACGAAATTGAAGAAACAATTATTTATTCCACTTTTTCTTTTTCAACAAATGTTAACCCCAATTATACTATCTTCCGTAAAACAGTTATTTACAAAAATATTACTACAATTTCAACAATAAACCGTTACAAGATGGCCGCCGCCATAGACAACAGCGTTCCAAATTCAAACGTACATCTATTTCGGGGGAGTACCTATATGGCGCGAAATTGGGACGGTACTGTTATGAAAACAATTGATGTTCCGTTGGTCTTGTGAATTATGATTTGCATGTGTTTTTGGTAATAAACAAGGTTTTTAGTTTATTTCTGGCTGTGATCTCCCGCTAAGGCTGTTTTTATTAGATAGTGTGTTTATACAATAAAAATATAAGTCGATAACAACAACGTTTTAAAATTATGAAATCTGACATTTGGCTTTTATAAAACCAGTAGCGCATTGATAATTATATCGTTATTATTCTATACTACATACATATTTATAAAACCAAATCCAGAATTTAAAGCGAAAAAACAAACACCGTCAACTAAACAAATGATTGGTAATTTTCTCTTACCACATTTTCCGGACTGGTATTCAGTCAAGATAGGAGTTTTCAGAAAGGAGGAGTCACAAAAGCACAAAAATCTTGGCTATGAATTTTATTTCATTCCCGAATCAAACATGGAATTTCGCAAATCCTCATATTTCCACTTTAGATACCGGAACACAACCGTCAAGATTAAAGATAAGAATAATCGCGTTTCGCGAGCCATCAGCCCATCGGTTCGGATAAAAATATATGTCGATGACATCATACGGCGAAACTACAGCGATAAAACTATTTACTTTGATTTCCAACTACTATGAGATAGCACCAACAACAAACGTGATTTTGATGAAGAAAATGTAAGAGACCAAGAGCTGTAACAGACAGATATCAGGCAAAAAGTAAAGATGAGATACGGAGAACACAAAAAAATAATCTTGCTATCATACTTAAATCTAAAAAAAACATAGAGCATTGAAACCTCGCGTGACAGGCAGGGAAGCCAACATAGCATCGAAGGGAACTAATATGTGAAACGCCTTGTACTGGATATCATAGCCATTGTCAAAAAATAAAGAAAGATAAATCTACAAAAACACAAAAAAAAATTTGAATATGAGTGAGATTATTTGAACAATTCTAGGATGTATCTTTTGACAATCAGAAGTTACGGTAGTGTCCTACTATTAAAAAAGTACAAATAAATTATTTTATTTCAAAGAAGGAATAGGCACAACAAAAAAGTAAAAGCAAAAATAATAATTTATCACAAAATGGAAAACATAGACGCTTTTAAAGTTTTTGGAGGGAGTATCGCTCCGTCTTTGTCGCGCAAGCGGACGTAGGTGGTGTTACGTCACTAGTAGCTAGTGCCGTCCGTGTCTAGCAAATCATTTTAAAACGCTTATAACTTTGCCAATTTTGTAGTTGTTTCATCGGTTTTTTTGGTATTAATTGTCTTTTTTCAAATAGTTTACAGGTTCACAATAAAAAAAAAAGTAGTTAACATCCCTATTGTTCCTGAAACCTCGATAGGATCATCACGTTACACAACTCACAAGTATTTGGCACAAACAAGAATCGTTAGTTTTAACGTTTCTATATTTTTAGAAGCAGGTAATCGCGACGAAGGGGCCGGACGAACTCAAGTTCAAAAGGGGCACGCAGAAATAACTGGAACCTTGGCCGGGATTGAGATTGGTTCCACTTTAAAGAATCCTTTCCTTAATGATCTTCACAGCAAAGAGGAAAAGCTTATGAGAAAAAAAAATCTAACACAAAATGGTGTGAAATTGTAAATAGAGGCACAGATTACTAATAGAGGTCGAAAAACAGATTTCAACAGATGCATAAATATGGACAATGGAACACTAATACGGCAACTGGCTTTCACTTAGGACCTCATTGGCAAGAGGACAACTAATTGTTAAAACAAAACTCGGAAAATGAACGCTGTATAGATCTAATGACTGTTTATTATTACTAGTGTAGAATATAAAATGCTGGAATCAAGAAGGATTTTATTAGATCTAGATAACAGCATTGATAAAGACAAGACCAATTTAGAGTTTATGAATTCTAATTCCTTTGCAAAACCAGCGTTATTAATTTTACATTAACATGAATCTTTACCAGATAGCAGACTCATTAATCCACGTCTATGCCTAGGGGAGCTGTCATAGTACAGACAGGAGACATATGAACGCAGTCAACTTAACTGAGGTCGTTCAGAAATAACTGGGCACCTTGGCCCGCATCTGTTAAATGTTGTCAATGCAACTGATCAAGGGACTTTGTTGTAAACAACAATTTTCAAGGAATGTATTTGCTTTCCACAAAATCGTCATAGATTTACTGACAAGACAAAACTGGGTTTCATAATTTTATTTGTCACAAGTTTACCGATAAGACAAAACTGGGTTTCATAGATGAATAATATGGGATCTTAAAAGGAGTTATCGCGTTCTGTGAAACCAGAAGGTGTCCACAACAGATATAGCGTAGACTAGATACAGTAAGCCGTCCATCCTAGCCATTCCTAGCTTGCCCGAATATTTGGTGCAATGCTCCTACTTGCCGCGCACAATTGCGTTTGTTTACAAACGCGCCGATGAAACTTGAAAAGCAGCGTCGTTGAAGATATAAAAATGCCAAATGTAAAAACTGTCCAAGGGTTGCCCAAGGCCCTTAAAAGACTTGCGTGAAATTGCGTGACATCATCGTAGGCAGAGGAAATGGCACGCTCCTTTTTATACAATTTAGTGAACATGCAACGCGAAACGAGTAGGATACCTACGCCAATATTAGCTAGAAGGCATGTTGTATGGTCATCTTCGTGAAGAAGGATTTACAAAGAACATCTAGAAGTATAGTGCGAAAGGTTACGATTAATTATACATGAGCCTCAAAAATATTTGCCGTTCTATGACCTCAACGAGACTAGTACGTGGGTATGATTAATAGGAAACGCTAATCATGGCCATTTTCAAGGCATTGCGTACATTTTATATTGTAATGTGAACTGATGAAATTGAGACTGCTCAAATGCTCACATTGTGCGCATTGGCACACAGTTCGTTACAACATAGAGACGTCGTTTTTTGTTACCATACCCACAAATCAAGGCCAGCTTTTTGTATTCAAACAAAAAACTACTCGTCAAGGTTTTTTTGTGCTTTTCTACCTTCTGAGAGAAAACTTGATTTTTCTGTCATAATCAGTATGAGGCTGCCTTACTACCAGAAATGTGAGCTACGGATGTGTGACACGCACCAATAGGATCGCTTCATTTTCATAAAGATGAGCTTAACTGCTTATTGGTAGGCGTCACATACAATGCAGGCTTAGGCTTGCGTTTGACCCCCATCTCGTCTAATGGTAAGCGATGATGCGGTCTACGATGAAGCACGCTTGCCTAGAAGAAACTATTCACTCGGGACTTGAAGGCATCCAGATTGTAACTATCGGGGAACATCTGAATTTGGTTAGACAGAAATAAATTGTTGTCCAGTAGTGTTCACTTTTGGTCTGATAATTATATCATGAGATCCAGTCTTCCTAGTTTCAAGAATAGACCTTAAAATCAACAACATTGCTTACTAGGCCCATTACCAAATAACTTAGCAACTTATTACGTTACAAAAGTCGACTTAGTGAAACTATGTCGGTTGAAGATTTAGCAAACTAATATGTATGCTATTTGCGATATTTCGATCCAACCAAAGCTGGTGTGTGGATGGAATACTAAATAAGTATAATCGGGTCAACGGGCGACGTCGATTGGTAATAGATATAGTGAATTTGCAGTTCTGGTAGCTGTACCATGAAAAGATAATGCCATTGTAAAAAAAGAAACGGTTGTATGCGGCTTGTATAGGTCCACAACTGACAATGATAGGAAATTACATGATGGGAAATATCATGATGGGAAATTACGTGATGGGAAGTTACAATCCCTGATCAAGACAGAGGGTAAAAAAAATGTATTTATAAATGCAAAAAAGACGTTACCGTCGGAACCCATAATATGACTATTACCCGCAAACAGTGGCTCCCGATCCCGACTAAAACAAAAAATTATAAATAATACAGGATTTTTTTTTATCCATTTTAATGTACACTAATCAAGGGTCGATTTCGCCATTGTCAGATAACTATCCAGGTAATGAAGTTGAGATTTGACAGATTTTGTATGGAAATCTACAGAACTAAATGGATAAAACCAGTTTTTTTTGTGTGATATAAGAATCGCTGAACAACGAAATTAGCCTCGGCAAGTGACAATAACAAGTAAAAAGAAAATATTGTTGTTTTTCACACGTCACACCATAATGTGGTAATGTTTCGGCCGTTGTACTGGTTCAACATTCAAAGCCATGGACATTTGCCCAGCTTTTTTTTTCAGCAACTGCTCAAGGTAACACGTTAGTATTCTATAATATGACCTCATACTCTCGAAAGATCTGTCGTGTATGTTTGTTTGTGTGCGTGGGTGAATCTAATATTATAAATGCGAAACAACTGTTTGTTACGATTTTACTATTGAACTTCAGAATCGATTTTGATTAAATTTGGTATAGAGACACGCTGAACCCTGGGCAGAAAGGATAATTTCTAGCATTTTTTTAGTATTTATCCGGGTAAAAGGAGCTCTAGGATGCGAGTGAAACTAAGGGCTACTGCTAGTGCTAGTCTAACTTAAAAAAAAAAAAATAAGAGGTTGGGGATTTAGAAAAAAAAAATAAGCAGCTGTGACAGACAGACGAAGTCGCACCATAAGGGTTCCTTTTTTACCATTTTGGTAGGGAACCCTAAAAAGAAGCATAGCATGTCGGGCACAGCCAGTATTCAATATTATATTCTTGTTTGTTTATAGGAAGTCGTATGTTTTCGCTTGTTTTTTGCATTTATTTGTTTAAAAATATTTGTCATTGATCATTAAAATATTATGATGTCGAAGGTTAATTGGTATTCAATATTTAATAGATATTTCCGCATCGCGCACTCAAACAAATATTTCGGAAGGTTTTGTGTCTTGATCAGTGGTTCTCAACCTTTTACCCCCTTTCTTTCCTAACTTTAACCACTGATTAAATATACTTACAACTATCCTTGTCATTTGTATGACAATTAAAATAAGAGCTGTTTAATTTAATCATCGTATATAAGTAAGGGGGCTAAAACGTAGTCAACTGTATTTTAAGTTCAGAACAATCATTATCATTCATTATCATTATCAATTTAGGATGTAATAACAAAAACATGTACTCCAAGTCTCCAACGTCATGCAGATCAAAATGTCACCTCCAGATAAACATTTACAGTAAATTGTTTCAAGACATTTTGTACTGAGTACAGACTTTAGAATTATACCTAACTTACTATGCGATCACGACAAGAATTATAGGAACGTCAATAACCTCAAACTGTGAACAATCACTTGAAAAGTAAGTCCAAAAAAGAAAATTAATTTGCGAATAATAACATTTTTTTTTTTACTTTGACTTAGTCCGATCTACCAAAGTAATCGATTTTTTTATACAAAACAGCTCAATTTTTAATACAAAACATCACAATAGGGCGCAAGGTTAATCCTATTCTTATTTTCATCGCATAGTATTTTTCTTTTGTTGTGATTATAGACAAGATTCAGTCCATGTTTGAAAAAAAAAAGTATGCGGTCGGGGAACCCCGTCAGGAAGGAAGATCCTTACGCCTCGTGTATGAATAGAAAGAGACAGCAAGATAGAGAAAGTCGCAAGGAGGGGTCATAACGCTTTTTTTCTTACGTGACGATTTCTACCAGTCAACTCTTACCGCAAGCCGCGTTAAGGAGCTTCGTTCCAAAAATTATTAGCATTACTACTTTTAATTCAATGGCCATGAAAATATGTAGGATTTAATTGGCTGGCATTATTACCCAACGCTTGTTGCCAAGCCATGAAAACCGCCATATCACTTTCCATGGTTTTATCACGCCGTATCTAATAACGGTACACCAGCTTGTATGTTTATGTATGACATTGAACCTGTGTATGGTATGTATGAAGGCAGAAGGAAGTTCTGCTCATTTCGAGTCTCGTATAGAGAGCAAAATATCCATCCTTCAGCCGCTTAATTTATTTGGGGACGGCTCAACAAGTCTTTTTCTTCTCTGGGTGGCAGGTTAGACAGTGGAAATATTTTAAGGGGTCATTGTACTCATCACTATGAACAACTTTTACTGTGGGACCAACCCTGAAATCGCGAAAAAAAATCAGCTGTTCCATACATTTTGTTGAGTTATGTGAACATAAATGTATGGAACAGCTGATTTTTTTTCGCAATTTCAGGGTTGGTCCAATAGTGAAAGTTGTTCATCATGATGAGTACAATGACCCCTTAAAATATTTCCACTGTCTAACCTGCCACCCTGTATACATTTCTATCAGCCGTCATCTCACTAGTCACCCCCTTTCTAGCTTCAAAAAACACATTATGAGCTTGGTAACGCATTTTATGGTTCGCGTCATACTGACGTTGACTCTCTTGTTGCTAGCAACGAACTCTTGATACGTTGCCGATAAGTCACGAAGCGGAACGACATGTGGTGACGCAATTCTGTTATAGGTGGCCGTTTGTTGTTGAAACCCTCATACTAAAAGACTATGCAATTTTATGTGAAGCGAAATCTTTATGATAATTTGTTGTTGGCACAGTGTTCATAAATAATTCCCTTCGACGCTATGTTGGCGACCCCAGAGGCCCTAGACAAGTTACTTTTCTGTTAGCGTTAGCGTCAAACGCTACGGATAAAATGTATGGAAATGATATTTGTGAGTCACGTGACTTTTCCGCAGGTAATGTCATTGCCATACATTTTGTGCTTATCGTTTGGCGTGAACGCTAACAGAAAAGCAACATGTCTAGAGCCTCTGAACGTCAATGTTACGTCTGTAACGGTTTTGGAAGTTTTCTTTCAGCACTAATTCTCGTTCACCCCTTTTTGGTGTCCCTAGGCATTACTTTAAGGCTGTGCTCTACCGCTACGTCTAATTGCAAATTGCACAACGAACTTTAAAGTATGTGGCACACAAAAAGGTTTTAGGGATCAACTACTCTGTAAGACATTTAACCTGGTTCCTTTAAAAAGGACATAGAATACTTTGTTTTGCACTCATGCCCAAAAACCTTCAACAATATTTTCGCATTCAAAAACAAAACTTCAACGATACAAAAACACTAATTGAGACGCATAACTTAAGTGAATACATTACAGTCAATATAAAAACGAGGCAAAACAAGGCCACTAACTAGCACTAGCTGCGTACGTGATTAAACTGCCAGAGGGGGGTATATAAATAGGTCATGCGTATAGTGAAGTTTATATTTCGTCCTTTAAAAGGAACATTGACTTTTAAAAGGAGTTATTGTTCTATAAATAGAACATTTTAGCTGTGAAAACGATTTTTATCTGTTCTGTTAAACGGAAGAAAGATTCTCTCCCAAAAACGGATTTTGCATTTTTGGAGAGATAAATAAAATATCCTTTTTTGTACACCAAATTGTAATACACCTTATAATAATATTATGGTATTGCTAATTTGTAAAGGTACAATAGCGATTTTATCACTGATAGCGATAATTTCCAGACAACCTTTGGATGGACTCAGAGAACTTAAATAAATAAAATAGAAGAGGAGAGATTTAGATAGGTATTCCCTTGCCAATTCTGCGTCAAACAACAAAACTGGTTACATTATTTACGCTACGAAAAACACAGGTGTGCGAAAGAGATAGCCATACAATTTGCATTTAAAAAACAACACGTTTAGACTTTAGACAGCAAGGTTATCCAGTTTTTTTATTACTTACTATGTATACACTAGTTTATCACTGTGGCTTCGCCTGTGTATTGTTAGTATTTCCTGATGAATGAGTTCCTAGGCAAAACAGGGGCAAGGTCTTTTGTACTACTACGTAAAACGTATAAATTACGTAACTGACCTGCTGTATTTACTTATAAACGTTAACGTAGATTCAGTTGGTGCGTAGATTTAATTCGACAAATAGCCGGTAGTCCGCGAACCACCAGTGATCCGTGAGAACCAAATCTATACTTTTATAAAATTGTAAACAAGCTGTGTCTGTACATTGAAGATATTCCAGAAAAAACAGTCGGGATAGGGTAATGGAACGTAACCTATACCCAAAAAGATTTTTTTTTTATTTTATGTCTGTTTATCTGTTTGTCTGTTTGTGCGCGCATCACGCAAAAAGTACTGAACGGATTTTGATGTGGTTTTCACAGTTCGATAGCTTGGGGTCCAACTTAAAAACTAAGCCACGTTTCATCTAATTCTGATAGGAGGAACCAGAGATACAGCTTGACCTCTTGGTAGTACTAGCCACTCTACACTGCGGAGGTCATTTAAACTGGTCATTTCACTGTAGTCCATGCGGACGGAGTCGCGGGCAAAATCTAGTATTCCATAATATTTTTGCACATCCAATGTGGTCCCTAGTCAAAAAAAGTTTGGGAACGACTGGCCTAAAAATAAATTCTTACCTTAACAATTTTTTTTTAAATTAAATTCTGGTTTTTTTTCCGTCACAACAATCGATGATTTATGTAGTATTTTTAACTACTTAGCGACACGCCATATTTGATAACCTACATGCTAAAGAGGTCCGCGGTCTCAATCAAAACGACCTCGTGTAGATTGGTCCATGTAGGTAGCTTGATAAAAAATTGCGATAAAGCTTGATAAAAAGATGCGGTCGGATGGTCGTTGATAATGTGAATGGGCTTTCCTTGTGTTTGAGGAACTAGTTTGACGAGAAGTAGGCGAAAATAACATCACGCCTATATTCGTCCAAGGGCACAGGTCCAATGGGACCAACCCTAAAATCGCGAAAAAAAAATCAGCTATTCCATACATTTATGTTCACATAACTCCACAAAATGTATGGAACAGCTGATTTTTTTTTCGCTGGTTAAAGTTGTTTGTCCATAATGATGAGTACAATGACCCCTTTAAGTATTTCCACTGTCTAACCTGCTACCCTTTATAGTTCACACATATTTCGCCAGATAAGTTTAAGTCCCATGTAATAAATAGACTGCAGACTGCGGGCTGCTACTGAAAATTTTTGAATGGACAAAACCAAATAACATAGTGTTTCAGTTTGTGAATACGGGGGTTAGTCTTTCAAGTGTAGGTACCTAAGTTATGCAAACTCACTAGAGTCACACAAGGGAACGTGCAAGTATCGTGTGACAATAAACGTGCCAAGATATTGATACAGGATACAGCTCCAATGTCCGCAAGAAAAAATACGACAATACAGTGTGAAAAATACGTTAATTTATTACTATAGTTTGTATGAGACAATGATGTAGTTGTAGGCTAGGGCTGCCATAAATGTTGAAAGGCCGACCGGGACATTTGTAATAGAAAAAAAAAAAGTGGAAACAGACTCTTTTGTACCTACCTAGGTTTCAAAAACATTTAAGTAAAATTTTTGTTAGATATTTTATTAAAACTAAATAGAATGCGAAAAATCGTTGATGATCTATCGAAAGAACAACATTCTAATTTTCTTAGGCTTGCTCTACGTTCTCAGTGCACCTTTTCTTTGCCCATTTATATTTTTTGAAGTTCCGACTTTTTTAGGGACCTACGTAAGTATAACCCCTTCTCACTGTTTTCGTTTTTTCGTCCACTGCGATGAAATCAACAAAAACACCCGTTCCAATTGAGCATTGTGGCCTGGAATTGCAAAGAGAGACTGGCATATTTTAAGATTTGTTTTTCTTTCGTATATGCAACTATGCATGTTTAACTACCAAACTGGGACAACTGACTTACTGACCGGGACACCGGGACACGACGCTTCAAACCGGGACATGTCCCGGTGTACCGGGACGTATGGCAGCCCTATTGTAGGCAGCATAGACATTATTGTTGATTTTGTAGAACATCGGATAATGAACTTTAAAATGTGCTGTCTTTTGCAAACAAGGAAAATTTTAAAGAGACAAAAATCGATTTTTCTAACTGTACACCTGTCAATGTCAAAATATTAGCATGATGGCAACATTTTCTAGAGTTAGTCACAGTATTTTTTTTTTAATTTCCGTATGCTTTAATGGTCTGAATAGCAAACAGATTCTACAAACAAATTGATATCAAAACTGCGTAATATGTTAATGCAATGAAGGTCCTTTTTCGAATATTTTTGCGACATTGATTTCAAGGCGAATTCATTTTGCACATACGCGATAATAATTCAGCACTTGAACAAACACGTTTTGCGCAGAATAAAAGAAATGTGTTTTATAGCGATAATAACGTCATCGCTTGTAAGAAAATGCGCAGTTTAATGAAAAGGGACTATACTATATTCTGTACTAATTTATGCTAATATTAGTTGTTACTTCCCCTTATAATAATGCCCCTTCGTACAAAATTCTGCGATGTCACACAGCAGCACGCTTAGCATGACCAATCTATCTATTTCTCTATTCTATCTAAACCTATCTCTATTCTACCAAAGAATAGACAAAGTTCTTTCTATCCAAATCGTTATCTCTTCTGCCCGAGCACGCGGCGACCCGTGCTTGGTTTATCAGAATTTTGTCTACTGAAGAATAGAAACATTTCTTCTCTTCCTTGTATGCATAAAACGGTAGAAATCTTTCTACAATCTGTCACTTTGTCTATTCTTCTGTAGACAAAACCCGTTTCTATCGTGGTCATGCTAGGCCGGCTGTGGAGTTGTACTACGTGTGACATCACAAGTACTTTTGCACGTACTGCACTTGTAATTATTATGGCCCTGTCTTTTATCAATCAGATTTTATCGGCCAGCGAATGTCAATCACGCTAAGTACACAAAAACAAGCAGTGGCGTGCCTACAGGGCAAGCCCGAGGGGTTCGCGTATTTTTTTATGATTGTAAGTGTTTTTTATTGTACGCTACTCACATTCATGAAAAATTTAGAGATATACCCTCGGGCTTGCCCTGTAGGCACGCCACTGAAAACAAGCCTTTAGACGACCTTTAAACATTTGTAAAGACAATGACTTATTGAAAAACAGCAAAATATCATCAACTCGTTAATTCCGTATCGTTATTATCGTTCAATACCTTTGCGTTATCATTACAAGCTAGGGCACAGAATAGATAATAGACTACGGGTAGGGTTGTCACCATATTTCTCTACAATATACCTACATTTTTGCTGTTGAACAAAGAATAAAGTTTGCTGAAATATTGTTTTTAACTTCACGCTTGCAACCGCTATACCGTGGTTTCTCAAAGTGGGGAACACGAACCTTAAGAGGTTCGCCATTTGATGGCACCGTTTTGCGACAAGATTCCTGTAATGGAGGCTGGCTGGCTAGGACGAGCGCGATTTAAACTTTAACAGGACAGGGTGCGTTGGCCATAAGTTTGAGAAATCCTGACCAACCAGACAGCCAAAACTTTTAATTTTATTTTATATTAAAATCTGACAATTTATTTGAAGTATGAAGTTAGATTTATTTTTTTATTTTTGTGGTAGCCATATCTCATCATTACATCAGCAACAGAACTAAAGATTATAATCATAATTATCACATGTAGTAAACGTGAGCGTATTTTTTTATTTCGGCGTTTTAATTATAATGAAGGACCTCGTTTGCGATTGTTCGTTTGCCCGCACGTTGCTTGTCCGTCAGTCTGTCATTAGAATTTGATTAGGAAAAGCAAAGGGTTTTTTTTATACGAGGATGCTGACAAACACGCCTGATGGTAACCAGTTACCGTAGCTTATGAAACGTGCGAACACCAAGTATTAGACGCGTGTTTCCGACCCTTTAAAATTAGCATTCGTTGCGACAGCTCGGGACAGAAGCAGATCCCCCGGTGTCAACACAGCGCATCCTCAGCAGCTCTGGTGACCTTACTCACCACAGGAACACAACACTACCAAAGAGTAGTGTTATTTGGCTGTGGTATTCTGGAAGGTGGAGGTACTTCCCCAGTTAGGCTGCTCTAGGTTAAAGCTAGATATCCCACTGTGCCCTACCTCTCTTATATTCTATACTAATTTATTAAGCTGAAGAGTTAGTTTGAACGCGCTATCTCTGGAATGACCAGTCGGATTAGAAAAATTCTTTTTGTATAATGTGATAGCCAGATTCATGAGGAATAGTATAGGCTATTTAACATCACGCTACGACCCTTAGGAGCCGAGCAACGGGGGTGAAACCGCGGGGAGCAGCTAGTAATATAGTATTAGTTCTTTTTCAAAGTTCGTCGATAGATGTACCATAGTCAGATCTATTACTTGATCTCATAGAGAAGTGCACTACGATAAAGACCTTATAGCCAAGCAATGAGTTAGTCAAATGACCAAAAATACCTTCCATATAAATTACAACCTTAATATTACCAAGACAAGGTGACATTTTGTTCACAATTTTGGCATCGCTCGGACAGAAACAGGCATATGGCAAGCGGCAGATGGTGGATCAAATGTCAGCTGTCTAGTTACTTTTTTAACGAATTTTTAAGGCTTGAATCGGCTTCTTTTGAACGTCTGAATTTGTTAAGCTTCCTAGCTTTTCGCTGTTTGTTAAGTCCGTATTTTTTTCCACGACCAATTTGACTTGCTATCTCTTCTCGACAGCATAAACATTCTCTTAAGATTTCTCATAAATATGTCAGCATAAGAAAGAAAAAAATGCTGCCTACAGTGCCTAATCTATCTCTAAACCAGTGGTTCTTAAACTTTTTGTAGCCACGGACCACTTTTAGAATTTAAAAAATTCCATGGAGACCTATTGAAGAAAATTTTAGGGAAAAAAAAAGTAATATTAAAAATAACATTTATCGGTTAGATAACCAATAAAAGTATTCTTTATTAAGAATCACTTTTATTAAGTATCTCTTTATCGGTTAGCTAACCAACCAATCCATGAGTTACTGTATTATTTTCCTAATAAATATGTGAGTGAACTGAGTGGCTGCAGACACCTGCCACTCACGTCACGGACCCCCTGGGGGTCCGTGGACCCCACTTTAAGAAACCCTGCTCTAAACGCTCCCTAATCCCTAATATCTTTGCGTATTTAAGAAGAAATGCAATATCTCACAGAAAAACAATAGAATCATTCATTATACCCTCATTGCTGAGTTAAGAGGTGAAAAACGTCTCTTAAAAAAAAAACAAAAAAAAAAATACGTGTTCTAAAACTAAATGAATTCTCAATCGCTAGCTCACATTTCTGAACACGATGCGTTCTACCAATTATCTCCACATTGACGTATTTAGATGCGCAGTAACGTTTCGACATCGTCTTATCTGCCCTAAATTGGGCTTATCTGCTTTAAGACGCGCAGAACTTAGTGTATATTATAGGCTGAATAAACGTGATTAAAGAGGTTTCGTGTTTAAGTGTTAGGGCCGTAAGATCAATCGTAGCTTAACCACGGAAGAGAGTTTAATCTCCCATCTTCGATTGTTTTCTAATACAAAAACACAAAGAAACAATCTAAGACGGGAGATTAAAGTATCTTCCGTGGTTTAAGCTACAATTGATCTTACGGCCCTTAGTCTATCAAAGAGGTTTAATAAATGTAATGGCCATAGTTGCTTGATTAGCTTCCGAGGTTTATACTAAAAAGGTCATTAAGTACCCATAAACTGAATAATTGTGGCCTTTCTAATATAGAATTTAAGAGGTTTTGTATCCAGAAAATGTAGGTACCTATAATAAGGTACCTCAACTTTCACGGCCCCTATGAAAGATTATGAGACGATGGTAAAATAGGATTGATTAGAGGTTTCTAAATGAAATTACCCATAACGTTAAGTACTCCTAACCAGATTCAAATTCTAATAATAAATATCTAAATGTTTTGGATAAACAATCACACCTAACTAAGGCCATGTTGTTTCATCTTACGGTTACGTATCTGTAACCGTCAAATATGGCGGCTTGTACGACAATTTCATACTGACTTAACGATTACGTACTGACTTACGAATACAAATGGTTTGAAGCAACGCGCCCTTAGTTAATAGGTATAAGATTTTGCCATATTTTTTTGGGCATGGTTACGTCCCAGTGGGATCCCGACTGTTTTTTCCTGGAATATTTTCAACGGCTTTTTAGTTTTATAATAATAGTATAGATTTATTAGTATTTACTCATAAGAGAAGTATTCAGAGATTTCTTTCAACTGAAGCATGCGGGACGCGATAGCTTAGTGGTTAAGAGCAGTGCCACGGTTCGGCAAAGGTCTCGGGTTCAAAACCCGTCCCCGTCAATTGGTTTTTGGAAAATATCTTATGACATATTAGTTTTTTTAAGACAACTCGATTTGTTTTAGTCTGTCCATTAAAATCTTGAAGCTCTGCATCAAGTCACGTAGCCATTACTAGCACTCAGTAAACAGGTACTACGGCTATAATAAGTTCTTGCTAAAGGCAGTGGCCTCGATGCAAATGCGGCCATGGATTGAGTGTTCCGTAAGAGGAGATTAACGCTGTATTCCTATAGTAACTAGCCGTTTACGGTTAATATGTTCTATTCCAATATTTTTCTGGCCGTTTATGGTAACTACTAAGTCCTATTTCGCTTCTATCAACACTAGCTGTGCCCGCGGTTTTACCCCCGTTGCTCGGATCTTAAGGGTCGTAGCGTGATTAAAAAAAATTAAAAAGCATGCCTACTAAAATAAAAATACGAAAATTTCAGTGATACAGCTGTGGCTGTTTACTGTCGTCATTCAGATCACTGACATTGTTTATTACGGTCTCGAGGGGTCGCCAGATTTTTTTTACTTGCTAAGGGGTCGCATATTCAAGAAGGTTGAAAAACACTGCCCTATAGTAATTATTGGTCCATGATCCGTGATCTATAGGTACTATCGTGCATTGCACATTTGTATGGATTTTTGCATGTTATCGATTACGAATATTGGCGAGAACGTATGCATTATGAATCTTAATTCCTAGCTATTGTTTAGCGTGACGTCACTGTATGGCGAACGACTTTATAGTTATACCTACCTATTATAAGATGCGTGTTGTCAACAGTTAAATGATGTGAGGAATTATGATAAACTAGCTTCTGCCGCGGCTTCGCCCGCGTTTATGGGATAAAAAGTAGCCTATGTGTTATTCTGATGTCTAAGCTATATTACTGTAAAGTTTCATCAAAATCTGTTCAGTAGTTTTTGCGTTAAAGAGTAACAAACATCCATCCATACATCCTCACAAACTTTCACATTTATAATATTAGTAGGATTATGATACCATAGACCAGCTGTGTCCCGCGATTTCAGCCACCGTTGATAAGCTCCTAAGGGTCGTAGCGGGATGTTAAATCTATACTATTATCAAGCTGAAGAGTTTGTTTGTTTGGACGCGCTAATCTCTGGAACTACCAGTCGGATTCGAAAAATTATTTTTGTAATTGATAGCCAGATTCATGAGGAATAGTATAGGCTATTTAACATCACGCTACGACCCTTAATAGCTGAGCAACAGGGATGAAACTGCGGGGCACAGCTAAAAAATAGCTATTTGATGATGCAATTGTCAGAAAAATATTAAAGTTATGATGAATCATTTTGACTTTGTGATTCATACAATGGAGTCAAGACTACATTCCTTATATGGTAGAAGTAATAAAAATGTTAGTGCTAACATGACAATTATTTGTATTGTATAACGGGCTGGTGTCCGCAACTCCACGTCAAAGCGCATATTTTGCGTGCTATGACAATTATTTACAGTCATTGTAAAATGTGTGGAAATAATTACAAAAACCACACTTTTTTTTAACCGTAAGAAATTTTAGATTTATCACTCAAAAGTTTTTAGTTTATTCACTAGCAATAAAGGATGTATTTGGCTAGAAATTCCATTCAAAATAAGTCATCTTGTCCATTCATTATTTGTTCATCTGTCGCACTTGACAGACACAATAATTGATTTCGACCTGAATGAGGTGGATTTTTCAAATGCAACAGATGGAGGGTTATATTCTATGGATGTTGTAAAATCTAAAAAAGATAATAATCTCAGATACTTGAGATAGAAGGATGAGTAGAAGATTTGAACATCACATAGACACATACTAATATTATAACAAAAGTTTGTGTGTATTTGTTACTCCTTTATGCTGAAACGGCTGGATAGATTTGGATGAAATTTGATAAAGAGGTAGCCTGAGACCTGAGAAGCAAATAGGCCACTTTTCATGCAGACTTTTTAACTTTTCGTTCACTAATTTTCAGAACTAAAAGTATTATAGAAAAAATGTGTATGGCGGAATTTGAATAAAATTGTTTGGATTATGAATTTCAACATCATTACACCACACTTGAATTAAAGATTACTTGTAGAAAGATAAAAGATTATGCAATGGCGACATGCTTCAACATGTGCGTCTAATTTTAGCCACGGTTTAATCATACTGAAGTTACTTTTAAATTTTTATTGGAGTTACATGAGCCTGTAGAAATTTCTAGAACATTGCTTCAGTACTCAAATTGATATCTTTTTTGGATTTCTTTATGAGGGTAATTGCAAAACTATTTGAATTATAATGGATAACATTTTGTGACAGCCTAAATAGTTAAAAATTTTGAAAAAATTGTAATTAATCGGATACTGCGACGTTATCAAGGTTACATAAAAACTATATATAAACTCCCACAGAAGAGTTCAACTTTCTAGTCCCCATAAAAAGTTTTTGAAACGCATAAAACGCGTCGTTTCCACTCCCACGAGCGCCTTTACACATCGTATATGCAAATAAAACACATGCAAATACGGAATTTCGCCATAAAGACACTGGTTGACCTAAAAACTGGCCTAGCAACCAAGAGAGGTTAACTTTAACAAAGAAAATTTTACACAAAAGAAAAGCGTAACGGCCATAGTTTTTAATGAAATATAGTATTTAAGAACTCACCCGGATGCTTCCGTGGTGGGTTTTTGTAGAAAACCACCCTATAAACGATGATTTTTTTTCTTTCACACCCTTCACGAACTAAACCAAGAATGCTTGACAGATGACTGATGGTACAAAGATGGCGGACTAGAAACGACAATTACGTCATTCCGCGGGAAAATTGAAACGACCGTTACACTTCCTTTATCCCCTGGACTAGCTATTTTTACATAAATTAACACGAAATGTATGAATAAATATCACTTACCTCATGAAAAGCGAAAAGAACTGTGATAATAATTAATATCCAATTGAGTTTCGCTAATACATCAGTAAATTATTCACTCCGATTCCTCGCGCTGTTGCCAGATTGCTATTGCGTCAGATAATGTATAACGTTCAGAGATACACATTTCAATACACTGGAGCATTACTTTATTAATTCACGCACGAAATGATCACAGATTTAACTTTATCGATGCTAAATTTTAATGTAGAAGATCCTCTGGAGTAGATTTCTCTTAGAAGAAAAGTAGGAAAGAAGAACGGCAACGTCGCTTTTTAACACTCTTGGAACAAAGGCTTACTATTTTATCTTATTTTACTAAGTCACGGCGCGATTTATAACGAATTCTGTTGATAGAATTGAGCTGACGATGTTAAAATTGTATAATTAGTTACAAAATGCCGAAAATTCTAGACGCGTATCAGGACAAGGTACAAAAATAACTGACTTGCTCGCTTTGAACTTGTTTTTGTTTCGTTTGTTGAGTTCTGGCGTTGTAAACAATGGGGGTCAGTGTTACCGTTGCAATAAAAATAAAATTCTACCATTACCAAGAAAATCGACTCAACTCCGCGATTTAATATACAGAAAAAAAAAATATTACGGTGTTCCTTTAATTTCGGATACCATGTTTCTTAGAAGAAAATAATGCTTACAATTAACCCTTTTAATCGACATCATAAAAATACAGAATGTTCATTTTTTCACATTTAGTCGGTTCGATTCCCAGATGAAGCATGCAATTTTTTAAAAATCTTTGATTGCAGTATTACTTAATTTTAAAAATGAAGTCTCCATTAAGCAAAACTCCCTATTTCAAATATTTAAAGTACTTTCCCTCCATGTGGCATAGCCGTGGGACAACTTGTATACATGGCCTGGGGCGCCGGGTGGTATGGCGAGGGTACGAAATGGCCGAGTTACCGCGAGCTGACTGGCTGGCGCAGGCGGTCAGCTCGCGCCCCTCTTCTGTGTAGTGTAGTGTAGTGCTAGCAGCCTATCAGTACCTACGCAATCAGTGCGTTTTCACTGTCTAGTATCGTTTGTGTTTCATTTTGTTGCGAAATTGTTTCAAGGGGCGCCATTCCAGTTATTCACCTAGGGCGCCGAGTTTGCTCGGGCCGGCGTTGTAATTAGTTCTGTGATGATGAATTGAAACTCTGCAGCATTTTCAAAAACGAAGGTGCCAAAGAAGTTTGACATTTACATGGTTCTATATACCTTGTGAAGTTTTATAATGCATTTAAACGGGGTAAGAACCGCACCCTGATATACAAACTGCGCAGATAAAGAATGGAATCGAAAATCGCGTCGTCTTTCGTTGTCACAGGTTGTACGGTCACGATTACTCACTATGTGCGATTCGGCCATCCTCTGAATTAATCGGCTCCCTCCGCCTCCTCTCAGCGCTCCACGCTCGCCTAATTAATAATCATCGTCACACAAGCCGAAACGTCAATTGCTGAACATATTCCTCCCTCAAGTATTAATACTCGAATATAATTTTCAATGTTTCAATTTTCTACCAGGCATCCCGCAACAGACCACTAGCTTTTTTTTTATATAGTCCACACGATCTAAGGGAGGCCACACACACCTGGTAATCCGGTCCGGTTAACAGCCCCCGTATTCACAACGCTTCGATTTGATTCCGATTAGGAAAGTCGTATGTCTATCTCGCTCGCTTTCGTAATGCCAAAACAAGATAGACGTACGACTTGTCGAATCGGAATCAAATCGAAGCGTTGTGAATACGGGGGCAGAGGGCCTAGCACGAACGATTTTGACGTTGCGTATCGTAAACGTAAGCATATTTTGAATTAAAAATACACGTTTGCTACACGATATTTATATAAAGTAAATACTTTATTTAAATCTCTGTATTTATTAAAATGCGCAAATTGCTAAAAAAAATATCTAAATTTTCTATGACTGTTGTATTTTAGATTCGAAATTCGCTTACGTTTACGATACGATACGTCAAAATTATTCGTGCTAGGCCCACTGATCAGGGTAGGGTAATCGAATCGTGTGGGCGGGGTTCAAACCGGATCCGGTAAACCTGATCAAGTGATCAGGGAAGCGGACCGGCACCCTAATTGCGTAACTCAATTGCTATCACCATGGCATTGTTTTTGACATTCATTACGCCGTATGTTTGTTAATCCGTGCTCCCGTAACTAGCTCAATGCCGTAATGGATGTTGTTGAACTGTCAATATGAAAGCCATGGCGAAAGAAATTGAGTTACACAATTAGGCCGCGGGTTACCTGACGTGTGAGGCCTCCCTTACTTGGCTGGCCAGAAATTAGTCACGACTAGTCACGAGTGGCTGTTTATTGGTCACTTTTAGCTGTTTTAGCCTTACCTCGCTAGAGTAATATTGTTCTGTGAGCTGTACACGCGCAAGTCTTGGTGTGCCAACTTCAGCCTGGCCAGGCTAGAACACGCGGACTCTAACTTCTATTGACCTTCCTGTAAAATCATTCCAATGCAGATTTTATTTGCTACATTGGACCATTGGACTATGTTTTTTTTTTCAAACAAATATGTTTTAGTTCATAGTAAGGTAGAGCAACTGTATTGCATAAATAAGAAAACAAATGAAATAGTTATAAAGTATTTATTATTGTTACAACTAAAAATATGTAAATAATGTATCGTAAAACTTATACAAAACTTAACTAATCTTTAAAATTAACGACAGAATAATTGTTTTTTTTAGTTATAAAGAACAGATATAGAAAATGTATTCATCTTAGCGTCGTAAACATAATATGCGTCTACTATAATAAAATTATAGTAAATATAATACCTACTATGAACTGTATAAAAAAATACATTAAAAAACTATCCCAAACACGTTTCTGTGAAAAATTTACAAGTTAGCATCTCCGATTGTAATAGCTCAAAATAGACTTGAACATACTTAAAATAATTGAATAGAACCATCATCAAATAGTATAAACGTCAACGTTAACAAATTTTATGAACTTAAATATTAAAACTATCAAAACATTTCGTTCTAACTATGCATATTTGAGATCGAATTATTGGTAGTAAAAAAAAACATTCAAAATATGCATAACACTTCTCATAACACAAAATCTACCATTTTAGTAGAATTTGTAGTAGTAAACACTGTTTATCGAAACTTCGGCAATCGGCATACATGATACACCTTGACCGATTTGACAAAAAATACTGCAATGTGAAGCAATTATCAAACTTATCAAATGTATGTCGCGATAATCCTAAAAATAAAACAAAACATCCAATAACTTCCCGGCAAAATTCTGTACATACTTAGGTAAAAAATGTTTCCCCTTTTATATGATTTAGAATGTAAAAGGCAAGCAATGAGTATTATTTACAAAACATTTTATTCATGTCTAAAGTGAGCTTGTCTTTGTGATAAAAACATGATAAAAAAGGCATTTTTTTTAAAAGTATTACATAAAAGGCACTATAATAATTATTTTAAGTAGAGTAGGTATGTAGTTGTATTAATTATGTGTACAATATATGTGCGGTTACGGGTGTCAAAGCCTTTGGTTGCATTGCATACCAATAAGGCTTTGACGATACGATCAATTTTATCGACAAATACAGAGATAAGCGCGAAACAAACGAACAAACAAATTCTTTAGAGATCTACCCCTGTGGAGGTCCTACAAACACAAAAGAGGTCTCATTTCATAGATAGCTAAAAAATAAAAAAATAAGCAATACATCCATGTCAAACCTTTTACCAAAATGTTTAACAGTTTTTTATTTAAAACTGGTTTTTGCCCGCGCCTTCGCTCGCGTGGATGTAAGGTACCCTACGTCCTTTTCTGTACTCCTGAAAACGTTTATAAAAATTTAATTACAGTCCAGTGGTTTGGGCGTGAAAAGGTAACAAACAAACTTACTTTGTCATTCTATTATTAGTTAGGATAACATGAATGGAGATGATCTATAGAGAGAGATGAGAGAGATATGAGAGATTTGTCTATAAAATCAATCGCATTGCGAACCATAAGACTCCGACACCGGTGACAAAACACACTTTATACTGTTAGGCGAATCACACACCTTGCCGCGCTACGCTGCGGGGTGCGTGGCGACGGAATAAAAGCCCCGCGCGTGAATGCGTGTTCAGTGTGTTGCACTACGCGTGATTTATACAGGGTTATTTGTAAAACACCAGAAACCTCTTAAGAGGTCATTGTACTCATCATTATGAACAACTTTTACTATGGGACAAAACCTGAAATCGCGAAAAAAATATCAGCTGTTCTGTTCCCTACATTTATGTTCGTATAACTCGTCAAAATGTAGGGAACAGCTGATTTTTTTTCGCGATTTCAGGTTTTGTCCCATAGTAAAAGTTGTTCATAATGATGAGTACAATGACCCCTTAAGAGGTTTCTGGTGTTTTACAAATAACCCTGTATACAAATACAGGTACTTGCAAACAACGGAAGATCACGCACTCCCGCGCCACGCTGCGTGATGCGGCGCAGTGTGCGAATCGCCTTAGTGTTACTCTTGTGATTATTCTTGTTAACATAAAAAACTTTTTAATATTATTACAAAACTTATAATAAAGTTCGTAAAATATAGCTTGATCTCTGTGACAGATGTCAAATACGTACATTTTTAGTTCATTTTGACATTATTTGTTTGTATTTGACATCTGTCACAGAGATCAAGCAATATTTTTTTTTTTTTTTTTTTTTTTAATTATAGGCTCGCGTTTGACCGCCATCTCGCCATTTTACGAACTATAAGATTTCATAAGTTTCTTTAGCATAAAATGTTATCATAAAAGTAGCTACATATACACATGGTGAGCTTTTTATAAATCATCATCATCATCTGCCTAGCCTTTTCCCAAATTATATTGGGGTCAGCATCCAGTCTAACTAGTTTTGGCTGAATATCAATATTTTACGTGGAGCGACTGCCATCTGACCTCCACAACCCAATTAATGGGTAATACCGGTATTCGAATGTTAGACCAGCTGTCAGACTTTTTTAGGGCTTCTGACTACCCGTAACGATTGTCAAAGATATTCCTATGACAACCGGGACCGACTGCTTAACGTGCTCTCCGAGGCACGGAAGGGTCTCGATGTGTAAAGAACGGTCACCCATCCAAGGACTGACCGCGGCAAGCGCAGCCTAACCTTGCAGATCGATCGATCAGCGCGGCCGTCATTTAGCCACGAGTCCCTCTGAGCTTTTTATAAATACTTCTTGTAATAACAAAGTAGGGCCCGATTGAATTTCTATATTGTTTTCGGTTTTTAGCAGTTTTCGGCAGAAAAATAAATAGTTCCGGTAAACCAATACAATTCATTTATAAAAATAGTTACAACTACAAGCACGTAACAATAAATTACAAATACAGTTAAAACCGTTTACGACGACATCATTTAGAACAATATGGGTTATAATAACCAAAATCATAGGTCCTCACTGACTGTTCCCTCATAAATACCGCCGGTTGTTACGACTATCGGTTTTTATCTCAGATCATAGAAACAAGGAGATATGCCATCATAGCAAATTAGTACGGGAACAACTGATGCCACTTTTAGTACATTTTTCGACACCATTACGCGCATAATTAAGCGCTCCTTGTGAATAAAAAGATCTCCCACGCATTAAACATTCCGCACACCCTCAATCTAACACTGTTAATCGTCACTCAACACTAGCACTAAACTAAAACACTGTATTTATACCATCGATCGTGTTCGGTTCGTCGCCAGCGCGTACGTTTTTATTATGAGCAATTTGCTCAAGTTCAGGCATCAAGCTCGATAGCGCCTTGGCACATCTCCCTTGTTTCTATGATCTGAGGTTTTTATAACCAAATATGAGTGGTCCCTTCGATGTCGTTATAACAGATTTTGACTGTACATAGACATTACATACATTCAATCAATGAAATGAATCGGTTTCGGTTTTCGGCCGAAGCCTAAGCTGTCGGCACAGCGAATGCTTATTTTAAAGGGTCGGCAACGTGCATTCAAGCGTTTCGTACAGAATTACCCAAAAATTAAGGTAAAAGGTACCATTAAATTTCGGTATGACGTCATACCGTTAAATAAGGGTTACCGAAATATTTCGGTACTAATTTGTATACCGGTACATAAAGAGATAAGTGATAGAATAGAGTAACAAATGTAAAAAATACACAATTTCGAACCGAAATCGTATAAAGGTTAACGGTATAGCCCAACCTTTATGGTACCGATATATTTTTGAGGACCTTTACCTTTAACCGTAACCGCTTTCAGTCCTTGGGGGTCTACTCTCTAAGCACGAAATCCGTAGTTTCGGCCTTAGGGGACGTCCATTAATCACGTGACGTTTTTTTAGTAACTTTTTGACCCCCCCCTCCCCCCTGGTGGTATGTGGTGAGGTTTTAAACTAACCCCTACCCCCTACCCAAGATCACGTGTATTTTTTGGTAAAAAAATTCTTAATTTTCTTCAGAATATTATCTTTAAATACAGCAAAAAAGCAGTGATAGCCTAGTGGTTTAACCATGTGCCTCCCACGGCGAATGGTTCGAGTTCGATCACGAGGCACGCACCGCTGACTTTTCAGTCATGTGCGTATTAGAAATTAATTATCACTTGCTTTAACGGTGAAGGAAAACATCGTGAGGAAACCGGCATGTCCTACAACCAAAAATTCGAAGACATGTGACGTCCACCAACCCGCACTGGGCCCGCGTGGTGGACTACGGCCCACTCCCTCTCACAGAGGAGGCCTGTGTCCCAGCAGTGGGGACATTATAGGCCGATTATGCTATTATGCTTATGCTACAGCAAAAAAAAATATTCGAGTTTATAAATCGCGCGTTCAACGTAAAAATTAATACACGTGATATCTCACTACACCCCCTCACCCCCCATGTGATGCTTCGTGATTTTTTCCGAACCCCCCCTTTCGGGCCTCACGTGATTATTGGACGGCCCCTTAGTTACGGACGTTTCTTACTCCGTATCACCTACGGACTTAAGATTAGTTCGGGGCCCGAACTAAGAATTAATGATAGCACGATTTGACAGTTGTCCCTACTCCCGATGTGTTTTTATCCGTCCGAAAAATTAAATTTGACGGAATCTTATGTCTATTGTACTTTCGGACGGGCCCGTATCTTCGTTGACGGACTTACAGAGTAGACCCCCTGGTTTCATAGGCTAGTGTAACCATTAGGCAGGCAGTACGCCGGTTTGCGACCATATTTTCAATCAATACAAGGAGTTTTGACTTTAAAAAAATTCTGAATAGAAGTCTGTACCAAATTATCTGGGGATTTTTCTTGTTTTAGAGATTTCCTTTTTATTAATATTGGTGTTACGTCATTTCTCGGCTTGATTGTAGAGCAAGTCTGCGGCGAACAATCCAGAATATACTGCTTAAACTTCTTAGATTTTTTCTTTTTCTTCTTTGAATCCGTGATCTTAAGTTTAAATTGCTCCTTTCGCCATTTTATCTTCACTTGTATGTTCTTATTTTTAATAGAAAGATTTTTTCTATTATTTTTTCGTTTTTTCGAGTCGTACTTCAAGACGATTTCGTCGGCATCTAACTTTCGTTTGCGACTTTTCTTTGAAGATTTCTTTTTCTCTTCCGGAATATCTTTTTTGACGCGTTGTAAACCCACTTCGTTTAGATACTGGTCTTTAAAGCTTTCCATATCAATATCAATGTTCTCAGTTTCCAAAACTTCCTTGTTATAGGGACTAAATTTAAAAGCGCATTTCTTGCTTTTTTCAGGACTTTTGAGTTCCAATTTCTTCAAAAACTCATTGTTTTGCGAGTTTTCTAGTTTTATCACGTCTATATTGATAATTTCGTCTTTGGCTGATATTTCGAGACTCGAATCTTTTAGTATGTCGACTGTTTTGAGTTTTTTTGGCGAATTGAATATGGGATATATATTATCCGTCTCTGCTTTGAATTTTAGACGTAAATCGGTGGATAGGGTTCTTTTAGGCGTCGTAAAGGAATAATCTGAGTCTTTTTCTTGCTTTTGTGGCGTTTTTCCTTGCTTTTGTGGCGTTTTTTCATGCTTTTGTGGAGTTTTTATGTTCTCTTTGTTATTTGAAGACGGTGTATCCTGAAATATAAAAGGTAGTTCTATGAGAACATACTGGCTATTAGAACACTAACTACTTCGGGTTCCGTACCTCAAAAGAAAAACGGAATCCTTATAGGATCACATTGTTGTCCGTATGTCAACTCAAGACCCTTAACGGGTGGAGGCATCTGCTCATAGATGGCGCCACTAGCAGTATGTAATAGCGTCATCTTGCTCATAGATAATAAAATTGTTCTTTCAAAAGTAGTTGTAAATTTTTCCGAAACTTTATGAGCGGACTTAAACGTCAAATCTGTATAGTCGGGTTTTAGTTTTTTACTATATTTTTTTGCCAATCTGTATCAAATAATCATCACTTACGTCCAATATCTCGATAACTTCTTGCGTGATATCACACTTCTTAGGCGAGCACCACTGCTTGAGCGGTTCCTTCACTTTCGGCTCTTGCAGCAAACTGTCGAACATGCCGTTCAAAATGTCACTGGAAAATAAAGGTTTTAATGAAAACCAGTTTGTGAATAACTACATGAACAATATTACTGATATAGTCGACATAAAATCAAGGTAATTTTTTTGCCATGATAGGGCTGCCATAAATGCTGAAACGTCGACCGGGACATTTGGAATAGAAAAAAAAATATGTGAAATCAGCCGGCCTAGCATGACCACGATAGAAACGGGTTTTGTCTACATAGAAATAGACAAAGTGACAGATTTCATTCATAAAACGTAGAAATGTTTCTACAATCTGTCACTTTGTCTATTTCTATGTAGACAAAACCCGTTTCTATCGTGGTCATGCTAGGCCGGCAGAATCTTATAAACCTAGTTTAGGAACTTTTACGTAAAATTTTTGTTAAAAATGCGAAAAATTGAAAAATCTCGAATAATATGTCGAAAAAACGACATCCTAATTTTCTTCAAAGTCAAAGTCAAAGCATTTATTTCAATTAGACCAATTACAGGTACTTTTAAATTGTCAAGGAGTCTGTCAGTTAAAGGGGTCATTGTACTCATCATTATGAACAACTTTTACTATGGGAACCAAACCTGAAATCACGAAAAAAAAATCAGCTGTTCCATACATTTTGTGTGTATGTTTGTAACTTCTTCATTACAGCAGTGTGTGAGATGTTACAAGTAGGTAGATCCTCTTTGTTTTGCTCAAAGGCGTACAAATATAATATTTAGTTATTAAATGGTCATTACTTTCACATTTGTAACAAAAGCGCATGCATAGCAATATAAAAATACAATCAATTTCAATAGATGTCAAATAGAATAAATTACATGTCATAATCAAGTCTTTCGTCATTGGTCAAAACGATGTCATTGAGAGACCATTTTGACACGACTGTGACAATTGCATTAGCAGACCTGGAAAAACACATAGGCTACTTTTCATCTATTTTCCGCAGACGAAGTCGCGGGGAACAGCTAGTTCAAAATACAGGGTAAAATTAAAACCAGTGCGGATATTTTAGGAGGTGAAAGTACTCATGAATATGATCAACTTTTATTATGGGACCGAGACTGAAATATGAAAAAAAAAATCAGGTGTTCCATACATTTTGATCGTGTTGTAGTGCATTTTTGTAGGGAACAGCTGATTTTTTTTTCATATTTCAGTTTCGGTCCCATAATAAAAGTTGATCATATTCATGAGTACTTTCACCTCCTAAAATATCCGCACTGGTTTTAATTTTACCCTGTATACTTACTTCACAATCTTCCTCTTTTCACTCAACGGCTTCGGCTTCCTGAACTTTTCCCGAAGCTCATCAACCAATGTCTTATTAACATTACCACCCATCTTACTCTTCAAACTCTCTTCCAACATCTTATTAGGAGAAATATACACCAACTCTAAACCTTTGACGGGCGACTGAGTTTTGAAGTCGTCTGCGACTTTCGATTGGAAGTCTTTCTTCTCTGACTGAGGTGTTGTCGGGTTCCTCAAGAGGTTTCCTAGAATGTTCGTCGATGATTCGTTTAGTTTTTTTGGTGTTTTCAGATTTAAGTCTTGGCGGCTCGATGTGGTGTTTGTAGTTGATACTGTAAGTAAAAGACATAATAATAATATCACGGTTGTATTGTCCAAAAGGTTAAGTAAAAGCAGTGGTGGATTAAAATGATTTTTTGGGGAGGCTGAGGGCTCATTTGATATGAACTGGAGGGGGGGGTCTAAGAGGTAAAAATCAAAACACTAACTACCTTACATATAGACGATGATTAAATTAAACAGCTCTTATGTCAATTGTCATCTCTATTCATTGTCATACAAATGACAAGGATAGTTGTATATTTAATCAATGGTTAAAGTTAAGAGGCGTATATAAGTAAGGGGGTAAATTACTAATCTTTTCTGAAAGGACAATGACACACAGTAGATAGATAGATATAAAAATAACTCACTTTCTGACTTAACTTCAGGTTTAATTGTTGTAATCTGTCCTGAATATGAACACGATGGCCTGAAATAAGAGAAAACGAAATTGTACATGGACGGGTCGCTAGTCTACACTAAAGCTGTCTTCAGACTACGCTATACTATACAGGGTGGCAGGTTGGACAATGGAAATATTTTAAGGGGTCATTGTACTCATCATTATGAACAACTTTTACTATGGGACCAACCCCGAAATCGCGAAAAAAACATCAGCTGTTCCATACATTTTGTTGGAGGCCTGTGTCCCAGCAGTGGGAACATTATAGGCCGATTATGCTATGCTTATGCATGTGAACATAAATGTATGGAACAGCTGATTTTTTTTTCGCGATTTCAGGGTTGGTCCCATAGTAAAAGTTGTTCATAATGATGAGTAAAATGACCCCTTAAAATATTTCCATTGTCTAACCTGCCACCCTGTATAGCATTGTAGCATAATTATAGCTCATAGCACGACAATATCGCGCACCATACATTGTTATGCACACGTTCACACCGTGATATACTATATATTATTAATATTATTGTTTTTGTATGGTGCGCTACGCTATATAAGGTCTTACCCTTCATACTCGAAATATTTTAAAAGGTACATCTGTAGGTGGTAAAGATAATATAAAAACGAAAAAAAAAAAATCTGAGCATATGTTGTTTAAAATAAATAAATTTAAAATTATTTGACACATGAAAAATATTATTTTCAACATCCGTTACGCTAGTCTTTACTTAACTTACTATTAATATAAGAAACTAGCGTAATGGATGTCGAAAATAGTATTTTTATGTGTCAAATAATATATTTAAAATAATTTAATTAATTTATTAAAAAAAAATACTCAGACCAAGTTTTTTTTTCGTTTGTATAGCATCTTTACCACCTGTAGATGTGCCTCCTAAAATATTTCGAGTATGAGGGGTAGGACTTCAGATCATAGAAACAAGGAGATGTGCCAAGCCGCTATAGAGATTGATGCCTGAACTTGAGCAAATTGCTCATATTAAAAAAGTACGCGCTGGCGACGAACCGAACACGATCGATGGTATAAATACAGTGTTTTAGTTTAGAGCTAGTGTTGAGTGACGATTAACAGTGTTAGATTGAGGGTGTGCGGAATGTTCAATGCGTGGGAGATCTTTTTATTCACAAGGAGCGCTTAATTATGCGCGTAATTGTGTCGAAAAATGTACTAAAAGTGGCATCAGTTGTTCCCGTACTAATTTGCTATGATGGCATATCTCCTTGTTTCTATGATCTGAGGGTAGGACCCTATATAGTACAGCGTATGCAATATAGTATATATAAAGCTGAAGAGTTTGTATGTTTGAACGCGCTAATCTCTGGAACTACCAGTCGGATTCGAAAGTCTTTTTGTATATGATAGCCAGATTCATGAGGAACAGTATAGGCTATTTAACATCACGCTACGACCCTTAGGAGCCGAGCAACGGGGGTGAAACCCCGGGGAACAGTTCTATATAATGTACTTACAAGTTCTGTCCGTGGATACGTCCTTTGGTACGTCGTAACGACATCCGGGACGGCATGACGGGTCCGTGACGAGTGCGCGACGAGGTTTGCTGTTGTTCTTGCGTTATCACTGGAAAATATGCAATATTAACTATTATAAAATTTAAAAAAAAACCGTGTCTCTACATTGAAGATATTCACAACGCCCCTGCTTATATGCAACTGGCGAGTTGCTCGATGTGGTCGGGGGCGGCCGGAGTGCACACTGTGCACACGTGGACGCGCTCAGTGGGCAGGCAGAGATCGCTACTACTGCACAGTGGGCTAGCTGGGGACATAGTGTCTATCTATAACGCACCTGCTTGTTTGCAGCTTGCTCGATGTGGTCGGGGGCAGCCGGAGTGCACACTGTGCACACGTGGACGCGCTCGGTGGGCAGGCAGAGGTCGCTACTACTGCACAGTGGGCTAGCTGGGGACATAGTGTCTATCTACAACGCACCTGCTTGTTTGCAGCTTGCTCGATGTGGTCGGGGGCAGCCGGAGTGCACACTGTGCACACGTGGACGCGCTCGGTGGGCAGGCAGAGGTCGCTACTACTGCACAGTGGGCTAGCTGGGGACATAGTGTCTATCTACAACGCACCTGCTTGTTTGCAGCTTGCTCGATGTGGTTGGGGGCAGCCGGAGTGCACACTGTGCACACGTGGACGCGCTCGGTGGGCAGGCAGAGGTCGCTACTACTGCACAGTGGGCTAGCTGGGGACATAGTGTCTATCTACAACGCACCTGCTTGTTTGCAGCTTGCTCGATGTGGTTGGGGGCAGCCGGAGTGCACACTGTGCACACGTGGACGCGCTCGGTGGGCAGGCAGAGGTCGCTACTACTGCACAGTGGGCTAGCTGGGGACATAGTGTCTATCTACAACGCACCTGCTTGTATACAGTTAGCCAGCTGCTCAATATGATCAGGAGCAGCCGGAGTGCACACTGTGCACACGTGGACGCGCTCGGAAGGCAGGCAGCCCGAATGCGCGCCGCTACTGCCGCACAGTAGGCACAGCTTTATGCACCACCAGCTGGGGACAGGGAAATATTTGTATCACGTCAACAGCCCCAGCTCTAGGGGGGCAAGCTAAGGGCTAAGGGAGCGGCTAACTCAAGCTTGGTAGACGAATACACTGAGTAACACTGAGTAGTAACGTCTTACACAATTTTATCTTAAATTCAAAGGTTGATGTCTCTTTTAAGGTCCAGAATTATCTGGACCTTAAAAGAGACATCAACCTTTGAGTTTGTTTCGGTGTTTCTTCTCAAAGGTAATCAGCCGGCCTAGCATGACCACGATAGAAACGGGTTTTGTCTACATATAAATAGACAAAGTGACAGATTGTAGAAACATTTCTACTGTTTCATTCATAAAACGTAGAAATATTTCTACAATCTGTCACTTTTGTCTATTTCTATGTAAGGCATGCTAGATCGGAAACACAAACCTCATCTAGTTTAAAAAATATTGACGTATGAAAGTGTGTAACCTATTCTGTGAAATTGTAAAAAACTCATGTCTGTACTGGGTCGTAACCATACTCAAAAAGATTTTATTTTGTAATTTTTGTCTGTTTGTGAGCGCATCACGCGAAAAGTACTGAACGGATTGTTAAAGTAATAGATTAATTATCTGTGCAATTTAAAATTTCGCGCCTTCCCGTTTAGTTACATTATGCTACTTTTGTCTATGCTCTCTACTCTGTGGAACGTCGAACTGTGTTGTACAATTTCCAAATTATTTTCAATAAAAGTATTTCCAACTATCATCAAAGTTATATAATTTTAACACGGACTTTGATGTGGTTTTCAGTTCGATAGCTTGGGGTCCAACTTAAAATCTAAGATACGATTCATCTAATTCCGATGGGATAAACCAGAGATACAGCTTGACCTCTTGGTAATACTAGCCACCCTACACTACGGAGGTCATTTAAACTAGTAATTTCATTGTAGTCCACGCAGACGGAGTCGCGGGCAAAAGTCTAGTTACAGAATAATAGTTATTTGTTATACAAGAGTGCAAAGTTGCTTTTTAACCGCGTGCTAAATTTTGATGACCGAGCAAGCGAAGGATTCAAAAATTAGAATCCTGAGCGTAGCGAGGGAATCAAAAGAGCACGAGGTGAAAAATCTTTGCACTCGAGTGCAACACGTAACTTTTCATCCCACCTCAGCGAGGAAAAAAAGGTTGTATTATAAATTCGGCACCATGGAGGTAGAAGTAAATAGGTTTAATGATGTTTTGAATTCACAAACTTAGTGCACACGATGTTCTAAATTCAATTTACTTTATCCTCTCTAGAGAATAAAAACGGCTTTTGCACTCAGATATCGAAGAGGGATAAAAACGGCTTTTGCACTCAGATAACGAAGAGCAAAAATACTCTTTCCGAGATGGTGGGATAAAAATATAATTTCGTTTCAAATGCTTTGGCTTACCCCTGTTCAGCATCGTGGCTGCGGCCCATCGGACATCGGCAGTCGGTCGCCGAACACGACACGTCACGGTCGTATATCTCGGCGAACGCGTTCTGTTCTAACTCCCACGCTGCGTCTCTGTAACATGCAATATTTTCATTAAAAATTAAGACAGAAAAACATTTATTTGGCACAACACAGGAAGACACAGACCAAACAAAAAATAATAATATAAAACTTTTTTAACAAAAAATAACCGACTTCAAAAATCCACTACAAAGAAAATAATAATTTTGGTTTCGGAAGTCGGTGGCTTTGATTTTTGTTTGCTTTTTTTGCCACCGACTTCCGAAACCAAAATTATTATTTTCTTTGTAGTGGATTTTTGAAGTCGGTTATTTTTTGTTAAAAAAGTTTTTTATTTTTCCCTTTTTAGTGCTTTATGCCGGTTAGATTACTTTCACGAATTCGTTCAACAGTAAATCTTCTACGGAGTGTGTACTTTTATGCATATAACTTTGTACATAGGAATGATTAGATAATGTATTATATACTAAAACCTTCCTGAAAGTATGTAGATTACGTTAGTGAAAACCCCATCCAAATCGAATCAGTAGTTTTTGAGAAAATCGCGCACATACAAACATACATACATACATATATACATACATACATACGGGACGAATACAGAACCTCCTTTTTTGAAGTCGGTTAAAAAGTCTCACAGTTAATTAGATTTACGGCAGATTTCACCAATAAAAAAGTTAGCTAATTTCATAGAAAAAGATGGACAAGTGCGAGTACGACTCGCGCCCTGAGGGTTGCGAAATATGCAATAGCGCCATCTATGCCGCTATTACATCATAGTAGATATATCATATCTTGATCATAGATGGCGCTACTGCATACTTCTAGTGGCGCCTTCTATGAGCAGATGGCTCCACTCATGTCATGACAGACGGACAATAAAGTGATCCTCTAAGAGTTCCGTTTTTCCTTTTAAGGTACGGAACCCTAAAAATTAAACAGTTAATTAGATTCATAGCAGATTTCACCTCTAAAAAGTAATATTTAGCTAATTTTATAGAAAAAAACAAAATTCATAAATACATTACCCTTTTATTTGGACTTCGCCGCAGTCGGGTAACAAGACTCATAAAAATAATATAGTTGATATGTGCCTAGCGGCTGTGCCAAATAGGTCCAGTTCAGAATGACAGAAACCACAAAAAAAATCAGCTGTTCCATACTTTTTATCGAGTGACATTCCTTTTTTTTCCAACAAAAACCTCTTCTGCTTTATTATCTATACTAATAGGTATAATAAAGCTGAAGAATTTGTTTGTTTGAATGAACGCGCTTATCTCTGGAACTACCAGTTTCTGGAACTACGCGGAGAACAGCTAGTATTAGTATAGATATAGATTCACCTGTCAGGCACATAGTACCCTTGTGTGACAACTGCCTGGTAGAAGTTATCCTTATCATTGCACAGCGGACACTTCAAATAGTGCATGCCTGCGCTCAGGGCCATGCGCTGGAAACAAAGAAATAATACATTCATATTGAACTAAGTCCACTATCCAGCTGTGGGCGACTGCTTCCAAATCCAATATAATGTGCCTACAGCGGGTACAGAATAACATCCTGAGGGTTATAGCTGGGGCCCCGTGGTTCACTCGGAACAGCGAAATACATGAATACCTTGAAGTCCCTATGGTGTCGGACGTAGTCAAACAGCACAAGATGAGACTCAAAAGTCATCCTAACCCACTAGCCTGCAGTCTTATCAAATCTCCACCCATCAAGCGTCTTAAAAGGAAACATGTGCTTGCCGTCTGAAAAGGAATGGAAGACCCGCTGGGGTCTTCCACTTCCAAAAATCATCTCTGCTCCCAACAAATCCAATAAAAGTCCGACGACTGATTGTATAAATGACAAAAGAAAAAAAAAAAAAAATTGAATTAAAGTCGGTTGCAGAAAGATAATTTTTTTTTTTTTTTTTTTTTATTCAATTATAGGCTCGCGTTTGCCCGCCATCTCGCCTGATGTTAAGTGATGATGCGGTCTACGATGGAGCACGCTTGCCTAGAAGAATTCCATTGTTTTGCGGTTTTCACATTGAAAGTGGAATCAAAGCGCTTCGTTCGGGTTTTTGGTACATCAACCATGAATTTAAATTTTAATGGAGGCATTAACCATAGAATTTCTATCGTTAAAGTCTGCTTTAAAACTTAATTACCTTTTCTGCAACTCGGCGTAAGTGTTGTTTTACTAACTCGATCTGTAATATTTGTATCCGGGTAGCCTAACTAATAATAAGAATGCCAAAGTAAGTTTGTTTGTTACCTTTTCACGCCTAAAGCCCGCCACAGACGTAGCTATAATATATATTAATATGAATCATAGCAAGGCATATTACGACATATTTTCTATATAAACATGTGACCACACACGCAGCTATAATATATATTTCTATGACGTCACCGTTTCTATTTCTATATCTCGATATATTACACGTATATTAGACGTAGCTATAATATATATTATATTATAGCTACGTCTGTGACGGGCTTAAGCCACTGAACTGATGAAAAAGAACTTGTATGTCACGCGGACGAAGTAGCGGGCAAAGTGCTAGTTGTAATAATATTAATACCTGTGTACAGTATTCCCAAATTAATAATGCGCATGCAGATCTTCGCTAATTGTCGTATTCCCGGAAACACCGAATCATTGAATCGTAAGAGCCCTAAATTATGCATGAAGAAAATGCACTTAATCACTCTATATATTTTTTTTTTCTATATACTTTTTTGTTTCCGGGAATACGACAATTTAGCGAAGATCTGCATGCGCATTATTAATTTGGGAATACTGTAATATTTTGTCCGGTATCGTAATTATTACCTGTAAGCAAGTCCTATGGAACCACGCGTCTCTCGCACAGCAAGGTGGCCAGAATGTGTTCACCGTTGGATAGCCGTCGACCACCTCGTAACATATCACACATACTGACTGGGCGTCTGTTTGACAAGCTGAAACATAAATAAATTAACTATAGTTGACTCCAGAAGGGCAATACGGTAGTGGACTACTATTAAAAAAGGGGAAATTATAAGTCTAGCCACAAAATTATTTATTGGACACGTGATTAAACTTCTGATTTTATAACTAAGCAACGGAAAAATGACATAGCCTCTAATAAACTAATTCGTCTTTTTTACAACGCCCACTAAATATTCTACAGAAAGCGTCATGTAAAGATCATCAATTATTGTGACTTGTCCTTCTTATTTATGCATTGCCACCTAATTTACTAACTCGGCCACGGATTTTACACCTCGTCACCATTAGAATAGAATAGAATATACTTTATTGTACACCAAATTGTAACAGCATAAATTAGGGTATTGTTAATTTTAAGGGTACAATGGCGGTCTTATCGCTGAAAGCGGTATCTTCCAGACAACCTTTGGATGGACTCAGAGAAATTAAATAAGATAGGGGGGTAGTTCGTGGTGTACGGTTTTTAAATATACATATATTATCCACGATGCATAAATATAATACAAATTATAAGATTATAGATAATTAAAATTATAAATTATAATATTATATATTAGGTACATAGACATAAATATATGAATATGTATAAAATAATTATGAGAAAAGAAAACAAGGTAGATTGATAACGTAATACTGACATTAAGAGGAAAGAGAAATATATTCGGAAAAGAAATGATCTTTTACTAGGCGTTTAAAAGAAGCTAGTGACTGAGCTTGTCTCACTGGCACCGGCAACGCATTCCACAAACGAACTGCCTGGACTGTAAATGACTTGTCGTAAAATTTGGTAGAATGCGTGGGCATCAGAAGTCCCAAGTTCTCCGATGATCTTAAGTGTCTAGCATGTGTGTCATGAAGGGACTTAAAACGGTCTTTGAGATAAGAGGGAGTTGCAGGATTGAAGAGAACACTGTAAAGTAATGATAAAATATGAGTATTCCGGCGAAGGCGGATTGGCAGCCACTTCAGTTTAGTGCGAAATTCTGATACATGGTCATATTTGCGCAAACCAAATATGAATCTGATGCAAAAATTTTGGAGTCGCTCAAGTTTATCTAGCTGCACTTCAGTAAGATCTGGATAGCTGGCATCAGCATAATCAAGGATTGATAGAAGAAGGGACTGGGCGAGCGCAGTTTTGGTGGCAGTTGGTAGAAAATTGCGCAATCTCCGCAACGACCCCGCGGACGCAAACAATTTGCGGCTTGCTTCTTGCAACTGCGGTCCCCAAGAGAGATGTTTGTCGATGTAGATACCCAAGTTTTTCACAGTATCACTGTAGGGAATGGTAGTACCATCAAAAACAATTTGAGGAAGCTCCGACCAATCAATCCTTGAGTGCAACCTAGGGCTGCCGACAACAATGACTTGAGTCTTCGTAGGGTTGACCTTTAACCCATAAGCTTTACTCCACTCAGAGATTCGAGCTAAATCCTTATTTACCATTTCAACAGCCTCAGACAACTCGCCTAAGGGAGCTTGTGAATAAATTTGCAGATCGTCAGCATAGAGGTGATAGGATGAGAGAAGGTCATTGGAAATAGAATTTATAAATATTGCGAAAAGAAGAGGAGAGAGAACGCCGCCCTGTGGTACGCCGGCAGAAGTATCACACCATGAAGAGAAAGAACCTTCAATGCAAATACGTTGCCGGCGGCCACACAGGTAACTACGAAACCAATCAATCACCGTTGGAGATATGTTAAGAGAGCAGAGAATACCGAGCAGGATATCAAAATCGACGGTGTTAAAAGCATTACTGAAATCTAATAAGGAAAGAACCGTCAGATTTCCATGTTCCATACCCGATCTAATGTCATCTGTAATGTTAACGAGAGCTGTGGTAGTACTATGTCCTGGACGAAACCCGGATTGGAAACAATTAAGGAGACTGTTTTTGCAGAGGAAGGCACTAAGCTGATTATGGATAAGGCGTTCTAGGACTTTGGAGAGGAACGGTAATATGGAGATAGGACGGTATTCAGAGAATGAAGTAGGATTACACTTTTTTGGCAGAGGGGTAATTTGGGCTTCTTTCCATATGGAGGGAAAGACACCACAGGATACGGAATAATTGAGGATATGGGAAATGACAGGAAGGATTTCGTCAAGGACAGGGAGTATCATCTTGCGACTGACACAGTCACTTCCAACAGCGTTGGACGTGATGGATACTATACTCTTCTTAACATCACAAGCAGAGAATTGATTAAAGACGAATGGTGAATAATCGGGAGCGGGAAGAGATGAAAGATAATTTAAGGTTTGGGTTTTAAAAGTTCCATTGAAATTAGAAGAGGTACAGAAATGTTGATTAAGTAACTCAAGATCTACATCCTTAGGAATAGAATCTTGGCGTGACTTTCCAACTCCCAGTGATCTAAGAAATTTCCAGACTTTAGCTGGGTCGCCGTTTTCAACGGATTTATGAATGTAGCGGCGTTGTGCATCCCTACACACCAAGTTGCTGCGATTGCGGATTGAAATGTACTTTTCACGATTTGTGGAGTTTGGTCTGCATTTTAATTTCGACTTTGCTGCTGCTTTCTTTTGCAACATGGCTTTCAAGTCATCAGTTAGCCATGGTGCCGGTAGGTGCTTTATTTTTACAGGCCGAACAGGTGCATGAATGTCGTAAAGCTGGTTAAGGTTGTCATTAAGAAGATTGACTTTAACGTCAATCGACTCAGCTGCAATAAGATCAGACCAGTCAATGTTGCCGGCATCCTCACGGAGGCTCTCAAGGTTCATACCACCAAAACTGCGCTGGAGGAGTATCTTAGGTTTAGCTTTAGGAGGGCGAATTTTATAGGAGAGGAAAATAAGGTCATGATAAGAGAAAGAGTCAGCTGAACATTGTCCATGCTTAGCGACATGTTGAGTAGAAGAAACAAGTATGAGGTCAAGTAGGGAAGGAGTACAGTTAGGAAAGTGGTGAGTAGCACTTAGAGGAAGTAGAGATAAGCCGCAGGATTGTGAAATGGTCCGGAGTGAGGAACAACGTGTATCTTGTTTAAGAAGACAAGTGTTGAAGTCCCCCATTATGATAGTATGACTGTAAGAAGGAATTAGGTTTACTAGGAGATTTTCAAGAGAGGAAAAATAGTCGATACGCAAAGAAGGACAGTAGTAGACACCAAGCAGTACCTTCGAATGGCGAAGGTCAACTTCCAAAAAGAGATGCTCGCCAGCATTCGGCGGTGGTGGCTGTGTTGACATATCAACAATTGAGAAAGGAATGTTTGCACGAAGATATATGGCAACACCGCCACCACCGCACCCTGTGCGATCATTTCTTATCAGTTGGTATCCAGGTAAAGAATAGGAAGTGGAAGGCAGACATGGTTTAAGCCATGATTCGGAAACAAGAATTGCATGGATATTTTTACAGTCCAGATTTGCCAGCATATCATGGTAATGAGCCGGAATACTTTGGGCATTAATATGGACTACATTAAGATTTTTTGGAACATCGGAAAACTGAGACTCAAGCGTGTCAGCAAGAGATGGGATACTGATGTAGCTATCGTTGTCACTGCACGCTGATACAAAACTGTCATCGTCACTAAGTGTATTACAATCAATCATCAAATATACTTAAATAAAAAATAAATAAAATATTATGTACTTAAATAAAATAAAATAAAGGTAGGTTTAAAAGATGTCCACCCGCCAGTTGTGTGTTTACAAATAATTAAAAACAAACAATAAAACAATGCATCGTCCGGGTACAAATTCACAACAACACAGAGGAGTATTTAATATAGGTTAAAGTGGAGTTGTATAGCAGCGTGAATTTATTGTCTATGTTGCCATAGACAATTCATGCTCAAAATGTCTAAGCCGTCGAAAAAGTAATTGGAACGCACCTATTGACTTGACACTTGACTTCTGTCAAGTGTCAGAATAGTGAATTACGTTCACCATTTTACGTTTTACAGCGTCCTCAAAAAAATATAATTCAAGCTTCCACAGAAAGCATCATTTATTATAACTTAACATGTAAAATAATACATCATATTCTTTTATCGTGAAAATAGCCACTGTATGATTTGGCGCGAGTACGCGAGACGACAGCGACCGGCCATTTGCACCAATCAGAGAGCGCCATTCGACTCATGTGACGACTAGTTGAGTTGTTCACGTGTAATTGTTTAGGAAGTGACTCCGCGACCGCCGCCGTGACCTGAATTTGCAGCCGCCGCCGGTTGCTAAATTGGCAGCCGGCGCTGACATTAGAAAAAAGCGGGAAATGGGGTTGGCAATTTGGCATAATATTAAAAAAACATTTCATGTTTCATTTGAGTAACACACCTAACTAGGGTCCAAGAGCGAGCGAAGCGAGCTCGGGAATTTGGACACCCCGACACGGACAATTTAGGTTCGAAGGGGTTGACGGGGGCTTCAGTGAGCGAGCAAAGCGAGCGAACGAAGCCCCCGTCAACCCCTTCGTGTTAGGTTACTTTTAACCTTGCAGACAGAAATAGGAGCCCCGCGTAGCGGGGCTCCGTCGACCACCTCCGTCCTCTTGTAAGTCAAAAAATAAAGTCTTATTTCGTCTCTCCTCAATAGCTTCTGATAATATTAGTGGCCAGTATACCGACTATTTGATGACATTTTTAGCAAAATTTTGACGATCTAATAATATGGGATGAGTTATATTTTAAACGTACTGAGTTAAAAATTTTGAAGCTAAATAAATATATTTTTTGATGTCATTTAATAGTATTTTAGAAGTTTACTGTTAGAATGCATGCTACAAATTTAGATGCTAAAAAATAATCACTATGCTGAGTTATATTTAGAGTGGCTTACATAGAAGATAACTAGTGGCTAAGATAGTATTATTTAGATGCTCGTTAATTGTGGCTGACTTAGTAATTTAGAAGGCAACATACATTTTTAGGGGCGAATAATGATATTAAAAAGAAGCCTGTTTAAATAGCACCCTTAAAAAAAGTACAAATAAATTATTTTATTCCAAAGAAGGAATAGGAATAACAAAAAAGTAAAAAAATAAATAAATAATTTATCACAAAATGGAAAACATAGACGCTTTTAAGTTTTTGGAGGGAGTATCGCTCCGTCTTTGTCGCGCGAAGCGGACATAGGTGGTGTTACGTCACTTATCATGCATGCCGTCCGTGTCTAGCAAATCATTTTAAAACGCTTATAACTTTGCCAATTTTGTAGATTTTTCATCGGTTTTTTTGGTGTTAATTATCTTTTTTCAAATAGTTTACAGATTCACAATAAAAAAAATATATTCAACATCCCTATTCTCTTAATTAAAAAGTTCAAAATATAGTTCCGATCTAGTCTATGTCATAAATGGCATTCCTCTGACAAACAACAACAAATGTTAACAAATCACGAGTGGTAGGTTCGAAACGAATTTTCTTTGTTTATCCTACTAATATTATAAATGTGAAAGTTTGTGAGGATGGATGTATGGATGTGTGTTTGTTACTCCTTCAGGCAAAAACTACTGAACGGATTTTGATGGAACTTTACAGTAATACAGGGTAAAATTAAAACCAGTGCGGATATTTTAGGAGGTGAAAGTACTGATGAATATGATCAACTTTTATTATGGGACCGACACTGAAATATGAAAAAAAAAAATCTGCTGTTCCATACATTTTGATCATGTTGTAGTGCATTTTTGTAGGGAACAGCTGTTTTTTTTTTTCATATTTCAGTGTCGGACCCATAATAAAAGTTGATCATATTAATGAGTACTTTCACCTCCTAAAATATCTGCACTGCTTTTAATTTTACCCTGTATAGCTTATACATCAGAATAACACATAGACTACTTTTTATCCCCCAAAAACGCGGGCAAAGCCGCGGGCGGAAGCTAGTAACTCTATAAAAATCTTGATTAAACAAACATACCACTATCACCCCTACAGCTGATCGATAGCTCCTTCAAATCCTTGAAGTTAGCCTGTTTCCTCTTAGATGCGTTGTCGCATTTCATTCTTTGCTTCGCTTTCGCCATGATCGCAGCGGGAATGTTCTGCTTAGGCGCATGCGATTGGCAGAATGACCTGAAAATGTATAATAATAAGATAACACCAGAAGAAAAAAAATTCTTTGAAGCAATTTGAAACTATAACTAATTGTTTCTTTAAACAATTATTTCCATTATTTCCTTTACAAAATAATGCTAAGCTCTATTTCTATTTATAACAAAAAAAAAACAATACAAATATTATAAAAGCTGAAGAGTTAATTTGTTTGAACGCGCTAATCTCTGGAACTACGTCGGATTCGAAAAATTATTTTTACTTATGGAATAGTATAGTTAATAGTTATATTTAACATCATTTCACATTTTTTAATAAAAAAAAACTTTTATTATGGGACCGTCACTGAAATATGAAAAAAAAAAATCAGCTGTTCCCTACAAAAATGTGCTACAACACGATCAAAATGTATGGAACAGCTGATTTTTTTTTTCGTATTTCAGTGTCGGTCCCAAAATAAAAGTTGATCATATTCATGAGTACTTTCACCTCCTAAAATATCCGCACTGGTTTTAATTTTACCCTGTATAATAAAGTTAAACTAGCACCTTGTCCGCAATTTCGTCCGCGTGACCCACAGGAACCGTGCATTTTTCGGGATAAAAAGTAGCCTATAGCACTCAGGGATAATGTAGCTTTCTATTAGTGAAAGAATTTTCAAAATCGGGTCATTAATTCTGGAGATTACCCCCTACATACAAACTTAAAAATTTTACTTCTTTACATAATATTAGTATAGATAAATAGGATACTGGACATTGCAGTTGGGACCCACTGTTTCCATGTAATATCCATTATGACGTAGTGACTGCAATGTCTAGTCTCCTAAATTATTGATTCTAAAAATATTACCCTCCTTTTCGTTTCGCCGCAGTTGGATAAAAATTAAAGCTCCTAACAATTTTGACAGTAAACTTACTTGTAATTCCCATAGAACAGTGACACAGCATTGCGTTCCCTCCCGCAGGGTAGATGGAACTGCTTCCTACATTGTGACACTGAACAGCCGAGATTGGCGCCTCCGCGATTGCAGTATGAACATTTCTGAAAGTCATATTAAATGTTTATCTTTATTGCATACATTTTTAGGGTTTTACCTCAAAAGAAGAAACGATACCCTCGTAGTATCACTTTGTTGTTCGTCTGTCATGATCATGCGTGGAGCCATCAGCTCATAGATGGCGCAGTAGCAGTAGTAGTAGTAGTAGTAGTAGTAGTATGCAGTAGCGCCATCTATGATCAAGATATGATATGTCTACTATGATGTAATAGTGGCACAGATGGCGCTATTGCATATTTCAGAACCCTTAGGGCGCGAGTCGTACTCGCACTTGTCCGGAATTTTCTTGCAAATTTCGGCGCTGTTTTACTTTGCATGATGATCCAAATTCAATTCGCAACAATAATGATAATATAGTTACTAAAATATAATAATCATCAAAAACATCAAAATAGCCCTCGAAATTATATTTGAAGATAATCATAAAGTTTTCACGAAATAATCGTATTTTCCTGAAATATAATTTCGAGGGCTATTTTGATATTTTTGATGAATTTCAGTTTTCTGTAGGTACTAGAACAGATAACAGATGTAAGGCATCCATTACATGGTAGGTTTTGCTGTCAGTTTAATGACAGTCGAGGTGTAACTGACGGATAACCTACCGTATAATGTGATGTGATGATTGACGTTTTCAAGACAAAAATCTGGATACTTTGATATGTTTATCATGTAACCATCAATCATGATTGATGGTTTTGATTGAGCGCCTAATGGACGCCTTAGAAAATAAAAAGTCACTCACATGTTTCTTGGCTCTCTCAATTTCTTTGAGAATGTCTTCGTAAACAAATCCGAAGAGCCCGTCCTCATCTTTACCTTTTTGTACCAAACATGAGGACAGCAGCTGAAATTATACTTGGCCTAAGTTCACCAACAAGATAACAGTCCGATAAATTTAAAACGGCTGTTATACATGACTTTTCCCACTAATATTATAAATGCGTAAGTTTGTGTGAGTGTATGTTTGTTACTTCTTCACGCTAAAAAGGCTGAACGGATTTGGATGAAATTTGGCAAAGAGGTAGCCTGGGACCTAGAAAAACACATAAGCTACTTTTCATCCATTTTTACGCAGACGAAGTCGCGGGGAACAGCTAGTTGTATATAAACAACCATTTTCAATTTAACGGACTGTTATCTTGTCTGTGAACTTGGCCCTTAATCAGATTATCACTGAAAAGATCATTAAGTTTTAAAGGAGACTGTAATGATAGAAATTGTATGTTAAAGTCTCCTTTATTTAATTATCTTTCTGCAACGGACCATATTTTAGATTCATGCATAGCAATTGCTGGGTAAGAGGTTCCTAACTAATAAGTTAGTAAGGCGACTGATCGTTACCGTGTGGGCTCGAGTGAGTTCCACCGATGTCTATAATATTATAATGCAGTATAATGTATCGTAATGCAAAGGTTAGGTTGACCTACATATTTGCAAGCTGCACCAATGGCGGGTGCATGAGAGGACGTGGCAATACAAACAGATTGTTATTGAGAAGATATAAAATAGATATTATTACTAATATCGTGTCAGTGTTGCAGAAAATAATAGAAAAGTTTATGTAAGAAGTAAGAACTTACAACACAAAAATAATGACATTGTATGTCTCCAATAGCGTATAATTTCCCGTAAGTTAGCTCGTCATCCACTACACGCTGGCAAAAACCACACGGCACTTTCTTTCCAGTCACGATTTTAGCCACAATCTTACTTTTGCTGATATTTCTACGTGGTGCCATTTTTGATTGCACTTTTTACTACTTCTACAACTTTTGACTGACGCATCACTTTTATTATTGAGAAGCGCGTTTTTAATATTGATTTAATATCATTTTCAACAAATTCTAATACACATCTAGAGAATTAAACAAATCGCATGATTTGTGACAATTTGTTGATATCAAACATGGCGTTTGATGTGATTTGGCGGGAATTTCTATTTTTTATAGCTTTCGTTCAGAATTTTAACAGCCCTTTTAGAAATGTCAATGGTGGCAATATTCTATGCGGTGAGCTAACACAATCGATCTAGAATAGAAGTACGGATTGCCCTGAATTTGTAAAAAAAATTATATCCACAAATAAAATCAAAAACACATTTAAAATCAAAATGTTGATGCAAGAGGACGTAAGACTGGTTTCTGAACGTAGATCATAATGTTTTCTACTTTTTCTCCCGATGTTACCCTCCACAAAACTCTATTTTCTTGAGGCTCATGATCTCATTGTTCCAAATAAAAATAAGGTAGTCTATGGCAAAAATTATATTAAAATTATGTGCAATTAATCAAACAAGCAGCAACACTTTATTAAAAACGTCAAGAAATCTAAAAAAAAGCCGGAAGGCAACTTAGTTTTTATTTTTATTGTTATTTGTTTATTAATATTATAATACTACGTTAATCGTAACAACCATAATTTTATCTAGTCTTAGAGCTTATTTCGTGTCCAGAGTAATTTAATTGCAAATATCTGTGCTTGTGACGGGTTTATGGAGCCATAAAATTGTTGATATAAAGTCCTTTGTTTGGGAAACAGCTATTTCTTCGTGTATTCACGGGAATTGGGTGTGGAAAACGCATTAGGGAAGCGTATAAGGCGTGTTTTTATAGTTCTTTGTTAGAAACAAGTGTGAAAAGTGGTCAGACAAGCTTATTTGAGCTCGGTTTTATAGGCGACTGTGGTTGACCATTTCGACATAAAACTTTATCCGTTTGCCGTCACAAATATGGCTGTGTTGCTCAACTCTCGTTGTGAAAACCGTCTGAAGGGAATGAGGAACAAGAAAACTCCATTAATTATCCAATAAGAATCTTGTAAGTTGTGTTATATTCCCAAAATGTCTGCATTGGGGGACAACAAAGATATCTGGTCGATGCCTGGCGATCGACTGGATTCTAAGTACGAAAAATGTCGGAATATAACAGAGGAGATATATAAAAGGATAAATATAACATTTCAAATAAAGAAACTTGAGACAGAAGCCCAAAGTGATGTGTCGGATCACAGGTAAGTTGCACATCTTATTTTAAGTGCATTTTTTAGGTTAAAGCCATATTTCTACAATCTTTTCAGCATGTATTCATGCTTAATATATCCCTAAACTATTTTACATATTGGGCAAGCTGATTTGCAATGAGTATAATACATGAAATCTATCAGTATTCTCAAGGCCATCTTTCATCACTGTATTTGACAATTGATAATTTGTCATGCCACGAGCATGAACAATATATATATAGGGTTACCATACATCCTGTATACACGAGACTGTCACCTTATTTAAGTATTGTGTCCCATATTGCTACATGTCCTGTATTTGTCCCATTTTTCAACAATTTTGACAAAAAGTAAAATCAATCTCTAAATAACGGTTGGTCCAACAAATAAACTAATGTTATTTTAAGTAAAAAAATATTATTATGACAGTATAACTAAATGTTGTTATTATGACAGATTGACTAGGTACCAACTTTGAATAAAAACTTTGATTAATTTTTTTTAGTTTTTAATTATTTTATTTGATACTTTGATACCCACTAGATTGAGATCCGAGGGTTGCTGTTACCAAAATTCACTGTTTGTCTTTCACATGAATGTTTATAGTTGAAACATTGCATAATGGCATTGAATGTTTTAATGAGTTTTGGGCATTGAAAATGTTAACATCCCATTTCTTTCCTTGAAGTTATGGCAACCCTAACAATATAAATGTCAAAACAACTTTGTTACCATGCAGTCTATAATAATGAGGACATATTTTGAATGTTTATTTTGTTGAAATTTTATTACTTATTAATTATTTATTAGGCCATGTTTTTTCTACCTGTATTTTTATGCTAAAATTATTGACTTTTATGGACACCAGTTTTTAGAACATTGTTATTCTGTATACATAGACACAGATTACTACAGAAAGATGACTCCGCAAAGACAGTTACATAAATAGCGAGTCTTGCAACAACGCAATAAAGTGTAATTCAGCTCACACAGCGCTGTGAGCCTAAAATTACATTAACCTACAAAGGCAGTCTCTATCTCTATCGCGTAACTCTATCTCTTCTGATGCGGCGACAACCCACTGAACTGCCTCCCCGGGGAGGCGATATACTTCTAGCTTCTGTGCGAGCGAGAGAGGTGACAAAATTGCGAGGTTCCCCTTAATGCAAAAATGACTCCACAAATTCAAAAGTTAAGTCACAAAAGTGACTTTCTTTCAAGTTATTAAATATAGAGATTCTCAAAAATCGAATGTCGCGAACGGGATTTGAACCCGCGACCTGTAGCGTACCGTGCTAATCCTCTGCCAACTGAGCTACCGCGACCCGCTCGGTCAACTGAAATTTGAGATCCCTTTGTAACGCCTCATGAGCATGACTTTCTTTCTTTCCAGTGTCCAAATAGACAGCAACGACCTCAGTAACGAGACGGACCTGTTTGCGTGTGACAAGAGCGACTCCATATCGAGCAGTACGGAGGCTGAGAAGCCGTCAGTAACCTGTGAGAAGTACATCAACATCAACAACAATGAGGAGACCAAGACGAAAAAGGCTGGAGTGGTTTATAAGAGGCCGCGGAAACGGTGAGTAACGTCAGTGGCGGTCCGAGGGGTCATAGGTAGGTAGGTTCCAGAAGTGGAATCTGCTGTGCGATTTCGACTCCTCCTTTGTGCATGCTCCATTACCGTGTTTAGCATACTTTTTGTACGATTTTGGGGGCGTCATGAAAGCTTCCCTTGTAGATTTTAGTATTTGTTCCATGACACTCATGACCCCTATGACTAGGACTGCCATCCGTCCGGGGTTCCCCAGATTTGTCCTAGTTTAGAGGGCGTCCGGGGAGCGTCCAGTAGGGGTTTCCAAAAAGTGTCCACTTTTCGTGTCAGGGGAATCCTGATTGATTAAAAGCTAAGCTCGTAATCGTAAGTCAGTCAATTTATCGGGGGCGTCCGGGAAAAATACTCAATTTCACCAAAATGTCCGGGGTTTTTGATGATTTCGTCCGGCGTCCGCAATTTAGGTGATGGCAGCCCACACCCACACACGCACAAACTTTCGCATTTATAATATTAGTGTGACTAGCTGTTCCCTGTACTTTTACCCGCGTTGCTCGGCTCCTACGAATCATAGCGTGATGTTAAAAAACCTATACGACTCCTCATGAATCAGGCTATCATATTCAAAAAGAATTTTTCGAATCCGACTGGTAGTTCCAAAGATTAGCGCGTTCAAACAAACTCTTCAGCTTTATGATATTAGTGTAGATTTTTCTTATGGGATGACTTTATTTCTTTACAGATTGCGGTCTGTTATTTTGTAGGCATTTTAAACAATATGGAGTAAGTCGTAACAATGCAAAAATCATTTAATCTGAATGTCATGGTATTGTATGGAGGTTTTCAGGTAAAAAGCGGTTAAACTTACAGTGTAAATTTACTCGTGCCTAAATGCGGTTAAAAAGAAGAAACGGCGCAGTTTATTTCAAAGTTCAATACCCGCAAAGTCGACGGAAAAAATTGCAAATTATGTCATTTCAACAGGATTAGTTCAGGACAAAAAATGTAGTTAAAAAAAGTTTTTTGTCATAGTTTCACTGGGGCTTGAAAAAACTTCCAAAGCTGTAAGATTTTTTTACGATCGTTGAGCAGAATTTGAGCAAGCGACCCTGGGCACAAAAATAAAATAAATAAAGTCCATTAAGAGGCATCACAAAAAACGCTTTAGGCTGTGTCCCCAATAGGCAAACTGTAAGCGGCCGACTGAGTTTGCGCTAACAAATTGCAGTAGCAAACTGTTAGCCGCAATCTAGCAAACTGTGGACACTCAATTTCAAATATATGGAAGGGCGTACTAACCCGATACGCCGCAAACTCAGTCGGCCGCTCACAGTTTGCCTATTGGGGACACAGCCTTAACCTATGTGAAGATTTTAATGTCATTAAAAATGCTTGCTATTTTACCAAGTTAGAAACAGAGATGCACAATATTCTTACGGAATGAGTGCGCTAAAAAAATTGTACAGTCCTTTGGGAAAAGGATTCCTAAAAAAACTACTTCATGTATCTATGCAAAATAAAGTTATTTATAACTTTAAATAAATAAACTATGCCTATTGCTTTAGGGAGTTTTCATACACCATAAGTTATTAATTTACGCCCAAAGATGCGTCAAAATTAGTGTTGAAATAAAAATCTTCCGAGGCTCCTAACTTCAACATCAGTAATTTATTTGCTGTTCTGTTTAGCAATAATCCTAGCTAATAACGAGACAAATCGATGTCATGCTTAGTTTTGGCCATTTAACTTCAAATAGTGTAAAATAATCTGTAAAACCAAAAAAAATGTGTCGAGCTTGCCCTTTAAGCACGCCACTGGCTCCGTGTCCAGAAGCTTGCAATATCATTGTTTAATTATTATATACATTATATACTTTAATAATTGTTTAATTATTTCCGACCACTGTTTGCTAGATAGAGCACTATGAATGTTAACTAAACCAAAAGGGTGGAGACCTGGAGTCCTGAAATACAGGCCCCAAGCCTAGTTTAGGCACCAGTCTCCCACAATATGCCTACTGTTATGTATTCAAAATGACCCTAGAATTTATGTATCAGTGGCGAAGGGTGAATTTTTGTAAGAGGGAAGCCGAGCTACAAATGCTTACTAAACCTGGCCACGAAACCTAATTCTTGTTTACCTAACAAAATGTCTATAGACCGTTTTATTCATTATCATCATCATCATCATCGAAATCATCATCATCGAAATCATTATCATCGAAATCATTATCATCGAAATCATCATCGAAATCATCATCAAAATCATCATCATCATCATCATCGAAATTGAAATCATCATCATTATCATCATCGAAATCATCATCATCATCATCATCAAAATCATCATCATCATCATCATCGAAATCATCAAAACCATATCGCGATTTAGAAAGTAACAACGCCATCTATTAACAAAATCGGAACGAAAAATACTTTCCGCGCTGTAGCCAGCTAGCCAGCGTAGCACCGTAGCTCACCGTAGACACTCGTGCTCTCTAAATCGTTCTCGCCTACGCATTTTTCTATTTCTATCTCTGTCATAATCCGCCAGATACCGGCTTCCCGAGGCCCTTTACGTAGCGGTGCTACGTGACTTGATGTGACGTCATGACATTAAGACTTTTTAGTTCAAGATTCTGACTTAGCGCCGCCGTATTATAATTCGCAATATTTATTTTGCTGTCGGAATTAAAAGAAAAAAAAAATAAAGGTAGGCGTTTTTGAAATGTTTTAATGTTTTGGTGCATTTATACCTGTGTGTGACTACTACTTGACATACTATTTGATAATAGTAAACAGTATTGCTTGGGGCTGTTTTTCAAAGGGAAGCCGGAAGGAATCGTATTGTAGGGACTCTTCGCCACTGCTATGTATCATAAATGTGTATTGTGGCGAGAAATAAGGCTTTATCTTGTCTAGATTCAGGAAAAGAGTAAAGAAACGCCAGTCCAAATGCACTCGAAGCGACTCCGAAGGTTCCAGTGATGAGGCACTGCCTCTTAGCCGGATCGTGGAGGTGGACAGCAAGTGTGTGAACTCAGAGTCGCCTGACAACGTGATGGGAGTGCCGAACATTGTTATTGTAACCAGAGGTGAGTCAAAATAGCGCCGATTCTTTAATATCAGCCCAGGGCCCCAATTCTGCTATTTGAATAGTGTAAGAATGGTGTCATAACGACACCATTACTATCAAAACCTAAGCGGTCATTGGCTTAGAGTAAAACTAACTCTTTCGTCATTGGTCAAAACGATGCCATTGAGACACTATTCTGACACGATTATAACAATTGCATTAGCAGACTTGGGGCCCTGTTTATAAACTGTTCCACTGCTGGGCACGGGCCTCCTCTCAGAATGAGAGGGGATACGTCATAGTCCACCACGCTGGCCAAGTGCGGGTTGGCAGACTTCACACACCTTCAAGAACTTTATGGAGAACTCTTAGGCATGCAGGTTTCCTCACGGTGTTTTCCTTCATACGCAAACCCACAAGGCGCTCGCACCCTGAGGGTTCCGAAATATGAAATAGCTCAATCTATGCTATGCTATGCTATATTACAAAATAGTAAATATCATATCATTCCTTGATCATAGATGGCGCTATTGCATTTTAGTGCAGCCATCTATGAGCAGATGACTCCACTCACGGTCATGAGTTCATGACAGACGGACAACCAAGTGATCCTATAAAAGTTCCGTTTCTCCTTTTGAGGTACGGAACCCTAAAAATACCTTTATAATAATTAATAACTATTCTCCATCTATTTGCAGATCTAAAACCAAAAATTCAAACTGAAAAGAAGGTCTCACCGAAGACTCCAGTCCAAGTAACAAAGGAGGAAGCTCCTCCCCCCTCTAAGAAGGACAAAGAAGTAGAAAACCCCCCACTGAAAGTGAAAGAAGATAAGGGCAGCAGTGAGTGGAAGAATTGTACTATGTGTAGTCTGTCTTTTAGAGGGGAGAGGGGACTGAGGTAAGGCGTACCTTATAATAATGTCTTAGGTTTCCGCGATTACTGCACATTTTAATAAAAACAAGTTTAAACGGAATAAATCGCGTGAATTATTGAGTTTTCCTGACGTTTCGAACAGTTTGCAGCGTTCGTGCTCGCAGGACGACTGAGCTGTAGGCGTCATGACAGCTAATTTATACAAAAAATATTTTCGATTTACCCGCAAAAGATTTTTGAGAAAAAAAAACTTGTTTAAGTAGATTGAAAATAATTTTACCCGATTTAATCCGTTTACGCTGAGTTGCAGAAAAGGTCATTAAGTTTTAAAGGAGACTTTAACGATAGAAATTGTGTGGTTAATGCCTCCATTAAAATTTATTTATCTTTCTGCAACCGAACGTTAAACTTCTATTATTAAAAGGGCGTAACTTACATATTTCACTTCTAGCTTCCTTCGTCTTCGCTTAGCGTTCTTTCTGACTTTTTAGGGTTCCGTACCAAAATGGTAAAAAGGAACCCTTATGGTGCGACTTCATCCGTCTGTCCGTCTGTCTGTCACAGCTGGTTATTTCAGAAACTACTAATGCTATCGACTTCAAATTTGGAACAATTATAAAGAATGCTTGCCCAGCTTTATTGCAAGTGAATGAAGTTAAAAAATGTTTATAGTTTCATTGAAAAAGGGGGCTGAAGTGGAGGTTCGAAAAAGTGGGGTCATTAGGTCAAGTGGCATATCATATGAAAGGGCTTGATCTGCACATTTCAAAATAAATTTTCATTTTCTTTTGTCTTATAATTTTTGATATAAATATGATGAAAAAATTCTAAAAAAATACTATTCTGATCCTTATCTCCGAAGTTTGCAAAGCGAAAAATCTGAAATAATTAGAGTTGGTAGGAATTGACCCAAATGTGACAAGTAAGGGTCGTAGCGTGATTAAATACGGCTCTAAAATAGAATTACGTTTTCCTAAAATAATAAAAATTATTTTTTCAGACGCCACATGACAATGTCGCATATAATACATCAAGAAGAAACAAAAAAGTCCAATAAACCAGAGCAACGAGATAAAACCACTTTAGATGGGTAATTCGCATAATGACCTGTCGCCATTTTTGTGGGCAAAGTGAGAAATACCAAGTATGTTTTCACTTCCATTTTTGAATGGTACTTTTTAATGTTATTTTGGTACCACTTTTTAAAATGGCGGCTAGTCAGAATTTTTATTATTAAATGTTTAAAAAAAATAGTTTTATGGAAAGCTAGTTTTGAAGTTTTTTGGTAATTATATTGAAATTATTGTAAAAAGAATGTTTTGGATGTGGGATGGTGTGCAATAGGAGACCTTTTTTTTCAAAAAACTGAGTGCATTTAATATTGTTTGTTATGAAAATAGTAAGATTTCTAGAAATATTAGAAAGTCGTGTTCTACCGTGCTGATGTTAGGTATTAGGTTCCGTGGAATAGGCCTTTTATCAGCCATTTATTCGCCTTGTGAAAAATCGGGACCCGAGAAAATCTAAACAAAAAAATATTGAAAAATGGTGGAATCTACGGACCCTAAAATAGTTTTGTTACGTGAAAAAATGCTATTTCAAAAAAAAAAATGGCATTTCAGTGCAAATATTTGATAGCTGTTAAACTATAATCGTTTAAAAACTTTCGGCAGTGTAAGTGTAATAATAATTACAAAGTATTTTAATGCACTTGGTACTTTTTGAAAATAAGGTACTTCGTAAAAGTGTTAGTGCCAATGCTGTTATAATAATACAAACGCTTTGTAATTGATTGGTACTTTTTTCTTAAAGTACTATATTGCCTAAAAAGCCTTTTTCTTCTAAAGAAAAGGTTTACCCAGTTAGTGGGTACTAAAATAACGTCGCATTTAAAAAAGTCTTCTAACAAAAAAAATATAGGCGGGCCTATTTTTTTTTGCTTCAAAAGTGAATGAAATTAAACTATAGAACACCTAAACATGACTACGTTAAAAACTCTTTTGGATGAAATCCACGGACGTAATTTAGTTGTAATGTTGTTGAAGAGTAACCATGGAGTTTTTTGTCCATTCTTCGTCAAACTGAAACGGGTAACGATCGTACTAGCTATGTTGGCTGCCCTGAATCTCAATTTATTACAACGTTTTTAACGGTGTTGGAAGTTTTCTTTCAGCACCAATTCACTTTCATCACTTTTTAACGTCCTAAATATTATTATAAAACATAAATCTACAAAAACACAAAACGATATGACCTAAATAGGAATGACAAGCAGGGGAGCCAACATAACTTCTAGAGGAATTCTTACGTGAAACGGTCTCTAGCTTCAACTTAATAACTGACAGACGTCTTAGACAATGCAAAAATGCCTGTAAATGGTCTAATTGAAATGAATGCTTTGAGTTTGAGTAAAGTGTATAAAAAAGATTTGATGGTATTTAAACATTAAGCTTAGTTAAAATGTAAAGGACATCGGCAGTTTTGGGCTTGATCTGGTACAGTAATAAAAGCTTAACCAAAAATAAAAATATATTTTAAATTGTTCTTTACCTAATTTATCTTACGAGATTAAGAATTGGATTAAAAAATCAAAATAAAAAAGAAATAAAATTATTATGCCGTTGACATTTTGAAAAAATCAATAAAACAAAAACGAACAACATTGGCGCCTAAACCCAGCAGCCTCCACAGAATACATATAATTATAATTATGTCAACAGCAACTAAAACGGTCGGGCTGTACTTCATTGAATCATTCACACCATACTTAACCTCACTGTCACAAATACGAAGATTTCTCTTTAACCCAATTACGTACAAAAACAAAAAAAATGAATTTAAATACTCTTGAAATACTCGATCACACCAAATTAATTTCATATCTGTACCGACTTACACAATCTGAAGCCCAGCGTTCTATGGGCGTCTGCCAGTGTCCTTTGCTAATGTGCTAAAAATGTGTTTAATATTATTATAATCATTGGTGGTGCTTTTTGAAAAATAGTGTACTTTAAAAAAAAGTTGGGAATTTTTTAAAAAAAAGGTGGGTACCTACTTTTGACAAAAAATAGTACTTTAAAAAAAGTGGGTACTTTTTGAAAAACGTTGGTACATTTTGAAAAAAAGTTGGTACTTTTTGAAAAGTATAACAGCATTGGCACTTTAGTGGCAGGGTTGAAAATATCTGTGATCGTTTGGCGCATTGTGATGTAGGTTAGAAAACTGATGGAGGATGGATATAGGTTTATTTTTTAATTACAAAAAACAATATGAAGAAAAACCATGACCTGTGACATAAGTCTTTCGGAAGTCGGAAGACAAAAAATAAGTTGAAGAGTTGAGACTGTCCAAGTAATTTCGGACTCAACCGGAGCCCATAATTATGAGCTGGTCACACACAGAGATAGAAATTTTGGTTTGGTCACGAAATTAAAAAAATATAATATTTTAACTTTGGCATAGCCATTCATTATCTATTTTATAAAAATAAACCTATCTCCAATGATTTTTGAAAGAAAAAAAAAACGGTTCGGCATATACAAGTACAAAATTCTATTTAGTGAAAAAGGAAGAGTTATGAAACTGTCATTTTTCTAAAAACGCGAAAATAATAATTAGAAAAAAAAGTCTTAGATTTTAGCTTCTTCTATACATAGTTATAAATAAGAATTTTTAAAAAGCAACCGTTTTTCCGATCTGTCTAGCTGTGTTGCCAGTTAAGGTTTATATTAAGGGTGTTGCAATATGAAAAAAAGATTTTTTTTCGTAAACGCGGTGCTATTTTTTTTATTTTAAGTCGGGATATTAGCAGGTTTAACTAGTCAGTTAAAAAACGTTTGCCACTTATTGTTCCTAGAGCGTATTTGTTTATAAAATGGTTATTTTTGTTGATAAGTTACTGAAAAATTCATGCCTTGACGGAATTAAAATAATATACTGCGATTAAAGTTTTGGTTTATTAAGCGAATTTTGGGCGTGGGGGTCTTGGATTCGATCCGCGGGTCTAGTAAAGTGTTATTAAGATTTTCCATTGGAAAATTCTCTCAAAATCCTGCGCTCAGCAATCATTAGATCAACGAGACAGTCATATAATTCACGACGTTATATTCAAGACTTTAAAGTCCAATTTTGTTTGCTGTGACTAATCCTAAGGCAATTTTCACTAACTTCGCAATAAAATTCCATTTTCTTATAAAGTGTATTGAAAATCTCGACGTTAATTCCTAATTTTAAAAGCAATTTTCTCTTGTAACGGTAACTGTAAAACTCTGCTTTTACACCCCTAAATAAAGGGTGGAAAATTGCTACAAAACTATTGAGATAGTACAAGTCAATAAAAATTATAGTTTTCATACAGCATATATGCAAAGAAAAACCCTGTTCGATCCCAAAAGGTGGCCCCTTTTGGGATCAAATTATCGATTATGCTGCTAATTATGAATAATTTTTACTATGGTACCAACCCTAAAATAGCGAAAAAATATTAATTAATAATAATAATATTGCTGTTCCATACATTTGTGTTCACGTAAATCGATAAAAACAGCAGATTTTTTTTTTGGATTTCGGGGTTGTGTCATACAAAATATTGTTCATAATGATGAGTATAATGGACCCGTTTGGGATCGAACAGGGTTTTTGTTACATGTAGTGATGGGTTTCTGCCCGGGCAAAAACCCCGAAAAGATTTTTTGCCTGGCAGAAACCCAACTATATAGATGGGTTTATGCCCGGGCATAAACTAGAAATGGGGTTTTTGCCCGGGCAGAATCCCATCACTAGTTACATGCTGTTTATGAGACAGAAAATTAATTGGCTCGTTTTAAAACAAATTATCACCTTTTTCTTTCGGCATACTGAGGAAATATTATCTCAATAGACCAGCAACGCTTAAGTAAGAAGGGATCTTCAGTTTAAAGGCTTACACAGTATGCATAAATCAGTGGCGAAGGGTTAATTTTTAAGAGGTCGGCTTACCTCTTGCTACAAGTGCTTACCTGGCCACGAAAAGCTAATTATAAATATTTTACAATAGTAGGCAATACTGCCTGTGCTATTTTTCAAAGGGAAGCCGGTAGGAATCGTATTGTAGGGACCCTTCGCCACTGGCATAAATTGAATTTCTCTTCCACTTGCTTGAATAAAATGTAGTAATTCACAAGAAACATCAAGAAGCTCTTTAAATAATAATATTTGACTCAAATGATCTCCAGTACGTGTCATCGGATCTTTTTGGTGCAATCTATGGGTGTTGCCATACTATTGATAAAAAAAATACTATTTTAATTTTTTTCCTATAGTAATTTAGAGCGCTATAAAAAATATTTGTAGATAAAATAATTTTTCATTAAACTACATGCTTCATACTGAGCCACATTGAATTTTGTGCTGTTTTCGAACAGAGAAAAACATTTTGTTAGTGTATAATATTAACAATTATTATATTTGTAACTGATTGGTTGATATTTAAAATGCGCAATTTGTTTTTGACTTAATAAAATAATTTAAAAATTTACTATACAGAATTACAATAAATTAAAGGCAGTTATTGGCCTCTTGTGCCTGAAAGCGTATTTAATTAAAACTGCTGTAATTTCGTTTAGCCAATCACAACAGCTAAAGTCTGTTTCTAAACTGCCTAAAACAAGGCAAGTTTCACACTGTCCAAATTGTCACTATTTACCAGATTAATTCAAAAATGGGACAGAATTTGTATGAAATTATCTGGCAAATAAGTTACAGGCAACTTATCTAGAGGTTGCGGAGGTCTTTAGTCGTTAACCGCCAAATTGCGCATTTACAATTATTGTTCCGTAATTAAAATTGTTTTTACTTTTAATGTAAATAATTATTATTGTTAAAATCAATGTTGAAATGATATAAAATCTAGCAAATTATTTACTAAACAGGTAGCTAATTTAATAAGGTCTTACTTTATTCATGGCAAATATTTTAGGAGGTCAATCTTATAGGTTTATACAAAGATGCTAATAAGCAGTGATAGCCTAGTGGTTTAACCATGTGCCTCCCACGGCGAATGGTTTGAGTTCGATCCCGAGGCACGCACCACTGACTTTTCGAAGTCATGTGCGTATTAGAAATTAATTATCACTTGCTTTAACGGTGAAGGAAAATATCGTGAGGAAACCGGCATGTCCTAGAACCAAAAATTTGAAAAACACGTGACGTCCACCAACCCGCACTGGGCCCGCGTGGCGGACTACGGCCCACTCCCTCTCACAGAGGAGGCCTGTGTCCCACTAGTGGGAACATTATGGGCCGATTATGCTTATGCTATGCTTATGCTGTTTAGCATTTGAAGGGTAAAGGGGAAGAAGGGTCCTAGTCAATGGGAGATAGTTTAGAGAAAAACCAAAAAAACTTGGTTAAAAAAGACCATAGTCATGGACTTTGACCTATTTTTACACTTTTACAAACTTTTTTTAAGAATGTTGTTGACAATGATCTTTTCTGTAAAGAACCAAGGTTTTTTCATTTTAACTTTGTGAGGAAATTGATCTTTCTTTGCGTTTTTGTTTTCTCTATGTCATAGAACACTAGTCAGTCTTCTAGGTGGCATTGTTACCTCTGCTTATGACAAACACTGACTATGATACTTCTTCCCCTTAGCTTTCATTTGCTATTTAAAATTTTAATCCAACTAAAGACAGCTCTCATTTATTTCCGTCTCTTTCTTATTTTATTTGAGAGATAACGATAGCAATAGCTTAAATTATATTGTAGCACAACAAAAAAGTACTACCCACATTTTTAAAATGCTAGTTTTTATATCATCATTATTTTAAGTTACAATGCATTTTGCATATAGAATATTTTTATGTTTTTTTCTCTTTTTGTTATAAAATTGATAATTTAAGTTTGGAACGTCTATATACCATAAAGTCGAGAGTAAGCTGTATCTGTGGTGTTTAGATAGGCAAAAAAAGAAGGAATTTAGATTGAGTAGTAAAAAGAAATATTTAATTTATATGGTATATAGATGAATAGGAATATTTTTTGATTAAGTGGAGTTTGGGGGCTCTATTATTATGTATAAATCATCTCATTCGCTTGGGTTTTTCCCAACTATACTATGGTCAATTGGCTTTGAGACAAAACGTACAACTCGTCGGAAATACCTGCGAACCTCGCTAAACTTCCCCTCGCGCTTCCCCGCACCTCTGCCCGTTAATTTTTTTGTACCAATACGGTAGTGGACTAGTATTAAAAAAGTACAATTAAATTATTTTTTTCCAAAGAAGGAATAGGAACAAAAATAAAGTAAATAAAAAATATCACAAAATGGTAAACATAGACGCTTTTAAAGTTTTTGGAGGGAGTATCGCTCCGTCTTTGTCGCGCGAAGCGGACATAGATGGTGTTACGTCACTTATCATGCATGCCGTCCGTGTCTAGCAAATCATTTTAAAACGCTTATAACCTTGCCAATTTTGTAGATATTTCATCGGTTTTTTGGTGTTAATTATCTTTTTTCAAATAGTTTACAGATTCACAATAAAATAAAAATATTTCGGTACCGTATTGAATGAAAGTAACAAATGAACAGTACAAAAAATTGAATGAAAAGTAATCGCATTATTGTTTATTGTGTATTGTTGCTCTGTTTGTGTCATCAAGCCAGGTTCGCAGATATTTCCGACGAGTTGTACCTAAACAATGGCGGCCGAACCACAAAAAAATAAACATCTGTTCAACACACGTTCAACACGAATGCTACCAAAAATAATAGGCAATTGTTTCAGCACTAACTTGTCTAAAACAAGTGTGTATTATTTTTGGTAGCATTCGTGTTTAACAGATGTTTATCTTTTTTGTGGTAAGGCCTTGGAAGTCTAACCCTACTGAATTCAAAATCACGCGATGCACCGTAATTTGATCATATCGGTATCATATTGGCCGTTTAGGTTGTTAATTTTTTAATTTTTTACCCAACTGCTCCAAAAGGAGAGTAGGTAATGTTTTTCGTGTGTATGTATGTTTGCATTCTTTGTGACGCTCTGTAGCCTAAACAACTTGATGTATTTCAACATAATACAGGGTAAAATTAAAACCAGTGCGGATATTTTAGGAGGTGAAAGTACTCATGAATATGATCAACTTTTATTATGGGACCGACACTGAAATATGAAAAAAACAATCAGCTGTTCCCTACAAAAATGCACTACAACATGATCAAAATGTATGGAACAGCTGATTTTTTTTTTCATATTTCAGTGTCGGTCCCATAATAAAAGTTGATCAAATTCATGAGTACTTTCATCTCTTAAAATATCCGCACTGGTTTTAATTTTACCCTGTATATGTCGTTAGATTCGTCTTTATTGTGGGAGTGAATAGGGTTTTTGAACCCGCGACCTCTGCCTCACCGCGGCATCGCTCTAACCAACTGAGCTACTGTGTCTCGTCTGAATCAGTTGATATTTGATTTTTTTTTTAAACGCCTCTTATATGTCTGTTCTATTTACCCGACTACGGCAAAGCCAAAAAGAAGGGTTATGATTTTAGCAGCCTATTATGTATGTATGTTTTTATCTTGTATCGACGTATCTCCTAGGGCCTCCAAACTTCTGAATTGGTGATTTTTATAAGTAATTCTAGTCTAAATCTGTTCATTTCGGCTAAGGTGTTAAAAGGTTGGATATATTTCGATATAATACTTTTTAGTGCGGTTTTTGTTAAACCAACTGTCATTAAGTTTTAATTGTTAGTCGATTTGATTGTAATCGACTAAATAGTCGACCTTTGATGCCATCACTAGTGGTCATAGTTCACTCAGGGACCGTACTGTGGAGTGTTATTGCCATCAAAGTTACAAGTGTCAAAGATCAGGGCCCCAAGTCTGCTATGAATGGTGTCATAATGACACCATAACGGTCAAAACCTAAGCGGTCACTGGCTTAGAGCACAGATAATATAATACTATACGTACAGATGCCTCATCTCATACAAAGAAATGTGACCGATTTAGCGCGGGCTATCTTCGGGCTATACATTTTTCCGTGCTTAAAGCATATTTCAAAATTTGAACAAATATTTTTTATGATGTATTTTTTCATGTTCTCAATTTTACACAAACTTCAATAACAAATCGATACATATAACGCCATCTATTATGAGTTGTTTCAACAAATGTTACTTTGTTCCTGATGAGACCCCGTGCTTAGAGTAAGACTATCTCTTTCGTCATTGGTGCTGATTCTGTTGAACATCGCACTAAACTAATTTTAATCACACTATATCTCTTTCTTACAAATATAATTGAAAAAGGACAGAAAATATTTAGAACTGTCAAATTAGTCTAAGCCCTTGTCATTTACGGGAAAATAATCGTGACCTTTTGCGATTACGACTAAGTTGACATTAAAATTATTCAAGAGGACTAATTTGACAGGATTAAATATCTGCTATCCTTCTCCCATGTTTTTTTATTAGAAAGAGACATAATGAGACTAAATTAGATTAGTTCGTGAACAACAGAATCACCATTGGTCAAAACGATGTCATTGAGAGACCATTCTGACACGACTGTGACAATTGCATTAGCAGACTTGGGGCCAAGCTATAGAGCGTTTCACGTAAAAAGTCGCTTCGACGTTATGTTGGCTCCCCTGTCTGTCACTCCTGTTTAGGTCTTAACGTTTCATGTTTTATGTAGATTTATGTGTTAAAGTGCAGTGATAGCCTAGTGGATTAACCATGTGCCTCCCACGGCGAATGGTTCGAGTTCGATCCCGAGACACTCACCGCTGACTTTTCGAAGTCATGTGCGTATTAGAAATTAATTATGACTTGCTTTAACGGTGAAGGAAAACATCGTGAGGAAACCGACATGTCCTACAACCAAAAATTCGAAGACATGTGACGTCCACCAACCCGCACTGGGCCCGCGTGGTGGACTACGGCCCACTCCCTCTCACAGAGAGGAGGCCTGTGTCCCAGCAGTGGGAACATTATAGGCCGATTATGCTATGTGTTAAAGTAATGCCTAGGACACTAAAAAGTGGTGAACGAGAATTGGAAAAAAACTTCAAACACTGTTAAAAATGTTGTAACATAATAATGACATTCAGGGCAGCCAAAGTAGCGTCGAAGGGACTTCTTTACCCCGATCATGAGTTTTTTTGACGTGTAGTATCGTTAACGTAAGCATATTATGAATTGAAAATACACGATTGTTACACAATATTTATATAAATTAAATACTTAATTAATTTCTCTGTATTTTTTAAAATGTGCAAATTATATAAAATTTTATCAAAATGTTCCAGGACTGCTGTATTTTAAATTCAAAATATGCTTACGTTAACGAAACTATAAGTCAAAAAAACTCATGATACGTACTTATGTGAAACGCTCTATAGAGTGCTTCATATAAAAATTTCCTTCGACGCTATGTTGGCTACCAGTAGCGAAGCGTCAGTTTTTGTAAGAGGAAAGCCGGAGCTACAAATGCTTACCTGGCTACGAAAAGCTAATTAATAAATGTAGGCAATACTGCCTGCGCTATTTTTCAAAGGGAAGCCGGTAGGAATCGTATTGTAGGGACCCTTCGCCACTGTTGGCTACCCTGAATGTCAATATGTTACAGCTCGTCGGAAATATCTGCGAACCTCGCTTGGAATGCGCTTCCCCGCACCTCTGCCCGTTATTTTTTTTGTACCAATTGAATGAACAGTAACAAATGAACAGTACAAAAAATTGAATAAAAAGTAATCGCATTATTGTTTATTGTGTATTGTTGCTCTGTTTGTGTCATCAAGCCAGGTTCGCAGATATTTCCGATGACTTGTACAATGTTTTTAATGGTGTTGGAAGTTTTCTTTTAGCACCAATTCTCGTTCACCACTATTTAGTAAATCTATAAAAAAACATAGACACGCTTACCACAAAAAAGATAAACACGTGTTCAACACGAATGCTACCAAAAATAATATGTACTTGTTTTAGCACTAACTTGTCTAAAACAAGTGTGTATTATTTTTGGTAGCATTCGCGTTTAACACATGTTTATCTTTTTTGTGGTAAGGGTTAGAACGTTAAGACCTAGATAAAGTGACAGACACATTATTACACATTAACTATGATGGCGTTATTTCAAAGTACGGTTTTAGGTTCAAGTCACATTGCCGCAGAATTGAAGCGACGCTTATTTCTATTATACTAGAGTCCAGAATTCAGTAGATTAATTTGACACATAAAATGTTGCCAGATATAGAAGATTTTTAATTGTGATAGGGTAAAAGTCCACGAGCGAACTGTTCTCTAAATCTGCGCCGTTTTGCGCGTCTTTTTGATTACACTAATTTGTACATCTTAGTGATGATGCTTAGCATGACCACGATAGAAACGGGTTTTGTCTACAGAAGAATACAGAAAGTGACAGATTGTAGAAAGATTTCTACAGTTTTATGCATACAAAGTCAAAGTCAAAGTCAAAAACATTTATTTCAATTAGACCATTTACAGGCACTTTTGAAATGTCAAACAATATAACAATAGTTGTCAGTCGGTTTGTCCGTTAGTTAAAGCTAGTTGTCCGTTCCAAAACGTAGATTCCTATGGAGAAGAACGGACAAGAAACTCCATGGTTTACAATTAAGAGAAGAAATGTTTCTATTCTTCAGTAGACAAAGTTCTGATAAGCCAAGTGCTCGGGCTGAAGAGATAACGATTTTGATAGAAAGAACTTTGTCTATTCTTTGGTAGAATAGAGGTAGTATTGGTCATGCTAAGCGTGCTGATGCTTCTGATGGTTGAGCATTAGAGTAAAGACGCAACGCTTCGACTCTGCGTCAGTATGCCTTGAACTATAGATGATAGGTTTAAGTTTGATTTGCACTCGATGTTACAATACTAAGGCTTGTTGAATCGACTATATTTGTTAGTCGATTATTAGGAAATTTTGTAGTTCATTAAATATATTAGTCGGTTTTTGAGTCGCGTTTTCATTAGACTATAAAGCTAAGATTGGTACTCGTCCTGTTAGCGCGATCTCACAGCGGAACAATCATGGTAATAGTATACTATTGCGAATTTATTCCAAACTAGCACTTTTCCTGCGACTTCGTCGCATGAGCCACAGGAACTGCACTTTTTCGGGATGACAAGTAGCCTATGTTACTCAATGATAATGTAGCTTTCTACTGGTGAAAGAATTTTTAAAATATGTCAAGTAGTATTTGAGTTTATTCCATTACAAATAAACATATACAAAAAAACAAATCTTTTCTCTTTATAATATTAAAATTTCTTTAATGTAAAAGCAACTAACATATCTGTCAAATGTACATTTGAAATTTTTTTGTCAAACTTAAAAGGGCGGGTACAGATTAAATTGTAACACAATATACAATGGAACATTTTTCCAAACATTTTAATGTGTTCGCGTGCGCGTTGTCGTGTTTGTGAACACATTAAAATGTATGGAAAATGTTGCAAAGCGTGTTGCATTGCATGTTATATTGTATTATTATCTGTACCCGCCCTTAATTAAACAGTTGTTGATCTTGTCAAAAATAAGTACCTACTTATATTTGATAAACATGTTGATCTACAAGGACAATCAGAATCATAGGTAGCATTATATTGTCAGGCAGTGGCGAAGGGTCAGATTTTGTAAGCGGTAAGCCGGAGCTACAAATTCTTTCCTGGCCATAAAAAGCTAATTAATATAAGTAGGCAATACTGCCTGTGCTATTTTTCAAAGGGAAGCCGGTAGGAGTCGTATTGTAGGGACCCTTCGCCACTGTTGTCTGGCAAAATTATGAATTTATTGTCAAAAAATGTTGCCATTTGAAAGGTAATGAAGACGCGCGATTAAAACCGACTTTTTATTACATTTTTAAGCGCAGATTCGCTCAATAACTGATAAGATAATTTTATTATTATGTCAAATTCTAATAGATAGGTGAATTTTTAATGAATCTAGGTAATCTTGCCACATTGTAATTTTAATGTAAATTGTCGCTATTTTGGTCGAATGAACAAATTATGCACCTACCTACTAAGAATGTTATATCTATAGTTAGCGAATTGAATACCTATAAGAAAAAAAAGCGGTCCAAGAGGACAGTGATGGGTTCAGTGGTTAAGAAGACCGATATCAACGTCTATAAGCATGTAGAAGAGACGTGGCTTATGGATTCCTATGCTTACAAGTACGACATAGCCGATAAAACTGCGGAGATCATGGGGATATCTCAAAGCTATTTGAGAACCATTGGTTTGTTTGTTTACATTTTATTTTTTGGTAAAACGGATAGGGTATATAGTTAGGTACTTTTAAGGAAAATGATCTTGATACTTTTTTTAAATAAGGTATTTAAAAAAACGCTTTTTGTTTGTTTGAAATATTGGGTATCTTTAAGTAGAATCTTATTGTGATGATGAATGCTCTTAGGAATGAGTAGTGCAATTTATTTAGGGAAAAGATCTTAGGCCCTAGACAAGTTGCTTTTCTGTTATCGTTCACGCCAAACGACAAGCACAAAATGTATGGCAATGACATTAGCTGCGGAAAAGTCACGTGACTCACAAATGTCACTTCCATACATTTTATCCGTAGCGTTTGACGCTAACGCTAACAGAAAAGTAACTTGTCTAGGGCCTCTTAACTGTTATAATAGTATGGATACGCCTTCGGGAGTGTTCTAATGGGATAACTACATGTTTTTAATAACTATGCATTTAAAAAATAATTTATCATTGAAATAAATATGGCAGCAAAAGCTACACTCGTAAGATTGTTATTTTAAATATGACTACCTACGTATAATAACTTACCCTTTTTTTAAATCAATGTAAGCAGTACTATCGAACAGTACCCGTATGGCATGACTATATTGAGAAATCGTCATGAAATACCTCAAAATTGCACTAGGTACCTATTCCTATCATTTAGGTTCTACGTCGTCAACTTATGTACCGCTTTATTCAAGATACCCAAAAGCTTAACATAATATTTATTCTTTAATTACAAGTAATTATTTTTTGTCATATTTTTTTTTTAATTCATAGGTAGACCTGTAATAATTTGTTCATTCGCCAGACAGTCGTTGATAAGTGAACCCATTCGGCCAAGCCTAGTTAAGCGGATGTACAACGTTTCGAAACCCAGTTCGAATGTGATCCTGAAATAAAAACGTTTATCAATATTGAAAATAATGTTTTATTTATTTCGTAGTGTGACGCAGGCTTCGAAATTATCAAAATAACTAGGTATACAGGGTAAAATTAAAAGCAGTGCGGATATTTTAGAAGGTGAAAGTACTCATGAATATGATCTAATTTATTATGGGACCGACACTGAAATATGAAAAAAGAAATCAGCTGTTCCCTACAAAAATGCACTACAACTACAACACGATCAAAATGTATGGAACAACTGATTTTTTTTTTCATATTTCTGTGTCGGTCCCATAATAAAAGTTGATCATATTCATGAGTACTATCACCTCCTAAAATATCCGCACTGAGTTTATATATTTATCCTGTATAGGGCCCTACCCTTCATACCCGAAATATTTTAGCAGGCACCTGGCACATGTATAGCTGGTAATGATGCCATACAAACGAAAAAAAAATTGATGTTTTTTTTTTTTTAATAAATAAATCAATTATTTGACATATAAAAATACAATTTTCGACATCTATTAAAGCTAGTTTCTAATATTAATAGTAAGGTACGTAAAAAAAACTTTTTTAACAAAAAATAACCGACTTCAAAAATCCACTACAAAGAAAATAATAATTTTGGTTTCGGAAGTCGGTGGCTTTGGTTTTTGTTTGCTTTTTTTTGCCACCGACTTCCGAAACCAAAATTATTATTTTCTTTGTAGTGGATTTTTGAAGTCGGTTATTTTTTGTTAAAAAAGTTTTTTATTTTTCCCTTTTTAGTTCTTTATCCCGTGTTAGATTACTTTCACGAATTCGTTCAACAGTAAATCTTCTACGGAGTGTGTACATTTATGCATATAACTTTGTACATAGGAATGATTACATAATGTATTATATACTAAAACCTTCCTGAAAGTATGTAGATTACGTTAGTGAAAACCCCATCCAAATCGAATCAGTAGTTTTTGAGAAAATCGCGCACATACAAACATACATACATACATACATACATACATACATACATACATACGGGACGAATACAGAACCTCCTTTTTTGAAGTCGGTTAAAAAGTAGCGTAATGGATGTTGAAAATAATATTTTTAATGTGTGTCAAATAATTTTAAATCGTGCTATACCGCGAATTACCGCGTTTCGCTTATTTTTGTACAATTTTAGGGGGTTCATAACCCCTACGACGCCCCCCCCCCCCCCTCGGACCGCCTTCTGGGAGAGGATTCAGTGTGTTTACACCGCGTCAGAAGTGATGGAGTTAAGCGATACAGACTGCCTTGTAGGTTAATAGCAGTAAGTAGGTACTGCCTCTGCTATTTTTCAAGGGGAAGCCGGTAGGCATCGTATTGTAGGGACCCTTCGCCACTGATACCACATTTCGCCAGTTATGTTAAAGTCCCATATAATAAGGTAGTAAATAAGTTATTTAGCCCGTTTCAAGTTAAAAGACATTTATTTCACTCAAAAAAAATATCAGCAATAAAAATATAATAATATTTCACAATAATTATTAGTCAATTGTCAAATCAAACTTTATATCGCTTATTATAAGGGCCAAAGCCGCAAATATGTCAGGATCAGTGGCGTGCAGTGCATATAGGCAAGTGGGCAGTGCCTACCTCATATGATTCAATAAAACTATTTTAACTGTTACTACATAAATAAAATATATCAATCATGACTAATTATTGATATATAATTAGATATGTATATTGATGTAGTAATAGTTAAAATGGTTTTATTGAACCAAGAGGTAGTCACTGCCTACTTGCCTATATGCAATGCACGCGCCTGCCGGCCTAGCATGACCACGATAGAAACGGGTTTTGTCTACATAGAAATAGACAAAGTGACAGATTTCATTCATAAAACGTAGAAATGTTTCTACAATCTGTCACTTTATCTATTTCTATGTAGACAAAACCCGTTTTTATCGTGGTCATGCTAGGCCGGCTGGTCAGGATATTAAAATATGCACGCAGTTTCGGCTGCAAATATATTAAACTATAGGCAAAATAAAACATTCCGAACTAAGATCCAATTATAAAAACCTGACCTAATTTAACCGCTCCTTTATCTTCTATCTCTTTCATACTTTATCTGCAAGACAGAGATACCAATACTTTTAGGGCGAAAAGAATAGACGGCACTTACGCCTGCATTACATAATCCATTTTGGCAGTGCACTTTGTAATATTAAATTCCTGCGTGTCGGCTTCCAGCCTAACTGGTTGCGGCTGAATATCAATATTTTACATGGAGCGACTGCCATCTGACCTCCACAACCCAATTATTGGGGAATACCGGTATTCGAATGTTAGACCAGTTGTCAGACTTTTGGGCTCCTGACTACCCGTAACGACTGTCAAAGATATTCCTATGACAACCGGGACCGACTGCTTAACGTGCTCTCCGAGGCACGGAGGGGTCTCGATGTGTAAAGAACGGCCACCCATCCACTGACTGACCGCGGCAAGCGCAGCTTAACCTCCCAGATCGTTCGATCAGCGCGGCTGTCATTTAGCCACGAGCCCCTCTACCTACAACCAACCGACTATACAAAAACATAATATAAATATAATTAATATTCTAACATAATCACTTTATTAACATTCTACATAGCTCTTAATCAGAATCGTCCCTACTATAAACTATTTTATTAGACTTAATTTGGTGAAAAATTTGAAAGAACTCCGAAGTTGGAGCGATTGCTCCTTTTGTGACCCAACATTTTAACGTCTTAGCTAAATCGTCAGTTTTCAAATTAACGCTCATATTAATAGTTTTTGCCAACCGCGACCTATCAAAGAAAAGTTGAGACGTTTTTATATTTAAATCCGTAATTACGGGCGGATCTGGGCCTAAAATGTTTTCTACATAATTTTCGTCATAATTTTTGTTGGTATAATCTATGCCTGTGTTCGTTATGACTGGAGTCGGGTTGTATTCGGGTATTTCCGCCAAATGCTCGGCGTTCGCGTTCCAAGAGCGATCGTTGATGCGCAGGAGTGATTTGATGTCGCGCCCATATAGGCTGGCATCCTCGTATTTTTTGTAGCCCAGACCTGAAAAGGACAGAAATTAGTTCAAAATTGACAGTTAAATAGCGACTCTTGCTACCACGCAATAAAGTGCAATTCAGCTCGCAGAGCGCTACGTGCCTAGTTGCCTACAATTACTTTAAGGCCCCGGTATACGCCAACGGCCTTGAGTGATTTGGGCGGTATAGCTTGAGTGTTCTGCGCTGAGCTCAAGCAACGCGACATACATCCACCGAGCAATACGACTCGCCTATCAAGGAGCGCGCTGTGCAAAATTAGACGTATTATTACTTTTTAGTATCTAAAATATAAAATAAAAAAAAAGTAACAGGCAATATTATAGGTAGTAACATAGTCTTTTCACACAAAACAAATCATGAAAATATCTTAAGCGGTTTGAAAGTAATTACGTTTTTATGTTTTGGGTAGACACGAATTCATGAATTTATTTCATTAAGTATTTTACTATAATAGTTAAATATTTACAGGTACGATTGATGTACATATGTTCTAGTTTAACATAAAAAAATTGCACAACTAACCTGCATTATTTGACGGCGAAATAAGAGATTTAAAACTTGCCGTTACCATTTACCGTCGCCTTAACCTACAAAGCAGTCTCTATTGCGTAACTCTACCTCTTCTGATTGGTCGTAAACCACAGAAGTCATTGTTATAGGACACCACAACATCGAGACCGCGCGAACAGCACTCTATTTGTTGTGTCGCCGACTTGTTTATTAAATACCGGACTGTTAGTGCTTCGCACGACACAGATGACGTTCTATCAAGCCGAAGCTAGCCAAATGGTGCCGATTCTGTTGTTTACGAACTAAACTAATTTAGTCTTATTATGTCTCTTTCTAATGAAAAACATGAGAGAGGGATACCAGATATTTAATCCTGTCAAATTAGTCCACTTGTATAGTTTTAATGTCAATTTAGTCGTAATCGCAAAAGGATATTCGACTATTTTCCCGTAAATGACAAGGGCGTAGACTAATTTGACAGTTTTAAATGTTTACTGTCCTTTTTCAGTGATATTTGTAAGAAAGAGATATAGTGTGATTAAAATTAGTTTAGTGCAATATTCAACAGAATCAGCACCATTATCTATTTGTAAAGCTTGATCAGTGGCGTGCCTAGAGGGCAAGCCCAACGCATTTTTTTTTTGGTTCTAGAGGGTTTTATGTTCATTTTTCATGAATTTAAGTGAGTTAATGGTGCTGATTCTGTTGAACATCGCACTAAACTAATTTTAATCACACTATATCTCTTTCTTACAAATATCATTGAAAAAGGACAGAAAATATTAAGAGCTGTCAAATTAGTCTACGCCCTTGTCATTTACGGGAAAATAGTCGTGACCTTTTGCGAAACCGAATAAATTCACATTGAAATGAAGCAAGTGGACTAATTTGACAGGATTAAATATCTGCTATCCCTTTCTCATGTTTTTTATTAGAAAGAGACATAATAAGACTAAATTAGTTTAGTTCGTAAACAACAGAATCGGCACCATTGTGTAGCAAACGTGTATTTTCAATTCAAAATATGAAACGTCACTCAGTACCCCTATCATGAGTTTTTTTGACGTATAGTTTCATTAACGTAAGCATATTTTGAATTTAAAATACACGTTTGATACACAATATTTATATAAATTAAATACTTAATTAATTTCTCTGTATTTTTTAAAATGTGCAAAACGTATAAAATTTTATCAAAATGTTCCAGGACTGCTATATTTTAAATTCAAAATATGCTTACGTTAACGAAACTATACGTCAAAAAAACTCATGATAGGGGTACTGAGCTCACAGCGCTCGCAGGTCAGTACGAAGCTTGAGAAAATGTTGGCCTACCTTCAACGGTAGCCTTGAGCAGGCCCACCATGGTGACACTGGAGACAAGCATTACGGGCTCCCCCGGCGGAGTCGCCGCGTACAGCACGGAGCCCTCCTTGATCTCAGACACTAGCTGGACGCTCAGGTACATTAGGTCGCCGAGCAGGACTGTTTGTACCTGGGAGAGATGTGTGAGAATGGATAGGGTATTGACAAGCGTTCGCCTGGTACTCACCAGGGATGTTACGAATGTCATATTTTTCACATTCGCGAATGCGAATGTTCGGAATGCGAATGTTTGGAAATCAACAAATTTTAAACACATCAACTTTTATCATTTTTACTATTTATAATAGGAATATGATAACATAATTATTAGAACAGTAAACCAGTGTTTATACAGTAAATTATATCTAATAGCCAAAGTTCAAAAGAGGCATATTATTACTGAAAAATATTTTTTTTTCACAAACATTTCATTTCTCTGGCTCGATCGATAGGCGTAAAAAATCGCCAAGTTTCACTTTTCTTTCCCGGTGTTAAGGGAAAAGCTGTCAAAATAGCTCAACACAATTCAAAACAAATAAACTACCTACTTGTATATTTACATAAACTGACTGACAACACTAACAGGGCAAACTAACTAAGCAAGCAGCGAGAAAGAAACGCTTTCTGTTGGTCGAATGAAACACGTGATGCCTACGTGCGCCTTCTGCGCGTGCGAGGATCGCCAACGGCGCGGCCGCCGGGCGAGACACGACACGACACGACCTGAGGCCCTAGACAAGTTACTTTTCTGTTAGCGTTAGCGTCAAACGCTACGGATAAAATGTATGGAAATGACATTTGTGAGTCACGTGACTTTTCCGCAGGTAATGTCATTGCCATACATTTTGTGCTTATCGTTTGGCGTGAACGCTACCAGAAAAGCAACTTGTCTAGAGCCTCTGTACACATTCGCATTCGCAAAACATTCGCATCGCTTTATGCGAATGCGAATGTCGATGCGAATGTTTAAAATGATGCGAATCATTCGCATATGCGAATGCGAATATTCGTAACATCCCTAGTACACACACGGAAAGTTAAGAGCTTGTTAAAAGATTTTTTCGAATCCGACCGATAGTTCCAGAGATAACCGTTAAACAAACAAACAAACAATCAAACCAAAAATTGTTTTGAAAAATGTATGATCGAGTTATGGAGCTACACGCTTCATTTCGTCAGTGTCACGCGAAACAGATATCGTACTGGGAGGCTTTGGTTTTTATTGTTTGCGTTTTTGCCACCAACTTCCGAAAGTAAAATTATTATTTCCTTTGTAGTCGTTTTTTTAAGTCTGTTGTTCTTTTGTAAAAACATTACATACCTACAAACGGGTACGGCTTTTTTTGGAGTTGTTTAAAAAGTTGTTATAGTAGAACCTTACCTAGCTGAGAATAGGATAAGATCTAACTTACTTCTGATGTCATGCTCTTCTTGCTTTTCCTGAGAGCCTGTGAGATCCTCCCGGGGACAGCTCTCATGGTGACCGTCACCGGTTCATTTGTTGTCTTCTCCGATAGCCTTATCACATGCCAGGTGCGAGCCTGGGTAGCTACCACTGCAATTAATGGATTCATCATGACATTACACCAGCATACATCGCATGAGTGGTCGAAATGGGTATTGTTGACAGAAGAATAGACAAAATGACAGATTGTAGAAAGATTTCTACTGATTTCAGCATGGTTTTTACATTTCTGGAGTTTCTTTTTTAAATCTGGGAGCCAGGAGACTTCCATAATAATGACCGATTCTGGGAGAATCCCCAAACTCTGGGAGAGTTGGCAACCGGGTAGGGTTGCCAACTCTCCCAGAGTTTGGGGATTCTCCTATACCTACTTTACTAATGATCCTTATAGATTTTAGTAGTATACTAACATTTCAACCGCAACCTTGAAACTATATCTTTTATTTCATCCACAGTCAGGGATTTGGATACATGTTTACATAGCACCCTGGCAACACTGGCTGGTTGCATCGGCAGCCTTGCATTACGGACTGCTTTCGATAATTCTCGCCAACGCACGCCGAATTCAGGCAACGCAGCAGCGCAGAAGACCTCTAGAGGCATACTGGTTATAATGCTTTGGAGTTCACATAACTCTGGAAAAAAAATAAAGGGATATTTGAACATAGAACAGCAAGAAAGGGTTCATGCATAAGCATGCATACATAGCGTAATCGGCCTGTAATGTTTACACTGCTGGGACACAGGCCTCCTCTGTGAGAGGGAGTGGCCGAGTGGGCCGTAGTCCACCATGCGGGCTCAGTGCGGGTTGGTGGACGTAACATGTTTTTCAAAGTTTTTCACATGTGGTTCTAGGACATGCCGGTTTCCTCACGATGTTTTCCTTCAATCGTTAAAGCAAGTGATAATTAATTCCTAATACGCACATGACTTCGAAACCCCTAAGGCGACTCTCTGATCGAAAAGTCAGTGGTGCGTGCCTCGGGATCGAACTCGAACCATTCGCCGTGGGAGGCACATCACATGGTTAAACCACTAGGCTATCACTGCTGCGGGTTCAAAAGGGTTCATAAAGCTAAGTTTATTTTTTCTTATTGCTCTCTGCTGGGAGGCCTATGTTTATTATTACTAGGTAACGAGGTGATACTATCATTATTATGACTATTAAACGGTTTTAGGTCAGAGAGTCGCCTTAGGGTTTATGAGCTGTTTTCAATAGTTTGAGTTAGTGCAATTGTGTTTTGAAAATAAATTGGAAAATCGCACTCTTGTTTTATCGTTGTGAACTAAAATAAGTAAATATGACCAATAAATTAATGTTAGTTTACTTACAATATCCAATCGTACCAAATAGGTACTTCAGTAATTACATAAATTCACAAGTTTAAAGGAGTACTTACTGTTTTTGGTAGCGCCTTGCATTTTTTCCATTTGTTTCATGTATAACTTTCGTCTTATAAATAATTTGAACTGAGTACTTTTCTTCTTCGCTTTTCGCTATCACGTCACGATTATTATTATAAAATCATCACAATAACTTCTAACTTTCTATTTTCACCAAAATAAACAAAACAAAACATTCGTTACCGTTATCAATTTGAATTTTTGAAGCAAAGCAAATAGTAGAATATTTTTGAAGCCTTTGAAGCTTGAACTTGAAGTTTGTTTATGACATTGACGTTTTGGGGGTTTTGGGTTTCGTTCGAAATTCAAGCTTTTTTTCAGGCCACGGATACGAAGCTATTGGGAGTATTGGACTACATTTTATTTCAAATAAATACTTATTCATGTTTAACGTGCTGTGGAAGCCGCAGCCCGCCACCGTGACAACAGATGTATTTTATACGCAAGCCGCCATCGCAGGCTACGGCTGTCTCTTTTAGGGTACGAAGTCAAGAGTGGTCAACGTGGTCAAGAAATTTCTTTTTTTTTCACCTTTTACATGTACATGAAACAACATTCACGCTTGTATTCTCCGTAGGGTTAGGCACAGGTGTATACAAGAAGGTTAAAATATTTATTGGATTCTTGGGTTATAGACATAGTACACTCACATTCAACTTTCAACCGGTTGTGAGCCTATTGACTGTAGACCTTAGTATTTGATCAATTTGATATGTATCTCTACCGTTTATCACGGAGTCTGTCACCCAAGAGGGCATGCAGGGTGCGGATCATAGGGGTCATGACCCCCTCTCCTGGGCTGGGCCTAGGTTAGGTCCACCACTGATAAAAGTACGTCGGCAATTTTGGGCTTGATATGGTACAGTAATAAAAGCTTAACCAAAAATAAAAATATATATTAATTGTTCTTTGCCTAATATTTATCTTAGAGATTAAGAATTGAAATCAAAAATCGAAATAAATGAGAAATAAAATGATTATGCCGTTGACATTTTGAAAAAACCAAGAAAACAAAAACGGGTGCATGCTGGCTGGCGCGTGCCTCCACAGAATATCATGTCGACAGCAACTAAAACCTTTGAATTGAGAACTCATTAGTCGGGCTGTACTTCATTGGATCATTCACACCAAACTTTACCTCACTGTCACAAATACGGAGATTTCTCTTTAACCCAATTACGTACAAAAACAAATAAAAAATGAATTTAAATACTCTTAAAATACTCGATCACACCAAACTAATTTCATATTTGTACCGACATATACAATCTGAAGCCCAGCGTTCTATGGAAGTCTGCCGTGTCCTTTCTAATCTAAAAAAAATACTTTGTAGTAAAATACACGCAGTGACTCCATCCGGACTCGAAGGCTGAATCCGCTCTTGCTGTCACCTGGTTTAGGGAGTAAGCTAAACCTCGCGCTGGCGGATAACACGCTTGCGTCTCTGTATTGAAAAATAGTATGATGCTATTGACGGGTTTGTCTGGAGCGCGGCCATGCGCTCCGTGCACCCGCGGGAATTTCAGCGTAGGTACGCATGGAGAATAGACTACGGAGGAACAACTATGTGTATGAAGTGTCCATCAAAATGTGCGGTGTGGGTGGCGCCACTAAGGGTAAATTTCAAATAAAGCGCCAAAAGTTCAATCCAATCAAAAAATATAAAAGTTCCGTCATAATGCGTTAGATTAGGGTGGCGCTACTGTCGTACATTCATTCATAATCTTACCATAGACTCCTATAATGCTAGCACTATTTTAGACGGTTTTTCAACTGTTTCAATTACTACATATAGCTAGACTGGACACTTTTCCAACTTGTCTCCATATAGTCTCTATGCTTATAAGTCTATGTTCGGCGCAGCTGGGTAAAATATGAACATTTTCTTGTTCAGAAAAGTCAGAAAACGTGTAAAATAAAACAATAATAAATACTTACAAAATTATAATCATTTAATAAGTTTAATGTACAAGTGTTGTTTCTACATACGACTGTTAAATATTAAAAAAAGAATAAACGCTAATTTCAGTGGTTTACTTTTGCCTAGACGGCGCCACCGACACTTGGATATCGTAATAATTACTTGTTACAGTACGCGGCCAGTAAATATTACACATCTAGCTTTAGAAAGAGATATCGGCTAGCTTCGGCTTTATAGAGCGTCATCTCTGTCGGACGAAACACTAACAATTCGGTATCTAATCAACAAGTCAGCGACAAAACGTCGATTAAGTATGAATGACGGATACGAGGCTCTACAAAACCAAAGCTTACACATTGACTGCTGGGTACTTCGTAGATTTAATTATAATTGAAATAAATGCATGCAAACAGCATAACAATTTATTATCATGTCAAATTCATTTCTTTACTTTATTTAAAAAAATACAGTAATAATTATGCCTAATGCGACAGTGGCGCCATACATAAAGAAAAGAAAATGCATTTTTATACAGGGCTTGGATTCGAAAAAATCTTAGGTTTTCGCGATTATTACACATTATAATAAAACAAGTTTAAACGGATTAAATCGCGTATATTACAGATTTTTACAGAGTTTTCCTGACGTTTCGAACACTTTGTCCTTAACTTCACACCGCACTACAAAACATCGAGACATCGTGAGCGATTATTGTGTGCATCGAAACCAGTACGATTCGAATAATATCGATTAAAAATAAATCTTGTGCGGGTAGATCGAGAATAATTTTTCTATAAATTAGCTGTCATGACGCCTACCACCTGTCGTCCTGCGACCACGAACGCTGCAAAGTGTTCGAAACGTCAGGAAAACTCTGTAAAAATCTGTAATATACGCGATTTAATCCGTTTAAACTTGTTTTAGTATAATTCGAAAAAATCTTTTTGAATGTGATAGCCAGATAGTATAGGATAGACTATTTAACATCTCGCTGCGACCGTGAAACCGCGGGGAAGAACTAGTAATTTATAAGATATGATATCTATACTAATATCTCGCACTTGTCCGGTTTTTTTTTTAAATAAGACTTCAGAACGAAATCCTGTGAGAAATAAAGTATTCAAAGGGGCATGACTGCGATTTTAGAGAAGCATTTTTAGTTTTTTTGAATTAGTGCCTGGTCTAACTGTAAATCGAACACTGTACAATTTTTATAAAACAACTAGCACTTCGCCCGCGACTTCGTCCGCGTGTCCCACAGGAACTGTGCATTTTTTCGGGATAAAAAGTAGCCTATGTTACTCAATGATAATGTAGCTTTCTACTGGTGAAAGATTTTTTTAAATCGGTCCAGTAGTTTCGGAGCCTATTCAATGCAAAGAAACAATCAAATCTTTCCTCTTTATCTATACTAATCTTCTATACTAATATTATAAAGAGGAAAGATTTTTTTGTTTGTTTGTACCGAATAGGCTCCGAAACTACAGGACCGATTTTATAAATTCTTTCACTAATAGAAAGCTACATTATCACTGAGTAACATAGGCTACTTTTTATCCCGAAAAAAATGGGAAGTTCCTGTGGGACACGCGGACGAAGTCCCGGGCGAAGTGCTAGTTGTTTTATAAAAATTGTACAGTGTTCGATTTCCAGTTAGACCAGGCACTCATTCAAAAAAAATTAAAAAACTAAAAATGCTTCTCTAAAATCGCAGTCATGCCCCTTTGAATACTTTATTTCTCACAGGATTTCGTTCTGCAGTCTCATTGAAAAAAAAAAAACCGGACAAGTGCGAGTACGACTCGCGCCCTGAGGGTTCCGAAATATGCAATAGCGCCATCTGTGCCGCTATTACATCATAGTAAATATATCATGTCTTGATCATAGACGGCGCTATTGCATGCATGCGCCGTCTATGAGCAAATGGCTCAAGTCATGGTCATGAACTCATGACAGACGGACAAAGTGATCTATAAGGGTTCCGTTTTTTCTTTTGAAGTACGGAACCCTAAACAGTCTGTAACCCTGTCTAGCCAAATGGAGCTCATTGCATATTTATTCCACCAATATATTTTTTTCAGTCTGAATACTTCATCTGGCCAAATGACTGATATAATCCATCAATAATACTAGCCATTCACTTCGAGATGGCCGTCACCTCCCCTCCCGCTTCCCCACATCACGCCTTAAGTCAGACCCGCTTACAAATTAAATTATTGATTGAAGAAACTAATCCTTACTATTCTTACTTACGTAAACAAAATGTTTACAGTAAAAAACGATACATACCTAATTTTTATTTTATTTTTCAACGGTACTTGTCAACCGTTACAAAATGACGTCATAAGCACGACGGCCATCTCGAAATAAACGGCTGAAATAAATGGCAGCTTATTCTTTTTTTGAAATTTCAAACATCATTACATAATAGTTAAATCTAAACTATTTATAAAACCTTAACTATTGCCTAAAGCTCGGACTTCGTAACAGTTTTGATTCTTACGAAATAAATTAAATGAAGTCTCACTCAGTCCGCGCCTTAGTATAATAACTATGGAGGGTAAAGATCAGGAACAACAACTCTGTAACCGATGACCTACACCATGGAGAATAGATAGAGGAGGAGCAACTGTATGTATGAAGTGTCCGTCAAAATACGTTACTTTAGAGTGGCGCTACTGTAGCAAGGGCGTAAATTTCAAAGAAAACGTCAGAAGTTCCATCCAATCAAAAAATTTTATCCTTCAACAACTGCTATATTCGCACCATGCCTATTCAAAGTCAAAGTCAAAATATTTATTTCAATTAGACCATTTTACAGGCACTTTTGTATAGTCAAGCAAGTTTTCAGTCAGTTTGTCCGTTAGTTGAAGCTAGTTGTCCGTTTCAAAACGTAGATTCCTATGGAGAAGAACGGACAAGGAGCTATGCTAGCGCCACTTTAGAGGGTTTTTGAGTTATTATTTACGACATAAAGCTGGATACTTTTCAACTTGCCTCCCAGAGATAGTTCTCCTTATATTTACCCTCCACAATATTAACTCAATTTTTAAAAAGTATGAACAAAATGAAAATAGAAATCGTCGTTCTTATTTCAAACACACACTGAATTGACAGGAGTTGGGCATCATTTAAGGCGATAGTCTTAAGATTTAAGGGATAGACAAATTATGGGATGCGTTCGTAAGCCGCGTCCTTGTCATACTATTGGTCCTGGAGCGTTTGGACGTCCGATAAAAATCTGGCATGCAGGTGTCCCAACCGTGCACACCTCAGATAATAGAAACAAGGGAGATGTGGCAAGGCGCTACTGAGCTTGACGCTTTAACACGATCAATGTGATCATGTTGTCGTCGGATCGAATGCGATCGATGATTTATTTACAGTGTTTTAGTTTAATGAGTGACGAGTAGCGAATGACAGTGTTAAGCCGCGTCTCCTGCGCCCTGTTTTCGTGTTCGACGAACATCGAACAGTGAACTATAAAGGGGCGTGGTCTACGTGTTTGAGTGTTTTTATTCGTCAAAACACGTAGACCACGCCCCTTTCTCGTTCACTGTTCGATGTTCGTCGAACACGAAAACAGGGCGCAGGAGACGCGGCTTTAGATTGAGAGTGCGCGGCATTTTTAATGTGTGGGAAATCTCTGTATTTACAAAGGAGCGTTCGTAGTTGTGACGCACACTGCTTTAAAAGTGGCGACAGCGGTTCCCGTACTAATTTGCTGTGATAAAAAAAATCCTTGTTTCTATTGATCTGAGTGATATACCGACCCATAGCCGTACCTACGCCATCACCAAACCATATACAGGGTTATTATAAATACCTTAGCTATTTTCACAGAACCTGTCCTAAATTAAATATACTATTTCCTAATTTTATTTGTATTTGTTATTTATTATCGAAAAAACAGATAACACGTTTCGAAGTTATCCAAAAAAATAACGAACTTTATTGTCACCGCTCGTCGCTCGCGTCGCGGTCACTGACCGCTACTAGCGGCCAATTGTGTAGGTACCTAACTACTAAACCTGTGCCGCCTGCCATGCAATTATCTTACCTACGTTATTGTCTTAAGGTGCAATTTTTTCTTCATACTTTTACGGGCTTAGGACCGTCAAAATTTTCGTATTTCGGTGTATTTAAAAAATTGAAATCCTTACCTTACCTTATTCATAATCAATAAAAATCAAAATAACAAAAAACCGAACCTTAAAAGTCATTGATACCTTAACAATTGTTCAAAGCTAAGCACAACCTTGCACGTTTGATAACGTTAGACCGTAGCCTTGCGAGCACTGCACCATCACTTTTTAGAGTATCAAATTATGCACTAATAATTTCGGTGCCCTAGGAGGCCAAGCCACGGGACCGCCTCGGCCTATCCATTGTTCTCCGTACTTACTGTTATGGTATCGATATTAAGCTGGGTACTCACTTAGCAGTGTTGCATGTAGCGTATCAGATACTGTATTAACCTGCAAGTGGATACGGCTCGTCTACGATCCACCGCGTCTAGATACGCGGTGGACCGTGGACGAGCCGTACCCACTTGTACGAGCTGTACCTACGAGCTGCCGGGATCACACTACGAGCCGCCTTTGTGTTCGCAGTGATACCGCCACTCGGCAGGTCACTGCGAGCTTACAGCGCTCCACGCGCGAGCGGCTCGCAGCGGGCTCGTGCCTACGTACTCACTTGATACCGTATCTGATACATTACATGCTATACTGCTAAGTGAGTACCCAGCTTTACACCCCGTAACATAACGAGGTACTTACCTACGTGCCTGCAGTTAAGTGACTTTGAATAAAATAGCGAATCGCGTGAGGGTTTCGATTGTACAATCCGATTCCCCGATTGAACTTGAACAGCGCTTCGTCGTTTTGATGTTCTAATGTGATCCACTCACAGAAAACTCCAGAGCCTTCGAGCTTCGTAAAGATTTTCACCACTTTGTACACTCTCACACACATTTCGTAATAATTCCGGTTACTGTATCTACATTTTAATAAAAAGTCTTTTGCGTTAATAGCGGTTTTCAAGAAACTGTCAATATCGTAAGTTGCACGAGTTTGGCGCGAGTAATTATGACATTACGTATGCACGGCGTCACAGGTTCGCGGGAACTGATGCGCGCGGCGGGCGCGGGCGCGTGCGGCGTGCCACGTGCCTAGCGACACCCCGCCCTTCCCGTCCGTCCCGAGACGAGCGTACGTTTAATTACCTACACTACATTCGGGCATTCGGAAGAGAAGGTCACTGCACTTTGCAATTTTATCCAACTATTATAAAGTTGTCGGGACAATCTTATGATAAAAATGTAAAAAAAAAATTTTTTTTTTTTCTTCACCAATGGGCTCTGTTATCGATTCTGGTTCAGAGAAATGAAAATAGCTAAGGCTTTTACTATAGCGCTGTATAAAATAGTGAATTTGCTGATACTTTACCTTCAAAGTTAAATTAAGTTCTGATTTTGTATCACTATTCCATCATGAGAGACTAAGTCTAATAGTGCCATCCCTTTTCCCGTTATAATACTAAACAAACAAAACTAGTTTTATAACCCGCACCAAAAAGGAAGCGAATCAAAAATGGCGGCACTAACCATTCCCTCTCACTCGCACGTTATTGCTGTCTCACACCCGACATGTGTGAGAGTGTGAGTAAAGACCGGCGCGGGTTATAACACTTCGTAGCTTGCCCAGCATTGGACAAAAAGCCCACTATGATAAAAGGACAAAAACATGCCCAACTCACATTTCAGTGTAAAATTCTAACACTATAACATAAATATTCACTTTCAAATCTTCAAAATTAAGATATTGCAGTCGTTTTCTTGTTCTTTCACTTCATATTTAATATCCACCTTGGCTTTTAAAGGTTTTATCGCAACAGGCTCATTAAAAACTTCTTTCACTGGCTTCATTGGTGTTTTCCGTGATAAAATGTTTGGCAACACACTTGGTTTGACCTTGAACTGACCCATTTTTGTCTTGACAACCTCTTTTTTCTTGACAATGGTTTTTGGTTTTGGTGTACTGGTCTCCGTTTGGCATTTGAAGTTCTGATCTACAAAATTCTTGTAGGAGTCGTTGAACGATGAAGGTGATTGGAGGAGTGAGCGAGGCGGTGTTGTGATTGGCGTTTCTTCTGGTTTATTTATTTCTGGTTCTTCTAACTTTTTAGGTACGGTCTCTCGTTCTTCCGCCTTTTTTAATGCACTCTTCTGTTCGTCAATCTTCTTCGGAAGGCTTTTTTGTCGTGTTTCCTGAGTTTTTTTCTGCAGTGTTTCCTGAGTTTTTCTCTGCGGTGTTTCTTGATTTTTTTTCTGCGGTGTTTCTTCAATTTTTTTCTGCGGTGTTTCTTCAATTTCCTTTAGAGGTGATTCCTCTTTCTTCTTCGGTACACTGAATGACACAGATTTGTTCACCGCTGGGCTGCTTTTATTCAATGTTGTGCTACTTCTACTAAGTCTTGTCGTTACACCATTCTCAACTGAATTATCAACCGATGTTGATCCCTTCTTAACCCTTTTCGGTACAACCCTAGTAGGCGCTTTCCTTTCCGGACTGGGTTTACGTTTAGCAGGTTTCAAGCTGTCTAAAGTCCTAGAAATTTGATAATTCGTTAAAGATGTACATATTAACGGAGAACTCCGATTACCTCGATAGTGTTTTAATACTGAAGTCATTTCGAATGCTTTCCCTAATAATTCTTTTAGTGTGGCCACATCAACTTTAGTAGCATCAAGTACAATGCATGTGACCATCTTTTTGAACTGTTGATAAAGGTCATTGTCATCATCAGCATCAAGTTTTAAATCTTCAGTTTCTCTTGTGAATAGGGATATGGAGTATTTGTTGTGTTGATTTAATGGTATGTTTCCAATGGTATGTCCATGGTGTTCCTTATAGTAGCATACATGGACGCCTTTAGTGTATTCTCTCACAACGATGGTGGAGGGACATAGTTGGGTTATGTCTAAAACAGTGGTAGATTGGTGGGAACAGTGGTACATTTCTTTAGCCTTTTTTCGGTTGAGCTGTACAAACTCAGTTTTTGTTTGTTCTTGTATGTCTCCTTTCCATGATTCGAATTCTGAAAATTATGGAATCGTGAATACTTGTTTCTAATTTATTTTAAGGAAGTGACTCCGCGACCGCCGCCGTGACCTGAATTTGCAGCCGCCGCCGGTTGCTAAATTGGCAGCCGGCGCTGACTTTTAAAAAAGCGGGAAATGGGGTTGGCAATTTGGCATAATTAAAAAAACATTTCATGTTTCATTTGAGTAACATACCTAACTAGGGTCCAAGAGCGAGCGAAGCGAGCTCGGGTACTTGGACACCCCGACACGGACAATTTAGGTTCGAAGGGGTTGACGGCCCCCGTCGACCCCTTCGTGTTAGGTTACTTTTAACGTTGCAGACAGAAATAGGAGCCCCGCGTAGCGGGGCTCTATTTAGTATTATTAGTACTATATTATCATTATTGTCGCGAATCGAATTTGGATCAACATACAACGTAAACCAGCGCTGCAATTTGCAAAAAACTCGAAGTATTTTGAATTTCTCGCGCAACCTTGACGGATCCACCTTAATGCCGTTAGTAAAGCAATAGTACATTAAAAATCACTTACATTCATAAAAAATGAAAAACTCTCTAAAATGAAAAAAAAAAAAAAAAACAGACTTGCCCTGTATGCACGCCATTGACACTTTATTACACTACCATTTATTTATTTGTAACTTTTACACATACCTTCTCGACTTGGAAAGAAAAAATTCTGCTCTCCATCTCCATGCAATCCTTTGACATGATGTTGGAACAACAGCAGTCCGTTAAAAAGCTGTTTGCATCCGAGACACAAGTACTGGTCCTTCTGCATGTACTCCTTCGGACAGGTGTGCGGTTCCGTTGAACGAATCTGTTTGCCGCAGGATGCACAGGTCTCAATGCGTATCGGTGTTACTAAATGCGGAGAGTTCGGGGGTCTAGAATTGAAAAGGAAGTGTTAATCAAAAAAATTTTTGTTTAAATTGAAGATGACAGCGTAATTACACTTTCCAATATATATATATATACACCCTACATGTGTGAGTAAAGACAGCAATAACGTGCGAGTGAGAGGGAATTATTAGTGCCACCATATATAATTTGTTTCTTTATTGGCGCGGGTTATAAACCCATATTTACAAAGTATTTACAATCAACAAAAAAAAATTGCAATAGTTACATATCAAAATATTTGTCCGCATTGCTGTCAATAGGTAATATGCCAAAACGTGTGCATTGCTACAATGAATGGCAATGCTGATTCTAAGTTAAAAAATTAGGTCATTGGTAATGTGAATAGTCAAGCAATTTATTGCAATTATGGCTTAATTGTAAATAATTGCATTTGAAGATGTTTGCAAGCAACTTTATGGTGCTCCCACACTGTTGTCTAACAAACATTTGATCACAATGAAGAAATGTTTTCATGTTAGGTAATGTTAGTAAACATTTCTAGATAAAATTGTTTTGCACTGAAAACATCTAACAATTCCTAACAGAATGTAACAATTCATAACATTTGTTAGTATATTGTATGTGTTAGAAAATGTTTCAAGTACATTTTCTAACAACAGTGTGGGAGCACCATTAAAAAATAATTACGACCAACATGGCCCATTGTCTAAAGAAGGAACGAGATAGAAACTTACACTTCTTCCCCCTTTTCATTGACGCAATGATTCTTTTGTATATGTCTAAACGTCGTGAAATACACGGGGAACCTCTCGGCACACACTGGGCACTCAAACTCGGGCTTCTTCGATACATTAACAGATTTTCCCGCTGAATCTGGAGTTTCAACCTGCGTAACTTTTATTTCCGTGGCATTTGCTTTCGTTTTTGGCGATGGTGAGCGACTGACCCTCCTCAACATACCAACAGGAACCACATTCTTTGCTGGTTTCGTATTTTCTTGCCTTTTAAACGCCACACGCCTGGATTCCACTTTTTCATGAAGAAACTTACGGTGGGATTTCAACGCACTTACATTGAGGAATTTTCGACCACAAACGTCGCACCTAACCATCGGACGGGGCTTATTTGTATACTTATTTACCTCTTGAGGTGGCCTGGCTCCCATTTTATGTACTACATTTAGTTCTAGACTGTATTTTAGCGAATAACGCAATAGCTTGGCAGAAAATGTGAAATAGAAGCGCTACCACAGAACAAACAATAGATAGATACAGTAAAGAGCACAGAACAATAATACTCTAGCGAGGTAAAGAGGGCGCTGGGCGCTACGGTAGGTTAAAAACTAAATAAATCAAGCGGTCCAGTTCACAATGTTAGGTTTTTAAACTTAAATTGTAACAAGATCGCGCTGAACTTGTATCCTCTTGAAGGTACTAAAGGCAATCGTAGATTATATGTCACTCTTCAACAATCAGCTTTTGAGAAGTTTGATAAAATATTAGGTGATCCATTATAGCGTTCCTAAAACACGCCAAAATAAAATTTTAATCCAAAGACCACTTATGATTTAAAATGACGACATAATGCTCATGTTAACTAAACGTACTACGTCTAACGCTTAGATTATAAACCTATAGATGTAACCATTAAAATGACCTTCCTTGATAGAGCGAGATCGTTAATTGTCAGACCCATGCAAAGAAACAGGACACAATATATATTTTTTGTCTTTGTCAACATGGCCGGTTTTGTTGTTTGTCAAGATCTGAGTTTGACAAATTGTGACAAACAAGCTTGGCGTCTTTTGGATTTTTCTGTGATTGTGTGAATTTACAGTGTTTATTGCGTATAAAAATTGGATAATAAAGAATATTTAGTGTAAGTGCGATGGTGGGTTGCAGTGTTTTGGGCTGTAAAAACCGGAGTGAGCGAAAAATTGAAGGAATAACATTTCACACGTAAGTAGGCGAAATTATCATTTCTTTCGTTATTACAACGCCAGATGATCATCGATTATGATGTTTTGTAATGAATTCAGTGATGTGAGCCAAGAATATTGAGTTGTGATACGTGTTTTCAATATCTTAAAATAAAATAACCTAAAACTATGAACGGTTCAGGGTTGCCATAATGGCTACTTGAATTTACCCAAATAAATCATATTTCTTTTTTGTCAGTACATACATACGATTGTTGGGTTGGCTTATCATGGTAGGTACTCATCCTACTTATATTATAAATTCGAGGGTTTATATGTTTGTATGTTTGTTTGTTACTCAATCACGCAATAACGTCTGGATGGATTTCAATGATATTTTGCACACGAGTAGTTTATTACCTGGATTAACACATAGGATACTTTTCACGCGAATGAAGTCGCGGGTAAAAGCTAGTAGTATAATATTTTTATTGAGAGGATATTAATTCTTCTGTACGTAAATTTTATATTTACTTACATTTATTTAAGTACTTTATTGTAGTTTATTTAACTTATTACTCAATAAAGATAAACTTTACTAGCATGTGAATAAAATGTTCTTTAAATTTCAGGTTTCCATCCAATCTTGTCTTTGCAGAAATAAAGAATCATATTAATGAACAAAGTGCTTTTGAAAATCATTTTGCATTATTAATTAAAGCTATCGCTTTTAGATATTTTGAAGTCAGGATTCATTATATAATGACGTCATTATCTCAACGAGATGAAAGAATCAGAAATATGCATACTAAGTTAATATTGTTTAAGGGTCAATAATTATGAATGTAGGTATTTTCTTATGGTTTGTAATAAATATGTTTATGATAAAGACTGGTTTTATTTCATCATTGAACGTGTCGTGTGTGTTTTATGTCGTGTTGGTCGATGGATGTCCATACGATTCTCCTTACCCCCCCCCCCCTTGTAAAAACGAAATATTAGACCAAGAAGGTTTTATTAAAGTATTTGGTACGACTACGACATAAGAGTTACATTATTGAAGCTAGCATTTAAAATGTGCTAATTCAGAATTTTTAGTTTGCGAAGTACTTACAGGTACTTATAATGTCTGTTCGCGATCAAGTAGAATTCATAATATTTTTTACCTAATATGTGGGAATTGCCAACTTATTAGGCAACACCACAAAAATCTATTTCTGTTTCAAGTGCGGTCACGCCATGGTTACATCTATAGGTATATAATCTAAGGTCTAACGTCTATGTTTTGGAACGCGATTAGGGATGCAAGAAGTGCCAAAAAGTATCGATATATATCGTATCGATATAAAAAAAAAATATCAATATCGGTTTCGATATATCGAAAAAAAAATATTGATATATCGATATATCGGTGAAATTTTCAAAAAATATTAGTACTTTACGAAATTCTATTATGCTTTGCTTCTACAAGTTTATTTCACTATATCTGTCAGTAATATTACTATTCATAAAAGTATCTAGTGTGCGTTTCACTAAGAATTCCTTTCGGCGCTGAATTTCATTAAGTTGCAAGTTGCAACGTTTTTAACCGTAGATCATAGAAACAAGGGAGATGTGCCAAGGCGCTATTGAGTTTGATAGGTACTTACTTTAGTTTGGTCATTTTGAGCGTAGTACAAAAGTACACGCTGGCGATGAACCGAACACGATCGATGATATAAATACAGTGTTTTAATGCTAGTGTTGCGTGACGATTAACAGTGTTAGATTGAGGGTGTGCGGAATTTTTAATGTGTGGGAGATCTTTTTATTAACAAGTAGCGCTTGTAATTGTGTTGAAAAATGTACTAAAAGTGGCGACAGTTGTTCCCGTACTAATTTGCTATGATGCCATATCTCCTTGTTTCTATGATTTGAATTTTTAACGATGTTAGAAGACAGTGTTCTTTCAGCACCTATTCTCATTCACAACTTTTAGTGTCCCTGACATTACTTTATCACTTAAATCTAAAAACTGTGACAATTCAATCAATGGCGACTATGGTCTTGCTACTGAAAATATATCGTTTTTGATACGTTTTCGATACTTGATATTTGATATCGATATATCGAAATAATAAATATCGCCAAAAAATATCGATATATCGAACAAAAAATATCGATACATCGATATTTTTTCTGCAAGCCTAAACGCGACTAAATTGACGCGTTTTTGACATTAGTGTTAGTGTTATCATTACAAAGAAAAATGCTTCGTTTAGAAAATAAGGCCTTGACGCCTTGTCTTTTGATTTGGATATAAATATTGGAGTCATGGAGTTAGTACATACTAAGGCGGGTTTTCTTCTCACGCTGACCGTCGGCGCTGATAAGTGAATATGTATGTTTATATAAGAAGCGTTTCTGACTTACGCTGACCGAATCAGTTTGAGTTAGTTGACCACAGAACAATAATACTCTAGCGAGTAGTTGACCTAGTAGTAGAGTAATATTGTTCTGTGCCTAGTAGTCTTTGAGTTGACCGACTAGCTACGCTACGCGCTGACGGTCAGCGTGAGAATAGTAATTCTATGGCTATGATACTAAATAATTTTAAACTGGAAATGAGTTCTTTAATATTAATTTAATATGGAGGGGGGTCATTATTAGTTCTGATAGTTTCTCTTATGTTTTAGAGATGCTCAAAATCTAAACATGGTCTAGATCTAGAACAAAAATAAAATTTCATTTCATTTCAATTTATTTTATTCCTCCATAGCTTGCACTCCCCATAGTTTAATTTCATCCTCACAGGCAGTAACTAAACAATTATCCGACGGATGATGACTCAGAGACACAACAGGCTTGCTATCACTATGTCTTAATTTCTGCGTACATGAACTGCTAATTAAATCATAGTAAAACACTTCCCCGGTTGCCGAACCACAGATAATATGACTATCTGTCTCATTCACTGCATTTTCCAGCAAATAATCTTTACTTTCATGACCTGAAAATGTGTTTAATATTTCACCAGATTCTTTATCAAATAATTTTATAGTACTGTCTGCACAGCTTAAAATATAACATTGTCCATCTCTAGTTAGGCTCCCATAAGTTACAATATGGCCAATGTAGTCAGACACCATCTTTCCCATTCGAATATCATACAACCTAACATGACAGTCAACCGATGTAGTCAAAACTTCATGGTCGGTGACCTGGATGGATGTAATTGTGTCTTTTGCATCTTTTAAAACTTGCACAGGCTCTTGTCTACGGCTTATCACGTCCCAAAAGCAGACAGTATTGTCTACAGATCCTGAGACTGCCATTGTGGATTCTTCGTTATACTTTATGCATGTGACTGAACTGGCGTGGCCGCGGTATCTTCGTAGGGGCTGTCCGGTGGTAACGTCCCATAAAATGACTGATTTATCAGTACTGCATGATATAATCTGACTACTGTCACAGGATCCTGCTGCGTCCAACACCTCATTTGCGTGACCTCCATAGGTTTTTAGCAATATTTGACGATGGGGATTCCAGAGTTTTATTTTCTTGTCTGCGCCGCACGTTAGGCAGTATGAGCCGTCGACGTTGAATCGGACAGCGCGAACTACTTGTTGCTTGCATTTCAAAGTTGCTAACGTTGTAAGTTCAGTCATTTTGTAAATAAATACGGACGTAAACTGAAATCAAAATCAGTGAAATCTACATCATTGTTTTGTTTTGAAAATATGTGATGTGACGTTTGAGTTTTGACTTTTTGAGTTTGACAGCTTTGACAACAATGACAATGTCAATGTCCAAAGTAATGAAGAAATTGACCGAAAAAAAGAACTCTGTGGTGTGAAAAAGCGCGGGAAACCTTAAATTTGGCGGTCGTGTATTTTGGTTGTATTAAATTTTTTATTGGTTTGGATATACATATTGTAAATATTTAGTGTTAGTGTGTATATATTAATATTAGTTTAGTTCTATCTACGTTTTATCTTCATATTTGGTAAGTTTTTAACTTTTTTCCGAATGGATCCTCCGGATGATCCCGGAGGGACCATTCCCGATATAGCCCACTATGTCACAATTTCCAACAATGAAACCAGTGCAGTTGATACTGATGGATCTCTCAGCGGCGGTTTAAATGCTAAAAGAAAAAGAGTGTCTGCTCGACCCACAATCTGCAAACAATGTAATAAAAAAAGGCGCAAAAATGGCGGCAAACGACACAACGATTGTGGTTGTATTGAGGATATGGAGATTTCACATACAAACAAGCCTATTTCAGATCCCCCAGCTAGCCCAATTACGGGTCTCAACATTGACGGAAAGTCTCCACAGTCCACAGTATCAAGATTATTTTACAATGCATCAGATGCAGCCCCATATGTTGTTCACATACAGCGTGAACAAGTTAATAACGATAATGTTTATTTAAATGCAATTGCTTTTGGTCGATTTTTAAAAAGAAATTCATTTCATAACATAGTCAATGGCAGCCTTAAAAAAATTGGCCGGAACAGACTTTCTATATCATTTTCAACTTTCCAAGAAGCCAATTTATTTTTAGACAGCAAACTTTTACTAAATGAAAAATATAAAGCATTTGTTCCCACCTTTTCTGTCACCCGCATGGGTGTAGTAAGAGGTGTACCTTCAGATTGGTCCGATGAGGAAGTCAAAGAAAATATTTGTGTACCAATCGGTTGTGGTGATATTTTGAAAATAAGAAGGATGAAAAGGAAGATAAGCATTAATGATCAATATGAATTTAAAAATACAGAAACTGTTATCTTAACCTTTGATGGTCAAGTTTTGCCTAAACGTGTATACATGTGTTTTACAGCATTGCCTGTAGACTTATATATATATCCCACTATTCAATGCTACAACTGCTGTAGGTATGGTCATGTCAAAAATGTATGTAGATCTAAACCTAGGTGTTATAAATGTGGACAAGGGCACACTGGGAGTGGTTGTACAGCCGCTGAGGATAATTTATCATGTTGTCTTTGTAAGGGCTTTCATGAAGCCATCAGTAGGAAGTGCTTGGAATATGAAAGACAAAAGAGTATTAAAGAATCTATGGCCAAATCATGTATTTCATATGCAGAAGCTTCAAAATTATATCCAATCATTTCCAAAATTTCTTATGCTGATGCCTTACTATCATCACCTAAACTTTCTAATAATTTAACTACATCAATTCCTCAAGATTACTCACCATTCCAACAAAATAAAACTCAGTCATATAAAAAAACAGTATTTATTAAACCTCGTTCTCCACCTTCCTTTTCTAAAGGTTATGATCAACAGTTCCATCAAGATCTTGCAAGGGACAGTAGAATGCCAGATCCAAAGGATGGTTGTGCACTTGCTCCCAGTGATAATTTGTCTGCATTATCTGTAAATGATTTAATTATAGCTTTGATTAAGTCTTTGACACAATCTCATTTAATTTCACCGTCCATCGCTGCCCCTGTTTACAATGCAGTTACTGAATATTCAAAAAATAATAATGGACAATCCAGCCAAGGTATTCCAATGGAATTGCCGAAGCGCAATTTCTAAAAAATCAGATATATTTTTTCTAGTAAATAAATATAAACCTTTTGTTTTTGCTCTTCAAGAGACATGGCTTAAGCCGGAGTCTTTGTTTAAGATTCCTGGCTATGCCTGTCTTAGAGAAGATCGCTCTGATGGGTATGGCGGTGTTGCCTTACTTATCAGACACTCTTATTCTTTTTCATTATTCTCTATTCCTTCTCATAATAATGATTTTTCTATTATTGCAGCAGTTGTAAATAATATTTGTTTTGTTTCTGTTTATATTCCTCGTCCATCTAACATTATTTTTAATGAACTTGTAAATATTTTTTCTGATCTTCCTAAACCCTTTATAGTCCTAGGTGATTTTAATTGTCAGCATCGATCTTGGGGCAGTTCTATGTCTAATAATTTCGGTGATGCTTTATTAGATATCATAGATGATTACAATCTGTGTATTCTAAACACTGGTTCTCCAACTCGACGCACTGCTCCAAATGAAGCTATCAGTGCTCCTGATTTATCCTTATGCTCCTCCAAACTAGCTTCTTCTTTAACATGGGAAGTTATGTCTTCTACTTTTGGCAGTGACCATTTCCCTTTAATCATAACATTTCCATTCAATAGTAAAGCTTATTACAAACGTCCTCCTCGACTGAAGTACAAATTATCGGATGTTGATTGGCATATGTTCAGGGAACAATTAGATGAAACTATTTCTGTACTTCCGGAAATTAAAATTGGTAGTGAGCAATCTTGTAATGATGCCCTAACTAAGGCCATGATAGAAACCGCTGATAAACTTTTCCCAATAAAAAAACCATATCATAATAAAATTCCATCTCCACATTGGTGGGATAAAGATTGCACAGATGCTATAAAAAAGAGGAAGGAGGCTGAAAAAAAATATTATGAAAATTCTACCGTAGAAAATTTTAATAATCTGAGTGAAGTAGTAACTAAAACTCGGAAATTGTTTAAAAAAAAGAAATTTGATAGTTGGAGATCTTTTTGCTTGGCTGTTTCTCCTAATGTTCAGCCATCTGTCGTATGGCGTAACATTAGAAGATTCAAATCAGCGTTCACAGAGACTTCAAGTACTTTACTCCCACCCCAGTTACAAAATCAGTTTTTAGACAATTTAGCGCCCTCATATGCTCCAGAAGAATCAATCACGTATTCAATACCTTCATCGGTGGGAAACGATCTCTCAGGTCTTAATAGCCCATTTACTCTTTCAGAACTTAAAGGTGTAGTTAGTCATGTTAAAGACTCCGCCCCGGGAGAAGATGGAATTCCTTATTCTTTTATGTCAAATAAGTGATCTTTCTCTTTCTTATTTTTTAAAATTGATCAATACTATAATGATAAGTGGCAATGTACCAGCTTCCTGGAAATCCCAAGTAGTATTGCCCATTTTGAAACCTAACAAAAATCCATCAAGTAGTTCAGCTTACCGACCTATCGCCCTTTCATCAGTATTGTTAAAAATTGCGGAGCATTTGGTCAAAAATAGGTTAGAATGGTATTTAGAAAGCCGTGGCTTATTGGGTGAAAGTCAGTATGGCTTTAGGCGGGGTAAAAGTACACTAGATAGTCTTAGTATATTCGTCACTGATATAAGATTGGCTTTTTCGGAGAATCATTCTATAGTATCAGCATTTCTCGATATTACTTCTGCTTACGATAATGTTGTTATATCTTCTTTAAAAAATAAACTTCTTCAACTAGAAGTTCCTATTTTGCTTACTAATTTCATTTTAAATATCTTGTCTGAGAGGTGCATAAATCTTTCAGTTGAGGATTCTAGTTCTAGATTTGAATCTAGATTCATATGGAAAGGTCTTCCTCAAGGATCGGTTCTCAGTCCTTTGTTATATAACATTTATACCCATGACCTTGAATCTTCTATAGGTAGTGATGTCAAAGTACTTCAATATGCCGATGATCTTCTTTTATATTGTCCTCACCACTCTATTGCATCAGCATGCAATTCACTATCTTCCTCTCTTAGTTCCTTAAAAAAATGGCTTGATCGCAATGGTCTGGAGCTATCTGCTTCTAAAAGTTCCATTGTTCTCTTTTCTAGAATGCGCCTTCCTCCTCCCATTTTTGTTTATTATGATGACAATCTCATTCCTGTAAAGTCTTCTGTAAAGTTTTTAGGAGTATTCTTAGATAGTAAGCTTACGGGGATTCCTCATTGTGAGTATATCACCGCAAAGTGTGAAAAGAGACTGAACATGTTAAGATGTTTGGCAGGAGTATGGTGGGGAGCACATCCATTTTCTTTAAAACTTTTATATAATGCTTTAGTTAGAAGCGTTCTGGACTATGGAACATTTTTATTAGAGCCTGGAAATAGAGCTGCATTTAAAAAATTAGATAATATTCAGTCAAAAGCATTAAGAATTATATCTGGTGCAATGAAATCAAGCCCAATTAATGCTTTACAAGTTGAAAGTGTAGAACCACCCCTCTATCTCCGGCGCCAGTATCTTTCCGATAAGTTTTTATTCCGCTCTTTGCAATTTATGAATCATCCACTACGTGCTAAACTTAAATCCCTTCTAGATCAGACTAATTCTTCTAGTTATTGGTCACATAAATCATCTCCTTGCCTTGTACAAAGTTTTAAAAAATATGTAGCTTTAGAAGCACCGAGTTACTGCTTAATGTCATATCCACTTTTTACTAGTATCTATGAATCATTGGTGTTTTCTCCAGATATTATCTTGGCCTTAGGTATTGATAAAAGGGACAATTTTGCAAATTCCTCATTTAATTATATTAAAGATAAGAACTGGGGGGATTGGCATCACATATATACTGATGCTTCTAAGCACTCCACTTCAGGAAATGTTGGGATTGGAATTTTCCATTCTCAATATAATATAGTTCAGAAAGTGAAACTCCCGCCTGAATCATCAGTATTTACAGGTGAATGCTACGGTATATTTAAAGCTTTAGAGTACATTCGTATCATGAAACTTAGAAAAACGATAATATTTACCGATGCCTTAAGTGCATTACAGGCCATTAAAAAAAATCCGTTCAAATGTAAACCAGTTTTCCCTATAATTTTATTTATAAGGAACCTTCTATATGATTGCTCACAATTAGGACTAACTATTTCTTTTGCATGGATTCCTGGTCATTGTAACATCACGGGAAATGTTAAAGCAGATCATCTAGCTAACGACGCTGTGGACTGTGGAGATCTTTTTCCTTACGTAAATTTTAGCCATGACCTAGCGAGTTTGCCTATGAAATTCCTTTGGGAGGCGTGGGGGGATTCATGGGCAAATAGCAGCAAAACCAAAGGAAATTACTATTCACGCCTACAACCATCTATCCCGAAAAAGCCTTGGTATTTTAAATTAAACTTTGGAAAAGCTGCTACCAGTTGCCTTATTCGCATGAGGTTAGGTCATAATTGTACCCCTGCCCATCTTGCAAGACTAAATATTGTAAATAGTGATCTTTGCGAATGTGGTGAAGGTGTGGGAGATCTGAATCACATTTTCTTTTCCTGTTCTCTTTATAACCACGATCCATTTTTTGAATCGCTATTTTCCTATTGTGTTCCATTGCCTACATCCATTCCTGTCTTACTGGCTTCTAATGATCCTAGAATATATAAGTATTTATCGTTATTTATTACCCTCAATAATTTACGTATATGATAGTCATATTCACTTAATCAATATTATCCTTATGATCCTTACCAATAATATTCCATATTCCTTATCCTAAATTATTTTTCATTCCTACTAAAAGTTTCCCCGTTTTTGTTAGTGGCATTGCGCAAATCGCGACTTGCCAATTATATATAAAAAAAAAAAAAAAAAAAAGAAATTGACCGAAGGCATGCAAGTCAAGCAGGCAGCGAGAATTCAGTTTTGGTGTAGGTATTTCTAGATAGATGTAAGTTTGTGATTCTAGATAAATTAAAACCAAGGATGAAAAACCCTACCTACAAATATTTTTTAAGTTTCGTCGTTTACATTTCTACATATATGAAAATGAGCAGCGCCATCTATAATCGTTTTTCCGAAACAACAGGTACTAACGCCACCTATCGGAATTTCCACGAAACACAGCAGCCATTGTGTTTGTGTTTTGCAATGGCCGATCATCAGCTCAGCTGTATGCACTATAGATGCTGTATGCGGTAACAATTCATTACAAACCGCTGTTTACATTGACACACTGACTCAGTTCTATTATGTACTCTATATTATGTACTTATATTTTTGAATGTTACATTCAGCTTATACCTACTTACATAAGACGCAAGGTGGGAACTTGCGTCTATAAGCTGAATGGAGACCATTTTGCTTGCGATTCAAAATGGGTCAGGTTACAGTCTTAGATACAGTAGGTAGCTACCTACTCAAGTAGATTGTCAATCGCTTTTTTTGCGTTCAGTAAACGATTTAATCGTTTCGGGACTTTCGGGGACCCGGATGACCTTTACTTTCAGCAGTTCCGCACATTAAAAATTCCGCACACCCTCAATCTAACACTTTTATGCGTCACTCATCACTAGGACTTAAACCAAGAGCTAAAACAGTGTGTTAACTAAGACCATCGATCGCGTTCATTCCGTCGCCAGCGTGTAGGTTTTAATTATGATCAACTAGCTTCCGCCCGCGGCTTCGCCCGCGTTTTCCGGGATAAAAAGGAGCCTATGTGTTATTCCAGGTCCCAGGCTACCTCTTTGCCAAATTTCATCCAAATCCGTTCAGCCGTTTCGGCGTGAAGAAGTAACAAACATACACATACACACAAACTTAATATTAAATATTAGTAGGATAGTGGGATGTGACCATTTCAAAGCGTCTAGCTCAATAGTGCCTTGGCACATCTCCCTTGTTTCTATGATCTGAGTTTCAACTTTATCTTACATCATAATGACGAACTGCATTGCGATCGCCGAGCGCCTTGAGTTAATCGCAGTGCAGTTTTGGCAAAGTATTTAATGAAATTAACAAAATGGGTATACAGGTAGTAGGTACCTACACACGAATTGAAGAAAATTATTCACAGACTTTGTCTACTAACACTTTGCTAGCAACTTCGTCCGCCGCGCGTCCCACAGAAACTAAGCATTTTTTGAGATAAAAAGTAGACTGTTACTTTCTACTAGTGAAAGAATTTTTAAAATCGGTCTGGTGTAAAATCGTCCTTTGATGATTAAATTAAACAGGAACTTTACATAACGTCAATGGTCATCTCTATTCATTGTCATACAAATGACAAGGATAGTTGCATATTTAATCTGTGGTTAAATTAAGAGGCGTTTTTAAGCAAGTAAAGGGGTAGGTATTTAGCGAACGTTTACGAATAGATCATTCATAATTCGCTTACGTTTACGATAGGTACCTACGCAGCGAAAAAATGGTTCGTACTACTCCCTCGGTCATATATTTGCATACCTACTACGCAAGTAGGTACGCAGTACGCACTGACCTTTTTGAAGAACATAACCAATAAGACCAGTGCACCTATGACCTTTTAGGGCGTCTCCTCCCGACGCCCTTTCTCTGCTGAATTTTATGGAAATAATATTAATTTATTTGCATTAGGGAAAATGCGTGTGTTTTACTACGCGATCAAAGTAAGAATGACCTTGCGAAAATCTATTAAAATAGATAATTTGGTAAATTCAAAGACCCAGTAAAGTAAAAAAAAAAAACCGGACAAGTGCGAGTATGCCTCGCGCCCTAAGGGTTCCGAAATATGATCATAGATGGCGCTACTGCATACTTCCAATGGCGCCATCTATGAGCAGATGGCTCCACTTATGGTCCGGTGACTGACGGCGGACAACAAAGTGATCCTATAAGGGTTCCGTTTTTCCTTTTGAGGTACCTACGGAAAAAAATAACGATATTGATTCGCTAAATAATTTTCTTTGTAAGACTTATTTTTCAAGAGATAGTTGACAGTTCGAGGTATTTGACGTTCATATTCTTATCGCGATCGCATAGTAGGTATAGGTACCGGCATTAAAGATGATCACAGATCGCGCATGTACATTTTTCGTCCAATAGACAATAGACAGTTGACAATACGTAATAGAGAATGGTCCAATTAGACGACAAGCATCGACTGACGAACCAATCGCTTGCAACCTCGGCGTCCCCCATCTTCTTCATTCCGCCAAAGAGACCGAAAATCAGCTAGTGCGCAGGTGACGTTTGTGATCATGACTGACGCCGGGACTTATACCTAGTTATAGCTCAAGTATTTTTTTAAATCTTTACTGCTATAGAATTAGGCTTGTACCTACACAAAACTGCGAATCGGCGCGAATCGGCGCGAATTGGCAAATCACCGTGGGAGAGCCATGCTTCGGCACGAATGGGCCGGCTCAACCGGAGTAATACCACGGCCTCACAGAAAGCCGGCGTGAAACGACGTTTGGCAAAACTGCGCTCAACAATGCCCAAGGCAAGAGCAGTTTTTTAAAGGCCGGCAACGCACTTGTGACTCATCTGGTATTGCGAGTGTCCATGGGCGGCGGTAATCACTTACCATCACGTGATCCGTCTGCTTGTTTGCCTGCTATAATATAAAAAAAAAAATACAAAAAAAAAAACAGAAGACTGCGATGCGATTGCGTGAGGGGTCTTCCTTCCACGGTTCGGGTGACCATTCCTTCGACGATCGTCAACCGTACTGGATGTTTTTTTTAAAACTAGGCAGTGGCCTCTGACATGGATAGTAAAAAGAGTGTTACAATGCTGTTGTTGATAAGTATAATATAAAGAAAAAAGAACCTAACGCCGCCGCTGCGCTGGTTCTTGCGATGCGTCGTGCCGTGCGAGCCCGTAGTTTTTTGCGATGTGACGTCGCATCGCAGTTTTGTGTAGAAGCTTTAAAAACTTGTTACTTAAATCGATCCACAGTAAAAAAAAAACATTGTCGTAGGTTCTGACGTCACGAAAAGCGCGCCATAATTTATTCTAAATAAAAAAAAAACCATTGACATAAAAAATAACGTTCAGAAATCCATAAAGCTTACATTATTTACGTAAAACTGTCCCGAATTTTTCAGCGTCCAGTCAATTTCCGTGGTACAGTATACGGGTGTTACGGCAAACGGCTGAAAACAGGTCAGTAGATTGCGGTAACGGCTATATGCAGTAGACATAATGCGGACAAAGTTCGCAAGCGCCCGCTGCGTCCCTCACGGGGACAAGTTAGCGGGATACAGATAAAATATAAATATTGTAACGAGATTAATGTAGGGATATTACACATATATCAAATATATCTAGGATCATATAGGATTCTAAATATTATCTGTTATCCTAAATTATTTAGAAAGAAAGGATTTTAGAAACACTCTGTACCTATATCCTACCCTCAGATCATAGAAACAAGGAGATAAGCCATCATAGCAAATTAGTACGGGAACAATTGATGCCACTTTTAGTACATTTTTCGACACAATTACGCGCATAATTAAGCGCTCCTTGTGAATAAAAAGATCTCCCACGCATTAAACATTCCGGACACCCTCAATCTAACACTGTTAATCGTCACTCAACACTAACACTAAACTAAAACACTGTATTTATGCCATCGATCGTGTTCGGTTCGTCGCCAGCGCGTACGTTTTTAATATGAGCAATTTGCTCAAAATCAGGCATCAAGCTCGATAGCGCCTTGGCACAACTCCCTTGTTTCTATGACCTGAGATCCTACCCTACTAATATTATAACCAAACGAGAAAGTTTGTGAGGATGTATGAATGAATGTTTGTTACTCTTTCACGCAAAAACCATTGAACGGATTTTGATGAAACTTTACAGTAGGTACCTAATATCTAATATAGCTTACAATCACCGTATCTGTATCGCCGACGCGTATCATGCGTGAGTGGTGATACGTAATCATTGCAGTTAATTGGTAATAGGTTAGTGATAGGTTAATTGCGTGGTGGTGATTGGTGATAGATGATATCAGATATGTGTGTCGTTACGATTGATGAAACATTAGGGGTAAGATTGGTACTGATCGATTCTGTGTGCTGCATGGTGTTTGGTGTGCTGTGGTGGCATAATATTGTTATTGTTTGTCGATTTTTATGCGGATGATGAAGTAGCATAACTATTACCTGCATATCATTGTTCTATAATGAAATAACGACCTCATGCTATTTTCCGACTTCCACGTGGACGGAGTCGCGGGCACAGCTAGTTGATAATATTTCAGGAATAATCTGCTGAAACAAAGGTATAAAAACTTTTCGGTTCCACCGGAAATAGGATAAGCTATATATTCAGATCATAGAAACAAGGGAGATCTGTCAAGGCGCTATTGAGCTTCACGCTACTTGGTCAATGTGAATCATCGATCGCGTTCGGTCCGTCGACAATATCGTCGACGCCGACGGACCGAACGCGATCGATTTATTTAACCACTGTGTTTTAGTTTAGTGTGAGTGACGAATAACAGTGTTAGATTGGGGGTGTTCGGCATTTTTAATGTGTGGGAGTTCTCTATATTTACAAAGCATAAGCATAGCATAATCGGCCTATAATGTTCCCCCTGCTGGGACACAGGCCTCCTCTCTGTGAGAGGGAGTGGGCCGTAGTCCACCACGCGGGCCCAGTGCGGGTTGGTGGACGTCACATATGTCTTCGAATTTTTGGTTCTAGGACATGCCGGTTTCCTCTCGATGTTTTCCTTCACCGTTAAAGCAAGTGATAATTAATTTCTAATACGCACATGACTTCGAAAAGTCAGCGGTGCGTGCCTCGGGATCGAACTCGGACCATTCGCCGTGGGAGGCACATGGTTAAACCACTAGGCTATCACTGCTACGCTATATTATTTACATATATTTACAAAGGAGCGTTTGTAATTGTAACGCACATTGCGTTAAAAGTGGCGACAGCGGTTCCCGTAGTTTTCTATAACATATCTCCTTGTTTCTATGATCTAAGGCTGTATGTAAAGAAGTCGTATTCTCTTGTTGAAAAGGTAATAGGTACGGTAACTAATAAAAAGAGGTGTTGGCTTGGCTGATTCGAGAAATTCTTATAATTTTTTTTTGTTGTTGTAGAAATGGAGGGAATCAAGCTTGTTTGAATGTGAGCCATGCGCTAGCCATGAAAACTGTAAGATAATTTCGTAACAGCCAAGCAGCAAAAACTAGTACTATAAAAAACCATAGAACGTTTTGTAAAAAACTGTTCTTGGTCCTATAAAACCCCAAAGAACGTATCTTTTATTCGGAAGTGGCGCATTTACATCTCTGTTCAGTGACAAAATAATTTTAATGCAGTGTTCCTAATAACGAAACAGTCCAATAAAATCTATGTAATAGTGATGCAGGTCTCTAAATAATGATGTACTGGCTACTGTGGGACCTTTTATAGTACTTTTTCGTACTATACAAGAGTTTAGTTTCCTTTACCTCACGTTTTTCATTCACCATTCATTATTTTACATTCGTGACAGTGCAGAGTGCAAAAAAAATATTTAAATAATTTTACAAAAGGATACAAGCAATCTGAGGTGAGTAAGATTTTATTTTGTTATAATAATATTAGTCTATTACGGTGGAAATGATGTGCGACTGCAGGTTTACTGATAAACTAGGGATAGGTTTGCCATGAATTTAAAGTGCCCCCCTCGAATTGTTGAGTTTTTACTTAAATATTTATCATATAAAGTGATTTCGATATTCTAAGAGCCATTATTAGTACTTGCTGTGATAATGTTTTCACTGTCAGTCATCGTGGATTCAACCTAAAATTGGGGTTCTGTGTGAGCATGAATATTGTTATAAAAGTAAGCCAAGAATCCTTTTTGGGACTTAGCTGTCATTTAATAGAAACATTTATCTACATGTATGTGCCAATTTTGCGTCATTATAGTGATATATACCCATTTATAATACCAACAAGCGCATTGCTAGGCACCAAAAAAGTTGTTATTCAATAATTCTGCTCTATTATAGTGTCTGTGTGATATGCTTATCGATAAAATTATAATATGCATTTAAAAACTATTATAATACACATACGTCCTATTAGCGTGCCCTGAAATTAGACTACATCACAAAAACACTCTATTGTAAAGTCTTTGTGACTACTAACGCACACGTACTATAGCAGCGATCTAAATATTCACAATATCACAATATCGCTCTGTAGTTGAGTGTTCTTCACTGCTATAACGAAACTACTATTGCAGTTCGTTTGGAACCATTATTACGTTAATCAGATAAATAAAGGCACCTGTTAACAATTTTATAGAGCAATATTATTATGTACTAGTTATATTAATACTTGCTATAGTACTTGACTATAACGGTTGTATAAAATGGCGTAGTAAACGTTTACATTCTTTGTTTATAGGTATTTTTAGCTCTCTAAGCATTTAGAGCAATAATGTACTGTCGAACGCTTTTATACAACACTGTGGCACCGGTAAAACCTTAATAAATCGTTTATAGAGCTTTTTAGAGTTATGAGCTGAAATAATAGGACTGAATTGCTGGTTGGGAGTTGACATCATTTCGAGTCTTATTACTGTTATTATATGCAAAAGTTTGGATGTATGGGTGTTTGTTACTCAATCACGCCAGAATGGCTGAACGGATCTGGATGAAATTTGGCACAGAGATAGATTATAGTCTGGAATAGTACATGGGTTAATCTCGGAAAAATTTACGGTTCCTGTGGCAAAGATTTGTAATTTCCACGCGAACGAAGTCGCGGGCAACAGATAGTTCAACAAATATCAGAGATAGTTCAACAAATATCAGAGATAGTTCAACAAATATCAGAGATAGTTCAACAAATATCAGAGATAGTTCAACAAATATCAGAGATAGTTCAACAAATATCAGAGATAGTTCAACAAATATCAGAGATAGTTCAACGAATATCAGAGATACTTCAACAAATATCAGAGATAGTTCAACAAATATCAGTATTTCTGTGCCTAGCGCACTCCACACTTGAGGTCAATCGACAGCTGACGTATCAGCGATATTTTTCTCACACAGACTACAAAATGCGTACAATTAAGACAATGATGGTTAAAAATGTCATGACAGCAATGTGTACTTTGATTCAGGTAATTTATGTCATATTAGTTTATCAAGGAATTATTATATTATCGTATCCCTTTTTTATTAGATGGGGTAGGCAGAAGAGCATACTATATACATATTAGTCTATGGAGCATAGTTCACACATTTCGACAGTTAAAGTACGAGTTCGTACTCGACGAGGTGTCGTCGCAGCAGAGGACATAATTATCGTCGCGTCATGTCGCAGCGACACGTCGTGGAGTCATGTCGCAGCGACACGTCGTGACGTCATGTCGCAGCGACACGTCGTGACGTCATGTCGCAGTGACACGTCGTAGGGTTATGTTGCTGCAGTCATGATTCCGAATCCAACAGCAGACGGCAGCAGAATGAACCCCAGCTAGTACGATATCGAAACACATCACAGTTAAAGAATAATTGGACAAGTCTCAATGTATGAAAGTGTCTACCTGAGTGTCCACTGTCCACCCATTGCTACTGATCAGGGCCCCAAGTCTGCTATTGCAAATTGTCATAATCGTGTCAGAATGGTCTCATAAAGTCAAAGTCAAAGCATTTATTTCAATTAGACCAATTACAGGTACTTTTGAATTGTCAAGGAGTCTGTCAGTTACTCATAATAATGAAGCTAGATGCCCGTTCCAAAGCGTAGATTCCTATGGAGAATAATCGTAATGACATCGTTATTTTTGGTTTTGACCAATAAGCAAAGTAAACTGTAGAGAGCGCGTACACTAACACCACCGATTTTGTCCGTTTTTTCGGCCGATGGCGGACGTGTTGGTGTACGCGCTCTCTACAATTTACAAGTGTTTGATTCAATCATCCGAGTTCGGCCGCCGTCGTACGAGCAAAGTTCGTACGATGACGGATTTGGTGTATTTGAGCCGTTAGACTTAATGTAAGACCATCTCTTAAGCCAATGACCATAAGATTGTGACGTAGGTTTTGACAGCTATGATGGTTTATGAGACCGTTCTTACACAATTGCAATAGTAACTTGGGGCCCAGAATGCACGGTCGGTGCGCCGGGTCGAACGGAACTACTGTGCGTACAGTTCAGAGGCCCTAGACAAGTTGCTTTTCTGTTAGCGTTCACGCCAAACGCTACGGACAAAATGTATGGAATTGACATTTGTGAGTCATGTGACTTTTCCGCAGGTAATGTCATTGCCATACATTTTGGACGTAGCGTTTGGCGTGAACGCTAACAGAAAAGCAACTTGTCTAGGGCTTCAGGGCTCGTCGGATCCGGTAACCGGGTCCGGTAATCAGATACGGTTACGTGACGTGTCAGGCCTCCCTGAGATGGCGGCTGAAATAGGTATGATGGAGTCCTACAGCTGCATTTGTTTTATACGAAGATGGTGGCAAGCAGGCGACGACCCGCCTGATGATAAACGGTTAGCCTATGACACCAACACCGAGTATCACATGCGCGTTGCTGACCCTTTAAAGTGAGGATTCGCTGTGCCGACAGCTTAGACAAGCAGGTCCCCCGCTGTCAACACAGCGCATCCTCAGCAGCTCTGGCGACCTTACTCACCACGGGAACACAACACTACCGAACAGTAGCGTTATTTGGCTGTGGTGTTCTGTAAGGTGGAGGTACTTCCCCAGTCGCGGTGCTCCAGATTTGAGCGAGATATCTCGCTGTGCCCTACCTCTTTTAAAGTAACATTCTACGTCACCAATAGTCCAAGAGTAAGGCTTGCTATGTTACGTATTATCATAACTCGATCGCATTTTCTTTCATGCTTTGTAAAAGAAAAAGGTTGTATGGAGAGTAAAAGAGACAACTATAGCTCTCTAAGTAGGTACCTCTCTCTCATAAAAGTATGGTAACCATGGAAATCATTGTAAATATTAACTGATATTAAGTTATGTATCTATGGTTTTAATGATAGAATTAAGCTAATAGTACATAATTTTACTGCATAGTTTTTTTTCCAATTGATTTCCATGTAGGTAACCTGTATTCATAGTGTTTTTCAGCACTTTAAAGTCTGCCTACCTCGGCTTGTAGATACATCATGGTTATACATTTGTATACTTAGTATACTTACTCAAATACTGCATTAAAAGATTAGAAAAGAAAAAATGACAAGTTAAACAAAGCGAAGTGTCGCAAAAATGCTGTCCCAATTTCTAATATAGGGCTGCGCCAAAACTTACAAAAAGGTACCATTAAACATCGCAGAAAGATAAAAAAAAAATACGAAATTTATTTTTTTTGTCCCCCGATTCAAATACGGAACGCGGCATGCGCGCGCATCCTACATCGACCGATACGTTATCGCCAGTTACAGTCCAACCGCCGCATCGGTTGGACGTATGTCTCAATGGGCGAGCTGCAATACCCAGGGGCCCCAAGCGTTGCTGATGACGAGCGACAGTATAGGGCGCCGTTCCGTCGGGCGCCGCAGTACAGGTGGCCCGCGCCACAGCCTCCGCAGCCCTCGGCCTTCGCCCCCTGGCGGAGGGCCCCGGCCCCACCACGGCCTCCCGATTACCGACGAAGTGCATCGTACCCTGGCAAGCCTGATGACACCTACCAGGTATGTAATTTCTTTTTATGACTCGTGCATTTTCATTCAGCCACATGTGTCATGAAAAATAAATTGTGGTTTTCATGTACTTATGTGGAAATATGTACTACGTGTTATCTTCAGTTAGTTTTTAATAGTATAGGCTGGTGTTAGTCTAGGTAGACTCAATTTAGGTCGTTAACTGTTTAGCATAGGACGGCGCAGTTTGACAGATGGCCCTAGTTTGCGGAGTTGTGTTATCAATACATGAAACTTCAATCCTGTAACGTAAAAGGGATGAGTTGAGTTAAAAATAGGAAAAAAAAGTTAATATTAGGTACCTACGTTTAATTGAAACTAATCGATAATTGATATAAAAAGATTTTTGGTATTTTTTAGTTATGTGCACTGAAATAAAAATTATTTGAAAATGATAATAAAAATTAATCGTAGTTTTTTAATTGAAAAGGAAAGTGTGTTGTTATGCTAAGTAATTATAATTAATGATTAACTTAATTAAGTGATTGAATTACATTTTTTTTTATGAAATATTTACTGAAATTGGAATATATCTATTTTACCGTCCACTTAAGTAGACATAATTACGTTAATTGTTTAAATAAGTAGATAACAAATCGGTAAAATAAGTTAAAATTATAGTGAAATATGTTCATAATTTTAACTCAATCAATTTACTTACAAAAAGTGTGAATCACGTGAATTTTATCATACATGGGAGAAAAAAGAATACGTAGAATTTCTAAAAAAATTACAAGTCTAATATAAAATATCCTTTAGCGGATTTAACAGGGCCTAAAATTAATTCACCCCTTAACCCCTTAAGAATACATTTTCTACGTTTACTTGCGAAATCGTTTTTTTTAAAGGGAGTGGTTATCGCTTACTCCGTCTGAAATTTACAGTTTCAGATAGTGTACAAAAATAATGTACGCTTCGATTGAAATAAAAATTATACGAAAATCTGTGTTCGTTTTTTATATTTCAATTGATAAAACATTTTTTTTTATTTTTTGGCATAAAATTATTTTGTGCTTAGGTAAGGGCATTAGTATAGTTTTTAGCCGAGAAATTAAAGCCTTTTTCATTCTAGATATTTTATTTATGGGCGTAGCTGCGCATACAGCTACTTAAACATTTTTATTTAGTTAGTACAAGCTTGAAAATAGGTGTTATCTTAAACAGCTGTTTAAATTATCTGTAAAAGCATAATACGATTATATTATTTCTCTTAACTAAGCTGTTAATGACGTACTTAATTACTGTATTTTATTGGTGACCCATTTTCTCCTGACCCATTATTTTCCCCATGTAGGGTAAAACTTATGTAGGCCAGGGTTTCTATAAATAATCACTTAATTAAATCTTGTTAAGGAAAACTAAAAATATAATGGATAGGTTATTTTATTTAAAGTGTTTCGTCTTGATCTCGAGCCCCTCCCTATTAATTTGACATCGCCCTTAAACATCCTGTATGAGATTCAACGCACAGACGAATATTTATTGGCAAAATATTATAATAAAGATTAAGTAAGTTAAAATAAAAAAAAAAGAAAATTAAATTACGCGTAGATATTTTTTTTATATCTCTTTATCTTTTCCAACGTGTCACATCCCTATCAAATTATTAATAATCCTTTTTTCTAATATGCGGCCAAAGTGGTCCATTTCAAGCCATCGTGTAAACGCTAACCAGCTCAGTTCCAATTCTGTCAGTGTTTATACAAATTAATATTGATTTTTATACGCAACATAGGCACGTGGCTTCTACAACGCATGTACCTACCTAATGCCCGCTGTACACGAATGCTAGCGTATATTTTTCTAGTTTCCATACGGTAATCATAATCTTTTATTGGTCGTAATCTCAGATCATAGAAACAAGGAGATATGCCATAGCAAATTAGTACGGGAACAACTGTTCCCAAATTACAAGCGCTCCTTGTGAATAAAAAGATCTCCCACACATTAAAAATTTCGCACACCCTCAATCTAACACTGTTAATCGTCACTCAACACTAGCACTAAACTAAAACACTGTATTTATATCATGGATCGTGTTCGGTTCGACGCCAGCGTGTACTTTTGCATCACGATCAATGTGATCAAACTAAAGTATCAAGCTCAATAGCGCCTTGGCACATCTACCTAATTATTTCTATGATCTGAACGTAATCTATACTAATATTATAAAACTGAAGATTTTGTTTGTCTGAACGCACTAATCTCTGGAACTACCAGTCGGATTCGAAAAGTTCTTTTTGTATATGATTGCCAAATTCATGAGGAATAGTATAAGTTATTTAACATTACACTACGACCCTTAGGAGCCGAGCAACGGGGTAAAACCGCGGGGAACAGCTAGTTAAAGTAGTGCTAAGGACACTAAAAAGTGGTGAACGAGAATTGGTACTGAAAAAAAACTTCCAACGCCGTAAAAACGTAACATATTGACATTCAGGGGAGCCAACATAGCTTCGTAGGGACTTCTTATATCAAACGCTCTATAGTATAGATTTAATACATATTAGTATTTAACAATAATATTGCCACAATTATCTCGAAAGATTTTTCTAATCAGTAGGTCTTATATTTTATATTGTAAAAGAAAAAAAGAACAAAAATCTGCAAGAATCAATAAGGCGAATCACACACCGCCCCGCGCTGCGCTGCGGGATGCGTGGCGACGGAACAAAAGCCACGCGCGTGAATGCGTTTTCAGTGTGTTGCACCATGCGTGATTTCTATACAAATACAGGTACTTGCAAACAACGGAAGATCACGCACTCCCGCGCTACGCTGCGTGATGCGGTGCAGTGTGCGAATCACCTTAGACCATAAAAGTAAGACTCGTAGCTTCGTAGCACGTAGCATTTCGTAGTAGATTCCGTAGATATTGCCTACGTCACGATTTGTTCCCTAAACAAATTATATTAATTAGTAAGAAACACCAATTTTATTATGTTCCATAATACTTAACTCAATGTATACCAACATTAGCTTCAATTAATTATTATTGCTACAATTATCTCCGAAAACCGCCAAATTGAGGAATGCGCTGCCCGAGTGGGTGTTTCCCGACAGTGACAATCTGGGTATCTTCAAGTCACGAGTGAATCGGTTCCTTTTAGGCAAGCGTGCTCCATCGTAGACCGCATCATCGCTTAACATCAGGCGAGATGGCGGTCAAACGCAAGCCTATTATTGAATAAAAAAAAAGAATAAAAAAATTCTAAAAAGTTTTCTATTCAGCAGTATTTATGCCACACGTTTTAACATAAATGCCTAAAAAAAAGAAAAACACTAATCTGCAAGAATCAATAAGATCATTTCTCAACGGGTTGGACAATCTTCATGAATATTTGAAATTCAGTTACCCAAGAATGAACAATAGTTAAGAATCGTAGCTTCGTAGCACGTAGCATCTCGTAGTAGATTCCGTAGATGCTGTCTACGTCATCGATTTCTTCCCTAAACAAATTCTTATTATGTTCGTCTTACTAACTCAATGCATACAAAACTTGGCTTCAGTATAGTTTTTTTTTATTTGATATTAGGCATTGTAAATGCAGCTTTTCAAGTAAAAAAAAACTGAAAAATATGATGTAATTGTATCAAATCAGATTTATTATCTAAGTCATTCTAACTAGGTACATATATTTTCTAATTAATCTATCCAGATGCGCCTCAATATCAGTATTTCACAATCGATAAGTACAGTCAGGGAAAGTACCCTTTCCGTACATACCTATTTTGTGACAATTTTTTTTTACTAAAACTTTTTTAAATTATTTTTTTAACGCGACACGAAATTAGCAACAGACAACTGACCGTCAGCCAATCGTGTCAAACCGCCCTCACAATAGGGGTTGACAATCAGCTGATATTATCTATCTCTTTCACTCAAAGCTGAACAAAATCAATACTTTGTGTAATTTGTAACCTATTTATTACGCATTTTGCAATCTGTTATTACGTCTCGTAGTCTCAATTAAATGGAAGTTTTATTATTAAGAAAACGTTGTGTATTAATATGCTTGCAAATGTTTATTATTAAGCAGAATTATGCTTTAATTTTTATATACTATCTGATACAATCTGCAGAATAGACACGCGGCAAAAATCGGAACTAATATGTGGGTGAATTTGATTTTATTGACATTTTGATTTCGTAAGCAACGCGTATTTATATTGAAGTCAAAGTAAATGTTTTTTTTTATATTCCTTCATTTGGAATCGTTATTATAGTGAGCAATGCTCATTCCAACTCTGTAGCGAGACAATTACAGGTTAAAATTTATTGAAAATTCTTTGACAAGATAAAGAATGAATAAATTAGATAAAAAATATCTAAGTATGTAATTATTTTAATTGTATCCAATGTAATTCATAATAATTATCATAAATGATTAATCAATGAAACGTATAATTTGACCGATAGCAGATAATGGTTACGAAAACACGATTATGAATATTATGATAAAAATAAATAAACAAATGGCATAATTTTTTTATGTTGAGGTATACCTACATGACGGTAAGTGGTCGCCACCGGACATTTAGGGACACGGAAAAAGTATCGATACTTTTTGGTATCGAGTACTGTTCTTGTCGATATCGATACTTTTGTACTCGATACCTTTTATTCAATACTTTTCTGGTATTAGTACTGAAAAAGTTTTTTATTTTTCCCTTTTTAGTTCTTTATCTCGCGTTAGCTTTGACGACTTCGTTCAACAGTAAATCTTCTACGTAGTGTGTACATTTATGCATATAACTTTGTACATAGGAATGATTACCTAATGTATTATATACTAAAACCTTCCTCAAAATATGTAAATTACGTTAGTGAAAACCCCATCCAAATCCAATCAGTAGTTTTTGAGAAAATCGCGCACATACAAACATGCATATATACATACATACATACGGGACGAATACAGAACCTCCTTTTTTGAAGTCGGTTAAAAAGTATCGATACCTTATAATAACTATCGATACTTTTATGAGTAAGTTACGTGTTCCTGTGGTGAGTAAGGTCGCCAGAGCTGCTGAGGAGGCGCTGTGTTGACAGCGGGGGACCTGCTTGTGTCCTGAGCTGTCGGCACAGCGAATACTCATTTTGATGGGTCGGCAACTCGCATGTGGTACTTGGTGTTGCGCACGATTCATAGGCTACGGTAATCGTTTACCATCAGGTGGTCCGTACTCCTTTTTGCCACTATAGCATAAAGCATAAGCATAATCGGCCTATAATGTTCCCACTGCTGGGACACAGGCCTCCACTGTGAGAGGGAGTGGGCCGTAGTCCACCACGCGGGCCCAGTGCGGGTTGGTGGACGTCACATGTCTTCGAATTTTTGGTTCTAGGACATGCCGGTTTTCTCACGATGTTTTCCTTTACCGTTAAAGCAAGTGATAATTAATTTCTAATACGCTCATGACTTCGAAAAGTCAGCGGTGCGTGCCTCGGGATCGAACTCGAACCATTCGCCGTGGGAGGCACATGGTTAATCCACTAGGCTATCACTGCACCTCAAGTGAAATATGGAATTGAAAAAGTCACATTGGACTTGCCTTGATTTGAACCTAAATTCCTATGTACCTATCCGTTGATAGGTCTTAGAGATGGAAATCTAAATAATAGATAAGTCAATAGAAATGTTATCTACTACATTTTACTCCCAGACGCGTGTCGCCGGTTCGCAGTCAATGTCAAAGCATCCAATCCCTCTCTCATGTTTTTTATTAGATAGAGACTTATAGCATAATCGGCCTATAATGTTCCCACTGCTGGGACACAGGCCTCCTCTGTGAGAGGGAGTGGGCCGTAGTCCACCACGCGGGCCCAGTGCGGGTTGGTGGACTTAATAATACTAAACGGACGGGTGATAGAGACTTAATAATACTAAATTAGTTTAGTTCGTAAACGACAGAATCGGCACCATTATCGGCTATTTGACATTACGCTACGACCCTTAGGAGCCGAGCAATGGGGCTAAAACTGCGGCGCACTGCTAGTGCTAAATAAACAAGCATGGCACTTTTCTTATGTCTATTTTATTATGAACGTAAATATGGTGTCACGCAAAGGGCACTGCCTCTGTAGTCTCAAGCACGGCTGGAGGTCGGTTTCTAAGTTCGAGTCGGTCTGGAAAAGTGTTATTCTGTTTTAGGTAGGTAGGGTAGGTAAGTAGGTAGGTTGGTAGGTAAGTAGGCAGGCGCGGTCCCAGGGGGGGGGGGTCACGGGGGTCATGATCACAGAACAATAATACTCTAGCGAGAAGATTATCAATTTCATAGTAAAAATGTGAGACGAATTTGCACGCCATCTAGTGGGATCCCACTAAATCCAATGAAAAAAATTATATGCCCACCTAGAATAGATATTATTTTAATGACAGTTTATGACAATAAAATAATATCTATTCATAAAGGTGGGCATATAATACATCTTGAGAAACTGAAAATCCACAAGTGACGCACTTTCCTATGTTTTACTTTTGATTAATTGCGAAACAATTCTCGTTCTCACAAAGAAATCTCGAAAGAGTCACTATCTCAATCAACACAACACTTTATCACCAAAACAGTGCAACGGCACCGGCGTAACAGTACACTCAACGTTATAATGGAAAAATCAGAAACAGTTTATCGTTTTATAGCACAACAAATAAACAGAAACAGACAAAACTACCAACCGTAACAGCAGACATTTATCTTGTAGTGTTGCCAGAGCAAACTACCAGAGTCCATTTTTTAAATTCAAATTTATTTCTAAAGATATAATTATTTTTCCAAATTTCGTTTAGAATTCATAATTTTATTTATATAACCGAAAAATTATAGGTGTTACTTAATAAGCTACATTTTACATTAAATTAATCATGTTTAAGTCATAATTTTTTACACGATATTTCATTTTATTTTACTTGGTAACATTGCACTGTAATCAGCCTGTTAGACAGAGTCGTCGATATCGCTATCCTTTTCATGAACTGGAACCCGCCTTGAGTCCAAGGTCACCCATACATAGTTGACCGAGCCTGGTCATGATCCCCCCCAAAATCGTACAAAAATGCGCCAAACATTATAATTTACGGTATAGCACGTTGGCATTAATTGGTATGACCCCCCCTAAAGTCTTCTGCTGCGGTATGATCCCCCCAAAATCGTCGGCTGCGACCGCGCCTGTAAGTAGGTAGGTAGGGTAGGTAGCAGTGGCGTGCCTAGAAGGCAAGCCCGACTCATTTTTTTCGTTTAAGAAGGTATTTATGTTACTTTTTCATGAATCTAAGTTAAATATCGTTATGGAAGCAATACGTACATTAAAAATCACGTACATTCATGAAAAATGAACTTAAATGCGTTCTGAAACGACAAATATTTTTCGTTCACCTCTAGGCACGCCACTGGTAGGTAGGTAGGTTGGTAGATAGGGTAGGTAGTAAGTAGGTAAGATTGGTAGGTAGGTAGGGTAGGTGATGAAAGTGTGGACGCCTACACTAAATGATCAAGCTATGACCTACATAGTCATGTTACCTAGCTACTCTTGTTACGTGTGTTCTCTTGTTTTACGTGTCATTGTGCTAACATCATTTTTCTTAATACTATTGATTATATAAGTTCTTTAAAGCTATTTTCCCTTGTCTTTTCATCAGTAGGCCGTAAATACTTAGTGCTACCCGAGCGAAGCCGGGGCATGTAATACTAGTATTATTATAAACGTACATAATTATGGTGTCACATGCAAAGGGCATTTGCCTTTGTGGTCTCAAGCACGACTGAAGGTCGGGTCTTAGATTCGATTCGGTCTGGAAAAAATATTGTGTTTTCCCATTAAGAAATTCTTAGTTTCATATTACTTTTAGTGAGCAAATGTATTACATAACTAGTTGTGCTCCACGGTTTCACCCCCGTTGCTCGGCTCCTAAGGGTCGTAGAGTGATGTTAAATAGCCTATACTATTTCTCATGAATCTGGCTATCATATAAAAAAGATTTTATCGAATCCGCTTGGTAGCTCTAGAGAGTTAGCGCGTTCAAACAAACTCTTCAGCTTTATAATATTACGAAGTAGTATAGTCGCTTTTCGTGTCTGTCTGTTTGTCCGCTTAGTTCTTCTAAACTACACAGTGGATTTCAATGCGGTTTTCATCATCATTTAGAGAATTTATTTCTGAACATTTATGTGTATAATACATTAATATTAAACTTAGATACAGCACAGAAATCTCGATGTTTTGACATGTCACTACATCAATAGATTGCATCAATATTCATAACTCGGCATAATATCAAAGTAACAACGATATAAAAATGTAATAAGGCTTGAACATCCGATTCATAATTCACTTACGTTAACGATACGTTACGTCAAGAGGTATCGAGTAGACGTATTTCGACATCGACTCCCGTGACGTTATCTGTCGACAGAAATGTTATCAAAACTGTACATAAATCCGGACACATCATACGAATCGAATCAGCTGATGATGTTGCAAACCCAGCGCCCTATTTACGGTAATTTGGCACAACCCTCAGATCATAGAAACAAGGGAGATGTGCCAAGGCGCTATTGAGCTTGATGCCTCATTTTGAGCAAATTGCTCATATTAAAAACGTACGCGCTGGCGACGAACCGAACACGATCGATGGTATAAATACAGTGTTTTAGTTTAGTGCTAGTGTTGAGTGACGATTAACAGTGTTAGATTGAGGGTGTGCGGAATGTTTAATGCGTGGGAGATCTTTTTATTCACAAGGAGCGCTTAATTATGCTCGTAATTGTGTCGAGAAATGTACAAAAAGTGGCATCAGTTGTTCCGGTACTAATTTGCTATGATGGCATATCTCCTTGTTTGCTCCTCTATGATCTGAGGCACAACCCTTATAAACGTACCCTCGCAAGGACGTATTTAAAATTACATTTGGGGTTGTGGCCGGGGGGGGGGGGGGGCTGCAAAATTACCGATTTTTGTATGTAAAAGTTACACGTAGTGAAATTACACGACTTAGATTTTGTAGGGTTATTTTGCTATGGCTTGTTAATATTTAATTGGGTCATAGGTCTACCCTCAGATCATAGAAACAAGGAGATATGCCATCATAGCAAATTAGTACGGGAACAACTGATGCCACTTTTAGTACATTTTTCGACACAATTACGCGCATAATTAAGCGCTCCTTGTGAATAAAAAGATCTCCCACGCATTGAACATTCCGCACACCCTCAATCTAACACTGTTAATCGTCACTCAACACTAGCACTAAACTAAAACACTGTATTTATGCCATCGATCGTGTTCGAGTCGTCGCCAGCGCGTACGTTTTTAATATGAGCAATTTGCTGGCATCAAGCTCGATAGCGCCTTGGCACATCTCCTTGTTTCTATGATCTGAGGGTCTACCAATGTTTTATATTTCTAGGTTGGTATTTAATATCTATTACTACTAATTATTATAAAGCTGAAGGGTTTGTCTGTTGTTGAAACTACCGGTCGGATTCGAAACATTCTGATATAAAAAGAATCTTTCGAATCCGACAGGTATTCCAGAGATTAGCGCGTTCAAACAAACAAACAAACTCTTCAGCTTTATAATATTAGTATAGATGGATAATGTTAGTATGGATTTCACCCTCTTGGGGGTATAATTTTCAAAAATCCTTTCTTATCGGATGCCTACATCATATAAGGTTTATTAATATATGTAGATATATGTATAGAGATTTCTGTAATGGGCACCTATACAGGGTGGCAGGTTAGACAGTGGAAATAATTTAAGGGGTCATTGTACTCATCATTATGAACAACTTTTACTATGGGACCAATACTGAAATCGCGAAAAAATAATCAGCTGTTCCATACATTTATGTTCACATAACTCAACGAAATGTATGGAACAGCTGATTTTTTTTCGCGATTTCATGGTTGGTCTCATAGTAAGAGTTGTGATGAGTACAATGACCCCTAAAAAGATTTCCACTGTCTAACCTGCCACCCTGTATATGGAGAGTAGCCGTGGTAACCACAGCATCGATCGATCACTGTGGCTGTAATGTAGCCACAAGCCATCCACTGTCATTTAGCCACGTAAGTATGTAAACAACGTATTTCTACAGATTTATCAACAAAACTTTTCAAACGTAACGCTTGTTAGCAGATTGACAGGTATTATAATATGTTACTCACGATTTCAACGTCTCGATTATCTATACAAATAATAAAAAAAACAGTGTCTGTAATTTCGAAATAACTGCCTGTGACCATAACCATTTTCAATTCAAAATATGCTTAAGTTTACTATACCATACGTCAAAATTACTCGTGATTGGCTCACTGTTCGTAACTCATAATGTGGTTGAACGTTATCAAAATTCAAACGCCAGTTTTAAATTTTTTGTTTGTCTGTTTGAGCGGGCTGATTTTCGAAATAGCAGAACCGATTTTGACGGAACTTTCACAGGCAGGCGGAGGACTCTATGCTCTGATTTAGACTACTTTTATCTAAGAAATATTTAGGGTAACTGCGTATAAAAAAAACGCATAAATATTTTTGTATAATAAAGATGATAGCCAGATTCATGAGGAACAGTATAGGCTATTTAACATCACGCTACGACTCTTAGGAGCCGAGCAACGGGGGTGAAACCGCGGGGAACAGCTATTTTAGCGATAGAGCCTGATATAGCCGTTATTTTGGTCACCCCTATCTAAAATTTCAGCGCTGGGTGCATTTTGGCGGCGCGATTCCCACCATACTCTATCCGATGCTATTCTAATTATACCGCGTTAGGCAGTGGTGTATAGTACAGTCAGTGCCCCACATTATCTGACCCCTCTTAGAAATAGTAAGGGCGGGTTGCTTCAAATCATCTGTATTCGTAAGTAAGTACGTAATCGTTAAGTCAGTATGAAATTGTCATACAAGCCGCCATATTTGACTGGCGGCTGAACTGTAAGATGAAACAACATGGCCTAAGATTCTAAGAGGGGTCAGACAATGTGGGGCACTGACTGTACCACATTACACCTGTTAAAGGTTCCATAAATATCCCTGCTGGAAAACACGTTGTTTCTAATCATTTCTACTTTTCTAGCTCTTTTTATGCAAATGAAGGTGACATAGAGATCATTATCTTAAATGCATTTTACACTAATATTAGGTAATCTGTGCTAATATGCTTTATAAAGAGAACGATTTGTTTTTTGTTTGTAATAAATAAACTTAAAAACTACTGGACCGATTTTGTTAATTATTTCAACAGTAGAAAACTACATTATCACTGAGTAATATTAGATACTTTTTATCCTAAACAAATGCAGAGCTCCCATAGACCACGCGAACGAAGTCGCGAGCAAAGTGTTGCTGGAGAGTTTTTTGTTTGATTGTTTAAACGCGCTAATCTCTAGAACTACCAGTTGGATTCGAAAAATTCTTTTTGTATACAATAACCAGATTCATGAGGAATAGTATAGGCTATTTAACATCACGGTACGACCCTTAGAAGCCGAGCAAAGCGAGTGAAATCGCGGGACACAGCTAGTTACTCATAAAACAAGAATCCCAACTAAACGAAATAACCGACATTTTTACCACATTTCACGTTGAATAAAATTGTGTACATAAAAGTGTAGCACTTTTGCGTCCGTTCGCAACACAAACAAATAGCGAACAATAGGACTGCACAGCGTTATGTTACAGTTAATGCAAGCCGTACAAAAATGTTGTGTAAACTGTCCGAGTAACCTTGATTCCAAGACGCTGGTACTTCGTGGAACGCCCTGTATGCTTCCTGTTGGATACACAGAGTTTGGGACACCCTTGTGCACATCGAGATTGGGTTTGTGCACACAGTTTAGTTCCTTAGGTACACGAGTTTGGGTCACTTGTGCAGAGAGTTTGGACACCTTGTGCACACAGATTTTGCTTTCCTTAGGCACACAAAATTTGGGTCCTTACATGGGCATTTAGAGTTTGGGCTTGTGCACACTGGGTTTGGCTCTCTGGGGCATACAGAGTTTGGGTCCCTTGTGCAGAGAGAGTTTGGGCACCTTGTGCACACAGAGTTTGGTTCCCTTGTGCACACCGAGTTTTCTTTCCTGAGGCACACAAAATTTGAGTCCTTAGGCACATAGAGTTTGGGCTTCTGCACACTAGGTTTGGCTCTCTGGGGCATACAGAGTTTGGGTCTCTTGTAGAAATCTTTGACAAACGTAGGTAAATAAAAACAGTATGAACTTTTGTCCAGTGTTGTTATTAGACTCATGCGGGGCAAACTTTTGCTGAACAACCCCAGCTGTGCTATCGATGATAATACAGTGTTTTAGTTATGTGTTAGTAATGAACTGATGAGTGACGAATTGTTAGATTGAGTGTGTGCGGAATTTTAATGTGTGGGAGATCTTTATATTCACAAGGAGCGTTTGTAATTGTGTCGCAAACTGTTCTAAAAGTGGCGACAGTGGTTCCAGTACTAATTTGCTATGATGGCATGTATCCTTTTTTCTATGATCTGAGGTAGCATCCGATCGCCCGGGTGCCCTATATACAGCCATTCAAGGCAACCCTTAGTCCCGGGCTGACCCACTCTCCGCACATAGCCAATTCGTCCGTAGTTTGGTATTACTGTGGAAGTAATCATTGATTTTATTTCATCTCATACATTATTGGACTGGGATTGTTAAGAGTTATGGTTTTATCTGAAAAGTATACTCTGTTTCTTGTAACTTATGACACATTTTAACATGGCAATGTTTTGAAATAAACAACGTTCTGACAGATTTTAGATTAGTGATTACATGTTTTGGTTTCCACCTCTTCCCCTAACAAAATTCTGAGTGAGCCCCCCCCCCCCCCCCCCCCAGAAAAATAAGTTCCGTATCTGCCATTTTTTTTTAAATTATTATTTTGCATAAAACATGGAAGGTAACAAGATGTTCAATAAAAATATGTGTACAGCATGTTTTGCCGTGGCACACGGCGCGCAAAATAATATTAAATTAACATTATACATTATAATCAACAAATTAGTATTAGATAAATAAAAGTAAAGTAAATCTGAAATCAATTAGACATTAAAATCAATTTAGAGAAAAAAAAACAACTAAACATAATTATTATAGATTAAAAACAATTAAATATTAAAATTATTTTCATTGAGGAATTCATGAATACTATAATATTATAACATTTATTGGCCAGAATTATTTTCAATTTATTTTTAGATAATTTTACATTACAATTTTTAATATCATTAGGGATTTTACTATATATTTTTGGCGCCATACATAATACCCTTTGACCTGCCAGAGTTGTTTTTGCACTATGTAGACACAGTCTATTACTATTAAGTTTGCGCCATTGCACAGTAGGTACCTATAAATTCTTACTAAAAGTGGCGACAGTTGTTCCCGTACAAATTTCTATGTAATATATCTCCTTGTTTCTATGATCTGAGGTGTGCGTGCTTGCGAGCAGATACATATACGGGGGCGTTAGATGTGTCGCGTTTCAAATGTGTCGCCAAAATTATCATAATTCAAGTTTATAGCCCGGTTTCCACCGCGAGCGGAGCGGACCCATTAAGGACTCCGTTTAACTTGCAAGAGTAATCTGCATACTTAAACTTAACTTAAACTTAACTTAACTTATACTTACATACTACATACTTCTACTTACTTACCAACTAGGTATTTGTTGGCGGGAATACAATTAAGTAGATATGCAGTTTAACGGAGTCCTTAATGGGTCCGTTGCGCTCGCGGTGGAAACCGGGCTTATGTCTGGTGTGCGGCCCGGCTTACTCAGCACGTGCTTTGGCTAAGCATTATTTCTGTCACTGTCGCACAACTGTTTATCTACAAGTGCCAGAGAGAGATGGAAACATCTAAGCCAAAGCAAGTGCTAAGTAACGCTCATCGATCTTGGCCTCAGAGTTTCATTCATGAAAATAAAGATTACTACTTAATTCTGTCTTCCGCCTAGCCTTTTCCCAAACATGATTGGGGTCGGCTTCCAGTCTAACTGGTTGCGGCTGAATATCAATATTTTAGATGGAGCCACTGCCATCTGACCTCCACAACCCAATTATTGGGGAATACCGGTATTCGAATGTTAGACCAGTTGTCAGACTTTTGGGCTCCTGACTGCCCGTAACGACTGTCAAAGATATTCCTATGACAACCAGGACCGACTGTTTAACGTGCTCTCCGAGGCACGGAGGGGTCTCGATGTGTAAAGAACGGTCACCCATCCAAGGACTGACTGCGGCAAGCGCAGCTTAACCTCGCAGATCGATCGATCAGCGCGGCTGTCATTTACGAGCCCCTTTACTACTACTTACTACTTAATTCTGTCTATTAGTGCATGAAGAGGTCTCTATCTTTTAAGTATATTAGTAGGTATAAGTCAAGTCAAAGCATTCATTTCAATTAGACCAATTACAGGTACTTTTGAATTGTCAAGGAGTCTGTCAGTTAGTCATAATGATGAAGCTAGATTCCCGTTCCAAAGCGTAGATTCCTATGGAGAAGAACGGGCAAGAAACTCCATGGTTACTCTTTTAAATCAAATGATTACAATATCATGGTTACATTGCTTTTGTCGGAAATAACACAAATATGAGAGAACAATGTAAAAGTCTAGAATAATTGTAAACACAACTCCAAATATTAGCCATAGCAGTTCAGAGATGACCAGTCCCAACAGACGGCGCCCGTTCACGAACATGACTAAATATTACTCCGTCAATTGAGGACCGATTTAGAAAATTCTTTTTTGGATCAACGGGTATACTCTCGAGGTGGTCCCATTTTCACCAAATCAGGGTTTGATGAGGGGATATCATGGAAATCAAGGGAAATCCTCACAGAGTGTTTTCTTTAATTGAAAGAGTCTCACAACATTTGGTCAAGATCTGATGATGGGTTCCATGACAAAATGATATCTGCACCCGAATTGCGTAACTCAATTGCTATCACTATGGCATTATTTTTGACATTCATTACGCCGTATGATTGTTAATCCGTGCTCCTGTAACTAGCTCAACGCCGCAATGGATGTTGTTGAACTATCAAAATAAAAGAGATGGCGAAAGAAATTGAGTTACGGAATGAGGCTGCTGTTTTCAAATTCCTTGAAAATTTTATTTTCATCTTTTCACTAAACCTATAATTTCTTTCTACTCATCCCAATGGGTACCTCGGATAATATAATAAATAAATATATAAATTTCCCCTTCCGTAGTACCCTGGGCGGCCTATATAACATGTTTTCAAGGCTGCCTCTGACCTACATAATGAACCGCAGTGCGGCGCGCCCTGAGAGCCGAGATTGCGCGCGCGAAAAATTTTATACTAAACTACCACGTATTTTGTGCTGGCAACATTGGTTATGGTGCAGCGAGATGATCTATATTTGAATTTATTTAAAAATAAATCGAAGGATTGTTTAATCTTGATAGTTTATGTTGCAATTTTTATTTGAAACTCTTTTGAGCGATAAACTTTCTTGAGTTAGATTTATATTTTATGAGTAGTAACAGTTTTTCTTTTAGTGATTGGTATTTATTTAGCGGCACCAGTTATGATCACAAACGGCACCTGCGAATTAGCTGGTTTTTCGGTCTCTTTGGCGGAATGAAGAAGACGGGGGGCGCCGAGGCTGCACGCGATTGGTTCGTCAGTCGATGCTCGTCGTCTATTGGACTATTCTCTATTACGTATTGTCAACTGTCTAATGTCTATTGAGCCAAAAATGTACATGCGCGATCTGTGATCAAGATCCCTGCCGATACTTAGGTATATACCTTCGTGCATATCATGTAATTAAGCCTGTGATAAAGGAACATGTCTCAAAGTTAAATTACACTTCCTTTTCTAACCATTAGATATAAAATGTGGTAAACAAATTTTAAAGTAAACAAATAAGTTTTAATTTTGTAGTTATCGATAAAGTTTAGATTATGATCTTATTATTTTCTTGTATTTACAAACATTGTGGCAGGGACCGATTAATCGGGTTAAAAGGTTACCGGTTCAATCTCTAACCCATATTTTTGGTTAATCTTAATGCAGGGTAACCGGTTAACCATTTAATACGGATACCGTTACCGGTTAATATTACTGATTAACCCGAAAGAAATAGAACAAAAATGAAAAAAAAGGAACAAAAATGAACTCTTTGCGTGAACCGGTTATTATTAGGCTGATTAACCCAGAATACGGGTTAACCTTTATGAAAGGTTTTTCACCTAACCCAAAAAAAATAACCCGGGTTAACCCCTATACGGGTGACCTTTTCGGTCCCTGTGTGGTAGCCATGCCTCTTATGTTTGTAAGTTCGAATCTCCGGAACTAATGATCAGGGGCCGTACCACGACGTGTTATTGCCATCATTATTCCGCTGTGAGAGAGGGATGGCACTATACAGCACGAATAGCGCTATCCCTTGTTTACAGTGGAACAATGATGGTTTTAATTATTTCACTAATAGGTAGGAATCTACAGTCCGGCCACTGAGAGAATGCGTTCCTGACACTTGATTAACTTAGCACTTTTAGTTTTTTGTAGGTTGATGTTTAATAAGAATTTTAGTTAAAGACCGCACGGTTGTCGCAGTGGCTGAGAGATTGGCTGCTGCGCAACGTGTCGCGGGTTCGATTCCCGCATTGCACATAGGTCTGGCTGTTTGTGTATGTGAAATTTGTGTTTGTAAACGCACCCACGATACAGGAGAAATCCTGGTGTGGGGCAACGTTTTTAAACAAAAAAAAATTGTATCAATAGTGCAAATAAAACAAAAAAAAAAAAAAAAACCTTTTATTTCTTACAGCCGTAATTAGTTTACACAATAAAGGACACACAATAGTGCAAATAGACATGGATAAATATTTTTAATCGTAAAATATTTTTCACTTCAGTTTCGGCGCCCATACAACACGAACTGTCAGGAACGCATGCTCTCAGCGGCCGGACTGTACCTACATTATCTTTGAGTGCTATAGGCTCAGATCATAGAAACAAAGCTTGATGCCTGAACTTAAGCAAATTGCTCATACTAAAAGCGTACGCGCTGGCGACGAACCGAACACGATCGATGGTATAAATACAGTGTTTTAGTTTAGTGTTAGTGTTGAGTGACGATTAACAGTGTTAGATTGAGGGTGTGCGGAATGTTTAATGCGTGGGAGATCTTTTTATTCACAAGGACCGCTCAATTATGCGCGTAATTGTGTCGTAAAATTTACTAAAAAAGGCATCAGTTGTTTCCGTACTAATTTGCTATGATGGCATATCTCCTTGTTTCTATGATCTGAGGGCCGGACTGTACCTACATTAATATCTTTGAGTGCTATAGGCTACTTTTTATCCCAAAAAAATGTACAGATCCTGTGGGTCACGCGTACGAAGTCAAAACCAAACTGTTACTAAATTATTAAAATAAATAAACCATTTATGTATTTATTTTATTTATTTATTTATTATTTATGTACACACAAAATATAAAAGACAAGAAAAACAAATACAGATGAGACATTAGGTACAAAGGTACTGCTTATTTCTAAAGAAATTTCTGCCAGCAGACCTGCGACAGGATAGGTATAAAGTAAAAACGAAGACACAGTGTGTAATAAAATATAAATTATAACGACTAATGCAACAACTGAACAGTACGGTATTTAACAATATATAAAAATACAATATATACATATATGTATAACTTTAAAATATACTAATACACACATAATACATATGAATAAAAAATAGTCAAAACCATTTTTGGACCACAATCGATAATGCGTCCTTTTTGCTCTCTAGTACCTATGTAGTACATATTTTTTATTAAAATTATCCTTATATACGCTAATCTTATCACCACTGTGGATATCGTACGTATTTTTACGTCCATTCAGTTATTAATTAACTATTTTTGTAAATAATAGGAAAATACTTTTAATAATAACTTCACCTTAGGTAGCATTAATATACAGGGTGGCAGGTTAAACAGTGGAAATATTTTAAGGGGTCATTGTATTCATCATTATGAACAACTTTTACTATGGGACCAACCCTGAAATTGCGAAAAAAAAATCAGCTGTTCCATACATTTTGTTGAGTTTTGAGAACATAAATGTATGGAACAGCTGATTTTTTTTTCGCGATTTCAGTGTTGGTCCCATAGTAAAAGTTGTTCATAATGATGAGTACAATGACCCCTTAAAATATTTCCACTGTTTAACCTGCCACCCTGTATATCTGTCGCAGCCAAGTTATAGCCTTCGCCGTATTAGGTACACACGGCTACACATCAAGCTATACATTCCCAGTTTACACTGACCTCTCACTATAAGGAAATCCTATACAATGCGAGATCAGCTTATACTGGAAATGTATAGCTTGATCTGTAGCCGTGCGTACATACAATTTGTTTACGTACCTTACTAGCTGATCCCCGCAGTTTCACCCCCGTTGTTTGGCTCCTAAGGGTCGCAGCGTGATGTTAAATAGCCTATACTGTTTCTCATGAATCTGGCTATCATACACAAAAAGAATTTCTCGAATCCGACTGGTAGTTTCAGAGATTAGCGCGTTCAAACAAACAAACTCTTCAGCTTTATAATTTTTAGATTCATCTTTATTAAATACATAATATATCGCTAACCGATTGGTTGACACTTCCCGTGACCAAAAGGCTGGCAACTTTGGCCAAAGATTAAGCATTGCCATTCAACGTGGCAATGCTGGCAAAAAGGGCACGCTACCAATGGACAGCCATGCGGAGGATTTTTTAAATACTGTTTTTTTTCTATTTTTATACAGGGTAAAATTAAAACCAGTGCGGATACTTTAGGAGGTGAAAGTACTCATGAATATGATCAACTTTTATTATGGGACCTGATGTTCCCTACAAAAATGCACCACAACTCGATCAAAATGTATGGAACAGCTGACTTTTTTTTTCATATTTCTGTGTCGGTCCCATAACAAAAGTTGATCATATTCATGAGTACTTTCACCTCCTAAAATATCCGCACTGGTTTTAATTTTACCCTGTATAAAACTGTATAAGTACCTACCCAAGAACAATGGTTACGAATTATGGGAAAAAAACCCTGAGACGCAGATTCAAACTAAAGCTAAAAACCCAATTAGTGGGTTATACCGGTATTCTAATATTTGACCTCTCTTTCCCTGAGTCCCGAGACCAGTCTCTTTCTATCGCGTAACTCTATCGGTAAAGAAAAGTTGCACTGAGAACGTAAATCGTCTAAGAAAATTAGGATGTCGTTTTTAGGGTTCCGTACCTCAAAAGGAAAAACGGAACTCTTATAGTATCACTTTGTCGTCCGTCGGTCACTATGTCAAGACCCTTACCCGAGCTGGTCAGAGGCCCTAGACAAGTTACTTTTCTGTTAGCGTTAGCGTCAAACGCTACGGATAAAATGTATGGAAATGACATTTGTGAGTCACGTGACTTTTCCGCAGGTAATGTCATTGCCAAACATTTTGTGCTTATCGTTTGGCGTGAACGCTAACAGTAAAGAAACTTGTCTAGAGCCTCAGAGGCCCTAGCCAAGTAGCTCTTCTGTTAGCGTTCCCGCCAAACGATAAGCACAAAATGTTTGTGACACTGCCTGCGGAAAAGTCACGTGACCTCACAATGTCACTGCCACACATTTTGTGCTTGTCGTTTGGCGTAAACGCTAACAGAAAAGTTACTTAGCTAGGGCCTCTGACCAGTTTCAAAAGAACGGGTAACGCATTGGAATTTTTATCAGTAACTAGCAAACCCGGCGAACTCCGTTTCGCCACCGTAGTACATGCTATGTATCAGAGATGGCGCTGTATGTGAAAAAAGATTTTCCCGCTTTTCTCTTTAAATTTTCCTGAATTTTCTTTGCTATAAACCTCACGGAGCCCAAGACCTTTCCAACGAATGCAAAACCGTGGAAATCGGTTCGTCCGTTCTGGACTTATATCGTCAGGAAGGAAAACCCGACTTATTTTTATATAGTAGATTTTGTAGCTGTGCATGTGGTTGAATCATATTAAACCTATATACAAACTATATTGCCCTTGCATAACTGTTATCACAGTGAATAACTGTAATAAATATAATTATCAACATTGTACAGCCTTACATAATCATAAAACGATGGTTGTCTGATGCGCTATAACTCGAAAACTAGGTATCTAGCCCTAGAAGGACATACACTGATCTTATTGGTGATGTTCTTCAAGTTCACAGTGATGTACATATACTAGCCATTATTAGGTAATTACTTTTTGTTTTCAATAACGGAAATTGGCATGACAATGCATATTGCGTACTATACCGGTAAACAGCAACGCATATTAGAAACTTCATAACTAAGTCAATTTTAATTAAAATAAAATATTACATAATAAAAACATACAGTAATGGGCAGCCTTATCGCTATCTACTCAGATCATAGAAACAAGGAGATGTGCCAAGGCGCCATCGAGCTTGATGCCTGATCTTGAGCAAATTGCTCATAATAAAAACGTACGCGCTGGCGACGAACCGAACACGATCGATGGTATAAATACAGTGTTTTAGTTTAGTGCTAGTGTTGAGTGACGATTAACAGTGTTAGATTGAGGGTGTGCGGAATGTTCAATGCGTGGGAGATCTCTTTATTCACAAGGAGCGCGTAATTGTGTCGAAAAATGTACTAAAAGTGGCATCAGTTGTTACCGTACTAATTTGCTATGATGGCATATCTCCTTGTTTCTATGATCTGAGGCTATCTGCAATATATCTCAACTAAGGCATCCAATCCCGCATGTTATTTGTGATCTCGGTATTTGCGGGATCGATGATTTTCGATCCCGCAGGATCCCGGAATTTGCGGAACGACGCAAGTGTAAGATGTTCTGCCTATTATGTGTTGTGTAAAGATATGTTAACATAAAAATCTGAAGTTATGCATTTATTACTTTTATTTAGAATAACTATTAAATTGAAATATTTTAACGAACAACCAACATTCAGACAAGACTTCCACTTCCGTTTCTGTTGAAAATATTTACGAAGGAAACATAAAGGTGTCTAATGGCTCATCTGCCAGACTGCTTATTATGTGTGACGCTAGATAGCCTGCAGCAGAGAAAGCCCTTTCGGCTTCCACACTAGTGGGTGGAATAGATTTAAGGGCATGCAAAAGACAAATACTTGTATGCTACTGCCAAATCCCATAGAACCCGCGGATCCCGCACAGGTAACCCCGCTATTTTCGGGACTCGTAAATGATGCGGGATCTCGGTATTTCGAGATCTCGGCATACCGAGATTGTATCATAGATTGTAGGATGGATATGGACGTCATGTGAGGAAGAATGGGCAAGAACCTCAGATCATAGAAACAATGGAGATACACTTTATATACGGTCACATTGACCGTATATAAAATGTACACGCTGGCGACGAACCGAACACGATCGATGATATAAATACAGTGTTTTAGTTTAGTGCTAGTGTTGAGTGATGGTTAACAGTGTTAGATTGAGGGTGTGCGGAATTTTTAATGTGTGGGAGATCTTTATATTCACGAGGGGCGCTTGTAATTGTGTTGAAAAATGCACTAAAAGTGGCGACAGTTGTTCCCGTACTAATTTGCTATGATGGCATATCTCCTTGTTTCTATGATCTGAGGGTGCACTGGTCTTATTGGTTATATTCTTCAAAAAGGTCAGTGCGTACTGCGTACTTACTTGCGTAGTAGGTATGCAAATATATGACCGAGGGCGTAGTACGAACAATATTTTCGCTGCGTAGGTACCTATCGTAAACGTAAGCGAATTATGAATGATCTATTCGTAAACGTTCGCTAAATACCTACCCCTTTACTTAAAAACGCCTCTTAATTTAACCACAGATTTGTATACGATAATGCGGGTTAAATCACGGTTAAATACATAAAGTAATATGAGCATCGAAGCTATGAAAATCTCGACCACTAACTGTTATCGCAACAATTTAAAGTTATCTACGAATCTGTTTTATTTTAGTGCGCTGATAATGTGGTTTGTGTTATTTTTTATTTTACCTATTTTGTTTTCATAGCAACGTTATTTTGTGTTGATGAATCACCCTGCTTATTAACCGACTTCAAAAAAGGAGGTTCTGTTTTCGTCCCGTATGTATGTATGCAAGTATGTATGTATGTATGTATGTATGTATGTAAGTATGTATGTATGTATGTATGTAAGTATGTATGTATGTTTGTATGTGCGCGATTTTCTCAAAAACTACTGATTCGATTTTGATGGGGTTTTCACTAACGTAATCTACATACTTTCAGGAAGGTTTTAGTATATATCTAATATATTATGTAATCATTCCTATGTACAAAGTTATATGCATAAATGTACACACTCCGTAGAAGATTTACTGTTGAACGAATTCGTGAAAGTAATCTAACACGGGATAAAGAACTAAAAAGGGAAAAATAGAAAACTTTTTTAACAAAAAATAACCGACTTCAAAAATCCACTACAAAGAAAATAATAATTTTGGTTTCGGAAGTCGGTGGCAAAAAAAAGCAAACAAAAACCAAAGCCACCGACTTCCGAAACCAAAATTATTATTTTCTTTAAGCCGGCGATTATCCCTGTATGCACTATAGAAATGCACCCAAGGACAAACCCCAGCTTGTGCAGGACTATTGCAATACATGTGGAGAACTATTTGGGCTATTGTGATGGGATGGTAGTGGACTAGGTTATGGGGAACTATGGGAACCAATATGGACACGTAAAAATGGCAGAAGGAGACTTGCCTATCCCTAACTGTCCCCCGAAAATAGTTGCTCGGGTCGCAACAAGGGGGCAACAGGAACGTGAGCGGCTGAAGGGTGGAGAGGCTTCGCTGGACTTTAAACTCAGATCACTTGCTCCCTGAGGGTCCGGCATCACTGGCCCACTCACCACTTACGCTCAGCATGCACCCTTCAAGCAGAGGGGCTCTATCTCATATCATAGAAAAAAGGAGATATGCCATCATAGCAAATTAGTACGGGAACCACTGTCACCACTTTTAGAACAGTTTGGGACACAATTAGAAGCGCTCCTTGAGAATATAAAGATCTTCAACACATTAATAATTCCGCACACTCTCAATCTAACACTGTTATTCGTCACTCATCACTAGCACTATACTAAAACACTGTATTTAAATCATTGATCGCGTTCGGTCCGTCGCCAGCGTGTACGTTTTAATTACGGTCAATGTGACCATATCAAAGCTTCAAGCTCAATAGCGCCTTGGCACATCTCCCTTGTCTCTATGATCTGGGGGCTCTACTCTAACGACTCCACACTATACAGGGTGGCAGGTTAGACAGTGGAAATATTTTAAGAGGTCATTGTACTCATCATTATGAACAACTTTTACTATGGGACCAACTCTGAAATCGCGAAAAAATAATTAGGTGTGCCATACATTTATGTTCACTTAACTCAACAAAATGTATGGAACAGCTGATTTTTTTTTCGCGATTTCAGGGTTTGTCCCATAGTAAAAGTTGTTCATAATGATGAGTACAATGACCCCTTAAAATATTTCCACTGTCTAACCTGCCACCCTGTATACTGTCTATTTTATTATTATAAATTCTAAATACATAATCTCGAATGAAGATTCGGAAATATTCAATTTTTATGTCTTCATAGCATAATTGCATACATGCATAATCGGACTATAATGTTCCCACTCCTGGGACACAGGCATTCTCTGTGAGCAGGCGCGGTCCCGGGGGGGGGGGTCACGGGGGTCATGACCCCCCAAAATCGTACAAATATGCGCCAAACACGGTAATTCACGGTATATCACATCGGCATTAATCGGTACCCCCTAAAGTCTTCAGCTGCGGTATGACCCCCCCCAAAAGTGAGAGGAAGTGGGCCGTAGTCCACCACGCGGGCCCAGTGCGGATTGGTGGACGTCACATGGTTTTCGAATTTTTAGTTAGGACATGCCGGTTTCCTCGCGATGTTTTCCTTCACCGTGTCTTCATATTTCCTAAAAATTTCCACACAGGGAAAATAATGTTCCATAGTCTTACAGAAAATTTAAAAAAAAAACCGACGAATTGAGAACCTCCTCCTTTTTTTGAAGTCGGTAAAAAAAAAGGAAATAAGTAATAGGTTTAGCACGTAGTTAGAAATTTCTCTGTTATCAGTTCCATAGTTTTCAAGGTTGGCGGCCATTTCGATTTCGTCATCTCACTCGTGGAGTACAATGTATCGCCCGTCTCTCTCTTACGTACGACGTTCGAGCGAGATGGCTATACTTTTACGAGTTTATTGAAATCGTTCAGTTTCATCTGTTGTTGATTTTTTTTGGTTTAGGTTCTCATTTTATGTTCTTTACTAGTACCTACCTAAGTACGTTAGTGATTTGATAGTAGATTAAAAAAATCCTATGGTTGACTTAATTATTTTTGTAAGTGTGAGTACCAAAGCGGTTATTGAGAAAATTACAATGGAAAAATCCATTAACATTGCCCAATCCGGGAGTCAAACCCAGAGCCTCATGTTTAGCAGTTGCACTTACTAAAAAATCCCGAGTATGGATGCAAAAGTCTACGGGACTCTAGTTGTTAAAGCCACTAGGTGTTATTAACAGTCATAGGTATCTATCTATACTAATATTACAAAGCTGAAGAGTTTGTTTGAACGCGCTAATCTCTGGAACTACCAGTCGGATTTGAAAAAATATTTTTTTATATGATAGCCAGATTAATTAGGAATAGTATAGGCTATTTAACATCACGCTACGACCCTTAGGAGCCGAGGAACGGGGGTGAAACCGCGGGGAACAGCTAGTCATATATCAGTAAGCAAGAGAGGTAGGGCATATCGGGATATCTCGCTTAAATTTGGAGTACCCCAACTGGGGAAGTACCTCCATCTCACAGAACACCACAGCCAAATAACGCTACTGTTCGGTAGTGTTGTGTTCCTGTGGTGAGTAAGGTCGCCAGAGCTGCTGAGGATGCGCTGTGTTGACAGCGGACCTGCGCGCGTCCTGAGCTGTCGGCACAGCGGATACACATTTTAAAGTTTTGGTAGATTTTTAAACTAGATGTACCTATCTCTCAATACCTCTTCGTTCTATCTCCTTCATGTCTGCTCACCACATTCAATAACTAGGTTATCATATCACTTGACACGTTGAGCGTAAACACACGTTATCATTATCATTTAGGTATGTTTTGGGACGCACCGAAATACTGTCAACACGAACTCGGATATTGCTTAAAATGGAATGACAAATGATTATGGTTTAAAAAATTTGTATCCTGTAATTTATTAGCGAGAAAAGAGAAATAAAAACGTGTCGGGGGATCCCCGTCAGCCCGCTTAACATAGGGCTGCCATACGTCCCGGTACACCGGGACATGTCCCGGTTTGAAGCGTTGTGTCCCGGTCAGTAACTCGGTTGTCCCGGTTTGGTAGTTAAACATGCATAGTTGCATATCCGAAAGAAAAGCAAGTCTTCTCAAATTAAAAGAGTCTAATTCCACAATCTATTTTTTCTATTCCTAATGTCCCGGTCGGCGTTTCAGCATTTATGGCAGCCCTAGCTTAGCATGATGACCAATTCTATCTCTACTCTATTCTACGAAAGAATAGACAAAGTTCTTTCTATCCAAATCGTTCTCTTCTGCCCGAGCACGCGGCGACCCGTGCTTGGTTTATCAGAATTTTGTCTACTGAAGAATAGAAACATTTCTTCTCTTCATTGTATGCATAAAACGGTAGAAATCTTTCTACAATCTGTCACTATGTCTATTCTTCGGTAGACAAAACCCGTTTCTATCGTGGTCATGCTAGGCCAGCAGCACGCTAAGCATGAGCATCTATAGGTAGAAACGGGTTGTAGATTACGTTAGTGAAAAAAAAACTGTTGTGTAGTTTATGAGAAAACCGCGGACATACAATCCTACTAATATTATAAATGCGAATGTTTGTGCGTGTGTGGGTGTGTGTGTGTATGTTTGTTGCTTTTTCACGCTGAAACGGCTGGACGGATTTGGCTGAAATTTGGCACACAGAGTACCTAGGTATAGTCTGGAATAACACATAGGCTACCTTTTATCCCGAAAATCGCGGGCAGAAGCTAGTCATACATAAATACAGATCCTCTTTTTTGAAGTCGGCTAAAAACACGTTCCGTAAACGTCATATGAAGGCATATGATCGTGCTAGGGGCACCTGTAACTATACGTGTTTATCGTCCGTTGACCCGATATGAATGCAAATTCACGATACTAAAGAGTTCATGACAAAGAGTTCGCATTATTTGACTTGTAATTTTAAAACTCTATGTTGTTAGTAGATCAGAGGGCCTAGCACGAACGATTTTGACGTTGCGTATCGTAAACGTAAGCATATTTTGAATTGAAAATACACGTTCACTACACAATATTTGTAAAAATTAAATACTTTATATCAATCTCTGTATTTATTAAAATGCGCAAATTGTATAAAATTTTATCTAAATGTTCTATGACTGTTGTATTTTAGATTCGAAATTCGCTTACGTTTACGATACGATACGTCAAATTTGTTCGTGCTAGGCCCACAGTACCCCGATCATGAGTTTTTTTGACGTGTAGTATCGTTAACGTAAGCATATTTTGAATTGAAAATACACGTTTGTTACAAAATATTTATATAAATTAAATACTTAATTAATTTCTCTGTATTTTTTAAAATGTGCCAATTGTATAAAATTTTATCAAAATGTTATAGGACTGCTGTATTTTAAATTCAAAATATGCTTACGTTAACGATACTACACGTCAAAAAAACTCATGATCGGGGTACTGACAGTGTAATTTAAAAGTTATCCTTTCAACTGTTACAATTGACTGACATTAAAGCGTGTTCTGTACCGACACGTACGTGATATCACCGCGAGTACTACGAATTTGTTCGCGAATGTTCGAGGAGGAGAAGAAAAAAGTTCTTGCCAGATGGACAGACGGACAATAAAGTGTTTTCTTTGAGGTATGGAAAAGTTTTTACTGAATGTTTACAAACTTATAAGTAACACTAATACATTTACTAACAAATGTTAGGAATTGTTACATTCTGTTAGGAATTGTTACCTAGATGTTTTCAGTGCACTAACAATTTTCTTTAGAAATGTTTACTAACATTACCTAACATAAAATTGTGCCCAAATGTACATTTTCTAACAGCAGTGTGAGAGCACCATAAGTAAAATTTCGATATACTCGAGTTCCGTACACTATTAAATTCAGGGATCATTAAGGGCGTATAGAAATCGAGTAACAATTTGAATACGAAGGGCGTTGATACGTAAAATACAGATAAAGTGGAACCTGTCTCGCAGTGACTGATAAAGGTATTGATAACGATATTATAGTGGTATCTATCAGATAAACTAGGGTTTCCATAATAATATGTAGAATCAATAAATCGGACAAATAGTTCGGAAATCCAGATCTTACGGCAAATCGTGTTGTAGGATTTCAATGCGTTTAATATAGAAAACGTAAAGTAGTAGCCACGAAAAAAAAACGTCTGACAAGCTGAAGAGATTGACTGTTCTTCAAAAAAATCGGTTAAAGGATAAACCTTGTAAATGAATGTAAAAAAAATTTGAAAATCACAAAAAACGTGCAAAAAAGCACTGCCATACTTTCATAACTTTGAAATGAAAATTTTATGAATTTGACACAATAAAAAACAGAGAACCGGCAATTTTTTTCTGTTTTACATAACAATGTTTCCGTTTAGTGTAAAAAGATCGCAATTTGATTGACTTTTTTTCCCAAAATACCTATCCATAAAAATTATAATTCAGAAAAATTCAACAAGTTTGCGATTTTTTTACACAGAACAGAAGTAAAAAAAATCATCAGCTACTACTCTGTTCTTTGTAGCCTATGTTCGATCTTATTTATGCTAAAGTTATGTTTCTACGGCAGTGCTTTTTCCACTTTTTCAATATTTTTTTTACATTAATCTATAAGGTTTATTCTCAACACGATTTCATTAGCCACTAGTGAAACTCTTTAGCTAGCCAGACCTTTTTTTTCGTAGCTACTACTTTACCTTTTCTATATAAAGTTATGGTTTTCCCATAGGACTTTTGCATGGTGCTGACCCTTAAAACCCTAACATTTCTTCACTAATACTTATACTCAATAAAATAAGTTTAATTTGTTTTTAGGGTTCCGTACCTCAAAAGGAAAAAAGGAACCTCTAGGTACTTGACAGACATTTGTTTGACATACATCTGACGTGACGTGACCTACAGTGACGTAGGTATAGGTACCAGCACTAAAGATGATCACAGATCGCACATTTACATTTTCGGCTTAATAGACAGTACACGGAAAGAAAAATAGTCTTATTTCAAGAATATATTTATTGGTCAAGAATAATATGGTTTCATATATAGGGAACACTTTATATTCTTGAATTCAGAATTTTATTGTTTTGGTTTAAATGCTCAAAACAACCATTTATTATCTCAAATAAAGAGGAAATATTTTCGGTTGCACAAAGAAACAAAGTCTTTAAAGAAGAAGAGCAGATTTCTTGAACTTTGAGACATCTGATTTTCTCGAAGAGAATCAAATTAACTATTTAATGAAAAACTATGATATTTTTGATGGAGAAAACTTTTTTTTGTTCGAACTAACTTATGTCTTACCTTGACAATTAGCGCTGTTCACATAAGACTTGCGTCACTAAACGAAGATTTGAATAACAATTTAATCCGAAACCAAACGAATCTTATTTGAAGTTTTTTAAATGTTAGTACAAGACAACTCTTTTTCTCTCTCAAGTATTTTTATTCTTGTAAAAAGTAATTATATTTCTGAATTGAGAGATGCAGCATTTTAAGGTGAATATTAAAATTCTTAATTTGAAATACCAGAACTTTCGTACTAAAACCAGACTAGTCATATTGAATAATTTCTGTTGCTTAGCTCAACATTTTTTAAAATTTCTATTAAGAAAGTATAAGATTTCAATTAAGAATTCCGCTTCTAAAGGTGAGTATATTAATACTCTTAATTTGAATATCCGGATGTTTCATAGTAAAACCAGATTGAGCTTAGTTTTACAATTTCCGTGCGTTCTATAAAGAATAAAATTTGCTTAGCTCATGTTCTTTATTTATCTAAAAGAAGAATGTGTGATATTTAAACTAAGAATTTTAGTTATTTAAGATGAATATATTGATATTCTTAATTAGAATATCTGGATGTTTCATAATAAAACCAGATTGAGCTTAGTTTTACAATTTCCGTGCGTTCTCTAGGTATTTCATGATATGGATTATTATATAAATTAGGTATTTAGATTAAAATTGGCATGGGCAAAATGAAATGATATTGATGTGACATATGTAGTTTGAGTTTTAAATGCATGCTAGTTAATTATTTAAATATTTGCTTGCCTTTTGAAAAGGTGGAACATGATACGAACAATTTTTGTAATAAGACCTTGTAAAACTACTGTTCCTGCAAATAAACATTCTATTCTATTCTATTCTAAAGAATTTAATTTGCTTAGCTCAAGTTCTATAAGTCTCAATGTTCTTAGTTCAATAATCATGCGTTTTTAGTGAAGAAGTTTTATTTCTTAGTTTAATTATCGAATTTAAACGGAGATCACATCGTCTAGAAAGAATAATATCAATGTTCTTAGTTCAATATTTATGCGTATTTCAGTGAAGAAGTGTATTATACATATAAACCTTCCTCTTGAATTACTCTATCTACTAAATATCGAAATCCGTTGCGTACCTAGTTTTAAAGATCTAAGCATACTTAGGGACAGACAGACAGCGGAGCAACTGTGATGATGATAGTGATACTATATGCTATAGTGATGCTGCTCGTAGGTTGCGCTGATGTTCAAGCTCGGGGTCACCAGTTTGGGGGATAGAGGAACGAGGTGGAATGTTCCTCCACTGAAAAGGGAGGATCCTCCTACCAGACCGGGTGTTATGGTCTGGCGGGCCACTGCCCCCCAATAGTTGATGTCAGGGTTTCTGTATATATGCAAATCGCTGTGAAAACTCTGCTTGCGCGATGTAGGTTCAGCCAATAGCTGTCTAGCAGTGTTTGGTAGTCTTCGCTGTTGTCGGCAGATGTCGCTACAATAGTCATAGTGATATCATCCAAACGGGTGTTATAATGTTGTACTAAACTTCATTATGCAACTCCTTTGCTTTTTCGATCCCTTACTTACGTGGTATCTTTATGAATTCCTATCTCGTTGATTTTTAACCGACTTCAAAAAAGGAGGAGGTCCTCAATTCAGATATTTATATTTTGTTTTATGTATGTTCGGACATAACTCCGTCATATACAGGGCGACTTTGAAAACATGCGACAAAATTTAAGGGTCTGTTCTACCCATCAATATGAACAAGTTTTACAATGGGAACAATTTCGAATTCGCAAAAAAATTTGGACTTTCTTATAAATGGTTCAATCGGGTATGTATAGGTACCTTTTTATGGGAAGGTCATTTTTTTTGCGAATTCGATCTTGGTTCCTTAGTGTTCTAGGAGTCCTGAGAGTTCTTGGTTTCAGAAGCCTTTATAGAGGATTCATATCATGGGTGTAGATTAGTCTTCTAAGCAACTGTACCTACATAATTAGGTAATAAAACACTCATGTGATACTACTTGGCTTCGCCTCGTGTGACCACATTGTGTACCACACGTGTACCACATTCGTGTTATTGTTACCACTTATTAGACAACAGCAGTGCGATTCTGTAACCATCTCACCGTGAAAACTTAGGTGCAGTGAGCGTGGAGTGAGCTGTCAATAGTGTCAATTCCTAGCAAACACAAACTCACTTCAACTAAGTTTTCACGGTGAGATTTTTACAGAATCGACCGGCAGTTGCATAAGTAACTATTATCCTATATAATTCTAGTTCAACACAACAACTTATTCCCCCAAAAAAAAGTTCTTATTATACAACAGTTGACGACCTTTACTTAAATAATTTTAGATTCCCACGTCAATGCTACTATTGACTTACCCAAAAACAAACTCTTCTCAAACTAAACTCGTATTTTCTTATTAAAAAACGTTAGTATATCTTATTTTGAAACAATTTAGATTCCTATTTCAACACCATAACTTTTTTCCACAAAACAAAAATATCTTGTTTGATACTACCTTTATTTGAATAATTTCGATTCTTACATCAATGCTACTACTTACTTATCCAAAAACAACCTCTTCTCAAACTAAAGATATATTTTTTTATTTAAAAACGTTAATTTATCTTATTTTGAAACAATTTAGAATCCTAGTCCAACACCAAAACCTATTTCCACAATACAAAAAAAGTCTTGTTTGAAAACATGAAATGACCTTTACTTGAATAATTTAGATTCTTACACCAATGCAACTATTTACTTTCTCAAAATCAAACTCTACTTAAACTGAACACGTATTTTCTTAATAAAAAACGTACGTATATCTTCATTTGAAACAATTTAGATTCCTAGTTCAACACCGTAACTTTTTTCCACAAAACAAAAATATCTTGTTTGAAAACATTTGACTACCTTTACTTAAATAATTTAGATTTTTAAGTCAATGCTACTACTTACTTATCCAAAAACAACCTCTTTTATAGCTAAAGATGTATTTTTTAATTTAAAAACGTTAATTTATCTTATTTTGAAACAATTTTGAATCCTAGTCCAACACCAAAACCTATTTCCACAATACAAAAAAAGTCTTGTTTGAAAACATGAAATGACCTTTACTTGAATAATTTAGATTCTTACACCAATGCAACTATTTACTTTCTCAAAATCAAACTCTACTTAAACTGAACACGTATTTTCTTAATAAAAAACGTACGTATATCTTCATTTGAAACAATTTAGATTCCTAGTTCAACACCGTAACTTTTTTCCACAAAACAAAAATATCTTGTTTGAAAACATTTAACTACCTTTACTTGAATAATTTAAATTCTTACGTAAATGCTACTATTTACTTACCCAAAAACAAACTCTTCTTAAACTAAACACGTATTTTCTTACTAAAAAACGTTAGTTTATCTTATTTTGAAACAATTTAGATTCCTAGTTCAACACCATAACTTATTTCCACAAATCAAAAAAGTCTTATTTTTGAAAACATTGGATGAACTTTACTAGAATAATTTAGATTATCACGTCAATGCTACTATTTACTTACCCAAAAACAAACTCTTCTTACACCAATTATGTATTTTATTATTACAAAATGTAAGTCTATCTTATTTCGAATTATTTTAGATTCTTCTTTCAAATCCGTTGTTTTCTCACATTCAATGTATTATTCTTAGAACGAAAAATATTTTTCTTCATCGAAAACGTTCCTACTTTCTGATCAAGAGAATCGTTAATTACTAACAGGAAGAAAATGAGGTTCTTGAACTTAAAATATGTTATTTCATATCGAGTCACATAAAAATCTTATTTAAAAAAAGTAACATATTGTTCAGACAACACTCAAAACTTCTTGAAAAGAGAATCATTGTTTCTATTCTAGTAAATATAAGAAGAATAATATTATTTTTCGTGGAGAATATCATTTCGGTTAGACTGAGATATTATTTTTAGTTCAAGTAAATATTTATTTGACATTATACAATATTCCTGAGACTAAAAATATTCTTGGACGAAAACTAATTCCGCGAGCATTTTTTTCCGTGTAGACAGATAGCAATACGTAATAGAGAATGGTCCAATTAGACGACGAGCATCGACTGACGAGCCAATCGCGTGCAGCCTCGGCGCCCCCCGTCTTCTTCATTCCGCCAAAGAGACCGAAAATCAGTTAGGCTGGTTTTAGGGTCACGCTGACCGTCAGCGCCGACCATCGGCGCGTAGCTAGTCGGCGCTGACCTGTCAACGCGAGATTAAAACGCTGAATGGCTGTGGAGGCACGTCGGCGCCGCGTACGGCCGCGCACAGCTCAGCGCTGACGCTCATCAGCGCCGACCGGTCAGCGTAACTCTGAAACGCTTCATAGTAATACATACATATTGATCCGCCGACGGTCAGCGTGACTCTAAAACCAGCCTTAGTGCGCAGGTGACGTTTGTGATCAAGACTGGTGCCGGGACTTATACCTAAGTCATTAAAAACTTTTTGGCCCCTATAGTAGCCAGCAAAGTTTCAAAACCCTTTTTCTCAGGAACGCGTGGAGGTATCAAGTTGAAATTAATATCAGATAGGTACTTTGGTATATGGTCCCTTGAAGCTGTAAAACATCAAGCACACAAGGTTGTATCCTACCCTCTTTCCCTTACTAGGGATAGGTTTTTGGCATTACTTCTATAGAAGTAGTAGATTCTATAGAGGTTGATAGGTTTTTGACATTACAGTCAAAGTCTGTTATAACGACATCCTCAGATCATAGAAACAAGTTTCTTGTTTCTATGATCTGAGACGTCATCGAAGGGACCATATTAGGTTATAAAAACCGATAGTCGTAACAACCGGCGGTGTTTTTGAGGGAAACAGTCTTCCTCACTTCTTTGTTTCTATGATCTGAGGTTTTAACTGTACTTCTATAGAAGTAGTAGATTCATAGAGGTAGATAGGTTTTGACATTACTTCTATAGAAGTAGTAGATTCATAGAGGTAGATATTTTGACATTACTTCTATGGAAGTAGTAGATTCATAGAGATAGATATTTTGACATTACTTCTATAGAAGTAGTAGATTCATAGAGGTAGATATCTTGACATTACTTCTATAGAAGTAGTAGATTCATAGAGATAGATATTTTAACATTACTTCTATAGAAGTAGTAGATTCATAGAGGTAGATAGGTTTTGACATTACTTCAATAGAAGTAGTAGATTCATAGAGGTAGATAGGTTTTGACATTACTTCTATAGAAGTAGTAGATTCATAGAGGTAGATAGGTTTTGACATTACTTTTAAAGAAGTAGTAGATTCATAGAGGTAGATATTTTGACATTACTTCTATAGAAGTAGTAGATTCATATAAGTAGATAGATTTTGACATTACTTCTATAGAAGTAGTAGATTCATAGAGGTAGATAGGTTTTGACATTACTTCTATAGAAGTAGTAGATTCATAGAGGTAGATAGATTTTGACATTACTTCTATAGAAGTAGTAGATTCATAGAGGTAGATAGGTTTTGACATTACTTCTATAGAAGTAGTAGATTCAAAGAGGTAGATATTTTGACATTACTTCTATAGAAGTAGTAGATTCATAGAGGTAGATAGGTTTTGACATTACTTTTAAAGAAGTAGTAGATTCATAGAGGTAGATATCTTGACATTACTTCTATAGAAGTAGTAGATTTATAGAGTAGATAGGTTTTTGACATTACTTCTATAGAAGTAGTAGATTCATAGAGGTAGATAGGTTTTGACATTACTTCTATAGAAGTAGTAGATTTATAGAGGTAGATATTTAGACATTACTTCTATAGAAGTAGTAGATTCATAGAGATAGATAGGTTTTTGATATTACTTCTATAGAAGTAGTAGATTCATAGAGGTAGATAGATTTTGACATTACTTCTATAGAAGTAATATAAAAAATCTATCTCTAGTAGTTATTGGGAATGGCCGTAAGAGAATAACACTGCTATTTTAGTGTGATGTTTTCTCAATATCGTGATCAATATCACAACATAGGTAATAGTAAAAACTTATAATCTTTATTAAATTATCTTATCCGTGTTTTTCCTAATAACATTGACAGCTGTATGACAGATTGGTCCGTTATCTAACGTAACCTCGTTTTGCAAGATCGTCGAACTATGTACTGTACCACAGATTAGAGTAGACTAGATTCCGCAAACCGTGCGTCCCAGCGTGCCGGAAAGTTTGTGCAATGCGCCCACTTACCGCGTTTCTACTTGAGTTTACTTTCAAACGCGACGGTGAAATTAGACAAACAGTGTCGTTGAAGACATACAAATGCCAAATTGTACCAATAACAACTGTTAAAACTCTTATAGGGTTGCCCAAGGCCTTTAAATGACTTGCGCGATAGTATAGTAGGTAGGAAAAAGTGGCACGCTCGTTTTCATACTATTTAGTGAACATACGGTAGGTATCTAGCCTAATCTAAATCTGTGTACTATACCTACGAATAATAGTACACTTTGTGACAAAGATTTAAATCGTAGATGCGCCCTCGCCGTACTTACATCGCGCGAAAATGTGTCCTTATTGAGATGAGTGAGCTCACACATCCCTCCATCCATGACAGCAGAACGATAAGTGTGCAATTTATACTAATATTATAAAGCTGAAGAGTTTGTTTGAACGCGCAAATCTCTGGAACTACCAGTCGGATTCGGAAAATTATTTTTGTATATGATAGCCAGATTCATGAGGAATAGTATAGGCTATTTAACATCACGCTATGACCCTTGGGAGCCGAGCAACGGGGGTGAAACTACGAGGAACAGCTAGTATTCGATATGAGTGAGTGAGACAATTTGATAGGTACTTCAGATGTCATTGAAATTGACTTGAACGAAACACGAAACGTGACCATATTTTGACACGGAAGTCCTGTCAGATGTGTGGGCGATGAAACACTAGTCTATTCACTGTTTGAAAGACATTGTCAACATTGTGACATCAAAACTGACATGTCCCATTTCCCTTGCCGACACACGCTCGACTTTTGTTCATAAGTTTACACAAAGATTTAAATCGTAGATGTGCCCTCACCGTACTACATCGTGCGAAAATGTGTCCTTATTGAGACGTGTGAGCTCACTAATTAGACAGAGAACGATAGTGTGCAATATTCGGTATGAGTGAGCGAGACAATACTATATTTCTGGTGTCATTGAAATCGACATTGGACATAGACATAGAATACTATAGGCATTGCCTAAGAGATAAAGCCGCTGGCCGTTTCTTGTTTGTGTGCGGTTCTGGATTTGTATTAGTGTGCGTGACTAGGGAAGAGTTGACTGGTTAACGCTTCAGTGACGTCACTGTATCAAAGCATTGCGCCAATGCGCGGTGTACTTTACAGTGACATCACTGTATCACTTTCAACGAGAAATGACAGTCTTCACACAGTATACAGACACGGTTAGACTAACTCCAGTATATTCTTCCTCTAAGACATTGGAAACGTTATTTTGACATGGTAGGGCGCATCTACGATTTAAATCTTTGAGTTTACACGACACATTATTGTCTTGCTCGATTGTAATCAACAAATGTAGGCACCCTATATATATTTCTTTTAATTATTTAGGGCGTTTCTCATGAAGTACTATGTCGGCTCCCCTGAATGTCAATATGTAACGTTTTTAACGGTGTTGGAAGTTTTTCAGCAACAATTCTCTTTCACCAGTTTTTCGTGTCCAACAAGTAAATTTCTAAAGCTTTAGAGATGCCGAAGGATTATAATTCTAACCTGCAGTTTAAAAATAACCGACTGATTCATTGTATCTAGTTACTATAAGAGTAGAACCAGATAATACTCAGATCATAGAAATAAGGAGATATGCCATCATAGCAAATTAGTACGGGAACAACTGATGCCACTTTTAGTACATTTTTCGACACAATAAGCGCTCCTTGTGAATAAAAAGATCTCCCACGCATTGAACATTCCGCACACCCTCAATCTAACACTGTTAATCGTCACTCAACACTAGCACTAAACTAAAACACTGTATTTATACCATCGATCGTGTTCAGTTCGTCGCCAGCGCGTACGTTTTTAATATGAGCAATTTGCTCAAGATCAGGCATCAAGCTCGATAGCGCCTTGGCACATCTCCTTGTTTCTATGATCTGAGAGATAATACGTGCAGAGATGATCATTCTGGCTGATGATTAAGCGTTTAGATAGCGGCTGATATAGAGATAAGGCGAGCGAACAGGTATGTTTCGATAAAACTTTCCTGATACTAGTTATTTTAAAAGGGCTGGCATTTAGACGTACAATGGTGCCGATTCTGTATTTACGAACTAATCTAATTTAGCCTTATTATATCTCTTTCTAATAAAAATCATGAGAGAGGGATAGCAGATATTTAATCCTGTCAAATTAGTCCACTTGAATAGTTTTAATTTCAATTTAGTCGTAGTCGGCAAAGGTCACGACTATTTTCCCGTAAATGACAAGAGCGTAGACTTATTTGAAAGTTCTAAATATGTTCTGTCCTTTTTAAATGATATTTACATTGTAATAAAGAGATATAGTGTGATTAAAATTAGTTTAGTGCGATGTTCAACAGAATCAGCACCAATATCTGTTCTGATCCTAAATAAAAGAGGATATGACCCATTGCACACAGTTCCATTATTATGTATTTAGGTTCCAGATACATATTCAAAGACAAGAAAATAAAACCTCATTGCTAAAAGCCAATGCATGCAAATGTACAACGCAAGAAAAAAAAAGAATACGCAGCGCAGAAACGATAATATCAATTTTAAAAAAAAGTTACAACTTCCGACTTCGCTCCGTTCTATTTTCGAATGGCTAAGCTAACCTAATTTCCGTCGCGCTCTGCGATTGGCTGCATTGTCAGTTTGTAAGTTGGCAATACTGGAGACTTGTTACGAATGCCATAGATTTTTATGTAAAGAAAAGTTGAAAGAAAATGTTTTTGTACGGTTTCGACTTCGTCTGTCTGTCTGTCTGTCTGTTACAGTTGCTTATTTCAGCAACTAAGGTACAGGCTACTAATGCTATCGACTTGAAAGGACACTGCAGACGTCCATAGAACGCTGGGCTTCAGATTGTGTATGTCGGTACAGATATTAAATTAGTTCGGTGTGATCGAGAATTTCAAGAGTATTTAAATTCATTTTTTGTTTGTTTTTGTACGTAATTGGGTTAAAGAGAAATCTCCGTATTTGTGACAGTGAGGTTAAGTATGGTGTGAATGATCCAGTGAAATACAGCCCGACTAATGAGTTCTCAATTCAAAGGTTTTAGTTGCTGTCGACATGATATTCTGTGGAGGCACGCGCCAGCCAGCATGCACCCGTTCTTGTTTTATTGGTTTTAGCAAAATGTCAACGGCATTATCATTTTATTTCTTATTTATTTCAATTTTTGATTCCAATTCTAAGATAAATTAGACAAAGAACAAATTATAATATTTTTGGTTAAGCTTTTATTACTGTACCATATCAAGCCCAAAACTACCAACGTCCTTTGAAACAATTAAAAAGATTGCTTAGTTATAATGCAAATGAAAGAAGTTATAAATATTTATATTTTCTTAGCAAAAGGTGCCGAAGAGGGGGTTCGAAATTTTAAATTAGGATCAAGTGGCATATCATGTGAAAGGGCTTTATCTTATTACATTTCGAAATATATTTTAATTTTTGCCCTATATTTTATGACATATCTATATTAATTATGAAGAATGTCTAAAAAAATATCTTATCACCGAAGTTAGCAAAGCGAACAATCTGAAGTAGGTTACCGTACTTAATTTAAGCTGATCGAAGTTTACCTCAATATTACCTAGGTATATGAAAAATAAAACGATTTTCTCATCGACAGGGCGCGTGATACACCGCGAGAACTGCGAATTTGTTTGCGAACGTTCGAGGGAGAATCTCACCGTGACATTCTCCCTCGAACGTTGGCAAACAAATTAGCAGTTCACGCAGGGTACAGCAGTGCGATTCTGTAACCATCTCACCGTGAAAACTTAGGTGAAGTGAGCTGTCAATAGTGTCAATTCCTAGCAAAAACCAACTCACTTCCGCTAAGTTTCCACGGTGAGATTTTTACAGAATCGACCGGCAGAATAGATAGGCAGCTTGTGTGGTAATTTTATAGGAAATGTATGGAATCCAGTGTTATGTCAACTAAAACTAAAACGCAATATAAAACCTCGTAACAAAGACTCCGAAAAACTTATTGATACCGTGAGTGTGTTTTGCCGTGACTTTCAATCGAGTGTGAGTTCCAGTAGTGAGCGTAGCAAAAGACTAAGAAAAAGGGTAGACAGATTTGTCTGCTCCTAACAATTATTTAATTTAAGTGTTCATCCACCCGCATTCTCCAGCTTACCCGCGATCGTGGCGCTTGCAACAGCGTCGAAATATCGGGAACTCAATCCTAACAAAAATCACGGAAGTTGTGGAAGTGGAAGTGTGGAAGTATGAGTGACGGATACGACGCTCTACAAAGCCGAATCTAGCCGATTATCTCTTCCTCAAACTCGATGTGCAATATTTATTGCCGGGTACTGCATTTATCTATAGGAAATCCGATCTTATCTGAATAATATGATGATGGAGTCCTATTTACAATTATAATCAGAGGAAACAGTATCGGTTGAGTATAATTAAACTGATGACAGAAAAGGGTTGTAGAAGTATCTAATGGTTTTTTTACATGAAAATGTTGACAAACACTAAAAATGCAGCACACCCTCAATCAAACACTGTTATTCGTCCCTCGTCACACTAAACTAAAACACTGTTTAAAAACCGGCCAAGTGCGAATCGTACTCGCGCACCGAGGGTTCCGTATCATTTTTGGGCGTATAAAGTGAAAAATCCGGACCGCATAACTAAGTTTGTTTGTGAAGGAATTTTGATGATTTTGAAAAACTGTACTAGTTAGGAACATCGTTTTATTTTTGGTGCCATATTTGGGTCAATACCTATCAGCTCTAATTATTTCAGATTTTTAGCTCCGCAAACTTCGGGGGGGGATGGTATTTTTTCAGACATTTTTCATCATATGTCGAAAACTGTGAGACATAAAATAAAATGAAAATATAATTTGAAATGTGCAGATCAAGTCCTTTCATATGATATGCCACTTGACCTAGTAACCCCACTTTAAAATTTCGGAACCCCACTCCGGCCCCTTTTGCAATGAAAATAAAAATATTTTTGGACTTTTTTCATTCCCAAAAAAGTTGGGCAAGCATTCTTTATAACTGTTCCAAATTTCAAGTCGATAGCATTAGTAGTTGCTGAAATAAGCAGGTGTGACAGACAGACAGACAGACAGACGAAGTCGCACCATAAGGGTTCCTTTTTTACCATTTTGGTACGGAACCCTAAAAATCATCGATCGCGTTCCATCCACCGGCAACATGATGACATTGATCAATGCGTCAAGCTCGATAGCATCTTGACACATCTGCCTTGTTTCTATGATTCTGTGCTTTTTCAAAAAATGTTGTTTATTATGTAGAGAGCGCTTCACATAACAAGTCCCTGCAACGCTATGTTGGCTGCTCTAAATGTCACTATATTACAGTGATTTTAACGGTGTTGGATGTTTTTTCAGTACCAATAGGATGTTAACTACTTTTTTTTTATTGTGAATCTGTAAACTATTTGAAAAAAGACAATTAACACCAAAAAAACCGATGAAACATCTACAAAATTGGCAAAGTTATAAGCGTTTTAAAATGATTTGCTAGACACGGACGGCACTACCTACTAGTGACGAAACACCACCTACGTCCGCTTCGCGCGACAAAGACGGAGCGATACTCCCTCCATAAACTTTAAAAGCGTCTATGTTTTCCATTTTGTGATAAATTATTATTTTTGCTTTTACTTTTTTGCTGTGCCTATTCCTTCTTTGAAATAAAATAATTTATTTGTACTTTTTTAATAGTAGGCCACTACCGTATTCTCGTTCACCACTTTTTAGTGTCTTAGGCATTACTTTAACCACAGATAATATAATACTATACGTACAGATGCCTCATCTCATACAAAGAAATGTGACCGATTTAGTGCGGGCTATCTTCGGGCTATTCATTTTTCCGTGCTTAAAGGATTTTTCAAAATTTGAACAAATATTTTTCATGACGTATTTTTTCATGTTCTCAATTTTACACAAACTTCAATAACATATCGATACATATAACGCCATCTATTATGAGTTATTCCAACAAATGTTCCTTTGTTCCTGATGAGACCCCGTGCTTTAACACATAAATCTACAAAAAACATAAAACGTTAAGACCTAAACAGGAGTGACAGACAGGGGAGCCAACATGGCGTCGAACGCTCTATATAGAACAACTAGCTGTTCCCCGCGGTTTCACCCCCGTTGCTCGGCTCCTAAGGGTCGTAGCGTGATGTTAAATAGCCTATACTATTCCTCATGAATTTGGCTATCATATACAAAAATACTTTTTCGAATCCGACTGGTAGTTCCAGAGATTAGCGCGTTCAAACAAACAAACTCTTCAGCTTTTTTATTTTACTGTCACAGGAATTCTTTTAGATCAGTTTGTCATTACAATATCCTGTTTCTGTGTCATTTCCTGACTCTTTTGAGTTTATTTTCGTAATAATGAACAGGGTTTATCAATCATCACTATCCACTATTATTAGAAGACTATAATTTAGTATAGTGTGCCTCGTCGTAAGGTCTTGCGATCGACTCCCCCGGTTCGGAAAAATATGAAATTCTCAGTACCTAACTATTTGGAATATGGATTTGTGCCTGCTCTTGGAGTAATAGAAGCGTGATTTTATATAGGTATGTATTTAAAAGTATTAATAAAAGGTACATACATTACTATTTTAAAAGAAACACCTTAGGTGCAATGATTTCACTTTAAAAAAAATTATACACAAAGTGTGCGAATAATTGATATTAAAATCTATGGAAATAAAGTAACTACTATCCAAAAGTCGGTCTGAAAATAGAAGTTAGTGATTTTCACTTAAAAAAAAAATTATAGGTACATGAAGTGTGCGAAAAATTTATATTAAAATCTATGGAAATAAAGAACCACCTACTATCCAAAAGTCGCTCAGAAAATAGAACTCATATCTAGTGGTATCCCTGTCACACATAAAATACACAAATGTAATAGAAAAAGACACGTAAGTATTAGTATTGTTATCTAGGACCATTTTTTTCGTACTCTATTGGTAATGCAAAATAAACTTTATGTCTGACACATTAAGTTTCTTTTTTGTAACGTTCTGAAACACAGCAGGCACTCCAGATGTAATAATGTAACCTCCTTGATGAAATCGTAAGAAAAACAAAAGCCTGCCCTTACAAGTAAGTATCCAAAAGATCATCCCCCGCAAAGGATCGACGATCGAGCAATAAAAGCGCTCTACAGCTCCTTAATACCCTAGAGATACCCCGAAAGTCAAATAAAGCACAAAATTCTTAAGGCTCATCACTTCCCATACATATTGTAACATCCGCAGTGCTCCAAATACTTAGGGGGTGACCTACTTTTGGGGTACACGATTAGGGGCACCCTGTACCTCGAAACAGTATAATTAGGGAGTCTTTAAGTAAGTTTGGGACCTTGTACGGTCGTAGGTACTTTTAGTTGTTTTTAGTGTCCGACCGAAACCGAATCTTCGGTCATGGTCTCAGTTTCGGTCTCGACCGAAATTTATACAGGATGTTTGGTGCATCGTGTGCCAAATTGAACTGGCCGAAAGGACGTCATTTCTATCTCTTCAGCATCTATGACTCATTCTTGGCCCAACGGTTTTTTTTAATTCGACTTTTAAATTTTTGTTTTGAAAAATCCCAAAATTTTAAAACAAAGGTTATTGGTACATAAGTAGGTATAGCCTCTAAATTTTATTTTATTTTTTATGTTTACTGCCGTAGGTATGGTTTTATTAAATTCACAATCGCTCGTTATTACCAAACAACATCTACCTAGTTTTATTTTTATTAAATATAATTAATTTAATTAAACATAAACATTATTTACATTGCAACAAAAAAAAAACTATCGTGATATTCAGTTTTTTATTTATTTTTTGTTCTATGATAGGCTTGCGCTTGACCGCCATCTCGCCGCGATGATGCGGTCTACGATGGAGCACGCTTGCCTAAAAGAAACCGATTCACTCGTGACTTGAAGATACCCAGATTGTAACTGTTGGGAAACACCCACTCGGCAGCGCATTCCACTGCTTGGCGGTTTTCACAATGAAAGTGGAATCAAAGCGCTTTGTTCGGGTTCTTGGTATATCTACCATGAACCGATGGCATTTTGTTGTGCTTCTGGCCGTCCGATAGAAGAAAGGGCAGGAGGGAATTAGATCATGCAGATCTGAAGCACACTCTCCGAAATGTATCCGGTAAAAAACCGATAGACTAGCAACTTTGCGCCGATGCTCAAGACTTTGGAGCTTGGTCTGAACAAGGGAGTCGTTGTTGATAAGCTTCTCGGCCCGCTTCTCAATGGACTCTAACGCCTCAAGCTGGTACTTGGCTGAGCCATCCCAAAGGTGCGAGCAGTACTCCATGCACGAGCGAACCTGTGCTTGGTACAATTGAAGCAACTGTTCCGACGTGAAGTACCGCCGCACCTTCGAGAGGATACCCAGCTTTTTGGCAGCCAATTGAGCTTTGGACTCAATATAGGAGCCAAAGTTGAGGGTTGACGTCAGAGTTACACCCAAGAGCTCAAGGCGGTCAGTTATCGGTATAGATACATCTCGAAAAGTAGGAGCCAGCTGGAATGGCCTCCTTTTGGCAGAGAACAGACACGCCTGGGTCTTAGCTGCATTGAATTTGACCAGATTTGCCGAAAAGTTTAGATTTATCCCCTTTCCGACATTAGGTATGCAATATGCCACAAAAACCTTATGATTACTTTATTATTTCACTTTTGTGTATCGGGAAATATCAGACATTAGGTACCTACAGTCCCTAAGGGACACTAGTATGATTTTTGAGAATCACTTATACAGGGTGGCAGGTTAAACAGTGGAAATATTTTAAGGGGTCATTGTACTCATCATTATGAACAACTTTTACTATGGGACCAACCCTGAAATCGCGAAAAAAAAAAACAGCTGTTCCATACATTTTGTTGAGTTTTGTAAACATAAATGTACGGAACAGCTGTTTTTTTTTTCGCGATTTCAGGGTTGGTCCCATAGTAAAAGTTGTTCATAATGATGAGTACAATGACCCCTTAAAATATTTCCACTGTTTAACCTGCCACCCTGTATATTTAATAACTTATGAACACTAGTTTTGGCATAAATAGATAACATGCGCTAAGCAGGGACCGAAAACCGCTATAAATTACGGTACCGGTATCGAACAATTTCGGTTACCTTTAAGATTAAGGTTACCGCTATATGGGTAACCAAGATAAAGGTTACCATTATAATACCGGTTTTACACACACAAGCGCTACCCGCCCTTTGACTTATGCCGACGGCACGTGTAAGATAGAGGTAATTTTTATTTCGGTAACCATTATTTTACCGGTATTTTAAAAATTAAGGTTACCTTTAGAAATACCTGTAAAAATAATAAGGTTGTAACCGAAATAATACAGGTATTGGTCATACCGGTTTCGGTCCCTGGCGCTAAGTACGCCTCATAAAAAAGACATTTCAAAGGACACGGCAGACGCCCATAGAACGCTGGGCTTCAGATTGTGTATGTATGTCGGTACAGAGATGAAATTAGTTTGGTGTGATCGAGTATTTCAAGAGTATTTAAATTCATTTTTTATTTGTTTTTGTACGTAATTGGATTAAAGAGAAATTATCGTATTTGTGACAGTGAGGTTAAGTATGGTGTGAATGATCCAATAAAGTACAGCGCGACTAATAAGTTCTCAATTCAAAGGTTTTAGTTGCTGTCGACATGATATTCTATGGAGGCACGCGCCAGCCAGCATGCACCCGTTTTTGTTTTATTGGTTTTTTCAAAATGTCAACGACATAATCATAATTATTTCTTATTTATTTCGATTTTTTATATCAATTCTTAATCTCTAAGATAAATTAGGCAAAGAACAATTAAAATATATTGTTATTTTTGGTTAAGCTTTTATTACTGTACCATATCAAGCCCAAAACTGCCGACGTCCTTTCAGCTGATATAGCCGAAAACACAGTAGCTCAGGTGGTTAGATGCCACGCACGGTGGGGCAGAGGTCGCGAGTTCAAACCCCACCTGTCAGTTGTTTTTGAATATCTCTTATTTAATAATAATCTACAGGTAACATACCTACGTGCAGGATAAAAACAAACGGGTTATGAAAGTTAAAAAATTACAGAAAAGGTTAAGGAAAAAATTTCCCCATAGTGATAAAATCTCAATTCTCATCTGAAACGCTTTAAAAGTCTGTCCCTGTCATTTTCTATTCAATAGAACGAGATAGCAACACACTAACACAAGTTTACTATCTAATAGAATAGGTATAGATACTTCGTTTATGAATAGGGGAAGTTGAATCATTAAAATTATCATGTAAGTATAATCTGACAGATGACATAACTGTGTCATGCGATGGTATTATTGGACTTTGATACCAATTCATACATGACTTTACTGTGAAAATGCAAGAAAACATCGTCCTCCAAAGCTTTTTCAAATAATTTTCATTCTGTATAATTCAATTAATCGATATGGAATCAATCATTCAGGCGCCATAATAAAAAAAAAACTGCCCACTTTACAAAGACCTCATAATGTTTATTACTTTTGTTGCATCAGAGGTCTAACTTAACTGGACGCTAAGCCATAGGTACTGTAAACCTACTGACCTATTTTCCCGCTACGCAGTGTGACGTCAGTACAGCATTGCGCCATAACGCGAAGGAAGGCACAAGCTAAATTGAATCTTAACTGCCATGTTATAAAGTTGAAAATTAATTATACAAAGTAAACATACAAGGGTTTTAATGGTAATAGAAAATAAACTCTGTTTCAATGGAGTAAGGTTTGCTTTAATGTGGAAGAGCAATTCAAAATGCTAGTTCTTTTTATGCACTAAGGTCAACGCAATGCGATTCCAAATTCAAATTGGGTCACGCAAGTCGAGAAGACAAGATATTCCAGTTTTCATTTACCAATAAGGATTACCACTTCGACCAGTATGATCGGCCAATCATAATTCGTAACTTGCTGGAACGATACACGATTGGCTGTATTTACGAGTTTTTGTAACATTAAATCATTCCTGAAACCACGTGTTTCTCGAAAACGTATTTGTTTTATTACTTTTTTTACGGCGATTTAAATTATAGTGTTGGGAACTTGCGAAATTGCGTTTTGATTTTCTATAGTATTTTTATTTGTGTATATTGGGCGGCCATTTTGGGTATACCTGGAGAAATCTTTTTTACCGTAGCGGCTACGGCAAGCGTTTCAAAGGCTACGGCGTAGCCTATAAAACGCTTGTAACACCGACAGCACGCTTAGCATGACCACGATAGAAACGTGTTTTGTCTAGAAGAATAGACAAAGTAACAGTTTGTAGAAAGATTTCTATCGTTTTATGCAAACAATGAAGAGAAGAAATGTTTCTATTATTCAGTAGACAAAAGTCTGGTACGCCAAGCACGGGTCCCCGCGTGCTCGGACAGCAGAGCTATCGAGTTGGATAGAAAGAACTTTGCCTATTCTTTGATAGAATTGGTCAAGCTAAGCGTGCAGACTTCGACCCTTATGGTAAGCGGTTACCGTATAAGCGACCACGCTACAGTAAACGCTTCATAGACTACGTTGTAGCATAAGAAACACTTGTACAGATAATCTATTTCACGAAGTCCGTTGGGTTATGAATGTTGTAGGCGTGCATATACCCTGAAATCGCGAAAAAAAAATCAGCTGTTCCATACATTTATGTTCACATAACTCAACAAAATGTATGGAACAGCTGATTTTTTTTCGCGATTTCAGTGTTGATCCCATAGTAAAAGTTGTTCATAATGATGAGTAAAATGACCCCTTAAAATATTTCCACTGTCTAACCCTGCCACCCTGTATACAATGCTTTAGTGTGCGTAAGCGCGGCAGCGCTCAGTCACGATCTCGGTACACATTACACACACAACGAAAGTTAAACGGACTTCGTGAAATAGATTATCTGTAACACCGAATACCGACCCTTTAAAATGTGTCAGCCCCGGATCTTGAATTATATCGAGACGGGGCAAAGACTGAAAAATGCCGCCCGCCCGACAGTATTTTTCTCATCATCATCATCATTTCAGCTATAACACGCCCACTGATGCTGATGAATATAGGCCTCCCCCAAAGAACGCCATAACGACCGGTCTAGCACTGTTCTTTGCGATTACTACGCTTGGTAGACGAATACACTACTCAGTTATTCGTCTATCAAGCTTGAATTTGCCACCCTCTGAATTTGCCGCCCGGGGCACGGGCCCCGGCTAGCCCCCCCCCCGGCCCTAGATGCGAGGCTGAAATGTGTATCCGCTGTGCGCAGGTCCCCCGCTGTCAACACAGCGCATCCTCAGCAGCTCTGGCGACCTTACTCACCACAGGAACACAACACTACCGAACAGTCGCGTTATTTGGCTGTGGTGTTCTGTAAGGTGGAGGTACTTCCCCAGTCGGGGTGCTCCAGATTTGAGCGAGATATCTCGCGGTGCCCTGCGTCTCATACTTATTTGTATTTAAAAAATAAAACGTGATATAAAAATAAAGAACAGGTTTTTCAAACCAATATTTCACATTGTTATTTTACTTTCAACAGGCTAACAGCTGGTTAAATAATGTGGCTAATTTATTTATTTTAAAACAGTAATTAATAGTACATAAACTATAAGAAACAAGCGCAGTTACAGTACACGCTAGTGCCCCTATCATGAGTTTTTTTTACCGTATAGTTTCGTTAACGTAAGCATATTTGGAATTTAAAATACAGCAATCCTGGAACATTCCGATAAAATTTTATACAATTTGCACATTTTAAAAAATACACAGAAATTAATTAAGTATTTAATTTATATAAATATTTTGTAACAAACGTGTAGGTATTTTCAGTTCAAAATATGCTTACGTTAACGATACTACACGTCAAAAAAACTCATGATAGGGGTACAGTACATATTGTAGGGTCCATTTCAATTGAATTTGTTAACTTTGTAAACAATGTCAGTAGTATGGCCAACTGTCAAAATTTGATGAATTTGTATAGAAAGTTTGTTTACATAGTTTACAAGTTCCATTGAAATGGACCTTAACACATTGAGCTTTAGAAAGATAATCGGCTAGCTTCGACTTTATAGAGCGTCATCTCTGTCGCACGAAGCACTAACAGTCCGGTATCTAATAAACAAGTCGGCGACAAAACGTCACATAGGTATGAGTGACGGATACAATGCTGTACAAAGCCGAAGCTAGCCGATTACCTATCTCTTTCTCAAACTCGATGTGTAGACAAACCCGTTTCTATCGTGGTCATGCTAAGCCACGTGCTAAGCGTGCAGGGCTCCAAGTCTGCTAATACAATTATTATAATCGTGTCAGAATGGTCTCTCAATGACATCGTTTTGACCAATGACGAAAGAGATAGTCTTTACGGCTCGTTTACACCAAATCCGTCATCGGCCGAACTTTGCTCGTACGACGACGCGACGGCCGAACTCGGACGATTGAATCAAACACTTGTAAATTGTAGAGAGCGCGTACACCAACACGACCGATTTTGTCGGCCGATGGCGATGGTGTACGCGCTCTCTGGATTTGACCGTTATGGTGTCATTATGAGCCTGCAATACATGTTGGCCGAGCGTTGTTGAGTGAAGGCCAATACCAACATATAGACGGTATATTTGCCTTGACTTGCTATCGCTCGGTGTCACTTGCCTAGTTGGTTGAGTATAAACCACGTATAGGCAAGCGCCAACGTGTATAGACCTCATTTGACGTAGCTTGCCACAACTTGCAGTCGCTCGCGATCACTTGCCTCACTTCGGAGTGGTGTCGGTTTTCTGCACAAATCAAAGGTGCTCGCGCGCGCTCGGACAATAGTGTTCACATGTTTGTCCGCGCGCTATTATGCGGTTGACGTCAAACTTGCCGAACGTCTAGGCAGTAGCGCTTGCCTTGTGTCATTTTGTCTAGGCTCGCGTTGGTCTAAGCTCGGCCAACATGTATTGCAGGCTTTACACAATTGCAAAAGCAGAATTGGGGCCCTGAGGCCCTAGACAAGTTACTTTTCTGTTAGCGTTAGCGTCAAACGCTACGGATAAAATGTATGGAAATGACATTTGTGAGTCACGTGACTTTTCCGCAGGTAATGTCATTGCCATACATTTTGTGCTTATCGTTTGGCGTGAACGCTAACAGAAAAGCAACTTGTCTAGGGCCTCTGATCGGTGTTACAAGCGTTATAGGCTACGGCGTAGCCTATGTAACGCTTGCCGTAGTCGCTACGGTAACCGCTTACCTTCAGGCAGGCCGTACGCCTGTTAGGCTTCAGTTCACCGACAAGATAACAGTCCGATAAATTGTAAACGGCCGTTTAACATGACTTTTTGTATAGAAAAAGATATGATAAACAGCCGTTTCCAAAATAACGGACTGTTAACTTGTCGGTGAACTTGGGTCTTAGCCACCATCTATATTCTATCTATCAGTGCGAAGGGTCCCTACAATACGATTCCTACCGGCTTCCCTTTGAAAAATAGCACAGGCAGTATTGCCTACTTTTATTAAGTAGCTTTTCGTGGCCAGGTAAGCATTTGTAACTCCGGCTTACCTCTTACAAAAACTGACCCTTCGCCACTGCTAAGTATACTAATATTATAAAGCTGAAGAGTTTGTTTGTTTGAACGCCCTAATCTCTGAAACTACCATCAGTCGGATTCGAACTTCGTGAGGAATAGTTAGGCTATTTCATATCACGCTACGACCTTCAGGAGCCGAGGAATAGGGTTGAAACTACGGGGAACAGCTAGTTGTCTCTTAATATTGAAAAACAACCGGACAAGTGCGAGTAGGACTCGCGCTTTGAGGGTTCCGTGCAAACTTAATTATGTGTAGGTATGTCGATAGTTCATCCTTAATAAAATAAAATATTCCACTAGAAATAGGCAATAGCGCCATCTATGAGCGCCCCTATTACATACTACTAGTGGCGAAATCTATGAGCAGATGCCTCCACCCGTTAAGGGTCTTGACAGACGGACAACGAAGTGATCCTATAAGGGTTCCGTTTTTCCTTTTGAGATACGGAACCTACGCTTGCCTAGAAGAAACCAATTTGCTCGTGACTTGAAGACACCCAGATTGTAACTATTGGGGTCACCCCACTCAGGCAGCGCGTTTCACTATTTGGTACTGAATGTTTTTTATACATTATTAATGTTTGTTTTTCTGTTTCGTTACAGGAAAGAAGCGGATTAGACAATATGCGGTCATTAGAACACTACTTAACAGACATTATGAGGGCAGACACATCAGATCACATGAAAGGTAAAATATTCTATAAGAAAATGAGTTAAAATCTCGACTAAAAACCCTTCAAAGGTAGAAATAGAACCTTTTTTGCACGAACCCTGTGCAAAAAGGTTAAAGTATTACGGCCTTACCACAAAAAAGATAGACACGTCTTAAACGCGAATGCTACCAAAAATAATACACACTTCCCAAGCAGCACATTAGCGAAAATTATATCCATAAACCAGCTATATGACAGCCAAAGGCTGTTATGTAGCTGTACTAATGGAACTAAATGCATTTAGTAGAACTTGAAAGAACTATTCTCCAGCTTTTGGCTACGTATAATGCTACTAGCTGGTTAAGAAGCCCAGAGCTTGTTAACGGCTGCTTAACGCGATAAAGTAACACCATTTGTAAACTGTGAGCTGTATTAGAGAATCAAATTGGTTAATAGCATTTTTAGAGCGCATGAGCTGTACATTGGTGTAGCCTTACTCCACTTTAATTCCAAAGCTAACAGTGTAAATATTAGCTATTTTACAGCCTCTAGAATTATTGAAGAGTAAACATAGGTTAGTAGTGCTATGATAACCTCAATTTTGTCATAACCTCGAAACGCGACTTTGATTATCGTGCAAGAATAAAAATGAATACGATTAAACCATGGAAAAAAAGGAAAAGAACTGGTGCAGTTAAAAATAAACTTAAAAGAATATAATAAGCAAGGATAGTGAAAGTCTCATTCATTTATCTAGCTACAGTCAAGTGCCAGTGTCGATTAAAAATGAGGGTTCCGGACACATAGATTTTGTTACAAATAATCATAGTTCCGTACAAATGCTTACTAAACCTGGCCACGAAACCTAATTCTTGTACCTACTAAAATGTCTATAGACCCTTTCCGTCATCATCATCATCATCGAAGTAATTATCATCGAAATCATCATCATCGAAATCATCATCATCGAAATCATCATCATCGAAATCATCATCATTGAAATCATCATCATAGAAATCATCATCATCATCATCATCGAAATCATCATCATCGAAATCATCATCATTGAAATCATCATCATAGAAATCATCATCATAGAAATCATCATCATAGAAATCATCATCATAGAAATCATCATCATCAAAATCATCATCATCATCATCGAAATCATCATCATCGAAATCATCATCATCGAAATCATCATCATTGAAATCATCATCATAGAAATCATCATTATCATCATCATCATCATCGAAATCATCATCGAAATTGAAATGATCATCATCGAAATCATCATCATCATCATCATCGAAATCATCGAAATCATCATCAAAATTGAAATCATCATCATCATTATCATCATCATCATCATCATCGAAATTGAAATCATCACCCTAATCAGTACCCTAAGCTAATTGAGTACGAAATGCCCGAAATGGTTTTCTATCAAGATTAGAGATCCCTAAGACGCTGTCGTATACTCTCACTTTACTCCCTTAACCAGCCGTTAGAATAACTGAAAACCATCGTACAGCCATTAAACAGAAAAGAGAGGGTCAAGGGAATTTTGTGAGAATTATTGCTGGATAACAAATTGACGCCATTTTAATGTAAACAAGCCGATTACATATGAAAAAAACCACTGATATATCTGTTATATTTTCATGTTATTTGTGAGCTATTAAATTAAAAACACATTATTTCATTGTTACAAATAGATATTAATGCTCATTAAATGTAAATGAAATAGTCAAATTAAATACGCGTATTTACTTTGTATAATATTTTTAGTAATACTATATTATTTCGAGGGCGCGTGTAATATTTGACAATATCACCTATATATATAACAGTAAAGTGGCACCCGCAGTACAATTTACCAATAGATATACAAAACAAACGTGAAAAATGACTTCCCTAATTAGAAATTATTATATTTGTCCACAGATTATAGTTAGACCACCATATTGACATTATTGCTTTGTAGAATTAACAATAACCGTTACAAAGCCATTAACCATCTTTTGGCTGTCTAGGAGATTTCTAGGAGCTATATAGTAGAATTATTAGCCATTGTACAGCCCTTGTACAGCTGTTACAATGCTCCTAGAGTTCTAGACAGCTATTAACAAGCTACTATTTCACTCAGGGCTGGTTAATTGGGGCCAAATTTAGAGTTAATAGAGCTGTGTATCCGGATGTACAGCCCTTGTACAGACGCAAAACAGCCTCGAGTTTTCAAAAATTCTGTTGTCCAGTCACTCTACAGCTGTGTGTGCTGCTTGGGTTGTTTTAAACAAGTTAGTGCTAAAACAATTGCCTATTATTTTTGGTAGCATTCGTGTTGAACGTGTGTTGAACAGGTGTTTATTTTTTTGTGGTACGGCCGTTAAAGTCTTGTGTTATTTATAAGTATAGAAAAAAAAGTCATTGTGTTTTTTTAAATTCGAATTAGGTCATGCAGTATTTTTATTTTAATTAAATATTTAAACCATTTAATTTATTTAGCCACACACATATTAACACAATACAAACTAAATAAGATAATAATATTTAGCGACATCTATTAGCAGAAAACTATTTAATAGCGATTAATATGTAATACCTATTCTTATTATTTCATAGACTCTTGTTAATTATTTCTAAATTTTTTGGTAATGTTTTGTTATATTTTATTACATTTTGCTGTGCCCTACAGGGTCCATAATTGTGCCTAGCTATAAGCCGTTATCCTAAGACCATATAAACATTGTGGAATGCAAATAAATGATTATGAATATGAACATGAAAACAGTCACTTGATGGCATATTAAAAGCAACAGATGGCGCTGTAATTAAAATTGTACCATGCCGTGTTAAATTATTCAAATTACCTATGTAGAGTTACATTTGCAACGCATGTGTAGCACAATGAATAAATTACTTTTGAATATACAATGCTAAGTATTATGAAGTAATTTTAACAAATTTTCGTAATATCATGTAGGTACCTACTTAAATTGCACTAAATTGAAAGCTAGGATCCTAACCAAATTAGTAGTGTCCGACCAAAGGTGCAATTCTGGCCGAAGCCGAAGCCGAAGCCGATTAATCGGTATTCACCAAAACCTTCGGCCGAAGCCGAAGGTGTCATTGACCTTGAGAAATACGATAGTTACTTTGATCTCAGAATATACTAGATACATATTGTGAGAGCTTTAGAGATTTAGCCCAATAACGAGCCGAGTGACCAACATATACAAGTAGGTAATAAAATATTGTCTAAAATAAAAGTTTCAAATATACAATGTTAATTAAATATTTATTTACTTAAAGTAATTTTAACAAAAATAATCAAATAATCAGTCACATTTTTTTAATTATCAGACGAACACAAAATATTTCGATAAAATAATTGAGCAAAGTTTAACGCTTTTTCAATATCTATTTTTTACATAAATATTTTTTTAGAATTTTTGAGAAAATTAAATAGGTACTTATAAGTAATTTCTTAGGATAATTAAGTTAAACATTTTTGGTAACAATTGGAGAAAATAAAAACTTAACAAGTTTTGGTAACAATTTGAGGCACCTTATTAATAAAAAATAAACTCACTTTTTTGACTAGTCTTAATTAAAAATAGCTCTTTATACTTAATTATATGGCTCTCTGCTGCTCTGCACACTCTCCGTCTCGCTCTAGCATCGTTCAGTAAATTTCAAATTTTGACAACTAGCAAACCTTCGGCTTCGGCCAAACCTTCGGCAAATATTTGGCCGAAGCCGAAGATTTGGCCGATGGTGCTTTTTTGGCCGAAGGTGGCCGAAGCCGAAGCCGAAGCCGAAGCTTCGGTCGGACACTACAAATTAGATTTAAAATATTTTTAATCTTTAACGAACAGAGAGTAGACACAATTACAATTTCATACTTCAGGGGCCGTAAAACCGTGAATTACTGGTTTGTCAATTTAACGTGTACAATTTGGGGGGGCGGGGGGGTCATGAGCATGACCCCTACGACACCCCCTCGGACCGCCACTTTCAGGCGGGCTGTAAGTCTGTTTGCCTCTATCTAAGTATGTTTCTAAAGTAAGCCAGTATAATGTGGTTTCCTTTGCCAAAAAAACTACTCAATGATCGAGTTCACTCAGGGGATGTAAACTTTGTTTTATTCGAAACAAAAGTAATATAAAAAGTTATTTTGTGTGTCAAAAGAAACAGTGTTCTTATAAAAACGTTACGTATTTACGAGACCGTATGGGACTTAGGAACTTTAACTAGCTAAGGGCCAAGTTCACCGACAAGATAGCAGTCCGATAAATTGAAAACGGTTTTTATATAGAAAAAGATATTTTAAACGGCTATTTTCCATTTATCGGACTGTACCTAAGTATATAAATAACTAAAATATTAGTAGAACTCTTTGTGAATGAGCGACCGTCTGGGTAAGTGACAATTAAGTCACCCAGCTTTTTTAACCAATTTCAAAAATACCTGGCGTTTCGGACCACGCACAGTCTAGGATTCCGTAGCAAGAAGTATTTTACATTTCCAACCGCAAATATAAGTTTGTATTTCATAATTTATAATTATGAAATACCTACTAAGTTATTATTACGGTTATCAAACTGAAAACTGAAAAAAAGGGTTATTTCAGTTCAGTTCAGTTCCTTCTGGCGCAGTCGGGTAAATAGTGAATATTTCACAAAGTAATTGACGTATCTTGTTCAAACCAATTTAATAAGCTGTATGTTTAATTTTTATAAGATTTTTAATTATGCCGTTGGAAAATTACAGGGGTGGGGACACATTGTTAACGACTTTCGGAGCTTCTAGTTCTTGAATATGTAGGTACATACTTAAATAAAAAAGTAATTTAGGAATCTTTATGTCATTTTCAAAGACCTATCCAACGATATCCCACATGAAGGGGTGCGCGAAAATATATTTTTTCATCACTAATTATTTTATTTTTCATAATTTCCCTATTGCTATTAACTGAACACAAATCCAGACTCCAAGTTGTTAGTGAATATTTCCTATTGGAAAAACCCACCGACCGACGAGGCACTGACCTACTTAACTTACGAGACCTCTACCGTTTTCCTATAACTAGGACATCGCGTAGAGCAAGGCCGTGTAGCCAGGAATTTAGTTCCGAAGGCAGGGGCGGGGTTGAAACCTGAATAAATAAGAAAGGCAATTAAAAACAACTTTATTAATAAAAACTTTTGTTTTATTATACTTTCGTTTATTTATTTTATGTACACATTAATTACATTTTTAAATATTTCATAAAAAAAAATATAAAAAACAAAACATTTAAAAATATAAAAAATAGAGATCCACCGGTATGGGGAGCAGGGTCCAAGCTACCGATGGTTAGGGCTCCAGAGACAGGAACCTCCTCACAATGCGAGCCGTATCGAGGAGAACTGCCTTCTGTATCAGGCCCTTGACCCAGCCGCCTAACGCCGCCTTTTATTATACTTATTATTAATTAATTTATTCGCAATATTGTGATCTAATGACATGTAGATTGGGTACAAAAATATCATTGGGATATTTTAGTATACAAAATTTAAGAAAAAAAATTAAGAAAGGCTCTTAAAGTAACATATTTAATTAATATGTTACTGTAAGAGCTCGTATATTGTAATAAGAATCACTTTTTTATATAGCATAACCATATAATGTTCTCATGTAAGTGACTGTAGTGTTTTTTGAGACTAAACGATTTATTTTCAATCGATATTATTCGAATCGTACTCGTTTCGATGCACACAATAATCGCTCACGGTGTCTCGATGTTTTGTAGTCCGGTAGTTTGGGACTTGATTATTTTAAGAACTTGATTCCAAACAGGTGGTAATTGCCAACCATCCTCTCTATTGAAATTAGGATGTTTTTTAATTTATACGCTCCTCCCCTCCGGTTACAGTCCTGCATATAGTCTATACTAGATTCTCCAAGTTTTGTAGCGTTGTTGTCATGTACGGGTTGTAGGACGTGTAGGTACGTCACACAGTACAAATAGACGTGGTTATGACAGCGCGTTGTGTTGACCAACACTTTGTGTGGGTACTGTGGGACAGGCGGAAGCGAGTTATGTGAGGCCCGTAAATTAGCGACTTATTTATCGTGTTAGATTATTCAGAAATCAGTCTAAAATAATCTATAAGTAGGTATAGTCGCTTCGCTCAATTAGTATCGCATTTCAAAGGCGGCGCCTTTGACGGCTCGACGGTACCTTTTGACGGCGGGCGGCGGCGCTTTTGACGGCGGCGACGGTGCAATAAATTCTTAAAATTTTTATGTTTTTATTAAATCGGTTATAAGGCCAGTGTTTTTTGGTAGAGGGGTTCGCCTGGTTTTAGCAACTCCTTATAAAAATATTTGCTGTAAGGATTTTTCTCATAGATGCACAGAAAATTATGGAAAAGTTCGAACTATTGCATATTATTTTGTACTTATTTGCCGCTGTTCTAATGGCCACAACTCATAATATCACCATGTTAATGCATCGTGACTTCCTTTTTATCGTCAACGGGTACAGACAACAACATAAACTCAACTCATGGGCATAGGTACCGGCGTGAGTTATGAGCACAGCCTGCTTGTATATTCTGTACCGACTCACCGCGTGATATCACCGTGAGATCTGGCAATTTTTTTATCAACGTTCGAGGGAGAATGTCACGGTGAGATTCTCCCTCGATCGTTCGCAAAGAAATTCGCAGTTCATACAGTGTGTTGGTACAGAATAGTCAGGCAGATCGCGCATGTATATTTTCGGCCCAATAGACAATAGACAGTTGACAATACGTAATAGAAAATAGTCCAATTATAGACGACGAGCATCAACCGACGAACCGCTGATTGATCGATCTGCGAGGTTAAGCTGCGCTTGCCGCGGTCAGACCTTGGATGGGTGACCGTTCATTACACATCGAGACCCCTCCGTGCCTCGGAGAGCACGTTAAGCAGTCGGTCCCGGTTGTCATAGGAATATCTTTGACAATCGTTACGGGTAGTCAGAAGCCCTAAAGTCTGACAGCTGGTCTAGCATTCGAATACCGGTATTACCCATTAATTGGGTTGTGGAGGTCAGATGGCAGTCGCTCCACGTAAAATATTGATATTCAGCCAAATCTAGTTAGACTGGAAGCCGACCCCAATATAATTTGGGAAAAGGCTAGGCAGATGATGAGCGTCGACTGACGAACCAATCGCGTGCAGCCTCGGCGCCGTATCTTCTTCATTCCGCCAAAGAGACCGAAAAACCAGCTAAAGCGCAGGTGACGTTTGTGCTCATGACTGCTGCTACTAGTTATACCTCAGATCATAGAAACAAGGAGATGTGCCAAGGAGCTATCGAGCTTGATGCCTAATCTTGAGCAAATTGCTCATATTAAAAACGTACGCGCTGGCGACGAACTGAACACGATCGATGGTATAAATACAGTGTTTTAGTTTAGTGCTAGTGTTGAGTGACGATTAACAGTGTTAGATTGAGGGTGTGCGGAATGTTCAATGCGTGGGAGATCTTTTTATTCACAAGCAGCGCTTAATTATGCGCGTAATTGTGTCGAAAAATGTACTAAAAGTGGCATCAGTTGTTCCCGTACTAATTTGCTATGATGGCATATCTCCTTGTTTCTATGATCTGAGAGTTATACCTATTACTCTTCAAGTCCTCAGATCATAGAAACAAGGGAGATGTGCCAAGGCGCTATTTAGCATGACGCTTTGATAATTATGATCAATGTGATCATGTTCCCGCGGACTGAACGCAATCGATGATTTATTTACAGTGTGAGTAACGAGTGACGAATAGCAGTGTTAGATTGAGGGTGTGCTGCATTTTTAATGTATAGGAGATTTCTAAACAAAGAAGCGTTAGTATAATAATGTCTTAGGTTTTCGCGATTATTACACATTATAATAAAACAAGTTTAAACGGATTAAATCGTATATTACAGATTTTTACAGTTTTCCTGACGTTTCGAACACTTTGCAGCGTTCGTGGTCGCAGGACGACTGAGCTGTAGGCGTCATGACAGCTAATTTATAGAAACAATATTAATAAAAATCTGTAATATACGTGATTTAATCCGTTTAAACTTGTTTTATTATAATGAAGCGTTAGTAGTTGGGACGCACACTACTTTAAAAGTGGCGACAGCGGTTCCCGTACTAATTTGCTATGATAACATAATATCTCCTTCTTTAAGTAATTATGATCTAACTTCGCAGATAGTACGTATTTACTACTAGACATTGGCCCGCGACTCCGTCCGCGTGGACTATAATTAATGTATCTCTGGTTTATCCCACCGGAATTAGATGAAACGTGGCTTAGATTTTAAGTTGGCCCCAAGCTATCGAACTGTGAAAACCACATCAAAATGCGTTCAGTACTTTTTGCGTGGTGCGCGCACAAACAGATAAACAACCAGACAAAAATTAAAAAATGTATTTTCTGTGGTGGTACCCTATTCCGACTAATTTTTTTGGAATACACGGCTTTTTTACAATTTTATTATAATGATTTTAGAAGAGTATTGGTCAATGGAGCGTTACTTCACAACGAATAAAAAGTGTAATAAATATTTTATACTTGACATAAATTGTTTTGTTGACACTACTCGGTAACAATTGTTGGAGTTGCAAAGCGGTTACAAAGATGTAATTATTACATAGATACTAGATGTGCTTAGATTTAATACCTATTGATTTATTGTTAAAATATTTTTTAATGATTTTATTATAGCAGTAGGTACCTAAGTAAATAATTTATTACTCAAGAAAAATAACTTATAATAATTATACAGCAAGTAACAAAAACTACTCAAGGATAATGTAGCTTTCTATTAGTGAAAGAATTTTCAAGATCGGATCAGTAGTTCCGGAGATTACTCACATTACAAACTTACAAATGTTATGTAGTATAGATACAGCATGATTGATGAGCATGATGTTTTTGCTACTAAACAACCCAAATGAGAAGCTACAGCCTATTTTAACCCAAAACAGCCTCAGACACTCCGTTTTTATTTTTATTCAGGCATCAGCATAAAAATAACGATTAAACCTTCGTGGTATATACTCATTTGAGCCATTTTTAGCTTGAATGTCGCAAACGAGCAGTGCTCGGGGCTTCCTTTATGGAATGCTATCATAAACTTTTATTTTAACATGAAACTCATTATATTATAACGGAGTTTGAACTGGGTGTTTAATAATATTTTCATGTTTATTTTGATTAATTTGATGTTGTTAAATGTAAGTATGTATCTTTATTTATCAACGTTTTACAATATTCTTCTATCTAAACAAAGCCCCACAAAACTGTTTTCACAGTTTGTCTGTGGGAACAGATCCTTCAGTATTATAAGGTGTACATTATTGTAGTGCGCGAAATATGTTTAGGTACATCAATCGCGGTTACAAAGTCTCAAGATAGAAATGTTCGGTTATTTTGAATAATATTTGGATTTGATATTTTTTTTTTGTTACTGGTTAAAATATGGTCTTGTTCGCTTTTGAAGAATGCGCATATGTATAATTCAGTCGGGATAGGATACTGGGACGTAACCAACAATCATGATATTTTATTTTTTTGTTTATTTATCTGTGTGTGCGCAGATCTCACAAAAAGTAGTGAATGGAGTTCGATGTGGTTTTCACAGTTTGCTGGCTTAGGGTCCAATTTAAAATCTAAGCCACATTTTATTTAATTCCGGTGGGATGAACCAGATATACAGCTTGACCTCTTCGTAGTACTAGCCACCCTACACTAAGGAGGTCATTTAAAATGGTCAAATTATTCTAGTCCACGCGGACGAAGTCGCGGGTATAAAACTGTAGCCGAAACTCCATAACAGTTGGAATAAATTCATTTTTTATTTTATTTAATAAATGGCTTACGTTTGATCGCCATTTCTCCTGCACGCTTAGCATGACCAATTCTATCTCTATTCTACCAAAGAATAGACAAAGTTCTTTCTATCAAATCGTTATCTCTTCTGCCCGAGCACGCGGCGACCCGTGCTTGATTTATCAGAATTTTGTCTACTGAAGAATAGAGACATTTATTCTCTTCATTGTATGCATAAAACGGTAGAAATCTTTCTACAATCTGTCACTTTGTCTATTCTTCTGTAGACAAAACCCAATCATACAAACGGCGCGTCTATACCGCCAATGACATACGGCAATACAAAGACGCGTACTCTTACCGTCACATGCCAAATATAACATGTCAGTCTGACACTGACAGTTGACAGATCGCATCACGTCGTATCAAAACGTTTCTTTCGTGGTCATGCTAGGCCGGCTGGTGTTAAGCGATGATGCGGTCTACGATGGAGCACTTGCCTAAAAGAAACCGATTGCACTTCATAATACAACTACGCTCTAGCCACATCTAGCGGCACTATGCGCGTGCGCGTTACACAACGCTGTGACAGCCTTCGCGCTGACCTTGAGTGTTTTGTTAACCAATTAACCTGAGCTCAGTACAAGTGAATCTGTTTTACATACGACTGCGTTATACTTAAGTATTATACACTAGCTTCCCCACGGTTTTACCCCTGTTGCTCGGCTCCTAAGGGTCGTAGCGTGATGTTATATAGCTTATAGATGTTATCCTCATGAATCTGGCTATCATTTACAAAAAGAGTTTTTCGAATCCGACTGGTAGTTCCAGAGATTGGCGCGTTCAAACAAAAAAACTCTTCAGCTTAATAATGTTAACTAGATAACATCACGACTGTTTCGCGTAAGGATAGGCAGAGCTGTGTGGTACACGCACGTTTTGCTAGTTATGTGTAGGAGGCGAGGCGTGCTAGTGAGAATTTACATAGAAAAACAAAAAAAAAATTGCTCGATCCGGGCATCGAATTTAGGATCCCGCGATCGGCAGTAGCGCTTGCAACCACTTGACTAGTGAGTCTGTTAAACATTTTATTTTTTTATTTTACATTCATTTGAAGATGGATGTTAGATTTTGTAAATTTTCGAGTTTTTGAGATAAAAGGTGAGATGAAGTAACTTCTAGGTAAAATACTAAAAAGCATTATTTCTAAGTTAGTGAAAAAGTTGCCAAATATCTGCCCATCTGTGGTCTTAGTAAAACCTAAAAAGGGGTGGAGCTATTGGCAATAACACTTCAATTTAATTGCCGCTGATATGGACTGATATCAGAATTTATATTAAAACTAAAAGCACTTCAACCTTCTTCATAACAACCTTTGATACTTGAACTTTGATGTATTTCTCAAAAGCGATTTCGTCAATAACGCATCGTAAACAGCATTGATGAAAAACCGAAGAGCACATCTAGCATTTCACAATAGAAACGTGACATTTTGAAAATAGGTCAAAAATACATCATTTGATTGTCTCTTATTAGATTGCAAGCAAAATAAAACCTAATAAATTCTAATATCAATGCAAAATAACCATTCAGACGGCTGACATTTTCTCATTTGGCTCGCTAGTCTAAATCTAGTTAAAAATAACTATATGCTACTAAAACCATCGCTACCTCGTGACTTACCACCGCGCTTAGAATTTCCATAGCATCCGGCTTAATTAAATATGCATCTGTTCCTAACTCAACGGACCAGAAATAGAGGCATCTGAAAATAGTCGCGCTATATTCCTACTATTATACTTCTAAATTCAAAAGGTTATGTCATGAGAAGTTTTGGTAACGTCCACCGAATATTTGAATTAGTCGGTTTATCGATAACAATCGAGTGGGAATCTGTGATGTTCGTTGTCAGTAGGTGAGCGCGCGCGAACGAGGCGCATGCGTTTGTAACTTTTTAAAATATACGAAATTAGAACCGTGGGCGTTGCGTGTTCGGTCTATTTTTAAAAAAAATATTGTGCGGACCGTTTGGAGTGCAGTGAACTTTGTTACAAAATTTTGGTGTTTTTTTTTATGTTGTGTGCAAGAAAAGTGGATATCAAAATTGAAAACTGTATATTTTTTGGTAATATTTCATCTATTTTATACATATTTTGTTAAAGTTTATTTCTAGTCTTGAAAGTGAATAATTTAATCGATTCTTATCGATTAGCGAGTCGAGGTGAGGATGTAACATTTTTCCTTTGCCTTGAATTAGTAATAAATTAAAAAAAAAGTAAAATGGCGCTAACCTACTTCAGGTTACTTTGAAACCGTAAAATAAAAATAAATATTGTTTAAATATTACAAAACGCGTGCTACGAAGTTATTTTTAAATATGAATGGCATTTTGTCACGCTGTCGTATTGTTTATTTATTTCGCGCGTACTTCACAAGGCAGAGACAATATTTTTTTGTTTTATACGTTCTATTCTAGGACTGGCAAAGGTAGTGAGAACTACTAACAGTCAGGTGTAGCTAGGCAAACATAATTACCATTTAAAAGATTATTATTCTAATTGACGCATTCATTAGTAGTAGGTAGGTACACCAGGTAGTATTTAGTAATAAGTTTTACAGTTTAAGCCCATATTACATAACATAAGTTTATTTCGTAATTACCTACGTTACGTCACATTGATTGAAACTAATTTATATTACCTATTATGTCACTTAAAAAAAAACAGTATAAAAAAGAATGACATCTACTTACTCTATTTTTATTATATCTATATTGATACTTTTAGATAGATACTTTTTATTGTTATCTTTATAAAATGGTCGAAAGACTATAGCCTTCCCTACGGTGTAAATAAAAAATATATATATATCTAATATAATATATAATAAATGGACTCTATTAAAATTATTCATGCGAAAAACGAAAAAAAACATAACATTTTTTTAGTTAGATATAATTTTAAATAATTATGAAGAAAGAGATCTTTATCTGCCTTTAGATAATATTTCAACGTCACAGTTACATAGTACCTAATAAGATAATAATTGTCTATTGTAATAATATTGAGGCGCTGTAATAATTTAGTGACTAAGCTGCTTTGAAATATTATTATTAGGTAGGTAATCTGTTTATTTATTTTATACTTAAACGTACATTTGTTACGTTTTTAAATTCATTTTTTACTGAATTAAAAAAAAACAATAAAATATTAATATTATTAATAAGTAATATTATGTACCTAGACTTAATAATTAGAAGAGCCTTAAATTGGGTACGATTTAGAGCTCCGTAGTTCTATTTTTTTTAACAGAAAAACTCTCACTTTTCCTCCGGGATTGGAATCTGAGACCTCACGATTGAATAAAGTCGAACGACAAATCAATATTTATCAATATTTTGTATAAAATAGGCAAATTCATGAGGAATAGTATAGGGTATTTAACATCACGCTACGACCCTTAGGAGCCGAGCAAAAAGAAAAAAGTTTAGAAATAAATAAAAAACTTTTTTAACAAAAAATAACCGACTTCAAAAATCCACTACAAAGAAAATAATAATTTTGGTTTCGGAAGTCGGTGGCTTTGGTTTTTGTTTGCTTTTTTTTGCCACCGACTTCCGAAACCAAAATTATTATTTTCTTTGTAGTGGATTTTTGAAGTCGGTTATTTTTTGTTAAAAAAGTTTTTTATTTTTCCCTTTTTAGTTCTCTATCCCGTGTTAGATTACTTTCACGAAGTCGTTCAACAGTAAATCTTCTACGGAGTGTGTACATTTATGCATACACTTTGTACATAGAAATGATTACATAATGTATTATATACTAAAACCTTCCTGAAAGTATGTAGATTACGTTAGTGAAAACCCCATCCAAATCGAATCAGTAGTTTTACAAAATTAGTAATGAATGTATTCAGATCTACAGACTACGCTATACTATATAGTATAGCGTATGCTACATACTCAGATCATAGAAACAAGGAGATATGCCATCATAGCAAATTGGTACGGGAACAACTGATGCCACTTTTAGTACATTTTTCGACACAATTACGCGCATAATTAAGCGCTCCTTGTGAATAAAAAGATCTCCCACGCATTGAACATTCCGCACACCCTCAATCTAACACTGTTAATCGTCACTCAACACTAGCACTAAACTAAAACACTGTATTTATACCATCGATCGTGTTCGGTTCGTCGCCAGCGCGTACGTTTTTAATATGAGCAATTTGCTCAAGATCAGGCATCAAGCTCGATAGCGCCTTGGCACATCTCCTTGTTTCTATGATCTGAGAACACACTATACTTCTTTCACCAAATATTTTTTGAGTTTTGACGTTTCATGTACTTAAATAAATGCTAATAACAACAGTTTAGTAAATCCACAAATGTCACAGAAACACGTTAGGTATTAAGTTTTACGCAACGAACCTTGACACGGCTACAGCACAGTGGTTTTGTTTAGAACACACACAAAAACAATACCTACTGTTTTTGGGTTGAGGTGAAACAAAAAGCCAACCGTTTTTATTATTGTTCACTTAAAAAATGTTTAGCGGTTCTGTATTTAAACCACAAAATATTATGTTTCTTACGTTTTTATCCGCTCTGCTGATTTTAGTGATGCTAGATTTTAGATAATAGTAATATTGAATAATAGGTATTCATTATCTTATAATTATCTTGTAGGTACCTATTACTGGGTAGGTATTAGTCAAATATTTTTGAAACGTTTCAATATTAGAATACCTACCTGATTGATTGAATTGAATGATTCTCGGTTTCCTGAATACGCTCGTGCAAAACACATTTTTTTATTATTCACATGTGCCTATTATAATAGGCTAGCTTCCGCCCGCGGCTTTGCCCGCGTTTTTAGGATAAAAAGTAGCCTATGTGTTATTCTGATGTATAAGCTATATTACTGTAAAGTTTCATCAAAATCCGTTCAGTAGTTTTTGCGTGAAAGAGTAACAAACATCCATACATCTTTACATCCATGGATACATCTTTACATCCTCATAAACTTACACGTTTATAATATTAGTAGGATATAAAAGATTGATAGGTCCCTGTTCTAGCCTATGATTCTAAAGCTGTCTTCAGACTACGCTATACTATATAGTATAGCGTAGTCTGAAATGCGGTTAATATGAATGTACCGGCGTTGGACCCGATTCACGAATGTTTTGGATTCCCTTTTCCTATTATTATTTGCTAATACCGGCTACCTATTTGCAAGTATGAATATTTCATGAAATATTCAATTATTCATACCTGCTTGATTTTGAATATTATTATTAAATAAACATAATCTTCACAGTCGCGATTTCGTGAATCGTACCTATTTTGATCAACATGCGTCGTAAAATAAAAAACTTTTTTAACAAAAAAAAAACCGACTTCAAAAATCCACTACAAAGAAAATAATAATTTTGGTTTCGGAAGTCGGTGGCTTTGGTTTTTGTTTGCTTTTTTTTGCCACCGACTTCCGAAACCAAAATTATTATTTTCTTTGTAGTGGATTTTTGAAGTCGGTTTTTTTTTTGTTAAAAAAGTTTTTTATTTTACGACGCATGTTGATCAGTGTGTACATTTATGCATACACTTTGTACATAGAAATGATTACATAATGTATTATATACATACTGTATTACATAATGTATTATATATATAATATACATACATACATACATACGGGACGAATACAGAACCTCCTTTTTTGAAGTCGGTTAATAAAGCTGCAGTTTGCAAAAAACGAAAGAAAATGTGAATTTCGCGGGTAACCTTAGACTTTAGAGCATCCCCCTTAACCGATTGCTTCTGACATTTCTGTGAATTTGTAATTTCCTCTTAACAATATCATTTTTAGGGTTCCGTACCAAAATGGTAAAAAAAGGAACCCTTATGGTGCGACTTCGTCTGTCTGTCTGTCTGTCACACCTGCTTATTTCGGCAACTACTAAAGCTATGGACTTGAAATTTGGAACAGTTATAAAAAATGCTTGCCCAACTTTATTGCAAATGAAAAAGTCAAAATATATTTTTATTTTCATTGCAAAAGGGGCCGGAGTGGGGGTCCGAAAATTTAAAGTGGGGTTACTAGGTCACGTGACATATCAATGAAAGGGCTTCATTTGCATACTTCAAAATATATTTTTATTTTATTTTATGTCTCACAGTTTTCGACACATGATGAAAAATGTCTGAAAAAATACCATTCCCCCTCCCCCCTTACCTCCGAAGTTTACTGAGCGAAAAATCTGAAATAATTAGAGTTGATAGAAATCGACCCAAATATTGCACCAAAAATAAAACGATGTTCTTAACTATTACAGTTTTTTCAAAATCATCAAAATTGCTTGACAATCAAACTTAGTTATGCGGTCCGGTTTTTTTACTTAATACGTCCAAAATTGATACGGAACCCTCGGTGCGCAAGTACGACTCGCACTTGGCCGGTTTTTTACTATGATGGTGGCCAACAGGCGTACGGCCCGCCTGATGGTAAGCGCTCACCGTAGCCTATGAGACGTGCGCAACACCGAGTAACACATACGCGTTGCCGACCAATTACCGACCCTTTAAAGTGAGGATTCGCTGTGCCGACAGCTTAGACAAGCAGGTCCCCCGCTGTCAACACAGCGCATCCTCAGCAGCTCTGGCGACCTACTTACCACAGGAACACAACACTACCGAACAGTAGCGTTATTTGGCTGTGTATCGTTTCTGCTACATAAGAAAATTTCCTTTAATTTATGATCTATAGTTCGTAAAATATAGCTTGATCTCTGTGACAGATGTCAAATTCGTACATTTTCAATTTAAAAATGAAGTGATACATAGTGTACATAGTGTTCGAATATAAAATAAGATTTGACCTAAAGGTCCAGTTACCAATTCATAAAATTCCAAAAAAAAAAAAAATTGTTTATTTTGACATTATTTGTTTGTATTTGACACAGTGGCGGCCTTTGCCTTTGCGCGGCAGATCTTTGTGAGGCCCTTGTTCTTTGTGTAATTTACCTAAATTGAAAGTAAGTATTTTTGATGATTGATGATTGACGAGAAATGCAAAGTTATAAACAAATAAATGTAGAGTTTTAAAATGTTTCTTTAAAATTACTTTTTATATTGACTCCTCAGTCGTTTCGCACCACGAGCGGTTAGAACCGGCGGTGTAAATTGCCCAAGAGCTCTTTTTGAATGAGTCCTTTCGCATCACGGTGCAAATCACCCAAGAACTTTTTGTAATGGGTTGTTGCGCGAGGCCTCTGCAAGAGCGAGGCCCCGGGCGGTTACCCCGTTCGCCACCCCCTCAGGCCGCCACTGATTTGACATCTGTCACAGAGATCAAGCTGTAGTTTACGAACTATACCTATGTACTACGTTTCTCTGAGTCTCTGAATTCTCTATAGTGGTATTTAAACTGCTACCATTTCTTACTGAAATGTTGAATAACATCTATTCTCTACTCTGAGAGTGTTCTTGACGACACGATGCTAATATTTAGTGTAAACAACTACTGTGGCCAATGGTGACCTTGAGTTGCGAAAGGTACACTCAAATAACATTTTTAGGTTACGCTGTCTTATTATTAAGTACCTACCTGCCGGCCTGGAATGACCACGATAGAAACGGGTTTTATCTACATAGAAATAGACAAAGTGACAGATTGTAGAAACATTTCTACCGTTTCATTCATAAAACGTAGAAATGTTTCCACCGGAATAGGAGTTTCTTGTTTTGCTTGTTTAATAGTGCATCTAATTTATTATATTCTCAATCAAAACTCATACTGTAGGTATTTTCGTGTATACAGGTTGTTTTAGAACAAGATTTTTTTTTTTAAACCGTTGCCCCACACTTCGATTTCTGCTGTGTCGTGGTTTTCACAGTTTCACAATTTTCACATACACTCCAAATCCGGAACGAATATTTGCTCCGTGCGGAAATCGAACTCGTGACACGTCGCGCAGCAGCTAATCGCTCAGCCACTACGACAGCCGTGCCCTCAAATGGATTACAATGGCAGCTCTATGCCAATCGTTGGAGCTAGGATGATTTGATGTCCGAAATCCATTTAGTGTTTTCAAGCGGATTAAAACGGGAGTTGAAGATTTTTTTGTATCACTAAAAAAACGAAAAAGGGAAAAGTAAAACTGTTTTTAATTAGACACGTTCACCCTTACCACAAAAAAGATAAACACGTGTTAAACGCGAATGCTACCAAAAATAATACACACTTGTTTTAGAGAAGTTAGTGCTAAAACAAGTGCGTATTGTTTTTGGTTGCATTCGTGTTGAACACGTGTTTATCTTTTTTGTGGTACGGCCCATTAAGTTGTAGATCCAAAATTGGTATAAATTGATAAAAATCAACATTTTATGTTCCTAGCAAAAGAAAATTAACAAGCATAATTAGTGTTTTGAATAAAGAACTAAGCCGAATAGCCTCTTGCCAAATTCAAAAATGGAAGTGTATCTCACACCTGGTTGCCTTGAAGGAAAAACTATTTTTTTGTCAGCTTGCCGCGTTTTTGATGCAAAATGACAGCTAGCCACGGAAAATTAGGACTCTTTCCTTAGGTACGTGAGCTATGTGTACCTCTCAGACCATAGAAACAAGGGCGATGTGCCAAGGCGCTATTGAGTTTGACGCTTTGATATGGTCACATTGACCGTAATTAAAACGCTGGCGATGAACCGAACACGATCGATGATATAAAAATACAGGGTTTTAGTTTAGTGGTAGTGTTGAGTGACGATTAACCGTGTTAGATTGCGGGTGTGCGGAATTTTTTATGGGTGGGAGATCTTTTTATTCACAAGGAGCGTACAAGCACACAGTAGGTACATACCTAAGTCACCCTAGGGCGTAGTATTTGGCAGTCATTGTATTGTTACGTCATAAGATATGTCAGACATTATGTTACATGTCAACGAATAATTATTCATTCAGGTTTAAAATAAGCAATTGATGTTATCTCAACCAGGTTGATATCAATTTAATGAGTAGAGCCAATAAGAAAAACACAACATACCTTTATCTATACTATTATAAAATTGTAAAAAAGCCGTGTCTGTACATTGAAGATATTCCAGAAAAATTATCGGGATAGGGTACTGGGACGTAACTTTGCCCGATTTTTTTTTTTTTTGAATTTTTATCTGTTTGTCTGTTTGTCTGTCTGTTTGTGGGCGCATCACGCAAAAAGTACTAAACGGATTTTGATGCGGTTTTCACAGTTCGATAGCTTGAGGTCCAACTTAAAATCTAAGCTACGTTTCATCTAATTCTGGTGGGATAAACCAGAGAGACAGCTTGACCTCTTGGTAGTACTAGCCACTCTATACTACGGAGGTCATTTAAACTGGTAATTTTTTGTAGTCCACGCGGACGGAGTCGCGGGCAAAAGTCTATTTTGTATAAAACTAGGTAGTTGTTAGGTCTTGCATCCAAAAACTGTCAAGGGGATGCTATTGCTTAGCCTAAAACGCTGTACCCTACACGTCTGTCTGTTTGTCACAAGACGCTATCTTAGGAATAGTAGGTAAAGCCAATTGAAAATAGTAGTGACCCGTCACTATCCTACTAATATTATAAATGCGAAAGTTTGTGAGGATGTATGGATATTTGTTACTTTTTCACGCAAAAACTACTGAACGGATTTTAATGAAACCTTACAGTAATATAGCTTATAAGAAGAAGAAGAAGCCGCGTGCGGAAGCTATAGTTGACAATAAAGTACAACAATTGTTCTTTTAAAAGTAGTTGTCGATTTTTACGAAACTTTATGAGCGGACAAACTTCAAATCAGTCATCATAGCTTGCCGCTGATATAGTATCTAATCGGATAATGACATACCTACCTAGTTACTACTATTTAATTTTAAAAGTGTAATTCCACTTTTTAAACTACGTAGCAAATTGTGTAGCGTATACTAAATATATTTTACGCGCGTTACGCAATAGAGATGTGCTCACGAACCCACGAGCCGAGATTCAATTCTCGAATGCGTTAGTGAGGTGAAGGCTATCGCTAATTGCATTTTTTTTTTCATTTCTTTTTTTTATCGATTAATGTTGTTGGTAATTACGTTCTTCTTTCATGGTCATTGTCATTTTATAAGCTGATATTATTATATATGTGTTAACCTTGAAGTGAGTCAGCTGAGGTAATCTATACACTATACAGTGTGAATTTTCCACGTGTGCATAGCCAAATCCGAAACTATACGAAATAGCGAAAAATACTCAAAGGTGTCTCGGGTCCGAATTTGATAAAAACTAAAATTGCATCATTAGAATTTTGAAAAAGTTAAAATATAGGTAAATCTGTTTATTAAAAATCAACACTTTCCTTTAGTTTGCCGTATGTCATCACTTCCTAGAATTTGATCCATATTAGCGATACTATCGGAAGTGCAATAACACTGTTTTTTTTTTCAAAAATCAACGGCTTCGATTCTAGGCTAGGAAAATTATTTTTTCAAAAATCTAATGATTTAGTTTTCATTGAAAATCGGTCGGAAGTTGGTAGCAAAAAAGTGCAAACAAAAACCAAAGACTTCCGAATCTAAAATTATTATTCGCTTTGTAGTAGTTTTTTGAAGTCGGTCGTTTTTTTGTACCTAATTCGGTCGTACCAGCCTCAATCATGCTACCGTATATATTGGTTGTTGTCAACCATTTGAAGTAGCGCAAGGTTGTCCTTTGTAGCGTAAAGTCAATGAATTTTGCTTTGTATTGAAAACAATTGTACGACAGCAAATCGGATGCCTTTATATTTGATCTGTTGTTTTTTTTCCTACGTTTTTAAGTTACTATTTAGGACTTGAGATTAAAATACGACTAAATGTTCAATTAAATAACATAAGATTCCTTGTGTTGACAGCTTAGGGAACAAGCAGGTCCCCCACTGTCACACAGCGCATCCTCAGCAGCTCTGGCGGCCTTACTCACCACAGGAACACAACACTACCGAACAGTAGCGTTATTTGGCTGTAGTGTTCTGTAAGGTGGGGTACTTCCCCAGTCGGGGTGCTCCAGGTTTGAGCGAGATATCCCGATGTGCCCTACCTCTCTTACTTGATTTTTTTTTCTTTTCTAATTCGTATGAAGACGTGCCTACGTACCTACCTACTTTAAAAAAACGTGTACATTATTTATACGACACTCTGCCGTTCCCCGCGGTTTCACCACCGTTGCTCGGCTTCTAATGGTCATAGCGTGATATTAAATAGCCTATACTATACCTCATGAATTTAGCTATCATATACAAAATTATTTTTCGAATCAGACTGGTAGTTCCAGAGATTAGGGCGTTCAAACAAACAAAATCTTCAGCATTATTATACCTTTTATTATACCTATAGTATTTATAGATGTACGTGAGTTTATCAATACAATAAATCACGTAGGTATTTCAATAGTCAGTAATAATCAGTGCTGATCATTGGAAAGATAATGACACGCGTTATCTAAGAATATTGTCTATGACTCATTATTGACATAGTGCCAGTAATCATTAAAAATATCGATTTAAATAGCTAACCTTGGCAGATATAGTTGCTATTTAATTGAAGTTAATCGATTTACATAATTGAACTATAGTTCGTAAAATATAGCTTGAGTGCTGTGACAGATGTCAATTAGGAACAAATAATGTCAAACGTATTGCTGTCATCTGTATATTTTTATGCTATTAAGGGCGTTTTTGAAAGGTAGCTCACGAAATTCATATTTGCTTTTATTTTTTGCAAAGTGCAACTTTTTTACGTCTTATATTGATCAAAATACGATTCACGACTGTAAGGAATAATAAAATATTTTTTTTTACTGAATAATAATATTCAAAACCATATCAATCGTCTATCATTATCATAATGAGGTCTCGAGTATGAATATTTAATGAACTACATATTACTACGCTGTTATAAAAGAATAACAACTATTACTACGCTGTAACAAAAGAATAACAACTATTACTACGCTGTAACAAAAGGATAACAACGATTACTACGCTGTAACAAAAGGATAACAACGATTACTACGCTGTAACAAAAGGATAACAACGATTACTACGCTGTAACAAAAGGATAACAACGATTACTACGCTGTAACAAAAGGATAACAACGATTACTACACTGTAACAAAAGAATAACAATAATTACTACGCTGTAACAAAAGAATAACATGATAAAGCCCTTGGTCACGGGAAATTATACAATCTTTGATATCCACTTTTCTTTAATCTAAATGTGTTTTTCAGTGAGTGTTTTTAAAATGTGTATTTGAGTTTTTTATCGAAATATTTGTGATTGTGTCGACATCATTGTGGATATAATGATTAACGAACATTTGGTCAGTAATATGACCTATTATGGTAAGTTCAAATTAACTTTAATTTTATTTTAGACTAACTGTGCCGCGGTTTCACCCCCGTTGCTCGGCTCCTAAGGGTCGTAGCGTAATGTTAAATAGCCTATACTATTCCTCATGAATCTGGCTACTATTTACAAAAATAATTATTCGAATCCGACTGGTAGTTTCAGAGATTAGCGCGTTCAAACAAACAATCAAACAAACTCTTCAGCTTTATAATATTAATAAAGATAACGTAAAGAAAATTTAGTTTTGACAGGTAAAGCTTATCGAGCGTAGAAAAGGGAGTGTCACTTGACCTCAGTGACCCATAAAACAAATCTGCGCGCAGGTGAATGATACCCAATGATATTTTTAAGATCCTGCTTATTTTGATGGAGTTTCAGTATAAGAGGAATGTACTTATAATAAATAATTAATATTAGATCAAATTCACTACACACTGTAAGATCCGGCTCGAAGGACCATTTTATCAAGTTGAGCTGTGTTGTGTTGTGTATATTAATAGTAGTAAATAAAATACTTACCAATACTTATAAAACTACTGTGACCTACAGACAAAGCACAGCCTAAGCCGGTGGACCTAGACATTTGTTTGAAGGAAATATTCCTTGAGTAGGTACCCTAGAAAATACCAGTACCAGTTTTTGAAATTCCACCCCTTAAGAGGTGAAAAAGGGTGGTAAAGTTTGTATGAAGAAAAGTAGCTTCCGCCCGCTGCTTCACCCGCGTTTTTTGGAATAAAAAGTAGCCTGTGTGCTATTCCAGACTATAACATATCTCTGTGCCAAATTTCATCCAGATCGGTTCAGCCGTTCTGGCGTGATTGAGTGACAAACATCCATTCATTCATCCAAACTTTCGCATTTATAATATTAGTGTAGATAAGTACATTGTGTTGTTTTCCGATTTTCCACGTAACGGATTCGTAGACGCGGCAATTCCAATAATACCGGCCAAGTGCGAGTCGGACTCGCACACTAAGGGAGGTTAGTGTGCGAGTCCGACTCGCACTTGGCGGGTCCCTAATGTCCCTAGATTCTAGACCCTGGGTTCCGAGCCTAGGGTGTGATTACGCCCGTGGGAGTAAAACAGCTATTCTGCAGGGGTAATAAGGCTGGTAATAGATTTATTAATATAATAATTAATTAGAAAATCAACCTAACATTAAAAAACTTGCGAATGCAAAACACTGATTCTGTTGTACATCACACTATATCTCTTTCTATCAAATGTCATTGAAAAAGGACAGAAAATAATAAGAACTGTCAAATTAGTCGACGCCCTTGTCATTTACGGGAAAATAGTTGTCACCACGTTGTGACCTATTGCCTGACGACTAAATTCACAATGAAATTATGCAAGTGGACTAATTTGACAGGATTAAATATCTTCTATCCCTTTCTCATGCTTTTTGTTAGAAAGAGACAACATGACAAAAGGGAAATGCTCACTTTGTTCGGAGCTCAGGCTAAAACGTGAACAAGTTGTTCAGTTAAGTGTTTTTACCAAAAAATATAATTAATTCTGAAAGCAATATTTTTCCAACCCTCGTGGCAGGAAATTCTATGTAAAAATTATCTAAATAATAAGTATTTAAAGCGTTTACATCCCACAAAGGTGCGCCATTTTTGGGTTAGAGACCGTGTTATTTATGATTCAAAATCACTAATGAGGTTTTAGTTTATAGTAATTATAATTAAATACTCATTATCTTAGTGTATGTACAAAAGTTTTTTTTTGGTTTTGAATCCAATAAAATAAATAAGGGTGCATTATAAGGTCATATTTATGATAACGTTTTTAAAAACAAAACAATTTTATTCGTTATTTTTATTATAAAAACTAAAACCTCATTGTTGATTAAATACTCTTTCGTCATAAATGACACGGGTCTGTAACCAATCAATGGCGCGCTTTGTGGGATGTAAATGGCTTAAATACTTTTTAATACGACTTTTTCTACTAAGAATTTCCTGCAACGAGGGTTACATAAACATTATTATAAGAATTAATTATATTTTTAGATAAAAATACTTTTAACTAAACAGCTTGTCCACGTTTTAGCCGAGAATGGACGATTCCTTTGCTTAGTTCAGAAGCAAAGAAGCGTTTGTAATTGAGTCGAAATATGTTCTAAAAGTGGCATAAGTTGTTCCCGTACTAATTTGCTATGTGGCATATATCTCCTATATTGATAAGGATTCTAGACCAACAGTTATAGTCTGGCAAACAATACTGCGCCAATACAATCTTCACCAGCCACGTATATAGGTCACCCGGGCTGTGCTGTCCCACTTATTCGGTTGTCATGATAACGGCGCCATCTTGCAGTTGCCATGGTTACGCGCATGCGCGGTGGCGGTATAGGCGTGTCTGATAGAAGATGTATGTAGCTCTAAAGGGCATAGCGAACTATGGTGACACTTGAATAGCCATTGCTCTTTTTATTTCTGACTAGCTGCTCACCCCCGTTGCTCGGCTCCTAAGGGTCGTAGCGTGATGTTAAATAGCCTAAACTATTGCTCGTGAATCTGGATATCATATACAAAAAGAGTCTTTCGAATCCGACTGGTAGTTCCAGAGATTAACGCGTTCAAACAAACCAACTCTTCAGCTTTATTTTTAGGGTTCCGTACCTAAATGGTAAAAAAGGAACCCTTATGGTGCGACTTCGTCTGTCTGTCTGTCTGTCTGTCTGTCTGTCTGTCTGTCACACCTGCTTATTTCAGTAACTACTTATGCTATCGACTTGAAATTTGGAACAGTTATAAAGAATGCTTGCTCAACTTTATTGAAAATGAAAAAAGTCCAAAAATATTTTTACTTTCATTGCAAAAGGGGCCGGAGTGGGGTTCAAAATTTTAAAGTGGGGTTACTAGGTCAAGTGACATATCATAAGAAAGGGCTTGATCTGCACATTTGACAAAAATGTCCAAAAAAATACCATTCCCCCCCCTTATCTCCGAAGTTTGCGGGGCGAAAAATCTGAAATAATTAGAGTTGATAGGAATTGACTCAAATATGGCACCAAAAATAAAACGATGTTCCTAACTAGTACAGTTTTTTCAAAATCATCAAAATTCCTTCACAAACAAAGTTAGTTATGCGGTCCGGATTTTTTCACTTTATACGTCTAAAAATGATACGGAACCCTCGGTGCGCGAGTACGACTCACACTTGGCCGGTTTTTTTTTTATCTTTCCTCAAGGCCGTTGGCGTATACCGGGACCTATCTCACGCGCGTTGCCGACCCTTTTTACCCGACTGCGGCGATGCCCAAAAGGAGGGTATAGTGTTTTTATAGTGAAGATTCGCTGTGCTGACTGCCGACAGCTCAGAACACAAGCAGGTCCTCCGCTGTCAACACAGCGCATTCTCAGCAGCTCTGAGGCCCTAGACAAGTTGCTTTTCTGTTATCGTTCACGCCAAACGATAAGCACAAAATGTATGGCAATGACATTAGCTGCGGAAAAGTCACGTGACTCACTAATGTCACTTCCATACATTTTATCCGTAGCGTTTGACGCTAACGCTAGTAACAGAAAAGTAACTTGTCTAGGGCCTCTGGCGACCTTACTCACCACGGGAACACAACACTACCGAACAGTAGCGTTATTTGGCTGTGGTGTTCTGTAAGGTGGAGGCACTTCCCCAGTCGGGATGATTTGAGTGAGATATCCCGCTGTGCCTTCAAATAGATAAAAACATCATCTTTTTTACTTCGCCGCAGTCGGGTAAAACTGTAAAGGAAGGGTCAAAGTTAAGCGTACCTAAAGTTAATCAATAACTGTAATCGTGGATCACTGAACATTGCTGTCAAAAGTTCACAACTATCCGGGTCAACCTTTAAGGCGACGGTAAATGGTAACGGCCGTAAATCTCAAGTTTTAAATCTCTTATTTCGCCGTCAAATAATGCAGGCTAGTTGTGCAATTTTTTTATGTTAAACTAGAACATATTTACATCAATCGTACCTGTGAATATTTAACTATTGTAGTAAAATACTTAATGAAATAAATTCATGAATTACTGTCTACCCAAAACATAAAAACGTAATTACTTTCAAATAGCATAAGATATTTTCATGATTTGTTTTGTGTGAAAAGACTATATTACTACCTATAATATTGCCTGTTACTTTTTTTTATTTTATATTTTAGATACTAAAAAGTAATAATACGTCTAATTCGGCACAGCGCGCTCCTTGATAGGCGAGTCGTATTGCTCGGTGGACGTATGTCACGTTGCTTGAGCTCAGCGCAGAACACTCAAGCTATACCGCCCAAATCACTCAAGGCCGTTGGCAGTTATCAGCGCCTTAAACTTTCCAAATTGTGATTTTTGAGGCACTGGTACCGATTCTGTTGTTTACGAACTAAACTAATTTAGTCTTATTATATCTCTTTCTAATAAAAAACATGAGAGAGGGATAGCAGATATTTAATCCTGTCAAATAAGTCCACTTGAATAGTTTTAATGTCAATTTAGTCGTAATCGCAAAAGGCCACGACTATTTTCCCGTAAATGGCAAGGGCGTAGACATATTTGACAGTTCTAAATATTTTCTGTCCTTTTTAAATGTTATTTGTAAGATAGGGATATAGTGTGATTAAATTAGTTAAGTGCGATGTTCAACAGAATCAACACCAGTATAGTGAAAATCAAGTAATGATCTATTGTAGTTATAGCAAGGGTCACCAATGATTTATTTATTAATTTAATAATAACCTTGCGTTTGACCGCCATCTCGCCTGATAAGCGGTCTACGATGCGCGGTGGAGCACGCTTGCCTAGAAGAAACCGATTCACTTGTGATTGAAGACACCCAGCCGGCCTAGCATGACCACGATAGAAACGGGTTTTGTCTACATAGAAATAGACAAAGTGACAGATTGTAGAAACATTTCTACGTTTTATGAATGAAATCTGTCACTTTGTCTATTTCTATGTAGACAAAACCCGTTTCTATCGTGGTCATGCTAGGCCGGCTGATTGTAACTGTCGGGGAACACCCACTCGGGCAGCGCATTCCACTGTTTGGAGCTAAAACTTAACAATTAACTTGTCAAATTAAAACTTTAACGCCCTTACCACAAAAAAGATAGACACACGTTAAACGCGAATGCTACCAAACACGTATCACACTTGTTTTAGACAAGTTAGCGCTAAAACAAGTGCGTATTACTTTTGATAGCATTCGCGTTTAACGCGTGTCTATCTTTTTTCTGGTACGGCCCCAATTGTGATCTCAGATTATAGAAACCTGGAAAATGAAGATATTATATGTTATCATACTTAACATAGTAAATTAATGCGGGAAACCCCTGTCGCCACTTAAACAGCAGTGTGCGCTCAGGGGGTCTACTCTCTAAGCACGAAATCCGTAGTTTCGACCTTAGTTACGGGCGTTTCTTACTCCGTATCACCTACGGACTTAAAATTAGTTCGGGCCCGAACTAAGTAGCACGATTTGACAGTTGTCCCTACTCCCGATGTGTTTTTATCCGTCCGAAAAATTGAATTTGACACTTGTTTTGACGGAATCTTATGTCTATTGTACTTTCGGACGGGCCCGTATCTTCGTTGACGGACTTACAGAGTAGACCCCCAGATCATAGAAACAAGACGGATATACGGACAACAAAGTGATCATAATAAGGGTTCAGTTTTTTTTTTTCATTTTAAGGTACGGAATCCTAAAAATAACTCAATAAGAGTAGGTACAATATTATGCAATGGTTTAATTTTAACCGAAACATTATTTCTGACAGAGAAAGTGTATTTAACGAATCAGTGATCACTGATCACCGCCGATTAGAATGTTGTCGAAACCTTTTATCTTTAAAATCGATCGTTTAAATCGATGCCTATTGAAAATTTGAATAATGTACCACAATTTGTAGTCGCTGCAAAATAAGAAAAACCGGCCAAGTGCGAGTCGTACTCGCGCACCGAGGGTTCCGTATCAGTTTTGGACGTATAAAGTGAAAAAAACCAGACCGCATAAGTAAGTTTGTTTGTGAAGGAATTTTGATGATTTTGAAAAATCTGTACTAGTTGGGAACATCGTTTTATTTTTGGTGCAATATTTAGGTCAATTCCTATCAGCTCTAATTATTTCAAATTGTTCGCTTCGCAAACTTCGGAGATAAGGGGAATGGTATTTTTTTAGACATTTTTCATCATATGTCGAAAACTGTGAGACATAAAATAAAATGAAAATATATTTTAAAATGTGTAGATCAAGCCCTTTCATATGATATGCCACTTGACCTAGTAACCCCACTTTAAAATTTCGGACCCCCACTATGAAACAGCGTGTGAAATGTCTCGCCCGCCTAGCCCGCCCGCCCGCTAGCTGGCCGTGTGGCGGGCTAGGCGGGCGAGGCATTTCACACGCTGACGATAAGTTCGCGGTGTGAACCGAAGTATGAAGAGAGGTGAAACGATGCCTCGCCCGGCTCGCTAGCTCGCTCGCTAGCTGGCGGTGTGGCCTGCGCTTTAGTCCCTTCCGTTCCGACGCTATGTTGGCTGCCCTGAATGTGAATATGTTACAACATTAATTAATAGTTGCTATAATAATCAGCTGTGACAGACAGACAGTCAGACGAAGTCGCACCTTATCGGTTCCTTTTTTACCATTTTGGTACGGAACCCTAATTATCTACTAATACCTAAACAAGCCCTAATGCTTTATACATCATAATACTGGCTTCGTTCTAATCTAGGTCATTAGACATTTAGTTTACCATGCTAGCATACCTACGTGGTTCTATACTGTTTAACAAGAAGATTGTGTTAAAGCGGCCATTTTGTATGTCATTTGTCTCAGTAATGGCGGGAATTCTAGTGGAACAATTTGATTAGAATATTATTATTATTTTATGGAGAGGAAAAATAGTCTACATTTTAAAAAGGGTGAGAGAGATGGACCACGATTTATTTTTGTAAAACTATGAAATTGTACTAAGTTAACTAAAATATCAATATAAATACATAGTTAAATACCTACTATTGATCTTAATTTGAAATAAAAAAAAAATAGGTACATAATAAAGCACCGGAAAATAACTTGAACATTTTCAGCGCAGTGGGGAAAATCTGCGCACGTAAGTACGCTTTCATGCATTATGGTCAAAATGCACAAAAAAGACTATATTGCGCAGTCATGAACGTAGGTACGTTGTCTATGAATATTTTTTTTGTGAGCGCTTCACAGAAGTCTTCGACGCTATGTTGGCTGCCTTGAATTTCAATATACATATTATAGCGTTTTTAAGGGTGTTGGATTTTTTTTTCGGTACCAATTCGCGTTCACCACTTTGTAGTGTCCTAGGCATTTACAAAAAATATAAAACGTTAAGACCTTAAATAAGAGTGACATTCAGGGATTGGACGGGACTTCTTACGTGAAACTTTCTATAGCTAATCTACGACCTACGATAATACGCTGAATGAAGTACATGAAAACTTGTTTGATATCTTCCATCTCTTTCTTATTTGGCTTGATAGTAAGAGACAGTGATGTTTTGAGTGCGCAACAAAATTGGCGCAGCTATTCGTTTACCGCTTAGGAATCAGCTGATTATGACAATTGTATGCTTTAGCAACTGTAAACGAAATAGAAATTAAAGATTGTCAACCACTAAAATAGTTTTTTTTTTTTTAATATGGATGCCATATTTGTATCAAATAATCAAACAAGATGGCTGTTAGATTATATTTAGAAAACCACGTAGTTTATCAATCAGAAAGTGTAATTTATTAATCATAGACGCTTCAATTTATCAAACAAAATACACTTCTCAATATACAAACACCAATTTTCATTGAAAACCTAACCTATTTGTGAAATTGCGTAAGGGCCAACAAAATCTAGGGAAAGACGCAGTGCGCATGCGCCGCGCGAGCACGTGCGGGGTCACTGACCTTGCAGCGATTAGACATTTTCGGATACACGTAAAAAATTGGTTCATCCAGTCTGGGATAGCCTATTTTTGATGTACATAGCTCTTTTTGTTAGAACAAGGCTGTTTTAGTTCATATAGTTAAGCGGCAATGGTTTTATGGTATTAAAGATGGTTTTGTGAATATTGTTTTATGGTTTTATAAATGGTTTTATAGAATTAAATAAGTAATTGAATAAAAGCGCAGTGATAGCCTGGTGGTTTAACCTCAGATCATAGAAACAACTATGATGGTTTAACCATGTGCCTCGCCCGGGCGAATAGTTCGAGTTCGATCCCGAGGCACGCACTGTTCTTTTCGAAGTCATGTGCGTATTAGAAATTAATTAGGTATCACTTGCTATAACGGTGAAGGAAAACATCGTGAGGAAACCTGCATGCCTGAGAGTTCCCCATAAAGTTGTTAAAGGTGTGTAAGTCTGTGAACTCGCACTTGACCAGCATGGTGGACTATGGCCTATCCCCTCTCATTCTGAGAGGAGGCCTGTGCCCAGCAGTGGAACAATTTTATAAACAGTGCTGATATACATTATTATTACCTAATTGAGTAAAATATAGGTAGGTACATGCCTACTTAAGGTATTTTTAGGGTTCCGTAGCCAAATGTCAAAAAAGAAACCCTTATAATTTCGTCCTGTGCATCCGATGCTGACTTTTTAATTTAGGTGAACAGGTATTTTATTTAGGCGATAACTTTTACGACCTATGTCACACAAATACATAAGTCGTAAAAGGTGACATAAGTCGTAAAAGTTGTCTCCTCGAATTTTTCAACTAAGGGGTAGTCAGCCTGGGAATCAAACATAGTGCTCTAATGCGCCTGCCACACACTTGTCGAGTGGCATGGGAAGTAACGAGGAAAGGAGGCAGAGACATAGTGTGGCAACATTACTCGTCATGCCACACGTCATGCTCCTCGTCCTCTCTCTCTCTCTCTCGTCTCGTCCGGCAGAGAGGGCAACATCGCGGCAAATCACGGCAGCGCGAGGAGCATAGCGATGAGCAGCGCAAGGAGCATAGTCTGGCAGGCGCATAAGATGCATGTCCTCGCTACAAGACCTAAGACAGCTTAAAAATAAACTAGGGCGCGAATAAGCCTAAGCGTTTAACTCGATAGTAAACATCACCTATAATCCGTTTTGCAAGACTTGGAGTACTATTCTTGTACAATCCTATTAGCTACCTCCTTCATACTTATGCTGCCCTAGTTCATAGCTGAGTTTGAAACTCAGATCATAGAAAAAAGAAGATATCATAGCAAATTAGTACGCGAACCACTGTCACCACTTTTAGAACAGTTTGCGACACAATTACGAGCGCTCCTTGTGAATAAAAAGATCTCCCACGCATTGAACATTCCGCACACCCTCAATCTAACACTGTTATTCGTCACTCAGCACTAGCACTAAACTAAAACACTGATTTATATCATTGATCGCGTTTGATCCGTTGCAAGCGTCACGTTTTAATTATGGTCAACGTGACCATACTAAAGCGTCAAACTCAATAGCGCCTTGGCACATCTCCCTTGTTTCTATGCACTATGGACAACCAGAAACAAAAAAAAGTTCACCCTTTAATCAACATACAATGTAAAATAGAGCTGCACAATTTGCAAAAAACGTAAGAAATTTTGATTTCGTGGACTAAGTACCTTCACGGATCCCCCATCAAGGTGATAGATAATAATAGAGGTAAATTAACTCTTGAAATTAACCAAAGAAGAGTGCAAGTTATTATACGTATCTCTATCTACCATACCGTAGATGGCGTAGATAATTTATTCAGAGCACGTTCCAGTGTCGTGACAGGCGTAACATAGACAATAACTATTGATTTTTACTCGGTGACCTAGAAAATGTATCTATGGATGTATAGTGTAGTGATGTATAGGTGTAGTGTATAAATTAGGGGTAGCATTAGTTTGAATATTATTATCTAAACTGGCAGTGCTCCGCGGTTTCACCCCCGTTGCTCGGCTCCTAAGGGTCGTAGCGTGTGTGTTAAATAACTTAAACTATTCCTCATGAATCTGGCTATCATATAAAAAATATTTTTTCGAATCCGACCGGTAGTTCCAGAGATTAGCACGTTCAAACAAACAAACTCTTCAGCTTTTTAATAGGTATTGTTTATGGTACTTTTCCAGTCGGGCTACTCCAGATTTGAGCGAGATATCTGTACCCTCCGATCATAGAAACAACAAAGATGTGTCAAGGCGCTATTGAGCTTGACGCTTTGTTATGGTCACATTGACCGTACATAAAACATACACGCTGGCGACGAACCGAACACGATCGTTTTTTTTTTTTTTTTTTTTTTTTTTTTTTTTATTTGTAAATAGGCTTGCGTTTGACCGCCATCTCGCCTGATGTTAAGCGATGATGCGGTCTACGATGGAGCACGCTTGCCTAGAAGAAACCGATTCACTCGTGACTTGAAGACACCCAGATTGTAACTGTCGGGGAACACCCACTCGGGCAGCGCATTCCACTGTTTGGCGGTTTTCACAATGAAAGTGGAATCAAAGCGCTTCGTTCGGGTTTTTGGTATATCAACCATGAACCGATGGCGCTTTTTCGTGCTTCTGGCCGTCCGATAGAAAAAAGGGCAGGAGGAAATTAGATCATGCAGATCTGAAGCATGATCAAGCACAAAACAAAAACACTAAAACACTGTATTTATATCGATGATATAAATACAGTGTTTTAGTTTAGTGCTAGTGTTGAGTGACGATTATCAGTGTTAGATTGAGGGTGTGCGGAATTTTGAATGTGTGGGAGATCTTTTATTCACAAGGAGCGCTTGTAATTGTGTCGAAAAATGTTCTAAAAGTGGCATCAGTTGTTTACGTACTCCTTGTTTTTATGATTTGAAAGCTGAACCCTGTACCCTACCTCTCTTGCTACTAATATTTTTCCTCTCCATTATAAAAAACCGGCCAAGTGCGAGTCGTACTCGCGCACCGAGGGTTCCGTATCAGTTTTGGACGTATAAAGTGAAAAAAACCGGACCGCATAACTAAGTTTGTTTGTGAAGGAATTTTGATGATTTTGAAAAAACTGTACTAGTTAGGAACATCGTTTTATTTTTGGTGCCATAGGTATTTGGGTCAATTTCTATCAACCCTAATTATTTCAGATTTTTCGCCCCGCAAACTTCGGAGATAAGGGGGGGGGAATGGTATTTTTTTGGACATTTTTCATCATATATGTCGAAAACTGTGAGACATAAAATAAAATGAAAATATGTATATTTTGAAATGTGCAAATCAAGCCCTTTCATATGATACGTCACTTGACCTAGTACCGCCACTGTAAAATTTTAGACCCCCAGTCCGGCCCCTTTTGCAATGAAAATAAAAATATTTTTGGACTTTTTGCATTTGCAATAAAGTTGAACAAGCATTCTTTATAACTGTTCCAAATTTCAAGTCGATAGCTTATGTAGTTGCTGAAATAAGCAGGTGTGACAGACAGACAGACAGACAGACGAAGTCGCACCATAAGGGTTCCTTTTTTACCATTTTGGTACGGAACCCTAAAAATACGTCATTTTATCGACCTGCCGGCCTAGCATGAACACGATAGAAACGGGTTTTGTCTACATAGAAATAGACAAAGTGACAGATTTCATTCATAAAACGTAGAAATGTTTCTACAATCTGTCACTTTGTCTATTTCTATGTAGACAAAACCCGTTTCTATCGTGGTCATGCTAGGCCGGCTGACAATCATACTAGAAAATGACAATACGACGCAACTACACAGCATAGTTAGTAATCATTGGGTATGGAGGTCGGCAGTAATAGGTGACTTCCTCCCAGCTGAGCTATCCGAAAGGGGAGTTGTGTGTTTGTATGACAGTTGTATTTTAGTTGTATGGGAATGCGGTTTAGTTCCGGGTAGGATTTGAGATGGTATCGTGTATGAGATTGTAACGGCATTCGGGATTACGAGTTAAAGTTAATTAGGATCAGAAATCATTTCTGTGTCATTGCTTTTAACATAACTAGCTTTCGCCCGCGGCTTCGCCCGCGTTCGGGATGTATTATACATGCAAACCTTCCACTTGAATCACTCTATCTATTAAAAAAACTGCATCGAAATCCGTTGCGTAGTTTTAAAGATCTAAGCATACATAGGGACAGACAGACAGTGGGGAGCGACTTTGTTTTATGTATCTACTAGCTTCCGCCCGCAGCTTCGCCCGCGTTTTCCGGGATTTAAGGTAGCCTATGTGTTATTCCAGACTATAATTTATCTGTGTGCCAAATTTCATCCAAATCCGTCCAGCCGTTTCAGCGTGAAGAAGTAACAAACATACACACACGCACAAACTTTCGCATTTATAGTATTAGTGGGATGTAGTGATTATTAGGGTTTTTGTAAATATTTAGTAATAGAAATCGTTATATTTAAGTATTGTTCATTTTATCTGGGTTTCAAAACTGTAATGGCGTTTTTTGTCAATTTCTTGCTGCAATTTTATAGCCGTGAGTTGAGATCTCTATCGTGCAACTCAGTAGAACATGTACCTACCATCATTTAATTTCATTGAAATATCGCCGGGCTATACCTACTGCAAGCAGTGATAGCCTAGTGGTTTAACCATGTGCCTCCCACGGCGAATGGTTTGAGTTCGATCCCGAGACAGGCACCGCTGATTTTTCCAAGTCATTTGCGTATTAGAAATTAATTATTACAAACTTGCTTTAACGGCGAAGGAAAACATCGTGAGGAAACTGGCATGTCCTAGAACCAAAAATTCGAAGTCATGCGACGTCCACCAACCCGCACTGGGCCCGCGTGGTGTACTACGGCCCACTCCCCCTCACAGAGGAGGCCTGTGTCCCAGAATTGGGAACATTATAGGCCGATTATGCTATACTGCAAGAATGCGACAATAATTTTATTGTTCTACTGAGTTTCACGATATGCTATATACCTAAGTAGCAAGAAATTGACAAAAAACTAAAAATAATATTCCCGCCAATTTAATTATCAGTTGTCAAACAGATTATTTTTTCATGTCTATTTGTTTATGGTTTTAAAAAAAGTTTTTATTTACATCTTTACGTAATATAAAAAGAGGATTGGACCTTGTTAGACACGGTTTATGAAAATTCAAATGCATTTTGGTTCCACATAAAAAGTTGCCATATCAAATAAATAATTTCGCAACTACCTTGAGTTTTATCGACCGCTGTGGGAATCAGGTCTTCCGCAGTGCATTTAGTAATTTAGTATTCAACTTCGTACTAACTCATTAGTACTTACTTATTTATTTAAATTACACGTGTAGAAAAGGCACAAAGGCATACGTCATTGTATGTGACATGTGCATTGTGTCCCATAGAATGACCGTCAGGCTCTCAGGAATGACCATGGGAAGGTCTATTAGTCTAGAAATATTTCGAAGCGGGGCAAAAACTGAATAATGCCGCCCCTGCCCGACAATATTTTTACCTTTATCATCATCATTTCAGCCATAGCATTACCACTGATGCTGACGGACAAAGGCCTCCCCCAAAGAACGCTAACGCAACGACCGGTCTAACGCTGCTATTTGAATTTGCCGCCCTCTGAATCTGCCGCCCGGGGCACGGACCAGGCTAGCCCCCCCCCCCCCCCCCCTAGATCCGTGGCTGTTGTTAGGTAGCGTAATGGTAGCAAACAGTGCCCCAAGTCTGCTAATGCAATTGTCATAATCGTGTCAGAATAGTCTCTCAATGACATCGTTTTGAGCAATGACGAAAGAGATAGTCTCACTCTAAGCCAATGACCGCTTAGGTTTTGACCGTTATTATGGTGTCAGTATGACACCATTCTTACACGATTGCAAAAGCAGAATTGGGGCCCAGGTGTAGGTATGGCCCGCTTCATGGTAAGCGGTTATGCCTCAAATTATAGAAAAAAGGAGATATGCCATCATAGCAAATTAGTACGGGAACAACGCCATTTTTAGAACAGTTTGCGACACAATTACAAGCGCTCCTCGTGAATATAAAGATCTCATACGCATTAAAAAATCCGCACACCCTCAATTTAACAACACTGTTATTCGTCACTCAACACTAGCACTAAACTAAAACCCTGTATTTATATCAACGATCGCGTTCGGTCCGTCGCCAGCGTGTACGTTTTAATTATAGTCAATGTGATCGAACCTCAGATCATAGAAACAAGGCGCTATCGAGCTTGATGACTGATCTTGAGCAAATTGCTCATATTAAAAACGTACGCGCTGGCGACGAACCGAACACGATCGATGGTATAAATACAGTGTTTTAGTTTAGTGCTAGTGTTGAGTGACGATTAACAGTGTTAGATTGAGGGTGTGCGGAATGTTCAATGCGTGGGAGATCTTTTTATTCACAAGGAGCGCTTAATTATGCGCGTAATTGTGTCGAAAATGTACTAAAAGTGGCATCAGTTGTTCCCGTACTAATTTGCTATGATGGCATATCTCCTTGTTTCTATGATCTGAGGATCGAACTAAAGCGTCAAGCTCAATAGCGCTGTGACACGTCTCCCTTGTTTCTATGACCTGAGGGATAGCCGATTATCCTCTTTCTCAAACCAGATGTGTAATCTCTAAGTGTGTAATATTATGGTTTTTTTATCAGGGACCGAAAAGGTCACCCGTATAGGGGTTAACCCGGGTTATTTTTTTTGGGTTAGGTGAAAAACCTTGCATAAAGGTTAACCCGTATTCTGGGTTAATCAGCCTAATAATAACCGGTTCTCGCATAGAGTTCATTTTTGTTCCTTTTTTTTCATTTTTGTTCTATTTCATTCGGGTTAATCAGCAATATTAACCGTAACGGTATCCGTATTAAAGGGTTAACCGGTTACCCTGCATTAAGATTAACCAAAAATATGGGTTAGAGATTTAACCGGTAACCTTTTAACCCGATTAATCGGTCCCTGTTTTTTTTTTTCATCCGCCTAGCCTTTTCCCAAACTAGATTGGGGTCGGCTTCCAGTCTAACTAGTTGCGGCTGAATATCGATATTTTACATGGAGCGACTGCCATCTGACCTCCACAACCCAATTATTGGGTAATACCGGTATTCAAATGTTAGACCAGTTTTGTCAGACTTTCTGTCCTGACTACCCGTAACCACTGTCAAAGATGTTCCTATGACAACCGGGACCGACTGCTTAACGTGCTCTCCGAGGCACGGAGGGGTCTCGATGTGTAAAGAACGGTCACCCATCTAAGGACTGACCGCGGCAAGCGCAGCTTAACCTCGCAGATCGATTGATCAGCGCGGCTGTCATTTAGCCCTCGTGAACCCCCTCGTGTGTAATATTATGGAACTGCCTCTCAAAGGGCGGATACAGGCATAGCGAGGCATGCGCCACGCACGCCTCGATATGAATTTGCACATTCCTCACCATGAATATGAACGTCCACACATTGCGAAGGATGCGATGAGCGCCGTGCGCTGCGCATGCCTGTATCCGCCTTTAGATGACTCCAGTATTGTTATACAGCTGAATAAAAAAAAAATTGATCAATAAAATTCTATGGAATTAAAAATTCAAATTAAAGGTTGATTAATAAATAATTACATAACTATTATATTTCCAGTCCCAGTAGGTCAAATTAATGTACAGGCATAAGATTTGAATAAATGCAATAAACTATTGAGTATTGATTTGGTTTCGGTCATAAATTAGTTTTAAACATAAAAGTTTTTAAAGTTGCACAATGATCCTGGCCAAGCAATAAAAAAATCACAGATTTTTAAAGTTCACACACGAAAATGTTTTCTCAAAAAATCGTCTCAAATTGTCTGCGACAAGTCGTGTCTGCATTGCGACACTGCGTGTGTTTTGTCTGCTGCAATACGACATTGTAGCAATACCGTCAGGTTTACGAAAAGGCTAATGTCTACTTAGGTAGGTTACGTGTATTATTAGCACGATAGATGGACGACAGACAAAATATAAAGCTCGAAAAATCTTTAATAAATTAAGTATTATTTCTTGTAATATGATCGATACTACGTAAAAAGGTGGGTTCACTTGCTGCACGATTCTCAAGAAAACCCTGCGACAAGTCGCCAGTGAGTCGCTTATTATCAGCACTGCGACACTATTGATGGCAACGGTAATAGATGGTGCAATACGACAATTTGTACTAATACTGCGGTATTTTCTTCTGTGTACCTAACTCTTAAAATCAAACTATAAGAAATAAATATCATAAACTTTGTATAACAAAAATGATTTACATACAAACTTATAAAAAGACGCTGAATAAATAACGCATGTAAAAGTTCCTTTGCTGCGCAATTTCTTTAAATAAAACCTTTTTGTTATAATAAAACCTTTGAGTATAATGTGAGTAATGGTCTAAGAATAAAACAAAACCTATTCTGTTGCTCAGCAAACGTTTTCTACATAAAACCTTTTTATAACTTACTCCATTAATATCACTCGATAACTTTTTAAATTGTCGTCCAAAGCCGCGACAAATCGCAGCTACGCGGCGAACGTTAACTCGAATCAGCATTGCGACACTTGGCGTGTTAGTGGGTGCTGCAATACGACATTGACTATAACTATTGATTGACTATGTGCTATATGCGATACGGGTATGTCAAGGCGAATGCATCGTTTTGGAGTTAGGCAGAGGAGCAACGCACTTTAATAAAATATAGAAACGGGTTTTTGCAAAAAAAATCGAAATAATATTAGAAAAAAATAGTAAATTAAAAATTAAAAAAACCCGACTGCCAAAAAACAACTAAAAAGTTCAAAACAAGAGCACTTTTCAAGCAGTCTGATGCAGTTGGTGGCAATTATTTGTGTTAAATCTTAGATTTTATGCCACCAACTGCATCAGACTGCTTGAAAAGTGCTCTTGTTTTGAACTTTTTAGTTGTTTTTTGGCAGTCGGGTTTTTTTAATTTTTTATTTACTATTTTTATTTTTCACGTTTTAGTTTTTAATGTATGTTTTCGTAATCTTCTTTTCGAGCCCTTCATTTTGATACCCCACATGATAGGTTTTGAGGATAAGTAAGAATTAGCGAGAATGCTTGCTTTGTTGAACAACTTTAAATCGTTATATATCCTAAACTATTATTTAAAATGAAAAATGATAAAAGGAACCTAAAGATGATTTTAAAATACCTATTCAACGACACCCCACTTGACATAGTTCATCAACTTTTTTTTTTTCATTTTGACAATATGGCGTCTGGTTGTCGCTGTGGTGAATTTTGATTACTGTTATGTCTTTAGTGACACTCGCAAGGTTAAGACGAATCGATTGACGTAAGAATTATCAAAATCGGCCTACGCATTTGGTCTCTAGAACGCCACATAGAAACAAACATACATACATACATACATACATACATACATACATACATACATACATACATACATAGACTGATAAACACATTACCCTCCTTTGCGTCTCGCAGTCGGGTAAAAACAACAACATAAATAAATAGGTATTTAGTACAATATTTCATTGATTCAAGATTTTTTTAATTTCACGAACTTTTCTTTATCTTATATTAACAGAAGAAAATTGGCCCTTGTAAATCGCGAAAAACCGTAGATTTTCGCGATGAATAGGTATAAATGCTCGTAAGCAGTTACGTTAAAAACTTTATTTAGGTTAATATTATCACTTGGCATTGAAACTACTTAAAATATTAATGAATCATTAATAAAAAAAAATACCCACGTAACGAAGTTATTTTAACGTTATTCAGCAGTTATTTATAACGGTTATTATCGTTACTCGATCGAATACCTACCTCTGGCATGGCATGCTAGATTCAAAAAAAATATTATTTCAAATTTGGAACGTTTGTCGATCGTATTTTTTTTTCCATTCGCGTAGTCCGTTGCAGCGGGGGTCACACGTTTTCTTGAAAAATAATATCGATTTTGCAATTTTTTTCTCATTATTAAAACGCATTTTCGAAAGTAATAGCGTAAAATATTATGTCGGTGCATACTATACCTTTGGTTACACCCTTCATTAGAGGCCCGAGGTTCCCGTATAGAAAGAGTGAGTGTTTTGTTTCTATTATATCTTCAAGCATATTCCCTATGGCATGGGCAGAGGGCACATTATCCGTAAGAATTTATTTTTATTTTATCTTAGTGAAATGACACATCGTGCGTCAAGTATTTTGAAATGTCACTGACTATCCCAAAGGGAACAGTCGCCTAGTCGTAAAGATTTTCATATTTTCTTTTATGGTGAATTTTATTATTTTTGTGCATTTTTACGCTGACCCGTGTTTCATCTGTTTATTGAAAGTGCGAAACTGTCTTTACGAATCTTATGAGTATTACCAGTGGCGAAGGGTCAGTTTTTGTATGAGGTAAGTCGGAGCTACAAATGCTTACTTGGACACGAAAAGATAATTAATAAAAGTAGACAATACTGCCTGTGCTATTTTTCAAAGGGAAGCTGGTAGGAATTGTATTGTAAGGACCCTTCGCCACTGGTACTTACATTGTATTTTTTTAACAGATCGATTTTTTAGGCAACGTCTAGGTATTATTATTTTAATTAGCTTTATTTGGCACCAGACTCAAGAGAATTTTGATATTTATTTAATCTAAATTAACTCGTTCAGCTTTATAAAAGTGAAAAAACGTAAATTTGGAATAAAAAAATGTTACGCTTTGAAACATTCATTTCAAAATATTTTAATTGGCATAATAAATTATAGTAAAGAGGTTCTATACTATAGTCCATATTTTTAAAGGAACAGGGATATCATTGAATGATAATTTAATTCATCAATATCATCACTGATCTAATCACCATACAGGTCGTAAACATCGTGATATAAAAATAGGTCTTCTCACAGACTAAAACAAAAATGTTGGTTGCGGACTCAGATCATAGAAACAAGGGAGATGTGCCAAGGCGCTATTGAGCTTGACGCTTTAATAATGGTCAAATTGACCGCGTCCGAACGCGATCGATGATAAAATAAATACAGTGTTTTAGTTTAGTGCTAGCGCTGAGTCGCTGAGTGACGAATTGTGTGTTAGATTGGTGGTGTGCGGAATTTTTTATGTGTGTGAGATCTAAATATTCACAAGGAGCGCTTGTAATTGTGTCGCAAACTGTTCAAAAAGTGGCGACAGTGGTTCCCGTACTAATTTGCTATGATGGCATAATAGGTATCTCCTTTTTTGTATGATCTGAGGTCAGATGGCAGTCACTCCATATAAAATATTGATATTCAACCGCTAGTAGTTAGACTGGAAGCCGATCATTTTACAATAATATATTGTTAATAAGTATAATTTATAAATATCAATAAATCAACCTGCAGATAACTGTTATAATTAGTATTTCATTGCTGTAATCTTGGAACTCTGCCCAGCTCGTTAGATATTATGCGTGATACAATACTATATTTGCAATTCAATAATAGTCTCTTTTAAAATAACTTTTTTTCCACATTTAGCTAACCGTGCGATACCAGAAGCAAAACCTATCAAAAACATTAACATGAAATATATTCCTTAACTAGATTATTGCCCGCGACTCCGTCCGCATGGACTACAATGAAATGACCAGTTTAAGTAACCTCCGTAGCGTAGGGTGGCTAGTACCACCAAGAGGTCAAGCTGTATCTCTGGTTTATCCCACCGGACTCTAAGCTATCGAACTGTGAAAACCACATCAAAAACCGTTCAGTAGTATTTGCGTGATGCGCGCACAAACAAACAAAAATTTAAAAAAGTCTTCTAAGGTATGGTTACGTCCCAGTATCCTATCCCAATCGTTTTTTTGGAATATCTTCAATGTACAGACACGACTTTTTGCAATTTTATAATAGTAGGTATAGACTCTGATACACATTTCAACTAACAGGTCTATTTAACTCGCATCTAAATAACTATTCCTTGGCGCCATTCCAAAATGGTGGACATTTTTATAAAAAGTAATGTCATTGACTTGGTTATAATAAATGTAGTAAATTAATGATATCAACAAGGACAAACGCATATTAATCAACTAGCTGTTCCCCGCGGTTTCACCCCCGTCGCTCGGCTCCTAAGGGTCGTAGCGTGATGTTAAATAGCCTATACTATTCCACATGAATCTGGCTATCTTATACAAAAAAAAACCGGCCAAGTGCGAGTCGTACTCGCGCACCGAGGGTTCCGTATAATTTTAAGACGTATAAAGTGAAAAAAACCGGACCGCATAACTAAGTTTGTTTGTGAAGGAATTTTGATGATTTTGAAAAAACTGTACTAGTTAGGAACATCGTTTTATTTTTGGTGCCATATTTGGGCCAATTCCTATCAACCCTAATTATTTCAGATTTTTCGCTCCGCAAACTTCGGAGATAAGGGGGGGAATGGTATTTTTTCAGACATTTTTCATCATATGTCGAAAACTGTGAGACATAAAATAAAATGAAAATATATTTTGAAATTTGCAGATCAAGTCCTTTCATATGATATGTCACTTGACCTAGTAACCCCACTTTGAAATTTTGGACCCCCACTCCGGCCCCTTTTGCAATGAAAATAAAAATATTTTTTGACTTTTTTCATTTGCAATATAGTTGGACAAGCATTCTTTATAACTGTTCCAAATTTCAAGTCGATAGCATTAGTAGTTGCTGAAATAAACAGGTGTGACAGACAGACAGACGAAGTCGCACCATAAGGGTTCCTTTTTTACCATTTTGGTACGGAACCCTAAAAATCGAATCCGACTGTTAATCCAGAGATTAGCGCGTTCAAACAAACAAACAAACACACTCTTCAGATTAATAGTATTAGTATAGATTATGGGGTGAGCTTTTGTCACGCATATAATACCAATTTAAACAATCCAACAGCAATTATCATTGATGTTTCACAATCAGGTACCAGGCAGCCTTCTTAGTTTAGGTGTCAAGACGATTGCGAAGCTATAATTTATAGCTTACATGCCAAATATTATAAGGTATGTACGATTTTTATCTCGGTTACTTGGCGTATCTGTACAGTCAGCATCAAAAAGATGTACCTACACCTACACTTAACAAAATTCAAACGGGATTTTCTCTTAGAGTATCGAAAAAACCAATTATGTACCTACTAGTTCCCCACGTTTTTACCACCGTTGCTCGGCTCCTAAGGATCATAGCGTGATATTAAATAACCTATACTAATTCCTCATAATCCTGGCTATCATATACTTACAAAAAGATTTTTTCGAATCCGACTGGTAGATCCTGAATTAAGCGCGTTCAAGAAACTCTTCAGCTTTATTTCATTTGAAAATAATGTTTTATACACATTTTAACTTTAATCTCTAAGTGGGATACCAACATTCATAGTCTTAAAACTAGAATAGCAATACAAACATTGCCAACTATAACCTGATAACCGTCAGTTAAAAAAAAGTTTTTAATCCGAACCATTTTCAGTTCGTAAACCCACAAGAGCCTCGCGAAGTCGCGACCAAAACTTATCAACTTCACAAGTTATAGCAGAAACCGCATCAAAATCCGTCTAATAGTTTTGTAGATAAGCTTTGACAGACAGACTAGCAAGTTTCGTATAATAAACGTAGTGATTGTGGTGTAAATGCTGCAGTCGTAAAACTTTGTACTCGGTAGGGCAACCATGGTTAACTTATTTATAGGATATCTGTAAAACAGACGGCTCGATAAAAAATTGTGCAGGTCAACTTAAAATATTGGTTCTAGAATCTTACCCCATTACTTAAAAGCGCGTCTTGATTTAACCACTGATTAAATTATACAACTATCTTTGTCATTTGTATGACAATGAAGCGAGATAATACTTGACATAAGACCTGTTTAATTGAATCAATGTTTTTATTTAAGGATTTTATAGAAGTTAAGTTTGTTTGTAAGTACGTATGAGGTAATCTCCGGAACTATTGATCCGATTCTGAAAATTGTTGTAAAAGTTACACTATCCCTAAGTGCTATAAGCTACTTTTTATCCGGATAAAATGAACAGCTTTTATAGGTTACGCAGACGAAGTCACCGGCCAAAGTGATGTCATAAATAAATCAACTTTGCAGTATCATGTACAATTATTCTTAAAAAAATGCTTAATGTTATCCCAATTTTTATACACAGCGGTGTCACCCTCATTGGCAGGACACACTGGATTTGTGGTTCGATGACCTGTTGAATTTGTGACCTCCCTAGGGTCACTCGGGGTCACGTCGGTGCTAACATTACATTACATGCTTCTAATTTTTTTAGGGTTTCGTACCCAAAGGGGGTATTGCAACAACTGTCAAAACTCCTACCATTTTGACATTTTGTTGCGATATATATCGAATTCGATATCTAATCACCCGCGAGAATCACCCCCCTGGCGAGTGTTTTGTTGTGTGTTACATGTTCTGCTGTGTTATAAGTGCAACCCATATGAAATATGGGTTGTGGACAACCCGTATAAAATATGGGTTGTGGACAACCCGTATAAAATATGGGTTGTCCCAATTGTACACAACACAACCGAACATGTACCACACCAGAGCACCTAACATGCGCACCGTGACAAAATGTTGTCGACGCTTTTATCGTGCATTTGTCTCATATTCGCACGAGTAAGAGCGAGACAAAACAGTCGACAAAAATTGTCGCGGCGCGCATGTTAGCCCTATAGAGCGCCTAACATGCGCACCGTGACAAAATGTTGTCGACGCTTTTATCGTGCATTTGTCTCATATTCGCACGAGTAAGAGCGAGACAAAACTTGTCGCGGCGCGCCTATTAGCCCTACAGAACACAACTTTCGGAACATACCGCGATTACATCCATGTTCCTATTCCTTTCTGATGAAACCCCGTATCTTATTTCAGTTTGTTTTGTCTGCAGGCAAGTCGCCGTTCTTCCCCGGCGTGGAGGACGCGGCGGTGGCGGGGGGCGGGGCCGGCGCGGGCTCCCCCTCCGTGCCCGACCAGGCACAGGATGTGGTCTCCAGGCTGTCGGCTGCCGGTCAGTAGCCTTAGCCTTTACACTTTAGGCCCTAAAAGCGAATGGCGCTGATAGTACAGAGGCAGGTCACCGTTCTTCCCTGGCGTGGAGGAGGCGGTGGTCACAGGCTCCCCCTACGTGCCCGACCAGGCACAGGACGTGGTCTCCAGGCTGTCGGCTGCCGGTCAGTACCCTTAGCTTTTACACTTTAGGATCTGAAGGCGAATGGCGCTGATAGTATAGTCACAGAGGCACAGTGGGATATATCGCTTAGTAAGGGTGGTTTTCCACATAGAGACCTAGAGATGTGCTATGCACGTTGCACAGGATGTGGTCTCCAGGCTGTTGGCTGCCGGTCAGTACCCTTCGCCTTTAGACTTTAGGATTTGGAGGGGAATGGCGCTGATAGTACAAAGGCAAGTCGTCGTTCTTCCCCGGCATGGAGGAGGCGGCGGGGGCGGGGGTCGGGGCCGGCGCGGGCTCCCCCTCCGTGCCCGACCAAGCACAGGACGTGGTTTCCAGGCTGTCGGCTGCTGGTCAGTACCCTTAGCTTTTAGACTTCAGGAGGCGGATGGCGCCGATAGTACAGAGGCAAGTCGCCGTTCTTCCCCGGCGTGGAGGAGGCGGCGGTGGCGGGGGGCGCGGCCTGCGCGGGCTCCCCCTCCGCGCCTGACCAGGCACAGGACGTGGTCTCCAGGCTATCGACTGCCAGTCAGTACCATTCAACAGCCTTTAGGTGCTTTGCAAATGGAACAACTATTGCAGTAACTGTCAAATAGCTGTTTACATATGTATATCTCAAAGTTCCGGTGATCGACAACAGTTTTCAACAGTTCTCCTGCCTCCTCCAGTATCCATTATGAGAGCTGGTGGCGCCGGCAGCCGGTTTCCAACTGCGTTAGTTTTTGGTGCCGGTGCCGACAGCGGAGTCACTTCCTTTTCACTAAGATAGTGACACCAGTAAGTTCACCTTCGTAGCAAAGGTCACCGCTTAGGAAGGAGCTTACCTGAGCTTGCCAATCACAAAATAATCCATTCTTAACACCAGCTCTATTGTTCCAGGGTTATCAATGTGCGTGAGCGCGCTCGGCTCGCCTGCCCGCTCGTCGCCGGTGTCCGCTGGCTCCGAGCACGGCGAGCGGTTCAGCCGCAAGGTGTTCGTCGGCGGACTGCCGCCGGACATCGATGAGGGTGAGTACTACACCATCGTATGAGTTGTTATCAATGTGCGTGAGCGCGCTCGGCTCGCCTGCCCGCTCGTAGAGGAGAACCTGCAGCCTAATTGCGTAACTCAATTTCTTTCGCCATGGCTTTCATTTTGACAGTTCAACAGCATCCATTGCGACGTTGAGCTAGTTACGGGAACACGGATTTAGAAACATACGGCGTAATGAATGTCAAAATCAATACCATGGTGATAGCAATTGAGTTACGCTATTAGGGTGCTCGCCTTCTTACTAATCAGGCCCTTGATCCAGCCGCCTAACGAGAGCCTCATAAGATGCTGGTCGATGCTCTTGGCTATATGGCCATTGGTTGTTACGACAATCGGCACAATTACCTACAGAGTCAACATTTTATGATTATTTTTATGATTACTGTAATATATTATTATTATTCCATCTATATTAACAGCGCAGAGAAAAAGTGACCGCGTATCTAGCCCTGACATTTCGTTTGTACCTTCCACTATCAAATGCTAGTCAAATTTTTCCAGTCACTCGAATCGTCGCACGCGGCAGTGGTTTATTTTCGTCCCCATGACTGCGTGCTGTTTACAGTTATTGTCGTTCGACAAACAGCCAATTTGTTTTCGTTTTCATTGGCCACCACTTTTTAGGGTTCCGTATCAAAATGGTAAAAAAGGAACCCTTATGTTGCGACTTCGTCTGCCTGTATCTGTCTGTCTGTCACACCTGCTTATTTCAGCAACTACTATCTATCGACTTGAAATTTGGAACAGTCTTAAAGAATGCTTGCCCAACTTTATTGCAAATGAAAAAAGTAAAAAAGTATGTTTATTTTAATTGCAAAAGGGGCCGGAATGGGGGTCCGAAATTTTAAAGTTGGGTTCCTAGGTCAAATGGCATATATGAAAGGGCTTGATCTACATATTTCATGTGGAATAGTGTAGGCTCTCATCACGATACGACCCTAAGGAGCCGAGCAACAGGGGTTAAACCGCGAGGGACAGCTAGTATTAGTTTATAGATAGACCTCAGATCATAGAAACAAGGAGATGTGCCAAGGCGCTATCGAGCTTGATGCCTGATCTTGAGCAAATTGCTCATATTAAAAACGTACGCGCTGGCAACGAACCGAACACGATCGATGGTATAAATACAGTATTTTAGTTTAGTGCTAGTGTTGAGTGACGATTAACAGTGTTAGATTGTGGGTGTGCGGAATGTTCAATGCGTGGGAGATCTTTTTATTCACAAGGAGCGCTTAAATATGGACGTAATTGTGTCGAAAAATGTACTAAAAGTGGCATCAGTTGTTCCCGTACTAATTTGCTATGATGGCATATCTCCTTGTTTCTATGATCTGAGAGATAGACATATCTCCTTGTTTCACAAACACCACACAATCCCGACTGGACCAGCCTACAGATGTAAATATCCAACAATAGTCATTCATCTATTGTCCATTTAGGTATCAGTGGGCCATTATCGGGACAGGTTGGCGGCCAGCGGTCGCTTTGTTGCAACTGGGTCAGCTGATAGTGATACCATTCAAATGAGTTACGAGATTTGATAGAATAGAAGTTTATAATAGGAATTCATGGCGTAGGTATAGGTAGCGGCGTGTAGTATGATAACAAACGTCACCTGCGCATTAGCTGGTTTTAGGGTTCCGTACCAAAATGGTAAAAAAGGAACCCTTATGGTGCGACTTCATCCGTCTGTCTGTCACAGCTAGTTATTTCAGAAACTACTAATGCTATCGACTTCAAATTTGGAACAATCATAAAGAATGCTTGCCCAGGGTTATTGCAAGTGAATGAAGTTAAAAAATGTTTTTAGTTTCATTGAAAAAGGGGGCTGAAGTGGGGGTTCGAAATTTAAAAGTGGGGTCATTAGGTCAAGTGGCATATCATATGAAAGGACTTGATCTACACATTTCAAAATATATTTTCATTTTCTTTTATGTCTTTTAGTTTTTGACATTTTATGATGAAAAATGTCTGAAAAAATACCATTCCCGCCCCCCCCCCCCTTAGTTATGCGGTCCGGTTTTTTAACTTTTAAACGTCCAGGATGGTGCGGAACCCTCGGTGCGCGAGTACGACTCGCACTTGGCCGGTTTTTTCGGTCCGTCTCTTCGGCGGAATGAAGAAGACGAGGGGTGCCGAAGCTGCACGCGATTGGTTCGTCAGTCGATGCTCGTCGTCTATTGGACTATTTTCTATTATGTATTGTCAACTGTCTATTGTCTATTGGGTCAAAAATGTAGGTACATGCGCGATCTGTGATCAAGATCCACGCCGATACTTATACCTTTTTCACCCGGCCGCAGCCGGAGACTGGAGGGTCATATCACAGCCGAAGTCTTTGGGGGAGGGGGTCATACCAATTAATGCTGACATGTTATACCGTGAATTACCATGTTTCGGACATTTTTGTAAGATTTCAAGTCTATAGTTTAACTGGCGCCAATATCTCTCAATGGGACCACGTCCTTACTACATTTGACACCAAATCGATTTAGACATAAAAAGCAAGCCTCACGATTATTAGTTCCACAAACATTAATATCCAGGTCAATATCGATGTTCAAGCAGCGGCCTTGGTACGGCCATTACGCTGCAGTAGCCAAGTGTTGTGAGGTCGTTGCCTAGCAACCGACACCATTGTGTAACGTGAAGCAATTTGGACGAGTGAATGATTTAACAGTATGCATTTAGGGGTTGATTAGAATTTGATTGTATTTCATGAATTTAACATGTTTTAGTGTTATTTCCAGATACTCTCAATGTTTTGCTACCAAGGGATTATGCATGAAGTAATTTCGAGATAGATGCAGCTATATTTGATGCAATTTCTAAGCGCTAACGTCGATGGGAATATTCTTTCTCGTGTCCTAAGTATCGACCATTCTTTGTAGCTTGCCATGAAAATGAAAGACAAGTGCATGTCATGTAGGTATAGGACGTACCAGGAGTAATTTTAAAAAAAATCAGCTGTTCCATACATTTATGTTCACATAACAAAATGTTTGGAACAGCTGAATTTTTTTCGCCATTTCAGGGTTAGCCCCATAGTAAAGTTGTTCATAATGATGAGTAAAATGACTCCTTTTCTTATATCGACTGACTAAAATTACACCCCGTATTTTCCGAAATAGGCAGTAGATTCTCTCAATTTGGAATGATTTTGTAGACAACTGGCTCAAAGCCGTTGTTGCTCGACCATAGGCCCTAGACAAGTTACTTTTCTGTTAGCGTTAGCGTCAAACGCTACGGATAAAATGTATGGAAATGACATTTGTGAGTCACGTGACTTTTCCGCAGGTAATGTCATTACCATACATTTTGTGCTTATCGTTTGGCGTGAACGCTAACAGAAAATCAACTTGTCTCAGAGCAGCCTCAGAGCGCCTAACATGCGCGCCGCGCCGCGACAAAATTTTGTCGACACTTTTATCGTGCATTTAATTTTGTCTCATATTCGCACGAGTAAGAGCGAGACAAAACAGTCGACAAAATTAGTCGCGGCGCGCATGTTAGCCCGGCAGAACATCTTTACTCAACATAGGAAATACGGTGTTTATAAGGCAAAAAATAAATTATCTAACAGACAGATGACCAAGATACTCGCGGGCGCCAAACTTTAGTCCTAAAACAATTTTTTTACGAATTTTTAAAATGTTTTTAGGGGACCGGGAAAAAATAAAAATGTTAAAGGTTTCGGGAAAAATAATTAATATCGGAAAGATGTAAAGAAAACCAAAGTTTCGGGAATTTTTTTAAGAAAAACAATTTGTTGTCCTTTTTAAGGACGTTAGTTCTAGTTTTTGGAATGTCTTATTATTTAATGACGTTAGTTCCGTTCTGTTTAGGGTTTCTAAAGTTATATATACTGGACCACGATTGTTATTTTATTTTGATGGACCTATATTTGACTTTGGCATTTAGAAAAGTCTTGTTAAACGGCCGTTTTCAATTTAACGGACTGTTATCTTGATGGTGAACTTGGCCCTAAGAGGTAGGGTTTAACGGGATATCTCGCTCAAATCTGGAGCAGCCGGACTAGGGAAGTACCTCCACCTTACAGAACACCACAGCCAAATAACGCTACTGCTTGGTAGTGTTGAGTTCCTGTGGTGAGTAAGGTCGCCAGAGTTGCTGAGGATGCGCTGTGTTGACAGCGGGGGACCTGCTTGTGTCCTTAGCTGTGCATTTTAAAGGGTCGGCAACGCTTATGTGATATTCGGTGAATGTCCGTCAAGCGAGCCGTAAGCCTACTTGCCGAAACCTCGAGTCAGGAGTCAGTTTCCGTAATTTTGCTGTCGAAAGCTATGCAAGATTTAATGACGTGATGACGTCACAGCCTAGCGCACGCAACGAACATCGTAGCACACGTGTCCATGCAATTGTTTTGCAATCTCGATGCGTTACACGCGTAGCTAGCGCGGTCACAAGGACGCGCGTGGGCAGCTTGCAATCTCACTTTATACCCTAATGGGACGCATGTTCTAATCCAATATGCACTGATTTGTCGCGGGAATTCGAGTTTCATTTGATCCTTTGGGGAATCGAGGAAGGAGGTGGAATGTCCCTCCATTAAAAAGGGAGGATCCTTCTACAGGACCGGGTGATATTGTCCGGTGGGCACCCCACGGTTGATGTCGAGTATCTGTATCACTACATACACACATCAAAAGTATCTAGGGATCAACATATATTTTTGCAATAACTTTTCTCCTGATTGATATTAATTAAAATTTTCTTTAAGGATTCATCAAATAAAGTGTTTTCGTTTGTCACAGTAACGATAAACCAAGTCACCTTTGCATTAATAAAGAAATTTGCCATTTTCCTAATAAAGGGATTTTTGACATTTGAACCACTAACATTAAAGTTCGAAAAAAAGACTGAAATAACAGTTTTCTTTAAAATTTTATTGGGTAACTTAAACAATTAATAATCCGTGTTTCTACCGCGAACACTAACAACACAAGAACATCGGTTTGGCATACTCAAAATGAGTTCATCCAAATCACGCTGTGGAATGGCCGCCCATGTTCGTTGCAACAACAAAAAAAGGTCTTCTTGCGACTGGATACCCTCCATATTCGGCAGAGCTCTTCTCTGTAGCATATCCCATGCATGCTCAATCGGGTTCAAGTCTGGCGACTGAGCAGGCCAGGGCAGGACATTGATGTTAGCTGCGGCGAGAGTCTGTCTTACAACTCTTGCGGTGTGCGGTCGTGCATTATCATGCATTAACTGAAATAAGGGACCGATTTGCACTTGTAGAGGAACGATGACGTCTGATACAATCGTCTCAGCATAAATTTGAGCGTTGAGGTTGCCTCTGATCCAAATCAACTCAGTTCTTCCGCCGATCCAAATACCCGCCCATACCATGATGGTTCCACCACTATAAGGATGGACTTCCTGGCAGGATTTTAATCGCTGTTGGCGTCCAGGGGTTCTCCAGTGTCGTATACGTCTTGTATCCGGTCTCATACCAAAACGAGACTCATCAGAAAAGCACACGAAACGCCATTGTTCTTCTGCCCAATTTCTGTGTTCAAGAGCCCATTGATATCGAATCCTACGATTGTGCATTGCTATAGGTGGTACCCGTAGCGGTCTTCGGGAATGAAGGTTCACTTCATGCAAGCGGTTTCTGACTGTTTGGTCGCTAATTAAGTTCCCTGAAGAGTGATGAAGCCTCACGGCTAACATCATGGCGGTTATTGTTGGAGCTCTTCGAGTTAAGATTTGAATGTATCGGTCTTGTCTCCGTGTGGTGCAGCGATACCGTCCTCCATGGCGCTCAGCCACGGTAACGCGGTAATGCTTCGGTAACGTGTCCAAAGTCGACTGATAACACTCTGACTTGTATTCAGAGCTAAAGCTACAGTACGTTGCCGGGAACCAGCTTCTATCATTCCCACGGCTCTGAGCATTTCTTCCCTGCTTAAATGACGTCGCCGCTCCATAATAACGTTGGTTTTAATCAGTAGTAGGGAAACAGTAGCACTAATAATGTCTTCAATGCGTTGTATGTTTTTATAGGGAAAATATTGACAGCTTATTTTCATCTTTTACTCGAATTTGATTGAGAGTTCCTGATTCAAATTATGAAATGCACCAAAAAGGATCCATATAAATTTATAAAATCATAAATTTATTACAAAGCCACATCTCAATCTCAAGAAATCCGCATAAAAATGCTTGATCCCTAGACACTTTTGATGTGTGTAGTATAAAACAAAGTCGCTTCCCGCTGTCTGTCTCTCCCTATGTATGCTTAGATCTTTAAAACTACGCAACGGATTTTGATGCGGTTTTTTTTAATTGATAGAGTGATTCAAGAGGAAGGTTTATAGCAGCCGTCCGAAGCCGGGTGGGTCGCTAGTATTATTATAAGCTAATCGCCCTGGAAGTTCTTGCGTGATGTAGGATTATTGACGTCAGATATAATGACTTCCACTACTGTTTCACTTCTGGCTGTTTACTTAGTATAAGCATTATACTTTATTTTAAGTTTTAAGATATAAGCGAGTTCATAGATTTTCAGCGAGATTTCCAGGGGGGGCAGCTGCCCTCCCCTGCCCCCCCTGGGTACGCCCATGGATCTGATGATCACCGCCATTTACTACATTTATTTTTATGTTATTATTACTAACAATGCCTTATTCAACTTGTTCCAGATGAGATAACGTCGTCATTCCGTCGGTTCGGGCCGCTCGTGGTCGACTGGCCGCACAAAGCCGAGAGCAAGAGTTACTTTCCGCCCAAGGGTTACGCGTTTCTACTGTTTCAGGTATGTTTTGGTTAAATATTTCTAGTTTTACGAAATTATTGACTGTTTCAGTGCCTCCAAATTGGTAGGGCACAGCAGGATAACTCGCCCAAATCTGGAGCACCCCGACTGGGGAATTACCCCCTACTTGCAGCCAAATAACGCTACTATTCAGTAGTGCTGTGTTCCCGTGGTGAGTAAGGTCGCCAGCGCTGCTGAGGATGCGCTGTGTTGACAGCGGGGTCATAGCAGCTGTGACAGACCGACAGACAGACAGACAGACGAAGTCACACCATAAAAAGGAACCCCTTTTTACCATTTTGGTACGGAAGCCTAAAAATGTATAATACGATAGGTTGCGGGCAGCACGCATGCGTACCTGGCCTGCATGCGGGCGCACACACGCATGACAATGAAAAGGCCCCTAGCTTCTGGTTCTGCGTAAAAAAACGGCGGGCCTCAGAACTCGTTATTCTTATAATCTCCCTTCAACCTCCAGGACGAGAGCTCAGTCGCCGCTCTAATGGAAGCGTGCATCACGGACGACGACAAGCTGTATCTATGCGTGTCGTCGCCCACGATCCGCGACAAGCCGGTGCAGATCCGGCCGTGGCGGCTCGCCGACGCGGACTTCGTGCTCGACGCCAGCATGCCGCTCGACCCCCGGAAGACCGTCTTCGTGGGAGGAGTGCCGCGGCCTTTGAAAGCGGGTAAGTGAACGACAAGCTTTATCTATGCGTGTCGACACCCACGATCCGCGAAAAGTCGGTGCAGATCCGCGACAAGCCGGTGCAGATCCGGGACAGCCGGTGCAGATCCGGGACAAACCGGTGCAGATCCGGGACAAGTTGGTGCAGATTCGGGACAAGCCGGTGCAGATACGAGATAAGCCGGTGCAGATCCGGGACAAGCCAGTGCAGGTCCGAGACAAACCGGTACAGATCCGGGACAGCCGATACAGATCCGCGGCACGCTGGTGCAGATCCGGCCGTGGCGGCTCGCTGACGCGGACTTCGTGCTCCACGCCAGCATGCCGCTTGACCCCCGGAAGACCGCCTTCGTGGGAGGCGTGCCGCGGCCCTTGAAAGCTGGTAAGTGAACGACAAGCTTTATCTATGCGTGTCGTTGCCCACGATCCGCGATAAGCCGGTACAGATCCGGGACAAGCCGGTGCAGATCCGGGACACGCCGGTGCAGATCCGGGACAAGCCGGTGCCGATCCGGGACAGACTGGTGCCGATCCGGGACAAGCCGGTGCCGATCCGGGACAGGCCGGTGCAGATCCTGGACAAGCCGGTGCAGATCAAAAAAATAAGTAATTGCCGATATCTACTAATGATCAATGTGTCCATTTCCAGTGGAGCTGGCGATGATAATGGACCGGCTGTACGGCGGCGTGTGCTACGCGGGCATCGACACCGACCCCGAGCTCAAGTACCCTAAGGTCTGTACCCTTCACTATAACGACCTTCTTCCTATAGGGCAGAGATTCCCAACCTTTTTTGGGATCGAGCCTCCCCCGGATTAATTATCATTGTTATATTAAAACTTTCGTGGGATCCTAAGAATCGAATCCATATTTTAAGATTCAAGAGCAATCCATAAGGGGCGACCATTAATTACGTGGGTCGAGCCAAATCTCACGATATTTTACCAAGAGGGAGAAGGGGGTTGAAAAATTGCCAAAATGGCCTCACCAATCTGCGGCACACAAAAATCTGCAAAAGGTGCAGACTTTGTGTACATAATTGTTTGTATATTATACAATTAACATGCATACTGTGTGTGCAGGGCGCGGGTCGCGTGGCGTTCTCCAACCAGCAGTCGTACATCGCGGCGATATCCGCGCGCTTCGTGCAACTGCAGCACGGCGACATCGACAAGCGCGTCGAGGTAACGTAGCCGTACCGTCATCATGATTTATAATGGGCAATCCACCCGATGAACACCCAGTGTTTTTTGTAAACACCCGATAAACACCAAAATTTTGAGTGTTTTTCGGGTGTTTACTAAAAACACCGGGTGTTAATCGGGTGGATTGCTCATCTATATCATTATTACATCTGCCACTGTCATCATCATGTCATCCTGCAGCGCTCGTGGAATTTATTTGAATTATCGTTTCATCGTTTGCCCTCGTTTTAAACCTAAATCTGAAAATACTAAAAAGCTTTATCCCCACTTAAGATTATTTTTCGTCCCCAATTTCGAATTATATTATTTATTGTTTATTATCTTTAGATAAATTAATATTATAATTCTTAATTAAAATTACTCATCAGACCTATTTCTAGACCTATCTATTTAACGAACAATAGAACAATTTTAGTAAATAAATCAATAACATTCATTTTAGTTGGGGTAGTTGTTTCTATAGGTGTAATAGAAACAACTACCCCAATTAAAATGAATTACTACCCCAAATAAAATGAAACATTCATTCAATCAATCAATCATCTTTATTTATGAACATAGGTATACATGTAACATGATGGTCTTGAATATAAATAATAATGTAATGTTATCTCTATGTTCTACCAATATAATTAGTATACAAATAGATTTTATACATTACAAACGCCGTGTGTTACGTTTGCAGGTGAAGCCGTACGTGCTGGACGATCAGATGTGCGACGAGTGCGCAGGCGCACGCTGCGGATCCAAGTTCGCGCCTTTCTTCTGCGCTAATGTCACTTGTCTGCAGGTCGGTACACCTCATCTAATATAAAATAATATATTATTACTTAAAATTTTGTCGATTTAGACCTCATTTTTGCAATAAACACTGCCATTTTTTATGACAGTTTTTTTTTACTTGTGGTCTTTACCCGTATTGGCCGTATTCAATGAGCGACATGTCAAAGCCATATTGTGCTTATCTTATTGTTATTAAAATAGTTAAGAGATTTAGATTGGATAGTAGGGGTCATGTATGACCGCCCCCCAGTTTTTTATTGCGACCGCGCCTGCCTGTATTCCCCTTTACCTTCTTTCTTTTCTCTACAATAGTGACGTTTGTTCACAGTACTACTGCTTTCTCTACAATAGTGGCGTTTGTTCACAGTACTACTGCTTTCTCTACAATAGTGGCGTTTGTTCACAGTACTACTGCTTTCTCTACAATAGTGGCGTTTGTTCACAGTACTACTGCTTTCTCTACAATAGTGACATTTGTTCACAGTACTACTGCGAGCACTGCTGGGCCACGATCCACTCGCGGCCGGGGCGTGAGTTCCACAAGCCGCTGGTGAAGGAGGGCGCCGACCGGCCGCGCGCAGTGCCCTTCCGCTGGTGTTAGTGCATTACATACACTATTACATACACTACTACATACACGCACTGGCAAACAACGCACGAGGCACTGGGACTTGGCCGTGTGTGTGGACGTGGGGAACGTTTTTGGCATTTTGACGGGTCATATTCTGGCATTTTATTGGGACGTTTTGGGCTTGTCACAGAAGCCCAGTTCTCGTAAATAAATAAATTTCGATTTGGTTCCGGTCTAGTCTCAATGTCATATATGTCACAAATGGTATCCTTGACGTTGTCATTTAATGTAAGAGAATAGCATTTGTGATATTTAAGGCGGAACTAAATCGGTACTATGTTTTGAACATTTTTATTTACGGGAATTGGGCTTCTGAACCCAACTCAAGTCTCAGACTTGAGACAAGATTCAAGCCAAGATATGGTACTATAATACCCAATCGGGGTAGATTGGGTATGAGTACAAGAAAATAAAATGCCAAAATATCTGCCTAATACACCTTACACCGTAGCGATTTGCGAGCGAGTTCATGGCGAAGTGAGTGTTCACCGAATACGCCGCGGAACATTATCGCTGAAGGCGTGGACTGTCCGTAGTATGAGAGTATTTAAAATGGCGTTCACAGTGCTATTCGCGGCGAATTCGCTTGCAAATCGTCACTGTGATAAGGCCCCAAAGCCAAAAATGATAACCAAAACCGATTCAGTATTACTTTATTAAGGTATTTTTAAAGCGAGCCCAGTGTCCCGTGTGTTGTTCAACAGTAGTACCCTACAAGTGTCGTATTCTAACATCGGACAGTACTTGTATCTATACTAACACGATGCCAGGTTGATGGTTGATTTTGAAATGGGGTATTTTTAACGGGGTATTTTTTTCAATTTACGGGACTCATTTTATTTGGGGTAGTATCTGAAAGTATGATTTTATAGAAAGTACATATGCCTTTTATAGTAATTTCGTTGTTTCAATAAGCCTGTTTCAACGTGTGTGCCATTTTAATTGGGGTACTAGTGCCCGTTTTCACCAACACTAGGAAAAAAAGTGAAATGTTTAAATATTAAAAGGAGTTTCCTAGCGCAAAAAACATATCACCAACTACTAGGCGATAACTATGGGCTATCCATGGTTTTTGCGTAATGGTTGGTGACATGTTTTTTAGCGCTAGGTAAATTCTTTTAATATTTTAAAAACATTTCACTTGGTTACATTTCGGTGTCTCCTAGTGTTGGTGAAAACGAGCGTTGCGGCTCAAATACACCAAATCCGTCATCGTACGAGCAAAGTTCGTACGATGACGGACGAACTCGGACGATTGAATCAAACACTTGTAAATTGTAGAGAGCGCGTACACCAACACGACCGATTTTGTCCGATTTTGTCGGCCGATGGCGGACGTGTTGGTGTACGCGCTCTCTACAATTTACAAGTGTTTGATTCAATCGTCCGAGTTCGGCCGTCGTCGTACGAGCAATGGTGTATTTGAGCCGTTAAAGTCCTTCGAATAAAATATTGCAAATTAGAATTACAATAAAATTATTCATGTTGGGTAGTTGGCAATCTGTGTGCAACGAGTGTGCCATTTTACTTGGGGTAGTTTAAAGTACCCCGAATAAAATGTTGCCAATTTTAGAACTACATCTATCAAATTAACTACCCAACTGAAATATTATTTTCAAAAACCATTTTTTTCTTCCACTTTTTAAAACCACTGCCTGGTGTCGATAGTTAACCCTGCAAAGATGAAATATTATCAAATACTCTGAAAATAATTCAACTTTGCAAGCAATATCTGCCCAATTCACACATCGGAATATAGTATGGAATGGTAAAAACTAGTCTAAAATACTGGCAACACTTTGAACTTATGGCTAATGTAATTTGTTTGCTGGTAACATTAGAGAAAAAAAAAACAAGTTGCAATCTTCACGCTATTCCTTGCGAGTTTGGCAGAGCGTTAAATTACTAGAAATAGTAATGCTAGGGCCCCAAGTCTGCTATTGTAATTGTCATAGTCGTGTCAGAATGGTCTCATGATGACATCGTTGTTGTTGGTTTTGACCAATGATCAAAGATATAGTTTTACTCTAAGCCAATGGTGCTGATTCTGTTGAACGTCGCACTAAACTAATTTTAATCACACTACATCTCTTTCTTACAAATAACATTGAAAAAAGCCAGAAAATATTTAGAACTGTCAAATTAGTCTACGCCCTTGTCATTTACGGGAAAATAGTCGTGACCTTTTGCGATTACGACTAAATTGACATAACTATTCAAGTGGACTAATTTGACAGGATTAAATATCTTCTATCCTTTTCTCATGTTCTTTATTAGAAAGAGACGTAATGAGACTAAATTAGTTTAGTTGGTAAACAACAGAATCGGCACCAATGACCGAAGGTTTTGACAGTTATGATGTCATTATGAGACGATTCTTACACAATCGCAATAGCAGACTTGCCCCCCCCCTGGTTCACATTATTCCAGTGGCATTCTACCGCTAGATTGAAACGCTACTGGATTAACGTAACCGGGCATAATGTATATTAAATGTTCAAATAAAAACATTGACTGCACTTTGGCAGATAACGCACTAGGCAGCAGTAAGCAGCAGGCCGCGCACCCATCTTTATCCAAACCTGCGGCCGCCGGCAGGCTATTTTAGCCAGACGTGCCTACGATGTACCGGATTGCCTGCTAGCTGGCTGTCTAGTGCGGTATCTAGTAATAACCACTACGAGTTCTCCTGCCCTCGTTAAAATCCGTGAAGGTATAGATACATTAGCATTATTATTTAGACTAGTTTTCAATGAATTTGCACCAACCGGCTGGTATATTTTAAGATGGCAACATTATTTTTCACATTGGTCACACCTGTGTGGAAGATTGACAGCTGAACGGACATTCGCGACTCTGTGATCTTTGAACATCGATTTTATGATTAATCGATTAGCTAAAGACTCTATCATCGAATATGTTGCAGCTGTTAAAAGTGCTAAAAGCAATTTAGACCTATCAATTTTTTTGATTAACAATTATTGAATATTTGACTCAATAGTCTTTTTTTTATTGATAAATGGTAATTTAAAACGAATCTATCCAAAGCCATGATAAATAATGCTGGAAACCTTAATATCGAAATGGATGTAATCGATTGAAATTTTCTTAATAAATTCCAAAGAAGTCTTCGATTTTTCCAAATCGATGTTTATTGATCACTTCCTCTGATTTTGCGGACGCCAATGGCGCCTAGAAAATTAAAATTGCAACATTATCCAATGTTTAATGTAAGCAAAATAAGATGGCGTCGATTCATTATTACTTGCTTTGGCGGGAGCCGCCATTTTGAAATATTTGTAGCTAGATATTTCCCGACTTGATTAAAACAAGATTTTCTTTGAAGTGCTATTAGAATATTGTGTTACATTAGGAAATAGGTAGATATTTACTTTCACATGAAAGATCGTTTCATTACTATAACTTTGACATGTCCGTAAATGTACGTTACAAATATTTCAAATTTATGTTGCCAGTTTATAAAATACCTGCTACATTGGTAGTATCCGCTAAAGCAAGATTTTTGACATAAATAAAATTCGATTTAAGCAAAATATGTATCCAAAAACTTAGCTAGATGTCCGTTGCCATTTGTGAATAGGTAAGATCCATCTGTCACGAGGTGACGCATTCGCGACTTGTTGCACGACAATCGCATTTGTGTACGCTCACTTATCGTAAGATACTAAGCGTAAGACATAAGTGAAATGTCAAATTTTTTGAAAATAACTGTACCTGTGTAGCTAGAGACAATTTCCTGATAGTTTCATTTATTTTACTTTGACTAGAATTCTTGACCTGGATATTGTTGCGGTTGTCTTGTTGTCCCGCTCGTAGTTGTGACTTGTCGGTGCGATTCTCGACATTTCAAATGTCGGATTTCATGGGGTTCAAACCTCGTGCGATTATACAAGTCTATTGTCGGATTTTTCATCACAGAGCGGGATCATAATTACGTTGCAATGACAAGATTTGTGCTTTCTCCAATCATTCCCTGTTTGAGTCCTGTATGAAATATAATTAATAATCTATATCAGACTTGTCATGCAACGTATGGGTGTAGCCAGGAGTTCCTTTAGCAAGAACATGGAAGAATCTTTGAGAGTTTTCCATAGAACGAATTAGCTGTATCGCAAATGGAATTAAATAGTCCATAGTTCAGAGCCATTTGTGTCCTCTCTTGCTACGCCTATCATCCCGCTCTCGAATGTGGACGGCTAAGGGATCAACTAAAGGGCTCGTTTTGATTTCGACAAAGGGAGGCGGTAGGGACACGTTTTTAGTACAAACTTAACAAAACGGTTACCAATTTGGCTGTAGTCTTGCTCTGCAAGTTTCGTGGGGATGCGAGTGTGGGCCTTGTTCAGTACTGTCTTGACGTATTAGAATGCAGTGTTCATGGGATTTAGAAGGGGTAGGGCAATGACGTCACAGTTCGTTTTGGGTAGATCTCTCGAAAGTTGAGTCAATTTCGCATTTCGTTGTCAAAGGCGTATCTTCATCTCGCCACTTAACGACTCAAGTTTTCAGCTACCTCCGATAGCTCGCGCTCGGTTCAACCGTCCCCACACGTTTTATTTTTAGCGTTAAAAAGTAATATATATAAAAAAAAAACTATTTTTTTGAATTCGCCGGGGTAGTGCAATAGATGGTAGCATAGTATCTAATTATTGGACCATACTAGCGGTCTTGGCGATTAGTAAATTGAGACCGCTAGTGAGTCCCTTTGAAACTATTTAAGATTATAATAACCTTATTAAACCTAGTGTAAATAGGAAGGTTTCACAATTTTTGCCTTCGCGCTCGTTCACTTGGGATTGAGATGGACTAAATTTTGGTCTAGGTGACTGCGTTTACTACGTGAGGCAATTATATTTTAGCTTAGAATAACGAGTAAAGCTTCTGCAACGCTCGTCCAAAACTAAAGTTGGCGTGATTTAAGTAGCTTATAATATCAAATCAGCACTGTTTATGAGAAACTAAGATTCTTGTTAGTCGATTTCCTGACTCTCTTCTATTTGCCACATCTGATAAAACACGAATTTTGAAAAGTGCTTGTCTCTTTTACAACCTGAAATATATTTGCTAAATAGTAGTAAACGCTTTCAATGTTAGCAGCGATGTTTAATTTAGATCGTGACTTATGTCCAAGGATGGATCAATCGCGCGAGCATCGACCTAACGATGCTGATTCATAATAAATATTGAACTTGAAACGTCTTGAAATTGTTGAAATGTTTGTGTTGCTTTAACATCAAGGGGGGAAGAACATTTTTAAAATATTGCTGTGCGCCCGGTGGACCTAGCATTGTGCCTTGTGGAACACCATTCGTAAATGAAAGGTCTAAGCAATGGCTTGAAGTTTGGTACTTTTATTGTTCAGATTAATGGATTAAAGGACACAACGCTTACGAATTTCAGTATGTTTCTATCGTCGGGACTCTGTAATACTTAGTTTTGATCGCATTAGTTGGCCAAAGTTGGTTTAAAGACCTTGATTAGTAGTTACAGTTTTCTTGACTAATTACAAGACCTGCGCACGAGCATTTGCTTCATATTTTGTGCCACACTACTTTTACTTCGAACTATCTACAAAATGATAGCTTTTTCATAGAAGCCCAAACAAATGCGCTCTCTAATGCATCGCCAACTAAGTGTGGCAGAGTTTTAACTCAAATTTTTGGATATTTTTTCAGTATAACGTGTACTTAAATCTTAAAGTATAATAACAACGGATACACACTGTATGGAGTTAGATAACGTATCCCGAAAGACCACGGAAATAAAATAGACTGTAGTAAAAAGACTTGCGCGGATTTTTTGATGATTTTTTTCATGATTTCGATGCGGTTTTTTCGTGTTGTGTGGTACCTTTTTTCAAAAATTATCATGAGGCTTGATAGTGCCTTGTTGTGGCGTATGAGTTTGGTGTACCCCTCCCGAAGTAGCTCGAATATAGGAGGTCCCACGGACCTCCGAATTGGGTCGTTTCACTGTTCCCTGTGACGAGTCAAAATTATTATCGTCGTTTCCCCGTTTGGCTCGCGTTTCGGTCAAAATATGGGTCGGTTTTACTCCTAAATTCCCTATTTTTTATTCTTCATCATTGCGGCCGGGGTAAAACTGGCCCGCAGTAAACATTAAGTAGGTACAATTTGTATTGATAGTAGAAGCATTTTAGTAAAAATTCGCCATATAGACGCGTCGCGAGACTTCTTGTGTTGATGAAAAATGTTCAAGTATTAATCAATTAATGTAGACAAAATATTTGAAGAAAAATAATATTAATAATTATATTTTTCTTAGTATTTAGATATGTATGTATAGTATATTGATATGAAAAGTTTCGCGACGTGAACAGAATTTATAAAATCGCACGCGAGTGTGTGAAAATCTCTTAGGATCCATGTTTGTTCTAGAAATTACAAGAAACCAGCTTATTTAATACTATTGTTGATATATCGCTCTGTGATCTAACTTGCAAATATAATAAAACGTTTAGTAGATTATTATCTGGTTCCTTCGTCAATTTCTAGTTGGACGTCGGATCTGTTAGTAAATTAATAGTTTCAGTATAATAGCAAATGCGAATACAATTTCTCTAAATAAAAAAATAGAAGTTTCCTAGAAAAATATTTAAAAAATACACGCCTTGATCGCCCCGAACACCTTATATAGGAACCATTTTCACTTGCGCACTTTGTATCATTAATTAATTCATTTTTATCGACTGATTTTAGTTTTACTATTGCATTTTCAAATTTGGTAGTTTTTTCAACGATTTTGTGGCAACACTTTTGAAAAGGAAATTTTTGTTTGTAGCGTTTTGATTCTGCGTCGGTGCGTTGAGTTTAGACTAAGCTAAAAATTTATTTTTGTTTTTCTTTGTGAATTTCGTACACTCGTTCAATGTTTTGGTGGTTCTTTTTCATGAAATTGCTCAATGGTTTTTTTGTAAAATTATTTAGTACTCCCTACCCCCCTAGTTGAAATTAGTATGGCGGGCGATGGTTGTATGTATGGTCGCACTGTCCCATTTTGTATTTTTGTATTTTTATAATAAAAAAAAACGTAAATAATGTGAATTCGGATGTGATTTTTTTACTTTACGCGCAACGTTGTAGTGAAACGCTTGGGTTAAGAAACTTTTTATAAAATTAAATTATTATAACAGATCTTCAAGTTAACTTCCTAAAAATATCCAAGATGTTCCATTTGAACGTTACGAAGTTCTGTGAGCTCATTTACAGACCATTTCATGGAATAACAGTCTTTAAAGTTGAGTACATTTTATATACATGTCTTAAAACAAATCATTTGAACAACAAATGCATTGAAACAATTTTCATCGATTTTATTGATTTTTATAAAAAAAGTTTGTAACTAAAGAAAGCATTTAATCATTTATGATCTCTTTATTTTTTTATAAAGTGCGTTCAAAACCATCAATCTTGAAGATCTGTTCAACCCAGCGATAAAAAAAAAAAACTTAATAATTGGTGTTAGTATAAACCGAGGTGTGTTTGGGATATGTGGTCTGCCTGCGAGCGGTGGGCTAGATTTGCACTATGCCTAGGGCTTTCTGACGATTGACGTCACGTGTCGCTGGTCACTGGCTTCATTGTAAACTATGTGCCTCTCTTTCGTGTTAAGCAGACCTTTCTAATGTGAAGATTCTACTACGAGGCTGTTGTTAATGAACCCAATAACATAGGGAATAATATGCGATTGATTACTGATAAAATAAACAGTATTACTTACCTCAGTTTTTTTCACACTTTGATGTGTGCAAGATAAATTCAAGAATGAACTGTTTGCTGCCAAAGAGTTTCTACTATTTTGCTGATGGACAAGCAAAGGAAACTCACAAGACGATAAGACCAATAGAGGATTAGCAGAGATATTCGTAGCGGATTTTGTGTCAAATATGACTTTCTCAACGTTTTGTGAGACAAAGCGATTATGTTGCCGACCGTAATATACAGTATTCTACAATTGAAAGCCATAACATCGGTAATTTGACATGATTATTTTAGAATAACTACAGCGAATAAAAAAATCGGAGAAAGAAATATGAAATTGAAATAGATTTTTAACATGTTCATCATTTCAGTTTTATTGAATGGCCTAATGTTGTTACTGTCAAAGTTACAAACAGTAAACCCTAAACAGTAAACCTTAGACCAACTTAAAGTGAGGCTGATACTCACTTTAAGTTGCTCTAAGGTTTACTGTAAGAAAACTCAATATCGAGCAAGGCTCGCTACGCCAAAATAGAGACATAGTTTACAATATAGTGTGACCAGTCGAACGCTTTTCTACCAATTTGGTAGAATGCGAAGGATTTTTAGTAACTAATTTTGCTAATTAATTGAATTAATATATCGCGCGGGGGAAAGTTTCAATTTGTCCTCCCTTCTTTATTATTATTATTATTGTTTTCTCTTGAGGTTTTTATAACCTGTTTTTGCTTGTTTGTTGTAGTTCTTGATGTCGCCTCGCATTATTTAGTTTTGACTCTCGTTTATTAGTTTCTTATTCTGTGGCTTCTTTGCCCCAATGACGCGGCAGTGCTGCAAAGTTTGGAAGAGTTCGGCAGCCATAGCGGTAATGTTAGTTAAAATTGATGTAGGGTTCTTAGAATGTTTATTTATTACCGCGTCATTGCGGCAGTAAGTCACGGCAATCGTCTACTTTTGATGCATGTAGCGTTTGAAAATGAAAATATTTTTTAGTTGGTTTGGAGCGTGGTTTAGTTGTTGAGGCGGGGCGGCCGTATTCTCGCACGTACCTTTAGTCGCTAGTTTGTAGCTGTTGTTTTGTTGGCGCCGTCGCTAAGCGGCCCTCGTTCACGTTTGTACGTTGTCTGTTTTTTCTATGGACGGGTGTGCTGTTCTCATTAATTTTAGATCGTAATTTTGTCGTTTGCATATCACTGCGTGCGGTCACAGCAGGGGGGCGTCGCGGTGTCATTCTTATACATTTTTTGACGTGAAATTTGTATCTTTATAAATGAATTGTTGTTGTTGATCGGTGTATCGTCCCCCACGTTACTCCCGGGTGAGTTTCGCACTTCACATGCATGTAAATAGGAGTTAGGTGAAAACAAAATTTTTAAAAAATCCGCAAAAAAAGAATGTTTTTACGATTATGTCGGTGGCGGAACAGAGTTAGTAAAAATTTTTTCGTCTTAGCGTCGCCCGTATCGCCCGGGCGGGTTTTGTAAATTCTTGTGCTAGAGTTTTTAGTGAAATTAAAGAATAGCAAAGAGTAGCGCAATTTAAACTAACCTAGTTGAGTCTAATAATGTACCTAATATCTTGTACCGTTGCTAGGACAATATTATTGTGTTTTTTAAATAATAAAAAAATGATTGCACCGTTTTATTGTCAGGTGTTTTTTCACTGTTTATATAATTTAAACTATATCGAAAGTTGCGGTGGATCTAAATTTATTTTTTTATGAATAGTATTTTCGATGTTCAATGGACTCTTGTTCAGATAGTGTAAGTGTCGGGATACTCGAGTTTTAGGCAAGTGATTATAATAAGCTTTATCTAAGCCATTATTATATCCAAGACTTCATTTTAGACAAATGTAGGTATAAGATTGAGTAAAATATGAAGTCTCTTAGAATTTACTTGTATCTAATTGATACTCGCTTGCACTACTCGAGTGTCCAAGCATCTCGTGTCTGTGCTTCACAAAAATACCAAGTTTCTACCAAACAAAACCACTCGAAAGATTTAGTAGAAATATTTTTTGTCATTAAAATAGGTATTTCTTGGATGCACAGACACGATTGTGTCTCCGAGTCCATATTATAATTTAAATTGATTTAAAATAAGATTTATATATTTTTATATGCAGTTGTTTCATTCATTGTTATATAAAATCAATTTTGTTGATAATTGATATGAAATTGAAAACCATTTTTTTGCCAAACGTTTTCTTTGGTGCCTTTGGGTCTAATGTTCTGTAAGCGTTCTACGATACCTAGTGACAGCTTTAGTGAGAAATAATTAAGATTAATTTTTAAGCTTTCTTTTTAGACTTAAGTACATTTTCTAAATGACTGTGCAGTGCCGGTGAAGTTGGGAATACGGGAAATGGTGACAGGAAACCACCTTGCATTTTATAATCTGTACTGCGCTATCGGGCAGTGACGTGAGTAGAGGGCAAGTCCGGCCGAACGCATTTTTTTCGTTTTAGAGAGTATTAGGGGCGACGCAGATGACAGATTTTTGTGCGATCGAGTATGCCGCGCTTTGCAGCTCTCGAACAATCTGTTCACAAAGTTTGACTCGATCGCACAAAAAGTCTGTCGTCTGCGTCGCCCCTTATGGTAATTTTTCATGAATTTGAGTGATTTTTAATGTACGTATTGCTTTAATAATGAGATTAACTCATTTAAATTCATCAAAAATGAACATAAATACACTCTAAAACCAAAAAAAATGTGTCGGGCTTGCCCTCCAGGCACGCCACTGCTATTGGGAAAGGCTTGTAACTTTCAGAAAGTCAATGGTTGCCTGACACTGTTGTAAACAACTTGCAGGCAATAATTTTTATGCATCTTTTTTCCCAATTCTTAATGACTGCTTCCGTATTACCGTTCACCGCCACTCAACGTAGCTCCAACGGCACCAAACGGCGTACCGTGTCCCTTGTGTTGGCCACGACACTCGCTTAGTCTTGTTTCACGCCCGTGACTTACTTTACGACTATTGTGAGATATTAAAATGAATTTGAAACTTTCGCCCTGTGTTTGTATTGTAGTTTGCTTCTGGGGTAGTGCAATTGTTCGACTTTGTTGCGGGGCGGGGGCTGTGGCTTGCAGTTAGATGATGTTGATGGTGGCTGAGTAGGTGTAGGTACTCATGACTTGTCCATGCGCTAGGGTCCAAAAAAGGGTTTTTTTCCTATCACGGGAATTTTTGGTCACGTGCGTGAATGGTCGCCTTTGCAGCGATTCAGTAGCGCGTTTCGTAAACGCGCGTCTGCATCGCTGCAAACGTGCGACTCTATTGATTAAGCATCGCTACTAAGGGCCGGTCCACACGGCGCGTTGCGTCAGTGTTGCGTTGCGTCTCACTCCTCCGTTGCGTTGTCGTACACTTGGCGTCGACGAAGTAATGGAAAAGTGTATTGTGAAATGACTCAACGCAACACTGACGCTATGTGTCGTGTGGACCGGCTCTAACGCGTGATTACATCGATACAATAGTGATTTAGCTACAGGCGTTCATAGATAGTCACTACAACGCACGACTATCGATGCTGCATCGCATCAGTATCCATGCTGTATCTCGATAGTAGTGATGCGAAATCGTGAGAATACGGGCGAAGCACATGCAGGATAAACACGCACGCATAAGGGCGAGGCCCCATTAGTGCTTGCACTGCGCTGCGTTGCGTCATTTCACACTACATACGCATTGCGTCGACGAACCAACGGCTACCCCGTTGGTTCGTCGACGCAATGCGTACGACAACGCAACGGAGTAATGTAGTGTGATTCATAATGACGCAACGCAGCACAACGCACTAATGGAGCCTCGCCCTAAATCCGCGTGACAGAAAAATGGCCCTTAAAAACCATTGAGATTACTGTTAATGGCGTAAATGTTACGCTTGACCTTAAGCAGGTCTCCTTGGGAGTTCCACAATTTATTAAGGGCATAACGTAGGTACATTGAGGGTCTTAGGTTTGATACCTTGGCAAAATACGTCATAGACGTCATATTTGAAGTTTGAATGAGGCCATAACTGCAAAGCACAGTTTCCTTTGAGCCCATGTGTGTCACAGATTATTTTTGTAAGTACATATTTTTTTTAGCTACATCCTTCTAGTTTCGACCAAAGACAGTATGCGGCCCAAAGTTACCTACCAAAAAGACATAATTGATTCCTATATTTTACTTAATTTCCGGTGAAAAGTCGCTTTTTTGTAAACTTTTTTAATCACCCGCTTGTTTTGATGTATTTTTGATGTTATTCCTATTTATTTTTTACCAATTTTTTGTATAACTTTTTTATCGATTAGTAGTTTTATTCACTAGTAGTTTTAGTGTTACAGTTTTTCAGTATTTTTTTTCGAGTTTTTTTTCTATTATAGGTAATTTTACACAGATTAGTATAAGCTTTCAGTGAATATAAAGTTTTTGCACGTTGGCCGTAAAATAAGGTATATTTATGTATATTTAACTTGAAATAAATAGAAAAAATGTAAAAAAATCTGTTTGAATATTGCAAATTAGATTCAAATTTCTAAAAAACTGAGCTTTATTGTTTTTTCTTTTTTATTTCCATTATAAATGAAATGTATTACGATTTTTTATATATTTGTATTTATGTAAAAACTACATAATTATTGTAGATAAGTAGTTTTGGATTTACCTGCGTTTTTCCTTATTTTAAGAGTGATTTTTTTATTTTATTTTGTTGTTTGATAGTATTACTTAGTGTTACACTTATTGGGGACTAACTTGAGGAAAAATAGTGTTTTTTAATCTGACGGGAGTCAGAAATTTGTACACGATTGTAATGTTCCTAACTTTATTAAATCTTATGTATATTTGTATTTATGAAAAGTATTCATGTATAACTAAGAGTATTTTGTTGAAAATATATATTTAATCAAATCTATGTATGTAATAAAAGTAATATTTAGTAGTTTATTTAATATTCGTATTATATAAGTACTTAATTTTTGTTTATTGTATTAAATCTGTGCAAATTCGTGTATAAATAAAGTCACAAACTGCCGTCAGATTTAAAAGTAATTTTTACTGTATGCAATATCTCCTCTAAAGTCCCCAATAGGCCAGTAGGTATTGTTTAAAAACTGAAATACTTGAATTTTTATATGAATTTTATTAATATAATATGGTATTTTACTAAATATTAGTCCAATATTAAATCTTTACATGCTTGTTTTATTTTGAACACCCAGCAAATATAATCATCACTTATATGAGGTCCGCCCTCTAGATGAACTGACACGATGAAATACTGTAACAGCCTCTCTATTCTATACTGACACGCCGCGTGAACGGCGAGAACTGCCAATTTTTTTGCGAATGATGTCACGGTGAGTTTTTCCCCCGAGCGTTCGCAAACAAATTGCCAGTTCTCGCGGTAATATCATGCGGCGTATCGGTTCAGAAACAGAACATAAAACACGACTGCTTCAGATTTTCTCCCATCAGGTCACAGGATTTGACCAGGATACGTGTGAAGGTGAGCATGGATGACCCGATGACTTCCGACATGATGGTAAACATACTAGTGGCGCAATTAGATTTGGTTGTCCACGTTCGGATATGTAGCTCTGACGACCAAGTGATAGGTATTGCATCTTATAGGTAACATAAAACAGAACTGTGTCGTATAACGGACAGGACATGATTACACATCTCGGCAATTCGGCATGACTACGGTGTACACAATGTTTGACGACTATTTTCAAAAGTTAGGCAACGTCACCTACTTATTAACATAATGCTAACACGACAACATATAGGTACATAATAAAATTATGTACTAATCATAAATAACTTTTTGCTATGTTGCTCAGTAACACTTGACGTTGTTCAACAAAAACACCGGACAAGTGCGAGTAGCACACGCGCCCTTAAGGCGCGCCCCGTCAACCCCTTCGTGTTAGGTTACTTTCAACCTTGCAGACAGAAATAGGAGCCCCGCGTAGCAGGGCTCCGTCGACCACCTCCCTCCCCCAGTCCAAAAAAGTTTTGTATTTTGTTTTACATTGACACTGTAATTTAAAAGTCAGTCTAAGGTAGATTCAACTTAAAACACGGCAACATTAATCTGCTGCTACGGTAGTTTGCAATTATTTTCGTCTGGTATCACTGCTACTCCAGTGTCCAGTGTTAATCAGTGGTTAAATTAAAAGGTGTTTTTAAGTAAAAAATCTAAAAAAAACATTACTACTAGCGCCCTCTAGGCATCTTTCAATAAGCGAAAGCTAGTCATTTGGTAGATTTTTTTGTTTTCACAAATCAGTATTTGGTAGATTGTAAAACTATTTGATAGCAACACACAACTGTCAATGTCATTTTCTCATTGATTGATGTTGCATTGCGTTCCGTATCCCAGTATTATAATTTGCAGTAATTGGAGCATTTGCTGCGTACGACAGAAAAAGCGATATGCATAAAGTTGTAAGAGTGAAAGAGACTACCAAATATTACGAAATAATTGAAATGAAAGAAACGAAATGAAACGCGCCTAGTTTGGCGTATTGTGTTTTTATTGGGGCGTGCTGTAAAATCAATGAATTACATTAAAACTCAGTAACAACAAACAAAATAATGGTTGAAAACAAAGCAAATTACTTACAAAGCCCTATATTCCAGGGGCCCGAGGGTATAAAATACGCCATAAACCCTTTCGCGGCCATAGAAGCTCCGAACCAACGCGAGTTGATAAAAAACAGAATTACCGAACAATTTTCATTGTTTTGTACACACTGTGACCTGCCGTTCGCAGACACTACTGAATACGAGCACCACAACGTCGAATTACATGGAAAAAAGAAGGTATTATCATGTAATCATTGCAGCGCCACATTTCGGAGGCAAGATCACTTAAAGCGCCATATCCACAGTCTACATAACGATCAGAAATATTGCATCTGTCCAGTTTGTGGAAAAGACTGTAACCGACAGGATATGCTACTAAAACATATAAAAAGAAAACATTCTAACAAGGCAGAGATATTTCGTTGCAGAGAGTGTATGTTTGAATGTGGAACGCTTTTGGATTTAGAAAAGCATGAATATGGGCATCTATCCACAGATAGGCATTTATGCCCACATTGTCAAACTACATTTAAGAGGCGAGATCACATGCTAAGGCATGTTAAATCGCAGCATATGAAGCAATTGATTGAGTGTCCTATATGTAGGCAGTCGTACAAAAGGAAAGATCATGTCGTAAGACATGTCCGAGAAAAACACAAGATGGGCTTGCTAAACGGTAAGATTGTAGTAAGTTCCGCTGATATGATGTGAGGAGATGTGATATTGTTCTAGCGAAATGCTATATGGTATAGTTTTACAGAACTCACCGAGTGTAGTAATGTGTTGGTATGCAAAGCAATGGTCGTGGATGAGCAACAAAGAGTGCATATGACATTAAATTGCGGACCTTAGAAGTAATAAGTTAATTCAAGCTGCTGAGATAAACTGCATCTTTAATTGTATAAAGCTGACTCTCAATATTTTGAAATTCAAGGGACTTTTATAATAATTTGAATTACTAACTGACAAGATAACAATCCATTAAATTGAAAACAGCCTTTAACATGACGATATAGAAAAATAAATAATGTTAAATGGCCATTTTTAATTTATCGGGCTCTTGTCAGTGAACCTAAAGCCGTGGCCCTAAAGCTGACTCAATATTTTGAAATTCAAGGGACTATTAAAGTACTTTAAATTAGTACTAAGACTTTAAAATGCTTAGAGGTGTATAATAGAGTATTTATAGGCACCCAACAATTACTTCAAATGTAAATAAAAATAAATGTTTATTAGTTTATTCATTACTATAAGCATTCACACTTTGTTAATCTAAATGACTTGAAACTTTGTACAGTTGTTATGGGCACACCTAAGAAGGTTTCTGAGAAAAAAGCATTAAAAAGATTGACCTATACCTATGTCTAGACAAGCAGTTCCGAACATTATACATGTAACACTCAACACAAGCCTCACATTCACTTAGACGTTTGATGCGGTGAGCAACAGACAAGTACTCTCGTGTGTGGCATTATTTTTGTTTGGAACTGCTTGTCTTGGGACATATAGGTCAATGATTGAAAAGCATGCCAGGCACAACTAGTAAAAGATTAATCTATTTTGTTTAGCATAAATCGGCCTATAATGTTCCCACTGCTGGGACACAGACCTCCTCTGTGAGAGGGAGTGGGCCGTAGTCCACCACGCGGGCCCAGTGCGGGTTGGTGGACGTCACATGTCTTCGAATTTTTGGTTCTAGGACATGCCGGTTTCCTCACGATGTTTTTCCTTCACCGTTAAAGCAAGTGATAATTAATTTCTAATACGCACATGACTTCGAAAAGTCAGCGGTGCGTGCCTCGGGATCGAACTCGAACCATTCGCCGTGGAAGGCACATGGTTAATCCACTACGCTACCACTGCACTATGTTGTTTGATAGGTTTTATTGCATGTGTTAGTTGTCAAAAGCATGAATATTCTTATTATCATCTTTCATCACATTTGATGGCAATGTTTATTGAAAAATCGTCACAGAAATCTAAATACCTATAAAGTCGCAAAGCGTGACCTTGTCGCCGCTTACGAGCAAATATTATGTAAGGCACGTGTGTCACACGACACAGACATCGAGAGCGCGCGTTTGAAAATGTGACGTATATGAACGGAATTAAGTTTAATTTTGTATTGCATTGAATGCTTTGACATTTGGCCTAAAACTGCTAAAATTGAGTCGAAAGTCCGTGATTTCAATCAATATGGTACAATTACAGTGCAATTAAATACCATTTTGTCCACCGGCTCCTAGATTGTACCTAATTTCAATAAAAATACAAAGACAGCTAGCATAATAGTTTTTAGAGAGAAAAAAAATAAATGTACAGTTTTTTGTAAGAAATTAATATGTAGGTACAATTGCCGGCATGAGTCGTGAGTACAAACGTCACCAGTGCATTAGTATATTTTTCGGTCTCTTTGGCGGAATCAAGAACGCGGGGGGCGCCGAGGTTGCACGCGATTGGTTCGTTAGTCGATGCTCTATTGTCTATTGTGTATTGTAATGTAGGTATTATTCGCGAAGTTGCACCCACTACTCCCCATCTGTGCTCACGACTCGTGCCGGTACTTGTAAGCTAGTAGGGTCACTTGTTCTACAGTGGCTCACTTTTTTTCCGAGGCGTATTTTTTAACACCTATTTAAGTTAGGTTATCGAAATTAGGAATGAATATAGTGGAACTAATGGGCTTTTAAAATGTACAGTCATTTTTAAATAAATGTAAGACAGAATGTAAATATTGTACCTTTTTTAAAAAAACATAAATGAGCCACTGTGTACCATAGGTTTGGCACACTGGCTCACCCCAGAGTACACAGTGGACCGTAGTGGTACACAGTGGATAGTTTGTACTAATCACAAGTAATAAAACAAATAATACGATAGTTATTAATTATTTATTAGGCAATATGTCAACATGTATTAATATAGAAATAATTTTAAACTTTTTCTAATAAATTTTAATGTAAAAATCTTCGAAAACTTAACATCGAGCACAAACCTTATAAAATAACATGATAATATTCATCTTATACTATTATATAAAACTGAAGAGTTTGTTTGTTTATTTGCTTGAACGCGCTAATCTCAGGAACTACTGGTCCGATTTGAAAAATTCTTTCAGTGATAGATAGCCCATTTACCGAGGAAGGCTATAGGCTATATGGGAACGGGAAATTCCTACGGGAACGGGAAAAAACGGGATATGCGCGTACGAAGTCGCGGGCAAAAGCTAGCTTATAATAAAATAGGAACGAAAATACCTCATTGGTCTAAAACAAAACTAATATTAATTCAAAATGAGATCAAGATCCCGAGATCAATCAAAAACTTAACCTTAAACTTAGTAAAAACCGAAAGAAACGAATTTATGCTTTGGCTACCTACCACAATTAAATTCTTACTCAGTCGAGAATTTGAATAAGAATTGAATCATGATAATCACTATCTTTAGATATAGGTAATAAAATTAAAGAAATCACTTATGGGCAATGCTTTGGCATACAATTCTAATGCACATTCAATTGAGATAAATCAATTGAAAAATAGTAATAAGACTGTTGACGTGTCGTGCTGCCACCGACAGAGGGTTTCGGCAATATAGATTTGATGTCAGCTTCTTTAACAAGTGACAGATCCGGCACCGTAGGCATATAAAATTTGCCTGGAGTTTTCTTCCTTAAAAAACTGATGTAATATTCCATATGTTCATTTCTGCTTTCCAACACTTTTCCAATGTAAAACAGTTTCTGTTTTTTTGTTGAAAATTCTACCAGAACATATTCGCCTTCCATCGGAGGTCGAAGTAAAGGCCTTTTTAAATCACGTTCAGTCATGGCAGCAATTTCCATGTCTACGTCTTCTTCAAGCCACTCGCTATCTTCGTCTGATTCCTGATATTGAACTACAGCCTCATCATTTTCTTCATCGGAATCATCTTGCAGCACTTTTTTAACAATTTTCTTTCGTTTGATATCCCTCTGTCTAGTGGTCTTGGCTTTAGCTAACTCGATCATGGTTTTTTCGGGAGTATCGGTAGCTATCATACTTCGACCTAATTTTCTAGGTTTTCGAATTGATTTTCTTGGCCCGGCTTTAATTGGATCTCGGAATACGAACGGCGACATGAAACTAACATTATTTGTGCTGATCAAACTAAGCGGAACGTGACTTTTTTCAGGAGTTTTAGGCGTAATGGCTGGAGAACTTGGATGTTCCAGTAATGCAGACATATAAGATGTCCCGGGTGTTACTTCTGGTTCAATTTGTAAAACTGTTCTTGCAAAGTCATCTTGGCTCACAGAGTCAAGTATTGAAGGTGAACCTTCCCTTTCCGCATTTATCTGCAATGTAGTTGACTGACCGGAAGTGTCACCGTCTTCGTTCGCAGGAATATGGATAGTTGTTGCATCGACAGGCACAAGATCTTCGTCACTTTTTGAACACACAGTGTCATCCGATTGCACTCTTTGAATTCGCTGCACGGCATTAGCATAAGCTTCATCTCTAATATCAGTTTGGTCTGTTTCAGCAACGACACTTGTCATCACGATCTGACTTGGCCTTTGTTCTTCATCGTCAAGATACGGGCGATCAGTTACGGAACTTGGCATAAAATCATCGTCACTAAATATATTGCGGTCAAACGGATAAATTCCACACTTCTTGAATGAGTTGATTATGTTTACAGGCGTCATTACTTTAAGGAAAGCAACACCCACGATTTCACCTATTTCATATATAGTAATAGGTTTGCCCGGGTTTCGCAGCATCCACGAGTCAATGGCTGCATTGTAGTATGATTTAAATGGTCCATATATACCGACATCAAGTGGTTGTAACTTTGCGGAAGTGTGTGGGTGTAAGGTCAAAATATGAACACCCGAAGTCTTCGCTAAGTCCAAAGCATTCAATGATAAATGGGACTCATGATTGTCTAATATAAGTAAAGTAGGGTTTTCTACTGTAGAATTGGTATTCTTGATGAAATGTTTTATGACATCTGGAAATATATCGGTGTTCATCCATCCACTAGGCGCAGCCAGCCCCAATGTTCCTGGAGGAGTATTCTTCGTCATGTAAGATTTAAAATTTTTTCGCGGAAATACCATAACGGGAGGAAGTGCTATTCCTCCTGCACTTATTATGCAACACGTAGTGACTAATGTGCCACGTTCTCCGCTAGTTACTTTACCAACGTTTCGGCGGCCTTTTGGTGCAATGACACGCTGCGGTTTTTGAACTGTAGTGGTCGATGTTTCATCCAGGTTAAAGATACGAGTTCCATCGTTAAAAGCGGGAAACCTCTGCAATAAACATTCTAGATTTTTATAAAAAATCTCCACATTAGTTCGGTTGAAGGCCGTGGCTCTTGCAAGACTGCATGGCTCGGGCTTCCGCAAACTGAGGTCTTTGTGCCTTTGCCTGAATTTCCTGAACCATTCTTTTCCAGCTATTTTATTGTTCACCCAGTTATCAGGCATCTTTATATTATTTTTTTCCGCCATTTGGTAGGCTACTCTCCTGCATTCTTTTTCCGATAACCCGTAAAATATTGAGGAACAATATTTATAATATTCTTTAAGGCTTTCTTCTTGTTTATTATCAAAAACTTTTCTTACTTCATAATTAGGGATTAAGCGCATTGTTTCCACAGACCCAAAACTTTTAAATTTATTAAAATAACGCCTTAAAGTTGTAAAAGGTATATTGAAGATCTTAGAAGCTTTCCTAACACTCATTCCGCCCTGAATGCTATGAAGAGCTTGCTTCATACTTTCTTCCGAATGATTCCCGATGGTGCGAGGCTTTTCTGGACGAGGCATTCTGAAATAAGAATATGTTTTTGAATTTAATTCATTACCAAAACATTGCAACATACATACTTTTAGTACTGATTTGATAATCTGTATTTTAATCAAAATATTACAAAAAAAAAAAAAACAGTTTAGTACAGAGTGGCTCATGATCCACTGTGCACTTACGTGATCTGAGCCGATGTGGACGTTGCCGACATTTTGAATACAAACTACCACAAAAAAAAAGCTAACCTATATTTCGAGAGGTATAGAACAGGAAAACATTCTTAAATAAGTACAAACTACAATGGAAATGTAAAAATATTCAAATACCATACTAGACACGTGTTGGAACAAAAGAAAACTTACCTTATTTTTTATTTTTTTTGTCACTTAAACAAAATTTTCTTTGCACACAAACACCACGCGTCGTACGCGCTTCCCGACTGGTTTCGACGAGTTCATGTACCGACGGCTACATTGGGTGAAAGAGACAGATATATATCTCTGGTAGTTTCTTAGATTCTTAAACTGAGCCACTGTTTCTGGTATAACCACTGTAGAACAAGTGACCCTACATGTTGATGTTATAATAAGGATGTTGTCGCAGTAACCGCTTTTTCACCCGTATTTTAAAACTAAATTGTATGCGATCAATCAAATAATGAAAAGGGCACATAAAAGAATAAATAGAGCCTGATCTATGGACTATGGTTCCCCACAGTGGCGAAAGGTCAATTTTTGTAAGAGGTAAGCCGGAGCTACAAATGCTTACCTGGCCACGAAAAGCTAATTAATAAAAGTAGGCAATACTGCCTGTGCTATTTTTCAAAGGGAAGCCGGTAGGAATCGTATTGTAGGGACCCTTCGCCACTGGTTCCCCATCAATTATTTATTAAAGAAAATCCACATTATATTATCCAATTAGAGTGCTCACAAGATAAGTCTGCGCGTGGCCAGAATCGGAGGTACTCATACTTCTAGCTCTTCTCAGCGATCACAAGCGGCGCCCTCTATCGAGTGTAGACTTATCTATTTGACTAGACCGCTAGGTGAGCTAGCGTGTTTATTTCGTAAATTATACAGGGTGGCAGGTTAGACAGTGGAAATATTTAAAGGGGTCATTGTACTCATCATTATGAACAACTTTTACTATGCGGCCAACGTTGAAATCGCGAAAAAAAATCACCTGTTCCATACACTTATGTTAACATAACTCAACAAAATGTATGGAACAGCTGATTTTTATTTCGCGATTCTAGGGTTGGTCCCATAGTAAAAGTTGTTCATAATGATGAGTATAATGACCTCTTAGAATATTTCCACTGTCTAACCTGCCACCAGCCCTGGATCTAGGGCGGGGCTAGCCGGATCCCGTGCCCCGGGCGGCAAATTAGTAGCGGCAAAAGCGTAGTAATCGCAAAGAGCAGCGTTAGACCGGTCGTTGTGGCGTTCTTTGGGGTAGGTCTATGTCCATCAACATCAGTGGGCGTATTATGCCTGAATGATGACGATAAAGGTAAAAATATAGTCGGGCGGGGCCGGCATTTTGCAGTTTTTGCCCCGCCTCGAAATAATTCAAGAGATCCGGGGCTGCCTGCCACCCTGTATAGTGTAAAAGGTAGATAAGCAGATGAGCAGTTAGCGCTCCTTTTACCTAGCACTGATGCTTCTATAGCGTTCTGCAAATTGCATAACGCAGCATTTAGATTTAAATTCTAAATGAAAGTGTATCAGAAAGTGGTCCTTGTCCTTGTCGACGTACCTACATTGTTGTTTTTATAAGATGTGAAAGAAAATTGTATATTAAGTAGACCGTATGTGGATTAGAATACCTGCATAAGTTTTGTACATAAGTAATAATATTTCTTTTGTATTTTTGCTTGAGCACATAAAAAAAGACATTAATGATACTTTTATTGTTTTATTTGTTGCCGCAACATCTTCGCATCACCCAAAAACATGTTTTAATATACAATACACCTGTTACACGAGGGGTGTGGGTTTGCACTGCCGGCCGTCACACAAAAAGCAGGCGCGGTCCCAGGGGGTGTCATGGGGGCACTGTTGCCAATTTTGCGATTTTTCCGCTACATTTAAGCAAGGTATGATTGGGGATTGGCCGCACTGCCGTTCGAATCAAGACCTTGCGTTACGACTGCAACACAACCACCGCGGTGGATAGGTACTGGCAGCAGTTCTGGGCCCCAAGTCTGCTAATGCAATTGTTATAATCGTGTCAGAATAGTGTCTCAATGGCATCGTTTTGACCAATGACGAAAGAGTTAGTCTTGCTCTAAGCCAATGACCGCTTAGGTTTTAATAGTAATGGTATCATTATGACACCATTCATACACTATTCAAATAGCAGAATTGGGGCCCTGAGCACAAACGTCACCTGCGCATTAGCTGATTTTTCGGTCATTAGCTGATTTTTCCTTATTTCTAATCCCATTTAATAGGGGACGAGTCTACAACAATTTTCTGATGACCAGCCGGCCTAGCATGACCACGATAGAAACGGGTTTTGTCTACATAGAAATAGACAAAGTGACAGATTGTAGAAACATTTCTACGTTTTATTAATGAAACGGTAGTACAATCTGTCACTTTGTCTATTTCTATGTAGACAAAACCCGTTTCTATCGTGGTCATGCTAGGCCGGCAGGGATTACCGGGAATCGATTCCAAGACTCCAACACTCAGCAGTGGGCTTGCGATCACTACACCAACGGGGGAATAAAAATTAATAAAATAATAACTTCAAAATTATACCTAAACTTATTTATTCATAAAGTATTTTACAATATAAATTACAATCTCATAATCAGGTTTGTGTGTAACGTGTACTAAATATTATACTGATAGACAAATGTGTGATTTCAGCAGCCACGGATCTAGGGGGGGCTAGCTTGGTAGAAGAATACCAGAGTAGTGTATTCGTCTATCAAGCGTATTAATCAAAGAGCAGCCCTAGACCGGTCGTTTGTGGCGTTCTTTGGGGGAAGTCTATGTCGATCAGCATCAGTGGGCGTGTTACGGCTGAAATGATGATGGTAAAGGTAAAAATCCTGTCGGGCGGGGGCGGCATTTTTCAGTTTTTGCCCCGCCTCTAAATAATTCAAGATCCGGGGCTGGATTTCAGTCACAACCACGGCATGGACGCTCGAAAAACGTATGAAGTTCAGCAGTTCGTTTGCAAACGTTCGAGGGAGAATCTCACTGTGACATTCTCCCTCGAACGTTCGCAAACAAATTGGCAGTTGTCGCGGTGCTACCACGCGACATGTCGGTATAGAATAGGCAGGCAGGAAGTGTTCTAACCTCAGATCATAGAAACAAGGAGATGTGCCAAGGCGCTATCGAGCTTGATGCCTGACCTTGAGCAAATTGCTCATATTAAAAACTTACGCGCTGGCGACGAACCGAACACAATCGATGGTATAAATACAGTGTTTTAGTTTAGTGCTAGTGTTGAGTGACGATTAACAGTGTTAGATTGAGGGTGTGCGGAATGTTCAATGCGCGGGAGATCTTTTTATTCACAAGGAGCGCTTAATTATGCGCGTAATTGTGTCGAAAAATGTACTAAAAGTGGCATCAGTTGTTCCCGTACTAATTTTCTATGATGGCATATCTCCTTGTTTCTATGATCTGAGGTTCTAACAATTCTAGAAATTCCAACAAAATGAGCAGATTGCCGATGAGTAAAATACAAGTTGTGATTTGTGTACAGTCATCATCAAAAGGAAGTTATCAATTAAAAAAAGGTATTTACAGCAACGATTGTATAATTGAAAACTTTCAGTTTAACAAATTATGATGTAGGTCGGTACTTAGTTAGGTACTAATAGCCAAATCAAAACGTTTTCAGTTTTGTTTTATTCAAACCAACTGTCAAAAATATATGGACTTACAGATTGATCAAAGTTGTGGAGCCCGTATCATAGGTTTATTTTTTTCATTTGGATTTTATATTAATATATATGAATATCGTAAGTTCTGAGAAACGTCCAAACATTTTTTGTATGGCATAAACTAAAAATTGTACAGAAAAAAAAACTTATAAATGACTAAGTATAATGTTATTAAATATATAAGAGATTCCAAAAACAACTGACACAGGCAGGAGTTGTTTTAGTAATCTCATATATATTTAATAACATTAAAATAAGCATAACATGGCTTTAACATGTTTAAAAAATTCACAAATATAAATGTATAATTTAATAATATAAATAGTGTAAAGTATGTTCGAGTTCGACAGAATCTGGAATCAAAAGTGCATTCCTTAAAATTGTGCTATGATCACCAATAGGTATATGAGTGTAAATAAGACATTTAACAAGGAAAAAAAGGTTGTAAGTAACATATTTGTAATCTATGAAGCATGTCGCAAAATATACTTTAGCGAGAAATTGACAATATGTATTACAGATTACCAAAATCACAAGAGATTCTGCAGTCTTGTTTGATAACTAAAGTATGTTTCGAGGGCAGGCGATAAAACGGAGTGACACTACTTACTGATTTTTGTAAACACTAACATAATACCTAAGTATTATTATCGGTCTCCTTAAACTTCTCTATTGCTTACGTTTCTTACCGCGTTTTATAATACGTGGTCTAAAAAATGTTAATGTAAAAGAAAAAAAAAATCTAGGTACTGCTTTTATTTCTTAAACAAGACCTATGTAGGTAGTGTAGGTACTCTATTTAAATTTCTTCTTTTTTTTCATGAGATTAGGCAAAAGATGAAACAGATATTTTTAAAAAATAGAACTGTGTAAATGGCAAAATCTCTACGGTTCGCTCAAAAGTCCGTTTTTCCGCTTGCCGTGGTAACAAACTATAATTCATAATTCACAAGGGATTTTATAAAACTCGTTTTAATTGCACTAATTGTATATTTGTAATTAGAAGAGATGTGGGAGAATTATCACTAACCATGATGGCGTTAAAAACCACATAATATATAAGTTGTTTATTATACAAATACAAAAAAATAGTAAAAAATCTTTAGCTTGAAATTAATTTTAAATGTAAAGACAGTGAAACATTGAAACAATCCCTTAGAGCGCTTACGCATTGCGTCAGATCAGGGCCCCAATTCTGCTAATGCAATTGTTATAATCGTGTCAAAATGGTCTCTCAATGACATCGTTTTGACCAATGACGAAAGAGATAGTCTTACTCTAAGCCAATGACCGTTTAGGTTTTGACAGTTATGGTGTCATTCTAACACAATCGCAATAGCGGAATTGTGGCCCAGATCAGTCACTCATACAAATAGTTGATGACTACGTCTAGTTCTCAATGTATTTTCTTGGAATCCGATCGGACGCAATGCTGATGCGCTCTTAGGTACGATTTACACCTCCCGGCAGGCTTTGCGGCGAGTCTTGGAAATTAGAACCGACCGACCGCCGTTGCGAAATGCACGCGGAGCCGGATCAGCTGTCGCGGAATGCGAGCGGAGCCGGAACGGTCGTCTCAGAATGCCCGCAGAGCCGGATCAGCCGTCGCGGAATGCGCGCGGAGGCGACCGGACGCCCCGGAATTCGCGCGAAGCCGATAGGCCGTCGCGGAATGCGCGTGGAGCCGACCGGGTTCCAAGATGTATAAGTTGGACGCGAATATGAATTTTAAGTAGGTATTGTATACACGCTTCAATCTCCTTTACCGCATTGTAAAATGCGTTCTGACGCGCGCCCGTTGGTGAAAATCGTACATTACGATACACAGGCAATGCCTTTTACATTGCTCGGCAATGCTATTGATCAAATAAATAACACTCAAAATAACTGTATAAGTAATTTCCGAATTTCATCTTGCTTTGCATATCCAAATACTTAGAATCAATAATGAATTATTTACAAAATATGCAAAGCAGTGGGTGAGGGATTCTATGAAATAACTTAATTAACATATGTAAAGCGATTTAACTTAAGTACGAAAATAAATATAAAAAGTATACTTAACTAATTAAAGTTAATATTCACATTGGTACTTAACAGAAATAATAAAAAAGTTTAAAACAAAGGTTTTTTTGTAATATTTCCATTACTTAAATAATACATAAAATACATAACCTTCTTTTATGAAGTCGGTTAACAATATAGAATTTGAGATTTTATTAATCAATGGTTATTTATTATAGGAAAAGTTTAAATAGTTTGGTGGGTAGATAGATAAAGGGCAAACAAGTAATACATTTATGACTTAATAATTAATATATAAAATTATTAAGTAATCATATTTGAGATTTTGAAATTAAAGCTCAAGATATTATGATCATGAAAATATATTTTAGACTTTTTAAATGATTCATTTTACCTACGTGTTGACTGTACTACCTAGTCATTTAAAATTCATTGACAAAGAGACAAAAGTTTAAAAATCTTGGCAGAAATTCATAGACTATGGTAATCACACTAATATTATAAAGGCGAAAGTTTGTGTGTGTGTGTGTGTGTATGTTTGTTACTTCTTCACGCTGAAACGGCTGGACGGATTTGGATGAAATTCGGCACACAGATAGATTATAGTCTGGAATAACACATAGGCTACCTTTTATCCTGAAAAACGAAGGGCGAAGCCGCGGGCGGAAGCTAGTAATTTACTATTTTTGGAAAGAGAGACCAAAGGGAATTGTGTTGTTGTAATAATATTCCAATAATATCTGTAATCTTCGAATATAAAATCAACAAAATAATTTAATTTTTTAAATAAAAGTAAAAAATATACCTATAAATAAATCGGAACAGAGGTAAAATAAAATTAAAAGAATACCTACAAACTCTTCTACCATTGAAATGCTAAAAAGTATGTATGTAATCTTTTTTTTTTTAACCAACTTACTTCCCTGACTGTACTAAGGAATGGAGAACCTACCAAACTGTCCAACCTCCTTATATTGTAATTTAGTAATTGTATATTCTGGTAAATGAAGGATTGATTTCATTTTAAGAATCCAAATCTTTGGTATGTGCAAGGGATTTTTTTTTATTAAGTCATAAATATAAATGACGAAACTATAGCCAGGTGTTGGCAAGTAATTTTTAGTGGATACTGGATGGTGTGTTATCGAGGTCCAGATGTCTTTTGCAAAAAAAACTTGTGGTTTGAATTTTTACGTTGTCTGTAAAAATTACAATAAAAAAAAAGAAAAGCTTTTAATTACGGTACCTATTTGAGTATGTTACTGGCATATTAGATAAATAAAAATATTATTTAAATTGATTCTTAAGGAATATTCGGCGGTCCAAGGTTCGACCTTCCGCATTCCGCCTGTTGCCGACCGTTGCTATAAGGCCTACCCCACATTGGGCGCATTTGTGCCTGGAGCGTGTGAACGACCCGAACGCCGCGTGCGAGCCACGACAACGCGGCGTGAGCGTCGCATTAGACCAGCGTGCGGCGTGTGTCCAGCGTGAACGCAACGCGCACGCGTCCTATGACTCAGAACGCGACGCGAGCTGAGCGTGCGCGTTGCGTTCACGCTAGACAAACGCCGCACGCTGATCAAACGCGACGCTCGCGCCGTGTTGTCGCGGCGTTCGCGTCGATCACACGCTCGAGGAACGCCCACGCCCAAAGTGGGGTAGGCCTAAGACTACCTAATTTTACTGCGGAACCCTAAAAATCATGTGATTAAAATCTCTCAACCCTGGGCAGACGTGTTACATTACATCCACATTTTGCCAGTTATGTTCAAGTCCCATTTCATAGGGGCCCTATTGCCATAAACTAAATGATGGTGAAAACTGCATTAAAATCCATGTTGTAGCTTAGAAGAACTAAGCAGACAGACTGACAGACACAAAAGAGACTGTTTTATACTATTTATAGATTATCCAAGTATAAAGGCACATATTGGTTATCTATAGTATATTTTGTATCCCTTGCACAAATCAGAGAGTAAAGCTCATTTCAGACTACGCTATACTATATAGCATTATAGCTCATAGCACGACAATATCGCGCACCATACATTGTTATGGACTCGTTCACACTGTGTTATACTATATAGTATGGCTTTGTATGGCGCGCTATACTATATAGCATACGCTATACTATACACCGTGACATTTTCATCGCTTTCATCCGGCGATGTAGCCACTATACTCATCATTATGAACAACTTTTACTATGGGACCAACCCGGAAATCGCGAAAAAAAATCAGCTGTTCATTTTGTTGAGTTATGTGAAAATATAAATGTATGGATACATATGTATACGATATCCGGGTTGACCCGTAGTAAAAGTTGTTCATAATGATAAGTATAGTGGCTACATCGCCGGATGAAAGCGATGAAAATGTCACGGTGTATAGTATAACGTAGTCTGAAGACAGCTTTAAGAATCGCTTTATTATACAAGACTGCAGATATCATCATAATTAGGTACACGCCACATATACTAACACTTTAGTAAAGGTGGTAACCAATTTATGCAGCTATATGTAAATAATACTATGTTATAAGAAAACTCTGCTAGCTTTTAGTAATGTTAAGTGTTAATTTATTATGTTAGTTGTGTATAGGCTGTCCTGGGCCCCAATTCTGCTATTACAATTGTGTAAAAATGGTGTCATTATGACACCATAACTGTCAAAACCTAAGCGGTCATTGGCTTAGGCCGAGATAAATAGACGTTACTTAGCACGTACTTTGGCTAAGCAATATCGTTGACACTGTCACGCAACCTGCAAGCAAGACAGAGACGGGAACATAGCTTAGCCAAAGCCGTGCTAAGTAACGTCTATTTATCTCGGCCTTAGAGTAAGACTATCTCTTTCGTCATTGGTCAAAACGATGTCATTGAGAGACCATTCTGACACGATTATGACAATTGCATTAGCAGACTTGGGCCCCTGTTTGACTGGTCGAAGGGAAAACCTTAGTAAAGGGCAGTGGCGAAGGGTCAGTTTTTGTCAGAGGTAAGCCGGAGCTTCAAATGCTGACCTGGCCACAGAAAGCTAATTATTAAAATTAGGCAATACTCCCTATGCTATTTTTCAAAGGGAAGCCGGTAGGAATCGTATTGTAGGGACCCTTCGCCACTGGTAAAGGGACATGTCTAGCTCAGTGGAGTGCCTAGAGGGCAAGCCTGACGCATTTCTTTCGTTTTAGAGAGTATTTATGTTCATTTTCATGAATGTAAGTGATTTTTAATGTACATATTGCTTTAATAACGACATCAACTCATTTAAATTTATGAAAAATGGACATGACTACAATCTGAAACCAAAAAAATGTGTTAGGCTTGCACTCTAGGCACACCACTGGTCTAGCTAATAGTTTGGGGAATTTTGATGTTCAATTAGAAATAATTGTTACAAGTTTTAATGAAAAACTTCTCACTGGCACAATACGGTAGTGGCCTACTATTAAAAAAGTACAAATAAATTATTTTATTTCAAAGAAGGAATAGGCACAACAAAACGTAAAAGCAAAAATAATAATTTATCACAAAATGGAAAACACAGACTTTTAAAGTTTTTGGAGGGAGTATCGCTCCGTCTTTGTCCCGCGAAGCGGTCGTAGGTGGTGTTACGTCACTAGTAGGTAGTGCCGTCCGTGTCTAGCAAATCATTTTATAACGCTTATAACTTTGCCAATTTTGTAGATGTTTCATCAGTTTTTTTAGTGTTGTCTTTTTTCAAATAGTTTACAGATTCACAATAAAAAAAAAGTAGTTGACATTCCTATTTTTCTTCATATTGCTAGTATTGAAGTTTGCATAGTAGTCTTACTTTGAACATTTTATCATTAGAATCTTCCGATAGGGAATTGTCAATGAAATACAGGAGTTTTTGATGTCTAGAAATCGATTATGTGATCAAATATTTCTAATAAATATTGAAATTCCCCAAACTAATGCTGTAAATTGATAGCTAGCTATTTCTCTTTACTGCGGTTTTCCTTTGGACCACTAAGATGGGACACGCTATACTATAATGTGACGAAAAAACACAAGGTACAGGATGCTTAGCATATCTTCACAGATAACGTATTATTCTTATTCAGAAGCAAGTTAGATCATGTTTCTCTTAAGAGAAGATGGGCACACTGTATGTTTAAAAACAATATAATTATGAACTACAAATAACTATATACATAGATTCTAACATCATAATTGTGTAAGAAATACATTAAAAATATTAATCTAACAAAATTTTCCTAAAAAATCATAACTTTTTATGAATTCTAGCTAAATGACTCCGCAGCGACTCCTCGGCTTTAAACTTCAACGAGCACAGATCACATTGAAATGTTACATTTTTAAATGTATGTTTATTTTTAACATGTTTGGCTAAGCCCTCTTTACTAGTAAACTTTTTCTGACACTTGAAACATGAATTTTCTTGTAAAATCTGCTTCAATTTTAGATGACGACGTAAACAATACCTGGACTTGAAGGTAATCGCACAACTCTCGCATTTTGATTTACTTTTTAATTGATGGTGGCTTTGGCAATGGAGGTCCAAGTTGCTTTTCTTGTTGAACACAATTTGACAGTCATTGCACTCAAACGTCGCCGTTTTCTGCTGGTTCTCGTGATTCGACGTCATGTGGCGAAAATACTGACTGTTCTGAGTAAACTTTAATCGACAATATTGACAGGAATAAATGTACTTTCGATCGTCAAAGATCGCAATTGGGTCGTCAAGTTTTCGCGTTTTTAAAGCTGGTCTCGTAATCCTGATCCTGGGGCCGGTTCTCACAAGTTTTTTATTCATAACTATGCCGATTTATCAAATTTTCATAATATAATTGGACGTATTTTTAATAGATTTTCTAAACTCAACACGTAGGCAAAACACTTGTTCAGAACTATTTCACTAACACTTCGTAGCTGAAATTACACTGTAATCTATATTTTATGCTAATAAATGTGTGTTTCGGTTATAAAATAAGTATCACTAGTAAATATTTGAGTATTTCTTGTAATATTTTTCATAAATTCGATGTAACCACAATAATTTTAGACGTCAAAACGCAAGTTTGGAGTGCGTTTAAAAACATAACATCGGTAAACTTTCACTTTATTGTTTATGAAAAACTTGTGAATTTGTCGGGAAATACTTTTAAATAATACAAATTGTAGATTACGTAAAAAAATTTAAATAGTGTTAAAGTATTAAAATGAGTTTATATATTTTAATATTGATGTATAAATTAATTAAAACGTTGTTAATACTAACATAATTATCAGGTTTTCAAATGTGCTTCATCTTAGAATTTTAATGAGTCATGTGAGGGTTTATAATAAAATAGCATAGCATTTCTTGCATGTAGGTAATACAATACGAAGACGTAGATACCTATATTCAATTAAGTCTCTAATAAAAAAAATTAAAATGACTCCAAAGACCTCATTTTGTAAGATTATTACGAAGTTTATTATTCCCATCTTCTCGCAGATTGCTAGTCAAGCCAACGACATCTGGCGATTGGCGAATATAATTAAAAATTACTGCAATGCAGAATCTATCTGAGGACTCTTTTTGACAGAATCCCAGTCATAGGTACCTACCTACATACTTTCTTTCTCGCTAGAGTATTATTGTTCTGTGCTTTCTTTCGTCTTTGGGTACATAATCATCTTATAATTTATGAAACCCAAAGGTGTTGGAGGGTAAGGGTTTGTGCAATAATCTGAGGACTCTGGGAATTGGGAATCTGACACCCAAGCGTCAAATTAGGTTTAAAATAATACCTAATTATTCCTAAGTTTTGACCTTATTTAAATAATAGACCTAATTATTATTATAAACTCACCGTCATCGTCAACAAGACAAGATGCAATTTTTAAAATTCAAAAAAAATAACGTAAAGTAACTTCCGGGATTATAGTTCGTTAAAATCCATTGTTTAGTTTTTAGTAGAACTAAGCGGACAAACAGACAAATACGAAAAGTCACTTTGTTTTTACTATCTAAGTAAGTAGGTATCTATTTTTATTACAATTAATAGTAGATACCTACCTATCTAAATAGTAGATACCTACCTATCTAAATAGGTAGGTATCTACTATTGTTGGAAGATTCTAAAACCATTAAACATTGTTGAAAGGTTCTAAAACCTTCCAACAACGTTTAACCTTGGAATCGAACCTATAGGTCCCTTTGTTTGGCACGCGCGTGTATGCAAACAACCAATGAGGTCTTTACATAATAATTATTAGGTAATAATAATTATCTTATTTTACAATAATTACGGAATTGATTATCAAGATATTCACTGATAGTGATGATTAATTAAATAATATTTAAATTGATGTAATGATCTTATTGATAACAACTCATTCTGTTTGTCACGTACATAAATTAACTTGTCGTTTTTAGAGATCCGTACGATTTTTTGAAATGCTTTCATTTCCATATACAAAGTATCCCCATTTCTTTCTTTTTTTAATGACTGCTTGATCTAGCTGTAGCTGTTTTTATGAGAGGTAGCTCGACTGGGGAAGTACCTCCAGGCTCCACCTTACAGAACACCACAGCCAAATAACGCTACTGTTCAGTAGTGTTGTGTTCCTGTGGTGAGTAGGTAACGGCCTGGCCACGACCTTGCCGCTATCAGCGGCAGCGGCGAGCGGTAAATTGAAATATATGAAAATGTATGAACCATGCCACGAAAAAATCGCTCACAGCGGCGCGGTATCGGTACTATTGCCAATTTGCCACTAAAACCGCGCCGCTTACCGCTAAGCCAAAAGTCGTGGCCGGGCTGTAAGGTCGCCAGAGCTGCTGAGGATGCGCTGTGTTGACAGCGGGGGACCTGCGCGTGTCCTGAGGCCCTAGACAAGTTGCTTTTCTGTTAGCGTTCACGCCAAACGCTACGGACAAAATGTATGGAATTGACATTTGTGAGTCACGTGACTTTTCCGCAGGTAATGTCATTGCCATACATTTTGGACGTTTGGCGTGAACGCTAACAGAAAAGTCACTTGTCTAGGGCCTCTGAGCTGTCGGCACAGCGAATACTTATTTTAAAGGACAGCGCGTGTAATACTCGGTGTTGTGCGTTTCCTAGGCTACGGTAACTGCTTATCATCAGGCGGGTCGTACGCCTGTTGACCACCAATTCACCATCGTCGTAGAAAAGTTTAGTGGTCAAAAGCGCGGTTTTCGAGCGTGGGTCGTTGATTCGAGCCCTGGGTCGGGTAATGTCAATGTAGGTAACTATTTCTACTTCTACCTACTAGGTACGTCCATTATAAATTCACAATAGCAGCTCGTTAACTGTACCTACTTGTGCGGTTGTGCCCAATTGATAAGTAGTACCTACCTAATAATAGTGTATACAGGAATGAATTTCCAAAGTGTGCGCGTATGGCCAAATCAAAAGTTTCGGATTCACGCCCAGGCCAAGAAATAGCGAAAATTACTCAAAGGAATGTCGGAGCTGATTTTGATAATAAAACTGCATCATTAGATATTTTAAAAAACCATTTTCCTAGCCGGGAGTCGAACCCGTTGATTTTGAAAAAAAAACACCAAGACTATCTCTTTCATCATTGGTCAAAACGATGTCATTAAGAGACCATTCTGACACGATTAAGAGAATTGCAGTATTTCTTTGGGCCCGTTGTGGACACTATACTTAGCTACCCCAAAATTGAAGTGTACAGAACCTCAATTATATAACAACTCACTCAAAACTCCATGCTATCAAAATTACAAAGAAACCAAAGCTAAATGTTGCAATAGCAAAATTATTGCAACAACACCTGTATAAAAGCCACCATCTTTGAATCAAAATATAGTTGTAAGTTATTTATTCAAGGGCCAAGGAAATGGCATACAGCCTACTAATCGCATTTAGCCTTTTTATTTTATTTATTGATTTTGATCAAGTTCTCGGGATAGAAAAGTCTAAAATTGTGGATACGACACAAGGGAAAGTCGAAGGATATTTGGCTAATAATGGACTGTACTATGAATATTGTGGAATCAAATATGGCGTTATCAAAGATAGATATGGGGTGAGTAAACTTTTTTATGAGAATATTATGCCAATACGTAATATGGGTGCTTCCTCAAATGCACCCAGTATTACGTATTGGCATAGGTAATATAAATTCCTCAAATATAAATTACCTCGCACGCTCTATTTTCCAGGCTAAGTTATTGACAGAATAAAATTGTATCGTTTCTTTGTGTCTTCAGATTAGTGTCCGTCCGAACATAGATTTTCAGCCGAAACCGAAAAAGGAAGCTTCGGCTTTAGTCTCATTCTCGGCCGAAAACGAAAACGAAAACGAGGTTAATTTTTTGGAACGAAGTTCCTTAACGCGGCTGGTGGTAGTTCACTTGGAGAAATCGTCTCGTCGCGCAGCGCGTGCTGTTTTCTCCCAGTTCACGTTTGTATTCAAAAACGTAACACGCGCCACGTCTGTCTATCCATAAACTCAAAAACATAGTGGTATTATTTAAAAACCGACTCAAAATTTTAATGCCAAGGGGTTCAGAATAAGGTACAGGTAAAACTAGCTGTCACTACACCCCGTATAGAGCGCTCACGGTTTATATCAAGGAAGAAAAAATATCGATTTGAAAGGGCTGTTTGCGCTTGCGCTGCCTAAACCGTTTGATATAATATGTGAAAACAATGTACGACAAAAACGTTGGCCTTAAATAATTCTATAAAAAAGTCCAGCAGACAGCATATATTATATCTATTATATTTAAGCCAAAAAGGTGTTAAATGTTTAAAAAAAAAATAGTAATGTTTAACTGGACATATTTATCAATAAAATATATAATCTTTAGCATTTCTAGTTCCATCATCACAAGTATTTAATAGAGACGATTTTTGACATACGGTACCTATACTTTATGTTATTTGGACGCATAGTTTAATAGATAACACGATATTTTCAACGCGTGACTGTAAGTTAAAGTTTACGTGTGCGAAGCCGGGGCGGGTCAACTATAAAAAAGAAAAGTTCATACGAATATGTAATGTACATTATTGAACTTCGATCCTGACGGGGCCGCGGGAGTCCCCTGACCACACACTTTTTTATTATTTAATTACTAGGCTTGCGTTTGACGGCCATCTCGCCTGATGTTAAGCGATGATGCGGTCTACGACGGAGCTCGCTTGCCTAGAAGAAACCGATTCACTCGCGACCTAATAACACCCTGTAACTATCGGAGAACACCCACTCCGGAAGCGTATTCCGCACTGTTTGGCGTTTTTCACAATAAAAGTGGAGTCAACGCGCTTCGTTCAAGTTTTTGGTATATAAAGTTGCTGATGAAGTGATGAGCTTCTTGGCATGCTTCTCAATGAACTCCAATGCCTCAAGCTAGTACTTGACTGAGCCATCCCAAAGGTTATATCATATAAATGAATGAAATAAATAAAATTTATTTATGGGCGTGTAGAAAAAATACAACATATCTACATTATAACATCAAATTAAAATCGGCTGAGTGAAACCACAAGCGGATCCGATTCACTCAAGTTAGTCGAACTTCACCTGATATTGCCGAAGAAGGCCAAATGATGCGCGATAATTCACGAACTTCTGATTTTCGGTTTGGCCGGTTTTTGGACGAAAACGAAAATATGGCCGAATCACGTTTTTTGGCCGAAAATGGCCGAAAACGAAAATTCGGTCGGACACTACTCCAGATGATTCACTGCCATTACGTTTTGATCATCTAGTTTCGTCCTCTTAAAATTATCTCACACACAACGTTTTTAAATTATTTCACAGGCCCCCGAAGAACCTCCATCGCACGAAGGAATCTTCGCCGCAGACAACCGCTTAGTCTTATGCCCCCAATTCCCCGCCAACGACCCCCTTTCAGCCCCCAGCGAGAACGAAGACTGCCTCGTCCTGAACATTTATGTCCCCAGCCAAGCCAACGCCAGTAACACCTCCTTGCCTGTCATGGTATTCCTTCATGGGGGAGATTTCGGTGTGGGCAGCAGTTCCCCAGTCTTCTATGGCCCCCATTACTTGGTCAGCCATGAGGTAATCGTGGTCTCAGTTAATTACAGACTTAATGCTCTAGGGTTCTTGAATTTGGGTATCAAGGAAGCTCCAGGGAACGCAGGATTGAAGGATATAAGAGCAGCCTTGAGATGGATTAAGGATAATATTAATAACTTCGGTGGTGATGAAGACAATGTGACTGTTTTTGGCCATGGCAGTGGAGGAGTTTCAGCTATTTATCTGACTCTTTCAGAGTCGTGCAATGGACTATTCAAAAGAATTATTTCTGAAAGTGGAAGTCTGTTCACACCAAAATCTTTTGATGCCAATCCTTTAGCCACTGCGTCTCAAGTAGCTAAATCTCTTGGCGTTAACACTATAGATCCTGAAGAATTGTTGAATATATATACTGATGTTCCTATCAATAAATTAGAAGAAGCCATTGGTAATCAAATGAACTGCAAATCTGTATTTTTACCTTCAATTGAGGAGTATTTAGATGACGATCCTTTCTTATGTGATACTCCTTTTAACATTATCACTTCAGACTCTTTTAATGCTGTACCAGCTATATTTGGTCTGAATACCGTCGAAGGTCTAACTTGTACATTAGATTACTACACTATCACAAGTCAAATGGATCGAATTAAAAACGAAGATTTCTCAGTACTTGATCAAAGAAGTTTCAACGTCTCAAAGAAAGAAAAAATTGAAATCAGAGACATTCTAAAAGATACTTACTTTGCGAATATAAGTTCCGAAGAAAATGTTATTGGAGGCCTAATTAATTTGAATTCTGATTTCGCGTATGTCGGACCAATGTCGTTGTTTGTCGAAATGTACACAAATAATTCGGATGTTGATGTGTATCAGTATATTTTCAATCATATGGGATACAGGAATTTAGGTAGATTATTGACTAACACGAGTTTGCCAGCTACAACTAATATGGATGAATTATTTTATATATTTGAGCTGGAAAGATTACCTTTGCCTATGAGTGAAGATGATGCAAGAATTGTAACTTTTATGACTATGATGTGGACTAATTTCGCTAAATATGGGTGAGTTTTTCTTTTTCTATCATACCTACTTAAAGTACCTACTCTTTGTAAAATAGACGCAATATATAACGTAGACCTGTGTCCATTCTGTGTATTTGAAATAACTGCAAACCATTTGGAGGGCCTGGTCTCGCTACTGTTTGGTGGTGTTGTGGTCCTGTGGTAAGTAAGGTCGCCAGAGTAACTGAGGATGCGCTGTGTTAACAGCGGGGGGCCTGCTTGAGTGCAGCTGTCGGCACAGCGAAATTGCGAATATGATACTCAGTGTTCCGCACGTTTCATAGGCTACAATAACCGCTTACCATCAGCTGAGCCGTACGACAACTTGCCGCAATGTTTAAAAAAGAAATCAGACCAGTTAAGATAAATATTACGCGTATTTAGAGGCTTTTGCTGACATGCGATGAGAATTTCTTTCGTAATCATTTAATTTTGTAAGTGCACACCTACTCAAGGCTCATCTACGATAATATCCAAAGTTGTTAAAATTTCAAATTGTCCATTTTTCTAGCTAAGTAGGTACTTATATTGTTGTGATAAGTAAAATATTTACCAACAACCTGCGCAGGCAAATGGGATTGAAAATAGCGTTGCCTCTATTCAACTCTCGCTGTCACACTATCGCTCTCTATACTCACACCCACCGGGGAGCGAGCGAGAGGTGAATACAGGTGACGCCATTTTCAATCCCATTATTTATCTGTGCAGGTTGTAATCGTTTTTTTATTTCCTCAGATCGCCGACCCCAGAAGTAGCGAACGGTGAATGGTTACCATACCCCCACAACCTAGCTATCACTTTGGAGCCTCAGTACGTTGCACCGTTGACCCCCGAGAGAGCTTACTTTTGGCGCTCTCTCTATTATAAATATGGCGCCGAAATCGAGCGGGAAAATTGACAGTGTCGAGCTTGTCTATGGTTAGTGGGAAAATTGTAAAAGAGGTTCAATTTAATTTATTAAGTATATGGTAAAATAAATTATAATATAAATTATATTACTATAGTTTATTTGTTTCTTTTTTATCCTTTTTTTGTAAGATTCAGAACAAAAACAAGCCGTTTATAATAATACATGTATTAACCTATATACAAAAGGGAAGATTCCTGTAGGTTTTAAAATAAAAAAAGGTATTTTCTACAATATTTTTTATTAGAAAATCTACGCAATATTATAAAATACATAAGTAGTAGTTTTTCCGTTGTGCAAATCTTAAAAATACATGCTACATACATAAATATTATAAACATTTAAATTTTCAATAACCAACGTGTTTAAAAATGGTTTCCTTTTTGTTTGTATACTTCTAATATAATTATAATTACCTAATAGCTATAAAATGCCTCGTGGTGCATTTTTAACGTTCAAAGTGGATTTTACAATTTGAAGTTTTTTAGATAATTATACGCTTGCTATACTTACTTATACAGGGTGGCAGGTTAGACAGTGGAAATATTTTAAGGGGTTGTACTGATCATTATGAACATCTTGTAGTATGGGACCAAACCTGAAATCGCGAAAAAAAATCAGCTGTTCCATACATTTTGTTGAGTTATGTGAACATAAATGTATGATACAGCTGTTTTTTTTTTCGTGATTTCAGGGATTTTCCCCCGTCCCGTACAAATCAACACACCCATAGGCACTGTCGGTAGCGCGTAATTACAAAAAACATTTGTTTTTAGGGTTCTGTACCAAAATGGTAAAAAAGGAACCCTTATGGTGCGACTTCGTATGTCTGTCTGTCACACCTGCTTATTTCAGCAACTACTAATGCTATTGACTTGAAATTTGGAACAGTTATAAAGAATGCTTGCCCAACTTTATTGCAAATGAAAAAAATAAAAACATATTTTTATTTTCATTGCAAAAGGGGCCGGAGTGGGGGTCCGAAATTTTAAAGTGAGGTTACTAGGTCAAAAATGACATATGATATGAAAGGGTTTGATTTGCACATTTCAAAACATATTTTCATTTTATTTAATGTCTCACAGTTTTTGACATATGATGAAAAATGACTGAAAAAATACCATTGCCCACCTTATCTCCGAAGTTTGTGAAGCGAAAAATCTGAAATAATTAGTGTTGATAGGAATTGACCCAAATATTGCACCAAAAATAAAACGATGTTCCTAACTAGTACAGTTTTTGAAAAATCATCAAAATTCATTCACAAACAAACTTAGTTATGCGGTTCGGTTTTTTCACTTTATATGTCCAAAAATGATACGGAACCCTCGGTGCGCGAGTACGACTCGCACTTGGCCGGTTTTTTATACCTAAAAATAAAAGTCGTTTCCCAGCAATTATTTTTGCTCAATGATTCTTAGTTACACGTACAAAATGCGTGGGTATCGGCTTGGTGATGTGTCTTTTTACACCCTGCATTTAATTATTTCAGTAAGCTTCAGTTCAAGATCAAGAAGATCAAGAATAGTTATTAATTATATTTCAGTTTTTTTATGACATCACTTTTTACCCGACCGCGACGAAGCCCAACAGGAGGTTTTTATCACCTTTTTTATTAAGTACATTAAATTCCTGCGTGTTGTTTGGGTGTACCGACACTAATTCAGCGCACGAACTATAGTTACTGTTAGCTCTAATCAATTTTAAATACACTTCGAGAATTTGGTCATAATATTTCTTTATCTAATTTTGCCCGAAGTGCCCTCGATTAAACAAGTTGTATAGGCACTTATACATTTTCGTAAAAAAGTCTAAACTCCTTTATTTTATAGATATAATAAATATAATTTAAATACATACAGCTTTATAATTTTTTTTTTCATGACTACCTACCTTAATTTTATAATTTTATTTTGATTAAATTACTAAGCCCGATCATGATATTATCACGGTATTTCATAAGTTATATTCTTATATAGGTTCTTCTAATAATAATAGTTACCATAGTTTAAATAATTATTAAGAATTATTTATACTAAATCCGTTTTCGAGTTGAATTTCACAATCTTCCAAATCCAAAAAGCCAATTATCTGAAACTTTTCAACCATAGACAACATGATTTAACGCAAAGGCACAAACCTGTGCAGCCTTCAACTCGAGCTGTCAGTGTCACTGTCACTAGATTGGTGTCTCTTTTTGTTTCTTTTTTTATCTCTGTGCCGGTCATCGTGTTTGTCTCTATGCCTAGGACTTCTTTTGGGGCTGTCCCTTCGCACCCGATGATGTCAAATGCCTGAGTCGTCGGTTGTATGATGAACGTTATTCAAGGATTCTTCTGAGCTTTCCGATTTTTGCTTCTTCTTGCTCCTATAAACAATAATTTATTTGTATTAATCGTTTGTCTGTCGGACTTGACAGACACAATTGATTTCGACCTGAATGAGGCGGATTTTTTTAATGCGGCAGATGGAGGGTTAATTGGTTGCAGAATATAGATAAAATCAATAAAATGCTGTTATCAGCCGCATCTAATTAGACTGAAAATCACGGAAATCAACTCTACGGCTACATACTTAGTTAGGAAAAGACTATGCGGAAGGACAATATAGATAAGATTTTGAGTTAAATGAAGGCGATTCGCACACTGCACCGCATCACGCCGCGTAGCGCGGGAGTGCGTAATCTTACGTTGTTAAAGTACCCGTATTTGTATAGAAATCACGCGAAGTGCAACACACTGAAAACACATTCACGGGCGGGGCTTTTGTTCCGTCGCCACGCACCCCGCAGCGTTGCGCGGGGCGGTGTGTGATTCGCCTAACTACCGATTTTTTACAGAGTAGATACAGGCAACAGCAAACAGTGGAAGCTTTTTTTTTTTTTTTTTTAAACGTTGCCACACACTCGGATTTCTCCTGTGTCGTGGGTGCGTGTAAAAACACAAATTTCACATACACAAACAGCCAGACCTATGTGCAATGCGGGAATCGAACCCGCGACACGTCGCGCAGCAGCCAATCTCTCAGCCACTGCGACAACCGTGCCGTCAAATAAATAACCTGTAAGCAAAATCAAATTCTTAAGTAGGTTTAGCAAGTTTTCATTCCTAATAACCGCTTTTAGAAACTCATATTTCTTAATTTACTTTTGATGTTGACTGTACCCACCCATAAGTAGCTGAAAAATAAAATACTTACCCCTTCTTCTTTTCGTTCTCTGTAGATATTTGGTCTTTGAATAACTTCGATAGTTCCAATTCTTTTATTTCGTCCGAATTTGTCAGGATGATAGCTCTGAAACAAACAGAGCTTTTACAACCAATTTTTTATTGATATTAATTGATAGGAAGTGACTCCGCGACCGCCGCCGTGACCTGAATTTGCATTTGCCGCCGCCGGTTGCTAAATTGGCAGCCGGCGCTGACATTGGAAAAAAGCGGGAAATGGGGTTGGCAATTTGGCATAATTAGAAAAACATTTCATGTTTCATTTGAGTAACATACCTAACTAGGGTCCAAGAGCGAGCGAAGCGAGCTCGGGAACTTGGACACCCCGACACGGACAATTTAGGTTCGAAGGGGTTGACGTCCGTCAACCCCTTCGTGTTAGGTTACTTTTAACCTTACATACAGAAATAGGAGCCCCGCGTAGCGGGGCTCCGTCGACCACCTCCCTCCCCCTTGTGAGTCCAAAAAAGTTGTATTTTGTTTTACATTGACACTGTAATTTAAAAGTCAGTCTAAGGTAGATAATTCAACTTAAAACACGGCAACATTAATCTGCTGCTACGGTAGTTTGCAATTATTTTCGTCTGGTATCACTGCTACTCGAAGGCTACTCCGGTTCCCAACGGCGTTATTTTTGGGAGCCACCGCCGGCTGCGTAGGCGCTCCCTAATTGATAATGAAAAATATCCAATTGAAGATTATAATTGATAATGAATGAATGTTGAAATGAATGTTGTGGGTGTGGATTGGATCTTTTTCATTAACAATTAAAATTATTTTTGAATATGATAGCCAGATTCATGAGGAATAATATAGGCTATTTAACATCACGATAAATTGGACATAGTCATAGAAAAAATAACCAATCCACAATAAGTCACTTTTCAGAAATCAGCTTTCAAGTTTAGATCTAAACTTGAAAGATGATTTAAAAATAATTTATTCAAAAAAAAATTTTCGAATCCGTCTGGTAGTTCCAGAGATTAGCGCGTTCAAACAAACTCTTCAGCTCTATAAAATTTGTACATAAATTATACCCTAAGTGCTTTGAAAAGTTTACTTAGTAAAGCCATCGTAACACTAATTCCCCCATAATCCTAATGACCAAACACTCAATCCGCGCCGCTCAAAAGGCGTAAATTAACAAAACAAAGAGCTATAGATACATATACAATGGCGTACATGAGCCATACAAACAGAATGCTTATAGCTATATCCACTGATACCGACCCCATCGTTTGCCGCGCCCTGCTAGTGAGTGACTGTCGATTACATTATATCGATAGTTTTATATTCCATTGTTTAAATGTACAGATGCGCATTTGAGTTTGTTTCGGTGTTCTTCTGAAATTTAGGCTTATAGGAAACACGGACACACCACCCTTAAAAAAATATTGACACGTGAAAGAGTTATTTTTTACCTATTTGCAAAATAAAATATAATTTTATTTCATTTCGATTTGTGCGAAATGAAATAAAATTATATTTTATTTTGGAAAGCTGTTCGCTTAGCTTAGGTGGTAATTATAATATAGCTAAATATTCGAAACTACTTATAATTTTTAATTGTATAATAAGATTATCGGACCGAGACTTTGATAGATTTTTTTTTTTTTCCTAAGGTACAGCCGATCACACATTAGTGGTAACACTTTGACCTTAAGCTGGCTTCGCGTAGTAAGAAGTTTCAATAGAATAAGAGGTCAGCTTATACTGGTTATTTTACCACTGTAATGCGATTAACCGTACATCGTTTGATGTGTGGCTCTCAATTTTAATATTACATACTTAGTATGCAACAACATAACGTCAAGCTTAAGTTTTTGCGTATTTAAAATTAATATTTTCAATTCGGCCTTTCGGTGTTGTGAACATCACGTTAAAGGATAACTTTCTATCCAACACATGTTATATTCGTCGTCCCAAAAAACAATTAGAGACAGTAACTCAGATTTGTTTACGAGAAATTTATGGAATCTTCTACTATCTTCCGCCTGCGGCTTCGCCCGCGTTTTTGGGATAAAAAGTAGCTTATGTGTTATTTTGATGTATAAGCTATATTACTGTAAAGTTTCATCAACATCCGTTCAGTAGTTTTTGCGCAAAAAATAACAAATATCCATACAGACATCCTCAGAAACTTTCGCATTTTTAATATTAGTAGGATAATGTGTCCTTTAAAATTAAATCCACTACACATACAAAAAATGCAGTCATGTTTACAGCAACTAGACTAATTCAGCAATAATTCTCCACCTACACAGCAACGTCAAAAATAAAAATATTTTTTATCGATACTCAATTCATCGACACCTCTACACATCACTAGCGAAGGTTGATTTGAACGGGTTTGTGTCAAGGTGATGACCGTCCGTCCCTCCGACCCCGTACCTACATAACTTAGTATATAGGTATAGCTAATCCTAACCAATCTATGTAGGGTCAAGCCTTTGTTCGGTTGCAAAGGAAATTTTAGTGCGGTGAGTCACAGGTAAAACTGTACCCCGATCATGAGTTTTTTTGACGTGTAGTATCGTTAACGTAAGCATATTTTGAATTGAAAATACACGTTTGTTACACAATATTTATATAAATTAAATACTTAATTAATTTTTCTGTATTTTTTAAAATGTGCAAATTGTATAAAATGTTATCAAAATGTTCCAGGACTGCTGTATTTTAAATTCAAAATATGCTTACGTTAACGAAACTATACGTCAAAAAAACTCATGTAAGGGGTACAGATATTAGAAAATGGAATGTCTAGATTTGACTACAGTCCCGCCGGTAAAATGTGTTCCTAACACTATTTTACCTTATTGTAAGTTGATGTAACAATAAGAATTTTAGTGAAGGGTTTTCGTTCTCTCACTCGCACCGCACATAACTTTTTAAGAATATTAAATGAAACTACTACGATTAAATGAAACTACTACTATTCCTCATGAATCTATCATGTAAAAAAATATTGTTTCGAATCCGACTGGTAGTTCCAGAGATTAGCGCGTTCAAACAAACAAACTTCGGCTTTATAACATATACAGGATAAAATTAAAACCAGTGCGGATATTTTAGGAAAAAGAAATCAGCTGTTCCATACATTTTGTTGAGTTATGTGAACATAAATGTATGGAACAGCTGATTTTTTTTTCGCGATTTCAGGGTTGGTCCCATAGTAAAAGTTGTTCATAATGATGAGTGCAATGACCCCTTAAAATATTTCCACTGTCTAACCTGCCACCCTGTATACAGGGTAAAATTAAAACCAGTGCGGATATTTTAGGAGGTGAAAGTACTCATGAATATGATCAACTTTTTTTATGGGACCGACACTGAAATATGACAAAAAAAAATCAGCTGTTCCCTACAAAAATGCACTACAACACGATCAAAATGTATGGAACAGCTGATTTTTTTTTCATATTTCAGTGTCGGTCCCATAATAAAAGTTGATCATACTCATGAGTACTTTCACCTCCTAAAATATCCGCACTGGTTTTCATTTTACCCTGTATATAAGGTGCTTTCAAAATATCTGCCACGGCTTTAATGGGAGGTAGAATTGTGTTTATAGATTACAATAGTGAAGAACTTTCGTACCCCGGAACAGTTAATTCAATTTGAGAAAATAAAGAAGTTACTCTACTCTGCATAATGTGGTTCACAAATTACGCGCGATGTGTCGCTTCGTCAATGAAAACAACTGCTATCTCTTTCCATCTGTTCTGTGAATGAAAACTGATATCAGCTGACTAGTTCGTCACTACCTAATCTACTAAAATTTATACGTACTTTTTTTGTATGAAAACAAATAAATGACAAATAATCAATAATTTATCTTTACTATTGTAATCTATAAACACAATACTGTCTCCCATTGCAGCCGTGGCAGATATTTTTATAGCACCTTATATACCTAGATAGTATACACAGATTATACCCACTCCCACCATGAAGACGAATCTAACAACACCTCTTATGTTGAAAATATGGTTATCCATCAAGCCGTTTTTAAGCTACAAAGCGTGCTAAAGAAATATACCCACATACACACATACACTCTAAAAACATTACATTACTCTCCTTTTGGGGAAGTCGAGTAACAAAATAACACCGATTAGTCTATGACTAGAGCTATCACACACACTACATAAAAGAGTACTTGAAATTGGAACATACGAGACGTCCCAACTTCCGTAGTATTTCGGCCATAGGATTTTGACTATTGCTACGACGTAGCTGATGCGTAGCTTATCCGCTACGCCAGCTACGTACGTAGCGGGAGCTACGCATGACGTTCGTCCGAAATTATTTGACTCAAAGGAATGAACCTCAGATCATAGAAAACAGAAGATATGCCATCTTAGCAAATTAGTATGGAAACCACTGTCGCCACTTTTAGAATAGTTTGCGACACAATTACAAGCGCTCCTTGTGAATATAAAAATCGCTACGCAAGCTACGTACGTAGCGGGAGCTACGCAGACGTTCGTCCAAAATTATTCGACTCAAAGGAATGTTTGAACAGTGGTCATGAGTTTGAATCCCGGCCGTTGGATTATTGACATCTAAGGTATACAGATATACTCCATACGTCCATTAATTACGTGAGATGAAAAAAAATTAAAAAATTGTTTAATTATTTTTATTTAAGACATAATGTAGTCTAGAATCACGGTGTTCAATGAACTATAAAATACTTAAATTATAGGAACCATATACTAAAATCCGTGAAAGATTTCAAAAAAAATATCGTGATATTTGCCGAGACCCTCTCCCACACGTGGGATTGGGTGAGATTTGGCTCGACCCCCCATCCCCTCACGTAATTAATGGACGCTCCCTAATTTGAATTTTAAATATGATGCTGAATTGCTGAATCTAAGATTTTATAAATACCTGATTCGTCCACCGTCACCTCTGTCGTGTCTTCTGTCACTAATCACCGATATAGAAGTCTCACCGAACTCGTGTTTTTTCTTATGCTTCTTAGACTTGTGTTTACTGCTGAAAAAGATACACTTTTATCGATTTACGCAATTCTCGCCCGTATATGTTAACTTGTAAGAGTCAAAATAGAGTGAACGGGAAACTGTCAAAATGTGTTCAAAAGCAGGGTAATTATAAAAATTTAACAAAATCTTAAATTGCGTCGAAAGTATAAACTTTAATGAGAAATCTAAGACAACTATTTAATTGTTCTTCCTAATCAAAAATGCATTTATTTAAAAAAATCGGACAAGTGCGAGTATGCCTCGCGCCCTAAGGGTTCCGAAATATAATCATAGATGGCGCTACTGCATACTTCCAATGGCGCCATCTATGAGCAGATGGCTCCACTTATGGTCCGGTGACTGACGGCGGACAACAAAGTGATCCTATAAGGGTTCCGTTTTTCCTTTTGAGGTACAGAACCCTAAAAATAACTATTTAAATCACATTTAAATTGATTAGGTTAGGCCGATTTTACCATCGTCGGATAACTTTATCCAAGGATTAATTTTAAATTTTTGATAGATTTTCTATTCAAAATCTGTCAAATCTCCACTTTATTCTTTGAATAAATGTTATTAATTACTTATTCGAGATTTTTTTGAGGTGACTGCGATTTTTAATCGGTATTTTTGTACTTTCGTAAGAGCGCTAAAAAACCGACAACGTAAGGCTGTGTCCCCAATAGGCAAACTGTGAGCGGCCGACTGAGTTTGCGGCGTATCGGTTTAGTACGCTCTTCCATATATTTGAAATGGATTGTCCACAGTTTGCTAGTTTGCGCTAACAGTTTGCTACTGCAAACTGTTAGCGCAAACTCAGTCGACCGCTCACAGTTTGCCACAGTTTTCGGGGACACAGTCTAAATAGAAACTATTAGTGCAATAATTAACCTACTAAGGCCATGTTGTTTCATCTTACAGTGAGGGCTAAGTTCACCGACAGTGAAATAACCAATGTTTTCCTAATCGGTTCGATAACCGAATTCAGTCGTTTAAACACGAGGCGGCAATTTTCGTGTTTATCACTTTTAATTCAACCTCGATTTTGTAATTGAGCGTTATATGAATGAAAGACCGAATAATATAATACAGTTAATTATGATTGGTAGCAATACACGTAATAAACCGTACAAAATATGAACATTTTAAAATGGTTGCATTATTAGATTACCCTTCGGAAATTAAAAGTCCCGATTATGATATGTCATAATATATATTTGATTACTGGTTACGTTGTATCTTAATTTAGCAGCATTCGATCTTAGATGTTGTCATGGTAACCAATAACAAACTTGTATGTCAATGATAATTTTTATTCGAATTTATACCTACAAATAATATTCTAATATCTAAAGTAATTGGTAATCTGTGAATTGATTAAACAAAATGGATAAAAAGAAGTGCCTTACTAATTTTAGCAACAATAAAAATTAAATAGCTTAATTTTTTCACAAATTCGTAATTGTCAAACGTCAAAATACCCTGATTAAGTACTAATCGGGATGTTAAACGACCTCTCCCACCTTGGTTAGAGAAAACGGTTGATTACTGTGTTTAATCGGTCGATTAGCTTTGGTGAACATGAAAAGTCATGATAAACAGCCGTTTTCAATTTATCGGACTGTTATCTTGTTGGTGAACATAGCCCTAAGTTACGTATCTGTAACCGTCAAATATGGCGGCTTGTACGACAATTTCATACTGACTTACGCCCGTTCCCAATAACATATCTATCGCCAATTTTGACATACTGGAGATAGAAAAACCTATCTATCTCTGGATTTAACGTCCCATTAATCTATCAGAGATTAATGAAACTTACCGGCCCACGCTATCTATCGATGGGAGGGTCTACCCCTTACTACAGATAGATTTTTGTATGAAGACGGAATGTTAAGCGTCCCTATATGGTTATGACAGTTGTCTGTCAGCAAAGTCACTTACCAAAGATATAAAATTTTGTAATCCATCGAATTGCAGGGATAAACGTTTGGACAGCATTCTTTAATTTAAATAAAATAATCAAAAATGTCGGATTCTAGTGACAGTGATTTAGAAATGCTTATGGAATTATCCGACTGGGATAATAGTGATGTTGAGACCAGAACTCGGAGAATATACAAATGTCGCATTAATTATATGATTGAATTAAATGCCTACGAATTCACATATAGATTTCGCCTTACTAAAACTGCAGTGAGCAATTTACTCACTAAAATATACCCATATTTGAAAGTAACGTCAAAAAGGTAGGTACATTTTAGATTTATCAGCAGGATAAATAACTATAAGTATATAAAAAAAAATAGTGTAAGTAGGTAAGTAGGTACTTAATTCACCTATATTAAATATCTCTTTATTTTGCAGAAACCATGGGATATCTCCTCTGCATCAACTCCTACTAGCACTCAGATTTTATGCATTGGGCACAATGCTAGTATCTGTTGCTGACTTTGTAGGAGTCTCGAAGTCATCAGCTGGGCGTATTGTAGCTCATGTGTCGTCTGCTATTGCCAGACTGTATCCCGATTATATTTATATTCACAACAATACCCAACAAGGGTTTTATAATATTGCTGGCTTTCCAAGAATTCTGGGTGCAATTGATGGTACTCATATTCTCATCCAATCACCAAGTAGGTACTTACCTAAATTAGGATTGATTATTTTAAGTCATTGTATGATTTATTTTATAATACTAGGTATATTAATTTGTGGATTGTTGTATGTTGTAGATTCTAATATTGGGGAAGAATTTAGAAATAGAAAAGGGTATTTCTCCATGAATGTGCAAGGTGTGTGTGATTCACAGTTAAGATTCATGAATGTGGTTGCTCGTTGGCCCGGATCAACCCATGATGCCACAATCTTTAATAATTCAACTTTGAAAGGTATCATTTTAACTAGTCTCTGCGACAATTATGTATTGTTTGTTGAGTACCTATTATGATTGTTATCTATAATTTATTATTTAATATTTTTAAATATTTTAGGTGAATGTGAAAGTGGGCTGTATGGGAATCGGTGGTTAATTGGAGATAGTGCTTATCCATGTAAGCCTTATTTACTAACTCCATTACTGAATCCAGTTTCACCTAATCAGCACTTGTACAATGAAGCCCATATACGCACACGAAATACTATTGAAAGGTATCATTATTATTTTATATATTAAAATGTCACTAGTACAATCTAACCAACTTAATGTAAAATCTCACTATAGTGTGTGGCTCATCTCCTATTTATCTGTGACTTATAGATTTTTCCTTTTTGTTGCAGATGTTTTGGTGTTTGGAAAAGGAGATTTCCTGTAATGTCACTGAAAATACGGCTGTCATTACAAAATATCCAAGCTGTAATAATAGCCACAGCTGTACTGCATAATATTTGCAGACAAATGAAACTTGAAGATATTGAACCAGAGATTAGTATACCCACATATGAAACTGTTCCAATGGTGGTAAATGAACGCAGTGGCAACAGTATTTTTGAGCGAGATGACTTGATTAATAATTACTTTAGCAGGTTTGTTTGCTCTTATCTGTAAAATAGCCCTAATTTATTTACATTGCACACTTCAAGTAGGTATTAATACTTAACATTTATATTGTTTCAGATTGGAGTGAATTTCTTCATTCTTGGTCATAAGTGGGTTAAAAAAAGTTTGTTTACTCAATCAATACCATTGTTTATTTTTATTAAAGTTATTTTAAACATATACCTACTGTTTCAATTTTTAACTTAAAAGGAGGAAACAATTACTTCGAAATTACTTATCTAATTGTTCTAATTCTAACTTTAATTTTTGATTAATTATTTGTAAATTTTCTGATTCTATTTGTAATTTCTTTCTTTTTTCATTATAATAATCTGTTATGGACTGGTTCCGAGCAATCCGAGCTTTGACATCATCCTCTTCCAGCTTTCGTTTGCGTTTTGCTGAAAAAAATAATCTTATAAAAATAGATTCTATTGTACCATTCCTTTAGCTGTGTACCTACCTGTTTTAAAATAACTAGCTAAATTGGAAATTAAAATTAAAGAAATAAGATATACCAATAATTGTCAATATACATAGGTACATAAATGGACATATTTAGTATTGGAAATTGGAAATATTAAATGATCATTTTTCATGCAAAATATAATTTGAAGTGGCTGGATACATACTAATACTGTTGCTGCGATTAGGGGTGCTAAAAAACGTTTTTATCTGTGTCTGCTCATTAGGTGTACTGCCTAGTTCATCTGATATCAATATATCAGTACTGCCACCTTCACCATCAAGACCATCCACCTCTGCACCATCAATGATTTCAATGACTCCATCATCTATCACTGACTCATGCATAATATTAACTTCCGCATCTCCACCAAATGGCACACTATAGCCATCACAAGTGGCACCTAGTATAGATGCTACTTTTTCCAATGCATCATCCGGTGCTATGTAATCTGGCTTGCCTCCACCAGTCTGCAAATTATTACTTAAATTAATTTAGCAAAACATGTGATTACTAGGTACCCTAATTTTATTCACTGTCAATTTTAAAAAGCTTAACTTTTACAGGTAATTTTACCTTGATTCGGTTCAATCTTATTGAAGCAGATCTTTTACGGGCCGCTTTTTTTAAATTTTCCCACTTCAATTTTAGTTGCTCCACTCTGCGTGGGCAACTTGAAATTGACGCATTGAAGGAGTCTGTAACCTTCGACCAGGCCACTTCTTTCAGCTGATTATTAGTGGCATTAGTAGCCTTGCTGGTTATAATCTTGTTGGCATTAACAAGAGCAATGAGCAAAGCCACTTCTTCTTTCGTCAGTGGTAATCCTTTTGGCTGAAAACATCGCAAGATTAAACTTTTTCGGTACTGTAGTACCCAGCTGCGTTACAGTGGTTTATTCTATTTAAGAACGCGGGAAAACAAGCTTGGCTGTTGCAGTGTTGCTTGGTAGATACAATGATTGGATTAAACTGAAATTATCATTATAGAATAATTAAATACTTACAGTGGTCATGTTCCAATCCTACCTTACAATAATACCTATCACAATTTTCAAATCAAAACGTCAAAGTTTCATTTCAAACAAACTAATCAGTGTGGCCAACTTTTTTTTCCAATCCCACTAGCATTAACAGCTGTTCTTCGGATTCAAACCACCAGATAACCACAAATGTTTCCAGCTATCCAGTTACCTAAGCTTATTAAATAAAAAATAATAATTTAAAGAAAAACAAAAAACCCGACTGCGTAAAAACTAATTTTAAAAAATACGTGATAGAATTAACTTAAATAATAAAGACTAAAAAGAAAGAAACAAGCCCAGTAGTTTAGAATTCTGTTAAGTAATACTAAATAACTATACAATTGAAATAGTTTTATAATCGATACACACATAAAACAAATCATAAATTCTAATGCAGAACACGACTCACAGTCGGGGCCCATTTAAATTTTACCAATCAAATCTTCCCAAGGGGCCCCGACTGTGAGTCGTTCTGTTCTGCATTAGAATTTATGATTTGTTTTATGTGTGTATCGATTCTAAAACTATTTCAATTGTGTAGTTATTTAGTATTACTTAACAGAATTCTAAACTACTGGGCTTGTTTCTTTCTTTTTAGTCTTTATTATTTAAGTTAATTCTGTCACGTATTTTTTAAAATTAGTTTTTACGCAGTCGGGTTTTTTGTTTTTCTTTAAATTATTATTTTTTATTTTATACTTTTTAGTTATTCACTGTTGTTTTGTTTGTATATCGTTAATACTTGAAATAAAAACTTAAATCAATAAGTAAGAATTAGCGAGAATGATTGCTTTGTTAAACAAGTTTAAATCGTTATATATCCTAAATCGTTATAATCCCACTCGACATAGTTCATCAACTTTTTTTTTTTTCATTTTGACAATATGGCGTCTGGTTGTCGCTGTGATGAATTATGATTACTGTTATGTCTTTAGTGACACTTGCAAGGTTAAGACGAATCGATTGACGTAAGAATTATGAAAATCGGCCTACGCATTTGGTCTCTAGAACGCCACATAGAAACAAACATACATACATAGACTGATAAACACATTACCCTCCTTTGCGTCGCGCAGTCGGGTAAAAAGACAAGTAAAGATTACAAATCATCCTCTTCTGAAGAATCATCTTCATTTATATTTTCAGTACAATAAAACCCCTTGGTTCTAATTTTTGTACTACAATAATAAATTGATTATGTTGAACCTATGCCAGCCCACTTGCAAAAATCACATGCCACTTATGACAATATTTCTCCACAATATGTGTCCAGCTACCAGTTTTAGTGTAAATTCCACTAAGTTGGCAACACGGATACCAATAGCGCGAACTGCGTGCATACGTTTCGTTGTTTCAAACGACTGATTTGAACCACAATATAAAAAAAAATATATATATACACTACAATTACACATTTTGATTACAGTCATAAAAACATACTATTTGGGTTTTGAGTTTGTTATAATAGATATTTTTGTGAAGAAGTTTTGCGAAAAACGACAATTTTAAACGTTACAGCTTTTAGTTTTGCTTGTAGTAACGAAACGCACGAGAGGGCCGGATAAAGAACTCTATCTATGGTTAACAATAGATAGATAGCCTTATCCGAGGATTGTGAGACGTAATTCAAAGATAGATAGGATTATACTGTTTATCGTCGATAGCAATGTATCGCTTACTGAGAATAGGTTATTGGGAACGGGCGTTAACGATTACGTACTGACTTACGAATACAGATGGTTTGAAGCAACCCGCCCTTAGTTTTGTCAATGAATGACATCTCTCTCTTACCTATGTTTCTTATCCTTGTCCTTCTTGTCAGAATTCCTATGCTTCGACTTCTTCCTGTACACGGAGCCTCCATTCCCTTCGTCAACGGTTTCCAGGTGTAATACGTATAGTCTGTATATTTGCAGCAGGATTACCTAGATCACAATTACGGCAATTAAAAGGCAGTTGATGCCTGAAGATTTACAATCAGGACCATGATAAAATTATTATTTGTCTCTGCTTCACGGGACTAAGAGTCCCGGACCTTTTGAAGGCGTGCGCGGGGCCGAAGCCAACACGTAGAGGCCCTTTATGGCAGTTTTTCATAAAATTTAATGGTGACATAGCTGGTGATTATCCCTGTATGGACTATAGAAATACACCCAAGGACAACCACCAGCTTATGCAGGACTATTGCAATATATATGTGGAAAAGAGAAACTACTTGGGCTATTGTGGTGGGATGGTAGTGGACTAAGTTAGGGGGAACTATAGGAACCTATGGCGCCTGCCGAAACAATGTATATGCACACGTAAAAATGGCAGACGGAGATTTGCCAACTCACTAACTGGGCCCTCTGAAAAAAGTCGCTCGGGTCGCAACAAAGGGGGCAACAGGAACGTGAGTGGCTGAAGGGTGGAGAGGCTTCGCTGGACTTTAAACTCAGATTATTATTATTATTATATCAGCCCTGTTTATAAACTGTCCCACTGCTGGGCACGGGCCTCCTCTCAGAATGAGAGGGGATAAGCTATAGTCTACCACACTGGCCAAGTGCGGGTTGGCAGACTTCACACACCCTCAAAAAATTTACTCTCAAGCATGCAGGTTTCCTCACGATGTTTTCCTTCGCCGTTAAAGCAAGTGTTAATTTCTAAAACGCACATGACTTCGAAACGTCAGCGGTGCGTGGCTCGGGATCGAACTCGCACAATTCGCCGTGAGAGGCACATGGTTAAACCACTAGGCTATCACTAGTGTCATAATTAAATATCTAAGATAAATAAATAAGACTTGAATAGTTTTTGGAACGAAGTTCCTTAACACGGCTTGCGGTAGAAGTTGTGTATTTCGCTTTTGTATTCAAAAACGTAACACGCGCCGCGTCTGTGTATCTATAAACTCAAAAACTACAGAACGGATTTTCATACGGTTTTCACCAATGGAAGGACAGATTACTGGAGAAGGTTAACTTACCATAAAAATAAACTTACCAAAGTGTTCTTGCAGGTGAAGAATATATTCATATAGTTTATGATTTTGTAATGACAAATTATTAGCAGTCTGAATGCTAAAAAGGGCGCGTCTTGGAGTGCTATGTTCATTATGATTGCACACACTTCGATAGAACAGCAACACGCACGGCTGTTTCTGTAGAAAAAAAAGAAAAGAAATAAAAAGGTTACATTATGCGTAAAACTTTTTTTAAGGCGGGATAAGAGTTATATCTAATGCTTGATTAACATTAAACTTACGTCTCGTGATGCATCTGTAGGTGTAGAGCGTTTTAGAGACCATTCCACGTATGAATTCCCATAGAAGTTATGTTGGCTGCCCTGAATCTCAATTTATTACAACATTTTTAATGGTGTTGGAAGTTTTCTTTCAACACCAATTCACTTTCATCACTTTTTAACGTCCTAAATATTAATATAAAACATAAATCTACAAAAAACACAAAACGATATGACCTAAATAGGAATGACAAGCAGTGGAGCCAACATTACTTCTTAGGGAATTCTTACGTGGAACGATCTATACATAAGAATTCCGTTCAACGCCATGTTGGCTCCCCTGTCTGTCACTTTGTGTAGGTCTCAAACATTCTATGTTTTAGGGTTTCGTACCCAAAGGGCAATAACGGAACCCTATTACTGAAACTTCGCTGTCTGTCTGTCTGTCTGTCTGTGTGTCTCCAGGATGTATCTCATGAACCGTGATAGCTAGACGGATGAAATTTTCTCAGATGACGTATTTCTGTTGCCGCTATAACAACAAATACTAAAATCAGAATAAAATAAATATTTTAAGGGGGGCTCCCATACAACAGACATGATTTTTTGCTGTTTTTATAGATAATGGTACGGAATCCTTCGTGCGCGAGTCCGACTCGCACTTGGCTGGTTTTCTTAAAATATTTAAGTGTTAAAGTAACGCTTGGAACACTAAAAAGTGCTGAAAGAGAATTAACATCGTTAAAAATGTCGTAACATTCAGGGCAGCCAACATAGCTTCGAAGGAAATTCTTATGTGAAAATACCTATAATTGGCGTGTAAAGTAATATAAGGGACTGTCCATTAATCACGTGAGGCTCGAAAAGGGGGGGAGGGGGTTCAGAAAAAATCACGAAATATCACAAGGGGGGAAGGGGGGGGGGGTGTAGTAAGGTATCACGTGTATTTATTTTTTCGTTGAACGCGCGATTTCGAACCGAAAAAAAAAATACCTTTATTTATGGATATATTTCTGAAAAAAAATAACATAATTTGTACCAAAAAATACACGTGATCTTGGGTAGGAGGGGAGGGGTTCGTTTAAAACCTCACCACGTATCACCAGGGGGGGAGGGGGGGTCAAAAAGTTGCTAAAAAAACATCACGTTGTGACGGAGTCATCTTTCTTTCATCATTTAGTGCTGGCAATCTTCCATTGCTGGCCACTTCATTCATTCCATTCTTCTAAATTCGGTTTAGATATTAACTTTAAATTTCAAAATTAGAACATCTCATATTTTTTTGCATTGTTTCGTCATTCTTTGTCTGGTCTCCAACGACATCACTGGTGACCGCTGAACCGCTGTACTGTTATTATTTATTACCTACTACTTATTTATCGAGTGTGCAAAGCTATAAGCAAATAGTCTCTTTTGTAACAGTTATTTTTATACGTCTGTGTAACGTTATAAAGTGCAAATATACAACCTACGTCTCGTAATATACCTCTCCAACCATCCTGCAGTGTTTTATTTAAAATATCAAGATTTGTGTCCGTGGAGGCTGCCTCCAATAGCTAGCCGAGGCTGAGAGGACGGAGGAGGGAGGCCCTCCGCGACAACGTGATTAATGGACATCCCTGAGTCTCGTGTGAACCAAGCTTAACACGTGAATCGTGATGCCACGACATCAATGTAGCTTGCCCATTAGTCATTCTTTATCTCGAGATACCACGTTTGGTGATTTGGGTCAAATCGCGGAATGCTCCGTAAGTTGTGTTCTGGTGTGTTACTGATTTCGAGTGTTTTATGGTGTGTTACATGTTCTGTTGTGTTATAAGAACAATTGGGACCACCCATATTATAGGTTGTTCTTATAACACAGCAGAACATGTAACACACCATAACACACTTCAAATCAGTAACACACCAGAACACAATTTCGACGATTTCATGGATGAACAATAAACACATACAGCGTGTAATTGACAGGTTGGCAAAAACGAAAAGTATGAATTCAGACTGGTATTGTTAATATTTTGATAGTGAAATATTTTCCCGGAAATGATGTAGGTACTACGGAGGCCAGTAAACTTTTACAGCTAACAGCTGATTCCGCGCGGGTTGTATGAATTTTCTTTTACGATTACATTGCCGAATTTAAGTTTTTTGCTTTTTTTCACTAAAATTGTGTTTTTAGGGCTGGATTTTGTTGTAACAAATGAATAGAACACAAATCTAGTTGAAAAACGGTCGGAAAATTCGACAATTTTCCTGAAGAAAATTCCAACGTTTTTCAGTCATAATAATGGTCATGAAGCTACAGTTTCAGTTTTTGCCAACCTGTCAATTACACGGTGTATATAAATGGTGTGTTAAATGTGTGGATCCGTAAGTTAGTGTCCAGTGGTTTTGCTTGCATTGTTTTGTTTATTTGGTTGGACCTTGTTCCTAAATTCAATGTGATATGTGTGTACACAAAAAAGCTGCAAAGCGTGAACGTTATGTTATGATAGTTTTTTTTTTATCAGAGTGTTTATTTGATTTTTTTTAAACGGACAGTAAAGGAGATGTTTCATCCTGGAACTGGTATACGTACGCCACATAGAAAAATAGGAAAAAAATCGGGGTTTTACATAAAAATATTACTAAATTCATTTGAAGAAGAGTACAATTGTAAGAGAATTATTTGAGATGAAGTTTTTCGCTATCATATTCCTATTTTTAGGGCGGCCATGACAGTTGAGTTTGACAGTTTTGTTTTATGACGTGACGTTTGAGTCGTTGTGCGCATTCGTGGTTCTTAGATTGAATGTTGCCATTTTGACTGACATTGACATAACAACAGTTGTCAAAATGACGTTTCACTTAATTCATTTGTCGATTGTTGATGCACCATATTTGTGTTGTGTTGCTCTCATTGACAAAGAAAAGAATGAATTACAATTCAACGAAGTAATATTATAGAAAATAAGCATTAGGAACCAGTTACTATTATGTATAGCTATAATACTTAATTGCGTACGTAGACCCCTCCCAGGCTCCATACATTTCTGAAACAACTCCTTTTTGATGCCTACCTATTTTCTTTTTGTTTTTTGGAGCGTGTAAATCCAAACAAAAAATAAAAGTAAATAAAAAGAAGCAAAAGAAAGTAGATTTCAAATATACACCCTGTAGATACATTTATGTATAAAATACCCTGGTTTTGTCTGAAAATCGAGAAGAAGTTTTGTATCATTATCAAAGAAATGGCAAAGAGATAAATTACGAATAAATTAACATTGTACAGAATAAAATGTAGGTATAATAATTATGTGTAGGTATGTTACAACATCATATTGTAGGTAGGTATATAAATTAACGACGGCTTGAATCTCAGATCATAGAAACAAGGAGCTATGGGAACCGCTGTTATAAGTATCGGCAGGAATCTTGATTACAGATCGCGCATGTACATTTTTGGCCCAATAGACAGTTGACAATACGTAATAGAGAATAGTCCAATAGACGACGAGCATCGACTGATGAACCAATCGCGTGCAGCCTCGGCGCCCCCCGTCTTCTTCATTCCACCAAATAGTCCGAAAAACCAGCTAATGCGCAGGTGACGTTTGTGATCATAACTGATGCCGCTAGTTATACCACTGTTAAAGCAGTGTGCGTCACAACTATAAACGCTCTTTTGTAAATTAATATAGATCTCCCACACATTAAAATGCTGCACAACCTCCATCTTACACTATTCGTCGTAACACTCAAACCACGGGGTCTCATCAGGAACAAAGTAACATTTTGTTGAAATAACTCATAATAGATGGCGTTATATGTATCGAATTGTTATTGAAGTTTGTGTAAAATTGAGAACATGAAAAAATACATCATGAAAAATATTTGTTCAAATTTTGAAAAATGCTTTAAGCATGGAAAAATGTATAGCCCGAAGATAGCCCGCGCTAAATCGGTCACATTTATTTGTATGAGATGAGGCATCTGTACGTATAGTATTATATTATCTGTGCTCAAACTAAACTAAAACATGTTATCATCATTACTTACCTACATACTTTTAAGGTGCACCCTACCCTCATTGCTAAAAACTATTGTGTTGTTTCTTGTGTGTAACCTACCTACTTCTGATTTGCTTATTGTGTACAAGCTAAAACGATGTAATGATATTATGTCGAAGTATTATTAATGTTATTGTTAAGATACAAAATTGTTTTTGTTTTTATCTACGCTTGCTGGCAGTTAACATTGTTTTAAACCTATTTATGTTTTCTCTGTAAGTGAATTAATTGTAATTCTTTTGAGAAATAAACATCTTTAACCGTATATTTTAAAACAGAGTCCCCCCGCCGCGTCTGTCTTTCTGAACGCGATAAACACTAAAACGACTGAACGGAATTTCATACGGTTTTCACCAATGGACGGAGTGGTTCATGAGGTAGGTTTCGGTGTATAATTCCACCCGTGCGAAGCCGGGCGGGTCGTTAGTTGTATATAAATCACTAGCACTTTCCCCACGACTTCGTCCGCGTGACCCAATGCTACTTTGGAATACGGTAGTGGCCTACTATTAAAAAAGTACAAATAAATTATTTTATTTCAAAGAAGGAATAGCACAACAAAAAAGTAAAAGCTAAAATAATAATTTATCACAAAATGGAAAACATAGTTTTTTTTAAGTTTTCAAAGTTTTTGGAGTGAGTATCGCTCCGTCTTTGTCGCGCGAAGCGGACGTAGTGGTGTTAGTAGTTTCGGAGCCTATTTGGTACAAACAAACAATAAATATCTTTATCTTTATAATTATTAGTTTAGATTAATTGCGTTCGGTCAGTCAGCAATGATCACATTGATCATGTCAAACTCAGCACCTTGGCACATCTCCCTTGTTTCTAGGATCTAAGATTTGAATGGAAAAGGGGAATATACTTAATTCTATATATTTTTACACTGAACATCCCTTCTCCCATTTAACCGACTTACAAAAAGTGCTAAAGTGTACCATGAGCGCGGCGTGCACGTGAAACAGTACCTACATACATGTCAGACCTATTAGCGGTTCCTCGCGACTTCCTCGACTTTGTCGCCGTGAGGACCACCGTGAACTGCATCAGGGACCAGGACCAAATCGCCAAAGTTAGGAGCACGAGGACTTTCTCTGTTGCCACCTTTTCGTCTTTGAAGGAGTCGAAGAATTCTATTATATCGGCGGCTGTACCTGGTTGAACGAAGAAATTCAGTAGTTGAATGAAAAGAATGCAGGCAGGAATAGTCATAGTCATAAGAGTGCGCATGCCGCTCAGACAAACTCGTCGGTGGACGCCGCCAAAACACTTGCTATTTCACCACCGCCCGCCATGTTCAAAGGGAGATGAACAATATTCTTAAGTGAACGCAAAAAAAATAATTAAAAGTTCGAATAACTTTATTTTGCATAGATAAGTAGATCAAGTAGATTTTTGTACTTGAAATTCTTTTCCCAAAGGATTGATAAACATTTTTGCGTTCATTTTACGTAAGAATATTGTTCATCTCCCTTTCTCACACGGCGGCGCTTGATGAAATAGCAAATGTTTTGGCGCCGCCCACCGACGAGATGGTCCGAGAAGCATGCGCACTCTTAATGGTTATACACTTACCGATATACACGAGCAGGAGTTGACTGAGCTGGTCGCGGGTGAGGTCACCTTTGGGCAGCAGCCAGCGGCCTACAATGAGGGTCAACATGAGGAACTGCTCGATGAGAGTCACCCACATATCTGTGGGGATCTTCGTGGCGCCGGGCAGCGGGATCTCGGTCTGTGGACAATGAGAAATATTAGGGGGACAGTCACATTTTGTCCCCTCTCTCGCTCGCACAGAACCATGTTTTTGAGAATCATCATCCACCTAGCCTTTTCCCAGACTAGATTGGGGTCTGCTTCCAGTCTAACAAGTTGCGGCTGAATTTCAATATGTTACATGGAGCGACTGCCATCTGACCTCCACAACACAATTATTGGGTAATACCGGTATTTTAATGTATATGGTGCTGGTAGTCTCCCTCTTTTCTTGGTATCACCCTTGGGGGTGACTAGCACCTACCAGGACTAAAGAATCGACAGTCTTCCGATGATGAACAAGCTCCAATAGCGAAAAGAGGGCGAGGCAGGCCTAAGGGATCCAAGAAAAACTCTGCTAAAGGAAAGAGTGCACCAGGTGAAGGAAGGGGCCGTGGACAGAAAAGAGGCCAGAGGCACAGAAGAGGCCAACCTCTGATTGTGTCCCATTGGCTTTTGGTCTACCGCGTCCTTTCTTCTCCACGGTCGTCGATCCATCATCAGACATTTTTAGTAATTTAGTATCAGCTACGAAGAAAAAAATAATTGTTTACAGCGAATCATTGTGTGACAGACGAAATATGGACCTACTAGGACCAAGGTATCGACAAAGTTTTCCGATGATGAACAAGCTCCAGTAGCGAAAAGAGGGCGAGGCAGGCCTAAGGGATCCAAGAAACAGACTGCTAAAGGAAAGAGTGCACCAGTTGAAGGAAGGGGCCGTGGACGACCACGCAAGGATCCACCACCTAAAAAAGATGCTGCCTCCACTGAAGAGGAACAAGATGAAGATGATGAGGATGAAGGCTCCGAGGAGCAGTAAAATGTGTTTTGTTTCACTGACATGACACTCACTTTTAGTGTAATTCTAATTTGTTTGTCACGATAACTCTTTTTGTGTGTTACTGCAATTCACGCATTTTGTTGTAGATCTTTACCTTTTGGATACTAATGCACATTACACAATTCTCATCCGAAATTGTCTACCCAAATTTTCATCATGAGAAATTAAAAGATTATTTCAAATGTAATCGCTGCTACAATATTATAAAAATTAAAAATAAAACCGGGCAAGAACGTGTCGGACCACGCACAGTGTAGGGTTCCGTAGGAAGAAGTATTTCAGTGTTCCGACCGCAAATACAAGTTTGTATTTCATAATATTATTATGAAATATTATTATTTTTACGGTTGTCAAACTCAAAATGGAAAATAGTGAATATTTCAAAAAGTTATTGACGTATCTTGTTCAAACCAATTTCAATCGAAAGTATTTATTAGATGGTATAAGCTTGATTTTCTTTAGATTTTTCGATAGCGCGGTTGATAAATTAAAGGGGACACATTGTTAACGACTTTGGGAGCTCCTAGTTCACTCAATATGCACTTAAATAAAAAAGTTACTTAAAAACCTTCATGTTATTTTCAAAGACCTATCTAACGATACCCCACATGGTGGGGTGCAGGAAAATATTTTTTTTCATCCCTCAGTTTCATGTATGGGAGCCGCCTAATAATTTTATTTTTCGTAATTTCACTATAGGCCTTAATGGCGGCTTATAAAAGACATCTGCCTACGAATTTTCATACAAATTGGTTATGAACTGTAGATTTGACGAGGGTGTGTCAGACGGACAGATGGACAGACAGACGGACAGATAGACAGACATGACGAAACTATAAGGGTTCCTAGTTTTACTACGGAACCCTAAAGAGTTGATTTTGTAAAAACGATTTTTTTTTTAAACTTTTCGGTGGTAGAATGACCCAAATGAGTCCTGTATCAAATTTTGTTAGGCCACATAGCGTGGAGGGCCCGTATACTTGACACAGCTGATACGGTGGTAGCTACGCCCCTATCCGAGATATCCCGCTGTGTCTTATCTAAAACTGGTTATCTCCACACGATCGTTCAACAGTCCAACGGTCCAACATGACTCCAATCTGTCCGCACTCACTATCGATACAAAAAGCCTCTCCAACACCGTCAAACATGCACGAACTATCTCCACACGTGGAAGGTTGGACGAACAGGGCCCTAATTCTGCTATTGTAATTGTGTAAGAATAGTGTCATAATGACACCATAACGGTCAAAACCTAAGCGGTCATTGGCTTAGAGCAGTGGTTCTTAAACTTTTTGAAGCCACGGACCACTTATAGAATTTAAAAAATTCCACGGACCCCTGTCGAAGAAAATTTTAGCACATTTATTGGTTAGCTAACCAACCAATGCATCAATTACTGTATTATTTTTATAATAAATTAGTGAGTGAACTGAGTGGCTGCGGACCCCTAGCACTCAAGTCACGGACCTGTAAAAACTTAGGTGAAGTGAACTCACTTCACCTAAGTTTTCACGGTGAGATTTTTACAGAATCGACCGGCTGATCTACTCTGCTTGCTTGCCATTTTGCTAGACAATAAAATTTCAAAGTAGGTACATATTTTATTTAGGGAAGTTGAAAAAACAAACTTGTTTTTGCTAGGAATTGACAACTATTGACAGCTCACTCCACGTTCACTTCACCTAAGTTTTCACGGTGAGATGGTTACAGAATCGCACTGCTGGGAGTATGTGGACCCCACTTTAAGAAACCCTGGCTTAGAGTAAGACTATCTCTTTCGTCATTGGTCAAAACGGTGCGGACGGTGCCATTGAGAGACCATTCTGACACGATTATTACAATTGCATTTGCAGACTCGGGGCCCAGTTGGACTATTGGACGATCGTGTGGACTGTGGAGCCGGCATTTAAAAGAAGCGACACACATACATACATAGCATACCTCGGTACGGGTGTCGTTGAGCATCTTCTTCTGAAGCCGCATGTCCACTTTGTGCAGCTCCAGCAGCCAGATCGCGGGCACCACCAGCCCCAAATAGATGAACACCGAGGGACAGAACCTGGAGGCACAACTTATACACGTTACAATAGATTACGAGCAGGGGTATGGGGATGACCAGCCTGCTTGGCATGACCAATTCTATCTCTATTCTACTAAAGAATAGACAACATTATTTCTATCCAAATCGTTATCTCTTTTGTTTGAGCACGAGGCGACCCGCAGCCTAATTGCGTAACTCAATTTCTATCACCATGGCCTTAATTTTGACAGTTCAACAACATTCATTGCGGCGTTGAGTTAGTTACGGGAGCACGGATTATGAAACATACAGCGTAATGAACGTCAAAATCAATGCCATGGTGATAGCAATTAAGTTACACAATTACGAATAGAGACATTTCTTCACTTCATTGTATGCATAAAACGGTAGAAAACTTTCTACAATCTGTCATTTTGTCTATTCTTCTGTAGACAAAACCCGTTTCTATTTGCACGCAAAATACGCGCTTAGTCGTGGAGTTGCGGAAAACAGCCCGCTATACCATAACCAACCCGTTACTATCGTGGTCATGCTAGGCCGGCAGGAGAAACCAGCAGCCCGGGGTCTATCATAATAATCGATCTATCGGCTATTTCCCCAACTAGATATCGATTGTTGACATCTGTCTATGCTATTATAAAACCGTAATTCTTTTTAGGGTTCCGTACCAAAATGGTAAAAAAGGAACCCTTATGGTGCAACTTCGTCTGTCTGTCTGTCTGTCACACCTGCTTATTTCAGTAACTACTTAAGCTATCGACTTGAAATTTGGAACAGTTATAAAGAATGCTTGTTCAACTTTATTGCAAATGAAAAAGTCAAAAAATATTTTTATTTTCATTGCAAAAGGGGCCGGAGTGGGGGTCCGAAATTTCAAAGTGGGGTTACTAGGTCAAGTGACATATCATAATAAAGGGCTTGATCTGCACATTTCAAAATATATTTTTATTTTATTTTATGTCTCACAGTTTTCGACATATGATGAAAAATGTCCAAAAAAATACCATTCCCCCCCCCTTATCTCCGAAGTTTGCGGGGCAAAAAATCTGAAATAATTAGAGTTGATAGGAATTGACCCAAATATGGCACCAAAAATAAAACGATGTTCCTAACTAGTACAGTTACATTGTCATCCAAATTACATAGGCATACCAAATTTCAGCTTAGTTTAGCCAGCAAGTGCTTGAAAAATTGCAAGATTTGTACCGAACAGACAGACGGACAGATAAACAGACAGACAGACAAGAAAGCGAGTTAATAAAAACGTGGTAAAAATGGTCACGTTATTAGAGTCATCTACGCGGACAAAATCGACGCCGGGAAAAGTCTTAAGGCTATACAGGGTGGCAGGTTAGACAGTGGAAATATTTTAAGGGGTCATTGTACTCATCATTATGAACAACTTATACTACGGGACCAACCCTGAAAACGCGAAAAAAAAATCAGCTGTTCCATACATTTTGTGGAGTTATGTGAACATAAATGTATGGAACAGCTGATTTTTTTTTCGCGATTTCAGGGTTGGTCCCGTAGTATAAGTTGTTCATAATGATGAGTACAATGACCCCTTAAAATATTTCTACTGTCTAACCTGCCAACCTGTATAGAGGATATGTCAAAAATCGAAGAAAGAACCGATGGATCAGTTATAATGGGAATGGCCACAGTCCGAAGTTTGTACTAGGCTTGTGTTTGACCTCCATTCCTCAATTGGACTATCAAAAGCAAAAAGCTTAGATTATCTAGATTCCGCACTACCTAAAAACAATGGCTGCTTGAATATGCGGTAGCTCGATATGACAGTGTATTGACAATTTGCAAAGATACAGCTTGTGTGCGTGAAAAAAAATTGATGTCAACTTTTAAGAGCCATTTTACGTTTTGTCACCTCTCTCGCACAAAACCATATTTTTAAGAATGTTAAATGAAAAGATGCATTTTGGAAAAATGTTATTCATTATTGTTCTATTTAATAATATTATTTTTCACACCACCTGCTCAAAAATGTCAAATTATATGTCATGTAACTCTAACCTAAAGTAGGTCATTAAAGCCCATGGGCAATAATATTGTACTGAATTTCATTATAACCCTTGGTCAATAATGTGATTTGAATTTGAAACCTCAAAAAAAAAAATTGTATGAACACATTTACCACAGAGGCCTGTACTCAAAAGAACTTGTTCGAAATTCGAACTGGCCATGGCCGTCGCGATTATAAAACAAGAAAATAAAAAGCGCGAACTGCAAATCGCTGTGGTGAATAAATAAATACCAAACTCCAAATCTTAAAAATGTCGAGTGACGAAACTACTGACTACCGACCAACATTGGTCTATTGTGTGGTCTATAGTGTACACGCTGGTGAGCCAGGCGTAGTCATGCTAGGAGGCGTACATGTGGGCGTCCGTCGCCCGAACGGAAACAGGCCCGAGACGGTGGCGCGACGTGTTCCGCGCGCGCCTCTCTAGAGGAATTGCGGCCGTGCATGACGGCCGCATAGGGTGACGGGGCCCGCCTTTCATTTGGCGGGCCAATACCTGCCGGGGGTGCGGACGAATGCGCAAGCGACTCTCGCGCCCCCGGCGTAAGGTAATTGGAGAAACACCGGGGTGGTTTTAGTCAGTAAGAGTCTGACAGACCCCTCCGCCCTCCCCAGGGCGGGGGACATCCATGAGGATTTCCACCTCGAAAAAAAAAAAAAAAAAGGAGGCGTACATGTGATACGTAAATATGAAAGTCTAGGTACTTGATGTTATAGTCAGCCAGTGTGACTACCCCTAACAGAAACTAATAGATCCTACACTACTGTAGTTAAAACTTTATTAGAATACTTTTTAAAATAGGTACTCTGATTCTAGTACCTACTATTGCTTTTTATTTTCTCGCAGAAGGTGTGAAAAGTAGAGTATTTTCCTCGGGGATAAACGCGTGTCTTGTCTTGGGCGACCTTGAATCCCTCGCTGCACTCAGGATGCTAGTATTAACCCTAGCATCCTTCGTTGTACTCGGGATTCAATATTGCGCCCGTGACATAAGACACTGCTTTATCCCCTTGGTGAATAATCTACTATTTTTAACCCGCACGTTCAAACAAAAAAACTTTTCAGCTTTATCATTTTATTATTAGTATCACGGAATACAAGTTTTTTCTGTTCTGTGATTAGTATAGATATAGAGATAGGTCACAAATCACCTCGCGTCTCAATTGATTAGTAAGAAACATTAGCAGCAGACAGTCGCTTAACGGCCATCATGGCGGCGCATCCTGTTTCCTGTCGCACCCAAATTGCCTTTTAACAACGACGACGACATGGAATAACTTTGTTTTGCATTTATTTTTATGAAGGTAGGTACGATTCTGTTGTTTACGAACTAAACTATGGTCACGGGGTCTCATCAGGAACAAAGTAACATTTGTTGAAATAACTCATAATAGATGGCGTTATATGTATTGATTTATTATTGAAGTTTGTGTAAAATTGAGAACATGAAAAAATACATCATGAAAAATATTTGTTCAAATTTTGAAAAATGCTTTAAGCACGGAAAAATGTATAGCCCGAAGATAGCCCGCGCTAAATCGGTCACATTTCTTTGTATGAGATGAGGCATCTGTACGTATAGTATTAAATTATCTGTGCTATGGTCCACGTCAATTTAAATTGTGAACTTTGTAAACAATATCAGTATGGCCAACTGTCAAAATTTTATGAATTTGTATAGAAATTTTGTTTACATAATTTACAAGTTCTATTGAAATGGACTTTAATTTAATCTTATTATGTCTCTTTTTAATAAAGAACATGAGAGAGGGATAGCAGGTATTTAGTCCTGTCAAACTTTCACGTTTATAATATTAAAGTCTTATTCAAGTGGACTCACTTGAATATGACTACCCGCAACGACTGTCAAAGATATCCCAATGACAACCGGGACCGACTGCTTAACGTGCTCTCCGAGGCACGGAGAGATCTCGATGTGTAACGAACGGTCACCCATCCAAGGACTGACCGCGGCAAGCGCAGCTTAACCTCACAGATCGATCAATCAGCGCAGGCGCGGTCGCAGCCGAAGACGGGGGGGGGGGGTGGTCATACCGCAGCCGAAGTTTTTGGGGGGGTCATACTGATTTATGCCGACATGCTATAACTACTGTGAATTACCGTGGTTCGCACATTTTTGTAAGATATTGAGGGGTCATGACCCCTACGATCCCCCACTGTCAGCGCGGCTCTCATTTAGCCACGAGCCTCTCCTCCCCTTGACTTGCTGTGGTACTAAACGATGAGCTCAAAGATACAGAGCTGTTTTATTATAGGTGAGATATCGATCGGACATTAAAGTCCACCCTTTCGCGAGGGTGCGAGTTAGGTTGAGGTTACATAAGACTGCAATTTGTGAGGAGACTAGGCTCTCCTAGTCTCCTCACGTCTCCTCCGTTATCAGATACCTAAACATTAGTGCTGAGTGGAAGTTTTGACGTCAATTACTTAACGACGATGATTAAATTAAACAGTTCGTCAAAAATGTCATCTCTATTCATTGTCATACAAATGACAAGGATAGTTGTATATTATTTAATCAATGGTTAAATTTAAGAGGCGCATCTTATGCGAGGCGTGTCTTAAGTAAAGGTGTAATTATGCAAGCGAATTAAGTTAGAAGCATTGAGTTGGAGTTTGTGAGATGTCACTAAGGCTCTTGACAGACGGACTGCATTTCAACTGCAATCCAACCGCAAATTGCAGTTCAAGTACAGTTTGAATGCAGTTGTCACTGCATTCAAACTGACCGACTGCAATCGAACTGCATCTGTCTAGACCTTAACGCTCCGACGAGGCGTAATAAAAAGGGTTTTCAAATTTCAACTGATTCAGGCGAAGACACAGTAGCTCAGTTGGTTAGAGCAATGCTACGGTACGGCAGAGGTCGCGGGTTCCAATCCCGCCTGTGCCAGTTGTTTTTGAAATATCTTATATCCTACTAATATTATAAACGTGAAAGTTTGTGAGGATGTAAAGATGTATGGATGTTTGTTACTCTTTCACGCAAAAACTACTGAACGGATTTTGATGAAACTTTACAGTAATATAGCTTATACATCAGAATAACACATAGGCTACTTTTTATCCCAAAAACGCGGGCGAAGTCGCGGGTGGAAGCTAGTATTTAATAACGCACTATAGCGTTAGTTGGCGTGCAGTGTAGCCATGGCCATTAGCCATACATTTGAATATTAAGTTGTTTGTTTAAATCGCTTATGTTACGTCGCGGCCTAATGTAGCTTCAGCCTAAGAGTGACATTTCCTTCCTTTGTGAAAGACGAATCATGCGTGACGCGCTTAAAGGTAGTTTAGTATTAAATATTGTTTTGGAATTTCGAGACACACGTATGTACCTAGGTAGGTACCTATATCAAGTCGTAGGATAAATAGAATAAACCAAATCTTTGCGATAATCCTATTGTTATTTGGAATTTAAGAAAACTTCAACATATCTAAAGGATCTGAGCCATGGTTGACGGACCCCCCCACCCCTGGGTTGCAGGTCTGCAAGGTTTAGAGTAACCTCTGACATGACGGGGATGTCATCCCCTTCGTACTTAACCATCCATGTCGGATTTTTGCAATTTGCAATGTAGGTAACCGAAAATTTACTAAAAGTTTTTGGGGAACGGAGGAACGAGGTGGAATGTCCCTCGATTGAAATGGGAGGATCTTCCTACCAGACCGGGAGTTATTGTCTGGCGGGCCACTGCCCCGACAGTAGATTTCGGGATTCTGTATATATGGTAATTGCGCCGCAAACTCTGCTTGCGACTTGTAGGATTTCGACGTTAGACGTCATGTAGTGACATTTGACGAGTTGTCACTGTCGGCTGTCTAACTCTGTGTAGATAGTCTTCGCTGTTGTCGGCAGATGTCGCTACAATTTGATAAAAAGATCGAATCCAAAACTGTATTCTGCTAACTGTACCCCGATCATGAGTTTTTTTGACGTGTAGTATCGTTAACGTAAGCATATTTTGAATTGAAAATACACGTTTGTCACACAATATTTATATAAATGAAATACATAATTAATTCCTCTGTATTTTTTAAAATGTGCATATTGTATAAAATTTTATCAAAATGTTCCAGGACTGCTGTATTTTAAATTCAAAATATGCTTACGTTAACGAAACTACACGTCAAAAAAACTCATGATAGGGGTTCTGAACTGGCACAAAAATAACAAAAAAAACTAGGTAGGTACTTATATGAATCTATATCTAATTTATCTTAATTTTATAAAGAGAGACTCCGAATTTTGTGAGTATGTGTGGAGGGTAATCTCCGGAACTACTGATCCGATTCTGAAAACTCTTTTACTAATACAAAGCTATACAGGTTGTCCCACGGCTATGCCACATGGAGGGAAAGTACTTTAAATATTTGAGATAGAAAGTTTTGCTTAATGAAGACTTCACCTTATTTTTAAAATTAAGTAATACTGCATTCAACTATTTTTAAAAAGTTGCTTGGTTCACCTGGGAATCGAACCGACCAAATGTGAAAAAAAGAACACCTGTATTTTTATGACGCCGACATTTTTTTTTTCAATATCTCCTACTGTCTAGCTCACAGCACACAGCACAGATGTATTTTAAATAGTATTTTATTGCATTTATTATGCACTAATAAGGAAAACAGTGTAAAAAAAGTACTAATTACTAAATAATCAAAGCTATTATGAAAATCGACACGTAAGTTATTCTAATTAATTATTTTCCTAAACTTAAATGTAAAATTTTACCATGTCATTTTAATTTAAGATACTATGTTCCTTAAAAGAAATTAATGTTTATAATTAACACTTTCAGTCGGCATCCCAAAAATTCAGGATGCTCATTTTTTCACATTTTTTCACATCACAACATCACACTGTTCGATTCCCAGAAGAAGCAACTTTTTAAAAATCTTTGTATGCAGTATTACCTACTTAATTTTAAAAATAAAGCAAAACTTCCTATCTCAAACATTTAAAGTACTTTCCCTCCATGTGGCATAGCCGTGGGACACCCTGTATTATCCGTCAGTGCTATAGGCTACTTTTTATCCCGAAAAAATGCACAGTTCCCATGGAGCACGCAGACAAAGTCACCGACAAAGTGCTAGTCTGTACTAATATTATACCTACAGCTGATACAGCTGATGAGTTTGCTTGAACGCGCTAATCTCTGGAACTACCAGTCGGATTCGAAAAAATCTTTTTGTATATGATAGCCAGATTCATAAGGAATAGTATAGGCTATTTAACATCACGCTACAACCCTTAGGAGCCGAGCAACGGGGGTGAAACCGCGGGGTACAGCTAGTGATAAATAATTCCGACACTATATACATGGCCCGGATAGCTCAGTCGGTAGAGCATTGGACTTTTAATCCAAGGGTCCAGGGTTCAAATCCCTGTGCGGGCGACAATTTTTAGTCATTTGTTAGTATGTTTGTCCTTTCAATTCAATGCTTCTAAATTACTGGAAGGCTGTTGACAACGTGGTTGTTCTTGATTCGTAGAAAACCATGAGTCTAATTTGGTCTTAAAAACCTATTTCTTTTATATTTTTATGCTTATAATATGATGAAATTATGTATGGTATTGATTATAATGAAAAACGCTAAAAAAAATGTGAAGGAAGGAATATAAAGAATAGAAAATCAATACATATTGCCCATTGACCTATATGTCCCTAGACAAGCAGTTCCGAACAAAAATCATGCCCCACACGCGGGTACTTGTCTGTTGCTCACCGCATCAAACGTCACAGTTTGATTGGCAATTCGAATTAAGTACATAATTGCCATCTTTTGTTTCAAAAGTGTACAGAAAAAATATTTTTGTACACTTTTGAAACAGATAGCATTTTTTAATAGGTAAGTAACCGTTTGTTACAATATCAAAACTTACCATTTCCATTCCTGACTTTCTTTTATAGTTAACGTAAAAACTCCTTCGAATATTAACAGCAATATTGGCGATGCCAAATACCAGTATTCTATATCTTTCTTAAATACTGTAACTTGCCATATTGCTATTATCCCGTGACAAGCAAAAACTAATCTGGTAATCACTGCCTTAATAGTAGCAAGAACTTTGCCTACATTCGCCATTTTAGAAAAAAAAGTCCGAATTTAAAAAAGAAAATGACGTAACGTTATTTCATAAATTCAAAATGGACGACGGTTCTTGAATGAATTTAAAAAAAGAAGGCACTTTTTTCCTTGTTTTACATTTATTTTGTATTATTTAAAAGACACTTTTATTTTATTTTTATATTATAAGCACTAGTTTTAAGGCACGCGCGATATTTTAAATTGTTAATCATCTTGATTAATAACGTTTTTTGTTACATTTTTATGTGTTCTAAATGCAACGGACTGCGAAACTCAACTAAATAGACTTTCTGAAGAAGGAATATCACTTTCAAAGGGATTCTTCGACACACATCCAATGCTGCCTAACACTGAGCGGATAACGACAGCCGTAAAGAAAAACAAGCAATGTAGTTCGTGTAATAGAAAACTTAACACACATCGCTATTACGAATGCGCGCGCATCATCCAAATTGGCCAATCACAGGTTGGTTTCCCAAGAAAAGGGCTTGGGAGTTAACCTGAATAAGTTTCACCTGGATATGCATTCACTGTAACGCTTATGTTGAAGGAAATAAAGTTCAAAATCGCGTAGCAAAGAATTTTTCAGTTGTGGAATGAATTGGTAGTTTGGGGAAGTCAGTATTCTATAAAATAATGTTATGCCCTACCTAGCTAATGTTCTCTTGTATATGTGCACAAATTACACCGAGTGATAAAAAGTGTACCTACATTAAAGATATTCCGGAAAAAGCAGTCGAGATAGGGGACTGGGACGTAACCTCAGATCATAGAAACAAGGAGATGTGCCAAGGCGCAATCGAGCTTGATGCCTGATCTTGAGCAAATTGCTCATATTAAAAACGTACGCGCTGGCGACGAACCGAACACGATCGATGGTATAAATACAGTGTTTTAGTTTAGTGCTAGTGTTGAGTGACGATTAACAGTGTTAGATTGAGGGTGTGTGGAATGTTCAATGCGTGGGAGATCTTTTAATTCACAAGGAGCGCTTAATTATGCGCATAATTGTGTCGAAAAATGTACTAAAAGTGGCATCAGTTTTTCCCGTACTAATTTGCTATGATGGCATATCTCCTTGTTTCTATGATCTGAGGACGTAACCATGCCCAAAAAATATGTTTGTCTGTTTGTGCGCGCATCACGCAAAAAGTACTGAACGGATTTTGACGTGGTTTTCACAGTATCGTAGCTTGGGGTCCAACTTAAAATCTAAGCCATATTTCTAATTTTTGTGGGATAAACCAGAGACACAGCTTGACCTCTTCGTAGTACTAGGCACCCTACACTAACGAGGTCATTTAAAATAGTCAACTTATTGTAGTCCACGCGAACGGAATTGCAAGCAAAAGTCTAGTTTAGCCTAGACAAGGCTTTGCATGACAGTCATAATTTTTAATTTCACACCGATTTATAGGTATTCCACCCCCAAGAGGGTGAAAACAGGTGGCAAAGTTTGTATGGAAAAATGTCTTAAAATTCTTTGTCCTGACTGACTGATTGATGCATCAACGCACAGTCTAAACCACTGGTCGTAGAAACCTAAAATTTGGAGGACGTATTCCTTATGTGATGTAGGCATCCGTTAAGAAAGGATTTTTGAAAATTCCGCCCCCAAGAGGGTGAAAACGGGTGGCAAAGTTTGTATGGGAAAACGTGTTTGCTAAGCTTTATTTCCGACCTCCACGCGGGCGAAGCCGCTGACAAAAGCTAGTTAGGTAAGATAATTATAAAAGTAATAAGTTAGAAGTTTCGTTGGTCTAGTGGTGACAAGCGCAACAGCTGAGCATGGGGTCCTGGGATCGTTCCCAGTCGCTAAAAGTGTGATTATCATTTTTCAATTAGGAAATTCTTAAGGTGAGGGTAATAAACAAGAAGATATACCATCATAGCAAATTAAGTAGTACGGGAACAACTGGTCCCACTTTTAGTACATTTTTTGACACAATTAAAGCGCTCCTTGTGAATAAAAATATCTCCCACACATTAAACATTCCGCACACCCTCAATCTAACACGTTTAATCGTCACTCTTCACGATCGTTATATCATGATCGTGTTCAGTTCGTCACCCTCGCCAGCGTGTAAGTTTTTATTACGACCAATGTGGTCAAACTAAAGCGTCAAGCTCAATAGCGCCCTGGTACATCTCCCTTGTTTCTAGGATCGGAGGGTGATGAGATCTATACAGCCCGTGGCGATCCTTAACATTGAATGACCCTTAAGATTGCTGGCCACCTTTGAGATCGAACAGGGTTTTTGTCACGCTGTATTTTAAACGTTTTAATTACGAGAATGCTCTTCAGGTTTCAAATCCGCCGGCACTGAAAATCAGCGTTGTGGTGTGGCATGTTGAGAAAATAATCGCAGTGTTGCCATACCACAACATTATGCTGAGTATCGGCCTTTTTGCATGCGAATGCGACGCAACTTTTTGTTTTTTAACTACCTACAAATGTTTTTATTTTTTATTTTATTAATGTTTTTGCATGTACCTACCTACTTTTCAATACTTCGTTTTTTTTTTTGTTGTTTGCTACCTTTATTATTGTCATGTCGTCGCATGCAATAAATCATTTTTCTTTCTTTTTTCTTTCTTTCAAATCGTAACGCCACTGGCTTGTAGGTATTCCAAAACATTAGTCAAGCAACTCAATTGCTTGACTAATGTTTTGGAATACCTATAGAAGCCTAACTGTTGGTACATTAACTAAACAAAACAACTACCTAATCAGGCGCGGTCGTGGGGGGGTCATACCGCAGCTGAAGGCTTTACGGGGGGTCATACCGATTAATGCCGACGTACTATACTGTGAATTACCGTGTTTGGCGCTTTTTTATACGATTTTGGGGGGGGTCATGTCCCCCGTGCCCCCCCCCCCCCCCCCTGGGACCGCGCCTGTACCTAGTAAAACAAAATCGATTCCTCCCCACTATACAATTTCAAGAAACTTCACAAACACCAAGATCTAAGGAACATAACTCCATCAAACCGTTTGCCAATGGCGAGAAATTCAACATAACAAAGTTTTTAGACGGTATACCTACGTAGAGATGCTACACTTATACAGGGTGGCAGGTTAAACAGTGGAAATATTTTAAGGGGTCATTGTACTCATCATTATGAACAACTTTTACTATGGGACCAACCCTGAAATCGCGAAAAAAAAATCAGCTGTTCATTTTGTTGAGTTAAGTGAACATAAATGTATGGAACAGCTGATTTTTTTTTCGCGATTTCAGGGTTGGTCCCATAGTAAAAGTTGTTCATAATGATGAGTACAATGACCCATTAAAATATTTCCACTGTTTAACCTGCCACCCTGTATAAGTAACTAAAGCATAAATGAAAAAAAAACTTAAGTAGGTAGGTACAGTAGAATCTCACTAATCCGGCACTATTCAAAATCAGACGGTGCCGGAATGTTCGGATTACTGGATTGTGTGGAAAAAATCCTAATAAACAAAATAAAGCATTAGGTACACACAGCACATATTTGTGTTCATTTTCTACACGTTTTTAGGGTTCCGTACCTCAAAAGGAAAAACGGAACCCTTATAGGATCACTTCGTTGTCCGCCGTCAGTCACCGAACCATAAGTGGAGCTATCTGCTCATAGATGACACCACTAGAAGTATGCAGTAGCGCCATCTATGATCATTTAGCGGAACCCTTAGGGCGCGAGGCATACTCGCACTTGTACTTGTACGCTTTTTTTTTATACTTATCTAATTATTTAACTAATTACCTAGTTAGTTTCAAAATAATCCTTTTATTGAGGTCTGTTTTTGTAAATGCGTGGTGCGTGGCGTAGGGAGGGGTGAGAGAGGCACGGGCGGAGGGTGCCGGATTATTGGACGTATCAGTCTATTGAAGTGCCGGATTAGTGAGATTCTACTGTAGGTACTACAATGAAAAAATATATCGGTCTATTGAAGTGCCGGATTAGTGAGATTCTACTGTACTACAACGAAAAAATATGAGAGGAACTACGATTTGATGGCGTTAGAGCGAATGGGCGCCGAACCCGACATGCACCGCGATGATGACGGAGAATAATTAGGCTGTGTCCACAATAGGCAAACTGTGAGCGGCTGACTGAGTTTGCGCAAACAAATTGCAGGAGCAAACTGTTAGCGCAAACTAGCAAACTGTGGACACTCCATTTCAAATATATGGAACGGCGTACTAAACCGATACGCCGCAAACTCAGTCGGCCGCTCACAGTTTGCCTATTGTGGACACAGCCTTAATGTGTCGCGGAGTGCCACCCTCCCTCTGTCCTCTCGAGCCACGGCTAGCTTGTGAGGGAGTCTCCGGACACAATCTTGATAAATAAAACACTGCAGGATGGTTGAAGGGGTATATTGCGGCGAAGCTTGTTCAATTACACTTTAAACTGGTATAAAAATAACTGTTACAAAAGACGTTTTTACATAAAGCATTGAGCACTTTATAAATTAGTAATATTATAACAGAAAAGCGGTTCAGCGGTCCACGAGTGATGTCGTTGGAGACCAGACAAAGAATGGCGAAACAATTAAATAAATGCATAAAAATATGAGATGTTCTAATTTTAAAATTTGAAGTTCAAATCTGGAAGAATGGAGTGGATGAAGTGGCCAGTAATGGAAGATTGCCAGCACTAAATGATGAATGAAGGATGACTCCGTCACAAATGTATGACATCGAAGAAGGCGGGTTAAGGCATCCACTGTTATAATAAATGTTAAATAGTTACCTATTTGTATTTTTTTTTAACGATTACCGTAGCCTATGAAACGCTTGCAATACGGAGTATCAGATGCGCGTAAAAATGAGGATTCACTGACCGACAGCTTAGGGACAGGTCCCCCGCTGTCAACACAGCACATCCTTAGGAGCTCTGGGCGACCTTACTCACCACAGGAACACGACACTACCGAAGAGTAGCGTTATGGGTTCAACGGCGAAGGAAAATATCGTGAGGAAACCTGCATGCCTCAGAGTTCTCCATTAAGTTCTTGAAGGTGTGTGAAGTCTGCCAACCCGCACTTGGCCAACGCGGTGGACCAGGAGGAGGTCCGTGCCCGGCAGTGGGACAGTTTGCAAACAGGGCTAATAATATTAATATTTGTAGGTATTATATATTAAGTACATCGAAGGAAGGACAAGAGATCCTTTAGCAATTCTAAGTCCAAGCGTACAATGTCAGCAACTAGCATTTAGCTGGTTGAAGTGGCCTAAAAAATAAACGAGTGCCCCATGTTGGGCGCCAGTATTCTCATGTTGGGCGCCAGTATTCCCATGTTGGGCGCCAGTGTTCTCACGTTAGGCGCCAGTGTCCCCACGTTGGGCGCCAGTATCACTACGTTGGGCGCCAGTCCCCCGGAGTAACTCCCACTCTGTCCTCAGTTAGCTCTTAGGACGCCTTTAAATGTTTTTTCTTTCTTAGTTCTAGATTAATTAACTCGTATAACAACACGAAACGACTTCGCTTAGTGTGGTCTTCACAAATTTGTAAAGCCAAGTTATGTACAGAATGCGGTCTACGTTAAGATACCAAGGAAAACGTTTTTATTTGAGCGTGATTTGTTTGTATTTTTCACTTTATCTTGATGTACAAAACGCAATACCACACGTCTTATTGCTCGTATGAGGCAGACTCAATTTACAAAGTGCCGAAATAAAAAAAAAAATAGAATGACACATGACAGTGACACTGACAGCCTTTGTCATGTTATAGAGAGTTGCCAATTTGTTCCTGAATTGCAGGAATTATGAGCAGAAAGTGCGCAAGATATTATGAAAATCTGCGATTTATCGCCAGCAAATCTAAGATTGGCAAAGACCATTATTAATTTCAGTGAATCTGCCGATTAAAGAATTTCGTATTATGTCCGATTACTTTCAGTGCCGACATTTTGTAGTAACAAAATTAAATTTTACAAAAATACTGATACTACAGTTTAAGAACATTCGTTTTTTCGGGAAAAGTAAAAAAAAAAATGGGGAATATTAACGATTTTTACTTACTTTATGGGGTATTTTGAAAATGGCTACTGGCAAGACTTGTTGACATTTGACATTTCAAAATATTTTTATTTTCCCGTCATCAATCAATATTTGCAGTTTACTGGAACCGCAAAGGGCGGCCTTTTAAGTTGATAAATGAATAAATAACGAAAGTAATGAAAATATAACAAAAATAACTTGAATAAGTTGTCGATTGCACTGTTTCTATATACCTGTGGCTATTCTGAGACTAGTAATCACATATTTTCACATCTCCGGACCGTAAGTACTTGAGGATTCATTATAGGTACCTAGCTGGCTTATTCATATTTCCTTCATTTCCTGCTCGCCTTTGACGATTTCACGAAATCACGATAGACCTTTTAAATACTGATGAATAATTGTTTTATTTATCAGAAATATTATAGGCCAATTTATTTATAACTTGAGATGTACAGTCAACAACAAAAGTAAGTTGTGTTATTTATTTTTGTGTTTTATGAATGAAAACTTGGTAAATACTTTAAGTTTAATGTTATAGTCAGAATGATTTTAGGACTCTTCTAAGATACCTAATCATTTTTAGAGCATAAAGAAATTTACTTACCTACCTACTGTTGCTGTTGACTGTGCTTATGGCCTTTTAAAACGTATTTTTTTTGTAATGTAATAAAGAGCATTAGGTATACTTAGTAAGTAAAATAATTTATTAAAAAGCATCAATATTATTTTTAGTAAATTGTCTAATTGTGTAGTAAATTGGTACCCCAGCTGTAGGTTGCCATATAAAATGCATAGAGCATAATATTGCAACACTAATAAATATTTGCTTCTTACATTTTATTTTTCTCTTTTCTAATTTTCTTTAAATATATCCATAAACTGATTTATTTCTATGTAGAAAATTTAATAAATCTTATTTGCTTCTTCAGTAGAGTATTGCAGCAATCTTTCTATTTGCTATTAACTAACAAATATTTTATCCTGGACCTACTCTATTACTGTTGTACATACATTTCTGTCCGCCCCATAGGTTCCTAGTTGGTCTAGTGGTCGCAAGCGCGACTGCTGAGCGTAGGATCCTAGGTTCGATGCTCGGGTTGGGAAGTGTTATTGGGTTTTTCCATTACGAAATTCTCAGTAACAGCCCGAAGTCTGGATTGGTGGTCGGTTAATGGCAATATAGGCTCGACCCTATTACATGTTAAACATAGCTGGTGAAATGCAGGTGTATTAGACACCTCTGCTAAACTTTTAGGAAATGCAGGTGAGCTGTTATTTTTAACCGACTTCAAAAAAAGAGGTTCTGTATTTGTCTCGTATGTATGTATGTATGTATAAATGTATGTTTGTATGTGCGCGACTTTCTCAAAAACTACTGATTCGATTTGGATGGGGTTTCCACTTATGTAATCTTTATATTTATCTTTACAGATATCCCTTCAAAAGTCGAACTACTAGATACAAGAAAAACAAAAGCATGAGACAGCACAAACAGACAAAATGATTTTATCAAAACTTGAATTAAAAACACATATAATAAATCACAAACAGAATGATTTAAGTCATAGCTATGTAATTACATTGCAGCCAACTGTTCCAGATTAAAAACTGACTATTTTTGAGTCTACGCTTGATAATTCACCACAATGTCATATATAGAGCTCCAGAATGCCCGTCCATCCGTCATCAAATATGCACCAAAGAGGAACTGCAGAGATCCCACTCCTACACCATCAAATCTCAGCACAGCGAAGCCACCACCTAAACCTCAGAAACCACCACTAAAACGGGCCCCACGGAAGTTAAAACCAAAATTCTGTACACCAAATTCTAGAATCTGGAGACCCTACAACAAGGACAAACGTTTTAAATGCGATATATGTAAAAATAGTTTCAATTTAAAGAGTCAGTTAAAACGACATATTGGTATTCACTATGTTAAAAAACCGTTTAACTGTACCATATGCAAGAAGAGCTTTATTCGGGAGAATCTTTTAAAAACTCATCTAAGTACACACACTGGTGAAAAACCACATCAATGTAATTTGTGTGAGTGCAGCTTCATTTTGCCCGTAGATTTGAAACGCCACAATTTCACACACACCGGCGAAAAGCCTTACAAATGCGATAGCTGTGACAGCGCGTTCCGTCAACCTGGAGATTTAAAAAGACACATGCGCAAACACACTGGTGAAAAACCATACAAATGTAAGGTGTGCAACAAACATTTTGCTCAACTCCACGGTTTGAAAAAGCATAATCTTATACACACCGGTGAAAAAGATTTTAAATGTGATACTTGTGGAAAATGTTTTAACAACGCTGATGCTTTGAAAACGCATGTTCGCATACATAGCGATGAACAACCGCATAAGTGCGATGTCTGTGAGAGACGGTTCACTCAACTCGAAGGCTTAAAAAAACATTACCGTATGCACACTGGTGAAAAACGTTACAAATGTGAAACGTGCCAAAAAGAATTTAGAGAATCCGGTGATTTGAAAAAACATGTTCGCATACACACTGGTGAAAAACCTTTCAAATGTGATAAATGTCCGGAAAGTTTTAAAGAAAGAGGTCATTTGAAAAGGCACATTCGTATACACACAAATGAGAAGCCATATAGGTGCAATATTTGTCTGAAATCATTTTTCAGAGACGCTAGCGATCGTAAAAAGCATATACGTTCTCATATTCGCGATGAACGTTACAAGTGTGACATATGTCAGGAAACTTTTACTTATAAACCAACTTTAAGAGCTCATATTATTCGGCATGAGAAAAACAAAATAATTATTTATTAGGTTATACCATCCACCTAGCCTTTTCCCAACTAATTTGAGGTCTGCCAGTCTTTAATGTGGCTGAATATCAATACCTACGTGGAGCAACTGTCATCTGGCCTCCACAACCAGATTACTAAGTAATACCGGTATTTTAATTTTAGACCAGTCGTCAAACTTTCGGGCTTCTGACTAACAAATTGTCATAGATAGGTAATCGTATTACAATGAGTTGACTGTGCTCTTCCGAGACACAGAGGGGTCAGTATTGTCACCCATCCATAAACGGACCGCGACAAGCACAGCTTAACTTACTTCGAGCAATCAGCGGGGCTGCTATTCAGCCACGATATAAATTAGTTTGCAAATGAATGATTGGGTCGTAATGGTTTCATAACCGCGTGAACGCTCGCTTTTGAAATTTCAGCGATGTGGATGCTTTTTAACCGACTTCAAAAAAGGAGGTTCTGTATTCGTCCCATATGTATGTATGTATGTAAGTATGTATGTATGTATGTATGTTTGTATGTGCGCGATTTTCTCAAAAACTACTGATTCGATTTGGATGGGGTTTTCACTAGCGTAATCTACATATTTTCAGGAAGGTTTTAGTATATAATACATTATGTAATCATTCCTATGTACAAAGTTATAGGCATAAATGTACACACTCCGTAGAAGATTTACTGTTGAACGAATTCGTGAAAGTAATCTAACACGAAATAAAGAACTAAAAAGGGTAAAAGAAGTCGGTTAATAAAAAACTTTTTTAACAAAAAATAACCGACTTCTAAATCCACTACAAAGAAAATAATAATTTTGGTTTCGGAAGTCGGTGGCAAAAAAAAGCAAACAAAAACCATAGCCACCGACTTCCGAAACCAAAATTATTATTTTCTTTGTAGTGGATTTTTGAAGTCGGTTATTTTTTGTTAAAAAAGTTTTTTATTCACGTAATAATAACCTATTCATCGACGCGTTTCGTTACTAGAGAAACCCTCTAGCTAATAACTCAAACAATTATGGCAATAATAAATCGTATTACGGCCACGGAACCAATACGAATTAAGTTATTTGAAAATGTTATCAGTATTACTTTAGCAGTAAAACATAGGTTAGGACTAGTTTAAGTTTTATCTTATACTAAAATTGTAATTGTAATTCGATGTCTAATATATAAAACATAACGTTTGTTTGTTAGTCCCATATCTAAGCGTTTCTATACCGTTGACTTGAAACTTTGTACAGCTGTTGTGGGGACGCCAAGAAACGTTTCTGATGAAAATAAAAAAAACTTTGTTACGCGTGGTACAGCTTTCAAGTCAATCGGATTAACGATGCGCATAGTTAACAAAAAAACCAATAATTTTTATATGTTAGATTTATTAAAATAAACTTAATTTTATTAACATACTTTTGTCGCTGACTGTACATATGTGTTTTAATATTTTTTTTAATTTAATATCTCAACTAATTAGGTAGGTGTTTATTAATTATTAATTTGGGGCATGATGTTTACTGCTGTCCCTAACTTTGTGAAAAAGTATTATGTACCTACCACAAAGGAATTTACCTCCATGGTACCTACTCATAATTTACGGTTTGTCAGTGTTACCTATCCAACTAGGTAGAACTTAACTTTAGTACTTTATAATAAAATTATAGGAAGCGACTCCGCGACCGGCGCTGTGTTCTGAATTTGCAGCCAGCGCCGGTTGCTGAATTGGCAGCCGGCGCTGACATTGGAAAAAAGCGGGAAATGGGGTTGGCAATTTGGCATAATTAAAAAACATTTCATGTTTCATTTGAGTAACATACCTAACTAGGTTCCAAGAGCGAGCGAAGCGAGCTCGGGAACTTGGACACCCCGACACGGACAATTTAGGTTCGAAGGGGTTGACGGGGGCTTCAGTGAGCGAGCAATCGTCCCGTCATCCCCTTCGTGTTAGGTTACTTTCAACCTTGCAGACAGAAATAGGAGCCCCGCATGGCGGGGCTCCGTCGACCACCTCCCTCCCCCTTGTAAGTCCAAAAAAGTTGTATTTTGTTTTACATTGACACTGTAATTTTAAAATCAGTCTAAGATAGGTAATTCAACTTAAAACACGGCAACAAATCTGCTGCTACGGTAGTTTGCAATTATTTTCGTCAGGTAACACTGCTACTCTAAGGCTACTCCGGTTCCCAACGGCGTTATTTTTGGGAGTTAGCGCCGGTTCCGGAGGCACTCCCTAATTATAATTATCTGTCAAATAAGTTATACGTAACTTAACTAGTGGTAATGAAAGCGACCGTATTCTTAATTGTATCATTGTAATAAACTGTGTGATAAGTAGGTATAATTATTTTGTGATTAACACATTTTAATGTCAATACATCACTCATCAGTATTAATTATGCGTTTTATTTCTAACTACCATTGTCGGCGACTTCATCCGCTGACCCACAAACTGCATTTTTCGGGATCAAAGTAGCCTACATTCAGGGTTAGTTATTGTATAACGTTCTTTAATGAAAGAATTTTCAGAATCAAATCAGTAGTGCCGAAGATTAGTCTTCACATATATACACAAACTCACAAAATTCGCACTCTTTAAAATATTACTAGCTTCGCACGCGTTTTTCGGGATGTATTATACATTTTTTTTTTATTTGTACTACCTACCTATATTTTATTTATTACTACTACGTACTATATACAGGGTGGCAGGTTAGATACTGGAAATATTTTAAGGGGTCATTGCACTCATCATTATGAACAACTTTTACTGTGGGACCAACCTTGAAATCGCGAAAAAAAAATCAGCTGTTCCATACATTTATGATCAACAAAATGTATGGAACAGCTGATTTTTTTTTTCGCGATGTCAGGGTTGGTCCCACAGTAAAAGTTGTTCATAATGATGAGTGCAATGACCCCTTAAAATATTTCCACTGTCTAACCTGCCACCCTGTATAATAGGTCTTTACCTATGAAATTGCCGTTTTGTATGAAAAAATTTAAACTATTTTTTTTCATGTATTTTTTATTTGTATTAATCGAAGTAATCACCCATGCAATCAATGCATCTTTGCCAATGCAGTGGCAGTTTATTGATGCCCTTCTTAAGGAAATCAGCTGGACGGGAGGCAACAAAAGCTTCAAAGGCATTTTGTACTGCCTCTCGGGTATTGAATTTTTTTCCCGCCAAGAAGTTATCCAAATTCTGGAAAAAGTAGTAGTCTGTAGGCGCAAGGTCTGGTGAGTAGGGCGGATGACGGAGAGCTTCCAACCCCAGTTCTTGCAACTTGGAGACCGTCTGCTGTGCAGTATCAGGTCGCGCGTTGTCGTGCAGGAGCAGTGGAGACGAGCGATTGACCAATGCTGGTTGGAGATGTGCCAGCTTCTTCATCATTGTGTTCAGTTCTTCACAGTACACATCTGCAGTAATGCTCACCCCGTTTGGTAAGAAGCTGTGATGAATCACACCGGCGCTAGACCACCAAACAGTGACCATCACTTTTCTAGGGGTAAATTTTCGTTTAGGGCATTGTTTAGGTGCTGAAGCAGGATCCAACCAACTTGCTGAGCGCTTGCGGTTATCAAACAGAATCCATTTCTCTTCGCTGGTAACAATGTGGTTCAAATTCCTTCATTTGTGTGTCTGTTGAGCAGTGCAAGGCACGTCTCGACGCGTACTTCGCGCTGGCGATCATTGAGTTCGTGGGGCACCCATTTGTCAAGCTTTTTTACCTTGCCAATTTGACGCAAATGGACCAATATTGTTTTGACGCTAACGTCGAAAGCTGCTGCTAATTCAGCCGTAGATTGTGTATCATCAGCTTCCATAATCACCTTTAATTCGTCATTGTCAACCAAAGTCTTCGGACGACCGCGAGGTTCATTTTTCAGGTCGAAATTTCCAGAACGGAAGCGAGCAAACCAATAACAGGTGGTGCGTTGGTTTGTAGTGTTAGCTCCGTAAACGTCGTTGATGTTGCGTGCCGCTTGTGCGCGTTGCTGCCACGACGGTACTCGTATTCCATAATTCGGTTCTTGACAATATTGAAAATATGCTACAGATTGTGGTCATCCTATCAGTTCATAGCGTAAATAAACTTATTTCACTTGATTTTTAACTAAAATATGTATATTTTTTGCAAATTACACGAAAATAAAATGCAATATTTTTTGTTATTGTAGCTGTCACAAGAACGGCCTGTCGCACTCTGTTGACGTCACACGCTAGTAAGCCAGTGTTGCCAACTTATTTTTAGGGTAAATTTGAGGGTAAAATTTTAGGGAGCGCCTCCGCAGCCGGCGCCGACTAGGCTCCCAAAAATAATGCCGTTAGGAACCGGAGTAGCCTTGAAGTAGCAGTGATACCAGACGAAAATAATTGCAAACTACCGTAGCAGCAGATTAATGTTGCCGTGTTTTAAGTTGAATTAAATACCTTAGACTGACTTTTAAATAACAGTGTTAATGTAAAACAAAATACAACTTTTATGGACTTACAAGGGGGATGGAGGTGGTCGACGGAGCCCCGGTACGCGGAGCTCCTATTTGCAAGGTTAAAAGTAACATAACACGAAGGGTTTGACGGGGGCTTCGTTCGCTCGCTCACTGAAGCCCCCGTCAACCCCTTCGAACCTAACCTGTCCGTGTCGGGGTGTCCAAGTTCCCGAGCTCGCTTCGCTCGCTCTTGGACCCTAATTAGGTATGTTACTCAAATGAAACATGAAATGTTTTTTTAATTATGACAAATTGCCAACTCCCTTTCCCGCTTTTTTTTCAAAAGTCAGCGCCAGCTGCCAATTTATTAACCAGTGCCGGCTGCAAATTCAGGTCACGGCGGCGGTCGCGGAGTCACTTCCAAAATTTTAAGGTTAGATTTCGTATTGTTGTTATGATTACTATAGTTTATGGGCTTTTTGGTAAGCAATACATGTAGGTACCTAAGTATTTGAATTGAATTTGAGTTAAACAAATTCAGCATATTTTTATTGTGAAACATGACCATTGATTAAGAAAGAACTTGTTTTATTGTATATCTAAAACCAAAACTTTAGCCAGGTATTTTTGTATAAATAGTTATGATTTTAGAGTAAAATTAATCAGGCATTGGGGTAAAATGAAAATCTAGCTTGGCAACACTGGAGTAAGCATAAGCTAGGGATGCAAGAAGTGCCAAAATGTATCGATATATATCGTATCGATATAAAAAAAATATCAATATCGGTTTCGATATATCGAAAAAAAAATATCGATAAATTTTCAGAAAATATTAGTACTTTACGAAATTCTATTGTGTTTGCTTTTACAAGTTTATTTCAATAAATCTGTCAGTATTATTACTATTCATAAAAGTATGTAGTGTGCGTTTCACTAAGTATTCCTTTCGGCGCTGAATTTCATTAAGTTGCAACGTTTCTAACCGTAGATCATAGAAACAACATAGAAACAAGGGAGATGTGCCAAGGCGCTATTGAGTTTGATAGGTAGGTACTTACTTAAGTTTGGTCATTTTAAGCGTAGTACAAAAGTACACGCTGGCGACGAACCGAACACGATCGATGATATAAATACAGTGTTTTAGTTTAGTCTTTAGTGCTAGTGTTGAGTGACGATTAACAGTGTTAGATTGAGGGTGTGCGGAATTTTTAATGTGTGGGAGATCTTTTTATTAACAAGTAGCGCTTGTAATTGTGTTGAAAAATGTACTAAAAGTGGCGACAGTTGTTCCCGTACTAATTTGCTATGATGCCATATCTCCTTGTTTCTATGATCTGAATTTTTAACGATGTTAGAAGACAGTGTTCTTTCAGCACCTATTTTCATTCTCAACTTTTATGCACCTGCCAGACTATGCTCCTTGCGCTGCTCATCGCTATGCTCCTCGCGCTGCCGTGCTTTGCCGCGATGTTGCCCTCTCTGCCGGACGAGACGAGAGAGAGAGAGAGAGAGGACGAGGAGCATGACGTGTGGCATGACGAGTAATGTTGCCACACTATGTCTCTGCCTCCTTTCCTCGCTACTTCCCATGCCATTCGTCGAGTGTGTGGCAGGCGCATTAGTGTCCCTGACATTACTTTATCACTTAAATCTAAAAACTGTGACATTTTAATCAATGGTGACTATGGTCTTGCTACTGAAAATATATCGTTTTTGATACGTTTTCGATACTTGATATTTTTTTTTCGATATATCGAAACCATGGACGTATTATAAAATATCGATACGATATATATCGATACTTTTTGGCACTTCCTGCATCCCTAGACAAAGCTCGTTTACTATTACTAGCGTGTTACGTCACTTCCGTCAGAAACAGCGTTTTTGGAGCGGTTTTGGAAATTTATACTTTATCACTGATTTTTATTGATAAATACAGTAGATCTCCCTGAAATATCAATGTAGTGTGCTTATAATATAATGAAGATTAATATAAACCATTTCCCAAAATGAGGCAAATACCGAATTACTCGAATTTTTAACGTATCCATGATGACGAAAAAGATTGAAATGCGATGAAAATGTAACACTAATCAATAAACAAATGACTACTTTTGAAAAAAAAAAACCATGTTTTTAAAATAAAATTAATTTGAAATTAGAATTCTTAGCCAAACAAAAATTATTTTGATTTGAAATGGCCAGTACTGCAGAACGGCAATTTCATAGGTAAAGACCTAATATTTATATTAAATTTTATACTATGTAGTGATAGTATAGAAGTAGGTATAGATTGGGTTTCATTAAAGAAAACTGCAAATTAAATAATTTAATAGGTATATTTAATTTAAATAAGATAATAAAAAGAATATAGTATAATTTCATATCACAGAGTAGTTTTTTTACAAATTGGTAGGATTAGGGAGGGGGGGGGACTCTTTGCCCATTATAGTGGGCTAAAAAAACTTACAACAAAAACATTACAATAACGAAAAAACCAGACAAGTGCGAGTACGACTCGCGCCCTGAGAGTTCCGAAATATGTAATAGCGCCATCATGCCGCTATTACTAAACTAATTTAGTCTCTTTCTAACGAAAAACATGAGAAAGGGATAGAAGATATTTAATCCTGTCAAATTAGTCCTCTTGCTTCATTTCAATGTGAATTTAGTCGGTTTCGCAAAAGGTCATGACTATTTTCCCGTAAATGACAAGGGCATAGACTAATTTGACAGCTCTTAATATTTTCTGTCCTTTTTCAATGATATTTGTAAGAAAGAGATATATATAGTGTGATTAAAATTAGTTTAGTGCAATGTTCAACAGAATCCGCACCATTATATCATATCTTGATCATAGATAGCGCTACTGAACACTTCTAGTGGCATCTATGAGCAGATGGCTCCACTTATGGTCCGGTGACAGACTGAAAACAAAGTGATCCTATAAGGGTTCCGTTTTTCCTTTTGAGGTATGGAACCCTAAAAATGTGTCAGACTTGCCCTCTAGGCACGCCACTGCTCATTATAAAAGCTGTTTTGAAAAATGTTTTTTCAACATAAGACTTTTTTCATCCCACCATCTCGGAAAGAGTATTTTTGCTCTTCGATATCTGAGTGCAAAAGCCGTTTTTATTCTCTAGAGGATAAAGTAAATTGAATTGAGAACATCGTGTGCACAAATTTTTTGAATTCAAAACATAATTAAACCTATTTACTTCTACCTCCATGATGCCGAATTTATAATACAACCTTTTTTCCTCGCTGAGGTGGGATGAAAAGTTACGTGTTAACGAGTGCAAAGATTTTTCACCTCGTGCTCTTTTGATTCTCTCGCTAACGCTCAGGATTCTAATTCTAGAATCCTTCGCTTGCTCGGTCATCAAAATTAAGCACGCGGTTAAAAAGCAACTTTGCACTCTTGTATAACAAATAACTATTTTTAGTTGTATTTTCCTAAGTCTGTTTTGTGGAGTGGTGTATGGCGCGCGCATGCGCAGACAGCGCGGTGCTCTGCGCGAAGCGAGCGTTGCATATCGAACACGCAAACGGTTTTTCTCCCGTATGAGTCCGAAGGTGGTTCGTTAATATCTTGTTGGTCTGGAAAATAAATATATATATTTTATATTACACAACATTAGAAATCTATACAGGGTAAAATTAAAACCAGTGCGGATATTTTAGGAGGTGAAAGTACTCATGAATATGATCAACTTTTATTATGGGACCGACACTGAAATATGAAAAGAAAAATCAGCTGTTCCATACATTTTGATCGTGTTGTGCATTTTTGTAGGGAATAGCTGATTATTTTTTTCATATTTCAGTGTCGGTGCCATAATAAAAGTTGATCATATTCATGAGTACTTTCACCTCCTAAAATATCCGCACTGGTTTTAATTTTACCCTGTATACTAATATTATAAAGTCAAAGTCAAAACATTTATTTCAATTAGACCATTTACAGGCATTTTTGAATAGTCAAGAAATTATTGTCAGTCAGTTTGTCCGTTAGTTGAAGCTAGTTGTCCGTTCCAAAACGTAGATTCCTATGGAGAAGAACGGACAAGAAACTCCACAAAGAGGTAAGGTTTGTAAGTTTGTATGTATGGTCCATTTCAATAGAACTTGTAAACTTTGTAAACTAACTTTCTATACAAATTCATCAAATTTTGACAGTTGGCCATACTGACATTATTTACAAAGTTAACAAATTCAATTGAAATGGACCATAGCGGCTCAAATACACCAAATCCGTCATCGTACGAACTTTGCTCGTACGAACTCGGACGATTGAATCAAAGACTTGTAAATCATAGAGAGCGTGTACACCAACACGACCGCCATCGGCCGACAAAATCGGACAAAATCGGTCGTGTACGCGCTCTCTACAATTTACAAGTGTTTGATTCAATCGTCCGAGTTCGGCCGTCGTCGTACGAGCAAAGTTCGCACGATGACGGATTTGGTGTATTTGAGCCGTTAGGGGTAATCTCCGGAACTACTGAACCGATTCTGAAAATTCTTTCACTAATAGGAAGCTGCATTACCACAGTGCTATAGGCTACTTTTTATCCCGGAAAAATGCACAGTGGGTCACGCGGACGAAGTCACGGGCAAAGTGTTAGTAAAAAATAAATAAACTTCGAAATAAATCAGTTTTGTATTCCCAAAATTGTTAGGCAGAGGCACAGATAATATAATACTACTAGACTTTTGCCCGCGACTCCGTCCGCGTGGACTACAATGAAAAGACCTGTTTAAAAGACCTCCGTAGTGTAGGGTGACTAGTACTACCAAGAGGTCAAGCTGTATCTCTGGTTCATCCCACCGGAATTAGATGGAATGTGACTTAGACTTCAAGTAGGACCCCAAACCACATCAATATCCGTTCAATGCGTGTTGGGCAACGCGCACAAACAGACAAAAATTGAAAAAAAAATTTTTTCGGCATGGGTAAGTCCCAGTATCCTATACTACGTTAGTATTATATTATCTGTGCCTATACTGATTTTTTTCTGGAATATCGTCAATGTACAGACACGACTTTTTTACAATTTTATGTATAAGTACTTTTTTTTTTTTTTGAGGATGGGAAATCATCAAATGACCCCTCCCGCTCTGGGCGGAGCGGAAGGGAGTGTCAGACTCTTACTGACTAAAACCCACCCGTGTTCCTTCCTTAGCCCTTTATGTTCCGGGTCAGCGGTACCCCTTTCGGACAATCCCGCTTTCCCGGAAGATGTATAGGTACTTACAGAGAATCCCCTGCCACACATGTAACATATCTTGTTTTTGGGAGGAAGTATGCCTTCGTGGACGCGTCGAGTGTGTTTGACCAGGTCAGCGTTGCGAATGAAATTCTGTAATCATTATAATAATCAATTAATAACTGCAGACAGCTAATCCTTTACAGCTGGATTCCGAACCTGGGGGTGATTACCCCCTCGGGAGTAAAACTGGTAATCTATACTTATAATAAGAATGTAAATTCCACGTATCTGTACATTGCATATATTTGCATAAAAATAATATGGGGGACTAAGAATAAGTAATAATGTAAATTTCTATCATTTTTAGAATTAATGTCTGTCTGTGTGTCTGTCGGTTTGTCTGTCTGTTTGTCTGTGTGTCTGAACACGCATTAAATCAATACTACTGAATTGATTGTGAGGAAGCAGAAAGAAATGTATAGGCAGTATATTGAGGTAACATTTAGTCTTTATTTCATTAAAATCGGTCCATTCTATCAAAAGTTATTACAAAAAATCTATCAGTCAGGAGTAACTTCGCTAACATGTATTATGCCGGGTCCACATTATGTATTTGTTCAATCCAATCACCGTATCTGTATCGCCGACGCGTATCATGCGAGTGGTGATACGTTACCATTGCAGTTAATTGGTAATAGGTTAGTGATATGTTAATTGCGTGGTGGTGATTGGTGATAGATGATATCAGATATGTGTCGTTACGATTGGTGAAACATTAGGGGTAAGATTGGTACTGATCGATTCTGTGTGCTGCATGGTGTTTGGTATGGTGTGGTGGCATAATATTATTATTGTTTGCCGATTTTTATGCGGATGATGAAGTAGCATACCTATGACCTATATATCATTGTTCTTTAATGAAATAACGACTTCATGTTATTTTCCGACTTCCGCGCGGACGGAATCGCCGGCACAGCTAGTAGATAATAAATATAATCAATAATTAAAAATTTACCTAACATTAAAATTCTAAATTTAATATTACTTATCAAAAAGATAAAATCTCGGAAACCAATGAAGCAAGATTTCTTGGTCTAACCATTGATAAGCAGTTAAACTGGAAGACCCAAATTGAACACCTCTGCAAAAGAGTCAGTAGTTCCGCCTATGCACTCTATAAACTTGCACCAGTAGTGAACATACAAGCTTTACTCACTGCCTATCATGGTACAGTTGCGTCCGTTCTAAGATACGGAATTATCTTCTGGGGCAACTCTACTGACAAAGACATGGCTTTCAAGTCTCAAAAGAGATGTATTAGAGCCATGTTTGGTCTTCAATCGACGGAAAGCTGTAAACCTTGCTTCTCAGAATATAAAATTCTAACACTTCCGTCACTCTATATTTTTGAAATAGCGTTGTTTGTTAAGCTCAACCCCCATCTATTTCCCAAACTGTCTGATGTTGTCATTCGCAATAGGCGTAATAATAAATTATGTATTCGACCATGTGCTACAGCTCTTATGGGAAATAGTAGATTGTTATACAAGGGTGGAAAGAAATCAATTCCCATACGAGGTATTTAGACGCACGAGCGAAGCGAGAGCGGCTATAGTCCGAGTGGGAATTGATGACTTTCACCCGTGTTAAACACTCTACTTTTCATTTCAAATATAAGGAAAGTAAAAAATAGTAGTTTTTCTAAAATATTTATTGATAGTAATAACATGAGTAGTACCTATTTAAAATTAATTTAGAAGTTAGAACAATTTGTGAAATTCAATAGTCTTTTTTAATTTAAATTTCAAATATGGAACACACCGCCCGCGTCACCGCCGCGGGCCATCCCACTTTAATAGGTATTTTTTTTAATTCACATTGGCCGTATACACTCACAAGACCGCAGCATTTTTTTTTTAATCGATATTTTTCTTAATTATGTAAAAAAAATTATAGCCGACTAAATAACCAATTTTAGTTCTATTTTTAAAATTCATTCCCGCCCTAGGGAGGGAAGCAATTACTATGAGTCCTTCCCGCCCAAGGGAGGGAAGCATCGTTTTCGACCCGCTGCTCTGATCAAACAAACACTACTTTCCGAGTATGAGAAATGAAAAAGTATATTTTGTTTGGCACCCAAGATTTATAATAAACTTCCAAAGACATTTCACAGTCTTAATATACATTTATTTAGAAGGAAATTAAAGGCCCTATTGTATGAAAAATGTTATTACTCGGTTTATGACTTTTTGAATGACTCATCTTTATGTAATAATTAGTTAAGATTATAATGAACTGTTCTATTTAATTGATGATTTAATTATTAATTGCATCTGTTATTATTGCCTTATTATTGCATGTATTATTTAATTAGACATAATGTTATTGTTATTGATATGTAATGCATCTAATTATTTTTGTATGCCTTCTGGCGGAACATGGTATGGAACCAAAATTTATTGTAACATCTCTATAACCCTGTGTTCACAAATAAATGAATTTGAATTTGAATTTGAATTTGAATTTAAAAAGCTTTCAAATGCAAAACAATACCAACCAGACACTGCATTAATTCAACAACTTTTTGCGCAATTTATTATGATTAATGATTATTAAAGATTTTTTCGAATCTGACTGGTATAAATAGAATCTGTACTAATATGATAAAGCTGAAGAGTTTGTTTGAACGCGCTAATCTCTGGAACTACCAGTCGGATTTGAAAAAATCTTTTTGTATATGATAGCCAGATTCATGAGGAATAGTATAGGCTATTTAACATCACGCTACGACCCTTAGGAGCCGAGCAACGGGGGTGAAACCGCGGGGAACAACTAGTGGCGGAAAAGGAAGTTACCTTATCGCATTGTTCGCATCGATACTTGTAATACTTTAGATGTACGAGATTGTAATGGTCCTTCATATAAATTTTCTTTGAGAATATCTTGTCACAACCTGGGCAGGGAATCCTGGAACCAATTAACAGAGAATTTTAACATAAATGATATTTATTTTGTAAATAGGTTAAAAATAACACTTTCACACGTCAAAACATTTTTTTAAGCTAGATGAGTTCGGTGTTTCCCTCAGATCATAGAAACAAGGAGATATGCCATCATAGCAAATTAGTACGGGAACAACTGATGCCACTTTTAGTACATTTTTCGACACAATTACCCGCATAATTAAGCGCTCCTTGTGAATAAAAAGATCTCCCACGCATTAAACATTCCACACACCCTCAATTTAACACTGTTAATCGTCACCCAACACTAGCACTAAACTAAAACACTGTATTTATACCATCGATCGTGTTCGGTTCGTCGCCAGCGCGTACGTTTTTAATATGAGCAATTTGCTCAAGATCAGGCATCAAGCTCGATAGCGCCTTGGCACATCTCCTTGTTTCTATGATCTGAGGTGTTTCCTATATGACTACCTTTGAAAAGAAACACCGAAACAAACTCAAAGGTTGCACATGCAATTATTTTTTCTTTCTTTTCCTTTTGTTACCTTTGGTTACCTTTTGTTACCTTCAGTTTTTTTTGTTACCTTACCTATGTTTCTTATGCTGTGTGTGTCTCGCGCTGTTAGCGAGGTGCCATCTGTATCGGTATACGTCTCGATACTGTCTATCACACTCCACGCAGTATGCAGCCTTGTGAGCGCCGTGCACTGTCTTATTATGGAGCCATAGACCGTTGAAAAAATGATTTTGTATATGATAGGCAGATTCATGAGGAATAGTATAGGCTATTTAACATCACGCTACGACCGCTATGAACCGAGCAACGGGCGTGAAACCGCGGGGAACAGCTAGTAGGATTGTCAGTCCGTAGCAAGTCCGAGGCATCTGCGCATAGATGGCGCCACTAGAATTATGTAATAGCGGCATCTAGCTCATAGATGGCGCTATTGCATATATATTTTATTTAATTAAATTTGTACGGAACCTACGGGCGCGAGTCCCACTAGCACATGTCCGATTTTTTTGTACTTTTACTTATTTTGTTATTATTTCTGTATTTTTTTTTTACCACTTTGGTTATCTTTTTCTTACCTTTTGTTACCTTCTGTTTTATTTTGTTACCTTACCTATGTTTCTTATGCTGTGTGTGTCTCGCGCTGTTAGCGAGGTGCCATCTGTATCGGTATACGTCTCGATACTGTCTATCACACTCCACGCAGTATGCGGCCTTGTGAGCGCCGTGAGCTGTCTTGTTGTGAAGCCATAGGCCGTTGTAGCGAGCCCAGCGCTTGTTACACGGCTTGCATTCAAAGGGGGAGTGCTGTTTTCTATAATAAAGAAACAAAAATTATTTAACTACATACAAACAGGCGCGGTCCCAGGGGGAGGGGGGGGTCACGGGGGTCATGACCCCCCCCCAAAATCGTACAACAATGCGCCAAACACGGTAATCACATCCGGCATTAATCGGTATGACCCCCACCCCTAAAGTCTTCAGCTGCGGTATGACCCCCCCCAAAATCGTCGGCTGTGACCGCGCCGGCATACAAAGGTAAAAAAAGTTAAAAATTTATAAAAAACCGGACAAGTGCGAGTATGCCTCGCGCCCTAAGGGTTCCGAAATATGATCATAGATGGCGCTACTGCATACGTCTAGTGGTGTCATCTATGAGCAGATGGCTCCACTTATGGTCCGGTGACTGGCGGCGGACAACAAAGTGATCCTATAAGGGTTCCGTTTTTCCTTTTGAGGTACGGAACCCTAAAAACAATCATAAAACGACACTCCGCAAAATTTTGTAGTATGGCAACATTGGAACTATATTCTCAACATGCAACGTGAGATTTGTGGGGTGGAGGGGGTCGAGCTAAATCTCACGATATATCACCAAGCGAGGGAGGGGTCGAAAAATGGTCAAAATCGCGTCACGTAGTAATTAATAAACGCCCCCTTAATGCTGACGTGGTATTCCGTGATATTTAGTGTTTCGCACATTTTTGTACGATTTTGGGGGGTTCATGACCCCTACGACCCCTCCCCCCCCTCAGACCGCCCTGTACGCACCTGATATGATCTTTGATACAGTATCTCATCTTGAAGCTGATACCGCAGTGGTGACACACAAACTTCTCGTGCCAGTCCTTGTAATGTTTGAAGAATTCGCGACGACTCCTGTTGACAACAAATACAAGGTGGCAGGTTAAAGAGTGGAAATATTTTAAGGGGTCATTGTACTCATCATTATGAACAACTTTTACTATGGGACCAACCCTGAAATCGCGAAAAAAAAATCAGCTGGTCCATACATTTATGTTCACATAACTCAACAAAATGTATGGAACAGCTGATTTTTTTTTCGCGATTTCAGGGTTGGTCCCATAGTAAAAGTTGTTCATAATGATGAGTACAATGACCCCTTAAAATATTTCCACTGTTTAACCTGCCACCCTGTATAAGTAGGTACATTATGTTAAGTTCTGATAAAATAATGTAAACGTTAAAAGTGCTTCTAGTTGCTTGCACACTTCACTATTATGCCGATCATACATCTAGATTCAACATAAATATACTAAGACTAGACTTTTGCCCGCGACTCCGTCCGCGTGGACTACAATGAAATGACCAGTTTAAATGACCTCCGTAATGTAGGGTGACTAGTACTACCAAGAGGTCAAGCTGTATCTCTGGTTTATCCCACCGGAATTAGATGACACGTAGCTTAGATTTTATGTTGGACCCCAAGCTATCGAACTGTGAAAACGGAATCAAAATTCGTTCCGTACTTTTTGCGTGAAGCGCGCACAAACAGAAAAAATTCAAAAAAAAATCTTTTTGGGTATGGTTACTGGTTACGTCCCAGTACCCTATCCCAATTGTTTTTTCTGGAATATCTTCAATGTACAGACACGGCTTTTTTACAATTTTATAATAGTATAGATAGATATAGATGATGATAATAACTTACCCAAACTTCAATTCACATTTCAAACATTGGAAGACTCTTCTATGTCGCCTCTGATAGTGCCATCTTGTCTGCGATTTGTCGTAACAAGAAAAATCGCACAGTGTGCACACGTACTTATTATAATGGCCGCTCACATGCCCCAATAGCAGGCGTTTATTAGAGATTCTTGAGGTGCAAATATCGCAGGTATATAAGGCTGTCTGGAATAAACACAATAATACACTGTAACATTTAAATAACTGTTTTTTCTAGAACAAACATTGGTGCCGATTCTGGAGGTCTACTCTGTAAGTCCGTCAACGATGATACGGGCCCGTCCGAAAGTACAATAGTCATCAGGGGGTCTACTCTCTAAGCACGATATCCGTAGTTCCGACCTTAGTTACGAGCGTTTCTTACTCCGTATCACCTACGGACTTAAGATTAGTTCGGGGCCCGAACTAAGAATGAATGATAGCACGATTTGACAGGTGTCCCTACTCCCGATGTGTTGATGTGGGCCAAGCGCCCCACCCTGCCACACCCTGGCTACGCCCATGGCTACTGCATACTTCTAGTGGTGTCATCTATAAGCAGATGGCTCCCCTTATGGTCCGGTGACTGACGGCGGACAACAAAGTGATCCTATAAGCCATCCTATACCAATTTAAGGCAACATTGTTCACTGTCTAGAATGTGTGCTACCTACAAAGAGAACGAAACAGACATTGACCTATTTCATACATCAGTACCTGCTCTAAAAAAAGTTGCACTGGCCATTTGATGGGTTTCACATAAAAATAAAAAAATAATAATAAATAAAATTCTAATTTAATTTAACTTAACCTTATGTATTCTTATCAGTTTAGGTATTGTTTTAATATAACTGTCAGTTGTTTCTGTTACGCCGAGTTGCGGAAAGGGTCATTGAGTTTTGGAGGAGCCTTTAACGATAGACATTGTATGGTTGATGCATTAAAATTTAGTTACCTTTCTGCAACCGACCGTTAGTCATATCTGCGCATAATTTAGTGCATGCAGTGCTCTTCTTTAAGTAATGGGGCACTTAGACTTAAGTTTGCAATGTATGTATTATGTTCATGTAATAGTGTACTCATTGTTGAAGAGCCAAATAAATAAATAAATAAGGGTTCCGTTTTTCCTTTTGAGGTACGGAACCCTAAAAATCAGGGCCCCAAGTCTACTAATGCAATTGTCATAATCGTGTCAGAATCGTCTCTCAATGACATCGTTTTGACCAATGACGAAAGAGATAGTCTAGTACTCTAACTAAGGCCACGACCGCACCGGTATGCGGTAAGGCGATTGCGACGCGACGGCGAACAAACTCATCCTACTAATATTATAAACGTGAAAGTTTGTGAGGATGTATAGATGTATGGATGGATGTATGGATGTTTGTTACTCTTTCACGCAAAAACTACTGAACGGATTTTGATGAAACTTTACAGTAATGTAGCTTATACATCAGAATAACACATAGGCTACTTTTTATCCCAAAAACGCGGGCGAAGCCGCGGGCGGAATAAACATATGTCGAGTCAGCCACCGACATAATATGTTTATATGAGTTTGTTTTCACGAAATCGCCGTCGCGCCGCAATCGCCTTACCGGTGCGACCGCGGCCTAAGCCAAAGACCGCTTAGGTTTTGACCGTTATGGTGTCATTATGACACCATTTTGTGTCATTATGACACCATTCTTACACGATTTCAATATCACAATTGGGGCCCTGCCGGCCTAGCATGACCACGATAGAAACGGGTTTTGTCTACATAGAAATAGACAAAGTGACAGATTTCATTCATAAAACGTAGAAATGTTTCTACAATCTGTCACTTTGTCTATTTCTATGTAGACAAAACCCGTTTCTATCGTGGTCATGCTAGGCCGGCTGAAAGAATGCAAAGAAAAATCGAAGTAATAGCGTGGGTGGGTTAATGAACCGATTTCTTTTAAAACGACGGGTGAAACCGCGGCGCATAGCTAGTGTATAAAAGATTACCTTATCATGAAATTTCTTCTCATGCTTCATCAACAATTCTTCACTAGAAAACACCAACACACACTTTTCACATTTAAATCTCTTCGAATTATAATATTCGCTGTCTCTTTCACTCTTCATACAAGACTGCAACTCTTGATTATCTATCTGTATGTTTTTAAAACAATCCTTTGTATATTCCGTAATAATTTTGAATTTCGGCTTCTTATTTTGTAAAGCTCTTTTTTCCGCCCAGCGGTTGCTTTTGGGCTTTTTTGATTCTGGAACAAAAAATAATATTAGGCCAGTATTTCCGAAGTGTAAGGGTAAAAGGAAGGGTAAAAGAAGGGTAAGGGTAAGAGGGGTAGGCCACAACGGGATATCTCACTCAAATCTAGGGCAGCCCGACTGGGGAAGTACCTCCACCTTACAGAACACCACAGCCAAATAACGCTACTGTTCGGTAGTGTTGTGTTCCCGTGGTGAGTAGGTCGCCAGAGCTGCTGAGTATGCGCTGTGTTGACAGCGGGGGACCTGATTGCGTCCTGAGCTGTCGGGACTGCGCAAACAGGTATACGGCCCGCGTGATGGTAAGTGGTTACCATTGCCTATGAAACGTTCGCAACACCGAGTATCACAATCATGCGCCGACCCTTTACAATGTGTATTCGTTGTGCCGACAGCACCGACACGCGCAGGTCCCCCGCTGTCAACACAGCTCATCCTCAGCAGCTTTGGCGACCTTACTCACCACAGGAACACAACACTACCGAACAGTAGCGTTATTTAGCTGTGGTGTTCTGTAAGGTGCAGGTACTTCCTCAGTCGGGCTGCTCTAAATTTGAACGAGATATCCCGCTGTGCCCTACTTTTTGTTATTTTATAATTCAGTTTTAAATTATCTTATAATTTAGTTTTAAATACCTGTATTTTCTTTCAGGGCTTCAGTTTTAACACAATCTTCATCGACATCATCACGTAACTCGCACGCATCATCACACTGATCATTAATTTGATCATCACTAGTTTTGTCACATGTTTTTGTATCTGACTGTACATTTAAGTCGTTGATGTAAATGGTGTGAGGGTGTGAGTCATTTAGTATAATCGTTGTTAGACTTGATTGAGTGCCACAGATGTAGCTCTGAAAAAAGCTTTGATTCATTATTAGTATTTAGTGTCACACAATACACCCACACACTTACAGATTTATAAAAGGCTAACCATGCAATATTCCATAATACAGTCAAAATCTGTTATAACGACATCGAAGGGACCACTCATATTTGGTTATAAAAACCGGTAGTTGTAACAACCGGCGGTATTTTTGAGGGAACAGTCAGTGAGGACCTATGATTTTGGTTATTATAACCGGTATGTTGTTCCAAAAGATGTCGTCAATATTCCACAATTGTATGGGGCGTTACCGGGCTAAAGACCCCGAGTGGCGTGCCTAGAGAGCAAGCCCGATGCATTTTTTACTGTAGAGGATATTTAAAACGAAATAAATGCCTTGGGCTTGCTCTCGAGGCACGTCACTTGTGATTTTCAAAAACAAAGGTTTGCCATACCTGCGCTAGATAAATGATAATTAAAAATAATTCACCTCGCCCAACAGTAGCATCTCGTTAGCCTTACTAACTTGTTGTTGAAATCTGCTGGCTTTCTGCAGGAAGGCATAACACTCCCAACATATTTTAACATCATCTAAAGATATCTGAGTCTGAAAAACAAAAAGCAAACTGAATTTCAGATTATGTGTAATATTGGAAATTAGGAAGCAGTGCAATGGCACTGAAATGCACTAGATAGCCAGTTCACTGGAATGGGTACATAATGTACCTTGGAATAGGTACATAATGTATTCTGGAATGGGTACATAATGTACCCTGGAATGGGTACATAATGTACCCTGGAATGGGTACATAATGTACCCATTCTGGGCCGGGTTTAAAAGCGTGGAAGCCCTAGAATAACACATAAGTGGAGGCCCTGAATTCAATTAGATGAAAAAGAAATCACAGTTCTACAGCGACTCCTTAACATCTTAACATAACTCCGTCGTGTTTGAGCGCTTTGTATTTAAGTCATGACAAGTACTGCAGACCTAAATGATGTCCAGGGTCTCATGATGGAGTTGGGAAGTGGTCATTATAAAAAATTGTTGTGAAAAATGTTTTTCAACATAAAACTTAATTATGAATTTAGAAACTTACATGATTTTCAAAGTCTGCAGTAATTTTTTTAAATACACTGGTATATTGACCCAATGGCGATAATTTTCTGCCAACGCTAAGACACACACGGCACAGGTTCTCGTAATAACGAAATTCATACTTTATTTCAGTTTCATCCATCATTTTTATTAATTTTTCCGTAAATATTATTTTATGTAAATAATGAACAAGGTATTCTTACTTTTGAACTTAATTTATATAAATTTATCTTACAAATAGCTTTTGTTTATGAGTTTATTTATATTCCAGAGTATTCAATTTGTTTTATTTAGATTTATTATCATTTTATTTAAATCAAACACAATACACAAATTACACATTTTACAGATGTTCTATGTTTACTTTTTGCTGTCAATCCAAGGAATTTAATACCAAATACTCTCTGCACAGAACAATATTACTCTAGACTCTCTGTGTCAATCAATGACAGCTCAATGTCATTTGTTATTTGACATATTAGTATTATTGTTCTGTGGTCCTCAGTGATGTACGTTACAGACACAGAGGTTACAGAACAATATTACTCTAGCGAGGTGCGATGGCGTATCTGTCAATGTTCCGTCTTTCTTCACTGATTGTATTCACTTAGTTAAAGAACACTGCCATGAACTGTGGAAAGTGCACTTCGATAGAATATCAGTCGAGAAAGGTATTTGGTACAGAACGCTCCAAAATGAACCTTGGAAGTCACCGTGGTTTGAACATTTCATATCAAAAAGAAATAGGTTGACTACAGCTTTTCGACTTCGATCTGGCCACATTCCACTTAATAAATTCGCCTACTTAATGAAAAAAGTAACATCTCCACTTTGTTCAGAGTGTGGAATTGTAGAGGACGTCGTTCATATTATGGTGGAATGTGTCCGGAACGAAGACGCCAGATATGAGTTATTGATCAAAAATATCGATTTTAAAACTGTTGGTTTTTGTAACAGTGTTCTGGCATATCCGATGTCCAAAACAGCTGAATTGATTTACAAGATTGTTGAGGTTGGCATGCGACGACGCGCGATGTCCACATAGTGTTAGTTGTATTTTGATTGTATGTTGTGTGCTGATGTAAATGGATGACAAAATGGAGCAACATAGTCAAGTTGACTAAGCTCTTAAAATATAGAGTAAAAAAAAAAAAACTCTAGCGAGGTGATGTAGTTGCCCAATGAACTTGGTACAAGTGTCGCTAAAACCTAAAACATTGACATAAAATGCATCACGAGATCCGAATCCGAAACCATGTGCTCCTCAATCTAACGCTCCTTTTCAATGGAGGGACATTCCACCTCGTTCCTCCATTCCCCAAAGAGTGACCAGTCCAGTAGTGGACTGCGATATGCTTATTTTGATTGATTGAATTCAGATGACTGCCTCGTTGGGTTGGTGATCGCAAAAGCGACTGCTGCGCCTGGGTTCAAGGTCTTGGGTTCGATCCCCAGGTCCGGTCAAATGTTATTGGGTTTCTCCTCAGATCACAGAACAAACTTTTTTCTATTTCAAATAAAAAATTGGTACACTTATTAAATATTTATCCCCTGTTCCGTACCGTTCCAATGAAAATGTCTAAAATTATTTAATACTTAGTATCCCCCATTCCTGCCACGAATTTCATATCATGTGCTTAAAGGTCTTGGTTCCAAATCGTGTAGTCTGGTCTGCCTATGGTTCTCGAACATTCGCTGAGCTAATCCAATCGGCTGATGGCACAGTGGCGCCGCGTCTCGCCACGTCTCACATTTTTTTTCTTCACACTCTTGCAAATCCGTGGATATCCATGTTGCTAAGGAAGAGGATTTAGCTGGATTCGCGATAGCGAGGAGCGTAAGGTACCTAGTGGCTGGGAGACAAGAGGTTAGCTCTATAGTCTACACCATAGGTTCCCAACGGGGGCGGTACCGCCCCCTAGTGGGCGGTGGAGATTTTCGTGGGGGCGGTAGCAGGTCCAAAGGCAAATGGGGGCGTTATGACAGTCAAGGGGGCAGTCGCGGCGTACCTTAACTAAATTGAAACCCGACAATCTGGGGGCACGGCAGTGCCCCCGCCAAGTCGAGTACCAAATTGTTTACCAGCTTCAACCATCTCATTGATATTTATGTTTCTTAATGAATTTTGTTTTTTATTACCTATATTTTTTACTTATTTTAATAATCGTCTTGTCTTTGCCTTTATGCAGGGCCCCATTACAGGGTGCTCCAGCTTTGTGTATTGTCGGTTAAGTTATAATTTTGTTAATCTTTTTTGTATTTTTAAATAATTAATAATCACAACCCTCAGTTATACAACCACGAGTAGCACGATTACAGATAGAGAGAGCGAAAATTAATTTGAAATTTGTGATTACTAATAGTTAATAGACACAGACAGGCCTATAAAATTGGTATAATTAAGAATTAGGTAAGGGGGGCGTTGGATTTTTTTTTCTTGTAAAAGGGGCGCTAGTCCATAAAAGATTGGGAACCTATGGTCTATACGATCCAGGCGCGGTCACAGCCAACGATTTTTGGGGGGGGTCATACCGCAGCCGAAGACTTTAGGGGAGGTCATATTGATTTTAATGCCGACGTGCTATACCGTGAATGACCGTGTTTGGCGCATTTTTGTACGATTTGGGGGGGGGCGGTCATGACCCCCACGACCCCTGGGACTGCGCCTGATACGATCCACACCCTCGGTCCTTTCTAGTGTTTGCGGATATGGTATTTTTATTGTACTACCGCCTTTATCGAGCGTAGAGGTTAGGAGAAATGTCATTAATAATTGTTCAGCGCTCCAAAATGGCGCTGGCATAGGCAGGCGTGGTCCGAGGGAGGGGGGGGGGGGTCATGGGGGTTATGAGTGATGACCCCTACGACCCCCCCCCCCCCCCTCGGACCGCCACTGTCCTTAACAGTGTAAATTAAAGAAATATACTGAATAAATGAAAGAACCCGAATCTAACCGCGCCTGGGCATAGGTAAAGAGTATGGTATGAATGTAGAATGTAGAAGTTATTGACAGATTTAATTTTTTGATTAGATGGAACTTTTGGCGATTTCTTTGAAATAATTTAGCAAAACTCCATAGGCTAAATACTCAAAGGTTTGCGTGCGCCGATACCATACAAAAATAAAATAAAAATCAACCACAACTTGCGGCAGCCACTAGAGGCTTTGATTAGCTTTGCTGTGGCCACCGCCGCACGCCGGTGGCACAATGTGCGGCAGGCAGGACTCCTATTATTATTAGGTATAATTTTGGAGTTGGCACCGTATGTCCTTTTTAGCCAACTGCAAGAAAGGGTTATTTTCCATTACATTCCATGAAAATATGGCAACACAACTCTCATGTCAATCTCAAATAATGACAGTAAACGGTAACGTCAAATCTACGTCGGCATCGGCAACGCAACGGCAATTTGGCATTGCGTTGTACGGTTGTAGGTTATATTTTTGTTATTTTGTCGTGATTTTATACGATTTAATAAACACTTTCTTTGGTGGTGCTTTGGTGATTTTGAATTCGCTTGATAGCGGATAATAGGTATTTACTAATTCACTGTTTCTATATTTCGAACCTGATATTTGGAGTATTTTTTTAGTCACAAACTTAGATTCACCAATATTATATTCACACTGGTTTTATTTCTTTGGTTTTGTGACCTTTACACCGTGGGATAATAATATGAATATTCTACCAGGTGTAAAGGTCTATATTCACGTAGTAGATAAATGCTCAGGTACAAGTTTAGAATACCTATATCATGCAATAAAGGAAGGCTGAGTGTTCCTCTTTCCCGAGCCTGTTATTGTGATGATAGATAGACTAAAATAGAATGCCGTGCAATGATTGTTGATAACTCTGTTCTTGATAACGAGACTCCATAGCTTCGATCAATAATAGCACATAAATTAAAAAAAAAATAGATTTGCATAGTCTTTCAACTCTTTGTGGACAATCATTGTGTCGAAACTCGATATAGACTCGATAACGACTAGGTATCGAGTATCAGCTATTAATACATCCAACAATCTTAACCAATATTTCAGGACCAGAGAAGCAGTCTTCCTGGATACAGCAGTCATTGTGAGGAGCCTCTCTCTGGAGTTCTGACCAGTGGTAGCTCTGACCCTATTCACAATGCAGGTGAGCCACTATTTCTTAACTGTTTTGGATAATGTTTTGCTATTTTGTACTATCTTCTTATAATTTTGTATCTGTTTGTTTCCCAAATAAAAAAGTAAAAAATATATTATATATAATTAGTATTCTGGGTGTAAGTTTATCAGTCGAAATACAAAAAGGGATGATCCCTTTTTGTATTTCGACTGATAAACTTACATGTATAATAACTTTTACTATAGGACCAAACCTGAAATCGCAAACAAAAACAGCTGTTCCATACATATTGTTGAGATAAGTGAATACAAATGTATGGAACACATTTCTTTCGTGATTTTAGGGTTGATCCCATAGTAAAAGTTGTTCATAATGATGAGTACAATGAACCCTTTTTGTTTTCGACTGATTAAACTTACACCTGTATATTTTAAATGTTAAATTTTAATCAATTATTGTAACCAAAAAATCATAAAATTCCTAAATGGGTAAACGGAAGTGCTAGACACTAGACAGAAGTGCCCTGATATCGAATTCGATATATATTGCAACAACTGTCAAAATCCCTACCATTTTGACATTTGTTGCGATATATATCGAATTCAATATCAATATATATCACCCGCGAGAATCACCACCCTTACAGTCTGATAGTATGCCCCAGTGGTGGATCCAGGGGGCTAGAGGCTGAAGTCCCAAAATCTTAAGTTCTGACAGATTTTAGACTAACAGTGGCTAAGGGTCCCAACAAAACGATTCCTACCGGCTTAGCACAGGCAGTATTGCCTACTATTGTCAAATATTTATAATTAGCTTTTCATGGCCAGGCCAGCATTTGTAGCTCCGGCTTACGTCTTACAAAAATTGACCCTTCGCCACTGCAGACTAGTGATTTAGTATTTTGATTTTTACTCAGCAGGCTAAATTATTTACAGAAATCCTCAAAAGGGAAGCCACCCACCAAAGGTGCTAAGCAGATCTTGATGGAGAACTCGGAAACTGTTAGTTTTTACCGTAACATGTCGTTGGGAGCGACTGCAGTTTATGGAATCGTCTCCATTGGATTTTATTTGGAGAATTTAACCATAGGAATTATTGTAAGTAAATATTTGTTCACTAGCCGTGTCCTGCGATTTCACCCCCGTTGCTCGGCTCCTAAGGGTCGTAGCGTGATGTTTAATAGCTCATACTGTTCCTCATGAATCTGGCTATCATATACAAAAATAATTTTGTTTTTAAATATAATAAGAGATTCCAAAAACAACTGACACAGGATCAAAAATATTTTTTTCGAATCCGACTGGTAGTTCCAGAGATAAGCGCGTTCAAACAAACTCTTTAGCTTTACAATATTGGTAAGTATAGATAGGTATACTGGAACTTCAAAAAACAGTTTAGGAAGAGAAACATGCATATAACAACATATTGCAAACATTGGCCTAGCTAATATGGGGTCAGTATCCTTGTGTAGGATATCCAGCCGGGGCTGGTATCAATGTGTAGGTGGTCCAACCAGGGCTAGTTTTATGATGTAGGGGGTCCAGCCGGGGTTAATTGTGAAGGGGGACCGATTGGGGCTACTGTTATTGGGTAAACTATGAGTAAAATGTTAATTTTCATTAGTTTCTAGACAATTTGACATAAATGTGTTTATAGTCTACACGACTACAAACAGCTTTCAAAAAAATATTTGTAATATTTTCGACAAGAAAAAAACATCGAACTCAAATCTTCCTATCTCTAACGACTAGAATATCTGCTGATTCTTGTTCAAAAACTCACTCTGTATATTCATAATTGCTTTCTCTTCATAACTTTATTGTAATTTTCTTTTCAGTTCCTGAACGTGTTTCTGTTATCAATATACGCTGGGTGCTACCAAATGATGAGGTACATCAGCCGGCCTACATACTCTGACAACAGTCATCTTATTGACCCTGGTCTCGATTTAAATATGGAAGGAGGTTTGGGCGAGTAAGTAGTGCCTATAAGTTTTACTAACTTAGGCTTCACCGAGGGTAGCTCACCGTCCGATCAGGACCAGGCCCGTGCCGAACGGCGCGTACGTGTTCCACGCGCGCCTCAAAGAGATGTCAGCATCAGAGAGGGGGCCCATTAGGGCCCAAGCCTGCCGGGAAAGCGGGATTGTCCGGAAGGGATACCGCGGACAAAAGGGCTAAGGAAGGAACATGGGTGGGTTTTAGTCAGTAAGAGACTGACACTCCCTTCCGCTCCGCCCAGAGCGGGAGGGGTCATTTGATGATTTCCCATCCTCAAAAAAAAAAGGGCTTCACCGAAAAGATAACATTCATACTGAAAACGGCCGTTTCACATGATTTTTTCTATAGAAAAGTATAATACTTATTAATTTTGTTTTTCGATTTTTAGGGTTCCATACCTCAAAAGGAAAAAAGGAACCCTTACAGGATCATTTTGTCGTCTGTCTGTCCGGGGCAAGTCCGAGGCATCTGCCCATAGATGGCGCCACTAGAAGGAGTATCTATCGTTGGCGTAGGCGGAGAACTAAATAACATTTTTTTTCCAATTTCGAGAAAAACGCGATTTACTAGTTTTTTATATTTTTTTGCTTAACATTATGAAATGGGAGACTTACTGACAGTAAAATTGTTATCATTACGCCAAAAAAATTAAAATTAGAAAGAAAAAGAAAGAAAAATATTTATTTGGACACAGCACTAAAGACACAGACATTATGGTAAGGTACCTACAGCACAACAGAACACAAAACAATAAAAATAAATACAAAAACGTTAGGTACACTAATTTGCGTTCCACTTTTGTGTCTCACGGCTGGCCCAAACAGGTTCCAGATCAGCTTAATGCCAAGTCACAAGTACTTGGCGCTGGTTTTCATCTGGAACCTGTTTGGGTTTTAAATTTAAACTAGTAAATCGGTTTTTCTCGAAACTAGAAAGAAATTGTTAGGTATTTAGTTGTCCATCTACGCCGACGCTGTAATAGCGGCATCTTTATATGCATATTTCTAGTGGAATATTTTATTTAATATATCTACATACTTACATAATTAATTTTGTACGGAACTCTCAGGGCGTTCCTACTCCCACTTATCAGATTTTTTTATACTTACAATGTATTTGTTTCAGACATGTCAAGGACATAGTAATACTATCAGCGATCACCCACGTACTAGCCGCAGTATCCAACTACTTCTGGTGGTTGTTACTACTGTTGCCAGCGAGGGCATCCTGGCTGCTATGGACCAACCTGCTGGGACCCTGGTTCTTCCAGGAAGCCCCTCAGGACACCGAACAGGATGAGAAGAAGAAGAAAAAGATGGAAAGGAAGATGAAAAGATATCAACAGTAACTTATGCCTTCCGAAGTTAGGCACAAGTTTATACACTAACCTCAGATCATAGAAACAAGGGAGATGTGCCAAGGCGCTACTAAAATTAACGCTTTGATACGGTCACATTGACCGTATATAAAATGTACACGCTGGCGACGAACCGAACACGATCGATGATATAAATACAGTGTTTTAGTTCAGTGCTAGTGTTGAGTGACGATTAACAGTGTTAGATTGAGGGTGTGTGGAATGTTCAATGCGTGGGAGATCTTTATATTCACGAGGGGCGCTTGTAATTATGTTGAAAAATGTACTAAAAGTGGCGACAGTTGTTCCCGTACTAATTTACTATGATGGCGTATCTCCTTGTTTCTATGATCTGAGACACTAACGTTTCGTCCACTGAAATCTACATAATAAGTCGATAGAAATCGCAAAGGCGCGTGACTTTGCTTTCTGCTAATGCAATTGTAATAATCGTGTCAGAATGGTCTCTCAATGACATCGTTTTGACCAATGACGAAAGAGATAGTCTTAAGCCGCGTCTCCTGCGCCCTGTTTTCGTGTTCGACGAACATCGAACAGTGAACGATAAAGGGGCGTGGTCTACGTGTTTTATGTCTCCCTTTATCGTTCACTGTTCGATGTTCGTCGAACACGAAAACAGGTCGCTGGAGACGCGGCTTTACTGTAATCTAAACCAATGACCGCTTAGGATTTGACCGTTATAGTGTCATTATGACACCATTCTTACACAATAGGGATGTTGAAAATATTTTTTTTATTTTGAATCTGTAAACTATTTGAAAAAAGATAATTAACACCATAAAAACCGATGAAACATCTACAAAATTGGCAGTTATAAGCGTTTTAAAATGATTTGCTAGACACGGACGGCATGCATGATAAGTGACGTAACACCACCTATGTCCGCTTCGCGCGACAAAGACGGAGCGATACTCCTTCCAAAAACTTTAAAAGCGTCGTATGTTTTCCATTTTGTGATAAATTATATATATATTTTTTTACTTCTTTGTTATTCCTATTCCTATTCTTTATTTGTACTTTTTTAATAGTAGTCCACTAGGACTACTATTAAAAAAGGACAAATAAATTATTTTATTCCAAAGAAGGAATAGGAATAACAAAAAAGTGTTGCAATAGCAGAATGGGGCCCTGGTCAGGTGTGGTCGCAGCCGACGACTTTGGGAGGGGTTCATACCGCAGTCGAAAACTTTGGGGGGGGGCATACCGAGTAATGCCGACGTGCTATACCGTGAATTACCGTGTTTTGCACATTTTTGTACAATTTGGGAGGGGGGGGTCATAACCCCTACGACTCCCTCCCCCCCCCCCCCATCTCAGACCGCCACTGGACCTTGTCGCCGCTTTCAAGCAAATTATGTAAGGCCGGTGATGTATAAAACGCCAGTTTCATCCAGAGCGCGCGTTTAAAAATGTGACGTATGTGAACGGAATTAAGTTAATTTTGTATTGCATTGGATGCTCCGACATTGACTGCGAACCGGCGATACGCGTCTGGGAAAAAAATGTAGTAGATAACATTTCTATTGGCATATTATTCAGATTTCTGTGGGGTAGGCAGAGGTGTATAGTACCACATTTTGCCAGTTATGTTTAAATTCCATGATATAGGGGGTGAGCCTATTGCCTATTAATCGAATCGGGCACGAATTAAAACTCCCACACTGCTACTGAAAAAGTCCTAGTGGAAAGTCTAATAATACTTTGCCCGACGCTGGGATCGAACCCAGGACCCGCGCTCAGCAGTCACGCTTGCGTCCACTAAACCAACGTGATAAGTTAGTGCAATATTTTTCTAAAATCAGGTTGTGTAATAAATGCTCATAGGTCGTATCATAACGGTTTATAGCCATCTTGGTCATCATTCATTAATAAGTTATAATAATAATAATTTATAATTGTAATAAAATATCTACTGAATCAAAATGTATGAAACCGATTTTTATTTCATAATTTCATAACCCACCCGTAATTTGTACAATACGCACAATCAGACTATAATATATTAATTAATATCAATAATTGTTGTCCATCGCTAGTAAAATTGTATGTGTTAGCTGGTAACCATAAAAATATCACGGTGCGTTTAAAAAAAATCAGCTGTTCCATACATTTATGTACACAATATAGTCAATATACTTAACTAGCACTTCGCCCGCGACTTCGTCCGCGTGTCCCACAGGAACTGTGCATTTTTTCGGGATAAAAAGTAGCCTATGTTACTCAGTGATAATGTAGCTTTCTATTAGTGAAAGAATTTTTAAAATTGGTCCAGTAGTTTCGGAGCGTATTCGGTACAAACAAACAAACAAAAAAATCTTTCCTCTTTATAATATTAGTATAGAGAAAATGTATGGAACAGCTGATTTTTTTTTCGCGATTTCAGGGTTGGTCCCATAGTAAGAGTTGTTCATAATGATGAGTACAATGACCCCTTTTCGTATTTCTACTAGGTAACTAAAATTGCAACCTGTAGATTTTGTTATGTACATCTTTAGTCTGTTTCGGCCACAAGCCAGGATGGGGGAAATTCCCCACTTGCCCCACCCTGCCTACACCGATGGCTATGTCCACCCAGGGCCTAATTTAAAGGTGTGGAGTGGAGACCCTGGGCAGGCAAGAAGTGGAGCTCCGATTTTTTTTTATTTGAGAAAAAATAATATTTTCACAGATTTTCAATCATTTATTTTAGTTAAAAATATATACATTTACGTGTATCTTAACAAACATAATGCAACAATAAATCATTAAATTAATTAACATCAAACACTAGTAATTTCGAGTATTTATTTTTAAAGTAGGGAAGTGAATGAATAGGTACTTTGTGAAGATAGGTAGTTTTTTTTTTCTTATCCAAAATAAAACGAGTTGTGGAGGCCCCGGGGCCAGTATATGTTGCGCTGCCCTCAATCCGGAGCTGTGTCCATTTATCTGCTCATTGACCTATGTCTAGACAAGCAGTTCCGAACATTAAACATGTCACACTCAAGTGTTGTGCGGGCACAACACAAGCCTCACATTCACTTTGACGTTTGATGCGGCGAGCAACAGACAAGAGGCTCTAGCCAAGTTGCTTTTCTGTTAGCGTTCACGCCAAACGATAAGCACAAAATGTATGGCAATGACATTACCTGCGGAAAAGTCCCACAAATGTCAGTTCCATACATTTTATCCGTAGCGTTTGGCATTAACGCTAACAGAAAAGTAACTTGGCTAGGGGGGAAGTACCCGCGTGTGGGCCATGATTTTTGTTCGGAACTGCTTGTCTAGGAACATATAGGTCAATGTATCTGCTACAATCTTTGAGGGAACCTCCCAAACTGTTCAGTTTCTGTGTAATGACAGTTCATTATTGAAAATACCTGAAAAATACAAATTTTGTAATTAATCACTTAGCATCTATAAATAGTATAAAACATAATTACTTTCCGTGTGTTTGTTTGTCCGCTTAGTTCATCAGCTAAATTACACAATGGATTTTAATGCTGCTTTCACCATCATTTCGAGAATTTATTCCGGAAGGTTTATGTGTACAATACGTTAAAATATAACTTAGATACCTACAGCACAGAAATCTCGATGTTTTGACATGTCGCCACATCAGTAGATTGCACAGGGGCAAACTGAAATTAAAACTTCTATTTATGCAACTAGGGACCCCCTAGTTGCATAAATAGAAGTTTTAATTTCAGTTTTGATACGCGTGTGTCCGTAAATCTCGCTATTTCCTTTCTAAAATTGAATTTAGTGACAATGCTTTAAATGTGTCGTTGTCGTTGAATGATTTATCATTTTAGCTATTTATACAAATATTTCGGTAAGTATTAAAATTAAATGCTGAGACAAAAAATATTACATCAAATCTAATAACTATGTGCAAGTGGGATGGACAGTCACGAAATTGACGAGCCAAAAATTCTTAGGCCGAGGTTACATGTAGTAAATTAAAAAATCATCAGGGTACGTACCATAATCATTTACAGGGCAGCTTAATTACGGGCTGAAGTGGCCAGTAATTTTTGTTTTAATGTCTATCACGTAAATGTTGAATGTAGTCATTCAAATTAACACTTCCCATAATAATCTTCGATATGACAGAAAATAATTAAGTTTAGTCTTCTTTAATAAAGAAACAGCCTCGTTAGTCGCGAGCGCGACTTCTGATTGTGAGGTCCTGGGTTTGATTCCTAGATCGGGCAGTTTTGCTGGATTTTTCCACCAGGAATTTCTTAGTAGCAGCCCGGAGTCTAAAGTACCCAATTCGCCTTAATAGGCTCGTCCCCTATTCAAAGGTCATTTTTCTTGCTTTTTGTCGTTTTATTTCTTTGATTTTTTTTATAAATCCTCCATTGTTCTCTTCTTACTTCTGCTTCTTCTGGTGTCAATTCTGATATTCTTTTTTTTTTCAGTTTTACTCTTTCTAAATTTTTTTTTCGCATCATTTCTAATTTTTCTGGATTCAGCTTCAATCTTTCCCTGTATCTTCTCGTCTTCTCTGCAGAAGTAAGAGACCTGTTTTTTTTCATTCTAATACTGAAAACAGTAAAATCTAGATGAGACACACAGTACACGCATGTAACCTAAGCTTTATAAAGTCAGTTTTGCGACTCGGCGCATGGAAAATAGGTTTAAGGAGTACTATCATAATACGGAGACAGCCGTAGATTTGGGGGGGGGGTCATACCGCAGCCAAAGACTTGGGGGGGTCATACCGATTAATGCCGATGTGCTATACCGTGAATTACTGTATTTGGCGCACATTTGTACGATTTTGGGGGGGTCATGACCCCAACGACCCCCGCCCCCTCGGACCGCGCCTGTACGGAGACAAGTTGAAAAAGTGTCCAGCATTATGTAGTAAGTAATAGTTCAAAAACCGTCCAAAATGGCGCTAGTAGTAGGCAGAGGGTATGATTTATTTATTTATACTTTGATTTATGTAATTGGTGTGTATATGCCGTGTAAATCAATAAAATAAAATAAATAAAAATGATATGAATCTTCATATTTTTAGGGTTCCGTACCCCAAAAGGAAAAGCGGAACCCTTATAGGATCACTTTGTTGTCCGTCTGTCACCGGACCATAAGTGGAGCCATCTGCTCATAGATGGCGCCACTAGAAGTATGCAGTAGGGCCATCTATAATCAAGATATGATATATCTACTATGATGTAATAGCGGCATAGATGGCGATATTGCAAATTTCGGAACCCTAGGGCGCGAGTCGTACTTGTACTTTACGATTTTTTTTAATTGGAAGGTACTTTTGGCGTACACCCTTAAGACCACACCCTTAAAGCTGTCTTCAGACTACGCTATACTATACAGGGTAAAATTAAAACCAGTGCGGATATTTTAGGAGGTGAAAGTACTCATGAATATGATCAACTTTTATTATGGGACCGACACTGAAATATGAAAAAAAAAACAGCTGTTCCCTACAAAAATGCACTACAACACGATCAAAATGTATGGAACAGCTGATTTTTTCTAAACTTTCGTATTTATAATACTAACTTCCGCCCGCGGCTTAGCCCGCATTTTTCGGGATAAAAAGTAGCCTATGTGCTATTTTAGACTATAGGCTATCTCTGTGTCAATTTTCATCCCTTACGCATTATTAGGATTAGGATAGATAGGATTGCTGAGCAGTGATAGCCTAGTGGTTTAACCATGTGCCTCCCACGGCGAATGGTTCGAGTTCGATTCCGAGGCACGCACCGCTGACTTTTCGAAGTCATGTGCGTATTAGAAATTAATTATCACTTGCTTTAACGGTGAAGGAAAACATCGTGAGGAAACCGGCATGTCCTAGAACCAAAAATTCGAAGACATGTGTGACGTCCACCAACCCGCACTGGGCCCGCGTGGTGGACTACGGCCCACTCCCTCTCACAGAGGAGGCCTGTGTCCCAGCAGTGGGAACATTATAGGCCGATTATGCTATGCTTATGCTAGTTACTTAGTTAGGTTTAGGATACTTACTTGGGATGCGCTGATCTATGATGTTCTCGTCTTTTTTTAGAATTTTCAAATTGCTGTCGACATATTGTGCACGCGAGGCAGGCGGGTTTCTGAGAAAAATACAAGATCACTTTTAATTGGGTTCGAACCTCGGGTGTTTTCATTACCAGCTAACTAAGATTATTTTATAGTGCGTCATCTCTGTCGCATGAAGCACTAAAGATGCGGTTAAACGGTCTAGTTTTTGACAATTTCTTACTGCAACACGGTACCAGACAATTTTTTTTTTTATTGTGAATCTGTAAACTATTTGAAAAAAGATAATTAGCACCAAAAAAACTGATGAAACATCTACAAAATTGGCAAAGTTATAAGCGTTTTAAAATGATTTGCTAGACACGGACGGCACGCATGATAAGTGACGTAACACCACCTATGTCCGCTTCGCGCGACAAAGACGGAGCGATACTCCCTCCAAAAACTTTAAAAGCGTCTATGTTTTCCATTTTGTGATAAATTATTTGATTTTTTTACTTTTTTGTTATTCCTATTGACCGACGACCAGTTAAAAAGACAAAAAACTTACAGAATGTTTCTTTTCATGATTTTCCAGTTCACTGAGAGAAGGGTAATATTCTGGACATTCTTCACATTTATACACTTTTAAACATCTCTTCTCATTTTCCTGAGAATTCTGTGATTCTTCTCCATCTGACGATAGATTTAATTCTTCTACCGTCGTTACTATTAACTGGTCTGTAAAGTGCATGAACTATGAACTAATTTAAAGAAAAAAAAAACCGGTCAATTTTAGTTACCCGTAAATAGTAGGTCCCGCCATGTCGGTAACTGCTGTCTTGTTTTTTAGGATTCTGTACCTCAAAAGGAAAGGAAACACGGAACCCTTATAGGATCACTTTGTTGTCCATCTGTCACTGGACCATAAGTGGAGCCATCTGCTCATAGATGGCGCCACTAAAAGTATGCAGTAGCGCCATCTATGATCAAGATATGATACTATGATGTAATAGCGGCATAGATGGCGTTATTGCATATTTCGGAATGCTTAGGGCATGAGTCATACTCGCACTTGTCTGTTTTTTTTTCTATTTAGTGGTTTTATTAGCACCAGCACAGATAATACAATACTACGCGTACAGATGCCTCATCTTATACAAAAAAACGTGACCGCCGCCGTAACGCGGGCTATCGGGCTATACATTTTTTCGTAACTAAACGATTTTTTAAAATTTTAACAAATTTATATATTTGTCTATTTATTCATGTTCTCCATTTTACACAAACTTCAATAACTAATCGATACGTATAACGCCATCTATTAAGAGTTATTTGAACAAATGTTCCTTTGTTTCTGATGAGACCCCGTGACACCAGACAAGACGCAGTGCAAACCACAGTAGAGATTTTTAAAGCTCATCTACTTGAAATCTAGGGGAATGATGTTTAATAATAATTTAAAAAAAGCTCACCATTATCATTTAATGATTCTGCAACAGTAGCATCACCCAAAACATCATTTTCATATACGAAAACACTTGATTCTAAAGGATCATCACAATAATCCAGTTCCACCTTAACATCATCTAGATTTTTACTATAGTGTTCTTCATTATTACTTTTATGTTCTTCATTGCTATAATATTCTTCATTGCTTTTATGTTCTCCATTATTATTTTCTTTGTTTTCCGTTTGTGGGTTGACAGGAGTAATTGATAGTATTTCGACATCTGTAGTTTTTAGAATGGATAAACCACTGGTTCTTTTCTAAAAAAGAATATTGTATTGTAAGTAAGGACAATTTTTTATCAAAAACAAGGACTTCTGCGAATGGACGATTTGCGAACGCGGGACTAAGTACAAATGGGTCCAAGTGGGCATAATCCCTTAATTTTACAATTTTTTTAGGGTTCCGGACCTCAAAAGGAAATACGTAACCCTTGTAGCTTCTGTTGTTGTCTGTCTGTCACCGGACCATAAGTGTTTGTCTGTGCGCACATCAAGCAAAAAGTACTGTACAGATTTTCATGTGGTTTGTCCAACTTAAAATGTAATTGACCGAACGGTTGTCGCAGTGGCTGAGAGATTGGCTGCTGCGCGACGCGTCGCGGGTTCGATTCCCGCATTGCACAAGGTCTGGCTGTTTGTGTATGTGAAAGTTGTGTTTGTAAACGCACCCACGACACAGGAGAAATCCTAGTGTGGGGCAACGTTTTAAAAAAAAAAATAAAAAAAAAGAAAAAAAAAAAAAAACTGGTGGGATAAACCCGAGATACAGCTTCACATCTTGATAGTACTAGCCAACCTACACTACGGAGGTCATTTAAACTGGTCAGCAGGTCGCAGGCAAAAATCTAGTACTTACATAAATTCCTTTGGCAGCCTGACTTTTAAGTGACATTGCTTGCAGTACTTTTTTTTGGAACTTCTTTATATTGTTTATCATTGCCTCACATTCCCAACATACCATGCTGTACATTGAGAACTGGAAATGAGTAAGTACTGTGATTATTATGATCTTATGGGGGATGTTCTTCAAAAAGGGCAGCCTGTCTATGTCTATTCTGTACTGCGTGATATCACTGCAAGTCTACTGCCAATTGGTTTGTGAATATTGGAGAATCTCTCCGTGACATTCTCCCTCGAACATCCGCAAACAAATTGGCAGCTCTCACGGTGTTATCATGTGGCGGGGCGAGTCGGTATAGAGTAGACAGGCCGGTAAGTTATACTCGCAACTGGGGGTCTACTCTCTAAGCACGAAATCCGTAGTTTCGACCTTAGTTATGGGCGTTTCTTACTCCGTATCATCTACGGACTTAAGATTAGTTCGGGGCCCGAACTAAGAATGAATGATAGCACGATTTGACAGTTGTCCTTACTCCCGATGTGTTTTTATCCGTCCGAAAAATTGAATTTGACACTTGTTTTGATGGAATCTTATGTCTATTGTACTTTCGGACGGGTCCGTATCTTCGTTGACGGACTAACAGAGTAGACCCCCTGGTGTGGGTAAACCAAGATGTAAAAATAACGATTATAGTTAAGGGACATTCCTCAAAGAGCATTTCTTAACTTTTACTATGGGACCAATTCTGAAATTTCGAAAAAAATTGTCAGTATGCAGCTTTAGTTTTGGGAATTTCGATTTTGATTAGATATAATTGATTGACTAACACATAATCGATATTTTGGCAAAAAAAAAACTACATTTTGCCTACAATATCCTATGAGGTTTGAATGAAAAAGTGAGATCGTTTTTTGAAATCGAAATCGAAAAAAAAATTATGCCAATGGGAAGTTTACATGAAAACTTGTAACAATAAATCCGTACCAGGCGTGAATAGGTTGATATGTCGACTTACATATATTTTTTTTTAATGCATATGTACCCTTTAATAAGAGAGTTAATAAAAAATTAACATGTTTGCTATGTGCGGTAAAACAAGATCTATCGACTTAGTCTTATTCACCCTATGAAAGAAGCAATTCTAATGCATAATATGCATTTAAAAAAAAATATGTAAGTCAACTTATCAACCTATTCACGCCTGGTACGGAAATATTTCTAATCTATATTGAAATTCCCAAAACTAATGCTGCAGACTGATAGTTAGACATGTCCCTATACCAAGGTTTTCCCTTAGACCACCAGCCGGCCTAGCATGACCACGATAGAAACTGGTTTTGTCTACATAGAAATAGACAAAGTGACAGATTGTAGAAACATTTCTACGTTTTATGAATGAAACGGTAGAAATGTTTCTACAATCTGTCACTTTGTCTATTTCTATGTAGACAAAACCAGTTTCTATCGTGGTCATGCTAGGCCGGCTGGAACAGGACACTATAACTATACTGACCTGATATAGGGGACACACAGCTTCCAAAAGACTATGATCTTTTAACCGCGTCAGTGTTCTGCCTAAACTGTAGCAAGTGTCACATCGGGCATCCCACGAAGTTTTCCAGGTGTTAGCAACTTTCGCACTCATTTTAAAGTTTTTGAGTGGTCACGAGCATTCAAGCAAATGATAAATTACAGGTAAACGCTCACAGAACATGAGAATTTGGTCTGGTCATACATGTAGGAGCATCGAATCTACAGAATTTTGCTTCAAATTTTATGCCGAGCGACTACCAAGCTGACATCTTTACGAAGAATAGGTTTCTTGTATATTATTAGTTAGGTATTTATCGAGTTGAAGTATAGAAATGAAGTACTCACGTAAGTAAAAATATTTTCAACTAGTTTTTGAGGAAATAAACCAACAAAATTGTAGGTAGGTACCTACTAAAAATATAAAGTAGTTTTTGCTAAAAATTACGTCAAAATTATCAATGTTTTGAAGTTCGGTTTCTGCCCGCTACAAGCATAGAATAAACCACAGAACAATATTACTCTAGCGAGGGAATAAACACTAGCTACAAGCAGTCAAGTATACATATTGGTCTATGCACGTACACTGGCGCGGACCAATGGCGTCGCTCCGGTCTTGACGCATTCCGCCCGCGCCTCACCTCGCACCTCCAAAGGGACCTAAAATATGCCTTCTGCGCAGTGGTCATCTTTCGTGAATCTTTTTTTTTTTTTTTTTTTTTTTTATGGCAATTTGCCGAAGACTACGGCAATTTCTGCCAGTGTCGCGTAGTGACTATACATGGGTATTTTAGATAAATATTTACAGAGAGAGAATGTGAACTTAAACTTTTTGTGGTAATCCTTTTAGCCCTGAAACACACACAAAACACAGAAGTTAGTAATAGTTAGTAACATAAAATATATACGTCGTCTTAACAATATACTTAATTATTAGATTATAGATGTCTGATCATTAGAGTTTAATATTGTTATTGGAAATAAATTTAATAAAAGCACGTATAATTTGGGGATTAGGGAAAAATGAGAGGAGGTGACGGACATTCATGGGTTTTTGGATGTTCAATTTTGTAATAACTTTATCAAAAGAGGAAACATTATTCAAAGGGCAATTTAAAAATATGTGATCTAACGTACCATCATCAAGCCCACACTCACACAAAGAACTGTCGCGGACCCTAATTTTATGGAGAAAAACTGGGGTACAGCAGTGGCCAATACGGATTCTGCATATAACGGATGTGACGGTTTTGGATGTTTCTTTGTATTTATAAAACCAAGGCTTGGGAGGAATGGTAGGTTGAATAGATGCAAACAAGCTAGCCTTTGACTTGGAAGATTGAGACCAGTGGTCTTGCCAGGATTTAAAAAGATCTACTTTGGCCTTGTGAATCAAGTCATAGACCTGAACAGCATAATGTTTTTTATCTGCAAGATTGCTGCTGACCGCATTCTTAGCTGCTATATCTACCAGCTCATTACCCTTAATATTCATATGACTAGGAATCCATACTAATATTATCTCAATGTTTTTTTTAAAACAAGAATGTAAGACAGTTTTGATTTCAACTATGATTGGGCTACGTAGGTTATCTTTAAATGAATTTTTAACTATTGCCTCCAGAGCACTCCTGGAATCAGAAAAGATGACTGCTTTTGTAATACCTGAATGAGAGGAAATAAATAAACACGCCTCCAAAATTCCAATGCACTCCCCAGTAAAAACCGAAGACTCGGGAGGGCACTGGAACTGAAGGAATATCTGGGAGTTGGAATTATATACCGCAATTCCTGTTTTGCCGTCAGAAGTCAATTTAGAAGCGTCTGTATAGAACTTGTAGTGATCAGGCCAGTTGTTATTAACAGTCGAAAGAAAATGGTCATTAGCATTGGTGGTGTCCTTATTTATTCCAATATAAGTGATCTTTGGAACAAAATTTAGAATTTCATACGGACATGTGTAGAGTGGGAATTTATTACACTGAGGAATGGGAGAATTATCTTCCACATTCCGGATATTCCTAAATGACTTAAGGATCAAAGGGGGGTCTTTATGTTTCCAATAATCGCTTTGTCTACATAAATTATCAAGTGTGGAAAGTTTAGAAAGAACTATGTGATCACTAAGAAGGTATGCCTTGTATATTTATCTGCTAGGTATTGTCTACGGAGAAGAAGGGGAGGGTCGCCACTCTCAACTTGCAGAGCATTGGTAGGAGTGGATCTCATACACCCTAGTACAATGCGGAGGGATTTCGACTGAATGGTTTCCAGCTTAGCCAATGCAACCTTACCACAGGGTTCCAGGAGGAAAGACCCGTAGTCCAGTAAACTTCTTATTGTAGCATTATATATGAGTTTGAGAGTAAAGGGATGAGCACCCCACCAAACACCTGCCAGAGCACGTAGCATATTAAGGTTCTTCTCACATTTATTGATTATATAATTGAGATGAAAGACACCAGATAATTTACAGTCCAAAATTACCCCAAGGAATTTCACATTATCCTCGACATTGATCGGAGATCCTTCAATTTCAAGGTGGACATATGGAGTCAAACGTTTACGTGAAAAAACTACAGCGGAGCTTTTAGGAGCTGACAAGCTAAGACCATGAGAGATTAACCACTGGTTTAGGGAGTTAAGGGATATTTGCATGGATTCCATAGCAAGTTCCACAGACGAGGTAGGAATATATAAGCATAAGTCATCAGCGTATTGTAAAATTTGGCAGTCGTTATTAAGGGAATTGTGAAGATCAGAGGTGTAAATACTGTATAAAAGAGGACTTAGTACTGAACCCTGGGGTAACCCACGCCAAACAGTTCTGGGGTCATATGATTCCCCTGGAACATGGAGTTTAATACTGCGACCAGCCAACAGGTTACAAATGCAGTTAAGTATCTTTACCGGAATACTCAGCTGGCGTAATTTACTTCTGAGTACGGAAAGAAGGACACTGTCGTAAGCTGCTGAGATGTCGAGAAAGACCGCTAGAACCGACTCACTTTTGCTGAAGGCAATCCGGACATCAGTCATAAATATACCAATGCTATCCATTGTGCTAGCACCCTTTCGGAAACCAAATTGGGATTTTGCTAGAAGGTCTCGGCTTTCAACCAACCACTCCAACCTGTTTTTTATGAGGAGTTCCAGGATTTTACCTATAACAGGTGATAGAGCAATGGGTCGAAAGTTATCAGGGCAATCAGGAGGTTTCCCTGGTTTTAGAATGGGGATTATCAGTTGCGTTTTCCAAGCATCAGGGATATGGGAGAGAATAAAACATGTGTTGATTAAGGATAAAAGGTATTGACGACTGTGGGACCCTAATTTTTTAAAAAACGAATATGGGTGGCCATCTATGCCTGGGGCGGAATCGTGAACGTGTTTGAGCACTGCATCAAGTTCGCTCAACAAGAAGGGAGCATCTAGGGGGTCATTGGAAATTTCCCCCCCCCCAGAAGGTGAGGGGCATTCTCCCAAAAAAGGAGCGAAAGGGGGAGCCAGTTTCATCAGGAAGGGTTCTGCAATGTCACCAGGCATAGATGAGGAGTTTCGGACGGAGCAGCCACGTTTAAAACGTTTGAAATTTTGCCATACGAGGGAGGAAGGGGTTGAGGGGGAAAGTGAAGAGCAGAATTTCTTCCAACCTTCATATTTTTTTTTTTTAAATAGACGCCTGGATCTCGCACCAATCCGGTTGAACTCAATCAGGTTTTCAGTGGACATATTTTGAACATAATTAAGTTCCGCTTCATTTCGGGATTTAACCATGCTAGTACACTCCCGATCCCACCAGGGGGGAGATGATATTTTCCCAGAAGCTGAATTTTTAAGCGGTATGCTGTCATCCGCAGCAGAAGAAATTGCGCCAGAAAATTTCAAAATACAGTCATCAATGTTGGCTGGGGAAACTTGGGGCAAAGTGGGAATTATATCCTCCAGAGTTTGAGAGTATAAGTCCCAGTCCGCACCAGAAAGCCTATATTTTAAAAGAGGAGGGTTATCCCTCTGAGGTAAGGACCTATTGACCAGAGTAGTGCATATTGGGTAGTGGTCACTACCATATGTGAGGTTTAGTCGTTTCCACTCCAACTGGGCGGACAAACTAGCTGAACACAGGGTAAGGTCTACACAGCTTCTACTCTGCCCAGGTCTAGGCAGGCGAGTGACGGAACCATCGTTGACAACACATAAACCTAAGTCTTCCAACAGATCAACCAACTCAAAACCAGGGGAATCAGAATGGTCAGAGCCCCATAGGGAATGATGGCAATTAAAATCCCCCAAAATTATAACAGGATTCAGTGAGGAACAAATATTATGAATGTATTGAAAGCAGGAGGGATTGGGGGAGGGAATATAGACGGATATAAAATTAATGCCAAGGATGTTAACGCCTACAGCATCAATCTCATCTCCGTGGGGAGGCAGGGATAGAGGGGAGGAAGAAAGAAGATTGTTCACTAGCATAGCAGCCCCACCATAACCGTCCGAGCGGTCATCCCGGAGAGTGCTATAGCCAGGGAAATTAAAATGGAGTCGTGGAGTTAACCACGATTCAGAGATTGCAAAAATTGCAGGTTTATATAAATTAATAAGGTGGCAGATTTCATGTTTTTTGGGGAGTGCGCTTCTGGTGTTCCACTGCATGAGATGGAATGTTACGGTTTTTAATTTTATTGACTATGTTGTCAGCTACGTGGTCCGGTAATGAGTAATTTGAAAGTAAGGTAGAAAGCAAAGTAATAATAGTGTTGATAGTCTCTTCATTCTCATAATGAGTGGGAGGGTGGTCCATCAGAGCACAACCATTAGGAGAGGGGGGGAAAGAATAACTATTAATAATATCCTGATGAGCCCTATGGTCATAACCAGGATGGGGGGGTGTGTGGGACTTTTGACGGATTGTAACAAATTTTTTGGTGGAGGAAGAAGAAGAAGTAGGGGGTTGGGAATGCGAGGAATAATTAGGAATTGGAAGACGGGGAGGACGGGGATCATGGTTAAGAGTCTGGTGGATAGTCAGTGCAGGAGGGGCTGACGCCGTAACGTCTGCAAAAGATCGGTAGGAGGGGGCGTGACGTTTGGCTGCTTCTGAATAAGATACATTATCCTTAGCCATGGTGGATTTGATGTTCCGCTGACGCAGGTATTCCGGGCATTGACGGCTGTTCGCAGGGTGGGCACCCGAACAATAAAAGCACTTAGGCTCTTCAATGGAACACCCGTCCCCAAAGTGGTCACCACCACAGCGGTAGCACCGCGGCTTTGACCGGCATTGAGTCCTGGTGTGTCCGAATTTGCAGCATCCGAAACACTGGACAGTGGGAAAATTATATATCTCCACTGGAAGGGAATTGAAACAGCAAAAAACTCGATCTGGGAGGCTCTGACCATCAAATGTGATTACAACACTCGATGTAGCAATCCATTCTGTTTTCCCATCATTGGTAACTCTGCGGTTCAATCTCCTCACCTTCAACACCTTGCCAAGGGGGGACTTCAGGGCATCCAAGACTTCAATGTCAGACCAATCAGTAGGGACTCCCCTCACAACACCCATCCTGGTGATGTTGAACGTGGGTATCGTTAATGTGAAGCCTTTTTGTTTGATAGACTCGTTGTCAATAAATGCATTGGCATCTTCCGGACCCTTGAACTCTACTGATACCCTGTTTCTTCCAATTCTCTTTATACCCCCATCTACAATATTCACAACATTCAGTTTCTGTAATAGTTGACCGAATTTTATAGGGTGGAGGGTAGTGCCAGAGGCTGGATCGGATTCGAAAAGGGATGCGTAGACTAAAAATGGATGACTATCTATATGTGAGTACTTGGAGCGAGAGATCAATGACGGAGCCGTGACCCGGTCGCGTTTATTCGCTGGAGCATTTTCGTCCGTGACATTCGGAGAGTCGTTGTGCAGATGTTTCTCAATGAGTTTCCTCTTTTGAGAAGCTACTTGAACTTCCATTGTCTCAAATTGAGACAGTGGAGCCGTCAGAATAGGCGTATGAGAAAATAAATCTTGGGATTGTAGCTGAGCAGGTTGGGGGGGGTCCGGCGGGCGACCAGGAGGCCGCTCGTCATCCGCCATTGTCAGTCGGCATAGGCCAGTAGAATATTATATAGAATAAAAACTTACCCAATGTAGGATCACGTACACAAACAAAAACAAACACAGGACGAGCACAAACACGTAAAATACACCCAAAAACCACCAAAAAAAGCAAAGAAAGAGCCAAAAATCAGTGCGAGAACCAAAACAACATGTACTCGCCACAAACGCCTTTTGACACCTCTTCGTGAATCTTATTGTAGTCTGTGAGCTTAGGGAGCTGCCATTGTTTTGTTTACTAGTGTAGTACTACTGAATACCGTTTTTCACCGATAATTCGGTTCTTCGTTTATCGATTTTTTTGCGGTCTTGCGTATCGGTTATCCTGCTTCTATCTATTGAATGCATGATGTATTACGCGGCGCTAAGGTTTACAATAGGTTGCGCCAATGAGGTAGGGAAAACTGTAGGTTGCGCTCACACCGCAGAGTAGGAATATAGCCTATGCCCCAAGCATACCTTTAGATTACTTTGTCATCTCTATTCATTGTCACACAAATGACAAGGATAGTAATTAATCTTGTGATAATCTTTAAATTAATCAGTGGTTAAAGTTATGAGGCATCTCTAAGTAAGGGAATTAGTGGTCAGGCTCATCACATGAAACGAGCATGAGACATGAGTAACCCCCTAGAGTTGGCATACGTTATAATCTGATTAATTTTGTGGTATTGATCCAATGATTATGATGATAATACATCATACTTTATAAAACTTTTTGCTTATTTTCCGGTTTCTATCTTTTTATGACAGTTCACTCAAACTGAAAACCGATAAAATCAATATTGTTGCGGTACAACACTAGTCCTAAGATGGCAGTGGCACAGTGGTTTGTTTTGTTGTATGTTTTTTTTAAAATAAATTGTGTTATTTCAGTAATGAAATCAGATTTAACATAAAACATGATACAAAAAGACAGACACTGAGCATCCACTGATATTTATTTGTCATAAAATCGTGAAGAAATCAGTTTTCATTGAATGTTTTGTATTTTGTGAAAGTTCATGAAAGTTGTTCAGATCAGGAAGCTGTGAAAGAATGAACAAATATTAATATTTTGAGATCAAAATGGATGTTAAAGACGAAAGTTTAGCATCTAAATTGCTCTGCAACGCATGCCTGTGCGTTGGAAGAAAGTTACATCGCTTAACAGATGAGAAAACTCAAAAATATTATTTGAATGCCTTGGACGAAATACCTGTAAGTACTGTTCGCATATTCCTAATTGGAACGTAGTATTCTTAGATACACTTCAAGGCGACTCTCTGACCGCCAGCTCTCCCAAAATCTGCCGCCAAATGCGAGTCTCTCGACTCTCAGGTAAAAAAAACAACTCTACGAATTTGCGCATAGCAAATGTAAACGAGGCGGTTTCACCCCCGTTGCTCGGCTCCTAAGGGTCGTAGCATGATGTTAAATAGCCTATACTATTCCTCATGAATCTGGCTACCATATACAAAAAGAATTTCTCGAATCTGACTGGTAGTTCCAGAGATTAGCACATTCTAACAAACAAACAAACTCTTCAGTTTTTAATATCACTTTGGGGTCACCAGTTTGCAGTGGCGTGCAGTGCGTATAGTCGAGTAGGCAGTGCCTACCTCATATGATTCAATAAAAATAATTTAACTGTTACTACATAAATAAAATATATAACAATAATGACTAATTATTGATATATGTATAATGATGATTGTATATTGATGTAGTTATAGTTAAAATGGTATTATTGAACCTTAAGGCCCCGGTATACGCCAACGGCCTTGAGTGATTTGGGTGGTATAGCTTGAGTGTTCTGCGCTGAGCTCAAGCAACGCGACATACATCCCACCGAGCAATACGACTCGCCTATCAAGGAGCGCGCTGTGCCGAATTAGATGTATTAAAACTTTTTAGTATCAAAAATATAAAATTAAAAATAAAGTAACAGGCAATATTATAGGTAGTAACATAGTCTTTTCACACAAAACAAATCATGAAAATATCTTAAGCGATTTGAAAGTAATTACGTTTTTATGTTTTGGGTAGACACGAATTCATGAATGTATTTCATGAAGTATTTTACTACAATAGTTAAATATTCACAGGTACGGTTGATGTATATACATATGTTCTAGTTTAACATAAAAAAATTGCACAACTAACCTGCATTATTTGACGGCGAAATAAGAGATTTAAAACTGGCCGTTACCATTTACCTTCGCCTTAAGAGGTAGTCACTGCCTACTTGCCTATATGCAATGTACGCGCCTGCCAGTTTGGGTAATAGAGGAACGAGGTGGAAGGACACTCCATTGCAAAGGGAGGATCCTCCTCCCAGACCGGGTGTTATTGTCTGCCGCGCCACTGCTCCGACAATTGATGTTGGGTTTCTGTATAATCTTAGGATTCATTACGTATTGCAGTGACATCTGACAGGTTGTCACTGTTGCTACAGTATACTAATATAAATATCATGTATAGTCTTTGTTAGTGGAACTTTGTTGTAACCAGATGTCCTATGATACCTCTCGTTTTTTAACCGACTTCCAAAAAGGAGGAGGTTCTGCATTCGGTTGTTTTTTTTTTTTTTTTTTTTTTAAATGTATGTACACCGATTACTCCGTGGCTTATGAGCCTATTTACGTGATTCTTTTTTTTAGATACTAGAATACTAGATAGTGTGGTTCTCATTTGCAGCTGTTCATGGTATCTTCCGTGAGCCTGTCAGTCTGTTGGGAGTGCAAGGCCCTGCTGGAGAAGAGCATCACCTTCCGGGAACAAGTCCAGGACTCGTACAGGATACTGCAAACTTATACTCAGGAGGTGAGCATTATACATACATTACTGGTGTTGATTCTGTTGTACATCGCACTAAACTAATTTTAATCACACCATAAATCTCTTTCTTACAAATAATTGAAAAAGGACAGAAAATATTAAGAACGTTAAATATTAGAATTTTCGTTTTACTAAACTACTCGCTAGGTGACTCGCAAGGCTCTAGGTGCTAAGAAAGCCGCCTGTCTGTGCGTTCGTAGCCTTAGGGCGGTTTCGCACTACGTCCGATCCGAATCCGTGAAAAGACGGTCCGAAGTAGCCGTACCTAGTACTATTTGTATAAGTGGTTGCGCACTGCGTCCGATCCGATTTCGAGTTGTTTTCATAGTTTTCATTCATATTTTTTTCGGACCGAATTTTCTCGGATTTCGATCGGACGTAGTAGAAACCGCCCTTAAAGAATGGAATGGGATAGGGGAATAGGCGTGTTGTATGATGTTATGTTTTTAATTTAAGTTGTATTTGTTACCAGAACCTTCACGAGTGCCTCCTAACGGATGTGAGCCGGCCGCCTCGCTTGAACATCCACTGCCCCGACCCAATCAGTATATTACCTACGGATGTATATGAATCGTTCCTCGAAGTGCCCATCATTTGTGTCAAAGATGAGCTCAAAGACGACTGGGATAAAGGTATGACGTCATATCATAGAAACAAAGAAATATTATGTTATTAAATACATAAGAGATTTTCAAAAATCCAATGACCCGAGCGGGATTTGAAACGTACACGCTGGCGACGACGGGCCGAACGCGATCGATGATATATATACAGTGTTTTAGTTTAGTGCTAGTGTTGAGTGACGAATAACAGTGTTGGATTGAGGGTGTGAAGAATTTTTAATGTGTGGGAGATCTTTATTTATTTATTTTATTTTATTGATTTACACGGCATATACACAATTACATAAATCAAAGTATAAAATTATAATAATTACAAACATAGACTGATAATAGAAATTATTCAAATCTAATAATTTTCCAAAAAAAGTAGGCATATAACCATTAAATTGGCGAATTTATTATTGAATAGATCGCAGTCCGGGTTGGCTTCCACGAGCTTATTTAGTGCGGTCAATACGCGCGGTATGGGAGATGCAGCACGGGCTGCAGTTCGACATGAAGGCACGTCTAGCAGCCGATGTTTTCTGCTACGGAGATAATTATTCGGTGCGCAGAGTCGAATCAGCTCATTATGGATGTCAGGAGCATCCGTCATGCCTTTCAATATTTTGAGCATAACGCCTACCTGGTCACATGCCCTTCTGGTCTCAAGCATATGATACCCCAGACATCCTACAAGGAACTTGGTAGGATAGAGGTAGGGATAGTAACCAAAAGTTCTCTTGTAAAGAAATCGCAGGAATGCTTTTTGCACTTTTTCTAGAAGAAGTGCATATTTTGCTTCGTGCGGATTCCATACAGAAGAACTAGCTTCTAGCTTGGTTCGACCAAGTGTACTGTATAAGAGCCATATCACGTGCTCGTTGCGAAAATCACGGGCATTCCGGAGAACAAATCCTAGCCTTTTAAAAGATTCTTTGGCAACTGTAGAAAATATGTGGTCATGAAAAGTATGCTTTTGGTCAAATGTAACACCCAAGTCCTTCATGTTGGTTGATCTGGTTATTTTAATACCATTTATTTTGTATTCGAAATTAATTGGGTGTCGCATTCGACCAAAAGTCATTACATAGTCAAGTCATACACATTTGCCCGGCCCTGGTTCAAGCCATGGTCCGGGGCGAGGGGGAGTGGGAGGCAGTCGCCTCCTTCTGCGAAGCAGTCATGCTAGTGAAGGAGGCGGCGGGACGGGAGAGGGAGAGATTCTCCCGTCCAAGCCGCCGCGGTAGACGCTCCGGGCGTCGGGAGCCGCGTGACGACTCCCGGCCACCGTAGGCGCGGGCCTGCGGGCGGTGAGTAATGGGTAGCTCACCGTCCGATCAGGACCAGGCCCGTGCCGAACGGCGCGTACGTGTTCCACGCGCGCCTCAAAGAGATGTCAGCATCAGAGAGGGGGCCCATTAGGGCCCAAGCCTGCCGGGAAAGCGGGATTGTCCGGAAGGGATACCGCTGACCCGGACAAAAGGGCTAAGGAAGGAACATGGGTGGGTTTTAGTCAGTAAGAGTCTGACACTCCCTTCCGCTCCGCCCAGAGCGGGAGGGGTCATTTGATGATTTCCCATCCTCAAAAAAAAAAAAAAGTCATACACATTTATTAAACAAGGAGCGCTTGTATCGCAAACTGCTAAAAGTAGCGGTGGTTCCCGTACTAATTTGCTATGATAGCATATGATCTGAGCGCACAACTTTAGTCTAACACTGTTTTTTGTTCAAAATTCACAAAAATATACATTTAAAACCTCAATTTTCAGATGACACTAACAATCCGGAAGACAATGATCCACTTACAGACAGTTCAGAGAACACAAAGCAGTTTGAGACGGAGCTCCAAAGTATAATGTGCTCCATCAAACGAGACGAGAAGAGAAAGAGACATGGCAAAACTAAGGTTAAAAGAGCTAAGAAGGTTAAGCATCTCAAAGAGGAGGAAATCTCTAAGGTAACTATTTAAAGCAGAGCTGTCCAAACCAGATACGATCAGGGGCCGCTATGAATCACTAAACAGATTGGAGGGCTGCAGAAACATGTCGTTTTAATTTTTTTTATAATTGATGCCAAAAAAATAATATAGTATACAATTATAAGGATTTTTTTCGCATTTGTGGTAGATCAAAAACTCGTCGCGGGCCGCACAAATATAAGCCGCGGGCCGCATGTGGCCGCGGGCCGTGCTTTGACCAGCCCTGATTTAAAGCATTGATTTTCAAAGTGGGGGGCGCGCCCCACTATGGAGGCGCGAAGACATGTACAGGGGGGCGCGGGCGGCTGTTTATCACTCCGGTCGCCGGCGCATACATTCTTGCTGCTAATTGCTGGGCCATACGGGTAGAACCTAGCTAATAAAATAATAAAACGCAGATAGCGATAAGGCCGCCCATTGTATGTTTTTGTTTTATATGTTCTGTACCTTTATAATATTTGGTGTACAATAAAGTATATAATAAATAAAATAAATAAATAAATGACCCCCCAAATCCCTGAAAAAATTGTGTCGGTCCATGCGCCAAACACCCTGTATAGTATAGCGTAGTCTGAAGACAGCTTAACATAGCTTTGACATGTTTCAAATTCCCAAAAAATATACATTTAATAAAGCCATATATTTGTTTTGTTTTTTACAGCCGAAACCAATGAAAGAGCAGGACCAAAAAATACTCACGATAGAGTTGACATACGAAGAGATGTTGTTAGAAAGAGAGAGGGAATCTACGAGAGATGTGTATGTCAAGTCTGAGTATAAGTGCGAGAGCTGCCTCATCGGGTTTAACTATAAGAAGTCTTATTTGGCGCATGTTGCGACGAAGCATGCGGCGGTATGTGGCAGAATCTTTAATTTAAACGTTTATGTTGTTCCGTTTTTAGGGTTCCGTACCAAAATGGTAAAAAAGGAACCCTTATGGTGCGACTTCGTCTGTGTCTGTCTGTCTGTCAGTCACACCTGCTTATTTCAGCAACTACTAAAGCTATCGACTTGAAATTTGAAACTGTTATAAAGAATGCTTGCCCAACTTTATTGCAAATAAAAAAGTCAAAAATTATTTTTATTTTCATTGCTAAAGGGGCCGGAGTGGGGGTCCAAAATTTTAAAGTGGGGTTACTAGGTCAAGTGACATATCATATAAAAGGGCTTAATTTTCACATTTCAAAACATATTTTTATTTTATTTTATGTCTCATAGTTTTCGACATATGATGAAAAATGTCTGAAAAAATACCATTCCCCCCCCTTATCTCCGAAGTTTGCGGAGCGAAAAATCTGAATTAATTAGAGTTGATAGGAATTGACCCAAATATTGCACCAAAAATAAAACGATGTTCCTAACTATTACAGTTTTTTCAAAATCATCAAAATTCCTTGACAAACAAACTTAGTTATGCGGTCCGGTTTTTTTCACTTTATACGTCCAAAACTGATACGGAACCCTCGCTGCGCGAGTACGACTCGCACTTGGCCGGTTTTTGTTATTTGGCTACGGAACTCTAAAAATTAGTAGGCACGCCCACAACCATAATTAAGGTCGATAGATAGTCTGATGCTTTAATAAAATAAAATAAAAAACTGGACAAGTGCGAGTACGATTCGCACCTTGAGGGACTCTAATGAGGCGTAAATGAAAAGGGAATCATTTAGCTGATGTGGACACAGCGCATCAGCTTAATTATACCCTTTTTACCCGACTGCGGCGAAGCCCAAAAGGAGGGTATAGTGTTTCACCTGTATGTTAGTATGTGGGTATGTATGTATGTATTTCCGTTTCTGTGTTCCCTCCTAGAGACTAAACGAGGGAACGGATTTTAACATATGACATATCATTAGATTCGTATTGACGTCGCGAGTAACATAGGCTATATCGTCCCCGTAGAGCGAAAAGTCACTAAGTCGGAATTGACCATTTTGAGTTACGAGTACGACGGTTTAAAGTTTTAAAAAAGAAAAAAAATCGTAGCTTGATATTACTGCTACATATTCCTGATTTTATAATTTTATATTTTAGGGAATTTATCACAATATAAGAGACAAGTAATAAAATAAAATAAATGTTTTACAAAGATATGAAGAAAAACCAAAATAGTTAGTTTTATCTCTTAGAATCTGCACAGAGTCATGAGTTAATGATTTTTCACTTTTCGAACGAAGTTAATAATTTCTTTTCAACCTTTACCGTTAGGTAAAAAAATCGAAAATAACTCAATTTAGTTAGAATGAGACTAACCTGTTGCAAATAAAAAACATGTCTGAAAATACTTCTTAACTGTTTTTTTCATGTTATTAACTTAATGATTTCTCGCTTATTAGATACTCGGCACAACAGTGCAAATAATCACTAAAGATTTAGTTAGTTTTCGATTTCATAATTTTTGCATTTTTACAACTCTTAAACTTCAAACAACTGGCGAAAAGTAATTAAGTGAAATTAGGTAATTGTTCCTAAAATAATATTAGTCAAAATGCTAAATTATTGATTTTTCGCACTTTCTAAAACAAAAACTATGATAGCTATGGACATGACAATAAGATTGAAAATTAAAGAAAAAAAATGCGATTTTGATGACATTCTTAACTCGATATGGCCATTTTATGACTTAGTGACTTTTCGCTCTACGGGGACGATATTATGTATTATGAAAAAAACCAATATGGCGGATTTTAATCGCCATTAAGTGAAGTCGTAAAAAATAAAAAAAATCTGACATGGTCATGTGGGGTATCAAAATTAAGGGCTTAAAGAGACGATTACGAATATATATACATATATATATCTTATACACAAAAAAAATATTTATCTAAAAAAAACAGAATGATTTTTATTTTTTTGTTACATCATATCATCATGTGGGGTATCAAAATGAAGGACTTGAAGAGACAGTTCCGAAAATATATAATATATGTCATAGACATCAAAAACTAAAAAAAAAACAAGACACTGCAGTCGGGACCCATTACATGAATAATACCCGGGAACACTGGGTCCCGACTGCAATGTCTTGTTTTCCTTTGGTGGTTCTATAATATATATATATAACGTAATATATATATAATATATATATAACGTACCGCGGTCGGATTTTTATATTTTTTTTTAATTACACTTTATTAGAGCATCTTTACTAGAGCGGGTTTGAGTCTCGCTCGTGTCATTTTTTCTAAATGACAGGGCTTAACTCTACTCAGGCCTGCCGCAAGCGGGTGTGCAGGTAGCAGGCGCGGTCCCAGCCGACGATTTTGGGGGGGTCATACCGCAGCTGAAGGCTTTAGGGGGGGTCATACCGATTATTGTCGACGTGCTATACCATGAATTACCGTGTTTGTCGCATTTTTGTACGATTTTTGGTGGGGGTCATGTCCCCCGTGACCCCCCCCCCCCTGGGACCGCGCCTGGCAGGGAGTGCACCGCACACGGGCGGCACGTCCAAGGGGCGGCAAATCGAGCGATCGATCACGTAAAATTTCTATCAAAGGGCAAGAAGCACGAAAAAGCGCCATCGGTTCATGGTTGATATACGAAAAACCCGAACGAAGCGCTTTGATTGATTCCACTTTGATGATGAAAACCGCAAAACAATGGAAGTCACTGCCGAAGAGGGTGTTCCCCGATAACTTACAATCTGGGTATCTTCAAGTCGACAGTGAAATCTTCAAAAAAAAAAAAGGTCAGCGTAATTATAATAGGGGGCAGCATAATCGCTATTGCACACGGGCGCTCAAACACCTAGCGGCGGGCCTGGGGGTCTACTCTCTAAGCACGAAATCCGTAGTTTCGACCTTAGTTACGGGCGTTTCTTACTCCGTATCACCTACGGACTTAAGATTAGTTCGGGGCCCGAACGAAGAATGAATGATAGCACGATTTGACAGTTGTCCCTAATCCCGATGTGTTTTTATCCGTCCGAAAAATTGAATTTGACACTTGTTTTGACGGAATCTTATGTCTATTGTACTTTCGGACGGGCCCGTATCTTCGTTGACGGACTTACAGAGTAGACCCTCTGACTCTACTTATCTTGACAATTTTTTTTTATTTTTCTTTAGGATCTCGGTGAATACATCTGCCCGATTTGCAAAACAATCATTCCATCAGTGGAGTCTTTCACAGCTCATTACAAAAGACATATGAGAAGGTACGTTATTATCAGTGTTCGGAAAAGGGTGAGTATATTTACCTACAGTTTGTAGAACAGAGAGGAAAATCGGAGACTTCCTTATAACATTTTTTTTTTTTACCAGTTAATTTGCCAGAACTTTAACGAAGTGAATGAAATGAAATGTATGAAATGTGATGTATGAATGTGAAAAATGAATGAAACGTCTATTGCGTAAATATTATTTACGCAATAGACGATTATTAATTTATTAAATTTAATGAAATCGTCTATTGCGTAAATATTATTTACGCAATAGACGATTATTAATTTATTAAATTTAATTTTATTGCGTAATTAATATTTACGCAATAGACGTTTTCATTAAATTAATAAAACGTTTAAATTCACGTAATTATAGTTCTGGTAAATTTACTGGTAAAATTTTTTTTAGTTATAAGGAAGTCTCCGGTTTTCGTCTCTGTTCTACAAACTGTAGGTAAATATACTCACCCTTTTCCGAACACTGGTTATTATCTATACTAGTATAACAAAGCTGAAGAGTTTGTTTGTTTGAACGCGCTAATCTCTGGAACTACCAGTCGGATTCGAAAAATTCTTCTTGTATATGATAGCCAGATTCATGAGGAATAGTATAGGCTATTTAACATCACGCTACGACCCTTAGGAGGCCAACGGGGGTGAAACCGCGGAGAACAGCTAGTATCTTGGATAACTTTGAAGCTTGTTATTAAATATACAGGGTGGCAGGTTAAACAGTGGAAATATTTTAAGGGGTCATTGTACTCATCCTTATGAACAACTTTTACTGTGGGACCAATCGTGAAATCGCGAAAAAAAATCAGCGGTTCTATACATTTTGCTGAGTTTTGTGAACATAAATGTACGGAACAGCTGATTTTTTTTTGCGATTTCAGCGTTTGGTCCCATAGTAAAAGTTATTCATAATGATGGGTACAATGACCCCTTAAAATATTTCCACTGTCTAACCTGCCACCCTGTATAGGAGATTCCCATAAACAACTGACACAGGCAGGAATTGAACCTGCGACCTCTGCCTAAACCGGGGCAACGCTCTTAACCACTAAGCTACAGTGTCGTGTCTGAATCAGTGGAAATTGGAACCTCTTTTTACGCCTCTTAGAAGCGTTGGTGACATCTATTGGAGACTAATTACAGACTCCAACTCAATGTTTCTAACTTTGCAGCTAGAAGGACATCGATATGATATCACCATCTATACATTATAAATGTATATTTTTGCGAATTTTTAATCTCATATATTTAGTAACATTATATAAGCATAACGTGGCTTTAACATGTTTAAAAATTCGTAAAAATATACATTTATAGCTTTGAAGCTTGTTTGTAGGTATGAATGCAGTATATGTCACAAGCGAACCCTGGATATGAAGGTGATGCAGCAACACTACTTCTCCACGCACGAAATATCGCTCAAGGATTACAAGTGTAATGTATGCGGGAAGATCTCTCAGTAAGTAATAATTATAATTAATATTAAATCTCTCTATACTGATATTATAAACAGTGGCGGATTTTCCCTAAGGCGCAGTAGGCCCGGGCCTAGGGCGGCCAGGTATTAGGGGCGGCCAGTCGTGGCAAAAAAATACAGTCGAGCTTGATCTAGCTTTACTCAATATTACTGGCCTGCAAAAATAAGTACCTACTACACTTTCTACTACTACTTCGTACTAAGGCCATGTTGTTTCATCTTACAGTTACGTATCTGTAACCGTCAAATATGGCGGCTTGTACGACAATTTCATACTGACTGAACGATTACGTACTGACTTACGAATACAGATGGTTTGAAGCAACCCGCCCTAAGTGTGATACTTATTTTTGTAGGCCAGTGTAGTTCAAGCGGATTGTTTATGGAATTTCGATTGCGAAGATTTAATTAATGATTTTGTTGCGCTTACGTGTAGATGCTTTGTAACATTTAAAACACGTTTTATACCTTGTATGAAGATAAATCTGTACTAAATTAAATAAAAAATAGTTTCCTATTTCAAACCTATTTTATTAGCTAAATGATGAAAGCTGAGAAAGGGGTGGCTGGTACTACACGGCCTAGGGCGGGCAAGACTGCAAATCCGCCACTGATTATAAATGCGAAAGTTTGGATGGATGGATGGATGTTTGTTACTCAATCACGCCAAAACGGCTGAACGGATCTGGATGAAATTTGGCACAGAGATAGATTATAGTCTGAAATAGCACATAGGCTTTTTATCCCGAAAAACGCGGGTGAAGCCGCGGGCGGAAGCTAGTACTGTTATAAACTGAAAATAAACCGTGTCTGTACGTTGAAGATATTCCAGAAAAAACATTGGGATAGGGTACTGGGACGTAACCATGCGCCCAATTTTTTTTTGAATTGTTGTCATTTTGTGCGCGCATCACGCCAAAAGTACTGAACGGATTTTGATGTGGTTTTCACAGTTTGGTAGCTTGGTATCCAACTTAAAATCTAAGCCACGTTTCATATAATTCCGGTGGGACGAACCAGAGATACAGCTATGGTATTTTTTTTTTTTTATTGATATTATCAAGAAACTTATTAAGATTACAATTGACAAAATATACGTTCCAGAAAACCACCATCACCAAAACTTCTTATTTTCGTTTGTCCACAGTTCCATAGACACACACCGCTACCATAAAGACACGCATAAAGCGAGAGTGCAATGCTCAGAGTGTGAGAAAACCTTCAGACATCGAGCGGGACTCATGAACCATAGACTGTAAGTGTAAACTTTTCGTCGGTACATTCAGTCAATACAATATTCATAAATATCGGTACCTATCGTATCGATTAAAATGAGTATCGATGCGTCTCTAATTAGGGTAGTTGACTACTATTAAAAATGTACAAATAAATTATTTTATTTCAAAGAAGGAATAGGGACAACAAAAAAAGTAAAAAAAAAAACACTAAATGGAAAACATAGACGCTTTTAAAGTTTTTGGAGGGAGTATTCTCCGTCTTTGTCGCGCGAAACGGACATAGTATGCGGTGGTGTGGAGTTAAGTACGACGTTCGCGTGGTGTTACGTCACTGCATGATAGTGCCGTCCGTGTCTAGAAAATCAGTTTAAAACGCTTATAACTTTGCCAATTTTGTAGATGTTTCATCATTCTTTTTGGTGTTAAGTGTCTTTTTTCAAATAGTTTACAGATTCACAATAAAAAAAAATTGTCTACATCCTACTTTTTTTTTTTTTTTTTATATGATAGGCTTGCGCTTGACCGCCATCTCGACATTAAAACCTATTTTTTCTTCCTTTTAGCGCAGTCCATGAATACCACAACGCGTTTCCTTGCACAGTGTGCGATAAGGTGTTTAGATGGAAAACTAGTCTTAAAAGACATCTAGAGAAGCATGAAGTGAAGGTATGTCTATTTAAGGGCGCTCTCGGAATTTTGTCTTCTATCTCGCTCGCACAGAATCATTTTTAAGAATGTTGAATGAAAAGATGCATTTTTGAAAAATGTAATCTGATACAGAACTACAAAATAATATTAATTTTACAGGTAAATAATTAAAACACATTTCTACTGTGATATCTAATAAACAAGGTTAAAAATCGATTACGATGTCTTTTTGAGACATGTTTAACTCATGTGTTTTTAACCATTAAATTGGAGTTTAAAATATTATAATTAAATATCCTTTTGTAGTTCTGTATCAGATTACATTTTTCAAAAATGCATCTTTTCATATAGCATAAGCATAGCATAATCGGCCTATAATGTTCCCACTGCTGGGACACAGGCCTCCTCTGTGAGAGGGAGTGGGCCGTAGTCCACCACGCGGGCCCAGTGCGGGTTGGTGGACGTCACATGTCTTCGAATTTTTGGTTCTAGGACATGCCGGTTTCCTCACGATGTTTTCCTTCACCGTTAAAGCAAGTGATAATTAATTTCTAATACGCACATGACTTCGAAAAGTCAGCGGTGCGTGCCTCGGGATCGAACTCGAACCATTCGCCGTGGGAGGCAAATGGTTAAACCACTAGGCTATCACTGCACTAACCTTTTCATTTAACTAGTCTTTTCATTTAACTTTCTTAAAATATATGGTTTTGTGCGAGCGAGAGAGGTGCCGAATGCGAGAGCCCTCTTAAGGTGCCTAAAATTAACAATCTACCCTTGGTCGAGCCAGCCCACAGTGTGTTAAGAACCCGAATTTTGTGTCATCATGTTTTTATTCCAGTAATCGATAGTTTATATCATTTCTAGTACTTCGCTACGACTTGTAGATTATTTTTAAAAAAATGTCAAAGTTTCGTAATATTCGCGTCATGAAAAATGAAAAAAAAAATCTTATTTAAAAAACGGAACCACGTATTCCAGTTTCTATGTATTCCATTAATTGTACGTACAATAACCTACCCTTCCACCATTTTTTATTGCTTTAGCATGAATGGGACGCGTGATATGATTTTTTTTCTCATTTTTCGTTTTTATTTTTTTATTCACCTATAACACCGTATTAGTTCATGATTTCTACATCAAACTATAGCTTAAACATTCTATTATGTATAGTATTAAAACCACAACCTAATTCTTTGTTATGCTGGACTTATTGCAAATTTTAGTAAAATCCGAAATATCCGCACTTAGGGCTGTCACTTCAACTAAAATGTAAATATTTTTTTTATTATTTAATATTTTTGTTTATTTATCACGTCGATGACTAGATATCGTTACGTTGTCGCTTGTTGTTGTTAGTTGGCCAATATTGGCTAATATTGTGTCAATGTTAAACGAAAATTTAAAAAACCGGACAAGCGTGTGTAAAATATTAGATAGTTCATATATCCCGGGAATTGACTCTCAACGATTTTTGCCTGTTTCTAAAACCGATGCTGGCAAAATTAAAACCACAACCTAATTCTTTGTTATGCTGGACTTATTGCAAATTTTAGTAAAATCCGAAATATCCGCACTTAGGGCTGTCACTTCAACTAAAATGTAAATATTTTTTTTATTATTTAATATTTTTGTTTATTTATCACGTCGATGACTAGATATCGTTACGTTGTCGCTTGTTGTTGTTAGTTGGCCAATATTGGCTAATATTGTGTCAATGTTAAACGAAAATTTAAAAAACCGGACAAGCGTGTGTAAAATATTAGATAGTTCATATATCCCGGGAATTGACTCTCAACGATTTTTGCCTGTTTCTAAAACCGATGCTGGCAAAATATAGGTCTTTCAGATTCCGATATTTAAGTTTAAATATTTTGTATAAATTCGTATTCGGTATAATAAATATAATTTCTTACTTATTTAATTCATTTGGGAATTATATTATTACTATTTATCATGCTATGCGAATTAGCAACGCCGAATCACCGATTGAGTTAGCTGAATCAAAGATCAGTGCCTCAGTGGTGGACCGTGGACCCTAGCCAAGTAACATTTCTGTTAGCGTTAACGTCAAACGCTGCGGATAAAATGTATGGAAGTGACTTTTGTGAGTCACGTGACTTTTCCGAGTCACGTGACTTTTCCGCAGGTAATGTCATTGCCAGACATTTTGTGGTTATCGTTTGGCGTAAACGCTAACAGAAAAGCTACTTGTCTAGGGTCTCTGCGCCGATACGCTTATAGCAGTGGTGTTCTGTCAGCGTGAGTTTTTTAAATAGAACGAGGTACGAGGTAGGAGGTCTGCCGATGCACCTTACTACAAGCTGGAATAGCTAGTGATATTGTAAAAAACTACTCGACCAAAGTATTAAAATATGGGCCCACCGCGCGAGTTTCCTCATAAAAGATTCACGTAAATCGAAATCGCTCATAAATCACAGAGAAATTTGTCTACATACTTACATGGAAAAAAAAACCAAATGCATAACTTCCTTCTTTTATTGAAGTCGGTTAAAAACTGCTATGTTCTGAGGAGAGTCGTTAAGTCACGGAGAATTTTAACACCGCGATTCAGAAAAAGTGAGTATTTGGGGTAAATAAAAAATTGAAATTCAAATATCTCGAAAACGGTGCATCCTAGGCAAAAAATAACCAAAATTTTACCACCCTTTATAAAACCCCCCCCCTCCCACACAAGCAGTACTCCCACATCGTTATTTTATTTTTTTTCCGATTTTTCTCTGGATTAAAAAAATAAATAAATTCAAATACTTCGAAAACTATGCATCCTAGAAAATATTTAACCAAATTTTGCTCTTTATAACCCCACAGGCAAGCAGCACTCCAACTACTTTTCTTTTTTTTAAGATTTTCTGTTTTTTTTTTACATCATCTCATGGTTTTTCGACTAGATATATATTTAAATATAATTTCTATTCTCTTATTTAAGGGTGACTGTTTCAATCGCCATGAAAAGTTTATTATGATAACTATATGAATTAATAATAATATGTATGTTTCACTCTAACATCTATTGTTTTATGAGATCGATATAGTTTTTCCTAGGAATAAATTTATCTGCCGGCCTAGCAGGACCACGATAGAAACTGGTTTTTTTAGTTGCGGTAGAATTCCAGGTCGACTTCTTCCACGACTGCTCAACGGCTACTGGCCCTTTTTGGATATGTGCGAAGGAAATGGTATCATGTTGGGCTGGTACACCTTCTTGGGCAACTGTCAATAAATTCTTATCGGAAGGACATAAAAAACTTTTTTAACAAAAAATAACCGACTTCAAAAATCCACTACAAAGAAAATAATAATTTTGGTTTCGGAAGTCGGTGGCTTTGGTTTTTGTTTGCTTTTTTTGCCACCGACTTCCGAAACCAAAATTATTATTTTCTTTGTAGTGGATTTTTGAAGTCGGTTATTTTTTGTTAAAAAAGTTTTTTATTTTTCCCTTTTTAGGTCTTTATCCCGTGTTAGATTACTTTCACGAATTCGTTCAACAGTAAATCTACTACGGAGTGTGTACATTTATGCCTATAACTTTGTACATAGGAATGATTACATAATGTATTATATACTAAAACCTTCCTGAAAGTATGTAGATTACGATAGTGAAAACCCCATCCAAATCGAGTCAGTAGTTTTTGAGAAAATCGCGCACATACAAACATACATACATACATACTTACATACTTACATACATACATACATACATACATACATACATACGGGACGAATACAGAACCTCCTTTTTTGAAGTCGGTTAAAAAGCTGAAGTTTGTTGGTTTGTAGTACATACATACATAGTAAAGTTTGTAGTAGTACAGTAGAAATGTGTTTCAATTATTTATCTGTAAAATTAATATTATTATCTAAAACATTAATAAAAATACATTTTTCAAAACACATTTGAAGAATACATTTGTGACAAAAATGTAATAGGAGGGCTACTATCACTAATATATTAGTGATCGATGGAGGGCTATTACTTTTTTGTCACAAATGTATTCTTCTTGTTAATAAAATAAAAACCGGGCAAGAGCGTGTCGGACTAACGCCCAGTCTAGAGTTCCGTAGCAAGAAGTATTTCAGTCTATCGAACGCAAATTTTTTAATATTTTTTTAATAATTTCATAATATTATTTTGAAATATATTTGGTTATGTAGGTACCTATACCCGGATTTCCTGGCATCCCGGGATTTATTTAAAAATATATAATTATATTTTAAGAAGCCACTTCCATAATTTCTTAGCCAAAATTAACTTTGGGTAAATATGCATCCGATTATCCGATCTATACACGGTGAAATTTAAGTGGATGTTTTCCCGTAGCGAAATGATTTTGTCTTGGCAGTACATTCGATTGATATATAAAAGAAAAATTAGAATCAAAAAATGGCAGAATGGTGTGATGAGAATGATGTGAAAAACAAAATCTCAAACCAATAGTAGGTACCTCACGATAGCTACGCAAGCGCGGCGACGACGCGAGCGGCCGCGGCCGAGCGGGGCGCGCCCGCGCGGTCATTGCCCTCCGTGTTTATCAATCAGCTGATAACTATTCCTGAGTTATTGATAGACAAATTACTGAACACGTGAACACGAAACTAAAAATACAAGATTACTAGGTAGGTAGGCACCTATCTCAGAAAACGATATTTTCTGAATTAGATACCTATTACAGTATTTAAGCCGTAGGTATTTAAAAAAATGGAATAAACTTTTTTACAATGATTTTAATTACTTACCTACTTTTAAATGTTCGGTATTTAATACAAAGGTACAAGTAGGTACTTACGCTTAGGCCCGGTAACGGAGTAATTTTTCAAATTGCAAGCCACTGCGTTCCATACACAATAACACAATCGAGCACGTTTTATTTGATAAGTTTACGAAAATGATAGGTACTTAAGCAGTCTTTCATTGTTGAGCACTTTCCAAACGTAGTTATTGACTTACGTTAAACCCAGCCACCACAGCCATACACTTAGGTAGGTACTTCGACGAGGATCCCGTTTGAAGTACCTACTTGTGGATTTCCTCGCCGAACTCCGGCAAACGGGTACATGCACGGTAACTCGCCATGATCGAGTAGCACTGTGTCGCCGCTACGATCGTCCGGGCCTACGGGACTTGGGGGTTTAGAACACCGCCAAGATTGTTCGACTCCAAGTTGTTGCGGCTCCGCGTAAATACCGCAGCATGGGAGTCATAATTAGCCCTAGCATACATTTGCACCATAGCGACGTACTCTAAATTGGAATAATAATGTAATGTCGATCCATTTTTGCAACGATAATTCACTCACTAGTTCACTACGCATGTTACGAGATTCGCGTTCGCGGTACAACTGACGGCCAGTCGGTCGGTCGGCGTCGCGGCCAACGGTCGGCGTGGAGTGCGGGTCGGGGGGGTGCGGTGCGGTTGCAACGGGCGATCAGTCTGTTTTATGCCGTATCACTATGCGCGAGAGCTGATTTTGCTCTGCACATTTATGAATCGGTCGCCGCCTTTGTCGGCACCGCCGCTTTGATTCGCGGAATCGGGGCGCGCGGCGCGTGTCGGTTTGACTAGATAACTATACCTACGTTAGATCTAGTGAGTTACTATTGTTTTTCACACTTTCGAGTCTATGAATATTTTTTTTGATTATTTGAAAAAAAAAACATAATATTTTTTAAATTGAACTCTATGTTTCGATAGTACTACTGATGGCAAATCGTTCTGCTCTCGGAAAACAACCACTAAAATTTCAGCGTGTAGTTATAACACAGTTAACTACTTAATATAAATTCGAAAGAAATTGTTTTTTTGTCGGATAAAATATTTATAATAGTTAATTTTTTTCGGATACGCGAAAGTGACAGCCCTGAAGAAAATATAAAATTAACAATAACTGCAGCATAACACGGAATTAGGTTGTGGTTTTAATACTATACATAAAAGAAAGTATAAGCTATAGTTTGATGTAGAAATCACGAACTAATACGGTGTTATAGGTGAATAAAAAAATAAAAACGAAAAATGAGAAAAAAAATCGTATCCCGCGTCCCATTCATACTAAAGCAATAAAAAATGGTGGAAGGGTAGGTTATTGTACGTACAATTAATGGAATACATAGAAACTGGAATACGTAGTTCCGGTTTTTAAATAAGTTTTTTTTTTCATTTTTCGTGACGCGGATATTACGAAACTTTGACATTTTTTTAAAAATAATCTACAAGTCGTAGCGAAGCGGGAGTTGAACTCTAGTACTAGAAATGATATAAACTATCGATTACTGGAATAAAAACATGATGACACAAAATTCGGGTTCTTAACACACTGTGCAGCCCGCGCTGAGCCTGAACATTTAAATTCGTCCCTAAATAATATTGAACCGATCCAGCTAGTAGTCCCTCCCTCTAGTTGCCCTCCCCCCAGCGACGCCCTAAGCCGAGGCTCGTACCCCAGTAGGGGGTGCCCTTAGTGGTCGCTCAGTTTGATAGTTTATTTTTAATACAGTTGCTCAAAAAGTGGCGTATTGCAGGGACGTATAGCGTTCGGGATGTGGGCTATTACATACTCGAGCTTTTTCTTTACCTTTTCCGAACTCGTGCGTTCTCTTTCCCAACTGTCAAAATAATGTCTATTAAAAAAAAAACCAACCACAAAGTTTTTACTTAAAAAAAAATCATAGAAGTTTTAATGATTCATGCAAATATTTCTAAAAAGAAGCTACTAATTTGTTTCAATATCAGATTTAATGATTTGATTCAATGAGTTAGGTTAGGTTTAATTTCATATCAATAAAAAAAATCTACTGAAGACTTGGCTGTATGGGCATAGTTCCCTTTGCCTACCCAGAAAGGGTGTGGAAAACAAAAAAAAGACTCTGCTTAATATTCTTTTACGGTTGGCGCCATTTTCCAAAAATGTTCGTTATTAAATTGCTTCATTTTTTCGCAACTGTATTAAAAATAATTGTTCAGTACACGTCCGGAACCGTCATTGCAACTTGTTCCGACTGTCAACCCTCACCTTCGGCTGTGCCTCGGCTCGGGTAGACATTTGTCGGAGCTCTTGCAATGACAGGCTTTCCGCACTTATAATGAAATATACTATTTTAGTTTTAAGTCTGGCTGGAGGCATATTTTAAGTCCTCACCAGAAATCCGGTTAAGCAGTAATGGCTGTTAGAAACCAACTGCGAAAGGTTAATTAAAAAAAAAAGGTAAAAATTAACTCTAAAGCCGCGTCACCTGCGCCCTGTTTTCGTGTTCGACGAACATCGAACAGTGAACAGTGAACGATAAAGGGGCGTCGTCTACGTGTTTTGACGATTAAAAACACTCAAAACACGTAGACCACACCCCTTTATCGTTCACTGTTCCCGGTTCGATGTTCGTCAAACACGAAAACAGGTCGCAGGAGACGCAGCTTAAGCCGGTCACATACGTCCAGAATGCCCCTCCGGAATTAAGAATCTGAATGAGTGAATTTGTTGTAAAATATAGAGAATAGAAAAGACCTTGTCGGTGAAGAAAAATTTATTTGAGTGATAGGTACAATTTTGTTTTCTAGAAAAACAAAAAATATAAAAGAACATGAAGTTTTAATTAGATGTAATAGCAAAAAGTATTTTATTACAACAGAATTGTCTATAATTTATAGACATTTGCGTCGAAGTGAATGATTGCGGCTGGAATCACATACATTCAGAGACATTGAATGAATGAAAACTGAAAGGACGTCGGCAGTTTTAGGCTTGATATGGTACAGTAATAAAAGCTTAACCAAAAATAAAAATATATTTTAATTGTTCTTTGCCTAATTTATCTTAGAGATTAAGAATTGGAATCAAAAATCGAAATAAATAAGAAATAAAATGATTATGCCATTGACATTGTGAAAAAAACACTAAAACAAAAACGGGTGCATGCTGGCTGGCGCGTGCTTCCACAGAATATCATGGTGACAGCAACTAAAACCTTTGAATTGAGAACTCGTTAGTCGGGCTGTACTTCACTGGATCATTCACACCATACTTAACCTCACTGTCAGAAATAAGAATATTTCTCTTTAACCCAATTACGTACAAAAACAAATAAAAAATGAATTTAAATACTCTTGAAATACTCGATCACCCCAAACTAATTTCATATCTGTACCGACTTACACAATCTGAGGCCCAGCGTTCTATGGGCGTCTGCCAGTGCCCTTTATTTATGACTCCAACCGCAATCATTGACTTCGACGTAAAAGTCTATAAATCACTAGGGTCACTAGGGTTTAAACCTCAGATCATAGAAACAAGGAGATGTGCCAAGGCGCTATCGAGCTTGATGCCTGATCTTGAGCAAATTGCTCATATTAAAACCGTACGCGCTGGCGACGAACCGAACACGATCGATGGTATAAATACAGTGTTTTAGTTTAGTGCTAGTGTTGAGTGACGATTAACAGTGTTAGATTGAGGGTGTGCGGAATGTTCAATGCGTGGGAGATCTTTTTATTCACAAGGAGCGCTTAATTATGCGCGTAATTGTGTCGAAAAATGTACTAAAAGTGGCATCAGTTGTTCCCGTACTAATTTGCTATGATGGCATACCTCCTTGTTTCTATGATCTGAGGTTTAAACCCTAGTACCCATATCCTCCTCACCTCCAGGGTAAGTCGTCATCAGCGGCCGCGTACTGCTACATGTGTAACGTGAGCTTCTCTTCCATATGCTCCTACCAGCGCCACATGAAGAACAGCCTCAAGCACGTCACGCAGGACCAGCTCAAGTAAGTGCTGATCATTGGGTTTTGTTGACGGAATAGACATGTAGCGACATCTGCCCACAACATCGAAGACTAAGTACACAGCTAGACATCAGTGACAACTTGTCAGATGTCACTACAAGACGTGCAACGTCAAAATCCTACATCGCGCAAGCAGAGTTTGCGGCGCAATTAGCATATACAGGGTGGCAGGTTAGACAGTGAAAATAATATTTTAAAGGGTCATTGTACTCATCATTATGAACAACTTTTACTATGGGACCAAAGCAGAAATCGCGAAAAGAAATCAGCTGTTCCATACATTTTGTTGAGTTGAGTTATATGAACATAAATGTATGGAACACCAAATGTTTTTTCGCGATTTCGGGGTTGGTCCTATAGTAAAAGTTGTTTATAATGATGAGTACAATGACCCCTTTTCAGCTTTCACATTAACTATGAATAACATTGTATATCTCCACTTCTACAGTGTTTTAATTTTGACATATGAGCTGTTTAATTTAATCATCGTTTATAAGTAAGGTGGTTAATATTAATTTCTATAATTTAATTTCAGATTCATATGCGACCACTGCGAGAGGCGGTTCGCTGACAAGACGAAGTTAAGAGACCATATTGAGGAGAAACATTTGCACAAGACCTATCAATGCCATATCTGTCTTAAGGTAGGTCTTATTATCCTTCTGCCGACCCCAATCTATTTGTGCGCAGAATATCTTTAACTAGCTTCCCCCCGCGGCTTCGCCCGCGTTTTTCAGTTTTGAGTTTGACAACCGTAAAAATAACTTTGTATTTCATAATAAATACGGTGGTGGACTACTATTAAAAAAGTACAAATTAATTATTTTATTCCAAAGAAGGAATAGGAATAATAAAAAAGTAAAAAAAAAAAAAATATCACAGAATGGAAAACATAGACGCTTTTAAAGTTTTTGGAGGGAGTATCGCTCCGTCTTTGTCGCGCGAAGCGGACGTAGGTGGTGTTACGTCACTTATCATGCGTGCCGTCCGTGTCTAGCAAATCATTTTAAAACGCTTATAACTTTGCCAATTTTGTAGATGTTTCATCGGTTTTTTTGGTGTTAATTATCTTTTTTCAAATAGTTTACAGATTCACAATAAAAAAAATATATTCAACATCCCTATTATGAATTACAAACCTGTATTTGCTGTCAGAAGACTGAAATACAGTTTTCTCTATCAACCAGTCTGAGTCATATTTTCAATCAGTTTATCTATTAAAAAAAAAACGCATCTAAATCCGTTGCGTAGTTTTAAAGATCTAAGCATACATAGGGACAGACAGCGGGAAGCGACTTTGTTTTATACTATGTAGTGATACACGCTCAGCCGGCCTAGCATGACCACGATAGAAACGGGTTTTGTTTACATAGAAATAGACAAAGTGACAGATTGTAGAAACATTTCTACGTTTTATGAATGAAATCTGTCACTTTGTCTATTTCTATGTAGACAAAACCCGTTTCTATCGTGGTCATGCTAGGCCGGCAGATCATAGAAACAAGAGAGATGTGCCAAGGCGCTATCGAGCTTGATGCCTGATCTTGAGCAAATTGCTCATATTAAAAACTGGAGGTGCTGGAAAGGTGCACCTTCTAGATGTTGAACGTGCTCAAAGAGCCATTCTGAAGGTTGGTGCTGGTCTTCCTTTTCGTTACCCTACCACTGAGCTATATAAAACATGGGATGTTCTAACAGTTAGGCAGCACTTCATACTAACAGTTGTACTTAAGAAACACGCCCAGATTGCATATGATCCAAAATTAAAGAAAGATAAGCGAAGAAAAGGTAATGTCTGTCCTAAAACTTCTTTTAATACGAGCTTGTCACAGAGATTTTATGGTTTTCTCGGTAGCTATCTTTACAACAAAATAAATACTTCCTTGTCTATCTATCCACTACGAAAATCTGAATGTAAAGTAAAACTAAATGGATGGCTTAAGACCCTCAACTACGATGCAACTGAAAAGCTACTTGCTACTTTATCATAAAACAGTCACTACAAATACACACACGGTACTGACACACAAACAACTACACACCCTCTCACATACACTTACTCACACACATATCTGCTTTATGTTATGTGAAATCTCTTCCTCTAAAACATAAGTACATAATAAGTCTAATATGTTGCATTTTATTATTGTAAGCTGGTGGTGTGGGGACCTGGTGACCTGTAACACAGGTATTCTTATACCTATCGCAGGCACCAGTCTCTCACAAAAGGCATAGAGTATAATAATTATTGTGATGTAATAGAACACTAATTGTTAACTTTTGTGAAGAGAGCAATAAACTTATAAAAAAAAAAAAAAAAAAAAAAAAAAAACGTACGCGCTGGCGACGAACCGAACACGATCGATGGTATAAATACAGTGTTTTAGTTTAGTGCTAGTGTTGAGTGACAGTTAGCAGTATTAGATTGAGGGCGTGCGGAATGTTTAATGCGTGGGAGATCTTTTTATTCACAAGGATCGCTTAATTATGCGCGTAATTGTGTCAAAAAATGTACTAAAAGTGGCATCAGTTGCTCCGGTACTAATTTGCTATGATGGCATATCTCCTTGTTTCTATGATCTGAGGATACACGCATTAACAGCTAGTACACTCGAACTCGAAGAGATCTCTTTAGTTGGAGTCTGTAATCGTTTCCGATAGATATCGCCAAACGCTCATAAGAGGCGTATGCAACGAGATCTCAAAGGACATGGTAGTTTTAGGCTTGATATGGTACAGTAATAAAAGCTTAACCAAAAATAAAAATATATTTTAATTGTTCTGTGCCTAATTTAATTTATCTTAGAGATTAAGAATTGGAATCAAAAATTTAAATAAATAAGAAATAAAATGATTATGCCGTTGACATTTTGAAAAAACCAATAAAACAAAACCCTTTGAATTGAAAACTCATTAGTCGGGCTGTACTTCATTGGATCATTCACGCCATACTTAACCTCACTGTCACAAATACAAACATTTCTCTTTAATCCAATTACGTACAAAAACAAATAAAAAATGAATTTAAATACTCTTGAAATACTCGATCACACCAAACTAATTTCATATCTGTACCGACATACACAATCTGAAGCCCAGCGTTCTATGGGCGTCCGCCGTGTCCTTTCGAGTGAACCGAGCGAGTCGCGATAGCTCAGTTGGTTCAGAGCAATGCCACGGTACGGCAGAGGTCGCGGGTTCAAATCCCGCTCACGACATTAGATTTTTGAGTAATCTCTTATATATTTAATAACATAAAGATAAGCATAACATGGGTTTGACATGTTTCAAATTCACAAAAATATACATACAATCATACATGTTTAATTTGTTTTTTGCAGCCCTCGAAAAACCGCGTGGGTCTAGACCAGCACATCCGCAACGTACACAAAGGAAGACCCAACAATAAGATGTGCCATCACTGCGGCAAGGGATTCCCAGTAAGTATTACTTATATCTATACCAAATCAACGTACAACATTTTATAGTAGGCTATCAGAATTTATAATAAGTTACCAAATAACGTAAAAACCCTTAATTTAAAGGGCACTGGCAGACGCCCATAGAACGCTGGGCTTCAGATTGTGTATGTCGGTACAGATATGAAATTAGTTTGGTGTGATCGAGTATTTCAAGAGTATTTAAATTCATTTTTTATTTGTTTTTGTACGAAATTGGGTTAAAGAGAAATCTTCTTATTTATGACAGTGAGGTCAAGTATGGTGTGAATGATCCAGTGAAGTACAGCCCGACTAATGAGTTCTCAATTCAAAGGTTATAGTTGCTGTCGACATGATATTCTGTGGAGGCACGCGCCAGCCAGCATGCACCCGTTTTTGTTTTATTGGCTTTCTCAAAATGTCAACGGCATAATCGTTTTATTTCTTATTTATTTCGATTTTTGATTCCAATTCTTAATCTCTAAGATAAATTAGGCAAAGAACAATTAAAATATATTTTTATTTTTGGTTAAGCTTTTATTACTGTACAAAATCAAGCCCAAAACTGCCGACGTCCTTTATTCAAAAGAAAATTATTTGATTTCCTGATTAATAAATGTTACTATTCTACTAATGACTTTTTCGAGGATAAGAACATTGTTATATGATAGACAATAACATATTATGATTATAAGTTAAACTTACAAATATTTGTGCACCGATTCGGTAGTATACATATTACATATACTAGCTGTGCCCGCGACTCCGTCCGCGTGGAAGTCGGAAAATAACATGAGGTCGTTTTTTCATTAAAGAACAATGATTTGTAGGTAATAGGTATGCTACTTCATCATCCGCATACAGATCGACAAACAATAATAATATTATGCCACCACACCATACCAAACACCATGCAGCACACAGAATCGATCAGTACCAATCTTACCCCTAATGTTTCACCAATCGTAACGACACATATCTGATATCATCTATCACCAATCACCACCACGCAATTAACATATCACTAACCTATTACCAATTAACTGCAATGATTACGTATCACCACTCGCATGATACGCGTCGGCGATATAGATACGGTGATTGGATTGAACAATAACATATGTGGACCCGGCATAATACATGTTAGCAAAGTTACTCCTGACTGATAGATTTTTGTAATAACTTTTGATAGAATGGACCGATTTTAATGAAATAAAGACTAAATGTTACCTTAAGATACTGCCTATACATTTCTTTCTATTTCCTCATAATCAATTCAGTAGTATTGATTTGATGCGTGTTCAAACACACAGACAAACAGACAGACATTAATTCTAAAAATAATAGAAATTTACTTTATCACTTATTCTTAGTCCCCCATATTATTTTTATGCAAATATATGCAATGTACAGACACGTGGAATTTACATTCTTATTATAAGTATTATAAGTATAGATAACTCAACAAAATGTATGGAACAGCAGATTTTTTTTTTGCGATAACCCGCCAACATAGCTTACGTGAAACGCTCTATAGTGAAACAATTTTGAAATCGGTCCAGTAATTTTTGAGTGTATCTATTACAAACAAACATACAAAAAACATTTTTTTTCTCTTTATGACGTTAGTTTAGATGGGCTATCTGTGAAGTTGTCAAAGGTACTTAATTTTTTTTTTTTTTCAGACTAAGTTGCAGCTGGAGTCACACATACGTACGCACACTGGCGAAAGACCATTCATATGTAACTACTGTCCTACCACGTTCTCACAGCAATCCAACTTATACAAACATAACAGACAGGTAAAATATTACAGTACCCGGCAATTTATATTGCACATCGAGTTCCAGAAAGAGAGTTGAGTTGAGAAAAAAGAGATTGCACATCGAGTTCGAGTTGAGGGGGGGAACAACTTACTATAGGATCAACCTTGAAATCGCGAAAAAAAAAATCAGCTGTTCAATACATTTTGTTGAGTTATGTGAACATAAATGTATGGAACAGCTGATTTTTTTATCGCGATTTCAGGGTTGGTCCCATAGTAAAAGTTGTTCATAATGATGAGTACAATGACCCCTTAAAATATTTCCACTCTCTAACCTGCCACCCTGTATTTTATGTATTTAATAAGACTTTTCACTTTCTTACAGGTACATCTCAATATAAAATCAAAACGCTATCCTACATGCAAGAGGAAAGAGGACAAACCTCCGGACGTACCCATATTAGACCATACACCACCCATAGACCCATATAGACCGGTAGCCATGTTGCACTATTCTACTGAGAAAGGTTTCGTCATGTAACTCCAGTGATATTGCTCAATATGTACTCATACTAGACCATAAATACAACCCATAGACCCATATAGACCGGTAGACAAGTTGCACTATTCTACTGAGAAACGGTTCGTCATGTAACTCCAGTGATATTGCTCAAGGGGCGTGGTCTACGTGTTTTGACGAATAAAAACACTCAAAATACGTAGACCACGCCCCTTTATCGTTCACTGTTCACTGTTCGATGTTCGTCGAACACGAAAACAGGTCGCAGGAGACGCGCCTTAAGATGAAACAACATGGCCTAAGAGAGGTGAGCACGGTTGAGGCCGGTCACATACGACCGGAATGCATCTCCGTAATTGAGGGGACTAATTTCAAAACTTCCTAAAATTACTTCGGACACATTTACATATTTCTGCACCAACATAAAGTTTTAAATTTTACTTTCAATATGACTATACGATAACTTTCATAACCCACTTAAAGACACAGTAAAATCAGTTTAAAAAGTAATGTTAGTTGCAAATTCCGCTAAAATGCAATGAAATATTTTAGATTTTCCACGTTTTTTTTTATTGCTATGACATGACAAACAAATACATATCAAATATTTGCTAATTGCATTAAGTTTACCACAACATTTTACAAATAACCTTCTTGTGAAAAATTTCTTCAGGATGATTTAGGGGGTTTTGAAACTATACCCCTCAATTAAGAATCTGAATGAGTGAATTGTCTATAATTTATAGACTTTTGCGTCGAAGTAAATGATTGCGGCTTCACCTTTGTTGTTCGCCGCCCTCCGTCTTCCTATTTCCTTGGTTTCAAACAATTATTGTCAGACATGTCACGTCATGTCTAGACTATTATAAAACTGTTAAAAAGCCGTGTCATTTATTCTAGAATAAAACAGTCGGGGTAGTGTACAGTCACGAGCATAAAATATATTACCATGGACACTTTGGCAATAATATTTCATGATTTTTTCATTAATTTTATAAATTAGGGCCAGGAGGGGGTCATGACCCCCATTTCCCCCACCCCCGGATCCGCCATTAGGCCTAGTCTGCTTTGGCCCTAAGTTGTGTAAGTGGGCATAGAAGTTGTTCTTAATCATGGCCGCTATTTCCTTTTCAAGTATTATTTTATCTATGTTACAGAGTTTTAAATGAGATTATAAGATTAAGCTGATTATGTAAATGGTGCTGATTCTGTTGCCCACCAAGTGAACTTAATGTAGACTATTGCTATCTTTTTCTCTCTAATACAATAAGAAAGAGACGGAAATCAATATTAGAGCTGTCAAATTTAGTAGAACTAAAATTTTCATACAATTTCATTTACATCCAATCAATATAAATTAGCCGGCACCGGTTGCTAAATTGGCAGCATGACTTTGGAAAAAAGGCGAGAAATGGGGTTGGCAATTTGGCATAATTAAAAAAACATTTCATGTTTCATTTGAGTAACATACCTAATTAGGGTCCAAGAGCGAGCGAAGCGAGCTCGGGAACTTGGACACCCCGACACGGACAGGTTAGGTTCGAAGGGGTCAACCCCTTCGTGTTAGGTTACTTTTAACCTTGCAGACAGAAATAGGAGCGGGGCTCCGTCGACCACCTCCCTCCCCCTTGTAAGTCCAAAAAAGTTGTATTTTGTTTTACATTGACACTGTAATTCTAAGGTAGATAATTCAACTTAAAACACGGCAACATTAATCTGCTGCTACGGTAGTTTGCAATTATTTTCGTCTGGTATCACTGCTATTCCAAGGCTACTCCGGTTCCCAACGGCGTTATTTTTGGGAGCCGGAGCCGGTGCGGAGGCGCTCCCTATAAATTAAACTTAATTCCGTTAACGTTACGTTACATTTTTTAACGCGCGATCTCGATCTTGTGGTGTTCTGTAAGACACCACTTGCCTTACATAACTTGCTCGAAAGCGGCGACAAGGTCACGCGCGTTTGCCACTTCTATTGACATATTATTTAGATATCTGTGATACGTGACGATTAAAAGCACACTGAGGTATGCGAATAAGAACTTAATTTAGTTTGACAGCACTAAAGAGTCACTTGTCCTTTTCTGATGCTGTATGTTAGAAAGAGATAGCAATACTCTAATATTAGTTTAGTTGGTGCGAGAATCGGCGCCAATATTTAAGTACCTACATATAATAAATTATGTTCATGTAACAACTACTATTGTATTGTGCAATATTATAATCATATTGAAAATAATTATTGTATTTCATTTAACAAGATTCCTAGTTGGCTAAGGATTTCTTAGAATAAATTTTTAATTGGTTTCTCGGAAACGGCTCTAACAATTTGGATGGATTTTTGAATTTTGATGTTTTATATTCCAAGTTTGTCTATCTAGATATACATTATTTTTAGGGTTTCGTACCTCAAAAGGAAAAACGGAACCCTTAGATTACTTTGTCGTCCGTCTGTCCGAGGCTAGACCCCTAACGGGTGGAGGCATCTGCTCATAGACGGCGCCACTTGAAGTATGTAATAGCTGCATCTTGTTCATAGATGGCGCTGTTGCACATTTCTGGTGGAATATATAATTAAGTTTGTACGGAACCCTCTAGGGCGCGAGTTCTATACTCGTTAAAATTAACAGCAATATTGTATTATGTTTGAGTGTCTTTGTTAGTCTTTCACGCTGAAACGGCTGGACGGATTTGGATGAAATTTGACAAAGATGTAGTCTGGAACCTGAAGAAGCATACAGGCTACTTTTCATCCATTTTACACGCAGACGAAATCACAGGAAACAGCTGACAAAAATAAAATTCGGAAATATCATTATGGTTTCATTTTTTTTTTTTTTATTAATTTATTTAATTTTGAGGCTGCACAATTAATTCAACGTTATCAATGACAATTTCATTCGTAGCCACGCCTTTCTTACTATCTTTTGTGGGATTATTACCAATATTTATTTTTTTATCCATAGTTTTTCTCAAATTCTCGTTCGTGTCCTTTTCTTCATTCTCCAGGTTCGGTTGTGATAAGGTTATTGTATCGGCGAATAATAATTCAAGCGTTGGGACGTTCTTTAGCTTAGTAGATGAATTTTTATTACTTTGCACTTTCAATTTGACCGTCTTGTTTGTAGACACATCCGATAGTAATTTCAAGTCTTTCATTAAATTATTTTTAGATGTTTCGTTGAGTGACTTATATTTATTGAAAATTGCGTACTGTAATAATTCTTTTACCACATTCGATGTATTCATGTTGTTTTCCAAGTACCTGTTGAATTTTCGCAGTATTTTCTGCATTTTCTTGATATCTTCTTCGCTGTAGTATTTATCCATTCTTCTCGCGAATTGATTCAGCGCTGGATTGGGGTCAGTCATTACTTTTTTTATCTCCTTTTTCAATTCATCTGGGTTGGTCCTCGCCCATTGCTTCACAGAATCTTTTACATAGTCTTTTATATTTTTTTTATCTGGTAACATATCTTTGATTGCAGCTTTACCGCTGTTAGCTGCTTTCGTGACTTCCACGTGTAAAACTTTCACTGCATCCTCTATTTTGCTACCAGTTAAATTCATGACAGTTTCACCGACATTTTTCACGAATTCCAAGAATCCGAATCTTCGCTTCGTGTCCACCGGTTCGGTCTCCGTTCTAAACTGTTGTTCAGACGTAGGTCTCGCTTGTGGTGCTAAAATCTTGTACAGTTTGTCCAAAAACACTTGGATGTTCTTTATAAAGGCTATATTGTCTTTGATGTCCTTGGGTTCGAAGAGGAATGACGTTTCCAGGGCCACATTTACGCTTCTTGGTGATAGGTTCTCTGATGTAGCTGAAACTGTTAGATATAAATACACCAGAGTTATGTAGCGCCGGAGACTTAATCTAAATCTTAAGTCCTATCTCTAAAGAGAGGAATAAAAAATACTTGAGAGGTGTCAATGGACACCCGGATGGAACGAAGTTCCTTTCGATTAATTAGTGAATAATTATTTTTTATTATGTACAACAAAAAAATATGTACACACACACACACGCACTCGCACGCACGCACGCCGCACGGCTTACGATAGCTTACTATAGCAAGAAGTGTCGTTACAATCAAAAAGTGTCGTTACAACATTTCGTCTTATTTTTTTCCGTCTAGCCCCCTTTTTCGTAACGCGCGATAAGGAACTTCGTTCCAAAAAATTACAGCTATAATTCCACTGTTATAAAAATCGAGTATATTCTTTTATATGTTACTAGCTTCCGCCCGCGGCTTCGCCCGCATTTTTGGGACAAAGAGTGCCTAGCCTATATGTTATTCTGATGTTTAAGCTATTTTCGTGTAAAGTTTCATCAAAATCCGTTTGTCCAAAAGTAGTTTTTGCGTCAAAGAGTAACAAACATTCATACATACATCCTCACAAACTTTCACATTTATAATATTAGTAGGATACCTACTTACCAAGAGCTATAGACAATAACAGGATTAATATTTTCATATTTTCACAAAACACTCCATTCATTTTCACTTTTTTTTGTTTCATTTCATGTCCCCTTAAAAAAAACACGATAAGCGAATAAGTTCTAATAAAAATAATATGATTTATGAATACATATTTATTACATTGTCATCAAAATTTTTATAACATTTTATAAAATAAACTATTTTTGTAGCTATCGCGTCACTTGTATAGGTACCAGTGGCGAAGGGCCCCTACAATACGATTCCTACCGGCTTCCCTTTGAAAAATCGCACAGGCAGTATTGTCTACTATTGTCAAATATTTATAATTAGCTTTTCTTGGCCAGGCAAGCATTTGTACCTCCGGCTTACCTTTTACAAAAATTGACCCTTCACCACTGATAGGTACCTTATTTTACTATTAGGCCGGGGCCGCACTGGTACGGCGACAGCGTCGCGACGACGATTTCGTGAACAAATTAATAATAACAACGGCTATTTTGACTATTTTAACTGACGTTTGAACAGTGCCGGATTAAACAAGCGCGGGGCCCGTAGCAAATTCCATCGAGGGGCCCTTGATCTGCTAGGGGGGCCTGGGGTCCCTTAATAAATTTTTTATACGCTTTGTCTGTGCACGTCTATATCGAAAATGAACGATCGCCACTGCAGTTAGTGATCATCCGGGCTAACATGCACGCCGCGACTTTGTCGACTGTTTTGTCTCGCTCTTACTCGTGCGAATCGGAGACAAATGCACGATAAAAGCGTCGACAAAATTTTGTCGCGGCGCGCATGTTAGGCGCTCATGAGAGACAAATAAATGCGCAAAGCAATTTCTAAATTGGGGAAACATAATCCATTAGGAACTAATTATTAAGTAGGTACTTATATTGATTTTTTTAATAATACAGTGTATGATTACTAACATATACACTGTATTATCTTATATACAGGGTGTAAAAAGACACATCACCAAGCCGAGACCTATACATTCACTACGTGTAACTAAGTAACATTATGCAAAAAATATAATCGCTGGGAAACGACTTTTATTTTTAGGTTAAAAAACAGCTGTTTTTTTGAAATTACACGATAGCAACTGTGCCTTTGGATGTGTTGATTTGTACAGGATGGAGGAAGAGGAGTATAGGTCTGCCTCGGCCCCTGAACCCCGCCGCGGCCGCCCCAATACCGTTTTCGTGAAAAACGTAAAAAAAATATTGAAACTTTAACCTTCAATATCTCCATAACCAGTCGGTTCCCAGGTATGGTCCAGTACAAAAAAAATCATCGTATTGATGGGTAGAATATGTGGTTTCAGTTTTCGTTAAGGGGCTTTTTACACCCGATATGTTAGTTTGTAAGGTATATAATTATCTATGGGCCAAAGTAGCCTGAAAATAAAGAGGTTATTATTATTATTTTAAAGTTACGCTCAGGCGAAGGTTTGGATACGCGGGGGCCCACTTATTTGCGCGGGGCCCGTAGCAATTGCTACTCTTGCTACGTGGTTAATCCGGCACTGTTTGAGTATTCGGGTATGAATAAAAGAAATAGTTTGATCACGCATCACTTTACTCACAGAGGTATCAAAATACATTATTTACAATACTGAGTACATAAAACTATACGGGTATTTCATTATGACACATTGGTGCTGATTCTGTTGAACATCGCACTAAACTAATTTTAATCACACTCTCTTTCTCACAAATGTCATTGAAAAAGGACAGAAAATATTTAGAACTGTCAAATTAGTCCACGCCCTTGTCATTTACGGGAAAATAGTCACGACCTTTTGCGATTGACGTTAAATTGACGTTAAAACTATTCAAGCGGACTAATTTGACAGGATTAAATATCTTCTATCTCTTTCTCATATTTTTTATTAGAAAGAGACATAATGAGACTAAATTGGTTTAGTTCGTAAACAACAGAATCGGCACCATTGTTTGTACAACATTTTTAAGGTAGGTAGGGTTTTATTTTTCTAACATCTAAGATACGGTATTGTATAAATCTCAGATCATAGAAACAAGGGAGATGTGCCAAGGCGCTATCGAGCTTGATGCCTGATCTTGAGCAAATTGCTCATAATAAAAACGTACGCGCTGGCGACGAACCGAACACGATCGATGGTATAAATACAGTGTTTTAGTTTAGTGTTAGTGTTGAGTGACGATTAACAGTGTTAGATTGAGGGTGTGCGGAGTGTTTAATGCGTGGGAGATCTTTTTATTCACAAGGAGCGCTTAATTATGCGCGTAATTGTGTCGAAAAATGTACTAAAAGTGGCATCAGTTGTTACGGTACTAATTTGCTATGATGGCATATCTCCTTGTTTCTATGATCTGAGGTATGAATACTTGAAAATATAAATCGGTTTGTTAAATTAATATCAACACTTTCTTTTATTTGCCGTATGTCATTACTTCCCAGAATTAGATCCTTATTAGCAACTCTATCGGATAGTGTAATAATACAGGGTGTTTATTTTTTTTCAAAATCAACGGGTACGATTCCTGGCTAGGAAAATTGATTTTTCAAAAATCTAATGATGCAGTTTTTTTTTTTATCAAAACCGGTCCCGAGACTCCTTTGAGTATTTTTCGTTATTTCTTATAGTTTCGGATTTCGGAGATGATGATGATGTACTAGTCCCTCGTGCTACTAACGTTCGGGTGTAGCTTCTTGTTGTGTCTTGAGAGACACGACAGCCAGCTGAACCTTGCCCCACACGTGCCGCACTTGTACGCAGACTGCCCACTGTGCAGCGCCAGCATATGACAGCGGAGCTTTGCTTGGTTCTAAAAACAGAAAAAAAAACTATATCATAATCTGTAAAAAAGCCGTGTCTGTACATTGAAGATATTTCAGAAAAAAATATTGGTATAGGGTACTGGGACCCATATTTTTTTTTGTCTGTTTGTGCGGGCATCACGCAAAAATTACTGAACGGAATTTGATGTGGTTTTCACAGTTCGATAGCTTAGGGTCCAACTTAAAGTCTAAGCTAAGTTTCATCTAATTCCGGTGGGATAAACCAGAGATACAGCTTGACCTCTTGGTAGTACTAGCCACCCTACACTACGGAGGTCATTTAAACTGGTCATTTCATTGTAGTCCACGCGGACGGAGTCGCGGGCAAAAGTCGAGTGTGAACATAAATTATGGAGCAGTTGATTTTTTTGAGTGTGCACCCTCGGATAGGACCTACAATACTTTTGAGCCTAGATATTTATTCTTAGGAGTGCAACCGTGGCCGTGGGCAACAGTACGATTTTAAGCCCACAGTCCCACTGATGGGCAAACGCAAAAACTGTTAATTAAACAAACAATACATACCGGGAAAGGTTTCCCACAGTGATCACATAGATGTTCGGCGTTGTCCTTTTTATGAACCACTTGCTTATGAAGATATAGTGACGTGTGGCTTTTGAATACCTGTGAATACAATACGCATAATAAGTACAGAGTGAATTTCAAGTGTGCGTGGTTGGCCAAATCCGAAATTATAAGAAACTAGACTTTTGCCCGCGACTCCGTCCGCGTGGACTTCAATAACATGACCAGTTTAAATGACCTCCGTAGTGTAGGGTGGCTAGTACTACCAAGAGGTCAAGCTGTATCTCTGGTTTATCCCACCGGAATTAGATGAAACATGACTTAGATTTTAAGTTGGACCCCAAGCTATCGAACTGTGAAAACCATATCAAAATCCGTTCAGTACTTTTTGCGTGATGCGCGCACAAAAAGACAAAAATTCAAAAAAAATATTTTCGAGCATAGTTACGTCCCGGTACCCTATCCCGACTATTATTTCTGGAATATCTTCAACGTACAGACACGGCTTTTTTACAATTTTATAATAGTATAGATAAACTACAAAACCGGACAAGTGCGAGTAGGACTCGCGCTCTGACGGTTCCTAACTAATATTATAACTGCGAAAGTAAGTTTGTTTGTTTGTTGCCTTTTCACGCCTAAACCACTAAACCAATCATTATATAAAATGTTGCATATAAGCGACACTATCGGATGGTGCAATAATACCTTTCCCTCGGGAACAGTAGGCACGTTTTTTCTGGATGAAAGGTACCCTATGTCCTTTTCTGTACCTCAACAACGTATATTAGTTCATCTGTCGAAAAACCTGATTCAGGTGTGGAACAATAGAAAAATCAATTGTGTCAATTTGTATCTCATTAATGACAGTCAAAGGGATAAGGATCAAATTCTGGGAAGTAATCTCTGGAACTACCAGTCGGATTCGAAAAATTCTTTTTGTATATGATAGCCAGATTCATGAGGAATAGTATAGGCTATTTAACATCACGCTACGACCCTTAGGAGCCGAGCAACGGGGGTGAAACCGCGGAGAACAGCTAGTCTATCTATACTATTATAAAATTGTAAAAGAGCCGTGTCTGTACATTGAAGATATTCCAGAAAAAACAGTCGGGATAGGGTACTGGGACGTAACTATACCCGAAAAGAATTTTTTTTGAATTTTTGTCTGTTTGTGCGCGCATCACGCGAAAACTACTGAACGGATTTTGATGAGGTTTTCACAGTTCGATAGCTTATGGTCCAACTTAAAATCTGAGCCACGTTTCATCTGATTCCGCTGAAAAAAACCAGAGATACAGCTTGACCTCTTGGTAGTACTATCCAACCTACACTACGGAGGTCATTTAAACTGGTCAGTTCATTGTAGTCCACGCGGACGGAGTCGCGGGCAAAAGTCTAGTATTGTCATAAAATTACCTTCTGACACACAGGACAAGTGTGTACGTAGTTCTTGAGATGCTCCCAATCTACATGGTCCTTTAAGCGCGTCTTATTCGCGAACCGCTTACCACAGTCACTGCACATGTACCTAGGAATAGCAAGCGTGAATATAATGTGGTTTATGCAACGTTATTCTTAGTTAAAGCGAAAGCTGAAAAGGGATCATTGTACTCATCATTATGAACAACTTTTAATATGGGACCAACCCAGAAATCACAAAAAAAAAAATCTGCTGTTCCATACATCATTTGTCGATTTATGTGTACACAAATGTATGGAACAGCTGTTTTTTTGGGATTTCAGGGTTGGTCCAATAGTAAAAGTACACATATTGTCACGACAGCGGGGGCATGTATAATAGTGCATTTTTATTTGCTATTTTTTGAACCTAACTCATGAATTCCCAGTGTCACCTGGAGGTGACAGCTGACACCCCCTATAAAACAGGTGTGGAGCAGTTTGTTTTTTACCCGACTACAAAAAAGGAAGGGTAATGAGTTTTTGTACATCCCAAATGTATCTTTTATTATTTAGTAGAAGAGATGATTTCTTTTTTCATTAACAAAGGCATGGGAATCTATGGGAATTAAAGAGTCAAGCTAAGATCGTTATATGTATAAACTCACTTGAAATCATTCTCGCTGACATGTTTTCTGCTTATCTTCATATGTTGCTTGTAAGTCGCAATAGATGAGAACGTTCTGTTGCAAGGCTCGCACACTAATTCACCATTGGCTCTGGATATAAAGAGAAAATGTTATTAATTATTAGCACCAACCCTGAAATCGCGAAAAAAAACCAGCTGTTCCATACATTTATGTTCACTTATCTCAACAAAATGTATGGAGCAGCTGATTTTTTTTCGCGATTTCAGGGTTGGTCCCATAGTAAAAGTTGTTCATAATGATGAGTACAATGACCCCTTTAAATATTTCCACTGTCTAACCTGCCACCCTGTATAGGGTCCTACCCTTCATACTCGAAATATTTTAATACAACATCTATAAGTGGTAAGCCCCACAAATACTCCCCGTATTTGTGGGGCTTAGTTTTATAATTTGGGGAGTCTTTAAGAGGCTAGTTTGAAAGCTTAGGGATATGAGTATTTGTGGGGATCGTTAGAATAATTGTCGCAGTGGCTGAGAGATTGGCTGCTGCGCGACGTGTCGCGGGTTCGATTCCCGCACTGGTCTGGCTGTTTGTGTATGTGAAATTTGTGTTTGTAAACACACCCACGACATAGGAAAAATCCTAGTGTGAGTGTGGGGCAATAAAAACAGCAAACATAAAAAAATATATATTTGTGAGGGTAGTTTTATAATTTAGAGAAATTGAAATTGTTTATTGAAATAATAGAGAGTATTTGTGAAGTGTGAGTAGTAAAATAATTATCTGTACCTACTAATAAGTTAATTATAATATTATTAGCGATAATATTAAATGCCCATTTCTCACCTGCATAAGCATAAGCATAATCGGCCTATAATGTTCCCACTGCTGGGACACAGGCCTCCTCTGTGAGAGGGAGTGGGCCGTAGTCCACCACGCGGGCCCAGTGCGGGTTAGTGGACGTCACATGTCTTCGAATTTTTGGTTCTAGGACATGCCGGTTTCCTCACGATGTTTTCCTTCACCGTTAAAGCAAGTAATAATTAATTTCTAATACGCACATGACTTCGAAAAGTCAGCGGTGCGTGCCTCGGGATCGAACTCGAACCATTCGCCGTGGCAGTCACATGGTTAAACCACTAGGCTATCTTTTCTCACCTGGCCACATGACTATTAAGATGTCTGAGCAGATTCCCCCTCCACTGGAATTTCTTATCGCACTGGGGACAGGGGAACTTCTCCTTAGCGCTGTTGACGGAGCACTTGATCTGGTCTACTCGCTGCTGGTGCTTCTCTGGGTTGGCGTGGTCTTCCGGTAGGGATTCTGTCAGTTTCCTGACGGTGGAGAGTTGGAGTAAGTAGGTATATCATCATCATTATAGTTCATCCAAGACAGTACCCCGATCATGAGTTTTTTTGACGTATAGTATCGTTAACGTAAACATATTTTGAATTGAAAATATACGTTTGTTACACAATGTTTATATAAATTAAATACATAATTAATTTCTCTGTATTTTTTAAAATGTGCAAGTTGTATAAAATTTCATCAAAATGTTCCAGGACTGCTGTATTTTAGATGCAAAAAATGCTTACATTAACGAAACTATACGTCAAAAAAACTCATGATAGGGGTACTGTACCCCTATCTTGAGTTTTTTGATAAAATTTTATACAATTTGCACATTTTAAAAAATACAGAGAAATTATTTAAGTATTTAATTTATATAAATATTGTGTAACAAACGTGTATTTTCAATTGAAAATATGCTTACGTTAACGATACTACACGTCAAAAAAACTCATGATAGGGGTACTGAACTCTGAATCACGAAACGAAAGTGAACATCAATTCGGATATTTTGCCAAATCGTAATAAAACACGATTCCGTATGCAATGTGAACGTCCATCCGTCATTACGTACCTATCGTGTTTTTTGACGAATCGTCAATGACGGAACCCGTGTGAATAAGCCGTTAGTGCAGGTGAATCGTGTGTGTGTACCACGCAGCAAATACAAAGGTACACCTCTGCCTACTTCTTCGTGAAATATAGGCGTGTAGTCGTTAAAAAAATTCGTGTTAGATTAGATGGATGCCAATCACTATTATACAGTATTCCCAAACTAATAATGCGCATGCAGATCTTCGCTAATTGTCGTATTCCCGGAAACACCGAATCATTGAATCGTATGAGCCCTAAATAATACACGAAGAAAATGCACTTAACCACTCTATATACTTCTTTTTTCTATATACTTTTTTGTTTCCGGGAATACGACAATTAGCGAAGATCTGCATGTGCATTATTAATTTGGGAATACTGTACATTGTTGGAAAAACCTATTACTACTTATATTTAAAGGGAATAGGTACTTCTACTTATACAAATAAAGGGAATATGTACGAGCTACGCTGTACATTGACCTTTGTTTGTACTTTGTAATTTGTACGTCGTACTCATTTAGGCCAACATTTATTGTTTAGGTATGCTTTTCTTGGACATATTATTTAAATGATTTTGTAATTATATTTAGTAGCAATAAATCCATCAAGGGAATCGTTCGTCTACTCATTTCCAACATAACATAACATAACAACATAACAATTTATTATTATATATATTATATAATATATTATTATATATGTGTAATATATAAGTATTTATTTTAGGAAAATTATATTTACACCATAGACAGCCCCATATCGTGTCCAACTCACTTGATGTCCATCCTATGGTTGCCTGGAAGAAATCGCAGATAGCGATAAGGCCGCCCATTGTATGTTCTTGTTATAAATGTTCTGTACCTACATTATTTTTGGTGTACAATAAAGTATATAATAAATAAATAAATAACATAACATTTTCACTGTTGGGCATTACACCCGAACAGAATACTTATACTTATAAGGAATACTTACCTAAGTTTTAATTGTATCTGATGTTTTGAACTAGTTTTAACATGTTTCTGTAGATTCGATGTATTCGTAAACGATAACCTGCAAATAAGTAAAACTATTATTTATTGAAACATTTTAAGAAAATTCAAGATACCTATTCTATACAGGATAAAATTAAAACCAGTGCGGATATTTTAGGAGGGGAAAGTACTCATGAATATGATCAACTTTTATTATGGGACCGACACTGAAATATGAGAAAAAAATCAGCTGTTCCATACATTTTGATCGTGTTGTAGTGCATTTTTGTATGGAACAGCTGATTTTTTTTTCATATTTCAGTGTCGGTCCCATAATAAAAGTTGATCATATTCATGAGTACTTTCACCTCCTAAATTATCCGCACTGGTTTTAATATTACCCTATATTTTCATAAATAAAATTGAAGTATCTGTCTGTGATTTCAAAATACCTAAATGCCAAAATTTTAGTGAAAACTGCTATTTATACGGTGCCAAGTTATAATGACCGTTTATAGATTTTTTGTCTGTCCGACGCTAGATGGCGCTACGTGTATGTCACACGGACGAAGTCGCGGGCAAAGTGCTAGTAGTAAATCTTATCTTACTAATATATAAATGTGAAAGTTTGTGAGGATGGATGTATGGATGTTTGTTACTCTTTTACGCAAAAACTACTAAACGGATTTTGATGAAACTTTACAGTAATATAGCTTATACATCAGAATAACACTTAAGCTACTTTTTATCCCGCAAAAAAGCGGGTATAATTAATAAAAATAATTAAATAAAACACTTTCTCACCTGCAAGGCTCACAATATGGCTTCCGTTTCTGGCCGGTCTCTATTCTATGTTTCTCTGTATGTTTCCTTAGAGAGGCTTTCCATCTGAAACTCTTGTCACAAAACTCGCACGAATATGTCGCTGATCGCTTTGTGCTGAAAATATAAAACAATATAAAATATGGGATATTAAAATTTTATAAAAAACTAGCAAACCCGGCGAACTCCGTTTCGCCACCAGATTTTCCCTCTTTTCTGTTGAAATTTTCCTGAATTTTCTTTGCTATAAACCTCACGAAGCCCGAGACCTTTCCAACGAATGCAAAACCGTGGAAATCGGTTCGTCCGTTCTGGAGTTATAGCGTCAGGAAGGAAAACCCGACTTATTTTTATATAGTAGATAATATTTGGAATCTAAGAAAGCATCAACTTAAGGGGGAGGACGATGGTCAATGTAGCCCGACTGGCATAGACGGTGACCACTTAGGGGCGTCCATTAATTACGTGAGGCGTTTGGGGAGGGAGGGGGTCACGTGGGAGAGAGGGGGGTCTCGGCAAATATCACGTATTTTTTTTTTTTGTTCCTTTTAAGTATTTTATTATTCGATTTTGTCACTGTGACTCTAGACTACATTCTGTCTTAAATGCTAGTCTTAAATAGAAATAATTAAGCAAATTATATTTTTTAGGGTTCCGTACCTCAAAAGGAAAAACGGAACCCTTATAGGATCACTTTGTTGTCCGCCGTCAGTCACCGGACCATAAGTGGAGCCATCTGCTCATAGATGACACCACTAGAAGTATGCAGTAGCGCCATCTATGATCATATATCGGAACCCTTAGGGCGCGAGGCATACTCGCACTTGTCCGGTTTTTTTCAAATTAAGTCTAACGCAATCAAGCACTGATTTACACTTAAAATACGCATTTGGAAAAATTACACGTGAGATCAGGGGGGAGTGGGAGAGGGGAGGTTGAAATTTCACGACATCTCACCCACGACGAAATGTCACATTTGAAAAATCCGCCTCATTCAGGTCGAAATCAATTGTATATATAATCGAATATAAGTTAGTTAATAACATGTTATTTACCTACTATCTTCTGTGCAGTCTGCGTCATGCGTCATGACTCCATTTCGATACTTCTGTACATCAATTTCTATTGACGGTCTGTGAACAAGATGTAATTTTAAAATCTATGACCAGCTGTGGATTATAAAACGCAACGTCTCTCTGTTTATCCGTTAATGCGCTTATAACTCAGGAACTACTTATCCGATTTATGTGTGTATAGGATATTTCTTTTTAGGATTCCATACCGCAAAAGGCAAAACGGTTATTAGGATCACTTTGTTGTCCGTCTATTGGTATGTCAAGAGAGACTCAAGACCCTTTGGTGGAGCCATCTGCTCATAGATGGCGCCACTAGAAGTATAACTGTAATAACGTCATTTTGCTCATAGATGGCGCCATTGCATATTTCTGGTGGAATATTTTATTTTATTTATGATTCCGATTGTCGGGATGGATGAACTATCCACATACATACCTAATTAAGTTTGTACGGGACCCTACTACTATCTACTAGCACTTATCCGGTTTTTTTTTATTTCGAACTCACCCATGATAATGCACTATCTCGTAATGTTTGATGGCAGCTCTTTTACTGCTACAGCGCTCTGCGCACGCGCCGCACTCGTAGCGCCGCTTATGCTTGTTTGTATGATAGTTGTATGACACCTCAGACGCGAACGAACACTCGCAAATATCACATTTGAAGTTGGATGAATTCTGTATAAACAATAATATAACAATTGAGGTAGGTCGAAGTCTCAAAGAGGGGGCCACTAGGGCCCAAGGCTGCAGGGAAAGCGGGATTGTCCGAAAGGGATACCGCTGACCCGGACAAAAGGGCTAAGGAAGGAACACGGGTGGGTTTTAGTCAGTAAGAGTCTGACACTCCCGCTCCGCCCAGAGCGGGAGGGGTCATTTGATGATTTCCCATCCTCAAAAAAAAAAAAAAAAAGGTAGTTTGAAGTCGATGAGATGATAAATTCGGTGACGAAACATCTCATTTTTAGCGATTACTTCAGCCGTCTATGACGTCATCGCGGGAGGTGGAGGGAGGGTCAAATATATATTTTTGTGTGGCCGCCAGTTGCATCTTCGCAACGATACCACTACGCACTACTTTTAAAATTTTAGGAGTATGAAGCTTTCAAAAGTACACACGGCTACACATCAAGCTATACATTCCCAGTTTACACTGACCTCTCACTGTAAGGAAATCCTATACAATGCGAGATCAGCTTATACTGGAAATTTATAGCTTGATCTGTAGCTGTGCGTAGGTACATGTTTTTCGTTACAATTTTTCTGGAATGCCCGCTGGTATTACGAGGTAGACGGTCAATGAATTCACGTCAATAGCATACCGTCACGCTATATTCTTCCAAGGGATAGGCAGTGGTCATGGGCGTAGCCAGCCATGGGCTCAGGGTAAGGCAGCAGTCTAAAATAATATTTAACTAGCAAATATACCCGTCGACTGTCGAGAGTGAACTTCCTTACGGATAGTATTGTAGTTAGTACCTAGATATTTTTTATTTTAGGTACCTTACAGGTCAGAGCTAGGGTGGGGCAAGCGCCCCACCCTGCCCCATCGTGGCTACGCCCATGGCAGTGGTGTAGGTATAGGACACACATTTCGCCAGTTCTCCTAAAGCTTATGTCCTATTTAATACGCAGTCTATTGTTAGTAACCAGGCACTAATTCAGACCCCGGTCTGCCTTTTTTAGGGTTCCGTACCTCAAAACGAAAATTGGAACCCTTATAGGATCACTTTGTCGCCCGTCTGTCTGTCGAACCCAGCAGTCATCCTTGCAACCACTAAATTAACAAAGCAGTCTAGAAGAATTTATAAAATAATCAGAATTTCTTACCAATTCATGTTTTATACTAATATGATCTTTCAAGTCTTCTGCGTTAGGAAATGATATAATACACCGCTCACATCTGAACATAGCATTCATATAATCTTCTTTTAACGTCGCTAATCTTCTCTCTTCCGCTAAATCTTCTCTACTTAACTCTACTTCTTTATACAACTCTATTTCTTTCTTTTTCCGTTTTTTCCTTTTAACTTTTCCATTTAAAATCTTCATTTTTGTTTGTTTATTAATTGGTTTTTCGTCATCTGTGTTCGCGTCGGCAAAGGCATCATTGTATTCTTCTTTAATAGGTATTTCTGAGTTCGTTTGTTCATTGTTTCTTGTTGTTATAATTTCGAATGTGTGTTGTTGTGAGTTGCTTTGTAAAGTGAAGTTGTGTAGTTGATGTGTTGTTAATCTAGGTTTTGGTTGCAGTTTTGATAATTTTGTGTCCTGTAACATAAAACGGTAATGTTGCTACCTCAGATCATAGAAACAAGGAGATGTGCCAAGGCGCTATCAAGCTTGATGCCTGATCTTGAGCAAATTGCTCATATTAAAAACGTACGCGCTGGCGACGAATCGAACACGATCGATGGTATAAATACAGTGTTTTAGTTTGGTGCTAGTAGTGACGATTAACAGTGTTAGATTGCTAGTACTACTAACAAAAGTAGAAAGTAAAAGACAAATGATTTTTTAATCATTAAATCAAGATTGTCTGACTATCTTCTAATTTAATTTTTGCAGGGTTCCGTACCTCAAAAGGAAAAATAGAACCCTTGTAGGATCGCTTTGTTGTCCGCCTGTCCGGGAGACTCTTAATGGGTGGAGGCATTGCTGATAGATGGCGCCACTAGAAGTATGCAATAGCGCCATCTATGATCAAGATATGATATATTACTACTATGATGTAATAGCGGCATAGATGGCGCTATTGCATATTTCGGAACCCTCAGGGCGCGAGTCGTACTCGCACTTGTCCGGTTTGGATGGTCCGGCATGGCTCCACTCATGGTCACATGACAGATGGACAACAAAGTGATCCTAAAGGGTCCCGTTTTTCCTTTTCACAGACACACACAGGCACAGAATCCTAAAAAAGAACTCACACTGTTAGCTCCTAGTTTAGAACTACTGCCATTAGACATTTATCCGTCCCTGATTATAATATGTAAGCAATTAGATATTTATCCATCCCTAATCATAAAAGGTAAGGATAAACACAATGTTACCTGTTTAACATATTCATTGAACAAACAGTAGGAGGTTTTGACTTTCTGCTTGAACTTCGTGAAGCGGTCTATCTGTGCATCACATTCCCAACACAACCAGATAGGCATGTAGTCTCCGTCGGATAGCTGTGAAAAAATGTGGTAATAAGAAATTAATCAATACTATGATGGCATAGCATTCAAAAATGTAGAAGGGCTGGACATATGACACGCCACCTCACTAACAAATGGAGCAAGCAAGTCACCCTTTGGCAACCAAGAGACGGCAAAAGAAGTAGGGGCCGTCAAGTCAGGAGATGGGAAGATGACTTGAAACAACAGCGGGACCATTATGGTTGAGAGTAGCAAGGGACAGATTTCATTGGAAGGAATTGGAGGAGGCCTATGCCAAAAGGCACACCGAACTTAGGGACCTCTTGTAACCCTATGTTTAGGAATAAAAGGCTATTATATTATATTATTATTATTATGATGGCATAGAATTATAGAAGACTTTAAGCTGTCTTCAAACTACACTATACTATATAGTATAGCGTAGTCTGAAGACAGCTTGACTGAACATTTTATGAAAAACTACACTAAACAGTGTCTTCAAGCAAGGGCGTAGCCAGGATTTTGCAACCTGACCGGGGGGGCAGGTAAGGTAAACATAGATAGAGTAAAGTTGTACGAGATGATCTCCTTAGGGAGAATACTCATAGTTTAAACAATATTCAACTTGAAAATAATCAATTTATGAATGATTAATTTTTTTTTTCTTCTTTCTAAAATGATTTACTTTTTGATTTGGGAAGCTGCTGCCCCACCACTGCCTGTACCTGGCTACGCCCATGTCTTCAAGAACATGGTAGTAGTATGTAGCAAAATGTAGAATTTATACTCATACAGTAGGTAGCTGAAGAGTTTGTTTGAATGCGCTAATCTCTGGAAGTACCAGTCGGATTCGACAAAATCTTTTTGTATATGATAACCAGATTCATGATCTAGGATATGATGTTTAACATCACGCTATGACCCTTAGGAGCCGAGGAAAAAGAAAAAAAGTCTGAAAGAACTCTAAGGTAAAACGAAGTAATAGCGCAGGCTGGTGAATGATCCGATTTCTTTTAACTAAATGGCGTGTGAAACCGCGGGTTACAGGTGGTCTATTTAAATAAAAAATATTCTGTGACTTACGACACGTTAAAATTACGAGTTAAAATATACACCAAACCGATTTTTTAGGGAAATGTTAATATTCTTAGATACCTAAGTACTTTTTCATTGTAATTATTATTTTATTATTGTAAACTTACAGGTATTTCGTTAATTATTTGCAAAAATGTTTGTTTCTTCCAATATTCAGTTAGTAGTATCATTTTCCGTCCCGAACTAAGGCAACCGCAGCACAAAATATTATCTTCGGAATCCATTTTGTTAATTTTAATAAATGAGCATTATATTAACTCATAGTTCATTCAGAAATTGTAAATAAATAATAAAAAAATAAAGAGCTTTGCGCGAAAGGGTACGCTACAGCCATTATGGCATAAATGTCAAACACGTTTTGTTATTTCTTGACTCTTTATAAAAACAGTATAATTTCAAAACCTTTAATTAACTAAAAGAAATATTTCTATTAAAAAAAAGCATGAAGAAGTAATTTTTAGCTACAATAATAGTAATTTAAAGTTATCAATAATTCCGTACATGTTTTTATAATTTGTACAGCGCAATTATTAATTCATTCAAGTGCACGAACAAAACGTAGCAAGGTTACACGTTCCGTTTTATGCGTGGTCGTAATTCGATTAATTGATCCAAAACCAAAATTGATGATTTTACAAACCCTTAAAATTTGTTTATTGTTTTATTTTAATAGAATCTAAATGAATTATCCATTTAGCTAACTTAAGGTATAATTCATTCGAATTTTACCTTAAGTTAGCTAAATGGATAATTGAAGTAAATGTATACAAAAAAAAATATTAACTACCATACTTATAGCCGAAGCGAAAGTGAAAAGAAACGTTTGTTTAGTAATTGTAGAATGTGTGTAGAGAATTGGTTTCCGAAATACTAAAATTTTGTAAATAAAATAAAAATGACGTCGTTTTTGCATCTTAACGTGCAAGAATATGTATATGAACAAAGTATTACTGAAATGAACAAAGTTTGCATGTGTTGCACTTCCCAAAATGCTGTTTTAATTAATATCAGTACATGTAAACATACTGAATTTTTGACGAATACCTTAAAATTGGAGGTGAGTTACTTTAATTATATTCTAATTATATGCCCCTCGACTTATTTCATCAGGTTTTTGATTAGTTTCAGCTATAAAAAGCCATGATTTCATAAAGTATAGAAATGACATTACGTATTGGCATCGTAAAAGTTGCAAGATGGCCGACCGCTGATATTTTTAGAAATGCATTAAAAATATCGTTAGTATTGTATAAATATGTATGTACGGTTTTATTTACGTGTTTTTTTCTAGGGAACTGAGTTAGACTTTCGATCTCACCGCGTGATGACCTCAAGGGCTCCTCGAGTCCGAAGCTAGTCGGGCATCCCGAAACAAACTTATACCCTTAAACATTTTCAATCTTAGATGTTTTTACGAAAGTTATGATACTTACAAAAATGCGCATGTTTGTGTATGTCTCTTTCTTACTTATTCACGCTGAAACGGCTGGACTTATTTGGATGAAATATGACAAAAAGGTAGCCTAGGACCTGGAGAAGCATATAGGCTACTTTTTATCCATTTTAGCGCAGACGAAGTCGCGGAAACAGCAATTGAACTACTGTTTATTAATGTTTTTTTTAGCTGGACTTGAAAAAGATGTACATTTGTAATGTTTGCCACAATATGCTGAAAAAAATTGAAGTATTTAAACAACAAGTTGAAGAAAGCGTAGCATTGCTTCTGGATCAGGTAAGAGGCCCTAGACAAGTTGCTTTTCTGTTAGCGTTCGCGCCAAACGCTACGGGCAAAATGTATGGCAATGACATTACCTGCGGAAAAGTCACGTGACTCACAAATGTCAATTCCATACATTTTGTCCGTAGCGTTTGGCGTGAACGCTAACAGAAAAGCAACTTGTCTAGGGCCTAAGATTAGCCGGCCTAGCATGACCACGATAGAAACGGGTGTTGTCTACAGAAGAATAGACAAAGTGACAGATTGTAGAAACATTTCTACCGTTTTATGCATAGGTACAATGAAGAGAAGAAATGTCTCTATTCTTCAGTAGACAAAATTCTGATACACCAAGCACGGGTCGCCGCGTGCTCGGGCAGAAGAGATAACGATTTGATAGAAAGAACTTTGTCTATTCTTTGGTAGAATAGAGATAGAATTGGTCATACCACAGATAATATAATACTATACGTACAGATGCCTCATCTCATACAAAGAAATGTGACCGATTAAGCGCGGGCTATCTTCGGGCTATACATTTTTCCTTGCTTAAAGCATTTTTCAAAATTTGAACAAATATTTTTTATGATGTATTTTTCATGTTCTCAATTTTACACAAACTTCAATAACAAATCGATACATATAACGCCATCTATAATGAGTTGTTTCAACAAATGTTACTTTGTTCCTGATGAGACCCCGTGGTCATACTAAGCATGCAGTGCGATTACTAGCGTGCGCTCCGCTAGGAGTATATATGTTCTGTGAGCGTGCGTCCCAAGCGATCTACTATAACTGCGCCCTTGAAAAATGTTCAACATCAGCTAGTCTAATAAAACTTAATCATTTAATCATTTATTGAACCATTGGTATTTTTTTTTTTTTTTTTTATTAAATTATAGGCTCGCGTTTGACCGCCATCTCGCCTGTTGTTAAGTGATGATGCGGTCTACGATGGAGCACGCTTGCCTAGAAGAAACCGATTCACTCTCGACTTGAAGATACCCAGATTGTAACTGTCGGGGAACACCCACTCGGGCAGCGAATTCCATTGTTTTGCGGTTTTCACAATGAAAGTGGAATCAAAGCGCTTCGTTCGTATGTACATCATTAAGTTCTTTACGGTGGCCCCCAAACTAGGCGAGGCCTGTATCTTGGGGACCAGAGTTGCGATGACATAGGTATAATTATAAAGAGAAAAATCAAAGAGAAAAAAAACAAACAAACAATTTAGGATTATTTAACAGTGTAACAAAGTGGATAAGAAACTTAATTAATAAGTAAACAGAAAGTGGGTGACCGTGTGCTAGAGTGAAGTGGGGCTGTGTATGTGAGTGAGAGTGAAGTTGATATGTGGGTGTCCGGGTGTATTGTATGAGCTATGGTGTGAGCATTGTTTCAGATTCGTCGTACGAAAGACTTAATAGCCAAGTTTTGAGAATATTTTTATATGTAGAAAGGGAGGTCATTGGAGTCACAGGGCATACTGCTGGTGACCTTGTTATACACAAAGGTGTGCAGGAAGGCGGGACAGCGTCTGGCTAGGAGAGAGGTGGTTCGTTGTAGCGGGATGTGGAAGACACGTTTGGAAGTTATTAAGGAATAGTCTGGTCTATTTTTAATAGTTTTTTGTATATGAAGGTATGCATTGATCCATTCTGTAACGATACGCGGCGTGATATCACGCGAGAACGGCCAACAGTGCCGGTCCTATCAAAAATTTTAGGCGGTGCGAGATCTAAAAGTGGCGCCCCTCAAAACAAAAAACTTTATTGTAAAAGCAGTTGCTTTATTTCCCGTGAGTCGCGCGACTTTCGCGCTCGATACCCTTTCAAAAACAGTACAGGCAGTATTGTCTACTTTTATAAATTAGCTTTTGACCAGGTGAGCATTTGTAGCTCCAGCTTACCTCTTACAAAAACTGACCCTTCGCCACTGCCGCTTACCATCAGGCGGGCCGTACACCTGGGGCCCAAGTCTGCTAATGCAATTGTCGTAATCGTGTCAGAATGGTCTCTCAATGACATCGTTTTGACCAATGACGAAACAGATAGTCTTACTCTAAGCCAATGAGCGCTTAGGTTTTGACCGTTATGGTGTCATTATGACACCATTCATACACAATTGCAATAGCAGAATTGGGGCCCTGTTTGCCAGTAAAAACTGACTGAACTACCCTTTATCTAGCTCTATAATATCTTCACTTACAGGCACCAATATTAAAAATAAACAAACTCTACAACTTTCAAAGATCACCGGTAGAAATTGATGGCGCAACAAAAACCGAAACCGATATCGAAATAAAACCGGAACTAACAGATCCGGTATTTGAAGTCGAAACCGACGTCAAAATAGAACATGATTCCTCAGACAACGAAATTGAAGTTCCTTTAGCGACTTTGAAGAAGAAAAAGCCGAAGAATGAATTAAGGTATGAAGGGAAGATTGGGGTGGTCATTCTCGGTCAGAAGGAGTTACAAGAAGAGAGAGAGAAGATGGCGAAAAGCGAGGGTTATTTAAAACTGCCATACAAATGTGAAGACTGCATTGTAGGGTTCGATCACGAGTTGACATTGATAAGTCATGTTGAGAAGAGGCATAGAAAGGTATGATACCTACTTATTTCTTTACTAAATCGGATTGTTTACATTATTATTTTCATTTTGCTCGGCTCCTAAGGGTCGTAGCGTGATGTTAAATAGCCTATACTATTACTCATAAATCTGGCTATCATATACAAAAAGATTTTTTGAAATCCGACTGGTAGTTCCAGAGATTAGCGCGTTCAAACAAACTCTTCAGCTTTGTAATATTAGTAGGTTAGAAGTTAGAATTAGATTTGATTAAAGGACGTTGGTAGTTTTGGGCTTGATATGGTACAGTAATAAAAGCTTAACCACAAATAAAAATATATTTTAATTGTTCTTTGCCTAATTTATCTTAGAGATTAAGAATTAGTCGGGCTGTACTTCATTGGATCATTCACACCATACTTAACCTCACTGTCACAAATACGAAGATTTCTCTTTAACCCAATTACGTACAAAAATAAAAAAAAAATGAATTTAAATACTCTTGAAATACTCGATCACACCAAACTAATTTCATATTTGTACCGACATACACAATCTGAGGCCCAGCGTTCTATGGGCGTCTGCCGTGTCCTTTATTATTGGTTTAACTGTTTAACCATGAAAAGTACGTAACTGAAAGAGTTATTTTGTAATTTTATAATATTAGTTATTTTTCAGATGAAACATGGTTTTCAATGTGATATCTGCAAATCTGTATTGAGTACAAAGTTTTCTTATAACGAACATACTAAGAGACACGTCAGAAGGTAAGAATTACCTTTTATTCGTAAGTCCGACGAAAAACTTTAACGCTGAGGGCGTTAAAATTTTTCATCGGAAAAAAATCTGCTGTTCCATTCATTTATGTTCACATACCTACTTAAGTCAACAAAATGTATGGAACAGCTATAAATATTTTTTATTTCTCGATTTCAGGGTTGGTCCCATAGTAAAAGTTGTTCATAAACATGAGTACAATGACCCCTTTAAAAATTTCCACTGTCACACCAGCCACCCTGTATTATTTTATTTCCTAGAATGGAGTGTATGATATGTCGTAAAAGATACAACCACATGCAGTCCGCGGTACAACACTACGACGAGCAACACGCCCCTGCCGGGGCAGGCATTCAACAAGGTTACACCTGCAAGGAGTGTGGGTTCACTACTGTGTGAGTGTCATATCATACATACATACATATAACACTACGACGAGCAACACGCACCTGCCGGCGCAGGCATACAACAAGGTTACACCTGCAAGGAGTGTGGGTTCACTACTGTGTGAGTGTCATATCATACATACTTACATATAACACTACGACGAGCAACACGCACCTGCCGGCGCAGGCATACAACAAGGTTACACCTGCAAGGAGTGTGGGTTCACTACTGTGTGAGTGTCATATCATACATACATACATATAACACTACGACGAGCAACACGCACCTGCCGGCGCAGGCATACAACAAGGTTACACCTGCAAGGAGTGTGGGTTCACTACTGTGTGAGTGTCATACCATACATACATACATATAACACTACGACGAGCAACTGCCGTGACCAACTGTTTAGCCAAATACATCCAGAATTCAGAATCAATAGGTTGTCTACGGTTTCTAGACTTTTACGGCCAGTTTTCGTTAATTCAGTTTTTGAATGTTTATGATTCTAGCCGACTCTGAATCATAACTCATCACTTTCTAAGAATGTTTTGTCTATGATTCATTGATTCTGTATTCACATTCGGAATTCCGGATGTATGCAGCCAGCTTTTAACGTGTTATCTTCATAACACGAATGTTATTATTATGTAATATTGTTACAGTTCTAAACGCGCGTACCGCTACCACATAGACAAGCACAAGAAGAAACAAAGTTGTACCATCTGCGGCAATATGTTCGTCAACAGCAATGGACTTAAAGTTCATATGTAGTAAGTATTCATTCATTGATCAACTATGTACATTTTATGATCTTTAAACATGTTATAGAAATGTTTAGCTTGTTGTTGTTAGAAAAAAATTATGGTCGTTAAAGTTACCTTGTGTAGGTAGTAACCTACACAAGGTAACTTTAACGACCATAAATTTTTTCTAGGCATTAAAATTAAATATTAATCAAAGACGCCATTTTTGTAAAAAAAAATGTAGTCTAATCATAAGAAAATACTTTTCCCAAAATATTCCGAATTTAGCATGGTTACCAAGTCAAACTAAACAAAACAAAATAAGAGAAATAAGACAAATGAGAGAAAGGGGCGGCTAAAAATTCAATATCTATTTTATTTTCTTAATTTTCACCATAAACACATCTCTACAGCACAGTACACCAACAATCATCTCGCGTGTACAAATGCGAACAGTGTAACAAGAGCTACCGCGCGCGGTCTGGCCTTGAATCGCACGAACGCTCGGCACACGGGACCGCTGATACGCGCGCTTTCTGTGTGCTATGCAAGACGCATTATCGCACCAAACAGGGGCTACAGCATCATTTGAGCACGCATTCTAAGCATGTTACTGAAAGTGATAAGAGGTGAGTTCGTTTTTATGAAAAATTGCCCGCGACTTCGTCTGCGTGACCCACAGGAACTGCATTATTCGGGATAAAAGTAGCCTGTGTTACTCAGCGATAATACAGCTTTCTATTGGTGAAAGATTTTTTTAAATCAGTCCTGTAGTTATTGAGTTTATTCATTACTAAAGACTAAGCGTAGAGCTATTCGCTGACACCGCGGCATTTTTCTTACTTATAGCATTTTTATACCCCTCGTAACTTCTAAACGAAAGGTCTGATTCGAATAATTTAAAGAGTAAATAATAAACGTGTAAATAATCAACCTTGATTATGAAACTATTTATTTTGATAAAGATTAATATCATGAATTCTTGGTGATAATGTAGCTTTCTGTAGCTGAAAGATTTTTTAAAATCGGTTCTGTAGTTTTTTTTTTTTGTTTTTAATTCGATGATAGGCTCGCGTTTGACCGCCACCTCGCCTGATGTTAAGCGATGATGCGGTCTACGATGGAGCACCCTTGCCTAGAAGAAACCGATTCACTCGTAAAAACAATAACACATATGCCACTTTTTACCCCATTTTTTGGGTAAAAAGTGGCCTATGTGTTATTTTTATGTATGTGTTATTTATATGTTATTATAATGTAAAGTTTCATCAAAGTCCGTTCAGTAGTTTTTGCGTGAGAGAGCAACAAACAGCCATACATACTCACAAACTTTCGCGTTCACCTTAATATTTGTAGGATTATTAGGATAGAATACAGGGTAGCAGGTTAGACAGTGGAAATATTTGTAGGGGTCATTGTACTCATCATTATGAACAACTTTTACTATGGGACCAACCCTGAAATCGAGAAAAAAAAACAGCTGTTCCATACATTTTGTTGAGTTATGTGAACATAAATGTATGGAACAGCTGATTTTCGCGATTTCAGGGTTGGTCCCATAATAAATTTGTCCATAATGATGAGTACAATGACCCCTAAAATTTTTCTACTGTCTATATAAACCTGCCACCCTGTTTAGGCTACATACTTTCTCTCTTCGACATAAAAGTCTATGAATCATAAACAATTTTTTTGTCTATGGTTCTGAATTCAGAAAGGGTAGGTTTTCCGGATGCATGTAACCGGCCTAAGAGAGCCATACTATGACAAAAATTCAAACATATTTTTAATATTATGTCGTTACAGATTTATCTGTGACGAATGCGGCGCCAAGTTCGTGACGAAGAGCAATCTGCAAGTGCATATAAACTGGGAACATTTCAAGATAAACACACATCGATGTACTAAATGTACTAAGGTTAGAAAATATAAAGTATTTTTTTTAACGAAGTTCCATAACGCTGTTTGCGGTAGGAGTTAACTGAGAGAAATCGTCACGTAATAAAAAAAGCGTTATACTCCCTCCATAAATCTAAAACTCAGGCATTCGCACTTGCGGTCTCCGACCAGTGCCTGTCGTGATTTCAGATTCGAGTTGGTCGCGTCGCCGGATTGGAAAATAATATTATGTAATTTTACCGCGTAAAAACATTACCCTCTTTTTGGGCTTTGCCGCGGGAGGGTAAAAATTCTCATAGGAATAAAAAAACCGGCCAAGTGCGAGTCGTACTCGCGCACCGAGGGTTCCGTATCACTTTTGGACGTATAAAGTGAAAAAAACCGGACCGCATAACTAAGTTTGTTTATAAAGGAATTTTCATGATTTAATATGTCGAAAACAGACATAAAATAAAATGAAAATATATTTTGAAATGTGCAAATCAAGCCCTTTCATATGATATGCCATTTGACCTAGTAACCCCACTCTGAAATTTCGTACCCCCACTCCGGCCCCTTTTGCAATGAAAATAAAAATATTTTTTGACTTTTTTCATTTGCAATAAAGTTGGGCAAGCATTCTTCATAACTGATCCAAATTTCAAGTTGATAGCATTAGTAGTTGCTGAAATAAGCAGGTGTGACAGACAGACAGAGAGACAGACAGACGAATTCACACCATAACGGTTCCTTTTTTACCATTTTGGTACGGAATCCTAAAAACGTTCATAGATAGGAATGATTATGTACTTTATTGACACTTCGTTACTGACGGGGGTCCCCCGACTACACACGCGTTTTTTTTAATACCTAGTGATATTGGTGCTGATTCTGTTGAATATCGCACTAAACTAATTTTAATCACACTTTATCTCTTTCTTACAAATATCATTGAAACAGGACAGAAAATATTTAGAACTGTCAAATTAGTCTACGCCCTTGTCATTTACGTGATAATAGTCATGACCTTTTGCGATTACGACTAAATTGACATCAAAACTGTTCAAGTGGACTAATTTGACAGGATTAAATATAATCTATCCCTTTCTCATGTTTCTTATTAGAAAGAGACATAATGAGACTAAATTAGTTTAGTTGGTAAACAACAGAATCGGCACCATTGTATTCGCCACTTCTTTAGGGTTCCGTACCTCAAAAGGAAAACGAAACCCTTAAAAGATCACTTTGTTGTTCGTCTGTCCGTACGTCAAGACTTAACGGGTGGAGGCATCTGCTCATAGATGGCGCTACTAGAAGTACGTGATAGCGGCATCTTGCTCATAGATGGCGCTATTGTATTTTTTTTTATGTATTTTCGTTGTGTGTGCAGGTATTTAAAAGCCGTAACGCTCTCAACCGTCACGTCACATACGTGCACAACAAGAAGAGACCGCCGCGCAACAAGATCTGCGACTACTGCGGCCGAGCCTTCACTGTACGTATTAATCTTCTATCTATAGTTATTAATATTTAAGAGATTTCTCAAAAATCGGATGTCGCGAGCGGGATTTGAACCCGTGACCTCTGCCGAACCGTGGCATTGCTCTGAACCAACTGAGCTACCGCGACCCGCTCAGTTCACTCGAAAGGACGTTGGCAGTTTTAGGCTTGATATAAGCTTAACCAAAAATAAAAATATATTTTAATTGTTCTTTGCCTAATTTATCTTAGAGATTATGAATTGAAATAAAAAATCGAAATAAATAAGAAATAAAATGATTATATGCCGTTGACATTTTGAAAAAACCAATAAAACAAAAACGGGTGCATGCTGGCTGGCGCGTGCCTCTACAAAATATCATGTCGACAGCAACTAAAACCTTTGAATTGAGAACTCTTTAGTCGGGCTGTACTTCATTGGATCATTCACACCATACTTAAGGCGCTATAGGTCCAGCGAAATATTTAACGTGCGGGGGTGAAGAACACGATGCGGCGCGCGCGCCCGCGGGCTACGGGGTGGCGCGTTGACGAGATCTCTTGCGGCGGGCTGAGCGCGACGCTATTACTTTTAGTGGAAATTGGCGCGCACATAGTGTAATTAAAGTAGTTGTCAAACTTTATTAGGTAGGTAGGTACCTACTTTTGGTACAAGTTAGTTTAGCGAATTAAGTCAATTTATTTTTTGTGGTGGTTATTTGGAAAAACTAGGTAGGTATGTACTAACCTTTTAGAAATCGGACTAGGTAGCGTTAATTTACCTAAACTTCGAAGAACAGAGGCCAAAAGTGGAGACTTTCTAACGACAACGTTTTTTCTGGGCCGAAACTTGTTCTAGGTTTCTAGACATCACCACTCTTTATAGGTACGTTATAATAACACGTACCTATATGGATGTTTCTCACGAACAGAGAGATTTTGACTAATTAAAATGGCTTTTAAAAAAAAAAACCGGCCAAGTGCGAGTCGTACTCGCGCACCGAGGGTTCCGTATCATTTTTGGACGTATAAAGTGAAAAAATCCGGACCGCATAACTAAGTTTGTTTGTGAAGGAATTTTGAAAAAACTGTACTAGTCAGGAACATCGTTTTATTTTTGGTGCCATATTTGGGTCAATTCCTATCAACTCTAATTATTTCAGATTTTTCGCCCCGCAAACTTCGGAAATAAGGGGGGGGGGAATGGTATTTTTTTGGTCATTTTTCATCATATGTCGAAAACTGTGAGACACAAAATTAAATAAAAATATATTTTGAAATGTGCAGATCAAGCGTGGGTGTGCGAAATTTCAAAGTGGGGTTACTAGGTCAAATGACATATCATATGAAAGGTCATATGATATGTCATTTGACCTAGTAACCCCACTTTGAAATTTCGGACCCCCACTCCGGCCCCTTTTGCAATGAAAATAAAAATATTTTTGGACTCTTTTCATTTGCAATGAAGTTGAACAAGCATTCTTTATAACTGTTCCAAATTTCAAGTCGATAGCATAAGTAGTTGCTGAAATAAGCAGGTGTGACAGACAGACAGACAGACAGATGAAGTCGCACCATAAGGGTTCCTTTTTTACCATTTTGGTACGGAACCCTAAAAATGCAAGAAATCACTGTAATAAAAATTTTAGATGAAGGAGAAACTATTTTCTAACAGTGTTTTTGTTATAAACTTTATTTATCGTACCTACGTACAATTTGTAAGTTATCAACTATAATATTTTTGTACAGAAAACTCATGCAAATGTGAACATTAATAATAATTAATGTATAAGAATAAGGTTCATATTCATATAAGAGAATATAAACAAGCGCTTTACACGAATATGAACCTTAATTAAATACAAATAATGTTCATATAACGCCAGATGAATCCATATGAATTAGAACCAGAATAATGAGAATTTATAACAAATTCGACTGGAAAATTACTTCAAGACAATTTTGACCGTTAAAAACAAAATAAATTACTTATTGTAGGTATCCTATTTGCTTTTATATCAATAAACGTTATACATACTACAATGGGCAAAGAACAATGGTCAAATTCCTATAGAAGCTGTACCTGACATTCATTTGTTTATGACCCTGTACAAATTATAATATAATTATAGTTTGAATGTTTTTCATGTGGTAAGCACCATCCTGGATGAAAATAGTATCTAAATAGCCAAGATATTATAATATCGTCCACAATACTTTAGAGGGTTAGAATCCACAACTAACTTGATATACTGATAAGCAGACGACGTAGGTTAAATAGATCATAATTATTTATATGAATACATTGCATTGATCGACAATCGCACAATGCTTATATAACACAATTCATAACAAACCCAATAACAACTGTGTCGAACTCGGACCAATAATTCTTCCGAGGTGGTTAAATGATCGCCTGTATCAATTGATTTGAATCGCGCTCATGGCTTTCCGTTTTGATATCTATGTATTTATTGAATTGAATTACTGATAATAAATAATCAGAAAAACGAGAAGAATCATTATTTTTGAATAATTAGTAATTTCGTATGCAAAACTAAACGTCAATTTGGTACGTCCTGAGCATTAATATAAATAATTTCTATTTATTTATTTATTTATTTATTTATTTATTTAACAACAACACATACAACTATCATCACAGGCTTGCCTAATACAATAGTGTAGTTATAGTTATAATAGCTTTCAGAGATTAGACTTACAATTAGGTATATTATTATGAAGTTATGAACAATCAAGAGTGATTTTACAAAATGCGGCCCGTGTGAATTCACTCAGAGTACAGTTGAAACAATCAATCTGTTGTGACACCACATTGAGTGCTCGCAGCGCGCGCGTCAGCGGCGCGTGCTGCAGCAGGTTGGTGCGAGCGGGCGGCACCCGCAGCAGCGACGGCCGCCTCCGCCGCCCCGCGTGCCCGTCAGGTACACACAACCCAACTGTGCGTAGAACACCTGGGTTGTGTATTTTACCACGCATAATCTTAAATAAGTAAGTTGCGAGAGCTACTTCCCTTCTTACTTCCAGCTTATTATAACCCACCATGCCCAATACAAACAGAGTTGGATACAACAGTCTAATAAAATAACATAAACAAAAAAATATATCTCTTTTTCTGGCTTCCTAGAAAGATACCTATTTCTTTTATTATTTATAGACCATAAAAAACTTTTATAGAAAAAAATTACCGTCTTCAAAAAGTGACTACAAGTAAAAATGATAATTTTGGTTTCGTAAGTCGGTGGCTATGGTTTTTGTTTGCTTTTTTTAGCACCGACTTCCGTAACCAAAATTATTACATATTTTCATTTGTAGTGACTTTTTTAGTAGGTACCTTCTTTATACTGAGTTAGATTACTTTCCTGAATTCATTCATCAGTACATCTTCTACGTATTGTATTATGCATATAACTTCGTTTATGTATAGGGAAGATTACCTAATGTGTTATATACTATAACCTTCCTGAAAGTATGTAGATTATGATAGTGAAAATCCCATCCAAATCGGATTAGTAGTTTTTGAGATAATCGCGCAAATACAAACATTTATATACATAATTACATACAGGGTGTTCCGTTATGAGTGGTCCAAGAGAAAACCCCGGTAAAAGGACATGTCTAGCTATCAGTACAGCTTTAGTTTAGGAAATTTCGATATCGATTAGAAATAATATTATTGTTACAAGTTTTCATGAAAATCTTCTCATAGGCGCGATTTTTTTCTTTGAATAAGTAATTTCGAAAAACGATCTCACTTATTCATTAGAACCTTCTCATAGGAAATTGTAGACAAAATGTAGGTTTTTTTGATGTCTAAAAATCGATTATTTCTAATCGGTATCGAAATTCCCCAAACTAAAGCTGCATACTGATAGCTAGACATGTCCTTTTACCAGGGTTTTCTCTTGGACCACTCATAACGGGACACCCTGTATATACATACATACATACGGATCGAATACAGAACCTATCCTCTTTTGAAGTCGGTTTTTTTCCTTTTTAACCGACTTCATTAGTACCTACTTTATACCAAGTTAGATTACTTTCCCGAATTCTTTCATCAGTACATCTTCTACGTAGTGTGTACATTTATGCATATAACTTTGTACATAGGAATAATTACCTAATGTCAAAGTCAAAACATTTATTTCAATTAGACCATTTACAGGCACTTTTGAAATTTCAAACAATATTACAATAGTTGTCAGTCGGTTTGTCCGTTAGTTGAAGCTAGTTGTCCGTCCCAAAACGTAGATTCTTATGGAGAAGAACGGACAAGAAACTCCATGTTTACTCTTTTTCAATAAATTCGGTTACAATTTCTTTGATTACAGTGATGCCCTTATATGTGAGAACTATGTTTAGTAAGGTACAAAATAATAATATCAACTAGAAAAATGTAAAAACATTGTTAGGCAGTCAAGAGATGAGCAGTACCAACTGACAGCGCCCGTTCACGGACATGACGTGCGCATCAGCAGTCAGCACCATTCAACTCAACCATTTTGGAGGGAATCGAATGATCTAATAACAAAAAATGATCTAATAAATAACACACGCCACCATCAGCGGTACATTTAAGCGAGCATGACATGCTCTCAACTCCCATACTACAGATAAGCTTAAAACTTAAATTAGGTACATAGCACTCACATACACAATATACTCAAAGAAAGTTACTCAATTACAAAACTAACGTTATTCAAATGCATATAACAAAACAAACCAACTTACTATTGGAAATTAATACATTAATTCATGACAATTTCTGAATATATTACCTATAAATATCAGAAAAATAAAATAATTTACAAAGTCATAAAAAAGAGCTTCAAGGGCAGATAACTCCGATTACATGAGTCTAAGTGGTTGTGGAGCAGGACCAGCATTAAGCCAAGCATTCTTACCAGCATAAAATCTTCTAGTTTGTAATATGCTTGCCTACATAGTGTGCGTTTTATACAGTCTTTGAATTTATTCTCATTTAATTGAAGAACGTTGAGAGGTAGTTTATTATAAAATTTTATGCAGTATCCAATAAAACATGTATGTACTTTGGATAATCTGTGCGTGGTTGGACTAGTTGGTTTTCATCTCGAGTACTGTAATGATGTCTTTCGCATCTTTTACAATGTATTATATACTAAAACCTTCCTGGGGCCCAAGTCTGCTAATGCAATTGTGATAATCGTGTCAGAATGGTCTCTCAATGACATCGTTTTGACCAATGACGAAACAGATACTCTTACTCTAAGCCAATGAGCGCTTAGGATTTGACCGTTATGGTGTCATTATGACACCACTCATACACATTTGCAACAGCAGAATTGGGGCCCTGCAAGTATGTAGATTATGGTAGTGAAAACCCCATCCAAATCGGATCAGTAGTTTTTGAGAAAATCGCGCACATACAAACATACACACATACACACATCAAAAGTATCTAGGGATCAACATATATTTTTGCAATAACTTTTCTCCTGATTGATATTAATTAAAATTTTCTTTAAGGATTCATCAAATAAAGTGTTTTCGTTTGTCACAGTAACGATAAACCAAGTCACCTTTGCATTAATAAAGAAATTTGCCATTTTCCTAATAAAGGGATTTTTGACATTTGAACCACTAACATTAAAGTTCGAAAAAAAGACTGAAATAACAGTTTTCTTTAAAATTTTATTGGGTAACTTAAACAATTAATAATCCGTGTTTCTACCGCGAACACTAACAACACAAGAACATCGGTTTGGCATACTCAAAATGAGTTCATCCAAATCACGCTGTGGAATGGCCGCCCATGTTCGTTGCAACAACAAAAAAAGGTCTTCTTGCGACTGGATACCCTCCATATTCGGCAGAGCTCTTCTCTGTAGCATATCCCATGCATGCTCAATCGGGTTCAAGTCTGGCGACTGAGCAGGCCAGGGCAGGACATTGATGTTAGCTGCGGCGAGAGTCTGTCTTACAACTCTTGCGGTGTGCGGTCGTGCATTATCATGCATTAACTGAAATAAGGGACCGATTTGCACTTGTAGAGGAACGATGACGTCTGATACAATCGTCTCAGCATAAATTTGAGCGTTGAGGTTGCCTCTGATCCAAATCAACTCAGTTCTTTCGCCGATCCAAATACCCGCCCATACCATGATGGTTCCACCACTATAAGGATGGACTTCCTGGCAGGATTTTAATCGCTGTTGGCGTCCAGGGGTTCTCCAGTGTCGTATACGTCTTGTATCCGGTCTCATACCAAAACGAGACTCATCAGAAAAGCACACGAAACGCCATTGTTCTTCTGCCCAATTTCTGTGTTCAAGAGCCCATTGATATCGAATCCTACGATTGTGCATTGCTATAGGTGGTACCCGTAGCGGTCTTCGGGAATGAAGGTTCACTTCATGCAAGCGGTTTCTGACTGTTTGGTCGCTAATTAAGTTCCCTGAAGAGTGATGAAGCCTCACGGCTAACATCATGGCGGTTATTGTTGGAGCTCTTCGAGTTAAGATTTGAATGTATCGGTCTTGTCTCCGTGTGGTGCAGCGATACCGTCCTCCATGGCACTCAGCCACGGTACCAGTGCTTCGGTAACGTGTCCAAAGTCGACTGATAACACTCTGACTTGTATTCAGAGCTAAAGCTACAGTACGTTGCCGGGAACCAGCTTCTATCATTCCCACGGCTCTGAGCATTTCTTCCCTGCTTAAATGACGTCGCCGCTCCATAATAACGTTGGTTTTAATCAGTAGTAGGGAAACAGTAGCACTAATAATGTCTTCAATGCGTTGTATGTTTTTATAGGGAAAATATTGACAGCTTATTTTCATCTTTTACTCGAATTTGATTGAGAGTTCCTGATTCAAATTATGAAATGCACCAAAAAGGATCCATATAAATTTATAAAATCATAAATTTATTACAAAGCCACATCTCAATCTCAAGAAATCCGCATAAAAATGCTTGATCCCTAGACACTTTTGATGTGTGTACATACGGATCGAATACAGAACCTCCTTTTTTGAAGTCGGTTAAAAATGAACCGATTTTTCCATATGGGTATATGGAATATTGGGTCGCCGTCAGATACGATAATTATGTCCATTGTTCTTTGAAAAACTGCAAATATAAATGAAGTAATTACCTTACAAATGCCAGATCACAGACGTATTTTTTTTATTACATACTTCCGAACGCAACCGACTTGACGTTCACTCTAAACAGTGTCTTGCAGAACACCATATTTTATTCTTGCCAATCGCGTTGACGGCGCACACAAAGAAGTAACCAACAATTCTACAGGGTGGCAGGTTAGACAGTGGAAATATTTTAAGGGGTCATTGTACTCATCATTATGAACAACTTTTACTATGGGACCAAACCTGAAATCGCGAAAAAAAATCAGCTATTACATACATTTCTGTTCACATTCGTCAACAAAATGTATGGAACAGCAGATTTTTTTTTTCGCGATTTCAGGGTGGTGGTTGTGTTGAATGGTGTTGTTCATAATGATGAGTAAAATGACCCCTTAAAATATTTCCACTGTTTAACCTGCCACCCTGTATACTTGCAGCGCCAACACACGGCAGATGAATGACTATGTTGCTTACGGACGTTTTTGCAATATAATTTGTATCAATTAATGTATAAAACCTATTATATATTAATTGATACAAATTATAAGACAAGACCCATTTTTTACATTCATCAGCTACACAGGGTGGCAGGTTAGACAGTAGAAATATCAAAAGGGGTCATTGTACTTGTCGGTTTTAATATCGTGTTTTATGTTATTTTGAGTTATTATTTCTTTAATTTTAGTATTGATTAATGTTTACAATTTGTTTCCTATTGGATTTGTATTATTTTCTTATTAGAATTGTGTAGGAATAAGATTTCATGTTTTTTATGTAAAGTCGTGAATACCTTTGTAACCATAATCGAGGTTTTGTGTACATCGTGTTTTTATAGTGTAGGAATGTTGTTTACATAAGATGTATATAAGCAGTTATACCTCTCGACGATAGGAAAGCTATAATTTGAGAATAAGTGTTATGTAAATAAAATTGCATTTGTAGGATTGTTGTAATGTGTTTTATAGAATCTAGTCATGTATTTGGGTTCGGTAGGAAGGCTAGGACATAATGTTGTGTAAATACTCTGAATTTCATGGATATTGTGCCTATAATATAGATCGATATGTGTTTGAAAATGCGATATTTCTGTGTGTAAGTTAGGATGATAAATTGTATCTTACTAGACGTGTGGTAGTCTAGAAACATGTATCTAACAAGAATATTGCAGATCCGATAAGAAATGGCTATGTTATAGGCAATTGGATATTGTAACTTTGCTAAGTTAGAAATTTAGACAGTTTTTGTTCTAGAAACTTTTTTATGTGACTAGTTAGGTCCATGGGAGTTGTACCATTGGATAGGTAGGATTTTTCCGCAAATTATGATGTATAACACTTGTGTAATTTATGTTTGGATATTTAAATAACGTTGATTAGAAGGGCTCACACGTGAAAACGAAAGTGAATTTAGGATTCAAAAACACGGCTCTATGTGAGGTAAAGTAATTAGGTTATATAAGAAACGCGTGCTCTCCGAGGCACGGAGGGGTCTCGATGTGTAAATAACGGTCACCCATCCAAGGACTGACCGCGGCAAGCGCAGCTTAACCTCGCAGATCGATCGATTAGCGCGGCCGTCATTTAGCCACGAGCCTCTCACTTATTAATTTTGATTATAATTTTAATATAATATATTAAGTTAGTTTTTTTTTTAAATAAATTATGATTATAATAATACAATGCGAAATCCTATTCAAACTAAATCTTATACGTCTCAAATAATAAAGAATATGCTTGCTTACACTCTTGTATTATAAATAAATCTAAAATGATGTACCTATCTATTGTATCTTTTGTTTGACGGATTTTACTGACGGAAAAATATTAAATCATGACGAATTTTTGACGGAAAATACCAACCTGCTTAGCGGAATTTTGAAATTGTAGTTGGCAACACTGTTTCGAAGTTCGATGTGAGCGTACCTACGTTTATCAGTCAATAGCGCTATTTGCCCAAATATGTGCTAAAACCTAACCTTAATTGTATAAAAAATATTATCTTAATGATATTATTACGTTTGTTAGTCATTTTCACAAAGAATTATTGAAAGTAATCGGTTCGTGAGCGGCGAAAAATTTGGCACGCGTCCTACTCCGGTGAGGTCTGAGACCGGACTGAAGCAGTCGTGCGCACGTTCTAGGAACGTTTTTTGGGTATAAAAAATTATCTAAAATTGCCGTTTTAATTTTTATACAATTTTATTAATGAATTCACTAACTCAATTATTAAATAATATGTTAAAAAATTTTCAAAAATTAAAACGTAAGAAATAAGTCTAAAAAATGAAATATTCGTAATGAAAAAGTATCTTCGAGAGGTATCTTTGGAATTTTTTTCTATCGAGTGAAGTTATTCATATCGTGTATTGAATTAATGATTTCACTAGCTAATATGCTTAAGTATACCATATATTTTTTTCTGGGTGGAAACTGTAAGAAATCTTATAAAAAAATGAAAAATTCTAGAGCTCATTCTAGCGTTTTATGAACCCATAGCGCCTTAACCTCACTGTCACAAATACGAAGATTTCTCTTTAACCCAATTACGTACAAAAACAAATGAAAAATGAATTTAAATACTCTTGAAATACTCGATCACACCAAACTAATTTCATATCTGTACCGACATACACAATCTGAAGCCCAGCGTTCTATGGGCGTCTATATTTATCCATATATAATTCCATATATATCGCAACAAATGTCAAAATGGTAGGGATTTTGACAGTTGTTGCAATATATATCGAATTCGATATCAATATCGAACCCGCGAGAATCAGGGTCCCTGTGGTGTTCTGTAAGGTGCAGGTACTTCCCCAGTCAGGCTACTCTAGATTCGAGAGAGATATCCCGCCGTGCGATACCTCTCTTACGATCTTGAACTAATATTTGATAACTTTTTTCCATGTTTCAGACGCAAACGATCCTGCAGTCACACATACGGACACATACGGGGGAGCGGCCCCTACATTGTACCCATTGCACCGCCACTTTTGCGCATTCAGCCGCTCTATATACGCATAATAAATTGCTACATGCTGCCAACAAATAGTACAGCTACTTTGAGTACTTTGTCTACCTACGTTGTCGATCATAGTTTATCGATAGCCAAGAATGACGATTTTTTTATCAATATATTGGTGCTGATTCTGTTGAACATCGCACTAAACTAATTTGAATCACAGTATATCTCTTTCTTTTAATCTATATTATTATTATTATTATAATCTAATTGAAAAAGGACAGAAAAAAATAAGAACTGTCAAATTAGTCTACGCCTTTGTCATTTACGGGAAAATAGGCATGACCTTTTGCAAAACCGACTAAATTCACATTGAAATGAAGCAAGTGGACTAATTTGACAGGATTAAATATCTTGTATCCCTTTCTCATGTTTTTCGTTAGAAAGAGACAAAATGAGACTAAATTAGTTTAGTTTGTAAACAACAGAATCGGCACCATTAACTAGTAAGTAAAGTCAAAATTGTAATAAATAATTATTTATTATTTAATAATACAAAATTAAAGCCTCAATTACATACCTACATTACAAATATTTTATTATACAATTTTGTAACCTATGTCATTATTATAAGAAGAAGTCAATGTAACCTACGAGTATGTGGAAAGCGGGATTGTCCGGAAGGGATACCGCTGACCCGGACAAAAGGGCTAAGGAAGGAACATGGGTGGGTTTTAGTCAGTAAGAGTCTGACACTCCCTTCCGCTCCGCCCAGAGCGGGAGGGGTCATTTGATGACATCCCATGGTCAAAAAAAAAAAAAACCTACGAGTATGTCATTATTTTATGAAGAAATCAATCTAGTCACCATAGTCAGAACAATCCTAGTAGTCGCGTCTTTAAAGTCACGACTACATGTCCTACTGAACTCTCTGTTATTATAAGACAGTAATCGACTACGATACGAATTTCGACTTCACAAGATTCCCATCTTGTGAAGTCGAAATTCGTATCGTAGTCGATTTCGTTCTAGTCGTTAAAATCGCGACAGTCACAGACCTAAAAGTCGTGAAAGTCATATTAATCATAAAACACACCATAGCCATGAGGATCATTCAAAATAGTCATCTCAGTCGTAAAAGTCAACCTAGTCGCACAAGTCAGCATAGTCGTAAAAGTCACAAAAGTCAAGTTGGTTGTTCCAACAGCGTGACTCTCTTAGCACTAGTATATATCTTGTGCACTCTCTTTCTGTGGGTGTACAACGAAGCGCTCTGTCTGAACGTGCAGCCGCAGATCTCACACGAGATAGGACGTTCTAATAGTAGTCATAAGGATAGCAGTAGTCACAGACGTTAAAATCGTGAAAGTCATCTTAATCATAAAACACACCTTAGCCATGAGCAATCCGTCAAAATAGCCACCTCAGTCGTAAAAGTCAACATAGTCGCACAAGTCGACATAGTCGTAAAAGTCACAAAAGTCAAGTTGGTTGTCCCAACAGCGTGACTCGCTTAGCACTCGTGTATATCTTGTGTACTCTCTTTCTGTGGGTGTACAACGAGGCGCTCTGTCTGAACGTGCAGCCGCAGATCTCACACGAAATAGGACGTTCTAGTAGTAGTCATAAGGATAGCAGTAGTCACAGACGTTAAAATCGTGAAAGTCATCTTAATCATAAAACACACGTTAGCCATGAGCAATCCGTCAAAATAGCCACCTCAGTCGTAAAAGTCAACATAGTCGCACAAGTCGACATAGTCGTAAAAATCACAAAAGTCAAGTTGGTTGTTCCAACAGCGTGACTCGCTTGGCACTCGTGTATATCTTGTGCACTCTCTTTCTGTGGGTGTACAACGAGGCGCTCTGTCTGAACGTGCAGCCGCAGATCTCGCACGACAGAGGTCGTTCACCTGTGTGGATTAATTCGTGTTCGCGGAGACCTTTCTTGTCCTGAAAGAAATAACAGGTCAAATAAGTTACACTATACAGCATGTAACAAAAACCTGTTCGATCCGAAAGGAGGCCATTATGAATAATTAGGGTTCCGTACCAAAATGGTAAAAAAGGAACCCTTATGGTGCGACTCCGTCTGTCTGTCTGTCACACCTGCTTATTTTTTTTACTATGGGACCAACCCTAAAATAGTGAAAAAAATATTGCTGTTCCACACATTTGTGTTCACATAAATCGATAAAATGTATGGAACAGTTGATTTTTTTTTTGCGAATTTGAGGTTGTGTCATACAAAATATTGTTCATAATGATGAGTATAATGGCTCCCTTTGGGATCGAACAGGGTTTTTGGTAAGCCTGCAATACATGTTGGCCGAGTGTTGTCGAGTGAAGGCCAATACCAACGTGTAGACGGTATATTTGCCTTGTCTTGCTATCGCTCGATGTCACTTGCCTAGTTGGTTGAGTATAGACAAGCGCCAACGTGTATAGACCTCATTTGACGTAGCTTGCCACAACTTGCAGTCGCTCGCGATCACTTGCCTCACTTCGGAGCGATGTTGGTTTTTCTGCACAAATCAAAGACGCTCGCGCGCGCTCGTACAATAGTGTTCACATGTTTGTCCGCGCGCTATTATGCGGTTGACGTCAAACTTGCCGAACGTGTAGACAGTAGCGCTTGCCTTGTGTCAATTTGTCTAGGCTCGCGTTGGTCTAAGCTCGGCCAACATATATTGCAGTCTTTACATGCTATAAACCAGGGGTGGCCAACTTGAGAGTGAGTATTATTATGGATTAATGAGTCTTACTCTAAAAGCCTTCCCACACTGCTGACATATCTTGTCACGCGCGCACTCCTTCACGCCGTCGTGAGCGCGACGCACGTGACGCGTGATACAGCGACGTGTCGCTAATGCCTGGGGTAAGGAAAGTTTCAACTATTATAAAACTGTAATAAGTTTATTGTTGAAAAACATTTTTCAAAACAGCTTTTATGACCACTTCCCAGCTCCATCATGAGACCCTGGACATCATGTAGGTCTACAGTACTTGTCAAGACAAATCCAACGAGCCCAAACACGACGGAGTTATGTTGAGAAGTTGAGGAGTTCCTTTAGCCACCTCCCAGCTACCATATTATTGCATTGTCATCGAAGTGATACATACAGGGTAAAATTAAAACCAGTGCGAATATTTTAGGAGGTGAAAGTGCTCATGAATATGGTCAACTTTTATTATGGGACCGACACTGAAATATGAAAAAAAAAATCAGCTGTTCCCTACAAAAATGCACTACAACACGATCGAAATGTATGGAACAGCTGAATTTTTTTTCATATTTCAGTGTCGGTCCCATAATAAAAGTTGATCATATTCATGAGTACTTTCACCTCCTAAAATATCCGCACTGGTTTTTATTTTACCCTGTATATGCGTTCCAAATTTCAGCTCAATCGTTTGAGAGGAACTGGTCTAATTTTTATTTATGAATCTATCTATACTAATATTATAAAGAGGAAAGTTTTTTTAGTTTGTACCCATAGGCTCCAAAACTACGGGACCGATTTAAAAAATTCTTTCACCAGTAGAAAGCTACATTATCACTAAGTAACATAGGCTACTGTCTAAAAAATTCTTTCACCAGTAGAAAGCTACATTATCACTGAGTAACATAGGCTACTGCCTAAAAAAATCTTTCACCAGTAGAAAGCTACATTATCACTGAGTAACATAGGCTACTGCCTAAAAAAAATCTTTCACCAGTAGAAAGCTACATTATCACTGAGTAACCATAGGCTACTGCCTAAAAAAATCTTTCACCAGCAGAAAGCAACATTATCACTGAGTAACCATAGGCTACTGCCTAAAAAAATCTTTCACCAGTAGAAAGCTACATTATCACTGAGTAACAGAGGCTACTGCCTAAAAAAATCTTTCACCAGCAGAAAGCAACATTATCACTGATATCATTATCACTGAGTAACATAGGCAGTAGCCTATGTTACTCAGTGATAATGGAGCTTTCTACTGGTGAAAGATTTTTTAAATCGGTTCAGTACTTTTGGAGCCTATTGGGTTAGGAAAGTTTTTTTAGTTTGTCTAAAAAAACTTTCCTCTTAAAAAGTATTTTATCCCGAAAAATGCACAGTTCCTGTGGGTCACGCGGACAAAGTCGCGGGCAATGTGCTATACTAATATAATAAAGGTGAAGAGTTTGTCTGTTTATTATAGATATGTATAAGTGTTAATACCTTGCCACACACCGGACATTTATGATGTGTCTTCCCCATATGTTGGTAGTTGACGTGGTCCCTCAGCTCGCCTCGCGACCGGTACCCCTTGTCACACATCGTGCACTTGTATCTGTTCACAAAATACATATTAAAAGAGATCCTTGAGCATTATTAAATGATCATATACAGCATAAATTTTAATCCACTGCGGATATTTTAGGAGGTGAAAGTACTCATAAATATGATCAACTTTTATTACGGGACCGACACTGAAATATGAAAAAAAAATCAGTTGTTCCCTACAAAAATGCACTACAGCAGATTTTTTTTTTCATATTTCAGTGTCGGTCCCATAATAAAAGTTGATCATATTCATGAGTACTTTCACCTCCTAAAATATCCGTAGTGGATTAAAATTTATCCTGTATTTACTAAATAACAATAATTACAATCTTCAATATAACGTGAAAACATGACGATTTTGACCCCCTTGATCCCTTTTGGACCCCCTTGGATTTTAGCTAGCTATTACGGTTCATAAGATGCAGCCTTGTGACAGACGGAAAGGCGGTGTAATAGGGTCCAGATCCTAAAAATATTAAAAATAAATTCGGGTGGGTATTTTTGAAAATGCGTCTTTTTTAAATACGATTCTATGCGATTTCGTCACCTCCGCGAGGTGACGAAATGCGACAGCCTTCTTAAAAAAAGTCTTACTAAGTACATCATGCTGCGCGTGCGCCTGCGTGTACTTCAGATGGTGTTCGTACGACGCGCGGCTGACGAAGCATTTCGCGCACTCCACACAACTGAACCGCTATGTCTGAATGAATCCTCGCGTGGACCTTGACCAGCTCCACTCTGACCGTCTTGTGACAGATATCTTGTACGCCCTTAGGGATCGAGTCCTACTCGCACTTCTCCGGTTTTTAGGGTTCCGTACCTCATAAGGAAAAACGGAACCCTTATGAGTTTGTTGTCAGTCTGTCACCGGACCATAAGTGGAGCCATCTGCTCATAGATGGCGCCACTAGAAGTATGACTGTAATAGCGGCATCTTGCTCATAGATGGCGCTTTTGCATATTTCTAGTGGAATATTTTATATTTTATTTATTGTTCTTTTTAAGTTTGTACGGAACCCTCAGGGCTCGAGTTCTTTTGGCAATTCTCCAGTTTTTTTTTTCATTTTTACTGTAGTAATAACAAAATAATTTTGCACGGAACCCTAAAAATATTTAAAAAAGAATCTTACTTAAGTAGATCTTGCTGCGCGTGCGCCTGCGTGTACTTCAGATGGTGTTCGTACGACGCGCGGCTGACGAAGCATTTCGCGCACTCCACACAACTGAACCGCTGTCTGTCCGAGTGTATCCTCGCGTGCACCTTCACCAGGTCCACCCTGACCATCTTGTGACATATGCCGCATTCTTCGCGGGGAGGTGGACCTTGGTGGAGTCTGGAAAGATATAAAGAAAAATATTTATTTGGACATAGCACAAAAAAGGCACAGACATGATAATTAGGCATAACTAGCGGCGTCAGTCTTGATCACAAACGTCACCTGCACATTATCTTATTCACGGTCTCTTTGGCGGAATGAAGAAGACGGGGGGCGCCAAGTATGCACGCGATTGGTTCGTCAGTCAACGCTCGTCGTCTAATTGGACCATTCTCTATTACGTAATGTCAACTGTCTATTGTCTATTGGGTCAAAAATGTACATGCGCTATCTTTGATCAAGATCCCTGCCTATACAGCAAAACAGAACACAAAATAAATGAAAAACGTACTTATACAACGTACATAAACAAAGGTAGGTTGTGTCTCATCATGAGTGTCACGGCTGGACCAAACAGGACAATGGTACCGAACTAATTTAGTCTTATTATGTCTCTTTCTAATAAAAAACATGAGAGAGGGATAGCAGATATTTAATCTTGTCAAATTAGTCCACTTGAATAGTTTTAATGTCAATTTATTACCGTTCCCAATAATTGATCTATTGACTCTTTCCCCTACAAGTGATAGATTTTTGACATACCCTCTATAGAAGTAATGTCACAAATCTATCTCTATATTGGGAACGGTCATTAGTCGTCATCGCAAAAGGTCATGACTATTTTCCCGTAAATGACAAGGGCGTAGACTAATTTGACAGTTCTAAATATTTGCTGTCCTTTTTCAATGATATTTGTAAGAAAGAGATATGGTGTGATTAAAATTAGTTTAGTGCGATAGATCGACAGAATCAGCACTAGAATCAGCAATATGATTGTTTTTACCCGACTACGGCAAAGCCAAGGAGGGTTATGATTTTAGTTCGATACAGAGTAATCTCACGAAATTCCTAAATGTACTGTTAAACGGGCTAGTTTTTTGACAATTTTTGCTGCAATTGTATAGCCGTGAGTTGAGATCTACAGCATGTAACAAAAACCCTGTTCGATCCCAAAAGGGGTCAGTATACTCATCATTATGAACAACTTTTGCTATGGGACCAACCCTGAAATCGCGAAATAAAATCATCTGTTCCATACATTTATGTTCATTTATCTCAACAAAATGTATGAAGCAGCTGATTTTTAGGGTTCCGTACCAAAATGGTAAAAAAGGAACCCTTATGGTGCGACTTCGTCTGTCTGTCTGTCACAACTGCTTATTTCAGCAACTACTAATGCTGAAATGACTTGAAATTTGGAACAGTTATAAAGAACGCTTGTCCAACTTTATTGCAAATGAAAAAATTTAAATTTTTTTTTTATTTTCATTGCAAAAGGGGCCGGAGTGGGGGTCCAAAATTTCAAAGTGGGGTTACTGGGTAAAGTGACATATCATATGAAAGGGCTTGATCTGCATATTTCAAAATATATTTCCATTTAATTTTATGTCTCACAGTTTTCGACATAATTATGATGAAAAATGACTGAAAAAATACCATTCCCCCCCCTTATCACCGAAGTTTGCGGAGTGAGTGAGTGAGCGGAGTCTGAAATAATTAGAGTTGATAGGAATTGCCCCAAATATTGCACCAAAAATAAAACAATGTTCCTAACTAATACCGTTTTTTCAAAATCATCAAAATTCTTTCACAAACGAACTTAGTTTTGCGGTCCGGTTTTTTTCACTTTATACGTCCAAAATTGATACGGAACCCTCGGTGCGCGAGTACGACTCGCACTTGGCCGGTTTTTTTTATTAGTAGGTAGTGACTAATTTTATAAATAATTAATTATATTTACATACTCACTGCTCATGTCTTGTAAGATTATTTTTAAACGCGAATCTCTTCCCACACGTAACACACTTGTAACCTTCTCTATGGTATCGTTGCACGTGTTTCCATCTCGAATTTTTGTTGCTGCAATCAAAATAAGTATTTTATTTATCCCACGGGTAAGAATGGGGTAACTCAAATCCCACGGATGAGCAGGCCCGCCGTAAGCGGGTGTGCAAGGAGTGCACCGCACACGGGTGGCACGTCCAGGGGGCGGCATATCGAGCCATCGATCACGTAAAATTCACTCATTGTCATAAAAATAATACCCATCCCACACAGCCAAAGAGGTGTTATCGCATCACTGTGCCGGATTTAACCCTAGCGCCGCCTTGGGCACTAAGAAATGCCGCCTCACGACTCACGCCTCAAAATTTTCCATAGAATGGATAAAGTTTCGATATGTAATTTTTAAATACCTAAATAAAACGACTCATTTATAGCAGATTTATTACTTTTTTTTTTGCTATACCTACTTAAATTAAATATTTTTTCTACAACAGCTAGTTAATTTTTTTTCAAACATTCATTTTATGGGAAATAAAAAAATGCATTTTCGATAACGCGAAGCTATTTTTTTTTCTCACGCTCCGAATTTTGCCGCCACTCTGAAAACTTGCCAAAAAAAAAGGTCAGCGTAGTTATAATAGGGGGCGGCATAATCGCTATTGCACACGGGCGCTCAAACACCTAGCGGCGGGCCTGCGGATGAGAATGAGGTAGCTCTCATCCCACGGCTGAGAATGGGGTAACTCTCATCCCTAGTCTGAGAATGGGGTAGCTCTCATCCCATGGCTGAGAATGGGGTAGTTTTCATCCCACGGGTGAAGATGGGGTGGCTCTTCCCACGGGTGAGAATGGGGTAGCTCTCATCCCACGGGTGAAGATGGGGTGGCTCTTATGCCACGAGGAAAATGTGGTTGAATTCCACCCCACGGGTGAGGACAGATCACGCCGTTCTCTCTCAGCTTACACCGGGGTGGCCTTCACTCTACGGGTGAGGTCGTGATGCCCTGTTCTTAAGGACCTTACACTAGACACCTTTTTCGAATCTGCGAAATGGTAAACAGTGGAATGCGCTGCCGGAGGGGGTGTTCGCCGATACGACCTAGGTGTGTTCAAGTCGCGAGTGAATCGGTTTCTTCTAGGCAAGCGTGCTCCATCGTAGACCGCGTCACCGCTTAACATCAGGCGAGATGGCGGTCAAACGGCAAGCCTATTACCATTATTAAAAAAAATGATTTATAATTAAAACGTAAGTACTCACTCAAAATATTTGTTACATTCTGTGCACAGGTACCCGTAAGGTGTTCGCTTGTCCATCATAGCTGGTTTCCGACCAGGTTTTGAACCTGGGCTTAATGCTACTGCTGTTTTGTTGTGACCCTGCCACAAGAAGACAAAGACACATTAGTTTTAAGGTTTCACTTAATAATATTCTTCTGGTAACTTGCATGAATAAATATTCCCATTGGGAACTTGCATGAATTAATATTGCATGAACAATATTCCCATTGGGAACTTGCATGAATTATTATTCTCATTGGGAACTTGGGAATATTAATTTATATTAATATACCTATTGGGAGCTTGCATGAATTAATATTCGCATTGGGAACTTGCATGAATTAATATTCCCATTGGGAACTTGCATGAATAATATTCCCATTGGGAACTTGCATGAATTAATATTCTCATCTCTCTCTCCAAAAAACTACAAAATTATATTTATTCTACTGGGATTTCAAACAAATTATTCCCATTGGGAACTTACTGATCTACCGAAATAACATCAAGATATTTCTCATATTAAAATAAATTTTCAACTACCCACCTTTTTCCTCTTAGTAGGCAAAACAAGATTCTTCATAGCATGTCCGCTCCTCAAATGTGAGAGGATATCGTTTATTTTAAAGGTTGTGTACACACAAAACTGACACACGTGTTTATGGTAATGACCTTCTCTATGGTCCTCGTATGACGTCACAGCAGTATAGACTAGGCATATATCGCATTGAATGTGATCAGATTTCTGGAAGAAATCAATACACATACTTATATGGGACCAACCCTGAAATGGAGAAATAAACCGGACAAGTGCGAGTACAACTCGCGCCCTGAGTGCCTATGCCGCTAATACATCATAGTAGATATATCATATCTTGATCATAGATGGCGCTATTGCATACTTCTAGTGGTGCCATCTATGAGCAGATGGCTCTCATGGTCATGACAGACGGACAACAAAGTGATCCTATAACAATTCCGTTTTTCCTTTTGAGGTACGGAACCCTAAAAAGATCAGCTGCTCCATACATTTTGTCAATTTATGTGAACACAAATGTATGGAACAAGGTTGTGCGGCATTTTTAATGTGTGGGAGATCTCTGTATTTACAAAGAAGCGTTTGTAGTTGTGACGTACACTGCTTTAAAAGTGGCGAGAGCAGTTTCCATACAAATTTTCTATGATAACTGATACCTCCTTGTTTTTATGTTCTTATTTAAGGATGATTAAATAAACTTACCTTTTCATGTAAACAAGAATTATGCTCAACCAATTCTTCTTGACTTCTAAACAATTCAATACAGCTATTACATTTAAACTGTGCATCAACAAAACTATCTTCCATTTTTTTATTAATCCTAACTTCTTCCAACTCCCTATCATTTATTACAACAGTATTAAAATAACTCTTCTTTTTACCACTCTTAATCTTCTTTCTATTCTTTTTCAATTTATATAACAAATCCTGTTTACAATCTGTGGCATCTTTTGACAGTTCCTCTGCATAGTCTATGGTTTGTATGACTACCTCTGTCTCGTTGTCGGACAGCCAGTTGGTGTGGAGTTCTGATAGGGGTATGTCCTCCTCACTTTCACTTTTTATGTTAGTGGTTAGGCCACAATCTATGAAGTTGTCCGTTGGGGTGTTTGATTCAAAGATTATTTTTTGGTAGGATTTCTTGTGGTGGGTACTTAGGCGGGATAGGCAGGTCGTTTTAACCTGAAAATTAAGAAAAATAAGTTAGTAAAATGGTAAAGAATAGAAAGGTCTTAAATATAATAAACTAGGTAACATTTGTTTTGCCATCAGCTCTACTTGTCAACTGTCACTGTGCAGCGAACAACATTTATGCACATAACACCTCTACAGCATGTGTATAAACAGTTTTTGATATTCTTACATGTGTTCTGCCATCAGCGATGCTCATCAACTGCTTCTGTGCCATGCATACCTGGTGCCGGAACCTTGTGATCCTACACATGACTGCTCTACACCCCCAGCATATAAATAGACTTGCAGTGCATGTGTATGAACTTACTGTCTTAAAATTTTATTAACTAACATTTGCTCTGCCATCAGCTCTGCTTATCAACTATCACTGTGCAGAGAACAACTATCTCTGTGCAGAGAACAACTATATCTGTGCAGAGAACAACTATTTCTGTGCAGAGAACAACATGTGCACATAACACCTTTTCAGTTTTCAGCATGTGTATAAAACAGTTTGTGATACACTTACATGTGTTCTCCCATCAGCGATGCTCGTCAACTGCCGCTGTGCAGTGCATGCCTGGTGCCGGAACCTTGTGATCCTGCACATGACTGCTCTACACTCCCAGCATATGAATAGACTTGCCGTGTCCTTGTAGAAACCTTCCTGTAATTAGGACAGTTGTTTTAGAGATGTGGTTCTCAAACAGTAAAAAAAAACTGGACTAATGCGGTCAGAGTGTACCAAAGGGTGTGCAAGGCGATTGGGACTTAGATAAATTTTCACAAAAAAAAAATGTTTTTCGTATTTTTTCAGGAAACTGTTATTTAGGTACGTAATCTATGGCCCAAAATATGTTTTTTACTCTCTACTCTCCAACCGGTTATTTTTTTTAAGCAATATTATTTTCTACGTTTGCAAAATATCAAAACAAAGTGTCTTCAAAAATGATCAAGAAAAAAATAATTAAATATATACAAAAATTGTTTCCCTAAGACGACTCCGACCAAATAACCTGTAAATCTAAGTAAATAGATAATGTCTAAGTAGATAATTACCCTGTAAGCCTCTGAATCGTAGGACAACAACAAATATAAATTATTTACTCCGTCGGGCAGCCTGCATAGTTGAAATAACTTTCGATCTCTGCTTAGGCAAGTACAACACAGCTTCTTTAACTCTATCTCGGGGCAGTCATCCATTTTATTAAACTTATTTCATTTATACAAGGTTTAATTAAATATTTATCGAATTTGTTTATTTACAAAAAAAAAATCGCAAGTCGTACCTACTCGTAAACTCGTAAAATCTACGTCATGTCAGTCAGTGTTGCAAGTTGCAGACAACTTTTCCCGTAATACCCGTTACTTTTCCGCGAAAAAAAAAAACATAGTACCTACAATACGAGCAATATAACTTGATCGGTCTAATTCCAGCAACTTCAGTATTTTGCGCATGTACAGTCTTTCAATAAGGTTAAAAACTCCTAGAATTAGGTACTGCGACGCCATTCACATGAATATATAATATAAAAAGACCAGTCAACTTGGATTGCGCATAATATTTTATTGTATAAGTAGATTAAAAAATAATTGAATACGTTTAAAAATAAATAATGTAGGTTTTTATTGCATTGTAATCTTTTGTAATCTTTTATCTTCGTTTTAAAGTTTCATTTAAGACAACTAAGGCCTTGAATAATCATTGTGCCATAGTTACGCTGATCATAAGAAAGTATGGAATAATCGCTTTGAAATCCATTTTGTTTATGTATATACACTTTTGTGATAAATCAATGAAATCCAAATCGAAATAATCAATACACAATCTCCAATGTGCCATGTACCTGCAACATTTGGCAACCTTGGCAACATCTTTCTTTAGCTGTCAAAGCAGTACTTTGAAAACTCACTTGAACTCACTTCGACCAAAAGAGATCGTGGAACGAATAAATCTAACATTGTGTCTATGGAAAAGTTTAAATAATCTGTGACAAAATGAACAAAACAATTTTGTTGTTTCTCTATGGTAAATACTAAAAGGCCTAGGGCTACCGTATTGTTAATGTTGTTTTTATTGTGTATTTACTCATAAATAAACACTCGAATATGTATTTCTAATAACCAACAACATAATCAAACGATACATTAATGAAGAACACGCGCATATATCTTGAGAAACGCGTAAATTGCTTATAACGAAGATGAATATAAACGTCAATGTTTATGAGGTTCCTGTGGTAAGTGCTGTAATTATGCATCAGCAAGCGCCTCCTCCGGAGCCTCAGATGCATGTCCAACAGCCGCAAACCCAGGTCAACCAACAGGAACCCGAACAACCACTGCTGGCCGACCGAAAACCCAAAATCGAAAGGAAGAAAAAAGAGGCAATAGAGGGCCAAGCAAGAGAAATAATTTTTAAGGTAATTAAGTTCTTTGAGAGCGAAAAACAGAATAGAGGCTACGCGTACCCGGTAGAAAACGTTGTCAAACGAGCGTGCGCTGCAACAGGTTTGTCAGAAAGCACGATAAAACGGATAAAAAGGGACGGTTTGCGCGCGGAGGCCACACAAACAAAAATTGCTGGGCCAAAGAAGAAACGCGTTAGAAAAACTAAAGTACAGCTCGATTACTTCCAGCTGTGCGCTTTAAGAGGCATTGTTAACAGCTACTCTGTAAGAAAAGAGGTCCCAACGCTGGGAAAAATTTTAACTGCAGCGAAACATGAGTTAAACTATCGCGGGGGCAAAGAGTCTCTAAGACTAATATTGTTAAACAAACTCGGTATTAAGTTTAAGAAATGTGAAAAGAAGAACAAGAAGCCGCCTGAACAGCCACCGCAGCCTCCCCCGCAGCCACAGATACAAAATATAATGCAACACCAACAAATGCAACAAGTTATGAAGCCAGTTGAAAACCAGTGTGTGTACACGCACACAACTATGATGCCTCACGTACCGCCTGTGTCGTATTGAAGTAATTTAGGACCTGTAAATCAAAGATGATACTATTATATTTAGGTTGGAATGGAACTAGAATTATTGCAGAATATTTAGCAGTTTTTATAGGTAGTATGAACTGCCTAACTGCCATCCGATTACTAAAAGGCAGTCAAGTGAATAAAACTGATACTCTTTTACATAGTACCTACCTACGTATTATACTAACTCTGAAAAAAAATTCACTTAATAGGCTTTTAGTAAACAGATGTCAGCTAAGGCAGTTAATAATAAAAACTGCATAACTGCCGAGTGTGGTTTCCTGGGTTCAATCCCTGGGTTGGGCAGTGTTATTGGCAGTGGCATGCCAAGGTGGCAAGTCGCACATATTATTTTGCCTTTATAGAGTATTTATATTAATTTTCCATGAACTCAAGTGAGTTAATGTCATTAATAAAGCAATACATACAAAAAAAAACCGGACAAGTGCGAGTATGCCTCGCGCCCTAAGGGTTCCGAAATATGATCATAGATGATGCTACTGCATACTTCGAGTGGTGTCATCTATGAGCAGATAGCTCTACTTATGGTCCGGTGACTGACGGCGGACAACAAAGTGATCCTATAAGGGTTCCGTTTTTCCTTTTTAGGTACGGAACCCTAAAAATTACTTACATTCATGAAAAATTAACTTAAATGCTCTCTAAAATGAATAAAAATGTGTCAGGCTTGCCCTCGCCACTGTTATTAGTACAGAAAATAAACTGAAAAATTTTCTGCCCAAATAGTTCTGTTTCTACCATAGATATTATGTATATTAAAATAGTAAAGAAGTGTCTTTGAGTTATAAAAGAAGAGAATATGCATCAACCTAATTAGGGTTTGGTTTAGGTTCCTAGAAAAGGTAAAAAAAGGTATTCAATCATAAACAATAGACCATAATATGTATAAGAGCAGGGTTCTCAAGCAAGTACGAGATTTTGCTTTTTAAGTGCAATATTAATATCTATATCACAGAAATTTAAATAATAAATCAATAGATGTCGCAAAGGCTCACTCGCATGTTATTGCTGCGTTTACTCATACCCGACGTGTGTGAGAAAAAACAGCAATAGCGTGCGAGTGAGAGGGAATGATTAGTGCCGCCATTTTTAATTCGCTTCTTTATTGGCGCGGGTTATACCTGTATCCAGCCCCAGATCTTGAATTATTTCGAGGCGGGACAAAAACTGAAAAATGCCGCCCCTCCCCGACAGTATTTTTGCCTTTATCATCATAATTTCAGACATAACACGCCAACTGATGCTGATAGACATAGGGCTCCCCCAAAGAACGCCACAACGACCGGTCTAATGCTACGCTGCGCTTTGCAATTATTAGCTTGGTAGACGAATACACTACTCAGTGTATTCTCTACCAAGCTTGAATTTTCCCCCCTAGATCCGGGGCTGCCTGTATCTATATAAATTGTACCCATAAGGGCCAATTTCACCAACGTCAGATAACATTTATCCAAGGAATAAAGTTGAGATTTGACAGATATTCTATACAAAATATGTCAAATCTCAACTTTATTCCTTGGATAAATGTTATCTGACGTTGGTGAAATCGGCCCTAAGTGGGCTAATGGGTGGCAGAAGTTTGTATCAGAATGAAGACGCTAGATACAACTAGTGATCAAATATTTTAATTACATTTCCCTTACAATCTTATGCTTTCTCATAAAACAACCCAAATGCTCATAGAAATAATATAAAAATAGATTTTATTCATGTTTGACAATCTTGCTGGCCTTGCTTCTATAATCATGGCATCCCTGAAAAAAAAAAGAAATTAATCTATGAATTACTGGTACAGTCAACAACGTAAGTCGCAGATATTTTCGAAATTTTAATAAAATTCAATAATTTATTGTTTTAAAAATATTTTCATATTACTAGTTTCAAAGTATTGCCTGCTCTTCAATATTTTGTTACAAACAAATAATACTTAATTGGCAAGTTTTCATTCATAAAAGTCTCTCAGACTTTGGACTAATGTTTATCGACCTATGTTGCTGATTGTACTATTACAATACATTTGCACGAACTTCAGACATGTCCAGCTATATTGACCGCACTATACTTCTATAATAATTTATCATCTGTAAATATTAGTTATACTATGTTCTAATCTTTATTTTTACAAAACGTATGTATTACGCCAAATTGAACATAAATGTCGTATTCATAAAAATATGTCGTAAAATAATTTTATTTTTTACAAAATTAAGCAATTGTTTAAGTAGGTATAGATATATTACCCACGAGACGCCTGAAAATATATGATCGATTACCTAACTTGCGGGGCGAGGGGGGGGGTAGTATTCCTCTGACTCGCACGTTGTTGCTGTCTTTACTCACACCCTACGTGAGTGAGTAAAGACAGCAATAACGTGCGAGTGAGAGGGAATGATTAGTGCCGCCATTTTTCATTCGTTTCTTTATTCTTTATTAGTGCGCCAGACCTATTGCATAAATTATTCTACTTATAGCTCTGTCTCTGTCTAACGCCAAGCAAAACTACCGAGACAATATCGCACGCTATCTTCTGATTACAGTTCGTCGTAAGAGGGGTATAACTCGCGCCAATAAAGAAGCTAATCTAAAACGGCGGCACTAATCATTCCCTCTCACTCACACGTTATTGCTGTCTTTATTCACGCCCGACGTGTGTGAGTAAGACAGCAATAAGGTGCGTTATCAAAACATGAAAGCGTCCCGTGGATAATGTAGATCTATGTTTTCTAGGTATTATTTTAGTTTGTATAAATATTATGTTAGGTATATGAGGGTATTATTGAATTCACTTCACGCTACAGCAAATTCATAGAAAAACACTCATACATTTTACACTATGGGTCGATCTCTACTAACACAAGTGTAAGCGAATGGCAGCTAAATCTTAAAATTTTCTACGGAAAATAATATTTAAAAAATGACAGTAGAAATTTGTGTATTATGCTATGGAGATAAAGGTAAATATGCTATACACCGTGACATTTAACACAGAGGTTTTCTAGAACAAACGTTCAGTCTACAACGGACTACAACCATTCTATAGTATCAAATAATGTTATTAAAAAAAACTAATCTAGACGTTCTCAAATAAGTCTTATGTTGTTCAAACATTAATCGTAACATTAAACTTCCTTCACTGCGGTAGCGATACGGCATTCAAGAGATAAGAGTGCACGTGCACTAACAAGGTCGTATGGCCAATGCGGGCCGAAATGGAAATAAATTACTAGCTTTTTATTTTTGTACTATAAAACGATAATAGACCATAATCTGAGTAACGTTAGTTCTAGAAAAACACGCATTTAAATATCACGGTATATACAGGGTGGCAGGTTAAACAGTGGAAATGTTTTAAGGGGTCATTGTACTCATCACTCACTACTCATTAGGGCATCACTGTAATCAAAGAAATTGTAACAGAATTTATTGAAAAAGAGTAACCATGGAGTTTCTTGTCCGTTCTTCTCCATAGGAATCTACGTTTTGGAACGGACAACTAGCTTCAACTAACGGACAAACCGACTGACAACTATTGTAATATTGTTTGACATTTCAAAAGTGCCTGTAAATGGTCTAATTGAAATAAATGTTTTTTGACTTTGACATCATTATGAACAACTTTTACTATGGGACCAACCCTGAAATCGCGAAAAAAAAAATCTGCTGTTCCATACATTTTTGTTCACATAACAAAATGTATGGAACAGCTGACTTCTTTTTCGCGATTTCAGGATTGGTCCCATGGTAAAAGTTGTTCATAATTATGAGTACAATGACCCCTTAAAATATTTCCACTGTTTAACCTGCCAACCTGAAGAATTTTAAAAGTTCGCTTCATTTCGACTTTGCGTCATGGAGATCAACCTCATCAACAATTAAAGCCTTAATTACATTATTCAATTAGCAGACCGCTAAGTGAGTTACCGTGATAATTGTCTAAAACGGGCAGCTAGCCCACTTTTTATCCAGGCACGGAAACAGGTTTTCGTTCAGGAATACTGTGGGCAATTGTATGCAATACAAGCATTAGTAAAATGAATTCTACACTATACGTACCTATTTTTAATTATGGATTTCTGTAAAGTATAACTCCCAAGGCGGTGCTACCACGGTGACGTATGTCGGAACGATATCCGTTAGAACGATTTTAGCATCGCACTGAATCGGAGTCGCACACGGCATCGCCCACCGTACGGTTGCATACACATGGTTGTCAGATTGTCGTACGGCGGAACGGCAACGTCGCATTAGCAGACGCAGTGTCAGGCGGTTTTGAGAATATCCATGATTTAAAGTGACAGTGAACGGCGACGCAGTGATTGCGTCGTTCAGATGCACGACAAGTCAAATCGCGTCATGCAGACAATCGCACGGAAAAGTCGCATGTCGCTTCGACTTGCGTCACCGTGGCTGAACCGCTTAATTAATTCCACTTTTTTTATCTGCGAGCAAGAGATAGCAATATTTTAAGTTGGTGGACTACAATTCATGTTAATATTATGTACAGTACATACCTTAATTCATTATATTAATGATTATAATTTCTAGAATTAATTGTATCATAAGGCTGAGTATTACTTTATGTAATTTTTAATCGAATAAAACGAAATTAAGTTTTTTTTATTCTTTTAATTGTAACTAGCCGTGCCCCCGACTTCGTCCCGCGTGGAATTCGGATAAAAGTAGCCTAAGTTACTCATAACATCGTTGAAAATCCCGTCAAAACCGATTCAGCCGTTTCGGAGATTAGCCAGAACAGACAAAAATGAAAATTGTTTTTTTTTTATTTTATCACTTATTTTTAGTAATTTTTTTTCACTTGCATTTAGTAATTTTGATATTCAAACAGACACTTCAATTTTATTTATTTGTATAGCTTTTAACATTTCACAGAACCGCACCCCGTCATAAGACAAGAGTAAAAAAAAAAAAAACAAAATTGAAAACAGACGCTTTTAAAGTTTTTGGAGGGTGTTGAGAGTGAAATAAATAAACTTCTCCAACTTTATGTAGGTATTACATTTAATACATTATTTAGTGAGACGGACACAATACACTTTTCTACATTTATAGAAGCGAATCGTTGACAATATAATAGTATGTGTTTTCACGACCGCTGTGTGGTCGAATCTCCTCTTCTGCGCATCGGCCGGCGCATAGCGCTCGCGCGCGGCCCCCGCGCCCTTCCTCCCTCCCTGCACCGCTCACGCGTTATAGGCGTGTTCAGAGGGAGTATTCTGTCTTTGTCGCGCGAAAAGGACATAGTATGCGGTGGTGTGAAGTACAACGTTCGCGTGGTGGTACGTCACTGCGTGATAATGCCGTTCCTGTCTAGCAAATCATTTTAAAACGCTTATAACTTGTAGATGTTTCATCAGTTTTTTTGGTGTTCATTGTCTTTGTTCAAATAGTTTGTAGATTCAAAATATAAAAAAATAGTCCACTACCGTATTCTGTTACTAGGTGGCAGTGGCGAAGGGTCAGTTTTTGTAAGGTAAGCCGGAGCTACAAATGTTTAGGCCACGAAAAGCTAATTAATAAAAGTAGGCAATACTGCCTGTGCAATTTTTCAAAGGGAAGACGGTAGGAATCGTATTGTAGGGACCCTTCGCCACTGCTAGGTGTTAACTAAAACTCTAGAATTTAAAAACTTATTAATACAGCGCCGGTTTTAGGAAAGTGTAATTTTGAAATAAAACAACTGCATTACACATCTTTGAGCATGTTTTTAATTAACACCAACATAATTAAATATTTACAATAAATACTACATTAAATTATTAAATTACCAAAGATTAGACGTGTTCCTTAAGGTGAGTTGAGTACAGACTAGAGAGCATTTACTTGTAAGAAGGCGCGGTCCCAGCCGGCGATTTTGGGGGGGGGGGTCATACCGCAGCTGAAGACTTTAGGGGGGGTCATACCGATTAATGCCGAAGTTATATACCGTGAATTGCCGTGTTTGGCGCATTTTTGTACGATTTTGGGGGGGGTCATGACCCCCGTGACCCCCCCCCCCCTGGGACCGCGCCTGCTTGTAAGAGAACAACGAGCCGCTCTATTACCTGTATTGTACCATTCGTGAGAACGTTCGTTACATTACGCAGAAATGCTCGAGAAAATGCTTAAAATTTTTTTTATTTAATAAAAAAACAAAAGTACACACATTGGCAGTATTAAATAAAATTAAGTAACTTTTGTACAATGAATCTTAGTACATAGAGGTATCCCTTTTAATAAATAAAATCTTAGTACTCTCAGGATCTTTTGCTATTATAGCATACTATTATATATATTTTGCTATTATAGCATACAGTTAACAGTTTTAGCTAGGAATGAGAATGTTCTTGTGTTGTGTCTTCTGATGCGACTTCTGCGCGACCTGTTGTGCGAAGGTGGCGGGGCAGTACTGGCACTTGAGCGGCCGCTCGCCCGTGTGCGTGCGACGGTGGTTGGTTCACTAGATAGAAAAATCAGTTGCTCCACACATTTTTTTGAGTTAATATGAAATCAGCTGTTCCAAACATTTATGTTCACAACTCAACAAAATGTATGGAACAGCTGATTTTTTTTTCGCGATTTCAGGGTTGGTCCCATAGTAAAAGTTGTTCATAATGATGAGTACAATGACCCCTTTAAATATTTCCACTGTCTAACCTGCCTCCCTGTATACGAAAACCTTTCTTGGAAATTTGTCCTTCCATTGATGAAAATTCGTTCAGTAGTTTTTGATGTAATAAATATAGATCGACGCCACGGGTGCTATTTTGTTGAATGGGTATAAAAGCGAAATGGCAGAAAACGTCTTCGCGTGATTTCTCTTAGTTTACTCCCCTACTGTAAGCCGCATTAAGGAACTTCGTTTAAAAATCTTAGGATGTTTTGTTATAGAAGTAGCACGGCATGTGTCAACAGTTTTAGCTGGTAATGAGAATGTTCTTGTGTTGTGTCTTCTGGTGCGACTTCTGCGCGACCTGTTGTGCGAAGGTGGCGGGGCAATACTGGCACTTGAACGGCCGCTCGCCCGTGTGCGTGCGACGGTGGTTTATCAGGATTCTGTTAGTCTGAAATGTAGAAATAACTCCTGTATTCCCAGCTAGTGTTGCCGAACTATCGATAGTTTTCATCTGAAAAAACTATCGATAGGACAGGAATCGATAGTATAGAAGGACAATACTATTGATGGAGGCTTACTATCGATACTATCGAAGTTCGGAAAATTTATGTAAAACAATACTATCGATATTGACTAGTAAGTATCAATCGATTGTTTTGGACTGTCGATAGTATCGATACTATCGATACTTTATACAGAAATACTATCGATAGTATAGTTTTTTTTTTTTTTCGTTGCCCCACACTAGGATTTCTCCTGTGTCGTGGGTGCGTTTACAAACACAAATTTTCACGTACACAAACAGCCAGACCTATGTGCAATGCGGGAATCGCACCCGCGACACGTCGCGCAGCAGCCAATCTCTCAGCCACCGCGACAACCGTGCGGTCTTTTTTATTTACATCTATATTAATTAATATTATAAAGCTAAAGAGTTTGTTTGAACGCGCTAATCTCTGGAACTACCAGTCGTATTCGAAAAATTATTTTTGCGTATGATAGCCAGATTCATGAGGAATAGTATAGGCTATTTAACATCACGCTACGACCCTTAAGAGCCGAGCAACGGGGGTGAAACAGCGGGGAACTGCTAGTATTATATAATTTTGTATAACGTAACCCTCAGGCCGCGAGTGCTACTCGCATTTGTACGGTTTTTTTTAAAGAAATGTATGGAACCGCTGATTTTTTTTGCGAACTTAGAACAACTGAACTTAAAACTTACATACCGTGAATCCTCTGCCGCAAAGATCGCAGATCTTGTCTCTGGGCGGCGGTCTCTTTTCGTGGACGAACTGAATGTGCTTGCGGACCCCGTAGCCGTTCGCGAAGTACTGCAATTGGAGAAATTATGATTATACAATGTGACCTGGCACACGGCCTTCATTACCGATTGGTAACTGTGTAATTATTAGTAGTAATTTGTGTAATTATTTGATGAGTAAGTACTTATACTTATGTATTTTTATTTTATTTTCTTTGATTAGGTATATTGACGTGTGTTAGGTTACTTAATTATTCTACTGTTAAGTATTTACCTATAGCTTTTTCTGTTTTAAACCTCAGTGTAACTTTATTTAATATTTCTTTTGATTTATATAATTTTACATAAAAGTAATTGACAGACAGAATTGTGTTGCTGCGGAGTTTGTTGCGCCGTTTCTTCTTCGCAGCTAAAACACTAGGAAGCGGTGAAGGGCGGGCGTTTTTGGGGGCTGTCTTATGTATGTTGACTTTCAAAAAGTGCTAATCATTTAGCCCACTTTGAATAAATGACTTTTAATTTTTTTTTTTGACCGGTTAATAGGCTTGCAAGAGATAATTTTATCGATTCAGAGGTATCTTCGCGATTTTTTTCTATCGTATCAAATTAGTTGTATCAATGTTTTCAGCACACTATCTAATTAGTATCCCACCTTCTGTGCAACAACGTCACAAATATCCAAAACTGCATATGGGGCCGTACCACAAAAAAGATAGACACGCGTTAAACGCGAATGCTACCAAAAATAGTACGCACTTGTTTCAGCACTAACTTGTCAAAAACAAGTGTGTATTATTTTTGGTAGCATTCGCGTTTAACGCGTGTCTATCTTTTTTGTGGTAAGGGTATTAATGTTTATCTTGCTCCTATAGATATGGTTCAGATTCGAATTTGTAGCACCGAAGGCAGTATATTTTGAAGAATATCATATATTTCTGATTTAGTTTACTGCAGTGGATCATATACTTTAAGGCACTTTTTAGCTTCTGTAGTCGTCATAAGGCCGCGGCCGCACCGGTACGCGCAACGCAACGGCGGCGGCAATTTCGTGAAAACAACTTCATATAAACATATGTCGGTGGCCGCACTGCAGAAACGACAAGCGAAATTTGTTCTGGAAATCGCCGTCGCGTCGCTGTCGCCGATCCGGTGCGGCCGCGGCCTTAGTATACAAAAGCGCGGTGGTTCCATATAAAGGGGTGACTTACCATGGGAACCTGGGCTAAAAGTACGTACCTTATCACATAATTCACAGTAATGTTTACTTTGCTTGGAATGTACTAGTCTATAATGATTATTCTTGTACAAGACACGACTAAACACTTTGTCGCAAGCGGGACACGGCACTCTGAAATAAATATTAATATTTGTTATATTGTTAGCAATGGACATATAAAAAAAACCGGCCAGGTGCGAGTCGTACTCGCGCACCGAGGGTTCCGTATCATTTTGGACGTATAAAGTGAAAATAACCAGACCGCATAACTAAGTTTGTGTGTGAAGGAAATTTGATGATTTAAAAAAAACTGTACTAGTTAGGAACATCGTTATATTTTTGGTGCAATATTTGGGTCAATTCCTATCAGCTCAAATTATTTCAGATGTTTCGCTCCGCAAACTTCGGATATAAGGGGGGGGGAATGGTATTTTTTCAGACATTTTTCATCATAATATGTCGAAAACTATGAAACATAAAATAAAATAAAAATATATTTTGAAATGTGCAGATCAAGCCCTTTTATATGATATGCCACTTGACCTAGTAACCCCACTTTAAAATTTCAGACCCCCACTCCGGCCCCTTTTGCAATGAAATTAAAAATATTTTATGACTTTTTTCATTTGCAATAAAATTGGCCAAGCATTCTTAATAACTGTTCCAAATTTCAAGTCGATAGCATTAGTAGTTGCTGAAATAAGCAGGTGTGACAGGCAGACAGACAGACAGACAGACAGACAAACGAAGTCGCACCATAAGGGTTCCTTTTTTACCATTTTGGTACGGAACCCTAAGAACAGACTTTATCTCATCTAGCTTAAAAAGTGTTTTGGCATGTAAAAGTGTTATTTTTAACCTATTTACAAAATAACTATCATTTATCATTTAGGGCTAAGTTCACCGACAAGATAACAGGCTGATAAATTGAAAACGGCCGTTTAACTTATCTCTTTCTACATAAAAAGTCATGTTAAACGGTCGTTTTCAACTTGTCGGTGAACTTGGCCCTTAGTCGAGTTTTTTTAGGGTTCCGTACCAAAATGGTAAAAAAGGAACTCTTATGGTGCGACTTTGTCTGTCTGTCTGTCTGTCTGTCTGTCACACCTGCTTATTTCAGCAACTACTAATGCTATCGACTTGAAATTTGGAACAGTTATAAAAAATGCTTGTCCAATTTTATTGTAAATGAAAAAATTAAAAAAATATTTTTAGTTTCATTGCAAAAGGGGCCGGAGTGGGGGTCCAAAATTTCAAAGTGGGGTTACTAGGTCAAGTGACATATCATATGAAAGGGCTTGATCTGCACATTTCAAAATATATTTTTATTTAATTTTATGTCTCACAGTTTTCGACATATGATGAAAAATGACTGAAAAAATACCATTCCTCCGAATCATTCCTCCCTTATCTCCGAAGTTTGCGGGGCGAAAAATCTGAAATAATTAGAGTTGATAGGAATTGACCCAAATATGGCACCAAAAATAAAACGATGTTCCTAACTAGTACAGTTTTTTCAAAATCATCAAAATTCTTTCACAAACAAACTTAGTTTTGCGGTCTGGTTTTTTTCACTTTATACGTCCAAAACAGTTACGGAACCCTCGGTGCGCGAGTACGACTCGCACTTGGCCGGTTTTTTTTTTTGTCTTACCTAACTTTCTCCTTAGGCGTATGTCTCGGAGACTGCTTCAGATGTATCTTATACTTCACAATGCTGGGGTACTGTCTATCGCACTCTACGCAATACCGCATTTCCTTGTTCAAGTCGGTTTTCTTCACACTCTCTAGTAATTCTGGGTGGTATCCTCTTAGATGCGTCTCGTACGTGTGGTATGAGCTATAGTCTCGATTGCATATTTTACAGCGCTGTGGTAGATGGTTTTTACTGAAAAGAGTAAGTTTTTAAATAAAAACACCGGACAAGTGCGAGTATGCCTCGCACTCTAAGGGTTCCGAAATATGATCATAGATGGCGCTACTGCATACTTCTAGTGGTGTCATCTATGAGCAGATGGCTCCACTTATGGTCCGGTGACTGAGGGCGGACAACAAAGTGATCCTATAAGGGTTTCGTTTTTTCCTTTTGATGTAGGGAACCCTAAAAACCGGACAAGTGCTCCATCGTAGATCGCATCATCGCTTAACATCAGGCGAGATGGCGGCCAAACGCAAGCCTTTTACCAAATCTATACTATTATAAAATTGTAAAAAAGCCGTGTCTGTACATTGAAGATTCCAGAAAAAAATGTCGGGATAGGGTACTGGGACGTAACTATGCCCGAAAAATTTTTTTTTTAATTTTTGTCTGTTTATCTGTTTGTGGGCGCATCACGCAAAAAGTACTGAACGGATTTTGATGTGGTTTTCACAGTTCGATAGCTTGGGGTCCAACTTAAAATCTAAGCTACGTTTCATCTAATTTCGGTGGGATAAACCAGTGATACAGTTTGACCTCTTGGTCGTACTAGCCACTCTACACTACGGAGGTCATTTAAACTGGTCATTTCACTGTAGTCCACGCGGACGGAGTCGCGGGCAAAAGTCTACAAAAAATAAAATAAAAAAAGTGCAAGTAGGACTCTCCGGGTTCCGAAATATGCAATAGCGCCATCTATTATATCACTATTACATCATAGTAGGTAGATATATCATATGTTGATCATAGATGGCGCTATTGCCTACTTCTAGTGGCGCCATCTGTGAGCAGGGCCCCAATTCTGCTACTGCAATTGTGTAAGAATCGTGTCATAATGACATCGGTCTACTCACATGATATGCTTCTCAAGTTTCTGCTTAGATATCACGCTTTTATTGCAATAATCACACACAACTCTCTCGTGAGCCATTTTGTAATGATTGCTGAATTCCCGAAGACTACTGTAATAATAAAGAGTTTTTAATGTTAATTTTGCGAATTTTAAACATGTTAAAGCCATGTTATGCTTATTTAATGTTATTAAATATATAAGAGATTTTCTAAAACAACTGACACAGGCAGGTTTGAACCCGCAAACACTGCCTAAACCGGGGCATCGCTCTAACCGACTGAGCTACAGTGTCATGTCTTTTTTTTTTTTTTGAGGATGGGAAATCATCAAATGACCCCTCCCGCTCTGGGCGGAGCGGAAGTGAGTGTCAGACTCTTACTGACTAAAACCCACCCGTGTTCCTTCCTTAGCCCTTTTGTCCGGGTCAGCGGTATCCCTTCCGGACAATCCCGCTTTCCCGGCAGGCTTGGGCCCTAATGGGCCCCCTCTCTGATGCTGACATCTCTTTGAGGCGCGCGTGGAACACGTACGCGCCGTTCGGCACGGGCCTGGTCCAGATCGGACGGTGAGCTACCCATTACTCACCGCCCGCAGGCCCGCGCCTACGGTGGCCGGGAGTCGTCACGCGGCTCCCGACGCCCGGAGCGTCTACCGCGGCGGCTTGGACGGGAGACTCTCCCTCTCCCGTCCCGCCGCCGCCTCCTTCGCTAGCATGACTGCTTCGCAGAAGGAGGCGACTGCCTCCCACTCCCCCTCGCCCCGGACCATGGCTTGAACCAGGGTCGGCCGCGAGACGTCACCACCGCACAGGTTGTCTGACAGTCGGTTGCAGAAAGATAATTAAATTTTAACGGACGCATTACCCATACAATTTCTATCGTTAAAGTCTCCTTTAAAACTTAATGAGCTTTTCTGCAACTCAGCGTGAATCAGTTGAAATTTGAAACCTCTTTTTACGAGCGTTGTTGACATCTATCGGAGACTAATTACAGACTCCAACTCAATGCCTCTAACTTTGCAGCTAGAAGAGTTTTATGAAAATCTCTTACATATTTAATAACATTAAATATTATGCATCAATCTGTTGAAGGCTTGGTACAGATTTAATCTCAAATCATAGAAACAAGGGAGATGTGTCAAGAGTCAAAACCCTATAGAGCTTGACGCTTTAATATGATCAATGGGGTTATTCCCAACGGACCACGTGGTCGGTTTTAGAGACCTCTAAAAATAATAAAAAACAAAAAAAATTAAAAAAACCCACTTGTTCGAGGTAAAATTAAATATATTATTATAATAGTGGGTCCCGACTGCAATATCGTCTTGTATTTTATTATTAATTTTTAGAGGTCCGAAAAACCGACCACGTGGTCCGTTGGGAATAACCTGATCAATGTGTTCGGTTATGTTAGTTCCCGAGATTAGCGCGTTCAAACAAACAAACACTTCAGCTGTATAATATTAAAACAAATATCTACATATTTGTATAATTAAGTTTGTACAGAACCCTCGAGCCGCAAGTCTTCGGTTTTTTTCACATGACGATGGCCGCAAACAGGCATACGGCCCACATGCCTGCATTACATGAAAATTCAAACAAAAACAGGACAAGTCCGAGTACGACTCGCGCCCTGAGGATTCCGAAATATGTAATAGCACCATCTATGCCTATTACATCATTGCTTGATCATAGATGGCGCTACTGCATACTTCTAGTGGCGCCATCTATGAGCAGATGGCTCCACTCATGGTCAACAGACGGACAAGTGATCCTATAAGGGTTCCGTTTTTCTTTTGAGGTACCGAACCCTAAAAAAAGATAATTTTAATCACTCACCTACATTCATTAGGGCAGCTATTACAACTGAAAGTCTTCGTGTGCATTCTGTTTAAATGTTTCACAATTTCTCCAATTCGATTATACATTTCGCCGCACAAAGTACATCGTAGCATGGAGTTGTGGTATTCCTTCCAATGGTCATGTAGGTGCGAATGTGAAATTACTTCACGTTTGCAAACTAAGCAGTCATTTGGGAATTGTAGCTGTGGAAAAAAATTATGGCTAACTACTCAGATCCTACAAACAAGGGAGATGTGCCAAGGAGCTATTGAGAATGATACTTTTTTTTTTTTTTTTTAAACGTTTCCCCACACTAGGATTTCTCCTGTATCGTGGGTGCGTTTACAAACACAAATTTCACATACACAAACAGCCAGACCTATGTGCAATGCGGGAATCAAACCCGCGACACGTTGCGCATCAGCCAATCTCTCAGCCACTGCGACAACCGTGCGGTCTTTAGTTTGATCACATTGATTGTGATAAAAAAGTACACGCTGGCGACGAACCGAACACGATCGATGATATAAATACAGTGTTTTAGTTTAGTGCTAGTGCTGAGTGACGATTAACAGTGTTAGATCTTATTATTCACAAGGAGGGCTTGTAATTCTGTCGAAAAATGTACTAAAAGTGGCAACAGTTGTTCCCGTACTAATTTACTATGATGGCATATCTCTTTGTTTCTATGATCTGAGGCTAACCAGCTGTTTTGTAGCTTATGTGTTTCTCCAGGTCCCAGACTATTTCTTTGTAAAATTTCATCAAAATCCGTCCAGCCGTTTCAGCGTGAAGAAGTATTGATTGATTGATTGATTGATACTAATAATAAGAGATTTAAAACAATTTACAGGTTTTTTGATAAAATTCGTTATACAGGGTAAAATTAAAACCAGTGCCGATATTTTAGGAGGTGAAAGTACTCATGAATATGATCAACTTTTATTATGGGACCGACACTGAAATATGAAAAAAAAATCAGGTGTTCCATACATTTTGATCGTGTTGTAGTGCATTTTTGTATGGAACAGCTGATTTGTTTTTTCATATTTCAGTGTCGGTCCCATAATAAAAGTTGATCATATTCATGAGTACTTTCACCTCCTAAAATATCCGCACTGGTTTTAATTTTACCCTGTATATAATGATTATTGATAATTAAGTTATTTATTATGGTCAGTTGCAGAAAGATGATTAGACTTTAACCATACAATTTCTATCGTTAAAGTCTGCTTTAAAACTTAACGACCTTTTCTGCAACTCAGTGTTAATATGAAGAATTTTATGTATACCTATATTTATATCACTACATAGTATAAAACAAAGTCGCTTCCCGCTGTCTGTCCCTATGTATGCTCAGATCTTTAAAACTACGCAACGGATTTTGTTGCGGTTTTTTTAATAGATAGAGTGATTCAAGAGGAAGGTTTATATCTCAGCATTGCACCCGTGCGAAGAAGGGGCGGGTCGCTAGTATGATATAAAAATGAGTTGCAAAAGGACACGGCAGACGCCCATAGAACGCTGGGCTTCAGATTGTGTATGTCGGTACAGATATGAAATTAGTTTGGTGTGATCGAGTATTTGAAGAGTATTTAAATTCATTTTTTATTTGTTTTGTACGTAATTGGATTAAAGAGAAATTATCGTATTTGTGACAGTGAGGTTAAGTATGGTGTGAATGATCCAATGAAGTACAGCGCGACTAATGAGTTCTCAATTCAAAGGTTTTAGTTGCTGTCGACATGATATTCTGTGGAGGTACGCGCCAGCCAGCATGCACCCGTTTTTGTTTTATTGGTTTTTTCAACATGTCAACGGCATAATCATTTTATTTCTTATTTATTTCGATTTTTGATTTCAATTCTTAATCTCTAAGATAAATTAGGCAAAGATCAATTAAAATATATTGTTATTTTTGGTTAAGCTTTTATTACTGTACCATATCAAGCCCAAATCTGCCAATGTCCTTTGTACCAAACAGACAGACAGACAGAAAGATAGTTAATAAAAACGTGGTAAAATAATACCAACCTCGCAATGATGAAAAGTCTTATGCCTCAAGTAGTCCAAACGCTTCAAATACCTGCATCTACACAATTCACACTTATATGGGAACGTCCTGTCTCTGCGGCTTTTTCGGATTCTATTTAAAATCTGTTCTACGTCTTCTTCGTTTAAATGCACTGTCTCATAAAACTGATGAAACCTTTTCGTAAACGGAGCACTTGTTTTAGTTATCGTAACATATTTTTCATATTTTTTTATAGGTTCATATTTTATTTTTTTCCGTTTTTTGGGCTGGGCTTCCATTGTAAAGTCTTCGTCGGTTTTTAATTCTGGTTTGTAGTAATCTGTATGCTTGTTCGTACTAATATTATCATGTTTCTTTGGTTGGTCTGTTGTAATATCTTCATCGGTTTCTTCTTTTAATTCCGGTTCATAGTAATCCATGTCATCATAATCTTCTTTAATTATTTCATTATTTTCTATTTTTATTTCTACATTTTCGTTATCAGTATATTCTTTTTGTTCATAAATTAGGTCCTTTTGGTCTAGTGTTAGACCGTTTTGTTCAAATATTAAGTCTTTTTGGTCCGATGTTAGACCGTTTTGTTCAAAAATTAAGTCCCTTTGGTCTAGTCTGTTTTGTTCTGGTATAAGATCTTTATGTTTTTCTTCATAGATATATTCATATTTATAGTCATATTGGTCCTTGTGTTTTGATTTTTTTAGACATGATAATGTATGGAGTAGGTTGTCCTGAAATTATATTATTCATGTGAGTTGATTTTATTTGAGATTTGTTAAGGATAAAGATTTAACAATGATTTTGATGGTGATGAAATAATATTATTTATCATAAAAAAACATACACATTTAAAGGTAGTTGCTACAAGCTTTTAAAAAATATCATGTTTAGATGTCTATGTAAGTATATGATTAAAATGAATAAATATTTTTAATAAGAAGTATGTGCATGTCATGCAGTTAAAGAGTAAAACTTGCAAATATTTAATAACATTTTTTAAAAAATATAATCTGGTAAAGCGCTTCCTGACGCATATTTGTTCACAAACACCCTGTATAGCAAAATATTTTCTTACATTATTATAGAGGGTGTGTAAATACTGCACCAGTCTGTGTTGAGCAGTTTTGATGCGAGCTTGGAAGTGTTTCATCTTATTTAGTACAGCGACACACTCCCAACATAGCAGTAATTCTTTTGTATCCTGAAATAACAAGATTATAAAATAAAAAACCGTTTACGACGACATCATTTAGAACTTCATTCCGGTTATAATAACCCAAATCATAGGTCCTCACTGACTGTTCCCTTAAAAATACCGTCAGTTGTTATGACTATCGGTTTTTATAGTCAAACATGAGTGGTCCCTTCGATGTTAGCATAAGCATAGCATAATCGGCCTATAATGTTCCCACTGCTGGGACACAGGCCTCCTCTGTGAGAGGGAGTGGGCCGTAGTCCACCACGCGGCCCCAGTGCGGGTTGGTGGACGTCACATGTCTTCGAATTTTTGGTTCTAGGACATGCCGGTTTCCTCGCGATGTTTTCCTTCACTGTTAAAGCAAGTGATAATTAATTTCTAATACGCACATGACTTCGAAAAGTCTGCGGTGCGTGCCTCGGGATCCAACTCGAAACATTCGCCGTGGGAGGCACATGGTTAGACCACTAGGCTATCACTGCCCTTCGATGTTGTTATAACAGATTTTGATTGTGGTTTCTTTTTTAAACAAAAAACCTGAATAATATTCAAATAATATATCCTACTAGCTGTGCCCCACGGTTTCACCCCATTGCTCGGCTCCTAAGGGTCGTAGCATTATGTTAAATAGCCTAAACTATTCCTCATGAACCTGGCTATCATATACAAAAAGAATTTTTAGAATCCGACTGGTAGTTCCAGAGATTAGCGCGTTCAAACAAATAACAAACTCTACAGCTTTATTATTTAGTATAATTATGTAGACTAGTATTTGTCGTCAATCAGCGTCAAAAATACTTACGTTCAATTTAAATAAATTACACAAAGAACGAGGGCCTCGCAAAGTTCTGCTGCCCTGGGGCAAAGAGTATACAATCTACCCTGGGGCCTCACAATAGCAAAGGCCGCCGATACACTCGATACAGCCCGGAGTCTAGATTTGGGCCCATTTTATGGCCATAGGCTCGCTCTCTATTACATGGGACTACTATACGCCTCTGCCTATAAGAACATAAGAAAAACAAACTCACATTTACGCTTTGTGTAGAATCCTCTCTTAGTTTTATAAATAGCGCTCTAATGTGTCCAGTTATGCATAAAAGTTTTCTGTCAGCGCTCAAGCAGCCTTGACACAGCAATAATGTATGTTCACATTTAACCGATATCTCCATTGTAGGTAATTTTCTATTTTACACATTTATTTTTGTTTTGGTTAGACGAATTTCACGAATTCGTGTTGAAAATGTTGACACTTTTCTTTGACATTGACTGCTTTTTTGACACTGACATTTCAAGCGCAGTTGCCAACTCCTACCAAAATTTTCCCCCAAGTTATTTTTAAATCCCCCTAAAACTTCTAATGCTGCCGGGCAGCGCGTGCCAGGCCGGTAGAAGGTTCAAGAATGCAATACATTAAAATGTCTACTAAGACTTATAGGTCACAGAGGAGGAGGCGTTCGAGAATTAATACGATGTAGAGTTTTCAAAGATGACGTCTTCTTGTTACCTTTCTGCTGTCGTTCCATTCCCGTTGTTGTTCGATTTATGTATTTTGTCTAAATTCTTTATAATTTTATTTAGGTACAACTTTTAATAAACTCATACATTCTTCTCATGGGGGTAGGTAGAAACTAGCCAAGTGCTGTGCTACGATCTTTATGATACCTACTCCTTTTGCTTCATTGACTTTATTAATGTAGTATAGATCTTAATAGGATTTTGCTTTTCGTCTTCGAATGTAGGAACGTCTAATGCAAAGAGTAGACCGTATATTATGTATACCTAATCCATATTCAAGATAACCAAGCACACTTTGTGCCAAAAAAAACATTTTTTTTACCGACTTATTGTTCTTTTGAGCCTGTTACCGTCCTATGCCGTGCCGGATAATGGCACCTAATAACAAAGGAAAATAATACACGGTTTAAAATAACTGAGTATTTTTATTTCCTTAAAAATATTCTAGTACAAAAAGTCATCTTACAAAGTAACAACATATTAATTTAAACATTCAAGAATTTTTGATTTTGACATATTTTTTTAAATTGCTTAGGTAAGTAGGTATACAGTTTTTGTAAACGAAAATATAATGAAAAAACCTTTAAAATTAGGGGTAATAACATTGAAATACCATAAATGCAGACTCGAAGCGACCCAAATTCCTATTCAAAAAATATTGCTTCGAAAAATATTTCGTTTAGAAAAACAATTTATTTGTTCAAAAAATATTGTTCACCACGCATTCTTACACACAGTTGTGTTCTTATTACCTTAGTCAAAATACATAGGTACATAAATAATTTTCATAGAGACATACAAATAGCATTCATTATATTATTATTCATAATTGAGAGGCTCTTATCACAATATAAGTTTATAGCCCACGTCAATGAAGAAGCGAATCTAAAATGGCGGCACTATAGTTTGTAAAATGTAGCTTGATCTCTGTGACAGATGTCAAATACAAACAAATAATGTCAAAATGCATTAAAAATGTACGGATTTGACAGACTGAATCCCATTCTTTATCTACATGGATTGTATACTAGTTGTCAGATCCGCATCACACATACATACATACACTGTTAAACACACAACCCATCTTTACCATTACCTACATCTGCTGTCTGAACATAGCGGTGATTTCTTCAACAGTTTTATTCTTCGTTTCAGGCACTTTGAAGAAGATGAAGAATATGAACAATAGTTGGAGAACCGCGAAGATTATGAACACGTTCGCGCCGAGAGCCGACTGTGGACAAAGAAGAAAAAATATAGGTACATACATAACACTTTTTTTATACGAGACGATGCTGATGGTGTCAACCAGCACCCTAATTACGTAGCTCAATTGCTATCACCATGGTTTTGATTTTGACATCCATTACGGCGTATGTTTCTAAATCCGTGTTCCCGTAATTAGGATGTTGTTGAACTGTCAAAATGAAAATCATGGCGAAAGAAATTGAGTTACACAATTAGGCTGGAGGCCTGATAGTAAGAGGTTACAATAATATCTGTATAAATAAACCTTCAATCCCCCTCAATAATATCTGTATGAATCTTCAATGCCCCATAGTAATATCTATATGAACCCTCAGTCCCCCACCCTCAATAATATTTATATGAACCCTCAATCCGTCAATAATATTTATATGAACCCTCAATCCCCTTCAATAATATCTAAATGAACCCTCAGCCCCCCAATAAATCTTTATGAACCCTCAACTCTACTCAGTAATATTTATATGAACCCTCAATCTCCCTCAATAATATCTGTATGAACCCTCAATCCCATTCAATAATATATGTATGAACCCTCAATCCCATTCAATAATATCTGTATGAACCTTCAATAACCCTCAATAATATCTGTATGAACCTTCAATAGCCCTCAATAATATATTTATGAACCTTCAATAGCCCTTAATAATATCTGTATGAACCTTCAATAGCCCTCAATAACGTCTTTATGAACCTTCAATAGCCCTCAATAATATCTTTATGAACCTTCAATAGCCCTCAATAATATCTTTATGAACCTTCAATAGCCCTCAATAATATCTTTATGAACCTTCAATAGCCCTCTATAATATATTTATGAACCTTCAATAGCCCTCAATAATATCTGTATGAACCTTCAATATCCCTCAATAATATCTTTATGAACCTTCAATAGCCCTCAATAATATCTTTATGAACCTTCAAAAGCCCTCAATAATATCTTTATGAACCTTCAATAGCCCTCAATAATATATTTATGAACCTTCAATAGCCCTCAATAATATCATTATGAACCTTCAATAGCCCTCAATAATATCTGTATGAACCTTCAATATCCCTCAATAATGTCTTTATGAACCTTTAATAGCGCTCAATAATATCTTTATGAACCTTCAATAGCCCTCAATAATATCTGTATGAACGTTCAATAGCCCTCAATAATATCTTTATGAACCTTCAATAGCCCTCAATAATATCTTTATGAACCTTCAATAGCCCTCAATAATATCTTTATGAACCTTTAATCCCCCTCAATAATATTCATATGAACCCTTAATCCCACTCAATAATCTGTGTGAACCCTGAATCCCACTCAATAATATCTGTATGAACTCTCAATCCCACTCAATAATATCTGTATGAACCCTTAATCCCACTCAATAATATCGACACCTGCAATTTAAAACATCGTAACTCATTTTTCCCTACTTTTCAGTAGAGCGAATCAAAGATTTAAAAAATTCTTACTCTGTTCCTATAAGTCCTAGGGACCTCCAACTTTGTAAATACAAGTAAAAAGGTATAATCTACATTCCAGTATGACTAATACGTTGTTTACTTATGTATTTCATATATTTTTGTGACTTACAATGATATTTCACGAAAAACGGTTTTCCAAATTACAATTGTAATTCAGACATACAATGCAATTTAGTATGATTATAACTATATTCACCGAAAAAATAAATAAAAAAATAAAAAAATTGCATATTATGTTACAATTATTGTTTTGTAAAATTATTATAACTTACCACGGGTAAGTGTAGGTATCTAACTAAAGATACCTTTTTATCACTGTCAGTGGATGACTAGTTACAATTTTTTTACGCTGGCTAAAATCATAACGGGAGTGAATTGGGCTACGAGGGTGAGCGCAAACGATAGAGCATTTTTTTATTAGTTAGGCTGTGTATAGAACTCAATTTCGCTAAAAAGTGAGTTACGATGTTTTAAATTGCAGGTGTCGATATCTGTATCAATGAACCCTCAATACTACTTAAATAATATCTGTATGAACCCTCAATCCCACAAATACTTTTTGGATTCGGCACTGTGTAAAGGGGTTATAAACAAGTTGCTACATAAGGATGTCGCCAAACGCTCATAAGAGGCGTTGCAAAGGGATCTCAAATTTCGAGTTAACCGAGCGGGTCGCGATAGCTTAGTTGCTTCAGAGCAATGGCACGGTTCGCCAGAGGTCGCGGGTCCAAAACCCGCTCGCGACATTCGATTTTTGAGAAATCTCTTAAATATTTAATAACTTGCTATACAGGGTGGCAGGTTTTAGACAGTGGAAATATTTTAAGGGGTCATTGTACTCATATATGAACAACTTTTACTATGGGACCAACCTCAGATCATAGAAACAATTCTATGATCTGAGGGACCAACCCTGAAATCGCAAAAAAAAAATCAGCTGTTCCATACATTTTGTTGAGTTATGTTAACATAAATGTATGGAACAGCTGTTTTTTTCTCGATTTCGGGGTTGGTTAAGTAGGTACTTACAGAGAGCTGCAAAAAGCTGAGTCCCACGATAAAGTTGGCTGTCCAATTGACTGTGACCGCTACTGATGTCGCCGCCGGCCGCGATGATTGGTTGAATAGCTCTGCAAGCAAGGAAAACAGTCATTGGTGCCGATTCTGTTGTTTACCAACTCATCTGCCTAGCCTTTTCCCAAATTATATTGGGGTCGGCTTCCAGTCTAACTAGTTTCGGCTGAATATCAATATTTTACGTGGAGCGACTGCCATCTGACCTCCACAACCCAATTAATGGGTAATACCGGTATTCGAATGTTAGACCAGCTGTCAGACTTTTAGGGCTTCTGACTACCCGTAACGATTGTCAAAGATATTCCTATGACAACCGGGACCGACTGCTTAACGTGCTCTCCGAGGCACGGAGGGGTCTCGGTGTAAAGAACGGTCACCCATCCAAGGACTGACCGCGGCAAGCGCAGCTTAACCTCGCAGATCGATCGATCAGCGCGGCTGTAATTTAGCCACGAGCCCCTCTGTAAATTACAATATAACATATTAAAAACAATAATAAAGACTATACCTTAGGGTTAACCTCCATCTATGTAGATACGCGGTTAACCCCTAAGTGAACCCTATTTAGCAATAGTTTTATAATAATTGAACGGCTTACCAGTGACTAAGAACCACGGAATGGACCCCGGTCCAACGGCGAACATCACCACGAAGAGAATCACCAGCCCGATGCACAAGTATGACACCCAGGCTATTTGAGCCTGGTGGACAGAAAAAATATTAGACAAACGAAATAAAATCCCATGATTTAATAACGAAATAACGAAAAACACTCAAATATATACATGGTGGCAGGTTAAACAGTGGAAATATTTTAAGGGGTCATTGTACTCATCATTATGAACAACTTTTACTATGGACCAACCCTGAAATCGCGAAATAAAAATCAGCTGTTCCATACATTTTATTGAGTTAAGTGAACATAAATGAATGGAACAGCTGATTTTTTTCTCGCGATTTCAGGGTTGGTCCCATAGTAAAAGTTGTTTATAATGATGAGTACAGTGACCCCCTCAAATATTTCCACTGTCTAACCTACCACCGTGTATATATATAATTCATTTATTTCAAGTAACATTGACTCATTATACCTAAATACATTAGAATACACACACAGTCACATTAGGTATTATACAAAATCAAAGGACGTGGCCGATTTTGTTAAAAACTAAACTGCATCATTCTTTTTTTTTTAATCTATTTTCCAAGCCAAGAAGCAAACACATTGATTTTGAAAAAAAATACACATACTTGTATTATTGCACCATCCGATAGTCTCCCTAATAAGGATCAAATTCTGGGAAGTAATACATATATACGGCAAACGAAAGGAAAGTGTTCATTCTGAATTTACCAACTGCCAAAATAATTTTGTATCTTGTATCTTTGTAATAATCATAATGGAATACAAACAAATCATAATAATCTTAAGAAATACAAACTTATTTCCGGTCGAAAAGCTGAAATACTACTTTACTACGGAACCCTATACAGTGCGTGGTCCGACACGCCATTGCCCGGTTTTTTCAAAGTTATACCACCTTGTAAAAATCTCAAAACAAGGGTCACTGTCACGATTGATTCGCATAAGATTTACCTATCCTATTATGCCAAAGTATTATTATGCCATTCAAAGTTATGCCTAACTCGTTATGCCAGAGTAGATTAGGAATTAAGAAATTATGCGAATCAAAGGAATCCCTGAAAACAATATTGTAATACTCACATACATATACGCCACGCATAGAGCCACGGAACACACGAACATGCCTCCGAACCCTGAGAGGAGGAGTGTCTTCCGACCAGCTATCTCCACTATAAGCAGGCTTATGACTGTCATCACCACGTTCATGGCGCCCATGCCTTGGAAACCACATAAGAATCTATATTAATATTATAAATGCGAAAGTTTGGATGGATGGATGTTTGTTACTTAATCACACCAAAATGGCTGAACGGATCGAAAAGCCAATGACCAAAATTGATGCTATTGTTTTGTGGCGGCCATTAATCAAATTATAAAATTTTGTTGCCAAAAAATAAAACAAACAAAAATGTATACTACGTTATAGCTTAAAATTCAGTCCGAACTAAGATATATCAGTTTATACAGGATGATTTTTGAGATGAAACTTCAAGGCGAAATCCGAAACTATAAGAAATAGAACAAAGTAGTCAAAGGAGATACAAGTTAGATTTTGGAGAAGACTGAAACTGCATTGTTATTTTTTTTAAAAAGCGTCCGGCTTAGCCACAGGAATCGATCACGATTATTTTGAACATTTTTTTTTAAAGGATGATTTTCTCCAATTTGTAACAACTTTACACACCATATGCCCATATAACTTTTTGATTGGTATAAACAGGAAGATCCATTTTTGCGAGAAAAAAAAAAATTCTTCGTTTTAGCATGAACTAAACGTTTTTTCAAAAAATCTTAAATGCAGTGTTATTAGACTTGATAAACTCTAGATAGTTTTCTAAGTTCAAATCTTTGTATCTCTAACGGTTGGTATAGCTGCCATAGAGATCCACATTCTAGAATACTGTATATTTCGTCTCGGACTGCGTACGCATAAAAATTGTTTCAATATCGTGATAGATTTTACTACATTATACAGGGTGGCAGGTTAAACAGTGGAAATATTTTAAGGGGTCATTGTACTCATCATTATGAACAACTTTTACTATGGCACAAACCCTAATCGCGAAAAAAAAATCAGCTGTTCCATACATTTTTTTGAGTTTTGTGAACATAAATGTATGGAACAGCTGATTTTTTTTTCGCGATTTCATGGTTAGTCCCATAGTAAAAGTTGTTCATAATGATGAGTACAATGACCCCTTAAAATATTTCCACTGTTTAACCTGCCACCCTGTATACGCCATAGTTTCAAGAATGGTCGTAAAAAAAATAAAAGGCACCAATGCTCCTAACATTTTGGTCATTGCCCTTTGGCACATAGATAGATTATATTCTGAAATATCACATAGGCTACTTTTTACGAAAAACCCGGGCGAAGACACAGGCGAGTAGCGACATCTATGCCATCAAATAAAAACTAAGTAGTAACAATGATAATACGGAGATGGCGTCACTGAATTCTACATCGCGCAAGCAATATTTTCAGAAACTAGCTAAGCCCTGCGGTTTTTCACCCGTTGCTCGGCTCCTAGGGGTCGTAGCGTGGTGTTAAATAGCTTATAGTATTCTTCATGAATCTGGCTATTATATGCAAAAGGATTTTTTTGGAAGCCGACTGAGAGTTCCAGAGATTAGCGCGTTTATACAAACTCTTCAGCTTTATTATAATAACTTTTCTTAAAACAACGCAGTTTCACCCCCGTTGCTTGGTTCCTAAGGGACGTAGCGTGATGTTAAATAGCCTGAACTATTCCTCATGAATGTGGCTATCATAAACAAAAAGAATTTTTCAAATCAGAAACAAACAACCAAACAAATACTTCAGCTTTATAATATAGAAAAATAGCAAAAAAACTTTGTTTTATATTCACTTACCCAACGTAGCGAACTGCGACTGACTCCTGCTCAGCTTAACCCTGGAGAATATGTCAGTGGAGAAGAATATCACAGCGTTGATCCCGGAGAACTGCTGTGCTACCATCACGACGATGGCTATTAACAGCGGCTGGCGAAGCTGGCGGTTACCGAATAGTTCGCGGAGCGTCACTTTCTTTGAGATCTTGTTCTTCTCCGCTTCCTGGGATATGGAGAAGAATGGTATGACATTATGAGAATGACATATGACAAGTATGAGAATACTGCCACACTACTTGTCTATACAGGTCTCCCAAAGTGATAATGCGCATAGAAATCTTCGTCACTGTTCGGCAACGGTCGTATTCCACGAGCGTCGGAAGACGATATTTATATAGAGTGGTTAAGTGCATTTTCTTCATGCATAATTTAGTAGAATTATGTGTTTTGTGCTGATAGATAGACAGAAAGAGACAATTAGCGAAGATCTGCATGCGCATTATTAATTTGGGAATACTGTACTAATATTATTAACAGGCATTTGTAAGTTTACAAGTTTGTATCTCCGGAACTAATGATCCGATTTTGAAAATTCTTTCACCAGTAGAAAGCTACAATAACACTGAGTAACATAGGCTACTTTTTATCCCGAAAATGCACGGTTCCTTTGGGTCACGCGGACGAAGTCGCGGGCAAGGTGCTATTATATAAAATACAATCATAATATATGCGAATGAGGAAGGGAATTTGGTTGGAGGATTCTCCCTTTTCAATGGGGGAATATTTCACTTCGTTCCTCCATTCCCAAAGTAGTATAAAATATTTTAGTCCCCTTATATTTGTCGCCACATTAAAATTTACAATTTTTGCGGTGATTTCTGCCTAAAACGCGGCCTTTTAGGGTTCCGTACCAAAATGGTAAAAAAGGAACCCTTATGGTGCGACTTCGTCTGTCTGTCTGTCTGTCTGTCACACCTGTTTATTTCAGCAACTACTAATGCTATCGACTTGAAATTTGGAACAGTTATAAAGAAAGCTTGTCCAACTTTATTGCAAACGAAAAAAGTCAAAAAATATTTTTATTTTCATTGCAAAAGGGGCCGAAGTGGGGGTCCAAACTTTCAAAGTGGGGTTACTAGGTCAAGTGACATATCATATGAAAGGGCTTGATCTGCACATTTTAAAATATATTTTCATTTTATGTCTCACAGTTTTCGACATATGATGAAAAATGTCTGAAAAAATACCATTCCCCCCCTTATACCCCCCTTATCTCCGAAGTTTGCGGAGCGAAAAATCTGAAATAATTAGGGTTGATAGGAATTGACCCAAATAAGTACCGAAAATAAAACGATGTTCCTAACTAGTACAGTTTTTTCAAAATCATCAAAATTCCTTCACAAACAAACTTAGCTTTATGCGGTCCGGTTTTTTTCACTTTATACGTCCAAAAATGATACGGAACCCTCGGTGCGCGAGTACGACTCGCACTTGGCCGGTTTTTTTAAAGTGAGGATGAGGACACTATCACACTAATTTAGACGATACAGTCTAAATTAGTGTGATAGCGTCCTCGCTTTAAAAAAAAGTGTGCTAGTGTCATCGCTTTAAAAAAAAACAGCACTTAAATAATAAGATGAGATATCTTTTAATAAATAGTTTTGTAAGTAAAGAATGCAATAATCACCTGATGCATCTCTTCCATTTCTCCATGGACGGCCACGTCGCCTCTCAACCAGTTGAGAGCTGAAACAAAGATACACATAAAAGGTAAATATCTTACAAAAGTATATTTTTGTGAATTTTAAACATGTCAAAGCAATGATATGCTTATCTTATTATTATAAAATATATAGGAGATTTCAAAAATAACTGACGCGGAAGGGACCGTGACCTCTGCCGCACCGTGGCGTAGCTCTAACCAACTGAGCTACCGCGTCCCCCCTGCTTCAGTCGTTTGGAATGTCTTTAAAAGAGTCTATATTAGTCTCCGATATAGATGTCGCCAACGCTCTTATGTAGCGTATTCAAAGAGATTTCAAATTTCGACTGATACAGGCGAGACACATAACTCGGTTAGAGCGACGCCACGGTGAGGCAGAGGTCGCGGGTTCAAACCTCGCCTTAGTCAGTTTTTTTTTTAAATTCTCTTATACAGGGTGTTGATTTAGTCACCTGCAACTTTCAAGGGGATGATTCAACCCGTCATACTAAACAACTTTCCCTATGAGACCCATATCCGATTCGTGAAAATTTAACAACTTTACATACATTCTGGCTACTTTTGTATTATTTTGCCTAACATTTGGTTGATATTTTTTTTACCAATCGGATATGGGTCTCATACGGAAAGTTGTTTAGTATGACGGGTAGAATCACCCCCTTAAAAGTGGCAGGTGACTAAATCAACAGCCTGTATATAAGGTCCTACCCTTCATACTCCAAATATTTTAAGAGGTGTATCTGTAGGTGGTAGAGATGCCATACAAACGAAAAAAAAAATTAATCTGAGTAAAATTTTTTTTTGAATAAATTAATTTAATATTATTTGAAACACATAAAAAATATTATTTTCAACATCCATTACGCTAGTTGTAACGTACCTTACTATTAATATTAGAAACAAGCGTAATGGATGTCGTAAATAGTATTTTTATGTGTCAAATAATTTATTTAAAATATTTTTTTTTATTTATAGAAATAAAAAAAATATTCAGATCATTTTTTTTTTCGTTTGTATCGCATCTTCACCACCTGTGTGCCTCTTAAAATATTTCGAGTATGAAGGGTAGGACCCTATATGTATTTAATAGTTCTACTACTACAAAACAAATGCCGATATTTGGACTTACCTCTTTGAGCACGTAACTCCTGCCCTTTATTCAGCAGTAGGTACTTGGGTGACTCCGGACACATGGGCAGCGTGCACAACTGCACCACTGCCGGTAATGCGGTGGCCGCTAATAGGTACGGCCAGCCTTCGGGCGTGCCTAATACCGACTCCAGTCCCAACACTTGGGACAGGAGGATTGTCATCGTGATCACTAGTTGGTACACTGTCCCTATCTGGAACAGAAAATGGTAAAAGCAATCATTTTACCTGGGTTTGGCAAACCAATTTCTGTATTGGGTTTGAAGATACAGCTACAAGACTCCCTGGGGTGGGCAAAGGAGTCTGTCAGACTCTTACTGACTAAAACCACCCCGGTGTTCCTCCAACTACCCGTGAACGGGGGTACAGTACAGGAGTCGCTCGCGCATACATTCACACCTTAGGGACACTCAGGGTGTCCCCCACCCATCCCACCGAGTCATGAGCATTATCAGTTTATTCTACGAGACTACGACTGAGCCGACTGACAAAGTAATCGTATTTAATATGGTCCAGATTTTAGCGGATAAAAGATATTAAATAGCCTTTTGGCCACGTACAAGTTTTAAAATTTTTTGTATTGATTACTTTGGTTTTCCCTTTTTTATGTTTGTAATTGCAGTGCGCGGCTCCCAAATACTTAAACACTGTCACCCTTACCACAAAATAGATAAATACGTGTTAAACGCGAATGCTACCAAAAGTAATACCTACACACTTGTTTTAGTCAAGTTAGTGCTAAAACAAATGCGTATCATTTTTGGTAGCATTCGTGTTGAACACGTGTTTATCTTTTTTGTGGTACGGCCCTTTTTCTTCTCTTTTCTTAAACATATTATTAGGTAAATAAACGACAATACTAAAACAGTAAAACTCACCGATCCCCTTAGCGAGACAGGCGATATTTCAGCGAGATACAGCGGCGCTAAGCCTGCATTCAGGCCACTGTTAACGCCAATCACGAGCCTGAAAAAATACGTGTTTATGTAAGAAGAGCACTCGGATAATAACGTGATAGACCACAAAATAAAAAAACCGGCCAAGTGCGAGTCGTACTCGCGCACCGAGGGTTCCGTATCGTTTATGGACGTATAAAGTGAAAAAATCCGGACCGCATAACTAAGTTTGTTTGTGAAGGAATTTTGATGATTTTGAAAAAAACTGTACTAGTTAGGAACATCGTTTTATTTTTGGTACCATATTTGGGTCAATTCCTATCAACTGTAATTATTTCAGATTTTTCGCCCCATAAACTTCGGAGAGAAGGGGGGGGGGAATGGTATTTTTTTGGCCATTTTTCATCATATGTCGAAAACTGTGAGACATAAAATAAAATAAAAATATATTTTGAAATGTGCAAATCAAGCCCTTTCATATGATATGTCACTTGACCTAGTAACCCCACTTTAAAATTTTGGACCCCCACTCCGGCCCCTATTTCAATGAAAATAAAAATATTTTTGGACTTTTTTCATTTGCAATAAAGTTGAACAAGCATTCTTTATAACTGTTCCAAATTTCAAGTCGATAGCATAAGTAGTTGCTGAAATAATCAGGTGTGACAGACAGACAGACAGACAGAGAGACAGACAGACAGACAGACGAAGTTGCACCATAAGGGTTCCTTTTTTACCATTTTGGTACGGAACCCTAATAACAACAGAAGGCTAGCCGGTGCATGCACACAGTGGCGGATCCAGGATTTTTTTAGGGGCGACTGAGGGCTCATCAGACTTGATTTTTTGGGGGGGTTTATGAGGTAACAATCAAAAGACTAAACTACTAATCTAATCTGAAATCAAGTGGTGTTCAATCTCCTAGCCCCCACCCTGGATCCGCCACTGCTCAAACATGTAGACGTGAAATCACCAAAAAAATCCGACAGACCGCTGTGTGCCTAGGCCGATCGTGACATGGCAACACATCATAGACGCGAGCTAGGCATATCAAGAAATACTTCAACGTACCATCAGAGGCGCATCAAGAAATACTTCAACGTACCATCAGAGGCGCTGGCGTATTGCAAGGCAATGATTTGCAACTCGTATTGGGCACTCTGATATCTTCATAACTTCAGTTCACGGCTAGAGAGGTAAAGGGAACGCCTTTCGTTAATAAACTGAGCCCCAAGTCTACTAATGCAATTGTCACAATCGTGTCAGAATGGTCTCTCAATGACATCGTTTTGACCAATGACGAAAGAGATAGTCTAAGCTAATGACTGCTTAGGTTTTGACAGTTATAGTGTCATAATGACATCATTCTTACACAATTGCAATAGCAGAATTGGGGCCCTGTACAATTATTACCTTCCTAAAATGAGCATTTCAGCGGAGTTGGCAACTTTCGAAGTACCCTCCAGTATCGCTGCTAGGAACACCAACATGTTGTTCAACAGAAGACCGCCTTTTCTGCCGAACCTGAAACAAACAGCAAGCTTGATAGTAAGTTTGGTGTCTTAAGTCCTAGTTAAAGTCATTTCATCATTAGGGCCTAGCGAGTGTCTTTTGGCCCTAGTGTGAGTATGTTTAGTCTCAGTTTGTGTCATTAGGTCCTAGACTCCTAGCGAGTGTCTTTTGGTACTAGTGCGAGTATGTTAAGTTTCGATTAGTGTAATTTGGTCCTGGTGTGTGTGAGTATATTTAGTCTCAGTAAGTGTCATTTAACTAATGCAGTGATAGCCTAGTGGTTTAACCATGCGCACCCACGGCGAATGGTTCGAGTTTGATCCCGAGGCACGCACCGCTGACTTTTCGCAGTCATGTGCGTATTAAAATTTAAAAATTAATTATCACTTGCTTTAACGGTGAAGGAAAACATCGTGAGGAAACCTGCATGCCTGAGAGTTCTCCATAAAGTTCTTGAAGGTGTGTGAAGTCTGCCAACCCGCATTTGGCCAGCGTGGTGGACTATGGCCTATCCCCTCTAATTCTGAGAGGAGGCCCGTGCCCAGCAGTGGGACAGTTTCTATACAGGGCTGATATTATTAAGTGTCATTTGGTCCTAGTCAGTGTCTTTTGGTCCTAGTGTCCTCGTCTTATGCACGCATTTTAGTCCTAAGCGAGTCTTTTGCCCCTAATGCATGTCTTTTGGTCCTACTGCATGCCTTTTGACCTTAATGAGTGTTTTTTAGTCTCCTGATATGTGTCTTATAGTCCTCTATTCGCGTTTTTAATGCTGTAATTATGCTAGTTCAGTCCTCACCTGTCAGCCACTACTCCAGTAATGATTCCCCCAATCATTCCCCCCACGCAGTATATCGCGACAGCTATGGACATCACTGTCGTCACCTTGGGGTCATCCGCAGCTGCTAAAGATGTATTGGTGCCGGTTAAAGCCTCTTTTTGAAGCCATTCTGACATTACCTGCAAATAATATTGATAGTTGAAAGCTTATGAAACATTCTTTTTTCTGCTCAGTGGCGTATTTTAAAGTTTGACACCCTGGGCCTATAAGGTTTGCCGCCCCAAAAATTAACGAAAAAACCGGTTAAGTGCGTGTCGGACTACGCACAGTTTAGGGTTCTGTACAAAGCTGAGCGCAAGGGGCGGCGCGAGAGGTGGCTATGCCACCCCTCACAGTCCGGCGCCCCGAGCCATGGCTCCCATGGCCCTAGGGTAAATGTACGCCACTGCTTCTGCTTGTAAAGGTAGATGGACAGCTATACTTACAGCCTGTGGTGCGTTGAGTACTCCAGTATTGTACCCATGCTGGAAGGCTGACCAGCATGCTGACGCTATAATGGCAAAGGCAAGCCGTTGGTTCATGCCCTGTTGAAGAAAATTAGTACATTAGATGTGTTTTACTGTCTGATATGGACTCGTGGCGAAATGGCTATTATGTACTCACACGCCGCGTGATATCGCTGCGAGGACTGCCAACTTGTTTGCGAACGTTCGAGGGAGAATGTCACGGTGAGATTCTCCCTCGGACGTTCGCAAACAAATTGGCAGTTCTCGGGGTGAAATCACGCGGCGTGTCGGATAGACAATCTGGTACTACGTCCGGGTAAAATTAAAACCAGTGCGGATATTTTAGGAGGTGAAAGTACTCACGAATATCAACTTTTATTATGGGACCGACACTGAAACATGAGAAAAAAAATCAGCAGTTCCATACATTTTGATCGTGTTGTAGTGCATTTTTGTAGGGAAGAGCGGATTTTCTTTTTCATATTTCAGTGTCGGTCCCATAATAAAAGTTGATCATATTCATGAGTACTTTCACCTCCTAAAATATCCGGACTGGTTTTAATTTTATCCTGTATAGAAGCTCGCACCGGGCGCATAAAAGGCTACTTAGGTACGGCACTGCCTCAGCTGAATCCTTCGGAGAAAACAGTCGCGAAGAAATTAAGAAATTTCTTATCACTTGCTTTAGAAATGAATTATCACTTGCTTTAACGGTGAAGGAAAACATCGTGAGGAAACCGGCATGTCCTAGAACCAAAAATTCGAAAAACATGTGACGTCCACCAACCCGCACTGGGCCCGCGTGATGGACTACGGCCCACTCCCTCTCACAGAGGAGGCCTGTGTCCCAGCAGTGGGAACATTATAGGCCGATTATGCTATGCTTAAGCTATACAGTCACGATATTATGTAATGAACTACTTTGGGAGTAGGTACTTATTTCCTTTCAAACAATTTGATGTGTTACCAAAAGATTTGGCGCGGTGCATAACCTAGTGTTTATTTATAGTCCTGACTTTCAGACGTATGTTTACGTTGCAGCAGATTCGCGTGAAACTATTAAAGTTTTGTTTATAAGCGGCGAAATTTATGTGGTTGTCTGGCCAACTCATTATGTTATAGAGTGGATTGTCTATGTTTAGGATTAAGAAGTTTATTGGCGCACGAAATTGAACGCCAATAATGGCTCGCGTCTGAGGGTCTACTCTCTAAGCACGAAATCCGTAGTTTCGACCTTAGTTACGGGCGTTTCTTACTCCGTATCACCTACGGACTTAATATTAGTTCGGGGCCCGAACTAAGGATGAATGATAGCACGATTTGACAGTTGTCCCTACTCCCGATGTGTTTTTATCCGTCCGAAAAATTGAATTTGACACTTGCTTTGACGGAATCTTATGTCTATTGTTCTTTCGGACGGGCCCGTATCTTCGTTGACGGACTTACAGAGTAGACCTGTCTGTTAGCTACAAGTCGCGCAAAAGAGTCGTTCCCGCTCGTCAATACCCCGTCGTTAACACTATTAACGACTGGGAATGTTTTGTCCCACTCGTTAACAGTGTTGAAGAACGCGACATGTATTGCGTCTACTTTAGGAGCCAGGGTAAAGAAAAGTGAAATGAAACAAAAGATGTGTAACGGTTATTGAAAGTGCTTTTATCAGGACTTTTGAAGCACCAAATTAATTACAATTTCGTTGAATGTTCAATGTTTACATTTAAAATGCCTAAAACTTGAAATGTTTATGTTATTATACCCTGACTCCTAAACTAGACGCGGAACATGAGAGTGAAAAAAATGTCGCATTCTTCAACACTTAACGAGTGGGACAAAACATTCCCAGCCGTTAACAAATAAAAGTCTTCAAATAAAAGCAATACCTACCTCTGTTCACGAGAATTTGCCTACCCTCCAAGGTCTAAGCACGTTTTTTTTACGCATGGCTTGTTAAAAAAGTCAAGAGGTCATTCATCCGCCTACTTTTTGGAGGGAACTCGTTATTTTTTTTAATAACTAGTTCAAGCACAGATTACATCAACATTCCGTCACGCCTTGTCCAAAAAAGGTTTTATTGTTATACGTGCGAGCAATCATGTTGACTGCGATGACTCAGTGACTGGTTAGACCGTTGGAGTACCTACGTATAAAAACTCGAATGGTAAAAGCTAGGTAGTATTTCTATACAAATGGTAAAAGTAGTCACCATTCCCTCTCACGTAGAGAAGGCCTGAATCCCAGCAGAAAATTTTTGTTTGTCTGTCTGTTTGTTCCGCCGAAACGGCCGGACCGCATTTGACCGGATTTTCACTGAAAGATAGCTGATGTTTAGTATAATGACTAACTTAAGCTACTTAGAAAAAGAATTATGGTTCCGCGCAAAAAAATTAAAACCCATAAATTCCAATACCTATTTGTATACACTAAACTTTACCCGTGCGAAGCCGGGGCGGGTCAGCTAGCAATAAATAAATGTCCTTCGTCCATGCATTATTATTAGTCATCGAGAATTTATTGAATTGTAGAGACCATAATTCTGCAAACGTACAAGGTTGTGTTAAAAAAATCAGTATTATGTCATCGAATTAAATGTCATTGTCAACCTGTTATTTCAGATTTTACAGCGAACTAATAAAAACGAGAAAATATGTACAGTCTACCCTTGCTTGCATTGTGCCCTGAGTTAAGTCAATCTAGAGACAGTATTCTTACATGGGAATGGTCTTACTTGACCAGTTTTTTAGGGTTCCGTACCTTAAAAGGAAAAAAGAAACCCTTATAATATCACTCCCGTATCCGTCCGTCTGTCACAGAGGTTTTTCTCGAAAACTAAGTTACGTAGAAACTTGAAAGGCTTATTGGTAGATCTTGGTCAATATTTTAGATTAATAAGCGAGCATAATTTAGTATTAATAAAAAAATGTTTAAATTAACATAAACCGTCTGGGCTATCATTTGAAAGAGCTAGGTAACTGTGAAGTGTAAGTATTCTAGAAATATCTTTTTTATTTATTTATTTATGTACACACAAGAAACACATAAAAGTATAAGAATATACAGATAATTGAATACAGATAATTGATTTTATAATTTTAAGTTCAGTTATTTTAAATGTAAGGTTTTATGTGGCTAAAAATGTGCAAAAGATGACCGTTCCCCCTGTTCTCCTAGGTAGAAAAGCTAAATTTTTGTTGTTAATAGGATTAGTTAGCCATAGACTATTACAGGAACACTACAGGTTATTTCGACAACGTAATAGGTACCTAGTTGCAGGTTTTGGTTTTTAAATAAAAGTAGATATAGTAAAGTTAGAACAACTTTAGTTATTTTAATATGTAACCATAGAAACTTACGATGGCCTTTGTTTTAGCACGGAACCCTAATTGTACGAGCCTGACTCGCTCTGGACCGGTTTTTGTTTACTGTAGGAACTTTGAGGCTGTATCTGGACTTTGACATTATTTACGTAAGCTACCGCCTTATAAACTTTATATTTCTTCTAGTAGTAAGCGCAGCTTCTAGGTATCTTTACATAAGTTATAATAAAAATGTAAAGAAGCCATGTCTGTCATATTGAAGATATTCCAGAAAAAACAATCGTAATTGCCGTCTAAAAAAAAAACTGGCCAAATGCGAGTCGTACTCGCGCACCGAGGGTTCCGTATCATTTTTGGACGTATAAAGTGAAAAAAACCGGACCGCATAACTAAGTTTGTTTGTCTTGACAAACAAACATTTTTCAAAATCATTAATATTCCTTGGAATATTGATGATTTTGAAAAACCTGTACTAGTTAGTAACATCGTTTTAATTTTGGTGCAATATTTGGGTCAATTCCTATCAACTCTAATTATTTCAGATTTTTCGCTCCGCAAACTTCGGAGATAATGGTATTTTTTCAGACATTTTTATCATATGCCTAAAACTATAAGGCATAAAATAAAAAAAAATCTATTTTGTAATGTGCAAATCAAGCCGTTTCATATGATATGTCACTTGACCTAGTTACCCCACTTTAAAATTTTGGACCCCCACTCCGGCCCCTTTTGCAATGAAAATAAAAATATTTTTTTGACTTTTTTTATTTGCAATAAAGTTGAGCAAGCGTTCTTTATAACTGTTCCAAATTTCCAGTCGATAGCATTAGTAGTTTCTGAAATAACCAGCTGTGACAGACAGACAGACAGACGGACGAAGTCGCACCATAAGGGTTCCTTTTTTACCATTTTGGTACGGAACCCTATCTGTTTGTCTGTTTGTACGCGCATCTAGCATTTCTCGCATACTAATAATTATGAGCAACTTTTACAATGGGACCAACGCTGAAATCGCGAAAAAAAATCAGGTGTTCCATACATTTTGTCGATTTATGTAAACACAAATGTATGGAACAGCTGATGTTTTTTTCGCGATTTCAGGGTTGGTCCCATAGTAAAGTTGTTCATAATGATGAGTACAATAACCCCTTTTCAGCTTTCGCATTCACTAAGAATAACGTTGTACTTATATGTGAAGGGTCACCGACTGATTCTTTGTAACCCTTAGCAAAGCAAGTAGCTGTGGACTCAAGAATTAACTGACACTACACAGCACGTAGCCTACGTTCTATTGTACACTTATCTTTTACTAAACATTTTACATTGTGTAAATCTTATGTAAATAATTGAACAATGAATCAGCATCATAGCTTCTGACAGGTTAATTTTGATGATTGAATCAACTAAACAAATGTTTTGTGAAGACGCTAAGAATGCAATGTCTTTTAATGCGTACGATGATGCGTGGAAAGTCAATATTGATGAATAAAATTATGAATAGCATCAAGAGTAAAGTGAAATGAAACAAAAGATTATGTTGCGTTCTTCAATACTGTGTTAACACTATTAACGACCAGGAACTATAGAAAGTGGAACAAAACATTCCCAGACGTTAACATTGTTAACGATGGGGTATTAACGAGCGGGAACGACCCCACCTACGTTATACCTACATTTATGGAACTCCTGCAAAATTTAATCTAGACCTACACCGGTTTAGGCTGGGAGGTAACATTAATATCTCGCTAACAATACGTCAATACTATCTTGGGTCAAAGGCCAATAGCTGTTATCAGTACCCCGATCATGAGTTTTTTTGACGTGTAGTATCGTTAACGTAAGCATATTTTGAATTGAAAATACACGTTTGTTACACAATATTTATATAAATTAAATACTTAATTAATTTCTCTGTATTTTTAAAAATGTGCAAATTGTATAAAATTTTATCAAAATGTTCCAGGACTGCTGTATTTTAAATTCAAAATATGCTTACGATAACGAAACTATACGTCACAAAAACTCATGGTAGGGGTACTGTGCCAATATCTATCGAATAATGTACTATTGTATTCAAAGGAAGTTATCTGCATTTGTGCAATGAGTGAAAGATGATATGGCTAGGAAAACCACGCACCTTACAGAATATCACAGCCAAATAACGCTACTGTAGCTACGTTCGGTAGTGTTGTGTTCCTGTGGTGAGTAAGGTCGCCAGAGCTCCTACTGTGCGAACGTTCGAGGGAGAATGTCACGGTGAGATTCTCCCTCGAACGTTCGCAAACGAATTGGCAGTTCTCGCGGTGGTATCACCGGCGTGTCGGTACAGCTACAGAATACACAGGCGGAATAAACTTAAATAAATGCTGGGTTGCAATTGTTTTTTTTTAACTTGACCTATCATAATTTTCGCGATTATGGGTAGGTACCTACTTTGTTTAAGTGAGTCGACCTTTTTATTTTTTCGAGGTGGAAATCCTCATGGATGTCCCCCGCCCTGGGGAGGGCGGAGGTGTCTGTCAGACTCTTACTGACTAAAACCACCCCGGTGTTCCTCCAACTACCTTACGCCGGGGGCACGGGAGTCGCTTGCGCATTCGTCCGCACCCCCGGCAGGTATTGGCCCGCCAAATGAAAGTCACCCTATGCGGCCGTCATATACGGCCGCCATTCCTCTTGATAGGCGCGCGCGGAACACGGGGCGCCACCGTCTCGGGCCTGTTTCCGCAGGCCGCACCCTATGGTGGCCGGAGATCGTTGGCCGCCCTACGGCGCCCGGTGCGTCTGCTGCGGATGGGGAGAGAGGACAGCGCCTCTCAGCTCCCTTTCCGCCGCCTCCTTGGCGTCCATCACCTCCTCGCAGAAGGAGGCGACGGCGTTCCAAGCGCTCCCGCTACCGACCAAGGCCTCAACCACGGCCGGGAGCGAGAGGCCATCCGCAGCACCGACCGCCGCGACGAGGTCACGGCGCTGCACTGCCCAAGCTGGGCAAAGTGAGTCGACCTTATCTTATCTTACACTGTCTTAAATGTAGAGCTACACAGTATACAGTAGCAACTAGCAACTAATCACCGATTTGGGATCGCAATGATAATTCTATTTGTGTAAGAATTATAGTCTACCAACGTACTCATAGCCCATAGTCCCATACCGGTTCTGCTGTAGGTAACCGGTTTGAGAATAATAAAATAAAAAGAATTACGGCGGATACACACCCACGCATTCCACTATTGTTAAACTTTAATAAAACTAGACTTTGGCCCGGGACTCCGTCAGCGTGGACTATATAAATTGACCATTTTAAATTACCTCCGTAATGTAGGGTGGCAAATAAGTGGCTAGCCCTTCAAACCGGAGCAGGAATGCTGTAGCAGCAAAAATAGGCATGATAGTCAGGGCCGTCTTAGGCCTTAGGGGCCCTGGGCCACACAGAATTTGAAGCCCTTCTAGTAACCTTAAAAAAAAAACGTCAATGAAAATATCAGAATGTACTTTTGTCGAGTGACTTTTGCTTCAAATTAAAGGAAACTTGTGCTGGCAAACTTTTGTTGAAACACCCTGGCTATTTGGGTGCTTTGTTCATGATGCGTCGAAATATGAAACAGTGTGTTTTTTCTAATTGTATAAATACTTATTGGATGAAAAATTATACTTAGCCACTGGGTTTCGGCATTTCGGGGCCCCGTCATTCAATTGTCATAATCGTGTCAGAATGGTCTCTCAATGACATCGTTTTGACCAATGACGAAAGAGATAGTCATAATCTCTAAGCCAATGATCGCTTAGGTTTTGACCGTTATGGTGTCATTATGACACCATTTACACCGTGGGAGAGCCATGCTTCGGCACGATGGGCCGGCTCGACCGGGGTAATACCACGGCCTCACAGAAAGCCGGCGTGAAACGACGCTTGCGTCGTGTTTCGTCGAGTGAGTGAGGGTACCGGAGGCCCAACCCCCCCCCCCCCCCATGATGGCGCAGTTGATAAATCAATTGTTGTGGGGGGGGGGGCAAAACTGCGCTCAACAATGCCCTAGGCAAGAGCAGTTTTTTAAAGGCCGGCAACGCACTTGTGACTCATCTGGTGTTGCGAGTGTCCATGGGCGGCGCTAATCACTTACCATCACGTGATCCGTCTGCTCGTTTGCCTCCTATAATAAAAAAAAACTTACACAATTGCAGTAGCAGAATTGGGGCCCTGAGCTCGTGCCACCCGTGCCCTTATGGTAAAGACGGAACTGATGATGGTAGTATCCCTAGATGAGCTGTTTTACAAAGAACTCTATTACCAACTACTAATATCTACTCGTGTCTTCAAGTGCACTGGCATGACGGTTACACATTATAGTCATGATGACGTCAGGACGAGACTCGGATGGTTTTCAAGCAAACATTATGTAAGTAAATTAATACTTCTAATGATGACGTAATGATTCATGTGGCAATTCAAAGTACGTGTTTTATGTACCTACAACGTGGCGACCCGCCCTTGCTTTAGATGCTCGATTTTTTTACCTCCCAGGGACCATAAAGGTATTTGATATTTAACTTCAACTTGATACCTGCACGCGTGCCTGAGAAAAAATTACAGGCACAGACGAACAACGAAGTCATCCTGCACGTCATCCTTAGCATGACCAATTCTATCTCTATTCTACCAAAGAATAGACAAAGTTCTTTCTATCAAATCGTTATCTCTTCTGCCCGAGCACGCGGCGACCCGTGCTTGATTGATCAGAATCTTGTCTACTGAAGAATAGAGACATTTTTTCTCTTCATTGTATGTATAAAACGGTAGAAATCTTTCCACAATCTGTCACTTTGTCTATTCTTCTGTAGACAAAACGCGTTTCTGTCGTGGTCATGCTAGGCCGGCTGTAAGGGTTCCTTTTGCCCTTTTGAGGTACGGAACCCTAAAAACATTCTAATAATAAGCTTATTTTTTCGGTGCTCTGCCCAATACATTACACTTGGTTATTGGCTAGCACCGGAACTGTAGTCTTATGTAACTCGAGCCAGCCGCATTTACACGTCCAGTAATCCAGTTATATCCAACGGAGCGGCACTGACGTAACGGCATCCAAATAACAATGGTTTAGATACTATATTACTTTAGGTTATCGGTGGGGCTCGTGGCTAAATGACGGCCGCGCTGATCGATCGATCTGCGAGGTTAAGCTGCGCTTGCCGCGGTCAGTCCTTGGATGGGTGACCGTTCTTTACACATCGAGACCCCTCCGTGCCTCGGAGCGCACGTTAAGCAGTCGGTCCCGGTTGTCATAGGAATATCTTTGACAATCGTTACGGGTAGTCAGAAGCCCTAAAAGTCTGACAGCTGGTCTAACATTCGAATACCGGTATTATCCATTAATTGGGTTGTGGAGGTCAGATGGCAGTCGCTCCACGTAAAATATTGATATTCAGCCAAAACTAGTTAGACTGGATGCCGACCCCAATATAATTTGGGAAAAGGCTAAGCAGATGATTACTTTAGGTTATCGATAGTCAAGTTGAGTGGCAAATCCAGAAAATATGTGCGGGATAAAGGACCATCTCAAAACTGAAAATAGCTAATATTATTAGCTAAATTAATTGACGTAGGTAGGTACCTACCTACCTATCTTGTTCAAACAAATTTTAATCATAAGTTTTTGCTAGGTGCTCTATGACTGATTTTTTTTAGATTTTTTAATAATGCGGTTGGAAAGTTACATTGTACAACAAAAATCTGTTGGATGGCGGTGGGCAGGAAGGTTACCTATTCATAAGGCGTACATATCTAACTTCGCTCAGAATTTAGGTAGATATATTTAAGTATCATACGCGCAATATTACTTGACTGGTCTAATACTAGACTCTCCATAATTTTCGCGCATGTACATTGTACAGTCGTATTAGTTTCTATATATTTTGAACCATAGCAAAAGGACATACGCGAAATACTGGAGAGCCTGCTATTAGACCAGTCGAGCAAGTTATATCGCGCGTATCGTAAAAGAGGATAACGTATATTTTTATTCCATTACGTCACTTCCGGACACTTCACACATGTGTTTTATTAATAAAGGCGGGTAATTATGTGGTTATGAGCACGTACCGATAAACTTATAGTAAGTATGTAAGTAGTAACGAGTTCATTAGGGCTAGTAGGTATTACTATACCTACTAGGATTACAGGAAAATGACACACGTTTAAGTTAAATCTGTGGGTTGCTTTGAATGACGCATTCGAAGTAGGTACATGTATTGAGCTTGAGCTCAGATCATAGAAACAAGGGGGATGTGCCAAGGCGCTATCGAGCTTGATGCCTGATTTTGAGCAAATTGCTCATATTTAAAAATGTACGCGCTGGCGACGAACCGAACACGATCGATGGTATAAATACAGTGTTTTAGTTTAGTGCTAGTATTGAGTGACGATTAACAGTGTTAGATTTAGGGTGTGCGGAATGTTTAATGCGTGGGAGATCTTTTTATTCACAAGGAGCGCTTAATTATGCGCGTAATTGTGTCGAAAAATGTACTAAAAGTGGCATCAGTTTTTCCGGTACTTATTTGCTATATATCTCCTTGTTTCTATGATCTGAGAGCTTGAGCGATTACTCGTTGGTATAGTGACTGCTAAATAGCTATTCCCAATAACCTATCCATCGGCTCTTTCCCCTACAAGAGATAGATTTTTGACATAAGCTCTATAGAAGTAATGTAGTAGGTAAACCAATAGATCGGTTTATTGGGAACGGTCATAAGTGTGCCATGGGGATGTGGCGGCATGTCAAAACATCAAGATTTCTAAGCTGTGTCTAAGTTAAATATTATTAACGTATTATACACATAAACCCTGGGTTCCTAACCTGGGGGTAATTACCCCATCGGGGGTAAAACAGCTATTCTGTGGGGGTAATAAGTCAAACAAACAAGTGCTATAATCATTAATAAAAAACTAAACCTAATACAAAACAATACAAACCTTCACACTGAATATCACTGAATATAATTTATGAACTCTTTTTGCTTGTGATCAATAAAGACTTTCATCTGTTAATATTTTAAAGGGGTGAGGGGCGGGGGTAAAATGACTTACTGTAAGGTCATTTAGGGGTAATAAGATTAAAAAGGTTAGGAACCACTGACATAAACCTTCCGGAATAAATTCTCTATTTTAATGGTGGTGCAAACCGCATTAAAATCCTTTGAGTAGTTTAGAAAAACTAGGCTGTCAAACAGACAGACACGAAATGCTACTTTGTTTTATACTATTTATAGATAATGCATATTTAGTAGTAGGTCTTTGAGAAAGAGCTCGTAGCGACACTGACGCACCCACCGTGCACGCATGAGGAGTCATTGTCAATTCAAGGTCACACACGATATAACGGCAACGTGTTCGCTAGACAGTGCATTTGTTCCTTCTTTGCTCATCAGTGGCGCACCCAGGAATTGTTTTTAGGGGGGCTAAGGGCTAGATATGATTTTGGGGAGGGGGAGCTAAGAGACAAAAATTAAAACAAACAAACTTTTCTCTTTGTTTGAACGCGCTAATCTCTGGAACTACCAGCCTGATTCGAAAAAAACTTCTTGTATGTGATAGCCAGATTCATGAGAAATACTATAGGCTATTTAACATCACGCTATGAGTCTTGGGAGCCGAGAAACGGGGGTGAAACCGCGGGGCACAGCTAGTTATATTAGTATAGATTGATATTCAGCCGCACCTAGTTAGACTGGAAGCCGACCACAACCTAGATAGGAAAAGGCTGAAACAACTTCCATCTATCTTCCACAACCACAAACCCAACTCCTGAGTAATACCGGTATTCTAATACTATTAGATCGGCCCGTCTATTAACTTGTTTGCGAATGTTCGAGGGAGAGATTCTCTCTCGAACGTTCGCAAACAAATTGGCAGAATAGATAGGCAGTTCTCGCGATGAATTCACGTGATGGGTGTGTCTTTTCAGAATAGACTAGCAGGCCATAATTCCATCTACAATTTGTTGATTGCAGAGAGGACCGGTTAAAATATAGTCCGATGTTAGATCATCCTTATTTTTAAAAGGAGGTGCGAAGGTCTGATAGATTTCAATAAACTTGATATCACACCAACTTACGATATTTGAAAAAGGCACAATCATGATGACAAGTGCGTGGCAGTAAATATCAAATCAAGCTTTAGAAAGAGATAGGTAATCGGCTAGCTTCGTCTTTATAGAGCGTCATCTCTGTCGCACAAAGCACTAAATCCGTTATAGGCTGCTACTAAGAATTTCTCCAAAAACATTTTTCGATCCGGGAATCGAATACAGAACCCGCTTAGTATTTAATACAAGGTACCTTATAATTAATATAATTTATTGTAATTGCTAAACGGCCAAGAATGTTCGGTAAGTAATAGATTTAATTATTAAATTAATTAGAGCGTGACTTATTAAAATCAAGCGAGTTCAGTCACGAAGAACATAAATAGATACGGATGTGGACTAGACTTTCAAGGTAGAAAGTATACATAACAAGTTATCAAGAAATAACTGAAAAAGTATATTTTTATGAACCCGACACTCGTCGGCGTGGACTACAATTTTAAATGACCTTAGTGTAAGGTGGCTAGCACTGCGAAAAGGTCAAGCTGTGTAGACGTTCATCCCACCGAAATTAGATGAGATGTGGCTTAGATTTGAAGTTAGACCCTGAGCTACCAAACTGTGAAAACCACATCAAAATCCGTTCAGCACTTTTTGCGTGATGGCCGCACAAACAGACAAATAGACAAAACTTTTTTATTCTTGGGCACGTTCCGTTGGATAACGTCCCAGTACCCTATCCCGACTGTTTTTTCTGGAACATCTTCAATGTACGGATACGGCTTTTTTACAATTTTATAATAGTAGTTTATTGCCTACTTATATGTTTTCTTAACGACTGTACATGCGCGAATATCTCGGTGAGCTAACTTCAGCGGCAACCGAAGAGAGAATGTCATGTTTGACATAATGTATTTACTCAATGACATTTAAGGTGACATTATTATTTAATTTAACTTATTTTTGTGAATGTGAGTACGATGTGGGTTTCTATGTTACATAATATAGGTAGGTATAGATCTCAAGTTCAGTCTGACAGTTTGAGTACTTTATGCGACCTACCCAAATGTCCTCCTTTCTGATAGTAATGTTCGCTGGGTCGTTGAGCTCCCTAAGTCAGGGTTGAGCTACCACGATACTCAGCACATGCGTGCACAGTCAGTATAGGTCCACTCAAATCTGTATGGCTCTTTCCTTTAAAGGCCATTCCAGACTAATCTGCATGGTCCTTGCATAGTTTCATTTTAATTTGTCTGGACTTTAAAGGAGACTGACCTTTGAGTTTGTTTCGGTGTTTCTTCTCAAAGGTAGTCAGATAGGAAACACCGACCTCATCTAGTTTTAAAAGAAAAACTCAATTGACTTGTAAAAGTGTTATTAGTAACCTATTTGCAGAATAAATGATTTCAATTACACTAAGGCTGCCGCGAAAAAAAAATACTGTTATTCCATACATTTATGTTCACATAACTCGACAAAATATGTAGAGCTGCTAATTTTTTTTCGCGATTTCTTAAACTTAAAAATCAAAACAATTTTTGACGTGTAAAAGTGTTACCTGTAACCTGTTTACAGAATAAAATATCATTTCATTTCATTTCGCGCTGAAATTCTCCCTCAAGCGTTCGCAAACAAATTGGCAGTTCACGCCGCCCGTCGATACAGAATGGACTAGCAGGTCAATTTAAATCGTGCGGACTGTCTGTCTATTGTGTAGGTACCGACACGTCACGTGATATCACCGCGAGAACTGTCAATTTGTTTGCGAACGTTCGAGGGAGAATCTCACCGTGACATTCTCACTTCTGATTCGTGATATAACGCGGCGTGTCGTTACAGAATAAACTAGCAGACCAATTTAAATCTTGCGGACTGGGGGACTGTACCTAGATATTTGATAGGTCTAAGAAAATCTAGTAGGTACCGTTTGACATGCCGTACGAAGCACTCGGCCGTACGAAGGAATTTAACTGTAATTTTACTCAAGTTCATAATCGGATCGTGTATTTCATAGTCACCGTTAAACTGGTTTAGATCTAAGATTCTTACACGTGTTAGACGTCGCTAAACCACGATGGCAAAAAAACGATGACTCATTTTTTTTTAGAAAATATATTCTCAATTGAAAATGTTTTATCGATGTGATTTTCGCCTAATTTCGGCAATATCAGAAAAGGAAAGTGATGTAGATAATTAACACAAAATTAAATATTTTAGATGGCTTTGAAACGGGTCCTGTGCTACCTACCTACCTATCTGTTTTCGTGTATTTTGCCCTCACTAGACTCTACAGTAGGTAGGTATTATTGTTCTCTGATTTTGATACTTATAATTATTACCTATAACGTCTGTAATGCGCGAAATTGTGGAGAGCCACCATAAGACCAGTCTAGTCATAAGACCAGTCTAGGTATAAGACCAGTCTAGTTATATTGCGCATATTGACATATTGTACTTATTCAGTACAAAAAATATAATATTTCATGGCAATAACATTGCTAAAACTAAAATGGATTTTCAGTCAGTGGTGTCTGAAGTTATCCAAATATTCAATAGACACTATCAAGCCAAAAACAATAAATTTCAAATTCACCAAACCGCGTATAAATATTTACATTAGTGCTAAGATGCTAATTTATAGTTAACAAGTAGGTGAAATACCTCCCTTTCTTTATAGTAGAACGCACGCATGCGCGGACTTATTTTAGGAAACGAAAACAAAATAATGCAACAAACTTTACCGCCATAGCTTAGTCTATCCAAAGTTACTCGCACTAATTGTCACTAGAACACTTAGTAAAATTATTTATTAGACACACCGCCGTATTTGCACTTGTATAAACAATTTTAATTAACAAATTCACAGTAATATTTTCACATTCGTTCGCGGCAAACTTGGTACGCACGGCGCATGCGCGGCGCGACTCAGTTCCGAATTTCAAATGAAGTGACGCGCGACGCGGCTCGCGAGAGGAAATGGTGTTTCTTGTCTTACGTGTGACGTCAAGAGGAAACCGGTTGGAGAATGTTGTTTTTGTATCAAAGCTATAAAGCGCTGGATCGCTTTAAGCTCTTGTTATAAAGGAGCTTGTATTTCATTTTCTTGTAATTGTTTGATCGTGGTTACTCTCTACTGCTCTAGAATGATCCTCATCAGTAGGTAGAGCTATTTCGGGCTAATAACCTCAAACGTATATGTTAATATGGATATGCCCCGGGATCCCGGGATTTTTAATTTATTGAGAATAAAGAAAATTATATAAATAAGTTTAATAAATATTCAAAGAAAATAACGGAAGTATCGGAAGAATCAAATTTTATGCGGGTGAACCTAGTTTAATCTAAGTTTAGATATTTCCCGTGACATAATACACAAATATCTTTAAAAACAACCTTCACAATATATTTTTTAAATTCCAGTGAGGTGAGTACCGGGATCTCAGGCATGTCCATACTATGAAAACATTTCGCCCATGTGATGTGATACCTCGAGTAGGGATCCCAGATCAAAATATCAAAAATCAGGAGAAAATTCCTGACATTTGATGAAATTTCCGAACTTTCTTGTCAATTTTATATTAAAATCGTTACGCATCGTGCAATTGAATAAACAAACCAAAACGATTGCCAAATCGTTCGAATGTTGACACGCGCGCGGTGAAATGGTTAGGGGTGAGAGGGAAGCGCCTCTCTATCGCCCGCGTTCGCCCGCGCACATGATGCACTTCACTTATTTGTAGAAATTCCGGACGGCTTAGGATTCCCCCCGCATTCCGGACAAAGACCTATATTTCCGGACTTGTCCGGAAAATTCCAGACGTATGGCAACCCTAACCCCGAGCAAACCAGCACAAATAATATATTAGAATTCAATTTGTTACTGAATATTTTTCTAATGGACAAATCCATCGACAAATTATTATCTATAAATCGAACCCAGTACCTACATGCTCAGCGGTCGCGCTTGGGTTCACTAAACCAACAAGGCAAACAAAGAACGGTCAGTTAACTTTACTAAAATACTGGGAAATTATAGAAAGTAGCTAAAGTTGCCCACCTCAGAGCTAGGGTTTCCAGTTTTCAAGACATGAGGTAGGTAGATTGTCTAAGAAGATCCGCTTTACATATTTTTCTTTCTTGAGAGAAGCGCTCTAAATGTACGAATACTTTTACAACGGTCCGATAACGAAGACCACGCAGTCGAAACGTCGTTTACATCAAGTCGTCACATGTGTTCACAAGTAGATATGGCAACTAATATACATACTCTACTACACTATAACTATCTACTTACCCAAGCCTACCCAGGCTTTTTCGAAGTTGCGCTACATCGCTGCTTTTTAACCGACTTCAAAAAAGGAGGTTCTGTATTCGTCCCGTATGTATGTATGTATGTAAGTATGTATGTATGTATATATGTATGTATGTATGTTTGTATGTGCGCGATTTTCTCAAAAACTACTGATTCGATTTGGATGGGGTTTTCACTAACGTAATCTACATACTTTGAGGAAGGTTTTAGTATATAATACATTAGGTAATCATTCCTATGTACAAAGTTATATGCATAAATGTACACACAAGATTTACTGTTGAACGAAGTCGTCAAAGTAATCTAACGCGAGATAAAGAACTAAAAAGGGAAAAATAAAAAACTTTTTTAACAAAAAATAACCGACTTCAAAAAGCCACTACAAAGAAAATAATAATTTTGGTTTCGGAAGTCGGTGGCAAAAAAATCAAACAAAAACCAAAGCCACCGACTTCCGAAACCAAAATTATTATTTTCTTTGTAGTGGCTTTTTGTGTTTTGTGCTTTCGTACCTATCTAGCGTTTTAGCTGGCTTCTTCCTCTTCGTCATATTCGGTTCATCTACCCTAGCACAGCACACGCTACCCTCTTGACGACGCGGTCGTGGTCACTGGTCGTTATGAAGTATCACGACATGTGATGATGTGACCTGGCTTGGTAATGCGGCGCCATTATTCTCTGACTGCTGCTTTCCTAGTGCATTCCTGCAGGCTGCATGGGATAGTTAATTCTAGCTTTGATCTGGGGCCGTACCATGATGTGTCAAAACCTCCATTATTCCGCTGTAAACAAGGGATAGCGCTATTTGAGCTGTATAGCTCCATCCCTCTCTCACAGCGGAACAACGATGTCAATAACACGTCGTAGTTTGGCCCCTGATTTGTCCATCTCATTAGAGATCTGCCGCGAAATCTGATGTCCGCAACTTATATCTGTACTTACTCTTACTACTTCTCGATAGAATATAACAACATTAACATTAAAATATACCACCGCATAAAATAAAATAAAACAAAAATTAAGTATTTTTAAAACAATCAGTTTATAGCGCTGAAGCCGCTTAATTACAAAACCGCTTGGAGGTGTGCGCGGGGGCTTGTCATCTGACGTCACGTTTGTGTGCGTTACGATCATTGTGTGAGTGTCCTTATAAATTGTCTTTTTAATTTTCTACGCTAAGCAAAGAACAATAGGAGGATGACGTGTGTTTTAGAGTAGAAAAAGCAGACAGAAGAGCCATCTTTAGCTTAATAATTTAATTTGTATGGTATTATTACAGAACCTAACTCAAGACGCAAGCTTTACTTAATACTAGTTTCAAGCCATTTGATTGGTTGAAACTAGTTTTAGGTACCTAATGTGATAGCAAGCGCGCTTACCGCGAGCCGTTGGCTAATCTATCTTGATATTATAAAATGTGTTGTACAACTTACGACTTAAAGTCCTCATTTAAATGACAAGTTATTTGCGCGGACGAGATCTTTTACTAAAAACTCCTCTGCATTTGATTCGACATCTCATAAAAAGTTGTACCAAGTCCTTTTTTATATGACGTTGGTGGCCCAATTCTGCTAATTGAATAGTGTAAGAATGGTGTCATAATGACACCATTACTATCAAAACCTAAGCGGTCATTGGCTTAGAGTAAGACTAACTCTTTCGTCATTGGTCAAAACGATGCCATTGAGACACTATTCTGACACGATTATAACAATTGCATTAGCAGACTTGGGGCCCTGATGGTAAGCGATTACCGTAGCCTATGAAACGTGCGCAACACCGAGTAGGTACCTATCACATACGCGTTGGCGACTGTGCCGACAGCTCAGGGGACAAGCAGGTCCCCCACTGTCAACACAGCGCATCCTCAGCAGCTCCGGCGACCATAATCACCACAGGAACACGACACTACCGAAGAATAGTGTTATTTGGCTGCTGTGGTGTTCTGTGAGGTTGGAGGTACTTCCCCAGTCGGACTGCTCCAGATTTCAGTGATATATCCCTCGGAGCCCTACGTCTTTTAAAAACAGTCTCCTGCACAATGCACACGCTGCACACGTAATAGGTGTAGCAGTAGCGAAGGGTCAATTTTTGTAAGAGGTAAGCCGGAGCTACAAATGCCTGCCTTGCCACGAATAGCTAATTATAAATAATTGACAATAGTAGGCAATAACTGCCTGTGCTATTTTTCAAAGGGAATCCGGTAGGAATCGTATTGTAGGGCCCCTTCGCCACTGAGGTGTAGCCTGGTCTAGCCTTCAAAAATTGCGCAATAATTTTTAACCGACTTTCCTGTTGACGTAATAATTTATTTATAAGACTTATATTATTACTTAACAATAATACTAGCTGTTGCTGCGACTTCATTCGCGTATTTAACTTCAAGAGTTTTGCATTTTTAGGTAGGTATGCCCTGAACGAGCCAAACAAATGAATTTTATGGAATTCTTTAGATGAAATTCTAAGAAACCTCGCCCACAAATTGAGACCGATCTACACTACAAATACTACATATTGAGACCGATCGAGAGAAGAGCAGTTATTTCGAAATCACAGACACTTAAATTTTATTTTATATCTACTTATAGATAAACTAGTTTTTACACAATCCGATGTAAATGTGGTCACCACATTTAAAATTACAATTAGCGGACTTATTATTATCGTATTGCGCTTGACCTTTAATAAGATAGTGTAATTAAATAATTTTCCTGCTTTATCTGTTTTTATTTATCTAACTTTTCGTACTTATGTGAAAGAGTTACGTCTGGGGAAGTAATATTAGGTATGTTGTATATTATGACTTATATTTATGATAGGAATAGGTAGTGTCAATTTATTCAGGGTCAACGACCTTAAACGTTATTATAGTATGGATACGCCTCCGGGATTGTTTTCTATACTTAGGCATAAAAAAAAATATTTTCTAAGTAATAAAAGAAGTTGCAAAAGTGCGTGACCTTGTCGCCGCTTTCAACAAATTATGTAATGCACGTGTTACACGACACAGACATCGAGAGCTCACGTTTAAAAATATGACGTATCTGGATAGAATTAAGTTTAATTTATATTGCATTGGATGTTAAAAATGTGTGCTGCGAACCGGCGACACGCGTTTGGTAGTAAAATTAGTCAACATTTCAATTGATTTATTTAGATTTTTGTGGTTTCAGAGTTAGGAGACTGAAGGAACGAGGTGGAATGTCCCTCCATTGAAAAGGGAGGATCCTCCTACCAGACCGAATGTTATTAGCTGGCGGGCACTGCCCCAACAGTTGATGTTGGGCTTATCGCTGTGAAAACTCTTCTTGCGCGATGTAGGATAGTACTTGATGTTGCCGATAGATGTCACTACAAGAGAATTGAAATCTCACCGGCTGATGTCCAACAAATTTAGCAAGCGCGTAAGGAACACAACTTCTAAGTGAAACCTTGGACGTATTCGAAATATTGCAGCTGTGGCAAACATTAAATAAAATACATAATTAATAGAAAAATATATTTATTTGTATATTCATTAACAATTACTTTGCTGTGTGAATGCACTTTATATGTTTATTCAGGTTGGAATTGTTCGAAAACGTCTGAAACAATATAATAACAAGTTATTATTGCAGCTCTGCCGTCATAACAATTTGTAAATAAAAACATTTTTTTTTACTTTGTCCCTCACTATTTATTTTGAACCAATCAGAAGGCAATGGTTCCACTACACTAACCTTAGAGAAATAACTAACATAGAGTGAGCGTAAAAAAAATAAACACTGCAATATTAATTGCGTTTTTAGGGTTCCATACCTCAAAAGGAAAAACGGAACCCTTATAGGATCACTTTGTAGTCTCTCTGTCATCCATGACCATGAGTGGAGCCATTTGCTCATAGATGGCGCCACTAGTATGCGATAGCGCCATCTATGATCAAGATATGATACTTATATCTACTATGATGTAATAGATGGCGCTATAGCATATTTCGCATTGCATTTGTCCGGTTTTTTTTCTTATGGAACGCCCTATGAGTTAGAAAGAGTGATCTATAGATTTTTCCGTCTTGCTTTTCAATTGTAGCCACAGCCATTACCTTTTGAACCACGCTCTGCCAAAAGTGTGAAAGAGACAGCCTACAGACAACAATTCTGTGGGTTATGAAATGATATTTATTTATTCTGTAAATAGATTGATTGCACTCAAAAATATCTACAATTAATATAGGTATTATTTTCATTCTTTTCATGATAAAACACACAATAGAAGGTCAATCAAAACGATTTAATACACTAGGTACTTAATAACAAAAATATAATCTTCAATAAGCTGACATCATCATTGCAAATCATTACTATTGTGTGTCATGGGAATTATACTATAATAATTAATGAACGTGATAAATGATAAAACTTACGACATCATGATTTATATTAAACAATCGCCCGCGGCTTCGTCCGCGTAAAATTTTGCGAATTTTTAAAGGTATTTCAATGTTCACACAGGAACCCCAATATTTTAATAAATTAGAGCCTATATGTTATTCAGATGTATAAGCTATATTACTGTAAAGTTTCACCAAAATACGTTCAGTAGTTTTTGCATGAAAGAATAACATACATCCTCACACACTTTGCGTTTAGAATGAAAAAAAAAATAAAAAAAAAAAAAATTCAATATAAGCAATTAACATAAACATTACACATTCTTAGAGATCAATTTATAGCAATCAACATAAGCATTCCACATTCTAAGAGATCAGTATGAACTAATAGGTACCTACGCGAATTCACTGTGGTCCCCACACTAGGCATGCCTGTATCGTGGATTAGTAGAATAGCAAAAACTGATCTAACTACTTGAAGAAGCACAGTTTTTCAATGACACAGAAACAGATTAATGTATATTTTTATGTATTTTAAACAAATGGAAAATCCATGTTATGCTTATCTTATTGTTTTTAACGGTACGTACGGCAAAGGTGGCGACTCACGGGTTACAGTCCCGTGTCAGTTGTTTTTAAACCTGTGTGTATTTTAGCCAGTGTTGATACGAAAAGGGGTCATTGTACTCATCATTATGAACAACTCTATGGGATCAACACTGAAATCGCGAAAAAAAATCTGCTGTTCCATACATTATGTTCACTTAGCTCAACAAGCGAGATTAGTGATTGCGAATTTAGTGAGTTTGTGTATCATGTGGAGGGTAATCTCCGGGACTACTGATCCGATTCTGAAAATTCTTTCACTAATAGAAAGTTACATTATCCCTGGCTGCTATAGGCTACTTTTATCCCGAAAAAATGTACAATGGGTCGCACGTAGACGAAGTCGCAGACAAAATGCTAGTAGAATAAATAAAAGTGGGCAGAAAAAACCTTGTCGCACTGCGTACAGCGGTGTTCCGTCCCATGTCCAGTGTTCACGTGGTTATTCAAAGATTTCTCAGAAGAAAACTGTTTACTGCACTCCTTACACGAAAACCTGAAAGAAACCTCTTTTAAAAATGGGTACTAGAAGACTTATGGCAATTATATTTATCTACCAAACATTTTCTAATAAACATTTTTACAACACACAACTTAAAGCTCTAATTTAAATGACAAGTTATTTGCTGTGCTCGAGCCGTGTGAGCAGTGATCGAAGTAGCTAGAACTATTTCGGGCCAATAACCTTAAACGTATATGTTAATATGGACATGCCCCGGGATCCCGGGATTAATTTATCGACAACTTTAATAAAGAAAATCGGAATAGTTAAAGCTTATTAGATATTCAAAGAAAACTAGCGGAAGTATCTAATTTTATGCGGGTGAACCTAGTTTTAATCTAAGTTTAGATATTTCCCGTGACATAATGCATAACATAACATAGACTTTAAAAATCGCTACCAATTTTCACAGTACAATTTTGAAATCCCAGTGAGTCCTGGGATCTCATCATCTCAGGCATGTCCATACTATGAAAACATGTCGCAACTCGCAAGTACCAAAAATACCACTGATAATGAGTGATGACCCTAATTCCTATTTATATTAAAATTTATCATTAATAGAGCTCTTTGTGAAAGAGCTCTTTCGGGGAAGTACTACCACCATACCTATTTCCAACACTAAGCAGCATTGCTGTGTTCCAGTTTGAAGGGTATACACTATACATCATTATGCCGGTGTACCTAATTACCATGCACTTGAGACATTTCAACTTTGTCTCTAGAGTGGACAATACACTCATGACGCTTGGTATTTATTTTATTTTTATTGAATACTTCAAGCACATATGTACAGAGGCGGACTTAATGCCTTAGGTATTTTCTACCAGTCGACCTTTGGGTGATGCAGAGACAAACAGTGGTAGGTGCAATTCCGAAAATGAATTGTGGATTAAACAAATTATACTACAAAGATATACTTACATACATTTATAAAACCATAAAAATAATATGATTATACAACATGAAATTTTAGTGGTTGTTTTCCCGCAGCAGAATGATTTGCCCTCAGTAGTACTATCGAAACATAGAGTTATATTTTAATAATTACCAGTATTTTTTTTTTTCAGATTCCACATTTTTAAAACGGTCTAAAAAGTATAAAACAATTTCTAATGAAATAAAAAACGTGGGACGCATCTTACAATTATGCGTCCTACATTTTTCATTTCATTAGAAATTATTTTACACTTTTTAGACCATTTTAAAAATGTGGTTATTGAATTTTTTTTTTTCTAATAATTATTAAAATTTAACCCTATGTTTCGATAGTACTACTTAGGGCAAATCGTTGTGCCGCGGGAAAACAACCACTAAAATTTCACGTTGTATAAATAGATACATATTATGCTTTATAATAAAATATATGCACAAATATTATGAGATAAATACATAAATATTTATACACTAAAGTATCGCAGATGTCCATAGGCGGTGGTGACCACTTACCATCATGCCACGCGCTATCTTCTGCAACTACCAGTCAGATTCGAAAAAAATATTTTTGTATATGATTCCCAGATTCATGAGGACCAGTTCAGGCTATTTAACATCACGCTACGACCCTTAGGAGCCGAGCAATGAGGGTATAACCAAATAAAAAGAGTCACTTACATATCGTTGTTCGAAGTCATATGCTTCACCGACTCATTAAAGTGCCGTTTTAGACTTTTTGCCGTCTTATAATACGTGTGACACTCCACACAGTAGTGCTGGGAGGAGTGTTCGTGCACCGCACTGTGCGCGCGCAGGTTAGACCTTGTTGAGAATGAGCGTGCACAGTGGGGGCATGTGAAGGGTCTTACACCGGAGTGGGACCTATAACAATATTATTTTACAGGTTAAGTCATTCTGGTGAGATCTTCACTTTAGTGGGAGGTCATTATTATAGTGACCCCCATAGTTCCATGGTGAGTCACTTATGGGGGTCACTTTAATGAGAGGTCATTATTATAACTGTCCCCATAGTCCCATGGTGGGTCACTTTTTGGGGTCATTATTATAGTGGCCCCCATGGTGCCATGGTAAGTCACTTATGGGGGTCACTTTAATGAGAGGTCATTATTATAGTGGCCCCCATAGTCCTATGGTGAATCACTTATGGGGATCACTTTAATGAGAGGTCATTATAACTGTGGCCCCACAATCCCAAGAAGCAATAATCATAGGTGTGGGTCATCTGAGCACTCGGGGGTCATTTGTGATGGGTCACTGAAATGAGAAGTTAATTAACCATAGAGGTTAATTTAACTAGGCGTCAATCTTGCTTGGTTAGTATAGACTAACCACGCAAGATTGACGCCTATGTATAGACAATACTCGTTATTATTGTAATGCCAGGGGTGACATTATGGGTGTCAAAGTTGGATAAAGACGGTTAAAATAAACTTATATGTTGGCTGGGGACCATCCATGAGCACTGGGGTCATATGGTGGGTCAACCTAATCAGGTCATTATTATAGTGACCCCCAAAAAAGCAATTATGTTGGATGGCCCCTGTACGTGTGACTTTTGGTGCTACAGTTATTTAGGGTCCTTTTGGCTTAGAACAGTTTTTTGCTAAGCTATATTGTTCAAGCCAAAAGGTTTACTATGACAGGGGTATCAATAAAGTTGCCTGAAATAAAGAAAGAAATAAATAAATAAATAAAAATAAAGTCTGGCATCAATTTTAAACATAGACTATTTTAAATATAATTTTTAATATAATTTTAAACATATCAGAGATTACTTGGTTGCCTTACCTCAAATGCACCGTCAATCGTTGTTTGCTGCCAAACTTTCTATCACACTGTCCACAGCTATACTTCTTCTCTGTCTTATGTACTTTCATGTGAATTTTCAGAGAATATTCGTTGCTGAAAGATGAAAAACATATCAAATCTTACTAATATTATAAACGCGAAAGTTTGTGAGGGTGTATGTATGGATGTTTGTTACTCTTTCACGCAAAAACTGCTGAACGGATATTGATGAAAACCTCGTAATAACATGTAGGCTACTTTTTATCCCAAAAACGCGGGCGTAGCCGCGGTCGGAAGTTAGTTAAAAATATTTAACTATTAGCGGCCGGTTTCCCCATCTTTAGATAGGATCCGTTTACCTATTAGACAGAGGATTTCATTAAAAAAAAAACATTTGTCTAGTGAGTCAATCCGGAGACCGTTTCAGTCGGTACAGACACCCGACTTTGTCACGGTCACGGTGTTCGGTTCGGAGAAATGTCGCTAATCTGGGTGTCTACTCTGTAAGTCCGTCAACGAAGATACGGGCCCGTCCGAAAGTACAATTGACATAAGATTCCGTCAAAATAAGTGTCAAATTCAATTTTTCGGACGGATAAAAACACATCGGGAGTAGGGACAACTGTCAAATCGTGCTATCATTCATTCTTAGTTCGGGCCCCGAACTAATCTTAAGTCCGTAGGTGATACGGAGTAAGAAACGCCCGTAACTAAGGTCGAAACTACGGATTTCGTGCTTAGAGAGTAGACCCCCTGGACCCACCTTTACACGAACGAAATCGCAGGTAAAATACTGGTAAAAATAAAATAATATGCACACTTCTTAGCCTCTCAACGTACTTGAATATCTTCGAGCATTCCGCACAAGCGATAGGTTGGACAACCCCACCGCATTTATACCTGTGTGCGACACAGTGTGACCATCTTTTGAATATATTGCTACATATCGAGCAATTAAATCTTCTTTTATGAGCCAGTGTGTGTTGGGAGAGGACTTCCTGCGACTTGAAGTGGAGAGCGCATATGGTGCATTTATGCGGACCAGAAATCTGAAAGTATGGTCAATTGTAAAAATACCGGACAAGTGCGAGTACGATTCGCGCCCTGAGGGTTCTGAAATATGCAATAGCGCCATCTATGCTGCTATTACATCATAGACCATAGTAGATTTATCATATGTTGATCATAGATGGTGCTACTGCATACTTCTAGTGGCGCCATCTATGAGCAGTGGGCCCACTCATGGTCATGACAGACGGACAACAAAGTGATCTTATAGGGCTATGCTGAATATATTAATAGATACTCAAGTAAGTAAAGAAGTAGGTAACTGAATAAATAACATGTAACTGAGAAAATAGGCAGGTAAATAAAAAAAATAGTAACTAGGAAAATCAAGAAATAGGTAATTTAAAAGTATGTACAGGTCTCCCAAAGTGATAATGCGCATAGAAATCTTCGTCACTGTTCGGCAACGGTCGTATTCCCCGAGCGTCAGAAGACGATATGTATATAGAGTGGTTAAGTGCATTTTCTTCATGCATAATTTAGTAGAATTATGTGTTTTGTGCTAAAAGAGCTAAATATAAATATTGATTAGCGAATATCTGCATGCGCATTATTAATTTGGGAATACTGTGGTAGTATTTTATAGTAAGTAGGTAACTCAGTATGGTAAGAATTTAAGTCAAAAATAGTGTACTCAGTTGTTAGGTAAATTAATAAATTGTTAAAATTTCGGCCGATTTACTTATCAGTTGCTTTCAGCTTTCAGATACTGGGGAATAGACTTGTAAGATACTTAATAAAAACTGGACAAGTACGAGTACGATTCGCGCCCAGACAGATGGCGCCACTAAAAGTATGTAGTAGAGACATCTTGCCCATAGATGGCGCTATTGCATATTTCAGAACCCTCATTCTGAAATATGCAATAGCGCCATCTATGGGCAAGATGTCTCTACTACATACTTTTAGTGGCGCCATCTGTGAGCAGACGCCACCACCCGTTAAGGGTCTTGACATACAGACAGACGGATAACAAAGTGATCCTATAAGGGTTCCGTTTTTCCTTTTGAGGTACTACTGCACCCTAAAAACATGACATTTTAATTTAATATTTACCTCTGAATGTCTAACTTTATGTTCTTCAAACACATCATTAGTAGGAAACCCCACACCACACTCATCACATTTAAACTTAGAATCTTTAAATTTCAACTTTTTCAATTCAACCTCCTTTAGCTGCTCTTCTAAATTCAAATACTCTACTTCAAATTGCAATTCATTGAAATCCAACTCTTTTTTATTATTTCTTTTTTTAATTGCAATTTCATTTTCAGTAAATTCATCTTGGAAATCATTAATTGATTCTTCAATTATATTATTAATTGATTTTGTCTTACTTTTATATATTATTAAAGGTATTTCTTGATTAGCTTCTATTTCTTGTAAAGGGTTTGTAATTTCTTCTGTAATATCGTCAATCTTGGTTTCTTGGCATAAAGGTGGTATGTCTATGTGAGAATTATGAATATAACTCAGTGTGAATAAACTTTTAGCCTTACAAGGAATGTCTGTACCGATCTGAAAAACAATAAAAATATTAATCCTATGATTTATTGAATGAAGGATTAACAATACACTTTATTTTACAATAGTTTATAATAATTAAGGAATTTTAGATTGTTACATTTCATAAATCTTTTACACATTTTTAAAAGAGGAATCTCTTTGCCTCGACCGATGCAACCTTTAGTGAACTCTAGTCTCTAGCCCCAAACTTATGAAATATTAGTGTTATGTTTCTTTTATTGGTTTTTTTTATAATTTAGGTTCAATAATTAATTGAAAGAAATTCAATTTTGCTTATCTAATCTTATCTTTATCTACAAAGGCACCCCGTGATCCTTAAGTGACCAGGGCCAGGGTAGATTCATGCAGGCATGCAGTCAGCTGCATGCCTGCATGAATCTACTTACATTCGCAAGAAAAACTTATTAGCAGAGGCTAAAATAGATTAAATAGCAGACACAGGTACCTTAGCATGTCGCACTTTTTCCGATTCTAATGCCAGTGTCAACACAGCCATTGCTTTCTTCAAAGCGGCTTCGCACCACATGCACAGTAATAATTTCGCATTAGGCCTCTGAAAAAAAGTAATAATGGTTAGAGAACTAAACTATAATACAATGGATCACTCAAATTAACTAAAATAGCTAAAATATTAAAAATAACAGACAAACTTCTGAAGATCTTACTTCCAAAGACATAACTTGACTGAAAAACTTATCATAACACGACGAATCACGAATATTATGGTCTGTATTAGTTGTTAAACAAATGCGGCACATTTTCGTATCATTTTCTTCCATTTTTAATTAATAAAAGAAAAATACTTAAATCTTTTGGGTTTGTATTGTTTACCAAACAAAATCAGCTGTTTTCTATCAGTGTCAAGTTGCACGTTCATAGACAATTTAGAGTAAAGTCAAAGTTAATAAATTCCAGTCGCTTACATTCTCATAAAACTCACCTTAATACTTAACTATTTTACGGTTTTTTTTAGTAACGATTGTCGGGACCCGGGGTTAAATCTCATTGTAAATCATGAGGCCTTGCCTTGTACTTTGTGAAAACATGTTTTAACAACTACACCCACACACACTGTGCGTATTCAGTTCTGTCTGTCTTTCCTCTGAAATCGGAATTAAAATTACAAAAAAAATATTGAATGAAAACCGGTAATAGGCCTAAAAAGACAAGGTGTCAAGTGTCAAATATAAATCTTGCTGTCAAACTAGAAAAAAAAAACGTTTTATGTTTTGAATATTGATCTTTTGATTGCTATTTTTCGCAATATAATGTGAAACACTAACAAAAATGCAAGATTCAATAAATATATGCTCAACATGTCTAACCACGGACCGCCGTCTAGTTCCATTGCATAAAATTACAGTGTTACTACAAGAAATTCACTTTTTAGAGGTTAGTGCCTTTGTTTTTAAATATAATTTTACAAATCCTGTATAACCCACAAATTATATACTTCTTAGCGTTATAGCGCTGTACTCAATCGGTCAACAAGTCAACTTCATAAGTTGTAATTAGTTAAACCGGTAGATTTTTTTTTTTTGTATTTTTATGTGTAAATAATATTTTCAGTTGAAAGAGTCTACTGGTGTATGTTGGGAATGCTGGAGTATCCTGGTGAAGTTCTATAAGTTTAAGAAGAAAGTTATAACAGCACAGGACACACTATCACAGAGTACACAGGTATTTTATCATAAACTTTATGATAATCAATTAAAAATTACTTATACCTTAACTCTAAATTATAAATAGCTTATAAACTTCCTGAAAAATCTGGCTATCAAATGCAAAAATATTTTTTCAAATTCAACTGATAGTTCCAGAGATTAGCGCATTCAAACAAACTCTTCAGGTTTATTATATGTATTAGTGTAGATGACTTTTATACTTAAATTGTATCTTTATTCTGCAAATAACTAAACTATAGGCATTTTAAAATTTTTATGATGCCTCACATAGATAGAACAACATACTTCTTTAACAAACTTTTCTTTTCCAGCATTTAAATCTAAAATCCCTATCAACATTGACATCAAAAACTAATCTTTTATATGACTATCAGTACACCTTTCACTGCGATCCTTTAACCAACTGTAATACTAAACCAAAGGCTGACCTGGACTTCATTAAACAAGAAATTCTAGACCAAAGTGATGACAATATTGACAACACATCAGATCTAGACGAAAAACTAACAGATGTACCAGAAAAAACTAAAAATGTATACATAGATATAATAGAATCAAAACACGACAAGAATTTGTTAAGAAAACAAGCAACTACACTAGATGAAGAAGTAATAAAAAACGATTTTGTTCAAGTCATTCTAAATGAGACGGATGAAAAACTAAGCAAAATAACTGAGAATATTGAAAATGTTTATGAAGATACCATTGAAACAAAACCTAACAAACACATACTAAGAAATGCGGTCAAAAGATATAAAAAAGGCATTAAAAATAAACAAAAGTTGCAAAAAACTATAAGAAGTACCGAAAAAGATGAAAAAGAGTTTCAAGAGAAGTTCGTAGAAGTAGTATTAAGTGAAGAAGAAATGGTAAAAGTTAGAGAAGAGAAAAGAAACCATCACAATTTTAAAAAGATTCCGTATAAATGTGACAGTTGCGTGCTTGGGTTTACGAGGAAGGAAACATTTAGTATACATATGAAGAAAAAACATGATGAGGTATGCTGTCATTTTTTAGGGTTCCGTACCAAAATGGTAAAAAAGGAACCCTTATGGTGCGACTTCATCTATCTGTCTGTCTGTCTGTCTGTCACACCTGTTTATTTCAGCAACTACTTATGTTATCGACTTGAAATTTGGAACAGTTATAAAGAATGCTTGTTCAACTTTATTGCAAATGAAAAAAGTCCAAAAAAAATTTTATTTTCATTGCGAAAGGGGCCGGAGTGGGGGTCCGAAATTTCAAAGTGGGTTTACTAGGTCAAGTGACATATCATATGAAAGGGCTTGATCTGCACATTTCAAAATATATTTTCATTTTTCATTCGAAAAATCTGAAATAATTAGAGTTGATAGAAATTGACCCAAATATGGCACCAAAAATAAAACGAGGTTCCTAACTAGTACAGTTTTTTCAAAATCATCAAAATTCCTTTACAAACAAACTTAGTTATGCGGTCCGGATTTTTTCACTTTATACGTCCAAAAATGATACGGAACCCTCGGTGCGCGAGTACGACTCGCACTTGGCCGGTTTTTTTATTCATACACTATACATATTTAAATAAGTACCGAATTTAAATAGGTATATTTAAAAAACAAACTTTAAAAACCAAAAAACCCTAATTATTGTCAATCTGTAAACATTGTTATAATACGGTACCGGACTATTTTAAAAAAAATATCGGACGATAAAAACGCATGCGATATTATCGTCCGATATTTTCGCACCTATGCGTGCTTTTATTGTTCAGTAATTTATTTCCTTATTTCAGAGTATAGGCATCCATCTTTGCGACGTATGCAGTATACGGTTTCCTAACAAACTAGCTGTAAAGAAACATAGGCGGAAGCACTATGTACTCTACAGATGTCGCCTTTGTAAATACGAAGCACATGAGCTGTGGTCGGCGTTGAATCATTGTAAGATCAAGCATATAGCCGACAAACCTGATAAGATTCATTGTTCACAGTGCGAAGCTATTGTCAAGTAAGTTATGTATGTTTCTTCCGCCGTTGCTCGGCTCCTAAGGATCGTAGCGTGATGTTAAATAGCCTATACTATTCCTTATGAATCTGGCTATCATATACAAAAAGAATTTTTCGAATGGGAGTGGTAGTTTCGGAGATTAGCGCATTCAAAACTCTTCAGCTTTATAATATTAGTATAGATTAGCGTGATAAGGCGCCATCGTTTCATGGTTGGTATACCAAAAATAGCGTAACCGTCAAATAGCGAAATGTGCTGCCAGAGTGGGTGTTCCCCGACAGTTGCAATCTGGTTATCTTCAAGTCGAGAGTGAATCGGTTTCTTCTAGGCAATCGTGCTCCACCGTAGACCGCATCATTACTTAACATCAGGCGAGATGGCGGTCAAATGCAAGCCTATTATTTAAAAAAAATTATAATATTTTGTTTCAGGAGCCCAGAAGATTTAGAAAAACATATGCAAACGGAACATACTCTTTACTGCCACGAATGTGGAGTCAAATTCAAAGGAAAGAGCACTTTAAGAAGACATACAGCGTAAGTATTATCATCATTAATAATTGTGTTCCAAACAGCAAAAGTTGATGACTTTTTTCCGTATTCCCCGCGGTTTCACCCCCGTTGCTCGGCTCCTAAGGGTCGTAGCGTGATGTTAAATAGCCTATACTATTCCTTATGAATCTGGCTAACACACACAAAAATAATTTTTCGAATCCGACTGGTAGTTCAGAGATTAGCGCGTTGAAACAAACAAACTTCTCCAATTTATAACATTAGTATAGATTTATTTTCTACTAACACATTTCCCGCGACTTCGTCCGCGTGGCCCACAGGAACTGTACATTTTTTCAGGATAAAAAGTAGCCTATGTTACTCAGTGATAATGTAGCTTTCTATTAGTGAAAAAAAGTTAAAATCCGTCCAGTAGTTTCGGAGCCAATTCGGTACAAACAAAAAAATCTTTCTTCTTTATAATATTAGTTTTCTATATTTCAGCCGAATCCACGCCGTTATACGTGATTTCATATGCGATATTTGCACGAAAACTTTCAAGACTAAAACCCGGTTAGAATCCCACATGGTGCGTCACAACGCGAGTATTGCCAAGAAGCTGGCGTACTGCCACCTCTGCAACGTACAGTATAAGAACATATACGTGTATAGGAACCATTTAAAGTCCAGTGCTAACCATTCGGAAAGGGCGTAAGTATCTTTTTTTCCTCTCCCTCCCCCTCTCCCCCATCTTCCCCCTGTCTCCCCGTTTGTCCCTATTTTCCCGCCGTGTCTTCCCCTTTATCTCCAATTCCCCCCGTCTCCCCCTATATCCCGATTTTCCCCCCTGTCTCCCTCTGTAGGCACGCAGCGCTGTGCGAGTAGAATTACACTTTATTGCGTTGTAGCGAGAGTCGCTATTTGTTTAACTGTCTAACAAACAAAGAAATTGTATATTTGAATTAGTTGAAAAAGAGTAACCATGGAGTTTCTTGTCCGTTCTTCTCCATAGGAATCTACGTTTTGGAACGGACAACTAGCTTCAACTAACGGACAAACAAACTGACAACTATTGCTTGACTATTCAAAAGTGCCTGTAAATGGTCTAATTGAAATAAATGTTTTGACTTTGACTTTGACTTGACTTTGTGGAATCATCCTTCTGTAGTATTTTGTGTCCCTGAAGATATATTATTCTATTTCCAGGTACCCATGTCCAGAATGCAATAAGAAATTCGCTTCCAAAGTGTACTGGACCAAACATTACAACTTCTATCATTTACAGAAATCGCAATATAACTGTGAATCATGCAATAAGGTATTTTGACTATACATATAACACCCGTATACACTAGCATTACTACTATAAATACCGGTATAAACCGTTGTGATACCGGTAATTAGGAACCAGAATCATAACCAATAAATACCGGTATTATACAGGGTGGCAGGTTAGACAGTATAAATATTTAAAGGGGTCATTGTACTCATCATTATGAACAACTTTTACTATGGGACCAATCCTGAAATCGCGAAAAAAAAATCAGCTGTTCCATACATTTATGTTCACATAACTCAACAAAATGTATGGAACAGCTGATTTTTTTTTCGCGATTTCAGGGTTGGTCCCATAGTAAAAGTTGTTCATAATTATGAGTACAATGACCCCTTAATATATTTCCACTGTCTAACCTGCCACCCTGTATAGATAGTTACGACACCGGTATTTCAATACTTGACAACCGTAAAATAACTTTAATAACTCTAAAAATAATATTATTATGAAATACAAACTTATATTTGTGCTTGAAATACCGGTATTATTACAGTTTATACCGGTATTTTTCATTAGGTATTCATTCATTAGGAGTACCGGTTGTTGAAAATACAGATATTCCAAGCCCTGCCTGCGAGCAACGAGATTCATAACTACTATAGAGTATAGGATTAAACATTTTAATTCCATGAGCCATGGTTCAATTTTCGTGCACTTTGTTCCAGCTTTTTATATCAGATTGGCGGTTAAAGAATCATAAACAAAAACACCACGGACTAAGCAGATCTAGAGACCATTCGTGCAATATATGCAGCAAGACATTCTTTGTGAGTATAGAATACTAGCTTCCGCCCGCGGCTTCGCCCGCGTTATTGGGATAAAAAGTAGCCTATGTGTTATTCTGATGTATAAGCTATATTACTGTAAAGTTTCATCAAAATCCGTTCAGTAGTTTTTGCGTGAAAGAGTAACAAACATCCATACGTACATTCTCACAAACTTCGCATTTATAATATTAGTAGGATAGGAAGTTTTATGTTGAATTTTTTTTTTTCAAAACAATCTATTATAATGACCACTTCCCAGCTCAATCATGAGACCCTGGACATCATGTAGGTCTACAGTACTTGTCAAGACAAATCCAACGAGCCCAAACACGACGGAGTTATGTTGAGTAGTTGAGGAGTTCCTTTAGCCACCTCCCGGCCTCATCATGAGACCACCTCCATGGTACCATATTATTGCATTGTCACGGAGGATATGTGATCCAAAGGACATTGGCAGTTTTGGGCTTGATATTGTAATAAAACTCCTTGGGTATATAATAATGGTATTTACTTGACAACTAATTACACTTACAGCACAAATACAATATACACTAGGTACTATACTCGCGTACAGACACCAGAGTCCTTCCTCGTCCGACCCCTAGCTCGCTCCAAAACCAAGTCAACGAACCGATCGCCTGAACGCCCCTCATTTTTCTGGTCCCCCACTTGTCACCGATTAGTGTTGCCACTTAATCGTTAAACTGAATAATCGATATGTCAGCTTAGTCGATTTTGAAAGCACAGATAATTAAACCTAACACTCGTCCATCCTGACCTTGTGTATGTCCCCATACACATCAGTCAGGAAGAACCTAACACTCGGGCAATCGGTTCATTTTACAAATATGAGTAAATTAGAAGAAAAAGAAAATTGAGTCATAATTCATAACATATAAACCTTTTAAATAAATGTATCTACGAATATCCAACTATAATATCAGTATAATTTTAACTAAATAATTATCTACTTAACAATTCGAAATTAAAAGATATATTTAAACATAGTTTGTTACAATATTACAATAAGGTTACATACTGTTTAATTGTAAAGCTTATTAGTTTCTTTTTAGATCAACTCTAACAAAACGAATCTCATTTTAAATTTTTATTAGCAGTAATGAGTCAATCTTCTGATCTCATCAGTACTAATAAACTAATATCGGTCTTATTATTAACAAACATTACTAAATTGGCGAACCAATCACATGGTCGCTAACTGGAAAACTAATCATATAGTTACTAAACTGGCAAACCAATCACATGGTTGCTAACTGGCAAACTAATCATATAGTTACTAAACTGGCAAACCAATCACATGGTTGCTAACTGGCAAACTAATCATATAGTTACTAAACTGGCAAACCAATCACATGGTTGCTAAACTGGCAAACCAATCACATGGTTGCTAAACTGGCAAACCAATCACATGGTTGCTAAACTGGCAAACCAATCACATGGTTGCTAAACTGGCAAACCAATCACATGGTTGCTAAACTGGCAAACCAATCACATGGTTGCTAAACTGGCAAACCAATCACATGGTTGCTAAACTGGCAAACCAATCACATGGTTGCTATCTTATTTACTATACACATAATTTAAATAAGGAATAATTAATTACATTTTAATCTGGCACAATTGATCTGACTAAATGAAAATGCGATTAAAACTTTACAAAATGTCACATGGGTAAACTTATAATACTATACAATAATAGCACATTATATGGAATTGTAAGTTGTAAATAATATATACCTATATTCTGTATAATCTAATCACTGTAAATATCATGATTTTCACTCTCTGAATCATTGTCATTTAAATTTAAGGCAGCTACGTGAACCCAGGGCTGCATACGGTCGGCGGCGACGGTCGTTTTACGTTTATGTTTACCACTACTCAATCCTGGTATTGCTACGATTCTATATCTGTCATTTCCTAAAACTGATATTACACGATATGGTCCTGTATATTGAGGAAGAAGCTTCTTACTTTTTCCGTCATTTTTAAAGTTCGTATTAGTAATTTTAACTAACTCTCCTTCAGAATAGACACGGGCAGGACGTCTGCTTTTATCGTATCGTTCTTTTTGTTTTTCTTGCTCTTCGTCTATTTTATCTTTAACTTCCTCTCTAATTGCTATTAAATCATTATTTTCTCGCGTTTCTTGCCTAACCACGTTCAATCTCGGGTCTAACTCACTGTTCATACAACTGCCAAACATGATTTCAGCAGCCATCCTTCCCGTTGTCTTATTAACCGTGTTATTAATACCCCACTGGATTTTACCAACTTTGTCGTCCCAATCTTTTTCATTATTGTTAAGATTTTGGGCGGTCAAGGAAGAAAGAATTGTGCGATTGTATCGCTCAACTTGTCCATTCGAACGCGGACTAGCAACCGCATTCAACACATGCTTCGTTCCCCTATCCAAGCAAAACCTCCTAAACGCATGGGAAGTAAAGCAAGAGCCACGATCGCTAACTATTCTATCGGGAACTCTAAATGTACAAAAAATTTCGTCTAGAACTCTTATTGCAACTAGAGACTTTGTATTCCTAACAGGCCTAATAAAAACGAATTTGGTAAACGCATCAACCAGCACTAAAATGTACGAATTCCCTCTTTTTGAACGCACAAAGGGTCCAAGATGATCAATGTGCACGGTGTGAAAAGGAACCTCGACTTTAGGAATCGGATGCAGATAGCCCTCATTAGATGAAGTCTTTTTTGAGTATGCACATTCAATACATGCTTCGACATACTTCTTTACAAATTTTGTCATTTTAGGAAACCAGTACGCATTCTTTATACGTTCGAGGGTCTTTTCCACACCAAAATGGCCAATGTCGTCGTGATTCATACGACACAACTGCCATCTTGCACCCTTTGGCACAACCCAACGTAAGTTTGTTTTATCACCGTCAATGCATCTATATAGTTTGTTATCTTTTATAACGTAACTATCCCTAATCTGCTTAAGTCCTTCTACGTCTAAATTTGAAGTTAAAATATGTCTGATACGATCCAGTTCGCTGTCACCTAACTGTAACGTATGGAGCCAATCCTCGCCGGTAATGAGCATAACCTTTGGATATTGGTCAGTGGCATCTTCGACAGTATCAAAATCGTTTCCATAATTTATGGTTGGGTTGCGTGACAGAGCATCTACGTGGATCATTTTATTCCCTGGCCTGTATTCTATTGTGCACTGAAATTCTTGTATTAAGAGATACCAACGCGCAATTCGCGGTATTATATCGCGTTTAATAAACGTGGACCGCAAAGCACTACAATCAGTGACTATTTTAAAGTTTTGTCCTAACAAATAGACTCTAAACTTCCTCAAGGAACTTACTACAGCTAACGTCTCCAGCTCATACGCATGGAAATTCCTTTCCTCTGGGGAAGTTTGTCTGCTGTAGAATGCTACGGGCCTAAAACTATCACTACTCTCCCTTATACGTTGAAGCAGAATTCCACCAACACCATGTTTACTGGCGTCTGTGTGCAATTCTGTTTCCCTACTTGGGTCGTAAATTGCCAGAACTGGTCGATCAATTAGCTTCTCCTTGAGCATTTTAAATGAATTTTCTTGCTCGTCTGTCCAAGACCAAACAGCATCTTTTTTTAACAATTTATTTAACGGGTGTGCAATATTCGCAAAATTCATGATAAACTTACGGAAGTAACCTACGAGCCCAAGAAATTGACGAACAGTATGAACATTAACAGGGCGAGGAAAATCTAAAACACTTTGGACTTTTACATTACCTGGTCTAACACCTAATGCACTAATCTCGTATCCCAAATAATCAATTTTGTCTTTTAGAAAATCGCACTTAGAAAGATTGAGAGTGAGATTTGCCTGCTTTAATAGTTGTAAAACGTGTTCCAACCTTTCCAAACACTGTTCTACACTTTTCCCATATATCAATACGTCATCTATATAAGCTGTGGCCTGGCTATATCTAGCTGACCCTAAGACTCTATTCATCATTCGTTGAAACACCGCAGGCGCATTTGCCAAACCAAACGGCATTCGATTAAATTCGAATTGTCCGTCTGGAGTGACAAATGACGTCAGCGGTTTCGACTGTTCTGATATTGGTACCTGATAGTACCCAGAAAATAAGTCCAACGTGATGAAAAACGAGTGACCGGAAAGCCTAGCAATCTCGTCTTCTATAACCGGCATCGGATAACGCTCCTTAACGGTCACCGAGTTTAACATCCTATAGTCTATGCACATTCGCATTCGCCCATCTTTCTTACGGACTAGAATCACGGGACTAGCATATTCGGAGGTTGATTCTCTCACAATCCCAGCTTCTAACATTTCCCCCACCATTTCGCGCACTTGATCGCGTTCTTTATGTGATAGCCGGTATGGCCTATACACAATTGGACGTTTGCTGTTTATTTCAATGTTCATTTCAGTAACGTTAGTACTGCCTAGTTCTTTTAAATTCGATGCAAAGCAATCTTTAAATTCATTAAGTAATTTTAACAATTTAGATCTATGTTCATCACTAACATGATCTCCAATACGGACATTACTAATGTCAATATCGTCAGTCACCAGTTCATCACTTACATTAAAAACTTTATTAACTACCTGTATATTGCTAGCGCGACTTATAATTGTGCCCTTGTACAAATGGCAGTATTTTGACGTAGGCGTAATATAAACATTTACAAAACCATCTTTAGATGAATAAACACCACCGCAAACAACGTATTGAAATGGTGGTGGTCCTATAACTTTATTATTCAATATAATATGCCCGTTCAACTGTGGTTCGGTATAAGCTTTGATTGCAACGGGACCATAGATTTCGATATTAGCCGTGGAAATAACTTTTACTAAACGATCCTCGTTAATTTCAGCTTTGTTGAAGGGTATTTCTTGGTTAGTGTCAATGAACTGTAACGTTTCTGCCGTTTTCAATACAAAAACATGCGACTGTTCGGTATAAGTTTGTCCAATTAGCAATGGTACATCTAAAAGTCTATCCTCAACTACCTGACAAACGGTACTAGCACTAACGCCATCGATAACAACGTCGACAGTCACCTTTCCCAAAGAATAAACTACATCATTCCCAAACCCCCTTATTGGAGTACGCACGTCATCACATTCGAGCATCAAATTTGCCGATTCCGATTTAGCTAACAGACAGACCTCACTTCCAAAATCTATAAAAGCTTTCATCGAGACCCCATTCACTAAGACATCCTTGTAAAATTTTGAATTTGGATTAGCTAATGATATACACATTGTCTTTTGTGTATTCGCTATCTTACTGTCGTTGTCCTCAGGTTTTGTGGGACATTTGTCAACTTTATGGCCTACCCTATGACATTGATTGCATCGAATTAGTGGCTTGGGACACTTCCGGTATATATGACCACGCTCCCTACAGTTAAAACAGAACGCAACATTATCATTCGATATATTATTAGTCCTATTATTAGATTTGTCATTCAAACCGGTTGATACAGATCCCATTCCTATCCTACCTTTAACATTAGTATTAAAACGATCGAAAGAGTTTGATGATTCCTTGTTGCTCATCAGAAATTGTAACAATTGATCAGGTTGTGAGCATCTTAACGCAAGAGCACTTGATTTCATCGTTTTATCACTTAAACCATGAATAATGCAATCAACCGCACGCTTGCCAACTATATTGCACTGATTCAATAGAGCTAACTTTTCATAATAGTAGACTTCGATAGGTTCATGATATTTACTTTTACGTCTGAGCATGTCCTCCAAGCACTGGCCATAATTTTGCTCGAAAGGAAAAGCGTGAGACAGCTTTTCCTGCCATTCGGCCCAAGAGAATAATATCGAATCAAGGCTTTCATACCATGTCTTGGCCAGTCCTTGTAGTTTCTGCATTGAGAAATGGATGGTTGTCTTATCATCCCATCCATAAACGGTGGCACACTCGTTCACTTTCCTTAACCATATATCTACACGTTGATTTTTCGATGATGGGTCAAAATCAGGCAAAATATTTTTGTGATTTTTAACAATGTTACTAGAGTGATCGAGTGGGCCAGCCGCTGATGGTTGGTTCCTAATTGAATTTAAAATATCCATAACATCTTTCGAGGAAAATGTAGGGCTATAATCTCTAACCTTTGTCCCATCTCGGGTCGCTGTAGCATCGCGTCGTCTGCTCCGTTCCTGTCGCAACTCGTCGTCCAAGGACCGCAGACGGTCCTGTGCCGCCTCACGTTCTCGTTCAAGTTGTTCAGCTCGGTGGCTCGTACAACTTCGGGCGGTTGGACTTCTGCGTCGCCTGGTTAGGAGAGACTGCCGGCTTCGACTGCGCTGTGGACTTCGACTGCGCTGTCGATTCCGACTGCGCTGTCGATTCCGACTGCGCTGCGGACTTCGACTGCGCTGCGGACTTTGACTGCGCTGCGGACTTCGGCTGCGCACTGCTTTGGCACTGGTGCGTCGTCGGCTACGGCTGCGACAGCATCCAGGAACTTCGTCAAGATGCAGTGATCTTCCATGTGACGGCGTCTTCAAACACCGTTGCCTTAGAGCCTCACGGTCGTGTTCCATTGCTGTAACTCGAAAACAAAAACAACTATGTATTTGCCTACTAATATTTTCCTTTAGACGAGAGAATAAAGTTAATTGTAAATAACTCAAGAACGGTAAGTCTAATCGCAAAAATAATAAAAATTTTGCCCCCCTTGCACCCCCAGTATGCCTCGTATTTAATCTAGTTATGAACTTAAAACCCGCCCATAGAAATAAAACATGTCACGTCACAATATAAGCATCGTAATGTCGTCTAAATATAACAATTTAAGCATAGTATGGTAAAATAATTATATTTAAAGGTTCAAGAAAAACAGTCATTATTTTAAACTACCGGCAGTAACTGCCAGATGCAAATTTCAACCGAAATAAAAAATATTAAAAACCGTTACAATTTAAATTTTTAAATAGCACTCATGAACGTATAGCAATGTGAGCATGTACTTACCACTTCTGAAATGTAATAAAACTCCTTGGGTATATAATAATGGTATTTACTTGACAACTAATTACACTTACAGCACAAATACAATATACACTAGGTACTATACTCGCGTACAGACACCAGAGTCCTTCCTCGTCCGACCCCTAGCTCGCTCCAAAACCAAGTCAACGAACCGATCGCCTGAACGCCCCTCATTTTTCTGGTCCCCCACTTGTCACCGATTAGTGTTGCCACTTAATCGTTAAACTGAATAATCGATATGTCAGCTTAGTCAATTTTGAAAGCACAGATAATTAAACCTAACAATATGGTACAGTAATAAAAGCTTAACCAAAAATAAAAATATATTTTAATTGTTGTTTGCCTAATTTATCTTAGCGATTAAGAATTGGAATAAAAAATCGAAATAAATAAATATAAAGGAGGTCACCAATCTTCCAAACAATTTTGGCTAAACTTGTACCGCAAGGTACACTGCATCAAATCGTAGAGAAAAAATAGAGGAATTAGAATATCACTGTATTTTATTCAATAATTCACTATAAACCATTTAATAAGTAATTTAAAGTTTAAAAAACTTGTAACACAATTAAATCATTATGGCAACATTGCATAAGCACGTGCAAGCATGACGAAATGTATCTCGATTTAGTTCTCGATTATTGAATAAGTTACTATTTTTAGTAATTATTTAATTCAACGTTTACTGATCGCAATTATGTATAATTTTATTACTAAAAATCGTATTTTTTAAAGTAATGATTAAAATAACTACATACACAACAATTTTTCTGTTAATCTGCAGTTGAAACTGTGACATTAGTAACAAATGTTACCTAATCGATTAATTTACTAAAAAGTAATTTCCACTTAGTGTTATCTTTGCACATCACTGATAAATGACAAAATAATGTTGTTGTTTGTTTTGATTCCGTTCAATTCAGTTCGTTTCTGCGTTCCGGGGTGTTTCTGCTGTTCGTTTATGTTGTGTATATTGTTTGATAACTTGGCTATTCTTTCTGGTATTACGTTTGCATCCTCACGATTTTGTTTTTGACGGGTGATCCCAAAAACTTGGGTATTCTCTCTGGACTTTTGTTTTCAACTCCATGTATGTATGTGTGTATCATTATGTGTATAGTGTATATAGTGGCGTAGTCTAAACAGCTTTAATAAAAGCCACTGGTAAGTACCTATCTTTTGCAATGTCAATAACGAAAGCACATAGAACTCGCGGCGAATGTTTTCAAATTGTGTAATGCCGGTTTCACACACTTGACATTTGCCGTAAACTACAAATTTCGACAAATGCACTGAACGTGTGGATTCATTGCAAGCGTTTTCTGCAAGCTTCTTTTGATTTGTGCACAAAACCGTAAACGATAAACCCATGATTGTTTAGTTTGTTTAGTAATATTAGATGTCTGTAGTTTTGTCAAGATTTTACCTAAGTGTGGATACGGCATTAGATAGTTGACAGATAGAGCGCCTGAGCGCCATATTGGAGTGCTTTTTCTTATTGAATTAATAAAGTATTTTTTTCTCGTCTTCAGGTGACGATAAAAAAGAAATAAAAACACAGCATTATTCAGTATAATTTAGGGTATTTTATTCAACTGAGTGTACCTCGGTACTTCATTTAGCCAAATATTGTTGACCTCCTTTTGCATTAATAGTTATCAAAGGGCACTGGCAGACGCCCATAATAGAGCGCTGGGCTTCAGATTGTGTAAGTCGGCACAGATATGAAATTAGTTTGGTGTGGTCGAGTATTTCAAGAGTATTTAAATTCATTTTTATTTTATGTTTGTATGTTAAAGAGAAATCTTTGTATTTGTGACAGTGAGGTTAAGTATGGTGTGAATGATCCAGTGAAGTACAGCCCGACTAATGAGTTCTCAATTCAAAGGTTTTAGTTGCTGTCGACATGATATTCTGTGGAGGCACGCGCCAGCCAGCATGCACCCGTTTATGTTTTATTGTTTGTTTCAAAATGGTGTGGTACTTCCTGGCCACGCCACAGTCACAATTTGAATCGGAGTTAGTATCAAACAATTGTACGAAAAATGTACGATTTTGTACGCTAAATAAAAAAATATGTACTATAAAGATTCCCGAGAAATTTAACAAAATCGGTGGCGTGGCCAGAAAGTGTGCTTTCCAGCCACGCCACCGCGTACGCTGTAATCATTAATGTAATCAACTACAAACTCATTGGTAAATAATTGTACGTATATTGTTTGTTCTATTAATAATGGGAAATGCTGCAAAAAGCCATTACCTACATCAAAAATTTAATATCAAAATTAAAATACTACATCGTCATTCTAGCGGTAGCATGACATCGTACGGACTTGAGTCTAATATCAAAAAATTGTCCGAAAAATGTTAGATTTTGTACGCTAAATAAAGAAATATGTACTATAAAGATTCCCGAGAAATTTAACAAAATCGGTGGCATGGCCAGATAGTAGGGGAGACCGGGGATAGTTGACCAAGTTTCTACTTAATGGTATATATCTCTTGTGTTTTAATGTATTTAGATAAAATTAGGAACACTATTAAGTTTGTTGCGGAGTGCCTCCCTCCCTCTATCCTCTCAGGCCTCGGCTAGCTATCGGAGGGAGTCTCCGGACACGATGTTGATATAAATAAAATAACAGTAGGATTGGGAGAGGTGTAGAGACGTAGCTGGTTTATTATTTGCACTTTATAACTGTTACCCAGATGTTTCAACGGTATAAGAACAGGAGTTATGAAACGGTCTATTTGCTTACAACATTGCACACTTTATAATATAGGTAATATTATTAATATAATAGATCAGCGGTTCAGCGGTCCACGACCGATGTCTTTGGAGACCAGACAAAGAGTGAAATAAATGCATAAAAATATGAGATGTTCTAATTTTGAAATTTAAAGTTCAAATCTAGAAGGATGGAGTGGATAAAGTGGCCAGTAATGGAAGATTGCCAGCCCTAAATAATGAAAGAAGGATGACTTCGTCACAAGCTAAATAATAAATTTATATTTGATTACTTAACGTTATATTAGTTACTAGCACTTTTCCCGCGACTTCGTCCGCGTGGCCCACAGGAACTGCAATTTTTTGCAATAATAGGAATCATAGGCTCGAAATAATTTTAATCGGAATCATAAAAATACAGGATGTTTATTTTTTCTCATTTGGTCGGTTCGATTCTCAGATGAAGCAAGCATTCTTTCAAGATTTTTTCCAAAAATTTCCTATCTCAAATATTTAAAGTACTTTCCCTCCATGTGGCATAGCCATGGGACACCCTGTATAGTATTATGATTGATGTAAAAATTATATAAAAAGAAATTATACCATATAACACAAGAGATATATACCATTAAGTAGAAACTTGGTCAATTACCCCCGGTCTCCCCAATGATATAAAAACTATAGATACGTTACCCGCGATCTAAAATGGCAACAAAAAAGTAAGGTCTGGCCCACCAATTATTAAGTCATGCACCAACCAGTTTCTTGGCTGAACGTCATTTCTTGCAACATTTTGCGAAAAAAAAAAAACCTACTAAACAAGAGGTAGGCATGCTAAGTAAGGCATTCGTTTTCTTTCCCTTGTTTAGCACATATGCACTGATATGTAGCTATTTAGCTATTTAAAGTATTTCCGCCATTTTTTAGTACAGTGATGTTGGTGTATGACGTGTCTATATATAATATGTCATTGGGTCTTCCCTACTCTATCTGGTCACGTCACCAACTTTGTTAAATTTCTCGGGAATCTTTATAGTACATATTTCTTTATTTAGCGTACAAAATCGAACATTTTACGTACAATTTTTTGATATTAGACTCAAGTCCGTACGATGTCATGTTACCGCTAGAATGACGATGTAGTATTTTAGTTTTGATATTAAATTTTTTGATGTAGGTAATGGCTTTTTGCAGCATTTCCCATTATTAATAGAACAAACAATATACGTACAATTATTTACCAATGAGTTTGTAGTTGATTACATTAATAATTACAGCGTACGCGGTGGCGTGGCTGGGAAGCACACTTTCTGGCCACGCCACCGATTTTGTTAAATTTCTCGGGAATCTTTATAGTACATATTTTTTTATTTAGCGTACAAAATCGTACATTTCTCGTACAATTGTTTGATACTAACTCCGATTCAAATTGTGACTGTGGCGTGGCCAGGAAGTACCACACTCAAAATGTCAACAGCATAATCATTTTAATTCTTATTTATTTCGATTTTTGATTCCAATTCTTAATCTCTAAGATAAATTAGGCAAAGAACAATTAAAATACATTTTTATTTTTGGTTAAGCTTTTATTACGTACCATATCAAGCCCAAAACTGCCGACGTCCTTTGCACACTAGACGGTTGACAGCTGTCTAAACAAGCAATTTTTGGGCATTTTCTAAGCGTTGTAGCGCTTATAAAGATAATGTATTTATCAAAAAGGAAAACATAGGGACATAGAAGAGGTTGATATTAATTTTACTGTAAAAAAATCATTGCTTTAAGGTCATAAACCTAAAAGAAAACAGGCGAGAGCGTTTGGTTATTTTTCGTATGGAGAAAAGACCGCCCGCATGTCCTCTTAACGACGCCACTAGAAGTATGTGCGTAGCGTCATCTTGCTCATAGATGGCGCTATTTATTTCGGAACCCCCAAGGCGCCAGTAAGTTTATGAATAGTTTTTTAACTACATTTTTTTTTCCACAGACACTGGCAACACTCCGAAGCCATCAGCAAACGCATTCGGATCAAAGATCGTACATGTGTGAAGATTGTGGCGACACTTTCAAGCAACGAGCAGCTTTGTATACACACACGCGGCTTGTACACAAAGGTGGTGGGCGACGAAAGTAGCGCAACTGTTGCGCGATAGTTGGGCAACTGTTGACACTGTTACGCAGGGATCGAAACCGGTATTATTTCGGTTACCTTTATTATTTTTACAGGTATTTTTAAAGGTAACCCTATTTTATTTAACTTCAAATTATTTTATTTTTAACTTCAAAGTAAAATTGTGTATTTGCATATTAATCAGGCACTGCTGGTATATGTATTCTAATGTATTTTACTGACGGAAGTCTGGTCTAATAAAACTACATTGTTGTAAGTGTTCTCTGTTTTATTTCTCAAACTTTGCAATACAGCAATAACGTAATAGGCTTGACAACGCCATAAGTCGTTTGGCATTGTCTTATTCTGTCTGGCAAAGTGGCAACCATCTAGCAACGTCGCAAATCGTCTTTTTTTTTTTTTTTTTTCAAGGTGGAAATCCTCATGGATGTCCCCCACCCTGGGGAGGGCGGAGGGGTCTGTCAGACTCTTACTGACTAAAACCACCCCGGTGTTCCTCCAATTACCTTACGCCGGGGGCGCGGTAGTCGCTTGCGCATTCGTCCGCACCCCCGGCAGGTATTGGCCCGCCAAATGAAAGGCGGGCCCCGTCACCCTATGCGGCCGTCATGTACGGCCGCAATTCCTCTAGAGAGGCGCGCGCGGAACACGTCGCGCCACCGTCTCGGGCCTGTTTCCGTTCGGGCGACGGACGCCCCAAGTCCGCCGCCCGCAGGTCGCACCCTATGGTGGCCGGAGATCGTTGAACGTCGCAAATCGTCTGGTAAGACGCAATCCATCTGCCAGTGTCTTAATCCGTCTGGCAAAAACACTATCTACCAACATCTCATTTCGCAACATCGCAAACCGTCTGGCAACATCTCGAACCGTCTGGCATCATGGCAAACTGTCTGGCAATGCATTATTTAGCCCGTATCCACTGCTGTCTCTGAGGTCGCCGCTTATTCTTCAATTCACTTATTCAATTTATAGTGCGATATAGCAACGTTATTGATCTTTCAATATCATACGATCCTAATCAACATCGCACATACTTTGGATAAACAGCATCAATTAGCTTCACCATCTTCGATATATCACCATCTCCATATTATATGCGTGCCATATGGCAATGGGGCTCAAAATTTACTAACCTGCCGGGTTAGTCTGACACCGTCTGGCTATATCGGAAACTGGCAATGTCTCAAACTGTCTGGCAATGTCGCAAATCGTCTGGCAATATCGCTAACCGTCTGGCAATATCGCAAACTGTCTGGCAATATCGCAAACCGTCTGGCAATATCGCAAACTGTCTGGCAATATCGCAAACTGTCTGGCAATAACGCGAACCGTCTGGCAATGCCGCATATAGCTTGTATTCACTGCGGGCGCCGCTTACTCTTCATATGTATGTACTTTACATGAGATAACATGGATGTTCGTTGAGTGAACTTCGCTGAACAGAATTCACACTCGTACGGTCTCTCTCCTGAGTGCGTTCTCATGTGATTTTGTAGAGTGCGATTAGCCTGAAACAAGACAAACATAACATTAAGGGTCAAGTTCACCGACAAGATAACAATCCGTTAAATTGAAAACGGCTGTTTATCATATTTTTTCCTTAGAAGAAGTCATGATAAACGGCCGTTTTCAATATAACGGACTGTTATGTTATCGGTGAACTGGGGCCTAACTCCCTTACTTCTTAACGATGATTAAATTAAACAGCTTTAAAGGCGACGGTCAATGGTAACGGCCGTAAATCTCAAGTTTTAAATCTCTTATTTCGCCGTCAAATAATGCAGGTTAGTTGTGCATTTTTTTTATGTTAAACTAGAACATATGTACATCAATCGTACCTGTGAATATTTAACTATTGTAAAAAATTACTGTCTACCCAAAACATAACGTAATTACTTTCAAATCGCTTCAAATATATTCATGATTTGTTTTGTGTGAAAATACTATGTTACTACCTATGATATTGCCTGTTACTTTTTTTTATTTTATATTTTAGATACTAAAAAGTAATAATACGTCTAATTCGGCACAGCGCGCTCCTTGATAGGCGAGTCGTATTGCTCGGTGGACGTATGTCGCGTTGCTTGAGCTAAGCGCAGAACACTCAAGCTATACCACCCAAATCACTCAAGGCCGTTGGCAGTTATCAGCGCCTTAATAACAAAACAAATTTAAACGGATTAAATCGCGTATATTTTTGATTTTCCTGACGTTTCAATTTCAATTGTCATCACTATTCATTGTCATACAAATGACAAGGATAGATGTATATTTAATCAGTGGTTCAAATTAAGAGGCGTTTATAAGTAAGGGGGTAAGAGACGTAGTGTACAACGGAATATCTCGCTCAAATCTGGAGCAGCTCGACTGGGGAAGTACCTTCACCTTACAGAACACCACAGCCAAATAACGCTACTGTTCGGTAGTGTTGTGTTCCTGTGGTGAGTAAGGTCGCCGGAGCTGGGGGTCTACTCTGTAAGTCCGTCAACGAAGATACGGGCCCGTCCGAAAATACAATAGACATAAGATTCCGTCAAAACAAGTGTCAAATTCAATTTTTCGGACGGATAAAAACACATCGGGGGTAGGGACAACTGTCAAATCGTGCTATCATTCATTCTTAGTTCGGGCCTCCAACTAATCTTAAGTCCGTAGGTGATACGGAGTAAGAAACGCCCGTAACTAAGGCCGAAACTACGGATTTCGTGCTTAGAGAGTAGACCTCCTGTAACGTAGAGCGGTGTGAGCAGTAACCGCTTACCATCAGGCGAGCCATGCGCCTGTTTCCCACTATCGTTGAATAAAAAGAGATGTATAACTAGCGGCACCAGTTATGATCACAAACGTCACCTGCGCATTAGTTGATTTTTCGGTCTCTTTGGCGGAATGAAGACGGGGGTCGCCGAGGCTGCACGCGATTGGTTCGTCAGTCGATGCTCGTCGTCTAATTGGACCATTCTCTATTACGCATTGTCAACTGTCTATTAGGCCCAAAATGTACATGCGCGATCTGTGATCATAATTCCTGCCGGTACATATACAAATATTACTTACAGCGAATCCTCTTCCACATATGTTACATAGTTTATTCTTCTCTTTTTTGACGCCTTCGTGGTTGTATCTCATATGGTCTACATACCGCGTTCTGTTTAAGAAATGCTGCAACAAAAATCATAACATAACATAAACCCCCGTATTCACGAACAATGATACGGTTAAAGATATTTATTTCTCAAAAGAATTACAATTAATTCACTTACAGAGAAAACATAAATAGGTTTAAAACAATGTTAACTGCCAGCAAGCGTAGATAAAAACAAAAACAATTTTGTATCTTAAAAATAACATTAATAATACTTCGACATAATATCATTACATCGTTTTAGCTTGTACACAATAAGCAAATCAGAAGTAGATAGGTTACACACAAGAAACAACACAATAGTTTTTAGCAATGAGGGTAGGGTGCACTTTAAAAGTCGTTGCATGTTTACTAAGACCTACGACACAGTGCAGAACATAAACGATTTATTAAGTTGTTTTAGTTAAAGCGGGATTGTCCGGAAGGGATACCGCTGACCCGGACAAAAGGGCTAACGAAGGAACATGGGTGGGTTTTAGTCAGTAAGAGTCTGACACTCCCTTCCGCTCCGCCCAGAGCGGGAGGGGTCATTTGATGATTTCCCATCCTCAAAAAAAAAAGTTGTTTTAGTTAATATTTGTACATATACTACTATATTTATTTGGTTTTGTTTATACGGACTATAATTAGCAATGATAAGCAAAGTATTCAATAAGCTCATTCAAATATGAACATTGTGTATTACAGTACATGGGGCCTACCCAAATGTCCTTTTCTGATGGTAATGTTCGTCGAGTCGTTGAGCTCCCTAAGTCTGGGTTGAGCTACTACGATACTCGGCACATGCGTGCACAATAAGGACAGGTCCACTCAAATCTGTATGGCTCTTTCCTCTAAAGGCCATTCCAGACTAACCTGCATGGTTCTTACATAGTTTAATTTTTTATTGTCTGGACTTTAAAAGAGACCTTGACCTTTGAGTTTGTTTCGGTGTTTCTTCTCAAAGGTAGTCAGATAGGAAACACCGACCTCATCTAGTTTGAAAAGAAAAACTCAATTGACTTGTAAAAGTGTTATTAGTAACCTATTTGCAGAATAAATGATTTCAATTTCAATTACACTAAGACTGCCGCGAAAAAAAAATACTGCTATTCCATACATTTATGTTCACATAACTCGACATAATGTGTAGAGCTGCAAATTTTTTTTCGCGATTTCAGGGTTGGTCCCGTACTAAAAGTTATGTTATTAAATATATAAGTGATTCTCAAAAATCACATGACCCGAGCGGGATTTGAACCCGCGACCTCTGCCGTACCGTGGCTAGTGCTCTGAAGCAACTGAGCTACCGGGTCTCGCCCGACTCATCTGAAATTTGAGACCCCTTTGTAATACGAGGAGCGTTTGGCGACATCTATCGGAAAACTTATGCAGCATAACATAGCTTTGACATGTTTCAAATTCACAAAAAATATACATTTATGATGAGTATAATGACCCCTTTTGGGGTCCAACAGGGTTTTTGTTACATGCCGTATATCTAATAACATTAGATAAGTACTTACTCTATCACATTCGGAGCAGTAATGTTTGGACTGGTTCGTATGCACGTGCCTATAGTGATTCATCATGTACGCCCGTCGCGAGTAAGTGTTGTTGCATTCTGGACACTGGAACACTCTGCAACAAATAATTAATACAACATCAACACCTGTACCTGTATGGGTTATACCGCCCCTTAGTGGGCGCTGGAGCTTTTCGTGGGGGCGGTAGTGGGCAAATGGGGGTTGTTATGACAGTCAAGGGGGCGGTCGCGGCGTACCTACTTAATTCGAAATTTTATATAATAAAATACTTTGAAAATACATCTATTATTTTTGTTGCACGGGACTTTACAAAGTCCCGGACCTTTCGTAGGCGTGCGTGGGGCCGAAGCCAACACGTAGAGGCCCTTTACAACAAACTTAGAATATATACATCTATTATTATTATTATGACGTAAATAAACATTAAAACATTTAAATAAGCATTAAGTATAAACTAACTAATTGATTCAGTTTAGGACTGTCGGTTATAATTTTGTTGATAACACTTTGTATGGTATTTGTCTGAATTAAATGTTTTTATTATAACATGTTTTTGTATTTTTATAATAATAGACAGAAGACAGACATATGAAATTGGTGTAATTAACTATTATGTAAAGGGGGCGCTGGAATTATTTTTTTCTTGTAAAGGGGGCGGTAGTCCATAAAAGGTTGGGAAACTATGGGTTAGGCAGAGGACTTTAGGTACGAATTTAAGCTACAAATAAAGGGTGACTGGAAATTAGTGACCGATACTTATACAGGGTGGCAGGTTAGACAGTGGAAATATTTAAAGAGGTCATTGTACTCATCATTATGAATAACTTTTACTATGTGACCAACCCTGAAATCGCGAAAAAAATATCAGCTGTTCCATACATTTTGTTGAGTTATGTTAATATAAATGTATAGAACATCTGATTTTTTTTTCGCAATTTCAGGGTTGGTCGCATAGTAAAAGTTGTTCATAATGATGAATACAATTACCCCTTTGAATATTTCCACTGTCTAACCTGCCAACCTCATGGTTGTGCTCACGATAACAAACAACTTCCCTTTCCCTCCAACTTTCTACGATCTGACGAAGGCTATTTTACCAACTACTAACTACTACTACTAATTCCTACTATTCCTGCTTCCTACTATCCTACTAATTCCTACTATTCCTACTATCCTACTAATCCTACTAATAATATAAATACGAAAGTTTGGATGGATGGATGTTTGTTACTCAATCACGCCAGAACGGCTGCACGGATTTGGAAGAAATTTAGCACAGAGATAGATTATAATCTGGAATAGCATATAGGATAGTTGTTATCCCGAAAAACGTGGGCGGAAACTGTTAATAACAGTTTTAATCTACGTACTGCGCGGCTCCCTCGCGGCGATGCGCAGCGCTAGTACGCACGTGCCTTCTATACACGTACTCGCTGTCGTACTGCTTGTCGCACAGTACGCAGTACGCCTGCTCCGCGACGCACGCGCCGTGCTTCTGTGAGAAGTGCTTCCGAAGCGCCGCGCGGGATTTATAGCGGCGGGAGCAGGCTGAACACGTGTGTGTGTCGAGGTGACGGCTTGAAGGTAATGAAAATAGTTGTAAAGTAAGTATAACCTGCGCCAATAAAGAACCGAATCTAAAATGGCGGCACTAATCATTCCCTCTCACTCGCACGTTATTGCTGTCTTTACTCACATGCGTGTGTCTGTGGGTGTGAGTAAAGACAGCAATAACGTGCTTCCGAACGAAGCTTCCGAAGCGCCGCGCGGGATTTATAGCGGCGGGAGCAGGCTGAACACGTGTGTGTGTCGAGGTGACGGCTTGAAGGTAATGAAAATAGTTGTAAAGTATAACCTGCGCCAATAAAGAACCGAATCTAAAATGGCGGCACTAATCATTCCCTCTCACTCGCAGTACTCGCACGTTATTGCTGTCTTTACTCACATGCGTGTGTCTGTGGGTGTGAGTAAAGACAGCAATAACGTGCGAGTGAGAGGGAATGATTAGTGCCGCCATTTTAGATTCGGTTCTTTATTGGCGCGGGTTATACAATACACGGCGGTAAATATCCAGCTTTAGAAAGAGATATCGGCTTTAGGCATACTTTCAATAAATGTTGCCATACTTTAAAATAGATGCTGCCATTCGATAAAAGGTAGATACTACGCGATCACGTTAAGAATAGGAACGTCAATGACCTCGAACAGTCAACGATCACTGAAAAGTAAGTCTTACAAAGAAAATTAATTTGCGAATCTATAACTATTTTTTTTTTTCAGTTTATTTAACTGAGTTGATTTACCAAATCTATTGTTATAAATTTTTCTATTACTGAACAGCTCAATTTTCAATACAAAACGTCACAATATGGCGCAAGGTCAGCCCTATTCTTATTTTGATTGCATAGTACCTAGGGGCCGTCCATTAATCACGTGAGGCTCGAAAGGGGGGAGGGGGTTCGGAAAAAATCACGAAATATCACAAGGGGGTGTAGTGAGATATCACGTGTATTTATATTTTCGTTGGAAGGGGCGATTTCTAAACCGAAAAAAAAAATTGCTGTATTTAAAGGTAATATTCTGAACAAATTAAGATAATTTGTACCACAAAAATACACGTGATCTTGGGTAGGGGGGGAGGGGTTAGTTAAGAACCTCACCAGGGAGGAGGGGGGGTCAAAAAGTTGCTAAAAAAACATCACGTGATTAATGGACGTCCCCCTACGAGTGTTTCAGTTTCCTTACCTCATATGTTTTTCTAGCATATGTTTCGTTTTGCATCTTTTCCCGCAGTGGTCACAAAGAAATATAGTATGTAACGATTTGTAGTGTGAGTAGAATGTCGCCAAGTCTCTGGAAGTACAGTATTTACGAAATATTATTCAAGATTTTTCAAGAAGCATACTATTGTAGTGTGAAACCAGCTAACCACCCCTGAAATCGCGAAAAAAAATGAGCTGTTCCATACATTTATAGAAATATGAATCATTGGGGGTCAAATCAAAGGGGTCATTGTACTCATCATTTTGAACAACTTTTACTATGGGACCAACCCTGATATCGCGATAAAAAATCAGCTGTTGCATACATTTATAGAAATATGAATCATTGGGGGTCAAATCAAAGAGGTCATTGTACTCATCATTATGAACAACTTTTACTATGGGACCAACCCTGATATCGCGATAAAAAATCAGATATTCCATACATTTATAGAAATATGAATCATTGGGGGTCAAATCAAAGAGGTCATTGTACTCATCATTATGAACAACTTTTACTATGGGACCAACCCTGATATCGCGATAAAAAATCAGCTATTCCATACATTTATAGAAATATGAATCATTGGGGGTCAAATCAAAGAGGTCATTGTACTCATCATTATGAACAACTTTTACTATGGGACCAACCCTGATATCGCGATAAAAAATCAGCTATTCCATACATTTATAGAAATATGAATCATTGGGGGTCAAATCAAAGAGGTCATTGTACTCATCATTATGAACAACTTTTACTATGGGACCAACCCTGATATCGCGATAAAAAATCAGCTATTCCATACATTTATAGAAATATGAATCATTGGGGGTCAAATCAAAGAGGTCATTGTACTCATCATTATGAACAACTTTTACTATGGGACCAACCCTGATATCGCGATAAAAAATCAGCTGTTCCATACATTTATAGAAATATGAATCATTGGGGGTCAAATCAAAGAGGTCATTGTACTCATCATTATGAACAAATTTTACTATGGGACCAACCCTGATATCGCGATAAAAAATCAGCTGTTCCATACATTTCATATTTTCATAAACATATTATTAAACAGCTGATGTTTTTTTCGCGATATCAGGGTTGGTCCCATAGTTAAAGTTGTTCATAATGATGAGTACAATGACCCCTTGTCGTATTTGCACTATCTAACTGGCCACCCTGTATAAGAGATTTTTCAGAAAATCGAATGACCCGAGCGGGATTTGTACCGACGACCTCTGCCATGCCGTGGCGTCGCTTTTCCAACTGAGCTACCGGGTCTCGCTCGCCTCACTCGAAATTTAAAATACCTTTGTATACGGCTCTTATAAGCTTTATTAGCTTATGGCTTTGACATGCCTCAAATTCAAAAAAAAAAAATATACATTTCTAATTAACTAAGTAGTTTCCGCTCACGTAAATTCAAATTTAGCGTAATTTTTAGACGTTTTTCGATTTTCACGCAGGAAACCTAACAATCCTACTTCCTACTAATTTTATAAACGTGAAAGTTTGTGAGGATGTATAGATGTATGGATGTTTCTTACTATTTCACGCAAAAACTACTGAACCCATTTTGATGAAACTTTACAGTAATATTGTAGCTTATACATCAGAATAACACATAGGCTACTTTCTATACCAAAAACGCGGGCGAAGCCGCGGGCGGAAGCTAGAATCTTCATAAATGATAGCCTATAGCCAATGTGTTATCTTGATGTATAAGTTAAATTACTGTATGTTTCATCAAAATCCGTACAGTGACTTTTACGTGAAATATTAACAAATATCCATCTATCCATCCTCAAAAACTAGTATTATTATATTATACTAGCTGTGCCTTGCATGCATTGATAAATGATAAATGATAAATGATATTTATTTTGTAAATACACACATCAAAAGTGTCTAGGGATCAAGCATTTTTATGCGGATTTCTTGAGATTGAGATGTGGCTTTGTAATAAATTTATGATTTTATAAATTTATATGGATCCTTTTTGGTGCATTTCATAATTTGAATCAGGAACTCTCAATCAAATTCGAGTAAAAGATGAAAATAAGCTGTCAATATTTTCCCTATAAAAACATACAACGCATTGAAGACATTATTAGTGCTACTGTTTCCCTACTACTGATTAAAACCAACGTTATTATGGAGCGGCGACGTCATTTAAGCAGGGAAGAAATGCTCAGAGCCGTGGGAATGATAGAAGCTGGTTCCCGGCAACGTACTGTAGCTTTAGCTCTGAATACAAGTCAGAGTGTTATCAGTCGACTTTGGACACGTTACCGAAGCATTACCGCGTTACCGTGGCTGAGCGCCATGGAGGACGGTATCGCTGCACCACACGGAGACAAGACCGATACATTCAAATCTTAACTCGAAGAGCTCCAACAATAACCGCCATGATGTTAGCCGTGAGGCTTCATCACTCTTCAGGGAACTTAATTAGCGACCAAACAGTCAGAAACCGCTTGCATGAAGTGAACCTTCATTCCCGAAGACCGCTACGGGTACCACCTATAGCAATGCACAATCGTAGGATTCGATATCAATGGGCTCTTGAACACAGAAATTGGGCAGAAGAACAATGGCGTTTCGTGTGCTTTTCTGATGAGTCTCGTTTTGGTATGAGACCGGATACAAGACGTATACGACACTGGAGAACCCCTGGACGCCAACAGCGATTAAAATCCTGCCAGGAAGTCCATCCTTATAGTGGTGGAACCATCATGGTATGGGCGGGTATTTGGATCGGCGGAAGAACTGAGTTGATTTGGATCAGAGGCAACCTCAACGCTCAAATTTATGCTGAGACGATTGTATCAGACGTCATCGTTCCTCTACAAGTGCAAATCGGTCCCTTATTTCAGTTAATGCATGATAATGCACGACCGCACACCGCAAGAGTTGTAAGACAGACTCTCGCCGCAGCTAACATCAATGTCCTGCCCTGGCCTGCTCAGTCGCCAGACTTGAACCCGATTGAGCATGCATGGGATATGCTACAGAGAAGAGCTCTGCCGAATATGGAGGGTATCCAGTCGCAAGAAGACCTTTTTTTGTTGTTGCAACGAACATGGGCGGCCATTCCACAGCGTGATTTGGATGAACTCATTTTGAGTATGCCAAACCGATGTTCTTGTGTTGTTAGTGTTCGCGGTAGAAACACGGATTATTAATTGTTTAAGTTACCCAATAAAATTTTAAAGAAAACTGTTATTTCAGTCTTTTTTTCGAACTTTAATGTTAGTGGTTCAAATGTCAAAAATCCCTTTATTAGGAAAATGGCAATTTTCTTTATTAATGCAAAGGTGACTTGGTTTATCGTTACTGTGACAAACGAAAACACTTTATTTGATGAATCCTTAAAGAAAATTTTAATTAATATCAATCAGGAGAAAAGTTATTGCAAAAATATATGTTGATCCCTAGATACTTTTGATGTGTGTAGGTTAAAAATAACACTTTTACACGTCAAAACATTTTTTTTAAGCTAGATGAGTTCGGTGTTTCCTATATGACTACCTTTGAGAAGAAACACCGAAACAAACTCAAAGGTTGATGTCTCTTTTAAAGTCCAGACAATTAAGATAAATTGTGTAAGAACCATGCAGGTTAGTCTGAAATGGCCTTTAGAGGAAAGAGCCATACAGATTTGAGTGGACCTGACCTGACTGTGCACGCATGTGCCGGGTATCGTGGTAGCTCAACCCAGACTTAGGGAGCTCAACGACCCGACGAACATTACCATCAGAGAGGACATTTGGGTAGGTCCCCTAAAGTACTCAAACTGTCAGACTGAACTTGAGATCTATAACAGTAACATAATAACCCACATAGTACTCACATTTACAATAATTATAATCAATATATTATCATTATTATCACATTCAATGTCATTTTGTATATAAATTGTTTCAAAAGGAAACATTCAATGTCCAAGTGTATATAGAAAAAATTATAAAATCAAATAAAAGAGCAATAATTTAGTGGTTATGTCAATAGTAGTATTGGCCCATGTATGTATTGGAACAGCTCAATCCCAAGCCTTTTTGTCCTCCATATAATCTTTAACACTATAAAAAGCTTTATGACAAAGTTTTCGCTTTATTAATGATTTGAATTTATTAAGGCTTAATTTTTGAATATGGCTAGGGATTTTATTGTAAAAGCGTATACTTTGGCATTTAAATGTGCCACTTATTTTCTGGAGCCTCGTGGCAGGAACAACAAGTCTATGTTTGTTTCTAGTATTAATATTATGAATATCACCATATTTAGTGAAGAGATTAATATTTTTATGTGCATACAATAGATTTTCATAAATATACTGAGATGGAAAAGTCATTATATTAATATCTTTAAATTTCTCTCTGATTGCAAATGCTCAGCGTTTAAACCTTCCCTGGCTTCCTTACAACAACTGTACAAAGTTTCAAGAGTTTTAGCGAGACTAACGAACAGCAATTCATTTTTATATTAATGTATAGATTATCAGGATAGATATTAGTAAGATCACTTGAGGGGCTCGTGGCTAAATGACTTTGTCGCGGAGTGCCTCCCTCCTCTGTCCTCTCAGCCTCGGCTAGCTATCGGAAGGAGCCTCTACAGACACAAATCTTGATGTTATTTAAATAAAACACTGCAGGATGGTTGGAGAGGTATATTGCGAGACGTAGGTTGTATTTTTGCACTTTATAACGTTACACAGAGGTATAAAAATAACTGTTACAAAAAGAGACTATTTGCTTATAGCTTTGCACACTCGATAAATAGGTAGTAGGTAATAAATAATAACAGTTATACAGCGGTTCAGCGGTCACAAGTGATGTCGTTGGAGACCAGACAAAGAATGACGAAACAATGCAAAAAAATATGAGATGTTCTAATTTTGAAATTTTAAAGTTAAAATCTAAACCGAATTTAGAAGAATGGGATGAATAAAGTGGCCAGCAATGGAAGATTGCCAGCACTAAATGATGAAAGAAGGATGACTCCGTCACAACTTAAGCTGCGCTTGCCGCGGTCAGTCCTTGGATGGGTGACCGTTCTTTACACATCGAGACCCCTCCGTGCCTCGGAGAGCACGTTAAGCAGTCGGTCGCGGTTGTCATAAGAATGTCTTTGACAATCGTTACGGGTAGTCAGGAGCCCGAAAGTCTGACAACCGGTCTAACATTCGAATACCGGTATTACCCAATAATTGGGTTGTGGAGGTCAGATGGCAGTCGCTCCACGTAAAATACTGATATTCAGCCGCAACCAGTTAGACTGGAAGCCGACCCCAATCTAGTTTGGGAAAAGGCTAGGCGGATGATGATGATATTAGTAAGATCACTTACTGGAATTTCCCCTCACAATATGCGCACTGCACAGCGCTGTGCGTATTTATGTGCGCATTCAGTCTCCTCTCAGTGTAACATTGGAAGCCACAGCGCGCACACTCCCATGCGACCTCGTGTGTTCGCTCATGCGCGCGTAGATCTGACTCGTTTGAAAAGCGCATATTGCATGTACGACAGCGAAATGACCCGGTGGACTGAAACAATGTATGTCGTGAATAGGGCATAGTTACGTGACTGAGGCCATGTTGTTTCATCTTAGTTACGTATCTGTAACCGTCAAATATGGCGGCTTGTACGACAATTTCATACTCACTTAACGATTACGTACTGACTTACGGATACAGATGGTTTGAAGCAACCCGCCCTAAGGCCATGTTGTTTCATCTTACAGTTACCTACGTATCTGTAACCGTCAAATATGGCGGCTTGTACGACAATTTCATACTCACTTAACGATTACGTACTGACTTACGGATACAGATGGTTTGAAGCAACCCGCCCTAAGGCTGTGTCCCCAGTAGGCATGCTGTGAGCGGCCGACTGAGACTGCGCTAACAATTTGCAGTAGCAAACTGTTAGCGCAAACTGTGGACACTCCATTTCAAATATATGGAAGGACGTACTGAACCGATACGCCGCAAACTCAGTCGGCCGCTCACAGTTTGCCTCTTGGGGACACAGCCTTAAAGGTTTTCGTAAAGATGTGGTTAAACGGGCTAGTTTTTTGACAATTTCTTGCTGCAATTGTATAGCCGTGAGTTGAGATCTATATCGTGCAACTCAGTAGAACAATTCCCGCAATCTTGCAGTTATAGTCCGGCGATATTAAGGCCCTAATGTAGTAAATATTGTAAATCTATTATTTCAATAAACAATTTCAAACAATTTCAATTTCAATTTCAATATTGCAATGAAATTAAATGATGGTACGCTCGACGCCATTTACGGTCGACCACTTTTCACCCTTATGTTCTTAGTAATAAGGGCGAAAAGTGATCGACCGTAAATGGCGTCGAGTGTACATCACAATAACTGCCGTACGATATAGATTTCAACTCCCGACTATACAATTGCAGCAAGAAATTGTCAAAAAACTAGCCCGTTGAACCGCACCTTTACATTTTCGAAACCGATTTTTGTCGTTTCTGAAAACTGGGAAAAATCGGTTCCGGAAACAACCAATTGATCAATCGATACTTATCTATACTGAAGCTGAAGAGTTTGTTTGTTTGAACGCGCTAATCTGTAAAGCCTGCAATACATGTTGGCCGAGCGTTGTCGAGTGAAGGCCAATACCAACATGTAGACGGTATATTTGCCTTGTCTTGCTATCGCTCGGTATCACTTGCCTAGTTGGTTGAGTATAGACAAGCGCCAACGTGTATAGACCTCATTTGACGTAGCTTGCCACAACTTGCAGTCGCTCGCGATCACTTGCCTCACTTCGGAGCGGTGTCGGTTTTTGTGCACAAATCAAAGGCGCTCGCGCGCGCTCGTACATTAGTGTTCACATGTTTGTTTGCGCGCTATTATGCGGTTGACATCAAACTTGCCGAACGTGTAGACAGTAGCGCTTGCCTTGTGTTAATTTGTCTAAGCTCGCGTTGGTCTAAGCTTGGCCAACATGTATTGCAGGCTTAATATTTTTGTATATGATAGCCAGATTCATGAAGAATAGTTTATTTAACATCACACTGTGAACCTTAGGAGTCCAGCAACGGGGGTGAAACTACGGAGAACAGCTAGTAATATTATAAAGAGAGAGAGTAAAGTTATTAAATATATAAGTGATTCTCAAAAATCATATGACCCGAGCGGGATTTGAACCCGCGACCTCTGCCGTACCGTGGCTAGTGCTCTGAACCCACTGAGCTACCGGGTCTCGCTCGACTCATCTGAAATTTGAGACCCCTTTGTAATACGCTTCTTAGGAGCGTTTAGCGACATCTATCGGAAAACTTATGCAGTATTTCCAACTCAATGCCAATTACTTTGCAGTTATCGGACATCGATGCGATATCACCATCTATACATTATAAATGTATTTATAATATATTTAATAACTTAATAGAAGCATAACATGGCTTTGACATGTTTCAAATTCACAAAAAATATACATTTATAAGAGAGAGTAAATTTTTGTTTGTTTGTCTATACGTGGAGGGTAATCTCCAGAACTACTGATCTGATTCTGAAAATTCTTTTAATAATAAGAAGCTACTTTATCCCTTAGTGCTATAAATTCTTTATTTAATTTTAATTTCAATTTCTCTTGACATGTCTATTTAGTTAATATTGCCAACAATTATACTTATTCAATTTATATAATGACTAAGTATTGTATTAATTAGTATTTAATTAGTATTTCATCTAAGCTAAAATTTTGACATGTTACAATTTTCTTTTAATAATTTGCATGCCAGTATGACTGGTGGAATATGTCTTGGTCTTTGAAATTATGTAACAACTTATGTACCATATTTCAAGCAAATAAATAATAAATAAATAAATAAATATAGGCTACTTTCTATCCCAAAAAATGCAGTTCCTGTGGGTCACGCGAACGAAATCCCCGGCCAAGTTCTTATTTATGTATAATAATTATGATAACCTTTTATGGGTTAGATATATATTTTTTTTTATACAATACATTATTAAAAAAAAAAATATCTAACCCATAGAAGCATAAGGCGAATTAAAACTACAGCTTCAATTCGCCTTTAAATCATACTCTACAGGAGAATTTTCACTACTCTTTTTCTAGTTTAATAAAAACACCCTGTTTAAAGAAAGTAACTTACTTCATTATGATATTTCAAGATATGATTGTTTAGTTTTTCCTTCTTATTAAAGCCATTTACACATATTTTGCATTTAAACTTGAGTTTCTTGTAGAAATCACTATTTCTCTCGCTTTCTAACCACATTTTCGAATCTCCAGGTTTAATCATAAACTTTTTTCTCGAAACCTTTTCATAGACAATTCTATAATGCAAAGATTTATCCTTTTTTATTAATCCAGTGTCTATTACATTTTCTTTTTTTATTTCTTCGATGCAGAAGTCATTGTGGTCACAATTAAAATCATTAGAATTTTCATTTTCTTGTTTGACTTCAAATTTTTGTCTGCAATCATCATAATCATCCACTTTTTTTTTGCAATCACCATCATCATCATCTTGAGTGATGATTAACGTATTGTGTATGCACGTTTTTGTTAATGTTGATAGGGTCTTCAGAAGCACCTTCTGAAAGATGGAGATTTTGTTTTTGAGCCAACATTAAGGGGCATGTTTTAAGTACAATGCGATCACGATTAGAATAGGAATGTCAATGACCTCGAACTGTCAACTATAACTTAAAGAGTAAGTCTTGCAAAGGAAAATTAATTTGCGAATCAATAACATTATTTTTTTCACATTATTTAAATGAGTCTTTGATTTAGATACCATATCTATTGTTATAGATCTTTTAATTAATACAAAACAGCTGAATTTTTAATACAAAATGTCGCAAGGTCATTCCTATTCTTATTTTGATTGCATAGTATACCTGTTTATTAACATAATGATAAGTCAGGATCCTCTGTGCTTCTTCAATTTTAGATTGGAAGAGTTTTATCTTCTTAAGTACAGCCAGACATTCCCAGCAAAAGAATACAGGTTGAGGCAATATCTGAAAATAAGTATAAAATATTTAGATGTAATTACAGTGGCATGCCTAAAGCGCAAGCCCCACACATTTCTTTCGGTATAGTCCCGCTATGCTCTAGTTTCGCTATGCTCGACTCATAAAATGCCTACTAAAAAGTTTATAGCAAAACTTTTTAGTACCTAGGCATTTTATGAGTCAAGCATAGTGAAACTAGAGCATAGCGAAACTAGAACATAGCGAAACTAGAACATAGCGAAACTAGAACATAGCGAAACTAGAACATAGCGAAACTAGAACATAGCGAAACTAGAACATAGCGAAACTAGAACATAGCGAAACTAGAACATAGCGAAACTAGAACATAGCGAAACTAACCGATTTCTTTTCGTTTTAGAGTGTATTTATGTTAATTTTTCAACAATGTTTAGTAAGTGATTTTTATTGTACGTAGCAGTGATAGCCCAGTGGTTTAACCATGTGCCCCCCACGGCGAATGGTTCGAGTTCGATCCCGAGGCATGCACCGCTGACTTTTCGAAGTCATGCGCGTATTAGAAATTAATTATCACTTGCTTTAACGGTGAAGGAAAATGTCGTGAGGAAACCGGCATGTCCTAGAACCAAAAATTCGAAGACATGTGACGTCCACCAACCTGCGCTGGGCCCGCATGGTGGACTACGGCCCACTCCCTCTCACAGAGAGGAGGCCTGTGTCCCAGTGGGAACATTATAGGCCGATTATGCTAATGTACGTATTGCTTTAATTTCGACATTAACACGCCTAAATTCATGAAAAATTTACATAAAACCCTCTAAAAACAAAAAAAAGCATCAGGCTTTCCATTTAGGCATGCCGCTGGGTGTAAAAATAAAGCATTTTTATATTTTTAATGGTAAGTTAAAATAACACAGGTTGCACTCGATAGAAAGCTTAATTAAAATGTATGTAACCCATTATAAAAATAAGAAAATAATTTGATATTATAACAAAAAATTCCAGGTTTCTTTCAGGTTAATTCATTCTACAGATAGCAACGTATCTAATCTTATGTATAAATTTTATTATTTTGAGTAAATAACTTACGTTATGGAAAATATTCTTAAAAACATCGGCATATTCGCCGATTGAAGAAAGGCTCCGATCAGAAGTTAAACAGCCTTGACAGAACGAACCACTGCTTTTATTATCGAAATCATACTTAAATTCTTCTATTTCATACATTTAGGGTTTTTTTTCCGCGAACTTCTGGTTTTTTTAAGTTTACATTTCCGCAAAACACCTTTCGAAATTAGTTTAAGTGACACCAGTGACACTGACATTAATTAGTTGTTGTCAAATAGGTTTATATTAATCTGTGTTGTCAAATGTCAAACTTGTGATGTGTTGCTATGCTTTTAATTTTGTTGTTCTAGGAACGAGGTCTTTTGATATTTACTATCGGAAGAAATGTTCAAAGTTCAAGCAGTGCAATGCAATGACTTTCATCATTTTTGTGATGTACAGGCGCCTGCATCCAGATAATCAAAGAGACCTCTTACTTAAACAAAAACTTTAGCAAAGCTAAGGCTGTAGCCAGGAATTTAGTTCATGGGAGAGGGGAGAGAAGCTGAACCCTGAATACATGCAGAAGGATAAAATGTTTAAATCGAATTATGTAGGTAATCAGAATCAATGTAGAAGTGGCTTTTGGGCCTTGCTTGGGCAGCTTGGACTAGCCAAATATGAAAATAACTGCGGAATGTACCATCGACACAAAGAAGGATTTCATTTGTGGACCACACTATACTACACTCTATAGGCTGCTTGTGCACTACAGACGTTTTCAATTCGTATTCGGTTTTTTTACGGATTTCATGCACATTTTACAGCACTGTGCACTGTTTACAGCACATTTTTTCACGGACCGTTTTTTTTTCATACGTTTTAAAAAGAGGTGGGGATCGTTCTGCGGGCCTATAGGTTCTTGACAACATTGAAAATATGCTACAGATTGTGGTCATCCTATCAATTCATAGCCTAAATAAACTTATTTCACTTGATTTTTAACTAAAATATGTATATTTTTTGCAAATTACACGAAAATAAAATGCAATATTTTTTGTTATTGTAGCTGTGACAAGAACGGCCTGTTGCACTCTGGTGACGTCACACGCTAGTAAGCCAGTGTTGCCAACTTATTTTTAGGTAAAAGAATAGGGTTCTTGCCAACATTGAAAATATGCTACAGATTGTGGTCATCCTATCAGTTCATAGCGTAAATAAACTTATTTCACTTGATTTTCAACTAAAATATGTATATTTTTTGCAAATCACACGAAAATAAAATGTAATATTTTTTGTTATTTTAGCTGTGACAAGAACGGCCTGTTGCACTCTGGTGACCTCACACGCTAGTAAGCCAGTGTTGCCAACTTATTTTTAGGGTAAATTTGAGGGTAAAATTTTAGGGAGCGCCTCCGCAGCCGGCGCCGAATAGGCGGCAAAAATAATGCCGTTAGGAACCGGAGTAGCCTTGGAGTAGCAGTGATACCAGACGAAAATAATTGCAAACTACCGTAGCAGCAGATTAATGTTGCCGTCTTTTAAGTTGAATTAAATACCTTAGACTGACTTTTAAATAACAGTGCCAATGTAGAACAAAATACCACTTTTACAAGGGGGATGGAGGTGGTCGACGGAGCCCCGGTACGCGGAGCTCCTATTTCTATCTGCAAGGTTAAAAGTAACATAACACGAAGGGGTTGACGGGGGCTTCGTTCGCTCGCTCACTGAAGCCCCCGTCAACCCCTTCGAACCTAACCTGTCCGTGTCGGGGTGTCCAAGTTCCCGAGCTCGCTTCGCTCGCTCTTGGACCCTAATTAGGTATGTTACTCAAATAAAACATGAAATGTTTTTTTAATTATGCCAAATTGCCAACTCCCTTTCCCGCTTTTTTTTCCAAAGTCAGCGCCGGCTGCCAATTTAGTCAATTCCAAAATTTTAAGGTTAGATTTCGTATTGTTGTTATGATTACTAAAGTTTATGGGCTTTTTGGTAAGCAATACATGTAGGTAAGTAGTATTTGAATTGAATTTGAGTTAAACAAACAAATTCAGCATATTTTTATTGTGAAACATGACCATTGATTAAGAAAGAATTTGTTTTATTGTATATCTAAAACTTTAGCCAGGTATTTTTGTATAAATAGTTATGATTTTAGAGTAAAATTAATCAGGCATTGGGGTAAAATGAAAATCTAACTTGGCAACACTGGAGTAAGCATGGCTTTGACAGGTTGCAGTTTGCGTTTTATGTTTTCTGGGTGCTATATTTGATCTTAGAGCTATTTCTGAAGCTGTTTTCATAGAAATCTTCTATCTAGTGGCATAAATATTCATATCGAATCTCAAAATGGAGTCAAATTTTGTGCAAGCTGATACAACCTACCTAAGATAGACGCATTTATGGTTGTACTTTTCTTTAAGAATAACGCTGATTATTATGCTGCGGAACTTAAAAATTTAAAAACAGCAGTTTAAGTACCAACCTACTACATATTTATTTACAAATCTTTTGTATAATCATTCAGAAGTTTTGTGAAATCTCATTTTAGGTTATGTTGATAAAAACTCAGAAACATTACCTATAAATTCTTTTGTGTCATGAATCATGATGGACTGCTTAAAGACGTATTTGTACATTGTGGAACTACACACCATTTATACGCCATTATAGCCAATAAAAATTAATTATTGATGAAATTAATTTCAGCTGCACAGTCTGACGTCTGTCTTGTTGACAAAGCTCGTTTACTAGCGTGTTACGTCACTTCCGTCAGAAACAGCGTTTTTGGAGCGGTTTTGGAAATTTATACTTTATCACTGATTTTTATTTATAAATACAGTAGATCTCCCTGAAATATCAATGTAGTGTGCTTATAATATAATGAAGATTAATATAAACCATTTCCCAAAATGAGTCAAATACGTATTGGCTAAAAATCCGTAAAAAACCGAATACGAATTGAAAACGTCTGTAGTGCACAAACAGCCATAGACAATGACCAATTTGATTTGTCAATTTTGACATTCTTGTATTTTCAAATGTTCAAATGTCACTATGTCAGTCGTGCTCACTTGTAATTTACTGAAGACGAGGCGGTATGGTCCAAGACCTTAGCCTGCCCAAGAAGGGCGAAGAGAAAAAAAAAAAAAAAAAAGCTCACTTGTAAAGTCGTAAAAAAATATTTTAGCATTAGAAAAAAAGCGCGGGAAATTCGTATCGATTGGGCGCCTTTTTTAAAACAAATTTTCAAATAATTAGTTTATTCCTTCACAAGTTCATTTGCTTGCTTTTCTCATGATGGGGAAGAAAGGGCATCCAAAGAAAAGAAAAAAAGAAGATGTTTCGTCTTCTGCTCCACCATTGCTGTCCTCTGAAGACGACGGTGGAGCCTCAAGCTCTTCAGAGGAATCAGTACCAATTGAAAAGGATAAGTATCGGGAATTCAGGATTCCTGACTACATTAGGTCATACCCTGAAAGCGGAGGCAATTTTGAATATGTCGTATTTTTTGAAAGTATTGACTTAGTCCCGATCGGTGATAGAGACATGATGTCCCTTTCAACCAGCATAAAAAAATACAACAAGGGAGTAAAACAATTATTGCGCATGAATCGTTATAAAATTGGTGTTATTTTTGAACGTCCTGGTTTAGCCAATGCAGCGTTATTGAATCGTAAGTTTTTGGATAGTTATAAATTGAAAGCCAGTATTCCTGCAACTGCTACGGAAAATACAGGTGTTATTATGCATGTTCCAATTGACCTGAGCAACGAACACATTTATAATGCTATAACTAGCACAAAGAATATTATTTCTGTCAGAAGATTTATGCGTCGTACTATTTCAGAAGGAGGGGGGGTGTCTTTTCAGCCTACGAAGACGGTGTCCATCACATTCTCGTGTGCAACAATACCCGATAGTGTAGACCTGAACAGCTGGCGATTCGAAGTACGGCCGTACATTCCGCCGGTGAAACAATGCCTGAAGTGTCTAAGGTATGGTCATATAGCCAAATTCTGTAAGAACTCCCAAAGATGTTCCATATGTACAAAGGACCATAATTATAAAGAATGTCAAATACCATCAACTGAGGCTACATGTTGTCACTGTCAAGGTAATCATGTAGCTATTTCGGCACAGTGTCCAGTCAAACAGCAAAAAGTGGAAGAAAACAAACACAAAATTAATAAGAAATCTTATGCAGATTTATTCAATGAAAAGTCATTTCCATCCCTTTCAAAGTCCAGTCCTGCTAAACAATTACAATCACTAATTGAAACAGAACCAATTTTAAATATTTTAATACAGACAATAGTAACATTAATTTCTCAAAATAAAAATAATGAAAAGAGTATTTGTACTCAAAGCATAAAAGATGTTCTATTATCAAAAATCCAGAATAATATAAATAAACCTTAATTTTATGGATCAGCTGAATATTGTACAGTGGAATGCTCAGAGCATCAATAGTAATAAACTTGCTTTTTCGTATTTTTTACATGAGTATAACATACATGTAGCTTTATTGTGTGAGACTTGGCTCAAGCCTCACATGAGATTTAGTATTAAAGGTTATAATATAGTAAGATTAGACTCAGGTAATTCACACAATGGTGTAGCTATTTTAATACATAACAGTTTACAATTTAGTAAAATAGATACTTTATATGATGATTCTATACAAAATATAGCGATTCGTTTAAAATATGGCAATAAAAAAGAAATTTCATTAGTTAGTTTTTATAGTCCTGGAAATGCTTCATTTACTAAGTATAAGTTTGATAATTTAATTCGCAATATTCCTGGTCCTCTTTTGGTGGGTGGAGATTTCAATGCACATCATTCGGCTTGGGGATGTAACAGTGTGAACATCCGTGGCCGAGAGGTGCTTGAAATCATTAATGACTGTAATTTGGTTTTATTGAACGATGGAGAAATGACAACTGTAGGCTCTGATAGGTGGCAAAGAAATGCACTTGATTTAACTGTAGTATCAACTTCAATTTCATTATCTTGTAACTGGTCTGTTCATGATGATCCTTTAGGTAGTTACCATTTGCCTGTAATTACAAAGTTACTTATTAATGACAATTATAATAACCCACATGATATGGAAGCTTCAAATTTGCCAAAACATTTTAATTTTAACCTGGTTGATTGGGAAATATACAAGAAGACTGTTGATAGTTTGTTAATGAATTTTAAAATTAATAAAGATAACCCATTAAATTCATATAATGACATGATAAAGTTATTAAATTTAGCTGTTATTAAGTCATTACCATCAACTATAAGATCTGATTCTTCTTTTGATACAGCATCAGTAAATAATAATCGTAAAAAACGCATTCCATTACCATGGTGGAATTTGAATTGCACTAAAGCAGTAGAAGACTCTAGGAATGCCTATATAGTATTCAAGCACCATCTCACATTGGAAAAATATATTGAGTTTAAAAAATTACAAGCTCTTAAAAAATTAGTGTTAAAAAGAGAAAGATATTTAAGTTGGATTTCTCTGTGTGAGTCATTTAATAGAACTACTCCATTATCTAGGGTTTGGCAAATGTCAAAAAGATTTAATAAAACATTTTCACCTTCAAGTAATAATATTGCTCCTTGGGTATTTGATTTTCTTAAAAAATATACTCCAGATACAGTTGAGGGGCCATTTCAATCAATTCCTCATGAAGTAAAAGCTTCAGGACATTATGAATATCTAATTTATCCATTTTCTCTTCAGGAATTAAAATCTGCAATATCATCTAGACGAGATTCAGCTTTTGGCCTTGATGGAATACCTTACAAAATGTTGAAAAATGTATCAATTATGGCACTTTCTGACATATTAAGTGTTTTAAATTTACTCTGGCAGGAAATGGTTATCCCTAATGAATGGAAAACAGATTGTCTTATCCCAGTACTTAAACCTAACAAAGTAAGACACAAAGCAGAATCTTATAGGCCAGTAGCATTAACATCATGCATGGGAAAAACCTTTGAACAACTAATTAAACAAAGAGTAGAATTTTATATAGAAAGTAATAGTCTATTACCATCCAATCAATTTGGCTTTCGACGTGGGTTCTCTACTCGAGATAGCATTTCTCATTTGCAATTAGATATATACAATTCTATTAAAATGGACAATCATTTTGTTGGTGTCTTCTTTGATGTAGTGGGTGCATTCAACAACATCAATCTGCACATTTTGTGTGGTGAACTTCGTGCCCTTGGTATTCCTGAAAAAATTATAATATGGATCTTTAACTTTTTACATGGTAGAGAAGTATATGTCAAGGTGAATAAACGTTTAATAGGGCCACGTTTTTCATATAAAGGCGTATGTCAAGGTGGCATCCTCAGTCCATTGATTTATCTTCTTTATTTACATAGACTAAACATTGTACTTGGTCTTGAAGTGGCAAATTTGCAGTTTGCAGATGATTTGGTTATCTATGCTTCAGGTTCAGATATAAGTTCTGTTGAAAGTATTTTAAACACAGCTTTAACTCGGCTAAAGAACTATTTTCATTATCTTAACTTAGATATTAGTCCAGAAAAATCTAAAGTTATAGTGTTTGGAGAGTGTGAAACAGACCTACATATCTATTACAATAATAGTGTTCTTCCAATAGTGAATGAAGTGAAGTTTCTGGGTATCATTTTTACAAGCAACCTTTCATGGACTAAGTATGTCGATTATCTGTTAGGTAGAGCTAATAAAGCATTTAATTTTATAAAGTCACTGTCGATTGCAGCTGATCCAAAAATGTTGCTTATATTATATAAATCTCTAGTCCGCAGTCATTTCGAATATGGATTTTTGTGCTTTGGGTCTGATCAGAGATTGGTTCACAAATTGGAGATTCTTCAAAACCACAATCTTAGATGTGTAACTGGTGCAATGAAGACAACTCCAATTAATTCACTTCAAATTGAGTGTAACACTCCTCCTATGAATATAAGATTTCAGTTTTTAAAGTCCAAATACATTCTCAAGCTTTTATCTTTCGATAATCATCCTTTATTAAAGAAAATATTATTTTATTATAGAGTATACAATCCCTCTAATTTCGTAAATGTCCCTTATATATTTCATGACTTTTCTAATCTAATCAGTATTGATGATCAATATCAAATTGAGAAATGTAAAGGCAGATGGCCATGTTACTCCGGTAATTACATCAGCAAATTCTGGCCCATGAACATTTACATTAATCGCGATCTTCGGAGTAAAGAAGATGTCTATCAGTTAATTGCAGAGTTCCCTGGGTACAGGCATATATATACAGATGGATCCAAAAACAATAGAAATGTTTCGTTAGCCATATATTTACCTCATCTTACTGTTGGACATGGAGTTCGGTTACCTGGAGCCATGTCTATATTTACAGCAGAATCTCTAGCCATTTTATCAGCTCTGCAGTACATACATGTAAAGAATCTTGGGCACACAACTTGGCTTATAGCGACCGACTGCATGAGTGTTCTCATGGCCTTACAAAACCCGAAACTGGACGCCAATACCGGAAATATTTTATATGAGATTCGGACTTTATACGCTGATCTTTGTTCTAGAGGATTTACAATAAGCTTAATATGGACACCCTCCCACATAGGAGTAGCAGGAAACGAAAACGCAGATTATCTTGCAAGAGTTATTGTTGACGTTGACATCCCAGAGACAAGAAATGTTGCCATACCAAGTTCGGACCTGCTTACTAAATTACGTGAACAAAACACCTGTAATTGGCATGAGAACTGGCAAGAAACACTAAGAACTAAAGGAAAATGGTATGCGAAAATAAATCAAATCACTGGTTCTGCGCCCTGGTTCACCAGATCTGTTCTTCCTAAGAGCAGAAAATTTTACACAACTTTAAACCGTCTTAGATTTGGACATGGAAGATTCAATGCACATTTAGCCAGAATGAAAATTATTACATCGCCTGTTTGTATAAATTGTAACTTAGGAATTGATCAGACCCTAGATCATATAATTTTTGAATGCCCTGCATATGATCTACAAAGAATTCCTCTATTTGATAATTTACTGGAAATATATAAAACGCCAGCAAGCATCCCGCGCGACACTCAAAGTTTGCTGGAAAATTACAGTACATACACAGCACTGTATACATTTATTGACAGCACTGGTTGGGCAATCTGACCGATCGGGGCGACATAATAATATTAGAAGGATATGACCCGGATATGACCTTACTTTACAACATGATTATGACGAATACACGGATATGACACCTTAATATTATGATTTTGACTAATGAATACTGAAGACGTGGCTCTGGCCTAAAATAAATAAACATAATCAAGATATAAGCTACTAAGGACGAGGCTGTGGCCTTATTTACTTTTGGACAAGAAGTATGAAACTGAAGACGAGGCTTCGGCCTTACTTACCTTTGAACAAGAAGGATAAAACTGAAGACGAGGCTTTGGCCTTACTTTTAATCAAGAAGGACAATAATTACTGAAGACGAGGCGGTATGGTCCAAGACCTTAGCCTGCCCAAGAAGGGCGAAGAGAAAAAAAAAAAAAAAAAAATATTTTAGCATTAGCAAATGATTGCAATTTTGCAATGAAATGAGTTTTAAATATCACAAGTCATAAATCAAGAGTTGAAAATGAGTGTTACTATTTCCCATATTAAACAATTGCCGCCGCCGAGTCCATCATTAAGATGCTACACTTGCTTGACATCGGGCAGGAAATTGGCTCCGTTGAGAGACAAACAACTACTGAATAAGCTGTGTCCCGAAATGTTTTTTAGTGCACAGCAGGTAATATTTCGTTTACCCTCGTAATTTAACATCTTCCGTAAATTAAGTTATGAACGTAGTATAGTTGAACTCAATGTCTGAGCTAAAATGTAAACAAAGTACAGTCGAATATTTATTTACTAGCTTCCGCCTGCGGCTTCGCCCGCGTTTTTGGGATAAAAGGTAGCCTATGTGTTATTCTGATGTCTAAGCTGTATTATTGTAAAGTTTCATCAAAATCCGTTCAGTAGTTTTTGCGTGAAAGAGTAACAAACATCCATACATACATCCTCACAAACTTTCGCGTTTTTAATATTAGTAGGAAGTAGGACACGTTATAGGTACTTTTAACGTAACAGCTTGTATTATTTTACCGAAGAGTTAGCCCTCTGTCTAATAAAGGCGAATCCAGCCTTCGAATCAGGGGGGGGGGTCACTATGTGTATTCTACTAAAAAGTATATTTTTTTAGATTACTACATGACGGCCGCATAGGGTGACGGGTCCCGCCTTTCATTTGGCGGGCCAATACCTGCCGGGGGTGCGGACGAATGCGCAAGCGACTCCCGTGCCCCCGGCGTAAGGTAGTTGGAGGAACACCGGGGTGGTTTAAGTCAGTAAGAGTCTGACAGACCCCCTCGCCCCCCCTAGGGCGGGGTCATCCATGAGGATTTCGAACTCGAAAAAAAAATAAAAATAAAGGCTGCTTACTGATATCAGCCTATAATGACAATTATCACTCGGACTCTGAGCTCCAAAGTGATATTGTATTGTATTGTATTGTATTGTATAACGGGCTGGTGTCCGCAACTCCACGTCAAAGCGCGTATTTTGCGTGCGGGTGGGAACGGGTGGGAGACTATTCGACCCATCCCAATTCCCCGAGAAAGGCCAGCAGCGCCCCAATGTTGCTGACTATCTCGCGGAGAGTACCTGGGTTGCCAAAGTACTTTGCCCTGTATGTTGCAACCGCCGGGCAGTACAGGAGCACGTGGGCTGCTGTCTCTTCTACCTCCATGCAGGCACGACACAGGGGGCTGTCCGTGATTCCTAAGACAAAGAGGTGTTTATTAAACGAGCCGTGTCCGGTGACGGCAGCTGTAACTGTGCGCAGCTGTGGTTTAGTCAGCCGCAGCGCGCGTTTGGTGAAGCGGCCGTCGATATCAGGAAGTGCTTCCTTGGCCTGCCTACACTCGCCATGGTCCAGCCACAGCTTGTGGTGTTGTACGCTAGTTCGTTTCCTTACCAGTGTGCGTATGTATCCGAAAGGGAGTGGTACGATAGGTTCTGGCCCTACCGCTGCCATGCTCGATCCCCTTCTAGCGAGTTCATCCGCCGCATCATTGCCACGTGAGTCGCTGTGTCCTTTGATCCATTGGATGGTTATATTATTGAGATTACCCACCTGATTTAGGCGTTGGTGACACTCGTGTATTAACCCAGAGTTCACTGAGTGGTTGTTCAGTGCTAACAGTACAGCCATGCTGTCAGAGAGTATACGAATTGAGTGGTCCACAACCTTCCTAGCTAAGATGGCAGATGCGGCCAGGCAGATGCCCATGCATTCTGCTTGAAATACCGTGTTGTGGGCCCCCAAAGGTACGGCTATGTGGATGTTGAGGTCCTCCGAGAAGACTCCAGCACCTGTGCCCATACCTGTTTTAGATCCATCTGTGAAGATCTGTAGTTCCGCCGGGTTAAGTCCCTCGCAGCGGTGGTCCTCATGGAGCTGGATTTTGTATTTCTTATCGAATACAAATTGTTTTGGTATCCGATCGTTTATTGCTTTCGCCAGGGGGAACTCGTTATAGAGTCCCTCTAGTACCGTGGTGTGCTGTGTATCTCTCTTACCCCAGAGTTGAAGTGTTTTAAGGCGTGCAGCGGTCATTGTCGCTTCCTGCTGTATGAACAGGTGGAGCGGTGGGAGTCCCAACATGGCCTCCAGGGCAGTAGTTGGAGTAGTCCTCATGCAGCCAGTGATCGCCATGCAGGCTAGTCTTTGCAAGCGTTGTAGTTTAATGGAGGCTGTCGTTAGTTTAGTGCGGGGCCACCAGACCACTGCCCCATACGTGATCATAGGTCGGATCACCGCACAGTATAACCAGAGTATTATTTTTGGGGATAAGCCCCACCTCTTACCTATCATCCTTTTGCATTGCCAGAAGGTAATGCAGGCCCTGTTTATTTTATTGTCTAAGTGGCTACTCCAGTTTAACTTACTGTCTAGGGTAACTCCCAGATATTTGACCTCATTGGCTAAATGGAGTTCAGTGTCGAAAAGTTTGGGTAGGCGATAATGGCCTAGTATACGTTTTTGGGTAAACATGACTAGTTCAGTTTTCGTGGGGTTCACTGAGAGATCGAACTCTCTGCACCATCGTTCAACGATGCGTAGTGCCTGTTGAGTGAGGTCGCAGATTGTTCCCGTCACTTTCCCCGAAATGAGGATAGCGAGGTCGTCGGCATACCCTATAGTGTAGAAGTGATTTCAAAGTGATAATTGTCATTGATAATTATATTTGATATTTATCAAGATATCTATAGGTTGATCTTTGATATAATCGAAAATACTGGTTAATTTGTCGCATTCAACGACTGCATATTTATATCGAAACATGCAACACTTATCTTCAATAGCATCAAATTATTTACTAAACTACTTGCTTCTAATGTAAATGTTGATATGTAATCAGTTAAAAAAAAGGATTGCGAGGCTTATAGCTGTTTGATAATTATCGGATAATTATTATAATAATTATCGCGATAATTTCAAACCCTGCTGATTAAGCTTATAGTACCTGGTTAATGTCAATAGGTTTGCCATCTTTTTTTTAATTTTTTTATTTATTCTAAGAAGTTATACAAATTAATTCTAACCAGTGGCGGCCTTTGCCATTGCGAGGCCCAGGGCGTCAGAACTTTGCGAGGCCCTTGTTCTTTAATTTATCTAAATTGAAAGTAAGTATTTTTGATGATGATTGACAAGAAATGCAAAGTTATAAACAAATAAATGTAGAGTTTTAAAATGTTTCTATAAAATTACTTTTTATATTGACTCCTCACTCGTTTCGCACCGCGAGCGGTTAGAACCGGCGGTGTGAATTGCCCAAGAACTTTTTAGGGTTCCGTACCAAAATGGTAAAAAAGGAACCCTTATGGTGCGACTTCGTCTGTCTGTCTGTCTGTCTGTCTGTCTGTCTGTCTGTCTGTCTGTCTGTCTGTCACACCTGCTTATTTCAGCAACTACTTATGCTATGGACTTGAAATTTGGAACATTTATAAAGAATGCTTATTCAACTTTATTGCAAATGAAAAAAATCCAAAAATATTTTTATTTTCATTGCAAAAGGGGCCGGAGTGGGGGTCCAAAATTTTAAATTGGGGTTACTAGGTCAAGTGACATATCATATGAAAGGGCTTGATTTGCACATTTCAAAATATATTTTCATTTTATTTTATGTCTCACAATTTTCGACATATGATGAAAAATGACCAAAAAAATACCATTCCCCCCCCCTTATCTCCGAAGTTTGCAGGGCGAAAAATCTGAAATAATTAGGGTTGATAGGAATTGACCCAAATACGGCACCAAAAATACAACGATGTTCCTAACTAGTACAGTTTTTTCAAAATCATCAAAATTCCTTCACAAACAAACTTAGTTATGCGGTCCGGATTTTTTCACTTTATACGTCCAAATATGATACGGAACCCTCGGTGCGCGAGTCCGACTCGCACTTGGCCGGTTTTTTAATGGTTTGTTGCGCGAGGGCGCGAGGCCCCTGCAAGAGCGAGGCCCCGGGCGGTTGCCCCGTTCGCCACCCCCTAAGGCCGTCACTGCATCTAACTAATGTAAAAGACTTACATAGCTGAAGAAATGTGAGTGCCTTCGTCTTTGAGGAATACGGGCATGATATTGTTTCTATCTGACTGCCTCAGCACGCGTAGCATGACCTATTTTATCTCTATTCCACCAAAAAATACCTAAAGTTATTTTCTATCCTACTCGTTATGCCAAGCACGAGCGCGCGGCGACCCGTGCTTGGCTTGTCAGAGTTTTGTCTACTGAAGAAAGATTTCTACCGTTTTATGCATACAATGAAAAGAAGAAATGTTTCTAATTTCTTCTTTTCATTGTATGCATAAAACGGTAGAAATCTTTCTACAATATGTCATTTTGCCTATTCTGTAGACAAAACTCGTTTCTATCATGGTCATGCTACGTGTGCAGAAGGAAGATAATGTTTTTCAAGTGTATGTTTGTATGTGTGTATGTCTATTTCTTTGGCACACTCTGTAGCCTAAACAGCTTGATGAATTTTAACATAATTCTGAAATATTGTTAGAATAGTCTATTATTTTATTTGTGTCAAAAAAATAGTTTTTTTTTCAGCCCTCCACCCCGTACTTAATTTGCTGGGAGTGTCAACACATGATCTGGATGATCAAGAAGTTCAAGGAAAAAGTAATAAAGGCGAATGTCACACTAAAAGTATCTTTAAATATGCCTGGATTTAAAGTAAGAATTCATGTTTAACTATACCATTTTATTTAAGGCTGTGTAATAGGCTAACTGTTAGCGGCCGACTGAGTTTGTAGCGTATCGGTTTAGTACGCCCTTCCATATATTATTTGAAATGGAGTGTCCACAGTTTGCTAGTTTGCGCTAACAGTTTGCCTACTGAAAACTGTTAACGCAGTTTCAGTCGGCCGCTCACAGTTTGCCTATTGGGGACACAGCTTAAGAACAGAAGAGTTTAAGTAAAGTCGGACCTCCGACACACCCTAACGGCTCGTATACACCTAATCCGTCATCGGCCAAACCTTGGTCGGCCGACGACGACCGAACTCGGACGATTGAATCAAACACTTGTAAATTATAGAGAGCGCGTACACCAACACGACCGCCATAGGCCGACAAAATCGGTCGTATTCCTGTCCTGCAAACCATATCGTGCTACATTTATTGTTGGTTTTTACTGTTGATTTTAAAACACTAATTAGGTAATTACTGCGTTCGAATACTTTGTTGGCTGTCAAAAATGGTCGCAAAGATATTCGCAAACATTACGAGAAATCGTAAAGTCTGCGAAAAAGTTCGCTATGACACCGATAACAATCGAAAGATTTTGACAGTTAGCGACTACCAAATATCGTTATAATCGGATAATTAGGACTTTGCGACCGTAGCCTATGAAACGTGCGCAACACCGAGTATCACATGCGCATTGCCGACACTTTAAAATGAGGATTCGTGTGCCGATAGCTTAGACAAGCAGGTCACCCGCTGTCAACACGGTGCTTCCTTAGGAGCTCTGGCGACCTTACTCACCACAGAAACACAACACCACCAAACAGTAGCGTTATTTGGCTGTGGTGTTCTGTAAGGTGGAGGTACTTCCCCAGTTGGGCTGCTCCAGATTTGAGCGAGATAGGCTATCCCTTACTTCTCTAGAAATTATTAAGACATCTTCCTCTTTCAGCTTGATAAAGGACTATCCAACCTGGCAGTAACTAAAGTGCAAATTATAACCATAGCACCACAAAATGTACCACCACAAAGTATATCACCACAAGCCGAACCACTCCCTATGGTGATAGCAGCTCCAATAGACCCGTTAAAGCAAGAGGAACCACCAGTACAGATAAAGTTAGAGAAGGCAGATATATCTGGCGATTATGATGAACTCATACAGCCGGCAACGATTAAAACTTCAACAGCCTCTAGTGATGAGTCGACCGATACTGCAAGCGAATCTGACATGCCGATATACAATTCTGGTCAGTCTTATTCCGTTTTCAAATTTGTCAGTGTGTTTTTGGGTTTGATAGTCAGCGACAAAAATTGGTTTACACTTAAGTTTAAAAAAATCATAAATTAACGCAACAACATTAAAAAGAAATTGCAGAATGCTATGGATTACTTCGCAAAGACAGTTAAATAAATAGCGACTCTTGCAACAACGCAATAAAGCGTAATTCAGCTCGCACAGCGCTGTGTGCCTAAAATTATATTAAACTACAACCTACAAGGTAGCCTATTTCTATCGCGTTCTTCTAATTCTATCTCTTCTGACGCGGCGTAAACTCACTGAATTGCTCCCCGGGAAGGCACGCTAAATGCGGATATTTATAGTTTATCACCTAAAGGGCGGAGTGCGCCACGCCTGTCAAATCGTTGAAGTATTAAAAAGTAAATTAGTCACATCGTCGATGTATACAAATGTAGGAAATTTGCCCTTATGACTAATACAAGTCTACAACGAATGTCTAGATTTTTTTCAACATAAATAGAATTTATTGTTTTCGGAATTGTTGGAACTTCCACCTTGATACTTAAAATCCGCTGTACGCGCGAATACAGGGTATCAGATTAGACAGTGGAAATATTTTAAGGGGTCATTGTACTCATTATTATGAACAACTTTTACTATGGGACCAACCCTGAAATCGCCAAAAAATATCAGCTGTTCCATACATTTTGTTGAGTTATGTGAACATAAATGTATGGAACAGCTGATTTTATTTTCGCTTCAGGGTTGGTCGCATAGCAAAAGTTGTTCATAATTATGAGTACAATGACCCCTTAAAATATTTCCACTGTCTATTCTGCCACCCTGTATATGTGAGGTCACGCGCATCTAGTGAATATGTTACATATGACATTTTGATGAATTTTGTTCGATTTTAGAACATAAAGGCATTAATTCAGTATTTTTCTTGTCTCAATAATGATTTTTATTAATACTCTCTTAACAATTTTAGATCCTCTATTAACAGCATTGCTAAGAAAACCGAAATCCGAAACACAATTAGAAATAGAAGTTTCCACTGAGAATGAAGTAAAAATTGCAATTGCTCCAAGTAGACAAACAATCTACAGAACTCAAAAAGGTTTTATTAAAACGCCAAACGAAACAATACCCCTGAGAGGGGCCAAAAAAGCGGTAAAAGTTACCGGGGGGATACCAAATTTGGTGAAAGGTAAAGAAATTGTCCCGATTTTAAAGGGTAAAGAAATCGTCCCGAATCAAAAAGGTACAGAATCAGTTACGCTAACAAATCAAAAAAATGATATGGAAGATGAAAAAAAACTAGGTGTATACGGCTATGACCAGGATGAAGCAACGTGTAAATTATTAAACAGAAACGAAATGATGGAGTATAGAAAAAGTAAGCTAAATTTGGCCACATTTAAAAGAGCAAAGTTAAAATGTGAGAAATGTGTTGAATGGTACTCTTCTCAAAGATATTACGACTTGCATTGCATGAAACATGATTTGGTGAGTGTAAGAGTGTAATAACTTTGTACCTACCTGTTTTTTTCCAGCGGCCAATTTCAATAACGATGTAGGTATTACATTTAGCTAGGAATCATTTTTATATGTATAAACACTATCTGTGTCCCGCTATTATTTCGTTTTGGCTTAGCGTTCTTTCTGACTTTTTAGGGTTTTGTACCAATTGGTAAAAAAGGAACCCTTATGGTGCGACTTCGTCTGTCTGTCTGTCACACCTGCTTATTTCAGCAACTACTAATGCTATCGACTTGAAATTTGGAACAGTTATAAAGAATGCTTGCCCAACTTTATTGCAAATGAAAAAAGTCATAAAATATTTTTATTTTCATTGCAAAAGGGGCCGGATTGGGGGTCCGAAATTTTAAAGTGGGGTTACTAGGTCAAATGGCATATGATATGAAAGGGCTTGATCTGCACATTTAAAAATATAATTTTATTTTATTTTATGTCTCGCAGTTTCGGGCATATGATGAAAAATGTCTGAAAAAATACCATTCCCCCCCCCCCCCTTATCTCCGAAGTTTGCGGAGCGAAAAATCTGAAATAATTAGAGCTGATAGGAATTGACACAAATACTGCAGCAAATATAAAACGATGTTCCTAACCAGTACAGTTTTTTCAAAATCATCAAAATTCCTTCACAAACAAACTTATGCGGTCCGGTTTTTTTTCACTTTATATGTTCAAAACTGCTACGGAACCCTCGGTGCGCGAGTACGACTCGCACTTGGCCGGTTTTTTCGTTTTGCTCGGCTCCTAAGCGTTATAGTGTGATGTTAAATAGCCTACGCTATTCCTCATGAATCTGGCTATCATACAGACATATTTTTTCGAATTCGACTGGTAGTTCTAGAAATTCATTCATTCTAGAAGTTCATTCTTTATTATTATTTATTCATTCATTCTTTTATTTACTAGCTGTACCCTGGGGTTCCATCCCCGTTGTTTGGCTCCTAAGGGCCGTCACGTGATATTAAATTAATAGCCTATGCTATTCCTTATAAATCTAGCTATCATATTGTATATAAATATTTTTTCGAATTCGACTGATAGTTCCAGAGATTAGGGCGCTTAAACAAAAAAAATAAAACAAATGTTTTCAGAAACTAGGTATTCATTAAAATAATTATTATTTTTCAGTCACAAGGCAATTCTGTCTGCAATGTGTGTGAACAAAGATTTCCTAATGATTCCATGAGAAACGAGCATTATAAAGCGCATTTCGTGTAAGTTTGTATTTTACTGTAGTAGCCATGTGGTCGCAACCCATAGATATACATCAGGGTTCTAAATTATCAAGATAATTATGTTCTTTGATAATTATCAAGATAATTATGTTCTTTGACAATTATCAAGATAATTATGTTCTTTGATAATTATCAAGATAATTATGTTCTTTGATAATTATCAAGATAATTATGTTCTTTGATAGTTATCAAGATAAATATTATCTTTGAAAATTACCCATGCCCGTTCTTGTTTACAATGTATGGTATATTTTATAATTTATTTATTTATTTATTTTATTGATTTACACGGCATATACACACCAATTACATAAATCAAAGTATAAAATTATAATAATTACAAACATAGACTGATAATAGAAATTATTCAAATCTTATTATTTTCCAAAAAAAAGTAGGCATATAACCATTAAATTGGCGAATTTATTATAGAATAGATCGCAGTCCGGGTTGGCTTCTATAATGTATGATTGTATGGTATTAAAACTTACTGATGTATTTAACCCTTTCAGGGTGTACGAATGTATACATTGTGGATTCCAGCACACAAATAGATTGAAAATCTCTTATCATATACATCATAAACATGAGGTTTCCGTATTTGATTGTAGAAAGTGCAACAAGACTTTCAAGTAAGTATCACGTCAGTGTGGCTTTGTGACTCTCTTACAGCTCGCATCATCGGCCGAAGTATTTAATAACATCATTGCCTTTAACTTCGCAGCTATAGGACGTCGATGTGATATCATATTTTTTATTACTTTCAGGACTTACAAGGAAAAGGTTCAGCACAAGAAAGAACACATACCAAGGCTGCCGTGTGACGAATGTGACAAGACTTTTGGCACTCGTTCCGCACTGGTCAGCCACAAGGCGTAAGTGTCATCTTAGCTCAACATTAAGGCGCTATCCAAACGTAGGACACCGTAAAACGCTCAGTTTTTTGTCGCACAGTTAGGCGTATTGGTACATATTACTACGCAACTTATTGAAAAAAACCGGACAAGTGCGAGTCTGACTCGCGCACTGAGGGTTCCGTACAAACATGTAGGTATGTTGACAGTAGAGTAGATACCTAAATGATAGTTCATCCATTCCATCATGGGAATCGAGTCTTGTAGATTCATCGAGAATTCAAGACGAGCGACCTTCTTGCCTATAGATGGCGCTTTTGCATATTTCTAGTGGAATATTTTATTTTATATAATAATCAATTTCTATGGTGATGAAAAAATTCAGGGCAAATTAAAAAAAAAAAGGATCCTGGGATACTGTTTGCATGGTGGAAGGGGGTGCAAGTGGGAGAAAAATTTGGTTCCTTTTGCTTAGGGTGCACCGTTTCAGAGATATTTAAAATTTATTTTTTTTATTTTGAGTACACATTTGCAAAACCACTAGTGTGTCCACTTTCATTGTGAAAACCGCCAAACAGTGGAATGCGCTGCCCGAGTGGGTGTTCCCCGATAGTTACAATCTGGGTGTCTTCAAGTCGCGAGTGAATCGGTTTCTTCTAGGCAAGCGTGCTCCATCGTAGACCGCATCATCGCTTAACATCAGGCGAGATGGCGATGGCGGTCAAACGCAAGCCTATTTACAAATAAAAAAAAATAAAAAAAAGGTCTCATCTTTTGTGTAATAGTAGATTTATTAGGAGCATTGATTTTTTGTTCTGAATTTATAATACAGTAGAATCTCACTAATCCGGCACTATTCAAAACCAGAGGGTGCCGGATTATTGGAATGTTCGGATTACTGGATTGTGTAGAAAAAATCCTAATAAATAAAACAAAGCATTCAATACACACAGCACATAATATATTTGTGTTCATGTTCTACACGTTTTTAGGGTTCCGTAGCCAAATGGCAAAAAACGGAACCCTTATGGATTCGTCATGTCTGTCTGTCTGTCTGTCCGTCCGTATGTCACAGCCATTTTTAGGGTTCCGTACCAAAATGGTAAAAAAGGAACCCTTATGGTGCGACTGCGTCTGTCTGTCTGTCTGTCTGTCACACCTGATTATTTCAGCAACTACTTATGCTATCGACTTGAAATTTGGAACAGTTATAAAGAATGCTTGTTCAATTTTATTGCAAATGAAAAAAGTCCAAAAATATTTTTATTTTCATTGCAAAAGGGGCCGGTGTGGGGGTCCGAAATTTTAAAGTGGGGTTACTAGGTCAAGTGACATAAATCATATGAAAGGGCTTGATCTGCACATTACAAAATATATTTTTATTTTATTTTATGTCTCACAGTTTTCGACATATGATGAAAAATGTCCAAAAAAATACCATTCCCGCCCCCCTTATCTCCGAAGTTTGCGGGGCGAAAAATCTGAAATAATTAGAGTTGACGGGAATTGACCCAAATATTGCACCAAAAATAAAACGATGTTCCTAACTAGTACAGTTTTTTCAAAATCATCAAAATTCCTTCACAAACAAAATTAGTTATGCGGTCCGGATTTTTTCACTTCATACGTCCAAAAATGATACGGAACCCTCGGTGCGCGAGTACGACTTTTTATACTCTAATTAATTAACTAATTACCTACCTAGATAGTTTCAAAATAATCCTTTTATTGAGGTCTGTTTTTGTGCATGCGTGGTGCGTGGCGTGGGGAGGGGCGAGGGAGCCGCGGGTGGAGGGTGCCGGATTATGGGACGTATCGGTCTATTGAAGTGCCGGATTAGTGAGATTTTACTGTAGTTTCATCTACCGGTCACTAGATGGCGGTGAGACACTGACACTGCACAGGTAGATGAAAGGTACTCATCATTATGAACAACTTTTACTATGGGACCAACCCTGAAATCGCAAAAAAAATCAGCTGTTCCATACATTTTGTAGATGTCCAGGAACAGCTGATTTTTTTTTAGTTATTTCAGGGTTGGTCCCATAGTAAAAGTTGTTCATAATGATGAGTACAATGACCCCTTCAAATATTTTCACTGTCTAACCTGCCACCCTGTATAATAATAAAATAAAATAATTGGCCGCAGATATTGAAAGTATCTTCATTCTTCAAAAACGAGCTGTTCGTGCTATATATCAGTTAGGAGCAAGAGTTTCCTTAAGAGACCGTTTCAAAGAGATTGACATTTTAACAGTTACATCTCAATTTATTTTTGCTAACATAATATATATAAGGCAAAATATAAATCTTTACACTAAAAATAGTGATGTACACAACCTCAATACTAGAAATAAGCATAAATTATGTGTTCCTTATCACCGATTGCACAAGGTACATGATTCATTTTTGGGACTTAGTATACGCATTTATAATAAACTGCCTCTTTGCTTATTAGATTTGCCGTTTCCTTCCTTCAAGACTAAAGTTAAAGCTATCCTAGTTAAAAAGGCTTATTATACGTTAAAGGAATATTTAGACGATAGATCCTGTTGGTCGCTGAGCTAGGCACAAGATGACTCTGAATGAATGTTTGAATTTAATTGAATATCTCAACTTGACATTTGAAATTTTACAATGTTTAATGTTGAATTAATTATTGTACTGTTCTGTTTTCTTTCTTTTTTCTCTTTTTTACGAAGAGTTCATGTAAGTGTGATGCAATTAACTAGTGACCTCGGACAGTTTTCTTTCATTAGTATGTTTTTTTATTTTTTTTATTTATAACTTCTATGTTCTTTCCTCTTGTCAGCAGGTGCGTCATGCTCCCTTTGACGTCATTGCTTGCGGTGGCGTTATTGGTCGGGTCACCCCCTTCCCTCTAAAATGGCGAGGGAGGTGATGGCTGGCCTCTGCGTCATACTCGTGAACGGGTGCTGCTTGTGGTGACTGGTCGTCCTGTTGACTGAGCCCAGTTAATTTAGTAGACATTGTTGAAATAACAACTAGCCCTTGGTCCTAGATTATGCATGACCCTTGACTGTCAAATATTTATTTGATGAATTGCACCTTTACCCTGGCACAGGTCTGTACACCGAATAGTAACTTAACTTTTAAAGCATCTTGTTGCGACTGGTTTTTTTTTGTTTTTAGTAATGGTAATGACATAATGAGTAAGTACTTACATCTATTTATTTTCTTTGATCAGGTGTATCGGCGCGTGTTAGGTTACATTTTTATATCATTTTTTACTTGTTAAGTATTTATAGTTTTTCTTTTTTCTTTTGTGATTTAGTTTATCCTTTTGATTTATATAATTTCGTACACAAAGTAACTGACAGACAGAATTGTGTTGCTGCGGAGTTTGTTGCGCCGTTTCTTCTTCGCAGCTAAAACACTAGGAAGCGGTGAAGGGCGGGCGTTTTTGGGGGCTGTCTTATGTACATTGACGTTCAAAAAGTGCTAATTCGTTAGCCCACTTTGAATAAATGATTTTTGAATTTGAATTTGAATTTGAGAAATTTTCATTATATTAATACGTGAAACAAAAACTTTGTACCGCTTTTTACGAAAATTACGCGGACGGAGGAGTATGAAATTTTGAAGGCAAAAATCGTTGAGACTCAATTCCCGGGATGGATGCACTATCTACATACATAATTAAGTTTGTACGGAACCCTCAGGGTGCGAGTCCTAACCTACTCGCACTTGTCTGGTTTTTTTTATTGGCTTAATTATTATTTCCTTTTCAGCCATACGCACCGAGGTGTGAAGTCTAAATGCACTGTGTGCCAGAAACGTGTCAGGAATTTGGCTTCACACATGCATTTGGTACATGAGGATACTGTAAGTTGACAAGATTTTTGACAGGAATTCGATGAACGTTCTTCGTGTTGTCCCGGAGTGTCTCCCTCTCACTATCCTCTCAGGCCTCGGCTGGCTATCGGAGGGAGCCTCCGGGTACATCTTAAACAAGTTGCAGGTTGGGAATGGTATATTTGTAACGTGGTTGGTATATTTGCACTTTTACACTTTTGGAGTATGAAGCTTTCAAAACTATAATTGCCGGCACGAGTCTTGATCACAAACTTCACCTGCGCATTAGCTGGTTTTTCGGTCTCTTTGGCGGAATGAAGAAGACAGGGGGCGCCGAGGCTCCACGCGATACGTTCGTCAGTCGATGCTCGTCGTCTGGACTATTCTCTATTACGTATTGTCAACTGTGTATTGTCTATTGGGCCAAAAATGTACATGCGCGATCTGCGATCGTGATTCCTGCCGGTACCTATACCTATGTGTATGTTTTGTTTTCAGAGCGCAGACCGCGAATACTGTATTGATTGTGGGACCACATTTAAGAACAAAACATGCCTCGAGGTCCACCTCAAAACTTCTCTCAAACACAACACGGTTGAACAACTGGGGTACGTACCTATTCACACTAAATATTCGCTATAATTTAAACGATCAGCTAATTAAAGAGGTTTTGGTCAGCTCCAAAATGTATTTTGTCAGCAAACAGAGAATTGAGCTGAATCCGGTAGGTCCCATTTGTTCTATGGAACATGACGTAATAGAACAAATTGAGAAAATATTGTCCCTATTTGTACCAACCAAACCCAAAACCTCAGATCATAGAAAAAAAGAGATATGCCATCATCAGCAAATTAATACGGGAACCACTGTCGCCACTTTTAGTACAGTTAGCGACACAATTACAAGAGCTCCTTGTGAATATAAAGATCTCCCACACATTAAAAATTCCGCACACCCTCAATGTAACACTGTTATTCATCACTCATCACTAGCACTAAACTAAACCACTGTATTTATATCATCGATCGTGTTCAATCCGTAGCCAGCGTGTACGTTTTAATTATGTCAATGTAACCATATCAAAGCGTCAAGGTCAATAGGGCCTTTGGCACATCTCCCTTGTTTCTATGATCTGAGCTCAAAGCCAATCTCTTAATTCCGGTGTGATTTTACGGTAATTATATGATCCACAGGATCAAATGTGAACATTGCGACAAATACTTCGCAAGCAAAACGAGTTTGAAAGATCATATCGAGCACGTCATAGATGGAAAATATACGTGCGATAATTGTAACAAGGTAAGACATCTACACAAGCAGCACAATGAAGGCCGGTTTGACGTGTAAGTCCCCTCGTAAAGTTTCGTAAACATTTACAACTACTTTTGAAAGAACAGTTGATATACAGGGTGGCAGGTTAGACAGGGGAAATATTTAAAGGGGTCATTGCACTCATCATTATGAACAACTTTTACTATAGGACCAACCCTGAAATCGCGAAAAAAATCAACTGTTCCATACATTTTGTTGAGTTATGTGAACATAAATGTATGGAACAGCTGATTTTTTTTCGCGATTTCGGGGTTGGTCCCATAGTAAAAGTTGTTCATAATGATGATTGCAATGACCCCTTTCAATATTTCCATTGCCTAACCTGCCACTCTGTATAGCTCAGCATAGCTATTCACAACCATTCGATATACTTACGTGTCGGAAATGGCACTTGTGCTGTGCTTGTTTGTGTAAAACGCTAAATAGCGTTTTAAACGCTAAATTTAGCGTTTTACGAGTCCATCGGTTCAGAAAGTAGATAATCGAACAAGTGCCATTTACGACACGGAAGCATATCGAATGGTTGTGAATAGCTATGCAAGCCGCGGTTCATGATTTAGTACCAGGCCCCCATACATTTATTGAACGTCTCCTTAGCAACGACGATATACTGGTGCCGATTCTGTTGTTTGCGAACTAAACTAATTTAGTCTTATTATGGCTCTTTCTAATAAAAAACATGAGAGGGATAGCAGATATTTAATCCTGTCAAATTAGTCCACTGGTATAATTGTAATGTCAATTTAGTCGTTCTCGCAAAAGGTCATGACTATTTTCCCGTAAATGACAAGGGCGTAGACTAATTTGACAGTTCTAAATATTTTCTGTCCTTTTTCAATGATATTTGTAGGAAAGAGATATAGTGTGATTAAAATTAGTTTAGTGCGATGTTCAACAGAATCAGCACCACTGACTATGCTATTCATGCTATACGGAAAATTGTGTTGTAGGACTACACCAGTAAAAGAGCATTGGCATACCACATTAGCCACGTTCACGGTAATAAACGTACTGCACGGAGACTCAAGATATGCGAAATATGTGGGAAATCATTTTGGGTAAGTCATAGTCTTAGTTTGGGCCCCAAGTCTGATATTGCAATTGTTATACGGTAGTGGACTACTATTAAAAAAGTACAAATAAATTATTTTATTCCAAAGAAGGAATAGGAATAACAAAAAAGTAAAAATAATTTATCACAAAATGGAAAACATAGACGCTTTTAAAGTTTTTGGAGGAAGTATCGCTCCGTCTTTGTCGCGCGAAGCGGACAAAGGTGGTGTTACGTCACTAGTAGGTAGTGCCGTCCGTGTCTTGCAAATCATTTTAAAACGCTTATAACTTTGCCAATTTTGTAGATGTTTCATCGGTTTTTTTTCAAATAGTTTACAGATTCACAATAAAAAAAAACCAACCGAATGCAGAACCTCCTCCTTTTTGGAAGTCGGTTAAAAAGTAGTTAACATCCCTATTATACTATTATAGGCTAACTATTTTACTGTGGGGGGAGGGGGCTAAAGGACTCATATAAACCAACCAACAAAAATAATCTCTGGATCCACCACTGTCCGTGTGTCGCAGGGAAATGAGGATATCAGGGATTTTACGTAATCCCTAGGGAATACCACGAAATCACGGTATAATATGTCGAATTTTCTATTACGTCTTCTTAGTAAAAATGTTTAGTGATATGATAAAATACTAATTTAATGTCAGCGCTATGTCGTTTCACTACTGTTAACACTAAATCTATTAAAATGTCATCAAAGCGGATACTAGAGACACTACGCTCCCCCAGTCCAAGAGCGAGCGAAGCGAGTTCGGGAACTTGCGGCACTCCGACCCGGACAGGTTATGTTCGAAGAGGTTGATAAGGGCTTCAGTGAGCGAGCAAAGCACGCAAACGAAGCCCCCGTCAACCCCTTCGTGCAAAGGACGTAATAAACAAGAATACTCGATATCTACCGTAATTTCGTGGTATCCCTAGGGATTTCGTGGTAACCCTGGTTTCCTTATTTCCCTACGACACATGTAATTATGTTGTTTCATGTTATATTCTTTTGCAGAGCAAGTCCAGTCTCGTTTGTCACATGAACGCGCACCTGGGGCTTCGCCCGTATGTCTGCCAGGACTGTGGGGCTACCTTCTCATACACCGCATCTTTATACACGCACCGAAGACTAGTACATAAGGTCAAGAGGAAATATGAATTAGAGAGCTAAAGGGATTTTTGTTTGGTGATTTCTCGCGGCCTTTTGCGAGCCAGAAGAATCTCTAATCTAAATACTTTTTAACAAAAAAATAAAACCTACTTCAAAATAATCCCTAAGGGCTATGTTCACCAACAAGATAACAGTCCGATAAATTGAAAACGGCTGTTTATCATAACTTTTCATGTTCACCAAAGCTAATCGACCGATTAAACACAGTAATCAACCGTTTTCTCTAACCAAGGTGGGAGAGGTCGTTTAACATCCTGATTAGTATTTTGACGTTTGACAATTACGAAATTGTGAAAAAATTAAGCTTTTTAATTTTTATTGTTGCTAAAATAAGCAAGGCACTTCTTTTTATCCATTTTGTTTAATCAATTCACAGATTACCAAATATACTTTAGATATTAGAATATTATTTGAAGGTACAAATTCGAATAAAAATTATCATTGATAAACAAGTTTGTTATTGGTTACCATGACAACATCTAAGATCGAATGCTGCTAAATTAACCCTCTGCAACTGAGGTGCCATTTTTATGTCTATTATATTGAGGAGTAGTCTGACAGACGTGTAAGTAGAGTACTATTTATGTTGTAGGTATTATATATTTTGTCATGGAACTTGAATTAATATAAAATTTGACATATTTTTAAATGGTAATTACAATGAGAGTTGCAATAAAACTCAGACTTAAGAATTTATAATTATATTTGTATCACTTACGAGATCAAGGAACTTTTGGTACAATGACTATTAAAAATTAACAAAATGAAAAAAAAAAACATAACAATAAAAACTTAGTTTTGCCTTCTTCTGGCTTGAAACTATTCATAAAAAAATAAAAAATAGAATTTCTTAGAGTACTTTTGTTACAATACAGTCTCAAAGTTCAGTCTTACAATCAGCGCAAACTTGAGCGGCGCACTGCAAACAAATCGGTTTTGTGCAAATGTGCTTCCAGGACTGGCCGGCTGCTCCTGGAATGTTTCTTGTTCATCACCACTCCATATTTCACCGTCTTTATGTATTTCCTCCTCAATGGTGAAATTCCGATCGGCAACCTCATCGTCGACATCACTAAACTCTAACTCTTCTTCCTCCAACCATTGCTGAATATGGTCGTCGGTACACTTTCTCTTCCTAGACGGTCGGTCAGTTGGTTGTTGTTGGTTACAATCCATCTAAAAATAATAACGCATATATATTATATTTCAAAATAAACAATGAATTACGTAAATATCAACTATTTTGCTGTCGTGTAGTATAAAATACACTATGAAAATACTGACGTTACGTCCATAATACAGTATTGGGATATAATCATTTTACTGACAATACGTCTACACGACACATCACTTATTACTGACCTTACGTATCACGGACACCGCAGCTGTAATACTCGTCACGTACGCACGCTGCGGCTGTCGTCGTCGCACTGACAGGAGGGGCGCGCGGGCGCAGGAAGCTACTGAGCAGCGCAGGACGATTCTCGGAAAAATGGCGGCATAGCAACCAAAATTTTATGTTGCGTTGTCTGTCAGACGTAACCTCAGCGGCAGAGGGTTAAGACATAACGTAACCAGTAACCAAATATATATTATGACATATCATAATCGGGACTTTTAATTTCCGAAGGGTAATCTCATAATGCAACCATTTTAAAATGTTCATATTTTGTACGGTTTATTACGTGTATTGCTACCAATCATAATTAACTGTATTATATTATTCGGTCTTTCATTAATATAACGCTCAATTACAAAATCGAGGTTGAATTAAAAGTGATGAACACGATAATTGCCGCCTCGTGGTTAAACGACTGTATTCGGTTATCGAACCGATTAGGAAAACATTGGTTATTTCACTGTCGGTGAACTTAGCCCTTAAACAGGGCCGTATCACAAAAAAGATAAACACGTGTTCAACAAGAATGCTACCAAAAATGATACGCACTTGTTTTAGCACTAGCTTGTCTAAAACAAGTGTGTATTATTTTTGGTAGCATTCGCGTTTAACACGTGTTTATATTTTTTGTGGTAAGGGTATTAAAAGCTTAAAATAAAAAGATAGGTACCCTAAAAATTAAAACATAAATACAACATTCATTAATTATCTTTTTATTTTAAGCTTTTTACGCTGAGTTGCAGAAAAAACCGACAGTTAGTGATTTAGGGATTTTTTGAAGTTGGTTTTATTTTTTTTATGACTTGCTTTTCAAGTGATACTTGACAGTTTGAGGTCATTGACGTTCCTATTCTTATCGCGATCGCATATTACATCGAACGATGCGCAGCGCGGCGAGGCGAAGCGTAGAGAAGCGGATACGCGCGCATGCTCCGGCAGAATGCCGGAAAAAACCGCGTCCGCCGGAATGCCCGCGCATACGCATGTTAACACGTCTTTAGAGCAATCAGAGGCCCTAGACAAGTTGCTTTTCTGTTAGCGTTCACGCCAAACGCTGCGGACAAAATGTATGGAAATTACATTACCTGTGGAAAAGGCACGTGACTCACAAATGTGAATTCCATACATTTTGTCCGCAGCGTTGGCGTGAACGCTAACAGAAAAGCAACTTGTCTAGAGCCACAAAAGTGTTGCTTACGTCGCACCATGTAAAGTAAAATTTACACCGATCGGCGTGGTTCGCAGCAAGCCGGGACGCGGCAAGTATCTATACAGTAATTAAGGTTCAAATTCGCATCCATCGCAAAGGGTACACGGAGCCGACCGGTACTGTATGCGAATGTGAACTTTATTAACTGTATAGACACTTCAATTTCCTTCACCGCATTGCAAAATGCTCTCCGCTGAGCTCTGCAAGCGCCGGTCAGTTAGGCGATTCGCCCACTGCCCCGCATCATGCAGCGTAGCGCGGGGGTGCGTGATGTTCCGTTGTTTGCAAGTACCTGTATTTGTATAGACAGCATGGTGCAACACACTGAAAACGCATTCACGCGCGGGATTTTTGTTCCGTCGCCACGCACCTCGCAGCGTAGTGCGGGGCGGTGTGTGATTCGCCTTAAAGTTGTACCTAAGAGGCAGGTTTGACTTATTGTTATTAATAGATAAGTCAGAATCCTCTGTGCTTCTTCTATTTTAGATTTGAAGAGTTTTATCTTCTGGTTGTTACATTTTGTCACCTGTCTCGCTCGCACAAAACCGTATTTTTAAAGAATGATAGATAAAAAGATGCATTTTTTAAAAATGTATTCTTATAATGCTTTAGATAATAATATTAATTTAACAGGTAATTAATAAAAACACATTTCTACTGTGTCATCCGTCATCTAATCAATTAGGATCAGTTATACAGGATAATACTTATGCTCCTATTACTTTTTTAAATTGTATAAAATCTTTAGAATTATAAAACTCAAAACTCTAAATATTGTAGCAGTACATCACAGAGACTATGTATCTATTCGTCACTATATACTAGGGGATCGTACTGTTTCTCCTTAACACAGGTTATTTCATAACCTAGCTAGGAGAACAGTGCTTCACCCACACGATTGTAGATATAGTACTTATTTTGTAAAACTGTATTTATTTAACATGTACTACAATCCTTGGTTTTTGAGAAATAAATATTATATTATTATTATCTAAAACATTATAAGAATACTAAATTTTTCAAAAATGCATCTTTTAGAATGTTAAATGAAAAGATGTATTTTTGAAAAATTTTGTATTCTTATAATGTTTAAAATAAGGTTTTGTGCGAGCGAGACAGGTGACAAAATGTAATAGCGCTGTTAAGTACAGCCACACATTCCCAGCAAAAGAATACTGGTTGAGGTATTATCTGAAAATGAGTATAAAATATCTAGATGTAAAAATAAAAATATTACATTGTAAATGTATATTTTTTGTGAATTTGAAACATGTCAAAGCCATGTTATGCTTCTATTAAGTTATTAAATATATAAGTGATTCTCAAAAATCATATGACACGAGCGGGATTTGAACCCGCGACCTCTGCTGTACCGTGGCTAGTGCTCTGAACCAACTGAGCTACCGGGTCTCGCCCGACTCATTTGAAATTTGAGACCCCTTTGTAATACGCTTCTTAGGAGCGTTTGGCGACATCTATCGAAAAACTTATGCAGTATTTCCCGCTTCAAATCCCGCTCGGGTCATATGATTTTTGAGAATCACTTATATATTTAATAATATTACATTGTTTATTTATCTGCATTAAGTCACAGACGTAGCTATAATATAATATTAATTAATTTGAATCATAGCAAGGCATATTACGATATATTTTCTATATAAATTTTTGAGTGACCACACACGCAGCTATATATTTCTATGACGTCACCAATACATTATACCGATATATTATAGCTACGTTTGTGACGGGCTTTATGCGTAACATCATTTCTGCTGAATAATGCTATTAATCTCTTGTGGTGAGCGAACAATAGAATTTTAATTGTGTCTCATTACCTGACTGCCTCAAAAGGAGTGTTATGTTTTTCAAGTGTAATGTTTTTGTTTTTTTTTTTTTTATATTTGTCTGCATTGCTGTCAACGGGTAATGTGCCCAAAAGGCTGGCTGCATTTCCACGTTGAATGGCAATGCTGATTCTTTGACCAAAAAACAGGCCAGTCCTCTGGTCATGTGCAGAGTCGACTAGCTGTTTGGAGATATAACGTAAAACAAGCCGAGCACTCAGACCCCATGACCCTAGTGTATTGTTGTAAGAAAAATGATGCAGTAAAAAGTCTGTATATTGTAAGCTAACCAATAAAAATTGTTTTGTTAATTATGCTTTTTAATATTTTCTTGGATAGGGTGTTGAATTGGAATTTTTGGAATTTTTGAAATTCTGTAAGTGATCCGTGGCTACAGTTTATGAACCACTGACTTACATGCCATACCAGACGAAAATAATTGCAAACTACCGTAGCAGCAGATTAATGTGTTTTAAGTTGAATTATCTACCTTAGACTGACTTTTAATTACAGTGTCAATGTAAAACAAAATATAACTTTTTTGGACTTACAAGGGGGAGGGAGGTGGTCGACGGAGCCCCGCTACGCGGGGCTCCTATTTCTGTCTGCAAGGTTAAAAGTAACCTAACACGAAGGGGTTGACGGGGCTTCGTTCGCTCGCTTTGCTCGCTCACTGAAGCCCCCGTCAACCCCTTCGAACCTAAATTGCCCGTGTCGGGATGTCCAAGTTCCCGAGCTCGCTTCGCTCGCTCTTGGACCCTAGTTTGGTATGTTATTCAAATGAAACATGATATGTTTTTTAACCGACTTCAAAAAAGGAGGTTCTGTATTCGTCCCGTATGTATGTATGTATGTAAGTTTGTATGTGCGCGATTTTCTCAAAAACTACTGATTCGATTTGGATGGAGTTTTCACAAACGTAATCTACATACTTTCAGGAAGGTTTTAGTATATAATACATTATAATAATGTATTATTGTATGTATGTTTTATTACAATAATTGTAATCATTCCTATGTACAAAGTTATTTGCATAAATGTACACACTCCGTAGAAGATTTACTGTTGAACGAATTCGTGAAAGTAATCTAACACGGGATAAAGAACTAAAAAGGGAAAAATAAAAAACTTTTTTAACAAAAAATAACCGACTTCAAAAATCCACTACAAAGAAAATAATAACAGAGAGTATATAATCACTACGTTTAAATAATAATTTTGGTTTCGGAAGTCGGTGGCAAAAAAAAGCAAACAAAAACCAAAGCCACCGACTTCCGAAACCAAAATTATTATTTTCTTTGTAGTGGATTTTTGAAGACGGTTATTTTTTAACTATGCTAAATTGCCAACCCCATTTCCCGCTTTTATCCAATGTCAGCGCCGGCTGCCAATTTAGCAACCGGCGGCGGCTGCAAATTCAGGTCACGGCGGCGGTCGCGGAGTCACTCTCTATATTTTAGGCCATAGATTACGTAAATAACAGTTTCCTGAAAAAATATGAAAAATATTTTTTTTTTGTGAATTTTTTTCTAAGTCTCAATCGCCTTGCACACCCTTTGCTACACTCTGACCTCTCATTATATTAAGTATTATCTATGCTCCCAAACTTACGTTGTAGAAAATATAGAAATATTCTTATTCTTCAGCATATTCGCCGATTGAAGAAAGGCTCCGATCAGAAGTTAAACAGCCTTGACAGAACGAACCACTGCTTTTATTATCGAAATCATACTTCAATATTCTTCTATTAATCATACATCTGGGATTTTTACGCGCACTTCCTGGCGTTTACAATTTTACATTTTCAACGAAACGTTTATGAACGAAATACCTTTCGTTAGTGACACTGACAAATAGTTGCTGTCAAATGTCAAAGTCAAGTTTAAAACGAATTCAGAATCACTAGAAGTGGCTTTAGGGCCTTTTTTGGGCTAGCCAAGTATGAAAATAACTGCGGAAAGTACCATCGACACAAAGGATTTTATTTGTGGACCACACTATACTACCACAGTCTATAAATCCATACAGTCATCCGACGAAGCCGTCTAGACAGATCAATCGTGCGGGGCGTGAGGGACGAGACGCGGGAAGGGCGCACCCGAACTGCTAACATCAAAATGTTAGCAGTTCGGGTTCTAACTTTCAGGGCTAACGCGTGTTTGGTTTTGTTATTATTTAATTTGGGACTAATTAAAATGGTGCATACCATGGCCGAGGATAGAGTTAAGTGGCGTGCAATTGGAGAGGCCTAACACTGAGTTACAGAAAAGGTCGTTAAGTTTTAAAGGAGACTAACAATAGAAATTGTATGGTTAATGTCTCCTTTAAAATTTAATGATTATCTTTCTGCAACCGACCGTATGTCTAGCAGTGGACTACTATAGGTTGATGATGATGATAGTGGTGATGATGGTGGAGATAATGGTGGTGACGATGGTGATTACGATGACGGTGATGATGATGCTGGTGATGATGATGGTGGTGGTGATGATGGTAATGATGATGACGGTGATTTATACGGCTTAAACAATTTTTAGTAGTAAGGGGTTATATTACCAGACAGTCCTTACAATCTGGAACGTATGGTTACTCTATGAATCTCACTGAAATATAAAATTAGGTACGCGTACGGCCACATGCAATGCGGTCGCGGGGGGTGCAGTGCAAGCTCCTCTCATTCACTAAAGTCCGCTAGCGTTTATTGTCGCCATTATTCTACAGTAGGTATGCACGGCTACAGATCAAGCTATACATTTCCATTCCAGTATAAGCTGATCTCGCATTGTATAGGATTTCCTTACACTTACAGTGAGAGGTCAGTGTAAACTGGGAATGTATAGCTTGATGTGTAGCCGTGTGTACATATTGCATTACGTCATACGGCCATATTCTACAGTACATATTACATTAATTTGTCATGTGAAATTACCAAAGTAAACAAAATGGCGGACGGTAAGAAATACTAATCGCAGGGCATTGAGTGATTGGAAGTAAGTAGTTGGAAGTTTCTCGGGTTACTAAATTTTAAGAATGCATTTTCGAATCCAAGATGGCGTACCTACATATTTTTTTCGTAAAATGTTATGGGTGTCAATTTCGAGCTTTATTGGAGTGATGCGGCACGGCACAGTTGAGGGGATAAATAAATAATTGTTAATTATTGTTTTCAATAATAATATTTATGACGATGTTGATGTGAAATAAATAAATAATTTAATAAATACTTGTGACAACCCTAGCCTCCAGACGCTGTCGCGAAACTGTCTAGACGTTGTGGGCATTTACCGCAAGATCACAGGCGTCGTCCTACTGTATGTTTCTTTATACTGTGATACTACATTCTACAGTCAATGCCCGTGCATGCCCAATCAGTGTGACCGTTTGTGGCAGATTTCTGCCAATTTGGCAGATTTGGATGTTAAATTTTCACTTTGGCATAATATGTTGACGAAATACAAAAGTGGCAGAATTTGGCAGATTTAGGAATATTTGTGTACCTCTAAATTATTTTAGGAGATTTAATTTTATTTTATTGATTTAAGATTTAAATTTGTTTTATTTTGTTCCAAGATCTCTATTGGGGGTTTTCCTGTTTATTGTCGTTGATGTGTCTAGGCCACGTATTATCGACTGGAGTTATGATACACAAATTATTCTCATTACCTACTACAAAATTTTTATATTTCAAAGATATTACTTTCACCTTATTTATTTACTATTTTATATTCAATATCGCTTTTGACGTTGACAACGATTGCGGTTATGTTGTAGTGAATAGAAGAGCGTTCTTAACTTCTTACCGCAGGATCCTTTCTTTTCTTCGTGAATTTCAAGAGCAAAGGATGATTCTGATTTTGCATTTTGCAAAACTTGCAACTCGGAATTGACCACAAGATTGTCTTCGTTAAAAGAACACGCATCATCCAATAAACCGACCCTCAAAGTAACGCTAAAATATATTATACAGGGTGGAATTTTGTAATGCCACCTGAAGGGAAAGTACTCTTAAACGGTAAAAACGGTAAAAATAAAGGAATGTTTTCTTTGAGTACAATTTTCTATCTACAGTATTAAGAGTACTTTCCCTTCAAGTGGCATTACAAAATTCCACCCTGTATGTGGCATATTTATGGCATTTTTCTTATGAGCGTTCGGCAGATTTTGGCAGATTTTCAGGTAGCGTGTGGACGATTCTCGATTTTCTCAACGGTCACCCTGTGCTCAATATGACATTGAATTCTAATTTCTATATTCAAATGTCAGTCTACTTCTACTCGTAAAGTCGTATATCAAATGATTGCAATGAAATGAGAAATAAATATCACAACTCACAAATCAAGAGTTGAAAATGAGTGCTATTAATTCCCATAGTAAACAATTGCCGCCGCAGAGTCCATTATTAAGATGCTACACTTGCTTGACATCGGACAGGAAATTGACTCCGTTGAGAGACAAACAACTACTGACTATGTTGTGTCCCGAAATGTTTTTTAGAGCACAGGTAATAAGGCGACTCTCTGACCAATATTTCTTGTACCCTCGTTGTAATTTAACATTTTCAGTAAAGTAAGTTAAGAACGTAGTATAAGTATAGTTCTGTTGCTCAAACTCAATGTCCTGAGCTAAAATGTAAACAAAATTGGCATTTTGGCGAGATGGTAGAAAAACGCAAGCCTATTAATTAAGTAGGTATAACAAATAAAAAAATCATAAAAAATCACTTTTAACGTAACCTATAAGCCTTTATCTATTTACCGAATGGTTAGCCCTCTACCTAACAAAGGTGAATCCAGCCTTTGAATCAGGCTGGGATCACTATGTGTATTTTATTACATTTGGGGGACATTATGTATAAGTTGCGGACGTACTATCTTAATAAATAGCAGAGTCATCTCAATAACCTCTTTTCTATAGATATAAAATATATATTTATTTATTTTTATATATTTGTGTAAATATTTTAATATTATATATTTAAATATGTATATAATTTTTATATTTATAAGTATAAGGTTGTATCTATACCTATTTTATTTCATAATTCACATATAGTTTTTGATTAGAATACATAATTATGTTTTCGCCTTAAATATAAATGCACCTGCCATGATATCTCTCCACCACCCTTGGTTGACTGGTAGAGAATGCCTACGGCATTAAGTCCGCCTTTGTACCTTTGTAAGTTGCATAAAGTTTAAATAAATAAATAAATAAATAAATAAGCGCCATGGGGTAGGCGAGCCTATTCAGTGGTGGTCCGATGGGGGGTCATAGGTAGGGCTGCCATCACCTAAATTGCTGATCTGACTTTACAAACCCCAGACATTTGGGTGAAATTGAACATTTTTCCCGGATGCAATGGAAAAAAAATATTTCATTAATCAGAATTCCCCTGACACAAAGTGTCCGAGTTTCCCCTGGACACTTTTTGAAACCCCTACCGGATGCTCCCCGGACGCCCTCAAAACCAGGACAAATCCGGTGAACCCCAGACAGATGGCAGCCCTAGTCATAGGGGTCATGACCTGAAAATCATATGGTACATGAAATTGACAAATCAGTAATTCACGGTATGCATGCATGTTGATACTGACCGGTATGTCCCCCCAAAGTCTCTGCCTGAGCCTATTGTTGTGGGTTCGAACTCAAGCCACACTTTGTGCAATTCATTCCATAGTCATTGTCTTAAAAACCTTGAAGGAAAATATTGTGAGCAAATGTTCTAGAACCAAAAATTCGAAGGTGTGATGATGATGAACTTGCACTAGGCCTGCATGGTGGACCACAGACCACTTCCTCTCACAGGAGATCCTGATGATGTGTTTAATAACTATCATGATAATTATCGCGACCATTATCATGATAATTATCGCGATCATTATCAAGGGACAAAATCTTGATAATTTCAAACCCTGCTGATTATCCTTATACTACCTGGTTAATGGCAATAGGTTTGCCATCTAATGCATAGGACTTACATAGCTGGAGAAATGTGAGTGCCATACCTTGGTCTTTGAGAAATACATGCATGATATTATACTGCTCCAGAAGGAGGGTAATGTTTTTCAAGTGTATGTATGTTTGTATGTCTATTTCTTTGGCACACTCTGTAGCCTAAACAGCTTGATGGATTTTTACATAATTTTGAGATGTTGTTAGAATAGTCTTATTATTTGTGCTTAATTATTTTTTTCAGCCGACCACCCAGTACCTGATTTGCTGGGAGTGTCACCACATGATTTGGATGATCAAGAAGTTCAAGGAAAAAGTAATAAAGGCGAATGTCACACTTAAATTATCTTTAACCAAGCCTGGATTTAAAGTAAGAATTTTCATGTTTAATTATAATAATTATACCATTTTATTTAAGAACAGAAGGGTTTGAGTAAAGTCGGGCCTCCGACGCACCCTAAGTCTCGACGTCATCGCAAACTACCGATTGCTACATAGTAACGAAAAAATCGGTTGCCATAACGTTTACGATAAATGCAAGTCTACAACCGAGATATTTTAATGAGCAAACTATAAATTATAGTGCCATAATAAATTTATTGTTGGTTTATTACTGTTGTTGATTTTTTTATTTTTTTTATTTTTTTTTTTATTTGATGATAGGCTTGCGCTTGACCGCCATCTCGCCTGATGTTAAGCGATGATGCGGTCTACGATGGAGCACGCTTGCCTAGAAGAAACCGATTCACTCGTGACTTGAAGATACCCAGATTGTAACTGTTGGGAAACACCCACTCGGGCAGCGCATTCCACTGCTTGGCGGTTTTCACAATGAAAGTGGAATCAAAGCGCTTTGTTCGGGTTCTTGGTATATCTACCATGAACCGATGGCGCCTTGTGGTGCTTTTGGCCGTCCGATAGAAGAAAGGGCAGGAGGGAATTAGATCATGCAGATCTGAAGCACACTCTCCGAAATGTATCCGGTAAAAAACCGATAAACTAGCAACTTTGCGCCGATGCTCAAGACTTTGGAGCTTGGACTGAACAAGGGAGTCGTTGTTGATGAGCTTCTTGGCACGCTTCTCAATAGACTCTAATGCCTCAAGCTGATACTTTGCTGTGCCATCCCAAAGGTGCGAGCAGTACTCCATGCACGAACGAACCTGTGCTTGGTACAATTGAAGCAACTGTTCCGACGTGAAGTACCGCCGCACCTTCGAGAGGATACCCAGTTTTTTAGCAGCCAATTGAGCTTTGGACTCAATATAGGAGCCAAAGTTGAGGGTTGACGTTAGAGTTACGCCCAAGAGCTCAAGGCGGTTGGTTATCGGTATAGACACATCTCGAAAAGTAGGAGCCAGCTGGAATGGCGTCCTTTTGGCAGAGAACAGACACGCCTGGGTCTTAGCTGCATTGAATTTGACCAGGTTGGCATCGCCCCAATCGGAGACTGCCTTAAGGGACAAATTCAAGCGCTCGACCATGGCCTCTCTCAGAGACCGGATTTGAGGTCCACCGGTCCGTGCGTTGGCTGTGTAGCTCTCTACGACAGTGCTGTCGTCTGCATACCCAAAGGTTCCGGGCTTTAGCAGGTCGTTGATATGCAGCAGAAAGAGCGTCGCAGAGAGCACTGACCCCTGAGGGACACCCGCATTAATAGCCATTCGATCGGACGAGCAGCCATCAATGACTACTCGAATCGAACGGTCCCTCAAGAAGTCCGTTATCCACGCAACGAAACCGGTGGACAAGCCATATGAAGAAAGCTTACGAATAAGGCCGTCATGCCAAACCCTGTCGAAAGCCTTCGAGATGTCTAGGGAAACGGCGAGCGCCTCCCCATGTTTCTCGATGGCCTCACTCCATATGTAAGTGGCGTACGCTAGAAGGTCTCCAGTAGACCGATTTCGGCGGAATCCGTATTGGCGGTCACTGAGACGGTCATTAGTTTCTAGGTACGTTAGGAGCCTGGTATTAAGTACACGCTCCATGGTCTTACAGAGTATGGACGTAACCGAGATTGGCCTGTAGTTGGCAGGGTCGGCTCGACTACCCTTTTTGGGCACGGGTTGCACGTTTGCAGACTTCCACGATTTCGGCACTCGACCAGTCTCAAGAGAGAGACGAAAGAGGCGTGTCAGCACAGGAGACAACTCAGGCGCACATGTCCTTAGAACTATAGCTGGAATACCATCTGGGCCACTGGCCTTGTTCACGTCAAGATTACGCAGCGTTTTGCGAACCTCCGTTTGGCGAATGCGAATTTCTGACATAAATGTCGTGCTGCCTGGCGGAGTTGGAGGTATCGCGCTACCAGCATCAAGGCGAGAAGACTCCGCAAACAGAGAAGCAAACAAGTTTGCTTTCTCTTCGGCGGTGTGAGCCAGCGTCCCATCAGGTTTCAGCAGTGGGGGTAGTGAAGAGCGGCAGAAGTTCGCCTCGACTGATTTAGCTAGGGACCAAAACGCTTTACTACCCGCAGGGTACGAAGCCAATTTGTTCCCTATTCGACTAATATGGTCGAAGCGAGCCCTCTGAAGAACCTTTTTGCAGGACTTGGCAGCCTTGTTAAATGCCTTCTTCCTCCGACGAATGTCCTTCGCTTTGCGGTGTCGAGCATCAACCCAGGCCAGGTATGCCTCATGTTTACGGGCTTCAGCGTGACCACATTGAGGCCCAAACCATGGGCGAGCTTTGCCAGACAGTGGTACATCAGAATATGGGACGTAGTATTCCATAGCCTGATGTAACACATCCGTCACGGCATCCGCGCAGGTCGAAGGATCATCAGACGAAAAATACACCAACTGCCAAGGATAAGATGCAAAGAAAGATCGCATCTCATCCCAGTCTGCTGACCTGTATCGCCATACCCGCCGAGTGCCCTTTGGGCTGAGATCGGGCGGGGAGTAAATAGATACAGATTTCACCAGACAGTGATCGGAGTTACCCAGAGGTGACGAAACCGATACCGAGTAGCGGTCTGGATCAGTTGTCAGCAGAAGGTCCAAGCAGTAGGCTGTATGCGAGTCAACGTCAGGTACCCGTGTAGCCCCCTGGACCAGCTGGGTAAGATTTAACGCTAGAGCAAGCTCGCGTACCTTTCTCCCAGCGTGGTCGGTGTCCCGGTATGGGAATAGCCACTCTTGGTGGTGGCCGTTGAAATCCCCCAGTAGTACCAATTGGGCTGTAGGGTACTTCTGTTGAGCCGCATCCGCTGCCTCACTTAGATATTCTGTGAGCCTGGTTGTATCCTCATCTCCGCTGTGCGACCGGTAGACACAGGCATAGAGAATTTTATCGATACCTATATCCACCAGTACCCACAGCATAGAAAATCTGGGGTCTTCAAGCTGACGGAGACGCCGATAGGACACGTCGTCACGGGCGTATAAGCACAAACCAGCTCGACGCTTAAAATTGTGCTCCAGGGTGTACCCTGGATACGACAGATACGCCACGTCAGACGGACCTCCGATCTGCGTCTCCGTGATGAACAAGAGTGCAGGTTTTTCAGTCTCCAGGTGGTAGTGGACTGGTACGATATTTGAGTGCAGTCCTCGGATGTTGGTGAGGTGCACTTTAAACGAAAGGGCGTGCAGCCGCTGTGTAACCTTTTTCCTCTTGTTCAAATGCTGCATAGTTTGTCGGGAGTGATTCGGTGGGAAAACGGCAGTGAAATGAGGCTCCACGCTGCTAGCCAGTAGACGTGCGCCGCAACGCCACACCATTGGGGAACTGGTCTGGAGACTGCGGGGACGCCCGAGCCCCCCCGGGAGTGTCCATCGGGCCCTTTCGTCCGGTCGCCAACCGGCACGATGGCGCATCCCGGGATTTTTCGCAAGTTGGCGGGGCAGCCTTTCGTGAGTGGCTAGCTCACTACTTGGGCCCCCTACTGACTGCGGTCGGCCAGCGGTGCACCGTGCCTCGGATCCCGCTACCCTCCACGACCAGTTACCCGATGCAGTGCGACGACGCATGGCAGGACGGTCATGCAGCAGCGAAGCAACTATTCCGACCCGTTTTCCCAAGCGGTGTCACCGGACAACATGCCGGAACACGGCTAGGCCGCTTGGCGGCATGGCTTTGTCCGGTGGGTGGTCACTAACCACGGCCGAAGCCTACCACCAGTAGATTGTCACCTGATTGGCACCACCCGGGGACCACGTGTGGGGTTTCTGAGTAAGGGTGCCTTCCCACGGACGAGGGTGACTCAGTCCCCAATGATTTTAAAACATCAATTAATTACTGCGATCGAATACTTTGCGGGCTGTCAAAAATGGTCGCAAATATATTCGCAAACATTACGAGAAATCATAAAGTTTGCGAAAACAACAGGAACACACTACCGAACATTAGCGTTATTTGGCTGTGGTGTTCTGTAAGACCTCTAGAAATTATTAAGACATCTTCCTCTTTCAGCTTGATAAAGGACTTTCCAACCTGGAAGTAACTAAAGTGGAAATTATAACCATAGCACCACATAATGTACCACCACAAAGTATATCACCACAAGCCGTACCACTCCCTATGGTGATAGCAGCGTCAATAGATCCGTTAAAGCAAGAGGAACCACCAGTACAAATAAAATTAGAGAATCCAGATATATCTGGCGATTTTGATGAACTCATACAGCCGACAACGATTAAAACGTCTTCAACAGCCTCTAGTGGTGAGTTGACCGATACTGCAAGTGGATCTGACATGCCGATGTGACCAGAATTGTATGCCGATATACAATTCTGGTCAGTCTTATTCCGTTTCATCCATTTTCAAATTTGAGTGTGTTTTTTGGGTTTGATAGCATAGTCAGCAACAAAAATTGATTTACTCTTCAGTTTTAAAAATCATAAATTTACACAATACCTGTTTTTAAAAAAAATGCAGAATGCTAAAGATGACTCCGCAAAGAGTTAAATAAACAGCGCCTCTTGCAACAACGCAATAAAGAGTAATTCAGCTTGCACAGCGCTGTGTGTCTAATACTTAAACTTAATTTTTTTTCTACATAAATAGAATTTATTGTTTTCGGAATTATTGGAACTTCCACCTTGATACCAAACATCCGCTGTACACGCGAATATACGTGAGGTCACGCGTATCTAGTGAATATGTTACATGATACATGATATTTTGATGGATTTGTTTGATTTTAGAAAATAAAGGCATTAGATCAATATTTTTCCTGTCTCAATAATGATTTTATTAACTCTCTTAACAATTTTAGATCCTCTATTAACAGCATTGCTAAGAAAACCGAAAACCCAAGCACAATTAGATATAGAAGTTTCCACTGAAAATGAAGTAAAAATTCCAATTGCTCCAAGTATACAAACGTTCTACAGACCTCAAAAAGTTTTTATTAATACACCAAACGAAACAATGCCTCTGAGAGGGGCCAAAGAGGCGGTAAAAGTTACCGGGGGGATTCCAAATTTGGTAAAAGGTAAAGAAATTGTCCCAAACCTAAAGGGTAAAGACATTGTCCCGAATCTAAAAGGTACAGAAATAATACCGAACATGAAAGGATACGAAAATATCCTGAAAGTAAAAGGTTATGAAATTAGACCGACTATAAAAAGTAAAAATATTATTGATATGATTGTCCCGATTCTAGTGAGAGGTAAAGAAACTGTCCCGACTCTAGTGAAAGATAAAGAAACTGTCCCAAATCAAAAAGGTACGGAATCAGTTTCGCTAACAAATCAAAAAAATTATATGGAAGATGAAAAAAATCTCGGTGTATACGGCTATGACCAGGATGAAGCAACGTGTAAATTATTAAACAGAAACGAAATGATGGAGTATAGAAAAAGTAAGATAAATTTGCCCACATTTAAAAGCGCAAAGTTAAAATGTGAGAAATGTGTTGTATGGTACTCTTCTCAAAAATATTACGACTTGCATTGCATGAAACACGATTTGGTGAGTGTAATAACTTTGTACCTACCTGCTTTTTTTTTAAGTATGTGTTATACCATTTTAAAATCTGTATTAAACGCGCATATTTTTTAAATTGTTGGTCACTTAAGCTTTCATACATTTTTTTTCACCAAGTGCGCAACTTTAACTTAAAGAAAAAAAATCCATATTTCATGATTAAAATGTAAGTTGAGGTTATTTTTTACAAAAAATTACAATAGCTACTCATATGATTTACTGCATATTAATTGGAATAGTCCATGTAGAATGTTATGACACCAAAAACCCTATGGATTTCATTTATTTGTAGCTGTATACAGAAATGCACAGCAGTATCAAAAAAATCGACACTTTTAAAAAAAAATCCATAATTTGGGTACCACCTAGAATTTTTATTTTTTTATTTTATATTTTGACTCCCCAATAGCCCTACTATGGGGTGTTTCAGGATTATCCATTCTTTCTGGGACACCCTGTATATACACTATCTATGTCCTGCTATTACTTGGTTTTTGATTAGCGTTCTTTCTGACTTTTTTCTTTTTACTCGGCTCCTAAGCGTCATAGCGTGATGTTAAATAGCCTACGCTATTCCTCATGAATCTGGCTATCATATACAGACTTTTACAGACATATTTTTTCGAATCCGGCTGGTAGTTCCAGAGATTAGCGCGTTTAAACAATCAAACAAAAAATCTCTTAAGCTTTTTTTATTTACTAGCTGTACCCTGCGGTTTCACCCCCGTTGCTCGGCTCCTAAGGGCCGTCGCGTGATGTTAAATAGCCTTTGCTATTGTTCATGAATCTAGCCATCATATTGTATATAAATATTTTTTCAAATTTGACTGATAGTTCCGGAGATTAGCGTGTTTAAACAAACAAAAAATAAAACAAATGTTTTTAGCAACTTTTCATTATTATTTTTCAGTCTCAAGGCAATTCTGTCTGCGATGTGTGTGAACAGAGATTTCCTGATGATAGCATGAGAGACGAGCATTATAAAGCGCATTTCGTGTAAGTTTGTATTTTACTGCACTAGCCTTGTAGTCGCAACTCGCAAACCCATAATATACATCAGGGTTCGAAATTCTCAATATAATTATGTTCTTTGATAATTATCAAGATAATTATGTCCTTTGATAATTATTAAGATAATAATGTTCTTTGACAATAATCAAGATAATTATGTTCTTTGATAATTATCAGGATCATTATTTTCTTTGATAATACTGATCAAGGTTGTGTTCTTTGATAATTATCAAAATAATTATGTTATTTGATCATTATCAAGATAATTATTTTCTTTGATAATTATCAAGATTATTATTTTCTTTGATTATTATCAAAATAATGAATTTCTTTGAAAATTGTCACGATAATATACAGTCAGTGGTGGCCATATAATTAAGAACGATTATTTAGAACCAATTCGTTTTTGAACAAAGTACTGTAACTTTCTAGATTTTTATGTTAGTTAGTTTAAGAGTAGTAGGACCACAACGGCGACGGAATTTATCTTTTTGAGGGTACCATACGCCTTAAAACTTACTGATGTATGTTAACGTTTTCAGGGTGTACGAATGTATACATTGTGGATTCCAGCATAATAATAGAATAAAAATATCATATCATATACATCGTTCACATGAGGTTTCTGTATTTGGTTGTAGAAAGTGCAGCAAGACTTTCAAGTAAGTATATTATTCATAACTAGACTTGCCCGCGTCTCCATCCGCGTGGACTACAGTGAAATGACCAGTTTAAATGACCTCCGTCGTGTAGGGTGGCTAGTACTAGCAAGAGGTCAAGCTGTATCTCTGGTTTATCCCACCGGAATTAGATGAAACGTAGCTTAGATTTTAAGTTGGACCCCAAGCTATCGCACTGTGAATACCGAATCAAAATCCGTTCAGTACTTTTTGCGTGATGCGCACACAAACAGACAAAAATTCAAAAAAAAATATTCGGGCATACTTACGTCCCAGTACCCTATCCCGACATTTTTAGGGTTCCGTACCAAAATGGTAAAAAAGGAACCCATAAGGTGCGACTTCGTCTGTCTGTCTGTCTGTCTGTCACACCTGCTTATTTCAGCAACTACTAATGCTATCGACTTGAAATTTGGAACAGTTATAAAGAATGCTTGTCCAACTTTATTGCAAATGAAAAAAAAAAGAAAGAAATATTTTCATTACAAAAAGGGCCGGAGTGGGGGTCCAAAAGGAGGTCACCAATCTTTCAAACAAATTTGGCTAAACTTGTACCGAAGGTACACGTGCACCAAATCGTAGAGAAAAAATAGAGGAATTAGAATATTACTGTATTTTATTCAATAATTCACTTTAAACCATTTAATAAGTAATAAAAGTTTAAAAAACTTGTAACACAATTAAATCATATGGCATCATTGCATAAGCACGTGCAAGCATGGTGAAATGTAACTCGATTTAGCTCTCGATTATTTAATGTGTTACTATTTTTAGTAATTATTTAATTCAACGTTTACTGATCGCAATTGTGTATACTATTTATTACTAAAAATAATATTTTTTAAAGTAATGATTAAATAACTATAAACAGAACTACTTCTATTAATCTGCAGTTGAAAATCTTGACATTAGTAACAAATGTTACGTAATCGATTACGTTACTAAAAAGTCATTTCCACTTAGTATTATCTTTGCACATCACTAATAAATGTCAAAATAATGTTATGTTTGTTTTATTTTATTCCGTTCGATTCTGCGTTCCGGGGTGTTTCTGCTGTTCGTTGTTGTGTATATTGTTTGATAACTTGGCTATTCTTTCTGGTATTACGTTTGCATCCTCACGATTTTGTTTTTGACGATACGGTGATCCCGAAAACTTGGCTATTCTCTCTGGACTTTTGTTTCTAAGCTTACGATCTGGTTCCTGAGGATTCGGTGATCCCAACGTATTGGCTATTGTTAACGGACTACGATTTGGCTACTGACGACAACTTATTGGTGTCGCGGTCGAGTAAGTACCTTGACAATATAATTTCCTCTTTTGACAAAGTGTCGCTGTCGCTACACTCTGATCACAATGAACAACATAATAATATATTTATGTTTCAACAAATGTATTGATTTCAAGGTAGTGCTGCTAACCAAGATGACGTGCGTTTCCTGTAATGCAGTACTGGATGATAGCATGCAGTCCTACGATATCTCGCATATCAAATTGAGCTAACAGTAGCTTTAGAAGAAATATTAAACCATGAGGTAACTTGTTACTACAAGGAAATCAATGTGTGAATTTCTGAATAAAACACAATTACAACAATTAAAATAATCTTCAAATATTTTTAGGTTGATCATGACGGATTTTTGTGCAGTGATTGTTTCAACAATACTGTTCATCAACTATCTCGAGGAACAGTCCCTTTGACTGCAAGCCGTTGTGTATGGTGCTTACAGTCAATTAGTGGGTGCCATGCTCATTCCCTACCAGAAGGTTCTGAAAGAGACTATATAGCTCATTGCATACTTCCTAGACAAGTAAGTTATATGGAATATTAGTATTAAAAGTCATGACTAAATATGGACTTTAGAATTGCAGGGGCTATAATTAATTGTTTTCATATCCCCATCACAGATCGGCCAGATGCAAATGCTATTTTAGACCGGGCTTTGCAAAGATTGCATGTACCAAATATATTATCTGATTTTGTAATAGAAAATAATATGAACAGACGCAGAGCACATTTTAATAGCATTGATGCAAACATAACACTTTTAGAAGAGTTCCCAGTGCTGACAATGTCAGAGTTAATTCTGTTTGCACTGGGAACTTACCAGATAAAGCAGTCCCGGTCATATTATGGGGAACACATCCGAGAAAATGGTTCCTTTTTAATAGAAATATGTGATGCTGAGCAAATCCATATACCAAAATATAAATTCAGAAAAATTAAAATTAATACTGGGAAGAATAAAATCGAGACATACAGGGTCTAAAATATATTACACATATATTGTATTAAATATGGCTCAAAATAATTGGGAGCACAGAATCTATTCCTACTATTGCAATTGTATTGTGGGCAAGCGAACAGTGGGTTGCTGTGCCCACATAATGACAATTATTTGGTATATGGGTTGGGTTCGGCATCAAGAAAACATAACAGCGCCTGCCACCTTCCTAGATAATATATTAGTGAGAGATGATGTAGAAAATGAACATCAATAAAAAACTAAAAATAAAATAAATTGTTTTATTTTAGTTAATACCAGGTAGACCCCTTTTCTTAAGCTGAGAATAGACTATAGCACTTCTATTCTGAGGTACCGTACACTCAATGCTGAACACTGAGTGTCTGTGTTTGAATACTCAGTATACTATGCATTGAGTTTATGTTAGAGACACCTGTGTTCACACAATAGGAACTCGGTGTATGTATGTATCATCATGTGTATAGTGGCGTAGTCTAAAAGCCATTGGTAAGTATTTTCTGCAATGTCAATAACGAAAGCACCTTAGATTATAACTTTTATGGAAAGCACATGAACTCGCGGCAAATGTTTTAAAATTGTGTAATGTCGGTTACACGCAGTTGGCATTTGCCGTAAACTACAAATCTCGACAAATGCACTGAACGTGTGGATTCATTGCGTTTTTTGCAAGCTTCTTTTAATTTATGCACAAAACCGTAAACGGCAAACCGACACAAGCCAAGCCAGACAGTTGTATTGTCTAGTAATATTAGATGTCTGTGGTTTTGTCAAGGTTTGACGTAAGTGCGGATACGGGTTGACTGATAGAGCGCCTGAGCGCCATATTGGAATATGGCGCTCTCAGTGCTTTTTATTGAAATAAAAAGTATTTTTTTCTCGTCTCCAGGTGAAGATAAAAAAAAAAAAAAACACAACATTGTTCACTATAATTTAGGGTATTTTATTCAACTGAGTGTACCTCGGTACTTCATTTAGCCAAATATTGTTGACCTCCTTTCAAAGTGGGGTTACTGGGTCAAGTGACATATCATATGGAAGGGCTTAATCTGCACATTTCCAAATATATTTTCATTTAATTTTATGTCTCACAGTTTTCGATATATGATGAAAAATGTCTGAAACATACTCTTCCCCTATAAGAATGTGTCTGACTTCGCGCCGTCTTTTGCGTCATAGCTGTAAATTCAAGCCAGTTGGCTACCTAACTGGCTTGAATTGACAGCTATGACGCAAAACATGGCGCGAGGTCAGACACATTCTTATTTTGATCGCATAGTAAATAGGTTTAATGATGTTTTGAATTCACAAACTTAGTGCACACGATGTTCTAAATTCAATTTACTTTAACCTCTAGGGAATAAAAACGGCTTTTGCACTCAGATATCGAAGAGCAAAAATACTCTTTCCGAGATGGTGGGATGAAAAATAATTTATTTGTACTCTTTTAATACCGTATACTTAGGCCATGTTGTTTCATTTTACAGTTACGTATCTGTAACCGTCAAATATGGCGGCTTGTACGACAATTTCATACTGACTTAACGATTACGTACTGACTTACGAATACAGATGGTTTGAAGCAACCCGCCCTTAGTCAACTACCGTATTTTTATTACTTTCAGGACTTACAAAGAAATGCGTCAGCACAGGAAAGATCACATACCAAGGCAGCCGTGTGATGAATGTGACAAGACTTTTGGCACTCGTCCCGGTCTGCTCGCCCACAAGGCGTAAGTGTCATCATAGCTCAATTTTTAGGGTTCCGTACCTCAAAAGGAAAAACAGTATCCTTAGAGCATCACTTTGATGTCCGTATGTCATGATCATGAGTGGAGCTATCTGCTCATAGATGGCGCCACTAGAAGTATGCAATAGCGCCATCTATAATCAAGATGTGATATTAGATGTGATAGCGGCATAGATGGCGATATTGCATATTTCGGAACCCTCAGGGCACGAGTCGTACTCGCACTCCTCTGGTTTTTTTAATGTTCGCATTTAGTAATAATGCATGCGAATATTAACGTCCCAAAAAATACATAATTATGTAAATAATATTAATATTAATTGGTAAACAAAACAAAACAATATTAATTTCTTATAATTTTTATGAGAAAACCTTTTTCCTTGTAACTTAACCAAACCTTGAAATTAATTATCTATAATCAGCCTTCACTTTAATATATTTTGGTACTAACTTTCGCCCGCGGCTTCGCCCGCGTTTTTGGGATAAAAAGTAGCCAATGTGTTATTCTGATATATTTGCTATTATAAAGTTTTATCAAAATCCGTTCAGTAGTTTTTGCATGAAAGAGTAACAAACATCCATACATCCATCCTCACAAACTTTCACATTTCTTTCTTTTTTTTTTTTAAAACGTTGCCCCGCACTAGGATTTCTCCTGTATCGTGGGTGAGTTTACAAACACAAATTTCACATACACAAACAGCCAGACCTATGTGCAATGCGGGAATCGAACCCGCGACACGTTGCGCAGCAGCCAATCTCTCAGCCACTGCGACAACCGTGCGGTCGATATTAGTTATTATTAGCGGTATTTATAATTCCCACGAGGGGCTCGTGGCTAAATGACAGTCGCGGTGATCGATCGATCTGCGAGGTTAAGCTGCGCTTGCCGCGGTCAGTCCTTGGATGGGTGACCGTTCTTTACACATCGAGACCCCTCCGTGCCTCGGAGAGCACGTTAAGCAGTCGGTCCCGGTTGTCATAGGAATATCTTTGACAATCGTTACGGGTAGTCAGAAGCCCTAAAAAGTCTGACAGCTGGTCTAACATTCGAATACCAGTATTACCCATTAATTGGGTTGTGGAGGTCAGATGGCAGTCGCTCCACGTAAAATATTGATATTCAGCCGAAACTAGTTAGACTGGAAGCCGACCCCAATGTAATTTGGGAAAAGGCTAGGCAGATGATGATTAGCGGTATTTATAATATTAGTAGGATATTGCTTATCTACATAATATTAGGTAAACCAGCTCATCCGCCCCGACTTCGCACGGGTAAAGTTATTATTTCCTTTTCAGGAGTACGCACCGAGGTGTGAAGTATGAATGCACGGTGTGCCAGAAACGTGTCAGGAATTTGGCTTCACACATGCATTTGGTACATGAGGATACTGTAAGTTGACAAGATTTTTGACGGGAATTCGATGAACGTTCTTCTCGTAATTCCAGCGGGCATTACAAACAATTTTGTAACGAAAAACATATACAGGGTGGCAGGTTAGACAGTGGAAATATTTAAAGGGGTCATTGTACTCATTATTATGAACAACTTACTATGGGACCAAATCTGTAATCGCGAAAAAAAATCAGCTGTTCCATACATATGTTCGCATAACTCAACAAAATGTATGAAACAGCTGATTTTTTTTTTTGCGATTTCACGGTTGATTCCATAGTAAAAGTTGTTCATAATGATGAGTACAATGACCCCTTTAAATATTTCCACTGTCTAACCTGCCACCCTGTATAGGTACCGGCACGAGTCGTGAGCACAGATCGCGCATGTACATTTTCGGCCCTATAGACAGTTGACAATACACAGTAGAAAATAGCCATGCCAAATGCCTGTGAAAAACTGCATAAATAGATTTAAAAACAAAACTATTTTCCTAGTCAAGAATCAAACCCGTTAATTTAGGAAAAAAAAAAAAACTATTATTGCGCGATCTTGACACTATCGGATGGTATAGTAATATAAGGAACGTTTTCAGAAGGAATGTAATTGCTCTTTCACTTGAACTTAGTTTGAGTGATCTCTGTATTACCACAGATAATATAATACTATACGTACAGATGCCTCATCTCATACAAAGAAATGTGACCGATTTAGCGCGGGCTATCTTCGGGCTATACATTTTTTCGTGCTTAAAGCATTTTTCAAAATTTGAACAAATATTTTTCATGATGTATTTTTTCATGTTCTCAATTTTACACAAACTTCAATAACAAATCGATACATATAAAGCCATCTATTATGAGTTATTTCAACAAATGTTACTTTGTTCCTGATGAGACCCCGTGGTATTACTGTTCTCTCGTGAATATCATGTACCTACCATGTACTTAATCTGGCGTGTTTGGTCCCCTACACATTCCCTGTTTTCCTAAGCTGGAATTGTGTGGGAGGGCAGACACGCAAAGTTTGTACCCACGGCTACAGATCAAGCTATACATTTCCAGTATAAGCTGATCTCGCATTGTATAGAATTCCCTTACAGTGAGAGGTCAGTGTAAACTGGGAATGTATAGCTTGATGTGTAGCCGTGTGTACCTAGATATTAATTAATTTTAATTGTTTTTGTTTTTGTTGTCAATTTCAACTCAGTTACCGCTGCATCGCCTTTTTTAATTATTTTTGTTTGCTTGTCATGTTGTGCGATTACGCTAGTGTTAACATCAACTAAACCTGTGATTCGACCCTAGTGACATATTGTGATTATAATGATATAATCTGTTGTAGTTGCCTTAATTAATAAATAAAAAATAAATATAAGGTGCGTTCCTTTTCAAAAGCAACAAGTTCGATTCACAGCTAATAAATTGTTCAAAAATCTATTGATGCAGTTTTAAGGTTTTATCAAAATTTTCGTCGTGTTTTCTTTTCAGAGCGCAGACCGCGAATACTGTATAGATTGTGGAACTACATTTAAGAACAAAAAAAGTCTCGAGGTCCACCTCAGTACTACTCTCAAACACAACACGGTTGAGCAACTGGGGTATGTATGCACACTAAATATTCGCTATCACATAAGCTGTCTTCAGACTAAGCTATACTATACAGGGTGGCAGGTTAGACAGTGGAAATATTTTAAGGGGTCATTGTACTCATCATTATGAACAACTTTTACGATGGGACCAACCCCGAAATCGCGAAAAAAAAATCAGCTGTTCCATACATTTATGTTCACATAACTCAACAAACTGTATGGAACAGCAGATTTTTTTTTCGCGATATCACGGTTGGTCCCATAGTAAAAGTTGTTCATAATGATGAGTACAATGACCCCTTAAAATATTTCCACTGTCTAACCTGCCACCCTGTATATTGCAACAACTGTCAAAATCCCTACCATTTTGACATTTGTTGCAATATATATCGAATTCGATATCAATATATCACCCGCGAGAATCACCCCCTGGCGACCTTACTCACCACAGCTGGCCTAGCATGACCACGATAGAAACGGGTTTTGTCTACATAGAAATAGACAAAGTGACAGATTGTAGAAACATTTCTACCGTTTCATTCATAAAAAGTAGAAATGTTTCTACAATCTGTCACTTTGTCTATTTCTATGTAGACAAAACCCGTTTCTATCGTGGTCATGCTAGGCCGGCAGGAACACAACACTACCGAACAGTAGCGTTATTTGGCTGTGGTGTTCTGTAACGTCGCTCAAAACCTACCTCTGCCTACCTCTTAGGAATCCAGGTGTGATGTTACAGTATTAATATTGTCCACAGAATCAAATGCGAACATTGCGACAAATACTTCTCAAGCAAAAATAGTTTGAAAGACCATATCGAGCACGTCATAGGGGGAAAATACACGTGCGACAATTGTAACAAGGTAAGACATCTGCACGAGCGGGGTAACTCCCATCCACCCCGGTCGCCCGTCCCGTTAACGGGACGGTTGGGGGAAATCATCGACCCCGGTAGTGCCGACCCCGTCGTTTAAGGTGGATCCGTCAAGGTTGCGCGCGAAATTCAAAATATCTTTTTTTGCAAATTGCAGCGCTGTTTTACGTCGTATGTTGATCCAAATTCGATTCGCGACAATAATGATAATACAGGGTGGCAGGTTAGACAGTGGAAATATTTTAAGGGGTCATTGTACTCATAATTATGAACAAGTTTTACTATGGGACCAACCCTGAAATCGCGAAAAAAAATCAGCTGTTCCATACATTTTGATGAGTCATGTGAACATAAATGTATGGAAAAGCTGTTTTTTTTTTCGCGATTTCAGGGTTGGTCCCACAGTAAAAGTTGTTCATAAAGATGAGTACAATGACCCCTTAAAATATTTCCACTGTCTAACCTGCCACCCTGTATAGTTACTAAATAATTATCATCAAAATCATCAATATAGCCCTCAAAATTATATTTGAGGAAAATCGTAATATTTTCACTAAATAATCGTATTTTCCTCAAATATGATTATGAGGGCGATATTGATGAATTTGATGATAATTACCTAGTAACTATAGTATTATTATTGTCGCGAATCGAATTCGGATCAATATACAACATAAAACAGTCGCGCTGCAATTTGAAAAAACCCAATATATTTTGAATTTCACGCGCAACCTTGACGGATCCACCTGTCCATGTTGTTTCATCTTACAATTACGTATCTGTAACCGTCAAATATGGCGGCTTGTACGACAATTTCATACTGACTTAACGATTACGTACTGACTTACGGATACACATGGTTTGAAGCAACCTGCCCTAAGGCCAGGTTTTCCCACATTTAGCAAATGTTGATGATCTTTGAACATCTTTCGCTATGCTGACAATTTTGTTGCAGGACTTCACCAGTAAAAGAACATTAGCAAGACACATTAGCCACGTTCACGGTAATAAACGTACTGCACGGAGACTCAAGATATGTGAAATATGTGGGAAATCATTTTCGGTAAGTCATAGTCACAGTTCTGGGCCCCAAGTTTGCCATTTTTCAAGCACTTCCTGTCACCGGATTAAGCTGAAATTTGGTATACCTATGTAATTTGGATGACAATGCAATAATACGGACCAAAAAGTAAAAAAAATAATAATTGTAAAAAAGTTTTTTTTTTTTAAACTACGTCTTTAAAACGGACTAAAAAGTATAAATTATAATTTTCGATGAAATGAAAAACGTGGAGCACATGCAGTAGATAATAGTAAGATGCGCCCCACGTTTTTCATTTCATCAGAAATTATTTTATACTTTTTAGTCCGTTTTATTAAGGTAGTTCAAAAAAAAAAAAATTTTTTTACAATTATTTTTTATTATGATGTGAATATGTAAACTAGGTATTTGAAAAAAGATAATTAACACCAAAAAAACCGATGAAACATCTACAAATGTTTTAAAATGATTTGCTAGACACGGACGGCACTATCATGCAGTGACGTAACACCACCTATGTCCGCTTCGCGCGACAAAGACGGGGCGATACTCCCTCCAAGAACTTCAAAAGCGTCTATGTTTTCCATTTTGTGATATTTTTTTTTTACTTTTTTGTTGTTCCTATTCCTTCTTTGGAATAAAATAATTTATTTGTACTTTTTAGGGTTCCGTACCTCAAAAGGAAAAATGGAACCCTTATAGGATCACTTTGTTGTCCGCCGTCAGTCACCGGATCATAAATGGAGCTAGCTGCTCATAGATGGCGCCAATTGGAAGTATGCAGTAGCGCCATCTATGATCTTATGTCGGAACCCTTAGGGCGCGAGGCATACTCGCACTTGTCCGGTTTTTTAATAGTAGTCCACTACCGTATTTTCCATAAAGGAGATTTTTCAACATGTATGAAGTCATGGCTAGGTTTCTGTACAGTATACTCAAAAATATGTAAAACAGTTTCTAACTGTCCATTTTCTATGAGTAAGCTTTGTTTTTAGATAATAATAAGTATTTACACTTATATATTCTTTTACAGACCAAGATCAGTCTCGTTTGCCACATGAACGCGCACCTGGGGCTTCGCCCGTATGTCTGTCAGGACTGTGGGGCTACCTTCTCATACACCGCATCTTTATACACGCACCGAAGACTAGTACATAAGGTCAAGAGGAAATATGAAATGGAGAGCTAAAGGGCCTCCTTACGAGACGATTTTCACCTCAGATAATAGAAACAAAGGAGATGTGCCAAGGCACTATTGAGCTTGAGGTTTTAGTTTGACCACATTGGTCGTAATAAAAATGTACATACACGCTGGCGATTGTACTCTTAGGGTGGGTTGCTTCAAACCATCTGTATTCGTAAGTCAGTACGTAATCGTTAAGTCAGTATGAAATTGTCGTACAAGCCGCCATATTTGACGGTTACAGATACGTAACTGTAAGTTGAAACAACATGGCCTTAGTGTTACAATTATGGTGTACAATAAAGTATATTCTATTCTACTTAGGTACTTTTAAAAGTAAAATGAAGTCTCTATGAAGCAATTTTTCCTAACTTATACAGGGTGGCAGGTTAGACAGTGGAAATATTTTAAGGGGTCATTGTACTCATCATTATGAACAACTTTTACTATGGGACCAACCCTGAAATCGCGAAAAAAATCAGCTGCTGTTCCATACATTTATGTTCACATAACTCAACAAAATGTATGGAACAGCTGATTTTTTTTTCGCGATTTCAGGGTTGGTCCCATAGTAAAAGTTGTTCATAATGATGAGTACAATGACCCCTTAAAATATTTCCTCCGTCTAACCTGCCACCCTGTATACGAGTATTTAAAGTACTTTCCCTCCATGTGGCATAGCCGTGGGACATCCTGTATCTGTATGTATAACTGATTTTTCGAAACTGCTCTATTGATTTGGATGAAATTTTGTATTTAAATATTGTTTTACTTTCCAACTTAATCTTGATAGGTGTCATATCTGAAAAAATTTGTTAAGAAGACAAAAATTGTTAATATTATTCGAAAAGCACCGCTCAGTTGCCCAACCCAAGTACTTAATACCTACTTTAAAATGTAAGGTCTTACCCTTCATACTCGAAATATTTTAAGAGGTTCATCTGTAGGTGGTAAAGATGCCATACACACGAAAAAAAACCGGCCAAGTGCGAGTCGTACTCGCGCACCGAGGGTTCCGTATCATTTTTGGACGTATAAAGTGAAAAAAACCGGACTGCATAACTAAGTTTGTTTGTGAAGGAATTTTGATGATTTTGAAAAAACTGTACTAGTTAGGAACATCGTTTTATTTTTGGTGCAATATTTGGGTCAATTTCTATCAACTCTAATTATTTTAGATTTTTCACTCCGCAAACTTCGCAGATAAGGGTATAGTATTTTTTCAGACATTTTTCATCATATGTCGAAAACTGTGAGACATAAAATTAAATTAAAATATATTTTGAAATGTGCAGATCAAGCCCTTTCATATGATATGTCACTTGACCCAGTAACACCACTTTGAAATTTTGGACCCCCACTCCGGCCCCTTTTGCAATGAAAATAAAAATATTTTTTTAAGTTTTTCATTTGCAATAAACCAACTTTATTGCAAATGAAAAACTTAAAAAAATATTTTACATACAAGCATGTTTTATAACTGTTCCAAATTTCAAGTCGATAGCATTAGTAGTTGCTGAAATAAGCAGGTGTGACAGACAGACAGACAGACAGACGAAGTCGCACCATAAGGGTTCCTTTTTTACCATTTTGGTACGGAACCCTAAAAATGATCTGAGTTTATATTTTTTTTAAATAAATTAATTTAAAATTATTTGACACATAAAAAATCTTATTTTCAACATCCATTACGCTAGTTTTTACGTACTTTACTATTAATATTAGAAACAAGCGTAATGGATGTCGAAAATAGTATTCATAAGTGCCAAATAATTTATTTATAATAATGTTATTTATTTATTAAAGGCTAGGCAGATGATGATGATGAATGTTATTTATTTAGGTATTAAAAAAAAAAATACTCAGATCAGTAATTAGGGTTCCGTACCAAAATGGTAAAAAAGGAACCCTTATGGTGCGACTTCGTCTGTCTGTCTGTCTGTCACACCTGCTTATTTCAGCAACTACTTATGCTATCGACTTGAAATTTGGAACAGTTATAAAGAATGCTTGTTCAACTTTATTGCAAATGAAAAACGTCCAAAAATATTTTTATTTTCATTGCAAAAGGGGCCGGAGTGGGGGTCCGAAATTTCAAAGTGGGGTTACTAGGTCAAGTGACATATCATATGAAAGGGCTTGATCTGCACATTTCAAAATATGTTTTTATTTTATTTTATGTCTCACAGTTTTCGACATGATGAAAAATGTCCATAAAAATACCATTCCCCCCCATTTTCTCCGAAGTTTGCGGGGCGAAAACACTGAAATAATTAGAGTTGATAGAAATTGACCCAAATATGGCACCAAAAATAAAAATATGTTCCTAACTAGTACAGTTTTTTCAAAATCATCAAAATTCTTTCACAAACAGTTTTGCGGTCCAGTTTTTTTCACTTTATACGTCCAAAACTGATACGGAACCCTCGGTGCGCGAGTACGACTCGCACTTGGCCGGTTTTTTTTTTTGTTTGTATGGCATATTTACCACCTACAGATGTAGGTACCTCTTGAAATATTTCGAGTATGAAGGACAAGACCTTATCTAAGTATGTGACTTTCAAATTGTTAAATTTAATGTCTCTAGTTAATAAAGATACTGTAAATATTATTCTTGTCGTATTATTGGAGATTTAGGAGAAAGGGGAGACCTTTGCCTTTGTCCAACTTTGGGACTCGCTACTAATACTGAGGTGAACGTCTATTGATTCGCAACGCACGCACGGCACGCAACGGATACGGTGTAGTCATCTTTGCATTTTGTATATTTATATATTTGGTAGGGTCCATTTCAATTGAATTTGTTAACTTTGTAAACAATGTCAGTATGGCTAACTGTCAAAATTTTATGAATTTGTATAGAAAGTTTGTTTACATAGTTTACAAGTTCTATTGAAATGGACCATACGTGCTTTTACCATACACACGCGCCGCAGCGGCACCTGTGAGTCATGGTTCCGCGCGTATAAAAATGTATGAAAAAATACCGACTTCCAAAAACTACACTAAAAACTATGAAATAAAAAGTTTAAACTTCCATAATTAAAAATCTAAATGTATATTGAAGCCGGCGGGGCCTATTCAGGTTTTTGCCTCTCAGTCTTTAAACAGGAAGGGTGTGCGCAGTGTGTGCACGTGGAAATTAAGATTTCCTTTTATTCCTTGTTCATCTGCAATTTTGCTTATTTTCATGCTAGGCCCCGCCGACTTCAATATACATTTAGATTTTTAATTATGGAAGTTTAAACTTTTTATTTCATAGTTTTTAGTGTAGTTTTTGGAAGTCGGTATTTTTAAAACCTGTTTTTTATTTTTAACTTTTTAGTGTAGTGTCATGTTTTTTTTATAATAATACCTTACGTATATAAAAGTACCATAAAATCATGGATAGAGCGACTTTAATAATATACTGCCTTTGACACACATTTTGTATGTACTTTTACCGAGATCGATTGCTTTCACGAATTTAAATAGGTACTTACCTTCTAAGATATTTATGGATAAGTACGTTTCAGTAATCGAAAACAATGTTTTTTCAGCAATAGGCTCTTTCCCTAACCTTCTATTAAATAAGACTTGAACATAAAAACAACTGTGTGTACTATACACCTCTGCCTAACCTTGCGGAAAATACTAGCGTGATGTTATGCATGTATAATATCGAGATCGATTGCATAGATTATACAGTATTAGATCGATTGCGTCCAGGAATTCGTGTACTTCCATAATATGACTTTTTTATTATCGTCATGATGTCATCGATATACACGAAAAATTCCGTTTATGAGGCTGGTTACAAAACTATTCAACCTGGGACCACCTCGCGAGCTTCTTCTACCATATGAAAAAAAAATCACGTAAATCGGCTCACAGATCACAGAGTAATCGGTGTACATACATTAAAAAAAAAAAAAAAAAAAAAAAAAACGGAATGCACAACCTCCTCCTTTTTGGAAGTCGGTTAAAAATACGGCGGCGTGCGGCGCCGCTGCCGCTTGGCGCACGCACCTAATGTGTAACGGCCCTTAGGGTCAGCACACATATCAACTCTGACGCCGGCTCCACACGTTGGCCCCAATATAGGCCCCAACGCTACTCGTTCAACGTGTGGATCTAGAAAATAGCATTGGCCCCAACGTTGGCCAATGCAATTTTCTAGATCCACACGTTGGGCGAGTGGCGTTGGGGCCAACGTGTGGAGCCGGTGTGAGAGGGATCGTCACCCTATGGCTGCTTGTGCACTACAGACGTTTAATTAGTATTCGGTTTTTCACGGATTTTTAGACAATAGGCGTGCAGAACGATCCCCACCACTTTTTAAAATGTATGAAAAAAAAAAAACGGTCCGTGAAAAAACGTGCTGTAAACGTGTAGTGCACAAGCAGCCTATCGCCTTTATAGCATTGATTTTGACATTCATATGTTTCATAATCCGTGCTCCCGCTAACTAGCTCAACCGCAATGAATGTTGTTGAACTGTCAAAATGATAGAAATTGAGAGGCTGCAGCTCACGCTTCGTAATCTATAAAAAAAAAACGGTCCTTGAAAAAACGTGCTGTAAACGTGTAGTGCACAAGCAGCCTATCGCCTTTATAGCATTGATTTTGACATTCATGTTTCATAATCCGTGCTCCCGTTAACTAGCTCAACCCCGCAATGAATGTTGTTCAACTGTCAAAATGATAGAAATTGAGAGGCTGCAGCTCACGCTTCGTAATCAGAGACTAAGGGCATAAAGCCGCTGGCCGTTTTTCGTTTGTGTGCAGTTCTGGATTTGTCTTAGTGTGCGTGACTAGGGAAGTATAATTTTATTGACGCTTCAGTGACGTCACTGTATCAAAACATTACAGTGTACTTTACAGTGACGTCACTGTATCACTGTCAACGAGAAATGACAGCCTTCACACAGTGAACCTCTGAATAAGGAAGCCTCAGTGAACAGACACAGTTAGACTACTACCTCCAGTATATTATTCCTCCAAGCTTCGATACGTCTTGAGCTATCAATATTCTCGATAGGCATATGGATAGTTTGGCCGTTTGGCCTTTTTTAGAACAGACTATCGATACCGATACCTAGTTCCGTAACACTACATACCTACTTTACGGTTTTTGAAGTGACATTTGTCGAAAACGAGCATAATAAATATTAACTTTACGAATCACCGAATAACATTTTCTGCCACTTTTTGCGGGGGACAATGTAAACACGTATAGCACACTACGGTTTGACAATCGCACACACAGTTAGGTACACATGCTTACAGATTGTACCATAAAATCTATGATAGGAAATTCCATGGTTTCGCAGATTTGAAGTGGCAGACTGCAGACCACCTTTTACAAGAGGAAACTCAATTCTATTCTAAAAATACCGGACAAGTGCGAGTATGCCTCGCACCCTAAGGGTTCCGAAATATGATCATAGATGGCGCTACTGCATACTTCCAATGGCGCCATCTATGAGTAGATGGCTCCACTTATGGTCCGATGACTGACGGCGGACAACAAAGTGATCCTTTAAGGGTTCCGTTTTTTCTTTTGAGGTACAATGACATGTCGCGCTTGAATATAATATGGTCAAATCGATCAAATGGCCAGCTAGTGTACTTTGGCAAAGGGGATCGCACGGCTTTAACGTCCATAGGTTAAATGCTCTAAAATTGAAAATCATCAAGGTCGGTTTTTTGTGGATCCCAGACTCTCGTATGATTTTGTTGTAAGTAAAATAAAATTCTACTCAATAAATCTATAATATTGAAAATAATCGTATTAACAGCTGTTGACGCCAACAAACGTTAAATAATTTTGAATATAGCAACACTAGGTAAGGAAGCCATTTTGTGGTGTCGCAGTGCAGTGAATCGTTCTTCATCAATTTTCGTCTATTTTACATGGGAGTATTACTTTTTGTTGTGATACGAAAATTAATCACAACAATTAAAAAGTTTCGATTTAGCTATTGGAAAGCTTTAAAGTAAACAAAATGGAGCAGGACGTGGATACGGGATATAGGACGGTGTGCAGTGCTTGTTTGAGCAGCGACAGAGATCTTTTCGATTTGAATAATTCCCCACAAGTTTATCAAATATTTCGCTTACTGATGTACGATTTCGCGGGAGATAGAGTAAGTTCGAAAATATTTAAACTTTTTTTTAATGAAACTAGCTTTTAGATACCTACGTATTACGTAAATAATAAGGTCAAACTGCAACAAATTCATACTTGTCTATAATTTATTGGCGTGTTTGCTCCATTGCTTTGATTGCTTGCTGGATTTTATTACATTAAGTCATCGATCACTAATAAAAAACTAGATACACAATCTCATGCAAAAGTTCTCTTAAAAATGTCGCTAATTGTATTGTGTGTGTGTGTTACTTAAAATAAATATACATTAATGTAATTTCAACCTTAACTGCAATGATTAAAGTCGAATTCACAAAGCTGTTACAAAAAGCAATAAAATTTTACGACCGGTACCCACTGCTCAATAAACATCAAAACAACTTCAACCTTATACGCATGCATTAAAGTCAGAATTACTAAGTGCCAAAAGAAGTAATAAAATTTTACGACCACACGCATAACCCAAACAATTTAAGTGGGCATGCGATAGTATGATTAATACGTTTAGTAAGTCTTTACAATTGAGCTGCTTTATATCGCCTGCTATTTATTACGACTTAATTTAAAATAATGTTTTTACGATGATTTCTTGACAAAATATCAGTATTTACAATACAGTGTTAACAATTATATAATGATAATAATAATACTTACCAAAAATATGAAATTCCATCCTTTTTAAGCGTCCTAGATGTGTGATTTTTACAATTTTAAACAAGCACTGAGGCATGTTTACCGTCGGAGCGTTCGAATGCTACTAGACGAAAAGACCACCCAAATGTTCAAGTGGGCGGTCATTCGGTGAGGACATTTTTTGACGCTGATTGTGTATCTAGTTTTTTATTAGTGATCGATGATTTAAGTGCATGTTCGGGAATCGGTCCAAATCTTTTTAGATCAAAAATATTTAATTTTTATGTACATATCTCCTAGCTGTTCCCCGCTGTTCACCCCCGTTGCTCGTTTTCTAAGGGTCGTAGCGTGATAATAGTCTTTAGTATTCCTCATGAATCTATCATAAAAAAAAAAAAACGTATCCGACTGGTAGTTCCAGAGATTAGCGCGTTCAAACAAACTCTTCAGCTTTATAATATTTGTATACTACATACAAAAAAAGAACACCAATTTCCTTATACTTTAGCCAATGTTGTCTTTTCAACTTCTCTTTCAGTTCGGAGAGTCAATACCGGAGATAGAACAGCTAGTTTGCTGGGAGTGCCTGGCTCTGATGAAGAAGTTTCACAGGTTTAAATGGCAAGTGCACAGTGCACAGGAGCATTTGAGGGTGCTGGCGCTTAGTAGATCACAGGAGGTGCGTATCTTTACCCCAGTTTTAATAAAATGTATGGCACTATTAATTTTTAGCACCTTGCCTGCGACTTCGTCCGGGTATTTCCGGTGTATTTTTTCTGGATAAAAAGTAGCCTATAAGTTATAGGACTTAGGGATAATTTAGCTTTTTATTAGTGAAACAATTTTCAAAATCAGGTCATTAGTTCCAGAGATTACCCTAAAACTTACAAATTTTACCTCTTTATAATATTAATATTAGTATAGACTAGCTTGTGCCAGCGGCTTCGACTGCATTTTTGCTATAAAAAGTAGCCTATGTTTATTCTGATGTATAAGCTACATTACTGTAAAGTTTCATCAAAATCCATTCAGTAGTTTTTGCGTGAAAGAGTAACAAACATCCATACATCCTCACAAACTTTCGCATTTATAATATTAGTAGGGTATAAGAGATTTTCAAAAATAACTGACACAGGTGCGGTTTGAACCCGCGACCTCTGCCTCACCGTGCCATCACTCTAACCAACTGAGCTACAGTGTCATGCCTGAATCAGTTGGAATTGGAAATCTCTTTTTTCGCCCGTAATTATTCATTTTCTATTGATGATAATGTTAAATGAAATGAAATTATTTATTCTGTAAGTAGGTTAATAATTAACGCTTTTACACGTCAATATTTTTTTACTAGATAAGGTCGGTATTTCCTACCCGGCTACCTCTGAGAAGAAACACTGAAACAAACTCAAAAGTCCAGACAATTTTAAATCATGTAAGAACCATGCAGGTTAAATAGGGATGTTGAATATATTTTTTTTATTGTGAATTTGTAAACTATTTGAAAAAAGATAATTAACACCAAAAATACCGATGAAACATCTACAAAATTGGCAAAGTTATAAGCGTTTTAAAATGATTTGCTATACACGGACGGCATGCATGATAAGTGACGTAACACCACCTATGTCCGCTTCGCGCGACAAAGACGGAGCGATACTCCCTCTCGAAACTTTAAAAGCGTCTATGTTTTCCATTTTGTGAAAATTTTTTTTTTTTTTTTTTACTTTTTCTTATTCCTATTCATTCTATGGAATAGAATAATTTATTTGTACTTTTTTAATAGTAGTCCACCACCGTATTATTAAAGCGCCCATTCTGTACATCAATCTGCCCATTCTGTACCAAATCAGTGTTTTAAATACCTATAAAGTGTTATTTTTTATTATTATTAAGATAATTATTTTTCTATTATATTATATTGTCAGAGGAAAGTTGAAAGTGCTAAACTGCCAAAATGGTGGCTTTGGAAAACGAATTTTAAAGTTAAAAAAAAAACATATCTCTCTTTTGGCGGTTATGCATTTTCATTCGCCTTTCCGAAGACTGTAGACGAATACACTGAGTAGTGTATTCGTCTACCAATCGTAGTTCCTAATCGCAAAGAGCAGCGCGACACTTGGTCGTTGTGGCGTTCTTTGGTGCAGGACTGCAGGCCTATGTCCATCAGCATCAGTAAGCGTGTTATAGCTGAAATGATGATGATCATAAAGGTAAAAGTATTGTCGGGCAGAGGTGGCATTTTTCAGTTTTTGCCCCGCCTCGAAATAATTCAAGATCCGGGGCTGAGCAAATTAATGTGTTGTTGGATTTGGCAGCGCAGAGTGCTTCCTCCTGATTTATGGCCACATTTTAACATGTACTAGTTGCTAAGGTCCATAACAGCCAACGTTTTCAGCCGCCTTTTATGATCCGGCTTTGTAAGCGCTTTTGCCAAGGGATTTGGATCAGGGATGTTATGGAGCTCCGTAACCGAATCTGATTTAAAAAGTTTCAAATAATTTCGGATAGGGGCGGAGTCTAAAGGAGACACGTTATTTTGTATTTTACTTTTAAAATTTCTTGAAAACGTAATATCCGTAACCGAAACTACCGGATAATTCGAAATGATTTCATATCCGTAACCGTATCTGAAACCTATATAATATTATTCATATATCCGTATCCACATCCGGATTCGAAAATTCATATCCATAACATCCCTAATTTGGATGTTTATCAAGGCGTGCTCTGTAACGTTCTACCCAGGTTTGGCCCTGGTACACTGTTTTGGTTAAGGTACTCACGAACCTCGCAGTTTCTTTTAAATCATGGTGCATCTGTGTTTTTAAGGATGACATTTTGCAACCGTTGGAGCATGTTGATGTTAGACACTGGTGCTGATTCTGTTGAACACCGCACTAAACTAATTTTAACCACACTATATCTCTTTCTTACAAATATCATTGAAAAAGGACAGAAAATATTTAGAACTGTCAAATTAGTCATTTACGGGAAAATAGTCGTGACCTTTTGCTATTGCGACTAAATTGACATCTATTCAAGTGGCCTAATTTGACAGGATTAAATATCTGCTATCCCTCTCATGTTTTTTATTAGAAAGTGACATAATAGTACTAAATTAGTTTAGTTCATACACAACAGTACCCCGATCATGAGTTTTTTTGACGTGTAGTATCGTTAACGTAAGCATATTTTGAATTGAAAATACACGTTTCTTACACAATATTTATATAAATTAAATACTTAATTAATTTCTCTGTATTTTTTAAAATGTGCAAATTGTATAAAATTTTATCAAAATGTTCCAGGACTGCTATATTTTAAATTCAAAATATGCTTACGTTAACGAAACTATACGTCAAAAAAACTTATGATAGGGGGAACTTATGATACTGAATCGGCACCACTAGCTGTTCCCTTCCCTATAGTTAGATGCCATAATAGGTCCAAATTGGCTTCAAGATAGTGATGTACCCAGCAGCTTATTTTCTATAGACCGAACAGTTCTTCCAAGGAGCCAGTATATGTTTCTGTATTTGATGTTCAGCTGGTTGCCCTTGGCTTGTATTATGTGTCCGCCATGTAATTGTAACGTACGGAACCACAGATATAGATTGGCTAGATACCGCATGTTCACTAAATAGTATGAAAACGAGCGTGCCACTTTTTCCTACCTACTGTGCTGTCGCGCAAGTTATTTAAAGGCCTTGGGCAACCTATAAGAGTTTTTACAGTTGTTATTGGTACAATTTGGCATTTGATGTCTTCAACGACACTATTTGTCAAGTTTCACCGGCGCGTTTGAAAGTAAACTCAGGTAAAAACGCGGCTAGTAGGCGCATGGCCCAAACTTTCGGGCACGCTAGGACGGACGGTTTGCGGTATCTAGTCTACTCTAAACCTGTGTACGGAACCCTAAAAATAAACATAACATCTATTTCAGAGTATGGACCACACGTATATGTCGCAATCACTCTCATGCCTCGAAATGGCGACTAAAGCGGAATATGACAAGATATACTTCGATTTTTCTGAAGACCAGGGGTACATCATCAGTACACACTCACATAATGTTAAAAGTGAGGACTATGACGTCGGTCAGGTTGTGAGGGACAACAATATACTGGATATTGATGACCACATATTAGAAGGTAAGGTGTCATGGAAATCTAGACTAATATTTTAAACCTGAAGAGTTTGTTTGAACGCGCTATAGGCCGACCGTCTAACTGAGTCCTCGCCTGCGCGGTACAGGAGTGCGGGGGTATGACGACCAAGGGGACTGAGACAGGTGCGGGCGGTGGGGGCGCTTAGTAAGATACATACGAGATGAAATGCTCCCACCGCCCGCACCTGTCTCAGTCCCCTTGGTCGTCATACCCCCGCGCCCCTGTACCGCGCAGGCGAGGACTCAGACGGTCGGCCTATAATCTCTAGAACTATAAGTCGGATTTCTAAAATTCTTCTTGTATATGATAGCCGGATTCATGAGGAATAGTATAGGCTATTTAACATCACGCTACGACCCTTAGGAGTCGAGCATCGGGCGTGAAACCGCGGGGAACAGCTAGTAGATTAATAACCAGTGTTATGAGTTAATTAGTGGCGCGTCACTATAAACTATAAAGTACAGCAATTGTTCTTTCAAAAGTAGTTGTCAATTTTCACGAAACGTTATGAGCGGCAAGCAATGCGCAAGCAGTGATAGCCTAGTGGTTTAACCATGTGCCTCTCACGGCGAATGGTTTGAGTTCCATCCCGAGGCACGCACCACTGACTTTTCGGAGGCATCTGCGTATTAGAAATTAATTATCACTTGCTTTAACGGTGAAGGAAAACATCGTGAGGAAACCGGCATGTCCTAGAACCAAAAATTCGAAGACATGTGACGTCCACCAACCCGCACTGGGCCCGCGTGGTGGACTACGGCCCACTCCCTCTCACAGAGGAGGCCTGTGTCCTAGCAGTGGGAACATTATAGGCCGATTATGCTTATGCTTATGAGCGAACTTAAACGTCAAATCGGCCATCATAGCTTGCCGCCTTCGTATTTTACTGCTGCGTATTGTACACATTTATTTAAAGGTTTATTTATTTGTTCTAGTGCCAGAAATAGTATTAGAGAACCCGGTGACCGGTGTAATGTCGCATATAGTCGTGGGGACTGATGCCCTAGTGTCTTCCGACCCCCTCAGTCATACTGTCAAAACTGATAATATGCCGCATCTTACTATTGGGTGAGTTTTAACTTGTAGTGACATCTAACTAACTTTTTTAAACGACTTCAAAAAAGGAGGTTCTGTATTCGTCCCGTATGTATGTATGTATGTTAGTATGTATGTATGTGTGTTTGTATGTGCGCGATTTTCTCAAAAACTACTGATTCGATTTGGATGGGGTTTTCACTAACGTAATCTACATACTTTCAGGAAGGTTTTAGTATATAATACATTATGTAATCATCCCTATGTACAAAGTTATATGCATAAATGTACACACTCCGTAGAAGATTTACTGTTGAACGAATTCGTGAAAGTAATCTAACACGGGATAAAGAACTAAAAAGGGAAAAATAAAAAACTTTTTAACAAAAAATAACCGACTTCAAAAATCCACTACAAAGAAAATAATAATTTTGGTTTCGGAATTCGGTGGCAAAAAAAAGCAAACAAAAACCAAAGCCACCGACTTCCGAAACCAAAAATATTATTTTCTTTGTAGTGGATTTTTGAAGTCGGTTATTTTTTGTTAAAAAAGTATTTTTGAAGAACTAGGTACCTTGCTAGGCAAGAATTACAATTAGTCATAACTCCGCAATGAAATGGGTTACGTGAGTTATTTGTGCGTCGTCGTGTGGATATTGAGGTGCTCTAAAAGGTTAGCTAAGCAGAAAAAAATATCGAGGAAAAAACTATGCCTGATGAAGTGATGATCCACGAGAGACGTTCCTTAACGCGGCTTCCGGTAGAAGTTGACTAGGTAGACATCGTCACGTAAAGAAAAAAAGCGTTATGCCCCCTCCATGCGACTTTTTCTCTCTGTCCACTATTAGGCCGTGGCCGCACTGAAACGGCGACGGCGACGCGACAGCATATAAACCTATGTCGGTGGCCGCACTCCAGAAACGACAAGCGACATTAATTTGTTCACAAAATCGCCGTCGCGTCGCTTTCGCCGTACCGGTGCGGTCGCGGCCTTATACATTATTCTTAGTTTATGCGAAAGCTGAAAAAGGGTCATAGTACCTACTCATTATTATGAAAAAAAAACCGGACAAGTGCGAGTATGTGTCGCGCTCTTAGGATTCCGAAATATAATCATAGATGGCGCTACTGCATACTTCCAATGGCGCCATCTATGAGCAGATGGCTCCACTTATAGTCCGGTGACTGACGGCGGACAACAAAGTGATCCTATAAGGGTTCCGTTTTTCCTTTTGAGGTACGGAACCCTAAAAATCAGCTGCTTCGTACATTTGTGTTCACATGAATCGACAAAATGGTCGCATAGTAAAAGTTGCTTATAATTATGAATACAATGACCCCTTTTAATGTATATGAGGCTTAAGGAACTTCATTCCTGATGGACCCCCTGACCACGCTTTTTTTCTTTTCAGCCCACTAACATCATCTAAAATTGAGACGGTCATCATGTGTCAGGAGAGGAAGCCGAAATTAGAAAAACCGGCACCAAAATTGGGGTACATTGCAGAGTATATGAGCGAAACTGATATGCTGGCTTGCAGGTGAGAGAAACATTTTATGGATGCATCTATATCTATAGTTCTACCATCTGCCTAGCCTTTTCCCAAATTATATTGGGGTCGGCTTCCAGTCTAACTAGTTTTGGCTGAATATCAATATTTTACGTGGAGCGACTGCCATCTGACCTCCACAACCCAATTAATGGGTAATACCGGTATTCGAATGTTAGACCAGCTGTCAGACTTTAGGGCTTCTGACTACCCGTAACGATTGTCAAAGATATTCCTATGACAACCGGGACCGACTGCTTAACGTGCTCTCCGAGGCACGGAGGGGTCTCGATGTGTAAAGAACGGTCACCCATCCAAGGACTGACCGCGGCAAGCGCAGCTTAACCTCGCTGATCGATTGATCAGCGCGGCCGTCACTTAGCCACGAGCCCCTCATCTATAGCATCTATATCTATAGTTCTATACTATTATAAAATTCAAAAAAAACCGTTTCTACATTTCAGATATTTCAGAAAAAACAATTGGGATAGGGTACTGGGACGTAACCATACCCAAAAAGATTATTTTTTTCATGTTTGTCTTTTTGCATCACGTAAAAAGTACTGAACTGATTTTGATGTGGTTTTCACAGTTCGATAGCTTGGGGTCCAACTTAAAATCTAAGCTACGTTTCATCTGCTTCGGTGAGATAAACCAGAGATACATTCATTATAGTCCACGCGGACGAAGTCGCGGGCAGAAGTCTAGTACTTTTTATACAGGGTGGCAGGTTAGATAGTAGAAATATTTTAAGGGGTCATTGTACTCTTCATTTTGAACAACTTTTACTATGGGACCAGTCCCGAAATCGCAAAAAAAAAAATCAGCTGTTCCATACATTTTGTTGAGTTTTGTGAACATAAATGTATGGAAGAGCTGATTTTTTTTTTTCGCGATTTCAGGGTTGGTCCCATAGTAAAAGTTGTTCATAATGATGAGTACAATGACCCCTTAAAATATTTCCACTGTTTAACCTGCCACCCTGTATAACTATTAATTTTACTCGGTTCTAATTTTGCATTTAAAAATTTAAAAAACCCGACGGTTTGCCCTGCTTCGTGTTCGGTGTGGGTTTATGGGGCTCAGTCGCAAAATGCCAACTTCTCAAAATGTCTGTAGGTCGCAAAGTACCCCTTTCGCAAAATATCCCTATCCGTGCCACTTGGTGTTACATTTGAAAGTCAAGCACTGGACAGTCGGGAAATGGATAGTTTTCGAAAGTATTATTATATTAGCCTAAGATCCGGCCGCAAGATCACTACGTTCATAGAATATGTAATCAAAATTTATTTTTTATGGCTCCCGACTGCATTGTCTTGTTTTTAGGGTTCCGTACCAAAATGGTAAAAAAGGAACCCTTATGGTGCGACTTCGTCTGTCTGTCTGTCTGTCACACCTGCTTATTTCAGCAACTACTAATGCTATCGACTTGAAATTTGGAATAGTTATAAAGAATGCTTGCCCAACTTTATTGCAAATGAAAAACTTAAAAAAATATTTTTATTTTCATTGCAAAAGGGGCCGGAGTGGGGGTCCGAAATTTTAAAGTGGGGTTACTAGGTCAAGTGGCATATCAAATGAAAGGGCTTGATCTGCACATTTCAAAATATATTTTCATTTTATTTTATGTCTAAGAGTTTTCGACATATGATGAAAAATGTCTGAAAAAATACTATTCCCCCCCCCCCCTCCCTTATCTCCGAAGTTTGCGGAAAAATCTGAAATAATTAGAGCTGATTGGAATTGACCCAAATATTGCACCAAAAATAAAACGATGTTCCTAATACAGTTTTTCAAAATCATCAAAATTCCTTAACAAACAAACTTACTTATGCGGTCCAGTTTTTTCACTATAAATGTCCAAAAATGATACGGAACCCTCGGTGCGCGAGTACGACTCGCACTTGGCCGGTTTTTTTTTTAGTGAACACGACGCAGCGCAAACCCCAGTCGGGTTTATAATCCTTACTAATATTATAAATGTGAAAGTAACTCTGTCTGTCTGTCTTCGTGTGTGTTACGCAATCACGCCTAAAGTACTGAACCGATTAAAATGAAATTCGGTACAGAGATAGTCTGGAGCCTGAGAAAGGACATAGGCTACTTTTTAATGCGAAAAAAGGGCTTTAAAGGGTTGAAGTAGGGGTTGAAAGTTTGTATGGAAATTACGTTATTTTTAAAGCTAGAAAGCTTGAAACTTATTTTTGAGGTTTGGGGTGTAGGGTACGTGTAGGGTAGGTAGGTAGGTACACTAAACTTTACCCGTGCGAAGCCCGGGCGGGTCAGCTAGTATTATTATATTTTGTGAGAAGCACAAATTTACAAAAATATAACACCCTTACCACAAAAAAGATAAACACGTGTTAAACGCGAATGCTACCAAAAATAATACACACTTGTTTTAGACAAGCTAGTGCTAAAACAAATGCCTCTTATTGTTGGTAGCATTCGTGTTGAACACGTGTTTATCTTTTTTGTGGTACGGCCCTAAATGTCCGGTTTTTTGTCGTGCGTTTTGCTTACAAATGAACATCACTATACTAATGCCTATGTTACAGCCTTAGCTAAACAATATCCTTGTCACTGTCGCGCAACTTCGGGATATTAATTTATCTTAGTTTAGGCACGGGGTCTCATCAGGAACAAAGTAACATTTGTTGAAATAACTCATAATAGATGGCGTTATATGTATCGATTTGTTATTGAAGTTTGTGGAAAATTGAGAACACGAAAAAATACATCATGAAAAATATTTGTTCAAATTTTGAAAAATACTTTAAGCAAGGAAAAATGTGTAGCCCGAAGATAGCCCGCGCTAAATCGGTCACATTTCTTTGTATGAGATGAGGCATCTGTACGTATAGTATTATATTATCTGTGGTTTAGGTATTAGTTGCAACCTCAGATCATAGAAACAAGGGCGTGTGCCAAGGCGCTATCGAGCTTGATGCCTGAACTTGAGCAAATTGCTCATATTAAAAACGTATGCGCTGGCGACGAACCGAACACGATCGATGGTATAAATACAGTGTTTTAGTTTAGTGCTAGTGTTGAGTGACGATTAACAGTGTTAGATTGAGGGTGTGCGGAATGTTTAATGCGTGGGAGATCTTTTTATTCACAAGGAGCGCTTAATTATGCGCGTAATTGTGTCGAAAAATGTACTAAAAGTGGCATCAGTTGTTCCGGTACTAATTTGCCATGATGGCATATCTCCTTGTTTCCATGATCTGAGGTTGCAACTCTAAATCATGTTTTGTATCTTGTACCTTTAGCCTACTTTCTAACGAACCTGTCTTGTGTTTTTGTACAACTTAAAATTGAAGGTGCAAATGAAAATCACGCCTTGTTCCAGAGAGGAGGCTAAGCAGAAAGTTCAATACGCTAGCTCGGTATACAAGTGTGAGTTGTGCGTCATTGGGTTCTACACGCAACAGCAGGTCGAAGATCACTTTGTGTCCGCGCATAGAGCGGTGAGTATGTCCCCGCGATTTCCGCCGTTGCTCGGCTCCTAAGGGTCGTAGCGTGATGTTAAATAGCCTGTACTAATTCTCATAAATCCGGCTATTATACAGGATAAAATTAAAACCAGTGCGGATATTTTAGGAGGTGAAAGTACTCATGAATATGATCAACTTTTATTATGGGACCGACACTGAAATATGAAAAAAAAAATCAGCTGTTCCATACATTTTGATCGTGTTGTAGTGCATTTTTGTAGGGAACAGCTTAATTTTTTTTTCATATTTCAGTGTCGGTCCCATAATAAAAGTTGATCATACTCATGTACTTTCACCTCCTAAAATATCCGCACTGGTTTTAATTTTACCCTGTATACCAGTGGCGAAGGGTCACTACAATACGATTCCTACCAGCTTCCCTTTGAAAATTTGCACAGTCAAGTACTGCCTACTTTTATTCATTAGCTTTTCGTGGCCAGGTAAGCATTTGTAGCTGCGGCTTACCTCTTACAAAAACTGACCCTTCGCCACTGCTGTATACAAAAAATATTTTTCGAATCTGACTGGTAGTTCCGTTCAAACAAACAAACAAACAAACTCTTCAGCTTTATTAAATTAGTATAGATTATATTATTAATCCCTTGTAATAGGGGCGAGCAATTTGCCAATAACCGGGTAATGTCCAGACTCCAAACTGTTACTGAGAATTTCCCAGCGAAAATAATTGTTCATTAACTATTTCCTCTTCCCCAGAAACCCGGACAAGTGGCGTGCAAAGTTTGCTACATATACATTGAAGAGAGCAAACTGACGTCGCACACAGAATCACACTATCTCCGCTATAGCTGCAAAATGTGCGCGCACAGCGAGATGAGTTGCAAGTTGATACAACAACACGTGGCCGCGCACATGACGAAGCACACCACACACGCGACCATCAAGATCGGGGACGCGCGCACCAACAAGGTGAGTGCACACACACACACCTACACTCACACACAGCGAGTGAGCTGCAAGCTGACACAACAACACGTGACCAAGCACACCACACACGCGACCATCAAGATCGGGGACGCGCGCACCAACAAGGTGAGTGCACACACACACACCTACACTCACACACAGCGAGTGAGCTGCAAGCTGACACAACAACACGTGACCAAGCACACCACACACGCGACCATCAAGATCGGGGACGCGCGCACCAACAAGGTGAGTGCACACACACACACCTACACTCACACACAGCGAGTGAGCTGCAAGCTGACACAACAACACGTGACCAAGCACACCACACACGCGACCATCAAGATCGGGGACGCGCGCACCAACAAGGTGAGTGCACACACACACACCTACACTCACACACAGCGAGTGAGCTGCAAGCTGACACAACAACACGTGACCAAGCACACCACACACGCGACCATCAAGATCGGGGACGCGCGCACCAACAAGGTGAGTGCACACACACACACCTACACTCACACACAGCGAGTGAGCTGCAAGCTGACACAACAACACGTGACCAAGCACACCACACACGCGACCATCAAGATCGGGGACGCGCGCACCAACAAGGTGAGTGCACACACACACACCTACACTCACACACAGCGAGTGAGCTGCAAGCTGACACAACAACACGTGTGCACAAGACCAAGGTTGAATTTAGTACAGATTGCTTTTTTCCAACAGCGGTGCTGATTCTATTGAACATCGCACCAAACTAATTTTAATCACACTGTATCTCTTTCTTACAAATGTCATTGAAAAAGGACAGAAAATATTTAGAACTGTCAAATTAGTCTACGCCCTTGTCATTTAGGAGAATAGTCGTGACCTTTTGCGATTACGACTAAATTGACATTAAAACTGGACTAATATGACATAATTAAATATCTGCTATCCCTCTTTCATGTTTTTTAGGGTTCCGTACCTCAAAAGGAAAAACGGAACCCTTATAGGATCACTTTGTTGCCCGCCGTCAGTCACCGGACCATAAGTGGAGCCATCTGCTCATAGATGGCGCCATTGGAAGTATGCAGTAGCGCCATCTATGATCATATTTCGGAACCCTTAGGGCGCGAGGCATACTCGCACTTGTCCGGTATTTTTTATAGAAAAATACATAATAAGACTAAATTAGTTTAGTTCGTAAGCAACATAACCGGCACCAGTGTCTATAAAAGATTAAAATCTGTTTCAGGGCAGAAAAAAGAAAGACAAAGAGAAGGAACCGGTCACCACGCCTCCCAAACCCGGTGATCTTCGGAAGCTGCTGTCCAAGACTTCCATAGAAGGCTACCAGTGCTTGGAGTGTGATATGTTCTTCAAGTGAGTCGTACAAAAAAACTTAAAAAAAAAAGGTTAAACAGCCTTCAAAAAGATCAAAATAATGTGTGAAACAGTTTCGGAAGTCGTTGCCTACGATTTTTGTTGGCACCTCAGATCATAGAAACAAGGAGATGTGCCAAGGCGCTATGAAGCTTGATGCTTGATCTTGAGCAAATTGCTCATATTAAAAACGTACGCGCTGGCTACGTGGTGTTAGTGTCACCACGTTTGTTTAAGTTAAATAAAGCATATCATGATGAATATTACTTCATAAGTAGCTACTATAGCAATAGATTAAACACTTATTACTCTCACTGCTTTTCTGATTTGTGTTCCCGAAGCATTTTTACGATTTCGAAAGCAAACGTGGTGACACTAAACATAGGTGGCCGGTTAATTGTGCCTGTGTATATAATATATAGGGTCCTACCCTTCATACTCGAAATATTTTAGGAGGCACATCTATAGGTGGTAAAGATGCTATACAAACGAAAAAAAAACTTGATCTGAGTATTTTTATTTTTTAATAAATTAATTAAATTATTTTAAATAAATTATTTGACACATAAAAATACTATTTTCGACATCCATTACGCTAGTTTCTAATATTAATATTAAGTTACGTAAAAACCAGCGTAATGGATTTTGAAAATGATATTTTTTATGTGTGTCAAATAATTTAAAAATTATATATTTAAAAAAAATATATACTTAGAAATTTTTTTTCTTCGTTTGGATAACATCTTTACCACCTACAGATGCACCTCTTAAAATATTTCGAGTATGAAGGGTAAGACCTTATATTAATGAAAATGTTGGTAATTACAGAAACTCCCGCGCACGTAAGAATCATGTCGCAAGATATCACAGAGAAGGCCTACAGTGCGACCACTGCAAGAAACGATTTGTGAACAGAACTACTTTGGCTACACATCTCAAGTAATGTTTCGTATCTAACTATTATAAAACTGTTAAAAAGCTGTATCTGTAAATTGAAGATATTCCAGAGAAAAACCGTCTGAATACAGGGTGTCAGCCTGTCAGGTTGGACAGTGGCCATACGAAAAGGGGTCATTGTACTCATAATTACGAACAACTTTTACTATGGGACCAACCCTGAAATCGCGAAAATAAAATCTGCTGTTCAATCACATTTATGTTCACATAAGTCAACAAAATGTATGGAACAGCTGTTTTTTTTTCGCTATTTCAAGGTTGGTCCCATAGTAAAAGTTGTTCATAATGATGAGTACAATGACCCCTTTTCGTATTGCCACTGTCTAACCTGACATCCTGTATATCAATGCCCATTTTTTTTTAAATCACTGATTTGATAAAAAAACAGTTTTTTTCAACCCTGCTTTAACTAATATCAAATTGCAGACTGCACGAAGGCCCGCTCCCCCGCGCAGAATGCACCATCTGCCACAAGATGGTGCGAGTGATCCAGCTGAAATACCACATCCAACGACACCAGAACAAGAGCCGCTACGAGTGCGACGACTGCAACAAGACGTTCTCGCACCTCGCCACTTACCAGGCGCATCTGAAGTACTCCAGGGCGCATGCTTCCGACCAGGTGTTCAAGTGAGTCTGAAGAACCCCCGAAATGGTCAAACAGTTTGACGCAAACACGTAGATTGAGTCTAAAGAGCTCCCGAAGCCCGAGATGGTCAAACGGTTTGACTCAAAACACGTAGATTGAGTCTAAAGAGCCCCCGAGATGGTCAAACGGTTTGACTCAAACACGTCGATAGAGTCTAAAGGGGCACCGAGATGGTCAAACGTTTGACTCAAACACGTCGATAGAGTCTAAAAAGCCCCCGAGATGGTCAAACGATTTGACTCAAAACACGTAGATTGAGTCTAAAGAGCCCACGAGGTGGTCAAACATTTGACTCAAACACGTAGATTGAGTCTAAAGAGCCCACGAGGTGGTCAAACAGTTTGACACAGACACGTAGATTGAGTCTAAAGAGCCCCCGAGATGGTCACACGGTTTGACACAGACACGTAGATTGAGTCTAAAGAGCCCCCGAGATGGTCAAACGGTTTGACTCAAACACGTCGATAGAGTCTAAAGAGCCCCCGAGATGGTCAAACGGTTTGACTCAAACACGTCGATAGAGTCTAAAGGGGCACCGAGATGGTCAAACGGTTTGACACATACACGTAGATTGAGTCTAAAGAGCCCACGAGGTCGTCAAACATTTGACTCAAACACGTAGATTGAGTCTAAAGAGCCCCCGAGATGGTCAAACGGTTTGACTCAAACACGTCGATAGAGTCTAAAGGGGCACTGAGATGGTCAAACGGTTTGACACATACACGTAGATTGAGTCTAAAGAGCCCACGAGGTCGTCAAACATTTGACTCAAACACGTAGATTGAGTCTAAAGAGCCCACGAGGTGGTCAAACGATTTGACTCAAAACACGTAGATTGAGTCTAAAGAGCCCACGAGGTGGTCAAACTGTTTGACTCAAACACGTAGATTTTATATCAGCGGCAAGCTATGATGGCCGGTTTCAAGTTTGTCTGCTCATAAAGTTTCGTAAAAATTGACAACTACTTTTGAAAGAACAATTTTATTGCTGTACTTTATTGTCAATAGTGACGCGTCACCATAAATCATAAAGTACAGCAATTGTTCTTTCAAAAGTAGTTGTCAATTTTTTTACGAAACTTTTTGAGCGAACTTTAACGTCAAACCGGCCATCATACCGTGCCGCTTGTTTAGTTTGAGTAAGATTATTTTGATCGTTTACGCGACTGGTTTGAAAGGTTTATCAAACATTCACTGCCGGCCTAGCATGACCACGATAGAAACGGGTTTTGTCTACATAGATATAGACAAAGTGACAGATTTCATTCATAAAACGTAGAAATGTTTCTACAATCTGTCACTTTGTCTATTTCTATGTAGACAAAACCCGTTTCTATCGTGGTCATGCTAGGCCGGCTGGTTTGAAGCGTGTTTTATGGAAATTCATATACATATTTATGTTGTGTTTGACACGTCGTTTGACCGTCTTCAGCAGGGCTAACATGCGCGCCGCGACAAAATTTGTCGACTGTTTTGTCTCGCTCTTACTCGTGCGAAAACGAGACAAATGCACGATAAAAGCGTCGACAAAAGTTTGTCGCGGCGCGCATGTTAGGCGCTCTGGACGCATTCGAACAAGCGGCTTAGTTTTGTACTGGTTTTGGTAGCATGAGGTTGCGTGCGGTGGTATTTCTTTAAACCAAATTCTTTTCATTCTTTTTAAGCACAAAAAAAAAATCAGAATCCGTCTCGTTTAGCTGAGTTCGGTGACAAACAAAGAAAAGAAACAAAGAATGACTTTGATCGGTTTAAAATTCATAAAAATATATATTCGCTAATGTTATACAGGGTAAAATTAAAACCAGTGCGGATATTTTAGCAGGTGAAAGTACTCATAAATATGATCAACTTTTATTATGGGGCCGACACTGAAATATGAAAAAAAAAATCAGCTGTTCCCTACAAAAATGCACTACAACACGATCAAAATGTATGGAACAGCTGATTTTTTTTTTCATATTTCAGTGTCGGTCCCATAATAAAAGTTGATCATATTCATGAGTACTTTCACCTCCTAAAATATCCGCACTGGTTTTAATTTTACCCTGTATTTTATCGTTCTTTCAGATTCCCGTGTCCGATGTGCAATAAAGGCTACCCAACAAAAGAAGCGATGCAGGATCACTTCAACTACCAACACCTTGGGAAGACTGTCCACAAGTGTCCTGTGTGCGAAAAGGTATGTTTAACGCCTGTATCCCCTGAAGAGGTAAGCAGTACCCCTATCATGAGTTTTTTTGACGTAGAGTATCGTTAACGTGAGCATATTTTGAATTTAAAATACAACAGCCCTAGAACATTTTGATAAAATTTTATATAATTTGCACATTTTAAAAAATACAGAGAAATTAATTAAGTATTTAATTTATATAAATGTTGTGTAGGAAACTTATATTTTCAATTTAAAATATGCTTACATTAACGTAACTATACGTCAAAAAAAGTCATGATAGCGGTACAGATGTATAGTGCTAACAAAGAAGATGTTTCATTTTCTACCACAATGTGTAACGTAATTGAAAAAGAGAAAAAAAGAAATAAGGAAAAATTTTTATTTGCAAATATTTGCCTGATTACTTTGGCACAAAAAATTATCGTTTTTTAGGGTTCCGTACCTCAAAAGGAAAAACGGAACCCTTATAGGATCACTTTGTTGTCCGCCGTCAGTCACCGGATCATAAGTGGAGCCATGTGCTCATAGATGGCGCCACTAGAAGTAGGCAGTAGCGCCATCTATGATCATTTAGCGGAACCCTTAGGGCGCGAGGCATACTCGCACTTGGCCGGTGTTTTTTTAATTTATTGCCATATTCTATTCAACACGGCGTCGTCTTGTTGTAGCTGCAGCTTTCGTTCGGAATTCATGTCACACACAAAACTTAATATCACATAGACTTTTATTAGCAAATGTGACGATTTCATCGTTAAAAATAAATTCTACTTTTGAACGAAAAATACAAAATGACCTCACACTCGGCAGTCGCGCTTGCAACCACTAAACCAACGAGATAAGTTATCATTTAATTATTTTTTCTCAGCCCATAGCCTCCAGAGCGAACGTAGAAAAACATATGATGCGCGTCCATGGTCAGAAGAAAGAGAAACCAAGAACTCATGTCTGTCAAGAGTGTGGGAAAGGTTTTACTGTGAGTAACCAATCTTTATGATAATTTAATCTGTGCTTATTAAAAACGCCTTAAAAAAAATTACAATAAGGGGCAACGCAGACGACAGACTTTTTGTGCGATCGAGTCTGCTGCGCTTTGCATCGCTCGAACAATCTGTGCACTAAGTTTCGCAGATTGTTCGAGCGATGCAAAGCGCAGCAGACTCGATCGCACAAAAAGTCTGTCGTCTGCGTTGCCCCTAATACTGTGTGAAACAGTTTCTGAATTGTTTCACACAACGTTTTGTGATCTTTTTGAAGGCGGTTTTAACTTTTTTGTTTGTTAGGGTTCCGTACCAAAATGGTAAAAAAGGAACCCTTATGGTGCGACTTCGTCTGTCTGTCTGTCTGTCTGTCACACCTGCTTATTTCAGCAACTACTTATGCTATCGACTTGAAATTTGGAACAGTTATAAAGAATGCTTGTTCAACTTTATTGCAAATGAAAAAAGTCCAAAAATATTTTTATTTTCATTGCTAAAGGGGCCGGAGTGGGGGTCCGAAATTTCAAAGTGGGGTTACTAGGTCAAGTGACATATCATATGAAAGGGCTTGATCTGCACATTTCAAAATATATTTTTATTTTATTTTATGTCTCACAGTTTTCGACATATGATGAAAAATTATAAAAAAAATACCATTCCCCCCCCTTATCTCCGAAGTTTGCGTGGCGAAAAATCTGAAATAATTAGAGTTGATAGGAATTGACCCAAATATGGCACCAAAAATAAAACGATGTTCCTAACTAGTACAGTTTTTTCAAAATCATCAAAATTCCTTCACAAACAAACTTAGTTATGCGGTCCGGATTTTTTCACTTTATACGTCCAAAAATGTCAAAGTCAAAGTCAAAACATTTATTTCAATTAGACCATTTACAGGCACTTTTGAATAGTCAAGCAATAGATGTCAGTCAGTTTGTCCGTTAGTTGAAGCTAGTTGTCCGTTCCAAAACGTAGATTCCTATGGAGAAGAACGGACAAGAAACTCCATGGTTACTCTTTTTCAACTAATTAAACTATACAATTTCTTTGTTTACATTTATGCCCTAATATGTGAGAACAATGTGAGATATTTTAAAAATCCCTTAGGATAAAAAATAAAATCAAAGGTAGGTACTAAAATAAAATAAAACATAACATAACATAACATTTAAACCTGTAAAATGTCAAAATATTGCTTGAACAGTCAAGAGATGACCAGTACCGACTGACAGCGCCCGTTCACGGACATGACGCGTGCATCAGCATCAGCACCGTTTAACTCAACCATTTTGGAGGGAATCGAACGATCCAATACACACGTCACCATCAGCAGTACATTAAAGCGAGCATGACATGCTCTCAACTGTCATACTACAATTAGCTTAAAACATTGTAAATATCTACATGGTACTCACATTCACAAATCTCAAAGAAATTTACTTAAATATACAAAAATAATGTTATTTATAACTATACAAGAGAAACCAGCTTACTTATTAGAAACGAACAATTAATTCATGACAATCTCTGGACTGATTACTTATAAATGTCAGAAGTATAATAAAATTTACAAAGTCATAAAGGGGAACTTCAAGAGCAGTTATTAACGGAGTTAATAACTGCATTTTTGCAACTGCAACTGCAACTTCATTTATATGAGTCTAAGTGGTTGTGGAGCAGGACCAGCATTAAGCCAAGCATCTTTATCAGCAATATAATCTTCTAGTTTATAATATGCTTGCCTACAAAGTGTGCGTTTTATACAATCTTTGAATTTAGTCTCATTTAATTGGAGAACGTTGGGAGGTAGTTTATTATAAAATTTTATACAGTACCCCATAAAAGATGTATGTACTTTCGATAATCTGTAGCGTGGTTGAACTAGTTTGTTCCCATCTCGAGTATTATAATGGTGTCTTTCACATCTTTTACTAAATAGATGTAGATTTTTCCTAACATACATTATGTTTTCGTAAATGTATTGGCAAGGCACCGTCATGATGTTTATTTCTTTGAACAGTTCTCTAAGAGATTCGCGACTGCGGAGCTTATAAATGGCTCTTATAGCTCTCTTTTGCAGAATAAAAATAGATTCAATGTCTGCAGCTCGTCCCCCCAGTAAAATACCGTAAGACATGATGCTGTGAAAGTAACTAAAGTAGACCAGTCTAGCGGTATCGACGTCTGTTAGTTGCCGAACTTTCCTTACTGCGTATGCGGCTGAACTAAGCCGTCCTGCAAGGGAAGTTATGTGAGGACCCCATTGAAGTTTCGAGTCAAGCGTGATCCCTAGAAACACTGTCTCATTAATAAACTCAAGTTTTTCCTTATTTAGTACGACGTCACATTCACTGCTTTTTACATTCGGTAAGGCGAACCTTATACATTTAGTTTTTTTCCCATTGAGCACTAAATTATTTGCAGTAAACCAATCATGTACCTGAAGAATAGCATTATTTACGTCGTCAAGATTTTGAACACGTCTATCTACTTTAAAAATCAATGATGTGTCATCAGCAAATAACACCATCTTTGGCTGATTTTGCAGTTAATGTGGTAAATCATTAATATATACTAGAAATAGGAACGGACCCAATATTGATCCTTGTGGTACCCCCATTTTCACTTTTTGACCCAATGAACTTACACCGTTTATTTGAACATACTGTTGTCTATCACTTAAGTAAGTGCTAATTTATGAAGCCCGTAAAACTCGAGCTTCAACAACAGTGTTTCATGATTTACGCAATCAAATGCCTTCGAGAGGTCGCAAAAGATTCCGATGGCATCTTGCCCTTCCTCCCACGCATTAAAAATATGCTTCAATAAAGTAACACCGGCGCGGCGTCAGTAGTACAACGTCCTTTGGTGAAACCATACTGTTGATCATGTAAGATGTTGTTAGAATTAAAATGATGTAGCATTTGATTAATTAAGCATAATTTTTTCAAACACCTTGATGAAAGCTGGCAGCACAGATACAGGTCTATAATTATTGGTGTCCTTACTATCCCCGGATTTGAAGAGCGGTATGACTTTACTGTATTTCATTAGATCCGGAAAAATTCCTTGATCCACACACGAATTAATAATGATACGGAACCCTCGGTGCGCGAGTACGACTCGCACTTGGCCGGTTTTTTTTAAATAGTCATGTGAAGTATCAAAATGAAGAGCTTGAAAATAGGATTTCGAAAATTATTTATATCCTACTAGCTTCCGCCCGCGTTTTTCGGGATAAAAGGTAGCCTATGTGTAATTCCAGACTATAATTTATCTGTGTGCCAAATTTCATCCAAATCCGTCCAGCCGTTTCAGCGTGAAGAAGTAACAAACATACACTCACACACACACACACACGCACAAACTTTAACATTTATAATATTAGTGTGATAGTGTGACTAATATTATTAGTACGAAAGTTTGTGGGGATGGATGTATGGGTGTTTGTTACTCTTTCACGCAAAAACTATGAGCGGATTTTGATGAAACTTTACAGTAATATAGCTTATACATTAGAATAACACATAGTTTACTTTTTATCCCAAAAACGCGAGCGAAGCCGCGGGCGGAAGCTAGTAAAGTTATAAATACATTTTAAAACTATTCATCTCTATTGCAGGACAAGAAAGCGCTAACCCAACACGAAGTTATACATTCAGGCGAGCGACCATTATCCTGCGAAATCTGCCAGCAGACGTTCAAGCAAAAAGCGTCTCTATACACGCACAGGAAACGCGTTCACAAAGTCTTCCCCGCTAAGCGACTAGTGGAATATATGGACGAAAATATGCAACATTGTAAAGTGGAGAGGTTTATTGTATGAGTGAGCGGTATATACTCGGGGCACGGGGTCTTATCAAGAACAAAGGAACATTAAATTTGTTCAAATAACTATTATACAGGTTGTCCCACGGCTATGCCACATGGAGCGAAAGTACTTTAAATATTTGAGATAGGAAGTTTTGCTTCATGGAAACTTAACTTTATTTTTAAAATTAAGTTAGTACTTAATTTTAAAAATAAAGAAGGAATTTATGCTTACAATTAACCCTTTTAATCGTCATCATAAAAATACAGAATGTTCATTTTTTTTCACATTTAGTCGGTTCGATTCCCAGATGAAGCAAGCAACTTTTTAAAAATCTTTGAATGCAGTATTACTTAATTTTAAAAATAAAGTGAAGTTTCCATGAAGCAAAACTTCCTATCTCAAATATTTAAAGTACTTTCCCTCCATGTGGCATCGCCGTAGGACACCCTGTATATGGCGTTATACATATACATATATCTGGAAAAGGTCTTACTTTATTAATGGCAAATATTTTAGGGGGTAAACCTACTTATCATTATGAACAACTGCTTTGAAACCGCGAAAAAAAATCAACTGTTCCATACATTTATGTTCACATAACTCAACAAAATGTTGTATATATATAATTCATTTATTTCAAGTAACATTGACTCATTATAAATACACTAGAATACACACACAGTCACATTAGGTATTATATAAAATCAATCAAACATTCAATTAACATAAAAACATAAAAATAAGTATGGAACAGCTAATTTTTTTTCGCGATTTCAGGAACCTGAAATCCCGTAGTAAAAGTTGTGCCGTTGTTGTGCGGTCGCTGTGCCGATGTTTGGGGGTGCCCTATCTGTCTGATATGATAATGTTATATGGGTAGTATTAATTTATATTTATGTCAATATGCATAATATGTACTAATAGCAATAAAAATTGGAACATACCCTCTAAATAAACTGTTCTTTCAAAGTAAAAAATCTTTTAAACGATTTAGATCCTTATGATATTAACCGTGGACGCAACGGTAGAAATTACGAGTTGATCGGGAGATGATGTTTAATCGCTTAAACATCATCTCCCGATCCCGATGCGGTCTTCGATGGAGCACGCTTGCCTACAAGAAACCGATTCACTCGTGACTTCGAAGACACCCAGCACCCAGATTAACTGTCGGGAAACACCCACTCGGGCAGCGCATCCCACTGTTTGGCGGTTTCAAAATAATTTTAGAAATTGTTCCCGATGACTCCACTTATTTTTTTATTAGTGGAGCCAACGAGAATAGAATCAATAATTAAAACTTGTTCCCGTTGTCCCCACTCATATGGTGGAATTTTGGTAATAATGTTTATAATATTAATGTGGGTTTGCTCCGACCCTATCAAGAAACAGTTTCAGTTGCGTTCACCGCTCTCGAAAAAGGATATTTAACATCAGGCGAGATGGCGAACAAACGCAAGCCTATTAACGAAATTTTCCGCTGACCCCACCAGTGGGGATGAATAAATTCTTAGCTAAAAGTTTTAAAGTTTATCTGATTATGTACTTTTTTCAGACTTGAAAAAACAGTTTCCTAAAATAATTGCATAATATTTAAATGTTTGTATTGATAAAATAAATTATTCATAATATCAGTTTAAGGGGTGAATACTACAAAAGGGTGACTCCGAAAAACGGTTAAATAAATAGCGACTGGAATGGGAATGGAGCCACAAAATACTCCTAATTGATTAAAATGTTAGATGTAATGTAGAATCACCCCTTAAACGGTTGTTGTTAATTAAAAAAAAACCGGCCAAGTGCGAGTCGTACTCGCGCACCGAGGGTTCCGTATCAGTTTTGGACGTATTAAGTGAAAAAAACCGGACCGCAAAACTAAGTTTGTTCGTGAAGGAATTTTGATGATTTTGAAAAAACTGTACTAGTTAGGAACATTGTTTTATTTTTGGTGCCATATTTGGGTCAATTCCTATCAACTGTAATTATTTCAGAATTTTCGCCCCGTAAACTTAAGAGATAAGGGGGGGGGAATGGTATTTTTTTGGACATTTTTCATCATATGTCGAAAACTGTGAGACATAAAATAAAATAAAAATATATTTTCAAATGTGCAGATCATGCCCTTTCATATGATATGTCACTTGACCTAGTAACCCCACTTTAAAATTTTGGACCCCCACTCCGGCCCCTTTTGCAATGAAAATAAAAATATTTTTGGATTTTTTTCATTTGCAATAAAGTTGAACAAGCATTCTTTATAACTGTTCCAAATTTCAAGTCGATAGCATAAGTAGTTGCTGAAATAAGCAGGTGTGACAGACAGACAGACAGACGAAGTCGCACCATAAGGGTTCCTTTTTTACCATTTTGGTACGGAACCCTAAAAACATCCTGTATTTGTCTCGAAAGGTAATATAACCGCGGTTTTAAGAAATATTTATGTAACGAATCAAGTGCAACTTATGACATTATAAGATATAGTTTTTATTTACAAATAAATTAATTATAGTTATTTGTGTTGTTTTATTATTGGTACTAGCACTTTGCCCGCGAATTCGTCCGCGTGACCCACTGTGCATTTTTCCGGGATAAAAAGTAGCCTATAGCACTCAGTGATAATGCAGCTTCCTATTAGTGAAAGAATTTTCAGAATCGGATTAGTAGTTCCGGAGATTACCCCCCCCCCCCCCCCCCCCATATACAAACTTTACCTCTTTATAATATTAGTATAGACTAGTACTACCTCAGAGGCCCTAGACAAGTTACTTTTCTGTTGACGTTAGCGTCAAACGCTACTGTATGGAAGTGACATTTGTGAGTCACGTGACTTTTCCGCAGGTAATGTCATTGCCATACATTTTGTGCTTATCGTTTGGCGTGAACGCTAACAGAAAAGCAACTTGTCTATCGCCTCAGATCATAGAAACAATGGGATATGTTATCATAGTAAGTACGGGAACCGCTGTCGCCACATAAAGCAGTGTGTGTCACAACTACAAACGCTCCTTTGTAAATATAGAGAATCCCACACATTAAAAAACACTGCCGCACACCCTCAATACCTAACAGTTATTCGTCACTCACACTAGCATCATTTATAAGGAAGGGGGAATAAGTATTGCTTAGAATTAGGGTGACAAAAAATACAATAAAAATAATGTAAAAATTTATTTGAAAATTTAAACAATTAGGTACCTACATATTTCAAACATGCAAGTTACTAATCAAAATTGAACAATACTACACGTTAGAGAATTAGTAATACTTACTCCTAATGTATTTACAACAAATATAATTAAATATACATACGAACTGTGGGTTCAAAATCGGAATATGCCAATACCATTGACCTATATTATGTCCCTAGACAAGCAGTTCCGAACAAAAATCATGCAATCAATTGCTCGCCGCATCAAACGTCAAAGTGAATGTGAGGCTTGTGTTGTGCCCGCACAACACTTAAGTGTGACATGTTTAATGTTAGGAACTGCTTGTCTAGACATATCAGGTCAGTGGCCAATACCTACTTATTTATTTATCTACCCTGCATTATTCTGTAAGCAGTTTTTGACACAGTTTGTCCTACTACATATATCTATTTCATATAACAGACAATAATTACCCATTTTAGCAAGCTGAAACTACAAAAAAAGATGCTTCAAAAAAATATTCGTGTTGGTACATATACTTACTTTGTCTGTTTTAATTAAGTGTACAAGGTTATTTTTTGTTTACGCAAAAACCGAAAAGGGGTCATTGTACTCATAATTATGAACAACTTTTACTATCGGAGCAACCCTGAAATCGCAAAATATCTGCTGCTCCATACATTTTGTCGATTTATGTGAACACAGCTACAGGTAGAAGGAACAGATAATTTTTTTTCGCGATTTCAACTAATTTCAGGGTATGAACAACTTTTACTATGGGACCTCCCATAGTAAAAGTTGTTCCCATAGTAAAAATGACTCCCTCTTGGCTTTTGCTTGCATAAACAAAAAAATAACGTATCTTATTTAAAAGAAGATTGTATTATTTTTAAAACCACAGTTCAAATATATTAATTTAGTATATTTTCTAAACAACGTGGTCCATATGCCATTAATTAAGGCACTATTATTGCTTATTAATTAGATACTATTATAATAAAATAATAATGTTTATTATTTATCACAGAAAACGATGACCTGTTCTGAAACATTTTGCAAGTTCCTGTAAATTTTAAAATAGTTTTAATACAAAATCTTCTTGTCTTTACCAAGATAAAAATGAAGAAAGTATTTAGAAAAGTCAGTATATGTTTCACAATAGTTCAAATAACCCCAAACAATACATCAGAATTATCATTTGTTTGTTCTTTAACCCTTCACTGCTACGGACGTCTAATAACGGCAACATTTTGAATGACGTGCAAAGACGTCACAAAAAATTTAATTACCTACCTAGTTCTCAGTTTTAATTCTACCCTCGTACAAAAAAAGAATATCAATATTTTACATAGAGCAACTGCCATGAGAACTCTACTATCCAACTACTAGGTTATACCTTTATTCTAAACTTACATAAGTTGACCAATGAGTTGACATCTAAAGAATTTCGAGTATTTAAACTTTTAGCTTACCATTTGCCCTAAATTTTAGTTACAGTAGCAGTCAAAGGGTTAAAATTAAATCTAACTTTAACCTTACAAAGATAATTTTAAACCTAAAATAACACAAATCTTTGTACCTTACTTTTTTAAATGCAAAGTTATTGAAGTGACACTAAGCACCTATACAGTGTGTATGTATATAAAAATGTTAAAACTACCTGAATACATAGAAAACAATTCATTTTTTGGTTTTTATATACTAAAATTCATGTGTTTTAAAATTCATGTAATACGGACTATTTTTTTTTTATTGTGAATCTGTAAACTATTTGAAAAAAGATAATTAACACCAAAAAAACCGATGAAACATCTACAAAATTGGAAAAGTTATAAGCGTTTTAAAATGATTTGCTAGACACGGACGACATGCATGATAAGTGACGTAACACCACCTATGTCCGCTTCGCGCGACAAAGACGAAGCGATACTCCTCCAAAAACTTTAAAAGCTTTTATGTTTTCCATTTTGTGATAATTTATTATTATTATTTTTTTACTTTTTTATTATTCCTATTCCGTCTTTGGAATAAAATAATTTATTTGTACTTTTTTAATAGTAGTCCATTACCGTATTCAATTTTTAGGCCACTCGCGAATTTGACTGGGGTGAGAGGAATATCAGGTTTATAACTTGATTCCAGTGAACTGGCATTCCAGTGCCGGTTCACAATATGCCAGTGGCATTCCAGCGCCTCTGGGACTGGAAACTAAAATGCTACTAGAGCAATGTTAACCGGGCATAAAGGTGGGTACAAGAAGAACATGTCCTATGGACCATGGAGAATACATATAAGGAGCACCTACTATCTTAATATGGAAACAAGTTGAACAAGTGTCCAGCTTTATGTAGTAAATAATAGTTCAAAAACCGTCCAAAATGGCGCTAGCAGTAGGTAGAGGGTATGGTATGAATGTAGGACAGTAGCGCCACCCTAATTTAACGCATTTTGACGGAACTTTTCATTCAATTTTTGATTGGATGGAACTTTTGGCGCTTTATTTGAATTAATCCAGCGCCACCCTAATTTAGCGCATTTTGACGGACACCTTTCACACACAGAGTGGTTCCTCCTCTATCTATTCTCCATGCCATGGACGCTTGGACGGCATATGACGTCACCGCCTAAACTAGCTGCCTTGATAAGCTAAGACTATATTTTTGCAACGCACTAGCTTAGCACTTCACTCTAAATTGGTCTAACCAAGACCTATCTAATATATTTTAACAATGAGCTTAAACCCCAGTCTAAGACATAACCCAAAATGGGTCCAATGGTGACCTATTTTCAGCCTAATGTCCATTAACCCGCCGACTGCCGGTGTGCAGATCCACGCGAGACATAATTGTGCCTGTAATTACAGCAGTCATTCGGTTAAGTCGAAACGAATCGCGTTAATTAACATCCCATACATATACCACAGGGTAGCCAAGCTGAAGTGGCAATGGACCGGTCATATTGACCGTCGAACCAATGGCCATTGGAGATTGGAGCAGACGTAGTTGTAATATAAATAATATAAAAAATTAATGCTGTTCGTTGGTAAGCGCATCCCTTGGGAGCGATTTGGCATTTATTTTATGTGTTCGCCAATAAAGATTAGAGGGAAAGAAAAATTGGAAAAGTTGCCCGGAAAATTGAAAAATACGAGATCTAAAAAGGCTTTTTTATGGGATTTTTGTATGAATTGACGACTTAATTGAAATTTGGACAGGACAAAGACTGTCGGGCCAGCTAGTAATACATACATTTTACCTCTTTATAGTATTAATATAGTAAATGTATGAGGCAATAATGAGGAAACGATTAGGCGCTCTAATTAATAGGTTACTGAGCAAAAACCCCAGCCTTAAAATAACATAAATATTTGTACAAAAAGTTACCCAATATCTTATACCGAAAGATTTGTGCTACAATTCTCACAGCTTTTGACCTGCGCTTCGAACTGCGCCAATCTTTTCTGCAGATGCATTATCGTAGCATCTTTCTGTTTCAACTGCATTTTTAAAGTTGTTATGGAATCCTCCAAGGCCCCATAAACGGCTTGCACTTCCGGTTGGTAGCTGAACACTTGAGGAGGCTCATCGAGGCAGAAAAACTCCCGAACAACTCGATGGTTCGGCAATTTGCTCAAAATTGCGTTCACGAAAATCTGTAGACCTCTCACTCTGTCTTCTAAAAACGCCGGTTCGAAATTATCTCTAAACCACCTTTTCCCTGGGAGAGGAAGATTCAAATTCGGTTGCTCAGTCTTTATCCTAGAGTATAACCTTACAAAATCGGTGTATCGACGAAAAACAAGCCAGGACTGATCGCTATTGTCGTCTTCAACTTTCAGTTTATAAATAGTAAATCTCGCTCTTTCCTCCATAATTTCATACCCAACTATAGGTACTTGTAAGGTATCAAATTTCTTGATATCACTGTGTAAACTTAGATCTATGTTGCTAATGCTGTTTTGAACTGTTCTGAAGTCCCTATAGCCCTCATTTAAATTCCCCATGCTTTTGTAATGGTTGCGCGGTTGCGTGTTTCGGTGGCGGGTCTCAATTTCATTATCAGACATTGCTGTTTCGTTATAATGTTTTTTATAGACTTTGGTGAATCGTTTTACGGGCTCGTGAGTGTCTTCACTCGATGTTGACGAGACTTCATTGTTCATTGCATCTCGAATATTGTTTGGGTTTTGTACTAAGTCCATTTTGTACTGTGGGTTTGTTCTGTGGGCTGGAAAGAGAAAATTTTGATGTTACATATAGGTACATAGACATAAAATGATGCGAAGACGGTCCAAAACTAAGGAATTATAGAGGTATCAAATCACTTAAATTTGGAGTAACCCGACTGGGGAAGTACCTCCACCTTACAGAACACCACAGCCAAATAACGCTACTGTTCGGTAGTGTTGTGTTCCTGTGGTGAGTAAAGTCGCCAGAGCCGCTGAGGATGCGATGTGTTGACAGCAGGGAACCTGCGCGTGCCCTGAGCTGTATTCGGTGTTGCAAGCGGTTCATAAGCTATGTACGTAACCGCTTACCATTAGGCGTACGCATATTTGCCACTATCGTCGTATAAAAAAAAACGGCCAAGTGCGAGTCGTACTCGCGCACCGAGGGTTCTGTATCATTTTTGGACGTATAAAGTGAAAAAAACCGGACCACATAACTGAGTTTGTTTGTGAAGGAATTTTGATGATTTTGGAAAAACTGTACTAGTTAGGAACATCGTTTCATTTTTGGTGCAATATTTGGGTCAATTCCTATCAGCTCTAATTATTTCAGATTTTTCGCTCCGCAAACTTCGGAGATAAAGGGGGGAATGGTATTTTTTCAGACATTTTTCATCATATGTCGAAAACTGGGAGACATAAAATAAAATGAAAATATATTTTGAATATTATATTATATTTTGAATGTACAGATCAAGCCCTTTCATATGACATGCCACTTGACATAGTAACCCCACTTTAAAATTTCGGACCCCCACTCCAGCCCCTTTTGCAATGAAAATATTTTTTTTTTTTACTTTTTTCATTTGCAATAAAGTTGGTCAAGCATTCTTTATAACTGTTCCAAATTTCAAGTCGATAGCATTAGTAGTTGCTGAAATAAGCAGGTGTGACAGACAGACAGAAGACAGACGAAGTCGCACCGTAAGGGTTCCTTTTTTACCATTTTTGTACGGAACCCTAAAAAATCAGATTACTATGATTATTTGGGTATTAAAATGTTATCCTTTTAACAGCCTTCTTGGTCTAGTGGTCGCAAATGCGGCTCCTGTGATTATGAGGTCCCGGTTTCGACTCCCAGCTTATGCAATTAACCAGGCACAAACCTTATTTTACCTATGTACCACAATATTTGTATGAATAAATGAATAAACAAATCCATATATCATATATCACTGTCCGACCCTGGGGATCGAACCTAGAACGTTACGCTCAAAAAACGCGCTTGTGACCGTGTAGGCCAACCCGCTAGTCTTTCATTTAATTAGTAATAATACTAATTATACGCCTATTAAATATTTAAAAATGCAGCACTTTCTTTATTAAGAGAATGGCCCACATTGTTTCGTAAAAAAAGTTTTTATACCTACTTTCTTTTTGAAAGTAGACATTGCAAGTGAATTTCTATATGTATTGCTTAAAAAAGTAAATAAACATATAATTTACATAATTTTGTGTATAAATTAGTCATAATTAGGTGAATTATGCCTCTGAATGAATATAAACTTTATACAATGTGTATAACACTTAGTACGAAAGTCTTGCAGAATTTGTTCTAATATTATATATCTGAAGAGATTGTTTGTTTGCTTGAACGCGCTAATCTCTGGAACTACCAGTCGGATTCGAAAAAATCTTTTTGTATATGATAGTCAGATTCATGAAGAATAGGATAGGCCAGTGTTTTTTAACCTTCTTGAATACGCGATCCCTTTGCAAGTAAATAAATTCTGGCGACCACTCAGATCCTGAGATGGCAATAAAACAATGTCAGTGGTTTGAAAGATGACATTATTATTTAATGTTCTTTCTATTGAGTATAGGTACCTGCTGATTTAGTGTATATTTTTTAAGGATGAATAAACGGAATTTAAGTAAATACAAACTGTATTGCATTAACAAATCATTAATAATGCATTAGTTTACATTTGAAATATCAATAATATATGTATAAATAGAAATGATGTGGTATTAGATAATTGAATGTCAAAGATAATAAAACTACTGACTGACATACAAAAAACACGTTTTTTGATACTTTTAGAGAATACTTGTTCAGAAAGAACATGGCTATTTTTAAATAAGCCTTAATTATGCCACTAAAATGCCGTAGCGAAATTGCTAGCACCAGCTCCGTAGCTATTGGAGATTGGTGGTCCCAAAACATCAGATGGCCAACAAAATATTTCATATTATTGTATGATCTACATATAATAGTATAATTATACAAATACATGAAATTGAAGTGTCTAGGAGGATTCGAATTAGGGGGCGTCCATTAATTACGTGATGCATTTAGGGGGGGGGGAGAGTATCGAGCCGAATCTCACGTTGGGGGAGGGGGTTTTTTAAATAAATACAATGCAGTCAAGCACAGACTGACACTAAAAATACGCATTTTGAAAAATCTCACGTGAGATTTGGGATGAGGGGGTCGAGCCTAATCTCACGATATCGCACCAAGGGGAGAGAGGGGGTCGCCAAAATCGCCTCACGTAATTAATGGACGCCCCCTCATGGGGCATGCAAAAACTCCTTAATGGTTACCTAAAAGTGTGAACTATGATGTTGAAAGTGGAATTATCTAACAAACAATATACATTCAGTTCTGCTACATTAACATGTACATCTACCTATTAAGCTATCTTTATCTTTATTTCAAACATCTACAGAAGTCATAACAATAGTAATAAAAAAAAGCTATTAAAGTTTATTTTTCCTAGCAAACATACCTGCAATGCAATTGAATTTGCACTTAGGTAACTAAACTGATTCATACATAAAAAAATTAAAAAAAAAAGTTAAAACTGCTTTCAAAAAGAGCAAAATAATGTTGGGTGAATGATGGAACAGCTGATTTTCAGACAAAAAGACTTTTAGCATACTTTATTACTATTGTACATTAATAAGTATAGATGATACTCTATAACAGAGTCTGAGGTCACCTTTATAACGGTAATCTTAACCTAGAATCTAATCAATGCAAATACATATTTAAATTTTCTTATCAATACGCTGTTGACATTTTAAACATGACCTCATTATGGTAATAAATACATGCTATTTTTTTTTTTACTTGACATTGATGGCAAAGAGACAGACAGGCATACTGCCCACCTGTTAATAAGCACTAATGGTATATAGCTGAAACGCTTGCAACAATATAGTATTGAGAAATTAAATAAAACACTAACAATAAACTAAGTTATTGTATTGTTCTTTCTTTTATCTGCCCATGTTAGTAACATTTATACTTATTCATTTCTTTTATAATTGTATTTTTCAATAAAAAGCAGGTTTTGCTTGCTTGCATACTTATTTACATCTATTATTTTTTAAATTTTACTGTTACCATTGACCACCAAAGCGTTAAAAAACTCATCCAAAAACCAGTAAACAAACTGTTAATCAAAATACATGTTTTGAAACATTAGTGTTACAGAATGAAACCAAAAAATCATGTGAAATTTAATTTTGTAGGAATCTAGATCGTATAGTGACAAAGATTAGTCATCGCAAGAACCAGGCTGACAGAAATAACAGGAGACAACCTTCAAGCCAATTAGAATACAATACTTACTGCGATCAACGTGAATTAGGCTCGAACCATATCGTACACAACAATGCAGAACAGTTTTAGTAAATCATGTTCCTCCTTCCGAAGCACCTTGTTTATTGTTACGTTAAAAATATTGAGCAATCACTAACTTGACCACGTACTTTTGAGTTTGTATCGTACAAGTTAGATAAAATATACAATAATTTAATAAAATACAACGACGTCGATGAGTATCGTAAAATTAAATTCTGAATTTCTGACAATTTGACAATCTTTTGAAAGCTTGTTGCTTTGTTGACGTATGAATGGAGTGGTGACTTTTATTATAATTTCTAGCATTGTATGTATTGCTGTCTCAAATTTTTTAAACATAAGAACAGGAACCAACCAAATAAAAATGCTTTAAATTTAAACTTTATTTATATGGAACGTTCGATTATGATTCTTTACTCACAGAAATTATCCAATCACATCTTGTCGATTTATGAAATGTAAGAAATGTTTGATGACCTTTTCTTCCTCCAAACATAATAATTTATCCAACAATTGGCAAAAGTTATGATTACATACAATCATTTGCATAACCGCTCTAGTTCTCTTTCATAATTTAGTTTTACAGTCAAAGAGAAGTGTGAAATGAACGGAACGTAAGACACACTGAGAGGAGTGAATAGTGGCGGCGGGTGGTGACGGGAGTGGCACTTGACACTTTGACAGCTGTTTTATCTTGTTTCTATAAATTGAAATTCCGTTGTTTGTTTGCAATCTGCAAGTAATCATTTTTAATAAATAATACGTGCATGGACGAAAATGTCTGATATCTTACCATCAAGCCCTGAAGATAGGCTACAAGATATACCGAAGAGACTATCGTCGTCAACATTATTCTGCATCTGTTGTCTTGAAAAAGATGTTCCTGTTCCATACATTAGTTTGTTGTCATGTTCACATGCTGATTATCTAAACAATTTTACGATACCAAAGGTAATTATTGTTCATAAATTAAGTCCAATCTTATATAGTCCATATATGTATAAACGTTGAACTGTGTCTATCTGTATCCATTGCTGACTTGTGATTATGGTAAAATAGGGTAATCAATGTGACTTTCCAGTCGACATTTATATAAAACGAATTGTGTCGGAAAACAACATATGTAATGTCAAACCCTTTAGGAATATAATTTCAAAAAATCTCTCCATAATGCACCTCTTATGTAGTCAAGTTCCTCTAAATTTCAAATATCTAAGGCTACGAATGCACAGCAGGTGCCTTGCTTAGCGTCTAGAGCCTAGCGAGTCACCCAGAACGAATGAGAATGAACCACGAACGTTTCTAAAACATTCGTTTTACTAAGCTACTTGCTAGGTGACTCGCTAGGCTCTAGATGCTAAGCAACCCACCTGTCTGTGCATTCGTAGGCTTAGTCCATCAATTAAGTTGTGTTTGTCGGTCAGTCAGGCCAGTACTGTTTTATATAGTATAGAATAGAGGCAATAGTGTTATTTTTGTGTTTATCCCAGATAAAACCAAAAAACCGAGTCATATGCTATCAGTGTCATGAAATGCTGAAGAAAATCAAGCTGTTCAAGCTGCAAGTTGAGGATAGCTTCAAGCTGTTGAGAGATCAAGTAAGTTAGCCGTCAGTTTCTGATAGCCTGGTTCAGGCGCGTGCAGTGCCTATAGGCAAGTAGGCAGTGACTACCTCTTAAAGTTCAATAAAACCATTTTAACTATTACTACATCAATATACATAATTGTATATCAATAATTAGTCATGATTGATATATTTTAATTATGTAGTAACAGTTAAAATAGTTTTATTGAATCTTATGAGGTAGGCACTGCCTACTTGCCTATATGCACTGCACGCCACTGGCCTGGTTATGATTTTGGTACTATGACATGTTACTTCCATCATTTTTTCGCTGAAAGAGAGAGATAGAGCTGTATACAGGATGTTTGAAGGACCAACACATCTTTTATAAACCAAATAAATCATTAATTGATGCAGACACATTTCATTAACTTGAAACACATTTTCTAGAAACCAACTAGAAAATGTGTTTCAAGTCAAAGAAATGTGTATAATGTATGAAAAAATGGCCATTTCTAAAATCAGTAGATAATATTTAAAAGATATTTTTTAAATTTAACCAATGACCTCTCCGATCCCGGAGTGTGTTATGCAGTTTGCCTACTGAGCGATGAGGTAGTTTTAATCAACTATTAAAACTATTTGGATAATAATCCTATCCTATCTTTTCAGGGACTCAACCCAGAATGCAGTTACCAAAAGCATAATTTAAAAGTAAACGAAATATTATACATTAATATACCACAGACAATATGCGAAGAAAATGAAGAATCCATTACAAAACAAGAGAACAATGAAAACAACGCAAAAGAAAAAGATACAATTAACGAAAAACAAAACGCATTAGAAAAAAATATCCAACCAAAAAGTTTAGAAATAAAAGATAAAAAACTGAAAAATATTCAAGATGCATTAAAAATTATTAATAGCAATCAAAATAATGACTATATTAATACTTTGGCTACATCATTCCAAAGTCTTACTAAAAGCATACTAGGTGACAATTTAAACATTTTGAACGATATTCAAGTGCTTCACAATACTTTGAATCCTACTCAAAATTTAAGTGATAACACAGCTGGCTCTAGAAATAACAATGCTACTGAGAATATTATTAATAATACCGAAGAAAGTAAAATGATGATTGATGAAACTAATTTTCATAAAGATATTGATATAAGTAAGGAAGAATTACATCCACCGTTAAAAGTTAATAATGAGTTAAAAGTAGCAAGTGATGATGAAATGCAGAGAGATGACCCAATGACTAAAGGTAAGTTCTAGGTCTGGTCTCTTTAAGCCTAAAACTGGTCCTACGCCATCATTGGTTAGTTATGGTAAGCAGGACCGGATTTAAAGTTGTGGAGGTCCAAAAATTTTTTGATTGAGACTAAAAAACTTAACATAGCGTGATGTTATGAATCTGGCTATATTTATACAAAAAAAAATCGAATCCGACTTGTACTTCCTGAGATTAGTTTGTTTAAATAAATAAAAAAACTTCAGCTTAATTATATTACTAACCCGCCCCGGCTTCGCACGGGTGCTATAAACCTTCCTCTTGAATCATTCTACCTATTAAAAAAAACCGGCCAAGTGCGAGTCGTACTCGCGCACCGAGGGTTCCGTGTCAGTTTTGGACTTATAAAGTGAAAAAAAACCGGACCGCAAAACTAAGTTTGATTGTGAAGGAATTTTGATGATTTTGAAAAAACTGTACTAGTTAGGATCATCGTTTTATTTTTGGTGCCATATTTGGGTCAATTCCTATCAAGTCAAATTATTTCAGATTTTTCACTCCGCAAACTTCGGAGATAAGGGGAATGGTATTTTTTCAGACATTTTTCATCATATGTCGAAAACTGTGAGACATAAAATTAAATAAAAATATAATTTGAAATGTGCAGATCAAGTCATATGATATGTCACTTGCCCTAGTAACCCCACTTTGAAATTTTGGACCCCCACTCCGGCCCCTTTTGCAATGAAAATAAAAATATTTTTTTAATTTTTTCATTTGCAATAAAGTTGGACAAGCATTTTTTATAACTGTTCCAAATTTCAAGTCGATAGCATTAGTAGTTGCTGAAATAAGCAGGTGTGACAGACAGACAGACAGACGAAGTCGCAGCATAAGGGTTCCTTTTTTACCATTTTGGTACGGAACCCTAAAAATGCATCAAAATCCGTTGCGTAGTTTTAAAGATCTAAGCACACATAGGGACAGCCAGACAGGAAACAACTTTGTTTTATACTATGTAGTGATTATGTACTCGTAGATGGTGTATACACACTTATTTACTCTATTTCAGAACCTGAGTCTTCACATAGCTCAAACATAAAAAAGGTGACATTGACAAAAGAAGAATTGATGCAGGAGCGATCACAGAAAGCCGCCTCACAATCGTACCTTCGTTCGCCGCACCGCTGTGAAAGTTGTCTCCTTGGATTCCACTATAAAGAGAACTTAGAAGACCATGTCAAGAGGAAACATACTCAAGTGAGTAATTATACTGATAGACTAGCTGAGCACAGGTAAAGTTTAGTTTATATAAATGTTGTATTTCATGGGTTTTAACTTTTTTGTGCAGAATACTATCTTTTTTTCAAAAAAAAAAAAAGTAGCCTAGTTACTCCTTATAATATCAGCTATCTGCCTGTGGAAGTCCCATCAAAATCGGTCCAGCCGTTTCGGAGATTAGCCGGAAGAGACAGACAAACAAACATTTTTTTTTGTTATAAGTACCGTATTATATTATACCTTACCATACAGATTTAGTAAAAAGCTGTTATTTTGACATACAAACAAAAACTTTTTTTTTTTTAATTTGTTTAGGTATATAGTAAGTACTGTATATAGTATATAGTAGTCACTGGGCAATGGGCATCACTGTAGTCACTATAATAACCAAATTGAAAAAAGTTAAAATTGCCTTCAAAAAGGGAAACTGTTTCACACAACATACAGGGTAATATTAAAACCAGTGCGGATATTTTAGGAGGTGAAAGTACTCATGAATATGATCAACTTTTATTATGGGACCGACACTGAAATATGAAAAAAATAATCAGCTGTTCCCTACAAAAATGCACTATCATATTCATGAGTACTTTCACCTTTTAAAATATCCGCACTGGTTTTAATTTTACCCTGTATTATTATGACCGTGGGAGAGCCATGCTTCGACACGAATGGGCCGGCTCGACCGGATAATACCACGGCCTCACAGAAAGCCGGCGTGAAACGACGCTTGCGTCGTGTTTCGCTGAGTGAGTGAGGGTACCGGAGGCCCCACCCCCCCCTTGATGGCGCAGTTGATAAATCTATTGTTGTGGCAAAACTGCGCTCAACAATGCCCAAGGCAAAAGCAGTTTTTTAAAGGCCGGCAACGCACTTGTGACTCATCTGGTGTTGCGAGTGTCCATGGGCGGCGGTAATCACTTACCATCACGTGATCCGTCTGCTCGTTTGCCTCCTATAATATAAAAAAAAATATATATATATTATTGTAATCTTGTTGAATGCGGTTTTAACTTTTTTATTTGTTTCAGAACCAAGGCTCTGTAAATTGTGACGTGTGCCTTCAGTCACTAAATCCGGGGACTAGCTATGACGACCACACCTTTTGGCACTACACTAGGTAATATGATTACCTTTATATATTATACATGGTACGCAAGATTGAAAAACTTTTTTAACAAAAAATAACCGACTTCAAAAATTCACTATTAAGAAAATAATAATTATAGTTTCGGAAGTCGGTGGCTTTAGTTTTTGTTTGCTTTTTTTGGCCACCGACTTCCGAAACTAAAATTATTATTTTCTTTGTAGTGGATTTTTGAAGTTGGTTATTTTTTGTTAAAAAAGTTTTTATTTTTCCCTTTTTTAGTTCTTTATCCCGCGTTAGATTACTTTTACGAATTCGTTCAACAGTAAATCTTCTACGGAGTGTGTACATTTATGCTTATAGCTTTGTACATAGGAATGATTACATAATGTATTATACACTAAAACCTTTCTCAAAGTATGTAGATTACGTTAGTGAAAACCCCATCCAAATCGAATCAGTAGTTTTTGAGAAAATCGCGCACATACAAACATACATACATACATACATACGGGACGAATACAGAACCTCCTTTTTTGAAGTCGGTTAAAAAAAAATATGAAATTCTAATCAACTAACTTATGAATGAAGGATGAGGGAGGGGTATACCTATTGCATAACTTATTCCACTTTAGCGCTGTTTTTGATATTTTTTTCACTAACGTAATCTACATACTTTTGGGAAGGTTTTAGTATAATAATTATAAGGCATTAAGACAATCATCCAGTGCCGGATTTAAACTTAGCGCCGCCCTGGGCAAAAACAAATTCCGCCCCATTATCGAAATTTTGCATAAAATGGATAAAGGATAAAATGTTTTCAATTTTTCGAGAAATGTAGGCACTACCAAAATTTTGATAAATATTAATTTTTTGGAAAATAAAATAGCATTTACGATAGCGCGAAATTTTTTTTTTCTCTCACCCTTCGAATTTTGCCGCCCTGAGCGCTAGCCCCGAGTGTCCCTAATGTAAACCCAGCGCTGCAATCATCCCTATCCAATACCAACTAATATCAGGGTAGGTACTGCTATTTTTTTCCAACAGATTCTTTACGCTTTAGTGCTGTCAAACTAAATTACGTATTATTATGAATGAACTACAGCTAGGGGCTCGTGGCTAAATGACAGCCGCGCTGATCGATCGATCTGCGAGGTTAAGCTGCGCTTGCCGCGGTCAGTCCTTGGATGGGTGACCGTTCTTTACACATCGAGACCCCTACGTGCCTCGGAGAGCACGTTAAACAGTCGGTCCCGGTTGTCATAGGAATATCTTTGACAGTCGTTACGGGTAGTCAGGAGCCCAAAAGTCTGACAACTGGTCTAACATTCGAATACCAGTATTTCCCAAAAACTGGGTTGTGGAGGTCAGATGGCAGTCGCTCCATGTAAAATATTGATATTCAGCCGCAACCAGTTAGACTGGAAGCCGACCCCAATCATGTTTGGGAAAAGGTTAGGCGGATGATGATGATGAATGAACTACAGCGTGCTTTTAACCGTCACGTTCCGACGTGTCGTCTAAAATTGTATGAAAATAGTCCGACAAAAATAGCTCTTATTGATTTCCGTCTCTTTCTTGTTTTATCAGAGAGAAAAAGATAGCGATAGCCTAAATTAATTTTGTTGGTGCACAACGAAATTGCCACCATTATCATCACTATACCCGATTTTCTTTTACAGATTCGAATGTCTCTCCTGTGGACAACGGTTTTCATCGCACGACAAAGCCGCCTTCCATTATAAAAAAAAACACACCAAACTCGTAATATACAAGTGTCAGCACTGTCCATATAAAACTATGTAAGTAAATATCTTCAGAGATTTTACAAAAAAAAATCTTGTATATCTATGCTTCATTCGTCTTCGTAGGAAACAAAATTTTGAAATGGGTAAACAGTCATGCAAAAAAAATATCGTACCTACAGGGAAATAGTGCCTGGCAGGTGATTCTCGCGGGTTCGATATGATATCACCTTCGATATTTTTTGCAACAACTGTCAAAATCCCTACCATTTTTGTTGCAATATACACCGTGACATTTTCATCGCTTTAATCGGAAATCGCTAAAAAAAAATCAGCTGTTCCATACATTTTGTTGAGTTATGTGAACATAAATATACATTCATTCACATAACTCAACAAAATGTATGGAACAGCAGATTTTTTTCCACCGCGAAAAAAATTTTTTTCGAGATTTCCGGGTTGGTCCCATAGTAAAAGTTGTTCATAATGATGAGTATAGTGGCTACATCGCCGGATGAAAGCGATGAAAATGTCACGGTGTATAACGAATTCGATATCAGTATCGAACCCGCGAGAATCATCCCCCTGGACGCATTTGAGGGATTGAAAATAGCTTCCACCCGCGGCTTCACTCGCGTTTTTGGGATAAAAAGTAGCCTGTGTTATTCTGATGTATAAGCTATATTACTGTACAGTTTCATCAACATCCGTTCAGTAGTTTTTGCGTGAAAGAGTAACAAACATCCATACATACATCCTCAGAAACTTTTGAATTTATAATATTAGTAGGATACATTATAGAATTTCGTGACCATGTAAATCTTTCTCTTTCAGGGTAAAGAATACATTAAGGAATCACGTAAGAAATCATAGGACCTGTAAAGTGTGTGACGTCATTTGCGGGTCGGCCAATGAGCTCAAGACGCATATGACGTAAGTGACATTCTAATCTATACTAATTTTGCCGGCCTAGCATGACCACGACAGAAACGGGTTTTGTCTACAGAAGAATTAGACAAAGTGACAGATTGTAGAGACATTTCTACCGTTTTAAGAATACAATGAAGAGAAGAAATGTCTCTTTTCTTCAGTAATTGCGTAACTCAATTGCTATCACCATGGCATTGATTTTGCCGTTCATTACGCTGTATGTTTCATAATCCGTGCTCCCGTAACTAACTCAACGCCGCAATGAATGTTGTTGAACTGTCAAAATGAAGGCCATGGTGATAGAAATTGAGTTACGCAATTAGGCTGTCGGGTCACCGCGTGCTCAAACAGAAGAGATAACAATTTGGATAGAAAGAATTTTGTCTTTTCTTTGGTAGAATAGTGATAGTATTGGTCATGCTAAGCAGGTTGGTAGCGTATGGGGTACCCAATTAATGAAGGCGTCTGTACTCATAACATAACTGGTGAAATGTGTATGTATTTTACACCGGCCTACCCCTTCGAGTTTCTTTCACTTTCTTCTCCATAAAATAGCAGTGATAGCCTAGTGGTTTAACCATGTGCCTCCCACGGTTCGAGTTCGATCCCGAGGCATGCACCGCTGACTTGGAAGTCATGTGCGTATTAGAAATGAATTATCACTTGCTTTAACGGTGAAGGAAAACATCGTGAGGAAACCGGCATGTCCTAAAATCGAAAAACTTGTGACGTCCAGCAACCCACACTGGGCCTGCGTGGTGGACTACGGCCCACTCCCTCTCACAGAGGAGGCCTGTGTACCAGCAGTGGGAACATTATAGGCCGATTATGCTATGCTTATGCTTCTCCATAGGAATCTGCTATGACAAAGCAAAAGTACCTTTTTGACAGACTCAATTTAAAACCATTGGTTTTAGTATGAAATGTATTTATTTTTAGGGCCAAGCACGAGAATATGACTTGGACCTGCGAAAGACGGAGCTCTACACAGTTAAGAGTTAGGTAAATAAATATTTTTGTCCTCTCCAAACCTCGTTTCATAGTCCCTTCTGTAGACTCCTACGATTACGCCAACTTCTTTGTTTTATAATCCCTACTGTTATTGACTGCTATGACTACGTTTCATGATTCCTTCTGGAGATTCCTACTATTACGCCAAACCTCGTTTTATTGGCCTACGACTACGCCATACCCCCTCGTTTCTTTTGTAGACTCCTATGACTACCCCTAACCTCCCCGTTTCATTGTCCCTTCTGTAGATGACTACGACTACGCCATACACCCTCGTTTATTGTCCCTTCTGTGGACTCCTATGGCTACACGTAACCTCCCCGTTTCATTGTCCCTTCTGTAGACAACTAAATAATGCCTTGCTTGCCTGTTATGAAGATGCCTGGTTTTAATAACTGATTTTGTATACAGAATAGCACATTCTAAAAAGGCGTCGTCAACAGAAGTGAAGCGAGCTAAGCGGAATGCACTGAAGACGCATACATGTGAACATTGTAAAAAGGTAATATTTATGTATATAAGGTCCTACCCTTCATACTCGAAATATTTTAAGAGGTACATCTGTAGGTGGTAAAGAGGCAGGTGAACGAGAATAAGTTGTGACAAGTGACAGAACCGAATTGGCCTTGTTCCTCGCGGTTTCACCTCCGTTGCTCGACTCCTAAGGGTCATAGCGTTATGTTAAATAACCTATACTATTCCTCATGAATCTGGCTATCATATACAAAAAGAATTTTCAAATCCGACTTGTAGTTCCAGAGATTAGCGCGTTCAAAACAAAGAAACTGTTCAGCTTCATAATAGTAGTATAGATAATTAAAACATTATTATTTGCAGGCATTCCACTACATAATTAATCTACAAAGGCATACAAAGCGAATGCATCCGCCGAAAGTGAAGTAAACTAGACGCCGTTCTAGTTAATTGCGAATGAATATCAGGTAATAGTACATTATGGTACAAGTGTGTAATGTTGGTGATTACCGCTGAGGCGCCATTGAGGCCTGAGCCAGGCGAGGGTCTTAAGGGAGCCGAAGACGGTAATCATCAATACACACGTGTATCATACGACGTTTTTCAACACACTTGTGAATAAAATAATACTCGCGCGCCGGAGGAGCAGCGCGGGCGCCCAGTCCATAACTCACTAGTGAGTAATAGCAATGGAAAAGTCACAGTTTGATTACAGGTGTCATTACGTGCCTAATTGCGGTGAAATAAGAGCCATTTTATGAGCAAGTGTGTTGAAAATAACTTTATATCTATTCTGCAGTGGGGGAATCCCCCCCCCCCCCCAAAAAATCTGACTGCTGACAGATTTTAGATCATATTTGTGACTGGCTGTGTCCGCGACTTCGTTCGCGCGCGATTTTTGGCAACTAATAATAATATTATATTGGAATAACTAATACTTATATTGGGAGTATAAATTAGACGAACACTGCAATATATTATATGCCCCTATTTTTACGGAACATTCTATGAGTTAGAAAGAGCGCTCTATAGATGCCCCTCTTCCTTTTATTTCAATCGTAGCCACCGCCGTTACCGTTATAGGTACCGGCATGAGTCATAAGCACAAACGTCACCTGCACTTTAGTTCATTTTTCGGTCTCTTTGGCGGACTGAAGAAGGCGGGGAACGCCGAGGCTGCACGTGATTGGTTCGTCAGTCGATGCTCGTCGTCTATTGGACTATTTTCTATTACGTATTGTCACTCACGACTCATGCCGGTACCTATATCCGACTGTGGCTACGCTTATTACATGAATACATTTCCTTTAAGTTAGATAATCCTCTAAAGATTTCTTGCATCATTTTGTTGACAGAACCAAGCCGATGTAGTCAACCATTCAGGGATCATCTATATAAGGAAGAAAGTATTATAACTGCTAGCAGTGGTTAATAAGATGTAAATAATAATTATTTATTGAATAAATGTGTCTAAAAATATTATTTTGTGTTTTATTACCTGATACTAGTAGCTGTGCCTAACTTTTAATATTTTAGTATTACCTACCTACCCCGTATTCACGAACAATACTATGAGGTCTCGCACACAGTGTACAGAAAACTCATGCGAATATAAACATTATATGTGTATGAATAAGATTCATATTCATATAAGCGAATATAAACAAGCGCTTCATTTCACATCACGAGCGTTAGACTGTGGTATTATTTACTAAAAATATAGAAACCTAAAAAGCTAAAAATATCTATGTTTTAGCTAAATTATCCGTGTTTTTGGCTAAAATTTGTCCATGCCTAAGCTATAATTATTATTATTTCTATACAGGGTGGCAGGTTAGACAGTGGAAATATTTTAAGGGGTCACTGTACTCATCATTATGAACAACTTTTACTATGGGACCAACCCTGAATTCGCGAATAAAAAATCTGCTGTTCCATATATTTATGTTCACATAGCTCAACAAAATGTATGGAACAGCAGATTTTTTTTCGCGATTTCAGGGTTGGTGCCATAATAAAAGTTGTTCATAATGATGAGTACAATGACCCCTTAAAATATTTCCACTGTCTAACCTGCCACCCTGTAGATCAGTAAACATCGTTCGATGGATAGCAGAAAATATTTACGACAAGTTAATTTCTTAAACCGATAAATTATTATATGAGCTGCATAGATAAAGAATCAAATCAGATAGGTATTTTCATTGTGTGGCTAAATAACGATAGCGCGCTGATTTCGCACGAGAAATATGCGGGGTGCCGCCATTACATACTTCTAGTGGCGCCATCTATGACCAGCAACAACCAGCAGCAGCAGGCTATATTCTCATAGATGGCGCTTAACTAATATTATGTTTGTACAGGTCCTTGGACAGACGGACAATATAGTGATTTTTCCTTTTGAGGTACGGAACCCTAAAAACATACAACGTAAGACGACAAAGTGATAGACAGGGGAGCCAGCATAGCGTCGAAAGGATCTCATATCGACGGCGAAGTGCCAATACCTTCTATCTGTCATTTTTCGAGAAATTACACTTTTTATGTTATGGTTTTTAATTGAAAGGACAAATTCGCAAGAAATTATACTTAGGAGATAGGAGGTATTGGCACTTTGCCGTCGATATGTGAAACGCTCTTTAGCCCAAAGAGCACTATACAGGGTGTAATGTTAAATGAGGGGGGACTTTTGAAGGAGGGTATTAATAATAATCGAACTAGTATAATAGTAAGTAGTAATACTGAATGTAACCCTCCTTTGAGTCCCTAGCTTTTTTTTTTTTTTTTTTGAGGATGGGAAATCATCAAATGACCCCTCCCGCTCTGGGCGGAGCGGAAGGGAGTGTCAGACTCTTACTGACTAAAACCCACCCGTGTTCCTTCCTTAGCCCTTTTGTCCGGGTCAGCGGTATCCCTTCCGGACAATCCCGCTTTCCCGGCAGGCTTGGGCCCTAGTGGGCCCCCTCTCTGATGCTGACATCTCTTTGAGGCGCGCGTGGAACACGTACGCGCCGTTCGGCACGGGCCTGGTCCTGATCGGACGGTGAGCTACCCATTACTCACAGCCCGCAGGCCCGCGCCTACGCGCCGACAACGACGACGCCCGGAGCGTCTACCGCGGCGGCTTGGACCGGAGAATCTCTCCCTCTCTCGTCCCGCCGCCTCCTTCGCTAGCATGACTGCTTCGCAGAAGGAGGCGACTGCCTCCCACTCCCCCTCGCCCCGGACCATGGCTTGAACCAGGGCAGAGTCCCTGGCTTAACGTTACATTTTGTATATATAATAAGCCCTCATATCATAAATAAACACGCCCTTTTTTACGCGCGTTAAAAAAAGCGCCTGAATGAAACACTTATGGCAAACGGTGCATCTGTTCGCACGACAGTGCTTTTTCACCGCTGCGGCGTTAGGCGCTAAATCAAATGTGCCTTGCTTGACAAACGTAGGTATACGATCTCAGATCATAGAAACAAGGAGATGTGCCAAGGCGCTATCGAGCTTGATGCTTGATCTTGAGCAAATTGCTCATATTAAAGACTTACGCGCTGGCGACGAACCGAACACGATCGATGGTATAAATACAGTGTTTTAGTTTAGTGCTAGTGTTGAGTGATGATTAACAGTGTTAGATTGAGGGTGTGCGGAATGTTCAATGCGTGGGAGATCTTTTTATTCACAAGGAGCGCTTAATTATGCGCGTAATTGTGTCGAAAAATGTACTAAAAGTGGCATCAGTTGTTCCCGTACTAATTTGCTATGATGGCATATCTCCTTGTTTTTATGATCTGAGTACCTTTACGATACAAAAAAATTATAACGCATTGAAAAAGCTATACATATAGCGTAATAAAAATACTAATCGTTGGACATATACCTATAACCTACTTATACTATTCTACCTAACGACAAGTCTGTAGGTACACAAATTCATTGACGCATTACGGACATTGTTATCAGTTCAATAATAATCCATATAAACTCCAGTTGTGCCCTTGACTCGGCTTCTAGTAGACGTGCGGCAGTCATATTGTGTCTAATTGAAGTAAAAATGCAAGAATTTAAACCTACTGGTATGTAATATTTGCTAAATAAGATATGTATTGGAAAGGTTTTAGTAAACAAATTTGTTTTTATGTAAAAGTACAAATTTCATGGTAACGCTTGTTGTTTTAATTGATATTTATGTAAGTGTAGGTAATTTCCTTACGCTGAGTTATACAATAAACTCAGGAAATAGTATTTCGCGCTGTTTTATGCACAATTTGGCTAATTATCAGCTGCGATTGAAGGTTAAACGGTGCTTGCCGCGATCAGTTATTAGATGGGTGACCGTTCTATAAACATCAGATCGCCCGATCCCTCAGAAAGAATATTAACTAGGTAAACATTCTGTCCTGGTTGTCACGAAATCGTCATGGAATCGTTACGGAAAGTCGGGCGATCGGCAGTGAGACAATTATCCGGTCTAAACTTATTAATGTCTATTAGGTACATAACATCGCGCCTCTATTCCCCGAAGGCTTAGGCAGAGGTGTATGGTACACCCACATTTCGCCAATAATTATGTTTAAGCACCTCTCATCAGGAACAAAGTAACATTTGTTAAAATAACTCATAATAGATGGAGTTATATGTATCGATTTGTTATTGAAGTTTGTGTAAAATTGAGAACATGAAAAATATTTGTTCAAATTTTAAAAATAAGCACGGAAAAAGGTATAGCCCGAAGATAGCCCGCGCTAAATCGGTCACATTTCTTTGTATGAGATGTGGCATCTGTAGGTACGTATAGTATTATATTATCTGTGGTTAAAGTAAGACCCGTGTGAGAACGAGTCTATTGCCACTAACGAAACACAAATCACCTATACCTACCTACCTACTGAGATTTTTTGGACGACTTACCTAAATTGAGCTTCCCTACCTATTAATTAATCTATTTATTTATTTAAACTTCATGTACATTGGTGGTACACAAGGTGGATTTAATGCCATTAGCATTCTCTACCAGTCAACCTTTGGGTCAAAAATTGAGCACTTCGAAAGTGGAAAAAAAAAGAATTTAAACAAATATTGGGAAGTTAAATAAAAAAATAATAATATTCAGAATAATTTATACTAACAAAATAATTACATATTATATTATGATTAATGTCAATGGAATCTAACTTTCTTCGAATTGCTCGTTTTCCTACTACCTACTTATATATTTAAATTGTTTGTATATATTTATAGTTTATCTGAAGGTCTTTATTATCAAATCTGCTTCAGTCAGAGTTTATACGTCGCTCCAAATCCGGAAGTTGTTTGATTAAAGATGATTTATTTGATTGAACAGTTTAAATCTTTTTCCATCAGTCGGCTTCCAGTCTAATTATTTAGAGAATGCTAATGGCATTAAATCCACCTTGTGTACCACCAATGTACATGAAGTTTAAATAAATAAATTAATTAATAGGTAGGGAAGCTCAATTTAGGTAAGTCGTCCAAAAAATCTCAGTAGGTAGGTAGGTATAGGTGATTTGTGTTTCGTTAGTGGCAATAGACTCGTTCTCACACGGGTCTTACTTTAACCACAGATAATATAATACTATACGTACCTACAGATGCCATATCTCATACATAGAAATGTGACCGATTTAGCGCGGGCTATCTTCGGGCTATACCTTTTTCCGTGCTTATTTTTAAAATTTGAACAAATATTTTTCATGTTCTCAATTTTACACAAACTTCAATAACAAATCGATACAGTGACATTATTTGTCGCCCACAATCAAGTTCAAGCCAATGATAGTTAAAAGCTATCTTTTCTATAGGTACCTACTTTACTCATCAAAATTGAGGGGCTCGTGGCTAAATGACACCCGCGCTGATCGATCGATCTGCGAGGTTAAGCTGCGCTTGCCGCGGTCAGTCAGTGGACGGGTGACCGTTCTTTACACATCGAGACCCCTCCGTGCCTCGGAGAGCACGTTAAGCAGTCGGTCCCGGTTGTCATAGGAATATCTTTGACAGTCGTTACGGGTAGTGAGGAGCCCAAAAGTCTGACAACTGGTCTAAGATTCGAATACCAGTATTCCCCAATAATTGGGTTGTGGAGGTCAGATGGCAGTCGCTCCATGTAAAATAATGATAATGTAAAAATATTGATATTCAGCTGCAACCAGTTAGACTGGAAGCCGACCCCAATCATGTTTGGGAAAAAGGCTAGGCGGATGATGACTTTACTCATCAAAATTGGTTCTGAACAAAGCGTCAAGGCACATTCGATTCAACGCCTAACGCCGAGCGTTGAAAATCCAATAGTACGCGATTAAAACCGCAGCGTTAAAAAAAAACGTCGTGGAAACAGGGGCCGTACCATGACGTGTTAAAACCATCATTGTTCCACTGTAAACAAGGGATAGCGCTATTCGTGCTGTATAGTGCCATCCCTCTCTTACAGCGGAATAATGATGGCAATAATACAACGTGAAAATACTGGCTGTTCCACAAAAATCACTTGACGAAACCTCATGAGCCTCATAACCACGTCAATACCTTCCTCAGAACACCAGCACGTGCGCTACAACCCCCTCAAAGATGAGTGGGTGCTGGTCTCGCCCCACCGCTGCCTTCGACCCTGGAGTGGGCAGACGGAGGCAGAACCAGAAGACCAGCCTCCAGACCCTCAGAACCCTCTCCTGCCAGGAGCTACCAGGTCTAACGGGCAGGTAAACATTTGAAGCGGCAATAGCCATCCCATAACGAAGATTAAACAGCTCTTGTGTAGGTAATGGACATTCAAATTAGCTCATTAATAAATGTTTGGAACTTCATTCCTAACGGGGGTCCCTCGACCCCGCACGTTTTTAGGGTTCCGGACCTTAAAAGGAAAAACGGAATCCTTATAGGATCACTTTGTTGTCCGTCTGTTACCGGACCATAAGGGGAGCCATCTGCTCATAGATGGCGCCACTAGAAGTAGGTATGCAGTAGCGCCGTCTATGATCAAGATATTATATAATTATCTACTATGATGTAATAGTGGTATAGATGGCGCTATTGTATATTTCGGAACCCTTAGGGTGCGAGTCGTACTCGCTCTTGCCCAGTTTTTATGTTTGTAGTTTCCTGTGCGAATCCCAAATAAACAATTTTTCTTTCTGTCTTTCATTTCCAGCGCAACCCCCCGTACACATCGACGTACGTGTTCCCCAACGACTTCCCAGCGCTCCTGGAGCGAGTGCCGGAGCCTCCGCCCTCGGAGCACCCGCTGTTCCGGTCCTCAGCTGCTAAGGGCACCTGCAGGTATCATCTACCACATCCGTCTATCATTCATCCGTCTGTTCTGTACCACGTGATTCACCGCGAGAACTACCAATTTGTTTACGAACCTCCGAGGGAGAATCTCACCGTGACATTCTCTAGGCTGGCCGTCCGCTAGAAAAAGGGACGAGGGAATTAGGTCATGCACACTCTCCGAAATGTATATCCGATTAAATACCGATAGACTAGCAATCTTTGCGTCGATGTTCATTATGTTCAAGACTTTGGAGCTTAGTCTGAAAGAGTAGACGCTAAGCTAGTGATACTTACGTCCCTATTTAATAAAGAAAAATATACTCTGTGATTCTGTATCCTGTATTTCAGGGTGATGTGTTTCCATCCAGACTCCACCATGACCATACCTCTGATGACGGTTGATGAGATCGTCGCTGTCATTGATGAGTAAGTAGTACATAAAACTCCACTATGATTTATTTTATAAAGTAAGTCAAAGTAAAATGGGAGGTACGAAGCTATAGCTACACTCCATCCAGCGCCGGCCCGAATTTGTCCGTAGCGTTTGGCGTAAACGCTAACAGAAAATCTACTTTGCTAGGGGGCTAACAGAAAAGCTACTTTGCTAGGGGTCTAGACCCGTTTAGGGGGGCTAGAAGAGGGCGTTATCCACCCTCTACCGACTGTGCGCGCCTACTGCGTGCTGAAAGAACACTCAAGATCATCTCGGTTTCCGAAGAAGTTAACCTAACCTAACTTTTACAGGTGGGTGAACCAGCTAAAGGAATTGGGTCGTCGTTACACATGGGTCCAGGTCTTCGAGAACAAGGGCGCGATCGTGGGGTGCTCCAACCCTCACCCCCATTGTCAGATATGGGCCTCCAGCTACCTGCCCAACGAGCCGAGGGTTAAAGAAAGGTAAGTACCGAATTCGGAAGAAATTATTATTGTTGATCACGTCAATCTATACCTACTAATATTATAAAGCTGAAGAGTTTAATTGGCAACAGGTTACACGGGACTTATAAGTCTTATGAAGTAACTGGCGAAATTTCTGGGTAGTAATACATAACATACACCTGTGCAGTGGCGTAACTGCATGTGGGCCCCTGGCAAAGTATTTCACTGAGTAGCGTAACTACATATGGGCCCCTGGCAAATAATTTCACTCAGTAGCGTAACTACATAATGGGCCCTTGGCAAAGTATTTCACTGAGTAGCGTAACTACCTATGGGTCCCTGGACAAATTTCAATAAGTAGCGTAACTACATATGGGTCCCTGGACAAATATTTCTCTAAGGGCCGCCTTTACTTATCTAATTTCGAAATACGAATTCACCATAAAAAACTGGGGATTGTCCCAAGTAGCACAGAACTGCATTATAAATTTTCACATAAGGCCCACAGCGTTAATCTAAGCATTTATACCGACTTATTTGAGTTCACCCAGGCAGGAACAGCTGTTTAGAAAAAAGCGAGGCTCACTATAACACTTTCTTCTGTACTGTAAATCTATTAAGCACCACAAACACGCCACAGATGTCACTGATATTCAGCGTTCAGTAGTGCAGTACCCTATCAGCTGCAAGAGCGCATGGTTGTGAACACAAATAATGCAGTTTTCTGAATAAAAACCCAAGCGTGTACTATAAAACCGTTGCATTTTAAGAGAGAACATATGAACTACTATAACGTATGTAGTTACTTTGTGAAGTTATTTGACAAAGATTTAATGCTTTATGCTGCATACAGATAAACTTTTACCCCATTAGCCAGGTGTTACTATACATTCGAATAACAGCATTTATTTAGGCCAAGACAGAACTTAAAGTGGACTTTTATGCAGTTACATGGCAGCAAACCTGTCAGCCATTCTGTCTTGAGCTGAATAATTTAACTTTCGTAGGCATTTAATTTGCTGATTGAATTATATATAACCATGAAATGAATATTTCTACACCAGGCCATTTTGACAGTTTCTTGACGTATTTAGTTATTTTACAAAATGTGGAAAGCCAAAAAAAGAACTGGTGAAGTACGCCGTAAAATTAATGCAGAACACTTAAAAATTATTAATGGAAATACAGCTAATGCGGAATAATTATATGAATAGCTATTTAAATTACAATTTTAATTAAGTACTTGTTGTCGAGGAATTACTAAAATGGGAATAAAATGGTTTTAGCAGAACCATAGCGGGACCCTAAAAGCTTGGATCCATAAAGGTTATCTGGTTAACTGGCGCGAAATGTGAACCACTACTACTCGTCATATCGATCCATGGCTGATTTGTTTCTCACAAGTGCTTAACTACTTTACTATTTGCTGAATTATAGGTCACATGAGAACACCCGTACATACTTTAGCATTAAATTAAGATTAGAACTGTTCACTTGCCATCCGCCATTTTCACTGCGTGACTGTGAATTATTGTAAAATTGTATCTTCTTATTTTGGTTTATTTTAGAAGATATCGATTGGAATTGATTTGGTTTACTTTACTTTACTTTTTATTTACACGTAACCAACTTTTTATCAATTTCTTTGTAAAAAACCATAACATTTATTTCGTTTACTGTCGATTTAAGTTAAGTTTTTTTTTGTATTTACTGGTATTATGAGAGCGCGTGAAAATTTTGAACTAAATATGTATGGTATTTCACAGTAAAGTTAACTCCCCAATAAGATTTCAAACATAATAGGAAGAAATCGAAATTTTACTTAGTACCTTAAATTATATTTACAAATGGCACTTGAGATCTTGCACACAATACTTACACTTCATGTTTACCAAATTGACAGTTCATAATAAAGAAAAATTAATAATAATGTTATTGCATTCCACAATTTTGCTCGAAGTGTACTTTCAACTGTGTAAAAGCATATAAAATGTACAAATCCGTCTTTCGTGCTGTATTATAGGTAACACGTGCCTTGTTATTCAGGCAATTTTCAGCTCTTGGGGTGATTGTTACACATATAAATGCTAATATAATGTTGATATAATTCAATTATTTGATAATGGGAATTCTTATACAGCTATGTGCTGAATTATTTGTGCCCAAATTAGAATTATATCAGCAGAGGATGCGCTGCCTACGCTGTTATACAGCAAGTTTATGCAGCCAATGTTTTCACAGTGCACTGTGAAAATGCTGATATAAAGCACTTTTGTGCTACTTGGGGTGCTATGAGCTTAGGAATAATTTAGCGCTCTCTCAGTGTTGTTGCGTCAGGTAGGCTGCTAAAAATGAAAATAAAAATCGGGACCCCCTAGAATTTTGCCAGTCATATCATAACACTAGTGGCGTTCCTAGAGGGCAACCCCGACGCATTTTTTTCGTTTCAAACAGTACCTATTTGAGTTTTCACGAATGTGATATTTAATGTGAGTATTGTTAATAACGTTATAAACTTACTTAAATTCATGAAAAATCAACATATAAATACCCTTTAAAACCAAAAAAACGCATCGAGCTTGCCCTCTAGCAGGCACGCCACTGCATACCAATCTGTAGTTACGCCTCTACTGCCCCGTCGAAAAATACGGTCAAGATTTCCCAATTTTTTGGCACACAGCCTTTAAGCTTGCATTAAGGGTAGGTAAGTTCAACAAACCCGTTCTAATTATTGATTTCCATACTGTTTGTCAATTTCCAGATGCCAGAAGGAATACTATATCCAATACAAGCGGCCGATGCTGTCGGATTACTTGAAGAAAGAGTTGGAGAATAAGGTAGGATAAGTTGTTTTATATCAAAACCGGGCAAGAGCGTGTCGGACCACGCTCAGTCTAGGGTTCCGTAGCAAGAAGTATTTCAGTCTTCCGACTACCAACATAAGTTATTTTTGCGGTTGTCAAACTCAAAACTGAAAATAGTGAATATTTCAAAAAGTGATTGACGTATCATGTTCAAAAGTATTTATTAAATGCTATATGCTTGATTTTTTTCAGATTTTTTTGTATAAACGGGTTGGCAAACTACAGGGGGTAAACTAGTTCACTAAATATGCACTTAAATAAAAGAATCATTTAGAAAACTTTGTTATTTTTAAAGACCTATCCAACGATACCCCACACAAAGGGGTGCGCGTAAATATTTTTTTTCATCCCTCAGTTTCATGTATGGGGGCCACCCCTAATTATTTATTGTTTTTGTAATTTCACTACAGGCCTTTATGGCGGCTTACAGAAGACATCTAACTGCGAAGTTTTATACAGATTGGTTATGAACTGTAGATTTGACGAGGGTGTGACAGACGGACAGACGGAAAGAGAGACGGACAGACGGACGGGATGAAACTATAAGGGTTCCTAGTTTTACTACGGAACCCTAAAAACTAGCACTTTTGCCGCGACTTCGTCCACATGGCTTTATAATGGTGAAAAATATGGATAAAGTCGGTCTAGTAGTTTCGGAGCCTATTCTGTACAAAAAAACAAAAAATTATTTCCTCTTTATAATATTACTATAGACTAGTGAACCCGACAGACGTTGCCCGAACGTTGGCTTGCCTGCTTGCGGGTTCAGCAAAATTTCCTAGACTATCGCAGCGCCACCTACTCGATCCAATTGTGAATCTAAACCATCCAGGGACCCATCAACACACACAAAAAATATCATCATCAAAAAAAAAATATCAAAATCGGTCCAGCCGTTTAGGAGAAGTTCAATGACAAACACACGTTTATACCTACCGATTTATTAAAGATAAATTCAATTTTTTCAAATAATTTACTACGGTTTTTTCGTGGGGTAACGATGGGGGACAGATTGTTCTTAGATTAAGAGGTACCAAGTTTTCTAAGGAGACGTGTCTAAATAATGTATCACTTTTCCAGGATCGCATAGTCGTCCAAAACGCCGAATGGGTAGCCTTAGTGCCATATTGGGCTATATGGCCATACGAGACCATGTTACTACCCAAAAACGGCCTGCCCCAGCGACTGACAGACCTGAACGATGACCAGAAACAGTGTCTCGCAGAAATCATGAAACATTTGAATACGAAATACGATAATCTGTTTAAATGCAGCTTCCCGTATAGTATGGGATTTCATGGTGAGCTTGGATATTTTTTTTATTTAGATGCGCAGTAAATAGAGGGGCTCGTGGCTAAATGACAGCCGCGCTGATCGGTCGATCTGCGAGGTTAAGCTGCGCTTGCCGCGGTCAGTCCTTGGATGGGTGACCGTTCTTAAAATATCGAGACCCCTCCGTGCCTCGGAGAGCACGTTAAGCAGTCGGTCCCGGTTGTCATAGGAATATCTTTGACAGCCTGACAACTGGTCTAACATTCGAATACCGGTATTCCCCAATAATTGGGTTGTAGAGGTCAGATGGCAGTCGCTCCATGTAAAATATCGATATTCAGCCGCAACCAGTTAGACTGGAAGCCGACCCCAATCATGTTTGGGAAAAGGCTAGGCGGATGATGAGATGCGCAGTAAATCAGCATAGTAATGCGTTTCACATAAGAGTTACTTTCGATGCTATAACAGCTCACTTTCACTTTTTTTTTTAATTTAAGTGTTGTAAAGCCTAGGGCACTAAAAAGTGGTAAACGAGAATTGGTGCTGAAAGATTTAAAAAAAAAATAATAATCTAAATAGGTATTCGTGATCTTTTGACTATACAACTCCCTTTTAAAAATTGACATAGCTCTCACTATTAGATTAACCATACCTATTTTCTTTCAGGAGCTCCAACGGGCCCTGCAAAAACCGCAGGAGACTCCCCCCACTGGCTCCTCCACGCTATATACTTACCCCCACTCCTAAGATCAGCCACCGTCAAGAAGTTCATGGTGGGATATGAAATGTTGGCCCAGTCGCAGCGAGATTTAACGCCGGAGCAAGCCGCTGCGAAGTTAAGGGAATGTGATGATGTTCATTATAAGAATAAAAAGTAGAGTTTTTATAGAATATAGTCGGTCAAAATCACGCTCGCTGACCTGGGGCCCTAACCGAGTAGGTTTTCTGTTAGCGTCCACGCCAAACGATAAGTACAAAATGTATGGCAATGACATTAGCGAGATCACGTGATTTTCCGTAGGTAGGTAATGAAATTGCCATACATTTTGTACATAACTTTTGCCTTAAACGCTAACAGAAAAGCTACTTGGCTAGGGCCCCTGGTACCATGATTGGCAAAATGTCATGGGCCAGATCCTAGGGGGCCCAAGAGGTCTTGACAGTGCCATAACTAGGGCGGTGCCCAGGCACAGGGCGCAGAAATAGCCAGACCAGGACCAAGTTTCAGATTAGAACATTATTCAAGAGCGCAATAGGATGTTAACTACTTTTTTTTATTGTGAATCTGTAAACTATTTGAAAAAAGACAATTAACACCAAAAAAACCGATGAAATATCTACAAAATTGGCAAAGTTATAAGCGTTTTAAAATGATTTGCTAGACACGGACGGCACTACGTACTAGTGACGTAGCACCACCTACGTCCGCTTCGCACGACAAAGACGGAGCGATACTCCCTCCAAAAACTTTAAAAGCGTCTATGTTTTGCATTTTGTGATAAATTATTATTTTTGCTTTTACTTTTTTGTTGTGCCTATTCCTTCTTTGAAATAAAATAATTTATTTGTACTTTTTTAATAGTAGGCCACTACCGCATTATAGAAGTTCGCACCGGGCGCGCAAAAGGCTAGTTACGGCACTGGGTCTCGACCCTGGTAGGCCCTTATTTGACTTCCATGGTTAGCTAATTATTAGATTAGGTATAGAGATGTTTAGTTTGCATTTTGTGTTTGCTGATTGCAAAGAACACCAGTTCGAACCATCAGTGTTGTGCCATAAAGTTGCCTTCTAAGCCGCCTCTTGCAGTAGGTATGTATACGACTGGACATGATCCCTAGAATCTACGCTCAGTTAGTGGACAAGAAGTTTTGACTTGCCTTTTTTAATGAACTAGGTTTTAATTTGTATAATATTTATTTTTTATGAGGCATATTTTTCGGGTGTCATAGAGTAAAGGGTTTAATATTTTTATAAATAATTTATAAGTGTAATTAATTACGATAGTTTCTAAATAAAGTACCTATGTTTTCTTAAAGTTTTGGTTTTATTATCCCCCAATTTTTTTTCGGATTTGCCACTGATACCGAGCATACGTACCTCAAAAACCATAACAAGGGAATAGGTAGGTAAGTAGGTACCCAGATTCCATTTGTGGTAGGCAATTCTATCGGATAGGGTATGGAGTCTTTATGCAGTGGTGCAATGTGGGATGAGAGCAAGAGAGGAACCTAATTTAGATCATCATAAAATAGTATGGCCACCTATGCGATATGAATAGGATTTACGGAAAATCTTATTGGTGCCAAACTAAAAAAATGAAATGATAAACTACGTCTACGTTCCAGATTACTTTGTCTTGTATCTTATGCATAAGCAACACGCTATCTCTTTTACTCTTTACTGAAAATGTTGTTGTCTCGCTCTTTGATATGTCAAATGACAGCTGACGTTGAAGGACCGTATGTCGTCGATGACAGGCGCTGTCATGAAGTAGATTGTTTTCTGTTGTTGGTTTGTTTTGCCTTTTAATTTATTTCGAAAAAGTATATAATTTTTAAGTTAATCTCTTTTAATTTTAGTTCAAAATGAATAAGATAAATCCAGTGGAAGCGTTGAAAAAGAAAAATCAGTGCGATATTTGCCACAAAATTATAATCGGCAGTTCGTTCAAGCTCAAATCTCATTTGTATCAACATAGTGTTGTAAAATCTCGATTTCAATGTGAATATTGCTCTAATGAGTATTTCAGGAAAGATGTTTATGAGAAACACATTAGAGCGCACACAGGGGGGAGGAAAATGTATAATTGTGACCACTGCGATCGAGGATTCGTCGAAAAACGAAACTTAATACTCCACCTAAAAGTACATGATGAATACTTCATCCCGCAGCAATGTAAATACAAGTGCATCGCATGTGGTGCCAGTTTCTGCGAAGAAAGACTGCTAAAATACCATATAAGAAAAAAACACTTTAATTTCCAAGAGAATGAACCAACTTTCGTACAAAAACAGTTGAACGAGACCTGGGTGGAACGTGTCTTAGAATCCGAAGTTTGCGTCGAAATAACTAAAGTTAATAACAACATTATTAATATAAGAAAGAGTTCGGAAACTAATAAAGAGGTGAAACCAAAAGAGAACATGGAAAAATCGAGGTTTAAAGAATACATGTCTTCTGTAATAGCAAGCAAAGATAAGTCGCAGTATTCCAAGGCTGTGTGTGATTACTGCAAAAAGGAGATGTTAAAAAAGAGTTTGTTAGCTCATATTAGAGAAAGACATTTGAGAATAAGGAAATTTTACTGTGACAGATGTAAACAAGCATTTAGTCGACATTACCAAATGGTAAACCATATTTGTGGTAAATATAAGACTAGGGTCAAGAAATAATATTTTATAACTTCTATAACCAATGAATTGAGCTCCTAAGGTTGCGACGATTCAGTAAAATCTTGATTATCAAGCGGTTAGAATATTAGTCTATTTCATACTTCGGTGTGAAGCTAATTTGTTTACACTCACAGTATAAATAATTGAAGATTTTTTTTCTGACCAAAACATTGTAAACAAAATATTTCTTTAGCTATCTGTTAAGTATTCTAGTACCAATTTTTTGTTAACTGCTTGATTTTCCATACATTTAAATAAAGCAAGGTTTGGCTATATTTCAGAAATCTCTCAGTAAAGTTTCTCAAAGAAAAGGCTGGCAAGAGACTTCTGGTTTTCAAACCATTATTTATTTTATGCATGCCTGTAATAGTGCCTTTTTGAGACCTATGTTTTATTATGGTCGTAATAAAAGTAGGTAAGAATTAAGAAGATAAAACAGTTATGTTTTATATTGATAATATTATGTATAGACATCTGCTTCCATTGGTCACTTTACCTTCTTACAATCTGCACAATCTTAGCCGGGCTGAAGTTGGTCACAAGTACACATAAATCAAGAAATAACTGAAAAGTTTATTTTTGTAAAACAACTAAGTTTAGTGCACATTTAACTGTATACTCAGTGACTGTACATTTGCGATTGTCTCACTCTCAGCTCAGTGAACCATCTTTGGCACGGCTAAGTTATATAGTGCAGACTGTACCTCTATGGTAGTGATTATGGTATTATAAATGTGTGAGGTGAGAAATTATAGTATATCTCTACATCCCTAAACATGGATGTCAAGTGAATGTTATGATTAAACTATGAGTTAATTGCCTGTTATATTGTTAACTGTTTAAGCACAATTAAGTCTTCCATTAAAAGGGTTCCTTCTCAGTGGTGGGTAAATTCAAAATTGGTAAGTGTACTTTTTAACCGACTTCAAAAAAGGAGGAGGTTATGCATTCTGCAGGTTTTTATTATGGATGTACAACCATTTTTATTTAAATTTCTCGCCACAGTGCGATGGAACCTTCTTACAATGTAGTTCTAGACAAACCTGTCTAGGTAACATATGAGGCCTTATTTGATCTATTCCTCTGATGCTTTAGCATAGCTACCTAGTGTATAATTGACCCCTTATAATTAAAGTGCCAATGTATACTTTTGCCAGTTGTATACATTTTGGACACACCAAGCCAAACTTATGTGGTGTAATTAGTATTATACAATTTATACATCAGGCGGAAATTACGTTGCTTTTTGGCGTAACGCCCGCCGAATTTCAGTCGGCTATTTTCCGCAATACCGCATTTTTTGTGTAGCAATTACCTACGACGCGTAATTTTCGACATGGTGTGCCGTAGCAACTGAGTATGCTAAAGCGTAAATTATGCCACTGATTTTCGGCGACATAATTTCGGCAAGTGGCCTTAATAGCCGGATATACTGGGTGTGCCGATGCCAAGTAAAGTTTTAGTCTTAAGAGATGAAGTATATCTAGGTAGCCAATTGTTTAGATTTTAAGATACGACAAATTAAGACTGAAGCGAAGTATGCCTTCTTATATTTACTAATTCTTATTATGTATAGGGTACCTATAGATTTGTTTTTACTGACCTAATCTAAACAGGCTATTAAGTAGGTACAATGGGCTATGGCCTATGGCTAATAGCTACCCACACAATTGTTGGTATAGTGTGTTGTGTGTCTTTCATGTACTGTATGCACATTGACATATGGTTTAAATTTCATTAATCGATGCGCGCTCGTATTCAATTCGTATTCGTGTTTTTACGTAGGTAGGTACCTACAAAAACGGATCCGTATCAGAGTGCTGATTCCGAGTTGCAAACTTGCAAATCACCGAATTATTTGAGTAAACTTCTCTCGAAGTGAATGGAGTGTCCAATCACATGCGCTAGCGTGTTTGATTGGTAGCTATGTCCTTCGCTAACGTTCTCAGTTCTCACTATCGAATATGTTAGAAAAACTCGCACTGAGCACTCAGATATGTAACGTAAAAAAACACGAATACGAATTGAATACGAATGAGTGCACAAACGCCCTAACACCTCAAGAAGTTCTTTCACAAGTGGGTAATTGCTTTATGTTTGTATTTACTTATTTAGACTTTGATTTAGGTATAATAAGGGATAGTATAGCAGTCTCGTTCAAGGATGCTTTACTTTAGGTATGTTATTATTTTATACAGGGTGGCAGGTCAGACACTGGAAATATTTAAAGGGGTCATTGTACTCATCACCATGAACAACTTTTACTATGGGACCGACCCTGAAATCGCTAAAAAAATCAGCTGTTCCATACATTTTGTCGAGTTACGTGAATTGTGAACATACCTAAATGTATGGTATGGAACAGCTGATTTTTTCGCGATTTCAGGGTTGGTCCCATAGAAAAAGTTGTACATAATGATGAGTAAAATGACCCCTTTAAATATTTCCACTGTCTAACCTGCCACCCTGTATAATAAATACATACATAAGTCATAAGTATATTGCCTTAGTTATATTTACCTATGTCAATACTCTTGCTGTGTGTTATATTAGTACGATATTTACGTTACATAGGTACATAAAAATGTTGTAGGTATCATGTATACAAATACTTTTATATACTTACACAAATGTCTTCTATTTATATTTCTATAAGTACTACCTATTAATTAACAAAAAAATAGTACTTGTGTAAAACTAAGTAAAAAAATGTGTCAAAATTTAAAAAAAAGGCCTTACAAATGTTTACTAAGAAAAATAATGTTGCTTTTTTTACAAAAATTGCATGTTATTAGTTGTTATAGTTATTTATACAACAATATTGTGCCTTAAATAAACTGTATTATCACAAGTTTAAAAAGGTGAATTTTATTTTTTTTAAGTCGCTACAATCGCGGTACCACCTACCTACTAATAATACCTATAAAGCTGTAGAGTTCGTTTGTTTGTTTATTTGAAAGCGCTAATCTCTGGAACTAAGTACCAGTGGGATTCGAAAAAATCTTTTTGGACATCGATACCTTTGGGTTCAAAGGGCGTAAAGACCATTTTGGCAAAAATGAAATTTGGACCTAAAGGTATCGATTATATGGCTCAAATCTCATTTTGGTCAAAATGGTCTTTACGCCCTTTGAACCCAAAGGTATCGATACATGATATTCAGATTCATGAGGAATAGTATATAGTATAGGCTACGAGTCCATGGGCGTAGCCAGCCATTGGCTCAGGGTGGGGCAGCAGTCTAAAATAATATGTAACTAGCAAACTATATCCGCGGTCTTACCCCGATTATTTTTTTTGTGTCGACTGTCGAGTGTGAACTTCCTTACGGATATTAAGTATTGTAGTTAGTACCTAGATAATTTAACTTTTTAGGTTGTTTAGGAACCTTACAGGTGGGGCAAGTGCCCCACTCTGCCCCACCGTGGCTACGCCCATATACGAGTCTACGACCCTTAGGAACCGAGCAACGGGGGTGAAACCGCGGGGAACAGCTAGTGTGTTATGTGCGGCCGTCTTTGTGTGTCAAATATACAGGGTGGCAGGTTAGACAGTGGAAATATTTAAAGGGGTCATTGTACTCATCATTATGAACCTCGCGAAAAACAATCAGCTGTTCCATACATTTATGTTCACAAAATGTATGGAACAGCTGATTTTTTTTCGCGAGGTTCATCTGCAAACATCTGCTTTTTGCCATTTATTGTCGTTGGTCGGATTTTAGCAAACATCAAAACTTTCTTTAAAAAGGCCGGCCAAATGCGAGTCGGACTCGCGCACGAAAGGTTCCGTACCATTATCTATATAAAAACGGCAAAAAATCATGTCCGTTGTAAGTATGGGAACTTTCTTACAGCGAGATTGTATCATGTTATGTTTTATGTTAATATAACATTATGATTATACTACATCTTTTCATCTTCGGTTTTCGTACAATATGTGATCGCCTTCCCTTTCCAAGTTTTGACATCGAGAAGCAGTTGGTTTCGGTGTAGTACAATCTTCTGGCGAAATTTTAATCTCCAAGTTCTTTTCAAAGTCTAAGTTGCTTTTCATCACTCTTTTTTTGCCGACACTTTAGACTTAATTTTATGTTTGCCTTTAACCTTGCTATCAAAATTGTTCCCGCCAATTTTTTACATCTTACTTTTTAATGGAGGCAAACTTGACTTCCGTTGATAAATCATCGTTCATTTCATTCAATACATCTTCCCTTTTTGACATGCCGGTAGAATTATCAAGGAGGTTCAATTTTAAAGGTATGTCCGTTTTCGCAACTTTTCTTGTGTTTGGATTAAAACGACCGCAGTCGTCGATACAGATGTAATTTGTGTGGTTCGGTTTCATGATTCTTGAGTACATTACGTCGTTTGTTGAGTTAATTATTCTAAATATTACGTGGTCGGGTGTTACCTGTGAATTGAGTAAAATATTTTTAAGGTACCTACTAGCTTTTGCCTGCTACTCCGTCCTCGTGGATCCTATCTTGTGGAATTTTCGAAAAATCTTTCATTATGAAGGGGACCTCTGTGCAAAATTACAGCTCTCTAGGTCCAAGGGTTTGGGCTGGGCATTGATGAGTCACTCAGCGAGCGAGCGAGTCAGGATATTTCTTTTCATCAATTCATAAACTAGCCAAATTATATTTTTCAATATAAAACCAATTATGTTAAGCGACTGCCATGGATTTTAGCTTATGGGCTTCTAACTACCCGCAGGCCGCAATGATTTCATTAGTAATCGTATGACAACTGGGAACCGACCTTTAACACGCTCTCTAAGATGTGTCCTCAAGATTTGAATTAGATCGAAAGATTACGAAGCTTCGCTTTCCAAGTTCAGTCTTTATGTCCAGTTTAGTCACTCACACAAAATCCCCTCACAAAATAATTTAAAACTTACCTCATACGTCGTTAAAATCTCGCAAAAATCTTTGCCTGCACAAATAATATTTCCTTCGTTCTCTGGGACTCCGTACATCTTGCTGAACTGCCACACCGTCTCTATAGGGTTGTCACACGTAGCTGTTAAATCCGAGAACCTGATAACTGAAGGACATGTGCTGTTGACATCCTTATACTGTGTGATGTTCGCCCCGCAGAGTTTTTGATCAGTTGCTACTGAGAAGAATTCGTAGGGACACGGCGGTGGCCTCTCTTCGATCGTCTACTGGAACAAAGTTAAAGGTATTAAGTAATGATGTTAAGCATCACCACGAACCGCGCCTTTATGTTCGGCTGGCGCTGAAAAACCTATTTGAAGTGGTTTAGACCAACTCTTGTTAAAAATTGGATCCACTGCTGATGATTGATTTCCAAACAAAAAAAAAGACCTGAGGCCGGTAGTTTAGCTAGATATACGCACCTCTTTAAAGCTAGCACGGTCTTTAGACATATAGTATTGGTCAAAGTCCAAGGGTGGACCCAGGGGAAGGTATCGTGTGGTCATAAAACCTCCTCCCCACCGGTTGGGCCTAGATCGATCTGTGATAAAGATAATATTTGTAGCCCGTTCTGGCTGAACCTCGATAATGTGATCCGCCCTTGGATCAAATCATACAGACAACTCACGTTTTAGGTACAGTCACTACAGGCGATTCCGATCCAAATATAGTCCGTTTAAAAGTTTGTAGCATCATCAAAATTAAGAATAAAATCACATCTGACTACTCTGACTTACCCACATCCCGCAGTTCTGGCACCCTGTAGCATTTACTTGTACAAGATTATTGCACTTATAACAAACAACGCGATCAGTATCACTAACAGAAATACTCCTCCACGTTCGCCAGTATACGTCCCTTTTATAATTATACTTCATTCCGTCCATCGCAAGTAACCGCCGAAAATCCTCCTCGATAGCTTTTACCTTCTTCCATTTCGTTGAAGAACTGTCCCCAATCTTCCTATAATGCGTTATGTCATCTATGACCTCAGTATCTTTCAATACAAAATTATTTAATACCATTAATCTTTGATCTTTAATCTGCCTTTGCCTTCTTCTTTCTAAAAATCTTTCTCTGAAATCAATATGACGTTTCAAAAGTACATGGCACATCACTATGGTAAGAAGAGATGTGAATAGGAGAATGTGTAATGAAAACATCAATTTTAGATGCGACTACTTTCAAAGATTTCTAGTTAGTAATGACGAAGTATTAGAAAACAAAAGAGTAATATCCTTTGTTATCGCTTTCGCCGATAAGTTTTTGCCGTTTTATTTGTAGATTTCAGGTGTATCAGCCTCCATAAACTTAAACATAACATGATTTGCAATGCTCATGTTTTGTTGTAAAATAAAAGTCTAAGGCGTTTTAGCTATTCAAAGATCAAACATAATATTTTCATTGTGTAATGAAGGAGATAAATAGAAAGGACGCTGCCCTGGCAAAGCTAAGATAAATAGAAATATACTAAGATAATTATTATGAAATTAAGTTGTGAAGTGCAGTCTTAAAATACCTGTTGAATATTACGCGGGCGAGCTAAAGTTTTATAACTAGTAATATTGAACCGCTGTAGTTTTTCTCTATTCCCATTTTTATTTAAGTTATTATTGGCACAAGCCAAGCACAAGCTGACCAGTAATGGTGCTCCCACACTGCTCTTAGAAAATGGTTACAATAATTTTCTAACAGCAATGATGAGCAATGTGGGAGCACCATACAACGGAGTAATGTTAAATAATAGACAATAGTAGTCGCTGGAACGCGTCGATGAATGGCGAAAAAACTCCGCGAGTATTGTTGATGGTTATTTCATTCATTCTATTTCGTTCATTTCATTCCTCATAAAATGATGGGAGATGACGGGTGTCTGTCGTAATTTCACTAAAATACCCATTTTGTTGAACTATTTTAGTTACGAAAACATTTTGTGACAAGACATTGTGAGTTCTCGTGTGTGTCTGTGTTCGATTTGTGTGTTTTTATTGATTTTGAACTACGTTTTTCATGGTATCCGCTGCTCAACATAATTTGGTATGTATTTTATTTAAATAACTTTGTTCGAACCCTTTGTTAGATTTTTATTATTCTGTTTCGAAATGGAAAGTTAGTTTCGCGTTTTATTATTCATAGACCTATTTGGTTAGACAAAGATCATTGTAATTACAAGCTGTAATTTATAACAATACCACGCCCGCTTTGGGGATGATCACATTCACTTCCCAGCATTTGAAGACCATAAAAAATTAATTATTATTAATGTCTTGGTGTGGATGAAAAAAAAAACACGATTAGATTAATACTTGTGGAATTTTCATGACTTGGATGCATCATGCTTGATAACTTGGTTCGCATTTTGTGACATTGCGATTGCTTGTTTGTAGGTTTAATTAAAATGCAATTGATTCGATTCTCACGCGTTGCGAAGCAATGGAAATTCTCGGCTCACTCTTTGTTTTATTCATGGCAATGTTGCAACTTTTAAACTTGAATGATAGGTAGCTAATACGAGTAATATTGTTCTGTGGCTAATACTTACCTACTATGATTTCTTTCTATTCATTCGACTCTCTTGAGTGTATTGTAACTTTAGGGGATGTTGATAGATACAATATTTAATTCTATAATAATAAAGTATCAGAAATAAACTACAACTTTCATTGTTTCATTCATAAAATTGCATCAAAATCAAAATGTATCAATGAACGATGTATCTTTGTCAGCAACAATGACAGCATAGCAACTGACAAATCATTGTATTAATTATAATTAAGAACAGGCACAAGTATTAGCCACATACAGCCTTAATAAGTACTTCTTTATTATACCTACTATTTTGAGTTCACATTTCTGGGGCACATGTGACTAAAAGGAAGATGGCACAAAGCCAGTCCTTTGTAAAAGGTAAATTTAAATTGGTGAATAATATCACAATTATGTATTTACTCCAAACACATAGGTATTATAGGTACTGTAGTGAAACACCACCTTTCAACATAAAGGAAGGTCTATGCTCTTTCTTTTGGTCATTGCACTGTTTATTTTAACTTGTACGAATCTGTAGTATTGGACTAGATCGACACCAGCAATTTATACTACGCTAACTCAAAAAAGCGTACTTTACAGTAGAGGCGTTTAAAGGGAAAAACGTGATAACTTTTACATTAATTAAGATACTAATTTGAAATTTGGTATGCTTAATAGTTAATTTATTCATTGTAATATCTCATATTTACTTTTTCTTAATTATTTATATTTTTTGATTTAGCGCATGTTAGCCGTATATAAACGTAATTCATCAATAAAATGTTACATGTTATACACGTCTAACTAATGTTAGCGTAGTGTAGTACGGGAGGTCATAGTGCTAAAGAAGTGTTATTTTTATTACGTTGCAATAAAAAAATTACAGCATTTTGTGTATTAATCATAATATTAGGGTATTATATAGACCCATAAGATATATTATTGTAATTTATCGTGCTGAATAACAAGTTATTTAAGTTAGCTTTGTTTAACCGGTACATGCGTCTCTGGCGGATTTCGTATTAAAAGCCGTCAAATTATAAATAGCGTATTATAAATCACCCTGTGCCACAAGTTAGCGTATCATCTAACTTTCCGTTGAGCTATAATACACGTTGAATTTTATAAATTCCAGATAAAATTGTGTAGATACTAATATTTGTAGGTACCTACACTTAATTAAAACAAAATTAGCGTAGTAGGTAATCAACAGTTTATTATAGGTAAGTACTTACTTATTAATTAACGATAAGAGATCAGATCAATAACAATTCGACTTCGAATAATTATAATTTTAAATCAAGATTGCACTCGGAGAAAACAAAAACTTCCAATTGTTAAATATAAATCACATAATTTAAACAATATTGTAAGTTGTAATTATTATGAACTCAAACATAATTATATTTTAATCAAGATTGCACTCAATATTGATAATTTTAGGAGAAAACAAAAACTCCCAATTGGTAAATTTATATAAATCACATAATTTAAACAATAAGTTGGAATCATTACGATTTCAAACATAATTGTATTTAAATCAAGATCGCACTCAATATTGCTATTCTGAGAAAACAAAAACTTCCAATTGGTGAATACAAATCACATAATTTAAACAATAAGATGTAATTATTTAACCTCCTAATCTTCATCACTTGCATTGTCAACATCATGTTCAGTTGTTAATAAATTTCTATAAAATGTATGATACTTTTCAGGTATAATTAGAGAATACAATCCCGGGATCCCGAATCTCGGGATCCCGGGATCCCGACCGTTTTCTGGCCCCGAAAATCCCGGGACTGCACTTGGCTAATCTCGGGATTTTCGGGATTGCTACATACAAGTTTAGTTTATATGCCGTAGTCCGTTGCGCCTTGACGATAACCTTGCCTAGGTTATTTAATAGCATTTAATACATAACGACAAAAAACACTTTTAGATACGCCGTCAATGCCGTCATACGATACGTACTATTCACTACACAGGTACAGTCTTAATATGTTTGTTGTAAACTTAGAAGGGACTTCCCCACTCTGAGTACTTCAATACAATACTCTTAAGGTAATTCCCCAATGAATGAACTAACGGGGGAATCACCCGATCATCTCTTATTATCATAATATTTTTGCGGGTATTTCCCGTCGGGGTTTCTCTGTACGAAAGTATTAAATATGCTACTTTTAAGGTGATTCCCCAAGTCCCCAACGAACCAACAGGGAAATCACCCGATCATCTCATATCATAGTATTGTTGCGGGTATTTTCCCGTCGGGGATTCCCTGTATGAAAGTATAAATATGCTAATCAGATTTTATTTTTTTCATTTATTATTCTGTCAGTGACGGGTTACGAAGGTTTCGTCATTTAAATTTAAAGTAAATTACCTGAAATTAAGTATTTCAAATGGCGGCAGACTTTGTTAAACATAAAAAAGACAGTGATGCGACGTCAGTGTGGAGTTATTTTTTAGTCGCGAAGGATGGGAATAGTGCTAAATGTAAGCGGTGCCCAGCCATTCTCAAGACTTTGGGTGGATCGACTAAGGGATTACATACACATTTGTTATCAAAACATAACATCAAGGTTATATCAGCTTCAACAAGTCAAGATTCTGAAAATATGAACACAGCTCCGCCGCCAACCAAGCGAAAGTTAGATGATTATTTTACTAAAAGTGCCGACGATAGCCTGGATGATGTTTTGGCAAGAATGGTTGCATTAGATGGATTTCCATTCAGTGTATTCATAGCTTCAGATGATTTGAGAAAATTGCTCTTAGCAAAATACCCGGATTTACCAAAGTCAGCCGTCACTGTTCGAAAACGTGTTATGAATTACAGTGAAAAAATCAAAAAGCAAGTAATTGCAGAATTGAAACAATTGAAAAGTGCAGGTGAAAGATTTAGTCTTTCTTTCGACGAGTGGACTTCAACTTCCAATAAACGATACATGGCTGTCAACGTTCATTCATATAAAAAATTTTGGAACTTAGGACTTGTTCCTATTTACGGAAGTATGACAGCTGAAAATTGTCTTCGTATATTGAAAGAGCGTCTCAATGAATTTGATATTTCCCTGGAAACTGACATCGTGGCTATTGTAACCGATGGACCGAATGTTATGATAAAGGTGGGGCGGCTTGTTTGCACCGAACATCAACTGTGTCTCGCACATGGTATCAATTTGGCGGTCTGTGATGTGCTTTATGAAAAACATAATTATTTGCAACATAGCCCTACCTCAGATGATACTCTGAATGAACCAGCTGTTACTGTTGATTATATGGACGACAGCGATGATGAACACGATTTAGAAGACTTAGACTGTCCAGAATCAGGTTTAATCGTAATGTCACAAAATGATCTTGCGCCAGAACACGTACCAGAGTTAACACAATATGAAAATATTAATGAGCTGATAAAGAAAATCCGCAAAGTTGTAGTGTATTTCAAAAGATCACCATTAAAAAATGAAACAGTACTTCAAAAATATGTGAAAATTGAACATGGAAAAGAGCTGTCACTTCTTTTGGACTGTAAAACCAGATGGAATAGTCTTTTAACAATGCTGGAGCGATTTTATCTTTTAAAAGCATGCATTCAAAAAGCTCTTATAGATCTCAATCATCCAATTCGTTTAGAAGATGTTGATTTTGAATTGGTAAATAAAATTGTTGATGTGCTGACCCCAATTAAATTGACAGTAGAAGCAATCTGTAGGCGAGATGCTAATTTATGCACAGCTGATGCCGCTTTGAAATTTCTTATAAAACAACTGTCTAGCAAAAACTCAGCACTTGCCAAAAAAATGAAAACATCCTTAGTGGAACGTATAAAGCAACGACGAAGTGATAATTTAACTTATTGAATTATTTACAAAATCCACGAATGAATGATGAAAATCAGTTGTTATCGGATTTGGAATGGCATGACTTATTTCCAGTTCCGACACAGGCTATAGTGAGGAAGCAAATAAAGAGTATTGTTAAAAGACTTAATAGTCGAGATGACACAGAAGAAGAAGAAAGGTCAGGATCACAAATAGATGATGAGCTAAGGCCAGAAACCTCCCAACCCCAATTGACATTAAAGGAAAAGTTACAGCTGGAAATTAACAAGAGTATGAAATCCCCAGATCCTGATGTACAAGTACAAAATGAATTGGGGTTGGCAAATAGTATTCGACGTGAAATGAGTCTGTTCGAAAATGGAGGAGTTCGTGGATATCACTTAGAAACAGCATACAAGTATCTATTGTCTATTCCTCCAACCAGCGTTGAACCTGAGCGAGCGTTTTCAGCTGCCGCTTATGTTGGCAATAAACTACGAAGCAGGCTTGGAAGTCAAACATTGGATGCTTTGATATTTCTGCGATTATATTTTCGAAATACTAAATAGTATATTTATGTTGTCTTTTTAATTTCTTGCAAAAGTATAATTTTTTTGTTTTGTCTTTTTTATTTTCTTATTATTATTGTGATTTGTGTTGACTGTTGTGCAAAGACATTATAAAGTTTTTTAATTACTCAAGTTTTTTTTTTAATTTGAGCCCAATTAGAAACCACATAGTCTAATCCCGGGATAGGCCCGGGATCCCGGGATTACGCTTCAAAAATCCCGTAATCCCGGGATTGAAAAACATGCTCGGGATTGTATTCTCTAGGTATAATATTCTTATCACAATAATATTTTAAATCTTTATATTTTGCCACATTAATTTTTAATAAAGCTTTGTATGCTTTTTCGGGAAAAGGCTCCAACTGGGATAATCTAGTTGTCTTTTTAAAACATTGTATTTGATTGCTTTCACTATCACCTAAACTATATTTATATTCCAATAAACCGTAATTATCAGGAGAAACTTCAATTTTTTTAATTTTATTCCACATCATTTTATCGTTATTTATATTTTTAGTCCAATTATTTTTGCTTATATTACTTTTAAAATCAAATATCATGTTTTGATTGACCTCGATAACAATATAAGGATTACCATTGACTTTTGCCCATCGCACTAGTGAATACCATTCATCTGGCGTATATACCTCTCTACCTCTTGCAGTCTTTTCTATTAAAGCATGAACGGAGTCGCCTTCATTCTGTGTATGGCCCTTTTCCATAAAATGGTGGCTAATCTTCATTTTAAACAATTTTGCAGCTAATAAATACATATAGTATACGATACGGTTACGATTTTGTCCCCCACAGTTGTCTGACCATAGGTTGACTTCGTTAACTCCCTTAGAAGCTAATTTATTAAAAAAATCATATAAACAACTGGCAACTTCATTGGCCCCCCTCTTAGCCGTTCGCTCGTCCCACATATAACAAAATGCTTCTTTTGATCCCATATCGTAAATTGTAAAATTGTATACATTGAGCTTACGCTTATAGTAATAAACACTTATATTACCATGTGGTGAGCTTAGAACTTTTTGAAAATCAAATACAATACAAGCTACATTGTTACTAGAGATAGCTAACAGTTTATTTTCTAATTTTAACTTACGGGAAATTTCTTTTTCTGTCTGATGTTTAGTGAAGTTTTCTTTCAATTCATCTGTAGGGCTAGGTGTATTTTTGTACTGATGACAGAGGTCGCATTGGTCTTTTTTTGGTAAATGAAAGCCTATCTTCAAATTAGCATTAACTATATCCCTATACTGTCTTACCGTCTGTACTCTAAAATTATAATTAGTATCAGCACACCACTTAACATACAACTTGAACATTTTCGAAAAAGATAAAGAAGGATCTAAGTATTTTTTACTCGTACGTTTTCTAACGTAGTGAGACTCGACAGGGGTGAAAGAATTAACGTGATCTATCACACTCTGCTTCATTTCATTTGAAATTATATATTTACGGTTTTTATGCCGACCTCTGTCATCAGTGACATCAGTAAAATCATTGATTTCTTGGATTTTTCGTATTGCAGTATAAACAAAATCTTTCCTAATATCGAATGTGTTCAAGAACATTGTTTTGCAAACTTTTTGTAATGTGATGCCATTGTCAGAATTTATGGGAAGATGATAATGCAAAGTGTGTGATCGACGACTTGATTCACTTTCAACATTAGTGGCACTCTTTTTGCTTTTTTGTATCACATATTTGGCTATGATTTCCCATTGTTTCGCGTGATCACCAGTACTCCAAAACTTATCAAACAGATCAACACGAATCTCGTGGCTTATTTTATTATAGCATTGCAGACGACAATTGTCACAACTGACTTTAATACTTCTTGCTGCTTTAGTTTTTCCTTTTGACGTGGTATACTCCAATCCATTGTTACATAAACGTTTTCTCTTTCTAGCTATCCATTCATTTTAAAGTTTAAGACGTTTGAGACTGTTAGTAGGCACCTCTCGTGAAGGTTTTCACGATCCCACTAACTCAGACTAGTATCAGAATAGTATTGAGCTGATAAATAAAAGATCACATTTATGTGATGCCTTGACAAGATTTATTTTCCAAGTGAAGAGTTACCAAGTAGACAGTTACCAAGTAAACAATGAGCATTCCAAAAACAAAAATACAAAAGTAGAAAAATAAAACTTGTTGAATAAAAAGATCTTATACCTATAAATAAAATCTCTTTTATTCTAACACTCCTCCTCAAGTTCATTTCTCTACTTTCATCCACCACGCTCACACTCACATCACACCCATATTTCGTGCACACCATTCATACTTCCCTTTCAACAAAGGCTTCGTCAGAGCATCTGCAACCATACGAGTTGTCTCTACATACTCAAGTATAATATGCCCGTGCTCGACCGCTTCCCTTATAAAATGGTGCCGCACGTCAATGTGCTTCGTGCGTTGATGGTGCACAGGGTTCCGCGCAATAGCCACAGCAGATTGGCTATCACTAAAGATCTTCATAGGTGCCTCAGCTTGACCAGTGATCTCTGAATACAACCTCTTCAGGAAGATTGCTTCTCTAGCCGCCTCAGACATTGCTACGTACTCCGCCTCCGCTGTAGATAGAGCAACCGTCCTCTGCTTCCTACTCTCCCATGAGATTGCAGCGCCCATATGCAGAAACATCATACCCGAGTATGACCTCCTGTCATAACATGAGGCATGACTCGCATCTGCGTAACCCTGCACTCTGCTCATTCCAGCTGTACTCTTGTACTGTAGTCCAAAGCTCTTAGTACCCTTCAAGTACCTCAGTACTCGTTTAGTCGCTGTCCAATGCTCTTCAGCATAACAGGTATTAAATTGACTAAGATAGTTAACTGCATGTGCAATATCCGGCCTCGTGCAAACAGATAGGTACATGAGTGAGCCTATTATGTTTTGGTATGGAATCGCCGGATCAGGTTTATGTTCCGCCCCAGGCTTCTCTAGCTTTTGACCTGCGACTGATGGTGTCGATGCAACCCTGCAGTCTGCCATCCCGAAAACCTTCAATATTTTGTTGATATACTTCTGTTGGTCAACTTTGATTCCAGTACCATCCTGTGTAATGTGCATTCCCAGAATATCCTCTGCCTTGCCGAGATCTTTCATCTCGAATTTTGTCATGAGTTCCTTTTTGACTTTACGCAGTTCGTCCACGTCATTCCAAAATAAGAGCATGTCATCAACGTAGACCGCTAAAATTATGATCTTATTACCCTGGGATCTCATGTATATGCACGGCTCGTTTTTACTTCGTCTAAACTTCAACTGTAACAACTCATTGTTCAGTTTGTGATTCCATGCTCGTGGGGCTTGTTTTAATCCGTAAAGCGACCGCTTAAGTAGACATACGTAGTCTTCTTTCCCCTTTTCATGGAAACCTTCGGGTTGTTTCATATAGACCTCTTCAGCCAAATCTCCATTTAGAAACGCAGTCTTTACGTCCATCTGGTCAATATTTAACCCTCTCTGTGCTGCTATTGCGAGGAGAACTCTTAAAGAACTGTGCCTTACAACTGGGGAAAACGTCTCGTCATAGTCGATGCCCCATCTCTGGCTAAACCCTCTGGCAACAAGTCGAGCTTTGTACCTGCGTCTATTTCCCGCCTCTTCTTTGATTTTAAATATCCATTTAGAATCAACAACATTGCTCGCTTGTTCTGGTTTTACCAAGATCCAGGTGTTGTTCTTCTTCAACGCATCAATCTCCTCCTGAATTGCTGCTCTCCATTTGCTACTGTCAGGTCTTGATAGTGCATCTCGAACTGTAGTAGGGTCTTCTGATTCTGCAGCTTGATAGAGCACATAATCAGGAAACTCCCTCGTTTTTCTCACTCTGGGTGGATACCTCCGCTCCACCTCTTGAGGTTGGTTGTCTGCAGTTGTGTCAGACTCGCAATCAAGAAACTCTTCTTGAGAATGATCATCCGCCGTCCGCGTTGACTCAGTTTCAGAAACTGGGGGAGTACTAGCTTGTTCCACTTCTGAAATTTGTACATCCACGCTCGTATAAGAAGGCTCGAAAACACTAAGCTGTTGTTCCTCAACAACTGCTTTAGTCTGCTGTTTCTCCTTAATTTCCTGTTTCTTCTCTCTCTCTGTTTCTGTTTCAACAAATATGACATCCCTTGCCTTATACAATCTGTGTGTTTTAGTATCAATAAGTCTATAGCCTTTGGAGTCTTCACAATATCCAATAAAAGTTAACTCCATACTCTTCGCATCTAACTTCTTCCTCTTTTGATCTGGAATGTGCATAAACGCCTTGCTGCCAAAAATTTTAACAAAACTGAGATCAACTTTCTTTCCTGTCCACGCTTCCTCTGGCGTCTTTCCTTTTACGGCAATGGTCGGCGATCTATTCTTCAAGAAAACCGATGTCTGGACTGCTTCCGCCCAATAAGCCTTCGGCAAATTACTATCTTCGAGCATGCTTCTCACCTTCTCTATAATAGTCCTATTTGCTCTCTCGGCAACTCCATTTTGCTCTGGCGTATAGTCTATCGTGACTTGATGTTGGATCCCATTTTTCTTCAGGAAATCATCCATCTGTTTATTCACGAACTCGGTTCCGTTATCAGTGCGCAGAATCTTAATTTTCTTGCCGCATTGATTCTCTGAAAATGTCTTAAAATTTGTAAATTTTTCAAAAACTTCGTTCTTCAGTTTCAAAAAATATACAAATGTCTTACGTGTTGAGTCGTCAATAAATGTCAAAAAATATCTATACCCGCTAACAGAAGCAATTTGTATAGGTCCGCATACATCCGAATGTACCAAACCTAATGGTTCCGTAGCTCTCGTCGCACCACTCTTGCGAAACGGTTGTTTGGTTTGTTTCCCCATAATGCAAGATACGCACTCTAGATTAGAAGAGTTGTCAGGAAAACTCACCCCTGTCGCCATCTTATCCCTAAGAAGCTTGAGGTTGTTTATACCAAGATGCCCCATCCTCCGATGCCACAGCCTCTGCTGCTCGTAATCTGTTGTAGCCAGCGCAGAACCCTGTGAACAGCACTTAACCTTATAAATGCCTCGTTCTTCCACACCTTTCACAACAGCCTTACCATGCACCTCACACTCATTCTTCTTGTAGATGTCGCAGCCATTCTCTGTAAACACAATCACGTGACCCTTTCTCGCAATCGCATTCACACTTAACAAATTAGAAGCTAACTTAGGTACATACGTAACATTGTCGATTGTCAATGATACTGACTCGCATTCTACCGTACCTTCACCTTCACCATACACTTCATTACCATCCGCACAGGTCACTCTCAATGCCCTAGGAGTCTTCTTCAAGCTTCCTTTGAACCAAGCCTTGCAGTTTGTCATGTGCGTCGACGCGCCAGAATCGATGATCCAGTCTCCTGGTTCTGGTGTCGTCGTCATACCCATGGCGTAGGCCTGCAAAGCTTCTTTCTTCACTTTAGGATTATCTGGACATTTGTTCGCCTTGTGGGGTCCATCACAAATAAAGCATTTGATCTTTCCCTTGACCTTCTTGGCTTTGTTCTTACCCATATGCTTATTTGTTAGTAATGCTGATCTCGGTTGGCTTGCACTCGAACTCGCCATGTAGTTATCTTCCATTTGAAAAAGTTTTGTCTTTACATAGTCAGTCGTAAGCGCCATGTTGCTGTTCTCTAATCCCAATCTCATAGGTTGGAACTCCACCGTAAGTCCTTGGAGAAGTAAAGCAGCCAATAGTTCATCGTCGACTTCTTTTTCTAGGTCTTCTAGTTCCTGAGCTACCATCATCATTGATGTAACATAGTCTCTCACAGTTGGGAACTGTTCCAGCTTCATACTCACTAACTTAGCTAATAAACGACAACGGTTATTCAAACCTTTATCCTCGAACGCAACTCTCAATGCTTCCCAAGCATCTTTCGCCGTTTTGGCTTTGCGTACATGCACCTGGCAATGTGATTTGACCATCATACAAATCTTCACTCTGGCTTTCTGGTCTCTCCGCATACCTTTCGTGTCGGTAGCTTCAGGCGTAACACTTGTATACTCCCACAAGTCGGCGTCTATCAGAAGTAGCTCCATCTGGAACTTCCACGTTGAATAGTTGCTACTACCATCCAACTTCTCCATTGATATACCATAATTACACTTTGTGCCATCATATATGCCCTCACTATATTGTGCCATCGTTGAGCTCTGCCCTCCTGGCGAACTCCTGTTACCAGCTGCTATTTTTCTGAATTTCGTCTGGGCCCATAACCTGTTAGTAGGCACCTCTCGTGAAGGTTTTCACGATCCCACTAACTCAGACTAGTATCAGAATAGTATTGAGCTGATAAATAAAAGATCACATTTATGTGATGCCTTGACAAGATTTATTTTCCAAGTGAAGAGTTACCAAGTAGACAGTTACCAAGTAAACAATGAGCATTCCAAAAACAAAAATACAAAAGTAGAAAAATAAAACTTGTTGAATAAAAAGATCTTATACCTATAAATAAAATCTCTTTTATTCTAACAGAGACCCACATCAGTCCTTTTTTTTGATCTACGTTTAGTATTTTTTGGGGTCGATACTGCAGAATAGTCACTATCATTGAACGTTGCAGGCGAGGAAATCGAATTACACGGAGTAGATATTGCCGATACTGAATCTGTATTTTTGGTGAGGCTGTTATTTATATGCAAACCAGCCGGCCTAGCATGACCACGATAGAAACGGGTTTTGTCTACATAGAAATAGACAAAGTGACAGATTGTAGAAACATTTCTACGTTTTATGAATGAAATCTGTCACTTTGTCTATTTCAATGTAGACAAAACCCGTTTCTATCGTGGTCATGCTAGGCCGGCAGGAAGACTTTCCTGGGCGGATGTACCGATTTCAGGTGTCAGTGTTCTATCTTCAGTCTCTTTGTTGCAAGAGGTCGGCACCAAAGTAGCGTTTAAACTTTGTGAAGATTCCAAAAAATCACAATAGGGTGAAGGTACGGGGGTATTATCTATGCTGTCAGAAGGATCACTAGTGACGACCGAAAACAAAGGTTCAATGCTTGCTGGAGTTAATGCCAATGGAGAAGGTTTTTGGATAGAAGTCATCACCTTTGGTGAATAAATATTAAGTGGAGTATTAGGAGCCCCCAAGTCGTTTAAATTTATATCTTGTAATACGGCATCATATTTGTAATTGACTATATCTCGGTTTGCAGAACTGGACATAGAATAATCATGCTCTTGAATAGGCTCATCAAACATGATGTGCTCATATAAAGACACGAATTCAGGATTATCAACTTCAGCAGGTAATGGCGACGATTCTAAAACAATAGGTATAATTTATTGAAATCATATTTCAATATTTTTATAAAAAACATGTTCTTAAAAACAAAAAAAAAATAGTCAACGTATGGTACGTTGACAATTTTTTTTTTGTAAGTAGTAAACTAATTAATACGTTAACACATAAGTATTTACTACGTAAAAGTCGCTAAGTAGTTCATTTTACAAACGAACAAGTATACACACGAACGCACTAACTATGAGCTACTATGAAACTACGCTAACTATGAGTTAGCGTAGTGTTGCACGGATTTTGACCAAAGTGGCTCCAATTTTCAAAAAAACCTAGCGTATTACTATAAAACATATTTATATACTTTAACATACGTTAATATTCCATAATAACACATTAAACTAACCTCTTTCGACAGTATGAAGCGATATCTCACTATTTTTATCAACACTCATCAATGAATATTCTTCCTTTTTTGTTAATTCCACTAAATGTTTAGCTCGTTGTCGAGACATTTTTGTAATAATAAAATAACACTAACAATAGTTTGAATAACTGGTTTCAATAACACTATCTATTATGATTTACTGCTAAAGTTTTAAAACCGCGCAATCACATCTAACACAGCGACAAGTGTTGTTAGAGTAATGTAAACAAACAAGCGGTGCGTCCCCTCCCCGCGCACACTCCGCTAATCATAGTTGGCGTAATATAAATCGAGTGATTTCAAAAAGTACCTTTACTTAGCGTTTTATAAGATTTGTAACTTTCTTATTTTTGTATATTTCTTCACGATTTTTTTATGACATATGTAAAAACACATTTTAAGCAACTTGACATAAAAAAACGTTTTTCCCTAAACTTCGAGTTAGCGTAGTATAAATTGCTGGTGTCGATATTTTCAAGTAGGTATATAAAACTGTTCTTTTTTTAATCAAACTGTAGGGATGTTAACTACTTTTTTTTTATTGTGAATCTGTAAACTATTTGAAAAAAGACAATTAACACCAAAAAAACCAATGAAACATCTACAAAATTGGCAAAGTTATAAGCGTTTTAAAATGATTTGCTAGACACGGACGGCATCGGCACTACTTACTAGTGACGTAAAACCACCTACGTCCGCTTCGCGCGACAAAGACGGAGCGATACTCCCTCCAAAAACTTTAAAAGCGTCTATGTTTTCCATTTTGTGATAAATTATTATTTTTGTTGTGCCTATTCCTTCTTTGAAATAAAATAATTTATTTGTACTTTTTTAATAGTAGGCCACTACCCTATTAAGATAAGATTACTTACTTCTTTATCTACATACATATAATAATTAGTATAAAATAAAGCTGCTTTTTATGTCTGTCTGTTTGTTTGCTTAGTTTTTCTTAACCATGCAGTAGATTTTAATGTGGTTTTCACCACAATTTGGAGAATTTATTCTGGAAGGTATAATATATGATAATATTTAACTTGCGCCCATCCGAAGCACCCCTGCTTCGGATGGGCGCAAGTCGGGTGGGTCAGTGGGTCGCTAGTAAGGTATAAATAGAAGTGTCTGACACTACATGATAGGACATACGGATTTAGGAAATAATAAAGAAAAATAATAGAATAACTACAAAAAAACCGGTCAAGTGCGAGTCATACTCGCGTACCAAGGGTTCCGTAGGTACTCTTCTTGGATTTATATTTCATATCATTCATATTCCTATGAAGTGCTTGTTTATATTCGCTTAAATGAATGTGAGCCTTATTGTTATATACATAATGATCATATTTGTTTGAGTTTTGTGTACACTGCATTTGAGACCTCATAGTATTGTACTTGAATAAGGGGTTGTGTATTCTCATAGCAGCATCACTCATGTAGATAAACAAAGAAACTGTCATTCAATAGAATGACTAGAAATAATCATTTTACTGTACCTACATTTAATAATAATTACTTACTCAGAATGTCCCATTGTGTTCATCAATAATAATTGAGGACTTTGTACCAATTAATACCTCATTTGTATAGTTGTAATGAGTATGGTTGTTATTACAGTCCTAGAATATTAAGTATAATTAAGTAATTATTGTTTCTCAAAAAGAAAAATGGTACCCTTATAAGATCACTTTGTTGTCTGTCTGGCACCGGACCATAAATGGAGCCATCTGCTCATAGATGGCGCCACTAGAAGTATGCGGTAGCGCCATCTATGATCAAGATATTATATATAATCTTGTAGCTAAAATAACCTGAAACTAGATTAGGAAAATAAAGCAAACACCTTTATACAAAACACTATGTATTTTTTTACATTAACAATTATAGTACCACACTTTGGTAGACAGAAATAACTAGAAACTCAGGGGTGAGTAATTCGCTGGCAATACGGGTCTTCAGGTCTTCAGGTAATGTGGCTGGAGAACTTAACTGGTGGTCAGCCACTGCATCAAGAGAGCGCGCGGCCACCACGCGTCGCTTAAATAGCGGTAGACTCCGCCCATCGGCTGCAGCGACGATCACCGTCACAATCTACTATTATGTAATAGAGGCATAGATGGCGCTATTGCATATTTCGGAACCCTTAGGGTGCGAGTTATATTCGCACTTTTCTAGTTTTAGGGTTTCGTACCAAAATGGTAAAAAAGGAACCCTTATGGTGCGATTTCGTCTGTCTGTCTGCCTGTCACACTTGCTTAGTTCAGCAACTACTTATGCTATCGACTTGAAATTTGGGACAGATATAAAGAATGCTTATTCAACTTTATTGTTAATGAAAAAAATTCAAAAACATTTTTATTTTCATTGCAAAAGGGGCCGGGGGTCCAAAATTTTAAATTGGGGTTACTAGGTCAAGTGACATATCATATGAAAGGGCTTGATCTGCAAATTTCAAAATATATTTTCATTTTATTTTATGTCTCACAGTTTTCGACATATGATGAAAAATGTCCAAAAAAATACCACTCCCCCCCCCTTATCTCCGAAGTTTGCAGGGCGAAAAATCTGAAATAACTAGGGTTGATAGGAATTGACCCAAATATGGCACCAAAAATAAAAAGATGTTCCTAACTAGTACAGTTTTTTCAAAATCATCAAAATTCCTTCACAAACTTAGTTATGCGGTCCGGATTTTTTCACTTTATACGTCCAAATATGATACGGAACCCTCGGTGTGCGAGTACGACTCGCACTTGGCCGGTTTTTTTCTTTATTACACGAAAGTCACATTTACATAGAACAGTGTATTGGAATTTAGGCTATGAAATAATAAATTGAGCAAGATTTCTAAAGAAACTTAGTTTTATTTGTAAAGAAAATTTTACACAGCTATTCGCACAAACCACCATGAAACAAGAGAATGTTGCCAGTCCAATTAGCGGGGAGCTATAAAAATTAAATTGTGTCTTTGGACACCTACAAATTTATCCATACTTAATACTCCCACTTAAATTAGAAGGTGTACAATACATTTATTCAAAGGTTTTTCATTAAAGTATCTCTTATATAATTAAACTTATTAAGGGTCCTATATGGCGCAGGCTCGAGTCAGAATCTGTCAAAATCTGTCAAAATTAGGTATTGAAGCGCTACCCACACAGCGATCGACGACAACAGTGGTCTTGTGCGACGATCAATGTGGACATAATAAAATATTAAGTAGCGTAGTAGGTAGTTAGTATTATTTTGTTTTTTTTTCTTAATTGCATTTAAAGAAGGATTGGAGAGGGGGTGGTTCAATGCACAGAGTTTTTTTTATGTGTCCATCATTATTTATATTATAGCTATTGCGATTTTCAAAAACAAAGACGATGAGTGTTTGTCAATGTTTTTACCTGACTGCGCGACACAAAGGAGGGTATGTGTTTATCTGCCTATAAGTATATGTATGTATGTATGTTTGTTCCTTTGTGGCGCTCCGGCTCTAGAGACCAAACGCGTGGGCCGATTTTAATAATTATTCTTATGTCAATCGATTTGCCTTATTCTTGTAAGTGTCACAACTCACAATACATGACAGTAATCAAGATTCAATATATCTAGCGAAGTGACAACTAGGCGCCATATTAATTTTTCAAAAATAATGACCGGTCATAGTAATAAACTTATCAATTTGACCGACGCTCTTGGTCATTATTAATACTGATCGGTCCTTATTAATAGAGCCCGGCTAATCGGTGTCCGTAATATAAGCAAAACCACAAAAAAAATAACAAGACGACATTGCAGACAGTCGGAATCGGGATCAATTTTTTTCGGGAATTATGGGTTCTAGTTCTACTATGGGCGCGTATGGGCTCGCCAGAGTATTATTGTTCTGTGCGTATGGGTGCGTATGGTTCAGTCCTATTAGGGGTCCCGAGCAGGGTACGGAATCTCGGAATCTCGACATATCGGAATCTCGGATCGATTTTTTCGTTATTTCAATTCCGATATTGAGTAATCCAATATTGGAATAAGAAAAAAAAAATTAAAACGTCGTGTCTTGCTCACTCGTGCACGCATTGTATTACAACAGAGATCATTTGCAACCAAATGACCTCTTATGACCCCATGCAAATATCAACTATTTTTATCGAGTAATTTGATATTTGATTTAAAACCGATTGAAGATAATTGTCATTTTATGATTGAATACTATGTATTGAAGTATTAGCAAGCAGATAATATACTTAAATACATTATTATTTTATCCATTTGAAAAGTTGTATAGCATCTTCAAAAACCGAGCAAGGGCGTGTCGGACAACGCACAGTCTAGGGTTCCGTAGCAAGAAGTATTTCAGTCTGCCGACCGCAAATATAAGTTTGTATTTCATTATCATTATATTGCTATGAAATACAAAGTTATTTTTACGGTTGTTAAACTCAAAACTGAAAATAGTAAATATTTTAAAAAGTTATTGACGTATCTTAGTCAAACCAATTTTCATCGAAAGTATTTATTAGATGCTGTAGGTACCTATAGCTTGATTTTTTTCAGATTTTCGATAACGTGGTTGGAAAATTACAGTGGGGGGGGACATGGTTAACGACTTTCAGAGCTCCTAGTTCACTGAATATGCACTTAAATAAAAAATCAAATTTGAAACCCTTATGTTATTTTCAAAGACCTATTCAAATAAAAAAAAAAAACCCAATAATTATTTTATTTTTCCACTACAGGCCTTTATGGCGGCTTACAGACATCTATCTGCGAAGTTTCATACAAATTGGTTATGAACTGTGGATATGACAAGGGTGTGACAGACGGACAGAGAGACAAACAGACGGACGTGACGAAACTATAAGGGTTCCTAGTTTTACTACGGCACCCTAAAAACATAAAATGACAAAAGTGGTTGACATTTGAATAGAGGTCATTTGGTTGCAAATGATATCTCCTTCATTCCCGTAATGGATTGCCAGCATATTACCTACCAGTAACCCTGTCAAAAGATAAAAAATTAACTAGTTACACTTTATCTACTACATTTTTATTGATTCGTAATTGTTGCTTTAGGTAGCGTAAATAAAGTTGATTTTATAAGAAATAAACTGTTGTTTTTTTATAAACTTCATACGTTTATAATACACTCACTTGATCATGTTGTTTTACATAAATGATTTTAGAACGAAAATAAAAAATCGTTTTTATGCCAGCAATCCCGCCGGATCCGGTCGAATTGGTGGGAATCCGGCCGGATGCGGCTGGATTGAAATTGGTGCCGGATTGCAATCCCTACGCATTACCTATATTATTATCACCAAATACCTATTCGCCTAAATAAAAAAGACACTCACTCACTTCACGTTATTTTTAAAGACCTATTCCTACACTTAGGAGTGCATGAAAAAAATGTTTCATCCCTCAGTTTCATGTATGGAGTGCCTCCCAACACCTCCATCCGAACACTGCACGAATACCGTAAAAGCGGGAAGGCCAAATTTTGCCATAATGTAGGTACCTGTGGTGGCTACACTAGGTACCTACTCACCTTTTTCGTTTTTTGGAATAATGCACGCATTTGCTACTGGCGATATGGCCTTTATATTTTGGTTTGACAGCACTCATAATTACGAGTAAGTATATTTCTGTAAAAAAAAATCAAATGCTAAACTGTACATATTTAGTTTAGTTTTTACATAATCATTGTTAGTACCTACATTATTACAAAAATAGGTAGGTACTATTTTATTAGGTATCCACATAGGTACTTGTAAAAGATAACAAATAATTAGGTAGTAGGTATAGGTACCGGCATTAAAGATGATCACAGATCGCGCATGTACATTTTTGGCCCAATAGGCAATAGACAGTTGACAATACGTAATAGAAAATAGTCCAATAGACGACAAGCATCGACTGACGAACCAGTCACCCCCCATCTTCTTCATTCCGCCAAAGAGACCGAAAACTAATGCGCAGGTGACGTTTGTGATCATAACTGACGCCGCTAGTTATACCTATAGTTCGTAAAATAGCTTAATTCCTATGACAGATGTCAAATACGTGCATTTTTAAATCATTTTGACATTATTTATTTATTCGTATTTGACATTTGTGTCACACACTCACACTCACAGGACTCAACATTTACATTTTACGAACTGTATGTACCTACTCAACACGCTTAAAATAAGTAGGTACCTATCACATAAACTAAATAATATTATGTATTACGTTGTAGTGTACATACATACATACACACATCATTCATACATAATTATTGAGATTATCAATTCTAGTAAAAGTTTTATGGTACCTATAGACCTCCTCCTAGACTCAAGCTTGACCGTTGCTAAGCAAATAACAAGGTGTAAAAACCTAATATTTTTTTTCCTAGAATTTGGAATGTCGACCTCTGTGCACGGGTGATGTGTAGGTATTATACGCAACGCTTACCACGTGCTTATCACGTGACTTTCTTTCAAGCGACGTGGTCTCTCGTTGAGAGCCCGCAGGCGATTGAGCTGTAGATGTCTGCGAATTGCTGTTGTCAGAAAACGTGTGTCACCATAGTAATTTGTATGGGAAATTCGTGCGAAAAATTCAGAAAGTTTGTGAATTATTTACACATTTGGGGAATGGAGGAACGAGGTGGTATGTCCCTCCATTGAAAAGGGAGGATCCTCCTACCAGACCGGGTGATATTGGTCTGGTGGGCCACTGCCCCCGACAGTTGATGTCGGGTTTCTGTATATATGTTATATCGCTGTGAAAACTCTGCTTGCGCGATGTAGGAATCAGCCAATGGTCGTCATGTAGTGACATACACTGTTAGCTGTCTAGCTGTGTTGGTAATCTTCGCTGTTGCTGGTAGATGTCGCTACATCACTCCCCTCCGAGACCGGAGGTCGATACCTTCATGGTGTGTCAGCCGTCGTTCCATCTTGCGATGATTGCCAGTGCCAGTGGTGAGTTCCGGTGGGTCGGAACTGTGTACTGCTCTTGCTCCGGTGTGTCGGATGTGGCGCAGTAGTAGTGCTGCTCTTGCTCCGGTGAGTCGGATGTGGCGCAGTAGTGGTGCTGCTCTTGCTCCGGTGAGTCGGATGTGGCGCAGTAGTAGTGCTGCTCTTGCTCCGGTGAGTCGGACGTGGCGCAGGCACTGATGAGGCTGAGGGGATGACCAGTCTTGTGCGCTCGCTGCAAGGTGGTGGTCAGGTCCCGATGAAGCCGTGGATGCTGGCTGGCTGTGTGACGTGCTGGCTGGATCTGTTGCTAGGTGTGGAGAGAGTGATGACGACGATGATGATGGCGAAGTTGCTGCTGCTCGAAGGTTGCGCTGATGTTCAAGCTCGGGGTCACCAGTTTGGGGAATGGAGGAACGAGGTGGTATGTCCCTCCATTGAAAAGGGAGGATCCTCCTACCAGACCGGGTGATATTGGTCTGGTGGGCCACTGCCCCCGACAGTTGATGTCGGGTTTCTGTATATATGTTATATCGCTGTGAAAACTCTGCTTGCGCGATGTAGGAATCAGCCAATGGTCGTCATGTAGTGACATACACTGTTAGCTGTCTAGCTGTGTTGGTAATCTTCGCTGTTGCTGGTAGATGTCGCTACACACATAACAGAATATGGAAAAAAAAAAACTATCAGCTACTACTCTGTTCTTTGTAGCCTATAATTAAGTTAATTTTATTAAGTGTTTGTTCTTATTTACGCTAAAGTTATGGTTGCACGGCATTGCTTTTTGCACGTTTTTAGTGATTTTCAATATTTTTTTTACATTAATCTACAAGATTTATTCTCAATACGATTTCATTAGCTACTAGTGAAACTCTTTAACTAGTCAGACTTTTTTTTTCGTAGCTACTTCTTTACGTTTTCTATATAAAGTTATGGTTCCCCCGTAAGACTTTTGCATGGTGCTGACCCTTAAGCGGTAAAGCTTTAGTAAGAAAATCAGCTAGTTGCTGTGAACTTTCAACATATTCTATGTTAATTAATTTGTTTTCAACCTTTTCTCGAATAAAATTATAGCGCACATCAATGTGCTTACTCCTCTTATGAAATACAGGATTGTTTATCAATTTAATTGCACTTTGGTTGTCCACATTCAATGTTATAGAGTTTTGTGGTTCACCTATATCCAGTAAAAATTGACGAAGCCACAAAATCTCTCTTGCTGCATCGCTAGCAGCCATATATTCAGACTCTGTCGTTGACAATGCTACTGTATTTTGTTTGTGACTTGCCCAAGTGACAGGTCCGCTATTCATGATAAATATGTATCCAGTAGTGGATTTTCTCGAGTCTAAATCGCCTGCAAAGTCAGAATCTGAATATCCTATCAACTTTGAATTATTATTATACATAATTGACATACCTTTTGTAGAAATCAAGTAACGAATTATGCGTTTTACAGCATTTACATGTACAGCTCCAGGGTTACTCACATATCTACTTACTAAATTTACTGCATAAGTTATATCTGGCCTAGACACTAATGACAAAAACAGCAGTGCTCCCACTGCTTCCCTATATGGAAAATTACTAACAGTTTCATTTTCATTTTTAGACAACTGTACATTCACATCTACTGGTGTACTACAGCCTTTAGCTTCAGACATATTGAACTTATTTATTATGTTTTGTATGTAATTTCTTTGATTTATAGTTATACAACCATGTGTTTTATTTATCTCCATGCCAACAAAAGAATTGGAATTTACCGTTTTTATTTCAAAATTCTTCCCTAAATCTTTCAATATTATTGATAAAATATTCTTATTTTTGGACAACAATAACCCATCATCAACATAAATGATTAACAATACCTTAATATTATTAAAGTATCCTACAAAAAATAGTAAATTAAAAATTAAAAAAAACCCGACTGCCAAAAAACAACTAAAAAGTTCAAAACAAGAGCACTTTTCAAGCAGTCTGATGCAGTTGGTGGCAATTATTTGTGTTAAATCTTAGATTTTATGCCACCAACTGCATCAGACTGCTTGAAAAGTGCTCTTGTTTTGAACTTTTTAGTTGTTTTTTGGCAGTCGGGTTTTTTTAATTTTTAATTTACTATTTTTATTTTTTACTTTTTAGTTTTTAATGTATGTTTTCGTTATCTTCTTTTTTGTTTGTATATCGTTAATACTTGAAATAAAAACTTAAATCAAAAAGTAAGAATTAGCGAGAATGATTGCTTTGTTAAACAACTTTAAATCGTTATATATCCTAAACTATTATTTAAAATGAAAAATGATAAAAGAAACCTAAAGATGATTTTAAAATACCTATTCAACGACACCCCACTTGATATAGTTCATCAACTTTTTTTTTTTCATTTTGACAATATGGCGTCTGGTTGTCGATGTGGTGAATTTTGATTACTGTTATGTCTTTAGTGACACTCGCAAGGTTAAGACGAATCGATTGACGTAAGAATTATCAAAATCGGCCTACGCATTTGGTCTCTAGAACGCCACATAGAAACAAACATACATACATACATACATACATACATACATACATACATACATACATACATACATACATAGACTGATAAACACATTACCCTCCTTTGCGTCTCGCAGTCGGGTAAAAACACAATGGTCTGAATTACACGGCTTAAACCCATAGGTGGTGAGAAACATTGTGAACTTTTTATTCCAGCACCGAGAAGATTGTTTAAGACCATACAGTGATTTATTTAACCTGCATATTTTGGATGAATCAGCCTTAACCCCCTCTGGCACCTCCATGTAGATCTCTTCTAAGAGCTCCCCATACAGGAAGGCAGTTTTTACATCGAACTGTTGTATCTCAAAATCTTCCCTTGCTGCTATACTTAATAATAATCTTATAGAATCATACCTGGTAGTTGGTGAGTATGTTTCTTCGTAATCCATACCTTTTACTTGGGTAAACCCGCGAGCACACAGGCGAGCTTTGTACCTCTCTATTTCTCCTTTTGTATTTTTCTTCACAGAAAACACCCACTTGCATGTAATAGGCTTCTTTCCAGTTCTGTCTGTTATCGTCCAAGTATTGTTATCCTCATGGGATCGAAGTTCATCTTCAATAGCTATCTTCCAATTCAATTGGTTAATACCAGTTACTGCCTCTTCATAGGTATTTGGTATATCCACTTCTGTTAAATTCACTTCCATTTTTCTATTTCTCCGAGGTCTTTGATTCACATTGCTTTCTTCGATAACTATGTTCCTACTTGGATGATAGGTGGCATCATTATCCTCAAAACTCTTCATACTCTCATCTGATGAAACCTCTTCTAGACTATCAGGTTCATCCAATGTATCTTCTTGTTGTGGAGACAATGTATGTTGGCTATCCACTGCCTGTCCATTAATATTTATCTCAACAAAGTTTTGTCCTTGTTTTATTATACTGCTAAGCTCATCAAACTTCACATCTCTTGACACAACTATCTTCTTTGTATTTTGATCGTACATTCTATAATTTTCTTGATCATAACCCACTAATATCATTTTGGTACTTTTCTTGTCTAATTTCTTCCTTCTTTCTTTTGAGATAAATACATAACCCACTGAGCCAAATATTCTGATATGTTTTAGATTTGGTTTCTGACTGAACCAAAGTTCATAGGGTGTCACATTAACAGTTTGACTGGATGAGCTTCTATTCAATAAGTAAACAGCACAGCTTACTGCTTCAGCCCACAAGTTAATGGGAATGTCTTTTGCATAGAGCATTGACCTTGCCTTCTCCATTATTGTGCGTAATTCTCTTTCAGCTCTTCCATTCTGTTGTGGGGTGTAGGGTGCAGTACACTCATGACTTATCCCTTTACTTTCCAGGAATTGCTTAAACTGATGATTCACATACTCACGACCGTTGTCTGTATGTAGGATGCGCACATCATGTTGAAATTGATTGCGCACTATAGCATTATATTTTATGAAACACTCAAGTACCTCATCTTTGTGCTTGAGGAAGTACACATGACGGTAACTCGTGGCACTGTCTTTAAACAAAACAAAATAGCGCTTGCCTGATACTGATGACTCCTCTATGGGTCCACAAACATCACTGTAGACTATATCACCTGCCTGAGTTGCACCTCTCATTGATTTTGCAAATGGCAATCTGGCTTGTTTGCCATACTGACATGCTTCACAAATAAAATTATTGTTACCTGTCAATGCTACAGGGATCACTCCAGTTTCACTCATGTTTTGAAGTTCTTTTATATTTAAGTGCCCCAAACGTTCATGCCACACTTTAATGTCTGTTTGCACTATATTACAGCTTTCTTGTACAACTGTTTTTATATCCAACTCATAAAGGTTATTTTCCTTCAGATGTGCACACATGACCACTATATTACCCTTCAATATTTGAGCACTTTCACTATTTTTCATAATCATATAACCCTTTTTGGTAGCTGCTCCCTCTGAGAACAAATTCCTCCTTAATTCAGGCACATATAGCACATCCTTCAATATACTTTCTGCCCACTGTCCATTTACCTTTCTTCTTATTAATATTGCTCCTTCACCAAGAATTTCAATATTTTGTTTATTTCCCAGTTTGACAGTTCTGTTCTTATCATAGCCATGATACTCTTTGTATTCACAGAAGAATTCACGCCTGTATGTCATGTGTACAGACGCGCCACTGTCCAATATCCATGTATTGTCTTCATTTGTAGGGGACAACATTCTTTCCGCACTGAATGCTAACATGTTTTGCTGCTCTTGGTTCTTACGAACAGATTTCCTAGGTGCTTTACAGTCCCTTGCAAAATGACCCCTCTTGTTACAATTATAACATACAAATCGATGGCTTGAGTTACCTGCATTGCTTGTAGATATGCTATTTGGCTTCCCAGCATGTTTATTGGCTTGCTTAGAATTTTTCTTTGTGATTACCAAGGCAGTCTCATTGTTTGTATCATTAACGAGACTTGCTTCTTCGTCAATTAAACGTGATGTCAAGTTTTGTATAGTCTGGTTAACTGGGTCAAGCGATAACCATGCTTGTCGCAGAGAACGGTAAGTAGGTGGCAATGTACTTAATATTTTGGTCATGACTGCCGTATCACTCAATTTTTCACCACATTCTCTGAGCTCTTTAGCCAGACCTTCTACTTTTGAAACATGCTGCGCCATTGTGTCACTTGAACAATAAGTATATTGGTAGAATTTTTCATGTACAATCATGATATTGAATTCAGACTTTTGCTCATATATAGCTTCTAATTTACTCATTACACCTTTCGCTGTGTCGCAGTTTTCTATTAGAGCGATCTGATTGAGATCCATTGATGACGTTAAAATGAACATAGCCATCCCGTCGTCTTTGTTCCATTGCACTTGCGCAGCGTTTTCTGTAGGTTTTGGAGTATATATATTCAAGCCTCTCGCTCTCAGTGCACACTTGACTTGAAATTTCCATTGTTTGAAATTTTTGCCGTCAAACTTTTCAATCTTCATTGAATTCGTGACTTCCATTTTTAAAAGGTTTGTTCGTCAAACCGCGTGGGACGCGTCGTGATAATTTTTCAACTTTACTTTGTTGCTCTTTACTCAATTTCACAATAATACTATTTTTATTGCGCCCTGGGCCCATAACCTATTGGAATTTAGGCTATGAAATAATAAATTGAGCAAGATTTCTAAAGAAACTTAGTTTTATTTGTAAAGAAAATTTTACACAGCTATTCGCACAAACCACCATGAAACAAGAGAATGTTGCCAGTCCAATTAGCGGGGAGCTATAAAAATAAAATTGTGTCTTTGGACACCTACAAATTTATCCATACTTAATACAGTGTTTTTCAACCTTCCTGAAGCGACCCCTTTGCAAGTAAAAAAAATCTGGCGACCCGTCAGGACTGTAATGAACAATGTCAGTGATTTGAAAGGCGACAGTAAACAGGCACAGCCTTATCACTTAGTGTAAGGTATGCTTTTTAGTTTTATTTGCCTTGAGACTGCGACCCTTCGAGCAAGTCTGCAACCCCCTAGGGGTCGCGACCCACAGGTTGAAAAACACTCGACATAGAGCATATTCTAATTAAAGTAAAGGATAGTGCTCACAAAGTATGGAAAAACAATCAAAATGTATCTCAGACGCAAAAACTAAAAAAAAAAAATACTAAAAGCCCAACTGCTTAGTACCCATTTCAAATTTTAAATAAGCACCTATTATACCTTCCATCACTCTCACAATGAAGACAAATCAAAGACACCTAATAAATGTTGAAAATCCATCAAAGCCGTGTAGGCTACAGAGCGCGTCTAAGAAATGGACATACAAAAATAAAAGTCTACTAGTCTTTATGGCTAGTAATTTTTTTGCTCATAGATTTTAATCAAAGTAATCTACTTTAGTAAGTGATAAAAAATAATTACTTCCATTCTATAGCCTATTATTTTTAAATACATTGTCATGAATCTACTGTTTTGAATACAAACCGGTTATTCAACTTTTTTTGCTAAAATTATGATACTTGTAAAGTAATGATGTGCTTAAGTTTTATGAAATATCGATATTTCGGGGGCCGCGTTAAAGACTCTTTGACGGCGATATTTAAAAAAATCTAAACGTGGGCCTGCCTACCTGAGATATGCATGTTCGTCACTATACCAAGCCACAGTGGCGATCCAGAGATTTGTAATTTCGGTGGGGGGTGGAGCAAGGCTTAAAAGTTAGAAATTTAGTCATTAATCTAATATGAAATATTTCTAAGCACTTATGACTTGGGGTTGGAGCCCCCTACCCTCACAACAGATTGTCAAATCTTTTGTGAGGGTAGGGGTAGCTAATCAAACTAATAAAAAAATAGATCAGGTGCTCAAAAGCTGAATTTTGAATTCTATAAACTTTTAAAAGACTTCAAAAAGGGAGAGATCGTGTTTCCGTCGAGTTTTTTAAAATTAAGTAAGTAATATCATTTTCTCGCCACGTGCCAACATAAATTGGTCATTCGTTAATATATTTATCTTTCCTTATTTTTGCAGTAAACATTGCATGACGTCATGCCGATACCGATACAGATCTTTATCACAACACTTAGGAAGTGGACTATCGTTTTTATTATACTTACGAGCACGCAAAAATCTACCTTATTTCCTACAGCAGAAAGTTTAGTTTAGCAAAACTATTCGGTGACAGGCACTTGACAGTCAAATTAGAATTTTATGTAGTTGATGGTAAGGTTGTGTTTGATATGTGTTGAGTAGTACAGTGAAGTTTATTTACCTTTAGTTTAACAAAGGAGTAGGTATAATATAGAGTAGTAGCAATTACCTACTATTATGTTGCTATGCTCTTAGTCTTAAGATGGTTCTAGAAAAAAATGGCCGCGATTTCTTGTGGCGTAGTAAAAATATAGTACCCGTACGTAATGACTAGCTGTTTTTCGCGGTTTTATCCGCATCTTTCATACCTACCTACAGTTTTTTTTTAGATTGGATTAGATATAATATCTACAGGGTTTTTGGTAATATCTGGCAATCCATTAAGGCAGTGGTTCCTAACCTTTTCAATCTTGCTACCCCTATGACCTATTAGAGAAACTCATTTTACCCCTCATTTTCCCCTCCCGCCTGCCTTTAAATGTTATCACATGAAAAAGTCTTTATTGATCACAATAAATTGCACAAGAAGTTCATGAATTAATGATCAGTGTGAAAATTGGTATTGTTTTGCATTCGCATGTTTTTAATGTTTAGTTTTTAATGATTATAAAATTATATTGCCAGTCTTATTACCCCCGCAGAATAGCTGTTTTACTCCCGAGGGGGTAATTACCCCCAGGTTAGGAACCCAGGCATTAAGGGGATGTAGGGGAGATCATTTGCAACCTTTTCCCTCATGACCCCTATGCAAATCTCAACCATCTTTGAGTCATTATCTGCTTGCCAACACTTCAATACCACATAATATCTTAGGCACTAATATTAGTATTATACGTACAAAGGAATTATTATTATATTAGTAGCTTATACATCAGAATAACACATAGCCTACTTTTTATCCCAAAAACGCGGACGAAGCCGCGTGCGGAAGCTAGTTCAACCATAAAATGACAATTATCTTCAATCGTTTTTAAATCAAAGCAGCAAATCCACGGATCACATCCCCTTAACGGATTGCCGTCAGATTACCAGTATACCCTGTAAACTATACCTACTCGGTAGTCTATGGTATTATATCATAGCCTAAGTGCCCATCCTCCTGACGTAGATATCTCACAACAGTTCAATAAAAGTCCGCTCATTGACCCACGCTGTGGCCGGATATAGAGCCATAAGCGCAATTGTGACCAATCAGCGGCCTACGCCATAATATGTAGATATGTTTGTTGCTTTCCAATTGAAGTTTCTTTATGTACGTCTCAATAGTTAACATAATACTTAGTCGCTTTTCGTACACACAAAAGCCAGCCGCGGCGATCGGATCACTTTTTGGAAGCTCAATGCAGTGACTGAACGCTACACTCTGCACTGCACTTCGATACAGCAAGCGGACGCCGAATGTCGCCAAAACGCGGTGCAGCATCGAAGTGTCGCTAAAACGCATGGTTTTCACGTACACTTGAAAAGTTTATTCTATTATTATTATGTATACGATTTAATTTGTACCTAGGATAATTTATCTCTTTCCTGATAATACTTATTGAACAAAAGTGTCAACGCCGAATGTTGCCAAAACGCGATGCAGCATTGAAGTGTCGCTAAAACGCATGGTTTCGATAATACAGCAATCGAGCGCAGAAAGTCGCCAAACCCTATTTTCTCTTCTATTTTCCCAATGCCGACGAGTTTTTCAGTTTTATCAGTACAATGATGGTAGCTCAAACAATAGGATTGATTGTCAACAATTCAATGATCTGTTGTGGCGTCACCAAGTTGCTAAATGTGAAGCATGACCTATCTCGCCATACTTCATTGTGATTAATTTGTTGCTTTATTGTTGTTTTAGCGCCTCATCCAATTACCTTGTGAGACTTGAATAGATTGTTGTGATGTCCTTAGAGTAATTGAAGGGCGTAGAAAAGTGGGCGGGAGAGGGCAGGTGGGCCTTACCCGCCCTAATCCTTCTGGGCCCACCCTAGATTTAAGAAAAATATGTCTGACACGAAAACTCTTATAAACACGCGATGATACCTACTCGTACCTAGCAACAGTTAAAACCGTTTACGACGACATCATTTAGAACAACACACCGGTTAATTAACCAAAGTCATAGGTCCCGGAGTCCCGGCTAATTGTACCCTCAAAAATATCGCCGGTTGTTACGACTATCGGTTTTAGAACCAAATAATGAATAGTCCCTTCGATGTTGTTATAAGTTATAACAGTTTTTGACTAAAGTTGCAAGGATGCAATTGTGAATCTGCATTTCAATTACCTACGAATTAGGTATGTACCACCAATCCTACTTAAAAAAAAATGGAATTTGTTGGGATTTCGTTGTCTCTATTATTTGTTGTCGGTTAGTACTAATAGTTTATAATCTGGCCCCCACTAGCAAAAAATCATTGCTATTATTATTTATACAAACGTGAAACAATAGATACCGTTTCCTTAGCGTTTAGAATATAATATTTATTGTTGAAAAACTACTTTGTATGTTGCAATGAGTATGAACTTTATAACTTTATAGTATAAAGCAGCCTGTTCTAGAAACCTGTTGTCTAGAACAGGTTGCTTTATACTATAAAGTTATAAAGTTTGGGAAACTGCAGTAAACAACAGCTCGCGTCATTTCTTTGCCCATTCGCGTCCGAGCAACTTAGCAAGATGGGCGCCACTGACGAGTTTTGGTTATCATTTCTTGTGTCCAGAAGAACGAATTATGGAAAAATATAGCAAAAAAGGAGAAGAAATGGATTGCTGAGTCTTACATACCAAAGGGCAAGGTCACGTTATCTAAAAGAGACAAATACCACTATAGCCACGATTTCACATTTACTTCTAAATGTCCTTGAAGATACTTTTATAAGTAAAATGTTTGCCAGATTCTATAATCTAGATGGCGCCAATATTCTGAGGAACTCTGAGATTAATGCTGAATTATGCCCTTATTCCATTGTATGTCAAGGAACACTGGACGCGCGTTGATCTCGAATTCTCGACCGATGCGATGAGTCATTTATCACGCGTCTGTTATCACCAAGTACACACCCACTGCGTATGTGAATGTTATTATGGTAAACTTGATATACACCGAGGCTTACGATAATGCTGTGTTATTTTTATTATTTTGTGGTAAACTTCCTGAAACGATGTCTGCGCCTAAATTTCCCTCATCCGCAGCGTTTTAGTCCACTCAAAGTTCTTTCTCGATTAGTTTATTAGGTAGGTACTGTGAGATGCGTGTTTTAATCATTATTGTCATCCGCCTAGTCTTTTCCCAAGGTTGCGGTCTGCTCTAGCGTTGCCAGGTGTCCCGATTTGCCCAAAACGATTTTGAGTGCTTCGGTCGCGGAGCACTAGTAAGAGCGCAGATATGTTGCATGTCACCTAGGGCTGCCATCCTTCCGGGGTTCCCCGGATTTGTCCTAGTTTAGAGGGCGTCCGGGGAGCGTCCGGTAGGGGTCTCCAAAAAGTGTCCGGGTGAAACCCGGACACTTTTTGTGTCAGGGGAATCCTGATTGATTAAAAGCTGAGCTCGTAATCGTATGTCAGTCAATTTATCGGGGGCGTTCGGGAAAAATACTCAATTTCACCAAAATGTCCGGGGTGTTTGATGATTTTGTCCGGCGTCGGCAATTTAGGTGATGGCAGCCCTAATGTCACCAAATATACCTACTAATTATTTTAAAGAATCAAAGTCAGTCATAGGTATAAATAAGTACGGTACTTAATTATTCTTGAGTTATAAAAAAAAAGTTTATTATAAAAACCTAGAAGTTTTTAGGTGTTCCGATTTGAAAACCAAAATCCCACGTTATTTACACGCGCGATAGCTACCTACCACGAGTTAGTGATAGCTCGCGCTGTCTCTCGACTCTCGATAGCCATGCGAGAATCGTGTTTCTGTTGCAAAGTCACAAAATAATCTATTTTTACGCAGCCATACGATTCAACATTAAATTAACAAATATTTTAATTCTCGTCTCACGCATCCTTACCAATCTATACCATTTCTTCCAAAGATGCTCTAAGAGAGAATTGAAATGTTACAATTATCAATTCTCGTTTCTCTTCGCCGTTGAAACAGCCCCTTTAATAGCAGTAATACGGCTCCAGAACTTCCATAACACTATATTTTAGTACCCCCAATGGCTATATTCCTCCGTAGTAAGTAATAAACCAGATATTGATAGCAGTAAACCGAAAGTAACTGAAGTAGGTCAGGACAGTTAAAGATAATGACGCGTCGTCAAAACAAGCAATTTTATCCAATTGACTTGTTGCGCGTTTGATGATGGCTACAAAGCGTTGTATATTTCCATAATGCTTGACTTCTTGTTTTACTGAGAGTTGGTGGCATGCGATTTGTGATAGCTTAAGTACTTTTTTTAACGACGATGGTGGCAAACTTGTATACGGTCCTCCTGATGGTAAGCGGTTATTGTAGCTTATGGAATGCTTGCAACACCAGTATCACATCCGCGTTGCCGACCTTTTAAAATAAGGATTCACTGTGCCGACAGTTTAGGGGACAAGCAGGTCCCCCACTGTCAACACAGAACATCCTCAGGAGCTCCGGCGACCTTACTCACCACAGGAACACAACACTAGAGATCTTACATTGTCGCTTCGTTTTGCTTCGATTCTGCGTCTGTGAGGATTGCAGACCCATAGCAGTCCATTGGGGTGCAAGTATGTAACATTGGCCTTCGACCTGTCTTAAGAAAGTTATTGTACCTACATAATTCCTCTTAAACGTGTAACTTTGCCTAGCGTCCTTGGTTTGCCTAGCATGAAAGATGTAATATCTTTTTCATTTTACTATAAGTAAAGTGAAAAAGATATTAAATGAAAAAGATATCTGTATACTATAACACATGTTCACATGTCACAGTCACACATGTTTTCATTCGCAGAAATAATCTAGATCGCAATTACATCTCATTATTCAACAAAGCGCCTGGCTTCAAGATATTCTGAAATGGTTTTCCTGTTTGCCCTCCAATGGGAATTTCCTTGCGTTAATAACCAGCTACGTTTCCATGGCTTTGAAATTTGTTTGCGACCAAAATTGCTATTTTAAAGTTTATTTACGTTCATACGCCTTGTATTTTTCTATTTTGTGGTCGGCTTCCAGTCTGATTAGATGCGGCTGAATATCAATATTTCACAGAATGCTATCCATTTCGAGATCAACCCTTACTTAAAAACGCCTCTTAACTTTAACTACTAATTAAATATACAACTATCCTTGTCATTTGTAGGTATGACATTGAATAGACATAAGAGCTGTTTAATTTAATCATCGTTTATAAGTAAGGGGGCAAGTGGCTAGCGACCCGCCCTGCTTCGCTCGGGTGCAATTTACTGGCGACATATCAAAACATCCAGAATTCTGTGCTGTATGTTTCAATATGTATTAGGTATTCTACACTTCAGAATACAAAATTCTTATCGATACTCCCAGTAAAGTTACTAGGAACATAATTAACTAAATACAAAACAAATACGCTTGGCAGACATGCAAACAAACATGATAATGTGTGCCGACCTCATTGTGTGAGATAACGTGCGACGTCACTCGCAATTAAATAATAAATAGTATAGAAATGACTGTCCTTCGTTGTGCGGATTATGTGTCTTGATTTCTTGAATCAAATCGTAGATGTGCCCTTACCGTACTTAGATCGCACGAAAATGTGTGTCCTTATTGAGACGTGTGAGCTCACAAATTGGACAGAGAACGATAGTGTACAATATTCGGTATGAGTGAGCGAGGCACTACTATATTTGATAGGTACTTCAGATGTCATTGAAATCGACATTAGGAACGGGACCACATTTTGACACAGTAGGGCGCATAGTACAATTTAAATCTTTGTCTTGAATATCCATTTTCACACACGTTTAAAACACAGGTTTAATCAAATCACAGCTCACCACTGCTTCATAACGGTGAAGCAATTAGCTAAATTATATTTAAGACATTATATAACTTTAAACTTTATGACGGAATGTATTAACAATAATGAGCTACTGTTCCAATTCATCGAATTGTTGTGAGCTATATTAATGAAGACCTTGTAAAACACATGTGAAATGCAATAAAGTATTGAGTATTGGAAATATCGTAAGGAAACCGGCATGTCCTAGAATTAAAAAAATCGAAAATGAAAATATTTATTCCACATAAAATAGAGTTATTATGGTGTTGAGTGGTTTACAATAGTTCTTCTATTTTGCCACGAAGTGACATGTGAAAATTCAAAAATATATCAATTAATGTCAACTACGAAATTACAGTAAGATAATACAAATAATGTCAGAATAACTCATTTACTGTATAATATGCTTTGTCTAGTAGCCAGTTTTTAAGGCTTTTCTTAAACTGCACTAGTGGAAGTTCCTTTATTGGTTCTGGTATTTTGTTAAATATCTGAACACACATGGCATAACAATTCTTTTGATACAGTGTAGTCCTTGGTTTTGACTCTAGTACTAGTCTATTACGATTTCTTGTATTTCGAGGAAATTTATCTTTAGCCTTGATAATAAGCTTGGATGTATTCTGACAAATGTTCCTATTTCATAAATGTACATACTCGCCAACGTTAATATTCGCAATTGTTTAAAATAAGGCTTACAGGATTGCTCTGGAGGAATACCGACTATAGCTCTGATACAACGCTTTTGAGACAAGAAAACTCTGTTCACTTCTGTAGAATTCCCCCACAGTATCAGGCCATATCTCAACACAGAACTCACATAACCATGGTAAGCCAACAGAGTCGTTCCCAGAGAGGAAGTTTTTCGTAATCTATTCAGTACGTAGACGAATTTATTTAGTTTATTGCATGTCACATCAACTTGTTGCTTCCAGTCATTGTGCTTATCTAAAGTTATTCCTAAAAATTGTATATAATCCGTTTCATTTATTCTTATGTCATTATATAAAATATTTCTATTAACAATTGCTGATTTTTTACTTTGAAATTGTATGTAATTAGTGTTATTTAAATTTACATTAAGATTATTGGATTCTAACCATTGCATTATAGATAAAATTGTCTTATTTATTTCATCTTCATAATTAGTCAATTCATTAAATGTCAATATTACCGAAATGTCATCCGCAAATAAAATACTTCTGTAATTTGTTATGTCAGGGAGATCATTAATGTAGAGCAAGAATAATAATGGCCCTAGCACGCTTCCTTGCGGTACTCCACAGTTATTTACTTTAAACTGTGACCTACATTGTGTTTTTTTGCCATTTTTATCTATACTAGATGTTTCTACACACTGGAGTCGATTTAATAAGTATGATTCCAGCCATTTAAGTGCTGGTCCTCGTATTCCATAGTCTTGTAGTTTTTGCAGTAAAAGTTTGTGAGACACAAAGTCAAAAGCTTTTGACATGTCAAAAAAAATAACCATTGTGGGTATTTTCTTGTCTACATTTGAGACTACATTATGGACCAGAGTGAAAGCAGCTAACGTGGTCGATTGAAGACGTGTGACATCCACCAACTCGCACTGGGCCCGCGTGGTAGATTATGGCCCGAGTCTCATCAATGGGAACATTGGCTGATTATGTTTATGTATGTTCCTCCTTATTTATAAACGATAGCACTTTGCCCGCGACTTTGTCCGCGTGACCCACAGGAACTGTGTATTTTTGCGGATAAAAAGTAGCCTATGTTACTCAGTGATAACGTAGGTTTCTACTGGTGAAAGAGTTTTTAAAATCGGTCCAGTAGTTTTGGAGCCTATTCGGTACAAACTAAAAAACTTTCCTCTTTATAATATTAGTATAGACTAGCTTCCGCCCCCGGCTTCGTCCGCGTTTTTCGGGATAGCCTATGTGTTATTCTGTTACATAAGCTATATCATTGTAAAGTTTCATCAAAATCCATTCAGTAGTTTTTGCGTGAAAGAGTAACAAACATCCATACATCCATCCATACATCTTTACATCCTCACAAACTTTCACGTTTATAATATTATATTAGTAGGATTAGTAGGAAGTGGGATAGTAGGAAATAGGATAATTAAATTAAACAGCTCTTATATCCATTGACATCTCTATTCATTGATAAACAAATTACAAAGATAATTGTATATGTTTAATCGGTGGTTAAATTAAGAGGGGTTTTTAAGTAGGCGGGGTTATGTTTACCATTTTTCATCAAAATCGGCCCCCAGCCAGACTCCTTTGAGAGTTTTTTGCTATTTCGGATTTGGCCATCCACACACGCTTTAAAGTTCATTCTGTATACGATTCTATTTAAAGGATAATTCTCTCTTTCCCGTTATTCCATAATGAATGAAAATGTGGGTGTAAGGACCAATGTGATACAGCAATCGAACTCAGAAAGTCGCTAATTGAAACGCAATGCAGCATCGAAGTTGTCGCTAAAACGCGTGGTTTCGATACAGCAATCGAACGCAGAGAGTCGCCAAAACGCAATGTAGCATCGAAGCAATCGCTAAAACGCGCCATTTCGATAGGTACAGCGATCGAACGCAGAGAGTCGCCAAAACAAAATAGTGTCACGTGACCCGTTGTAAGTGGAACTCGGTTGAGGATATCGTGATCAGCCGGTGACGTATCAATGTCATGTACTATGCCACAGATCATATACGCGTGTATTCATATACATCACGCCTGTATTCGGAGTAAGGGTTAAGCAGAGATGTAAGTACATTTCGCCTATCTATACTAATATTATAAAGCTGAAGAGTTTGTTTGTTTGAACCCGCTAATCTCTGGAACTACCAGTCGGATTCGAAAAATTATTGTTGTATATGATAGCCAGATTTATGAGGAATAGTATAGGCTATTTAACATCACGCTACGACCCTTAGGAGCCGAGCACGGGAGTGAAACCGCGGGGAACAGCTAGTATACAAATAAATAAAATGTCTGTTTGTAATTTTAAAATTTGCTTTTACTAAATGAATTTATGGAAGTGTACAGGCTGAATAGATCAAATGGGCGTGGATGGCCAAATTCGAAACTGAAAAACACAAAGGAGTCTCGGGGCCGATTTTGATAAAAACTACAACTGCATCATTAGATTTTTAGAAAATTAGTTTTTCTTGCCGGGAACCGTACCCGTTGATTTTGAAAAAGAACACACCTGTATTATTTTACTATACCACCCGATAGTGTCGCTAATGAGGATCAAATTCTGGGAAGTAATGACATACGGCAAACAAAAGGAAAGTGTTGATCAGGCCAGATTTTTCAGTTTCCCGATAGGAAAAGCTACCCAAAGCTACTTTAGCATAAAATATCTATGGGCGAAGCACCGCCGTGTCCTCGTAGAGGCGATCGGCAGCGGCGGCGACCTCTCGCGCCCGGCCCTGGTTCAAGCCATGGTCCGGGGCGAGGCGGAGTGGGAGGCAGTCACCTCCTTCTGCGAAGCAGTCATGCTAGCGAAGGAGGTGGCGGGACGGGAGTAATGGGTAGCTCACCGTCCGATCAGGACTAGGCCCGTACTGAACGGCGCGTACGTGTTCCACGCGCGCCTCAAAGAGATGTCAGCATCGAAGAGGGGGCCTTCTAGGGCCCAAGCCTGCCGGGAAAGCGGGATTGTCCGAAAGGGATACCGCTGACCCGGAACATAAAGGGCTAAGGAAGGAACACGGGTGGGTTTTAGTCAGTAAGAGTCTGACACTCCCTTCCGCTCCACCCAGAGCGCGAAGGGTCATTTGATGATTTCCAGTCCTCAAAAAAAAAAAAAAAAAGAGCATAAACATCTCTCTATTTAGTTTCAGTTACGCAACGCTCCAATTAACCATTGTAGCTCGAATAAAAATAAACACAAACTCTGTTTTGAACTTCTCAAAACTGTGGAAACTTTTAAAGAAATGTTATTATTTACACAGCTGACTAACAAACTTTTAAGAAATCTTACAATTTTATTAACAACCGGTTTAAATAAACATGCATTTCTTGGAAGATTGGTCGTGAAAAATCGTGCTAATTTCGTATAAATTGAGACCGTATCACCGGTATCTTTGTTTGTAGTATTCATTTTATCTACCTAATTAGGGTTCCGAATCAAAATGGTAAAAAGGAACCCTTATGGTGCGACTTCGTCTGTCTGTCTGTCTGTCACACCTGCTTATTTCAGCAACTACTAATGCTATCGACTTGAAATTTGGAACTATTATAAAAAATGCTTACCCAACTTTATTGCAAATGAAAAAAATCAAAAATTATTTTTATTTTCATTGCAAAAGGGGCCGGAGTGGGGGTCTGAAATTTTAAAGTAGGGTTACTAGGTCAAGTGACATATCATATGAAAGGGCTTGATCTGCACATTTCAAAATATATTTTAATTTTATTTTATGTCTCACAGTTTTCGACATATGATGAAAAATGTCTGAAAACATACCATTCTCCCCCCCTTATCTCCGAAGTTCCTAACTAGTATAGTTTTTTTCAAAATCATCAAAATTCGTTCACAAACAAACTTAGTTATGCGGTCTGGTTTTTTTCACTTTACACGTCCAAAAATGATACGGAACCCTCGGTGAGCGAGTACGACTCGCACTTGGCCGGTTTTTTTTTTACTTAGCGGTCTCCTGCCGGCTTAGCATGACCAACCGGCCTAGCATGACCACGATAGAAACGGGTTTTGTCTACATAGAAATAGACAAAGTGACAGATTTCATTCATAAAACGTAGAAATGTTTCTACAATCTGTCACTTTGTCTATTTCTATGTAGACAAAACCCGTTTCTATCGTGGTCATGCTAGGCCGGCAATCCTATCTCTATTCTACCAAAGAATAGACAAAGTTATTTCTATCCAACTCGTTATCTTTTCTGCCCGAGCACGCGGCGACCCGTGCTTGGTTTATCAGAATTTTGTCTACTGAAGAATAGAGATATTTCTTCTCTTCATCTGTCACTTTGTCTATTCTTCTGTAGACAAACCCCGTTTCTTCGGACAAAAATCGTGGTCATGCTAGGCCGGATGATGCATTTGAGGGTCAATATTTTTTAACCGTTAATTTAGGAATGACAACGTCTTTATCTCAGATCATAGAAACAAGGAGATATGCCATCATAGCAAATTAGTACGGGAACAACTGATGCCACTTTTAGTACATTTTTCGACACAATTACGTGCATAATTAAGCGCTCCTTGTGAATAAAAAGATCTCCCACGCAATGAACATTCCGCACACCGTCAATCTAACACTGTTAATCGTCACTCAACAATAGCACTAAACTAAAACACGGTTCGTCGCCAGCGCGTAAGTTTTTAATATGAGCAATTTGCTCAAGATCAGGCATCAAGCTCGATAGCGCCTTGGCACATCTCCTTGTTTCTATGATCTGAGGTCTTTACACAGGCATTTCAGGCAGGAGGGTCGAATAATCACTAAATAAATAAGGAAAATACTAACTAAGTATAGTTATTGTATGCTGTCTATAAAACTCATTTTATGGTTAACATGCTTATCTTCTAACAAACATTCATTTAAACTTTTATTAACATTGTAATTAGAAACACCGAGGTATTGTGTTAGAAATTTCATCTGCATCCTACTTAAATAAGTTTCATCCACATAATCCGCCTAGCCTTTTCCCAAGTAAGTAATGGTCCAACTAATGGGTACTACTACTGGTTCCAAGGTTAGAAAGTGTAAGACCAGAATGCATAACATTCTCCATTTTTGAAGTCAGATAAAATATAAACTGTACCTAGCTCGAAACTAAGATTGCTAGAAACAGTTGCTAGAAACATAAAACTGTAGCTCGAAATTGCCTGAAATGATGGAACAGTTGCTCGAAACATAAAATTATTGCTCGAAACTGACTGAAATATTATGCCTGACAGTTGTTCGAAACATAAAAGTGTAGCTCGAAATTGCCTGAAATTATGCTGAACAGTTGTTCGAAATATAAAATAATTGTTGCTCGAATCTGACTGAAATTATGCCGGAACAGTTGCTTGAAACCTAAAACTGTAGGTCGAAATTACTGAAATTATACCGCACAGTTGCTCGATGCCAATTTTCAGCTGCATCTTTTAATTAAAGATTAATCAAAATGTCTGAAGTAGGTGTATAGAATGGTATCAGTCATGCGAATCATGCGATGTTAGTTTAGTACCTATTTTAACGAATTGATAAGAAGTATCGGTGTTATGTAATTATGACAGACAGATTACTTCTTATTATCTAAGTAAATAAGTATCGTTAGAGTATGTCGACAGGGATAGGTTTGGTTTATCTAAAGAAATAGAACAAAATAAAGCTTTAGTTGATCATGAATTTCGGCTCGAAGACATTGCTTTGCTTACCAACTTTGTATAGTCTAGGATAGGTCCTTGGCGTTCATAGGAATTCTTACTCTAATAGGTAGTATTATCAAAGTTTTTTTTAACGACGATGGTGGCAAACATGCGTACGGTCCCTGATGGTAAGCAGTTACCGTAGCCCGTAAAACGTGCACAACACCGAGTGCCATACGCGTTGCTGACCATCCGACGGCTTAGGGGACAAGCAGGTCCCCCGCTGTCAACACAGCGCATCCTCAGCAGCTCTGGCGACCTTACTCACCACAGGAACACAACGCTACCGAACAGTAGCGTTATTTGGCTGTGGTGTTCTGTAAGGTGCAGGTACTTCCCCAGGCGGGCTGCTCCAGATTTCAGCGAGATATCTCGTTGTGCCCCACCTTTCAATTATTTCTATATGAGATTAGGACTCTATAGTAATTGCCTCAAGATATCGATTTGTTTATCTCACATTCTAAGCTGATAAGAGATAGCGTTATCAGTATATAGTAAAAGCAGTCTGCTATCTGCCATATTATACAGGGTGAACGCGTAATGAAATACGTAAAGGTAGAAACAAACTGGTCAAAGTAAGCAACGCAACCACTGCTCCTGCATTTGCACCCTAATTGCGAAGTAACTCGATTGCTATCACCATGGCATTGATTTTGACTTTACGCCGTGTGGTTCTTTGCCGTGCTCCCGATAAATAGCTCAACGCCGCAATGGATGTTGTTGAACTGTCATAATGAAAGCCATGGTCATAGAAATTGAGTTACGCAATTAGGGTGCTGCACGATGAATGACTTATGAATATGAGCCATTATTGAAATAAACTTTTAAAGAGTTTAAAACAGTTTCGGAAGTCGGTGCCGAATCAAACCAAATGAAAAATCAAAGGCATCGATTTGCGAAACTATTTCACATAACATTATTGTGATCTTTTTGAAGGCGGTTTTAACATTTTTAATTTTAACATTATTAATATTAACATTAACATTTTTAAACGAGCTTTCTCGATCATTTCACATAGGTAAAGTTTTTGCCAATTTGACAAACAATGATCTAGTGGGCAGTGGATACATGCACACCACAATAAATGCGAATCGTGTCTCTTGTTAAAAAAAGCACTCCGTATAAAATCATGATAATTTTCCTACGAATTACGCACGGCTATTTTTAGTCCAAAGTATTAGGTAGTTCGAATTGGAATCACGTTTTATTTGATCTATAGTCAATTAGGTACCTATGTGTTATAAACATGGTAGAGATGTAAATATATCCACATTTTGCTAGTTTTAGCTCCCATGTTCAGATCATAGTAAAAAGGAGATATGCCATCATAACAAATTAGTACGGGAACCACTGTCGCCACTTTTAGAATAGTTTGCGACACAATTACGAGCGCTCCCTCACTCAGCACTAGCACTAAACTAAAACACTGTATTTATATCATCGGTCGTGTTCGGTTCGTCGCCAGCGTGTACGATTTTATTACGATTAATTTGATCAAACTAAATTCTCAAGCTCAGTAGCGCCTTGGCACATCTCCCTTGTTTCTATTATCTGAGGTTCAATGTAATAGGGGGCGAGCTTATTGCCATTAATTGCACCCCAATTGCGCAACTCAGTTGCTGTCACCATGACATTGATTTTAACATCCATTATGCCGTATGTTTCTTAGTCCATGCTCCTGTTATCTAGCCCAACGACGCAATGGATGTTGTTGAACTGTCAAAATGATGGTGGTTTGAACTGCTTATCTCTACCCGTTCCAAAGTGATTCTAAAATGGTTCCGTTTTTTTTCCTTTGAGGTACAGATTCTGTACCTCAAAGGAAAAAACACAAGTGACAATACTTAATTTTTTTAGAGATCTGTACTACAGAACTCTAAAAAAATTAAGTATTGTTACTTGAGGAGACTATTTTATCTGAGATGTAGTGATATAAAATCACTTTCTGAAGTGGTATCAGGTAGGTATATTCAATACAAATTGTAAGATAAAACGTTGGTAAGTCTGACCCACAATCTGAAGTAACTCAAGTGTCTAATACCAATATAACGACAACATTATATGATATTATGTACAAATAACCGAGATTACAGTATCAAAGATTATGCTCAAGAGGCAACAGACACATATCATTTACTTAGAAACAACGATTTTATACGAAAATAGATAAACAATGTAAGTGCTTTCGCGAATTATCAAAAATTCGCTGAAATCTGGAGCAGCCTGACTGGAGAAGTACCTCCACCTTACAGAACACCACAGCCAAATAACGCTACTGTTCGGTAGTGTTGTGTTCCTGTGGTGAGTAAGGTCGCCAGAGCTGCTGAGGATGCGCTGTGTTGACAGCGGGGGGCCTGCTTGTGTCCTGAGCTGCCGGCGCAGCGAATCCTCATTTTAAATCCCCATTTTACTCGATGTTGCAAGCGTTGCAAAGGCTATTATAGTTTCATCATATCCGTCTGTCGCACCCTCGTAAAACCCAAATTGATTATGAAACTTCGCGGATAGTTTCCCTAGGATGTGAGTGAACAGCGAATAATTAATTTCAATAATCTGTTGCTAACAATCTAAGCTGTAAGCGTTTGTTCTGATTAGGCGGTTTACGACCGGATATATCGCGCGTAAGCGTAGGACGTGCGATCACGTCCTGCGAACGTGTCGTCATTTTAGAAAGGAGTCGACTCAAATAGTTTTTAAAAGAAACTAGACTTTTACCCGTGACTCCGTCCGCGTGGACTACAATGGAAGACAAGTTTAAATTACCTCCGTAGTGTAGGACGGCTAGTACTACCAAGAGGTCAAGCTGTATCTCAGGTTCATCCCACAGGAATTAGATGAAATGTAGCTTAGATTTTAAGTTGGACCCAAGCTACCAAACTCTGAAAACCACATCAAGATCGGTTCAGTATTTTTGATTTATGCGCGCACAAACAGACAAAAATTAAAAGAAAATATATTTTTGGGCATTCCAAGTACTCTGTCCCGAACTCCCGACTGTTTTTCAGGAATATCTTCAATTTGCAGACACGGTTTATTTACAATTTTAATATAGTATTGACGTTTGAAGTTTATCACACTACAAAGCTGGATATTTAAATTTTTATAATTTTATTTGATCATAATGACATCACTTTGTATAGCAACTCCAGGGCTGCCACATATTTCAAAACTAAACCCCAGTTTATTTCTAAAAGCCCTTTTAATTTTAACATATTGCTGACATCATGGCAGCCATTGTGATTGGTGGACCAAGATGACAACAGCCGATCGAATCCCTTGAAATTAACAGAAAATTAAATACACGTTCAGAAACTGGATGTTAGTCTGTTTTCGAATCCAGTACTTTTACACAAGACGCTTGGCCTCACATTGAAATTCAGTGTTTGGATCTCAGTTAATTTATTTCTAAACCAATAGGTGTTAAAATCGCGATAATAAAATCCCAAATTTCGTATATTTTGTCTAGGAATATGGATATTTCTGTATTTCAAAATTGAATATGAATAGGTACTCTTATGCAATACGTCTCTCGTTTAACTTGCCGCCTAATTGCGTAACTCAATTTCTATCACCATGGCTTTCATTTTGACAGTTCAATAACATCCCTTGCCTCGTTGAGCTAGTTACGGGAACACGGATTTAGAAACATACGGCGTAATGGATGTCAAAATCAATACCATGGTGATAGCAATTGAGTTACGTAATTAGAGGGTGCAAGTTAAAGGTGGACAACATGCTATCTGTGTAGACAACATGTTATCTGTGTGGAGAACATGTTATTTATCTGTGTGGACAACCCTAGGTGTCGCCGGGTACAACAACCTCTTATATTGGCACGTGTCCACATGATTATGCATTTATATTATAAACAGCTCTTAATTTTAATACCTGATAAAGAAGTGTCAAGTATATTCGCTTTATGTATAAATTATGTCAATATTTATTTTTATTTACACCTTTTTCTGGTACAGTCAGAACAGTTATAGATATTGGTGATTAAAAACAATCTCAAGTGTTAAACGACTTTTGTGGCTGACTGTACAAGCATTGCCGTTATTATTTAAAAGATAGACGTGATCTGTTTAAAATATAAAACAAATTAGTTCTATCTTATAGTTATTTTCCTCGCAAATAATATGTTATCGCGTTGAAGCTTAGGTACTTGTTTTCTATTAACTATCTGTGTACATTATTGTAAAGTAAACAATAATTTCTTTGAACAGTGATAATCACAAAAGTGGAAATATTTGCACATTCATTGTTAAAACGTGTCGTGACGTCATGAGACGTCTGTTATTATTTTAATAAAAACTGGTTCTTACTCGCAATTGTACCCCGGATTTCAAGTAATTTTTTTACGAGACAAAAAGTAGCCTAGATCACTTCTTGTTAAGTCCTCTAGCTGCCTGTCCCGTCAAAATTCAAAATTTCTTTTCCGTTACAAAATTAACCCGGATAAACATTCTGACAAAAATTCAAAAGATAGCGGGCTTATTGCGAGACGCACTCACAAAGATAATCGATTTCATTTTGACAATGCGCCTCAGCATCAGATTGCGGTGTTTCTGGCTGTCGCGAGTGGTAATCGAAATCACAGACAGACACTTTAATTTAATTTATATTCATGCCGTGGTAAAACATTTACCAGTCAGCAAGATAGTAGCAAGGCTAAAACTTCTCAGAGTGCGCCGGACGTACATTTAAGTACCTATCGTCACTCATGGAGGCTATTTATATGAACTAAAAATACTAAAATGCCATCTTTTGTTTACGGAAATTGCCACTCCGTTTTGATGGATTGAGGCCATCAGCCGGTGACGTCATCTGCCGGAGGACAAAGGGATGATAACCTCAGATTTCCATAGCGTAGACAGCTTTAGAATTCGCTCAACATCAAATTCTTGATTTGTTAGGGCCGTATGACTGAGCCTAACTCGAGGCCAGTCAAGGCTCAAGCATTACTTGAGAGTAGTTTTAAAACCAATCAAATGGCTTGAAAGTAGTCTCAAGTAATGCTAGATTCTGTAATACGATCCTTAGGCACCCTTGACTTGTGATTAAATACACCCAATTGCGAGTATCACATTGAAGTTCAGTGTCTGATATCTTAGCTATGCGAATCGCCTCTCAGTTGGCACGTCGGATTACATGATAACCTGCCATCGGATAAACCACTGATGTAAATCTTATAGTTCTATTATTTTCTTCAGTATAATACGCCCAATCTAAAGGTGCGTAAACTGCGTACGGACGGAAGTGAATTATGTAAGTTGGACTAATATTAACGTGTCTGTCGGGACTCGCCCAGATTGACGACGAACATAAATGAACGCTGCGTTTACGATGGCAAGAGCGCTTAAGGTGGTAACTTCAATGTAGCACATCCTTATTAGTTTATAACCTTTTTGAAATCAGCATTCACAGTTTCCTGCTTGAAAGACCTCTCTAATATCGGAAATGGTAGCTAATTAAAGTATTTAGTCTAATTAAGGAAATGAGGGACTTATAGCTACAACGGGTCAAGGTCATGAAGATATCTCAAGGAGCATATCCAAATATGACATGCCTGGTTACAAGACACAGGAACCCGTGTAGAGAAGTGCCTGACGTGTACGTGAGCTGAATGTTTCATAATCACACTTTAATGTAATGATAATGTTTCCTCTGCTGGAATTCAAGCTTCCTCTGTGTAAGATATTCCACCAATCTGGCTAGTGTCTTTGAAGTTTTGGTTCTAGGGCATGCTGGTTTCCTCACGATGTTTTCCTTCCCCGGTTTGAGAGGAATGGTGAAAAAATAAATTGCACAAAGTAAATTGCATAAGAGATGGGACTCTTGTGAATGATACTCGTAATTCGGAGCCGTAAATCCTGCTGTAAGACTTGAATATTACCAGATGGGATTTATGATTATGAGACTTACATTGAAGCGGCCATGTCCTTGAAGGCTTGTTTCTTGGCAGCAACACTACTAACCGTGAAACATCAATTACAGATTATGTACAGTCGGCCACGAGTATTTGTTTTAATGGCTTTTTTCATGTGATTCCAATCTTTTGTTGATTGAACGTGGTTGCTATCCGGTTTGGGTAGATAAAAAAATCTTTCTTTGACGAGGGTTTTTTAATCCAAAGTCATTGCTAGCGATTAAGTTTTGGAAGGATAATTCAAGGTTTTGGGAAGGTATGAGTTGGGACTGGGACTCCAGGCATCCATTAAGTGACCTTGGAGCGGATGGCGTGGCAATTTGGGGGTAACGAATTTCCGGGGGACGTGCCAAATAAGTAGCTTAGGATTGATACATGGTCCTTATGTGCCGAAAACGGCCACAGCGAATGTACAAGTTGATAGAACTTTGACTCTAGACAGAACGTGAAATGAATTAAATAACCCTGTTATGGTTTACATTTGTTAGGGTTTGCTACCAGCAGTCCATAAAATAGGAGCTATGAGACACTATCGAACAGTCCCTGGCTATATATATTTTTTTGCATTAGTAAGCCATCATGAATTCCGCGCCAAAATTCTAACAGCCATTTTTCTTCTATTCCAGATTCAAGCCAGCCAATGAAACAAGACTGAATCTACATAGAATTATGTAGCTACGTATACATAACTTAGATATAAAACATTCCAATGAATCAATACCTAATATTATGAGAACTGGCCCACATTTTGTGTAGCGCGAAAAATTCAAGATGGCGTCTCCTGTCAAATCGGTTAAGGAAGAAAATGAGGGAGATGAGGCGCAGGAGAAGCTTTTGGAAGAGAATCAGGTGTTGATAGTGCCGGCTGCGGCGCAAAATCAAGATGGCGGACTCGTGGCTGTCAAATCTTCGAAAAAGGGTAAGTTTTTATGCAAACTTTTTTGTCAATATAATTTTTATGCCAGACTTGCATAGAATTTTTTTACGTGTATTTGGACGCTCCTTCTTGTGCAATAATTTTATGTAGGTACTCAAGTATCTAAAGTATCCTTTGTTCTTGCCCATGGTTCAAGCTCAAAATTTGGATTGATTTGAAAGCAAAACAAGAACATACCAAATTGTAATGCTATAGATACCTACTTAATTCTTGCGGGATATGAAATTATCAAGTTTTTTTCTTTCTTCTGAACTTCAAATCTTGCTTGATTCCTGCGGAATAAAAAATCTCATCACATACATATGATACATTTTTTTAACTAAGGCAGAAGAACAAAAATTATCTTTTTATTTAAACTTCCCGCCACAGTGCGAAGGAATCACCTTATTCTTTCGTTCGTTTCCACTGACACGGAGCTGGGCGGAGTGGAGCGGAGCGGACCGTGAATTGGCCAATCACAGTGCTCGAAATCTCCACTCCACCCAGCTCCGCGTCAGTGGAAACGAACCCTAAATGAGTGATATATTGACACAATTCGAATTGCCACTTAAACAGCGCGTTCGTAACAAAAGTTAGTCATCGTTAAAGTTAGTATTTCATAGGTGATAATATGAAAAGCCTACAATTTAGACACAATGTAGGCATAATGACTCGATTTACATAGAAAATGTCATAGTATTTTATAACAAAGAAGGTAATTTATGTGATATCGAATGACTAAGGAGTCATATTACGGATTTAATGTAACGCAATTTTGTGTCTCTTTGTTCTAAATATACATTGGAATCATTTTATTATGACTCAAAAATACGTGTAACTTATCATAACGCCTAATCCTCGAAGGGTTAGGCAGAATCTCAGATCATAGTTTCTATGATCTGAGGGCAGAATCAATCACATTATTAACAAGGTTAATTTGTTATCATTAACAAAAATGGCTTAGTCGATAAATGCAAAACATGAAATTATACTACAGCTTAAAAGACTCGTATCCCGATTATTAAAAAAATCAACATTTAACAATATTAAAAAATGTGGGTAGGTCTACTTCCTACATTTTATTTCGCAGTCGTATCTCCGCAAGTTATATTCTTATAGTCTGTTTTGTGGTATTTTGCAAGTGTTGTGTTCAGTACTAATTATGTCGAAAAGCAGATACAAGAAGCTAACAGGTAGGAAAACTTAAATTGAACTTAGAATTAGTAGAATTCAACAAAAGAAAATTACTGCAAACATTTTACTAGTAAAGTCTTCTGGGTGTCTTCAAGTTCAATCGGTTTCTTCTAGGCAAGAGTACTCCATCGTAGTCCGCATCAGCGAGATGGCGGTCAAACGCAAGCAAGCATAATAAAGAATTTCTTGGGAAAGAGGTGGTACGGTGAGGTACCACCATACTTATGTCTGCCGTTATAGGTTATATCCCATGACGATCATGCAGCATGATCGTGCACGGGCACGTCATGCTACATGATCGTGTTGATCCATTTTTTGATGCCATTGACATTAGAACGTACTGCGGTTGATCGAAGCACGACGATCATGCTAGATGACATGCTTGACGCAGCACTCTCTAGATGTTTAGGCGCAAGCAGCATAGCTGTTCCAATTTGAAGGTAGGGTGCCAGTGTAGGTACCATACTAGGCATGACGGCTACTAGCATTCTATGTCATAACGCTACACAAGCTTGTAGCTGGCACGCCACTTTCTAGAAATATTTCGTAAAATGCCAGTTGAAGCCCTCCTCGCTTCTCCGCATGGGGAAAAATATCGGGGATTGTGATCTCCTGGTATGCCAGCTACTAGCAAACCCGCGTTGCACATGCTAGTAGTTACACTTTCCAGTATCTGGCATGCTTTTGTGCGTGTTGCAGCCTTGCAGGCATGATGTATCACGGACTTTATACTACGCGTTTGCCAGGCTTCTATTATTCATTGTTATCGATTTGTTTGTGAAATAAAATATATTGGCCACTTGTTAGTAGTGACAAGAACGTAGTAACATAATACATATTAGACATTAGGTCCTGTTTACTTTATACCAGTGCATTCCAGTGAATGGAATGCTATTGGAGTACCTAATGTGAACTGGGCATTAGGTCCTGCGCATACGTAGCAACTGTCAACTTTTTACAAGTTTCCGATACAAAACAAAACTGAGTGCCTAGTGAGAGTTTTTGTAACATATCCGATCGCGAGAACGTTAACGAAGGTCATTGTCAACGACCAATCGAACATCGGCTCGCGCTCGAAAGTGAAGACGCTTACGCACGTGATTGGTTGTTCCATTCACTTCGAGAGACTTCACCCTAATTGCGTAACTCAGTTGCTATCACCATGGCATTGATTTTGACATCCATTACACCGTATGTTTCTTAGTCCGTGCTCCCGATACCGATGTTGTTGAACTGTCAAAATGAACGCCATGGTGATAGAAATTAAGTTACACAATTAGGATGATGTTTACTCGATTATCGCGATGGTTTGCAACTCGCACTCAGCACTCTATTGCTGATCACTGAAACTCGCAACAGTACTAGGTACCTAACAACTCAACGCAATGTATACTGGGTGTAAGCCCTGTAAGTGACAGCGTAGCGAAAACTGAACCGTATTCTGAACCCCTCAGAGTTAAAATTTTGAGTCGGACTTTAAAAAAAAATACGACTAACAAAGTCGTATTTTTTTTTAAAGTCCGACTCAAAATTTTTAATGAACTGGACTGGACTGGACTTTTTACTGAAGGAGAGTTTTTAATGAACTGCAGAATCTCAAAAGTATAAAAAAAACCGACTAAAACTTTTACCTCAGAGGGATTCAGTATTCAGAATAAGGTACTAAACCCATGGTTTCAGTTTTCGTTCCGGTGTCACTTACTCCCAGTATGCGTCTACGCCTGTTCAAGTCTAGTTAACGGGTGGAAGTTTTTGGTATTTTTTTCGTTTACGAGCAGATGGATCACGTGATGGTAAGTGATTACCGCCGCCCGTGGACACTCGCAACACCAGATGAGTCACAAGTGCGTTGCCGGCCTTTAAAAAACTGCTCTTGCCTTGGGCATTGTTGAGCGCAGTTTTGCCCCCCCCACAACAATGGATTTATCAACTGCGCCATCATGGGGGGGTTGGACCTCCGGTACCCTCACTCACTCGGCGAAACACGACGCAAGCGTCGTTTCACGCCGGCTTTCTGTGAGGCCGTGGTATTACTCCGGTCGAGCCGGCCCATTCGTGCCGAAGCATGGCTCTCCCACGAAAGAAGTTTACGAATAGTTCACAGTTTACGAAATGACATAATAATAATACCTATTAATAATCCCATGTCTTGAATGCAGTACCTAGTACCTATACCTACCTACTTAATGATATCCTGGGTGTATGTTTTTAGGGTTCCGTACCAAAATGGTAAAAATGGAACCCTTATGGTGCGACTTCGTCTGTCTGTCTGTCTGTCTGTCTGCCTGTCTGTCTGTCTGTAACACCTGCTTATTTCAGCAACTAATTATGCTATCGACTTGAAATTTGGAACAGTTATAAAGAATGCTTGTTCAACTTTATTGCAAATGAAAAAAGTCCAAAAATATTTTTATTTTCATTGCAAAAAGGGCCGGAGTGGGGGTCCGAAATTTCAAAGTGGGGTTACTAGGTCAAGTGACATATCATATGAAAGGGCTTGATCTGCACATTTCAAAATATATTTTTATTTAATTTTATGTCTCACAGTTTTCGACATATGATGAAAAATTTCTAAAAAAATATCAGCCCCCCCTTATCTCCGAAGTTTGCGGGGTGAAAAATCTGAAATAATTAGAGTTGATAGGAATTGACCCAAATATGGCACCAAAAATAAAACGATGTTCCTAACTAGTACAGTTTTTTCAAAATCATCAAAATTCCTTCACAAACAGACTTAGTTATGCGGTCCGGATTTTTTCACTTTATACGTCCATAAATGATTCGGAACCCTCGGTGCGCGAGTACGACTCGCACTTGGCCGGTTTTTTACATAATAGCCTGCACTTACATAATAGGTATGTATTGCAAAATTTCCGATATAAACTGGCAGACATGACAATTTAGTATCGTCACTTGGTTTGTGGTTTAAGTTAATTATTAATAATTTGTGGACAGATTACTAATAATTTACAATTAATGAATTTATAAACAAAGTGAAACAGAGTGGTGTATATTACAAAAAAAATTTAATCGACTTCAAAAAAAGGAAGGTTTTAAATTCGTTGGACTTTTGTTTCGGATATTTCAGATAGGATAGGTATAAGTATCGGCAGGGATCTTGATCACAGATCGCGCATTTACATTTTTGGTCCAATAGACAGTTGACAATACGTAATAGAGAATAGTCCAATAGACGACGAGCATCGACTGACGAACCAATCGCGTGCAGCCTCGGCGCCCCTCCGTTTTCTTCATTCCGCCAAAGAGACCGAAATACCAGCTAATGCGCAGGTGACGTTTGTGATCATAATTCACGCTACATATACCTAGGTATTTCTTTCAGCGACAATAATGATGTGTTGTGTGTAACAGTTTCGGAAGTCCAAAACCAAATCAAAAATCAAAGGCATCGACTTCCGAAACCGTTTAGTCCACGTGAAGAGTAAATTAATGTTTTTTCTTCATAAACCATTTCATTCATCCATTCATTTCATAAACCACACCTATGCACTCATCACAGTATCAGTAACGGCTTGTCCATGGCCTGGGTTGTACCTGTCACGTATCGTAAATGTTATCTAAACGCGCTTACATTGTGTTTATATGCGTACAATGATTAACCAATGATGCGCTAAATGATTGCTCACCGCGTTGTACCGAGGACGCTTGACAGCTAATGTCTTGTTCACACTGTATTAGCGACTTGCTAACTTTATTTGAGTCACAAAAGGAGATGTAAACAGCATTTTTAGTTGTAGTTCGCGAAAAAAATCACCGTTCCATTTTTTTTTTATTCGATAAGGCTTGCGTTTGACCGCCATCTCGCCTAATGTTAAGCGATGATGTGGTCTACGATGGAGCACGCCTGCCTAGAAGAAACAGATTCACACGTGACTTGAAGATACCCAGATTGTAACTGTTGGGGAACACCCACTCGGGCAGCGCATTCCACTGTTTGGCGGTAAAAAAATGGAAATGAATGAATGAATGAAATGAATGGAACAGCTGTTTCATTTTTCGCGATTTCAGGTTTGGTTTTGAAGTAAATGTGATTCGAATTCTGATTACAGTGATTACTCTCCTTCAATACGTCCATAATTTAACCAGTCTGTTGATTACTTTTGAAAAGAGATTTTACAAAAAAGTATGCATTGCATGATACGAACTAGGCTTCTAGAAATTATATAATTAAATCACAGTTCATTGTTAATCAATTGCGCACTTATCAGTGATAATAATACAAACAGGAAAGTTTTAATTGAACTGCAATAATATCATTACTCATACCGTTGCTTATGTATCTGGGGCACGTAACCGTATCGTATCGTATGTGATGTAGGTGTGGTAGATATTATAAAGGTGTTTGTTTGTCCAGACTTTTCCATTAAATTAGACTTACCTACTTAATTAATTCATTTGATCGTCTCATTGGCAGGGTTGGCATGACTAAAACAAGTTTTGTATATGATAAAAACCGGACAAGTGCGAGTATGCCACGCGCCCTAAGTGTTCCGAAATATGATCATAGATGGCGCTACTGCATACTTCCAATGGCGCCATCTATGAGCAGAAGGCTCCACTTATGGTCCGGTGACTGACGGCGGACAACAAAGTGATCCTATAAGGGTATTTTAATTGTTTGTTTAAAAAAAAAAAACAGTTATTTTTTCGAACCCTGCTCTTTGGTCAAATGGTTGAAAGCGCGAATTATGAGATTGGGATCCCGGGTTCGGAACTCAGGTCGAGCAAAGTGATATAGAATTTTTCCATTAAAAAATCTCAGTATCAGCGCTGAGTCTGAATTTTTGACCGGTTCATGGCAATGGGCTCACCTCGCCCCCTAACACAGCACCCTAATTGCTTAACTAAAAAGGTATTGATTTTGACATCCATTGATCTGCATCCATTACGCAGTATGTTTTTATATGTTCCCGTAACTAGCTCAACGACGCAATGGATGTTGTTGAACTGTCAAAATGAAAGCCATGGCGATAGCAATTGAGTTACAGGCTGCGGGACTTAAGACTGCCTACATATTATTATGGGTGAACCTCAGATCATAGAACCTTGTTGTACTATACTTATGCCCTCAGATCATAGAAACAAGGAGATATGCCACCATAGCAAATTAGTACGGGAACAACTGATGCCACTTTTAGTACATTTTTCGACACAACACGACACAAGGAGCGCTTAATTATGCGCGTAACGCATAATTAAGTGCTCCTTGTGAATAAAAAGATCTCCCACGCATTGAACATTCCGCACAACCTTAATCTAACACTGTTAATCGTCACTCAACACTAGTACTAAACTAAAACACTGTATTTATACCATCGATCGTGTTCGGTTCGTCGCCAGCGCGTACTTTTTTAATATGAGCAATTTGCTCAAGATCAGGCATCAAGCTCGATAGCGCCTTGGCACATCTCCTTTTTCTTTCTATGATCTGAGCTTATGCCAATGTATTATGTAAACGGGTAAAATATAAATCATAAGTATAATATGGCATAGATTCTGGCTTAAATTGTTACTTGATTATTACTATTACTAGATTCTTTCTTGACGTGATTTTACGAGGGACAAGACAATAACTTTAACCAACCAAGGAAACTTAGGTACCTATTAACAATTTGCAGCCATTTCTTTGTTTTCTTTATATCTAGGCCGGTGGCCTGAATCAAATCCTTTCAGTCTAGACAGTTACACTCACACAAGTTCACACGACTAGCTCCGTCTGGGCTAGACCTCACGGTAACGTGCGAGGATATTATACATCATTGTTGACACACCGCTCCTTTATGTCTAGACGTCTTGATTTATAGGTATATTATACTACACACTAAACAAAAAAGTAATACGATTGCTTTTTAAATACAAAACACAGTATTTACATCAATGTTACAGTGGCGAAGGGTCCCTACAATACCATTCCTACCGGCTTCCCTTTAAAAATAGCACAGGCAGTATTGCCTACTATTGTCAAATATTTTATAATTAGCTTTTCGTGGCCAGGTAAGCTATTGTTGCTCCGGCTTACCTCTTACAGAAATTGACCCTTCGCCACTGCAATGTTAGTAGATACAGTGGGTGGTTTCCTCAGATCATAGAAATTATTATTATTTTTGTTTTTTTTTACACGGGACTAGATAGTCCCGAACCTTTCGAAGGCGTGCGTGGGGTCGAAGCCAACACGTAGAGGCCCTTTACAACAATTTGAATATAAAATGTAATGGTGACATAGCTGGTGATCACCCCTGCATGCACCACAGAAATACACCCAAAGACAATCACCAGCTTATGCAGGACTATTGCAATACATGTGGAAAATAGAAACTACTTGGGCTATTGTGATGGGATGATAATGAACTAAGATAAGGGAACTATGTGAAAACAATGTACCTACTTATGTGCACACGTAAAAATGGCAGACGGAGACTTCCCAACTCACTAACTGGGCCTGCTGAAAAAAATCGCTCGAGTCGCAACAAAAGGGGCAACAGGAACGTAAGTGGCTGAAGGGTGGAGAGGCTTCGCTGGACTTTAAACTCAGATCACTTGTTCCCTGAGGGTCCGGCATCACTGGCCCACTCACCACTTACGCTCAGCATCCACCCTTCGAGCAGAGGGGTTCTGCTCTATCGACTCCACTCTAGACGGCCAATAGAAGGTAAGCTAGAGGCGGGAGACCTGTTCCTCGTCAGTGTTCACTCCAACCAGCCAATAAAGGCAAGCTGGAGGTGAGGAACGGTGGCTTTTCCCTGGAGCACTCGGGTAGCGCGGGGTCGCTACTCTCCGTCACCTCGCCGGGACATTTGCCAAGGCGCTATTGAGCTTGACGCTTTGACATGATCAATATGATCGTGTTGCTGACGGACCGAACGCGATAGAATAGAATACTTTATTATTGCAAACATAGGTCTCATTTCGGATCGGCGATTGATGATATAAATACAGTGTTTTAGTTTTGTTGTGACGCACATTGCTCTAAAAATGGCAACAGTTGTTCCCGTACTAATTTGTTTTGATAACATAATCTCCTTATTTATATGATTTCTTGGTTGGTTCTTAGTTTCTGCGATATTTGATTTCGGAGACCGTGGCGTGGGCGCGATTGCTGTTTTACATTTATGGAGGGACATAACACTTTTTAGGGTTCAGTACCAAAATGGTAAAAAAGGAACCCTTATGGTGCGACTTCGTCTGTCTGTCTGTCTGTCTGTCACACCTGCTTATTTCAGCAACTACTTATGCTATCGACTTGAAATTTGGAACAGTTATAAAGAATGTTTGTTCAACTTTATTGCAAATGAAAAAAGTCCAAAAATATTTTTATTTTCATTGCAAAAGGAAGTGTGGATCCGAAATTTCAAAGTGGGGTTACTAGGTCAAGTGACATATCAAATAAAAGGGCTTGATCTGCACATTTCAAAATATTTATTTATTTTATTTTATGTCTCACAGTTTTCGACATATGATGAAAAATGTCCAAAAAATACCATTCCCCCCCCCTTATCTCCGAAGTTTGCGGGGCGAAAAATCTGAAATAATTAGAGTTGATAGGAATTGAACCAAATATGGCACCAAAAATAAAACGATGTTCCTAACTAGTAGAAGTGAAGGAGTTTTGATGATTTTGAAAAAACTTCAAAATCATCAAAACTCCTTCACAAACAAACTTAGTTATGCGGTCCGGATTTTTTCACTTTATACGTCCAAAAATGATACGGAACCCTCGGTGCGCGAGTACTCCTCGCACTTGGCCGGTTTTTTCCTTTGATTCCTACTTAAGCTTCGTTCCAAAAATACCAACTTTTAACTAGCACCGTCTGAGCCAGCGCTTAATGCTAGCATGCCAGGATATCAAACAAAATTGTTGGCACACACGCAATATTCAAGAAGTCTTCTAGTTTCATTAGATTTCATCAGAATGTGCTCAGTTGTATGCAGTTTAGTGCGATGTGTGATCATCAGATTGGGGATCAGAAAGAAGGTAAGTAAAGCGTATTAAAATAGTTTTATCTGTTGATTATGACATAAAGCATAAGCATAATAGCATAATCGGCCTATAATGTTCCCACTGCTGGGACACTTCACACAGGCCTCCTCTGTGAGAGGGAGTGGGCCGTAGTCCACCACGCGGGCCAGTGCGGGTTGGTGGACGTCACATGTCTTCGATTTTTTGGTTCTAGGACATGCCGCTTTCCTCACGATGTTTTCCTTCACCGTTAAAGCAAGTGATAATTATTTTCTAATACGCACATGACTTCGAAAAGTCAGCGGTGCGTGCCTCGGGATCGAACTCGAACCATTCGCCGTGGGAGGCACATGGTTAGACCACTAGGCTATCACTGCACCTAAAACATGACATAAAACTTGTATGATAATTTTCAATAAATAATACACCACTGAGCAAAATGCCACAAGGAAGTGTCCTGAAATCGCCAGTACGCCGTCAATGCCTTACTTCTGTGTATCACAAGAGCCCTTTTGCACTGTTGATACTGCACCCTTAGCATGACCAATTCTATCTGTATTCTACCAAAAAATAGACAAAGATCTTTCTTTCAAATCGTTATCAGTACCCCGATCATGAGTTTTTTTGACGTGTAGTATCGTTAACGTAAGCATATTTTGAATTGAAAATACACGTTTGTTACACAATATTTATATAAATTAAACACTTAATTAATTTCTCTATAGTTTTTTAAATGTGCAAATTGTATAAAATTTTATCAAAATGTTCCAGGACTGCTGTATTTTAAATTCAAAATATGCTTACGTTAACGAAACTATACGTCAAAAAAACTCATGATAGGGGTACCTACTGTTCTGACCGAGCACGCGGCGACCCGTGTTTGGTTTATCAGAATTTTGTCTACTGAAGAATAGAAACATTTCCACCCTTCATTGTGTGATAAAACAGTAGAAATCTTTCTACAATCCGTCGCTTTGTCTATTCTTCTGTAGACTAAACTCGTTTCTCGCGTGCTCGTGGTCATGCTGGGCCGGCACGAGCACGACATGACATGACGAATTATACATAGAAAAAGGTGGAACAAAAAAGTACATTGGCAGTTTTGGGCTTGATATGGTACAGTAATAAAAGCTCAACCAAAAATAACAATATATTTTAATTGTTCTTTGCCTAATTTATCTTAGAGATTAAGAATTGAAATCAAAAATCGAAATAAATAAGAAATAAAATGATTATGCCGTTGACATTATGAAAAAACCAATAAAATTAAAACGGGTGCATGCTGGCTGGCGCGTGCCTCCATAGAAAGATCATGTCGACAGCAACTAAAACCTTTAAATTGAGAACTCATTAGTCGCGCTGTACTTCATTGGATCATTCACACCATACTTAACCTCACTGTCACAAATACGATAATTTCTCTTTAATCCAATTACGTACAAAAACACATAAAAAAATAATTTAAATACTCTTGAAATACTCGATCACACCAAACTAATTTCATATCTGTACCGACATACACAATCTGAAGCCCAGCGTTATATGGGCGTCTGCCGTGTCCTTTAATGTCATTTTCTGACATGGTTAGGTACACCTTTATAAAACATTACCCTCATTCGGGGCTGTCTGGTAAAGAGGCTTGCTCACAAGTGTAATTAATTAGATCGTTTTGTTCGCTTTCTGATTTGATAATATACCTACAGCATAAATATAATACAGTACATCAAACGCTTTGGAAGATATATTTTTCTAGAACACGCCCCACTTATTACACTCATACACTGCAGTTTGTTTATCTGCTCATCTCAGTGTATTATTGTCTTAGTTCATTGACATCCTGTTACTCACATGGTGCGATACTAGTACTGGTGTGGTACTTGCTATACAGGGTGGCAGGTTAGACAGTGGAAATATTTTAAGGGGTCATTGTACTCATCATTATGAACAACTTTTGCTATGGGTCCAACCCGGAAATCGCAAAAAAAAAACAGCTGTTCCATACGTTTATGTTCACTTAGCTCAACAAAATGTATGGAACAGCTGATTTTTTTTTCGAGATTTCAGGGTTGCTCCCATAGTAAATGATGAGTACAATGACCCCTTAAAATATTTCCACTGTTTAACCTGCCACCCTGTATAAGGTCTTACTTTATTAATGGCAAATATTTTAGGGGGTAAATCTACACAATCTACACATCATTATAAACAACTTTTACTATGGGACCAACACTGAAATCGCGAAAAAAAATCAGCTGTTCCATACATTTATGTTGACATAATTAACTCAATAAAATGTATGGAACAGCTGATTTTTAGGGTTCCGTACCAAAATGGTAAAATAGGAACCCTTATGGTGCGACTTCGTCTGTCTGTCTGTCTGTCTGTCACACCTGCTTATTTCAGCAACTATTTATGCTATCAACTTGAAATTTGGAACACTGTCTTATAAAAAATGCTTGTTCAACTTTATTCCAAATGAAAAAAGTCCAAAAATATTTTTATTTTCATTGCAAAAGGGGCCGGAGTGGGGGTCCGAAATTTTAAAGTGGGGTTACTAGGTCAAGTGACATATCATATGAAAGGGCTTGATCTGCACATTTCAAAATATATTTTTATATTATTTTATGTCTCACAGTTTTCGACATATGATGGAACCCGTGGCTTCGTCCACGTGACCCACAGTAACTGTGCATTTATCCGGGATAAAAGGTAGCCTATAGCACTCAGGGATAATGTAGCTTTCTATTCTGCCGTGCATTCCCTAAAACGCAGTAACAGGGTTTTTTGCGTTTTTGAGTTAAATATTGAGTTTTAACGGGCATTTAATAAGGAACACATTGGACTAACCCAGTTTTTGATTCGATGATTTAAACGGCCACAAAACCAAATTTATGAAAGCTGTAACCACGCAGTAACTCAATTTCGCATGTTAAAATACATTGTAATACTAACTAAAATACAGTAAAAGCAGTTACGTTGCAACCGACGCCCGACGATCCGTCACTTCACCAAGTTAAACGCAGTAAATATCGTTATTACCACATAAAATTTGTAATCTACACCAAAAAAAAACATTTAGCCATATAAAATAAAACGCAGTAAGCAGTTTTTGTACCAAAAATGATAATACTGCACAGTTGATCATTGATTTATTTAATAATAAACTACAGATTAAAACGCAGCAAAATGCTTGAATGTGGTACTTTATTTAGTGTTATTGAAGTAGGTTTATTTAGTGAAAATCAACTAAATTGCAGTATGTTCATTATTTACTGCACTATAGTCGGTATTGTTCTAAAGCTGAATAATAACTAAATGCTAATTAAATTGCAGTATGAGTCACTGTTACTGCATTATAATTAGTAACTCGAACAATTTTCCAAAATTTCACTGCAATCGAGATCATACTTTACTGCGTTCTAGTCAAGATCAGGTTATTGGAATTATAAAAAAAGACCTTCATATCATAGTGATTAATTACACAAGATTTTAAATAAAACACAAACCCTTTCTGGCCGTATCATTTTTCACACAGACCTTCTTTGGTCATCATCATCTTCTTTGGACATCCATCACTTCTTTGGTCTTCCTCCATTCTTATAGCCTTCCACATTCATACTCAAAAGTTTTCTCGCGACATTTTCCTCATTCTTCCGCATTACATGCCCATATCATGACAAACGATGTCGACACAACTTTTCGGTCACCGGCGCTACTTTCAGACTTCCTCTCACATACTCATTTCTTATTCTATCCATTCGCGTAACACCACATATCCCTCTCAACATTCTCATCTCAGCTGAATGCACTTGCCCTTCATGTATCTCTTTTGTAGCCCAACATTCTGATCCATACAAAACAGCAGGTCTTACAATTGTTTTATAAATTTTCCCCTTATGTTTAAGGAGAATTCGGAAGTCAACAAATTGTTCTCTTGACCTTCTGCCATTTCATCCATCCTATGTTAACTCTGTGCTTGACAGTCCGGTCAATTTCGCCATCGCTATGTACGAGCTATGTATTTTAGAGCGTCCATTATCAATAGAAAGAGGTACGGATTTAAAGCTGACCCTGGATGTAAGCCTACAGCCACACTAAACTCATCGGTGTTGCCAGCAACTGACCGGACGTAGGTACTGGATTGACTGCATAGCACGAATTAACTCCACATACTTTGTAGGCACACCTTTCTCTTTCATAGCCCACCACAACACATGTACTCTATCATATGCTTTTTCCAGGTCGAGGAATACTATGTGTGCAAGTTCTTGTGAGCACGTCTGCACTTCTCGCACAATTGGCGGAGTGCAAATATGGCATCCGTTGTTCCTCGACCTGGCATGAACCCAAACTGGTTTCCGGTAATCTCACTCTCCTCTTGCAATCTTTTCTCTGTCACCTCCTCCCATACTTTAATATTGCGTAAATGCACCGAACAACGTTAGGTCAGAATTAGCTCAAATGGTTAAAAACTAAACGTTATTCTTATACTTACAAAAATGTCTGTTTGTTTTATAAATTCCTACATGACATACTCGTAAGTTAGATTAAAGTTACATACATTACATGTACTGCATGTACAATCGGTTGAAGACACAAATTAGAATGCAGTAAAGAAAGTCTTATGCTGCATATTAGTCTGCAAAATAGCGTATAAATCAATAGTTTTTGCAGTATAAAGTATTTTTACCGCATTTTAATCTGCATATGTGTACCGTTTTGCGTGCAGTAACTGCTATGATTTTCCATGATTTAAAAAAAATCCTTTTTATTTTTAATGTAATAAACTAAATAGTATGTTCTTTATCAAAATTCAATCTTTGTTAACACCTTAGTCCTTCTGGTAACAAATAATCCACCATCTAAATGTATTATTATAAAAAAAACAGTGTCAAAAAGTGCGTTTTTCTCGAAACCACATTTTTGCTCATACTGCGTTTTAGGGAATGCACGGCAGTATTAGTGAAACAATTTTCAGAATCGGATCAGTAAACTCACTAAATTCGCACTACTGCAAATACTATTGTATTATTGTATTGTTACATGGCTCATATCGCTCCAAGCATCGTGCCAATAAAGCCTGTTTACGGGAAATACCCCCATATGTAAAGAAGGCCTACCATCCGGTTTTGAACTGTAGCCCTTTTTATATGTTTACGTAAGCGTAGTGCCTGTATCCGAACGGCCATTGTTCTGAATGCCTAATGCGAGTTGCAAACCATAGCGCAGTAAACATCTCAGCCCGTGCCGAACGGCGCGTACGTGTTCCACGCGAGCCTCAAAGAGATGTCAGCATCAAAGAGGGGGCTTACTAGGGCCCAAGCCTGCCGGGAAAGCGGGATTGTCCGGAAGGGATATCGCTGACCCGGACAAAAGGGCTAAGGAAGGAACACGGGTGGGTTTTAGCCAGTAAGAGTCTGACACTCCCTTCCGCTCCGCCCAGAGCGGGAGGGGTCATTTGATGTTTTCCCATCCTCAAAAAAAAAAAAAAAAATTAAACATCTCACAGCGTCAGATCATAGAAACTTTGTTCTATGATCTGAGAGAACAACCAATCACGTGCTTTAGCGGTTTTACTTTCGAGCGCGAGCCGATGTTCGATTGGTCTTTCACTATGACCTTCGTTAACGTTCACGCGATCGAATATGTTAGAAAAACTCGACCTAGACAGGCACTCTCAGGCCGAGATAAATAGACGTTACTTAGCACGTACAATAAGATTCACGAAAGATGACCACTGCGCAGAAGGCATATTTTAGGTCCCTTTGGAGGTGCGAGGTGAGGCGCGGGCGGAATGCGTCAAGACCGGAGCGACGCCATTGGTCCGCGCCAGTGTACGTGCGCAGACGGCCGCCATTTGTGGTCATCTTTCGTGAATCGTACTGTACTTTGGCTAAGCCGTATCGTTGTCACTGTCGCGCAACTTGCAAGCAAGACAGAGACGGGAACCTAGCTTAGCCAAAGCACGTGCTTAGTAATGTTTATTTATCTCGGCCTCAGTGCCCAGTGCGAGTTCACACCATTGCGTTAATCATTTCGGGGCCCCAGCAAGCCCTGGGCTGGTATCCCACGTGCTATTAAGTTAAAGACGGAAGTGCAACCTAATGTTCCGACTGGGAAGCCCTGTTCCGGCAGGACTCAATCCCAGGTCCCAGTAGTCGGAACATTAGGTTGCACAACCGTTTTTCTTCATCGCCTTCTCTGCCGGCCTAGCATGATGACCACGATAGAAACAGGTTTTGTCTACATAGAAATAGACAAAGTGACAGATTGTAGAAACATTTCTACCGTTTCATTCATAAAACGTAGAAATGTTTCTACAATCTGTCACTTTGTCTATTTCTATGTTGACAAAACCCGTTTCTATCGTGGTCATGCTAGGCCGGCTGGTAGCCCTGTAGGAGGGACTGGGCCGTAGTCCACCACTAAAGCCCAGTATGAGTTGGTGGGTCTTTGAATATTTGGTTCTAGGACACGCCGGTTTCCTCGCGATGTTTTGCTTTACCATTTTTAGAGCATACAGTCATGTAGCTGACTGTATAACTTAAGTTGTTTACCATGTATTGACCCGGTTTTAAAACCGCAAGCCATCTGTTGTTGATATTACAAGTTACAACTTACAAGCAGATCGGGGACGGGGACCTTAAAAATATACGCGGCGATAATAATGACTTTTTTATGACTGCTTTTTAGGGTTCCTTACCAAAATGGTAAAAAAAATAATAATTTAAAGAAAAACAAAAAACCCGACTGCGTAAAAACTAATTTAAAAAAATAAGTAAAAACTAAAAATAAAGAAACAAGCCCAGTAGTTTAGAATTCTGTTAAGTAATACTAAATAACTACACAATTTGAAATAGTTTTATAATCGATACACACATAAAACAAATCATAAATTCTAATGCAGAACAGAACGACTCACAGTCGGGGCCCCTTGGGAAGATTTGATTGGTAAAATTTAAATGGGCCCCGACTGTGAGTCGTTCTGTTCTGCATTAGAATTTATGATTTGTTTTATGTGTGTATCGATTAACGACACGATTCAACGACACCCCACTTGACATAGTTCATCAACTTTTTTTTTTTCATTTTGACAATATGGCGTCTGGTTGTCGCTGTGGTGAATTTTGATTACTGTTATGTCTTTAGTGCAGTGTTGCCAACTTTTTTCTGCCATATCCGCTAAAAGTAACTGTTCAAACCACCAGAAACCACTAAAAGCCAGAATCATTAAAAAAAAAACTTGGGCACATACTCCAAAAAAAAAAACTTGTACCTAAGTCCGCGCGATAAATGAAAAGCTGACTGAACTAGATACCTCTGGGGAGGGGCAGGGATTCCTGAATTTAGTATTGTCTACATAATTATGTAAAAACCTTGTGACAAAAGCCCTTTTCATAACAAAAACATAGTTTATGTGTTAGCTGATAATGTTTTGCTTACCACATATTGTTATAAACTAAACCACTAGCGAAAACCACCAGCCACTAAAAACAAAATTCCTCCGCTGAAAAAGGGGTCTGAACCACCAGTATTAGTGGAAAATCCACTAAGTTGGCAACACTGCTTTAGTGACACTCGCAAGGTTAAGACGAATCGATTGACGTAAGAATTATCAAAATCGGCCTACGCATTTGGTCTCTAGAACGCCACATAGAAACAAACATACATACATGCATACATACATACATAGACTGATAAACACATTACCCTCCTTTGCGGCGCGCAGTCGGGTAAAAAGGAACCCTTATGGTGCGACTTCGTCTGTCTGTCTGTCTGTCTGTCACACCTGCTTATTTCAGCAACTACTAATGCTATCGACTTGAAATTTGGAACAGTTATAAAAAATGCTTGCCCAACTTTATTCCAAATGAAAAAAGTAAAAAAATATTTTTATTTTCATTGCAAAAGGGGCCGGAGTGGGGGTCCGAAATTTTTAAGTAGGGTTACTAGGTCAAGTGATATATCATATGAAAAGGCTTGATTTGCACATTGATTTTTTTCAAAATCATCAAAATTCCTTCACAAATAAACTTAGTTATGCGGTCCAGTTTTTTTCACTTTATACGTCCAAAAATTATACGGAACCCTCGGTGCGCGAGTACGACTCGCACTTGGCCGGTTTTTTTTTATTACTTAGAGGCTTCGTTTTTTTCCAGATCCAGGGGACCATAGATCTAAGTATTTGATATTCATTTCAATTTGATTTCTCCACGCGTTTCTGAGAAAAAGGGTCTTGAACTCTTGACAGACAGACAGAAAATGAAGTGAGCCTAGTGTGCTTTTTTTTGAGGTACGGAACCCTAAAAAGGCAATTAGCGACCATTACTTTAGAAGAGGATAATTGACATATCTGTTCGATTTATTTCCGTTAGATCCCAGTTTTCGATCCCATTTTTTAGGTATTATCGATGGATCCCATTTGCTGTTTTCATTGGAATTTGTTTTGAAATTGTTTGTTTAGTAGTTTGAAATTGTTTGTAGTTTGAAATTGTTTTCATTTCAAACTAAAAATGTGGCTGATAGAAAAGTCTTTTTATACACTATCAAAATTATTAAAATAAATAAAATTGTAAACCTGCATGCCGTGAGTAATCTATATATTTATTTATTTTTATATTAAAGATAGTAAAATTATTGAATTATAATATTTGCATGTCGTAAAGCGACAAAATGTATCTGGCACTGTTTTTTTAACCTATCCATCATTTATGTACCTACTTTTGTGCAAATAAAAATATTCTATTCTATTCTATTCTATTCTATTGAACCCCATGTTATTGTATCTCCGTCTGATACAAATAAATCGCGTTGAGCGTGCATTGACTCGGTCTGAGTCATAGACAGCTGTTTGATAATAGAGTGGGCGCGTCTTTGTATCTGTTTCGTGTCACTTCCGTATCTATGCCACGGGGCTTTTTGTTGCTAAACGTGTCCATATTCCAACGTGAGTTGCGTAAAGGTACAATTTGGTCACCTGCGACAGCGACCAACTGTGGTTCCGTACCTCAAAAGAAAATACAGAACCCCTATACTGAAAGGTTCTGTATTTTCTTTTGAGGTACACAGCAACAGACGGACACCAAAGTGATCCTATAAGGCTTATAGGATCACTTTGTTGTCCGTCAGTTGCTGTGTCTAAGACCTTAACGGGTGGAGGCATCTGCTCATAGGTGGCGCTACTAGAAGTATGACTGTAATAGCGGCATCTTGCATGAGCAAGATGCCTGATGAAATGTTGAGGTACGGAACCCTGGGTGCGCGAGTACCACTCGCACTTGGCCGAAATTTAATTTTATGTTATAGTAAAAAGTTCGTCTGAAATGTACGTACTACGTACCTACAAAAGCTGTAAAATCATATTTTTTTCTTCTTTTAATACCTACGTTTACAAAACGCAAAATGTGCAATGTAAACAAATACTCTGCTTACCTCACAAAGAGCTCGGCTTGGTATTCCAAACATTGAAACAAAGACTGGAGTCTGGAGCGTTCCAGTCAATTTAATGAAAGCTAAAAATAAGAGTCATTTTATATTCGGAAACATACGGGAGTTTAATGCGTCGAGCTGAGCGTCTTCGAGCCCTTCAATAAATGAGCAAGTAACTAAAAAAAAAATTACGATTGGCATTATCGGTGGCTTAAATCCGCCATTTTGTTTTATTCATACAGGTTGTAATTTTAGTCAGTCGAAATACAAAAATGGGTAATGTAGGTACTACTCATCATTGTGAACAACTTTTGCTATGGGCCATGGGCCCAACCCTGAAATCGCGAAAAAAAATCAGCTGCATTTTGACTGACTAAAATTTACACCCTGTATACCTAGGCAGAGTCACTCGCGACGTCAAAAATCCGTTCTAATGTTTACCCCGTTACTTATAAACAGTGATTAAATTAAACAGCTGTTAAGTCAATTGCCATCTCTATCCATTGGCACAGAAATGACAAGGATATTAATTAAGTATATCCTTTTGACTGTTACAATTGACAGATTTATAGGTTGATCGACAGATGAACTAATAACTTAGCGCTTATGTAATGTATTGGAATGTGTCACATTCATCCTTGACAGATCCCATAAAACTTACGCAATAATTAAACGCAACTCATTTCACAGATCATTAAAACCTCTTCACGTTTCGTTTCCGTTAACTGCCCATAAACGTATTATTACTGGATTCCTATTTATGCTATGTAAATGTACCAGACTGGTATTATGAGCTTATTCTTAATAGGACAGTTAAAAACAAGGCATGAATAATTTTATGGACTGTTCAGCGACCGTGCTTATCTTCACGACTTCGTCCGCGTGAAAGTCGGAAGACCATAATGTCGTTATTTTTTTTTCATACAAACTTTAGTACCCCTTTAGGGATGGCATTTAAAAAAAATCCTCCTTAGTGCATCTCTAGGGAGAAGGAATAGTTCCTCCTAAATCTCTAGGTCCACCGGCTTAGGCTGTGCGTTGTCTGTCACTCAGTCACGGTAGGTACTGCTCAGTCAGACACGGTACCGCCCACTGTTATTTCAGTTTAGCAATACTTCGTGCTTTGTCGATTACCTTGCGGTCGTACTATGAAGTGGTAAAACCATTGTGAAAAAGGGTTTATGATTAATCTTATAATTTATGATAATTATGGTTTCGAATTTATTTGGTACTGATAAAGGCAACTGAGAGATGTCACCAGTTAGATGGGCAGCGTCGTTCGTCTGCTAAGTCCAGGATTTGTGGGGTTCATGTCAATTTCGTTTTACGCCTTCCCCTGTGAATGACGCGAACGTTCACGCACGCGGCGTTCGCGTCCTTCACACGCTCGAGGCACGCGCACGCTCAATGTGGGGGAGGCGTTAGTCAGTTCGTAACTCAGTCTTTGGTTATCCATGTTCATTGTCAGTTATAATGTTGAATGAAAGAATGACAATCACTACGATGCGTGTTGACAATTTCAGACTATTGAGTCCAGGTTTTCTCACGATGCCGATGATTTAATTTGTAATAAAATAATGGATTAATGTCAAGAACTCAAAGAATTAATATAATAGGAAAGTTAACTGCCTCAGAGAAGATGTGAAGGTTGCTTTGTAGGCTATAAAGTATAATCTTTATATCAGATACGTTTAATATATTGTCTTTACGGTTGCGTGTTTCATGGTAATAAGTTTGGAGGTCAGGTGGTTGATACCGAAGAAGCAATTTCAGGTTGAAAGCGTTGTGTGGACGCTGAAACGTGGGTATTTGAAGTATTTTAAATGCTGACTAGATTTTCGCGCTCGTGCAAAATGTTGTCCCTATTTTTTTACACAAGCACCGTTTTCCAGAATACAGAATACCCTAGTTCACTTCTTGTAAAGTCCTTTGCCTATAATAGTCCCGTCCAAATCGCATCAATAGTAGTAGGATGGTAGATGACGGGAGTTAGCTAGCAAGCTAGATAACTTTTGGAAGGATTGTTCAAATATACCTTAAATCGAGATGAGTGAAAGGAGGGTAGTAAAGCCTTCTGATGATCGTGGCTAAATGAAAATAAAAATCTTCAGAAGTTCAAGAGAAAGATCAGAAAAAGAAGCTTATAAATGACTAAGTATCACTTTTATTTGACGTGTTACTCTCTCATTCCATTCAATCTACATAATTATTTCAATCTGTTACAACGAATTCGATTCATTTTCTTCGTGTCTTCATACGGCTTCCACACGCACACAATTCTAATTCGTTACTTTAATTCCTGAAATGTTACTGAAATAGAAATCTTGCATCTAGTAGTACATGTTTCTATTTGCTTTATCACTGTCTTTTCATGTGCCGAGTTCATAATTGCTCGTCGGTATGTCCATGTGTTTTTTTCTTTATGTCCAGGTCGTAGTTACTTTGCCAAAAATCATCTAAATAGCTTTGGTACAGTATTAAAACCGTTGCAAATTAACATACAGATTTTTTTTTACATTTAAAATATTCTTGAAGTAATATCTACATAAGTAGGTTGAATTTGTGTTACCTTTGCGTTTCTATAACGTTGAAAATGGAGTCCGAAATTGTGCCCGGCAGTAGTCTCAGCCCTATTACATTTGACTTAGAATACCACAGCCAAATAATGCTACTGTTCGGTAGTGTTGTGTTCCTGTGGTGAGTAAGGTCGCCAGAGTTCCTGAGGATGCGCTGTGTTGATAGCGGGGGACCTGCTTGTCCCCTAAGCTGACACAGCAAATCCTCATTTTAAAGGTTGTTCAACACGCACGTAATACCCAGTGCTGCAAGCGTTTCAGAGGATACGGTGGCTGTTTACCATCAGGGCCCCAAGTCTGCTAATGCAATTGTTATAGTCGTGTCAGAATAGTCTCTCAATGACGTCGTTTTGACCAATGACGAAAGAGATAGTCTTACTCTAAGCCAATGACCGCTTAGGATTTGACCGTTATGGTGTCATTATGACACCATTCGTACACAATTGCAATAGCAGAACTGGGGCCCAGGTGGGCCGTACGCCAGTTTGCCACGATTGTCGTATATATAAAAAAACTTAAATAAAAGCGACGATAAGAGTGGGTGTAATATAAACCTTTGTCTGGCCCTCCGGGGAATGCATGATGATATTCGAGAATATAGACGCGGTATCGTTTCCCAAATTCCTTCCTCGACTGCTTTACGACTCCAGTTCTATTGGCTCTTCGCCAAACTGCAGGTTATGGAAACTATGACTAACTATAATATTATGTATCTTATTTATTAGCCCTATTAACCTCCTTAATGGGCCGTTATAAAAGTAGGCCACTCTTTCATTGAGTGATTCAAAGAGGGCCAATTACATTGCGTTGCATCTTTGGATGAAGATGCGTTGGATAAATGTATACATACAGCAATATATCGTAGTTACGTGATGTAAATATGTAAAAATTCGAAAGGAAACATTGGTAAATGTTTACAATAAATTTCAAGAAACAGCGTTTGGTCATATTTTCATCTTGTCTTGTACAACAGGGGTGAAGCTGAGAGCCTGAGACATGCTGCAAGGGAGCGTCGTTGATTTTTTATTACAATACAACTAAGCACATTCCTTTACTAAGCTTGTACTTATCTATCAAAGCAGATCATCATCTCAGATAATTAAATTGCAACAATTAAACTCGTCATGTTTCAAACCAACTTCAGAACACGCTCACCCAACTTTCCACCCGTATATTTCTAATCTCCAGTTCCATAATTGGCGCACTGCCAGTACGTGGGTGCAAACATCTATAAATACCATATTTTTAACTTGACCAGCTAATAGTGTGAGTTTAAGTGATTACGGGAGATTATTGCGCCGAGCAATGCCCCCCAGTCTAGGTCGAAATCGGCCTAGAAAAGTTCGAGTGCCATATAGTGGAAGATTTTCCTCATTTGGAATTCGCGCCAATTAGGTTAACGTTTGAAGTGATTGCCAAAAAGCACTGAATGTAAATATGATTTTTATGGAATTGGTTTTTGTTAGTTAAATGTGCTAGACACCAACCCAACATGGGTTTTTCATCATCATGTCATCATCCGCCTAGCCTTTCTCCTAAACTAGATTGGGTCGGCTTCCAGTCTAACTAGTTGCGGCTGAATATCAGTATTTTACGTGGAGCGACTGCCATCTGACCTCCACAACCCAATTATTGGGTAGTACCGGTATTCGAATGTTAGACCAATTGCACCAGTTGTCAGAGTTTCGGGCTCCTGACTACCCGTAACGACTGTCAAAGATATTTCTATGACAACCGGGACCGACTGTTTAACGTGCTCTCCGAGGCACGGAGGGGTCTCGATGTGTAAGGAACGGTCACCTATCCAAGGACGGAGCGCGGCAAGCGCAGCTTAACCTCGCAGATTGATCGATCAGCGCGGCTGTCATTTAGCCACGAGCCTTTCCGTTTGTTTGAAGGTACATTTTCTAACAATTTCTTCTCTTTGTCCGCAGTGAAGTTGCCGGAAGACTCAAATGCGGTCGGTGGTGGCCGTTTCACCATCGGCCCGGCGCCCGAACGGGACTGGGAGATGGTGCCTCCTGACGGGAAGTGGGGCTGGTGCGTTCTCGTAGGTAATCTGCCACCAGTGGCCCCTGTGACCTTAGACTAACGAGGGTAGGACCCGTTTGTTAAGACAATTGCTGTGTTCTGGTTTGAAGTGTATGGGCAGTGGCATATTTACCCTAGGGCCATGGGGGCCATGGCCCGGGGTGGCAGACTGTCGGGGGTGGTATAGCCGCCTCTCCCGCCGCCCCTTGCATTTTGTACAGAACCCTGAACTGTGCGTAATCCGACACGAACTTAGCCGGTTTGTTCGTTAATTATGTGGCGGCAAATCTTTAGGCAAAGGGCGAAAAATTTTAAAATACGCCACTGGGTACCGGTGTAGTTACTATTGTTACTAGAATAGGTAGGGCTAATTTACCTAAAGTTGGCGGTAAATAGAGTGGTTGAAACCACCAAAATGTAATTAATTATTTGTTATCAGGTAAACTATACAGGGGGTCTACTCTGTAAGTCCGTCAACGAAGATACGGGCCCGTCCGAAAGTACAATAGACATAAGATTCCGTCAAAACAAGTGTCTAATTCAATTTTTCGGATGGACAAAACACATCGGGAGTAGGGACAACTGTCAAATCGTGCTATCATTCATCCTTAGTTCGGGCCCCGAACTAATCTTAAGTCCATAGGTGATACGGAGTAAGAAACGCCCGTAACTAAGGCCGAAACTACGGATTTCGTGCTTAGAGAGTAGACCCCCAGTATAGGGTTAAAACTACCAAAGTGCAGTTAATTTTCTATGATCTGAATTCCATACATTTGTCTGGTGTCCCATGGTCCCATGCTATGCTACATGACCTACATGTTTACAGGTGCGACCCTGGTGAACATCCTGATTCCTGGCACCATCAAGTCCTTCGGAGTGCTGCTGGTGGAGTTCAACGATGTGTTTCAGTCTAGTGCGTCAGCGTCGTCAGGAATCGTGGCGCTGTGTTATTTCTTGTACAGTAGTTTGGGTGAGTTTAACTTTATTTATTTAATTTTAATTAAATAGAATACGAAATAAAATAATCAAATGAAGACATATACAAACAAAATATTACAGTCAAGCGTTTTTTTTTTTTTTAAACATTGCTCCACACTAGAATTTCTCCTGTGTCGTGGGTGCGTTTACAAACACAAATTTGACATACACAAACAGCCAGACCTTGTGCAATCACGTCGCGCAGCAGCCAATCTCTCAGCCACTGCGACAACCGTGCGGTCTAAATGCGTTCTTCTCATTAAACTTCAAACACTCTGAAAGTATCGTTCTCCATTCTTCTGCAAATAAATCAAATTCTGTGTTTGAGTCTAGGAAAGCGTTAAGGGGCATCCGTGAAGGTAGCGCGCGAAATCCGATTTTTTTTACGTGTATTAAAAATTGCAGTGCTGTTTTACGCTATATGTTGATGATGATGATTATTATTTAGTAACTAAGTTATCATTATTATCGTGTATTGAATTTTGATCAAAATACTACGTAAAACAGCGCTGCAATTTGCAAAAAACCAAGATAAAATATCTATTTTGCGCGCAACCTTGCGCGTGAAATAGTGTGCGTATTAGAAACTAATTATCACTTGCTTAACGGTGAAGGAAAACATCGTGAGGAAACCGGCATGTCCTAGAACCAAAAATTCGAAGACATGTGACGTCCACCAACCCGCACTGGGCCCGCGTGGTGGACTACGGCCCACTCCCTCTCACAGAGAGGAGGCCTGTGTCCCAGCAGTGGGAACATTATAGGCCGATTATGCTATGCTTATGCGCAACCTTGACGGATCCCCCCCTAAGCGCAGTAGAGAGCATTAGGCTGAATGTTAACTGGAGCGGAGAGGAGCGGAGCGATATAAACCAATGGGTTTGCATAAAATTGTTTTAATTATTTACCTGTTAAATTAATATCATTTTTAACCGACTTCCAAAAAGGAGGAGGTTCTGCATTCGGTTGTTTTTTTTTTTTTTTTTTTTTTTAATTTATGTACACCGATTACTCTGTGATCTGTGAGCCGATTTACGTGAATTTTTTTTCATATGGTAGAAGAAGCTTGCGAGGTGGTCCCATATAAATTTTATTAACTTAGGTTGAATAGTTTTGTAACCAGCTTCAATAAACGGAATTTTTCGTGTATATCGATGACATCATGATGATAATAAAAAAGTCATATTATGTAGGTACACGAATTCCTGGACGCAATCGATCTCGATATTATACATGCATAACATCACGCTAGTATTTTCCGCAAGGTTAGGCAGAGGTGTATGTATAGTACACACAGCTTTTTTTATGTTCAAGTCTTATTTGATAGAAAGTTAGGGAAAGAGCCTATTGCTGAAAAAACATTGTTTTGGATTACTGAAACGTACTTATCCATAAATATCTTAGAAGGTAAGTACCTATTTAAATTCGTGAAAGCAATCGATCTCGGTAAAAGTACATACAAAATGTGTGTCAAAGGCAGTATATTATTAAAGTCGCTCTATCCATGATTTTATGGTACTTTTATATACGTAAGGTATTATTATAAAAAAAACCATGACATGTTACACTACACTAAAAAGTTAAAAATAAAAAACAGGTTTTAAAAAAACCGACTTCCAAAAACTACACTAAAAACTATGAAATAAAAAGTTTAAACTTCCATAATTAAAAATCTAAATGTATATTGAAGTCGGCGGGGCCTAGCATGAAAATAAGCAAAATTGCAGATGAACAAGGAATAAAATGAAAATCTTAATTTCCACGTGCACACACTGCGCACACCCTTCCTGTTTAAAGACTGAGAGGCCTGAAAAGGCCCCGCCGGCTTCAATATACATTTAGATTTTTAATTATGGAAGTTTAAACTTTTTATTTCATAGTTTTTAGTGTAGTTTTTGGAAGTCGGTTTTTTTAAAACCTGTTTTTTGTAGTTCGCTATCAGATTACATTTTTCAAAAATGCATCTTTTCATTCAAGATTCTTAAAGTATATGGTTCTGTGCGAGCGAGAGAGGTCGCAAATGCGAGAACCCTCTTAATAAAACTAGACTATTTATTTTGGAGTCCCCTAAAATATTCAGTGTTACAAAAGGGTCGTCAAAAAAGTTTGAGAACCGCTGACCTAATGAAATTTCTTTAAATTCCAGGTCCATTGTCGTCGATATTGTCAGTGAAATGGTCGTATCGGACGGTGACGCTGATCGGCGGCAGTTTCGCCGCGTTCGGCATGATATTCAGCAGCTGCGCCTTTTCTATCACATATTTGTATTTTAGGTGAGTACTGGATGGATTTTACTGTCTAAATATTTAATGTTATTAAATATATAAGAGATTTTCAAAAACAACTGACACAGGCAGGGTTTGAACCCACGACCTCAGCTTAAACCGGGGCATTGCCCTAACCAACTGAGCTACAGTGTCATGCTTGAATCAGTTGAAATTAAAAACCACTTTTTACGCCTCTTGTGAGCGTTGATGACATCTGTCGGAGACTAATTACAAATTCCAACTCAATGCCTCTAACTTTGCAGCTAGAAGGATATCGATACGATCTCGCCTATACTTTATAAACGTATTTATATTAAAGATGTATTTATAGAGTTTTTTTGGAAATCATTGAAAAAGGACAGAAAATATTTAGAATAGTCAAATTTGTCTACACCAACATTTACGGGAAAATAGTCGTGACCTTTTGCGATTACGACTAAATTGACATTAAAACTATTCAAGTGGACTAATTTGACAGGTTTCACCAACGCTCACAGCGTTGGTGACATCTGTCGGAGACTAATTACAAATTCCAACTCAATGCCTCTAACTTTGCAGCTAGAAGGACATCGATACGATGTCACCATCTATACATTATAAACGTATTTATATTAAAAACTAGCTTCCGCCCGCGGCTTCGCCCGCATTTTTGGAATAAAAAGTAGCCTATGTGTTATTCTGATGTATAAGCTACATTACTGTAAAGTTTCATCAAAATCCGTTCAGTAGTTTTTGCGTGAATGAGTAACAAACATCCATACATACATCCATCCTCATAAACTTTCACATTTATAATATTAGTAGGATGTATTTATAGAGTTTTTTTGAAAATCTCTTATCAAAATATTCTTCAACCATCTTTTTTCTTATTTCAGTTTCGGCGCCATGGTGGGCACGGGCGCCGGGCTCGCGTTCCCGCCGACAGTGTACATAGTAACTTCATACTTCGTGCGACTGAGAGGCTTAGCGAACGGGATCTGTATGTCTGGCAGCGCTTTCGGCAGTATCATCCTGCCACCAGTCCTTAGGTATCTACTTGAGGAATATGGATACAAGTAAGTTATTATAACCTTTTTTTTTAGGGTTCCGTACCTTAAAAAGGAAAAACGGAACCCTTATAGGATCACTTTGTTGTCCGTTTATCACCAGACTAGTGGTGCCATCTGCTCATAGATGGCGCCACTAGAGCGCCATCTATGATCACGATATAATATATCTACTATGATGTAATAGCGGCATAGATGGCGCTATTGCATTTTCCGGAACCCTTAGAGCGAAAGTCGTGCTCGCACTTGTCCGGTTTATGTTTGAAAATAGGCTTGCGTTTGCCCGCCACCTCGCCTGATGTTAAGCGATGATGCGGTCTACGACGGAGCACGCTTGCCTAGAAGAAACCGATTCACTCGCGACTTGAAGACACCCAGATTGTAACTGTCGAGGAACATACGCTTCGGGCTTGCCGCTGATAGATAGCTATTACCATTTCTAACCCACATTTTGTCTCTTTTCAGGGGCGCAGTCCTAATACTGGGCGGTATTATGCTGAATGTGTGGGCAGCTGCGCTGCTATTCCAACCCGTTGAAGAGCATATGGTGAGGAAATACAAGGAGCCTGAAGAAGACGAGGATTTACCTCAGGTTAGTTGATGGCGACGTTTTGGCGAAGTTGGTCAAAGTTTTGGCGGAGTTGGTCAAAGTTTTGGCGGAGTTGGTCAAAGTTTTGGCGGAGTTGGTCAAAGTTTTGGCGAAGTTGGTCAAAGTTTTGGCTAAGTTGGACATAGTTTTGGCGAAGTTGGTCGAAGTTTTGGCGAAGTTGGTCGCAATTTTGGCGAAGTTGGTCGTAGTTTTCGTGAAGTTGGAAAAGTTTGTGGCGAATTTTCCGCCAATGATTTTGGTGAACGTTTTAGTGTTACCAATGTAGTCCAACTTTGCCAAAAATGATTTAGAAGATTTTGAAAACTATTCCATTTTGGCGGCGAACTAAGTAATATTTATTGAAGTTTCCAACTTTGCCGAGTTTCTGGGTGAATTTTTCATAACATAATAAAATTATTTGTTTTGTTTTACGGTCGTCAGTTTTTTTTTGTTATATTATTTCAGCCATATCTTGGAACTGTATGGCATTATGTTTTTTTTATCCATCTAGGGGGCTTTCAAAGACAGTGGCTGTGAAACTTTTCTTTAGCCCCCTATTTTAACATCATAGTTTATTTGTGTTCTAATAATATTTACTGATATTTCCGCGAGTATAATTATACTGCATTTAAACTATTCTTGCTACGGAATATCAAGTTTATTTATATTAAAAAATATATTAAATCTGTGATTGGCAAAAAGACTGAAGCTAATTAAATGAATTGGAATAAGATTTATGTTGCATCCTCTATACTCAGACTTTTTCTTTATTTTATTAGTCTTACACAGCTAAAATTGATAAATAGTATGAATTAATGTAAGACCAGTTTCCAATGCAGTATTTAATTAATTTTAAATCAAATATACGCTTTCGTCCGCAATAATATTAATTTTATCCGTCAACCCGCGTCTTTGAATACCATTTAAAAAAAGTGTCTTTTTGAAAATGAAACTTGCTCAAGTGAGCGCGTCATGGTGGCATCAAAGCATAAAGTAAGCAAATTCATTTTATTATGTGTTTATATGTATATATGTTGGCCATAGTTTCCCAACTTTGGGTGTAGAGGGCGCTAGTTCATGTATTTCTAACACGAGGCTTTATTAGATATAGTAATATAATTCTTTAATTAATAAAACTTAAACAATATTGTAATATAAATATAATAAGACATCTAAGGTTCGAACTCACAACTCTTCGCTTGCCAGCGCACGCTATAACTTTCGGGCTATTGCAAATTGATTTGGTTCACACATGAGGTTTTGTATAATATTCATAGATGCGTATGAATAGAAATAGTAAGTATATATTTATTCATTGTGTTTTATTTAACAGGGACAGTATGAGGAAATCCTATGCTGTGTGGGTGCAATAAGATGTCCCTCTAATGTTCCATTTAAATTAAACACACTCGGTAATAGTTTAGTAACTTTGTTGGTGTTTGTTTATCTAACCAGAGGGTCGTTACAATGGTGGAGATTAATTTATATTCATAGCATAATAATAACTTGGTGTGTTGTATGTGGGCTATAAATTAAATCGCCGTAATAGCATTAAGTATAAAAATGAGCGGCATTATGAGCAGAATTTAGGCTGACTTTAATTGAATTTATTATTATTAAAAAAGAACAGTCCAGTACTTCCTCCTTTTTATTTATTTATATAGGTAGGTACTCTTTATTGTACACCACAAGTAACATTTACAGTACAAGTAGTAAAAATAAAGTAGTCAATTAAAAATACACAAGAACCCGGGACGGCTAACAAACTTCGAATATCTAAATATTCTATAGTCGTTAGGGGGCTACAAAAAACTTTGAGAAACTATGACCTTTATACAAGATGTTGATTAGTAATCGCGCCATATTTCTAAAGTTTGTTTGGGCCCTTATTCGAAGCAACATTTAATAGGTCAAACAAAACACCGGACATTTTTTTTAAACTCAATACAAATGGCTTCATCTGATCGAGTCAATTCGTATCAGAGTCGAAAGATTTATGGCAGATTTTTAGGGTTCCGTACCAAAATGGTAAAAAAGGAACCCTTATCGTGCGACTTCGTCTGTCTGTCTGTCTGTCACACCTGCTTATTTCAGCAACTACTAATGCTATCGACTTGAAATTTGGAACAGTTATGAAGAATGCTTGCCCAACTTTATTGCAAATGAAAAAAGTCCAAAAATATTTTTATTTTCATTGCAAAAGGGGTCGGAGTGGGGTTCTGAAATTTTAAAGTGGGGTTACTAGGTCAAGTGACATATCATATAAAAGGGCTTGATCTGCACATTTCAAAATATATTTTAATTTAATTTTATGTCTCACAGTTTTCGACATATGATGAAAAATGTCCAAAAAATACCATTCCCCCCCTTATCTCCGAAGTTTGCGGAGCGAAAAATCTGAAATAATTAGAGCTAATTGGAATTGACCCAAATATGGCACCAAAAATAAAACGATGTTCCTAACTAGTACAGTTTTTGCAAAATCATCAAAATTCCTTCACAAACAAACTTACTTATGCGGTCCGGTTTTTTTCACTTTATACGTTCAAAAATGATACGGAACCCTGGGTGCGCGAGTACGACTCGCACATGGCCGGTTTTTTTGGGATGTTGTCTGTTTGTTTGATAGTGCGCGCATCACGCCAAAAGTACTAAACGGATTTTGATATGGTTTTCACAGTTGAGTAATTTGAGGTCCAACTTAAAATCTAAGCCACGTTTCATCTAATTCCGGTGGGATTAAGCAGAGATACAGCTTGACCTCTTCGTAGTACTAGCCACCCTGCACTGAGGAGGTCATTTTAAATGGTCTTTTGTAGTCCACGCGGACGGAGTCACGCCAAACCACCTTTACTGTCACCTATGCTTCGCTTTAAGCTCACTAACATTTTCATTAATTCGAAAATAATCACTTTCCTTATGTCTCCTTCATACCAAAATATACCGCTAAGCAGAAGGAAATTCGGTCAGCCAAAGAAATACCCGTGGGCCAAAAAGAAATACCCGTGGGCCGAAATAAAAATGCCAGTTATATATTATATGGCCCCGAGTCGAGATCCAATAGCCCCGATTTCTTAAGGACTCTCCAGAATAAATTTATTACTGTTTTCTAATAGAAGATAACATCATAACCTCAGATCATAGAAACAAGGAGATATGCCATCATAGCAAATTAGTACGGGAAAAACTGATGCCACTTTTAGTACATTTTTCGACACAATTACGCGCATAATTAAGCGCTCCTTGTGAATAAAAAGATCTCCCACGCATTAAACATTCCGCACACCCTCAATCTAGCACTGTTAATCGTTACTCAACACTAGCACTAAACTAAAACACTGTATATTTATACCATCGATCGTGTTCGGTTCGTCGCCAGCGCGTACGTTTTTAATATGAGTAATTTGCTCAAGATCAGGCATCAAGCTCGATAGCGCCTTGGCACATCTCCCTTGTTTCTATGATCTGAGATCATAACACTATAGAGCGTTTAACATAAGAAATCCTTTCGACGCTAAGTTGGCTCCCCTGTCACTCCTGTTTAGGTCTTAACGTTACTTTTTGTAGATTTATGTGATATAAGTAACGCCTAGGACACTGCAACGTGATTGATCTGCCTAGCCTTTTCCCAAATTATATTGGGGTCGGCATCCAGTCTAACTAGTTTTGGCTGAATATCAATATTTTACGTGGAGCGACTGCCATCTGACCTCCACAACCCAATTAATGGGTAATACCGGTATTCGAATGTTAGACCAGCTGTCAGACTTTAGGGCTTCTGACTACCCGTAACGATTGTCAAAGATATTCCTATGACAACATTCCTAGGACACTGCAACGTGATAAACTAAAAATTGGTACTAAAAAAAACTTCCAACACGTTAAAAACGTTGTAACTTATTGACATTCAGGGCAGCCAACATAGCGTCGAAGGGACTTATGTGAATCGCTCTCTAGGAAAAGATGGGACGTCATCTACTTTACCTACGAGCACGGGGTCTCATCAGGAACAAAGTAACATTTGTTGAAACAACTCATAATAGATGGCGTTATATATATCGATTTGTTATTGAATTTTGTGTAAAATTGAGAAAATGGAAAAAATACATCATAAAAAATATTTGTTCAAATTTTGAAAAATGCTTAAAGCACGGAAAAATGGATAGCCCGAAGATAGCCCGCGCTAAATCGGTCACATTTCTTTGTATGAGATGAGGCATCTGTACGTATAGTATTATATTATCTGTGCTACGAGTAAGTCTCGATTCCTTTGTCAATATCCAACAGAATCGGGACTAACGATCGCCATTCTGTTAAATTCTTTGGCAGTGGGTATTTAATTTAGGCCAAACGTACACTATACCAGAGCTACGCCGGCTGGTCAAATGCGGCCAGTAAAAACTTGAATTTATTATGGAATCGTAGATAAGAAACGACGTTCTAGGAAACGAGTTTTTTTTTCATGTTTTCAGGCTTGGTCTCATAGTAGAAATTGTTCACCAACCAACGAAAATTCACCGTGTATTCATTTGGGCTAAGGTACAGACGAAAATGCACCGCGTATTTATTTGGGCTAAGCTAGCGACGAAAATTCTCCGCGTATTAATTTGGGCTAAGCTAGCGACGAAAATTCACTGTGTATTAATTTGGACTCAGCTACCGATGAAAATTCACCGTGTATTATTAATTTGGGCTAAGTTACCGACGAAATTCACTGTGTATTAATTTGTTCTAGCTGTTAAGATCCGAATTTCCTTCTGCTAGTGTATTTATATACCTAAATCCGAAATAGACGTTGAAATCTTCATTCACTGGTCATTGCAGGAGCCTATATTTCATATATCGGAGTTTTTGTTTCATTTTCAAAAATGCGCATTCAAATAAATAACCGTTATCGTGCTAACGCTGTAATAACGTTAAATAACTGGTTTATAACGAAAGTGATTATACGTTAGCTTTTTATATGGTGTTGCGAAAGCTCAAAAAATGTATAATTTAGTTTAATGATTTTATTTATGTAATTAAACGAACTGCATGTTTTATTGTGTTGGGCTTGTTATAACAATTTGGGATAATGTTGAGACTATCGCGCTTAAAATATTGCTATCCTTTTCTACCGGCAGAGCGAGAAAGAGACGGAAGAGTCGTCAAAATCCTCCCTTTTTCTCAACGGAAAAATTACAATTTTAACAGTTCATAGTACTGAAAAAATACGGTTTTAAAGTGTGCGTGGATGGCCGAATCCGAAACTATAAGAAATTGTGAAAAATAATCCAAAGTCTCGGCGTCGATTTTAAGGAAAACTGAAACGGTGTGTAATTTTGAAACTCAATTTTCCTAGCCTGGGATCGAACTCGTTGAAATGGAAAAAAAATACACTATTATTGCACCATCCGTGTTACAATACTATATTTACTTGGCCGTGAGACAAAGCATAAACAATGAAGATCTAACCCGACGGAATACAAAATCGCGCCTTGCACTGTAAACTATTGATTTTCATGGGTCATCTTAACTTAACAGTATAATAATGGCAGCTTATGTTGCTATTATACTGACAAGGTAAAATGAACTAAAATATCAACAAATAACGGTGCATCGTGTGATTTTGAATTTAGTAGGGTTAGACTTATATTGTTTACGTTTTGTCTCAAAGCCAGTTGAATATAGTATAAGGATCAAATTCTGGGGAGTACATACGGCAAACTAAAAGAAAATGTTGATTTACAACAAATCATAAAATCACCTAGCAAATATATTTTTTCAAAAATCTAATTATGCAGTTTAGTTTTTATCAAAATCGGCCCCGAGACTCCTTTGAGTTTGCTAATTCTTAAACTTACAGATTTGGCCATCAATTTTAATTTAATTAGTTCAACCTAATTTGAAGCAATTTTTTTTTGTTTCTTGTTTATAATATCTATACTATAGGTATAGGTAAAGGACAGCAATATATTAAGTTTAGTAGTCTATGCCTAATAAAATAAGGGTAATTTTTAGAGGCTTATTTTACTGACCCCTAGTTTTTAAAAGCGAGAAATAGCCTCTGATTAGTAAATCTGCTTTATAATTTCATGTGAACAGTTGTGATTGGTTTACTCAAATAAAATCGGCCAATCATGACATTTGACATGAGATTTTAGTTCCTAATTCAACCGTAATTATCACAGCCAATAAAATTTCAGGACGACATCCTATTCGAGGAAGAAGAGCCAATCGAATCCTTCGCAATGACCGTTACGACGCCAGAAAAAATTGAAAACGGACACACACCCGACAAGAAGACATCGCAAACTAACATACAGAGCATGACGTCATCGCAGCAATTGCGTCACAACCCTTCAAAACGGAAGTTGTCGTATACGCGTCCGATACCAAAGTCCACTTATAGTTCATCTTCTATTAGTGATAGTATGATGAAGAAATTGGGGTCCCAAGAAGGATTTGGTAGAAAATTGAGTACAGTGACAACAGGTCCTAAGAGGAACTTTTCCACTTCAAGTTTCGCTCATATCTCCGCTACACCATTCCATGGTTCCACTCTCTCAGCATTTGAGCGACCTAACGAATTTGCCTCACAGTTCTCCCTAAGGTCTGTGACAGAAAGCGTAGCAGACGTAGCTTACTGCTGTTTCTGCTGCAAGAAGAATCCTTCAAAGAAGACGGAACCTAATAAATTCTTTGATTTAAGTCTCCTCAAAGATCCGACGTATTTAGTGATTCTAATTTCAAGTAGTACTGTAGCAATATCGTGCACAAATTTTATTATTCTACTACCCTCGCACGCACAAAATATAGGTTTTGATAAGGCTAGAGGCGCCTATTTACTCAGTACCGTCTCGGCTCTCGATCTGGTCGGACGTATAGGCGGCTCGGCGCTCTGCGATTTAAACCTCATTCCAAAAAGTTTTTACTTCGTAGGCGGGCTATTATTTTCTGGTATAACGTTAGTTATTATACCGTTTATGGAGTCGTATATTGCTTTGAGCGTTTTTTGCGCGTTATTCGGTTTGGCTTCGGGCGTAAATAATAGTGTTACTACTTTAGTTATGGCGGAGGTTCTCGGCGTTGACAGATTAATGTCCACTTATGGGATTAGTTTGTTCGTAAACGGCTTGCTACAGTTAGTTGGGCCACCGATATGTGGGTTATGGTTCGAAAGAGACAAAAACTTTTTGAAGATGTTTTTGACGTTTGGTGTAATTTTTATTGCTGGGGCCGCTCTATGGCTCTTTATGCCATTGATTAATAGACAAAAGAGGGAGAAAGCGAGGAGGGAGGCGGAGAAAAATCAGAAAGTTTAATGCAGTTATTTAAGGGTTTTTTTTAGTTTGGGGGTATTCGAGAATTGTTTATACAGGGTGGTTTGTAATTGCAGTCATGATTGGTGAAATTATTTCAACCCAAAATATCTATAAAGCCAAGCTATTCTCTAAATATTTTTGTTTATATTTTTCTAAGTAAAGTAAGTTAATTAAGGCTTGGTACCACTGTATTTTGGGTGAAAATAATTGCTTTCCCTAGTCGCATTATAAAACACCATGTATTTACAAAAAGCTCCTATATATTTACAGTGAAAATCTTACGGGGACTTACACGGTATTATTTTGTCTGAATATTCCTAGACCCCATAAAATGATGGTTTACCAAGCTAGTTGGCTTAGAATAAGTTATTTTCCATGGTGCTTATAATACAAAATAATATTTGCCAATTTTACTTCATTCATATTTAAAAGTTCCCATTCTTACGTAGACATCTACAACACCAGTCATACCAGTACCCCGATCATGAGTTTTTTTGACGTATAGTTTCGTTAACGTAAGCATATTTTGAATTGAAAATACACGTTTGTTACACAATATTTATATAAATTAAATACTTAATTAATTTCTCTGTATTTTTTAAAGTGTACAAATTGTATAAAATTTTATCAAAATGTTCCAGGACTGCTGTATTTTAAATTCAAAATATGCTTACGTTAACGAAACTATACGTCAAAAAAAACTCATGATAGGGGTACATTAGTATGCCAGGTGTGTTGCCATTTAGAAAGCAATACATTGGTGCTGATTCTGTTGAACATCGCTCTAAACGAATTTTAATTACACTATATCTCTTTCTGACAAATATCATTGAAAAAAGACACAAAATATTTAGAACTGTCAAATTAGTCTACGCCCTTGTCATTTACGGGAAAATAGTCGTAACCTTTTGCGATTACGACTAAATTGACAACAAAACTATTCAAGCGGACTAATTTGACAGGATAAAATATCTTCTATCCCTTTCTCATGTTTTTTATTAGGAGACATAATAAGACTAAATTAGTTTAGTTCGTAAACAACAGAATTGGCAACATTGTGACATTTAAATCATTGCTATTCTAAAACAATCGTTGTTCATACAAAAATATATTTGACAAACTTTTCCACCCCCTTTTCCCCTCTTAAGGTGCACTAAGGAGGATTTTTTTGAAATTCCGTCTGAATTTCAAAAAAATCATCCTTAGTGGTACTCAAAGAATATTTCCTCCTTTCAAATCTCTAGGACCACCGTTTAGGCTGTGCTTTTTCTGTCAGTCATGTACTATTTTTAGGTTTAAATGACTATTTTAATTAGGAAAGTTAAATAGAAACGTTTCAAAGGACAATGCCAACGAATGTATGGCGCCATACCAAGCTCATGCTTACATGGAGTGCCGCAATTTGTAATTTACCTGTACTGTACTAATGTACTTCATATTTTGAGGTTAAGTTCGAGAAAATAACTAATTCGAAGTCTGTATTCCGTGTTTTTGTCAGAAACCCGGGACTCTTTATCATTACAAATGAAATAAAACTGATTAAGTATAAAAATGATGTAGCAGTGATAGCCTAGTGGTCTAACCATGTGCCTCCCACGGCGAATGGTTCGAGTTCGATCCCGAGGCACGCACCGCTGACTTTTCGAAGTCATGTGCGTATTGGAAATTAATTATCACTTGCTTTAACGGTGAAGGAAAACATCGTGAGGAAACCGGCATGTCCTAGAACCAAAAATTCGAAGACATGTGACGTCCACCAACCCGCACTGGGCGCGCGTGGTGGACTACGGCCCACTCCCTCTCACAGAGAGGAGGCCTGTGTCCCAGCAGTGGGAACATTATAGGTCGATTATGCTATGCTAAGTATAAAAAACCGAGCAATTTTATGAACTTTCGGTTGTGACACTTCGCGGCACAAATTGATACGGCTCCCTGGCATTGTCCTTGTCCAGTAAAAAACTTTACATAGTAACTATGTATTATAAAATAAAAACTAACATTTTAAAATTATGTGTCTCGACTTTATTCTTAGATATAATTGTATGCCAATGTTTATGTGTAAAATTAAATCAACAAATTGTCATAAAATATTTTTTTTTTATAATGTTTGAGTATTAAATTAATTACCATATTCTTATGTAGGTACTTTGATAGCCAAAGCATGAAAATCAGGGATGTTGCGAATGTAATTACAGCTCTACTGATATAGGTACTCAGATATACTCAACAAAATGTATGGAACAGCTGATTTTTTTTTCGCGATTTCAGTGTGGCAGGTTAGACAGTGGAAATATTTTAAGGGGTCATTGAACTCATCATTATGAACAACTTTTACTATGGAAGTAAAAGTTGTTCATAATGATGAGTAGGTACAACAACTTTTACTTCCATAGTAAAAGTTGTTCATAAAGATGAGTACAATGACCCCTTAACATATTTCCACTGTCTAACCTGCCACCCTGTATAACCCGCTCCAATAAAGAAATGAATTTAAAATGGCGGCATTAATAATTCCCTCAGTCGCACGTTATTGTGAGTGAGAGGGAATGATTAGTGCCGCCATTTTTTATTCGTTTCTTTATTCGAGCGGGTTATAACACTAAAGAAAGGTGTCATCTGTAATTCCAATTCAGTTTCAAGAGGATAGTACTGATTTATGAAGCATCTCAAGATGTATAAAGTTCCTTTTAGTGCACAGAAATGTATAGACGGCAGTGGCGAAGGATCCCTACAATACGATTCCTACCGGCTTCCCTTTGAAAAATAGCACAGGCAGTATTGCCTACTTTTATTAATTAGCTTTTCATGGCCAGGTAAGCATTTGTAGCTCCGGCTTATCTCTTACAAAAACTAACCCTTCGCCACTGGTATACGGCGCAATGTCCTTTCATTGCTAGTTTAACTTACTACCTACTTTTGTTATTTATAAATAAATGTAACTAAAAAACTATCATTTGTTAATTTATTCGTGCAAATTAATAGGTATCCATAGAAAGCTTGACATCTGCAGTCGAAAATTTTACATCTGCAACATCCCTGATGAAAATATAGGTACATGTACATAAACCGCGTTAAAAAAGAAACGAATTAAAAATAGCGGCACTAACAATAACGTGCGAGTGAGAGGGAACGATTAGTGCCGCCATTTTAGATTCTCTTCTTTATTCTTTTTAGTCTTTATTGGCGCGGGTTATATGGTACAGAAGTAAGTGAACAAAATGCAAAATTTAATTTAAATGAGGGTATTTTTGTTGTATGCGATTGTTTAAGCACTCCATTTGGTTTTTGGATGTCGACTTGTCCAATAAAATTCCCAGTCGACAATTCGAAATAAAGCATTATTAGGGTTCCGTACCTCAAAAGGAAAAACGGAACCCTTATAGATCACTTTGTTGTCCGCCGTCAGTCACCGGACCATAAGTAGAGCCATGTGCTCATAGATGACGCCACTAGAAGTATGCAGTAGCGCCATCTATGATCATTTAGCGGAACCCTTAGGGCGCGAGGCATACTCGCACTTGTCCGGTTTTTTTATTTGATTAAATATGATATTAAAATATAACGATTCTTATGCAATGTATAACGAAGGAAGATATTAATTATGAATTTACAAATATACACTGTCTATACTAATATGATAAAGCTGAAGAGTTTGTTTGAATGCGCTAATGTCTGAAACTACCAGTCGGATTCGAAAAAAATATTTTTGTATTATGATAGCCAGGTTCATGACGAATTTAGTATAGTCTATTTAACATCACGCTACAACCCTTAGGAGCCGAGCAGCGGGGGTGAAACCGCGGGAAACTAATACAGCTAATGTAAATTAATACAATGTGTGAAAAATTTTATTTAAATATTTTATACATCTTGCATACTTAGGGTTCCGTACCAAAAAATGCACAAAATAATCGTAAAGCACAGTTTTAAATTTTCATTGCAATGTATTTTTTAAACTATGTAGGTACTTATTGTCACTTATAAATAGACTTTATTTTTATGTGACTAAAGTTGACATTTACGAGTACTATGTAAGATAGTTATATGAACGAGTATATATTTTGTGCACTACGCACACATCACGACTACTTTATATTAGTAGTATAATCACTACATTTTATACATCGGCTTATCTCTTGTATACCATAGATGACATACAAAAATGTTGTGACTTAAGCCCGTCACAGACGTAGCTATAATATATATTAATATGAATCATAGCAAGGCATATTACGACATATTTTCTATATAAATTATCGAGTGACCACACACGCAGCTATATATTTCTATGACGTCACCAGTATATTATACCGATATATTAATATAGATTATAGCTACGTTTGTAACGGGCTTTATACGACGTATAATTATTTCGAGCATAAACATCTTGTGTTAATATAGACTTTTATATTTTCTTAAACGCTCTAGCCATACTTATATAAGGTAGTCAATGCGGTTATAATATCACGAGTTGTCGGAATAGGTAGTGCTATTTCACCTAAACTTAGAGGAACATGCGACGAAAACTAGAGACTTCCTTACGACAACATTTTTTCCGGGACGAAAACTGTCCCGGGTTTCGTATGTTAAAATGATGATGCCTATAAATAAAATAGCAACGTTTGGACTATCTTGGCCGGCCATCGTTCTTTAAGCTACTAGAATTCGTCAGAGGGCCTAGCACGAATGATTTTGACGTTGCGTATCGTAAACGTAAGCATATTTTGAATTGAAAATATACGAATATACGTTCGCTACACAATATTTGTATGATTGCTGTATTTATATCTCTGTAGTTATTAAAATGCGCAAATTGTATAAAATGTTATCCTTTGGGGAATGGAGGAACGAGGTGGAATGTCCCTCCATTGAAAAGGGAGGATCCTCTTACCAGACCGGGTGTTATGGTCTGGCGGGCCACTGCCCCCCGACAGTAACGGACGCAGTTATGCTAAAACGTTTCAACCCACAAATGAGAGTGTAACTGATTTTCGAACTACAGTCGTGCGACAAAAGGTCGATTGTCAGAAAAAAAAAAATTGTGGGTTGGAACGTTTTTGCATAACTACATCCGTTGATGCCGGGTTTCTGTATATATGCAAATCACTGTGAAAACTCTGCTAGCGCGATGTAGGATTCAGCGAATAGGCGTCATGTAGTGACGTTGGTTGTAGTGACGTCTTGCTGTGTTAGTAGTCTTCGCTGTTGTCGGCAGATGTCGCTACAATCCAAATGTTCTATGACAGTTGTATTTTAGATTCGAAATCCGCTTACGTTTACGATACGATACGTCAAAATTATTCGTGCTAGGCCCGCAGGACGTGATACCTCTACGGATACATTGTCCCGTTGTAAATATTGTTCTGTAATTGGCATGTATTATACGTGGTATCATTTAATGTGATAACTAATTCGGCATTCACGTTGTATAGCACAAACATTAACACCCTTACCACAAAAAAGATAGACACGCGTTAAACGCGAATGCTACCAAATATAATACACACTTGTTTTAGCACTAACTTGTCTAAAACAAATGCGTATTATTTTTGGTAGCATTCGCGTTTAACGCGTGTCTATCTTTTTTGTGGTACGGCCCTAAAACTTCGTCACTTTATGTCATTCGTTAGTTCGCGCCTCAGATCATAGAAACAAGGAGATATGCCATCATAGCAAATTAGTACGGGAACAACTGTCGCCACTTTTAGAACATTTTTCGACACAATTACAAGCGCTCCTTGTGAATAAAAAGATCTCCCACACATTAAAAATTGCGCACACCCTCAATCTGACACTGTTTATCGTCAACTTAATACTAGCACTAAACTAAAACACTGTATGTATATCATCGATCGTGTTCGGTTCGTCGCCAGCGTGTACTTTTTATATACGGTCAATGTGACCGTATGAAAGCGTCAAGCTCAATAGCGCCTTGGCACATCTCCCTTGTTTCTATGATTTGAGGTTCGCGCGTACAATACGCGCAATCTAAGTTAACCGGACTGAGTGCTGAGTGCGAGTTGTACACCATCGCGTTAATCGAGTAAACATCTCGAACTGAATGGAACAACCAATCACGTGCGTTAGCGTCTTCACTTTTGAGCGCGAGCCGATCTTTGATTGGTCGTTGGCTATGATTTTCGTTAATTTTCACGCGATCGAATATGTTAGAAAAACTCGCACTCGGCACTCTGAAGTTCGTGCGAATGGGTCGCAATATCTGTTCGTTTATTTATACCGTATTTAAAGGACTGCGCGAACTTCAGGCATTAGGACAGTCGATTTAGATTGCGCCTACTTTATTAGATTAATTTTATTTTATTTTATACAGGGTGGCAGGTTAGACAGTGGAAATATTTTAAGAGGTCATTGTACTCATCATTATGAACAACTTTTACTATGGGACCAACCCTGAAATCGCGAAAAAAAATCAGCTACTCCATACATTTTGTCGAGCTAAGTGAACATAAATGTATGGAACAGCTGATTTTTTTTTCGCGATTTCAGGTTTGGTCCCATAGTAAAAGTTGTTCATAATGGTGAGTACAATGACCCCTTAAAATATTTCCACTGTCTAACCTGCCACCCTGTATATTTTACACGAAATATATTTTCAAATATTTGACAATTTTAAACGAATTAATTTAATATTTTTAGACCGAATTATTAGCATTTCAATGTACGAGTATGTTTATTTTTAATTTAATGGTATGTACTTTATTATAAGATATTTTCATAATTTGACTATTGTAACGATGGTGTACATTAATTTTTGTATAAGGAACAAAGAAATATCAACTCTGTCTGCGTTGAAATAAAGGCCAAATTAAATCTACAGTCCTCGTGATCATTAAAGCGGACTGAAGCACGCGGTGAATTTTATTTTCCACTTTATTTTAACGTAGACCAAGTTTATATTTCTTTGGTAATGAAAACCGCGCTTCATATGGACTGCGCTAGCTCTAATAGAGAACTTAGACGTGTCATGAATTAATGTCTAAGCCATTTTTGCTCATGTTAAAAAGGCTATTGTGAAACCAGCCTAAAATCGTTTTTTTTGCATCATACAGCTCAGAAATCAAAATGCTTTATTTATTTATATGGCATTTTGAATGTTGTTTTTGTATTTTGTGGTCGTCAAAATTGACTTTTCATTTAAATTGCTTTTTTTAATTTTCTTTAATTTTAGTTTAAATGAACAAAAGTTACCTTAAGAGGCTTTGAAATTGAATAATTTAATTTTTTATTAAGTATATAAAACAGGTATTTATTTTAAATTGGCTTTCTTTTACTTTTAGTTAATTTTACTTAATGAATTGTATAAAATAACGAAATAATTGTTTTTCTTTGTTGTAAAAGTTTTAAAATAAATGTAAAAATGTGTGTATTAATTTTAAAACTTATGAGAACTTTGTGGGTCGAAAATTCGAAATGTTATATTTATCAAATCATCATATTTAGGTACACACGGCTACACATCAAGCTATACATTCCCAGTTTACACTGACCTCTCACTGTAACGAAATCATATACAATGCGAGATCAGCTTATACTGGAAATGTATAGCTTGATCTGCAGCCGTGCGTACCTTGGCAAATTTGCCTTATTTGGTCTCATTTCTAATATTTGCAGGCAAACTGTTGATGTGTGGTACTTATTATACGGCTCCTGCTCAAATAAGGCAGCAAAAAGTGTTCTGCAGCCATTTATACAGTGGAAATATTTTAACGGGTCATTGTACTCACCATTATGAACAACTTTTACTACGGGACTAAAACCTGAAATCGCGAAAAAAAATCAGCTGTTCCATACATTTATGTTCACAAAACTCAACAAAATGTATGGAACAGCTGATTTTTTTTTCGCGATTTCAGGGTTGGTCCCATAGTAAAAGTTATTCATAATTATGAGTACAATGACCCCTTAAAATATTGCCACTGTTTAACCTGCCACCCTGTATAAAACAAAATGTATGTTGCTGTACTTATGGAACCATTGATTGAGATTGCTTTTCGATCGATTGATGAATCGATGATTTTTTTTGGCTAGATTAGTATTACGATAAAAATTAACAAAAACAAAAGTATTTGAAAATGGTTCTTCCCATTAATAACATCTTGCCAAATATTTTTTGTATTTTGAATTAAATTTAAGTCGTGATACCGATAGAGTATTACTAAATTATTTAAAAATTACGTTTTGAAATTTTCATTCCTTTTATTATTCATTCCCTGTTTTTCCATTTATTATATTACATATTTCCAAATAAAAATAAAATGAATTTGTGGTTAACAGAAACCTAGTTTTTTTTACTGTTAAACGTTCATTTTGTATTTAGTAGCAAATATTAGTTAATAAGTAACTAAATGTATTTTTTTAAATAAATTATGTATTTTTTGTAAAAAAATAAACGTTTTTTATTTTCTAGTCTTTCCATCAAGAAAAATAATTATTCATTGCAAAACAGTTTGTTTTAAAAAAATATTTAAGGCTAATATTTTAATCTAATTTAGAAGCTTTATTCAATGCCTTTTGCGTTGCTATCAAATATAGAAATAGTCTGACTGATAACAAGCTGTCCAGAACTTCGAACATGTATACTGTATGGGCATATAAATAAGGTTCAAAATACAAACAGATACTGCGAAGCCATTCGCACTTATCGTGCGTTTTGTACTACTATCAATTAACTTAATCGTTCATTTGAAACACACAAACGCAACGATGACGTCAAAATATTTTGCCTAGCAGAAAAATAACAAAAATCTTCCTATTTCAGCTGGAACCATTCATAGAAGAAGATGCCGGAGAATTAGAAGACTCCGACCACCCCAAACTGACATTTACCCCCGAGGATCCGACCCCCACCCCGGACAAACACCCCAACGGCTCACCCCCAATCTTCAACCAGTCCAACACTAACTTAGACGAAAACCCGAAAGACTTCGCGAGATCCGCTAGTGCTGTGCAAGTCACGTCGAAAGATGTCGATAGAAACCGTAAAACGACACCGGTATCCTCAAGACACGGTCTCCAACACATATCAAGTAAAAATCATTTGCCTAGTAATCCTTCTTTGTTAGAATCTGTGCCAGAAGGGAAGAGCAGTCGAGTAAATTCTCAAGAAGCTTTTGGTAAAAAGTTAGGGGTGCCGAAAACGCCGAAACGTAGTCCTTCAACGTCAAGTTTTCAGTACATGTCGACACCTTTTCACGGTTCTACGCTATCAGCGTTTGAAAAACCTAGCGAATTCGCTTCGCAATTCAGTCTGAAGTCTGTAACAGATAGTTTAGCACCAATCACGTACTGCTGCGGCTGTAAGAAACGATCAAAGGAGGATGATTCAAAAAAGGAACCTAGCAAATATTTTGATATACAGTTGCTAAAGGATCCAATATACTTAGTTATCTTAATCTCGAATTGTACATGTGCAATCTCTTATACAAACTTCATTATTTTAGTTCCTTCGTACGCTAAAGAGTGTGGTTTTGATAAATCTTTAGGGGCGTACCTTTTATCGATAATTTCTGCGCTAGATCTAGTAGGCAGGATCGGCGGGTCAGCCCTATCAGATTTAGTGTTGACACCGAAACGCTATTTCTTTATATTTGGCTTGCTACTGTCTGGTATCAGTTTGGCAATGATACCACTAGTTTCCAGCTATTCAGCTATAAGCGCGTTCTGTTCTGTATTCGGTATCGCTTCTGGTATCAACGTGGGTGTCACAGCCCTAGTGATGACAGAAATGCTAGGTACCGAAAGACTAATGTCTTCTTACGGCATCAGTTTATTTGTAAACGGTATTTTACAGTTAGTTGGACCCCCCGTCTGTGGATTTTGGTTCGAATATACCAAATCGTATAAATCTTTATTCGTGACTTTAGGTTTTATATTGATATTTGGGGCTGCGTTATGGGGTTTTGTACCCTTTATACATAGGAGGAGAAGAATGGCGCAAAGGAATAAGGAGACTGTAGTGGATAAGGCGTAATTTGAAGTGAGGTTGCGTTTGTGTCGGCGATACTTTTAGATATAGACAGTGGCAGATCCAGGAATTATTTTTGGGGGGGTGAGGTCTCATCCAGACATGATTTGGGGTCGAGGTCAAAATCAAACAAAACCACTAATATAATCTGAAATTGCCAGATTTTAAGGGGGGGGGGGCTTAGGCTGCCACCCCCCCCCTGTATCTGCTACTGGATATAGAGCTCTGATTGGTTACTTCAATAAAGGTGTCTTAGACGCTATAACGAAGGTTTTAAGGTTATATTAATATACTAATATTACCACGATAAATTATACAATAATCATGTTCGCACTGTTATAAACTATACCTATATGATAAGAGGCTGTCAACAGCCAAAGTTTTTAACCAATACTATACGGTTTACCTTTTTTAAAAAGTATATTATGTCAATTTTGACTATATCTTGAAGACACTGGTTGAGCCCGAAACACGGTTCAACTATTTTCACTCATTAGAACCAAATCAATCAAAATCACCTCAAAAAAAAAGTTTAAAACCAAACAATCTCGAATAATTATTAATCAATTTAAAATATTATTTTAATGTTGTGCATTCTTTGATTATGAAAATTTTGATTGTCTTAGATTTCTCATCAATTAAATATTTTGTTTAACTATACCCTGTTTTTGAACACATTTTTAGTTTCCCGTTCAATCTATTTTGAACCGTACATGTTAGTTATACGGGCGGAAATTGTGTGAATCGATGAATGACTTTTACTGCCATAATTTATCCTATGTGTGAGAGAGTGTGCTGAATCTAAACATGATAATACCATCCCCTTTTCACAACCATACAATGATGGTGTTACCACTTCATTGTAAAACCGGTGAGCTGTTAGGTCCCGAGCTGCAGTACTTTAACTCGGGATCTGTTTTTTAGTTACGATTTTTTTATTTAAATAGGTAAACTGGGAAGCTTATTTTGAGCTCATAATATGACCAGTTAAAGCTCTTATAAAAATTGTTTGTGATACAATTGATACAAATACAAAATGGCGAATCTGTCACTTAAAAAGGGCGTATAATATGTAGTTAAAAGATGTCCAATATGTCTTAGTAGTTCAGTATGGCGTTAATTGCAAAGAAAACGGCTACCTATTATCAGAATTTAGTTGATCCGAAAACTAAGAATCTAAATTCTTAGAAAGTTAGCCGGACAAAATAAAATTCCATCATAGAATTTGTACTTAAAAAATCTACTAGACTATGGCAACTAAATATGCAAATAACTACTAAAAAAACCGGACAAGTGCGAGTATGCCTCGCGCCCTAAGGGTTCCGCTAAATGATCATAGATGGCGCTACTGCATACTTCTAGTGGTGTCATCGATGAGCAGATAGCTCCACTTATGGTCCGGTGACTGACGGCGGACAACAAAGTGATCCTATAAGGGTTCCGTTTTTACTTTTGAGGTACGGAACTCTAAAAAAACACTATTATCGTTATTGCATTTTGCATACACACCTATTTAATATTTTATACGACATAAATAACGTTTTTTGTTCTTTTTTCGTTTTTCTTCTGCATAAATATAGGTTAAATGTACAATTCCCGGCGAAGAATGTCCATATTTCTATTTAATATATTTTACTTTAAAATCGACAATAACACTATTTTACCATGTCTTTACTAACTCGCCTTCTTGTCTGTCTGTGGGTCTGTCTGTCTGTTCGGTAAAAACTTTGCAATTCATTTTTCAAGCACTTGCTGGTATCGGACTAAGCTGAAATTTGGTATACCTACTTATGTAGTTTGGATAACAATACAAATAATATGGACTAGAAAGTAAAAAATAATTTGAAAAAAAAAATGTTTTAAAACCACGTTTTTAGAACGGACTAAAAAAAATCTAATGAAATGAAAACGCACGGTTAAAGTTTAGTACACCTACCCTACATCTACCCTGCACCTACCCTACACCTACCCTAAACCTACCCTAAACCTCAAAAATAAGTTTCAAGCTTTAAAAATGACGTAATTTCAATACAAACTTTCATCCCCTATTTCAACCCTTTACAGCCCTTTTTTCGCATTAAAAAGTAGCCTATGTCCTTTCTCAGGCTCTAGACTATCTCTGTACCAAATTTCATTCGTATCTGTTCAGTAGTTTAGGCGTGATTGCGTAACACACAGACAGAGTTACATTCATATTTATAATATTAGTAAGGATTATTTTATACTTATTTTATAGTCCGCTGTAAACACGTGGTTTAAAAAAAAATGTTTTCAAATAATTTTACGTTTTTATTTATATCATAATATCGGCAACTAAAGAATTTTAAGTTATTTTCTTAATTTACAAAACCACACAATTATGGTGTATATTCATAAATAAAAAAAATAAATAAATGTGAATCTATTTTAACATTTAACGAATCGAATTTAAATCGAATTTTAAATTAAGTTTGAATCTCTTGACATTCTGAATACAATGAAATGAAATCATCTGCCTAGCCTTTTTCCCAAATTATATTGGGGTCGGCATCCAGTCTAACTAGTTTTGGCTGAATATCAATATTTTACGTGGAGCGACTGCCATCTGACCTCCACAACCCAATTAATGGGTAATACCGGTATTCGAATGTTAGACCAGCTGTCAGACTTTAGGGCTTCTGACTACCCGTAACGATTGTCAAAGATATTCCTATGACAACCGGGACCGACTGCTTAACGTGCTCTCCGAGGCACGGAGGGGTCTCGATGTGTAAAGAACGGTCACCCATCCAAGGACTGACCGCGGCAAGCGCAGCTTAACCTCGCAGATCGATCGATCAGCGCGGCCGTCATGTAGCCACGAGCCCCTCAATACAATGAAATGAAATAAACTCGAAAAATATTAAATTATATTATTTTCATAATATTCCTGTGGCCTACCCTTTTGGGGGAATGCAGGCGTGAAAAACCGTAAACCAACCAGTGATAACAGCAGTAGTGCCTCAGTAGGTCGTCATAGTCTCAAAACGTATTTATTTCTAGCTAAATATACATCAACAATAGTTTTAATCTTATTCTGTTAAGTTTTATTTATGATACGTCATCCATTAATTACCTACGTGAGCTCAAAATAGGGGGGAGCGGTCCAACAAAATCTTATCAAATCTCATTACTGCTGGCTACTGGCTACTGAAATTGTTATTATTTTGAGAATAAATTAAAAAAAGGTTTGAGTTTTTAAAACAATAATACATGAACATTCGTGAAAATTTATTTAGTCATAATTAAATTATATAAAAATTATAGGGTAAATCTCGCCAAAGGGGAGGGAAAATTAAAACACCTCACATAATTTTATTATAGGACGCCCCAAACTTCTTTTTAGTTTACCTTAATTTTCGTAAATTACATTTTAAAAACATGTAACGAAGAGTTGACGGCTTATGTTAGCAACGTTTTTTATTTAATTTTAATATGGCAAAATGGCGAATACCTACCCGTTTCTTTTAAAGATATTATATTTTTATTCCATTTCGGCCAATACCGTGACATTTAAATCACTCTCTACTATCGTTTTATATCATCAAATAAAAAAAGTAAAAAAGGTAGTAAACGCGGTTGCATTGGCTATTGTTTACTTGCATTTCGGCCCGCATTGGCCAGACGTCCTTGTTAGTGCACGTGCACTCTTACGTCTTGAATACCGTATCGCAACCGCGGTGAGTGAACTTTATTGTTACGATGCATGTTTGAGCAACATAAGATTTATTTGAGAACGCCAGTTTAGTTTTTAGGGTTTTTTTTAACCCTTATGGTGCGACTTTGTCTGTCCGTCCGTCCGTCTGTCACAGCTACACATTTCTCGCATATTACTCTTGACTCATCATCAGTCATCCTGCGACCACGAATGCTGCAGTGTTTAAAACGTCACGAAAAACAAAAAAAAAATACGCGAAGTTATCCGTTAAAACTTGTTATATTAAAATCTACAGTTTTCTTTTAATTTTAGCGACCAATTCTAATTACTTTTTATAAGAAATGAATTCAAATTAAAGAGTCTCACTGTCTACCTCTTTTTAATTATCTTATATTACGTCTATACAACGTGAAATTTTAGTGGTTGTTTTTCCGCGGCACAACGATTTGCCCTAAGTACTAAGGGCAAATCGTTGTGCCGCGGGAAAACAACCACTAAAATTTCATGTTCATATACAATTTGAAATGTTGTCGCTCTTCATTTAATTTTACGCATCTTTGAATACATCAATAGAATTTCAATCCTACATTTTAGATAATGTGTGGCTGTGGATTCTTCCGAAGCCCATGTTAACTATACCAATCTTAATAGTATAACACATTGGAAATCGCAATGGCTTCAATTGTGAAAGTTCAACAACGTTCATTACGTTGAGCTAGTTATCATGAACATGGATTTAGAAACCAATAGAAATAGAAATTAATTGTGTATTTCCCGGGACGTCCCGTATTTTAGACATAGTTTAAAATGTCCCAGCGGGACTGACTCTGTCCCGTAAATCTGTCGATCTACGGTTGACGAGTACTCGAGTAAACTTTTTGTCCCTTTTTGTTTCATGCATAATAAATATCTCGCTTTCTTTCTGTTTTTCTTTTTCTAATTAATTTCTAATGACACAAACTGAAATTCCGTATTTTTTTGCCCTGTTAAACATTTGTCCCTTATAGGCTGAAAAAAAATCTGGCAACCCTAGTCTTGTGTCTCATTAAGTCCGATGTCAAAATGAAAGTAAATTGTGGTTTCCAGTGTGTAAACGGAATAATGCTGGGACTACATTATCGCACAAATGTTCATGTTATCGCGATAAAGTAATTGTGTTCAATCAGCAGCGATGTTACTGTCCACATTAGTATCCAAACAAATTGCGTACCGCGTGTGCGGTATTCGGGCCCTTTGATGTGCGCCAATTTACCGACAATGACGGTCTAGGCATTCGTATTCGCTCGAATACATCGCGATTATATGCACTTCTCGGCCATACTTGTCGCGACAGAGCGCAAATTCGCCGAATCCCGATATTGTAGCCGCAGTATAAGGATACAGGTACCATAATTATTATGACGTGGTAAACCCATCGTTGTTCCAGTGTGAGAAAGAGATAGAAATATACCGGACAAATAGCATCATCTCCTTTAGTAATAACACAAATACGGCCCCAGGAAGTAAATAATAGCGTTATTATGATAACTATAAATGCTTGCATTAACTGAGTACCCTGCAAGCATGAAAATACTTTAAAAATGGAATAACCAATTAACGCAGGTATTATTACAATATTCATAACATTTCTAAGATTTTATCAATTGATTGATCAATTTATTATCAATTGGTTGATTATTTATTTATCAATTGATTGATTATGAATCAATCACGCCTTTTGAAGCAATCAACCTATCTAGGGAACAATTTAAGACCATTTGTCGCAATTGTTTGTTTATGTGTCAAATTGTAACAAAAAAATGTATTTGGATCGTATTTTTATAAGAGACGTAGTTTTAAAATGTGGTTAATAAAACGCTAGAATCAACTTATTTTTTTGCAGCTGTATTGCGTTGACAAAATTGCTATTATTTGACATTTCAAACCAATTAATTGAAACACAGGTTGAACTGACAAATTAATGAAAGCGATTGTAAGTGTCAATGCATTTGTTTGGGTATTGTAATTTCATAATGGCGATTGCTCAGCCATAACCATACCCTTTGTTAAACTATATCTATGGGTAGCCTAAAAATATTGTCCACATTTTAAAACTACCTAAATTAAGTAATTTTATATATGGGTGGCAGGTTAGACAGTGGAAATATTTAATGGGGTCATTGTACTCATCATTATGAACAACTTTTACCATGGGACCAACCCTGAAATCGCAAAAAAAAGATCAGCTGTTCCATACATTTTGTTGTTATGTGTACATAAACGTATGGAACAGCTGATTTTTTTTCGCGATTTGAGGGTTGTTCCCATAGTAAAAGTTGTTCATAATGGTGAGTACAATGACCCCTTTAAATATTTCCACTGTCTAACCTGCCACCCTGTATAATTAAGTAATTTTATATAAGGGTCGGGTGGTATATACTATAGTTGTGATATATAGAATTTGAGGACCTCAATAGTTTTTATACTAAATAAGTATAATATTAAATTTTTAGAGTTCCGTTACAAGTAATTTTGCAGTATTTATTACTTCCATTTTTTTATTAAAATAACTAAATAAAAACGTAGCCCGCGAAATATGTACTCCGCATTGTATTAATTATGTAATTTAAAATGTTAATTATTGATTTATATATTAAATTAATCAGTAAATATTGTACATAATAATGTATTGTATAAAACTGAACACCAATTATTGTTAAAGTTATCTCAATTTTATTACTTTTTTTTGCGGGAATGATTTCCCAATCTGGCTTAACTAATAACGATGTCTTTGAGTATGAATCAAATTCAATTTGATTCAGATATCAAAAATATCGGGGGTTTACAATATACAGGGAATCCCTAAATTGAGACTACATTTGTATCTGCATGAAATTATTTTTGTATCGGTGCAAAAGTGATACAAAGTACGTTAAATCAATACCATAGTTTTATAGTGGAATAGAAATAGTTATAGTACAAATTTATTTTGCATTTGCGTCGATTATTGTATTATTGTACAAATGTTTTTCATCTTTGTATATTTGTTGTATTTTGTATTGAAGCAAACTTACTGAATTTGTAACGATACAAGAATAGTTTCATGACTTTTATATTATTTTAAGTTTAGAATAAGAATTTTTCTACAAAATAGAAATAAACATTCTTCCTTTAAATTTTAGTTCTAAGTATCAATAAAAGCGCTTATCTACAGTTATGTCAATTGAGTGACAGTGCCATTTTGAAAAAAAAAAACAATTTTGCCTTACTTATTCTTAACTTAGGTAGTTATTTCATAAATATAATATCATTCGTATTACCTGAGTTTATTATTTATACCTACTTCCTTTCACCTACTAAATAATTTCATGGAGCTCTCTACAAGATGGCTCCACGATGAATAATTATGTAATGCATAAACTAAACTTTACCCGCGCGAAGCCGGGGCGGGTCGGCTAGTCACAAATAAAACCAAATGTAACCGCATATTTTTTATACTTATTTGGTGTTCTAATTTAGGCTTTTGCCCAGTGGTGGGTTGTTCCAGGCAGAATAGAAAAAACCTGACAAGTGCGAGTATGCCTTGCGCCCTAAGCGTTCCGAAATAAGATCATAGATGGCGCTACTGCATACTTCTAGTGGTGTCATCTATGAGCACATGGCTCCACTTACGGTCCGGTGACTGACGGCGGACAACAAAGTGATCCTATAAGGGTTCCGTTTTTCCTTTTGAGGTACGGAACCCTAAAAATGAATAAAACAAGGAATAACATAGTATTATGTATAATTTATTGTACCTACTTCATGTAAATTGTTAATATTAATATACATAAGAAATAAGTTCATCTTTGATCTGGTTTCGCCAACTGAAAACAAAACCGAAATTATACGTCAATCACTGAATTTTTGTGAAAAAAACAATCACACGGTGTTTGAAGTAAGAGTATAGGACTACAGTTATAGTAACCGGAAGTAAATATTACACATCAAGTTTTATAAAGAGATATAGGGCGTTTGTGCACTACAGACTTTTTCAATTCGTATTCGGTTTTTTCGGATTTTTAGCCAATAGGCCTGCAGAACGATCTCCACTTTTAGTTCTGCAGGCCTATTGGCTAAAAATCCATGTAAAACATAATGTCATATTTTTCGTATTCGCATTCGCGAATGTGAAAAATATGACATTCGTAATATCCCTGAAACGAATATACTGACCGTTATCAAATCCGTGTCATAGCTGAACACTCCTTTTGAAGCCACGTCAAGTCTTCGTCGAGTCCTCTTTGCATTAAAATTGGTCCCAGCGTGTCTAACACACGTTGATGGTAAGCGTTGATGTAGGTAAGCTGAAACAAGCGATAAAAATGTTATTAAATATACAGGGTAAAATTAAAACCAGTGCGGATATTTTAGGAGGTGAAAGTACTCCATGAATATGATCAACTTTTATTATGGGACCGACACTGAAATATGAAAAAAAAAAAATCTGCTGTTCCATACATTTTGATCGTGTTGTAGTGCATTTTTGTAGGGAACAGCTGATTTTTTTTATAGGCTATTTTAAGCGAAGTGTCAATTAGCAATAAAATTTGCCGAAGTTGACTTGCGCAAGCGACTTCCAACGTGTAAACGCTCGCGCAAGTTGACTTGTTATTCGAGAAGTCGCTTGCGCAAGTTAACTTCCGCAAATTTTATTGGTAGTGGACACTTCGCTTAACATCGGGTTGACGTCGCGCCCTAGAGGGCAAAAGCTTCCACATTGATCACTATTTATGTAACAACACGTCCTCGCCCCAACATCCCACCGGCGCAATTATTTTCACTGGGTGGCGGTATGGAGACAGTGGAAGTCTCGCCACAACAATCCATGATGATTACGATAGTAGTCACTAAGGACGCTGGCAAGTGAAGGTGCTAAAATAGGTAAGTCGATGCCTATGGATCTTTTTACAGCAGTTTTAACTTATTTTGAAAAGTTTTTTTTTTATGAACCTTTGTATACATAGTAGGTACATACCTCATAATCAGTGAGCATGTGGACATCGATACAATCCTTTTGATGCGGCACCAGAGTGAGCGTGTTGAAGCCTAACACGCCGCGACCGTCGTAGTCGCCTTGCAAGCCGCTGGCCTGTGGATACGTTAGTATCTATCGCTATTGTTTGCCCAGCAGTGGGGTATGGCTGGTCAAGTATAGGGTATGAAAAAAAATGGGTTTTGCCCACTAGTGGTACCTATGAACCTATCTAACAGAGAATATTGATTATGATAAAAAATGCGTCTTGCCCACACGTGGGATCTGATAGGGTAAATAATATATTGAGCATGATAAAAAGATGTTCAGCAGTGAGAAAAATATGCCCACTAATGAGTACAATAAAAAAAACTGTCAAGTGCGAGTCGTGTTCGCGCACCGAAGGTTCCGTACTGTTCTTGGACGTATAAAAGTAATTAAACAGTTAAGTCAATTGTCATCTCTCAAGGATAGTTGTATATTTAATCAGAGGTTAAAGTTAAAAGGCGTCTATAACTAAGGGGACGAGTATTTACTTCTAAGAATTCTAAGTTCTACAGAATATTATTAAAAATTTATATTTTTATTGCCATACACTTTTTTATTCTCAAAATCCTAGTTTTGCTAAAATTACGTAGGTCTGGGGGTATTGGACTATAATATATGTATGTATTATGTAAATAAGAATCAAATAAACATAATAATTTTATGAAAATATATTAATTCGTAGGAACGAACCTTGCCCAAAAGTCTGATATCTACAGGTCGATCACAATTTTTGTAATCAGTTTATAACATTTGATTGGCGTTATAAAATACTAATTACTAACCTTTGGATGTTTGGTGTCCTTGGTAACTTTGATGATCTCCACCAGGTCTTCATGACGGATACCGAAGGCCCCCACTTTGTAGTATCCGGGCTCTGTAACATAAAGTTTCGTATCTGGATCAATAATAGAAGAAATTTATTATTATTAAAGTACCTACAGGGTGGCAGGTTAGACAGTGGAAATATTTAAAGCGGTCATTGTACTCATCACTATGAACAACGTTTACTTTGGGACCAACCCTGAAATCGTGAAAAAAACTCAGCTGTTCCATACATTTATGTTCAAATAACTCAACAAAATGTATGGAGCAGCAGATTTTTTTTTCGCAATTTCAGGATTGGTCCCATAGTAAAAGTTGTTCATAACGATGAGTACAATGACCCCTTTAAATATTTCCACTGTCTAACCTGTCACCCTGTATATTTTCGGGATTTAAAAGCAAATGACACGGGCGGGATATAATCCCGCAAGACCGCTAGCTCTGCCGTACCGTGGCAACGCTCTAACCACTGAGCTAAAGTGTCACACGCGCGTTAGTTGTTTAAATTTGTTGAAATATCTGTTATCTGTAGCATAACTTGTATACAACGTGAAATTTTAGTGGTCGTTTTCCCGCGGCACAGCGATTTGCCCTAAGCAGTACTATCGAAACATAGGGTTAAATTTTAAGAATTTTTAGAAAAAAAATTTTTTTTTTTTCAGTAACCGCATTTCTAATGAAATGAAAAATGTAGGACGCATAATTGTAAGATGCGCCCCACGTTTTTTATTTCATTAGAAATTGTTTTATACTTTTTTGACCGTTTTAAAAACGGGGAATTTGAAAAAAAAATTTTTTTTTTCTGTTAATTATAAAAATTTAACTCTATGTTTCGATAGTACTACTGAGGGCAAATCGTTCTGCTGCGGGAAAACAACCACTAAAATTTCATGTTGTATAGTTTATGGTAAATTCGCGCCTTTTTACTCTGTGGTCTTTCTCTTTCCCGCGCTACTCTGTGAACATCGTATACCTCTGAATAATATTAAATCTCATTATATCGCGCACCGCTATTTCATTCCATTATTGTAACAAAATTTTTATGGGGGTGAGTGACATTAATATCGGAGACTTATACTAGCCGTTCATTTCGAGATGGCCGTCGTACCTATGACATCATTTTGTAACGGTCGACGTTTACCGTTAAAAATAAAATCAAAATATACCTAGTTTTACAGACGAATTGTGTACCTCTTTTGTTTTGAAGTCGGTTAAAAACAGTGAGCGTACCATTACTAAGTATCTGCCCGGGCTTGAGGCCGGGGGCGTGTGGGTATGGGCGCCAGGAGACCCCCGAGGGTTCCTCGTGCACGTTCAGGAAATGGCCTACGCCGTGGCCTGTCCCGTGTGCGTAGTCCAGCCCCACCTCCCATAGTAAGTGACACGCGAAACTGTTCCTCCTCCCCGCCACGTGAGTTCGGGTGAGATTATACTCCCCCTTAAATGCCTCACGTAATGGACGCCCTTACCCATAAAATCACTAATCACCACAATTGGCAAACAAAGTGGTGATTACAAATGTATATTTTATCCCTGTCCCATGCGCGTATTTACAAATGTAACTTTATCCTTGTCCCGTGCGCGTAGTTACAAATTTAACTTTTATCCCTGTCCCGTGCGCGTAGTTAGGTACAAAATGTAACTTTTATCTTGATGTACAGTTACAAATGTAACTTTTACCCTAATGTACAGTTACAAATGTAACTTTTACCCTAATGTACAGTTACAAATGTAACTTTTATCTTAATGTAAAGTTACAAACGTAACTTGTATCTTAATGTACCCACCATTGCTAAGTATCTGCCCGGGCTTGAGGCCGGGGTCGTGCGGGTATGGCCTCCACGAGACCCCCGAGGGTCCCTCGTGCACGTTGAGGAAGTGCCCTACGCCGTGGCCGGTCCCGTGTGCGTAGTCCAGCCCCACCTCCCATAGCGAGTGACGCGCAAAACTGTCCAGTACGTTACCCTGGGGTGAAGGAAAAACAGAATTCAAATATATCAGGTTTTTGCTATGCCCGCGACTTTACGTGTAAACGGATGAAAGGTAGCCTATGAGATTTTGAAGGCTACCTCTTCGTTAAATTTCATCCAAATTTATACAGGGTAAAATTAAAACCTGTGCGGATATTTTAGGTGACCAATAACAGTTACTACAAGGTAGCAAGACCAACAACAGTTTGGTATAGGTAGCGGCGTGAATTATGATCACAAACGTCACCTGCGCATTAGCTGGTTTTTCGGTCTCATTGGCGGAATGAAGAAGACGGAGGGCGCCGAGGCTGCACGCGATTGGTTCGTCAGTCGATGCTCGTCGTCTATTGGACTATTTTTTATTACGTATTGTAACTGTCTAATGTCTAATGGGTCAAAAATGTACATGCGCGATCTGTGATCAAGATCTACGCCGATACTTATATGTAATAATACTTGGTAACATTAAAACCAGTGCGGATATTTTAGGATGTGAAAGTACTCATGAATATGATCAACTTTTATTATGGGACCGACACTGAAATATGAATACAAAAATCAGCTGTTCCATACATTTTGATCGTGTTGTAGTGCATTTTTGTAGGGAACAGCTGATTTTTGATAAAATTTGAAAGTGTCTCTTAAAGTGTAATGAATATGAGTCATTTTCAAATTTTGCTACAACAGTTTGATGACGGACAAAAACAATTTGATTGACCCATAAAATTTGAAAAGTCAAAGTCAAAACATTTATTTCAATTAGACCATTTAAAAGCACTTTTGAATAGTCAAGCAATAGTTGTCAGTCAGTTTGTCCGTTAGTTGAAGCTAGTTGTCCGTTCCAAAACGTAGATTCCTATGGAGAAGAACGGACAAGAAACTCCATGGTTACTCTTTTTCAACTAATTCAAATATACAATTTCTTTGTTTATATTTATGCCCTAGTATGTGAGAACAATGTGAGATATTTTTAAAATCCCTTAGGATTAGGAAAATGAGTCAGATTCCTTCCTAGAGCCTTCTACAGATATTGCAAATTAAATCAAACCCATGTGAAACGGGTAGGACCGTTAGCAAAATATGAGTTTAGTGAGTACCTTGACTCCCTGCGGGAACAGGGCGCTGCCCACCATCATTTGCCCTTTCAGTACCCTCGTGAAGGCCGACTTCTCCTCGACAGAGGGCGCGCGCCCCATGTGACGTGTGCGCGTTATGTCCGTCGTGCCGTCCCTGGAGTAGGTATACGAGATAAATAATAAGGAATACATTGTTATTAAATATATAAGACAGGATAGGACAAATAAGGAATAAATTATTTAAAATTATCGTTTTGTTGACTTATCCCTACTTTCGGTTCAAAGACAACAAGTTCTTTTGTGAATTTGAAACATGTCAAAGCCATGTTGTTATTAAATATATAAGTGATTCTCAAAAATCATATGAGTTGGAAAGACTGCATAAGTTTTCCGATAGATGTCGCCAAACGCTCCTAAGAGGCGTATTACAGAGGGGTCTCAAATTTCAAATGAGTCGGGCGAGACCCGGTAGCTCAGTTGGTTCAGAGCACTAGCCACGCTTCCTCTCGCCCTTGGTTGCTGGTAGTTAGAGGGCGTCTATTAATAACGTGAGGCGTTTAGGGGGAGGGGGGCAAGCCGAATCTCACCCAATCTCACGTTGTGGGAGAGGGGGTACGGGGGTTCTCTACAAATATCACGTAATTTTTTTTCGCAAAAAAGTAAAATTACGAAAATTGGATTTAAGCGAAATATGTTTCTCCACTAAAATATGGCTAAATCCTGCACAATAATTTCTTACTATGATTCTAAACTCATTCTGTCTTAAATAAAAGTAATGAAAAAAAATGCTTTTTAAAATAAATCCAATGCAATTAAGCATGTAGCAAGTATTTACACTAAAAATATGCATTTTAAAAATCTTACATAGATTTAGGGGGTGGGGGGGATGAGGGGGTCGAGAATAAAGTAAAAAAAAAGTCAAAAGTCAAAGCATTTATTTCAATTAGACCAATTACAGGTACTTTTGAATTGTCAAGGAGTCTGTCAGTTAGTCATAATGATGAAGCTAGATGCCCGTTCCAAAGCGTAGATTCCTGTGGAGAAGAACGGGCAAGAAACTCCACGGTTACTCTTTTAAATCAAATCATTACAAATAATCTACTATATAAAAATAAGTCGGGTTTTCCTTCCTGACGATATAAGTCCAGAACGGACGAACCGATTTCCACGGTTTTGCATTCGTTGGAAAGGTCTCGGGCTCCGTGAGGTTTATAGCAAAGAAAATTCAGGAAAATTTAAAGAGAAAAGCGGGAAAATCTTTTTTCACATAAAGCGCCATCTCTGATACATAGCATGTACTACGGTGGCGAAACGGAGTTCGCCGGGTTTGCTAGTAATAAATAAAAAAATATCTCACAATATCACACCAAGCGGGTGGGGAGGAGCTGCTAAAACCATAACCCTCCTGTAACTTTGCTGTAGTCGAGTAAGAAACATAACTCACTTGTACTGTCCTCCGGAGTCGAGTAAGAACATGTCAGTGTTCTCGATGACCTTCTGCGCTCCATTGCGCGATGGACTGTAGTGTATGATGGCGCCGTTCGCCCCCGCACCAGGGATCGTCTCGAACGAGGGGCCCATGAAGTCAGCCTCGTCTCTGGATCGAAGAAATTATCATAAATGTATGTTTTCGTGAATTTGAATCATGTAAAAGGGGTCGTCTATTAATCACGTGATGTTTTTTTAGCAACTTTTTGACCCCACCCCTCCCCCCCTATCCAAGATCACATGTATTTCTTTGGTACAAATTATCTTAATTTTTTTCAGAATATTATCTTGAAATACAACAACAATTTTCTTTTTCGTTTTAGTAATCGCGCTTTCAACGTGATATTTGATCCTTGTGATATATCGTGATTTTTTCCGAACCCCCTCCCCCCCCCTTTCGAGCGTCACGTGATTAATGGACGGCCCCAAAGTCATGTTTTGCTTCTCTTATGATTGTTATCTATCTATCTACCTAAGTATACCAGCAATTCCCAAACTATGGGTGGGCCTTGAAAAATAGGACGATGCATCGACCAACCGGGCTAACAGGATGTATCAAACTCATTGCGATTAAAAGTAACTATAAAATTATTGAAGTTGATTATTATTTTTTATTTTTAGGGTTCCGAACCAAAATGTTAAAAAAGGAACCCTTATGGTGCGACTTCGTCTGTCTGTCTGTCTGTCTGTCACACCTGCTTATTTCAGCAACTACTTATGCTATGCTACTTATGTTATGCTATGCTAATTTGGAACAGTTATAAAGAATGCTTGTTCAATTTTATTGCAAATGAAAAAAGTCAAAAAATATTTTTATTTTCTTTGCAAAAGGGGCCGGAGTGGGGGTCCGAAATTTCAAAGTGGGGTTACTAGGTCAAGTGACATATCATATGAAAGGGCTTGATTTGCACATTTCAAAATATATTTTCATTTTATTTTATGTCTCACAGTTTTCGACATATGATGAAAAATGTCCAAAAAAATACCATTCCCCCCCCCCTTATCTCCGAAGTTTGCGGGGCGAAAAATCTGAAATAATTATAGTTGATAGGAATTGACCCAAATATGGCACCAAAAATAAAACGATGTTCCTAACTAGTACAGTTTTTTCAAAATCATCAAAATTCCTTCACAAACAAACTTAGTTATGCGGTCCGGATTTTTTCACTTTATACGTCCAAAAATGATACGGAACCCTCGGTGCGCGAGTAGGTACGACTCGCACTTGGCCGGTTTTTTTATATTATAAGAGGCAAACGAGCAGACGGATCACGTGATGGTAAGTGATTACCGCCGCCCATGGACACTCGCAACACCAGTTTAGTCACAAGTGCGTTGCCGGCCTTTATAAAGCTATAATGACAAAAAATAGGAAACAATATTATATCTTATATATTACATTATATAATATATATATATATATATATAAGGTGCTATAAAAATATCTGCCACGGCTGCAATGGGAGACAGTATTGTGTTTATAGATTACAATAGTGAACATAAATTATTGATTATTTGTCATATTTTTTTTTTCATACAAAAAAAGTACGTATAAATTTTAGTAGATTAGGTAGTGACGAACTAGTCAGCTGATATCAGTTTTCATTCACAGAACAGATGGAAAGAGATAGCAGTTGTTTTCATTGACGAAGCGACACATCGCGCGTAATTTGTGAACCACATTATGCAGAGTAGAGTAACTTCTTTATTTTCTCAAATTGAATTAACTGTTCCGGGGTACGAAAGTTTTTCACTATTGTAATCTATAAACACAATACTACCTCCCATTAAAGCCGTGGCAGATATATTTAAAGCACCTTATAAATATATTTTTTTTTTTTTGAACAGTCATTCGTTCGGCTGATCTAAACATCTATTCCGCAAGAATTCTAGTTCTTGGTTCTCATTTGTGCTCGTTGAAGCTTTAGTTTACACTAAAATTTCGAGAAAGAATGCTATTGTACTACTCTAGCTTTTTCTTCGTTTGGTTTAAATCGATCTTTAGTTATCCACGATTCTGGAGGGGGAATTGCACCTATTGCCACCCCCCGTCGTATTGGTGTCGAAACTTCAACTTACTTGCGAAACTCGAGCAGCTTGTCAGCGGCTTGCACTTCTGTGACACTGTTCCCACCATCGACCTGGTGGTGAAGCCACTTCAGAAGGCGACTCACCGCTACTCCGTCGCGAATGTGGCACTGACGGAACCCCTGGTGATAATAAATTTGTGAAATATTTGTGTCAGCTCACGGGTTAAGTGTATGGCCGGATGGAGTTATGCATGCTCCCATATTCCACAATTTTAATTAGGTATCGATATAAAAAAAAACCGGCCAAGTGCGAGTCGTACTCGCGCACCGAGGGTTCCGAATCATTTTTGGACGTATAAAGTGAAAAAAGCCGGACCGCATAACTAAGTTTGTTTGTAAAGGAATTTTGATGATTTTGAAAAAACTGCACTAGTTAGGAACATCGTTTAATTTTTGGTGCCATATTTGGGTCAATTCCTATCAACTCTAGTTATTTCAGATTTCGCCCCGCAAACTTCGGAGATAAGAGGGGGAGAATGGTAATTTTTCGAACATTTTTCATCGTATGTCGAAAACTGTGAGACATAAAATAAAATAAAAATATATTTTGAAATGTGCAGATCAAGCCCTTTCATATGATATGTCACTTGACCTAGTAACCCCACTTTAAAATTTCGGACCCCCACCCCGGCCCCTTTTTCAATGAAAATAAAAATATTTTTGGACTTTTTTCATTTGCAATAAAGTTGAACAAGCATTCTTTATAACTGTTCCAAATTTCAAGTCGATAGCATAAGTAGTTGCTGAAATAAGCAGGTGTGAGAGACAGACAGACGAAGTCGCACCATAAGGGTTCCTTTTTTACCATTTTGGTACGGAACCCTAAACAAGATCAACCTACTAACATGTGTAGATAGTTACGGAGATATTATTTTTTCTAAATATTCATCTATATTCTGCAGTTTTACAAAACAGCCTATTTATGTTTATAATAACACAAAATAATAAGTTGTAATTGAAAGCTACCTATTAAATTAAAAATATTATAAAAACAAATCTTCCAGTTTAAGAACAAGCAAAAAAACCTTTTTGCATGTTTCCACAAAAAATTAAATATCTTCAAAACTAGAAACGGCCACAAGGTATAACTAGCGGCATCAGATATGATCACAAACGTCACCTGCGCATTAGCTGGTTTTTCGGCGGAATGAAAAAGACGGGGGGCGCCGAGGCTGCACGCGATTGGTTCGTCAGTCAATGCTCGTCGTCTATTGGACTATTCTCTATTACGTATTGTCAACTGTCTATTGTCTATTGGGCCGAAAATGTACATGCACGATCTGTGATCATAATTCCTGCCGGTACCGATACTTACTTCTAATTCCACGTCATTTTTGACAAGCTTCATCAACGCCACGGGAGATATTTCAGATATTAAATTCAAAGGAGTCTTTATCACGTCCATCTGAAAAAAAAAACAATTACATGACTGACTGACCAATGGAACGACACATCTGCCGTAATTACGTCGGCTTAATTCGGCGGCTGAACGCTTTAGCATATTTGATTGCTATAACACTTTATGGGAAAAATTACAAGGCGTAATTAACTCAAGATTTCAGTGTGTCGACAGGTTGTACATTGTACGCTATCGCGTAGAACTTTTGTTCGGGTAACGTAGTTCGCCGAATTTATGCCCGGCCGAAATTCGGCGTTAAGGGTTCCGTTTTTCCTTTTGAGGTACGGAACCCTAAAAATATCAAACATACACACACAAACTTTACGTATTTATAATATTAATAGGATCACCATGTGTACATACCCCGGCTGCAGCTCTGTGTATCGCCTCGCTACCGTCGCTCGACAGCCAGATATAATGCTTGCCGTCGCCCGTCTCAGACAGCTCTTTCTGTAACAATCACATATTTAACACTAGCTGACCCGCCCGGGCTTCGCACGGCTAAAGTTTAGTACACCTACCCTACCCTACCCTTCACCTACCCTACCCTACACCTACCCTACCCTACACCTACCCTACCCTACACCTACTCTACACCTACCCTACACCTGCCCCACACCTACCCTACACCTACCCTACACCTAACCTACACCTAACCTACACCTACCCTACACCTACCCTACACCCCAAACCTCAGAAATAAGTTTCAAGTTCTAGCTTTAAAAATTACGTAATTTCCATACAAACTTTCATCCCCTATTTCAACCCTTACAGCCCTTTTTTCGCATTAAAAAGTAGTCAATGTCCTTTCTCAGGCTCTAGACTATCTCTGTACCAAATTTCATTTGAATCGGTTCAGTAGTTTAGGCGTGATTGAGTAACACACAGACAGACAGACAGAGTTACTTTCACATTTATAAAGTTAGTAAGGATTATTTATTTTAAATATTGTACAGGGTTGTTGATAAAACATTAGCTAACAACCTCTCAGGACTATATTACTAACATCATAAACAACTTTTGTTTTATGACTTTTAATAATGCATCAGATTCGTACGACAGGCAAACTTGGAATTCTATCTTTGATAAATGTATTATGTTTTTAGGGTTCCGTACCAAAACGGTAAAAAGGAACCCTTATGGTGTGACTTCGTCTGTCTGTCTGTCTGTCACACCTGCTTATTTCAGCAACTACTTATGCTATCGACTTGAAATTTGGAACAGTTATAAAGAATGCTTATTCAACTTTATTGCAAATGAAAAAAAACCAAAAATATTTTTATTTTCATTGCAAAAGGAGCCGGAGTGGGGGTCCAAAATTTTAAATTGGGGTTACTAGGTCAAGTCATATATCATATGAAAGGGCTTGATCTGCACATTTCAAAATATATTTTGATTTTATTTTATGCCTCACAGTTTTCGACATATGATGAAAAATGTCCAAAAAAATACCATTCCGCCCCCCTTATCTCCGAAGTTTGCGGGGCGAAAAATCTGAAATAATTAGGGTTAATAGGAATTGACCCAAATATGGCACCAAAAATAAAACGATATTCCTAACTAGTACAGTTTTTTCAAAATCATCAAAATTCCTTCACAAACAAACTTAGTTATGCGGTCCGGATTTTTTCACTTTGTACGTCCAAATATGATACGGAACCCTCGGTGCGCGAGTACGACTCGCACTTGGCCGGTTTTTTAGTAATACAATCCTGCAAGGTTGTTACCGTGGTGTTGATAAAGTAGCTAAGAGGGTTGATTTATTCTCCTGCTCTATGAATGAATTCACGAAATTTTTATTATATCTGCTATGTTTTGTATTTAATGAAGGACCACTCTACCGTAATGGGTATATCCTGTAATGATAGTTGTGATTGTGATACCTAAAATAAATAATTACTGTGGGGAATGGAGGAACGAGGTGGATATCCCTCCATTGAAATGGGAGGATCCTGCTACCAGACCGGGTCTTACCGTCTTTTTTTTTTTTTTGAAATGGCCTCTCGCAGTTTGCTTCTAACAGCCGTCACTGCTTAACGCGGACTTCAGGGTCTTATTGTCTGGTGGGCCTCTGTATTTATGCTAAATGCGTCGCAAACTCTGCTTGCGAGATGTAGGACTTTGACGTTAGACGTCATGTAGTGACATTTGACAATGTTATCATTGTCAGCTGTGTAAGCTATGTAGGTAGACTTTGCTGTTGTCGGCAGATGTCGCTACAATACTAAAAAAAGTTAAGTAAAAAAAAAAGTAAAAATCATTTATTCAGTATTCCTATAAATACTAGAGTTTGTTTTCACTACTTACAGCCATATTCTGTAAATGTTGTTCCACATCCTGCAACGGGAACCTTTGAAGTTCCACTGCTTCATCAACAAGATGCTGGTGCACGGCCGGAGATAGGTCGCTAGCGGTGAACAGAAACACTGATGATGGAGTGATGATCAGGTAGGAAAAGAACACTGGGTTGTATTGGATGTCGCTGCCTCGAAGGTTCAGGGTATCTGTAGGAAGAGCAAGACAACGTGATGTAAGATATTCCTGGATTTAGGAATATGCCGGTTAACAGGACCTTTCTTGAATATGGTAGTGGACTACTATTAAAAAAGTACAAATAAATGATTTTATTCCAAAGAAGGAATAGGAATAACAAAAAAAAATAATTTATCACAAAATGGAAAACAGACGCTTTTAAAGTTTTTGGAGGGAGTATCGCTCCGTCTTTGTCGCGCGAAGCGGACATAGGTGGTGTTACGTCACTTATCATGCATGTCGTCCGTGTCTAGCACATCATTTTAAAACGCTTATAACTTTGCCAATTTTGTAGATGTTTCGTCGGTTTTTTTGGTGTTACTTATCTTTTTTCAAATAGTTTATAGATTCACAATAAAAAAAATATATTCAACATCCCTATTGAGCAATACAACTTAATGTAAGATATTGCTGGATTTAGGGATATGCCGGAATGATAAAGGAACTTTCTGGAAGCTAAGTTTATGCTGGATATAGGCTTTTGATAGAAGAATTACGATATAGGGCACCACTGAATATAGGCTACTGCCGGTTTTAGGGCTCGGCTGGATAAAGGCACCTACTGGATATATGGACTGTTGAATATAGGTCACAGCCTCAGATCATAGAAACAAGGGAGATGTGCCAAGGCGCTATCGAGCTTGATGCCTGATCTTGAGCAAATTGCTCATATTAAAAACGTACGCGCTGGCGACGAACCGAACACGATCGATGGTATAAATACAGTGTTTTAGTTTAGTGCTAGTGTTGAGTGACGATTAACAGTGTTAGATTGAGGGTGTGCGGAATGTTCAATGCGTGGGAGATCTTTTTATTCACAAGGAGCGCTTAATTATGCGCGTAATTGTCTCGAAAAATGTACTAGAAGTGGCATCAGCTGTTCCGGTACTAATTTGCTATGATGGCAGATCTCCTTGTTTCTATAATCTGAGGTCACAGCCGAAATTAGGTCACCATTGCTGAAGTAACAGGTATCTGTATAAAGGCTGAATATAGGCATGTCCTTAGAATTTCTGGAAACTATCGAAGATATTCTGGATTGCTTGTCTATTATGGAGTCACAGGCTGGCTGGTCTATCTATACTATACTAATAGAATAAAGCTGAAGAGTTTGTTTGTTTGAACGTGCTAATCTCTGGAACTACCAGTCGGATTCGAAAAAACTTTTTTAACAAAAAATAACCGACTTCAAAAATCCACTACAAAGAAAATAATAATTTTGGTTTCGGAAGTCGGTGGCTTTGGTTTTTGTTTGCTTTTTTTTGCCACCGACTTCCGAAACCAAAATTATTATTTTCTTTGTAGTGGATTTTTGAAGTCGGTTATTTTTTGTTAAAAAAGTTTTTTATTTTTCCCTTTTTAGTTCTTTATCCCGTGTTAGATTACTTTCACGAATTCGTTCAACAGTAAATTTTCTACGGAGTGTGTACATTTATGCATATAACTTTGTACATAGGAATGATTACATAATGTATTATATACTAAAACCTTCCTGAAAGTATGTAGATTACGTTAGTGAAAACCCCATCCAAATCGAATCAGCAGTTTTTGAGAAAATCGCGCACATACAAACATACATACATACGAGACGAATACAGAACCTCCTTTTTTGAAGTCGGTTAAAAATATTTTCTTTTATGATAACCAGATTCATGGGGAATAGTATAGGCTATTTAATATCACGCTACGACCCTCAGGAGCTGAGCAACGGGGGTGAAACTGCGGGGAACAGCTAGTAAATAATGAAGTAGGTATATTAAAACTTACAAGCGACTTCATCCAATGCCGTTATGACAAGGGCTGACGTCTTCTTCTCTACCATCTTCTGACGAAGTTCATTTATCTTCTGACCGGCTGTTTTACCTGTAAGTAAGAATACAATACCATACCTATAAGAGAAGTAAGACATAGAGCCACACATCTTATAGCACACCACAGCCAAATAACGCTACTGTTCGGAAGTGTTGTGTTTTTAGGGTTCCGTACCAAAATGGTAAAAAAGGAACCCTTATGGTGCGACTTCGTCTGTCTGTCTGTCTGTCACACCTGCTTATTTCAGCAACTACTTATGCTATCAACTTGAAATTTGGAGCATTTATAAAGAATGCTTGTTCAACTTTATTGCAAATGAAAAAAGTGCAAAAATATTTTTATTTTCATTGCAAAAGGGGCCGGAGTGGGGGTCCGAAATTTTAAAGTGGGGTTACTAGGTTAAGTGACATATCATATGAAAGGGCTTGATCTGCACATTTAAAAATATATTTTTATTTTATTTTATGTCTCACAGTTTTCGACATATGATGAAAAAATTCCAAAAAAATACCAGTCCCACCCCCCTTATCTCCGAAGTTTGCGGGGCGAAAAATCTGAAATAATTAGAGTTGATAGGAATTGACCCAAATATGGCACCAAAAATAAAACGATGTTCCTAACTAGTAGTTTTTATAAAATCATCAAAATTCCTTCACAAACAAACTTAGTTATGCGGGTTCCGTATCATTTGTGGACGTATAATGTGAAAAAATCCGGACCGCATAGGTCCGGATTTTTTCACATTATACGTCCAAAAATGATACGGAACCCTCGGTGCGCGAGTACGACTCGCACTTGGCCGGTTTTTCTTTTGAAACAACGAACATCGTTTTATTCTTCGTGTAATATTTAGGTAAACTTCTATCAACAGTAATTATATCATATTTTCGCTTTCCAAACTTCGGAGTTAAGGGAGGGGGGAGGGGAATAGTATTTTTTTAAGGGAGTGCCTCCGCAGCCGGCGGCGGCCCCCAAAAACGCCTCTTCCAATTCCCCAAATAAGCCTCTTGTGAGCGTTGGTGTCAGCTATCGGAGAGTTGTTTTTGAAAATCTCTTATAATATGTAAGTATATTTTTTTAGGGTTTTGTACCTCAATAGGAAAAACGGAACCCTTATAGGATCACTTTGTTGTCCGCCGTCAGTCACCGGACCATAAGTGGAGCCATCTGCTCATAGATGGCGCCATTGGAAGTATGCAGTAGCGCCATCTATGATCATATTTCGGAACCCTTAGGGCGCGAGGCATACTCGCACTTGTCCGGTTTTTTTTTTGTAATAACAGTAATAGTGAACTTACCGGTATACTTCACGGGCAGTGGTATGATGGTGTTGTTAGGCCTCTTGGGAGGGGGGTCTCCTATCTGGGTCCGCGCTTCATCCACCAAATTCTTTAAGACTGGGATAAGCTGCATGTTGTGTTTGTTCAGTGCTGTCTGTTAACATAAAATATACACCATCAGTAGCGAATCCAGAGGGGGGGGGGGGGCTAAGGGGGAGGAGCTATGGGCCCTATCCAAAATCTTAAATTCTTACGGATTTCAAACTAGATTAAAGATTTTGTGTCTTAATTTTTATAACTATAGCGGCAGCAGTTATGATCACAAACGTCACCTGAACATTAGCTGATTGTTCGGTCTCTTTCGCGGAATGAAGAAGACGGGGGGCGCCGAGGCTGCACGCGATTGGTTCGTTAGTCGATGCTCGTCGTCTAATTGGACCATTCTCAATTACTGTCAACTGTCTATGTGCTCATAATTCACGCCGCGTCCTATACCTATGTTAAACCCTCAGATCATAGAAACAAGGAGATGTGCCAAGGCGCTATCGAGCTTGATGCCTGATCTTGAGCAAATTGCTCATATTAAAAACGTACGCGCTGGCGACGAACCGAACACGATCGATGGTATAAATACAGTGTTTTAGTTTAGTGCTAGTGTTGAGTGACGATTACGTGTTAGATTGAGGGTGTGCGGAATGTTCAATGCGTGCGAGATCTTTTTATTCACAAGGAGCGCTTAATTCTGCGCGTAATTGTGTCGAAAAATGTACCAAAAATGGCATCAGTTGTTCCCGTACTAATTTGCTATGATGGCACATCTCCTTGTTGCTATGATCTGAGGTTGAACCCTACCCTTGACCAAAACCCTGGCTACGCCTTTTTGCTATACTAGAGTACGTGACATTGTTTGCCCAGCAGTGGTAGTTACCTGTAGCGGCGTCCACTCGTCTCTGGTGAAGGTGTGAGGGTCGACGCCGACCGCAGCGCCCTCTGTGAGGTTGCTCGACAACCATTTCTCTATGGTTGGCGTCTCGGTCAGGGCTGTGGACAAGAATTAGATTATCTCCATGCACTACGGCCTCGATCGAAGTTGGATTGCAGGATCCTACTAACCCTACTAATATTATAAACGCGAAAGTTGGTGAGAATATATACAGGGTGGCAGGTTAGACAGTGGAAATATTTTAAGGGGTCATTGTACTCATCATTATGAACAACTTTTACTATGAGACCAACCTTAAAATCACGAAAAAAAAATCTGCTGTTCCATACAACTATGTTCACTTAACTCAGCAAAATGTATAACAGCTGATTTGTTTTTCCCGATTTCAGGGTTGGTCCCATAGTAAAAGTTGTTTATAATGATGAGTACAATGACTCCTTAAAATATTTCCACTGTTTAACCTGCCACCCTGTAGATGTATGTGTGGATGTTTGTTCCTCTTTCACGCATAAACTACTGAACGGATTTTGATGAAACTTTACAGTAATATAACTTATACAGCAGAATAACACATAGGCTACTTTTTATCCCAAAAACGCGGGCGATGCCGCGGGCGGAAGCTGGTTATGAATAATTTCTAACTCACATTGCTTCATAAGAGTCCATATCGTCAAATCGGCCTCCTTTTCAAACTGCGTATAGTATCTCCCGTCAGTCCAGACCAGCGCAGCTGATGACGTCACTACCGCCGTGCCCGCTGATCCAGTGAAACCAGAGATCCATTCGCGTCTGGCGTCCACTGGGGCTATGTATTCAGACTGCAGGAAAGAAAGGAAATAAATGATATTTATTCTGTAAATAGGTTAAAAATAACACTTTTACATATCAAAACATTTTTTAAGCTAGATAAGGTCGGTGTTTCCTATATGACTACCTTTGAGAAGAAACACCGAAACAAACTCAAAGGTTGATGTCTCTTTTAAAGGCCATTTTAGACTAACCTGCATGGTTCTTACCATGAACCATGCAGGTTAGTCTAAAATGGCCTTTAGAGGAAAGAGCCATACAGATTTGAGTGGAGCTGACCTAACTGTGCACGCATGTGCAAGTATTGTGGTTGCTCAACCCTGACTTAGGAAGCTCAACGACCCAGCCCCGGATCTAGGGGGGGGCTAGCCGGGGCCCGTGCCCTGGGCGGCGAATTTAGAGGGCGGCAAATTCAAGCTTGATAGACGAATACACTGAGTAGTATTCGTCTACATCTTGAGGCAATTACTAAAGTCCTAATCTCATATAGAAATAATTGAAAGGTAGGGCACAACGAGATATCTCGCTGAAATCTGGAGCAGCCCGACTGGGGAAGTACCTGCACCTTACAGAACACCACAGCCAAATAACGCTACTGTTCGGTAGCGTTGTTTGTGTTCCTGTGGTGAGTAAGGTCGCCAGAGCTGCTGAGGATGCGCTGTGTTGACAGCGGGGGACCTGCTTGTCCCCTAAGCCGTCGGTCGGCAACGCGTGTGGCACTCGGTGTTGCGCACGTTTCTTAGGCTACGGTAACCGCTTACCATGAGGTGGACTAGGATTTCTCCTGTGTCGTGGGTGCGTTTACAAACACAAATTTCACATACACAAACAGCCAGACCTTGTGCAATGCGGGAATCGAACCCGCGACACGTCGCGCAGCAGCCAATCTCTCAGCCACTGCGACAACCGTGCGGTCTCGGTCTGTTTGCCGCCATCCTCGTACAAAAAACCTGTGGGGAAAAATCGCGTTATCTGAACAGGATCTAAGTTACAGATAAAACAAAAGTACTCACATTATGAGCGTCAGCAGTAGGTATAATGTACGCAGCAAGCGCTTTTGGCTGACTAGCCATCAGCGCTCGAAGCGCTGTTAGCCGCTGAAGCGACATGTCGTGGGAAGCTGAAAGAAAAAGTTCTGTATATAGACAATTTTGTTCTTTGGCTAGATATTTAGATGTATATTGGCGATAATGGAGCCAGCATTCGATCACAAGTCATATTTACAAGAACAAACACTATTATTTTACAATTGATTTGATCCCGCGTATCCGGCTCGAAGGACCAATTTGATGTACATTTTTGAATCTGTTCCTGATGCCGGTGGAGTACCTACCTACTATATCCTACTAATATTATAAACGTGAAAGTTTGTGAGGATGTATGGATGTAAAGATGTATGGATGTTTGTTACACTTTCACGCAAAAACTACTGAACGGATTTTGATGAAACTTTACAGTAATATAGCTTATACATCAGAATAACACATAGGCTACTTTTTATCCCAAAAACGCGGGCGAAGCCGCGGGCGGAAGCTAGTTATAAATAAAAACAAGGGACCGTAGACCTAAGTATTTGATATTACATAGGTAATATCAACTCGACGCGTTCCTGAGAAAAAGGATCTTGACAGACAGACGCACAACGAAGTGATCCTATAAGGGTTTCATTTTTTTCCTTTTAAGGTATGGAACTCTAAAAAAACAAGTCCTATTGAGTTCAAAAAACTCTCTCCAAATAAAAAATCCAATAAAAAACTTTCTCCAAACGTATTACAAATAGAACTATCTAGGCATACAAATAAACTGTAAATTAAACAATGTATTACCTTTATCTATGCCACAATGTATCTTATCTTCATGCGTGCTCGCGTGTGACGGCACGGCAAAACTGTAGAGAACAATAAAATTACTTCAATTACTTGATTTGAAAAAGTACATAGTTAAAAGAGAGACTATAGTTTGAGCGGTAAAAATAAAATTTTTTGTAAGCATAATATTGGTACTATGTAAACCATGGTTTTTTATCTAGTTACTCCTCAATTCTATTAAATGATTCTTCCAATACAATTGCTAACAATTCAGTAATAAATAGCTGTGTTTGATATGAATGGGGCATAAATATACTTTAACTAACTAAAACTCATAATGTATGATGCATAAATCATGGTATTTTACACAAATTACGAATAACGGAAACATGGCGCGGGCGCATGTCTGTCCAATTCTTAGTGTTAGTAAAATTATACTTATCAATTAATAAATTTAATAATGTTGATATTAATGAACAATGCCAGCCAATGTATGGCGCCCCGTACTCTAACCAGGGAGAATCCCACACCACGTAAGCCGTATCGCGATTATTGCTTGTTCCTATCACGGTATCACGCCCAGTTGTCAACGCCAAATATGCGGAAAAAAATGTGGACCAAGCATAGTACCCTGCGGGATACCACACTCGTATGTTCTGACTTGACACTTTATATTGGGGCGAAAGTCTTGATATTTGATTGTAAATGAAAGCTTGTATGATATTTAAACTATTAAAAACAGTATATTCTTGTGTTGTGGAAATTAATCATACGTATTGTGGTTGAAGCAATCAAAAGCCTTGCTCTTGTCCAGTTTGCATAAATAAATATTTAAAAAGCTAACTTCAAGAGATGTTGTGTTGTGACAAATAAACAAAATAGTTTTGAATACTTCTTAATTCATTTTGCTATGGATCACTTACATAGAAATACAAATAAATACCACACACATGGACCACATAATAAATAGAATTAAAAACCACCGAATCAAAATACAATACACTATTTTACAAAGTCAACAAAATGACATTATTATTTTTTAAATAGGCGCCATTGACAGTTGTCAGATTCCCGCCAACTACTGAGTCGTTCGAAAATGTTGCACGTCTACAGATAATTGAAATTCGGAATGAGAATACAATGGACATTGGTAAAGGTGCGTTTACAATATAAATAATAAAAATCAGTCCGTTTTTAAATTACATGAGCTTAATTACGTTTGACTTACAATATGTCTGAGGCAAATACACAGATATAAGAAGTTGATCAATGCCCTGCAATTAAACGAAAGTTCCAATTTCTCACGAATGAGTGCACATAATTTACGTATTAGACTAAAATAACTAAGCGAATAAAACATCCACAACGAATTGTGGTTGTGACGAACCCGGAAAGACCAGAAGGCCAAATTCACGTCGCTACTTAAACCAATCCAAATATTTCGGGCGAAACATTGACAAAATAGTATTATAAGCTACAGTTGGGTTGCCGTTGGGACACCTCTACCCATTGTCAGCACAGCGCAGATTAAGAATGGTATTGAAAACGACGTTGCCTCTGTTCACCACCCACTGTCACACTAGTGCCGGTTGTTGTTTACGAACTAAACTAATTTAGTCTTATTATGTCTCTTTCTAATAAAAAACATGAGAGAGGGATAGCAGATATTTAATCCTGTCAAATTAGTCCCCTTGAATAGTTTTATTGTCAATTTGGTCGTAGTCGCAAAAGGTCACGACTATTTTCCCGTAAATGACAAGGGCGTAGACTAATTTGACAGTTCAAAATATTTTCTGTCCTTTTTCAATGATATTTGTAAGAAAGAGATATAGTGTGATAGAAAATAGTTTAGTGCTACGTTCAACAGAATTAGCACCAATGTAGCACCACTATCGCTCTCTATACTCACACTAACAAGTAACTTGTTTCATTAGAAAACTCTCTTTAGCATGTCAGAGTCTGTCAGATCATAGAAACAAGGGATGTGCCAAGGCGCTATCGAGCTTGATGCCTGATCTTGAACAAATTGCTCATATTAAAAACGTACGCGCTGGCGACGAACCGAACACGATCAATGGTATAAATACAGTGTTTTAGTTTAGTGCTAGTGTTGAGTGACGATTAACAGTGTTAGATTGAGGGTGTGCGGAATGTTCAATGCGTGGGAGATCTTTTTATTCACAAGGAGCGCTTAATTATGCGCGTAATTGTGTCGAAAAATTTACTAAAAGTGGCATCAGTTCGTCCCGTACTAATTTGCCATGATGGCATATCTCCTTGTTTCTATGATCTGAGGTCTGGATTTATACCCGGTTGATGACAGGTGCGACTGCCCACCCCATCGAAGAATAGAGGCATTATTTATGTGAATTTAAGTTTATTGGTGTTACCGAAATATCCCAGAAAAAAATGGTGTTAATCTAGAATTAGGTATTTTGAAAGTGGCTTCTTCAAAACTATGTGAACCTGCCTTTATTTTTATATATCTACTACAGAAAAACGATTCGATGCAATACAGTAACAACTAGCATTCGGTTATGAACCTTATGATTAAAGTTTTAAGTTTAAATTAAAACTATCGCTATTGCGTAGTTGATAAAAGAAAACCTATTTCAATCGCGACATTCGCGACATACTTTTTAATGTTATTAGAAATCTAAATCCAAGGTTTTCGCATTAGGTATAGTGTATGTGCCTATTTATGATTGCAAAATAAATTACATACTGGACATAAGGGTCTGTACACATTTTTCACAAACACATTCGTCAGATGTGTACGAACCCTAATGGCTTACAGGTTAGGTGGGTAAGGTACTTTAGAGCATGGTTATGGCAGCGGGTTCGCGAAAAGGTTTACGTTATGGTGGCTGGCAAGCGTACGACACTCATGACGCCAGACGCCGCGCGCGCGACTGAAAATGTGAATTCGAGGGGGTCGCAGTCGTCTGGAAACTTTAACAGGGGTACATGGGGTTATAAGTTTGAGAAACCCTGCCTTAGAGCATCACATGCTGGGAAAAAATCTTTTTGTATATGATAGCCAAATTCACGAGGAATAGTATAGGCTATTTAACATCACGCTACGACCCTTAGGAGCCGAGCAACGGGGGTGAAACCGCGGGGATCAGCTAGTATTTTTTATAATCGCAGATATATAATTTACCTTAGAAACACGATAGCACACAATCACAGATTAAATAATACTGAGGACACAATGTAATAATGCTAGCATTACGTAATAGATAATAAAAACTGTTTATTTTATTATTTATAGATATCGTTTTGTATGATTTTATATTTCGAAAGCCGCTAGCCGTGTGCGCATGAACGAACACGAAAATTTAGTTCATACCCATTGACATAATAAATGTCAATGTTCATACCACAGAAAGGACACTGGTAGAGGCCCATAGAACGCTGGGCTTCAGATTGTGTAAGTCGGTACAAATATGAAATTAGTTTGTTGTGATTGAGTACTATGATTGAGTTCAATACTAGAAATAAGCATAAATTATGTGTTCCTTACCATCGATTACATAAGGTACATGGTTCATTTTTAGGGCTCGGTATACGTATTTATAATAAACTACCCCTTTGCTTATTAGAACTGCCGTTTCCTTCTTTCAAAACTAAAATTAAAGCCATCCTAGTTAAAAAGGCTTACTATACATTAAAGGAATATTTAGACGATAGATCTTGTTGGTCGCTGTGTTAGGCACAAGATGACTCTGAATCAATATTTGAATTGATTATATTTTACATCTTGACATTCAGTACCTATATTCTACAATGTTAAATGTTGATATAATATTGTATTGTTCTGTATAATTTTTTTATTTTATTTTTCTCTTTTTTACGAAGAGTTCAAGTAACAGTGTGATGCAGTTAACTAGTGACCTCGGACAGGTTTCTTTCATTAGTTATTTTTCATTTTTGATATTCTTTCTTGTCAGCAGGTTCGTCATGCTCCCTTTGACGTCATTGCTTGCGGTGGCGTCATTGGTCGGGTCACCCCCTTCCCTCTAAAATGGCGAGGGAGGTGATGGCTGGCCTCTGCGTCATACTCGTGAACGGGTGCTGCTTGTGGTGACTGGTCGTTCTGTTGACTGAGCCCAGTAATTTAATTTAATATACATTGTTGAATTAACTAACCCCTGGTCCTAGTTTATCAAGCATGACTCTTGACTGTCAAATAAAATTTTATTTGTCTATAAAAGGCACTTGTAACCGGACACACAGCCTTTATTACCGATTAGTAACTAGAATATTAATAACGCCTAAACTTTAAAGCATATTTTTTATTGTTTTTTACTTTATTTTCTTTGATTAGGTATATTGGTGTGTGTTAGGTTACATTATTATTTTACTTTTAAGTATTTATAGTTTATATTGTTTTAAAAGCTCAGTTAATAATTTTTTCGTAAATTTATATAATTTTTTAAAACAAAAGTAACTGAAAGACAGAATCGTGTTGCTGCGGAGTTTGTTGCGCCGTTTCTTCTTCGCAGCTAAAACACTAGGAAGCGGTGAAGGGTGGGCGTTTTTGGGGGCTGTCTAATGTATATTGACGTTCAAAAAGTGCTAATTGGCTTTAGCCCACTTTGAATAAAATACTTTTGAATTTGAATTTGAATAAAGTATTTCAAGAGTAATTAAATTCATTTTTTTTTTGTTTTTGTATGTAATTGGGTTAAAGAGAAATCTTCGTATTTGTGACAGTGAGGTTAAGTATGGTGTGAATGATCCAATGAAGTACAGCCCGACTAATGAGTTCTCAATTCAAAGGTTTTAGTTGCTGTCGACATGATAATCTATGGAGGCACACGCCAGGGCGCACACGACTTCCGCTGCTGGGTTTAGGCGCCAATGTTGTTCGTTTTTGTTTTATTGGTTTTTTCAAAATTTCAACGACATAATCATTTTATTTCTTATTTATTTCGATTTTAGATTCCAATTCTTAATCTCTAAGATAAATTAGGCAAAGAACAATTAAAATATATTTTTATTTTTGGTTAAGCTTTTATTACTGTACCAGATCAAGCCCAAAACTGCCGAAGTCCTTTCAAAAAGAAATCAAATTATTTTCCTACCCGCAGTGATATAGTCATTGCCTACCCGCGCTAGCACTTCGTTTTCTTTTTGCTCGGCTCCTAAGGGTCGTAGCGTGATGTTACCTAAGAATACTTTTCCACATGAATCTGGCTCTGGCTATCATACACAAAAATATTTTTTCGAATAGGACTGGTAGTTTTGTTTGCTTGTTTGTATCACAACAACAAGCAAACAAAACACTAGATTATAGTGCAATTGATTTTTTTCGTGCTTCCAAGATTGGCCTCGTAGTTTATAATCAATCTTGTATCGAATGTTCCTCGTTCTGTCACTGGTTCATTGCTTCCTAGTATTTTAAGCTGGGAAGCAAAAGAGCGTAATAAATAGTACTCCAGCAACAAACGCTTGATCTGTAAAGGTGCCATATGACCTTTGACGCCAATGTTGTTAGTTGTTACTATACCTTTAAAATTATTCAGCTGACCTTTGCCCACATAACATCATGCATATTTACCCCGCAGTGGCGATCCGAGTGGCAGGGGCTTGTAAGGGGCATGACCCCCAAAATCATACACTTACAGTTACACGTCAAATTCATAAACCTCCTAAAAATACCTAAACAATTTACGAACATTTTAAATAAATTACGTGCGGACCGTCAGCGCGGGCGACCAGCGCGGCTGACACCTATTCTCTTCCACAAACATAGGTAGATAATTATGTTCATATCAGTACCTATATAAAATATCGAGATAGGCTTTTGTACGGGCACCAGGCAGGTCAACCGGAAACAATTGGGTCGCTAAATATAATCTCCGTGAAGGATTTCTTCGGAACACGTGGTCTATGGTGCAAGGTATACCTACCTAACTTTCTAGATAAAACACAGAAAGAGGAAACTTTGTATTTGGAAATTCCAAAATTATTTTACAAGTGTTTTAATAAGTATCTGTTAGCTTCAACAGCCATTAGGTACTCCTTAACCGAGCATCCGGTGAGGACTTACAAATGCCTCCAGCCAGGCTTAAACTAAGAAAACTTACAAACTAAGCGATCACATGCTAAGGGCACCCCCTACTGGGGTACGAGCCTCGGCTTGGGGCGTCGCTGGGGGGAGGGCAACTAGAGGGAGGGACTACTAACTGGATCGGTTCAACATTATTTAGGGACGAATTTAAATACAGGCTCGAGCAAGGGTCGGTTAGGACATCTGAAATTCATCAAGCCGTTTTGCGTGTCAAATAAATAGACGTACTTACATTCGTTTAGTTAAGTGGCGTATTTTACCTACCATAGGGTCATGGGGGCCATGGCCCGGGACGGCAGACTGTGAGGGGCGCCATTGCCGCCTTTCGCGCCAACCCTAGCACTCAGCTTTTTGCAAAACCCTCAACTGTGCGTAGTCCGACACGCACTTAGCTGGTACTTTCGTTAATTTATGGGGCGGAAACCTTATAGGCCTAATGCGCCAAATTTATAACACGCCACTGCATTCACTCGAAAAACAGTAGGTACCTACTCTCCTTCTGTGGCAAAAATATTCCAGGTAGGCGGAACTACCAACTGAGCATTACAGTGCACTCAATGCCCGAAGACGGTAAATGGTAACGGCGGCAAATCTCAAGTTTTAAATCTCTTATTTCACCGTCAAATAATGCAGGTTTGTTGTGCAATTTTTATATGTTAAACTAGAACATATATACATCAATCGTACCTGTGAATATTTAACTATTGTAGTAAAATACTTAATGAAATAAATTCATGAATTACTACTACCCAAAACATAAAAACCTAATTACTTTCAAATCGCTTAAGATATTTTCATGATTTGTTTTGTGTGAAAAGACTATGTTACCTATAATATTGCCTGTCACTTTTTTTTTATTTTATATTTTAGATACAAAAAAAACTTTTTTAACAAAAAATAACCGACTTCAAAAATCCACTACAAAGAAAATAATAATTTTGGTTTCGGAAGTAGGTGGCTTTGGTTTTTGTTTGCTTTTTTTTCGCCACCGACTTCCGAAACCAAAATTATTATTTTCTTTGTAGTGGATTTTTGAAGTCGGTTATTTTTTGTTAAAAAAGTTTTTATTTTTCCCTTTTTAGTTCTTTATCCCGTGTTAGATTACTTTCACGAATTCGTTCAACAGTAAATCTTCTACGGAGGGTGTACATTTATGCCTATAACTTTGTACATAGGAATGATTACATAACATAATACATTATATACTAAAACCTTCCTGAAAGTATGTAGATTACGTTAGTGAAAACCCCATCCAAATCGAATCAGTAGTTTTTGAGAAAATCGCGCACATAAAAACATACATACATATTATATACATACATACATACATACATACATACGGGACGAATACAGAACCTCCTTTTTTGAAGTCGGTTAAAAAGTAATAATACGTCTAATTCGGCACAGCGCGCTCCTTGATAGGCGAGTCGTATTGCTCGGTGGACGTATGTCGCGTTGCTTGAGCTCAGCGCAGAACACTCAAGCTATACTACCCAAATCGCTCAAGGCCGTTGGCAGTTATCAACGCCTTAATATTATTTCGGAATGATATTTTAACACCGAGAACCGCTGACCTTTCCCGAGAGCGCAGCGTTGGTGGGGCGTGGGAATTGAGCAAAAGGGTTGATTTTTTAATAGGTAGCAAACGAGCGCCACCAGCCTATACAGGGTGGCAGGTTAAACAGTGGAAATATTAAAAGGGGTCATTGGACTCATCATTATGAACAACTTTTATTATGGGACAAACCCCGAAATCGAGAAAAAAAACTCAGCTGTTCCATACATTTTGTTGAGTTATGTGAACATAAATGTATGGAACAGCTGTTTTTTTTTTGCGATTTCAGGGTTGGTCGTCAGTTGTTTATAATGATGATTACAATGACCCCTTCAAATATTTCCACTGTCTAACCTGCCACCCTGTATATTCTGTACCGACAAGCCGCGTGAACTGCCAATTTGTTTGCGAACGTTCGAGGGAGAATGTCACGGTGAGATTCTCCCTCGAACGTTCGCAAACAAACGGCAGTTCTCGCGGTGAAATCACACGGCGTGTCGGTACAGAGTACAGAATATACAAGCTGAGGGGCGATTCTCTTAGGATAGTTATAGCCTTGTGCAGCGGCAGCGCTGCCGCATTCTGTGAAACTACAGTTTGGTGTTCAAGCTGCAAATAGCTCCCCTTCCGGACAATCCCGCTTTCCCGGCAGAGGTATGACCCCCCCTTCAAAGACTAGCGCACAAGGCTGACAGTCGTGAGTTAGAACTACTCAACGGTGGGCAAATTGACGACGATGACTGGCTACACGCTATATTCATATTCATATCATTTATTTGCATTCCACAATGTTTATATGGTCTTAGGATAACGGCTTAGAGCTAGGCACAATCATGGACCCTGTAGGGCACAGCAAAATGTATCGCTCGATCGATCCCGACGAGTTGGTCGTCGAGACAGCCACAAAATTGTCTCTAAAAATCTAATTCTGATGGGATGAACCAGATATATGTATTATACTCAGGCTTCGTCCTCGAGATTAGCAAATAATACTTGTAGTACCGCCTAGTGGTCGCCATTCACACACCAGGTAAGTTCGTTTAATCATTAATTATTATACAGTTTGACCTCTTCGTAGTACTAGCTACCATACACCGAGGTCATTAAAATGTTCAATTTACTGTAGCCCATGCAAACGGAGTCGCGGGCAAAAGTCTAGTGTTAAATAAAGTAGATTCTACGAGATAAATAAAACAAAAACTTGTTATTAAACTTTATATTAAGGATTAAGTTATGTCTAAACGTAATTTACAGAGTACAATTATTTACAACAATTTACAAATAGATATATAGCCAGCAATCATTGTTTTATTATGATAAATACGTTTCCATTCGCGCACACCATTTGATAGGTATAATTATTTATTTATTGTAAACTTTGTTCACATTATATCATAGTGGGCACGTCAAATAAAATGCACCCTAAATGATATTGATGTGTGGAAACTCGCCATTACAGTTACAATACAAAGAGCAGATAAACTTTTCTCTATACAGGGTAAAATTAAAACCAGTGCGGATATTTTAGGAGGTGAAAGTACTCATGAATATGATCAACTTTTATTATGGGACCGACACTGAAATATGAAAAAAAAATCAGCTGTTCCATACATTTTGATCGTGTTGTAGTGCATTTTTGTAGGGAACAGCTGATTTTTTTTTCATATTTCAGGGTCGGTCCCATAATAAAAGTTGATCATGTTCATGAGTACTTTCACCTCCTAAAATATCCGCACTGGTTTTAATTTTACCCTGTATTGAGTGACAGATGAATAGGAGTAACAGTACCTGGCAATCAGAGAATTTTTAAGTCAATAGAAATGTTATCTACTACATTTGCAATACAAATTAAACTTAATTCCGTTCACATACGTCACATTTTTAAACGCGCGCTCTCCATGTCTGTGTCTTCCTGCCTCACATAATTTGTTCGAAAGCGGCAACAAGGTCACGCGCCTTTGCGAATTCTATTGACTTATTATTATTAATTAGATTTGTGTGCTGGCAATAAATATTACACTTCAAGCTTTAGAAAGAGACCTATGAAACGTTTTGTCGACGACTTGTCAGTCACAGAATATATCTTACTAAACATCGACTTGTAATTTACAGGGTGGCAGGTTAGACAGTGGAAATATTTTTAGGGGTCCTAAATCTTTGGTCAGTAGGGGTCAATATTTGTAGGGTGTATTGGTCCCATAGTAAAAGTTGTTCATAATGATGAGTACAATGACCTCTTAAATTATTTCCACTGTCTAACCTGCCACCCTTTATATTGCCGAGTACTGTAATTATTGTACTTTTACAATATTCTAATACATAAATACATAGTTAAGAACACATTTTTATAGGTACACTTAAATCAAAATAGTAAAGTAGGATATTTGAAGTTGCTTAAGATTGTGTACTTATGTAAGGACTCTATTACATCACTTTCAAAATATCGAAGTCAAAATGAAAACATCATAATTGCAAATTAGCTGGAATAATTAGTCCAAATTAGTATTGTTAAAACAAATATTGGTTCTTAGCGGAATCGAACCTGCAACCCATAGCGCAGTAGTTAATCAGCCACTGAGGTCATTGAGTCCTCAATTTGATGCACTTGACTACTTCCTTAGTGGTCCTAATTAAACAATTAGGATATTTAAGGGTCATTCACCTTAGACTGTAACGGATTGAGTGTTGACTCTTGAAGTTAATTCTACTGTGGCCCAGCTTACAATTACGGGCAAAGAATGTTTCAAGAGGTGGACGCACACTTGACCGCGCGCGCCGAACAAGCGAACAAAACCATTGAGGTATAACCTCAGATCATAGAAACAAGGAGATATGTCATCATAGCAAATTAGTACGGGAACAATTGTCGCCACTTTTAAAACAGTTTTCAACACAATTACAAGCGCTCCTTGTGAATAAAAAGATCTCCCAGACATTAAAAATTCCGCACCTCAATCTAACACTGTTAATCGTCACTCAAGACTAGCATTAAACTAAAACACTACATAGTATTTATATCATCGATCGTGTTCGGTTCGTCGCCAGCGTGTGCGCTTTATATACGGTCAATGTGACCACATCAAAGCGTCAAGCTCAATAGCGCCTTGGCACATCTCCCTTGTTTCTATGATCTGAGGTCACTACATAATTCACCTAGATACATAATAATTATAACATACCATACATAATAATACAAATGAAAACATGTTAATGTCAACCACAACTAATGTTTTATTATTACTAAATAAAATTAACTAAAACTCTTTTTTACACAAATAGTTGAGATGTGGGCGTATAATCGCCTTGTTGAGATGTAGTAGTTACAACCTTTAATTACCCCCCCCCCCCCCCCCACGACCATTAGATCCCATTTAAAAACTTAACAAGCCTTAGAAGTTGAAATCGTGTGCTGGTAAAAACCGCCATTCTTAATTATTTTTTCCAATTATTTCCTTATAAGGATCCAACCCACATCCACAATACTGTCGAAAATGAGCTCTAAATATCTGAAATTTGAATGCAGATTTTTCAAGAGTGACTTTTTGTGGATTGGATCGTTTCTGCTTAACTACGTCCAATTTATAGTCACACATTTGTAATACTACCGCTTAATATAAAGAACCTACATTTCAATACGTTATTGCCTTGTCACTGAAAATTAAGTCAACCCTCTTAATAAACCGCCTAACGACCAAAGCAGACTAGCTACTTATAAATCGACAATCGGCGATTTAGGGCCAAGTTCACCGATAAGATATCAGTCTGATAAATTGAAAACGGCCGTTTAACATGTCTTTGACTTTAGGGCCAAGTTCACCGTCAACAGTCCGTTAAATTGAAAACGAAAAAAATAAATAAAAAAGGTTTAAAAAAAAAATACAAAAAGTTAAAAAAAAAAAAACAAAAAAAAAAAAAACACAAAAAGTCATGTTAGGGCCTAGTTCACCGACAAGATAACAGTCCGATAAATTGAAAACGGCCGATTAACATGACTTTTTGTATAGAAAAAGTTAAGATAAACAGCCGTTTTCAATTTAACGGACTGTTATCTTGTCGGTGAACTTAGGGCTTAAACGGCCATTTTAAAATCTGACTGTTACCTTGTTGGTGAACTTAGGCCTTAGAAGAGTCTTGATAAACGACTTTATACAAAATATTCTGCCACTAGAGCACCCGAAAAGTGTGAAAGGCCTGTTAATATTACAATATGTCAAAGTCAAAACTGGTCAAAACTATTTTGACAGCAAAAAGCAGTCCTAATTACTTTTGACCAAAGAAATAGACATAGCGCACTCTTAGTAATATAAGGGCACAATTCGAAATTTTTGTGTTCTTGAGTTTTTGTGCTAGATGGGCTCTACAGTTGATATTGAGCCCATCTAGTACAAAAACTCAAAAACACAAAAATTTAGAGTTGTGCCCTTATATTACTAAGGGTGCGATAGGTACAAAGAAAGAAAGATAGAAAAAAAAAGAACATACATACAATAAACGCAATAAAACTTGTTTCAGGGCGCTCTCGGAATTTTGTCTCCTCTCTGTGTTGAATAAAAAGATGCATTTTTGAAAAATGTAATCTGATTGTGAACTACAAAATGATATTAATTATGATATTAAAATAGACGTAATTTTTTTTAACTAAAATCGAGCAAGTTTTCATCAAATAGTAACTTGAGACTGTCTTATCTATCAGTCCATTAATCGTGTACACTATACAAGATTACGAGTCTCCTCAAAAAGTGTTCAGCCACTTCATGTCCTCTGGATATTCATTCTGCTAAACTATTATTTGGTTATCTGAAACAAATAATATTTAGATAAAAATAACATGAAAATAAACAAAATATCAACATATACATACATAAAACACACTTTTTTCCATGAGGGTAGGCAAAAACTCTACTATATCCCCTCTTAAGTGCTAAAAGATTTAATATTAAGACTAGCTGTTGCCTGTGACTTCATCTGCGTGAGCCACAGGAACTGTTCATTTTTTTGGGATAAAAAAATAACCGACTTCAAAAATCCACTACAAAGAAAATAATAATTTTGGTTTTGGAAGTCGGTGGCTTTGGTTTTTGTTTGCTTTTTTTTGCCACCGACTTCCGAAACCAAAATTATTATTTTCTTTGTAGTGGATTTTTGAAGTCGGTTATTTTTTGTTAAAAGTTTTTTATTTTTAACCGACTTCAAAAAAGGAGGTTCTGTATTCGTCCCGTATGTATGTATGTATGTATATATGTAAGTATGTGTGTATGTATGTATGTATGTATGTTTCCCTTTTTAGTTCTTATCCCGTGTTAGATTACTTTTACGAATTCGTTCAACAGTAAATCTTCTACGGAGTGTGTACATTTATGCATATTCCTTTGTACATAGGAATGATTACATAATGTATTATATACTAAAACCTTCCTGAAAGTATGTAGATTACGTTAGTGAAAACCGAATCGAAATCGAATCAGTAGTTTTTGAGAAAATCGCGCACATACAAACATACATACATACATACTTACATACATACATACGGGACGAATACAGAACCTCCTTTTTTGAAGTCGGTTAAAAAGTAGCTATAGCACTCAGGAATAATGTAGTTTTCTATTAGTGAAAGAATTTTCAGAATAGGATCAGGATGGAAGGAGTTCCAGAAATTACCCTCCACATATACACAAACTCACAAAATTCACACTCTCTCTTAATGATATAATGTTTTTTATTTTCAACCCCTGTAAATTATTTCTGAATCTGCCACTTATTTCTTATGATCCTTTAGTGCCCGAAACTGCATTAAGACAAAAAACAGCATTAATAAAGTTTCTAAAACTTGGGTTAACTACATTGACCATCGCAGGAAAATAAAGTTTCTATATTTTTATAAAGGTTGGCTTAAAAAAAATATTTACAAAAGCAAACAATATCTTAGGTATAACGAGTTTATGATCATGACTCATTTTGCAAGTGGAATATTTAAAAGTAAACAAGTTTATACATATAAAAAACATGTTGCAACATGTGCTGCTAGATTATGACTTAATCATTTATAAATAAGGTTCAGAATTCGTTTTGGGCGGCAATTTGTGTAATGTTCACAAGACAATTTGAAATTGGACAAAAGAAAGTGCTTGGAACATGCCTCAGGGGGGGCTATTGCATTAATTACCCTCACCTGTATCCGCACCTATCCTAAATAGTTTAATTTACACCATAATAGTACCATGAGCATAATACAGTAAAAATCTGTTATAATAACATCGAAGGTAATGCTCATATTTGATCATAAAAACCGAGTAGTCATAACAGCAACCGGCAATATTTTTGAGGTACTAATCAGCCAGGACCTATGATTCTGGTTATTATAACCAGTATGTTATTCTAAATGATGTCATCGTAAACGGTTTTAACTGTACTTCGTTTTAAAGAGTGCAAGGCATATTGACAATATGGGGGAAGGAAAAAAGAAATCTATACTCAGAAGAGATACATTCATAGATGCTCAAGACCTAGACTTGTCTTAATAAGACCCATAGCCGGTGGCGTGCCTAAAGGGGAAGCCTGAAGCATTTTTTTGGTTTTAGAGGATATTAATGTTGATTTTTCATGAATTTCAGTGAGTTAATGCCGTTATTGAAGCAATATGTACACTCGACAATATTGATGGTCGACCACTTTTCACCCTTATTACTAAGAACATAAGGGTGAAAAGTGGCTGACCGTCAAATTCATGAAAAATGCATTTAAATGCTCATTAAAACGATAAAATGCATCAGGCTTGCCCTCTAGGCACACCACTGACCATACAGGCCTACCCATCCAGGAAAAAAGTGCCCATGATATGTATGTTTCATGCAATCATTAAAAATTAAGCCTACCTCAGCACTCCATAGGAGCGATTGAATTAGAATTATCTCCGTACCCGCTTAAGCTGCCTTGAAACTCAATACCACTGATTTGACTGTCTGCATTAAATGATGCTCCGTAGGAATCGTTACTAGGTGCATGAGAAGTCTCTAGATTTCCATCTCCTGAGTCGGTAGCAGCTGCCGCGTCGGGCTCCGCCCAGTTAATCTTAAATCTAGTAACACGAGGTTCGGATGCGAGGATATTTCTCACGACTTTGTCAAACTGAGGCTTCGCTGGCGGGTTTTCTCTCAACTCGGGCTCCGATTCGGAGTATTCATTATTTATGAAGTAACCTACTCTCACGAACTCCTGACCCCGGTACGAACACGTTAGAAGCACAACTGTGACCCCCAGAGCGTCATTTTCAGGGATCCGTGTGACATCAGGTGGGGGCGCTTGGAAAACAAACATGTGCCTCCCTTCAGGAATTGGTCCGACGTAAATTGTGTCTAAAACCTGATCGTGCTCCTCCGTTTCCGCTGATCCAACGTAAATCATCTTCCATTCTAAGTCCTCCTTTAGTTCTTCAATGCATTCGAAGGTGAGTTCGAATTGAAAAGGGTTGAGAAACGGACTGGGATTGTCCAACACAACAACATTGGTTATGTGCACTTTAGCCATGATTGTATGTTTTTATTGATGTTTCACTTCAGATAAAAGTCAAGCACTCGTTTTTGAGTATTTGTAGCAGTAATAACTCCGAAAATTGTGAGATATTAACCGTTTTCTTCTAACGACAGAAAATTCTGTGGGTCGGCGAAAAAATGACAATTATTTTGGCGGTTGAATTGATCACGTGATCAAAATAAGTATAGGCGGCAGCGCTGCGGTGGAAATGACACGTACTAAAATTAAAAAGTTAAAATACTTTGACAGCGACGATGATACTTGAAAATCTAGGCAATAAAACATTAGGTTTCGTTTAGCAAAGGTTTCTAAAGGGCAACTTAAACAAGCCGCTTATAACTGTATCAATAATTTCGTGTCGACTTACATTTTCTGTAGTTTTCCTATTTGTTTTTCAACACTTTACACCACAAGAAACGTCAAGTAAATTCCATAGACAATGATGAAATGAATGAAATAAATGTTGCCATTACTTTCGCCAGCCGCTATTGTCTGTGCTTGTCATTGTTATTTATGGTTTTGTCTATGCACAAAGGTATAAATGAAGCATTAAACAAAGGATTTCAATTATATATATATAAATCATTTTCTGTGAGTACATAATTATTATGCATGCAGCGTGGTTTCTATTGTATATGGTTGGTTTCTATTGTTCTTTAAGAAATGAAAACGGACCATTTTATTTTTAATACTTTTAAAATATTTCCACAATGGCAATATCGAACGCAAAATGTCATAAATAATAAATATGGCGTCTTTGCTTTGTGTTCATTGTGCAGGTTTTCTGTCAAATATTTTGTAAAGTGTAAAACAAAACCTATTTATTTCGAAACAACACCATCAATGCAATAGCCGCAGCTACAATAATATAGCATGAAGGTCAAACGTTAAAATTCGACGGAATTCATCATAAAATCGAAGAGAAAGGTGCAAGTAGAACACTACGAAAAAAAGGTAATCATTTTTTGCTCTTTCTTTTGCGTTAGTACACATAATTGTTATTTAACGACTGCATCACTACCCTATCTACGTCTTACATGTATAGATTTCCGGGTTATTCTTGTACATTGTGTGTAAATCGAAAGATTCCACGGCATACCTTTTACGATAAGTTTCGGAGAGCTACATGTCTTTTTAAGGCTGTTCTTGAATAGTTTAGTTCTGAGTCACCGCCCGTAGCTGTCCCGTATGTCCTCCGTAATTAATTCGACTCAATTGTTGATTGTAACTGTAGATATGCGAACAGAACCACCACAATCATGATGTTTAAGTAACTCCTTCCAATTAACTGTTCAAACTAATTGTTTCCAGTTATTAAATTTCAGTACTTGTATTTATATTCGTAGTTATAAAGTATTGTTTTTAACTAGCTTACTCCGTTTTTGAGATCAAGGTAACATGCATACTTTAAATTCAATTAGTTTGCAATAGTTGTAACTAGTGCATAAATATGTAATAATTTATTCCTTCGCTAGTTATGTTTAAATCCCATGTAATAGGGAGTGAGCCTATTGCCATCAACCAACAAATCCAGACACGGTGCTGCTAATGAAAATTTCCCAGTGGAAAAAACCAATAACACTCTGCCCGATCCAGGGTAAACCCAGGACCCCATGCTCAGCAGTCGCACTTGTGACCAGTAGACTAACGAGTCAGTCAGCCCTATAAAAGTAATAGAAAAGTAATTTATTGGAACTTGATTGAGTAATATACTGATAAGTCAATGCATTGCTCAGAATGTAGTTTAATTTATAAATAGTGAGTCTATACAAATATAATAAAGCTGAAGAGATTTTTATATTGTTTGTTTGTTTAAATTAATAAAGAGATTTTTATATTGTTTGTTTGTTTAAATGCAATAATCTCTGGAACTACCAGTGGGATTCGAAAAAATCTTTTTGTATATGAAAGCCAGATTTATGAGGAATAGTATAGGCTATTTAACATCACGCTACGACCCTAAGGAGCCGAGCAACGCGGGTGAAACCTTGGGGAACAGCTAATAAATATTTAAAAAGTGATTTCGTGGAACTTGATTGAGTAAATCGGCCCTGTATAAGTAATAAATTAGTGGAACTTAATTGAGTAATTAGTGATAAGTAAGTGCATTGCTCATAGGAATGTTGTTTAATTTATACATAGTCAGTGAATAACTAAATACAACTTATTCTATATGTTGTGTGTACCTATAATCCTAACTTCCTAAGTAATATTAGAAATGCGAAAGTAAGTTTGTTTGTTTGTCACCTTTTCATGTCTCATGTTTTCAGGGGTACAGAAAAGGACATAGGGTATCTTTCACCTAGAAAAGTACTGTTCCCGAGGGGTCATCTAGATATGATTTTTGGGGTGGAAATCAAAACACTACCACCCTTACCACAAAAAAGATAGACACGCGTTAAACGCGAATGCTACCAAAAATAATACACACTTGTTTTAGACAAGTTAGTGCTAAAACAAGTATCTATTATTTTTGGTAGCATTCGCGTTTAACGCGTATCTATCTTTTTTGTGGTACGGCCCAAAAAATCTAAACTGAAATCTGTCAGAATTTAAAGAGACAGTTGTCAGATTAAAATGTTTATATTAATATATGCCCATTATAATTTCCAGCAGCTGAATGACAGCTAAATCAAGATGGCGTCCAGTAGAGATGAAGGCCCCGTCTATTATAGGGAGATACAGAAGAATGCATATCTTAAACGGATACCGAACGACGTAGGCAGCAGCAAACTAAGGCCTTTGGGGAGTAAGGTAAGCTGAATTCTAGAAAGCTATTTTATCATTCCAAAGAATCCCTATAACCAGGTGCAGTCCGAGGGGGGGTTCCTGGAGGTCATGACCCCCACCCCCCGAAATCGTACAAAAATGCTTCAAACACGGTAATTCACGGTATAGCACGTCGGCATTAATCGGTATGACCCCACCAAAATCGTCGCCTGCGACCGCGCCTGCCTACAACAGGAAAATTTTGTATAGAAGCAAAAACACTATAGATCTCAACTCACGGCTATACAATTGCAGCAAGGAATTGTCAAAAATCCGCACCTTTAGGATTTTTTACCAATATTTTCTTTTCCCCAGAAAGTGCCTCTAAAACCGATGTGGACTCAGCTATGTGTGCACAACGGTAGAACGCCTTACTTGGAACAGTACCCTGAGGCTGGCAGCGCAGCCACAGTGAGCCACAAGCCCATATGGCGGGCCTGTCTGAGGGCGGCGCGCCACGTCACCGCCAGCGTGAAGCCCCACTGTGGCGACCAGTATGACTTCCTGGTGGACACGGATAGCGGTGCCGTCAGGATGCTGGCACCTGATTGGTGAGTATCTTGTGAATACAAGAACTATTGCTGTACTTCATAGTTTATAGTGACACGTCACTATTGACAATAAAGTACAGCAATTGTTCGATCCCGAGGCACGCACCACTAATTTTTCGAAGTCATGTGCGTATTAGAAATTAATTATCACTTGCTTTAACGGTGAAGGAAAACATCGTGAGGAAATATGCATGCCTGAGAGTTCTCCATAAAGTTCTTCAAGGTGTGTGAAGTCTGCCAACCCGCACTTGGCCAGCGTGGTGGACTATGGCCTATCCCCCCTCATTCTGAGAGGAGGCCTGTGCCCAGCAGTGGGACAGTTTATAAATAGGGCAAATATTATTATTATTAGATAGATTGATAAAGTCTTAAAATATTGTTCCCAGGGAATCCATGCAGGATTGGGTAACAACGCTCCGCAACACACTGCACGAGCTGAAGATCCTAGGGCGGGGTGAGAACGTGTACTGTGCGGGGCCCGCGCCCCCGCCCCCGCCCCCGCCGCCCCGCGCCGCCGCGCGGGACCCCACCTCGCCCCTACCGCCCACTCCACCCACGCCGCCCGACAGGTAGGCTAGGCTAGAATTCGTGAACGTTTTAACTTACACTAAGAACCTCCCACTTTCAATTTCAAGAAGTGTTACAACTTTGATGCCTATGTCTGTCTATGGCTTCATAGCTCCTAAACGGATGAAAAAAATTCTCGGGCTATATTTGATGAAAATCGGTCCTGCTATTTAAAAATTATGAGCACATAAAACCATTCCTTAAAAAGTATAAAATAATAGTTCTAATTATTATTGACCATTAAATGCGTCAGTCAGGAAATCGTATCACCTTAGTGCTTGTTAAGGGCCCCACAGACTAACAGGTCTCCTGCAGTCAGACTGCAGGAGACCTGTTAGTCTGTGGCACCCTTTAATGAGTGGGCTATGCAGACTTTGAACGGCAGGCTGCCCGATGAGACAAGGGACTGTAGGCAGGCTGCAGGCGAACTGTTAGTCTGTGGAGCCCTTTAGGGCCTTTTCATTGTCATGCGTGCCTGCGGCCGCGTGCAGTCAATCAAATCAAATGATTTGATTCCAGGCACGCATGCTTGTTGCGGGCCGCACGCTGAGCCGATTATTTTGTATGTGCCGCGTGCGTGTGGCGCGCATGACTACGTATATGATACGATAGGTTGCGGGCAGCACGCATGCGTGCCCGGCCCGCACGCGAGCCCGGCCCGCACGCGGCAACAAACACGCATGACAATGAAAAGGCTCGTAGTAGTATCAATTTTAACTACCTATTTTGTTTACGCTAAGTAGCTAGCCTACCTATTTTGTTTAAGTAAGTCTCTCGATGCATTTAATAGTCAACAATAATTTGAAACTATTATTAATTTTATTGTGTAGGCTGTACCGCCCTTTTTCAAATAATTCCTGTCTTTCCAGAGTACCAGGCATCGAGCTAACAACAACACGACCAACTCCAGAACCAACTCGGGCCGAACCAACTCGCGAACCACAACCAGAAATCGAACCAACTTCAACAGAGGAAGACATAGACATATCCAACTGGGATACCCCCTTTTCTTCCCTTCCTAGCACAAGTCAGGCTAATTCCGAGCCTAGGAAGAGTGTAGCAAAGATTTGTGGTCAAAATATATGTTTGGACGATTCCATATTTAAAAGAACTAGTGTGACTGATAGTGATGAAGAGTTCTTTGCAGAAATTGATAGGATGTGTGATGATGAAATCGAAGGGGAGTATAAGCAAAGGGTATTGGTTAGCAATGGTGATAAGGATGGAGCAGAGAGTTTGAGGTGAGTGAATTTATGGTCTTTTTAACCTACTTCAAAAAAGGAGGTTCTGTATTCGTCCCGTATGTATGTATGTATGTTTGTATGTGCGCGATTTTCTCAAAAACTACTGATTCGATTTGGATGGGGTTTTCATTAACGTAATCTACATACTTTCAGGAAGGTTTTAGTATATAATACATTAGGTAATCATTCCTATGTACAAAGTTATATGCATAAATGTACTCACTACATAGAAGATTTACTGTTGAACGAAGTCGTCAAAGTAATCTAACGAGAGATAAAGAACTAAAAAGGGAAAAAACTTTTTTAACAAAAAATAACCGACTTCAAAAAGCCACTACAAAGAAAATAATAATTTTGGTTTCGGAAGTCGGTGGCAAAAAAAGCAAACAAAAACCAAAGCCACCGACTTCCGAAACCAAAATTATTATTTTCTTTGTAGTGACTTTTTTATATGACAATGGTGGCAATCAGCCTATAAAAAGCTTGCAACACCGAGTATCGCATGCATTGTCGGAATGGGTGCCCCCCCTCCCCCCTCTGCAGCGATTCTATTAATATGTAATTGACAATAATTAAAATATAAATGTGAATTTGAAACATGTCAGCCAATGATGCTTCTCTTCTGTAGGGGTTGTAAGCGCCTACACTTGGATGATAGTTGATAGGTTGACTGCTTCTCGTTGATATAGGCAGGATTCGAAGATTGCGTAGAAATGATAAACAACACAACTTCTGCGACGAGAATATAATTGATACTTATTGATACAAATGATAAAGTGCAGTGATATAAAATGCTAATGCTACAGTTTAAATAGACTATAAAAGTGCTGACGCGCGCCGCGACAATAATTATTTATATAAAACAAAATTAAACCTGTACAGTTGTCTGTACATGCTGCCGAGGGCGCAAAGAAACAAATAACATGATATGATTAAAAACAAAAATAAACAAATAATGACCAACTTAAAAAATGTCAACTTAATACTAATTATAAATCCGTCCCTCTAACTTTCAATCAAAGGAATATCAAACTTAATTGAATGCAAGTTAGGGGTTGATGTGCTCTCGGTGATCCTTCGGGGTGTCGGCTGCGGCTTGGTGGTAGGCTGTACTGCTGCTAACTCCAATCCTGGCTCCAATGTCGGCTGCTGACTCCGTCTACGTCGGATCCATATGATAAATAAGATAAAGCCCGTCAGGATCGCTCCGGCTACCAGCGAGTAGAGCACGCTATACTGGTGCACGTCGTGGACACTCAGCGTTTGTGTCGACTGTTGTTTAAGATCTTCTATGTCTGATCTCAACTGGCTCCACATTGTGTGATGATCCTCGGGTACAAAAGTATCCACCGAGGGGATGCTGGTGTTGACTATCTCATTGACAACAGACATCTGTGGAAGTTCCATCTCTTCTGTGTGGTGGTCCACGTGATTGATGAAGTTCTTGTGAGAGTAAATCTTGAAAGAATCTCCCTTAAGTGTGCATCCTGGACATAGGGTGATAATGCCATTGCCTGATAAAGTCTTCACTTCCGTAGTCCGTATGCTAAAAATGCGGACAGTGCATTGCTGACAACATTGATACAGCCAGTCGTTCGGGCGCCGTAACTTGATCCACTTATTTTCGCACCGCGACTGTTTTTGTATACAGGCTGATGTGATTATTTCATTGATTTTAATATCACAAATTGATTGTTTCTCTCGCATGATAAGATACAGTGCGCTTTGTATTTCAACACCGGTCAGTGCACTTTTCGCTGCGCGTAATTTTTTGTCGCGCAGGTTAGCGATGTAACGTGACACCCATGCTACTATTCGCACAATCTTTGTTATTGAATTAAACTTATTTAGTAATTCAATTATCAAAGTCCAACTCGTTTGACATAAGGCTGTGTGTACAATGCGTTTTTTGATATCTTCAGTTGGAGTGTGATATTCGGTTGTGGTGATATGATATGGGTTAAAACTAAGAAGCCATTCTGGCCCTTCCCACCACAAGCGATCTCCTGATAATTGTTCATTGGTGAGTCCACGCGTAGCACAATCTGCTGCATTGTCAGAAGACTTGACGTGACGCCAATTTGATGCTGGAATTATTACAGTAATTTTTTGTACACGGTTAGCCACAAATTGCTTCCATTTTGATACGTCTCCGTGAAGCCAGCCAAGTACTACCATCGAGTCGGTCCAGGCGAAGATGTCTATTTGCTCCGAAGGTAGTGTCTGAAGAAATTTCTCCATCAATTGTGATAATAATAAGGCACCTAGTAACTCCAGCCTAGGTAATGTGATAGATTTATTGATAGGCGCAACCTTTGTTTTTGCAGTCACTAACTTCGATGTGCACTCGCCTTTATAATTATTTGTTATAACATAAATTGCACATGCATAAGCCTTTTCCGAGGCGTCACAAAATGCATGTACTTGAATGTTGTTTTCAATTTGACCTAGATATCTAGGTATTTGATAAATGTTGATATTTCTTAGGTCGTTTCGCAACCTTTCCCATTCTAATGATATGTTGGCGGGTAATTGTTCATCCCATGATAGGTTCGCAGTCCAAGTGCTCTGGAACAATATTTTTGCTCTGATTGTGAGCGGTGATAACCAGCCAAGGGGGTCAAATATTTTAGAAATATCTGACAATAATTGCCGTTTTGTATACGGTTTATTGCTGTCTTGCGATTCTATTCTTGTGTCGAAGGTAAACACGTCACTAGAAGGAATCCATCGTAGGCCCAATGTTTTTCGAGATTCAGTGTCCTTGAACTCAAATGGAGCATTTATTTGTTCTGGCTGTAGATTTTCGATAAGCTGCGTTTCATTGCTAGACCATTTTCTCAGGTTCATTCCAGCTTCTCTCAGTACTGATATTAATTCGTGTTGTAATTTTCTGGCGTGCTCGATGGTATTACTTCCTCCCATATAATCATCCATGTAAAATGATGACTCCAAGGCAGATGCGGCTAACGGATATCGATCAGCATGATCGATGCCAATTTGCTTCAGTGTTCTCATCGCTAAGAACGGAGCTGCTCTTGTACCGTATGTCACGGTGGTAAGATTATACTCTTGAAGTAGTTCACGGGGATGATTTCGCCACAATATTGATTGAAGATGCTGATCTTGCGGTCTCACTAAGATTGCTCGAAACATTTTTTCCACATCCGCTGTGACTACGTATTTGTATTGACGCCAACGTAGGATGAGATTTTGAAGGTCTTGTTGAAGGTTAGGTCCATTATACATCAAGTCGTTTAAACTGCGTCCAGATGACATCTTAGACGAAGCGTTGAATACAACACGTAGAGCCGTCGTTGTAGAGTCTAGTTTCAGCACGCCGTGATGCGGTAAGTAGCACGCTGTGTGATCTTGTTGTTCGACCTTACGCATGTGACCTAGCTCTTCATATTCTCGCATGAATTTGCGATATCCTACTGCTAATGCTTGATCTTTGCACATCTTCTTTTCTTGTTGAATAAACTGAGCTACAGCCTTTGATTTTGATGTACCCATCTCCTGCTCGAAGTTAGGTTTCATAGGTAATGCTACTTGATACTGGCCGGACTCCAATCTTCTAGTGGTTGATTGATAAAACTCCTCGCAATATTGATCTTCAGCTGATAATGATGAGGTGGACTCGCGTATGTCTTCGACCTCCCAGAACTTGGAGATGCTGTCGACGTCGTTGACGACAACATGGCATGCAAACGTCTTCACATTGCCTGATAATATCCATCCAAGTTTTGTTTGCTGAGCGATAGGAGCTTGAACTGGTCCTTTGATAAGACCACTCATGATGATATCTGAGTAGACGCTGGCATCCAAAAGCAAGTCAATTGGCTTCGAAATGTTATATTCAGGATCTGCCAGTCGAGTGTGTGATAAATGAGGCCAAGTTTGTTTCCTAAACGATGCATTAGGTAAGTTATTTATAACTCGTGATACGACTAGAGCCTCCGTTGTAAAATGATAGTCATCGTAAATTGATATGCATTCAAGTGACACTAAGCCTTTGCTTTGTTTTTGTGTCGATCCTATGCCTGATACGGCTGCTTGATAAAATTGCCTCTTCAACCCTAATAACTGGGCGGCATTTTCTGATATAAGGGATATTTGTGACCCTTGATCCAGTAGAGCTCTGAATCTCACAACGCGACCATCTGAAGCCCTGATATTCAATGCTACTGTAGTCAAAAGAACTTCTTCATTTTCACTAGCAACATAGTTAACATTGTGATTATTTCTAGATGTGGAAGGTATTTCCGATGAAGTTGCAGAATGCTGCGTTTGCGTTTGTTCCAGTAGGTCACCTCGTGCAGAAAATGCATCATGCATTATTGAATTATGATCGCCGTTGCATTCCTTGCACCTTCTTGTAGAAATGCATTTTTTGTCATAATGCTTGTAAAGGCAATTACGACAAATATCATGTTTTGAAATTGTCCTCAATTTCGCGTCCGATGATTGCGCAAGGAAGCGTTTGCATAGAAACAAATCATGAGGCGCTTTACATACTGGACAAGACCTCTTATTGTATGTAGCATTTGATTGATATTTCTTGTAAAACGATGCGTTCTTAGAGAAATGATTTTGATTTTGAGGCCTGGGATGACTTGAGCTCGGCTTGTACGAATCTGATGTTGCAGGCTTCTCCTTCTTGCCTACAGGCTCTCGAGCCATAAACTTATTTTCAAGAAACTGTAGGAACTCCGCATATGATGTTAGATCTCGAGGCGACACACGTGACTCCATAAAGTCAGTGCGCGTTTCTTCATCCAGTTTCTTTGATAATAGATGAACTAAAATTGGGTCCCAGGTTGCGATGTCAATGCCTAGGTTCCGAATGCTGTTGATACACTGTGTCGTCGTATCATGCAACTTCTTGTAAGCATGGTATGATGAATGCTTAGTGATCAGCGGTTGATTAAGGAAGATATCCATCTGTGTTGAAAACAGAATCTGTGGATTGTTATAGCGATGAGTAAGGATATCCCATGCCGTCTCGTAGTTCTCTGCTGATATATTGAGATGCTGGATTAAGCCTTCTGCCTCCCCCTTGACCTTCCCTTTCAGATGCTGCATTTTCTGCGCCTTCGTGATACATTTGTTGTTATGAATTGTTTCCATAAATAAATCGAAGAAAGTAGGCCACTGAGTGTATTTTCCGAAAAATGTAGGGACTTCTAATTTAGGTGTGGCTTGCTCAAGGTGTGCAGTAGAGTTTAATTTTCGGTTCAGCTCTCTTTTGATAGCGAGGTAGCGCTCTTCAATTTGCAGGAACTTGGCTTCATATGCATCGTTGCTGCCTTTTAACTGATTATCGAGGCGGAGGTGAATGGAGTCTATAACTTTCCAGAGATGTTGGAGATTCTTTAGCTCATCTTGAAGTTCCCACTTCTCCTCTAAATCCTGAATGCTGATTCGATTCATTAGTCTTTCTAGTGCTCGAAAGTTGGTGTCTTGCTGGCCAAGTAGGTCATCCCCTTGATAGGAATACTCTTCAAAGGTGGGTACGGAAAAAGTCGGAACCTTGGTCTCCTTGTATGAGGAGATCATTTCCTTGGTTTTGATATAAAAATCCTTCATGTGCCCAAAAATCCTTTTGGAGAAGTATTCATGTTGATCATCTTCAAACTCCAGCAGCTTGCTATGGTTGTCTTCAAACTCCTTCCAACATTTGTCTAGCGACGCTAGACGACTGATAAGATATTCAGGTGTCTTCCTGCTCGAACTGTCCTTACGGAAATTGGTATTGATTCTCTCAATTTCCTGGATAAGGAACTTCTGACGTTCGAACATTGCTTGGATGCTCTCCATGATAATTGATAAGAATTAAATGATAAATACCTGAAGTTGATATAAGAATATCCTGATGCGGATGATGATAAATTCTTGATGATAAATCTTGATAATTGCTTGTTGCTCCTTTAATCTCCAGCACGATATGTGCGCCTTCTCAATCTAACTGGTGAGACCCGCTTGTGGGAGGCCAGCAGACCGATTCGCTATCGTACCAGAAATCTTCAGAACACAAATATGATATTGATAACTGATCTCGCTATCCGGCTCGAAGGACCATTAAATGTAGGGGTTGTAAGCGCCTACACTTGGATGATAGTTGATAGGTTGACTGCTTCTCGTTGATATAGGCAGGATTCGAAGATTGCGTAGAAATGATAAACAACACAACTTCTGCGACGAGAATATAATTGATACTTATTGATACAAATGATAAAGTGCAGTGATATAAAATGCTAATGCTACAGTTTAAATAGACTATAAAAGTGCTGACGCGCGCCGCGACAATAATTATTTATATAAAACAAAATTAAACCTGTACAGTTGTCTGTACATCTTCTCTTATGTTATTTTAAGAGATTTTGTTTCAAAAACCAACTGATGCGGATTTTATCCCGTGACTTTTGCTGAACCGTTTTTTTTTTTTTTTTTTCGAGGTGGAAATCCTCGTTGATGTCCGCCGCCCTGGGGAGGGCGAGGGGGTCTGTCAGACTCTTACTGACTAAAACCACCCCGGTGTTCCTCCAAGTACCTTACGCCGGGGGCACGGGAGTCGCTTGCGCATTCGTCCGCACCCCCGGCAGAACTTTTGCTGAACCGTGGCACTGCTCTTAACCACTGAGCTGCCGCGTCTAAAATATATAGCGCGATTATTTTAAACTAATTAATTAAACTTTTTTTTTTTTAGTAACCATCAAGCTACCAACATAACAGTGATACAAGTCTCAAATAAAGAACCCCCACACACAGCTATACCTGTGATGGGACCGGAAACGGATATCTTTGACTTTGAATTTAAACAGAAACTCACTATTACAGACCCGCCGAACCCAAATTTTGTTAACATTGTACATACAGAACAAAATGAGTACGGAACCACTTTCGCGAAAAACGATTCGGATTACGGTCACTTAAGTCTTACTACGACCGTTAACTTGTCTGGCACGAATGATTCTGAATTTTCGACTTTTGCGACTAGCAATACGAATGAAGATATTTACGAACGGCTATGCATGGCGTCGACTTCAAATCCGAAACCGTCTCCTCTGCCAGTGAAAAAGCTAAAAAGTGTAGACAAAAGTCGGAAGTCTTCCCTACCGAATTTGGAAGTCGGAGATTCGACTTACGAATACCTATTTTTGAGTAATAATAATACGAATTCGGTTAGTGTGACACCTGAGGTCAATTGTAACGGCGATTCTAGTAGGGTACAAGTTAATTCTGGGTCGCCGAATGACCCTCTAAATAGGCTCAGGTCTGTAGAACGCTCTAGAAGTCAGAATGCGTATGATGCTACTGTTAGAGCGGGAGAGAGTATACCTAGAAGAGTACAGAATAGCAGTCCTAAGAGAGAAATTAAGATTGGTAAGTGAAAAACACCTTTTTTAGGGTTCCGTACCTGAAAAGGAAAAACGGAACTCTTATAGGATCACTTTGTTGTCTGTCTGTCACCGGACCATAAGTGGAGCCATCTGCTAATAGATGGCGCCACTACAAGTGTGCAGTAGCGCCATCTATGATCAAGATATGATATATGGCAAGGCTGTATAATGAAAGGTCCATTGAGGCAGATTATCCCATCGATATCGTTTCTATGACTTTCGTACTCAGATCATAGAAACAAGGAGATACGCCATCATAGCAAATTAGTACGGGAACAACTGATGCCACTTTTAGTACATTTTTCGACATAATTACGCGCATAATTAAGCGCTCCTTGTGAATAAAAAGATCTCCCACGCATTGAACATTCCGCACACCCTCAATCTAACACTGTTAATCGTCACTCAACACTAGCACTAAACTAAAACACTGTATTTATACCATCGATCGTGTTCGGTTCGTCGCCAGCGCGTACGTTTTTAATATGAGCAATTTGCTCAAGATCAGGCATCAAGCTCGATAGCGCCTTGGCACATCTCCCTTGTTTCTATGATCTGAGCTTTCGTTTCATACAGACGCTCATTATTTAAATAGTGCAAACAGTGCGCTTCAAGCAACTGTTTTTTTATTGTAACTTCTTGATTTAAGTCTACTTATTTTTGTCAAGTACTGTTCGTATTTTTGTTCTCGATTATTGATTTCATGTTCAATGTCATGCATACCTGTTATCTGTATGATTGTTAGAATGTCAATTTTCAGTTATAATCTTTATTGAAACTGTAAGTGATTGTATTGTTGGTGTGCTTATTATAAATAAATAAATATGTACTACTAGCAAACCCGGCGAACTCCGTTTCGCCACCGTAGTACATGCTATGTATCAGAGATCGCGGTGTATGTGAAAAAAGATTTTCCCGCTTTCCTCTTTAAATTTTCCTGAATTTTCTTTGCTATCAACCTCACGGAGCCCGAGACCTTTCCAACGAATGCAAAACCGTGGAAATCGGTTCGTCCGTTCTGGACTTATATCGTCGGGAAGGAAAACCCGACTTATTTTTATATAGTAGATAAATATCTACTATGATGTAATAGCAGCATAGATGGCGCTATTGCATATTTCGGAACCCTTAGGGCGCGAGGCATACTCGCACTTGTTCGAAATAAAAATTGAAAAAACTTCCTTCAAAAGAAAATGCTACCTATTTTTAAAAAAAATCACACTCATATTATATAGGCGAAAGTTTGTGTGTGTGTGTGCATGTTTGTTACTGCTTCACACTGAAACGGCTGGACGGATTTGGATGTTTGGCACACAGATAGATTATAGTCTGGAATAACACATAGGCTACCTTTTATCCCGAAAAACGCGGGCGAAGCCGCGGGCGGAAGCTAGTCAATAATAATATCTTGTTATTATTTTTCAAATGATTTTTGTTCTTATAAAAAAAAGAGAAAATATAATTATAATATTATTTTAACTAGATGTTTTTTTTTGTCAAGGAGTTTTATAAGTTTTAGGGTTCCGTACTGGAAGGGTGCCAACGGAACCTTCCCGATGAAATGCCATTTGTCTATTTGTCCGTCCGTCTGTCACAGGGCTGTATCTTATAAACTAATAGCTAGCCAATTGAAATTTTCACAGAATACGTGTTAGTATGTCACCCGAAAGTCAAAACCCAAGGTTTCGTTTTGGGTTTATTATTTGCCATACAACCGGAACGGAACCCTTAGTGCGCAAGTCCGACTCGCACTTGGCCGGTTTTTTGTTAAATGTTGAAAATGTAATTATTATTTTTATTTTTTTATTTTTCAGAAAATACAGAACAATATCATAGTCAAAACAAACCTATTTGGAAGCGCGGTCTAACCGAGCTATCTTTACTGACGAGGCTCAAATCTATAGGACAGACTAAGAAACAAAGTCCTACTAGGCTAGATGATAATCAGGATAGGTAAGTGATAGAACAGAACAAAGTATGTTTTTAGGGTTCCGTACCTCAAAAGGAAAAACGGAACCCTTATAGGATCACTTTGTTGTCCGCCGTTAGTCACCAGACCATAAGTGGAGCCATCTGCCCATAGATGGCGCCATTGGAAGTATGCAGTAACGCCATCTATGATCATATTGCGGAACCCTTAGGGCGCGAGGCATACTCGCACTTGTCCGGTTTTTAATTATATCGGGACTTTACGCGCACAAATATAATCAAAATATCTGTATTTTGACTAACCTCGACGATTCGATCAAGTTGCATTGACCGTGGAAAGTTTAAAAACTACAAAAACAAAATATGTTGGGGGAATGAAGGAACGAGGGGGAATGCCCCTCCATTGAAAAGGGAGGATCCTCCTTCCAAACCGAGTGTTGTATGGCGGGCCACTGCATTTTCTTGCAGACTATTCCAGTTAAAACAATACTGCATATTTTTTTTTACTATTTGAAATTGATAAACGATTTTATAAATTTATTTATATTTTCTGTATTAGCAGGAGTCCGGGTGTGACGTCACCAGTCAAAGTGGTACACAGATCTAGACCTGAAGTTAGAGTAGACTCAACCCGAAGAAGAAGCAGTTCCCTCAGTAATGGTAAGACTATACTTTCACATTTGAGGGGACTAATTTCAAAACCCCCTAAAATGACTTCGGACACATTTACATATTTTTGCAGCAACATAAAGTTTTAAATTGTACTTTCAATATGACTATACGATAACTTTCATAACCCACTTAAATACACAGTAAAATCAGTTTAAAAAGTAATGTTAGTTGCAAATTCCGCTAAAATGCAAAGAAATATTTTAGATTTTCCACGTTTTTTTTTATTGCTATGACATGACAAACAAATAAATATCAAATATTTGCTAATTGCATTAAGTTTACCACAACATTTTACAAATAACCTTCTTGTGACAAATTTCTTCAGGATGATTTAGGGGGTTTTGAAACTATACCCCTCAATTATAATATTAGTACGATACTAACTATACCATACACAGAGGTGATAATTTATCCTAGCTTCCGCCCGCGACTTCGCCCGCTTTTTTTGGCATAAAAGGTAGCCTATGTGTTGTTATTCTGATGTATCCTACGATAATATTATGAATGTGAAAGTTTGTGAGGTTGAATGGATGGATGTTTGTTACTCTTTCACGCAAAAACTACTGAACGGATATTGATAAAATTTTACAGTAATATAGCTTAGACATGAGAATAACACAGGCTACTTTTTATCCCAAAAACTCTGGCTAAGTCTAAAAGTTTTTTAAATTATGTTAGTTTCGGAAAGTTCTATTCATATTTACATTAAATGTTCGCGTTATTTCGCTAATGTGTATGTCCAGTGAAGTGCTAGCATAACATTGTCCCCTTATCAGACACATCATTATACACGCTCGCGGGCGGGGCGGCCCCGCTGACCCCGCTGCGCGCGCGGCAGGCGGCGGGGCTGCGCGCGGAGCAGCGGCGGGGCGCGGCGCTGCCCGCCACGGTCTCCACTGCGCACGCGCCGATCTTCACCGACTACCACAACCAAGTCTGGTCAGTACTGCGCCACCTTACATTACACTTGTGACCACGCCTCCATTCAATAACTTCATCCGCTCAGCCTTTCCCCATGATTTTTCAAATTTATAATTTTAAAATGTTAACCGATTGAGCGTCCATTGTGGATATTCAGCAAGTAAACTATACAGGGTGGCAGGTTAGACAGTGGAAATATTTAAAGGGGTCATTGTCCTCATCATTATGAACAACTTTTACTATGGGACCAACCCAAAGTAAGTTGTTCATAGTGCCATAGTTCATAGTAAAAGTTGTTCATAGTGATGAGTACAATGACCCCTTTAAATATTTCCACTGTCTAACATGCCACCCTGTATATAAAAAAAATATATAAAATCTATTACGAGTCCGTCCGGCCGTTCTATCCAACCGATATGCTTGATTTTTTTAAAGTGAAAAGTATTGATGCACAAACTCACGAAGGGTGAAAGTTTGGTGATTTCCAATGCTTGATGCATTGGAAATCACCAAACTTTCACCCTTCAAGTCGTCAAGTTATACTCAAACCCAATTTATTTTTCTATAGCTCTAATAAATTCTAATTGAGGTAGGTACCAGTGGCGAAGGGTTCCTACAATACGATTCCTACCGGCTTCCCTTTGAAAAATAGCAGAGGCAGTATTGCCTAACTTTATTAATTAGCTTTTCGTGGCCAGGTTAGCATTTGCAGCTCCGGCTTACCTCTTACAAAAACTAACCCTTCGCCACTGGTAGGTACGCAGTTTGTTTTGGTCTAAGAACACTCACTGGAATAAGCTCTTTCATTTGAGCTTTGTCCACTTAAATTGGTTGAGTTGGTGCGAAGCTAGGTGCGTACAACCAACTTGATTTCAATATGCGTTTCAAATAGGTTAAAATAATGATTACTTAGGTATCATATGAGAGCGTTATTTTTAGGGTTTCGTACCCAAAGGGTAAGAACGGAACCCTATTACTGAGACTTCGCTGTCCGTCCGTCCGTCTGTCTGTCTGTGCGTCTCCAGACTGTATCTCATGAACCGTGTTAGCTAGACAGTTGAAATTTTCACAGATGATGTATTTTTGTTGCCGCTATGACAACAAATACTAAAAACAGAATAAAATAAATATTTAAGGGCGGCTCCCATACAACAAACGTGATTTTTTTGCTCGTTTTTGCTCGATATTGATAACGGCACCAGGTAGACGCTTGAAATACTCACAGAATTATATATTCACTTTAAAAATAATTTATTAAATTAAAATAAAAAAAATATTAAAGGGGGGGTTCAATACAACAGACATGATTTTTTTGCCGTTTTTATAGATAATGGTACGGAACCCTTCGTGCGCGAGTCCGACTCGAACTTGGCCGGTTTTTTTAATTATACATACTATCAGAGCAGCACGAGTCTCTCGTATTAATTGAAAATGTGTAATCTCCACAGGATAGCATGGTGGGGTCCGTCCGGAGTGCGTATGAACGGCCGGACAGGCGACAGAGTCGCCGCGTTGTGTAGCCGGACACCCCGCGACGCGGCGCATGCCAGACATCTGCTCAACAACGCACATACGCACATGGTGAGAGAAACTACATGGTTTTATTTACCACTAGCACTTTGCCCGCGACTTCGTCCGCGTGATCCACAGGAACTGTACATTTTTCAGGATAAAAAGTAGCCTATGTTACTCAGTGATAATGTAACTTTCTGCTGGTGAAAGAATTTTCAAAATCGGTCCAGTAGTTTCGGAGCCTAAAGTCAAAGTCAAAGCATTTATTTCAATTAGACCAATTACAGGTACTTTTGAATTGTCAAGGAGTCTGTCAGTTAGTCATAATGATGAAGCTAGATGCCCGTTCCAAAGCGTAGATTCCTGTGGAGAAGAACGGGCAAGAAACTCAATGGTTACTCTTTTAAATCAAATCATTACAAATAATCATGGTTACATTGTTTTTGTCGGAAATAACACAAATATGAGAGAACAATGTATAAGTCTAGAGTAATAGTAAAAACAACTCCAAATATTAGCCATAGCAGTCCAGAGATGACCAGTCCCAACAGACGGCGCCCGTTCACGAACATGACGCATGAATCAGCGCCATTTAGCTCAACCATTTTGAAGGGAACCGAATGACCCAACGCATGCGCCACCATCAGCAAGACATTTTTAGTGAGCATGACATACTCTCAACAGCCAGGCAGCATACAATTAAAATCTTAAGTAGTACCTAAATGGCTACACTGTACTCACATGTACAATATTGAAATAATGCTATGAAGTTATATAAACCAAGGAATAAAATACTGAATCCATAAAAATGCAAATGGCTATGAAATTAACCTATTGGGTACAAACTAAAAAAAATCCTCTTTATAATATTAATATAGATAATATAGATGTCTTATGGTGGGGTGTAAAGGGGGTCTAAGTGATGTGATCGGGGTATTAGAGGTACTTGTTAGAGCTGTGTTGGGACATTAGGGGGGCGAATATATGGCCGAATTGGGGATTGAATAATTGCGCTGCTTAAAATACGGATGAATTCTATTATTTTTTACCAGTATCAAATAATATAATAATAATAATAAATACATAAGTTAATATATTAGCCGTCACATTAATATTATAAACGCGAAAGTTTGTGTGTGTTCCCTCACGCTGAAACGGCTGGACGGATTTGGATGAAACTTGACAAAAAAGTAGCCTGGACCCGGAGAAAAAAATTCACTGGCAACAGCTAGCATATATAGTTAAAATGTATGTTACAGGTAGACATATTATTTCACCGGGTCCCGCTCGGCAAGATTTACGTTATCAACAAGAGGGACCAGGAGCCTTTAGGTAAGATCATTCTATACTATTATTATTATTTTATAACAAATATCATGCATGTATACCCAAAGATAAGCAGAGCTGTATAATACACGCACAACTTGTCACTTATTGGCGCCGATTGTGCTGTTTACGAACTAAACTAATTTAATCACTATAAATGTATATTTTTGCGAATTTTAAACATGTTAAAGCCATGTTATGCTTATTTAATGTTATTAAATATATAAGAGATTCCAAAAACAACTGACACAGGCAGGATTCGAACCTGCGACCTCTGCCTATACCATACCTTAACATATTTGTTGAAAAAATCGGTGACAAAACTGAATGTTCCGGGAAGTACCAATTTATTGAATTTTAATTTTGTATTTTTAGGGTTCCGTACCAAAATGGTAAAAAAGGAACCCTTATGGTGCGACTTCGTCTGTCTGTCTGTCTGTCACACCTGCTTATTTCAGCAACTACTAATGTTATCGACTTGAAATTTGGAACAGTTATAAAGAATGCTTGTCTAACTTTATTGCAAATGAAAAAAGTCAAAAATATTTTTATTTTCATTGCAAAAGGGGCCGGAGTGGGGGTCCAAAATTTTAAAGTGGGGTTACTAGGTCATGTGACATATTATATGAAAGGGCTTGATCTGCATATTTCAAAATATATTTTTATTTAATTTTATGTCTCACAGTTTTCGCCACATAATAAAAAATGTCTGAAAAAATACCATTCCCCTTATCTCCGAAGTTTGCGGAGCGAAAAATCTGAATAATTAGAGTTGATAGGAATTTATTCAAATATTGCACCAAAAATAAAACGATGTTCCTAACTACTACAGTTTTTTTTTAAATCATCAAAATTCCTTCACAAACAAACTTAGTTATGCGGTCCGGTTTTTTTTTCACTTTATACATCCAAAAATGATACGGATCCATCGGTGTGCGAGTACGATTCGCACTTGGCCGGATTTTTGTTCTGTAATTAGGGCATTTAATTTTACCTATTACGATAATCATTGCTCTCACTGGACTAAGTAAAACCATAAAAGAGGGTATCTTTCTTACAAAAAAGTTAAGAAATACATTATTATATGCGTGAGACGGTGCAGGGGACAGCGCAAAATCACCCATTTTTTAATTGTTATTTATTAATTAAATTACATTTATTAGAGATTATCATAAGGTAAAACAACAAAATATTGTATTCATTTATTCACTTTGTAAGTAATATATTTAAATAATTCTAGCAAATAATTCATAATTATGATAAAATTTAATCGAATTCGGGGGACAGCTGAAAATCAGGGGGGTACGATTTTAGTGAAAATGCCCACATCTGCCCAGTGAGAAGCGCGGCCCCGGTACAGGCAGAGGTCACTGCGGAAAAGTCACGTGACTCACAAATGTCAATTCCATACATTTTTAACCGACTTCAAAAAAGGAGGTTCTGTATTCGTCCCGTATGTATGTATGTATGTATGTATGTTTGTATGTGCGCGGTTTTCTCAAAAACTACTGATTCGATTTGGATGGGGTTTTCACTAACGTAATCTACATACTTTCAGGAAGGTTTTAGTATATAATACATTATGTAATCATTCCTATGTACAAAGTTATATGCATAAATGTACACACTCCGTAGAAGATTTACTGTTGAACGAATTCGTGAAAGTAATCTAACACGGGATAAAGAACTAAAAAGGGAAAAATAAAAAACTTTTTTAACAAAAAATAACCGACTTCAAAAATCCACTACAAAGAAAATAATAATTTTGGTTTCGGAAGTCGGTGGCAAAAAAAAGCAAACAAAAACCAAAGCCACCGACTTCCGAAACCAAAATTATTATTTTCTTTGTAGTGGATTTTTGAAGTCGGTTATTTGTTGTTAAAAAAGTTTTTTATTTTTCCCTTTTTTGTCCGTAGCGATTGACGTTAACGCTAACAGAAAAGCAACTTGTCTAGGGCCTCATAGACAAGCTTAATGTTATTTTCAGGTATGAAGCTGGACAACGAGTGCAATATAACATCCGTGGGCGCGCACAGCGCGTGCGCGCGCGCAGGCGTGCCGCCGGCCGGCGCCTGGGCGCTCACCGAGATCAACAACCGACCCATCAACCTGCTCAAGGTACACTTGTACCGTCATGGAACTACGGAATCTACGTTTTGGAACGGACAACTAGCTTCAACTAGCGGACAAACCGACTGACAACTATTGTAATATAGTTTGACATTTTAAAAGTGCCTGTAAATGGTCTAATTGAAATAAATGTTTTTGACTTTGACTTTGACTTTGTCACAAGAAAAAACCGGCCAAGTGTGAGTCGTACTCTCGCACCGAGGGTTCCGTATCATTTTTGGACGTATACAGTGAAAAAAACCGGACCGCATAACTAAGTTTGTTTGTGAAGGAATTTTGGTGATTTTGAAAAAACTGTAGTAGTTAGGAACATCGTTTTATTTTTGGCGCAATATTTGGATCAATTCCTATCAACTCTAATTATTTCAGATTTTTCGCTCCGCAAACATCGGAGAGAAGGGGGGGGGGGGAATGGTATTTTTTCAGAAATTTTTCATCATATATGTCGAAAACTGTGAAACATAAAATTTTATAAAAAGATAATTTGAAATATGCAGATTGCCTTTCATATGATATGTCACATGACCTAGTAACCCCACTTTGAAATTTTGGACCCCCACTCCGGCCCCTTTTGCAATAAACATAAAAATATTTTTTAATTTTTTTCATTTGCAGTAAAATTGAACAAGCATTTTTTATAACTGTTCTAAATTTCAAGTCGATAGCATTAGTAGTTGCTGAAATAAGCAGGTGTGACTAATGATGGGTAATGGAAAAATTTCGGAATGAAAAGAAAAGAAAAAATGAAAAATTTCCAATATTTTTCCAATTTTTCAAATATTTTTCAAATATTGGAAAAATTGGAAAGTCAACCAAGATCAGAAAATAAAACAAGATAGCAACTTTTTATTTTAACTTTTTATCAAAATACTTAAATCTTTCACGAAAACGATATTTTTCCACTGAGAGTCACCCCTCAGGTCTCACGACCAGGGAGACTGAGCGAAACTGGCAACACTGATTGTCCCGCAGATTTTAGTTTATGGTAAGTACGTAACGTAATAGCATGTAATCTATGTTCGGGGATTCCCCGCTATGTGTGTTTAGTAGGGAATAGAGAATTGCGTTGCGTTTCAATATTTAGTTGGCTGGCATTCATTTAGCTTCGGAGTATTTGTATTAGTGTTATAATAAGCAAGTGATGTTATATTTGTTTCTGAAATCATATTGGTACTTGTTAATGAAATAATTCTTGTGAGTTTGGGACAAAAATGGGTCGTAATAAGGACACTTCAGTGTGGAATTCGTTTGAAAAACGGAATAATAGTGTCTTTTGTAAATATTGTAACAAAATGTTTCGATATGCGAATGTTACTCGTATGCGGTCTCATATTGCAAATTGCACAAAATGTCCACAAGATATGAAAATTTTAAATGTTAGCTTGACAAAAGAAGCCGATTCGTGCATAAGTTTGCCTTCTACTTCTTCCACCGTGTCTTCAGTAGCAGATTGTTCCGTTAGTAAAAAAACCGGCCAAGTGCGAGTCGTACTCGCGTACCGAGGGTTCCGTATCAGTTTTGGACGTATAAAGTGAAAAAAACCGGACCGCAAAACTAAGTTTGTTTGTGAAAGAATTTTGATGATTTAGAAAAAACTGTACTAGTTAGGAATATCGTTTTATTTTTGGTGCCATATTTGGATCAATTCCTATCAACTCTAATTATTTCAGATTTTTAACTTCGCAAACTTCGGATATAAGGGGGGGGGAATGGTATTTTTTTATAAATTTTTCATCATATGTTGAAAACTGTGAGACATAAAATTAAATAAAAATATATTTTGAAATATGCAGATCGAGCCCTTTTATATGATATGTCATTTGACCTAGTAACCCCACTTTGAAATTTTGGACCCCCACTCCGGCCCCTTTTGCAATGAAAATAAAAATATTTTTTTAATTTTTTCATTTGCAAGAAAGTTGGACAAGCATTTTTTATAACTGTTCCAAATTTCAAGTCGATAGCATTAGTAGTTGCTGAAATAAGCAGGTGTGACAGACAGACAGACAGACGAAGTCGCACCATAAGGGTTCCTTTTTTACCATTTTGGTACGGAACCCTAAAAAGAAGTCGATAAATTGATCGCCTTAGCAACTACAGTATCAGGATCTCCTATCTCTTGGGTAGAACATACATTATGGAAAAAAGTGTTTTCTGCTTTAGCGCCATCCTACACATTGCCAACACGAAAAACTTTAACTTTAAAGCCATTCAACTTAATATAAACCATATTTTCTATTTACTACTTCATTTAAACTAATAATGTCAATAAAAAGATATTTTCCCATTATTTTTCCAATTTTCCAATTTTTCAGAAAAATTAATTAAAAAATTTCCGAGTTTTGAAATTTTTCGGAAAATTACCCATCACTAGGTGTGACAGACAGACAGACGAAGTCGCACCATAAGGGTTCCTTTTTTACCATTTTGGTACGGAACCCTAATAATGGCATATCTTCATCGTGAATACAGATTACTTACGCCCTTTTTGCCAGTGACGGCAGTATTATTTATATCTTTACAATACACCTACGTGACGTCACATCTAACCTTTTTAACCGACTTCAAAAAGGGAGGTTCTGTATTCGACCCATTTGTATGCATGTATGTTTGTCGGCGAGGTTCTCAAAAACTACTAAACAATTATTTTTAAATTTCGAATCCAACTGGTAGTTAAAATGATAATGATAAATGATAAATGATATTTATTTTGTAAATAGGTTAAAAATAACACTTTTACACGTCAAAACATTTTTTTAAGCTAGATGAGTTCGGTGTTTCCTATATGATGATAGAGATTAGCGCATTCAAACAAACAAACAAACTCTTCAGCTTTATAATATTAGTATAGATAATAATAATTCCTTATTTTAATATTACAGGGAGGTGAAGACGACATGAATAGATTAAGCAAGCATGGTACCGAAGTATCCATCTTGATCCAACCATCCGCGTTCGTGAAGAAACTACGCTCTGCACTCAAGGGAAATAAGAACTTATTGGGATTGAGATAAGACTCATTTTTATTTATTTTCGTTGTATGGGTATACGATATACACACATCAAAAGTATCTAGGGATCAACATATATTTTTGCAATAACTTTTCTCCTGATTGATATTAATTAAAATTTTCTTTAAGGATTCATCAAATAAAGTGTTTTCGTTTGTCACAGTAACGATAAACCAAGTCACCTTTGCATTAATAAAGAAATTTGCCATTTTCCTAATAAAGGGATTTTTGACATTTGAACCACTAACATTAAAGTTCGAAAAAAAGACTGAAATAACAGTTTTCTTTAAAATTTTATTGGGTAACTTAAACAATTAATAATCCGTGTTTCTACCGCGAACACTAACAACACAAGAACATCGGTTTGGCATACTCAAAATGAGTTCATCCAAATCACGCTGTGGAATGGCCGCCCATGTTCGTTGCAACAACAAAAAAAGGTCTTCTTGCGACTGGATACCCTCCATATTCGGCAGAGCTCTTCTCTGTAGCATATCCCATGCATGCTCAATCGGGTTCAAGTCTGGCGACTGAGCAGGCCAGGGCAGGACATTGATGTTAGCTGCGGCGAGAGTCTGTCTTACAACTCTTGCGGTGTGCGGTCGTGCATTATCATGCATTAACTGAAATAAGGGACCGATTTGCACTTGTAGAGGAACGATGACGTCTGATACAATCGTCTCAGCATAAATTTGAGCGTTGAGGTTGCCTCTGATCCAAATCAACTCAGTTCTTCCGCCGATCCAAATACCCGCCCATACCATGATGGTTCCACCACTATAAGGATGGACTTCCTGGCAGGATTTTAATCGCTGTTGGCGTCCAGGGGTTCTCCAGTGTCGTATACGTCTTGTATCCGGTCTCATACCAAAACGAGACTCATCAGAAAAGCACACGAAACGCCATTGTTCTTCTGCCCAATTTCTGTGTTCAAGAGCCCATTGATATCGAATCCTACGATTGTGCATTGCTATAGGTGGTACCCGTAGCGGTCTTCGGGAATGAAGGTTCACTTCATGCAAGCGGTTTCTGACTGTTTGGTCGCTAATTAAGTTCCCTGAAGAGTGATGAAGCCTCACGGCTAACATCATGGCGGTTATTGTTGGAGCTCTTCGAGTTAAGATTTGAATGTATCGGTCTTGTCTCCGTGTGGTGCAGCGATACCGTCCTCCATGGCGCTCAGCCACGGTACCAGTGCTTCGGTAACGTGTCCAAAGTCGACTGATAACACTCTGACTTGTATTCAGAGCTAAAGCTACAGTACGTTGCCGGGAACCAGCTTCTATCATTCCCACGGCTCTGAGCATTTCTTCCCTGCTTAAATGACGTCGCCGCTCCATAATAACGTTGGTTTTAATCAGTAGTAGGGAAACAGTAGCACTAATAATGTCTTCAATGCGTTGTATGTTTTTATAGGGAAAATATTGACAGCTTATTTTCATCTTTTACTCGAATTTGATTGAGAGTTCCTGATTCAAATTATGAAATGCACCAAAAAGGATCCATATAAATTTATAAAATCATAAATTTATTACAAAGCCACATCTCAATCTCAAGAAATCCGCATAAAAATGCTTGATCCCTAGACACTTTTGATGTGTGTATTATGATTGACGACTTTATAAAATTTCCACTAGGTCGTAATTCGACCAATTTCAAATGAGTCGGGCGAGACCCGGTAGCTCAGTTGGTTCAGAGCACTAGCCACGGTACAGCAGAGGTCGCGGGTTCAAATCCCGCTCGGGTCATATGATTTTTGAGAATCACTTATACAGGGTGGCAGGTTTAACAGTGGAAATATTTTAAGGGGTCATTGTACTCATAATTATGAACAACTTTTACTATGGGACTAACCCAGAAATTGCGAAAAAAAAATCAGCTGTTCCATACATTTTGTTGAGTTATGTGAACATAAATGTATGGAACAGCTGAATTATTTTGGCGATTTCAGCGTTGGTCCCATAGTAAAAGTTGTTCATAATGATGAGTACAATGACCCCTTAAAAGATTTTCACTGTTTAACCTGCCACCTTGTATAAGTGATTCTCAAAAATCATATGACCCGAGCGGGATTTGAACCCGCGACCTCTGCCGAACCGTGGCTAGTGCTCTGAACCAACTGAGCTACCGGGTCTCGCCCGACTCATCTGAAATTTAAGACCCCTTTGTAATACGCTTCTTAGGAGCGTTTGGCGTTTGGTTTGAGCGCAAATTTCAGATGAGTCGGGCGAGACCCGGTAGCTCAGTTGGTTCAGAGCACTAGCCACGGTACGGCAGAGGTCGCGGGTTCAAATCCCGCTCGTGTCATATGATTTTTGAGAATCACTTATATATTTAATAACTTAATAGAAGCATAACATGGCTTTGACATGTTTCAAATTCACAAAAAATATACATTTATAATATAAATTGTAGTTTTCTACACTCCTTCATATAAAGCATTTGACCATTGTATATCGTATAATCATGTCAACATTATACATCATAACCCCTTCTTTGATAATCGCAGTCGGGTAAAACGGTAGCTCAAATTTAGAGGCTTTTCTCTTGCATATAAATGAAAATGTATTTACAAAAATGTATAAGAAGTGTGTGTGTAAGGGTAGCTTCTGTCTACTTTAACGTGACGTCAAAGGCTTCCCAACACAGATATGATAATATCGGAAGGGTTATTGCGATAATGCGTCCTTGTCCTGTCCGGCTGCGTTTTTATCGTCCGATAATTCCGTGTGTGTGTCTCGCGTGCTCTCCCACACAGGTGCGATATTAACGTCGATAATACCGCATGACGCGTTATTATCGAAGCAGTGTGTAAGATCGTATGCGTCCTCGTAATACAATATGTACTAAGAACAAATATCGTAATAACACTTGCGATATTATCACATAATATATGTGTGGTCGACTGTGGAAGTATAACGTTAAAAAGGCCTAAGGGATCAATTTATGTAAAAACATTATAAATAAATACACATAGTTTTGTAGAAAATGTCTCGAAAACACAGTTTTTTAGTATATTTACTAATTCATATACATTTTTACATTTTAAAATAGGGTTTTGATAGAACTTTTTTCTATTTATAATAACTATAATAAGCGTTATCAAGTTTTATCATTATTGCTTTGTTTGTAACAGATTTAAGGTTCGTGCGAGTTTTAATTATTGTCATTCTTTTTTTTTATTTTTTATGTATTTTTTTTTTAAATTAAATATACCGTTTTTCACGTAGCTTTCATCTTGGGAAATTTTATGAAATAAGCTGTGACCGGGCTTCGCTCGCGTTGACTAATACAATTATGCTAAAACCTAACCAGATAACAAAAATTATAATCTATGATTTAAAAAAAAACGGGCAAGAGCGTGTCGAACCACGCACAGTCTAGGGTTCCGTAGAAAGAAGTATTTCAGTCTTCCAACTGCAAACATAAGTTTGTATTTCGTAATATTATAATGAAATACAAAGTTATTTTTGCGGTCAAAACTGAAAATAGTGAATATTTCAAAAAGTTATTAACGTGTCCTTGTTCAAACCAGTTTTAATCGACAGTGTTTATTAGATTCCATAAGCTTGAATTTTTTCAGATTTTTTGATAACGCGATTGGAAAATTACAGGGGGGGACACACATTGTAAACGACTTTCGGAGCTCCTAGTTCGCTAAATATGCACTTAAATAATAATTGTAAGGGTTCCTAGTTTTACTACGGAACCCTAAAAAACTATCATATTTATCTCATACGTGGTTCTCGAGTGATAAACACGCTAACGACAGACAAAAATACATAGTTATTTTACGTTTTAGTTAAATTTTGATTACGAAAAAACTTTTCCTGAGATTATTTCTACGAGAAAATTGTTATACTTAGATATCGATGCAGCTTATTCCGTATTCTAAAATTCCAGTCACATTTTTTATATTATTATTTTTAAATCTATTTATAACGTAAATTGTATTTTTTATATTATAAATTGTGTATATTATGTAATATATTAAATTCGAAGGCTGCCTAATTAAGTGAAGGGCGAGAAAATAATAAATTATAGCAATCATTATTGTGATATATGTATATATTATTATTAATAGTAATTTTATAATGATCTTTTTTGATAATTGTACCATTTTTATGGCGATGGAGGATAGAAGATCACAGGCTATCTGAGAGAGCTGGTTCGATTCCCGCACTGAACAAAATATGAATAATATCCTCTAACATACGAGTTCGTAGCCGACTACAGACACCAGCAGCAGGCGAAGTGTCGCTACTGATTTCTATTTATTTCATGCAGATGACGTGTCGCTAGGAGAAACGATATCAGTTAATTAAATACATCTTTTATTAAAGAATTAGTGTGAGTGACCCTCTCTCTCATGCATTTTTCTTTTGATTTCTCCATCAAAATAAAAATGAAATAATAATAACTTTAATTGTAATGACATCATTATCATGTCGAATTAAATCAAGTCCATGTAGGTTTAAGATATAAAAGTCTTTGTTTCTTTTTTTAATATCGCGGCTGTAAGTATAGGTAATCCATATCATATTATACATTACCTACGGGTCACGATACGCTCGACAAGCATAAGGCCGCAGCCGCACTGAGGCCCTAGACAAGTTACTTTTCTGTTAGTGTTAGCGTCAAACGCTACGGATAAAATGTATGGAAATGACATTTGTGAGTCACGTGACTTTTCCGCAGGTAATGTCATTGCCATACATTTTGTGTTTATCGTTTGGCGTGAACGCTAACAGAAAAGCAACTTGTCTAGAGCCTCTGGTACTGCGACAGCGACACGACGGCGATTGCGTGAAAACAAACCCATATAAACATATGTCGGCGGCCGCACTGCTTGTCGTTTCTGCAGTGCGGCCACCGACATACCTATGTTTATATGAGTTTTTTTTCACGAAATCGCTGTCGCCGCACCAGTGGGTATAAATCAGATCGACATACTGTTACATACATACAATTTCATACTGACTTAACGATTACGTACTGACTTACGAATACAGATGGTTTGAAGCAACCCGCCCTAAGTCAGTATGAAATTGTCGTACAAGCCGCCATATTTGACGGTTACAGATACGTAACTGTAAGATGAAACAACATGGCCTTAGTAAGGTTCTGTAATACGACCGTATCTTTTGTCGACAGTTCGTGGCAAGCACGAGCGTGTTTCGCGTCCCGTGGAATACGTATATGTAATATATATTTATTTAAAAAATATTTTACTAAAATGGTGTTATTTTCTCATATCATTAGCATGAGAACGATAAGGATATTATTTTTAAAGCGTTTAAATGTTACTTGCCTTTGAAAAAAGTCCTATATCGTATTTTCGCGGTTGGCTGATTAGATAAACCGTGCAATGACTTGTTTTAAACGCTGTTTTTTTCCCATAAAACATAAACGAATAAATGTCAATCAACCAATTTTACATAATAACACCGAATAGTAGCAAATATATTAGTAGCCGCAAATTAAGGGCGGGTTGCTTCAAACCATCTGTATCCGTAAGTCAGTATGAAATTGTCGTACAAGCCGCCATATTTGACGGTTACAGATACGTAACTGTAAGATGAAACAACATGGCCTTTTTTTTTTTTTTTTTTGAGGATGGGAAATCATCAAATGACCCCTCCCGCTCTGGGCGGAGCGGAAGGGAGTGTCAGACTCTTACTGACTAAAACCCACCCATGTTCCTTCCTTAGCCCTTTTGTCCGGGTCAGCGGTATCCCTTCCGGACAATCCCGCTTTCCCGGCAGAAACAACATGGCCTAAGACTATTAACGCGATCTCTAATGAATCTAAAACATATTTATTGGCGAATTATTTACTTTAATATAAAGATATATTTTCTGGTGTTAGATGTTCTAAATATTTTACCATCTTCCTTTTGTCATCGTTAATTAACTCAATTTTATATAATGAAGAAGGAATGTAAGTTATCATTTTAAATTGTGATCTACCTACATGTTTACATAATATTGTTATATACAGTGTACACATATCTTATTGTGATCGACTTGTCTATTGGAAGTCTGCAATACAATTTTTAAAATGATTTTTGTTTTATTTAAATCTTTGTTCTTTACTTTTATTACTTACTAGCTGTGCCCCGCGGTTTCACTCGCCGTTTAATTAAAAAAACCGGACAAGTGCGAGTATGCCTCGCGCCCTAAGGGTTCCGCTAAATGATCATAGATGGCGCTACTGCATACTTCTAGTGGCGTCATCTATGAGCACATGGCTCCACTTATGGTCCGATGACTGACGGCGGACAACAGAGCGATCCTATAAGGGTTCCGTTTTTCCTTTTGAGGTACGGAACCCTAAAAAAACTGATTATTTACTCGCCCGCGCTATTACTTCGATTTCACTAACCATAGCCGCACACGGGCCACAAGTATAGATGGGCAAAACACCCGGGTGTTTTAGTAAATACCCGATAAACACCCAATATTTGGGTGTTTACCAAAGCACCCGGGTTGTTTTGCCCATCTATAGCCACAAGTGGCCCGTGTGCGGCGACGCTTAGCGTTCTTTCTGACATTTTTCTTTTTGCTCGCGTTGACCTATATTCCTAGACAAGCAGTTCCGAACATTATACATGTCACACTCAAGTGTTGTGCGGGCACAACACAAGCCTCACATTTACTTTGACGTTTGATGCGGTGAGCAACAGACAAGTACCCGCATGTGGGGCACGATTTTTGTTCGGAACTGCTAGTCTAGGACATATAGGTCAATGTTTGCTCGACTCAGACAGCGTAACGCAAATTCCAGTTGTCCATTAAACGGACTGTTTCGAAGCGGAATGCACATCTTTAGAACATTGCCATTATCTAAGTCAGGGCTGTCCAAAGCACGGCCCGCGACGTGTTTTTGATCTACCACAAATACGAAAAAAATCCCTTATAATGGTATATTATTTTATTTTTTCGAGTGTTTAATCATCAATTATTCAAAAAATTAAAACTACATACATTATGTTTCTGCGGCCCTCCAATATATTTAGTGATTCATAGTGGCCCCCGATTGTATCTGGTTTGGACAGCCCTGATCTAAGTCAAGTGTTTCCGGATGAATGGCAAAGGCCATTCATCAAGAAAATGTTCTTTAGGCGAATCACACACCTTGCCGCGCTACGCTGCGGGGTGCGTGGCGACGGAACCAAAGCCCCGCGCGTGAATGCGTTATCAGTGTGTTGCACTACGGCGTGATTTCTATACAAACAGGTACTTGCAAACAACGGAAGATCACGCACTCCCGCGCTACGCTGCGTGATGCGGTGCACCGTGCGAATCGCCTTCGCGTATCGATTCTTCTCTAATTGCCATCAGGTTAGGTCGAAAATCAAAAGTGTTATCAAAAATACATTTTATTTAGTAAACAAGGGCAAAAAAATCAAAGTTTTTATTAATAGACACTTAACAAATTAATTAAATATGTTTTTAAAGGACAAAACAATCGAAGCTTTAATTAATAATAATAAATAGTCGCCTAACAAATAAACAAAAAATAATTTCAAATAACAAAAACAATCGAAGCTTTAATTAATAATAATAGTCGCCTAACAAGTGAATGAAAAATGATTTTAAAGGAAAAAACAATCGAAGCTTTAATTAATAATAATAATAATAGTCGCCTAACAAATGAATGAATTTCCTTTAAAATGTTTTTAAAGGAAAAAACAATCGAAGCTTTAATTAATAATAATAATAATAGTCGCCTAACAAATAAACAAAAAATGTTCTCAAATTACAAAAACAATCGAAGCTTTAATTAATAATAATAATCAAACAAATGAATAAAAAATGTTTTTAAACGACAAAAGCAATCGAAGCTTTAATTAATAATAATAGTCGCCTAACAAATAAACAAAAAATGTTTTCAAATTACAAAAACAATCGAAGCTTTAATTAATAATAATAATCAAACAAATGAATAAAAAATGTTTTTAAACGACAAAAGCAATCGAAGCTTTAATTAATAACAATAATAGTCGCATAACAGATAAATAAAAAATGTTTTAAAGGATAAAAACAATCGAAGAATTAATTAATAATATAATAATAGTCGCCTAACGAATGACTAAAAATGATTTTATAGAACAATAACAAAGCTAATAAATAATAGTCGTTTAAAAAATAAATAAAAAATGTTTTTATAGGACAAAAACAATCGAAGCTTTAATTAATAATAATATTAGTCGCCTAACAAATGAATACCTACAAATTTTTAAACAATTAAATCTTTAATTTATAATAATAGTAACTTAACAAATTAATAAAATATACTTAACAAATTATTAAATGTCAGAAATTACACCTATAATTTAGAAACAACGACCAGACAACTACCTACACACTACAATGAATATGTAGAAAAGTATGTAGTAGGTACGGATTTTATTGATATTCATTATTCATTAAAACCCGAAATTATTTTAAATAGTGGGATTGTTTATTTATATTCTTGAATAAGGGTTGAGGTAGGTATTCAATAAATTAAGAAAAAAATAAATTACATATCCTCCATGTGACGCTTAAAATTTATACGACTTTTTGAATTAAAACGCTAAATAAAATCACAAAAACACAGTAATAACTTACGAAACTAAAAAAATAATTTAAATCTCACAAATCTATCACGTTAAAGTATGTACTTACTTATAAAATATGACTGAACAAAAATCAAAAGAAAATCAAAAAAGCACAATAATAACGAAACTAAAATATTAAGGGGCATTTTCACCAACCTATCAAAATCTGTCAAAAAGGACGTCGGCAGTTTTGGGCTTGATATGGTACAGTAATAAAAGCTTAACCAAAAATAAAAATATATTTTAATAATTGTTCTTTGCCTAATTTATCTTAGAGATTAAGAATTGGAATCAAAAATCGAAATAAATAAGAAATAAAATGATTATGCCGTTGACATTTTGAAAAAACCAATAAAACATAATCGGGTGCATGCTGGCTGGCGCGTGCCTCCACAGAATATCATGTCGACAGCAACTAAAACCTTTGAATTAGGAACTCATTAGTCGGGCTGTACTTCACTGGATCATTCACACCATACTTAACCTCACTGTCACAAATACGAAGATTTCTCTTTAACCCAATTACGTACAAAAACAAATAAAAAATGAATTTAAATACTCTTAAAATACTCGATCACACCAAACTAATTTCATATCTGTACCGACTTACACAATCTGAAGCCCAGCGTTCTATGGGCGTCTGCCGGTGCCCTTTAAACTTAACTGACAGATTCCTTTATTGATTGGTTGGTGAAATAGCCCCTAACGCTGAGTTGCAGAAACGTTCATTAAGTTTTAAAGGAGACTTTAACGAAAGAAATTGTATGGTTAACGCCTTCATTAAAATTTAATTTTCTTTCTGCAACCGACCGTAAATCTCATAAATATTCACCATGTTTGCATGTACTTTAAAAATATAACTTAGGTACTGAAAACCCAAATGAATTCACAAAAGCACCGTACCTAATGATAACTTACAAAAAAATTCATAAACTTCTCTCTAAGTGAATAGAGTAACCAATCACGTGCGTTAGCGTCTTCACTTTCGAGCGCGAATCGATGTTCGATTGGTAGTCGACTATAATATATGACCTTCGTTAACGTTCACGCGATCGAGTATGTTATAAAAACTCGTACTAAAATGTATGAAAACTGTACCCCTATCATGAGTTTTTTTGACGTATGTGACGAAAATATACGTTTGCTACACAATATTTATATAAATTAAATAAGTACTTAATTAATTTCTCTGTATTTTTTAAAGGAAGTGACTCCGCGACCGCCGCCGTGACCTGAATTTGCAGCCGCCGCCGGTTGCTAAATTGGCAGCCGGCGCTGACATTGGAAAAAGGCGGGAAATGGGGTTGGCAATTTGGCATTATTAAAAAAACATTTCATGTTTCATTTGAGTAACATATAAGTAAGATAATTCAACTTAAAACACGGCAACATTAATCTGCTGCTACGGTGTTTGCAATTATTTTCGTCTGATATCACCGCTACTCCAAGGCTACTCCGGTTCCCAACGGCGTTATTTTTGGGAGACGCCGCCGGCTGCGGAGGCGCTCCCATTTTTAAAATGTGCAAATTATATAAAATTTTATCAAAATGTTCTAGGACTGTTGTATTTTAGATTCAAACTGCTTATATTAACGAAACTATACGTCAAAAAAACTCATGATAGGGGTACTGTAGTCCCCATCTCGATGGCAGCGTTTAGTGGTTGTCGCGTATCGTGAGTAGCCCGAGGATTCACCTCTCCGCTCGCACAGAATCATATATTTTTAACCGACTTCCAAAAAGGAGGAGGTTCTGCATTCGGTTGGTTTTTTTAAGAATGTAAAATGAAGAGATGCGTTTTTGAAAAATGTAATCTGATAGCGATACAAAATAATGTTAGTTTAATAGGTAAAAAATTAAACTACATTACTACTGTGACATAATACACTCAGTTAAAAAACGATTACGATCTGTTTTTGAGATGAGTTCAACTCATGTGTATTTAATAATAACATTTGAGTTCATAATATTAAAATAATACCATTTTGTAGTTCGCTATCAGATTACATTTTTCAAAAAAATGCATCTTTTCATTTAACATTCTTAAAAACATGGTTCTGCGTGAGCGAGAGGTGCCAAATGTGAGAGGCGTGTTATAACTAGTGATGTTTAGTACGATATATCAATGAGCTTTGCTGACTAAATCTACTTGGACAAATATCACATTTAAAAGGTTTCTCACCAGTGTGTATACGAATATGTGTATTTAAATTACTCTTTTGATTAAAACTTCTCTGACAAATATCACATTTGAACGGTTTTGCACCAGTGTGTATACGAATATGACTTTTCAAATGACTTTGGTTACTAAATCTACTCTGACAAATATCACATTTGAACGGTTTCTCACCAGTGTGTATACGAATATGAGTTTTCAAACTACTTTGTACACTAAACCTACTCTGGCAAATATCACATTTGAACGGTTTTTCACCAGTGTGAATACGAATATGTTTTACTAAACAACTCTTTTGACTAAACCTACTCTGGCAAATATCACATTTGAACGGTTTTTCACCAGTATGAATACGAATATGTTGTATTAAATTACTCTTTTGACTAAAACTGCTCTGGCAAATATCACATTTGAACGGTTTCTCACCAGTGTGTATACGAATATGTTGTATTAAAACAATCTTTTGACTAAAACTTCTCTGACAAATATTACATTTGAACGGTTTCTCACCAGTGTGTACACGAATATGTCTTATTAAATCACTCTTTTGATTAAAACTACTCTGGCAAATATCACATTTGAACGGTTTTTCACCGGTGTGTATACGAATATGAGTTTTCAAACTACTTTGTACACTAAACCTACTCTGGCAAATATCACATTTGAACGGTTTTTCACCAGTGTGAATACGAATATGTTCTATTAAAACAATCTTTTGACTAAAACTTCTTTGACAAATATCACATTTGAACGGTTTCTCACCAGTGTGAATACGAATATGATATATTAAATGAATCTTTCGACTAAAACTTCTCTGACAAAGATCACATTTGAACGGTTTCTCACCAGTGTGTATACGAATATGAGTTTTCAAACTACTTTGTACACTAAACCTACTCTGGCAAATATCACATTTGAACGGTTTCTCACCAGTGTGTATACGAATATGAGTTTTCAAACTACTTTGTACACTAAACCTACTCTGGCAAATATCACATGTGAACGGTTTTTCACCAGTATGAATACGAATATGTTGTATTAAATGACTCTTTTGACTAAAACTGCTCTGGCAAATATCACATTTGAACGGTTTCTCACCAGTGTGCTTACGAATATGTGTTTTCAAATTTTTTATTACGCTAAAACTACTTTGACTAATATCACATTTATAAGTTTTTTCTTTAGCACATAAATTATTGTGTTTCAAGCTGTGTCTCTTTATATCACTACTGTTAATACCTTTGTATTTACATATCTTACATTTGAATTCACCTTTGTTAATATTACACTCAAATGATGCAATATTTGTTTCTTCAATACTTTGTGTATTACAAATAGTATTATTATTAATAATTTTAGATTTATTTTTAATAATAGTGTCATGTGAAGTAGTTTTTCCGTTTTTACGTGTAGATTTATACGTAGTTTTTTTAATTATTTTAGTACTTTTCTTTTGTACTTCTTTATTCTCTTTACACTGAGATGATATTGAGTTTACATTTTTTTCTTTTTGCACTTCCAGTTTTGGTTTCTTTGCAGCGGGTGTACCTGTCGAAATAAAAATTTGTATGAAATGAATGGGTAACAGCGGCGGATGCAGAAACACTTTGAGGGGGGGGGGCTCGCCCCCCCCGGTCTGAGATATAGACTGATCTCGTCTAGTGGTCTTAGTTTTCGATTCAAAAAGCTACATCTATATGAGACTTTTTCCGCTGACTGTACATTTGATTTCCGCCTAATGTGTCAGGCACCTAACATAAAAACCATGCGACGCGTAAATACGCCACCTGAATTCGGCATGGTGTGTCGTAGTCAGCCCCGGATCTTGAATTATTTCGAGGCGGGGCAAAAACTAAAAAAAACCGGCCAAGTGCAAGTCGTACTCGCGCACCGAGGGTTCCGTATCATTTTTGGACGTATAAAGTGAAAAAAACCGGACCGCATAACCGGACCGCATAACTTGTTTGTGAAGGAATTTTGATGATTTTGAAAAACTGTACTAGTTATGAACATCGTTTTATTTTTGGTGCAATATTTGGGTCAATTCCTATCAGCTCTAATTATTTCAGATTTTTCGCTCCGCAAACTTCGGAGATAAGGGGGGGGCATGGTATTTTTTCAGACATTTTTCATCATAATATGTCGAAAAATGTGAAATATAAAAGAAATGTGCAGATCAAGCCCTTTCATATGATATGCCATTTGACCTAGTAACTCCACGTTAAAACGGACCCCCACTCCGGCCCCTTTTGCAATGAAAATAAAAATTTATAACTGTTCCAAATTGCAAGTCAATAGCATTAGTAGTTGCTGAAATAAGCAGGTGTGACAGACAGACGAAGTCGCACCATAAGGGTTCCTTTTTTACCATTTTGGTACGGAACCCTAAAAATGCCACCTCTGCCCGACAATACTTTTAGGTACCTTTATCATTATCATCATATCGGCTATTACATAGCCATAGCCACTGATGCTGATGGATATAGGCCCAAAGAACGCCACAACGACCGGTCTAGCGCTGCTCTTTGGGATTACTACTAGACTACTCAGTGTATTCGCCTACCATGCTTCAATTTTCCGGGGCACAGGCCCCGGCTTGCCCCCCCCTAGTCCGGGGCAGTTCGTAGTCCTCGGATCGATAGAAACAAGGAGATATGCCACCATAGCAAATTCAGTGTCGCCACTTTTAGAGTAGTGTGTGTCACAACTACAAACGCACCTTTGTAAATATAGCAGCCCCGGATCTTGAATTATTTCGAGGCGGGGCAAAAACTGAAAAATGCCGCCCCCGCCTGACAACTTTTCCGAATATTTTTCTTATCATCATTATCATTTCGCGCCCACTGATGCTAATGGACATAGGCCTCCCCCAACGAACGCTACAACGACCGGTCAAGCGCTGCTCTGCGATTACTACGCTTAGTAGACGAATACACTACTCAAATACTCAGTGTATTCGTTTACTATGCTTGAATTTGCCGGCCGGGGCGCGGGCCCTGGCTAGCCCCCCCTAGATCCGGGGCTAAAATATAGAGATCTCCCACACATTAAAAATGCCGCACACCCTCAATCTAACACTGTTATTCGTCACTCGTCAGTGTCACTCGCACAAAACTAAAACACTGTACATATTTAAATCATCGATCGCGTTAAGTCCGTCGACAACATTGATCAAATTGATCTTTTCAGGCGTCAAGTTTTATAGTGCCTTGGCACATCTCCCTTGTTTCTATGATCAGCCTGTCTCCGCCGCGTGATATCACCGCGAGATTTGCCAATTTGTTTGCGAACGTTCGAGGGAGAATGTCACGGTGAGATTTTCCCTTGAACGTTCGCAAACAAATTGGCAAATTGGTTTTGCAGAATAGACAGGCTGAGGTCGTAGTCATTAGAGAGAAATATACAGGAATCCCTTGCAAAGAGCAGTATTTACCGAATTTCTGCGCATATCCCGGCGGCGAGTTGTACTTGCCGAGGTTGATGTGAAGTTTGTTCGCGAACTCGCTGCCGTAGAATACCATCAGCTCCGTGAAGCGCGGAATTATTTTTATTGTTCTGAAACATTTCATACAAAAATGCGTCAGTTCACTTGAAAAGATGCGCTCATAAGAGGCGTAGAAAGAGGTTTCCAATCTCAACTGATTCAGACATGACATGACAACATGACTGTGGCTCAGTTGGTTAAAGCGCTGCCTGTGTCAGTTGTTTTTGGGAATCTCTTAAATACATATTTATTAAAGGGGTCATTGCACTCATCATTATAAACAACTTTTACTATGGGACGAACCCTAAAATCTCGAAAAAAAAATCATCTGTTCCATACATTTTGTTGAGTTATGTGAACATAAATGTATGGAACAGCAGATTTTTTTTCGCGATTACACGGTTGGTCCCATGGTAAAAGTTGTTCATAATGATAAGTAGAATGACCGCTTTTCGTATTTCCACTGTCTAACCTGCCACCCTGTATGCAGAATATGCAGATGTTAGGACTTTGCAAACAGAAATAAGAGCCCCGAGTAGCGGGGCTCCGTCGAACACCTACCTCCCTTGTTGCTGTAGAAATAAGATTAATTAGCAAATAAAGCTTGCCAAAATTTTGTAAAATCACGATTTGCTACTATTACTAATATTGCTGCAGATATATATATTTAATTTACTGTCCAATATCACGTTACGTGCTGAACAATTTAGTTATTTTTGCTGACCATTAAATGCAGCTCAATTCACTTTATTTGCTGACAAAGCTGACCAAAACCTCTGACCGTTTGAATACTCACCGATAATAGAGTTGTCCTTGATACTGATAAGCTAGCATGTTCTGTTCGCGCCAGTTGCGAGCGCAGTTGACGTAGCGCATCCAGTTGGCGCGGCCGCCGTCCGCCGCGTCCACCACGTGCGACCGCTTACCGTTGCGATCGTTTATCTGCGAACATCGAATTATCTATAATAATAATAATATCAGCCCTGTATAGAAACTGTCCCACTGCTGGGCACGGGCCTCCTCTCAGAATGAGAGGGGATAGGCCATAGTCCACCACGCTGGCCAAATGCGGGTTGGCAGACTTCACACACCTTCAAGAACTTTATGGAGAACTCTCAGGCATGCCAGGTTTCCTCACGATGTTTTCCTTCACCGCTAAAGCAAGTGATAATTCATTTTTAATACGCACATGACTGCGAAAAGTCAGCGGTGCGTGCCTCGGGATCGAACTCGAACCATTCGCCGTGGGAGGCGCATGGTTAAACCACTAGGCTATCACTGAATTATCTATACTATTATAAAATTAAAATTGTAAAAAAGCCGTGTCTGTACATTGAAGATATTACAGAAATAATAGTCGGATAGGGTACTGGGACGTAACCATGCCCGAAAATATTTTTTTCCGAATTTTTGTCCGTTTGTCTGTTTGTGCGCGCATCACGCAAAAAGTACTGAACGGATTTTGATATGGTTTTCACAGTTCGATAGCTTGGGGTCCAACTTAAAATCTAAGCCACGTTTCATCTGATTCCGGTGGGATAAACCAGAGATACAACTTGACCTCTTGGTTGGTAATACTAGCCGTTCTGCACTACGGAGGTAATTTAAACTGGTCTCCATTGTAGTCCACGCGGACGGAGTCGCGGGCAAAAGTCTAGTACCTACAGGATAAAATTAAAACCAGTGCGGATATTTTAGGAGGTGAAAGTCCTCATGAATATGATCAACTTTTATTATGGGACCGACACTGAAATATGAAAAAAATCAGCTGTTCCATACATTTTGATCGTGTTGTAGTGCATTTTTGTAGGGAACAGTTTTTTTTTTTAATTTTTCCAAATTAAAAAAAAAAATCTTTTTGGGTATGGTTACGTCCCATATATTTTTCTGGAATATCTTCAATGTACAGACACGGTTTTATACAATTTTATAATAGTATAGATAGACTAGCTGGTCCCCACGGTTTCACCCCCGTTGCTCGGCTCCTAAGGGTCGTAGCGTGATGTTAAATAGCCTAATACAATTTCTCATGAATCTGGCTATCATATACAAAAATAATTTTTCGAATCCGACTGGTAGTTCCAGAGATTAGCGCGTTCAAACAAACAAACACTTCAGCTTTATAATATTACTAATATTATAATATTACTAATAGATTAGCTGACCCGCCCCGGCTCCGCACGGGTAAAGTTTAGTCTATACAAATATTGGATTTCATGGGCTTTAATTTTTTTGCGCGGAACCCTAATTATATTTCTAAAGGTACTCCATAATAACCTCAGGTATCTGCCAGTGAGGCAAAGTGCTAGTAAATCAATATAAATTCGAAAGTAACTCTGTCTGTCTGTCTGTGTGTTACGCAATCACACCTAAACTACTGAACCGATTTAAATGAAATTTGGTACAGAGATAGTCTAGAGCCTGAGAAAGGACATAGGCTACTTTTTAATGCGAAAAAAGGGCTGTAAAGGGTTGAAATAGGGGATGAAAGTTTGTATGGATATTACGTCATTTTTAAAGCTAATAGAAGCTTGAAACTTATTTTTGAGGTTTGGGGTGTAGGGAGATGTTGGTTAGGTGTAGGCTAGGTATAAGGTAGGTGTAGGGTAGGTGTATTATACTTTACCTGTGCGAAGCCCGGGCGGGTCAGCTAGTAAAATATAAATGGTATTACCTGCCAACAATACATGGAGTCGACTTGTTGCGTGCGTACTCCGCAGTAGGGGCCGAAACGTACCCCGCGCGGGAGTGTTAGCGTGCTGAACACACCCACACCTGCGCCTGAGTGGACATATGATGTTGAATTAGTCATAAATTTGCATGGACGCTGAGAGAATGCCAGAAAATACATAGAAAACTTTAATTACACTAAAATTTTATTATTTGACTTTAATCTGGTAGACATTACTGTTTGACTTTAATCTGGTAGACATTATTCTAATTGACATGACTTAAATAATTATCCAATTTTATACACCTGTCTATAGTTATTTATAGGTGCACTATTTAATTATATTTACATTATAATATATTAGGTACATATAGCATAATGTGAAGATGCAATGCATCTCTCTTTTTAACCATCATTTAAAAAAAGAAGGAGATTTTTACGTGCAGTAGTTAGGGTCACGTTATGTACACTACAGAATGTATGAAATTTTAATTATGTGCTCACACATAATTATAATTTCATGCATTCCGTTTGACGGACGGACTGTACCTACCTACCCGTATTTGGCATACCTACTCCAGCCTGTAATCGTATATAAGGTATGGTTAGGTAGACTGCAACAAATAGGGAATAGGAATAAAGGGGTTACCTGGTATAATGGAGGGTGCTAGGTGTAGGAACACGTGCGGGATGGTGAGGGCGGCGCGAGGGACGTACGCCGGGAAAGGGCTTTTGGCGGGAACCTAAACAAACGTCATACTTAAAGGTATAGGTGCCGGCACTAATCATGAGTACAGATCACGCATGTATATTTTCGGCCCAAGACAGTTGACAATACGTAATAGAGAATTGTGCTGTTAGACGACGAGCATCGACTGACGAACCAATCGCGTGCAGCCTCGGCGCCCCCCGTCTTCTTCATTCCGCCAAAGAGACCGAAAAATCAGCTAATGCGCAGGTGACGTTTGTGCTCATAAATACTGCCGGTACCGGTACCCAGTTACTAACAAATAAAAACTACTTTCTATTTTTTCCTGCCATAGAGCCAAGAAACTTTCGGAGCTCTTAAGGGCGCTCTCGGTATTTTGTCTCCTCTCTCGCTCACACAGAACCATTTTTAAGAATGTTTAATGAAAAGATGCATTTTTGAAAAATGTAATCTGATAGTGCACTACAAAATAATATACAAGACGAATACAGAACCTCCTTTTTTTAAGTCGGTTAAAAAAAAAACTGCTATTCCATACATTTTGATCGTGTTGTAGGGCATTTTTGTAGGGAACGGAACAGCTGATTTTTTTGGTAGAGTTAGACAGTGGAATTATTTATAGAGGTCAATGTACTCATCATTATGAACAACCTTTATTATGGGACCAACCCTGAAATCGTGAAAAAAATACCAGCTGTTCCATACATTTATGTTCACATAACTCATCAAAATGTATGGAACAGCTGATTTTTGTTTCGCGATTTCAGGGTTGGTCCCATAGTGAAAGTTGTTCATAATGATGAGTACAATGACCCCTAATTTCCACTGTCTAACCTGCCACCCTGTATACAATATAATATCCTATTTTAATTACTTATGTAGGTACTCAAAATTAGGCGTTATTACATACGTTCTAGGAAAGTACGGAACCCACAGTTTGGGAGTCGGATTAGCACTTGGTCGGTTTTTAAAATATCTTGTTTACTATTTATTTTCTATTATACTTAAGTACTTATTAAAAAAAATATCACCTATCTGGCAACTCTGTTTTGCTGACGGTCCAACCTTTCATTACAAGTACCAGCCGCCATTTTCGATTCGCTTCTTTATTGCGCGGGTTATAATTATAACTATTATTTACTATTTCTTACCTTATCATCAGGTATGACAAGTAAAGGTCCATGTATGGCGCAGTACTCGTACACGAAATCGGCGCACTCGTCACAAACTGTCAACAAAATACTTGCATCAATATAAGGGTACCGGCACCAGTCATGAGCACAAACATCACCTCTTTGACGGAATGAAGAAGGCGGGGGCGCCGAGTCTGCACGCGATTGGTTCGTCAATCGATGCTTGTCGTCTATTGGACCATTTATACCCCCTCATATCGGATGTGATTTGAGGGGGAGGGGGGGGGGGGGGGGGTTGGGGCGAAGAGGTCACAAGGTTCACCCAGGTGAACGAAGCAGGTGGACCACGGGCAAAACCCGAATTAAATTAATTTTGGCTTTAGCCCCAAGCCGGGGGGGGCTTGGGGCTCTTACTCTTACCTATCTACTCAGTGTACTCACATATGTATTCATCCAAACTCGGCTCTTCAGGTTCATAGTAACTAATCCGCGGCCTTTGCCGCAAATTGCGACGATTCATCTGTAAATAGAAATTGTATCATCAGAAACATGACGTAGCCTTCCATTTTTCACCGTTTTAATGCTAAATATGTCTTAATTCCTATATTATTGTCCTAATGAACAAGATGGCAATCGATTTGGTGACGCGATACCTACTTTCGGTACCTACGTAGAGTATGTTAATTGTTAATATTAAAAGCAGACTGGAAAACATGCTCTAAATACTGCTCATGCACAAAAAGTCCAGAATATACGACAAAAGTTATTCGAAATTACCTTTTTTCTTGCCTTTTTCTTTTACCGTTATTCTCGTCGTGCAAAACTGGGGACAGAGAGAAACTGGACTTTCCCGCCTATTTTTTCCTAAAAGTTTGGCGCCTTTTTACCAAAAAGTTCGAAACCACAGAGCTAAATGAACTTGAATACTTGCAATTTTAGCCGTTACACAATCAAAATAAAATATTGTCATTTCATAGCATGAACTTATTTTTGTCTTATTTATTTCAAATTATAAGTAGATAGGTACTCAGATAACAAAAGAGCAATAAAGGCCCAGGGGTAGCGGCCCCGACTTACAAGTAGTAAGCAGCCCCGGATCTTGATTTGTTTCGAGGCGGGGCAAAACAGAAAAATGTGCGCGCCCCCGCCCGACAATATTTTTACCTTTACCATCATCATCATTTCAGCCATAATACGCCCACTGATGCTGATGGACATAGGCCTCCCCCAAAAACGCCACAATAACCAACTATCTGCTGCTCTTTACAATTACTAAACTTAGTAGGCGCTTCAAGCTTGAATTTTCCGCCCGGGGCACGGGCCCCGGCTTGCCCCCCCTAGATCCGGAGCTGGTAGTAAGTTGTGGGTTTGAACCTCGGCAGGCGTACACCTTGTGCAATTTGTTTCATCATCACTACTGCGGGCGCTTAAAACGGTGAAGGAACACATTGTGGGGAAACCGACATGTCCTAGAATCAAAAAAATTAAGACTGTGACGTTTACCCGCACTTGGCCCGCTTGGTGGACTGGGGCCTACTTCTCTGTGGGAGGACGCCTGATTCCCAGCAGTGGATACAACTTGAATTTTTACAGCATGGTGTATTTACTTAGACTTTTTTAGGATTTAATCTGGTCTAAGGTATTTTATTCTCTTTTCATAGACAACCCCGATCTTCGGTTATACTCTTTTGGGATCCGTCAAGGTTGCGCGCGAAATTCAAAATATCTTGGGTTTATACCTATTATTAGTTCAAGATTCGTTGGTTGCAAATACGGAACATGAGATAATACTCTAGCGAGGTTGCAAATTGCAGCGCTGTTATACAATGTAATTGTTGATCCAAATTCAATTCTCGACAATAATGTTAATATAGGTAGGTAGTTACTAAATAATAATCATTAATATTCTAGCCCTCGTAATTATATTTGAGGAAAATACGATTATTTCGTGAAAACATTACGATTCATGCAGTCATGCTCCATGCATGGAGAATAGATATAGGTAGGAGGTGTAATGTTTTGATTGTATGGAACTTTTGGCGCTTTATTTGTTAAACTATTGCTACAGTAGCGCCAGCTTAATTTAATGCATTTTGACGGACACTCATACACAAAGATGTTCCTCCATAGATCTATACTCCATGTGACATGTGGTGGCGGCTGAAGCGCTTCTTTTTGGTCTCGAGTCGGAGCCGGAAGCTCTAATCAAAATCAAAAATATATTAGAGAACGTCCGTGAATGTCGATTCTCGGATTGTGTTCGTGATGTTAATCGATATTATTGTTTGCTTTTAATGCAAGTATAATGTTGTTAAATTATTTTAACTAAAACAAGTGATAACTCTAAGTTATTATTTATGTGAAGTGCTGGAAAAAAATTACAAATATTTAATGCCATAGTTTACGCTTATGAATTAGGTTTATATATTATTATTTTAAGTGTATGAATAAATAATAAAATAATCTAAAATACCGCGGAAATTTGCTAAAAGTAATGAATAAGAAATAGCAATTCATAACGAAATTCTATTATGATTCCAATAAGAAATCATTAAAATGTAACAACAATCAAAAAATAATACTCGAATTGATTTAAATTGCAGGTGGCCTAAGGTAAACTTAGTTATTCTACACACCATACACACTGGGACACAAAGAATATAACGTCAGGCTAAGATGGATGAAAATCAAGGCATAAACATAAATAATGACAACAATACTGCTTATCCCCAAAGCAGTGAAGAAAATCTAAACAATATTTATATTACAAGTGATAATCTATTTGATGAACAACCGAAAAACACATCGAAATATCCAGATGTAAGTGATTTGTATGATTATATCTAAATAGGGTTTTATTATTATAGTTCAGCCTATGGGATATATTTTCTAACCCTACAGCATAATATTTAAATATTACCTATAACCCATGTCACTCTCACAATGAAGACAAACAAAACAACATCTCATAATTTTATTATGTTGTTTATTAAGCTATTTTAGGCTACATAGCACGTTAAAAAATATACATACAGTCAAAAACCATTAGCCTCCTTCTGGGGTAGTCAGGTAATCATGTCCAAAGTAATTTTTTTTAGGCAGTCACTTCGAGTCAGGGGGGGGGGTCACTATGTGTATTTTACTACAAAGTAATTTTTTATAGATTAGCTATATTATCAGTGGTCAACCTAGGCCCAGCCCAGGAGGGGGGGGGTCATGACCCCCATGATACCCCCTAGATTCACCCTTGTTAGACTAATGTTTAAACTTTGTTTACAGATCTGCCGAATATGTCTCTGCAGTGACAGAAAACTATATAAGTTGAAAAGTCACAAATTTTACAAATTATATGACACAATCACCATAGAAGATGTAAGTCAATCATGATTTTAAATCTGACCGATTTGATTAAAATAAAAATAAAACATTATTTTCTCTAACCCATTAATATAAGACTATTGATGTTTCATTAGTCTCTAAGCCTTTTTAAAAATTAATTATTTATTTCACAGGCAGAATGGAAGGGGGCCTCACTGCCGCAGACTGTTTGCTGGGAGTGCAACGCCAGGATGACCTCCCTGGCCTCATTCAGGGCCAAAGCTATCCACACAAATGCATTACTGCTATCCCTAGTACGCCCTTACGCCAATGTGAGTGTGTTGCAGTCAACCAACAGATGTAGAAACAGTATCTAAATTATCTGATGGTCCTTAAAAATAATACACTGTGACTAAATCACTTTTTTCGGTAACTATTTTCCCAACCACCAATTTCGATGAAACAAAGACTGAATATTGTTCAAAGCTAAGCCTAATCTAAATGCGAAAATCCCATGAAAATCTGTTCTGTAGTTTCGGAGATTAGCATAACCACACAAAAATGAAAAACGTTTTTTTGTGTTTTATAGTTTCTCTTTTATCGCCCCCACTAAATTTTTGGTAAAGTTCCAGGTTCCTACTGTTTTATTATAAATATTTTAAGTATAAGTAGAAATGTTTAATAAATACAATATGCAACCTGTATGTTTGTTTTCAGCATTTGCCAGACGTATCAGCTATAGACCGACAAGGTCACCAGCTAACTTCCAGTCTCACCAACAGGTATTTTCTGGCAGACTATGCAGATTATCATTTTGTGTATTCCAAAAATAACGAACAAGCAAACATACACAAAATACAAGAAATTAATTTACCTAGCCTAGATATTAATGATGAAGATACACAGATATGTAACTACACAGAATCTAGCGACGAAAATATTATAAAAGAGACAAAAAAAGTCAAAACGAAAAAGAGAGTCGGAAAAATCAGGAAAGTCAAAAAAGTCGACGAAGTCAAAAAAGTCGATAAACGTTGCAAACCGGCGAATGAAGTGTTGAATAGCGATATTTTTATTATAACGGACCTGAATCAGGAACAGCAAATGTATGAGATTCAAAAAAGGCAGTTTTCATCAAATTATAAAAACTCGGGATATAAATGTACCGAATGTTTTAAAGGGTTTTTGGATGAAGAAGCTTTTAAAGGACATATGAGTAGACACACGGATGTAAGTATAAATACCTACATTAATTACTTATGTACTGTTTAGCTTAGGGGCCGTCCATTAATCACGTGATGTTTTTTAGCAACTTTTTGACCCAAGATCACGTGTATTTTTGGTACAAATTATCTTAATTTTTTTCAGAATATTATCTTTAAATACAACATTTTGTTTTCGGTTTAGAAATTGCGCGTACAACGAAAAAAATAAATACACGTGATATCTCACTATACCCCCTCCCCCCCTTTCGAGCCTCACGTGATTAATGGACGGCCCCTTAGGGGGCCACGGCAATTTAATAAACACCCTGTAAATAGGACTAGCTGTTCCCCGCGGTTTCACCCCCGTTGCTCAGCTCTTAAGGGTCATAGCGCGATGTTAAATAGCGTATACTATTCCACATGAATCTGGCTATCATATACAATTCTTCGAATTCTTCGAATCCGACTGGTAGACTGATAGTTCCAAAGATTAGCGCGTTTAAACAAACAAACGAATTCTTCAGCTTTATAATATACTAGCTTCCACCCGCGGCTTCGCCCGCGTTTTTGGGATAAAAAGTAGCCTATGTGTTATTCTGATGTATAAGCTATATTACTGTAAAGTTTCATCAAAATCCGTTCAGTAGTTTTTGCGTGAAAGAGTAACAAACATCCATACATCTTTACATCCTCACAAACTTTCACGTTTATAATATTAGTAGGAAGTATAGATTAGTATAGATATCCCGAAACCGTCAAATAAGTTTGACATAAACGTATTTTTTCCAGCAATGTGGCGTATATCAGTGCGCTATATGTAAAATTCGCTTCAAGAAGTTGCAGGCGCTACGGAACCACGCGACGAGCCATATGCAGAAGTTTAATTGTAAAAGATGTAACTATGTTACTTTTAGGAGGTACGTACATTTCAATACTTATCATGGCGACTACAGGAGCTAAACGCAAGTTCTATAATGCCTTAAAGTAGGTATATGATCCACTGCAGTAAACTAAGGCCATGTTGTTTCAACTTACAGTTACGTATCTGTAACCGTCAAATATGGCGGCTTGTACGACAATTTCATACTGACTTAACGATTACGTAGTATGTACGTACTGACTTACGAATACAGATGGTTTGAAGCAACCCGCCCTAAATCAGAAAAATATATTATATTCTTCAGGATATACAGCTGATTTTTTTTTTCATCGTTCAGTGTCGGTCCCATAATAAAAGTTGATTATATTCATGAGTACTTTCACCTCCTAAAATATCCGCACTGGTTTTAATTTTACCCTGTATGCTAGTTGATACTGTGCTGAAAACACGATCCAACTATTTTCGCTCGATAGAAAAAACGAAGATACCTCTAAAAATTTCTTTTAACGATTACCTACTAACCATATTAATATATGTACATGCAATCATTCTGATTTTTTGTCCGATTATTCTACAAGCAACATATTAACAGATACTGTGTTAGATTTCTCATAAATTTGTATTTTCGCCGTAATTAAAGATTTTGTTCAATTTTACCCTGTTTTTGAACGCATTTTGACAGCTTTCCGTTCATCATTATACTTTAAGGCATTATAAAACTTGCGTTTAGCTCCTATAGTCCCCATAAGTACGAACTTCAATACATTCAACTTAAGGTGCAGTTAAACGGGCAAGCTAGTGGACTACTATTAAAAATGTACAAATTAATTATTTTATTCCAATGAAGGAATAGGAACAACAAAAAAGTAAAAAAAATAAAAAATAATTTATCACAAAATGGAAAACATAGACGCTTTTAAAGTTTTTGGAGGGAGTATCGCTCCGTCTTTGTCGCGCGAAGCGGACGTAGGTGGTGTTACGTCACTTATCATGCATGCCGTCCGTGTCTAGCTAATCATTTTATAACGCTTATAACTTTGCCAATTTTGTAGATGTTTCATCGGTTTTTTTGGTGTTAATTATCTTTTTTCAAATAGTTTACAGATGCACAATAAAAAAAAAATAGTCCGGTACCGTATTGTATAGCCGTGAGGTGAGTTGAGATCTATATCGCACAGCAGTTATTGTGATGTACCATCATTTAATTTCATTACAATATCGCCGGGCTGTAGTGCAAGATAGCGAGCCAATAGCGTGTTCCACCGAAAAACAAAAACAAGAGTGTGACAGCAGACATCCGTTACACGATCACAGAATGCCTCAAGCTCGCCTCAAAAGTCGCCAAAGTTTTCTGCGCATTACCCAGGCTATCAGCGCCCAATCAGCTGCCACCACCAGAAAGAGATTGTGGATGGAGAGGAACCCCCCACCACCTAATTTTGTCGAGCCAAAAGACCAGCTCGCACCAGGATACGATCTGCCTTGGCCAGTGTGGAAGTCGCTAAACAGACTCCGCACACAGGTTGGTCGCTGCAGGCTTAACATGTGCAGATGGGGGTTTAGGGATCCCGACCGTACCGAATGTGACTGCGGTGACGAATACCAGTCGATGTCGCACCTTCTGGTTTGTCCACTGTGCCCAACCACCTGCACAAGAGACGATCTCAATGTGGCCACACCTAGTGCTGTACTGATGGCCACTTTTTACTCCAATTATATCTAATTTGAACCATTGACACGAAAGAAGAAGACTGCAAGATTGTGGCAACTGTTCTACTGGGTTGCACGATAGAGATCTCAACTCACGGCTATACAATTGCAGCAAGAAATTGTCAAAAAACTAGCCCGTTTAACCGTACCTTTAGATTGCGCGTATTGTAGGTACCTTAATTTTTAAGTTAGGTTAATTTTCAGGCATGCAGCCAAACTTCATGAAGAGTATCATAATGGCACTAAATATGTGTGCCCTCATTGCCTGGAGAACTTTGAGTAAGTATTTTTGGTTGGTATTAGTTTTACTAGGCAGAGCCGACGCAAGGGGCACCTCGTCTCTAGTCTAAATTTATATTATAAACAGGAACGATTTGATTGTTTTTGATTACGCTGAAAAAAAACCAGAGATACAGCTTGACGTCTTGGTAGAACTAGCCACCCTACACTACGGAGGTCATTTAAACTGGTCAGTTCAGGTCAGTCCACGCGGACGGAGTCGCGGGCAAAAGTCTAGTAATTAATATTATGATTGTTAATTCCCAGCAAGCTATCCACTTACATGAGTCACATCCGCATCAAGCATCCATCGGACATAGTTTGTGAGTTATGTGGGTTCTCCTTCGTCAGCGCCAAGGGGTTAGGGCTACATAAGAAGCTCAAACACCGGTTTGATGATCACCATGTAAGTATTATTATCATCAATTCATCATTCATCACCAATGATCGGTGTAGGTAGATTGATTTTACGTACTTGCACCATGAATAGTCATAGAAATCATAACATGGATAAGCCTTTTCTCCGGGATTTCATTCTGGTACTTACGGTATTGAATCAAATATTGTGAATGTAAAGATGTTTGGAAATTTATAGAATGCGATAGTTAAACGTTTAATTATTATTTTTTTATTTTTAGTTTTTAAACTTTCGCGAATTGTACACATGTTTTTTTAATTATATCGGGACTTTTCGCGCACAAACATAATCAAAATATCAGTATTTTGACTAACCTCGACGTTTCGATCAAGTTGCATTGACCGTGGTCACAAAAAGACTGACTTTTTCTTATTTATTAAGTAATAAAGTGAATCTTACTTTTGTGCGTCCATTCTTCATCCTACACATAACAATATTTGAAATTCTTAAAATATCTTAATTATTACAAAATCCCGGAATCCCGGAGGCATATCCATAATAATATACCTATTATACGTGCCAGTTTATTGACCCCAAATCAATCTGCCTACTCCGATCATTGTTCATCACATACCAAGTTTAGCACATCTATCTATCTATACTATTATAAAATTGTAAAAAAAACGTGTCTGTACATTGAAGATATTCCAGAAAAAACAATTGGGATAGGTACTGGGACGTAACCATAACCAAAAAGATTTTTTTTTTTGAATGTTTGTCTATTTGTGCGCGCATCACGCAAAAAGTACTGAACTGATTTTGATGTGGTTTTCACAGTTCGATAGCTTGGGGTCCAACTTAAAATCTAAGCCAAGTTCCATCTTATTCCGATGGGATAAACTTCTATGCCGTAGCATAGAAGCTACGCATTAGTAAGGGGACGTCCATTAATCACGTGATGTTTTTAAGCAACTTTTTGACCCCCCCTCCCCCCTGATGATACGTGGTGAGGGTTTAAACTAACCCCTCCCCCCCTACCCAAGATCACGTGTATTTTTTTGGTACAAATTATCTTATTTTTTTCATAATATTATTATCTTTAAATACAACATTTTTTTATTTCGGTTTAGAAATCGCGCGTTCAACGAAGAAATAAATACACGTGATATCTCACTACATCCCACCCCCTCCCCCTTGTGATATTTCGTGATTTTTTCCGAACCCCCTTTCGAGCCTCACGTGGTTAATGGACGGCCCCTAATGTGCGAGCTACGCCATAGCACAGCGCAAACTACGCCGTAGCTCAGTACAAGCTACAACGTTGTATTGTAGCTTTGTGCAAGCTACGCCGTAGCTCCGTGTGAGCTACGCCGTAGTAGGGTATGCTACGTCGTAGCACAGTACTAGCAGTAGCTACGCCATCAGTTTGGCGTTGAATGTGTACACACGGCTACACATCAAGCTATACATTCCCAGTTTACACTGACCTCTCACTGTAAGGAAATCCTATACAATGCGAGATCAGCTTATACTGGACATGTATAGTTTGATCTGCCGTACGTACAATAAAGGGTACCTTATTTATTTTATTTCGTAGGTCCCTCCGGATGGTCCGTGGTGTACCAAGTGCAATGTACAATTCATAAGCAAGGACGCTTTAGAGAGACATATTCACTTGTCTGGGAAACATAGTGATGAAATGTAAGTTTAATGAGAGCACCATTTTATATGCTTTTTTAATCACTTCAAAATGGAGGAGGTTTACAATAGGCTAAAATAATATCAGTCCCATTTATAAACTGTCCCACTGCTGGGCACGGGCCTCCTTTCAGAATGAGAGGGGATAGGCCATAGTCCACCACGCTGGCCAAGTGCGGGTTGGCAGACTTCACACACCTTCAAGAACTTTATGGAGAACTCTCAGGCATGCAGGTTTCCTCACGATGTTTTCCTTCACCGTTAAAGCACTTGTTTTAATTAGGTCTTAAAGGACAATGTCGGGAGCCGTACCAATTTGTGCCGTGGAGTGTCTGAAAATTATTAGTTTTTTATACATAATCAGTTTTATTTAATTTGTAATGAAGAAGAGTCCCGGGTTTCCGACATAAACACTAACTATAGACTTCGGAATTAGTTATTTTCTCGAAATTAACCTCAAAATATTAAGTAGGTATAAATACAAATTGCGGCTGTTTATCTAAAAAGTAGTTAGAAATACAGAAAGAACATTTAATTCTCCTCCAAATACACTAGGTTTAGTCGTGACACAAAGACTTTTGAGTTTGCTACGGGGCTCCCTACATGGACCGGCATTGTTCTTTTTAATTCCAAAATCAAATATTTAATACTTTTTTTAGAGATAGGAGACCACATGCCCGTCGCATCCGAGGATTACAAGACAGAAGTAATAAGAGTCAGAGAGACGAAGGGAAGAAGAAACGAAACACGTGCAAGCCTGAAAAACCCATATCTTGTGAACAGGTCAGTTTATAGGAATCTAGATCATTCCTAACTAATCTGTGATGATTGTCTGATTTATAAAAGTAATAGTCGTATCATTGTAAAGATCTAACCCTTATAGGATCACTTTGTTGTCCGTCTGTCATGACCACGAGTGGAGCCATCTGCTTATAGATGGCGCCACTAGAAGTATGCAATAGCATAAACATAATCGGTCTATAATGTTCCCACTGCTGGGACACAGGCCTCCTCTGTGAGAGGGAGTGGGCCGTAGTCCACCACGCGGGCCCAGTGCGGGTTGGTGGACGTCACATGTCTTTGAATTTTTGGTTCTAGGACATGCCGGTTTCCTCACGATGTTTTCCTTCACCGTTAAAGCAAGTGATAATTAATTTCTAATACGTACATAACTTCGAAAAGTCAGCGGTGCGTGCCTCGGGATCGAACTCGAACCATTCGCCGTGGAAGGCACATGGTTAAACCACCAGGCTATCACTGCTTATCATGCAATAGCGCCATCTATGATTAAGATAATGATGTATCTACTATGATGTAATAGCGGCATAGATGGCGCTATTACATCATAGTGAAGAATTTCGGAACCCTCAGAGCGCGAGTTGTACTCGCACTTGTCAAAGCCATTAGGCTGCGTTTCCACCAAAGATGTGAGAGGATATACAGGGTGGCAGGTTAGACAGTGGAAATATTTAAAGAGGTCATTGTACTCATCAATATGAACAACTCTTACTATGGAACCAACCAACCCTGAAATCGTGAAAAAAAAATCAGCTGTTCCATACATTTATGTTCACATAACTCAACAAAATGTATGGAACAGCTGATTTTTTTTTCGCGATTTCAGGGTTGGTCCCATAGTAAAAGTTGTTCATAATGATGAGTACAATAACCCCTTAAAATATTTCCACTGTCTAACCTGCCACCCTGTATAATTAATTACCTACCAACATTGTTGTGTTTCAGTGTGAGATGGAGCTCCTAGACCCTCTGTCATACTACAGGCACTTTAGACGGGTGCACCCAGACAAGAATCGAACCAACTACCCTTCAATGAAATCGAAGAGCATGTGCGAAGTCTGCGGGAAAATGTTTCAGGTAATCGGACTGATATTTACTAACGCTGAAACGGCTGAAAAATGTATGTTATTAAATACAGTCATATCCGCCTAACCTTTTCCCAAACATGATTGGGGTCGGCTTCCAGTCTAACCGGTTGCGGCTGAATATCGATATTTTACATGGAGCGACTGCCATCTGACCTCCACAACCCAATTATTGGGGAATACCGGTATTCGAATGTTAGACCAGTTGTCATTAAAGTTGTCATGTTATTAAATACAGTAAAAGAATTTAATTCAAGATTTTTGTTTCCCAGAATATTGAAAATCAGTGTATACTTTTTTTAACGTTTTAGTTATTATTATACTAGCCTCCGCCCGCGGCTCCGCCCGCTTTTTCCGGGATAAAAGATAGCCTATGTGTTATTTTGATGTTTAAGCTATATTACTCTAAAGTTTCATGAAAATCCGTTCTGTAAATTTTCTCCATCCTCACAAACTTTCGCATTTATTTATTATGTAGTAGGATTAATGCTTGTATTGAATAAGATAAATTAGCTTTCCTATATCCCAAGAAAATAGAGTTCAATCTAAGATAACGAGAAAGTTTTTAATATTTTTGAAAACGATAAAAACCTTGCACATTTTTAATGAGTAATGTCCCGAAACCCGGGACAAATTTCGTCCCGGAAAAAATGTTGTTGTAAGAAAGTTCTAATTTTTATCTCTGTTCCTTGAAGTTAGCACTATCTATTTCGACCACTGACCCGCCCGCGGCTTCCCCGCGTTTTTTCAAAATCCGGTCAGTAGTTTTTGCGTGAAAGAGTAACAAACAACCACACATACATCCGTCCTCACAAACTTTCACATTCATAATATTAGTAGGATAGGAGCGCAAAAACTATTGAATGGAATTTGATGAAACTTTACAATAATATAGCTTATACATCAGAAGAAAGCCCCGTATTCATGGTAAATAAATGTTGCGCAACATTGTTGTAGCAACGTGTTTCTGTGTTGCTAGAAGTGGCCAGAAACGGATTGTGTTCAGCAACCTTTGATGTTGCAATCTACAATGTTGCTCAACATTTGTTTACGGGAATACGGGGAATACTCCATGAATACGGGGCTTAACACACAGGCTACCTTATATCCTGAAAAACGCGGACAAAGCCGCGGGCGGAAGCTAGTATTATTATGAAATACAAACTTTAATTTTCTGTCGGAAACCTGAAATACTTCTTGCTACGGAACCCTACACTTTGCGTGGTCTGACACGCACTTGGTCGGTTTTTTTAAATATTTTCTTTCTATCCCTTTCCAGAGCCTAGCCCTTTTACAAGACCATAGCTGGACACACACCGATACCAAGCAATTTAAATGCCCGCAGTGTAACAAGCAATTCGTTCGTAAATACAGATTGATTGCTCATCAACGAGTACACGGCGATACGAGGGGCAATCACACTTGTAACGTGTGTTCCAAGAGTTTTACTACCGCTAGTAATATGCATCGGCATATGGTGGTGAGTAGATATCAAGTAACATACATACAATCTACCTATTATAAAACAAAATCCCCTCGCCGCGTCTGTCTATCTGTACCCCTATCATGAGTTTTTTTGCCGTATAGTTTCGTTAACGTAAGCATATTTTGAATTTAAAATACCTACAGCAGTCGTGGAACATTTTGATAAAATTTTATTCAAATTGCACATTTTTAAAAATACAGAGAAATTAATTAAGTATTTAATTTATATAAATATTGTGTAAAAAACGTGTATTTTCAATTCAAAATATGCTTACGTTAACGATACTACACGTCAAAAAAACTCATGATCGGGGTACTGAACGCGATAAACCTGTCATATATTTTATTTAATATAGAAACATTGATATTTTAGTCGACATTTTAATGGCAACACTTTATAATAGTTTAAAAATAGAGGTGGTTGTTTATTAGTCTTACTATTTTGTAGTCTATGTTTTAATGGACATCACAACTCTAGTTATCTTCCTTTACATAGTCTTATTATCGATAAAATACGAATGAATATTGTACCGCCAGCAAGTCGTATGATCTGTGATTGTGATTTTAAATTATACTAGTTTAAGTCTGCCAGTGTTGAATCAGTAATTAAACAAATGTGTTTATCAAGCGTGCGTTTGCAATTGAAAAAACCCACAATCATAACATTATACAGGGTGGCAGGTTAGACAGTGGAAATAATTTAAGGGGTCATTGTACTCATCATTATGAACAACTTTTGCTATGGGACCAACCGTGAAATCGCGAAAAAAAAATCAGCTGTTCCATACATTCATGTTCACATAACTCAACAAAATGTATGGAACAGCTGATTTTTTTTCGCGATTTCAGGGTTGGTCCCATAGTAAAAGTTGTTAATAATGATGAGTACAATGACCACTTAAAATATTTCCACTGTCTAACCTGCCACCCTGAAAAACCCAAAAACTACTGAACGGATTTTCTTGTGGTTTGCACCAATGGACGAAGTGATTCATGAGGTAGGTTTGTATATCCTACTAATATTATAAACGTGAAAGTTTGTGAGGATGTATAGATGTATGGATGGATGTTTGTTACTCTTTCACGCAAAAACTACTGAACGGATTTTGATGAAACTTTACAGTAATATAGCTCAGAATCATCAGCATCAGAATAACATATAGGCTACCTTTTATCCCGGAAAACGCGGGCGAAGCCGCGGGCGGAAGCTAGTAATTTATGAATCTGTTATTTATATTAACTGAGTTATCACGGTTTTTATCACGGAAATCGGAAAAAATATCGCTATTAAAAGGGCTGTTTGCGCGTACCACAATCTATAGTTCGTAAAATATAGCTTGATCTCTGTGACAGATGTCAAATCCGTACATTTTTAATGCATTTTGACATTATTTGTTCGTATTTGACATCTGTTTTTTTTTTTTTTTTAAAAAACGTTGCCTCACACTACGATTTCTCCTGTGTCGTGGGTGCGTTTACAAACACAAATTTCACATACATAAACAGCCAGACCTATGTGCAATGCGGGAATCGAGCCCGCGACACGTCGCGCAGCAGCCAATCTCTCAGCCACTGCGACAACCGTGCGGTCATCTGTCACAGAGATCAAGCTATATTTTACGAACTATAGTGGAAAAGGCTAGACGGATGATGCCAACACAGAAATCTCGATGTTTTGACATGTCGCTACATCACTTGGTATAGCCGTGCGAATTAGGGGCGGGTCGCTAGTTCTTATTATCATTTTAACCGATTTTCTTTAATTACAGAGTCATACTGGTTTAAAACCGTTTAAATGTGAAATGTGCGGGAAAAGCTTTAAGCATGCAAGCGAGAAACGAGTTCATATCACATATGTACATCTTAAAAAACCGTGGCCGAAGCGCGCTAGAGGCAAGAGGAAGGACAATAGACAAGTATGTGTAATCTACAGGGTGGCAGGTTAAACAGTGGAAATATTTTAAGGGGTCATTGTACTCATCATTATGAACAACTTTTACTATGGGACCAACCCAGAAATCGCGAAAAAAAAATCAGCTGTTCCATCCATTTTGTTGAGTTATGTAAACATAAATGTATGGAACAGCTGTTTTTTTTTTCGCGATTTCAGGGTTGGTCCCATAGTAAAAATATTTCCACTGTTTAACCTGCCACCCTGTACACTATCTATACTATTATAAAATTGTAAAGAAGCCGTGTCTGTACATTGAAGATATTCCAGAAATAATAGTCGGGATAGGGTACTGGGACGTAACCATGCCCGAAAATATTTTTTTTGGAATTTTTGTCTGTTTGTCTGTGCGCGCATCACGCGAAAAGTACTGAACGGATTTTGATGTGGTTTTCACAGTTCGATAGCTTGGGGTCCAACTTAAAATCTAAGCCACGTTTCATCTAATTCCGGTAGGATAAACCAGAGATACAGCTTGACCTCTTGGTAGTACTAGCCACCCTACACTACGGAGGTCATTTAAACTGGTCATTTAATTGTAGTCCACGTGGACGGAGTCGCGGGCAAAAGTTTAGTCTATACTTTAATATAATAAAGCTGAAGAGTTTGTTTGAACGCGCTAATCTCTGGAACTACCAGTCGGATTCGAAAAAATCTTTTTGTATATGATAGCCAGATTCATGAGGCTATTTAATATTACGCTACGACCCTTACGGTCAGTTGCAGAAAGATAATTAAATTTTAATGGAGGCATTAACCATGCAATTTCCTTCGTTAAAGTCTCCTTTAAAACTTGATAACCTTTTCTGCAACTCAGCGTTAGGAGCCGAGCAACGGGGGTGAAGCCGGTGAAACGGGGGTGCAACAGCTAGTCTATACTATCTATACCTCAGATCATAGAAACAAGGAGATATGCCATCATAGCAAATTAGTACCGGAACAAGTGATGCCACTTTTAGTACATTTTTCGACACAATTACGCGCGTAATTAAGCGCTCCTTGTGAATAAAAAGATCTTCCACGCATTAAACATTCCGCACACCCTCAATCTAATACTGTTAATCGTCACTCAACACTAGCACTAAACTAAAACACTGTATTTATACCATCGATCGTGTTCGGTTCGTCGCCAGCGCGTACGTTTATAATATGAGCAATTTGCTATCAGGCATCAAGCTCGATAGCGCCTTGGCACATCTCCTTGTTTCTATGATCTGAGATCTATACTAATATTATAAAGAGGAAAGATTCGATTGTTTGTTTGTTTGCATTGAATAGGCTCCGAAACTACTGGACCGATTTAAAAATTCTTTCACCAGTAGAAAGCTAAATTATCACTGAGTAACATAGGCTACTTTTTATCCCGAAAAAATGCGCAGTTCCTGTGGGACACGCGGACGAAGTCGCGGGCGAAGTGCTAGTATTAATATAAATTCATAGTCCTTTGCATCTCAATGTAACCTAAGTTTTATTTTCACAGAATCAACTGCAACCAGCTCAAATGCCTGTATCAGACATCGTGCCACCTATAAGCATACTTCAGGAAGACAAACCTATGTATTATAGCATTAAAATGTAACACTTTGTAGGTATATACTCAAAATTCAATCAGTATACAAAATCTAGTCATTATTAAATTTAAACTTTTGTGTATCAATGTACTCGTATGTATGAAATACATTAAATATAAATAAATATGGGTTTTTATTTCTCTTATCATCACTATTTACCTACCCTCTTACTTATAAACACCTCTTAATACCATTGATTAAAATACCATTATCCTTTTTAGGGTTCCGTACCAAAATGGTAAAAAAGGAACCCTTATGGTGCGACTTCGTCTGTCTGTCTGTCACACCTGCTTATTTCAGCAACTACTAATGCTATCGACTTGAAATTTGGAACAGTTATAAAAAATGCTTGTCCAACTTTATTGCAAATGAAAAAATTAAAAAAATATTTTTATTTTCATTGCAAAAGGGGCCGAAGTGGGGGTCCAAAATTTGAAAGTGGGGTTACTAGGTCAAGTGACATATCATATGAAAGGGCTTGATCTGCACATTTCAAAATATATTTTTATTTAATTTTATGTCTCACAGTTTTCGACATATGATGAAAAATGTCTGAAAAAATACCATTCCCCCCCCCCTTATCTCCGAAGTTTGCGGAGTGAAAAATCTGAAATAATTGGAGTTGATAGGAATTGACCCAAATATGGCACCAAAAATAAAACGATGTTCCTAACTAGTACAGTTTTTTGTTTTATCATCAAAATTCTTTCACAAACAAACTTAGTTTTGCGGTCCGGTTTTTTTCACTTTATACGTCCAAAACTGATACGGAACCCTCGGTGCGCGAGTACGACTCGCACTTGGCCGGTTTTATTTATATGAAATGAATAGAGATAACAATTGATAGAGCTGTTTATTTCATTCATCGTTTACAGCCCCGGATTTAGGGGGGGGGGGGCAAGAAAGAAACAGAATACACTGAATACCTCAGTGCAGTATTTTTCAACCTTTTTCATCGCACGACCCCCTTGGTAGGTAACAATATTTCGCTACCCCCTATCCGCCGCATAATAAAAATACAAGCTAGACACATCTAGCTTGTAGGTACTTTATTAAGTTACAAATATCAAATCCGTACAACATTAGGTACGATATTAGCCACAGAAGCTTTGAAGTGTTTGATTCCATTTGCAACCTGCTTGTGTGAATTGACGTGTTTTCGTCGATAGCTCTAATAAAAAGCAATTAAAAATCGCCAACATTTTGAAAATGTTTTATGTGTTGTTAATGTTTCCACTGATCAGCATTTCTACCCAAGAATTGTTCGTGAAGCGATTGAAATTAAAAAGTACAAAAATTTCAAGCGGGAAGATGGATTTAGGTTGTCGTCTTCGTGGAATCCAGTTATCAAGAAGTGTTCGCGTCGCGACTTTTCTCGTGTGTCCGCCGAAACCGTCAGCATTGTGTGTCGTGATTAAGTCAGTTACGTTTCACAAAACCAGGCGCGGGTATTTCGAGACAGCACCCGCCGCTCAAGACGATGATACCCACACACTTCAGTCTTCTCGTGACCACGGTCAATGCAACTTGATCGAAACGTCGAGGTTAGTCAAAATGCTTATATTTTGATTATGTTTGTGCGCGAAAAGTCCCGATATAATTGAAAACATGTGTACAATTCGTTGTGGTGTTTTTTGGGGGAGGCCTATGTCCATCAGCATCAGTAGGCGTGCTGGCTGAAATGGTGATGATGATAAAGGTAAAATATTGTCGGGCGGGGGCGGCATTTTTTAGTTTTTGCCCCGCCTCGAAATAATTCGAGGTCCGGGGCTGATCGTTATTAGTAAGGGGGCAAAAGTTTTCCAAGTTTCTATGTATCGATACCAGTTATACATATAAGTACGTCGATTGGAAACATTATCAGTTGGTGTAAATCGAAGTTACTGCACTGATAAACTATGCTTCCAAAAATTCGACCATTGTGTACTTAGTAGTTTTACTGCATTATTGAAGAAAATTGCATGTTCGTTAAGGTTTATCTACTAATTGAACTATCATCTAAGATAGTAGAAATAATGTCAATGTTAGGATGGCGGGACCAAGTTAGAATTCTGAATTAGATTGAAAATGCACAAACCATTCAACTGGTTGAAATTGTACAACATGAAATTTTAGTGGTTGTTTTCCCGCAGCAGAATGATTTGCCCTCAATAGTACTATCGAAACATACGAGTTAATTTTAATAATTACCAGAAAAAAAATTTTTTTTTTCTAATTCCACTTTTTTAAAACGGTCTAAAAAGTATAAAATAATTTCTAATAAAATAAAAAACGTGAGGCGCATCTTACAATTATGCGTCCTACATTTTTCATTTCATTAGAAATTATTTTACACTTTTTAGACCGTTTTAAAAATGTGATGACTGAAGAAAAAAAATTTTTTTTCTAATAATTATTAAAATTTAACCCTATGTTTCGATAGTACTACTTAGGGCAAATCGTTGTGCCGCGGGAAAACTACCACTAAAATGTCACGTTGTATAGACGGACGACGGACCAATGATGCGGTGATGTTGTGCACACATGCCTATAAGTATCCTATATACACTCGTGATTTGTAAAAGCATGAATAAAACAACCAAATATAATAATTACGTATTTATTATAACTCAGCTTTCCAATAAATAATTTACACAAACTCACACCACACCTATAAATACACACCAAACCTTACAGTGCCGAGTGCCTTAGATCATAGAAACAGGTAAGCTACAGGGCCAAATGTGTGGTACTTCCTGGCCACGCCACAGTCACAATTTGAATCGGAGTTAGTATCAAACAATTGTACGAGAAATGTACGATTTTGTACGCTAAATAAAAAAATATGTACTATAAACATTCCCGAGAAATTTAACAAAATCGGTGGCGTGGCCAGAAAGTGTGCTTCCTAGCCACGCCACCGCGTACGCTGCAATTATTAATGTAATCAACTACAAACTCATTGGTAAATAATTGTACGTATATTGTTTGTTCTATTAATAATGGGAAATGCTGCAAAAAGCCATTACCTACATCAAAAATTAAATATCAAAACTAAAATACTACATCGTCATTCTAGCGGTAACATGACATCGTACGGACTTGAGTCTAATATCAAAAAATTGTACGAAAAATGTTCGATTTTGTACGCTAAATAAAGAAATATGTACTATAAAGATTCCCGAGAAATTTAAAAAAATCGGTGGCATGGCCAGATAGTAAGGGAGACTGGGGATAGTTGATTATCTCTTGTGTTTTAATGTATTTAGATAAAATTAGGAACACTATTAAGTTTGTTGCGGAGTGCCTCCTTCCCTCTATCCTCTCAGGCCTCGGCTAGCTATCGGAGGGAGTCTCCGGACACGATCTTGATATAAATAAAATAACAGCAGGATTGGGAGAGGTGTAGAGACGTAGCTGGTTTATTATTTGCACTTTATAACTGTTACCCAGATGTTTCAACGGTATAAAAACAGGAGTTATAAAACAGTCTATTTGCTTATAACATTGCACACTTTATAATATAGGTAATATTATTAATATAATAGATCAGCGGTCAGCGGTCCACGACCGATGTCTTTGGAGACCAGACAAAGAGTGAAATAAATGCATAAAAATATGAGATGTTCTAATTTTGAAAATTCAAATCTAGAAGGATGGAGTGAATGAAGTGGCCAGTAATGGAAGATTGCCAGCACTAAATAATGAAAGAAGGATGACTTCGTCACAAGCTAAATAATAAATTTATATTTATTTGATGATTTTCCCGCGACTTCGTCCGCGTGGCCCACAGGAACTACATTTTTTTGCAATAATAGGAATCATAGGCACGAAATAATTTTAATCGGTATCATAAAAATACAGGTGATTATTTTTTAACATTTGGTCGGTTCGATTCCCAGATGAAGCAAGCAACTTTTCAATATTTTTTTCAAAAATTTCCTATCTCAAATATTTAAAGTACTTTCCCTCCATGTGGCATAGCCGTGGGACACCCTGTATAGTATATGATTATATGATGTAAAAATTATATGAAAAGAAATTATACCATATAACACAAGAGATATATAACATTAAGTAGAACCTTGGTCAATTATCCCCGGTCTCCTCAATGATATAAAAACTATAGATACGTTACCCGCGATCTAAAATGGCAACAAAAAAGTAAGATAATTAATTGCCCACCAATTATTAAGTCATGCACCAACCAGTTTCTTGGCTGAACGTCATTTCTTGCAACATTTTGCAAAAAAAAAAAACCTACTAAACAAGAGGTAGGCATGCTAAGTAAGGCATTCGTTTTCTTTCCTTTTTTTAGCACATATGCACTCATATGTAGCTATTTAGCTATTTAAAGTATTTGCGCCATTTTTTAGTACAGTGATGTTGGTGTATGACGTGTCTATATATAATACGTCATTGGGTCTCCCCTACTATCTGGTCACGCCACCGACTTTGTTAAATTTCTCGGGAATCTTTATAGTACATATTTCTTTATTTAGCGTACAAAATCGACCATTTTACGTACAATTTTTTGATATTAGACTCAAGTCCGTACGATGTCATGTTACCGCTAGAATGACGATGTAGTATTTTAGTTTTGATATAAAATTTTTTGATGTAGGTAATGGCTTTTTGCAGCATTTCCCATTATTAATAGAACAAACAATATACGTACAATTATTTACCAATGAGTTTGTAGTTGATTACATTAATAATTGCAGCGTACGCGGTGGCGTGGCTAGGAAGCACACTTTCTGGCCACGCCACCGATTTTGTTAAATTTCTCAGGAATCTTTAAAGTACATATTTTTTTATTTAGCGTACAAAATCGTACATTTCTCGTACAATTGTTTGATACTAACTCCGATTCAAATTGTGACTGTGGCGTGGCCAGGAAGTACCACACGGCCAAATTAGATGGAACAGACTAGCTTCCGCCCGCGGCTTCGCCCGCGTTTTCCGGGATAAAAGGTAGCCTATGTGTTATTCCAGACTATAATCTAGGTATATGTGTGCCAAATTTCATCCAAATCCGTCCAGCCGTTTCAGCGTGAAGAAGTAACAAACATACACACATACACACGCACAAGCTTTCGCATTTATAATATTAGTAGGATAGTGATAGATATATCGATGTCCTTAGGCCGCGGCCGCACTGGTACGGCGACAGCGACGCGACGGCGACGGCGGTGAAAACAAACTCATATAAACAGTGTCGGTGGCCGCACTGCAGAAATGATAAGTGACATTTATTGTTCACGAAATTGCCGTCGCGTAGCAGTCGCCGTGCCGGTGCGGCCGCGGCCTTATAATTGCAAAGTTGTAGGCATTGAGTTGGAGTCTGTATTAGTCTCCGATAGATGCCACCAACGCTCATAAGAAGCGTATTAGGGTGACTTAGGGCTATGTTCACCAACAAGATAACAGTCCGATAAATTGAAATCGGCTGTTTATCATGACTTTTCATGTTCACCAAAGCTAATCGACTGATTAAACACAGCAATCAACCGTTTTCTCTAACCAAGGTGGGAGAGGTCGTTTAACATCCCGATTAGTACTTAATCAGGGTATTTTGACGTTTGACAATTACGAATTTGTGAAAAAATTAAGCTATTTAATTTTTATTGTTGCTAAAATTAGCAAGGCACTTCTTTTTATCCATTTTGTTTAATCAATTCACAGATTACCAAATACTTTAGATATTAGAATATTATTTGTAGGTATAAATTCGAATAAAAATTATCATTGACATACAAGTTTGTTATTGGTTACCATGTCAACATCTAAGATCGAATGCTGCTAAATTAAGACACAACGTAACCAGTAACCAATATATTATGACATATCATAATCGGGACTTTTAATTTCCGAAGGGTAATCTCATAATGCAACCATTTTAAAATGTTCATATTTTGTACGGTTTATTAAGGTGGATCCACACATTGCGAGCATGCGCTCCGCACGGCGCACAACGCATGCCTCGGCTTGAGGCGTGCGTGTTGACAAATTATACCAACATATGTTGGTATAATTTGTCAACACGCACGATGCTCGGGTCGAGCCATCGCGTGCGAAGCAAATGCTCGAGGCAAGTAGGCGCGCAGACTTGGCAAGGCATGCGCTCCGCACGGCGCACAACGCACAGCGCGTGTGCGCCGCACACGCGCTATTCGCTGTGCGCCGTGTGGCGGCCGGCTCATTGCGAGCAGTGCGTTGCGTTTGGTAGGTTGTGTCCGCCGGGTTGGATCGGCCCGAGCATGCGCTGCGCGCTGTTTGGCCCGAGCAAACGCAGTTTCATTTTCGCAGTCGAGGCGTGCGTTGATATTGTACGCGGCGCACGCCTCGAACGTGCATGCGCGGCTACGTCCACACCTAACGTAATGCTCGCATTGAGGCACTTTGATCTTGAAGCATTTGCCGACATACGTTGGCTCGCCCTCGCGCGTGCGGAGCGCATGCCTCGCCACGAATATACAGGTCCACACTTAGCGAGGCATGCGTTGTGCGCCGTGCGGAGCGCATGCCTCGCAATGTGTGGATCCACCTTTACGTGTATTGCTACCAATCATAATTAACTGTATTATATTATTCGGTCTTTCATTCATATAACGCTCAATTACAAAATCGAGGTTGAATTAAAAGTGATGAACACAAAAATTGCCGCCTCGTGGTTAAACGACTGTATTCGGTTATCGAACCGATTAGGAAAACATTGGTTATTTCACTGTCGGTGAACTTAGCCCTTAGGCCATGTTGTTTCAACTTACAGTTACGTATCTGTAACCGTCAAATTTGGCGGCTTGTATGACAATTTCATACTGACTTAACGATTACGTACTGACTTACGAATACAGTACCCCTATCATGAGTTTTTTTGACGTATAGTTTCGTTAACGTAAGCATATTTTGAATTTAAAATACAGCAGTCCTGGAACATTTTGATAATTCATTTATTATAGTAAAAGTATAATAAATAATACGTTATGTTGCCCGGTAATAGGGGACGAGCCTATTGCCACGAAGCGGTCACAAATCCAGACTGGGCTGCTACTTGAGCTTCATGTTCTCTTGTTTCTATCACCTAAAGCAATCAGAGAGCCTCTTACATAATTTCCACATCAGCATTTAAATAACTAATTAAATTAATAACATAAAATCTAGCAGTCAACTATTCACAATATTCTAAAAAATATCTTATCTATAAATAATTGCATCACAAATTTATAAAAAAATTACACATAATTGAGAATTCTTATAAAATTCATATTACACAATTGAAAAGTAGAGCCCGTTAAGATAACCTCTGATTTGCAACGTCATCTCAATTTCATATTACAATACGCGTAAATCTCAATATAACTTGTCTGCCCCCCTAGCCAAGTTGCTTTTCTGTTAGCGTTTACGCCAAACGCTGCGGACAAAGGACAAAATGTATGGCATTGACATTAGTGAGGTCACGTGACTTTAAATTCCGCAGGTAATGTCATTGCCATACATTTTATACTTATCGTTTGGCGTGAACGCTAACAGAAAAGCTACTGGGCTGGGCTAGAGCCTCAGGTCCAATATCAGGGGGTGATTCTCGCGGGTTCGATATTGATATCGCCTTCGATATACAGGGTGTAAGGCAAACGCTTCCGAAAACGAAGACAGGTGATAGAGCTAGTGATTCTCGATACGATACCATAAAAAAATCGGGAAAAAAAAATACAATTTTACCAATTTTTTTTTTACATTTTTCGTACACTATGCTGTGAGAACAGGTAACTAAAACCAATAATTGCGATTAAATACATTTTTTTCTTTGCAACATTAACACGCCATGTACTCGTAAATAATATCAGCTGACGCTCGCGCATAACCTCGAGTTCAAAGTACACGCGCTCGCCGACAGCCGCGCGGCCGACGACCCCAGCTCCGCGCGCGCTTTGTGGCTAGCGTGTCAGTGACCTCGCGCTTTGTACGGTTTCCATTGCGTGTTTACGAAATATGAAGTCTTGAAAATAATCAATTTAAGAAAGAAAGAAAGAAAGAAAGAAAGAAAAAATTTATTTGTTAGAATATAGTATAACAGGTATTAACAGTATTATTATATAGTATCATATATTCTACCGAATCGGTGTACAAATATTTTTGTGGTTAACTTATTATCATAATATCTTATTGTCTCTTAAGCTATAACAATGTTTTTATCCTCGAGAAAGTCATTAGTAGAATAGTAACACTTATTAATTAGGAAATTAAATAATTTTCTTTTAAATAAATTTAAATTAAGAGTTTTTACATTGTCTGGTAACTTATTATAAATCCTGATAGCCATACAAAATGAATTTTTACTATATAATGTTGTACGTTGATTTGGTATAGACAATTTATTAGGGAATCTACTATTTCTATTGGTAACAATAATATTTTTTACAAAGAGATCGGGGTTTTTGTATACAAAAATAGAAATTTCATAAATATATAGGCAGGGTAGTGGTAGGATGCGGTGCTTTTTAAATAAAGGTACACAGCTATCTAAATAATCTGCACCACTTATTGCTCGCACGCACTTTTTCTGTGCTCTGAAGGCTCTGATTAAATCCACAGAATTTCCCCATATGACTATTCCATAACGTAAAACTGAGTTAGCATAACCGTGGTATGCACATCGAGTAGCATTGGGTGTAGCTACTTGTCTAAGTCTGTTTAGGACATAAACGTAGCTATCTAGTTTAGAGCAAACTTTATCTATGTGCTGTTTCCAGCTGCAATGTTTGTCTATAATTAGACCAAGGAAAGCGAAAGGTTATTGGTATCCGTTTGCATTTAGGTTGTATATAATCTACGTTCTGGCTTCGGAAGCGTTCTCCTTACACCCTGTATATTGCAACAAATGTCAAAATGGTAGGGATTTTGACAGTTGTTGCAATATACAGGGTGGCAGGTTAGACAGTGGAAATATGTTAAGGGGTCATTGTACTCATCATTATGAACAACTTTTACTATTGGACCAAACCTGAAATCGCGAAAAAAAAATCAGCTGTTCCATACATTTTGTTGAGTTATGTGAACATAAATGTATGGAACAGCTGATTTATTTTTAGCGATTTCAGGGTTGGTCCCATGGTAAAAGTTGTTCATAATGATGAGTACAATGGCCCCTTAAAATATTTCCACTGTCTAACCTGCCACCCTGTATATCGAAGGCGATATCAATATTGAACCCGCGAGAATCAGGCCCAGGCTCTCAAGCATTTCGCACGAAGTCGCACAGAGTGCATTCGAAGCCACGACCACTTGTAAGTCGAGGCCTGTACCACTGTGCCACCACTAGGGCATGCAAAACCGGTTTTCCGGTTTTGCGCAAAACCGGAAATCGGTCAAAATTTTACGATTTTTGAAAACCGGTTTTGAGAGCCAAAACCGGAGCTCAGCTCCGGTTTTCCCATTATTGAGTAACAATTAACATTTTGATTTTTATCAACATTTTTTTCGAACACTCTCAAAAAATAATTAATTTTGAGGCATCAAATGTATCCGAACCGAACACAGCCTGCATCCACCCACTTACACGCCTCCCTCCACTACCCCCGCACCCCGCACCCGTAACCCGCCAGCCTGTGCCTGCGTTGTTGCTAGAGATGGGTAACTAGCCGAAATTCCAATAGCTCAGCTAGCCGGCTATTTGTGGTGAAATAGCCAGCTAGCTAGCCAGCTATTTGGCTATTGGTTAGATGACTCACTAGCCGGCTGGCAGTTGATAGTGCTAGCGGCAATAGCTAGGTAGCCGTCTTGATTATCGTTCAACTGCCCCGCGAATCAGTTTGATTCAAGTTCGATCCTCGCCGCGGTAACAAATTTATTGATATTTTTTGGTGTTAGGATTTCGTTTTTTATTACTTTTTATACTTTTTTATTATTTTTTAGACTTAAAATGAAATGAATTTCCGTGATTATTAAATTTATTATATTATATAGTAAAAAACTGTTGAAAATCTATCTACAGCGCCATCTCTATTCATCGCTATGAATTAAGAAGCATTTTGTTAAGTCAGTTCACTTTTGTTATACAAATAAATTATAGATGGCGCGCTACGTTAGTTGATGAAATCGATTTATTTCTATCGACGCTATCGTCGTACAATTTTGAACCTAATATTTTACAAAATTAGGCTTAAAATCGTAAATCGCGCGCGCCTCCGCTCGTACGTTGGCTAGTTGTCATAGCTAATATAGCTAGGTATATGAATCACTCACTCAGCTAGTCAGCTACGGCGGCTAGCCGGCTAGCGGCGGCTACCGGATAGCTGGCTAGCTGTAAACTGGCGTCGGTTGCGCGGTACGGTACAGCGCAAGCGCGATAGCTGACTAGCCGGCTAGCCAGCTATTGTGCTGATGAATATCATAGCCGTGGCTATCTCTTGGATAGCCGGTATTCAGCTAGTTATTAAAATAGCTACTCATCTCTAGTTGTTGCAGTAATACCCTTACCGGGAGTGCAAGTGCGTGTCCGCCGCCTTCGCCTGCGACGCTAGGACAAAATGTGAGTATTTACTTAGTTATTAATTTATTATATTTTGTGTCTTTTAATGTACATTTATGTTGAGCTCGTGGATGAAACGACACGAAGGGCGCAATTACATCCAGTAGTTGCTGCGTTAGCCCGAATTATATTACATTATGGTTCACCACTTGTGACAGCAAGCAAGATTTAATTAAAACTTGTGTTTTATTATTCGTGTTATATAGATAACTTTATAACTGACAAAAGTCTTTGATTCGGTTCTATTCTGAGCCGTTTGGATTGTCGTTCTATCGAATCCCGTTCAAAGAATACGTGAATACCTATTTTGGGTAGGACTTATAGGACGATCGAACGACAAATAAACGTCAACGATATTTGTCTTGTTTGATTTACGTGAATCAAGGTACAGGTGTAATTGCGCCATAACGTAAGAGTAAAACTCTTGTGCCAATTTTTCCAAGTCTTAGAGAAAATGATTTTTACAGATTTAATATATACTATTATAAGTTCATTGTTATCTGTACAATTATTATGGTTTGGATTAAAAAGAAATGTATCATACAATTTGTTTTATTTGTAGACTTAGTGGGTATTTAAAAAAAATGGTGTTTCTTTTTAAATTATACTGCATTCGATTTTTTTTGCTAAAACCGGACCTAGCTCCGGTTTTCGGTTTTGGTCCCAAAAAAACGATGTTCAAAACCGGTTTTGATGACTTTCCGGTTTTGCATGCCCTAGCCACCACGCCATGATAACAGAAGGGTTTATTAAATCATACAATAAACAGTCAGTGATGTATTATTAATTAAACAATTTCTTTAGCTATGTAATCTAATTTTCCCATCATATTAACCAAAAAAAAGATGTTTATTTCCCGATTCCCAGTAACCTCCCAAAATTCTTAAGTCAAAATAAAATAAAAATAAAATTTAAAAGTAGTCAATGTAATTATTAAATTTAATTAATTTCAACCTTAAAATTTAGACTAGGTATAAGCTTATTTTCAGTAAAAACAATTATCCAGTACAATATAGTAGGCCTTTCAATATTGAGATCAAATCTATAAACTCCTAAGTTCTAATTATTACTACTTAAAGTACAAAACGTCTTAAGAAGCCATAGTTTATTAATTATTAATAATTGTTATAGTTTTTCCTACTCAGATGCTCGAAGCTATGGTGTTAAACTAGTTCACCGACAAGATAACAGTCCGTTATACTGAAAACGGCTGTTTAACATGACTTTTTCTATAGAAAAAAAAACGTTGAACGGCCGTTTTGAATTTATCGAACTGTTATCTTGTCGGTGAACTTGGCCCTTAGCCTCCTTAGGGTGGATCAGTCAAAGTTGCGCGCAAAGTTCAATATATCCTAGGTTTTTTGCAAATTGCATCGCTGTTTTACGTTGTATGTTATTCCAAATTCGATTCGCAACAGTAATTGAGACTTGTAAATGACTTGACTTGTAAATGACTTGTAAATGAGTCTTTAAAAGAGACATCAATTAACCCTTGAGTTTGTTTCGGTGTTTCTTCTCAAAGGTAGTCATATAGGAAACACCGAACTTATCAGATTAAAAAATGTTTTGACGTGTAAAAGTGTTATTTTTAACCTATTTACAAAATAAATATCATTTATCATTAATAACTTAACTAGGTACTAAATAATAATCATCAAACTCATCAATAAAGCCCTCAAAATTATATTTGAGGAAAATCGTAATATTTTCACGAAATAACCGCATGTTCCTAAAATATAATTTTGAAGGCTATAATGAGGATTTTGATGATTTTATTTATCTATATTAATACATTAAAGAGGTAAAGTTTGGAATTGTATGTATGTATGTGGTAATCTCCGGAACTACTGAACCGATTCTCAAAATTCTTTCACTAATAGGAAGCTGCATTATCATTATCACTGAGTGCTATAGGTTACTTTTTATCCCGGAAAAATGCACAGTGGGTCACGCGGACGAAGTTGCGGGCAAAGTGCTAGTTCATCATCATTGTCGTGAATCGAATTTAGATCAATACGCAACGTAAAACAGCGCTGCAATTTACAAAAAAACCGGCCAAGTGCGAGTCGTACTCGCGCACCGAGGGTTCCGTATCAGACGTATAGGTGTATATAAGTAAAAAAAAAACGGACCGCAAAACTATGTTTGTTTGTGAAAGAATAAAAATAAAAATAAAAAAAATAGTTAGGAACATCGTTTTATTTTTGGTGCAATATTTGGGTCAATTCCTATCAACTCTAATTATTTCAGATTTTTCACTCCGCAAACTTCGGAGATAAGGGGGGGGAATGGTAGTTTTTCAGACATTTTTCATCATATGTCGAAAACTGTGAGACATAAAATTAAATAAAAATATATTTTGAAATGTGCAGATCAAGCCCTTTCATATGATATATGTCACTTGACCCAGTAACCCCACTTTGAAATTTTGGACCCCCACTCCAGCCCCTTTTGTTATGAAAATAAAAATATTTTTTTAATTTTTTAATCTGCAATAAAGTTGGACAGGCATTCTTTATAACTGTTCCAAATTTCAAGTCGATAGCATTAGTAGTTGCTGAAATAAGCAGGTGTGACAGACAGACAGACGAAGTCGCACCATAAGGGTTCCTTTTTTACCATTTTGGTACGAAACTCTAAAAACGTAAAAAAAAATGAATTTCGCGCGCAACCTTGACGGATCCACCTTAATGATCTTGTTCCCACAGTCTTCAACGCTGGGATCATCGCACTTCCAGTCCCGGCCCCGCAGCCGGGCCCGCTTGGGCCAGGGCTTCTTAAGGTGCACGTGTTCGACGTGGATCTGAGGCCTCGTGATCTGAGGGGCTCGTGGCTAAATAATAGCCGCGCTGATCAGTCGATCTGCGAGGTTAAGCTGCGCTTGCCGCGGTCAGTCCTTGGATGGGTGACCATTCCGCGCTCATCGAGACCCCTCCAGGCTTGAGAGCAGTTTAAACAGTCGGTCCCGGTTGTCATCATCATCATGTCATGGGACCAACACTGAAATCGCGAAAAAAAACAGCTGTTCCATTCATTTACGTTCACGTAACTCAACAAAATGTATGGAACAGCTGATTTCTTTTGCGATTTCAAGGTCAAGTAAAAGTTGTTCATAATGATGAGTACAAAGATCCCTTTTCGTATTGCCACTGTCTAACCTGCCCTGTATAGAGCTCTCAGTCCTCAACGCTGGGGTCGTCGCACTTCCAGTCGCGGCCCCTCTGCCGGGCCCGCTTGGGCCAGGGCTTCTTAAGGTGCACGTGTTCGACGTGCGCGCGGTGCTCGCCGGACGTCGTGAAACACTTGCCACAGGTGTCGCATTTGAAGGGTTTCAGGCCCGTGTGGATCTGAAAGATAGCAATGTTATTGAAATTAAAATAATAGTAGATTGTAGCACCGAGCGCAAAGTAAGTCATTAATGCAAGAGTGCTAAATTGGTTAAATTAACACGAATGCATTATTCACTCACTTCAGCAAGGTGCGTAATCTACTTTTCTTTCAACTACCTACCTTTTTTTTTTTTTTTTTTTTTGATGATGGGAAATCATCAAATGACCCCTCCCGCTCTGGGCGGAGCGGAAGGGAGTGTCAGACTCTTACTGACTAAAACCCACCCATGTTCCTTCCTTAGCCCTTTTGTCCGGGTCAGCGGTATCCCTTCCGGACAATCCCGCTTTCCCGGCAGGCTTGGGCTTCAACTACCTACCTACCGTGATAAAATATACCTACTCAAAATAAAAACTCGAGTTAATAAAAACAAAGGTTTTTTTCACCAAGTCGGTTTTATTCAGTCGATTATTTTCAAAGTCAAAATCAAAGTCGAAGTCGATAGCCGATAGTCAATAGTCACTAGTCACTAGTCAATAGTCGATAGTCACTAGTCAATAGTTGTCAGTCAGTTTGTCCTTTAGTTGAAGTTAGTTGACCGTTCCAAAACCTAGATCTATTCCTAATAACAAAACAGTGCATTAATGTAAAAACAGTGCAATATGAAATTTCATATAACATTACTGCACTGTTTTCGTTCTAAGCAGAAATGACGTCCTATGTGATCAGTTTTGTAGTGATTAATAATAACATTACTGCATAGTTGGAAGAAAAATTTATTTTTCATCCCACCATCTCGGCAAGAGTATTTTTGCTCTTCGATATCTGAGTGCAAAAGCCATTTTTATCCGCTAGAGGTTAAAGTAAAATTCACTTCGTTATCTGAGTGCAAAAGCTGTTTTTATTCTCTAGACTTGAGGATAATGTAAATAGAATTTAGAACATCGTGTGCACCAAGTGTGTGAATTCAAAACATCATTAAACCTATTAACTTCTACCTCCATGGTGCCGAATTTATAATACAACCTTTTTTTCCTCGCTGAGGTGGGATGAAAAGTTACGTGTTACACTCGAGTGCAAAGATTTTTCACCTCGTGCTCTTTTGATTTCCTCGCTAACGCTCAGGATTCTAATTTTTGAATCACTCGGTGCGCTCGTGATTCAATTTTAGAATCCTTCGCTTGCTCGGTCATTAAAATTGAGTACGCGGTTAAAAAGCAACTTTGCACTCTTGTATAACAAATAACAGTAACTATTTGTACAGGTCTTTTAGAAGGCTCTCGCATTTTGTCACCTCTCTTGCTCGCACAGATCCATATTTTTAAGAATTTAAAATAAAAAGATACATAAAATAAATAGAAAATTATTTTTTTTATAAAAACCCGACCGCGGTTTGCGTTACATCTTATCTGGTGTTATAGAACCACCAAAATAGAAAAGGAAAACAAGACATTGCAGTCGGGACCCATTATATATGACTATTACCCGGAAACACTGGGTCCCGACTGCAATGTCTGAAATCATTGTTTTTTTTAGATAATTTTTTTTTTTAGGTAAATATTTTTTAATGGATAAGATATATATATTTTCGTAATCGTCTCTTTGAGCCCTTCATTTTGATACCCCACATGACCATAGCGCCTAACATGCGCGCCGCGACAAAATTTTGTCGACGCTTTTATCGTGCATTTGTCTCGTATTCGCACGAGTAAGAGCGAGACAAAACAGTCGACAAAATTTGTCGCGGCGTGCATGTTAGCCCTGCATGTCAGATTTTTTTTATTTTTACGACTTCACATTATGGCGATTAAAATCCGCCATGTTGGTTTTTTACCCGACTGCGAGACGCAAAGGAGGGTAATTTCATAAACATCATAGCCTATGTTACTCGCGATGTCAATACGAATCTAATTATGTCATATGTTAAAATCCGTTTGCTCGTTTAGTCTCTAGGAGGGAACACAGAAACGGAAATACATACATACCCACATACTAACATACAGGTGAAACACTATACCCTCCTTTTGGGCTTCGCCGCAGTCGGGTAAAAAATATCACTTGGCGACTTACAAAAAATATATTTAACTAGACTAGCCCGCGACTCCATCCGCGTGGACTACTATGAAATGACCAATTTAAATGACCTCCGTAGTGTAGGGTGGCTAGTACTACCAAGAGGTCAAGCTGTATCTCTGGCTTATCTCACCGGAATTAGATGAAACATAGCTTAGATTTTAAGTTGGACCCCAAGCTATCGAACTGTGAAAGCCACATCAAAATCCGTTCAGTACTTTTTGCGTGATGCGCGCACAAACGGAGAAACAGATAAACAGACAAAAATTCAAAAAAAAAAATCTCTTTGGGTATGGTTTCATCCCAGTACCGTATCGCAACTGTTTTTACTGGAATATCTTCAATGTACAGACACCGCTTTTTTACAATTTTACAGGGTGGCAGGTAAGACAGTGGAAATATTTTAGGGGTCATTGTACTCATTAATATGAACAACTTTTACTATGGGACCAACCTTGAAATCGCGAAAAAAAATTTCTGCTGTTCCATACATTTTGTTGAACATATGTAAATGTATGGAACAGCTGATTTTTTTTTCGCGATTTCAAGGTTGGTCCCATAGTAAAAGTTGTTCATAATGGTGAGTACAATGACCCGTTAAAATATTTCCACTGTCTAACCTGCCACCCTGTATAGATGCCAAACTATCGAGATTGATCAGTATCCTCTTGAGAATGAAGGACTTCTTGAGAAATAACAAGAAATCCCAAAATCTATAATCAATTATCGTTAAAATGATCATAAGATAAATATTTTAACTGTCAGATTTGAATAACTGTAATTAATGTTTTGTGGGCCAAAATATTTCTGCACAACACAACACCCTAAACACTATAAAGAAAAAAAAAACCGGCCAAGTGCGAGTCGTACTCGCGCACCGAGGGTTCCGTATCATTTTTGGACGTATAAAGTGAAAAAAACCGGACCGCATAGCTAAGTTTGTTTGTAAAGGAATTTTGATGATTTAAAAAAAACTGTACTAGTTAGGAACATCGTTTTATTTTTGGTGCAATATTTGGGTCAATTCCTATCAACTCTAATTATTTCAGATTTTTTGTTCAGCAAACTTCGGAGATAAGGGGGGGGGGAACGGTATTTTTTCAGACATTTATCATCATATGTCAAAAACTGTGAGACGTAGAATTAAATGAAAATATATTTTGAAATGTGCAAATCAAGCCCTTTCATATGATATTATGTCACTTGACCTAGTAACCTCACTTTGAAATTTTGGACCCCCACTCCGACCCCTTTTGCAACGAAAGTAAAAATATTTTTTGACTTTTTTCACTTGCAATAAAGTTAAACAAGCATTCTTTATAACTGTTCCAAATTTCAAGTCGATAGCATTAGTAGTTGCTGAAATAAGCAGGTGTGACAGACAGACAGACAGACAGACAGACGAAATCGCACCATAAGGGTTCCTTTTTTACCATTTTGGTACGGAACCCTAATAATCATTTAAAATCTTTTAAAATACTTTCAAACCCTGAATAAGATAATGATGTTTAATAAAATCTCAGCTTCATACTCACAAACATATGTCTCCGCCTATTATTAAAGAACGCAAAATGTTTCCCGCACAGTGGGCACTCGTAGCTCGGCCGCGTAGCGCTGTGCACGCGCATATGGAACACCAGGTTCGTTTTCTGCGTGAAACTTTTTGTACAGCGGTCACATTTGAAGCGTTTTTCCCCAGTGTGCACCCACATATGGTCTTTTAGGAGAGCCATACTCTGTGGACAAAAATATATATTACTAGACTTTTGCTTTACAATGAAACGACCAGATTAAATGACCTCCGTAGTGTAGGGTAGCTAGTACAACCAAGAGGTCAAGCTGTATCTCTGATTATTATATTCATAAACTAGCAAACCCGGCGAACTACGTTTCGCCACCGTAGTACATACTATGTATCAGAGATGGCGCTGTATGTGAAAAAAGATTTTCCCGCTTTTCTCTTTACATTTTCCTGAATTTTCTTTGCTATAAACCTCACGGAGCCCGAGACCTTTCCAACGAATGCAAAACCGTGGAAATCGGTTCGTCCGTTCTGGACTTATATCATCAGGAAGGAAAACCCGACTTATTTTTATATAATAGATGTGGTTTATATTTTAAGTTGGACCCCAAGCTAACTGAACTGTGAAAACCACATCAAAATTCGTTCAGTAATTTTTGCGTGATGAGCGCATAAACAGATAAACAGACTAAAATTTAAAAAAAAATCTGTTTGTGTATGCTTATGTCCCAGTACCCTATCCCGACTGTTTTTTCTGGAATATCTTCAATGTACAGACACGGCTTTTTTACAATTTTATAATAGTATGCCATTTTAAAAGACCTCCGTAGTGTAGTGTGGCTAGTGCTATGAAGAGCTGTTCCCCGCGGTTTCACCCCCGTTGCTCGGCTCCTAAGGGTCGTAGCGTGATGTTAAATACCTTATACGCATCCGCCTAGCCTTTTCCCAAACATGATTGGGGTCGGCTTCCAGTCTAACTGGTTGACTTGCGGCTGAATATCAATATTTTATATGGAGAGGGGCTCGTGGCTAAATGACAGCCGCGCTGATCGATCGATCTGCGAGGTTAAGCTGCGCTTGCCGCGGTCAGTCCTTGGATGGGTGACCGTTCTTTACACATCGAAACCCCTCCGTGCCTCGGAGAGCACGTTAAGCAGTCGGTCCCGGTTGTCATAGGAATATCTTTGACAATCGTTACGGGTAGTCAGAAGCCCTAAAAGTCTGACAGCTGGTCTAACATTCGAATACCGGTATTACCCATTAATTGGGTTGTGGAGGTCAGATGGCAGTCGCTCCACGTAAAATATTGATATTCAGCCGAAACTAGTTAGACTGGAAGCCGACCCCAATATAATTTGGGAAAAGGCTAGGCAGATGATGATCAATATTTTATATGGAGCGACTGCCATCTGACCTTCACAACCCAATTATTGGGAAATACCGGTATTCGAATGTTAGACCAGTTGTCAGACTTTTGGGCTCCTGACTACCCGAAACGACTGTCAAAGATATTCTATGACAACCGGGACCGACTGTTTAACGTGCTCTCCGAGGCACGGAGGGGTCTCGATGTGTAGAGAACGGTCACCCATCCAAGGACTGACCGCGGCAAGCGTAGCTTAACCTCGCAGATCGATCAGCGCGCCTGTCATTTAGCCACGAGCCCCTCATGATAGCCAAATTCATGAGGAATAGTATAAGCTATGTTAAATAGCTTATAGCCTCATGAATTTGGCTATCATATACTGGGTAAAATTAAAACCAGTACTCATGAATATGATCAACTTTTATTATGGGACTGACACTGAAATATGAAAAAAAGAATCAGCTGTTCCCTACAAAAATGCACTACAACACGATCAAAATGTATGGAACAGCTGATTTTTTTTTTCATATTTCTGTGTCGGTCCCATAATAAAAGTTGATCATATTCATGAGTACTTTCACCTCCTAAAGTATCCGCACTGGTTTTAATTTTACCCTGTACACGAATCCGGCTGATAGTTCCAGAGATTAGCGCGTTCAAACCAGGGACCGAAAAGGTCACCCGTATAGGGGTTAACCCGGGTTATTTTTTTTGGGTTAGGTGAAAACCTTGCATAAAGGTTAACCCGTATTCTGGGTTAATCAGCGTAATAATAACCGGTTCAGGCATAGAGTTCATTTTTGTTCCTTTTTTTTAATTTTTCTTCTATTTCATTCGGGTTAACCAGTAACGGTATCCGTATTAAAGGGTTAACCGGTTACCCTGCATTAAGATTAACCAAAAATATGGGTTAGAGATTTAACCGGTAACCTTTTAACCCGATTAATCGGTCCCTGGTTCAAACGAACAAAGTCTTCGTCTTTATAATATTGGCATAGATAGATCACATACCTGGAATATTTTTCCACATTGCTCGCACATGCACGGAGTCTTCATCGCGGGGTATTTGGTTCGATTCTTGTCTGGGTGAGCTCTCCTGAAGTGCTGGGCGTACACTCGTAAGTCGCGAAGTTGTATGCCGCACTGTTGAACAAAAGTTAATTTTTAACCGACTTCAAAAAGGTCTGTAACAGTGGCGAATGGTACATTTTTGTAAGAGGTAAGCCGGAGCCGGACAAATGCTAACCTGGCCACGAAAAGCTTATTATAAATATTTGACAATTGTAGGCAATACTGCCTGTACTATTTTTCAAAGGGAAGCCGGTATGAATCGTATTGTAGGGACCCTTCGCCACTATATAAGTCTGTAATCGTATTTCGTACTAATATTATAAACGTGAAAGTTTGTAAGAATGTATGGATGCTTGTTGCTCTTTCACGCAAAAACTACTGAACGGATTTTGATGAAACTTTACAGTAATATAGCTTAAACATCAGAATAACACAAAGTTAACTTTTAACCCAAAAAAATCGGCCAAGTGCGAGTACGACTCGCACCCTAAGGGTTCCGAAATATACAATAGCGCCATCTATGCCGCTATTACATCATAGTAGATACATCATATCTTGATCATAGATGGCGCTATTGCATACTTTTAGAGGCGCCATCTATGAGCAGATGGCTCCACTCATGGTCAAGACAGATGGACAACAAAGTGATCTTGTAAGGGTTTCGTTTTCTTTTGAGGTACGGAACCCGCGAGGCGGCAGCTTATTAGTATACGGGGTGAATTTTTCAAGTGAGCGTGGATGAAAAACACTCAAAGGAGTCTCGGGGCCGATTTTGATGAAAATTAAAACTGCATCATTAGATTTTTTTTAAATTAATTTTCCTTGTTGTAACCTGTTCGCAGTTGACGGGCGTGTGTGGCTCGTGTGGCTCGCAGTCGGTGGGTGCTCGGTTGATGGCGGGCCGTCGCTCTATCCGCCGCATCTCACGACCGTTGCGTTCCGCATTCATACTTTGGGAATCGTTGCGGATCCGGTTTCTACAAAATAAAATAACATATTTATTTGTTTGACTCTGAACAGGCTCACTCAAGGAATTTCACAATAATTATGAACTTTAACTACTATACAACGTTATTCTTAGTTTATGCAAAATACGTGACTTGAAGACACCCAGAGTGTAACCGTCAGGGAACATTCACTTGGGCAGTGCATTCCACTGTTCACATATAAATCGACAAAATGTATGGAACAGCAGATTTTTTTTTTTGCCATTCTGCATTTACCTCAGATCATAGAAACAAGGGAGATGTGCCAAGGCGCTACTAAAATTGACGCTTTGATACGGTCACATTGACGGTATATAAAATGTACACGCTGGCGACGAACCGAACACGATCGATGATATAAATACAGTGTTTTAGTTTAGTGCTAGTGTTGAGTGATGATTAACAGTGTTAGATTGAGGGTGTGCGGAATGTTTAATGCGTGGGAGATCTTTATATTCACGAGGGGCGCTTGTAATTGTGTTGAAAAATGTACTAAAAGTGGCGACAGTTATTCCCGTACTAATTTGCTATGATGGCATATCTCCTTATTTCTATGATCTGAGGCATTTACCGTCTTGTAAAATTGTTGGTGCTCATCGTACGTAACTCGTAAAACACATGTACATATATTACTTACGGGTCATGGTCACTGCTATGTCTTGACGATAGCTTCAGATGTCTGTCGTGAGCCTCTTTAGACACAAACTTGACGTCACACACTTCGCAGTATGGTCCTTCTAATGTTAGCTGCGAAATAATAAATAGACAAGTTACGTTTTTGTCAATATACGCAATCTAAGTTGAACTTAGAGCATATATTTGTATATAGAGTTACCAAACCGGGCGAACCCCTTTACCAAAAATCACTGGCCAAGTGGTCATCTAACCGATTTAACCATATGAAAACTCAAGTCCTGCCGGCCTAGCATGACCACGATAGAAACGGGTTTTGTCTACATAGAAATAGACAAAGTGACAGATTGTAGAAACATTTCTACGTTTTATGAATAAAATCTGTCACTTTGTCTATTTCTATGTAGACAAAACCCGTTTCTATCGTGGTCATGCTAGGCCGGCTGCATGACATTTTGTATTGTCATTTTTAAAATGGTTAATTGTTAGATTCCTCTTGTAAAAGGTGGTCTGCTGCTTTAAATCTGCGAAACCATGGAATTTCCTATCACATGTAAGTATAAATTATGTACCAATATGGTTTTATTTATGTACAACCTGTAAGCATTTATCTGTGCGTGATTGTCAAATTTCCGTAATGTGCTATACGTGTTCGCCTCGCCCCCCGCAAAAAGTGGCGGAAAATGTTATCGTTGATTCGCCACTTGGCATCTATAGGCTAAATACTCAGTGTTAACCAGTCACTCTGTATATTTATTTATTTATTCAAATTCTTACAATGCTCCCACAGGTTTACCCCAATATAACATTGTAGTAACTATTCCTAAATACAGGGTAAAATTAAAACCAGTGCGGATATTTTAGGAGGTGAAAGTACTCATCAATATGATCAACTTTTATTATGGCACGGACACTGAAATATGAAAATAAAAAATCAGCTGTTCCATACATTTTGATCATGTTGTAGTGCATTTTTGTAGGGAATAGCTGATTTTTTTTTTCATATTTCAGTGTCGGTCCCATAATAAAAGTTGATCATATTCATGAGTACTTTCACCTCCTAAAATATCTGCACTGGTTTTAATTTTACCCTGTATATTGTGAATAAATCATGCTGATACAGAGGACAAATAATTAAGTGTCACCTTCTCAAATTCCACCAAAGAACAAGTAAAAATATCAAGCCTTTGCGAGACACTGTTGAGTATCCTTAATGCTTATCCTTATATTATGCTAATACTAACTGTCTTATCAACAAGCCGGTGTTTCTTCTTCTTGTGCACGTCGATGCCCTTCTTGCTAACAAAGGTGTACCCACACAGCTCGCACACGAAGTCAGACACGTGCTTTATACGAATGTGACCCATGTATGTGGTTAGTTTACTGTGGACAAACAATAGAACTTTGTTACAATTGTTTATAACATCACTATCAAAAACATGAGCAACAATGTTTCCCCGTCTGAATCCATTTTTAGGGTTCCGTAACCAAAGGGTGAAACGTGACCCCATTACTAAGGCTCCGCTGTCCGTCTTTCTGTCTGTCACCAGGCTGTATCTTATGAACCGTGATAGACAGTTGAAATTTTCACAGATGTTGCCGCTATAACAACGAATACTAAAAACAGAATAAAATACATATTTAAGGGGGGCAGCCGCGGTGCCGTCGCGTTGAAAGCATCTGCTTCTGCCGGGCTGCTAACGCCCTAATGTGAAAGCGGTCTTAGTGCTTCGTGCGACAGAGATGACGAATCTAGCCGATTATTTTTCTAAAGTTTAGTGTGTAATACTCCCGCGTATTGTACTTAGTTACTTACTCAAACTCACTGGCGCAGTGCGGACATTGGTATTTGGTACCTGCATGCCACTTTTCATGTTCCCTCGCCACGCCTCTGAAACAAGCAAATTGCTTTTAACTATAATTAGTGATGGGTTTCTGCCCGGGCAAAAACCCCGTTTCGAGTTTATGCCCAGGCATAAACCTATCTATATAGTTGGGTTTCTGCCTAGGCAAAAAACCGTTTCAGAATTTTTGCCTGGGCAGAAACCCATCACTAACTATAATACAATAATAATAATATCAGCCCTGTTTATAGACTGTCCCACAGCTGGCCACGGGCCTCCTCTCAGGATGAGAGGGGGTAAGCCATAGTCCACGCCGGCCAAGTGCGGGTTGGCAGACTTCACATTCACACACCTTCAAGAACTTTATGGAGAATTCTTAGGTTTCCTCACGATGTTTTCTTTCACCGTTATAGCAAGCGACATAATTAATGTTTAATACGCACATGACTTCTGAAAGTCAGCGGTGCGTGCCTCGGGATCGAACTCGAACCATTCGCCGTGGGAGGCACGTGGGCAAACCACTAGGCTATCACTGCTTTTAATTACGACTTTTTAAATCGGCAAAATGATTAAAAAGTAATTTTGTATGTTTCATAACAGTAAATACCAGGGACCGAAAAGGTCACCCATATAGGTGTTTTCACCGGGTTATTTTTTTGGGTTAGGTGAAAAACCTTGCGTAAAGGTTAACCCGTATTCTGGGTTAATCAACCTAATAATAACAGGGTTCAGCATAGAGTTCATTATTGTTCCATTTCATTCGAGTTAATCAGCAATATTTTAACCGGTTACCCTGCGTTAAGATTAACCAAGCATTGGTTAGAGATTTACGTTTGTTTTTAACCGACTTCAAAAAAGGAGGTATTCTGTATCTGTATTCGTCCCGTATGTATGTATGTATGTATGTATGTATGTAAGTATGTATGTATGTTTGTATGTGCGCGATTTTCTCAAAAACTACTGATTCGATTTGAATGGGGTTTTCACTAACGTAATCTACATACTTTCAGGAAGGTTTTAGTATATAATACATTATGTAATCATTCCTATGTACAAAGTTATAGGCATAAATGTACACACTCCGTAGAAGATTTACTGTTGAACGAATTCGTGAAAGTAATCTAACACGGGATAAAGAACTAAAAAGGGAAAAATTAAAAACTTTTTTAACAAAAAATAACCGACTTCAAAAATCCACTATAAAGAAAATAATAATTTTGGTTTCGGAAGTCGGTGGCAAACAAAGCAAACAAAAACCAAAGCCACCTCGTCGTTTGTTTTCTAATACAAAAATGCAAAGAAACAATCGAAAACGGGAGATTAAACTCTCTTCTGTTGTTTAAACTACGATTGATCTAACGGCCCTTTACTGGTAACCTTTTAACCCGATTAATCGGTCCCTGGTAAACCTTATAACGTAGCAACTCACCGATTCCTAGTCATAAACGGACATCCCTTACAGCTGTACTGTTCAGTATGCTGAGCCGTTAGATGTTTCCGCAGCGCGCGACTGGTTTTCAACCTAGTTTTACAGATAAAACATTCGTATGCCCCGCTTTGCTGAAATAATAGGAATGGTCAAGTGTGAGTCGACTTTTTCAATCGTGTAGACATGACAAAACCATATTTAAAAATCGGATAAGTGTGAGTAGGACTCGCGCGCTGAGGGTCCCGAACAAACTTAATTATGTATGTAGATACATTATCTATCTATACTTATAATAAGAATGTAAATTCCACGTGTCTGTACATTGCATATATTTGCATAAAAATAATATGGGGGACTAAGAATAAATAATAAAGTAAATTTCTATCATTTTTAGAATTAATGTCTGTCTGTTTGTCTGTCGGTTTGTCTGTCGGTTTGTCTGTGTGTTTGAACACGCATCAAATCAATACTACTGAATTGATTATGAGGAAGTCGAAAGAAATGTATAGGCAGTATCTTGAGGTAACATTTAGTCTTTATTTCATTAAAATCGGTCCATTCTATCAAAAGTTATTACAAAAAATCTATCAGTCAGGAGTAACTTTGCTAACATGTATTATGCCGGGTTCACATATGTATTTGTTCAATCCAATCACCGTATAGATCTATATTGCCGACGCGTATCATGCGAATGGTGATACGTAATCATTGCAGTTAATTGGTAATAGGTTAGTGATAGGTTAATTGCGTGGTAGTGATTGGTGATAGATGATTAGGATTAGGAAACATTAGGAGTAAGATTGGTACTGATCGATTCTGTGTGCTGCATGGTGTTTGGTGTGGACAGGGTGTGGTGTGGTGGCATAATATTATTATTGTTTGTCGATTTTTATGCGGATGATGAAGTAGCATACCTATTACCTACATATCATTGTTCTTTAATGAAATAACGACCTCATGTTATTTTCCGACTTCCACGCGGACGGAGTCGCGGGCACAGCTAGTATAAAATAAAATATTTATTGCCCCAGTTTAGGCAGAGGTCGCAGGTTTGATTCCTGCCTGTGTCAGTTGTTTTTGGGAATGTCTTATATATTTAATAACATTATATACGCATAACATGGCTTTAACATGTTTAAAATTCGCAAAAATATACATTTATAATAAAATATTTCACATGAAATATGCAACAGCGCCATCGCCGCGTAATTCTGGTGGCACCATCTATGAGCAGCTGCCTCGGACTTGCCACGGACAGACGGAAAAAGTAAACCTATAAGGGTTCCGTTTTTCCTTTTGAAGTACGGAACCCTAAAAAAGGAAAATAAAGACAGATTCTCACCTCGCTATGTCTGACAGCATGCGCAGTATACCGATCCTTTATCAAAAATCCGCGGTAACAAACAGTACATTTAAACGGCGCACTAGTATAGTTAGCACTTTCCTGACGTTTCAGTATCTCCTCTATTTGTTGGTCGTAAGTTAGCGGTGTGATTGTGAATAACGACTCGTCTAACGCCTCGATTGGCCTTCTGCGTTTTACGTCGGTTCTTTTGTACCTAGAAATTGATAAAAGGTTGTTAAGATTAAAGAAAATTAAAGATTAAAGAAAGAAAGTTAGAGTCTAACGTACTCTATTATGGAAAATTGTACTCTATTATAGAGTATTGGGCTCTATTATAGAGTACTGTACTCAATAGGGTACAGTGCTCCATAATACAGTACAGTATTCGTATCAATTCTCTATAGTCGAGTATTGTACTGTATTAAAGAGTACTGTACTCTATTAAAGAGTATTGTGCTTATTATAGAGTACTAGCAAACCCGGCGAACTCCGTTTCGCCACCGTAGTACATGCTATGTATCAGAGATGGCGCTGTATGTGAAAAAAGATTTTCCCGCTTTTCTCTTTAAATTTTCTTTGCTATAAACCTCACGGAGCCCGAGACCTTTCCAACGAATGCAAAACCGTGGAAATCGGTTCGTCCGTTCTGGACTTATATCGTCAGGAAGGAAAACCCGACTTATTTTTATACAGTAGACTATACTCTATTATAGAGTATTGTACGTACTCTATTTCGCATAGCCGTACTTTATAATCTACGACAGTAAAAAATACGCTAAAATACTCTTTTTATTAAATGTCTTAGGTTTTCGAGATTACTATACAATTTAAATATTCTTTTTACCCGACAATGACGAAGCCAAAAGGAAGGGTTTATTTTTACCTGACAACATTCTCATTTGATCCTCCTAGTATGGACTAAAAATGCAATCGAGGTATTCAAGAAAAATAATATTATTTACTAAAAGTACCTAAAAGCGATGAAAAAGTTACCTATCACTAGTAGTATCAGGGTCATCTTCTTCCTCAACTTTCTTAGGTTTAACTTTCTTCACCACTTTCTCTTTTTTCTTCTTCACTTTAGGCTCCTTCTTCTCCACATACACCTCACTTAACACTTTATCGTCATCATCATCAAAATGATCGTATTCATCAAAGAATATTTCGTTACTGCTCTCGTCTTTGATTTCTACTTCAGCAATCGGTGGAACTTCGATTTCTAGCGCATCATTCGGTATAATATCTGGAGTTTCAGGTACATCTTCAGTTTTAATATTAATCTCTCGTAAGTGAAGATCGTAGTCACTGTTTTCGTATATTTTTTGTATTAAACTTGATGTAAGACCGTTGTGTGTACGGTTTATTGATTTTATGTCGCGGATTTTTATCTGAAAGAAATGATAATTTATTAATTGAAGAAATGATAATGTATTAATTGAAGAAATTATAATTTATTGATTGTAGCCGATAATTTATTATTTGCTCTATTTCAGCCGCGTCGTGTATTTGAAATCTCTTATACAGGCTGTTGATTTAGTCACCTGCAACTTTTAAGGGGGTAATTCTACCCGTCATACTGAACAACTTTCCCAATGAGACCCATATCCGATTCGTGAAAAGCAGCAGCAGAAAAGTTTAGCCAGAACGTATGAAAAGTTGTTAAATTTTTTTCACGAATCTGATATTTTATTTTATTTTATTTTATTCTATTTTATTTTATTTTATTTTATTTTATTTTATTTTATTTTATTTTATTTTATTTTATTTTATTTTATTTTATTTTATTTTATTTTATTTTATTTTATTTTATTTTATTTTATTTTATTTTATTTTATTTTATTTTATTTTATTTTATTTTATTTTATTTTATTTTATTTTATTTTATTTTATTTTATTTTATTTTATTTTATTTTATTTTATTTTATTTTATTTGGGAAAATAAACGGTTACACATTACAATATTACAAAATAATTAGAGCTAAGTAAAAGAGTGAGCAAATGTATAACCCACGACATTTTCCACATAATATTAAACCAAGATATTAAAAATTATTACGATAAGCGATTACAATTACATCATAATTGTATGCATAATGTGGTTAATGATAGATCTAAACAGTCATGCAAAAAGAATAAAAATAGTCTATGAGTTTAAACATTGTGGAGTATCTAAGATTGTTTTGCGAAAAAGGCATCGAAATTTTCCAACAGAAACAGCAAAGATGTCAATATTATGGAAGGTCTTATTATACTGATTGGTAAGGCGGCGTAGGGGCGTTCGTAAGCCTGCGTTTGTATGACTAGAAGATACAGCATATAGATGTCGTGCACGCACCCCTCGGCTTATGGTTGTTCTAGGTACTACGTAGCAAATCACATATAGGTCAAACAAAAACATTGTTTCCAAAATAATGCGTCTGGCTTTAAGTTTTTGTAGATTAAACTTATTTAAAAGATCATTATAAGATGCATAGGTGTGAAAACAACGGAAATGCACGGCTTTCAAAAATTTACTTTGAACTTTTTCAATCGCGTCTGAGTATTTACCATATGGGTCTCGTATGGAAGGTTGTTCAGTATGACGGGTAGAATCGCCCCCTTAAAAGTTGCAAGTGATTATTTTTGCTGTCAATTTAGTCGTAAAAAAAACCGGCCAAGTGCGAGTCGTACTCGCGCACCGAGGGTTCCGCACCATCCTTGGACGTTTAAAAGTTAAAAAAACCGGACCGCATAACTAAGTTTGTTTGTGAAGGAATTTTGATGATTTTGAAAAAACTGTACTAGTTAGGAACATTGTTTTATTTTTGGTGCAATATTTGGGTCAATTCCTATCAACCCTAATTATTTCAGATTTTTCGCTCCACAAACTTCGGAGATAAGGGGTGGGAATGGTATTTTTGCAGACATTTTTCATCATATGTCGAAAACTGTGAGACTTAAAATTAAATAAAAATATATTTTGAAATGTGCAAATCAAGCTCTTTCATATGATATGTCACTTGACCTAGTAACCCCACTTTGAAATTTTGGACCCCCACTCCGGCCCCTTTTGCAATGACAATAAAAATATTTTACGACTTTTTTCATTTGCAATAAAGTTTGACAAGCTTCTTTATAACTGTTTCAAATTTCAAGTCGATAGCATTAGTAGTTGCTGAAATAAGCAGCTGTGACAGACAGACAGACGAAGTTGCACCATAAAGGTTCCTTTTTTACCATTTTGGTACGGAACCCTAAAAAGGTCGTTTAGTTATAAGTCGAGTTATAAGTCTTGACATTAGTGCTGTTCAACAGAATCAGCACTAATGTCAAGTGTATTGTACACTCAGATCATAGAAACAAGGAGATGTGCCAAGGCGCTATCGAGCTTGATGCCTGATCTTGAGCAAATTGCTCATATTAAAAACGTACGCGCTGGCGACGAACCGAACACGATCGATGGTATAAATACAGTGTTTTAGTTTAGTGCTAGTGTTGAGTGACGATTAACAGTGTTAGATTGAGGGTGTGTGGAATGTTTAATGCGTGGGAGATCTTTTTATTCACAAGGAGTGCTTAATTATGCCCGTAATTGTGTCGAAAAATGTACTAAAAGGGGCATCAGTTGTTCCCGTACTAATTTGCTATGATGTCATATCTCCTTGTTTCTATGATCTGAGATTGTACAAATGGTGTACTCACATAAGTGTCAGGCCGCAACAGATCGTGTAACAACGCATGGCTGCGCAGCGCTTTGCTCCTGAAGCAGCACGCCGCAGACAAACGCGCGCCGCACTCCCAACAAACACGCTGCGGTAGTCTCTCTTCTGAACTACCCTGTGTCACAGATAATATAATACTATACGTACAGATGCCTCATCTCATACAAAGAAATGTGACCGATTTAGCGCGGGCTATCTTCGGGCTATACATTTTTCCGTGCAGCATTATTCAAAATTTGAACAAATATTTTTCATGATGTATTTTTTCATGTTCTCAATTTTACACAAACTTTAATAACAAATCGATACATATAACGCCATTTATTATGAGTTTTTTCAACAAATGTTACTTTGTTCCTGATGAGACCTGAGTGCCTGTGTACACAGGGTAAAGATGACATTTACATGTGCATGTTTTTTTTTTTTTTTTTTTCTAATGATGACATTTCGTTTAATGGTGATAATATTTAAATTAATTAATTAGCTAAATTATATTTAAGACATTAACGGTCGGTTGCAGAAAGATAATTAAGTTTTGATAGAGGCATTATCGTTAAATCCTGCATTAAAACCTAATGACCTTTTCTGCAACTCAGCGTATTAAGGCCCCGGTATACGCCAACGGCCTTGAGTGATTTGGGCGGTATAGCTTGAGTGTTCTGCGCTGAGCTCAAGCAACGCGACATACATCCACCGAGCAATACGACTCGCCTATCAAGGAGCGCGCTGTGCAGAATTAGACGTATTATTACTTTTTAGTATCTAAAATATAAAATAAAAAAAAAGTAACAGGCAATATTATAGGTATATATATAGTCTTTTCACACAAAACAAATCATGAAAATATCTTAAGCGATTTGAAAGTAATTACGTTTTTATGTTTTGGGTAGACACGAATTCATGAATTTATTTCAGTAAGTATTTTACTACAATAGTTAAATATTCACAGGTACGATTGATGTATATATGTTCTAGTTTAACATAAAAAAATTGCACAACTAACCTGCATTATTTGACGGCGAAATAAGAGATTTAAAACTTGAGATTTACGGCCGTTACCATTTACCGTCGCCTTAACTTTAAACTTTATGACGGAATGTATTAACAATAATGAGCTACTGTTCCAATTTCATCAAATTGTTGTGCCCGACAGGGTCCATGTGAGCTATATTTTTATGAAGACCTTGTAAAACACATGTGAAATGCAATAAAGTATTGAGTATTGAGTACACACTACAGGCTTAATTATTTCAGGCTAGGCACTGCTGTAGAAAGGTATGGGATCTGCACGCTTAGCATGACCGATTCTATCTCTATTCTACAAAAGAATAGACAAAGTTCTTTCTATCCAAATCGTTATCTCTTCTAGCCGAGCACGCGGCGACCCGTGCTTGGTTTATCACGTCAACGGCGTACCCCTGGAGAAGCCGGGTGCCGTTTACCACGTTTTGGGGTGGTCTGAATCTGCCACTGGCAGTGCGGTACGCCAATCCCCAGAGACATTTCTTCTCTACATTTCTACAATCTGTCACTTTGTCTATTCTTCTGTAGACAAAACCCTTTTCTATCGTAGTCATGCTAAGCCGACTGGTAATAGGGTAGTTGACTACTGTTTCTAAAATCCTACTAATATTTTAAATGCGAAAGTTTGTGTGTGTATGTTTGTTACTTCTTCACGCCAAAACGGCTGGACAGATTTGGATGAAATTTAGCAAAGAGATAGCCTGGGACCTGGAAAAATTACTTTTCATCCATTTTCATGCAGACGAAGTCGCGGACAACAGCTAGTCTAGAATAAAGAAGATCCTAAAGTATCTTAAAATTCGGTTCGGTCGGCGCGTTCGGCTTGGATAAATAGGCGTTCAGCTCTAAAGGGTATTCACTCTTAAATAAAAAAAATAAAAAACACTACTTACCATTAATCCAGTGATTTGTTCATACATTTGGTCCAGTTTGAATTCTCTTATGTGGTACATCTTGGTATCCATTGCGAGGCATATTCGGCATACCTGGAGAATATAATAATATGAGTTAGGGACAAGCAAAAAGCTGACAATGTGATAAGACTATTTTGAGTCTAACTCACAGCGGACTGGGTGATACCGGTATTATTAACCCTTTGCAACCAGGAGTAAAAAAAACTAGCATAGATCTGATAGATCAGTAAAAACTTAGTTATCGTTTAGAAAGTGTTCAGAGGTCCTGGAAAAAATACTGAAAAAAATCTCATGCAAGCTGGTCTTCAGCAATCAGACCCTCACATACGTGAGGTTCAGGAATAATTAAATTACGAAACTAATACTTTTATTTGCAAAAACTTGATGACTATACCTACAGAAACTAGTATTTAATCAAATAACATCAAATAATGATGAATAATCCAATGCAATTACTAAAAATCGATCTACTTACGTGCGGAGGCGCCGCTCCGCACGTAAGTAGATCGATTTTTAGTAATTTCGATCGATTTTTAGATTAAAAGACGCAGCCATATGAAACGATGAAACGTGCGCGCAGAGTGCAAAACTATTTTTTATCTCATTCTTTACTACTCTAGATAGTCACGATAGATCGACGCCTGTTGTGTCCGTTAAAGTCGTTTACATATTTGCTTAGAATTTTGTAGTCGAAACTCATGATCACTTTAACTCGGTTGGAAAGGGTTAAAATACTACAGAAATTAAAATAATAAGGCAATAGAAGTCGCAAAGGCGCGTAAATTATGAGAGGCAGGTGGTGCTACAGCTACATCGAGAGCGCGTTTAAAAATGTGACGTATGTGAACGGAATTAAGTTTAATTTTGTATTGTATTGGATGCTTTGACACTGACTGGTCTAACATACGAATACCGGTATTCCCCAATAATTGGGTTGTGGAGGTCAGATGGCAGTAAAATGTAAATATGTATATTCAGCTGCAACCAGTTAGACTGGAAGCCGACCCCAATCATGTTTGGGAAAAGACTAGGCGGATGATGATGCTTTGACACTGACTGCGAACCGGCGACACGCGTCTGGGAATAAAATGTTAAATTTCTGTGTAAAATACCGTTACTGTAAGCCAGGCCGCACACCAGACATACACTTGTATTACGATAATTTTGACGCCACATTAGAAACGCGACACATTTAACGCTCCATGTATATCTGCGCGCAAACACGCACACCAAGGACACAAACTGCACCCGCTATAAATGTGTTGATTTTTTTTTTAACTATTAAGGATAAATAAAAAAAATATAAATGTACCCTCAATGCGGCCGGCGCGTCAAGGTCATCTGCTGAGTCCTGGAAAATTAAAGGAAACTTGAACATTGTAATGTAATCATTTTAATTTTCATTTTTGCTTTGCATTTAAGTTTAAGATTTTTTTTTTTTTTTTCCTCTCTGTTAGAAAAAATACTGAATTTATATTTATCAACCATGGCTAATGTTTATCGACAGATATATCACAACTATTGACACCCAAGATACAGGCTTGCCTAGTTTGGGGTCAATGTGCAACTCTTTTGTATGTGTACCTACTCTTTTCGGAAATAAATATTTTTATCTTTTATCTTTATCTTTATCTAATACTGTAAATGTTTGTGCTGTGCTGTGTGCTGCCTGCATCCAACTGATTTCCACTACCATCATTAGGTTGTCAGTCCACTTTAGTTGTTGTGCTTGGGGGATGCCTATGACAAGCAGTTAACATGAGAGGCAATGATTAGAGTCGTCATTTTTAATTCGTTCTAAAATAAAATCTAACTCACTTGCATGACAACTGGTATAGCCCCACTCTTTATTTTCCGTAGTCCTCTCTTGGTCTCATAAAAGTCATCATTCCTAAAATGTTCTGAGCATATCGTGCTTCTATCTTTTGGCTCCCAGTCCGTCATACCGAGAGCCTCCACCCATGCAGTGCGGAGACTTAGCTGTTTTGGAAACCTGTAATGTTTAAATAAAGGTGAAAGAATATATTTTGTGAATAAAAATGCATCAAATATAGCAGGGTCACCAAATGCCAGATCTCCTATTTTGTGGCAAATCTTAACAGAAGAATGTTCATAATCTTTATTATTTATGTCAGGAGATTATAGTAAAAATACTATGCATATTGTGATTTTATTTAGCCCATGCTTTGTCTTGTCTAGTGTTTGGGATTGTATAAAAATTGATGTTAAGATAGCAAGTCATCCCATGGTTGAAAAGATTAAGTTTTGGATCTTGTTTATGCATTTTGTTATGTTACCAATGACCAGTGTTTATGAATACCACTTCATCTTTTGTATTATTTAATTTGGTCGTTAAATATATACCTACTCTGCTATGGTCAAATAGTTAAGGTAAGGGTAATAATTAAATGAGTTTCTGGAATCACTTTGGGCCAGGCAAATTAAATGGAATTTACTTGATATAATTTTATGGTTACTTACAAATGAAATGTGATCCCATGGCTTTTGGTAGTTTTCTTCGTATCATTAGAACAACTCTGTACACTGCACCTCATGCTTTTTGATGAATATTATAAACAAAATCGTTTAAAAAACGTAAACATAGTCCTGGCTTGAACCATCAGATTTTTCGCACAATATGTGAATAGGGTACTGGTTTAATGATGTCATTGCATTACAAAATTAATAAACAATTGATAATTTATGTCATTATTCGTGATTTTATTGTTTATTTCAGATTAATTGTGTATTTTTGTTAAATATACAAAATGTCAAACATGAAGCAGCCACCATGTTTAATTTAGCTTTTTTAATAATAACCGTAATTTGGTAACTCACGTTTTGGCACCTGTCATTTTGTAAGGAGAATGGTGTTATGTAGAAAAATATGCTAATCATTTTGTTTTTCATTGCTACATCAGCCACTAATATCCTCAAGAACGAATAATCTTTAAAAAAAATCGTTAGAGAAAGAGCGTTGATGGCAGAAGTTGGCAGAACTCTATTGAAGACATTGATAAAAATAAGACTTGGTTTCGGCCTGACTATTGGATATCGAAGACATTGAATAAAGAAGACATGGTTTGGGCCTTGATTATATCATAGAAAGACAAGAAAGAAAAGAAGAATTGGAAGAAAAAGAAAACTAAATCATACTTGGCTGTATGGGCTCAGTTCCCTTTGCCTGTCCCAAAGAGGAATTAACGTAATTCCTCTTTGGGACAGGCAAAGGGAGCTGAGCCTGAGCCCCGAAAAGAACCAAAAAAAAAAAAAGTCTATGGTCCACAATGGCCGCTCAGCTGTCTGTTTGTTTTGTTTACGTTTCTAGTTCAGTCAGAAATTACCTAGTTTATACTCTTGTTTCTTCGAAAAGATTTCCGTGACAAGATGGTCCGTAGAAAAGCCACCTGTATTGTGGATGGGTGTCGGCGGAAAGGGTATCTAGCCCTAGGCACTGGGCTAACGTTTCATATGTAAATGAACTGTTAATTTAAACAACTATCAACGTACAATCTATACTATTATAAAACTGTATAAAGCCGTGTCTGTGCATTGAAGATATTCCAAAAAACCAATCGGACTGGGACGTAAATTAACCAGGCCCAAAATATTTTTTTTGAGTTGTCTGTTTATGCGCGCATCACGCAAAAAGTATTGAACGGACTTTGATGTGATTATCATAGATACTGATAGGTAGCTTGGGGTCCAACTTAAAATCTAAGCCATATTTTATCTGATGCCGGTGGGATAAACCACAGATACAGCTTGACTTCTTCATAGTACTAGCCAACCAAAGAGTCCCCTACACTAAGGTCACATAAAATGGTAATTTTATGGTAGACCACGCGGACGGAGTCGCGGGCAAAAGTCTAGTTACATTTATAGCAGTTATTACACTTTACTGAATTTAGGTAGTCATCCTAAATCCTTTACTAATTAGGATTCTAACTGATTTTGTATGTCAGCAAACTTGCTAACTGCTTCCACACATGACTGAATCAGTTACTTTTTCATTTAGGATGACTGAATTCAGTAAAGTTTAATAATCAGGGCATCCCCTGCAATGGAATCCCCTGCAAATGCGATGCACATTAGAAAACCGATGCTATGGCCTATACAGGGTAAAATTAAAACCAGTGCGGATATTTTAGGAGATGAAAGTACTCATGAATATGATCAACTTTTATTATGAGACCGACACTGAAATATGAAAAAAAAAATCAGCTGTTCCCTACAAAAATGCACTACAACACGATCAAAATGTATGGAACAGCTGAATTTTTTTTCCTATTTCAGTGTCGGTCCCATAATAAAAGTTGTTCATATTCATGAGTACTTTCACCTCCTAAAATATCCACACTGGTTTTAATTTTACCCTGTATAAATATGTATCTACCTAATAAAGATATCTATTGAACTATGAACCCTGTTTGTTAGGGCACTGCAAAATATAAGGGTTTGCTGTTGAGCTATATGTAGTTATATGTTTGTCAGGTTGCCAAATGGTAAGAGGAGAGCCAAATGGATAGAAGCCATGAGACTAGACAGCGATGTGTCCCCCTCCTCCTATGTATGCGGCTTACATTTTAAAGACAGTGATTACGCAACGGCGGCTAGAACTAAGCTAGTGCCACGTGTAGTACCTTCGATATTACCAGAGGTAATTAATGTCAATATTAATGTTAAGGGTTCCATACTTCAACTGCTTCATTGCAGTGATAGCCTAGTGGATTAACCATGTGCCTCCCACGGCGAATGGTTCGAGTTCGATCCCGAGTCACGCACTGCTGTCTTTTCGAAGTCATGTGTGTATTAGAAATTAATTATCCCTTAACGGTGAAGGAAAACATCGTGAGGAAACCGACATGTCCTAGAACCAAAAATTCGAAGACATGTGACGTCCACCAACCCGCACTGGGCCTGCGTGGTGGATTACGGCCCACTCCCTCTCACAGAGGAGGCCTGTGTCCCAGCAGTGGGAACATTATAGGCCGATTATGCTATGCTTATGCATACTTCAAAAGAAAGTAAGGGAACCCTTTAGGATCACTTTTTGTCTGTCCGCCTGTCTGCCTGTCAAGACCTTTTTCTCAGGAACGTATGGAGGTTTCAAGCTGGACTTAATATCAAATACCCGCACTTAGCGAGTGCGAGCCCTACTTGCACTTGTCCAGTTTTTTTTATCATTGCTCCACACTACGAATTTCTCCTCTATTGTGTATTCATTCACAGACAAAAATCTGACATACTGTTTATAATATTTTAGGATATCAAAGTAGTGGATTCACCAAACTGTGCAGTTGAAAGCTCTAGCAAGACTGGATTGGCAACCACATCAAAAATCGTAGCGTGTCCTGAACAGTTTAAAACAAACAACTTTAATGACACATTCAAAGACCAGAAAACTATGCAAGTTGGAACTATGCCTATTGTAGTAAGTATACATCATTTAGGACAGTGGTTCTTAAACTTTTTGTAGTGACGGACCCATAGAAATAGAATACTATAGACATAGCCTAAGAGTTCTGGATTTGTATTAGTGTGCGTTGTAACGTTGTACAATTACTAATAATAAATACCTACCAATAAAACAACAAACATACAAAAAAAACATCTCCGTACTAATCAGCTGTAGGAACAAAGAAATATTTTTTCTATGTATGTAGGTGATGCTATAATATTTCGGCCGCAAATATAAACCTACCCGCGCGCGAGTAACAAATTGCGCCGGAACAGACCGGTCGAGGTGCATAAGCTCCGCCTCCATACTGAGTGTTATTGTGTCAGCCAATGACTACGGCTAGTCTTTCGATTTTTCTGGAACGAATCGCCGTTCTTTCGCGAAGATCACCTAATAAGGTAATCTTCAAAATAGGTGAACGTCCCAGGAGGTTATAAAAACCTCTGGGAGTTGCCAGGTGCATTCCAACCTGTACTCTGCGCCTGCGACTACGTACTTTGACCTACCTAGTCACCAAGTCTAAACACTAAGTAAATAACCGTGTTGTGAAAGTAATTGTTTAACTATAAAAACAAAGTAAATTCTATTGTGTGAACCCGAAAATCGGTAAGTCTTGAAAAGCTGTTTAGATGTGCCTAACAATTGTAATCTTTGTGTAATTTAGCTGTGTAACGCTGTGTATAAATTCACCTTGCTAATCTTGTTTTTTTTCCAATAATAACGTGCATATTGTTTTAGTGTCAAAACCTAGGTCTTGTTTTAATGTTGGTGTGCCTAAACCAGCATACTTTGAGCTGTGTAATATTGTACTAGAAATATTAAACGTTATTATTCTAGAATCTCACCAATTCAAAATTAATAATAAAATATTGTTAATTTATGTGTGCGTCATGATGGTGGGTCATGTATCAATTAACTTCAGTTAACCTTTTTGTTTTTTTATTAAATTTAAATAGTAGTAGCTTGTCATTTTTTTTATATGCACACAATTATAGGTAGATAGATAAGCAATATTTCTAAATATATTGCCTAGTCATGTAATTTAATTATTTTGTTCTTATAACGTAAATTATTGTTCTAGTTTTTGCAAAAGGAGGTGGCTATAGTTTTCAATAGTCCTACTTAAAGAAATATAATTTATCTTAAATATTTTTTCTGCTACCTACCTTAATTAATTTATTTTTCTAATAACTAGTTAATGCTTGTCTGCACATTAGCTGTGCCCTATTATTGTCTTCTTTTAACCACACCGTGAGACTGCATCACCAAATTAACTAAATTAATGTTGGGGCTATCTCCTTGGTAGTTCCGCATTGGTTGCGGTCCGGTTGATGCAGTCGACGGTCTGGAGCACTACCTAAGACGCCTGTGAATGTGGATTCCAGGGTTCCAGTTCCACTTCTACGCCTCTGTATAGTACGACGCGTACTCATCCTGCGCTGCTGCCGGGTGTGGCTGGACACCTGAGCTGCTGTCGCATCTACTACCTCGCGAAGCTGCCGCGAGCTGCGCGCGCTGCGTCGACTACGCTCCACGTCGGCCGGCCGCCTACCTCCTGTGGACTACCAGGAGAGTACCGTCTACACAAGAAGGAATCCTAACGTCCTAATTCTTCGAACCCCGCCCGGCTTCACCTGCGGCTTACTTACTAGGGTTGCTAAACAATACACGTTTATTAATTCGTAACATTTTTTTATTTATCACCCTAGTAAGAACCCCCACGTTACAGCGTGATTAGGGAAGAGTTGACTGGTTGTCGCTTCAGTGACGTCACTGTATCAAAACATTGCGCTAATGCGCGGTGTACTTTACAGTGACGTCACCGAGAAATGACAGCCTTCACACAGTATACAGACACGGTTAGACTAACTCCAGTATATTCTTCCTCCAAGGACGGACCACTTCAGAATTTAAAAAATTCTACAGGCCCTGACAAAGAAAATTTTGAGAAAGAAAATAAATAAACAAACGATGCGTGTAATAACTGCATCATTTTCCTCATTATTAAGTGTAAACTGAGTGGTTGTGTTGTGGACAACTGGCACTAAGGTCCGTGGACCACACTTTCTGATTTAGGGGAAGTACTAGGCGCGGTCGCAGCCAGTCTCGGGCAGTAGAGATAACGAGTTGGATAGAAATAACTTTGTCTATTCTTTGGTAGAATACATATAAGTAGATAGGGTCATGCTAAGCTGGCTGGCCACATCTAGTTAGATCGAAAGCCAACCAGTGGCGAAATGTGGGGCCTACTATATACGTCTGTCTAAGTGTCTATCCCTTCGGGCAATGCAGCCATGATAAATCACTACATAAGTACATAGTATAAAACAAGGTCGCTTCCCGTCTGTCTGTCCCTATGTATGCTTACATCTTTAAAACTCCGCAACGGATTTTGATGCGGTTTAATTTAATAGATATAGTGATTCAAGAGGAAGGTTTGTAGCACCCGTGGGAAGCGGGGGCGAGTCGCTTTATAAAAAAACTTGGATATAAAAAAATTATGTTTTTTTTTTCAGACTTCCTGCCGGCCTAGCATGACCACGATAGAAACGGGTTTTGTCTATTTCTATGTCAGATTTCATGTCATAAAACGTAGAAATGTTTCTACATTTCTACGTTTTATGAATGAAATCTGTCACTTTGTCTATTTCTATGTAGACAAAACCAGTTTCTATCGTGGTCATGCTAGGCCGGCTGATCCTAGCACGCAGGCTTTAAAGGTGAAATATTAAAAATACTAAAGAAACTCAGTTTGTCTGTCCTTTACGTTTTCGCGGTTAAACTGCTGAAGCGATTTTGATGAAATTTGGTATGGAGATAGCTTAAACCCTAGGCAAGCACATACAGGGTGTAAAGTTAAACAAGGGACATATTAAAGGGGGGTATTCATATTCTTTCAGTATTCGATACTGGATTAACTACGGGATCAACCTTGAAATCACGAAAAAAAATCAGCAGTTCCATACATTTTGTCGAATGACATGAATATTTTTGTATAGAACAGTTAATACACCTCTTATGAGCGTTGGTGACTTCTATCGGACTATACCCCGATATTCACGGACAATGCTTTAAGATCTCAAACGCACAGTGTACAGAAAACTCATACGAATATGAACATTATACATATAATAATAAGATTCATATTCATATAAGCGAATATAAATAAGGGCTTCATACAAATATGAACCTTAATTTAATATCAATAATGTTCATATTCGTATAAATTTTCTGTACACTGCATTGGAGACCTCATAGTAATTTTATTGTTATTGCTTAGTTCTGCAGAATATGCCTGGCTACGGATGTCAAAATGTTCCATTTCAAGAACTTTAATTTGGGCCAAATATACCAAAACATCACTGGAGCACCGGTAAGTTATGTTGTAGAACACTAGGGGCGATAATGTGACTCCAGCCCAGGATCTAGGAGGGGGCTAGCCGGGGCCCGTGCCCCGGGTGGCAATTTCAGAGGGCGGCATTCAAGCCGGTCGTTGTGGCGTTCTTTGGGGGAGGCCTATGTCCTACGCCCACTCATGCTGATATGAGTGGGCGTGTTATGGCTGAAACGATGATGATGATAAGAAAAATATTGTCGGGTGGGGGCGGCATTTTTCAGTTTGCCCCGCCTCGAAAAAATTCAAGATCTGGGCCTGCAGTCTCGACATCGGTCGCTATCTATGAAAAAATATATGGAAAAATACGGTGGAACAACCGATTTCGATCGTAAAGCGATCGCTATCTATGTCGAGACTGCAGAGCATGGAGCTGTGTGACTCTGTGAGGTGTTAAATGTGACAGTGTTCCTATGTAACTCACACATAAACTCGTCCGTACTCAAATACCACTCACTCACCCACCTACTCTCATCGAGCACACATAAAAACACCATACCCCCCCACAAACACCTACATAACTATCCATGCATGTCTACTTATTCTTATTTGATTTTTTCTTTTTCTTGCTACGGTTGCCATTAATTGTCTACAGCGATAGCGTATGAACAGCAGCCCCGGATCTAGGGGGGGGGGGGGCTAGCCGGGGCCCATGCCCCGGGCGGCATATTCAAGCTTGGTAGACGAATACACAGAGTAGTGTATTCGTCTACCAAGCGTAGTAATCAGAACAGCGCTAGACCGGTCGTTGTGGCGTTCTTTGGGGGAGCCCTATGTCCATTAGCATCCGTGGGTGTGTTATGGCTGAAATTGTGATGATAGTAAAGTCGGGTGGGGCAGCATTTTTCAGTTTTTGCCACGCTTCGTAATAATTTAAGATCCGGGGCTGATGAACAGTAGCGTGACATAAGTCTTTATCCAGCAGGTTTCCGCTGAAAACTCGAGTATGCTTCAGCGTGTGTGTTGGGAGTGCGCAGAGCGGCTGACTGCAGCCGGAACCCTTAGACACAAAGCGCTGCACACCGATGCACTGCTGCGCGACCTATTAAGGACTAAGAACCATGTGAGTGCAGTAATACTTTTTTGTAACGAAGTTCCCTAACGCAACTTGCAGTAGGAGTTAACTGTTATGCGTTATGCCTCCTCCATAAATCTAAAATTTACGGCAATCGCGCTCGCAGTCTCCGACCAGTACCCGTCGATGTCAGAGCGGGAGGTCGCGTCGCCGGATTGCAAAATATTATACGTAATTTTCCCATGTAAAAATGAGTATAGAAACGTTCATACGAATACGTACATCACTTGGTTCCATATTAAAAATTGCATAAATTCAAGTGTATGACCAATAAACACAAATTCTCGTTTCAGATAAATAAAAGCGACATTGAATCATTAAAGAAAATCCATCCTAGTATTACGTTAGCACCCATTAGACTACCACATATAGATCAAAGCAAACAAAGTGTACAGAAAAATATCGATATAGAAATATTAATGAATAAGCTAGTTGAATCAGAATCAAAAGAAAGGGACAGTGAAATGAGAGATACAGATGCTCCAATAAAAACTGAGATTGATGATGATACAGATATACATGAAGATAATCATTTTAATGATGACCTAATGTCTAAAAAACTTCATACGGATGAAATAAGAAATACCGAAATAAAAATTGATAATAATGATGCTGCACCAAGTGAAGTGTATAAAGACAATAATAAGACATTCGAAATACCGATAGTTAATAGTTATAATGATAAGATTTTAAATATAAAGAAAGAAAGTTCGGTAGAAAATGATGTTGATATTGGTAAAGTTCCAAGCCAAGGAGATATGTTAGAAGAAAATATGCCAAATAAAAATATAGTTGGTGCGGCTGAAGCGCCGATTAAGTCTTCGACAGACAGACCTCCCATAAAATAGTAAGTGAACTTAAAATCATGTCCACTTGTCCAGTGATCGGAAAAAACAGTGCTAATTTACCTAAACTTCAGGAAAAGAGACGAAAACTGGAGACTTCCTTACGACATCTTTTCCGGGACGAAAATTATCCCTGGTCTTGGGACAACACTTAAATACATAAAAAAAATGTTATTAATACAGTATGATAATTTAATTCAATTCAGGTTTTGGTCTCCAAAAATTGTCAATTTCAGTAGATATGTTTTTTTATCGTTTTTATAAGTTATTCGTAAAATTCAGAGTTCAATCTAAGATGGCGAGAAAGTTTTTTTATTTTTGAAAACGATAAAAAACGTGTCTACGGAAATGTTTGTCAATTCTAGGAAACAAAAACCTGAATTGGATTAAATACTGTACCTGTTACTGTATTAATAAAATCATTTTTAGGGTTCCGTACCTCAAAAGGAGAAATGGAACCCTTATAGGATCACTTTGTGGTCCGCCGTCAGTCACCGGACCATAAGTGGAGCCATCTGCTCATAGATGACACCACTAGAAGTATGCAGTAGCGCCATCTATGATCATTTACCGGAACCCTTAGGGCGCGAGGCATACTCGCACTTGTCCGGTTTTTTTAATGTATTTAATTGATATCCCGAGACCCGGAATATTTTTCGTCCCGGAAAAAATGCTGTCGTAAGGAAGTCTCCAGTGTTCGTCTCTGTTTTTTGAACTTTAGAGCTACTATACTTTGACTCATAATTGTTTGCAGTGATTTGACAGTTTAAAGCAAATTAATGATACCATAATAAATTACAGTAAAGCCGCGTCTCCTGCGACCTGTTTTCGTGTTCGACGAACATCGAACAGTGAACAGTGAACGATAAAGGGGCGTGGTCTACGTATTTTGACGAATAAAAACACTCAAAACACCTAGACCACGCCCCTTTATCGTTCACTGTTCACTCTTCGATGTTCGTCGAACACAAAAACAGGGCGCAAGAGACGCGCCTTAATACTGTTGGGGCACTGAACGAATTTGCGAAAGGAATGAATGATCAAAATAGTTGAATCAAATCAAAATGAATGATCAAAATAGTTGAATCAAATCAAAATGAATGATCAAAATAGTTGAATCAAATCAAAATCTTCACTAACCCTCTTAATAGGCGTAAAAAGAGATTTCCAATTTCAACTGATGCCTTAGGCCTTAGACCATTCGTCAATAAAAGACTGATTCAGGCATCAGGCACTGACACAGTAGCTCAGTTGGTTAGAGCCTCAGATCATAGAAACAAGGAGATGTGCCAAGGCGCTAGCGAGCTTGATGCCTGATCTTGAGCAAATTGCTCATATTATAAACGTACGCGCTGGCGACGAACCGAACACGATCGATGGTATAAATACAGTGTTTTAGTTTAGTGCTAGTGTTGAGTTACGATTAACAGTGTTAGATTGAGGGTGTGCGGAATGTTCAATGCGTGGGAGATCATTTTATTCACAAGGAGCGCTTAATTATGCGCGTAATTGTGTCGAAAAATGTACTAAAAGTGGCATCAGTTGTTCCTGTACTAATTTGCTATGATGGCATATCTCCTTGTTTCTATGATCTGAGGTTAGAGCGATGCCGCGGTGAGGCAGAGGTCACGGGTACAAACCCCGCCTGTGTCAGTTGTTTTTCAAAATCTCTTATTTATTTAATAACATTAAATAAGCATAACGTGGGTATAACATGTTTAAAACTCGCAAAAATATACATTTATAATTTTGTTTTTAGTTTGAACCAGAGGATTGATGAGAGAACAAAACAACAAATCATAAGATTAAAACAAGACGGGATGCCCATTAAACAGATGTCTAGATACTTAGGCGTGTCGGTGAGTAGGTATATGGAGTTTTTTAAACTAAAAACAATATGACCAGAAAATAATACACAAAGTTCTTTCAATCAATCTAATATACCGGGTGGCAGGTTAAACAGTAGAAATATTTTAAGGGGTCATTGTACTCATCATTATGAACAACTTTTACTATGGGACAAACCCTGAAATCGTGAAAAAAAAATCAGCTGTTCTACATTTATGTTCACATATCTCAACAAAATGTATGGAACAGCTGATTTTTTTTTCACGATTTCAGGGTTTGTCCCATAGTAAAAGTTGTTCATAATGATGAGTACAATGACCCCTTAAAATATTTCCACTGTTTAACCTGCCACCCTGTATATTTAATAACATAAGCATAACATGGCTTTAAAATACGCAAATAATAATACGTTTATAAAATAGTTTAATATTACTTTTAGCGCAACACAATTCGCTTGTGGTGGCGTCGTTGGACCAACGAACATACGTTAAACAGCCACATAGCTATCGGTCGCAAGAGGTCAACGACCGCAGAGGAAGACCAGAGTCTAATAGACCGAGTGAAATCAGAACATAGTGTGCATACACCGTCTCTTGCACAAGAGTTCGGTATTTCTACCAGAACCGCGAGAAAGAGATTGCGGGAAGCTGGGTTTAAGGTTAAGCAGAGGAAGGCTGTTGAAGCACCCGTGAGAACTGGCGGAAGGCATAGGTGAGTAAGCCATTGACGTCATTCTGTTATTTTATTTATTTATTTATTTATTTATTGGCCTATCTACAATTGTTACACTGTTTATCCTAATAATACATGCAATATGATACAAGCATAGTGTACAATATGATGCGATAGACACAGCATGCAAAAAAATAGTGCAGAAATAACACTTTCAACAACAGTGGGTAGTTTGAGAAACAGTAAATATCTATACGGATAGATATTTACTGTTTCTCAAACTACCCACTGTTGTTGATATTTTTCTCTTGTCATCTCCGTAGATGACAAGAGAAAAATATACAGAAGTCAGTATGGTCTTATCTTCTTCCTCTTCCTCCTGCCCTTTTCTCAGCTTATCTGGGGTCGGGCCTCCTTGTGCATTTGCGCCAGGAACGTCGGTCCCGGGTTGTCTCAGGTGGTAAGTTCTCCGATTCTAGGTCCTTCGCGACAGTTGCCCACCATGTGGCCGGTGGTCTGCCTCTACGTCTTGGCTGTGTTTCAAATCAGAGCAGACTCCGTTGGTATGGACACATAATGCGCCGAGATGACAGCTAGTAGCTAGTAGCTACTCCGTGAAGACTGTTCTTAACATTGACATGTTAAGAACAGTCTTCACGGAGTAGCTGTCATCTCTAAGTTTGTCTGAAATTGGGGCCACTTTAAACGAGCCTCGAACGTATTCGTTACGGACCTTGGGTTCTACTCTCTAAGCACGAAATCCGTTGTTTCGACCTTAATTACGGGCGTTTCTTACTCCGTATCACCTACGGACTTAAGATTAGTTCGAGGCCCGAACTAAGAATGAATGATAGCACGATTTGACAGTTGTCCCTACTCCCGATGTGTTTTTATCCGTCCGAAAAATTGAATTTGACACTTGTTTTGACGGAATCATATGTCTATTGTACTTTCGGACGGGCCCGTATCTTCGTTGACGGACTTACAGAGTAGACCCCCTTATCCAGCCGCGTTACACCCCCTGCCCACCTTAGCATTCTCATTTCCGCTGTGTGTAGCTGTTGTTCGTGCTTCGTTAGAGCTGTCCAGCATTCCGCGCCGTACATCATAGCGGGTCTCAAAGCGGTTTTGTAGATTTTGCCTTTTGTTTTGGCATTCGCGATCGCCACTTTAACCATCCGGTGTTTATCCGATGGGATACATCCTCATCCACGCGCGCATCAGCTGTAAGAACAGACCCGAGGTATTTAAAGTGCGTGACTTTAGGAAGACATGTGGTTTAACTCTTCTGTTCCACCTAGGTCACACTCCATGTATTCTGTTTTTGTACGGCTAATACGCAATCCGTGCCTTTCGAGATTTTCATGCCATTTGTTAAAGGTGTTTTGTAGCTCCATTGCAGTTTTTGTAACTAGGTGAATGTCATCCGCATACAACATGCACCAGGGGATTTCTGACTGTAAGTCTCTCGTGATATAATCCATGCACAGATTAAAAAAAACCGGCCAAGTGCGAGTCGTACTCGCGCACCGAGGGTTCCGTATCAGTTTTGGACATATAAAGTCACAGATAATAGTGAAAAAAACCGGACCGCAAAACTAAGTTTGTTTGTGAAAGAATTTTGATGATTTTGAAAAAACTGTACTAGTTAGAAACATCGTTTTATTTTTGGTGCCATATTTGGGTCAATTCCTATCAACTCTAATTATTTCAGATTTTTCACTCCGCAAACTTCGGAGATAAGGGGGGGGGGAATGGTATTTTTTCAGACATTTTTCATCATATGTCGAAAACTGTGAGACATAAAATTAAATAAAAATATATTTTGAAATGTGCAGATCAAGCCCTTTCATATGATATGTCACTTGACCTAGTAACCCCACTTTGAAATTTTGAACCCCTACTCCGGCCCCTTTTGCAATGAAAATAAAAATATTTTTTTAATTTGCAATAAAGTTGGGCAAGCATTTTTTATAATGTTATTAAATATTAAGACATTCCAAAAACAATTGACACAGGCGGGACTTGAACCCGCGACCTCTGCCGAACCGTGGCTAGCACTCTCACCAACTGAGCTACTGTGTCTTCGCCTGAATCAATTGAAATTTGGAATCCCTTCAATACGCCTCTTCCGAGCGTCAGCGACATCTATCGGAGAATAGTTACAAACTCCAACTCAATGTTTCCAATCTTTGCAGTTTGGAAGAACATCGATACGATATCACCTACTATACATTATAAATGTATATTTTTGCGAATTTTAAACATGTTAAAGCCATGTTATGCTTATCTTAATGTTATTAAATATTAAGACATTCCAAAAACAATTGACACAGGCGGGACTTGAACCCGCGACCTCTGCCGAACCGTGGCTAGCACTCTCACCAACTGAGCTACTGTGTCTTCGCCTGAATCAATTGTTGAGTTGGAGTTTGTAACTATTCTCCGATAGATGTCGCTGACGCTCGGAAGAGGCGTATTGAAGGGATTCCAAATTTCAATTGATTCAGGCGAAGACACAGTAGCTCAGTTGGTGAGAGTGCTAGCCACGGTTCGGCAGAGGTCGCGGGTTCAAGTCCCGCCTGTGTCAATTGTTTTTGGAATGTCTTAATATTTAATAACATTAAGATAAGCATAACATGGCTTTAACATGTTTAAAATTCGCAAAAATATACATTTTTTATAACTGTTCCAAATTTCAAGTCGATAGCATTAGTAGTTGCTGAAATAAGCAGGTGTGACAGACAGACAGACAGACAGACAGACAGACAGACGAAGTCGCACCATAAGGGTTCCTTTTTTACCAATTTGGTACGGAACCCTAAAAAGCAATGGGCTCAATGCAGAATCCTGATGAATGCCAACTTTCACCTTCATCATTCTGTTATAAAATGATGAAATGAAATGATATTTATTCTGTAAATAGGTTACAAGTAACACTTGTACACGTCAAGAATTGTTTTGATTTTTAAACTAGATGAGGTCGGTGTTTCCTGACTACCTTTGAAAAGAAACACCGAAACAAACTCAAAGATCAGTCTCTTTTAAAGTTGAGACAAATTGAAGTGAAACTATGCAAAGACCATGCAGGTTAGTCTGGACAGCCCCGGATCTAGGGGGGGGGCTCGCCGGGGCCCATGCCCCGGGTGGCAAATTCAGAGGGCGGCACATTCAAGCTTGGTAGACGAATACACTGAGCAGTTTATTCGTCCAAAGAACAGCGCTAGACCGGTCGTTGTGGCGTTCTTTGGGGGAGGCCTATGTCCATCAGCATCAGTGGGCGTGTTATAGCTGAAATTATGATGATGATAAGTAAAATATTGTCGGGCGGGGGCGGCATTTTTCAGTTTTTGCCGCGCCTCGAAATAATTCAAGATCCGGGGCTGAGTCTGGAATGGCCTTTAGAGGAAAGAGCCATACAGATTTGAGTGGACCCGTCCTGATTGTGCACGCATGTGCTGAGTATCGTGTTAGCTCAACCCTGAGGCTGAGTATGAGGCTGTTCTGCAGATATCTAAGTAACAAGCTGTGCCACGTGGTTTCACCCGGCGTTGCTCGGCTCCTAAGGGTCGTAGCGTGGTGTTAAATAACCTATACCGTTCCTCAAGAATTGGACTATCAAATGCAATAAGAATTTTTCAAATCCGACTGGTAGTTTCAGAGTGTATAATGTTGTTGTTATTAATTTATTTCTAAAGCCGGTCACAAACGTAGCTATAATATATATTAATATATCGAGATATAGAAGTAGAAACGTATAGAAACGGTGACGTCATAGAAATATATATTATAGCTGCGTGTGTGGTCACTCGAAAATTTATATAGAAAATATGCCTTGCTATGATTCATATTAATATATATTATAGCTACGTCTGTGACGGGCTTGATGCATATGTATTATTGTAAAAATATTAACTTCCAAACACCCTCCATCCGCGTAATTTTCGTAAAAAGGGGTACAAAGTATTTGCTTCATGTGTTAATATAATGAATAATGATATTATATTCCTCCAAGCACAGGGTCGACGACGATACAAAAAGACAGATCATAGCAATGAAACGAGATGGCGTTTGTGTCACAGACATAGCCAACAAATTACAAGTGACGGTAAGTTGAACATTCATTAACAATAGCAGTAGCGTAATTAGTAGCTGATCACCAAACTATTTAGAGGGGGGTAAGGGGGTAAGCAATTGCATCCAGATATTGTTTTTGAGACTGGGGCTAAAAGTTAGAAATCTAATCTTAAATCTGAAAAAAATTGACAGGGGGGGTTAGCCCCCTAGTCCTCCCTGCCCCGGCTGATTCATTCAAATATTATTTTTGGGGGTGGGGCTAAAAGTTATAAATCTAATCTGAAATCTGTTAAAATTAAGATTAGGAGGGCTAGCCCCTAGACCGCCCCGCCCTGCGCCGGCTGATGGTTCGTACAAATATTATTTTAGGGGGTGGGGCTAAGAGTTAGAAATCTAATCTGAAACCTGAGAAATTTTAACAGGGGGGTTAGTTCCCTAGCCCGCTTCTCTCCTTGAATCTGCAAGAATACGAATTATTAAAAAAACGTGGTAAAATGAACTTAAATGCTCTCTAAAACGAATAAAATGCGTCGGGCAGGCGGGCTTGTCCTCTAGGCAGGGCCCGATACCGGTATGACCAATACCTGTATTATTTCGGTTACAACCTTTATTATTTTTACAGGTATTTTTAAAGGTAACCTTAATTTTTAAATTGAGTACCGGTAAAATACCGATTGCTGAAATAAAATTACCTCTATGATGGTGGCGGGTGAATGAAACCAACGATGAATGACAACAGGAATTGTTTATTTACTTCAACACTTGACAAAATTTTAATGTACAAAGATTTACAAAGTCTTAGGCAAAACCTATTCGTGGTTCTTGGGATGGACTGCGGGGCTATCCTATCCCGTAACCTCCTAGCTTGCTATTCCTGAGGGCGACGGGGCCTCCGCTCAGTTCAAGCTTTGACAACAGGGGTGACTGCGGGGCTATCGACCACTGTGCCGTGTAACTAGCGAGTGGCGAGTCCTCTGAGAGCAGTATTGGGCAAAATGTAATCTAACTACTGATTACTAACTACGACTACATAAAGTAGTTAGTAATCATAACTACTAACTACATAAAAAAATCGAAAAATGTAGTTAAAAATTTTGATTACTAACTACTAATTGTAGTTGCAATCACGATTACTTGATTACTTTTTATAACTACAGATTTAAAATGATGTTGCGTCATTATAAAAGTTCATGTAGGTACGGCACTTAATAAAGTAACTGGATGGCGTTGTTACTTTCTAAATCGCGATATGGTTTCGATGATTTCGATGATGATGATAATGATTTCGATGATGATGATGATTTCGATGATGATGATGATTTCGATGATAATGATGATGACTTCGATGATGATGATGATTTCGATGATGATGATGATGATGATTTCAATTTCGATGATGATAATGATGATGATGATTTCAATTTCGATGATGATGATGATGATGATTTCGATGATGATGATGATGATTTCGATGATGATGATTTCGATGATGATGATGATGATGATTTCGATAATGATGATGATGATTTCGATGATGATGATGATGATTTCGATGATGATCATTTCAATTTCGATGAAGATTTCGATGATGATGATGATGATGATTTCTATGATAATGATTTCAATGATGATTATTTCGATGATGATGATTTCAATGATGATGATTTCGATGATGATGATTTCGATGATGATTTCGATGATGATGATGATGATGATGATGATTTTGATGATGATGATTTCTATGATGATGATTTCAATGATGATGATTTCGATGATGATGATTTCAATTTCGATGATGATGATGATGATGATGATTTTAATGATGATGATTTCGATGATAATTACTTCGATGATGATGATGATGACGGAAAGGGTCTAATAGACATTTTAGTAGGTACAAGAATTAGGTTTCGTGGCCAGGTTTAGTAAGCATTTGTAGCTCGGCTTCCCTCTTACAAAAATTCACCCTTCGCCACTGATTACTACACATTACATGTTTATTTAATTGCAAAATATAAGTTCATAAATTTAAATAATCAGTAATCATAACTACTAGATTACAGCAATCAGATTAACAACTACTTAATGTAGTTTGATTACATGTAGTTAAGTTACATGTAATCATAACTACAAGTAGTTAACTACATGTAGTTAACTACTTTTAATCGTAGTTAGTAATCAGATTACAACATTGTAGTTAACTACGCCCTACACTGTCTGAGAGGCACCGTTTATATAGGCGGACCGATGGCTGTGTGCGTTTCACGTAGGTATACGTCTTCGTATGTAGTTGCGATCATCGTCGATGTTGTCACGGACTTTACACACGGTAAGTATAGATGGCGCTAGTAGTCTGTACAGTTGTATTCATGTTTGATAGATCTTTGTGTTGCAATCTACTCGGGTGGCGTTGTGTTGTATACGCGCACCGGTAGATGGCGTTCTGTTACATTCTCCCCCTCTGGTACTCTAAAGTCGTCCCGACAGAGTACCAGGATCAGCCTGTTTCCGGGGTCGTCCTCTACGACGTATTGGATATGTGGGTTTCGATATCATGCTGTCTCTATTTTCAAACTTCGTAATTGCTGAGGTATGGTACTTTCCAATTGACTTGTCTGGAGTATCTGGGTGTGCAACTTCATAAGTGGAGACTCCATGTTTCTTTAATACAATATACGGACCATCTCGTCGTGGAGCAAATTTTGCAGTAAACTGTTTATCAATGTTGCTAATAGGATGTGATTCTATTAAGACTAAATCTCCAACCTTGTAGTCTGGGTCTGGTCTCCGTTTACTATTTGCTCTTTGGCGTGTCGCGTCTTTGTTGCATTCTATATTTTCTTTTGCTAGCTCTAAGTCTTGAACTAATTGCTTTAACTTTGGTGTGATTTCTGCTACGAAATTTTCAGATTCTACAATAGAGCTTAGGTCATGTGTCAATTCATATGGTGAACGCAATTCTCTCCCAAATGTAAGGTAAGATGGTGAGAAGCCTGTAGTTTGACACTGAGCTGTATTCATTGCAAATCTTATTGCAGGTAAAGTCGATGGCCAATTATGATGTTTGTCTTTCACCATGATTGCGATTTGTGACTTCATGTCTCTATTTTTCCTTTCTACTACATTTGGTTCAGGATGATATACTGGAGTGAAAATTTGTTGAATCTCTAAACAATATGCAAGCTTTTGCATTATCGCGGATATAAATTGAACTCCATTATCGCTGATAATTTTCCTTGGCAACCCATATCGAAGGAATATTTCATTGAGTAAAATCAGGGCACAGTTTTCACCAGTTGCTTCTTTAAGTGGAAATATTTCAATCCATCTTGAAGCAGTATCTTCAATTATCAGAATCCACTTTTCTCCTGACGGTCCTTTTGGTAATGGTCCAAAAAGATCAATGGACAGCACTTCAAATCTTTGAGAATTTGGTGTAGACTGGTATAACCCTGCTGGTTTCTTGTTTGAAGGCTTATATTTTTGGCATTCAATACATGTTTTCACGTATTTTATAACATCTTTTCGTAGTCCTGTCCAATAAAAATTGTTTGTTATGCGTTGTAGTGTTCGCTCTACTCCCATATGACCAGCAGTGGGTGAGTCATGGTAGGCGTTCAGAATGTTACATATTTCATGACGTGGAACTACTAATTTTGCATTATCGTTTTCTTGCTCTGGCATATAAAGGTACAGGACACCTTTATGGAGTAGGTATCCTTTCTTTATATATTCTATATAACTTGTAGATTCTTTTCCTTCTTCTAGACTTTTAATGATAGTTTGAAGAGTGTCATCTTTCATTTGTTCTTCTCTTAACTGTTTTTCATTGAATCTAGGTAGATCTAACTCTGTACTGCATATGGTGCAATTTTCATCATGCGTCTCATACGGTGGCCGAGACAGTGTATCAGCTAGAACATTTGTTCGTCCTGGAGTGTATTGGATGTTGAACTGATAAGGTTGTAGCTGTAGAGCCCATCGTGCAAGGCGACCAGTAGGTGTTTTAAGATTCATTAACCACTTCAACGGTTGATGGTCTGTTATAGTTATAAACTTTGTTCCTTCTATATAGCCACGAAATTTTGATATAGCCCATACTATGGCTAATGCTTCCTTTTCTGTGACACTGTAATTGCGTTCGGCTTGAGTTAAGAGTCTGCTTGCGTATTCTACAGGATGCTCGTTTTCCCCCTCCCCCTGCACTAAAGCTGCTCCTATGGCATACTGGCTGGCATCGGTCTTGATAACAAAGGGTACTTCGTCACTTGCCTGTTTCAATACTGGTGAAGTAGTTAAGGCATTTTTTAATTTCATAAATGCTTCTTGTTCCTCTTGTTCCCATTTCCAACTTATTTTGTTCCTTGTTAGGTTCGTAAGCGGTCTAGCAATTTCCGCAAAATTATTAATGAATCTTCGATACCATGATGCCGTTTGCAAAAATGATATTAATTGTTTTAGATTTGTAGGCGCCTGACGATCTGCAATAGCAGATATTTTCTCTGGGTCGGTTTTGATTCCTTCAGAAACTATTAGGTGTCCCAGATATTTAATTGCAGAGCACATAAATTTACATTTCTTTCTGTTGGCTCGTAACTTGTATGCTCTAAGTTTGGTAAATACTTCTCTTAAGTCTTTTATATGTTGACAGAAAGAACTCGATCGTATTATTAGATCGTCAAGATAACATAGTACACACTTCGCGTGTAATCCTTGTATGAATTTATCCATTAATCTTTGAAACGTAGCGGGCGCGTTTCGTAAACCGAATGGCATTCGCTTGAAATGGAACGTTCGAAATGATGATACGAAGCTTGTTTTATCGTAATCTTCTGGATGTATCATAATTTGCCAATAACTTGCCTGTAAATCAATTGTTGACATGTATGGCATCGCTTTTGCCTGATGTAACAAGTCGTCAATACGTGGCAAGGGGTATTTGTCAGGTTTAGTTATCTCGTTGAGTCGACGATAATCTACGCATACTCGAACATCAGTTTCTCCTTTTGGAACTAAAATTACAGGTGCTGACCACGGGGAATCACATTCCTCGATAATGTCATTACTAATCATATCATCCAGCTTTTCTCTTAGTTGTTTTTGTCTTGTAGGTGACAATCTATAAGGCTTAACACTAATAGGTGGGTGATTGCCTGTGTCTATTCTATGTTGTGTAAATGGAGTTGGTTCTGTGTTTTTCTCAAAGATGTCGCTGTATTCAAGCAACAATTTATTGAACGTTATGCGTTCATCATTTGTAAGTAAGGTACCTTCATCGGGATGTAAATAAATATCCACAGAATACAAAGAAGTGCGATTTATTGGTACATAAGTTATTCGTGGGTCTACACGGGATATGTCGTCAGCGGGTTCTCGGGGACGTATAGGACGCGGCGGTGTATCCACTTTATGCAATGTCCATCTGGGTCTCTTGTTTATAGGTGGACTGTCTTCTACATCTCTGAGCGGCGTTTGGGGTAATGGTGACAACATGCTCAATTCCTTAGCCCAATTAATAAATTCCGACACTGCCTTCACCTCCACAGGCTCCTTTTCTTGAAATGTCAAAAGCTTCGCTGCCTTTAACGGAATGGAGTCGTTGTTGAGTTGTATGAAGTTGTGTGTTGACTTAGGTTCATCGATGAAATTCCAACTGCGCTGCGGTAGATTAAGTATGATGCCTGATTTTTCTAGGAAATCGATACCTAGGAGAGTACGATTGTCTACAGCTTCTGGCATAACTGATAGTGTTATTGGCAGTGTGCGTTCTCCAATCAATATGTCAACAGTAGTTGTCAACATGTTTGACGTTTTAATAGTACCATCCGCCAATGTAATATCAGTTTTTCGCTGGTCAAACGTTGTGCCCTTCCGTATCAGCGTCTTATATAACTGCGTACTGGCAATACTGCAACGGGCAGCAGTGTCTATGTATGCATATCCTTCTTCATCTTTTATTTGTATCTTAATGGTGGGTATTTTTGCTTGCATCTGGAGTGTATTTTGTAGAGAATAGAATGCAACGGGTTTCGGTGGCGTTTCTTTATTTTTACAGGTACTACAATTACTTTGAAATACCCCTGGTGCTCCGCATCCATAACAGGTGATGGTTGGTTTTTTGTCGGTTTTATCTGCTGTCTCTTTCTGTTCAGCTAACCTTTTGCGGCATACGTCAACGAGGTGACCCTTCTTACCACAGAAAGTACATCTTTTTATCGGCTTTCGCTCACAATTTGAAGTTGTTGCTTCCGTTACCTCACCAGCTTCCTTTACCAGACTCTCTAGATGTCGACCACGTTCAAGGAGTTCCGCAAATGTCTTTATTTCAGATCGAGCTATCTCTTTCTTGTACGAGATGTTCAGAAGTCCATATACGAAATCCAGATGTTCATCCTCTCTGTGTCTTTTTGACGGTAACTGCGAAAGTAAGGCACGTTTCTCACAAACGAATGAATAAATTTTTTCATTTGTTTGTTTCTTTGCGTATAATTCTAAATATATTTCGTGTGGTTGCATTTTCGGGGCAAAAGCAGATTTGATGGCGTCTAGGGCTTGGTTCCACTTTTTTATGTCGCTTTTTATGCCGTTCCACCACGTAGCAGCGGCACCAGTTAACAATAAAGTTAAACCTTCTAAAGCGTCTTCGTCGCTTATTTTTTCTATCTTCTTGTATACTGACACACTTGTTACAAATTCTTCCACTTTATTATAATTTCTTTCACCGTCGTATCTCTTTGTACACTTAGCAAAACTTTTACTGTGTTTTCCAGCTTCGTTCGCTTCTGTCAATTTGTTGACAAGTGCAGAGAATTGTTCTTGCGTCATCACCACCATTTCTTGTTTTTTTTCTGACATGTCAAAACAATATTATTTATTGAGGGTAGATGAATTTTACGTTGGGCGCCAATATGATGGTGGCGGGTGAATGAAACCAACGATGAATGACAACAGGAATTGTTTATTTACTTCAACACTTGACAAAATTTTAATGTACAAAGATTTACAAAGTCTTAGGCAAAACCTATTCGTGGTTCTTGGGATGGACTGCGGGGCTATCCTATCCCGTAACCTCCTAGCTTGCTATTCCTGAGGGCGACGGGGCCTCCGCTCAGTTCAAGCTTTGACAACAGGGGTGACTGCGGGGCTATCGACCACTGTGCCGTGTAACTAGCGAGTGGCGAGTCCTCTGAGAGGCACCGTTTATATAGGCGGACCGATGGCTGTGTGCGTTTCACGTAGTTATACGTCTTCGTATGTAGTTGCGATCATCGTCGATGTTGTCACGGACTTTACACACGGTAAGTATAGATGGCGCTAGTAGTCTGTACAGTTGTATTCATGTTTGATAGATCTTTGTGTTGCAATCTACTCGGGTGGCGTTGTGTTGTATACGCGCACCGGTAGATGGCGTTCTGTTACACCTCTATATTACACGTGCCATCGGCATAAGTCAAAGGGCGTTCAGCGCTTGTGTGTGTAAAGCCGGTATTAATAAAATGGTACCCTTTATCTTGGTTACCCATATAGCGGTAACCTTAATCTTAAAGGCAACCGAAATTGTTCGATACCGGTACCGTAGCTTATAGCGGTTATCGGCCCCTGCCTCTGACAAACTCTTCGGGGAATTCAGGCGCCATGTTATGTAATAAATCCGAATATGTTTTATTTTATAGCGAACATCGGTGTATTTCTGGTGGCGGCGTTGGTGTCAATCGAGTCACGGATCTGATGAAATACCTAATAATGGTCGAACATCGGCTGAACAAGATCAGAATTCGACAGAACATGTTCACGACGAAACGAGTGTTCATACGCCTTTGGTTATATCATCGCAAAAAACTGTATGGGAAAAAGACTGATACGGAATTATGTGAAAACTAAAAAGTGAAAATTATGAAGAACAATCATGAATAACTATCAAGTTTTCTAGTTCTGCCTTGTGCTTACTTTACTTTTATCGTATTCAAAAACAATACTATGAGGTCTCAAACGCACAGTGTACAGAAATTATGTAGCGACAGCGACATCTATCGGCAAAACCAAGTACTATCCTATATCGCACAAGAAGAGTTTTCACAGCAGCAGATCTAGAGGTTCCTCCCTTTTCAATGGAGGGACATTCTACATAATTCCTCCATTCACCTAAAACTCATACGTATATACTATGAACATTATTGTATTATGTTAAGATTCGTATTCGTATGAAGCGCTTGTTTATATTCGCTTAAATGAATATGAAACTTATTCTTATATTTATAATGTTTATATTCTTATGAGTTTTCATTACACTGTGCGTTCGAGACCTTTTAGTAATGTTTGTGAATACGGGTGTTGGCGGCGCCATTAACAACGCCTACAAAGGGGAGATTGACCGAACGGACTATAATAATAATACCTATGATTGTATGTTAGGTATTTCGAAGTTGATGTTAAAATAGCTCGAATAACTTATCTATAATATAAATTATGTAATTTACCTACCAATAATAAACATTATTTATTCGTAGAATGTGTTGTTTTTATTATTATGAAGAGGATAAATATTTTATTTATATTTATAATAAAATAAAATTAAGTTTCATAAAAAAATATTTCGATAATAACTAAAGTCGCGTATCTACACTAAGGCCGCGGCTGCACTGGTACGGCGACAGCGACGTGACGGCGATTTCGTGAAAACAAACTACTAATAAACATAAGTCGGTGGCCGCACTGCAGAAACGACAAGCGAAATGTATTTGTTCACGAAATCGCCGTCGCATCGCTGTCGCCGTACCAGTGCGGCCGCGGCCTAATATTATAAAGAGAAAAGATTTGTTTATTTGTAACTAGCTCTTTTCCCGCAACTTCGTCCGCATGTCCCACAGGAAGTGTTCGGCTTCGGGATAAAAAGTAGCCTATGTTGCTCAGTGATAATGATGTAGCTTTCTATTGGTGAAACAACAGTTCAAATCGGTCCAGTAGTTTCGGAGCCTATTGGGTACAAACAAAAAATCTTTCCTCTTTAAAATACACCGTGACATTTTCATCGCTTTCATCCGGCGATGTAGCCACTATACTCATCATTATGAACAACTTTTACTATGGGACCAAACCGGAAATCGCGAAAAAAATATCAGCTGTTCCATGCATTTTTGTTGAGTTATTGTGAACATAAATGTATGGAACAGCCGATTTCTTTTTTTGGTAAACCCAGTTGTGAAGGCAGACCATCGCATCGTCCGAAACGGTTGTGTCCTTTGTACGATATAAAAAAAGAATACTCCACCTATTCGTAAGAATAAAAGTGGATACCTACATATTTTTCATAGCGGAGAAAGCTTTACGAGTAATGCGGCACCAGTCATGGGCACAGCCACGGTGGGGCAGGGTGGGGCGCTTGCCCCACCCTGGGTCTGACCTGTAAGGTATATTTTTATGTTTGGTTAAGTATACTTAACCAAACATAAAAATATAAATTATCTAGGTAAGTACATACATACCAATTATCCGTAAGAAAGTTCACACTCGACCCGTAAGACCGCGGTTATAGTTTGCTAGTCTATACTATTATAAAATTGTAAAAGAGCCGCGTCTGTACATTGAAGATATTCCAGAAAAAACAGTCGGGATAGGGTACTGGGACGTAACTATAACCGAAAAGATTTTTTTTGAATTTTTGTCTGTTTGTCTGTTTGTGCGCGCATCACGCGAAAACTACTAAACGGATTTTGATGCGGCTTTCACAGTTGGATAGCTTATGGTCCAACTTAAAATCTAAGCCACGTTTCATTTGATTCCGCTGAAAAAAAACAGAGATACAGCTAACCCCTTGGTAGTACTACCAACCTACACTACGGAGGTCATTTAAACTGGTCAGCTCATCGTAGTCCACGCGGGCAAAAGTCTAGTATCAAATAAATAGGGAAATAATCCTACTAATAATATAAATGTGAAAGTTTGAGAGGATGTAAAGATGTATGGAGGGATGTATGGATGTTTGTTTACTCTTTCACGCAAAAACTACTGAACGGATTTTGATGAAACTTTACAGTAATGTAGCTTATACATCAGAATAACACATAGGCTACTTTTTATCCCAAAAACGCGGGCGAAGCCGCGGGCGGAAGCTAGTTACATAATATAATTATACATATTATTTTAGACTGCTGCCCCACCCTGAGCCCATGGCTGACTACGCCCATGGCACCAGTTACGATGACAAACGTAAACGTCACCTGCGCATTAGCTGATTTTTCGGTCTCTGGCGGAATGAAGAAGACGGGGGGCGCCGAGCCTGTACGCGATTAGTTCATCAGTCGATGCTCGTCGTCTATTGGAATATTTTCTATTACGTACTGTCAACTGTCTATTAGGCCAAAAATGTCCTGCGCGATTTGGGATCATGATTTCTGCCGGTACCTACACAATGATTATTAAAGCCTCGGTAAGCCGCCATTAAGCAACATGTGACGTTCAACATATTTGGGAGCGAAATACGTGCTTTAAATCAAATGACACGGTTGGTACAGTTGGCGCAGTGGCTGAACGATTGCTGCGCGATCGCGGGTTCGATTCCCGCACGGAAATAATATTTGTTTCAGTTCAGTTTTGTAAATGCGCCCACCCACGACATAAGTGAGAATTTCCTAGATTATTTCAGTGTTAGGTAATGATTAAAGTACACCATTCACTATACGAGCCGCGAGCCGAGCGTCGCACCGTACAAATCGGTAGACCGAACATGCGGAATCGCGAACCCTTATCATTCACACGCAGATTTATCCGCGGACAAATCCGGCGGAGTGAATGAGTGCGCCTGTGAATCAGGGGCATTGTATCAACTTGTTATGGAGCAATATAATAGGAGTGGTACTCGGGGGTGCCCGGGGCAGAATTAATATATTGCCAACAATAAAAAAAATATGAAAAGTTAATACTTATTTTCAAGTTGTAACACAGCCTCAGAGTATGTGACTAGTTGGTTTTTTTTTCTACTAAATAGTAGTTTTTAAGCCAGACTTGTTCCAACTAAATGTAAATATGTTTCAATAATATACCTATAATTAAGTAATTTTAATAGCTGATAGAATTTATGCTGACTTTTAAATTGTCCTATATTGTTGAAAAATAATTAAAATTAAATTAAACCCAAAATATAGTAGTTATTTCCGTTAATTCATGGTAGCACTTGACTTCCAAATGTCAAATCAAAGATGGCATTTTAATTATTTGTTTTCGAGTCTGTTTCTTTTTGTTTCTTTTTACATTCAGTATTTACTGTGCCTTGCATTGCCTAAAACGTCGAGTTGAGCTTTAGTTCCCTCGTTAAGTGTCTGTAAAGTGCAGATAATCGTGTTTCACGAGTTCTGAGACAGGACTCTACTTATTTTGCTTGTATTTTGTGATTTGAGCCAGTGACTCTAATTTGGTGTGGGTTTTGTACGTTAGAAAAATGGATGAAAATAGAAGGAAATGTTTTAAGTGCGGCTGTTCGCCAGCCGATCATAACGTAAAATTGTTCCGCTTTCCTAAACCTGGAGTTCGAAACCTTATTCGGTAAGTTTAAAGGTAACCACGTACCTTTTACTTTTAAATAGTGGCAGCTCAAGACTGAAATAACGCTTTATTTAAAGGTCAGTGAGGTAAATGAGAGTACCATAACTCGAATGACATAATATTGAACTGTAAACAACTTTTTTGTTTATACAAGTATAGAACTAAGGCTGTCTTCAGACTACGCTATAATATATAGCATTATAGCTCATAGCAAAACAATATCGCGCACTATACATTGTTATTGTTATGGACACGTTCACACTGTGCTATAACTATACTATACATATAGTATTGGCTTTGTATGGTGTGCTATGCTATATAGTATAGCATAGTCTGAAGACAGCTAAATAATTACCATGTGTATTAAGCTTTTAGTAACCTACAGTTCCGTGTGATTTCTTAAATTAAAATCATCAGCAAACAAAACTTTATTGAAGTTACAAAAATATGGTTCACATAATACATTTACCTGGTCAACGGGCAAATGTAAAAATAATGCTCAGTTTCTTAAAAATGCAGTTTTGGGACAAATTAATGATCATAATATTCTTGTAAACGAATGGACTTGACGACATTGATAGCCTAGTGATATGACCATTGTATTGCATATATATACATACTTTGTTTTAAGACCAACTAGTTATAAGTATCACAGATCGCGCATGTACATTTTTGCCCCAATAGACAATAGACAGTTGACAATACGTAATAGAAAATAGTCCAATAGACGACGAGCATCAACTGACGAACCAGCGTGCTGCCTCGGCGCCCTCCGTCTTCTTCATTCCGTCAAAGAGACCGAAAAACCAGTTAATCCGCAGGTGACGTTTGTGATCACATTTCACGCTGCTACCTACATATAGTTTGCACACTACTATATTCTATGTCTTGGGTTAATTTTTATTTGATACTTTAATACTTGGTTTAAATAGCGCCTTTTTCATTAGTCTTGCTTGTAATCGATCTTTATAGGTACTATTGCAAAAAAGAATTTCCAGCAGTTGGTCACTATCAATGAACATGAATTATTTTTTTACTTTCAGTTGTTTTCTGTGGGCAAAGTACATTTCTCCAGAAGGGCAATATAGTTCTTTGGAATATCAGAGAAAATTGTACAATGATCACAGAATGCTGTGTGAAAAGCATTTTAAAGATGCAGACTTTAAAGAGATCTCAAAGGCGCACCTACTTCAAACTGCTGTTCCATATGATGTAAGTGTATATATTTTTTTGTTAACTAATCATCTACAATGACATTACATGAATTATTTTTGTAATGTCATAAATAGTGTTGGGCCGACTATGAGTTTGGCCGACTAGCCGACTAGTCGGCTGGAAAAAAGGCCGTAGTCGGCCAAGCCGATCATTACGTTCAGCGATGTTCGGGTGGAATTGGTAATGTTCGTCGCTCACATACGATCGCCGTTACTTAGTGTTTTTTTTTTATATAATACCAATTAGATTCTATTCGATATACCTAAATGCGATTCTTTCAGTAAATAATAAATAGGTGATTACATATTATGTTCTTTATTCAAAGTTATTATTAGAAACTTGCGTTCAAAATTTATTTTTTGTTTCTATTCCTGTATTATTTTGCCAATTTGTAAGACTGATACTGAAATAAAAACAATTAATAATGAAAAAAAATCATATCAATCACCCTATTTATATGAATGGCCGACTAGTCGGCGTTTTTTGCCGACTAGTCGCCGACTTAAAAAGTGGCCGGATAGTCGGCTTTACCGACTAGTCGCCGACTAGTCGGTACATCCCTAGTCATAAATAATAATATCTAATAACAATAATGACAATTATTTACACTGAAATTGTGTTATTTTGAGTACAAAAGTTACTTCCGATTTATTTGTTTAATATACAGGGTGGCAGGTTAGACAGTGGAAATATTTAAAGGGGTCATTGTACGCATCATTATGAACAACTTTTACTATGGACCAACCCTGAAATCGCGAAAAACGTCAGCTGTTCCATACATTTACGTTCACATAACGCAACAAAATGTAAAGAACAGCTCATTTTTTTCAAAACGTGAAGAACCTCTAACGCTTAAAGCCGCCACATGATAAGTTTTTCTGGGGAGAAATGTAGATGGCGCAGGCAGCAACCGCTCTACAAAATAATGTATGAAGTTAAAATTCTTCTCCGCTAGGATTAGATAGATATACAGGCTGGCAGGTTAAACAGTGGAAATATTTTAAGGGGTCATTGTACTCATCATTATGAACAACTTTTACTATGGGACCAACCTTGAAATCGCGAAAAAAAAATCAGCTGTTCCATACATTTTGTTGAGTTATGTGAACATAAATGTATGGAACAGCTGATTTTTTTTTCGCGATTTCAGGGTTGGTCCCATAGTAAAAGTTGTTGATAATTATGAGTACAATGACCCCTTAAAATATTTCCACTGTCTAACCTGCCACCCTGTATATGTTCTGTGAGGCAGACCATTGTCCGAAACGGTTGTCCTTTGTTCGATACCTACAAATTTAAAAAAAAAGAATAGGTACCTACCGCACCTTTTCTTAAGAATAAAAGTGGATCAATATTTTTATATCGAAGAAAGCTTTACGAGTAATGTAGGCACAATGTTTTTAAAGACTCGTATTCAATAAAGCAACATTTGACGCGCAACATGTGATGCATCGCATTGTTTACCCTGTTCCCTGTTCCAGGGGGAGTCAAGTCTCTCTGTAGCTAGGGCTGCCATCACCTAAATTGCTGACGCCAGACAAAAACTTAAAAAACCCCGGACATTTGGGTGAAATTGAGTATTTTTCCCGGACCCTCCCGAAAAAAGTATTTCATCAATCAGGATTCCCCTGACACAGTATCCGGGTTTTATCCGGACGCTTTTTGAAACCCCTACCGGGCGCTCCCCGGACGCCCTCTAAACTAGGACAAATCCGGGGAATCCCGGACGGATGGCAGCCCTATCTGTAGCCTGTAGCCAATGCCAACGTCGGGCAAAAAGAACGAAACAGAGACGACGATATTTATACGCTAGACAGAGAAATCACTATCTGTCTTTTTTTTTACCAGTGTCAGATATTCCTACCATATTAGTAGTCTTTTGGTGTTGGCTTTGATCCATGAACACAACACAATATACACACATCAAAAGTGTCTAGGGATCAAGCATTTTTATGCGGATTTCTTGAGATTGAGATGTGGCTTTGTAATAAATTTATGATTTTATAAATTTATATGGATCCTTTTTGGTGCATTTCATAATTTGAATCAGGAACTCTCAATCAAATTCGAGTAAAAGATGAAAATAAGCTGTCAATATTTTCCCTATAAAAACATACAACGCATTGAAGACATTATTAGTGCTACTGTTTCCCTACTACTGATTAAAACCAACGTTATTATGGAGCGGCGACGTCATTTAAGCAGGGAAGAAATGCTCAGAGCCGTGGGAATGATAGAAGCTGGATCCCGGCAACGTACTGTAGCTTTAGCTCTGAATACAAGTCAGAGTGTTATCAGTCGACTTTGGACACGTTACCGAAGCACTGGTACCGTGGCTGAGCGCCATGGAGGACGGTATCGCTGCACCACACGGAGACAAGACCGATACATTCAAATCTTAACTCGAAGAGCTCCAACAATAACCGCCATGATGTTAGCCGTGAGGCTTCATCACTCTTCAGGGAACTTAATTAGCGACCAAACAGTCAGAAACCGCTTGCATGAAGTGAACCTTCATTCCCGAAGACCGCTACGGGTACCACCTATAGCAATGCACAATCGTAGGATTCGATATCAATGGGCTCTTGAACACAGAAATTGGGCAGAAGAACAATGGCGTTTCGTGTGCTTTTCTGATGAGTCTCGTTTTGGTATGAGACCGGATACAAGACGTATACGACACTGGAGAACCCCTGGACGCCAACAGCGATTAAAATCCTGCCAGGAAGTCCATCCTTATAGTGGTGGAACCATCATGGTATGGGCGGGTATTTGGATCGGCGGAAGAACTGAGTTGATTTGGATCAGAGGCAACCTCAACGCTCAAATTTATGCTGAGACGATTGTATCAGACGTCATCGTTCCTCTACAAGTGCAAATCGGTCCCTTATTTCAGTTAATGCATGATAATGCACGACCGCACACCGCAAGAGTTGTAAGACAGACTCTCGCCGCAGCTAACATCAATGTCCTGCCCTGGCCTGCTCAGTCGCCAGACTTGAACCCGATTGAGCATGCATGGGATATGCTACAGAGAAGAGCTCTGCCGAATATGGAGGGTATCCAGTCGCAAGAAGACCTTTTTTTGTTGTTGCAACGAACATGGGCGGCCATTCCACAGCGTGATTTGGATGAACTCATTTTGAGTATGCCAAACCGATGTTCTTGTGTTGTTAGTGTTCGCGGTAGAAACACGGATTATTAATTGTTTAAGTTACCCAATAAAATTTTAAAGAAAACTGTTATTTCAGTCTTTTTTTCGAACTTTAATGTTAGTGGTTCAAATGTCAAAAATCCCTTTATTAGGAAAATGGCAAATTTCTTTATTAATGCAAAGGTGACTTGATTTATCGTTACTGTGACAAACGAAAACACTTTATTTGATGAATCCTTAAAGAAAATTTTAATTAATATCAATCAGGAGAAAAGTTATTGCAAAAATATATGTTGATCCCTAGATACTTTTGATGTGTGTATTTATACTTGTACTGTACGATACTAAACTAATGAATTATTCTCATGGGTGCTCGAGCCTCCGAGCACCCACGGAGTCGGCGCCCCTGTTTTCCGCCACGGAAGCATAGTGAATAGCTATGCTGAAGTAGTAGAAGAATGGTGAATATTATGATTTATATAAAGTCCTTATTTTATTTTATGGATCAAATTCATGTCTATGCGTCTGTGAATAAAGTTTAATTAGGTACATAAATAAACAGTACCTATTAATTTTTTTAGAATTAAATAATAATATTACTCTGGCAACAAACCCTGATAATGACAAGTCAACAAGACCAAGTGGCATGTCCTGTCAAAATCCATTTTATTATTATTTCTTGTTCTCGATTTTTTGGGAAATCTTGGTGTGCCCTGACTCATAATTTCCTTGTGTAATTGTTTTGTTTGTTGTTTTTCGTGCTTGGACACTTTACGAGATATAGACTCATCTTTGCCTTATGCAGCAAATTAGTGTTTGCTGTTTTTTTTGCCTGGACACTACGAGGTAGAGACTCATCATTCCCTTGTACTTAGTTTACGTTTGTTGTGTTGTTTCGTTAACTTACTCGCGAGTGTGTCTGGAATCCTATGGACTGTGAAATAATCTTTAAAATGTCACGCCACATGCCCTATGAACTTCGAAGAAAGTGTGCTAAGTGTAACATCACTGCAGCAGAAGACAGGAACTTGAGTTTCCACAGATTTCCTCTACCCGGTAAACGTACATTAATAAAGTAAGTAGGTAACTCTAGTATAGTTTCTTCCTATTTAGTATACAGTAGCTGAAATTAGCTAAAGTCTCCATTAAAATCCCATCATTTAATAAAATTAGAGTCTTCACCTCATATAAAATTGAGTTTTCACATAGTCACCTAATGAATGAGAAACATTCAGTACCTACTTTGAATATAGTAAAAATGTGATTCAAGTGAAAATTACAAGCTTGTAGGATTTAATTATTATCTTTGAAATACTCCACATCTTAATTTTTTTTAATAGTAAATATTAGATTAATTAATATATTTTATTTAATAATTATTTCAGGGCTCGTGTATGGGCTGAATATTGTTATCCTACTGGAGAGTGGTCAACTGAAATATCACTGAAAGACTTACACTCGCAACACAAAATGCTATGCAGTAAGCACTTTGATGACTCCTCATTTACAAGCAGTGCTAGGATAAGATTGAACAATTATGCCATCCCAACTGGAGCACAGGACTTATTGATAAAGTTTCGCCAGGAACAATGTGCAAGTGAAACTAACAAAGACACAAATGACTCAGTTCAGCAACCTCAAGTAAGTTCAACATTAAGGTGCGGTTAAACGGGCTAGTTTTTTGACAATTTCTTGCTGCAATTGTATAGCCATGTGTTGAGAGCTATATCGTGCAACTCAGTAGAACAATTGCCGCAATCTTGCAGTACAGCCCGGGATATTGCTATGAAATTAAATGATGGTACATCACAATAACTGCTGTACGGTATAGATCTCAACTCACGGCTACACAATTGCATGAAGAAATTGTCAAAATAGCCTGTTTAACCACACCTTTAGTTATTTAAAACCATCTCAATGTTAAATAACATAACCTGCTGAAAACATTTAATGCATAGTTAATGGTAGTACTAAAATAATCATTATTATTGTTACCTTGACTATTTGATTGGGCTCAATCTGTTTTGGTCATGTTAGTTGCACACAACTGCTGACCGCTCTAGGATCACATTATCTATTATTATAATAATATAATGTACATTTGAAACATCCTGATAATTAGGGTTCTGTAGTAAAACTAGGAACCCTTCTAATTTCATCATGTCCGTCTGTCCATCTGTCACACCCTCATCAGATCCACAGTTACTAGCCAATCTGTATAAAATTTCACAGGTAGATGTTTTCTGTGAGCTTGACCATTCATGTATATGGACTTGGCATAGCCGGGTGAACCAAAAAACGCTGGCCATCTTACTGATTTGGCTATAATATGAAAACTAAGTCATGCGCATCGGCTGTCGTTTTGTATTGTCATTTTTTCAATGGTTAATACGGTAGTGGCCTACTATTAAAAAAGTACAAACAAATTATTTTATTTCAAAGAAGGAATAGGCACAACAAAAAAGTAAAAGCAAACAAAATCACAAAATGGAAAACACAAACACACACTTTAAAAGCGTCTACGCTTTTAAAGTTTTTGGAGGGAGTATCGCTCCTTCTTTGTCGCGCGAAGCGGACGTAGATGGTGTTACGTCACTAGTAGGTAGTGCCGTCCGTGTCTAGCAAATCATTTTAAAACGCTTATAACTTTGGCCAATTTTGTAGATGTTTCATCGGTTTTTTTGGTGTTAATTGTCTTTTTCAAATAGTTTACAGATTCACAATAAAAAAAAGTGGTTAACATCCCTATTGTGTAGTTTCCTCTTGTAAAAGGCGGTCTGCTGCTTCAAATCTGCGAAACCATGGAATTTCCTATCACATCCCACTCCCACTAATATTATAAATGCGAAAGTTTGTGCGTGTGTGTATGTTTGTTACTTCTTCACGCTAAAACGGCTGGACGGATTTGGATAAAATTTGGCAAAGAGGTAGCCTGGGACCAGAAAAAAAACATAGGCTACTTTTAGCCATTTTTACGCAGACGAAGTCGCGGGGATCAGCTAGTGTAATGTAAGTATAAATTGTGCACCGTGTGTTTTCGTGCGAGATTCAAAACTGACGTCGAAAAGTAGTTCCATGGATCAGATACTGAAGCGCTAGTGTGGCAATATTATGATGGCATTTTTTTTCAAGTTTTCATTCTTCCCTGTTCTTCCCTTCCTGTTAGGGCGTTTGTGCACTTACCTGTTTCCAATACGTTTTTAGGGTTCCGTAGTAAAACTAGGAACCCTTAGTTTCATCATGTACGTCTGTCAGTCTGTCCGTCTGTCACACCCTCGTCAAATCTACAGTGCATAACCAATTTGTATGTTTGCAAGTAGATGTCTTCTGTGAGCCGCCATAAAGGCCTGTAGTCAATTACGAAAAATAAAATAATTAGGGGTGGCCCAACTGAGGGTTGAAAAAAATATTTACGCGCACCCCTTCGTGTGGGATATCGTTGGATAGGTCTTTGAAATTAACATAAAGGTTTCTAAATGACTTTTTATTTAAGTGCATTTTTAGTGAACTACGAGCTCTGGAAGTCGTTAACAATGTGACCCTGTTTTTCAACCCCTTTTTTTAAAAATCTGGAAAAAATCAAGTTTAAAGTGTTCAATAAATACTTTTGATTAAAATTGGTTTCAACATACGTCAATAACTTTTTGAAATATTCACTATTTTCAGTTTTGAGTTTGACAACCGCAAAAATACTAACAAACTTATATTTGCGGTCGGAAGACTGAAATACTTCTTGCTACGGAACCCTAGACTGAGCGTGGTCCGACACGCTCTTGCCCGGTTTTTTTAACCGACTTCTTTACGATCAGTTTTAGGTACCAAAATGTATGAAAAAAAATAGTAAATTAAAAATTAAAAAAACCCGACTGCCAAAAAACAACTAAAAAGTTCAAAACAAGACCACTTTTCAAGCAGTCTGATGCAGTTGGTGGCAATTATTTGTGTTAAATCTTAGATTTTATGCCACCAACTGCATCAGACTGCTTGAAAAGTGCTCTTGTTTTGAACTTTTTAGTTGTTTTTTGGCAGTCGGGTTTTTTTAATTTTTAATTTACTATTTTTATTTTTCACTTTTTAGTTTTTAATGTATGTTTTCGTAATCTTTTTTTCGAGCCCTTCATTTTGATACCCCACATGATAGGTTTTGAGGATAAGTAAGAATTAGCGAGAATGATTGCTTTGTTGAACAACTTTAAATCGTTATATATCCTAAACTATTGTTTAAAATGAAAAATGATAAAAGGAACCTAAAGATGATTTTAAAATACCTATTCAACGACACCCCACTTGACATAGTTCATCAACTTTTTTTTTTTTCATTTTGACAATATGGCGTCTGGTTGTCGCTGTGGTGAATTTTGATTACTGTTATGTCTTTAGTGACACTCGCAAGGTTAAGACGAATCGATTGACGTAAGAATTATAAAAATCGGCCTACGCATTTGGTCTCTAGAACGCCACATAGAAACAAACATACATACATACATACATACATACATAGACTGATAAACACATTACCCTCCTTTGCGTCTCGCAGTCGGGTAAAAAACGGTCCGTAAAAAACGTGTTAGAATTAGAAACGGATAAGTGCACAAACGCCCTTAGGGTATATTTATGTTCTGTGATATTATAAAATATGTCAATTGTCAATGTCAGCAGTCAGCGTTGTCAATGTCATATTGTCATTTGTCATAGAGATGGGTAACTAGCCGAAATTCCAATAGCTCAGCTAGCCGGCTATTTGTGGTGAAATAGCCAGCTAGCTAGCCAGCTATTCAGCTATTTGGCTATTGGTTAGATGACACACTAGCCGGCTGGCAGTTGATAGCGCCAGCGGCAATAGCTAGGTAGCCGTCTTGATTATCGTTCAACAGAGTGCCCCGCGAATCAGTTTGATTCAAGTTCGATCCTCGCCGCGGTAACAAATTTATTGATATTTTTTGATGTTAGGATGTCGTTTTTTATTACTTTTTATACTTTTTCATTATTTTTTAGACTTAAAATGACATGAATTTCCGTGATTATTAAATTTATTATAATAAATAGTAAAAAACTGTTGAAAATCTATCTACAGCGCCATCTCTATTCATCGCTATGAATTAAGAAGCATTTTGTTAAGTCAGTTCACACTTTTGTTATACAAATAAATTATAGATGGCGCGCTACGTTAGTTGATGAAATCGATTTATTTCTATTAACGCTATCGTCATACAATATTGAACCTAATACTCTACAAAATTAGGCTTAAAATCGTAAATCGCGCGCGCCGCCGCTCGTACGTTGGCTAGTTGTCATAGCTAATATAGCTAGGTATATGAATCACTCACTCAGCTAGTCAGCTATGGCGGCTAGCCGGCTAGCCGGCTAGCGGCGGCTACCGGATAGCTGGCTAGCTGTAAACTGGCGTCGGTTGCGCGGTACGGTACAGCGCAAGCGCGATAGCTGACTAGCCGGCTAGCCAGCTATTGTGCTGATGAATATCATAGCCGTGGCTATCTCTTGGATAGCCGGTATTCAGCTAGTTATTAAAATAGCTACCCATCTCTAATTTGTCATTGTATTGATTGTGGTTGGTCGTTTTTTCTTGTGTTTGTGTTTCTGTAGGTTTCTGTAATTTGTATTGCTCTAGCGAATAAGCTGTTATTGTTTCTGTTTTGCCAATATATGTCGTTGAGTCGAGCATACTGTTCCTTCGTTGCATTCTTTTGGTGAATTCAAGCGTTGTTGAGATAGATCCTTTCGAGAAAGTCTACTCTTTTTTTGAGGTTATAGTGACTCTGTTTCACAATGAATCAGAAGGAAAAGGAAAACTTGAGAAAGTGCGTCAAATGTGGATCTTCGGTATCTCAAGATGCCACAATCACAATGCACCGTTTCCCGAAACCAGGCAGGACAAATAGCTATCGGTAGGTTACTTTTTTTATAAATAAAAGGCCAGGCCATGTTTAGGCTTCGTTATTCTGACCCTAACTTCGGTCAGAGAGTCGCCTTAGTTATTTTTTCGTATCTACAAGTACCTGACGTCGAATTGGGTTGATAAACAATTGATATGATTCAGCTATGTGTGAACAACACATTTTGATCTGCAGTCCAGTGATGCCTGAAAGGTTTTTAGTTTTTAGCTATGTAAATCACACATTTTGATTTGCAGTCCTATCATGTCATAGTTTAGTCAGCAACCCTTTCAAACATGAAAAGACAATATTACAATGAGTATCTACTAACTCATTGTTATTTTTTGTACAAAACTGAAAGAGAGTTGGGTGATTTAAATCAACTTTATTTAAATTGTGATTTAAATCAATTATCCCAACCCTGGCTGAAACCTTTGTCTCTTACAGTTCTGAAGCATGGGCAAAGTACTGCTTCCCAAATGAATCGTGGGCATCGCCAGAATTCCAACGAAGACTATTTACACAACACAAAATGCTGTGCAGTAAACATTTTATAAAGACATGTTTTGTGGAACAGAAACTATTCCGAACTGCAGTACCAAGTGAAGAATTTGATGAGGTCAGTCAAATTAAAAGTCAGTGCACAAATAGCTATGTCAATGAATGTGTCCTTGTACTTTTTTTCATTTTTTGATCTTGAAGCATCAGTAGGTGGCTCATCAAGAATCTTTCAACTTTTGTTGGAGAACATAAATATATGAAACACAATGAATGTGTCTGCACAGCATGTAGGTAGGTATTGCGTTTAGTCGGATAACGCCTAATTCGCGAAATGGCACCCGAGTCTCAAAAGGGCCAATTCGCAAATGGACTTATTCGCGAAAAGGCTAATTCTCAAAAGGACTAAATAGTAAAATGCCTAATTCGTAAAAGGACTAATTTGTGAAAGGACTGATTCGCAAAATGGCCAACTTTTACCAACTTACGCCATGAGTTAAATGACATGAAAAAAATAGTAAATTTAAAATTAAAAAAACCCGACTGTCTTATGCAGTTGGTGGCATAAAATCTAAGATTTAACACAAATGATTGCCACCAACTGCATCAGACTGCTTGAAAAGTGCACTTGTATTGAACTTTTTAGTTTTTTTTTGGCAGTCGGGTTTTTTTAATTTTTAATTTACAATTTTTATTTTTCACTTTTTAGTTTTTAATGTATGTTTTCGTAATCTTCTTTTTTGTTTGTATATCGTTAATACTTGAAATAGAAACTTAAATCAATAAGTAAGAATTAGCGAGAGTGATTGCTTTGTTAAACAACTTTAAATCGTTATATATCCTAAACTATTATTTAAAATGAAAAATGATAAAAGGAACCTAAAGATGATTTTTAAATACCTATTCAACGACACCCCACTTGACATATGTAGTTCATCAACTTTTTTTTTTTTCATTTTGACAATATGGCGTCTGGTTGTCGCTGTGGTGAATTTTGATTACTGTTATGTCTTTAGTGACACTCGCAAGGTTAAGACGAATCGATTGACGTAAGAATTATCAAAATCGGCTTACGCATTTGGTCTCTAGAACGCCACATAGAAACAAACATACATACATACATACATAGACTGATAAACACATTACCCTCCTTTGCGTCTCGCAGTCGGGTAAAAAACCAAGTTCATTTCCAGGTTATGTTGTGTTTTATATGAAATTATTATATGACATAAATATAGTATGACACATTGTAAGATGCTTTGTTGATTTAAGACTTTTTCATCATAATAATCTATCTATGATTCCTATATTTTAATAAAAATATGTTTTTTACTAAGTTGTTTGCATTTCGTATAAAACATAACATAAATTTTTTCCTCTTGTCAGCAGGTTCGTCATGCTCCCTTAGACGTCATTGCTTGCGGTGGCGTCATTGGTCGGGTCACCCCCTTCCCTCTAAAATGGCGAGGGAGGTGATGGCTGACCTCTGCGTCATACTTGTGAATGGGTGCTGCTTGTGGTGACTGGTCGTCTTGTTGACTGAGCTCAGTTAATTTAATACAGTTAATTTAATATACTACATTCTTGAAATAACTAGCCCCTGGTCCTAGATTATCATGCATGAAGTAAAAATTAACTTGGTTTTTAGGGTTCCGGACCAAAATGGTAAAAAAGGAACCCTTATGGTGCGACTTTGTCTGTCTGTCTGTCTGTCTGTCACACCTGCTTATTTCAGCAACTACTAATGCTATCGACTTAAAATTTGGAACAGTTGTAAAGAATGCTTGCCGAACTTTATTGCAAATGAAAAAAAGTCAAAAAATATTTTTATTTTCATTGCAAAAAGGGCCAGAGTGGGGGTCCGAAATTTTAAAGTGCTACTACTAGGGTTACTAGGTCAAGTGGCATATCATATGAAAGGGCTTGATCTGCACATTTCAAAATATATTTACCAATTAGTGCCGACGTGGTATGGTAGTTTTCAGATTTTTTTTCACATTTTTCAAAAATGCATCTTTTCATTTATCATTCTTAAAAATAGGGTTCTGTGCGAGCGAGAGAGGTGACAAAATGCGAGAGCCCCCATAAACAAAATTGTTGGATTGTTCTCTATACTGAGGCAACAGCAAACAGATTGTAAATAAAGCATTGGAGCAAGAAATGAAGCATTCAACACAATCACAGTTTTAATGAAACTGTTGAAATAAATATTTAACTACTCATATCATTTATCGTTTTATTTTTCCACTAGCTGACTCGCCCCGGCTTCGCACGGGTAATGTTTAGTTTATCCTTATGAATCGAGTCACGCTCAATTGGTTCCTATGAAGCAATCTCATAAATTATAATTAATCACCCCATATCGCGTTGATTACATCGTGTTGTCTTTGAAACTATTCGTCCAAATAACATACTTTTAACTAGAAAAATCATCTCCATTAAATGCTTGTGATGATGAAATTAGATTAGATTACATTAGATACTTATTTTTAACCATAACATGTTTATTATACTAGTACACAATGTCTGTTTGTATTATCTTATGAAGAAACTGTCGTTAAGATACAGGCTCGGCCTAGTTTAGATGTTAGTGTTCATTTTGATCTGTGAACTTGCAGAAATTGTGCTAAGTGTTAAGAAATGTGAAAATGTATTTTTTTCAATAAAGTTTTTATTTTATTTATTTAGGTACGGGAAGTGCAGACCCACCATCATTTTAGTAATTCTTGGTCCGTTTTAATGGTCCGCATAAAATAGTTTGGCTATTTGGTGACCCTAGTCTGGCTGGACCATTGGAATAAAATTCTTTTCTAAACCCTACACGAAGTCTCAAAGAGGAAACTGAATAAAAGATTTTTCTTTTCAGGGGGATTCCGATACACCGGCAGAAGAACATTCTTCACAGATGTCTCCTGATACACCGGCAGAAGAACATTCTTCACAAATGTCTCCTGATATACCAGCCGAAGAAGCTTCTTCTGAGATCGTTCCTGATCCACCAGAAGAATTGAAGGTGAGCCATATAATTACTGGCTGTCTCGCGGTTTAACCCGTCATTTTTCGGCTTCTAAGGGTTGTAGCGTGGTATTAAATCCTAATAACATTATAAATGTGAATGTTTGTGAGGATGAATGTATGGATGTATGGATGTTTGTTACTCTTTTACGCAAAAACTACTGAACGGATTTTGATGAAACTTTACAGTAATATAGGTTATTACATCAGAATAACACAAAGGCTACCTTTTATCCCGGAAAAGCTGGCTAAGCCGCGGGTGGAAGCTAGTAATATTAATATTAATGCAAAAGTTTGTGAATATGTATGGAAAGGCTATTTTGCAAGTCCGTTTGAATGAGAGCTCATTTAAAAGCGATTGAAATGTATCGGTTTATCGGCAAATAAATATCGCCGATACCGAAATATCGGACAAATCAAAATATTATATCAACTAGGGATTCCTTAGTTTAAACCAACCTATCACACATAATACTATTTTTTTTTATTGAAACATTATTTTATTTTCTTAGGTGTGCAGAATATGCCTAGCGTTAGATGTCAAAATGTACAATATGGAGGACTGGAAACTGACTGAAATGTTCCAAAATATCACTGGTATACAGGTACGTCATAGTTGTAGAATACATAATTATTATGTTTTAAGAGGGCTATTACATTTTTGTCACCTGTCTCGCTCGCATTGAACTATATTTTTAAGAAAGTTAAATGAAAAGATGCATTTTAAAAAATGTATTCTTATAATGTTTTAGATAATAATATTAATTTAACAGGTAAACAATAAAAACACATTTCTACTGTAGACCAGGGCCGAAGCCTTCAAAAATGGTAAAAAATGAAAATAAATTACAGTAGGATGAAACCCATTAGTAAAGGAGGGTAATATGATCAAAATGAAAGGAAAAATAAATTACGGTCGATCCGAGTTCGGGAAGTGGGGGGAGTGAATTTTCAAGGGTAAAAAATGGTTTTCCTTGATTTCCGGCAAAACTACAAGTCCTATGGAAAAAAGTTAAATGGCAAAGTTGTAGGTAATAAAAAGATCTACAACTTTTGTATTTGCAATTTTTTCACATAACCTCAAAATTTAGGTGAAAAATTCAAAAAACCAAGTTTTTGGTTTTTTATTTATATCTTTTTCAAAAACAAAAAAAAATCTACGAAATTTGGTGAAAACTTACCTTATCATGTCCCAAATACACTGTAATTTATTTGATTTAAAATATTTATTTTTTCGCCTTATTTTAACTTAATATCAAAAAAGCACCCTAATTTTCAATCGAAAATTCTGACGTCAAAATATCAGCTTTTTTCAAAAAGTTTGGGGGCTTTTTGTTCGTTGAAATATCTAATTTCTGATGGTGTAAAAAAAAATATACATTACTATAGGAAATGTTCTCAGAAAATGCAAAAAATTGAAAAAAACTCAAATTCGAAAATTTTTTTTTAATCATTATATTTATTAATATTAATCAGCTGTTCCATACATTTATGTTCACACTAGATTTTGCCCGCGACTCCGTCCGCGTGGACTACAGTGAATGACCAGTTTAAATGACCTCCGCAATATAGAGCGGCTAGTACTACCAAGAGGTCAAGCTGTATTTCTGGTTCCTCCAATCAGAATTAGATGAAACGTGGCTTAGATTTTAAGTTGGACCCCAAGCTATCGAACTTTGAAAACCGAATTAAAATCCGTTCAGTACTTTTTGCGTGATGCGCCCACAAACAGATAAACAGACAAAAAATCTAAAAAAAATCTTTTTAGGTATAGTTACGTCCCAGTACCCTTTGACCTATCCCGACTGTTTTTTAGGGTTCCGTACCTCAAAAGGAAATACGGAACCCTTAAAGGATCACTTTGTTGTCCGCCGTCAGTCACCGGACCATAAGTGGAGCCATCTGCTCATAGATGGCGCCATTGGAAGTATGCAATAGCGCCATCTATGATCATATTTCGGAACCCTTAGGGCGCGAGGCATACTCGCACTTGTCCGGTTTTTTCTGGAATATATTCAATTTACAGACACAGCTTGTTTACAATTTTATTATAGTATAGATAACTCAACAAAGTGTATGTGGAACAGCTGATCTAAAAGTTGTTCATGGTGATGAGTACAATCACCCCTTTTCGTATTGCGACTGACTACACTTATACCCCTTATATGTATAGATAGCATAAGCATAGCATAGCATAATCGGCCTATAATGTTCCCACTGCTGGGACACAGGCCTCCTCTCTGTGAGAGGGAGTGGCCCGTAGTCCACCACGCGGGCCCAGTGCGGGTTGGTGGACGTCACATGTCTTCGAATGTTTGGTTGGTTCTAGGACATGCCGTTTTTCTCACGATGTTTTCCTTCACCATTAAAGCAAGTGATAATTAATTTCTAATACGCATGTATAGATAAATCCTTTATATTACTTCAATCCTGGATTTTGCATCGCTTCACTCGCCAGGTGTCCTCCGACAGTCCCAGTATACTGCAGCGCTTGTGTTGGGAGTGCGCGGCGCGGCTGACGGCGGCCGCGGCCTTCAGAGACAAAGCGCTGCTCAGCGATGGATTGCTGCAGATACTATTGCAAGCTGGAGACGATGTAAGTGAAAATTATTTGTCTGGAGTCCCAGCACGCTTAACAGGACCAATTCTATCTCAATTCTACCAAAGAATAGACAAATTTCTATCCAACTCGTTATCTCTTCTGTCCGAGCGGCAACCCGTGCTTGTCTAAAACGGTATAAATATTTCTACAAACGGTCACTTTGTCTTTTCTTCTGTAGACAAAACCCGTTTCCATCTCATGCTAAGCGTGCTGCTTAATACATGCATGATGTTTTGAAAATGAATATGCAGCCAAAAATATTTTTTTACATTTTCAGGTGACAAAAAGTGACATAATATCTATGAAAGAGAACCACACCAGTCTTAAAACAGCACTAACCATTCAAAAAGTATTCTATACCGCAGACGAAAAAGAAAACGAACAAGATACTTCTACAGATAATTTAGAAATAGATAATACATTACTCAATAACGAAATAAAAACTTACAGCAGAATTATTAACGTTGCGCGCGATAACCGGACGCATTGTCCGACGTTTATACGCGAAGTGCGTGAGGAGGGTGCGGGAGTGACCGATAAAATAGATACAGAAATGTTAGGAAAACATTTAATTGTTATTCCTACAAATATTGACTCTGACCCTATGGATGATATTACAAATAAAAATAGAGCATGTCCATTGCTAGAATTTGTCAATTTCGTTAAAAATCCTATAGTAGTAAATGAAGTTGAAGTAGATAGTACAGAAGCAACACCTACAGATAATACTATTAGAAGTGATACAAATAAAGAAATTAATGAAACAACCAGAGTTGCGGTAATCAATGAAGATGGTAATATTGTTTTAATAGATAAAAAAGTGAAAAAACATAAGATTGATGAAATTTATGATACTGTTTCATGTGAAGATGATACGTTACAACCGAAAGCGAAGAAATTCTTGATAAAAACTGTTGATATTAAGCCTATGAAAGTTAAGCCAGGTATAAAAAGAAAAAACAAGCGCAGATGCACAACAGCAAAACAAGATAGAAGTATGGTAGATAGAGTGAGAGAAGAACAAACTTTACATACGCCATCGCTTGCTAAAGAATTCGGAGTTTCACCAAGCATCCTGAGAGCAAGATTGCGAGACGCTGGATTTAAACCTTTATATGTAACGGTCAAAAAAACTCCAAGAATTTTAAAGAAAAAGCAGAAAGTGAAGTAATTATATTTTTTACTAGCTGTTTTCCCATTGCTCGGCTCCTAAGGGTCGTAGCGTGATGTTAAGAGGGAACAGGGCGTGAGATTTTCCATACAAACGTATTCCCCTTTTTTCTTCCTGAATAATGGCTCTAGAGTATTTTTTTTTATTTCATAAAATAAAGGTCTGCTGTATACATGTCCCTATCATTTTCTTTTTTTCAGCAACTAATTAGTAAAGAAAATATGACCCTCCAAAAATTACAAAAAATGACCTATTTTTACCGCCGTGATTAGAGGATTACCAGACAATTTAGAAAAGTTTTTAACATAAAAGAAAATGATAGAAACCTAAGCATACTCTTTTTTTAAATAAATATAAAAAATAAAATTGCTTTGGCTCAGTTTTCGAGGAGAAAAAGGGGGAATACGAAACGTTAATCTCGTAAATTTTTTTGTGATATAATCGGTCTGAGCTGCAGCTGTCCCTATCACACACTACGGGGGTTGTTCGCGGGCGCAGCGCGACGGCAATAGTTTCTTCAAATACCTATTTTTCAAAATCCTCGCAGGCCCCGTTCCCTCTTAAATAGCCTATACTAGTCCTCACGAATCTGGCTATGGCTATCTATACTAATATTATAAAGAGGAAAGATTTTTTTGTTTGTTTGTTTGTTTGTACCGAATAGGCTCCGAAACTACTGGACCGATTTTAAAAATTCTTTCACTAATAGAAAGCTACATTATCACTGAGTAACATAGGCTACTTTTTATCCCGAAAAAATGCACAGTTCCTGTGGGACACGCGGACGAAGTCGTGGGCGAAGTGCTAGTCATAAACAAAAAGAATTTTTCGAATCCGACTGGTAGTTCCAGAGATTAGCGCGTTCAAAGTTCAAACAAACAAACTCTTCAGCTTTATAATATTAGTATAGATAAAATTGTCAACTGCTGGACATAGGCTTGCCCCAAGCGTCGCCAGACCAGTCGACAGGCGCAGATACAGGGTTCTGTTCAGAGGGGGGGGACAATATTGTGTTTCAAAACTAATGTCTATTAGATACAAGGTGTAATTTTAGTCAGTCGAAATACGAAAAGCGGTCATTGTACTCATCATTATGAACAACTTTTACTATGGGACCGACCCTGAAATCGCGAAAAAAAAGTCTGCTGCTCCATACATTTGTGTTCACTCCATGTTCACTCACATAAATCGACAAAATGTATGGAACAGCAGATTTTTTTTTCGCGATTTCAGTGTTGGTTGCACAGTAAAAGTTATTCATCTTCATAATGAAGAATGCAATGACTCCTTTTCGTATTTCGACTGATTAAAATTACACCTTGTATAATATGACGATTTTTCAAAATAAAGTGCTTCGGTCGTGAGTCAGAGGGGAGGGAGAGGCAATCGCACCTATTGCCCCCCTGTATATGCGTCTGCCGATTGTCAGCAATAGGGATGTTAAATATATTTTTTTTATTGTGAATCTGTAAACTATTTGAAAAAAGATAATTAACACCAAAAAAAACCGATGAAACATCTACAAAATTGGCAAAGTTATAAGCGTTTTAAAATGATTTGCTAGACACGGACGGCATGCATGATAAGTGACGTGGTGCGGTGGCGCCCTCTATAGCAATTCTTGAAGCGTTGTCGTGTCCGTTAAAATTAAATAACTAATTATTATTTATTTTAGTACACGTCAAAGAATCGACGAGGGTACGAAACAAATTGACGAGGGTACGAAACAAGTCGACGAGGGTACGAAAAAAATCGACGAGGGTACGAAACAACAAGTTATGTCGTCAGAACAGGACGGAGAGTCGGTATCCGAAATAGCCAGACGGTTAGATACGTCGGTGAGTAAAAATAATCTTTAATTTTTTTTGGAGTCTGCCCTCAGATCATAGAAACAAGGGAGTTGTAACAAGGCGCACTTTGATATGATCAATTTGATCAACATAAAAAGTCCCTTTGACGGTATGTTCATTTATCACACTAATATTATAAATGCGAAAGTTTGTGCGTGTGTGTGTGTGGGTGTGTGTGTATGTTTGTTACTTCTTCACGCTGAAACGGCTGGACGGATTTGGATGAAATTTGGTACACAGATAGATTATAGTCTGGAATAACACATAGTCTACCTTTTATCCCGAAAAACGCGGGCGAAGCCGCGGCCGGAAGCTAGTACTCTGATAAATGTAACCGGCCTAGCCTATGAATTAAAACTTTTACAGTACTAGTCAGTACTATGTATTATTAATTAATGATTAAAATTATGTTATTTCTGTGTACAGAGCCGATGATACCAAACGACAATAAATAATATCGATGAAACAAGATGGCGTGTCTATCACTGACATAGCTAAGCTACCTGATTTCCAAGTGACGGTGAGTATCCCTAATTATATCATGTTTTATATCGAAGCTTTTAGAGCTTCGATAGTATCGATAATATCATCATCTGCCTAGCCTTTTCCCAAATTATATTGGGGTCGGCATCCAGTCTAACTAGTTTTGGCTGAATATCAATATTTTACGTGGAGCGACTGCCATCTGACCTCCACAACCCAATTAATGGGTAATACCGGTATTCGAATGTTAGACCAGCTGTCAGACTTTAGGGCTTCTGACTACCCGTAACGATTGTCAAAGATATTCCTATGACAACCGGGACCGACTGCTTAACGTGCTCTCCGAGGCACGGAGGGGTCTCGATGTGTAAAGAACGGTCACCCATCCAAGGACTGACCGCGGCAAGCGCAGCTTAACCTCGCAGATCGATCGATCGATCAGCGCGGCCGTCATTTAGCCACGAGCCCCTCGATAGTATCGATAATATGAGCAGCAGTAATCAATCATATCGTTATTATCTCTGTCAATAGTATTGTCTCGTTTCAATCTATCGATAAAAAAACCGGGCAAGAGCGTGTCGGACCACGCTCAGTCTAGGGTCCGTAGCAAGAAGTATTTCAGTCTTCCGACCGCAAATATATGTATATTTTTACTTCATAACATTTTTATTTTGTTATTTTTGCGGTCCTCAAACTCAAAACTGAAAATAGTGAATATTTCAAAAGTTATTGACTTATCTTGTTCACACCAATTTTAATCGAGTGTATTTATTAGATGCTATAAGCTTGATTTTTTTCACATTTTTAGATAACGTGGTTGGAAAATTACATGGGGGACACATTTTTAACGAGTTTCGGAGCTTGTAGTTCACTAAATATGCGCTTAAACAAAAAAGTCATTTAGAAACCTTTGTTATTTTCAAAGACCTATCCAACGATACTCCAAGGGGCGCGCGTAATTTTTTTTTTTCATCCCTCAGTTTCATGTATGGGGGCCACCCCTAATTATTTTATTTTTTGTGATTTGACTACAGGTCTTTACGGCGGCACATACAAGACATATACTTGCGGAGTTTCATACAAATTGGTTATGAACTGTAGATTTGACGAGGGTGTCACAGACGGACAGACAGACAGACATGACGAAACTATAAGTATATATATACTAAAAAACTGGACAAGTGCGAGTATGCGAGTAGTTCCGTACAAACTTAATTATGTACGTAGATTATAAAATAAAATATTCCACTATAAATATGCAATAGCGCCATCTATAAGCAAGATGGCGCTATTACATACTTCTAGTGGTGCCATCTATGAGTAAATGCCTTGGACAGACGGACGACAAAGTGATGCTTTAAGAGTTCCGTTTTTCCTCTTGAGGTACGGAATAACGGAACCCTAAAAATGGATATTTTTGGTCGATAAGACTTGATTAGCAATACTACTACTAGTTGTAGTTTGAAAGATTAATTTAAATATGATACAATATTTTTTCAGCGTACATCAGTGTACCTATGGTGGCGGCGCTGGTGTAAGAAGAATCACGTAAATGATGAAACAATTAGTGATGATCTTCAAACAACGGCTGAACAAGACCAGGGTTTCACAGAACGCGTTAATGATGAAGAGCATATCCATACGCCCGATACTGTATGACGAAAATTGCCTGAAATGGAACAGAAAATGTAGCTGAAACGCTATTAAAAACAAATGGAACAAAATCAGTAGCATGGGGATTCACTAAGAAGTTTCTATTATAAAACAATGCTCAAGCATGAATTTTGATTAAAAACTAGATTTTGCGTTGAATTTTTATGAAATCTGAATCGAGAGTCATGCATCATTAATCATCATTAATCATAGTTCTAGAATACGGGTATAAATAAATCGATAGGGAAGCCAGGAAGGGAATTGATGCATGTTTCTGATAACTTAAATGTGCTGTAAATGCTGTGATTGAATCAATCATCAGACATGAGTTTTAAAAGTAGATTTACTGGTCAGGCTTGTCGAAGAGTCATGACAGCTCAAAAACTTATTTATTTGTAAGCAAGTACAAAATAATAATTATAAAACAGTAATAAATATGATGTTTGGTGTACAATAAATGTTATTTTTTGTAAAATGTGTTGTTTTCTTATTATATCAAAGGGATGGGCAGCAAATTCCTATTTTAAAACAAAACAAAATTAGTCTGCGACCACTAATGCCACACACAATCTATGTATTAGATAATAATAATGTGGATGGATGGATGTTTGTTACTCAATCACGCAGAACGGCTGAACGGATCTGGATGAAATTTGGCACAGAGATAGACTATTATAGTCTGGAATAAAAAAAAGTAGCAGATAGGCTACCCACTTTTTTCTATCGTGGGTGAAAATGGTAGAGATCGTTCCACATAAGATCCTTCGTGAATCTTAATTTATTACGTTTTTAACGGTGTTGGAAGTTTTCTTTCAGCACCAATTCACTTTCATCACTTTTTAACGTCCTAAATATTATTATCCTTACCTAATTATAATGTATTATCATATAAATGTGAAAGTAACTCTGTGAGTTACGCAATCACGCCTCACAGTGTTGCAAAAACCCTTGTGAGCGGACATTTTGAGTGAAGCTAAGCAAGTGATCTATCATAATATTCTAAACGCCGGAGTAGAACTCCCGAGTGCCAATAATGTATGTTTGTTGAGAAAAAAAATCGGAAAGTTTGTCAATTTTAGATATTCAGAAAGTGAAAAAACTATGTTTTCTCGAAATAAAATTATTTATACAAAGAAAGCATCATCTTATAAAGCATTTAAACCAGTATTTATTAAGCTTCATCGCATCTCCGAAACCCAAGCCTAACATGAGTAAATGCAAATTGAAAAAGTTTTAATTTTTTTTTCGCCTGCGACATTTCTAGCACCCAAGGATATTTTTGTAATATAATGTGCTATGTATTTTATTTATACAAATAAAATCAGTTTCCAATATCTAGGTATGTACCGTGTAAGTTTTGAGATAATAATTTCTAAAGTTTTAAAATCCAAGACGCCTGTCATTTTATCAAACTAACTTATCGTTAACTTTTGAGTAGTTTTGAGGAGACATTTAGAAACTCGCATTTATTTAGGAAATTACAAGCCTTCAAAAACATTACCTACCTAGCCGAAAATAAATACCTGACATGATTTTAATGGGTAATAAAATATTTCAGGTATTTATTTTAGGCTAGGTAATGTTTTTGAGGGCAGGTTGAAATAGGGGATGAAAGTTTGTATGGAAATTACGTCATTTTTAAAGCTAGAAGCTTGAAACTTATTTTTGAGGTTTGGGGTGTAGGGTAAAGTGTACCATAGACCAATATGTATATAGGAAATAGACTGCTAACTCGGCGTTTTTTTTGGTACCATTAAAGTGGCTCCATCTAGTTCTCAACCGACAAATGATTTCAATGGTACAACATACCTAGCTATAACTATATAGGTATAGCTAGGTATAACATACCTCTATATAGCTAGGTATTTCAAGTTTTTAATTTCACAGGTATTTCAAGTTTTAGGTAGGTATTTCAAGTTTTTAAGTCACAACAACACAACACAAAACACTTTGGAGTCTTATCTCAAGCAAAATTGGAGTCTTATCTCAAACAAAACTGGAGTTTTATCTCAAACAAAACTCGAGTCCTATATCTCACCAAAACACAGTGTATATTTATAGAAACTTGACACTAACTCAGACGAACTATTGCTCTTCTCAACGAGATTATGAAGCACTTTCAAATTACACACTTTAAGCAAATTCTACTTGTTCAAAACAGATAAAAACAAGTAAAGTTCGCAGATTTCCAGTGAGTGAAAAATTCAAAACAATATGGTACTAGGGATGCGATCTGAAATCGATTAATCGAATAATCGATTTTTGGAGCCAATAAGATCGATTTTTTAATTCGATATGTAGTATTGAATCGATTCGGTGAATCGATTTTTCACCCTTGAAAATCGACGTTCGATTTTTTTTTTTTTAACCATAAAACTATTTACAATTAATTGAATGTACTCGTATTAAGAAAGTGCTGCCGGTTAAAGAATGAATTATTCAAAAACTCGCGAGATGGCTGTATGTTTAGATTCCTTCGCGTCTCTTGAATAAAAAAAGTTACGTTTGTAGTCTTTGACTATTAACTTTGTAAAACATCATTCTTCATTTTCTTAACTTTGTAAAACTTCTAAATGTAGAAAATAAATGTCGTTTTATACTTGATCTGTTAGTTTGATATGGTAATAAAAATATTTTTTACTATCGAATTACCTGATTTTACTGATAAGAGATCGTTAAATTATAATATGTATCTTGTTTTTAATGAAATAGATTTATATCACATTATAAACGAAAATTTGAAAAAAAGATCGATTTTTCGGAAATCGATCTTATAGACCTCGATTTTTTTGTGTATCGATTCATTAGGTCACGATTCGAATCGATTTAATAATCGATCTTTTTCGGAAAGAATCGCCATCTCTAATATGGTACTTAAGACCGGCGCGCGCATCACAACTTAATGTTGCTAGTGAAAATTGAACTAACGTACCAAGCCAAAAAATGGCAAAATTGTTTTCTTTATAAAAATATTCATATAGCATATAAACTTATAAAAACTGAGTTTTAAACCTAAAATAAACTGAAACAATAATTTAATGATAGCGCAAGCTTCAGTTTTTGTATATAAACAATAGTTTATTATTCTACTACCCTACCATATTCATTTTAATATGGCAGCACTGATCAAATTTATTTATCTGGAGCAAAAAGACTTGATTCCAAAGTCATGTCTTTTAAAAAAGCATTGTTCATAGTAATAATTTAGAATAGCGCCATCTCGTTAACAACTGACAATCGTTTTTTTTTAGAAGACCACTACATTTGTTCTAAGATAGCATACCATGAAGTGTACTAAACTATACCCGTGCGAAGTCCGGGCGGGTCAGCTAGTAAAACATAAATCTACAATACAAAGACAAAACGATTACGATAATAATATGACCTTTAGGAATGACAAGCAGGGGAGCCAACATAACTTCTAGGGGGAATTCAAAGAGTATAGTAAAACTGCATAACTTCATAGGTACTTTTGACTGACTAGGTACAATAGCTCCAATGACTAAAGAAGTCATTGAATAGCTCGTATTTAGATGAGAACTGTCAAACATCATTTTCCCATAACCAATCGGAAGTGAGTCGCTAAGTTTTTAGTGGATTTCACTTTCCAGTGGCTAAAGCCGGTCTCCAGCGACGTGTTTTCGTGTTCACTGAACATCGAACATGTTTTCCATCACGTGTTTGTGTGTTTTTGTTCATTAAACATGTTCGATGTTCAATGAACACGCGCTGGAGACACGGCTTAAGTGTATCACTGTCAACAAGAAATGGCCAACCTTTACACAGTATACCGACACGGATACACGACCTCCAGTAATTCTTCCTCCATGGCATGGATAAACTCTGTGGATAAACTCGATGTAATCTGTGAGTTTGAATGAATATAACCTCACTTTTCATCGAAGTATTTTTCTCAATTTTTCAAACACAATTTTAAAATGTTATTCAAACGATTAATGTTAGAAAAAGTGGTGAAGTACCAAGCTGAAACCGTCAAAAAACGCATGAATGTAGTACTAATTCCATTTTATAGTGTGTGATTGTGCGATAATTCTAACGAAATTAGGTTTGTTTACCTTTTCATTTCAATATTGGATTGACATAGAATATTATTTTATGCGTTTGCTTTCCGAATTTACTGTCTAGGAAGACGAACGGTTCCATCGTGCCAATCTCTAAATCACGTCGAGTTGAGCTCTCCTTGTTATAATCAAACAGAGTGTTTTGCTTGTTTAGGCCAAGGCCCTCCGTAAATTGGAGTACACTTACAGACCATAAATTGTGTTTGTGTTGCAACTACAATGTCAAGCCGAAGGTGTTGTGTGCCCGGCTGCCGAGTCATCAAAAACGACGGTAAATATAACTTTTATATCTCTCCAGTAATGCATACCTACTATAATGTAGGGGTGTTGACGAAAAAATCCGGACCGCATAACTAAGTTTGTTTGTGAAGGAATTTTGATGATTTTGAAAAAACTGTACTAGTTAGGAACGTCGTTTTATTTTTGGTGCCATATTTGGGTCAATTCCTATCAACTCTAATTATTTCAGATTTTTCGCCCCGCAAACTTCGGAGATAAGGGGGGGGGAATGGTATTTTTTTGGACATTTTTCATCATATGTCGAAAACTGTGAGACATAAAATAAAATAAAAATATATTTTGAAATGTGCAGATCAAGCCCTTTCATATGATATGTCACTTGACCTAGTAACCCCACTTTAAAATTTTGGACCCCCACTCCGGCCCCTTTTGCAATGAAAATAAAAATATTTTTGGGTTTTTTTTCATTTGCAATAAAGTTGAACAAGCATTCTTTATAACTGTTCCAAATTTCAAGTCGATAGCATGAGTAGTTGCTGAAATAAGCAGGTGTGACAGACAGACAGACAGTCGAAGTCGCACCATAAGGGTTCCTTTTTTACCATTTTGGTACGGAACCCTAAAAAGAGCCTACTCTTACAAACTCATTTATAAATCGTGTCCTACCCAACACTACTCACACCACACCCGATGTGTTTGGATAGATACAGCACCTGACATTCTAGGAGGAAGGGAAAGTACCTGTCTGTTTGCTACCTCACCACAACTAAACCACTGGACCGATTGGTATGTTTGATAAAGAAGTAGTCTGAGACCTGGAGGACATAGGCTAGGCTACCTTTCATCCATCAATACATGCAGACAAAATCGCGGGCAACACCTAGTACACACAATTATTATTAAAAAAAAGTGATAATTTTGTGAAATGTGGGCCTGGCTGTGTAACCACGACCCATTGTATCTATACGATTTTTTTTTAAGAATTCAATATTTATTATTAGTGAGTTGAATAAAATATATTTGTATTTCAGGTATTCCTCTTCATTTTTTCCCGAAACCAAAATCCAATCCTGAGAGATTCATGACATGGGTTTCAAATATTGGACTACAACTGCAGGACAAGCAATATGTTTACGACAATCTGCGAGTATGTCGCAAACATTTCAAAGCAGCTTACCTTTACCCAAAAAACCGACTTTGTCAATTAGCCATTCCAGAACTACTGCTGTCGGGTAAATTATAATTTTGATTCTCATCACAAAGATTTTAGTAACAATGAGTTTTTAGTAATTAATTACTATAATTATGTATATCAGTGGAATGCCTAGAGACCAAGCCCGACGCGTTTAAGGACGCGTTTACAAATCTGACAAAAATAGGCTGTTTTTCTGTAGAATTTCCAACCGAATGAAACTAAATCAAACGTAACTAACTATTCCAACATGATAGATTACTGCTTTATTTCCAATTCATACAGAAAAAAAAATAAAAAATTTAGTTTTTGATATTGTAAAACGATTTCCCATTGCCTCTTCACACAAAATTGACGATACGAGCTTGAGTTTAGAATCATTTTTCTTGATTTATTGACATAATCTTGTTTCTTTAAAAATTGCTTAAGTAAGCAGATATAGTCATCTCAAAACGATACAAAAAATAATGTTACAAATAATCTCAGAAAAACAAAAAAAATTCCCGTCTACTTTTTCACGTATTTTGCTAATAGACATGAACCTTAATGGTGGAACCTTAGTGGAATAATGAACATTAAGGTTTATTTTACTTGTCTTGATTTATTGTACAAAAAATTCTAATAAAATGAAAGTCCACATTGTGAGTGTTGTGAGTGGACCCTGTGTCGCTTGTAAGCAGCAGCTCGCAAATTAGTTTATTATTATTCCCGGAACTATAATTGCGTATTTGTGCGTTTGAGCCGTGTCAATATAGTGGTGCGGTCTATTTTGTAAACGCACCCTGAAGAGGGTATTTATGAGATGGCGGTAAAGCGCAAGCCTATCATCGAATAAAAAAAAAAAAAAAAAAAATCATGAATGTAAGTGATTTTTAATGTACTTATTGCTATATTAACGACATTAACACTCACTTAAATTCATGAAAAATGTACATAAATACCCCTAAAGTCAGGCACGCCACTGATATGTATTTTATAATTATTCTGATGCCCATATATCCTAAACCATAAAACAGATATGCCTTAGGTTTATACTTAGCAATGACGTCCATAAATTATAGCTCAAGAACAAGAAAGATCACCTGAAAACCTTCCATCAACATCTGCATCACCAAGCATTGAAATAGACATACCAGTGGAAGAATATGGAGAACATGAAAAGCATCCTTCAACATCTCTACAATCCACTCCGATAAGCTGTGATTCCATCCCAATAACCAAACCTCAGTTACATGTACATCAAACTATTACAGGTAAGAGTCTGCTTAATTCTTATTGGTAATTAATGTCCGATCAATATACACATGTGCAAACAGTGTTTTGTTCTACAATTTATTGGTCTTACTCAAGAAGTAACCCACTTCTTGGTCTTACTATTCTATAGTTGATGATAAGGGACACCCTCCTCCAATTATCGTTGATAAGACAGTCTCCGAGTAAAAAAGAACACAAAATAGAATTATGTGCCGTGAGCGCGTCAGTTGCAGAAAGACAATTAAATTTTAAAGGAGGCATTAACCATACAATTTCTATCGTTAAAGTCTCCTTTAAAACTTAGGCCCGTATTACAGAACGATACTCGAGCACAGATCTCTGCTTGAGCATAGATGTCAACCAATCAAATGGCTTTAAATGTATGCTCAAGCAGAGATCTGTGCTCGAGCATCGTTCTGTAATACGCGACCGCATTGCATGTGGCCGCACGCGTACCTACAATACGATTCTTACCGGTTTCCCTTTGAAAAATAGCACAGGCAGTATTGCCTACTTTTATGAATTAGCTTTTCGTGGCCAGGTAAGTATTTGTACCTCGGCTTACCTCTTACGAAAACTGACCCTTCGCCACTGCTGTCTGGTAATATAACCCCTTACTACTAAAAATGTTTAAGCCGTATAAATCACCGTCATCATCATCACCATCATCATCATAACCATCATCATCATCATAATCACCATCATCATCATCACCACCATCATCATCATCACCATCATAATCACCATCATCATCACCATCATAATCACCATCATCATCATCACCATCACCACTACCATCATCACCACCATCATCACCACTATCATCACCATCATCATCATCAGCCTATAGCAGTCCACTGCTAGACATACGGTCGGTTGCAGAAAGATAATAATTAAATTTTAAAGGAGACATTAACCATACAATTTCTATCGTTAAAGTCTCCTTTAAAACTTAACGACCTTTTCTGCAACTCAGTGTTAGGCCTCTCCAATTGCACGCCACTTAACTCGATCCTCGGCCATGGTATGCACCATTCGAATTAGGCCCAAATTAAACATAACAAAACCAAACACTCGTTAGCCCTGAAAATTAGCACCCGAACTGCTAACATTTTGATGTTAGCAGTTTGGGTGCGCCCTTCCCGCCGCGCCTCGTCCCTCACGCCCCGCACGATTGATCTGTCTAGACGGCTTCGCCGGATGACTGTATGGCTGTTTCTGCACTACAGACGTTTTCAATTCGTATTCGGTTTTTTACGGATTTTTAGGCAATAAGCGTGCAGAACGATCCCCACCACTTTTTAAAATGTATGAAAAACAAAACGGTCCGTGAAAAAACGTGCTGTAAACGTGTAGTGCACAAGCAGCCTATGGATTTATTTATAGACTGTGGACACGACCTTCAGTAATCTTCCTCCATGGTTTCATATGTCATGTTGCCAGTCGTTATGTCAATGTCATGCTCATGGCATCATGTCACATTCAGGATTCTGCCATGGTGCCAATTTAGCGACTTGTCGCTAGAAATAGGTAACGACTTTTGCTTATGTCTTACCGACAAAAAAAGAGGTTTGACGACAAAAATTATTGAGCAACTTATCTGACGACTTTTGGAGAAAGGATATTTGGAGTTAACTTGTAATTTTATTTTTATTTTTACACTCCCACCCCGGTATACCAGTCGTTTTTTAACATTGCGTCGAGTTGCTAATCTCGAAACCATTTTTTTCTTTTTCTTTTATTTATGCCGTCAAAAATAATAGAAAGAGCATACAATCTTGATAATGAATGTGTTGTGTACCAACGATTTTATTTTGTTTCTAATAAAATTTTAGTTCATTTCAATATAATAATTTAATAGAATGTCTAATGAAATCAATCATACTTACCTCATTACATTGTAGTTTAATTTAAATTGATTGTTTTTGTATTTATTATTTCGTTCTCAAGTTCTTAGAAACTAAGTAGCCGTTAGTGATGAGTCGGGAAGGAACTGGCTACTGGCTACCCGCCCAATCAGTTTTAGCGACTTTTGATATTGAGTCTAGCAACACCGAATTTCAGTTGTTGACTTGTTTTGTTTTGCGTTTGTTGTTGTTTTCTTTCATGTTTGGTGAGTCGAGCCCTTGCTCCTCCGAACTAGTATCAAATCTACGCCAGTGATAGCTTGTTTAGTGACTGAAATTGAGAGTGTAACTCCAGTGCATTGTGTATTTTGTTTACGTACCTTAAATACCTCAAAAAACGGACATCATAATGGAACTTAGCCACTATTTTGTGTATTTGTCGTTGAGTTGAGCGAAAGTTCCTCCGACTAAGCCTTATTGTGACCAGAAAGTATTTTTGTGAGTGGTTGTACATTGTATCAAAACTGAGGTATTAAAGTTCCTACTCCTCTGGTATAGTGTAATGTTTGAGATAGAACTCTTTTAGTGCACCATGCCTTCAGATAAGCACTGCTGTGTTCCTGGGTGCAAGGATAGTAGAGGTATGTCAAATGGATAGAAACTGGTCTTGTCTACAGAAGAATAAACAGTGTGACAGATTGTTGAAAGATTTCTACCGTTTTAGAATAAATGTTTCTATTCTTCAGTAGACAAAACTCTGAAAAGCCAACCATGGGTCCCTGCATGCTCGGCCAGGAGAGAACAAGTTGGATAGAAATAACTTTGTCTATTCTTTGGTAGAAGAGAGATAGAAATGGTCATGCATGCAGGCCTGATGATTTAGATTGAAATCAACAGATAGAACTTTGCCTTGAACCCAATTATAAATTACTGTTTATCTTTAGGTCAGTATGATTTACTTGTTTTTTTTTATAATTACAACAAAAGTTCAATTTTTTTTGCTATGTTAGTGTATAGTCTAGGGACCTATCTACTATTTTTCCTAATGTGTAATGCCAATGTCGAAAATACTTGTACAAGGCAAGAAAAATTAGTAAAATTAGTAAAGATCAAAGTTGTCTTAACACCTGATTGGTATTAAAGTGTTCAGTGGGTCTTCATTTTTCTCTTCTAGTTAAACTTTTGTTAGTTTTTCCCACATTGTTAATTGAGTTACTTGTTAACATAGGTATAATGACGGAGGCCCATATCCAAAAGTGGTTGTCTTTTTGCTGAAATAATGATGTTGATTGCATGGTTGTTTCAGGCATGCATGCTGTTCTACATGGGTTTCCGAACCCTGAAAAAGATATTGTACGATTCAATACCTGGCTGTATGCGATTGGAGGTGATATTTTCGTACTTGAAAATGCACACATATTTAAGTATCGTCGAGTGTGTCACATACACTTTGAAGAAAAATATCTATGTCGCAATAACAGAATTAGCAATGTTGCAGTTCCAACATTATATTTACCAGGTTTGTTCAATACATTTGTGTACACATTCAAACATGTTATTTCTTTGAACCCATTGAATTTGGAAAAAAAATACACATTCCACAGCAACTCTCCAAAAACCTCTAAAAAAGTAAAAACCTTCCATATGTTCGAAGTTTCATGTAGATTGGGTGGAGTGGTAAGAAATATTGGAGACCTAAATAGTCCATAATCCAAAATCCGACATTCCAACTGTTACTGATTGTGTGTGCGAGTTGAGCACGCGGTTTGCGATCGCTAAATGTATTGCAGTGGTGCATTTGGAGTGATTGCTAATTGCTTCGACCAACAGAAAATTGACAATAATAGACTCCTAAGCCCCCTTTCGTTGATCTTGATGAACAGTTCTCAGCCACACGCGACATGTCTTTATTTTAAGAAAAATCTAGCCAAAGCACTGTAAATAACATTTTATACAACCACGCTGCAATGTTTTGATACACTAAGTGTATCACCACGGTGTTCTCAGAACAAAATAGGCAAAGTTTGGAAAGAGTTGTGTTTTCACAAATTAACGATAGATGGCGCTTTCAGCAATATTAAAGAATTTTTATAGTGGCATTACCAATCCCATTCAATATTTTTATCTATGGCAACCCTGAATAAATTTCTTTTAGTAAGTTTCATTTTACGCATCTTCAATAAGTGTTAAAATAATATTTTTTATTTAATTCAATATAAAAAAGAATAAAAAGAAATATTTACCAATGTAATGCATGTGATTAAGTTCAAAATGTTATTTTTTATTTATAGGTGGTATTTTAAGTATTTAACATCGGACTCTACAGTATATTGGAACGTATTTTTTATCAATATGTCATCTTGATGTCAACTTTGAAATTTTTACATAGGTTAGGTACTTTCCGTTTATTTCTTGAGCGTGAAAGTGTCTCTGCGATTATTAGTGCTATTGATGTTTTATTTTGCGACTACTGTTATCCCCGGACTCCGACCTAGCCTTCACTGTTTGACCCTTGCTATTTCCTCTGGACTTCGATTTCTTCTCGACCGTTTGACCCTTGCTATTTCCTCTGGACTTCGATTTCTTCTCGACCGTTTGACCCTTGCCATTCTCTCTGGATTGGATTGCTTCTTACTACAAGCAGCAATGGATAGTGCTGATAAAAAGTGTTGTGTGCAAAATTGCGGTAAATCGCGTAAGTATAACAGAATGTGTTATGTAAAGTTTAACAGAATGTGATAATGTTCTCAATGTTCCCACTGCTAGGACCATAGCTAGGACTCAGGATTTCTTTGCCCCTAAGGCTGCACTGTCCGAGTATGGCATGTAACCAACGAATTAGGTTCCGCAGTTAGGACAAGTTTATTAATACCTATACTCTTTGCGCTGTAGCATGGTGCGGGTGACAGTTTCAATATTTTACTCTTGAAAGTTGCCGCGATTTACAAATTATGACTTAGTATTTCAGCTGTACCACATTCGTAATATCAAAATCAACAATCATTAATAACTGTAGTAAATTAAATCAAACCCAACCAGAACGTCATACAAGCAACTGACACCCGCACCATGCTACAGCGCAAAGAGTATAATGACTTTGTCATAAGTTGCTAATCACACAATATAATGTTTAGTCTAGTTTATGTGAATATAAGAACACCAACAGATATCAAATTACAAAACTATTTAGTATAGTCTAATTAGTATAGTTTAAATATTTATCTTACTATGTAAGTACATCAAATGGAAGGCCTGATTTTGTGCTCTACCGATGGTCAATACTGGAGTTGGTCATCTATAGCTACTAAAGGAATTTCTATTCATTCTATTATAAATGAGATTTCATATCTATACATACTATACAATGGTGCAGCGAACTAGCGATTGCTATGAACAACTGTCATCAGTACTGGCTGTCAGTTGAGCACTAAAATGGCCTAAAAATGTATGCACTCTGAACCCTCATTGTTATTTCAGGATCTGATGGTGTAATTCTTCACTCTTTTCCACATCCTGATAAAGACCCTGCTAGATTCAGATCATGGCTGTATGCTGTTGATGGCGATATTTTGGGCTTAGATAACCAAAAAATATTTAAATATCGCAAAATTTGCCATGACCACTTTGAATCAAAATTCTACACATCGAGTAAGAGACTTGCTGTCAATGCTGTTCCAACTATAAATGTGCCTGGTATGTATTACTTTTGTACTAAATTATTTATGTGAATAAGAGATCGTCCAGTTTGTACAGTTTTTTTTAAAGAAATAAATTTTGCCTAAAAAATTATGTGAATGTAATAATTTAATTAATTTAATACAAGTAGGTACAATTCGAATAAATAAGTGCCTCAATTCTGATAATGGAGTATGATCCTTTATGACAAATGCAGATGGATGTACTTATAATACAAGTTGTACCACGGCTATGCCACACTGAGGTAAGAAAGTACTTGAAATATTATAGAAAGGAAGTTTTGTTTTGTCATGAAGACTTCACTTTATTTTAAAAGATTCAAAGGTTTTCAAAAAGTTGCTTGCTTCATCTGGGAATCGAACTGACCCATTGTGAAAAAAACAGGCAAGTGCAAGTCGTACTCGCCCACCGAGGGTCCGTACCATATTTTAGACTTACAAAAGTTAAAAACCAATTAGGCTAGTCCTCTAAATTGTATGAGTGCCCATACAACTCAGAGGACTATCTTAATTAGCGTCAACTATGTATGTATGTATGGGGACACCCCTTAATTTTGGGAACTAATTTTTTGAGCAGTTATTTAATTCAATGGCGGTTGATTAATTATTGCGACAGTAAAACATGGACAGTAATAAAAAATCAATTATTCGTCAGTTATTTCATCATACAATGTCAATTCTAAAAATAATTGAGCAGTCCAATAACTGAATGAGCGGTAAAAATTATGGAATGAGCAGTTCGATAAATAGTTCAGCAGGTACTAAGCAAATTCTATGTCATTTTAATTACTTAAGTATGTTTCGAATTACGAGTCATTCGAGTAACATACCTAATTAGGGTCCAAGAGCGAGCGAAGCGAGCTCGGGAACTTGCGGCACCCCGACACGGACAGGTTAGGTTCGAAGCCCCCGTCAACCCCTTCGTGTTAGGTTACTTTTAACCTTGCAGACAGAAATAGGAGCCCCATACGCGGGGCTCCGTCGAACACTTCCCTCCCCCTTGTAAGTCTAAAAAAATTGACACTGTAGTTTAAAACCGACAAATTCCGATTTATTACTGCCCACACGTAACCGCTCGTTCAATAATTTTTACCGCCCATTTAATTATTTTCCTGCTCAATTATATATTCACTGATCCATTTCATTATTTTTTATTACTCATTTTTGTTTACTTTACTTTACGTTATTAAATGTGCCATTTATAATTTTTAATTTACCAAAACCGCTATTTACAACTGCCTCTTTAAATCAGTGCCCTTAATTTTCAACTTTTGCTTTATTTTTTTCAACAAACTTTATTTTTGCCTTTCTTTTTGCCAAATTTTGTGATTCTAGGTTAACGGGAAATAGCATATAGGTTTTCGACCCAAAACCTATAGGGTACTTCCGGTTGATCTAGAATTGTCAATTTTGGTTAAAAGCAAGGTCTTACAGCACAAGTAAAGGGAAAATTCCAAAAATTTAAAAAAGTTGAAAATTAAGGTAAAGGACGTCGGCAGTTTTGGGCTTGATATGGTACAGTAATAAAAGCTTAACCAAAAATAAAAATATATTTTAATTGTTCTTTGCCTAATTTATCTTAGAGATTAAGAACTGGAATCAAAAATCGAAATAAATAAGAAATAAAATGATTATGCCGTTGACATTTTGAAAAAAACACTAAAACAAAAACGGGTGCATGCTGGCTGGCGCGTGCTTCCATAGAATATCATGGCGACAGCAACTAAAACCTTTGAATTGAGAACTCATTAGTCGGGCTGTACTTCACTGGATCATTCACACCATACTTAACCTCAATGTCACAAATACGAAGATTTCTCTTTAATCCAATTACGTACAAAAACAAATAAAAATGAATTTAAATACTCTTGAAATACTCGATCACACCAAACTAATTTCATATCTGTACCGACATACACAATCTGAAGCCCAGCGTTCTATGGGCATCTGCCAGTGTCCTTTTGGTACTTACAAGTTTTTACACGAAAATCTAAATTTGCCCATATCTTTTTATCGTGTTGACTGAGGACCTTGATACACCTAAGGACTATTCGACCTCAGTATTTAGTATAAATTTCAACTTGCTAGGTCCACCGGTTCCTGAGAAAATCGGTGGTGTTTTTTTCTTTGACCCTTTGTTTATAAAAACCTGGTTTATTGAAAGTGATATGAAACTGGATAGCTTTGAATTTCGTTGTCATGTTACATGCAACAAAATTCAAAGTTACCCAGTGATTAATAATAAAAAATAATTAGAATGGAGGCGCTATACAGCTATACTCGTAGCTATCTTTAGCTATGGTTATTAAAACAACGAAAATAGTTCCACAAATTAACACCAGAGGCGCTGTTGTCGAAAAACTTGACTGTCTACTCTATACCCTTGAGTATAATGTACCGTGAAACCTGCTTACTTTGCCACTTTTTCATGTGTCAATAAGTTTGATTCGCTTTAAAAAAATATAATTATATGAAAACATAATGAGTAACCTACTCCTAGACGTAGGAAATTTCATGGAAATTTATATTATTACCAAATATCTATTTTATTTTTGTAAATTAAAATATTTAAGGCCTAAAAACAAATATGGCAAAGTCAGCTGTCACTTCTGGTAAATTTGCCATATGAAATTATTAATGAATATTTTGGAGTCTATGAGCTTAAAAAGTAATATATTTGCACTCTTCCTTTAGCCAGTAAAATAAAGTGAAAACTTTATCTTATTTAGCACTGGTAATTTAATTCTCTTTGAAAGTGGCAAATTCAACAACTTTTTCAAAAATTTTCATACTTTGAAGAAGTTAGGGTTAGGGTTGTCGAATAAAAATGTTTTCATAGTAGGTATAAAAATTTAATAAAAGTAAAAAAACATAATAACTTTTAATGAGATCAACATGCATTATTAATCGTCGTGACTATTAATTAACATAGGTTGATAAGTAGGTAGGTACCTGCTTACCATCATATTTAACTTCTAATTAGTTTCATAACTTGAACGTTTATACATAATAAAACAAAAAAAAAATACGTAGCAAAGTATGTGTTTAAATTTTTTTGTTATTTAAATAAAGCAACATGTAAACAATAATATTTCAAAACATCTAACATAGGCAGCTTCGCATAATCAGTCTCTAATGTTTAACGACAACACGTACCATCAATGTTAAACAGTGTCTAGTCAAATAATTTTTGACCATTTACGGGCACTTGTGAATAGAAAGTAGGTATTCTGAAATTGCAACGCTATACAGTATTTGCGCAAATAACTAAATCACTTAACATAGGTATTTAATTTAAACTGACCCAAATTGCCCACCACCCCGTTACCTTTTGTAAAGCAACCTTCATTTAAGCACATGCACTGTGTATTTTATATTTGGGTACCTACTTATATTATAACTAGGTAGGTAGGTACTTACAACGACAATTTAATTAAAATATTCAGAAGTAATTTTGTGGCAGCCCTAACCTCCAACAAAACATGGCAAAGTCACTATCACGGACGTTGTGATTGGGGTTGTTGAATTTGCCAACACCAATTGCGAGCTTTACGTGTAGCTTGTAGCACGGTAAATCAGCTTTTATTTAGATAAAGAACATTATGCTAACATAATATCAAAAATGTACTTACGTAGACAATGCCTTTCCCGTTTATTTTTGTAGAAGTTCCGGAGCACAAAAATTTACGCCACCAACACTCGAAAAAAGTAACCGCCGAAAATGACATTTTAGAAACAAGCTGGGTTGCCACATCTCATTGGGTGTTGCCATATAACTAATAAACTTTACTATAAAGGCATCCACACATGACAAAAAACTACTATTAAGATGTAATTAGACTTTTTCCCTCAGAAGTCGGCTATGGCAAACTCAGCAACCGTTGGCAAAGTTAGCAGGTTTCACGGTACTCTGTGTGTATCACTGTCAACAAGAAATGGCCATCCGCCATCCTCCACACAGTAAGACACCAGCTGGACACGGATAGACAGTAAACTTCCTCCTTCCTCTATGAAGATCCATCACGCAAATGTCAAGTGTTACCATTATTAAAATAAATATTTCGTTTAGGAATTTATAGTAATCCTAGTCGAAATAAAACTACAAAACTTTAGCAAATCTGAAATACGCGTAATAAAACATGTTTTCTGCAACTAAGTCATTACTTTTGGCATTTGGCATATAAATGCAACTAGTTATTTCTTCTGTATTAAATAAATTGAGGCATATAAATGCAACTAATTAATTCTTCTGTATATAAATTGATTATTACGTTTGTCTCTTAATAGTTATTTACTCTTAATAGTTTGTACTCTTTTCTGGCATCAAGACAATAAAATAATAAATTTTATCTGTCACACTGTCAGTGTCAATGAGGTCAATCGGGTCAATGGCAATTTGGCATTCCGTCTGTCATTTTTACAGGTTGTTTTTTGTGTTGTTTGTCAACAATAAAAAAAAAACAACCTCTTCTCCGTAATTCATCGAGTCCTCGGGTTTGCGTCGAATGTTTTCAACCTATGAACTCTTGTTTGTTGAGCTCTTGCTTCTCTGGTTAGAGTCGAGTGTTTTCACTAGTACTCGTGACAGACACTTATAAGACTTTTTAAAGTGTTCCTGCGTCATTTTACCATGTCTAGTAAACGTTGTTGTGTTCCTGGATATGCGGGAATTGAAGGTACGTAACCTGCTTACTATTTACTGATTTGGTGCCTGGTGGTAATTATGTTAATAAATAAAAAAATAAAAAAAAATAAAAAATAAAAAAAAAAAAATTATATAAAATTATGTTTATCGAAAAATGAAAACTATTGATGTCTAGAGGTGGGTTGTAACGGGTTTTTTGAGTAACGAAACGAAACTATCTATCCAATATCAATAGCGGGTTTTGAAACACTCTATTATAATAGCGGCTTAATAGAGGGTTTTACGACATAGGTACAAAGCTATTCTACGCGGCGAATGAAACTAGGGATAGGTCATACTTGCAAAATCAAGTACCAGGGCGTCCACCCTAAGATGGTGTCAAAAACCAGGGTTCAAAATACTTTCAAGTATTTTCTACCTCATTAATATTTACACTATTTTCTCTTCCTACTCTATAGGTCACCAATCTTCCAAACAATAGGGTTCTTGACAAAATTGAAAATATGCTACAGATTGTTGTCATCCTATCAGTTCATAGCGTAAATAAACTTATTTCACTTGATTTTTAACGAAAATATGTATATTTTTTACAAATTACACGAAAATAAAATGCAATATTTTTTGTTATTGTAGCTGTGACAAGAACGGCCTGTTGCACTCTGGTGATGTCACACGCTAGTAAGCCAGTGTTGCCAACTTATTTTTAGGGTAAAGAATTCATTAGGGTAAATTTGAGGGTAAAATTTTAGGGAGCGCCTCCGCAGCCGGCGCCGACTAGGCTCCCAAAAATAATGCCGTTAGGAACCGGAGTAGCCTTGGAGTAGCAGTGATACCAGACGAAAATAATTACAAACTACTGTAGCAGCAGATTAATGTTACCGTGTTTTAAGTTGAATTAAATACCTTAGATTGACTTTTAAATTAGTGTCAATGTAAAACAAAATACAACATTTTTGGACTTACAAGGGGGATGTAGGTGGTCGACGGAGCCCCGATACGCGGAGCTCCTATTTCTATCTGCAAGGTTAAAAGTAACCTAACACGAAGGGGTTGACGGGGGCTTCGTTCGCTCGCTCACTGAAGCCCCCGTCAACCCCTTCGAACCTAACCTGTCCGTGTCGGGGTGTCCAAGTTCCCGAGCTCGCTTCGCTCGCTCTTGGACCCTAATTAGGTATGTTACTCAAATGAAACATGAAATGTTTTTTTAATTATGCCAAATTGCCAACTCCCTTTCCCGCTTTTTTTTCCAAAGTCAGCGCCGGCTGCCAATTTAGCAACCGGTGCCGGCTGAAAATTCAGGACACGGCGGCGGTCGCGGAGTAACTTCCAAAATTTTAAGGTTAGATTTCGTATTGTTGTTATGATTACTAAAGTTTGGGCCTTTTGATAACAATACATGTAGGTACCTAAGTATTTGAATTTAATTTGAGTTAAACAACCAAATTCAGCATATTTTTATTGTGAAACATGACCATTGATTAAGAAAGAACTTGTTTTATTGTATATCTAAAACCAAAACTTTAGCCAGGTATTTTTGTATAAATAGTTATGATTTTAGAGTAAAATTAATCAGGCATTGGGGTAAAATGAAAATCTAGCTTGGCAACACTGGAGTAAGCACTAGGGATGGCGATTCTTTCCGAAAAAGATCGATTTTTAAATCGATTCGAATCGTGACCTAATGAATCGATTCACAAAAAAATCGAGGTCTATAAGATCGATTTCCGAAAAATCGATCTTTTTTTCAAATTTTCGTTTATAATGTAATATAAATCTATTTTATTAAAAACAAGATACATATTATAATTTAACGATCTCTTATCAGTAAAATCAGGTAATTCGATAATACGAAATATTTTTATTACCATATCAAACTAACAGATCAAGTATAAAACAAGACATTTATTTTCTACATTTAGAAGTTTTACAAAGTTAAGAAAATGGAGAATGATGGTTTACAAAGTTAATAGTCAAAGACTAAGTCAAAGACTAAGTCAAACACTACAAACGTAACTTTTTTTATTCAAGAGACGCGAAGGAATCTGAACATACAGCCATCTCGCGAGTTTTTGAATAATTCATTCTTTAACCGGCAGCGCTTTTATAATACGAGTACATTCAATTAATTGTAAATAGATATATGGTTAAAAAAAAAAAAAACGAACGTCGATTTTCAAGGGTGAAAAATCGATTCACCGAATCGATTCAATACTACATATCGATTTAAAAAATCGATCTTATTTGCTCCAAAAATCGATTCTTCGATTAATCGATTTCAGATCGCCATCCCTAGTAAGCACAACTTTGACAGATTGTAGTTTGCGTTTTATGTTTTCTGGGTGCTATATTTGATCTTAGAGCTATTTCTGAAGCTGTTTTCATAGAAATCTTCTATCTAGTGGCATAAATATTCATATCGAATCTCAAAATTGAGTAAAATTTTGTGCAAGCTGATACAACCTACCTAAGATAGACGCATTTATAGTTGCACTTTTCTTTAAGAATAACGCTGATTATTATGCTGCGGAACTTAAAAATGTAAAAACAGCAGTGTAAGCACCTACCTACTACATATTTATTTACAAATCTTTTGTATAATCATTCAGAAGTTTTGTGAAATCTCATTTTAGGTTATGTTGATAAAAACTCAGAAACATTACCTATAAATTCTTTTGTGTCATGAATCATGAAGGACTGCTTAAAGACGTATTTGTACATTGTGGAACTACACACCATTTATACGCCATTATAGCTTTATAGCCAATAAAAATGAATTATTGATGAAATTAATTTCAGCTGCACCGTCTGTCTTGTTGACAAAGCTCGTTTACTAGCGTGTTACGTCACTTCCGCAGAAACAGCGTTTTTGGAGCGGTTTTGGAAATTTATACTTTATCACTGATTTTTATTGATAAATACAGTAGATCTCCCTGAAATATCAATGTAGTGTGCTTATAATATAATGAAGATTAATATAAACCATTTCCCAAAATCAGTCAAATAGCCTATTTTGGCTAAACTTGTACCGCAAGGTACACATGCACCAAAACGTAGATAAAAAATAGAGGAATTAGAATATCACTGTACTTTATTCAATAATTCACTATATGCCATATAATAAGTAATTTAAAGTTTAAAAAACTTGTAACACAATTAAATCATATGGCAACATTGCATAAGCACGTGCAAGCATGGTGAAGTGCATCTCGATTTAGCTCTCGATTATTTACTGTGTTACTATTTTTAGTAATTATTTAATTTAATGTTTACTGATCGCAATTGTATTACTATTTATTACTAAAAATCGTATTTTTAAAAGTAATGATTAAATAACTACAAACACAACTATTTTTTTGTTAATCTGCAGTTGAAAATGTTGACATTAGTAACAAATGTTACCTAATTGATTAACGCTCGGTTGCAGAAAGCTTTCAGTTATCTCCCGTTTGCTTAAAGCGTTATTAGAGCTAATTATATGATTATTTTAATTGAGGTTGCAGAAAAGCATTTTAGCATTAAATATTGGTTCGTTAACTAAAATTGAAATTAAAAATGTTGTCATCATAAAATAAACATCGAATGAACAAAGAGTGAATGATTGCGTTTTGTTTTCTGTGCTTTTACATTTATTAAGGACGAAACGCAGGCGAACTAAACGCGTACCTACGCAATTTAAAAAAATCAAATCGTCAAACCTCAAACGTCAAACTGTCAACTGCAGTGATGCCACCTTAGGGTATTTTTCCCTAGATTTAGGGAAAAATACCCTAAGGTGAATACTCGTAGGGTAATTTTTAGGGCATGAAATTATTTAGGGTATTTTTTTTATTATGTTTAGGGTATTTTGTCATAACACTACGTAAGAAAATTTCATGCTATAAAATAAATAAAAACGCATTAGAGTCCGCGCCACCACAGAAGTCTATCACGGCGCTGATATCGCTGAAAACCAACAAACAAAAGGCAAAAGCGGAACTTACAAGCTTAGTACCTACCAGTTTTTGTCCGTAGGACTTTATTGGTGGCACGGACTTTAATAAGAATAGGTTCAGCCGTTTTTGAAGAGGTAGAAGACTGAGTAGGTACAATAACTGATAGATTTCTTTATTATTTGAGTAACAATATGAGCATGCCGTTTGCCGAATGGTGAGCATCAAACCGTGCAATGCAAATGTCTTTAGTTCATTTTAAAACATTAATATTTGTGTATTTTTTCCAATGTCACTGCAAATCTAGGGTAAAAGTTAACGGAGCTTAGGGTAAATTGAAAAATAGACCTGGCAGCACTACAAAATTGTCAAATCAAACTGACATTTTAATTTTATTAAAATATCACAAGAAAATTTTATCAAATAAGTGTAATTCCGTATTCCATTATACGGAATGGAGGAATCAAATAAAAAAAGCGACGAGCACGTGGTGCTAACTACACGTCGTAAGAAAAGGCGCTATTAGCTGACCTTGTGTCCGAGTGAGTATTTTCCACGTACCTACCTTGTTACTTTGTATGATGCCTGAGATGGTATGTGCCTAGCATAGGCTCATTGTAACGCCGCCAGGACGCCCTCTTGCAGTGCAACACTGGACTTAGGGGTCGTTGCAAGATTCATAAAAATTATAATAAATAATTGAGTGAACAAGAGACAACAACTGGTATTGAATATTGATTGCCAGAGCAGATGTTTTCTCCCACAAACCCTTTTAGTCTAACCCTGTGTTCCTTCACAAACTCTTTTATTATATATGTATACATATACAATACAACACTAATGATACATCTCCTGAATAAAATAAAAATAATAGCTCTACCTATAATGTAAAAGTATAAGATATTTTTTTTTATCATCTGTGTAACTTTGGGCAAGCTTTCTTTTCTAGTGCCACTTCTGTCCAGCCGGCCTAGCATGACCACGATAGAAACGGGTTTTGTCTTCATAGAAATAGACAAAGTGACAGATTGTAGAAACATTTCTACGTTTTATGAATGAAACGGTAGAAATATTTCTAAAATCTGTCACGTTGTCTATTTCTATGTAGACAAAACCCGTTTCTATCGTGATCATGCTAGGCCGGCTGGACAGAAGTGAGTGTTTTGATTAAAGTGGTACAATTTAGTTGCCTATAATTATTTCAGATTCAAATCCATAAAACAGGAGGAGGATCCTACCAGCTACAAACAACAGATGATGATGCCAAAATTTTGAGCATTATAAAGGAGCAGACTGAACCCTTGCCCAAACAACCAATAGCGTTGCGTTTTGATTGATAATGATTGTTGGGATTGTTTTGATTGATATTGATTGAATTTTAATATTATAACGCTTTAAATTAGAAAAATAAATATATAGGTGTAATTCTATAGTAATAAAGATTACAAATAAAAATACTTGATGTATATTTGAATCACATGAATGTACCCTATTAAAATATAATATTTAATAAGTAATAATAAGTCAATTCACACATTCTGATGTTTTATTTATTTTATTATTAATAATGATAAATTGCAGTTAACTGCAATTGTTAATGCAGTATTTTCTTAGAAGCAACTAAGAAAATACTGCATTTACAATTGCAGTTCTTACGAAAGAATCATGTTGTGATCCATCATGCAGAAGTGGAAGAACTTCCTCATCTTTCAAGTCGATATCATTCGGAGATTCTACCTCATCCACAGTGCCGGTCCTATCAAAATTTTTAGGTGGTGCGAGATCTAAAAGTGGCGCTCCTCTAATTAATGGCGTATTTTGAAAAAAAAAACCAGCAATTTCATAAAAATCTTGTGCTACTGTTCTTAATTCACCCCTTTCTGGCATATTTATATATCTAGGCGCTTTGACTCCTCTTTCATTGTGAAAACCGCCAAACAGTGGAATGCGCTGCCCGAGTGGGTGTTCCTCGACAGTTACAATCTGGGTGTGTTCAAGTCGCAAGTGAATCGGTTTCTTCTAGGCAAGCGTGCTCCATCATAGACCGCATCATCGCTTAACATCAGGCGAGATAGCCGTCAAACTCAAGCCTATTTTCAAATAAAATATAAATAAAAAAGTTTCATCCAAGTCCGTTCAGCCGTTTCAGCGTGAAGAAGTAACAAACCTAACACACAAACTTTCGCATTTATAATAATTATAAGAATAATAGCACAATTTATTGCAAAAACAAAGATAACTGTATGTTTAATAGATGCTTGGTGACCTATTAAATTTTGACATTCGTTAAGTTAAACTAAAATTCTGTTATGCCTTAACTACGTTTTATGCAACGTAAATTGTGACTAATGTAACTTTTTGACGTTTGAATAGTTAAATATTAATAACCAGTTAAAGAGGTAGCTAACTTTCTTTTCTGGAACAACTTAACAGAAATGTTAAAGTTAAAGACTCCTTTAAAATTTAATGACCTTTTCTGCAACTGACTGTAAGTTACTAAAAAGTCCTTTCCACTCAGTGTTATCTTTGCACATCACTTATAATGACAAAAAACATAACCATAGATAATCTATTAACATGTTTGTTTTAAAATTGTGTTAAGCCGGTTTCACACACTTGACATTTGCCGTAAACTACAAATCTCGACAAATGGACTGAACGTGTGGATCATTGCAAGCGTTTTTTGCAAGCTTCTTTTGATTTGTGTACAAAACCATAAACGGTAAACCCACGCAAGCCAAGGCAGTTGTTTTGTCTAATAATATTAGATGTCTGTGGGTTTGTCAAGGTTTGACCCTTGGAGGAAGAATATACTGGAGTTAGTCTAACCATGTCTGTATACCTACTGTGTGAAGCCTGTCATTTCTCGTTGACAGTGATACAGTGACGTCACTGTAAAGTTCACCGCGCATTGGCGCAATGGTCTGATACAGTGACGTCACTGAAGCGTCAACCAGTCAACTCGTCACGCACACTAATACAAATTCAGAACCGCACACAAAACGGCCAACGGCTTTATCTCTTAGGCTATGTCTATAGTATTCTATGTCTATGGTTTGACCTAAGTGTGGATACGGCATTAGGTAGTTGACTGATAGAGCGCTTGAGCGCCATATTGGTTGGAGTGCTTTGTATTGAAATAAAAAGTATTTTTTTCTCGTCTCCAGGTGACGATAAAAAAAAAAAAACACAACATTATTCAGTATAATTTAGGGTATTTTATTCAACTGAGTGTACCTCGGTACTTCATTTAGCCAAATATTGTTGACCTCCTTTGCTATATTTAATAGCAACCGCGCCTAAAAACAAACCGTATCATCAAACACGTGAATTTAGACTGGGTCAAGGCCACGCAATTAAAAATTAAATAATTTTTGTTTGAAAACATGCATAGGTACTTACTTTACTTTCTCATTTCTATTAAATTAACGAATCTATGGGAAGGTAATAAAGTCATAAATCAAAATGCAAAAGCATTATATGGGTGTGTGTGTGTGTGAAGAAGACGAAACGATAAGTCCGGGCCGAGGGCTCGACCGACACTCTAACAGCCGAAGCCATTGCCGAGGCGCCGCGAACATATCCGATGCGATTCGTTTCAGTTTCCAAAGTCGTTGCAATGTACTCTGAGGTCGTTGCAATGTACTCTGTGGGTCGTTGCGTTGCGAGGCGTTGCGAACATATCCGAAACGATTCGTTGCATTTCGTTCCATCGTTCCGTCGCTCGTTCGTGAATCGCGTTACTGAGTAAAACGTCTGTATTTATCGGAACTATCTATTTCAATAGATCGTTTCAAACTATCTATTATAATAGATAGTTTCGTCAGACTGGAGAAACCCTCTATCCGCTATTACATTGATAGATAGTTTCAATAACTGTCTACGTTGCGTAACGACCACTCCTATTGATGTCATTCTGTCTTTGGTCTACAACATTTGGTCAGAGAGTCGCCTTAGGGGCGGAGTTATAGTATCTAGCAGGAAAGATGATCATGATCACAGAATGTCACAGATCGCGCATGTACATTTTTGGCCCAATAGATAATTGACAGTTGACAATACGTAATAGGGAATAGTCCATAAGACGACGAGCATCGACTGACGAACTAATCGCGTTCAGTCTCGACGCCCCCGTCTTCTTCATTCCGCCAAAGATACCGAAAATCAGTTAGTGAGGTACCTAGTAGGTGAAGTTTGTGATCAAGATCCACGCCGAACTTATACCCTTAAATAACAAAAATGAATTCATAATTAATTATGATTTGCAATTTACTCAGTAACAACTATGTTTTTTGCAGATTACCAGAGTCCTTCATTGGTTTCCAAATCCTGTAAAGAACATTGCTCGTTTTCGAACATGGGTCCATGTTATTGGTGGAGAGATTTTGAGTCTGAGCAATGAAGATATTTTATAAACTTCGTCGAGTATGTCATGCTCATTTTGAAAAGAAATATTGTTGCCGTTACAACAACATTTCTAACATAGCAGTACCAACATTGCTTATGCCAAGTAGGTGCACTATAGCTATATTTACCTGTACTACAGTGGCGAAGGATCCCTACAATACGATTCCTACCAGCTTCCCTTTGAAAAATAGCACAGGCAGTATTGCCTACTTTTTACCCGACTGCGCGACGCACGGAGGGTAATGTGTTTATCAGTCTATGTATGTATGTATGTATGTTTGTTTCTATGTGGCGTTCTAGAGACCAAATGCGTAGGCCGATTTTAATAATTCTTACGTCAATCGATTCGTCTTAACCTTGCGAGTGTCACTAAAGACATAACAGTAATCAAAATTCACCACAGCGACAACCAGACGCCATATTGTCAAAATGAAAAAAAAAAAAGTTGATGAACTATGTCAAGTGGGGTGTCGTTGAATAGGTATTTTAAAATCATCTTTAGGTTCCTTTTATCATTTTTCATTTTAAATAATAGTTTAGGATATATAACGATTTAAAGTTGTTTAACAAAGCAATCATTCAAAACCTATCATGTGGGGTATCAAAATGAAGGGCTCGAAAAGAAGATTACGAAAACATACATTAAAAACTAAAAAGGGAAAAATAAAAATAGTAAATTAAAAATTTAAAAAACCCGACTGCCAAAAAACAACTAAAAAGTTCAAAACAAGAGCACTAAACTAAATCTTAGATTTAACACAAATAATTGCCACCAACTGCTTCAGACTGCTTGAAAAGTGCTCTTGTTTTGAACTTTTTAGTTGTTTTTTGGCAGTCGGGTTTTTTAAATTTTTAATTTACTATTTTTTATTAATTAGCGTTTCCTGGCCAGGTTAGCATTTGCAGCTCCGGCTTACCTCTTACAAAAACTGACCCTACGCTACGTACTATGTTGATTTATCTGGCCATGCCAAGACAAGAATCTTAGAGGTAAGATTCTTGGGCTATGCAGAATTTAAAAGTTTTAAAAGTACCTACTCTAAGAAATTGCGTATAATGTGATTTAGATTTTTGAGAAATAGGTACCTATTCAAATTAGGCATATAGGTATAATAACTAGAGAACCAACGTGTATTATCCGTGTCTGTATACTGTGTGAAGGTTGGCCATTTCTTGTTGACAGTGATAAACTGTATGAAAACATTGCGGTGTGGTTACATTTAGATGCAAATTATTAAATAATTATAGTGGTATGGCTAAATATAAGTGCTTAAAATTAAAACAAGTCGTGTGTGGCTGTGAATTGTTCATCAAGATCAACGAAAGAGGGCTTAGAAGTCTCGGAATTATCATTTTACACGTAAGTCTTTGACAACGATTTTTACTTATTGTGAGTAAGACTGTCTTACCTTGCTATAAAACCATGATAAAAAGCAAAAAATAATGTTTAACCTTTGATTATTTATATGTCTAGATTGCGCGTCGCCCAGTAATTCCGTTTTTGAAATGGGCCAAAATGCGTGTTATTTGTCCATGTGTGCATTTATTAGCTGCTATTTTGGGGAACCCGCTTACCTATACTTTTTTCTACGTATTCGGGGCCGCGACTGTCTATCTAGACATATAAATAATCAAAGTGTTTAACCTATGCATTGTTTTAGCCTTGTACTGTAGTGATGTGCACATATCAATATGTCTATCGATGTTTATTATTGTTGCCTACGTTTTTGAACTTTTACTTACTTTTATAGCGAGTTTTGAGTGGATTAAAGCTGTAAGATGTCAAAACTGCTAACCAAAACTAACGAAAAATTCAAGACTGCTCCAAATACTAAACAATGCTGCTTTAATATCGGATTATGTAAATTTTCCTACAGTAAATAATAAAGTCAAATGCGTCTGTCTTTATTTAAATCGTAATCTTCACTGGAAATAATTGTTGCGTTTTAACTAATACCTCAATATTTATGTGTCTAATTTTCATTTCATATGGCTCCCATTTCATTATGGTGTTGGCTTTTGTATGTGGATTCGTTCCTGTGCGTTCATTGGTTAAAGTGTCAAGCAATGCTGGAGTCTCGAGTTAGGCTCCGTACAATAATCAGATTTTATCGATATGCTTTGAAGCGTCAACATTTCCTAGCCACGCACTCTATATAAAGCCGGCGCTAGATACAGCTTCAAACATATGAACACTTCTTTGAAGACTTTGAACACTTATTGTCGCAGCCTGCCAGACATAGTTTGTAAACATTTGTCTCCACTTCTCCACAGTATGCTGGTAGAAAACAAACAAAATGGACGAATATTTTGTGGACGTGGTGTGCCTTTATTATTTAAGTGCTTGTAATTATTTATTACATGTGCAAAATTTCGCCCTTTCGCGCCCTTTCGTTTCGCCACAGCAACGGTCGAGCAACTGAACATGAACTGAACTTTGTGCAAGTGTGGCAGGCTACGCAAACATTTGAACACATTCCAACTTTTTTTACTGACATTGACATAATTGACATCAACAGTTGTCAAAATGACGTTTCACAGAATTCATTTGTCGATTGTTGATCCACCATATTGTGTCTCCTTGGTAATGTTATAGAATATAAGCTTGGAACCGGTTACTATCATGTATAGCTATAATACTTAATTGCGTACGTAGACCACTCCCAGGCTCCACAGGCTCAAACAACTCCTTTGAACACATATTCAAAGTCCCGTGCCACACAATAGTATAATCAAAGTGTTCAAATGTTTGAAGCTGTATCTGGCGCCGGCTTGATACAAATTCCAGAATCGTACACTAACAAAGAAACGGACAATCCTACGTCTTCTCTTGTAATGCTCTGTCTATGAATTCATAGCCGGCGCCAGACCCAAGTCAAAGATTTGAACAAAATAATATCGTCTCTTTGCCATACATTACCGGTTTTAAAAACTTTGAATGCTTTGATGCACGCTAAAAACAGACAATGGATTGCAAAGTGCACATGGTTGTTCAAATCTTTGACTTATGTTTGGCGCCGGCATGACGCTATGCCACCATGTTGTTTCCAAAAATATGTCAAGTGTCAACTGTCAATGTCATTCCGTTTGTGATCCGTGAATGAATGTGCTCCGTTTGTGTTTTTACCTCTGAAAGGAAGCCTAGTTTTTATGATTTTTCAACAACTCTGCTTCAATCCCCGAACCACGACAACCTTGCCTGTTGCTTGTTACCCTGGACCCTGATTTGCCTGACGATTTGTACACTGGTGAAGTGGTGACGTATATTATGGCCGGTTCCGAGAGGGGTTGTTGTGTGCCGGGATGCGCTAAAACTCGTGAGTAAATATGATGAATAACCATGATATTTTGTACAAAACTAGCTTCCGCCCGCGGCTTTCCCCGCGTTTTTCGGGATAAAATGTAGCTTATGTGATATTCTGATGTTTATGCTATATTACTGTAAAGTTTAATCAAAATCCATTCAATAGTTTTTGCGTGAAAGAGTAACAAACATCCGCGCATACATCTATACAGCCATCCTCACATACTTTCACATCCTACTAATATTATTAAATATAATACTTTTGTGTGCAAAGCTGAATTATAATATGTATCGATACATATTATAATTCAGCTTTGCACACAAAAGTATTATATTTGCCTGTATCCTAACCTACTAATATTATAAACTAACTTCCACCCGGGGCTTCGCCCGCGTTTTTGGGATAAAAAGTAGCCTATGTGTTGTTCTGATGTATAAGCTATATTACTGTAAAGTTTCATCAAAATCCGTTCAGTAGTTTTAGTGTGAAAGAGTAACAAACATCCATACATCTTTACATCCTCACATTACATAATTGAGACCGCTTGCGCCATTGCAAGCGGTCTCAATTATGTAATGTGAGGATGTAAAGATGTAATTAGAGGAGAATGGTCACATCTATGGTGGTTAGTGAAATTATGCTTCATTAAGCATAATTTCACTAACCACCATAGATGTGACCATTCTCCTCTAATTATAATAAACTAGCAGGCTGTTGCCTGCGACTTCAGCTGCAGAAATTTGATGAAAAGTAGCCTATGTGTTTTTCCAGGTCCCAGGTGACCCATTTTGCACAATTTCATCCAAATCCATCCAGCCGTTTCAGCGTGAAGAAGTAACTAACATACACACACACAAACTTTCGCATTTTTTATTGTGGGATTACCTGTTTTATAGGGAAAGATGATACAGTACTCCATTCATTCCCTAATCCTGACAAGGATATGAATCGATATCTTGAATGGACTCGAGCAATTGGAATCACTATATCGTTGGATCCCCAATATGTACATAAAAACCGTCGAGTGTGCCATGCACATTTCGAAACAAAATACTTAACATGGACTAGAAGACTAAGCCCTGATGCAGTTCCTACTTTATTGTTATCAGGTAAGACTGTATTTATTTATTTTATTTATTTATAGCCTTCTTTCTATCAGAATTACAATTCTTAACACATATAAGTACCTATATCCTATCCTAATTCTACTAATATTATAAATGTGAAAGTTTGTGAGAATGGATGTATGGATGATTGTTACTCTTTGATGCAAAAATTACTGAACGGATTTTGATGAAACTTTACAGTAATAAGCTTAAGTAGCTTAAGTAAGCTTATGCATTACGAATAACATATAGGCTACTTTTTATCCCAAAAGCGCGGGAGAAGCCGCGGGCGGAAGCTAGTCACTCATATATGTTAAGAATTCTTATAATTCAGCTTTGCACACATAAGTACCATAGTATCTGCCTGTATTTCGTACATATTATCACGGATATTCATCAATATTTACTCACGAGTTTTAGCGCATCTCGGCACACAACAATCTCTCTCGGAACCAGCCATAATCTATACCAGGGGGTGCACACTTCCATATCCCTCCATCTGTCACATTTTAAAAATCTGCCTCATTTAGGTCGAAATCAATTGTCTGTCAAGTGCGACAGACAAACGAATATATTGAGATTCGTTCAAATATGTTGTACTGTGATGTGTTTCTAGATCATACTGACCTTTGGTTTAGAAGAGTGTATTTTCGAGATATGTCTGTATTTTGCCATTAAATATGGCAAGTAAATCAAGCAAAAAGTGTGTGATATGTAACAGAAGCAGATCTGTTCCTGATTTGTTTCTTGCCGCCCTGCCCTTGGATCCTATCAGGTAAGTTTGACAACTGTTTTTCTGCCTTGCTTAACTATTGCTAATAATGAGTAGGGCTGCCATCCGTCCGGGGTTCCCTCGATTTGTCCTAGTTTAGAGGGCGTCCGGGGAGCGTCCGGTAGGGGTTCCAAAAAGTGTCCGGGTAAAACCCGGATGTCATAACCCGGTGTGTCAGAGAAATCCTAATTGATGAAAAATTATTTTTGCGGGTGTCTGGGAAAAGTACTTTATTTCACCCAAATGTCCGGGGTTTTTAAAGTTTTTATCTTATCCGGCGTCAGCAATTTAGGTGATGGCAACCCTAATAATGAGTAAGTAGTTCAATTCGAATACAATGCCTATAAAAATAAATATCGAGATCCTCGATACTAAAATTTACTAAAAAACAATAATGAACATAAAAAAACCGGCCAAGTGCGAGTCGTACTCGCGCACTGAGGGTTCCGTATCAGTTTTGGACGTATAAAGTGAAAAAAACCAGACCGCAAAACTAAGTTTGTTTGTCAAGGAATTTTGATGATTTTGAAAAAACTGTAATAGTTAGGAACATCGTTTTATTTTTGGTGCAATATTTGGGTCAATTCCTATCAACTCTAATTATTTCAGATTTTTCGCTCCGCAAACTTCGGGGCTAAGGGGGGGGGGGATGGTATTTTTGCAGACATTTTTCATCATATGTCGAAAACTGTGAGACATTAAATAAAATGAAAATATATTTTGAAATGTGCAAATCAAGCCCTTTCATATGATATGTCACTTGACCTAGTAACCCCACTTTAAAATTTCGGACCCCCACTCCGGCCCCTTTGCAATGAAAATAAAAATATTTTTTGACTTTTTTCATTTGAAATAAAGTTGGGCAAGCATTTTTTATAACTGTTCCAAAGGAGATCAACAATATTTGGCTAAATGAAGTACCGACGTACACTCAGTTGAATAAAATACCCTAAATTATACTGAATAATGCTGTGTTTTTATTTCTTTTTTATCGTCACCTGAAGACGAGAAAAAAATACTTTTTTAATTCAATATGAAAAAGCACTACAATATGGCGCTCATGCGCTCTATCCACAGAACAATAATACTCTAGCGAGGCTCTATCTGTCAACTATCTAATGCCGTATCCACACTTAGGTAAAACCTTGACAAAACTACAGACATCTAATATTACTAAACAAACTAAACATGGGTTTGCTGTTTACGGTTTTGTGCACAAATCAAAAGAAGCTTGCAGAAAACGCTTGCAATGAATCCACACGTTCAGTGCATTTGTCGAGATTTGTAGTTGACGGCAAATGTCAAGTGTGTGAAACCGGCATTACACAATTTGAAAACATTCGCCGCGAGTTCTATGTACTTTCGTTATTGACATTGCAAAAGATACTTACCAGTGGCTTTTATTAAAGCTGTTTAGACTACGCCACTATATACACTATACACATAACGATACACACATACATACATCGAGTTGAAAACAAAAGTCCAGAGAGAATACCCAAGTTTTTGGGATCACCCGTCAAAAACAAAACCGTGAGGATGCAAACGTAATACCAGAAAGAATAGCCAAGTTATCAAACAATATACACAACATAATCGAACAGCAGAAACACCCCGGAACGCAGAAACGAACGGAATCAAAACAAACAATAACATTATTTTGTCATTTATCAGTGATGTGCAAAGATAACACTAAGTGGAAATGACTTTTTAGTAAATTAATCGATTAGGTAACATTTGTTACTAATGTCACAGTTTCAACTGCAGATTAACAGAAAAATAGTTGTGTTTGTAGTTATTTTAATCATTACTTTAAAAAATATGATTTGTAGTAATAAAATTATACACAATTGCGATCAGTAAACGTTGAATTAAATAATTACTAAAAATAGTAACACATTCAATAATCGAGAACTAAATCGAGATACATTTCGTCATGCTTGCACGTGCTTATGCAATGTTGCCATATGATTTAATTGTGTTACAAGTTTTTTAAACTTTAAATTACTTATTAAATGGTTTATAGTGAATTATTGAATAAAATACAGTGATATTCTAATTCCTCTATTTTTTCTCTACGATTTGATGCACGTGTACCTTGCGGTACAAGTTTAGCCAAAATTGTTTGGAAGATTGGTGACCTCCTTTCAAGTCGATAGCTTTAGTAGTTTCTGAAATAAGCAGGTGTGACAGACAGACAGACGAGGTCGCACCATAAGGGTGCCTTTTTTACCATTTTGGTACGGAACCCTAAAAATGAAACTCGTGACTCACCTACCTATAAATATAGGTACGGTACCAAATGTTTGAAAGAAAAAACATCAATCCTCAATCACACAGGAATATTTGGCGGTCCAAGGTTCTACCTTAAGCAGTCCGGATGTGGACCGGGGTCCGCCTGTAACCAACCGCTGGGTTAGAATGTCTGACCACTCCTTTGGGGGTTAATGTTGTGTGAATACCTATGAATGTTGTAGTGTTAACATACCTGTTACATATCCCTTCAACTGTCACTAATGAGGCACAAATAATTTTTCTATTGTTCCACATCAGAATCAAGGTTTTCGACAGATGAACTAATAAGTATCACATATGTTTCAGATGTCAACAATGGGTTCAAGCAATCGGCCAGCAAGATTTAGTAGACTTACCCATTGAAAAACTGCATCAGTTAAAATTTGTGTGTGCCATACATTTTGCTGCAGACGATTTTAATAAGAATGGTAACCGTCTACTCAAAACTGCTGTGCCTAAATTTGACCTACCCTTTCCCCCTCTGCCACAGGAGGTATTTGTTGATTTTCCTCAAAGAATTGGAAGCCAAAGAGTACAATTTGCAAGAGGTGAGTAATTACAAAGCAGACTATTAGTAGGCCTGGGTCTGGATGTTTTTTTATTGAACTTATTTCAGAGACTAGAATGTCTATGACCATACAAATACTTGATCTTCTACACATAAAAGTTATAAAACATTATTGTATGTTTCTTAAAACAAAGCTATATACTGGGTAAAATTAAAACCAGTGCGGATAATTTAGGAGGTGAAAGTACTCATGAATATGATCAACTTTTATAATGGGACCGACACTGAAATATGAAAAAAAAAAATCAGCTGTTCCATACATTTTGATCGTGTTGTAGTGCATTTTTCTAGGGAACAGCAGTTTTTTTTTTCATATTTCAGTGTCGGTCCCATAATAAAAGTTGATCATATTCATGAGTACTTTCACCTCCTAAAATATCCGCACTGGTTTTAATTTTACCCTGTATACCTAAGTAGTCTATCCAACATTGTATGATATAATTATTTATTTTTAACTCTGTTTATGACAAGTGTATACAAATTGATTTTTCAAAAATCTAATGATGCAGTTTTATTTTTTACCAAAATTGCCTCTGTGACTCCTTTGAGTGTTTTTCGCTATTCCTTATAGTTTCGGATTTGGCCATCCACTTGAAATATTCATCCTGTATACACGGTGAAATTTAAGTGGTTGTTCTACCGTAGCAAAATGATTTTGTCTTGGCAGTACATTCGATTGATATATAAAAGAAAAATTAGAATCAAAAAATGGCAGAATGGTGTGATGAGAATGATGTGAAAAACAAAATCTCAAACCAATAGTAGGTCTACCTCACGATAGCTACGCAAGCGCGGCGACGACGCGAGCGGCCGCGGCCGAGCGGGCCGCGCCCGCGCGGTCATTGCCCTCCGTGTTTATCAATCACCTGATAACTATTCCTGAGTTATTGATAGACAAACTACTGAACACGTGAACACGAAACTAAAAAAACAAGATTACTAGGTAGGTAGGCACCTATCTTAGAAAACGATATTTTCTGAATTAGATACCTATTACAGTATTTAAGCCGTAGGTATTCAAAAAAATGGAATAAACTTATTTGCAATGATTTTAATTACTTACCTACTTTTAAATGTTCGGTATTTAATACAAAGGTACAAGTAGGTACTTACGCTTAGGCCCGGTAACGGAATAATTTTTCAAATTGCAAGCCACTGCGTTCCATACACAATAACACAATCGAGCACGTTTTATTTGATTAAGTTTACGAAAATGATAGGTACTTAAGCAGTCTTTCATTGTTGACCACTTTCCAAACGTAGTATTGACTTACGTTAAACCCAGCCACCACAGCCATACACATAGGTAGGTACTTCGACGAGGATCCCGTTTGAAGTACCTACTTGTGGATTTCCTCGCCGAACTCGGGCAGACGGGTAGGTACATGCACTGTAATTCCCTATGATCGAGTAGCACTGTGTCGCCGCTACGATCGTCCGGGCCTACGGGACTTGGGGGTTCAGAACACCGCGAAGATTGAGCGACTCCAAGTTGTTGCGGCTCCGCGTAAACACGGCAGCATGGGAGTCATAATTAGCCCTAGCGTACATTTGCACCATAGCGACGTACTCTACATTGGAATAATAATGTAATGTCGATCCATTTTTGCAACGATAATTCACTAGTTCACTACGCATGTTACGAGATTCGCGTTCGCGGTACAACTGACGGCCAGTCGGCCGGTCGGCTTCGCGGCCAACGGTCGGCGTGGAGTGCGGCGGGGGGTGCGGTGCGGTTGCAACGGGCGATCAGTCTGTTTTATGCCGTATCACTATGCGCGAGAGCTGATTTTGCTCTGCACATTTATGAATCGGTCGCCGCTTTTGTCGGCACCGCCGCTTTGATTCGCGGAATCGAGGCGCGCGGCGCGTGTCGGTTTGACTAGATAACTATACCTACGTTAGATCTAGTGAGTTACTATTGTTTTTCACACTTTCGAGTCTATGAATATTTTTTTTGATTATTTGAAAAAAAAAACATAATATTTTTTAAATTGAACTCTATGTTTCGATAGTACTACTGATGGCAAATCGTTCTGCTGTCGGAAAACAACCACTAAAATTTCAGCGTGTATAAAGATAAACTTGTCATCCGAGGAAACTATACTCTTTGCGCTGTAGCATGTTATCTATACTTATAATAAGAATGTAAATTCCGCGTGTCTGTACATTTCATATATTTGCAAAAAAATAATAGGGGGGACTAAGAATGAGTAATGAAGTAAATTTCTATCATTTTTAGAATTAATGTCTGTCTGTTTGTCTGTCGGTTTGTCTGTCTGTTTGTCTGTGTGTTTGAACACGCATCAAATCAATACTACTGAATTGATTTTGAGGAATTAGAAAGAAATGTATAGGCAGTACCTTGAGGTAACATTTAGTCTTTGTTTCATTGAAATCGGTCCACTATATCAAAAGTTATCACAAAAAGTTTACCATCAGAACTAACTTTGATAACATGTGTATTAAGCCGGGTCCACACATGTATTTATTCAATCCAATCACCGTACATCCGTATCGCCGACGCGTATCATATGTTAGGTAATTATTATTACTTTTTAATCATAAAACCACTGAATTCTATCATTATAATATATGATTATAAAACACAATCGTTTTGCAAATGACGTATGATTGTCTAAATTTTTGTTGTCATTGTTGCAGCAGAGACCTTTTTTTATTTATTTTTTTTCGTTTCGTCCCTCTTTGGGACAGGCAAAGGGAGCTGAGCCCATACAGCCAAGTGCAGCAGAGACCGATCATTAATCTATGCATTGTTGTAAACAAGAAGTTTATAATAAAATATATAAGTTTTTGGTGTAAATTAATGTAACCTCCTTGATTCTAAATTAAGAAAATAGTAACATCTCAGAGCATATAGCCCTGGAAACGGTACCTATAGCGGTGAATCACCGGATAACATTTTCTATCACTTTTTGCAGGGGGCGAATTGAACACGTATACACTACGAAAATTTGACAATTACGCACAGATACAGGCTTACAGATTGTACTTAAATAAAGCCATGTTGGTGCATAATTTATACTTACACTAGCTGTTCCTCGCGGTTTCATTCAACCCTGTTGCTTGGCTCCTAAGGGTTGTAGCGTGATATGGAATAGCCTATACTATCCTTACTAATACATATTATAAATGTGAAAGTAACTCTGTCTGTCTGTCTGTCTGTCTGTGTGTTACGCAATCACGCCTAAAATACTGAACCGATTCAAATGAAATTCGGTACAGAGATAGTCTGGAGCCTGAGAAAGGACATAGGCTACTTTTTAATGCGAAAAAAGGGCTGTAAAGGGTTGAAATAGGGCATGAAAGTTTGTGTGGAAATGACGTTATTTTTAAAGCTAGAAGCTTGAAACCTATTTTTGAGATTTGGGGTGTAGGATAGGTGTAGGGTAGGCGTAGGGTAGGCGTTGGGTAGGCGTAGGGTAGGTGTAGGGTAGGCGTAGGGTAGGCGTAGGGTAGGTGTAGGGTAGGCATAGGGTAGGCGTAGGGTAGCTTAGCTGGCGTAGGGTAACTTTACCCGTGCGAAGCCTGGGCGGGTCAGCTAGTTAATAATATAATTTAATAACGAATGTGGTACAGCTATAGTACTAAGTCATAATTTGTAAATCGCGGCAACTTTCAAGAGTGAAACGAAATGTTACCGAAACTGTTACCCGCACCATGCTACAGCGCAAAGAGTATAGATGTCGCTGGTGGTCATTGCTTAAAAACCACGCTATGCTCCTCGCGCTGCCGTGATTTGCCGCGATGTTGCCCTCTCTGCCGGACGAGACGAGAGAGAGAGAGAGAGAGGACGAGGAGCATGACGTGTGGCATGACGAGTAATGTTGCCACACTATGTCTCTGCCTCCTTTCCTCGCTACTTCCCATGCCACTCGTCGAGTGTGTGGCAGGCGCATTAGACTCTGTATGTTTATCCTGCGTGGCCCCACAGAATATGCGTTTTAGGTGTGCAATGCAATGTACTCGCCTCTAGGAGTGTACGTACCTGTTTCTTTTTCAATGTACCTTTTGAAGAAATACTTAGCGAAAAATATGCAGCCAAATATTTTCAGTACGGCCCTCGTGTAACTTGAAAAATATATAGCGTATTAAAAAGTTTCATAAACTCAAGGAATGTACTCTATTAACACGTTACCTATATGTGTTATATTAATAAGAGATTTTCACCTCTGACCTCTGTTTTTCCTTTTGAGGTACGGAACCCTAAAAACACTATACCCTCCTTTTGGGCTTCGCCGCAATCGGGTAATAAGCATGACATGGCTTTAACATGTTTAAAATTCACAAAAATTACATTTATAACGTTTTAATATGTGCCCAACAGATATTGGTGCTGATTCTGTCGAACATCGCATTTTAATCACACTATATCTCTTTCTTACAAATATCATTGAAAAAGGACAGCAAATATTTAGAACTGTCAAATTAGTCTACGGGAAAATAGTCATGACCTTTTGCGATTACGACTAAATTGACATTAAAACTATTCAAGTGTATTAAACACTGTTTTAAGCTTTCACGGTTTGTCTCTAAATTTAAAATGTCACTTACGGGATATCTTCCGTGATTATTGTATTGTTTGAGTTCCCGATATTTTTCAAGTACGTGGAATCCGGTTATAAACATGCTCATAAATGGCAGCCGACATCGTTATAAAGACTCCAAAAAACTTGTTGATACTGTGAGTGTGTTTTGCCGTGACTTAGTGTCGAGTTCCAGTAGTGCGCGTAGCAAGAGACAAAGAAAGAGGGTAGACAGATTTGTCTGCTCCTAACAATTTATTTTCATCCACCCGCAATCTCCAGTCAACCCGCGATCATGGCGCTTGCAACAGCGTCGAAATATCGGGAACTCAAACAATACAATAATCACGGAAGATATCCCGTAAGTGACATTTTAAATTTATTCAAGTGTATTAATTTGACAGGATTAAATAGCTGCTATCATAGACCAATATGTATATAGGAAAGCTGCTATCCCTCTCTGTATTTTATTAGAAAGAGACTTAATAAGACTAAATTAGTTAGTAAACAACGGAATCGGTACCATTGTGAATTGTAATATCAAATAATTTAATTTTAATTAATTTTAATTTTAACTTATTTATGATTTATTATAAGTATAGATTATGATGTTATGTTATGTTTATGGACACTGTCTGAAATAAATAATAATAATAAATAAAACAGCTCTGCAATTTGCAAAAGAAATTTTGAATTTTGCGCGCTACCTTGACGGATGCCCTATTATTTGATGCCCTTATATTTGCCAAATAGTTGATTAGTACCTAAAGGTGCTGTTAAACGGGTTTAGTTTTTTGTCAATTTCTTGCTGCAATTGTATAGCCGTGAGTTGAGATCTATATCGTGCAACTCAGTAGAACAATTACCGCAATCTTGCAGTATAGCCCGGCGATATTGCAATGAAATTAAATGGTGGTACATGTTCTACTGAGTTGCACGATATAGATCTCAACCCAAAACTATACAATTGTAGCAAGAAATTGTCAAAAAACTAGACCGTTTAACCGCACGTTTAAGTAAAGAGTTTTAGATCTATGTTCCCTTTAATTTATTTTCAGGTATACTGCCATGTCCTGTGAAAGATGCAGCAAGGCTTCAAAATAGCGTAAAGAATAATGGAGATGACAAAATACTACAGGAGGTAAGTCTTTAACAACCACACTTTCGAAAGTGGAGCATAACATTCTTCTATTTAGGCCTTAGTTCACCGATAAGTTAACAGTCCGATAATTTGAAAACGGCCGTTTAACATGACTTTTTGTATAGAAAAATATATGATAAAAAGTTTTCGATTTAACGGACTGTTATCTTGTCAGTGAACTTGGCCCTTAGGGCCGTAAGATCAATCGTAGTTTAAACCACAGAAGAGAGTTTAATCTCCCGTCTTTGATTGTTTTTTGAGTTTTTGTTCTAGAAAACAATCGAAGACGGGAGATTAAACTCTCTTCCGTGGTTAAGCTACGATTGATCTTACGGCCCTTAGGGCCAAGTTCACCGACAAGATAACAGTCCGATAAATTGAAAACGGCTGTTTAACATATTTTTTTCTATAGGAAAAGGCAGGTTAAACGGTCGTTTTCAATTATCGGACTATTATCTTGTCGGTGAAATTGGTCCTTAGTGGTATAACAACGCGTATCTACACTCGCAATGTGGAAAATACTTTATCACAAATATTTTTAACCAACATCAAAAAAGAAGGCGGTTCTCAATTCGGTTGTATTTTTTTTATGTTTGGTACCTCAGAACTCCGTCATTTATAAACCAATTTGGGAAAATCTTGTTTCATTCGAAAGGGTTTAGGTACTTTCAGATTGGTCCCATTTTCATTTCGTGAAGATCTGTACCCCTATCATGAGTTTTTTTGACGTATAGTTTCGTTATAGTAAGCATATTTTGAATTGAAAATATACGTTTACTACACAATATTTATATAAATTAAATACTTAATTAATTTCTCTGTATTTTTTAAAATGTGCAAATTGCATACAATTTCATCAAAATGTTCTAGGACTGTTGTATTTTCAATTCAAAATATGCTTACGTTAACGAAACTATACGTCAAAAAACCTCATGATAGGGGTACTGATGTAGAGTTTCGTAGGCAGACAACGGAACTCTTCAAAAAATGCCAGCAAATCAACCGCGATTGTTGCTATCGCTTATCTATGCATTGTTTACGCAATCACTCAACATAACATCGTATTCTTTCAGATGGATCCCGATACAGCGGCAGAAGAACATTCTTCACAGATGTCTCCTGATACACCGGCAGAAGAACTTTCTTCTGAAATCGTTCCTGATCTACCAGAAGAATTGAAGGTGAGCCATTTCTAAAATAACTAGCACTGCCCGCGACTTCGTCCGCGTGTCCCACAGGAACTGTGCATTTATCGGGATAAAAAGTAGCCTTGTTACTCAGTGATAATGTAGCTTTCTACTGGTGAAAGAATTTTTAAAATCGGTCCAGTTTTGGAGCCTATTTGGTACAAACTAAACAATTTAGACCTATCCTTTATGAATACATTATTTTATTTTCTTAGGTCTGCAGAATATGCCTGGCATTAGATGTCAAAATGTACAATATGGAGGACTGGAAACTGACTGAAATGTTCCAAAATATCACTGGTATACAGGTACGTCATAGTTGTAGAATACATAATAGTTGTAGTGGCAGGCGAGACGACGGTACTAGTGTTGCCAAACTATCGATAGTTTTAATTTAGTATTTTTTTTATCTATAGTATTGATAGGGTGGGACGGTCAAGGAGGCTGCCTGACATCTTCCTTCACAGTCATTATCATAGGTCCTATCACAACTTTTAACTGTTGCATTTTGCGCTAAGATGGGGTCCATTTTTGACACAACTGCCTAAAAAAGGGGTTGTTTTTAGAAGTTATGGTGTTGCACCTCCACCATAACTTTCACAATTAAATAAAAAACCGGCCAAGTGCGAGTCGTACTCGCGCACCGAGGGTTCCGTATCAGTTTTGGACGTATAAAGTGAAAAAAACCAGACCGCTTAACAAACTTTGTTTTTGAAGGAATTTTGATCTCGTTCAAACCAATTTTCGGTGGAAGTTTACATGGTAATGTACATCATATATTTTTTTTAGTTTTATCATTCTCTTATTTTAGAAGTTACAGGGGGGACACACATTTTACCACTTTGGAAGTGTCTCTCGCGCAAACTATTCAGTTTAGAAAAAAATGATATTAGAAACCTCAATATCATTTTTGAAGGTCTATCCATAGATACTCCACACGTATGGGTTAGATGAAAAAAAAAAAGATGAGTTTCAGTTTTAAGTATGGGGCACCCCAAAAATTAAAAAAAAATAAAAAAAAATTAAAATCTGTGAAAATCTTAATGCGTTTCACAGAATACATCTACTTACCAAGTTTCAACAGTATAGTTCTTACAGTTTCGGAAATAAATGGCTGTGACATACGGACGGACAGACAGACATGACGAAACTATAAGGGTTCCTAGTTTTACTACGGAACTCTAAAAAGACATTGAACAGTTGGTTTGGAACCTTTATTGCAATACAATTTATGATAATGTTGTCAATTTATTAGTTACTAGCTTCCGCCCGCGGCTTCGCCCGCGTTTTTGGGATAAAAAGTAGCCTATGTGTTATTCTGATGTATAAGCTATATTACTGTAAAGTTTCATCAAAATCCATCCATACATCCTCACAAACTTTCGCATTTGTAATATTACTAGCTGCTGCCCGCGACTTCGTCTGCGGAAAATGGATGAAAAGTAGCCTATGTGTTTTTCCAGCTCCCAGGCTACCTCTATGCCAAATTTCATTCAAATCCGTCAGCCATTTCAGCTCAGCACAATCGGCCTATAATGCTGGGACACAGGCCTCTCTGTGAGAGGGAGTGGGCCACCACGCGGGCCCAGTGCGGGTTGGTGGACGTCACATGTCTTCGAATTTTTGGTTCTAGGACATGCCGGTTTCCTCACGATGTTTTCCTTCACCGTTAAAGCAAGTGATAATTAATTTCTAATACACACATCTTCGAAAAGTCAGCAGTGTGTGCCTCGGAATCGAACTCGAACCGCCGTGAGAGGCACATGGTTAAACCACTAGGCTATCACTGCTCACCTAGTGGTTTAACCATGTGCCTCTCACCATGTGGTTAAACCACTAGGCTATCACTGCTCACCTAGTGGTTTAACCATGTGCCTCTCACCATGTGGTTAAACCACTAGGCTATCACTGCTCACCTAGTGGTTTAACCATGTGCCTCTCACCATGTGGTTAAACCACTAGGCTATCACTGCTCACCTAGTGGTTTAACCATGTGCCTCTCACCATGTGGTTAAACCACTAGGCTATCACTGCTCACCTAGTGGTTTAACCATGTGCCGTTTCAGCGCGAAGAAGTAACAAACATACACACACACACACACTCAAACTTTCGCATTTATAATATTAGTGGGATGTAGTAGCAAGTAGGATAGTAGGACTTTATGAAGGCGGTTTTACTTTTTGTTTTAGTTTTTAGGGTTCCGTACCAAAATGGTAAAAAAGGAACCCTTATGGTGTGACTTCGTCTGTCTGTCTGTCTGTCTGTCACACCTGTTTATTTCAGCAACTACTAATGCTATCGACTTGAAATTTGGAACAGTTATAAAGAATGCTTGTCCAACTATATTGCAAATGAAAAAAGTCAAAAAATATTTTTATTTTCATTGCAAAAGGGGCCGGAGTGGGGGTCCAAAATTTCAAAATTGCGGTTACTAGGTCAAGTGACATATCATATGAAAGGGCTTGATCTGCACATTTCAAAATATATTTTAATTTTATTTTATGTCTCACAGTTTTCGACTTAATGATGAAAAATGACCGAAAAAGTACCATTCCCCCCCCCTTATCTCCGAAGTTTGCGGAGCGAAAAATCTGAAATAATTAGAGTTGATAGGAATTGACCCAAATATTGTACCAAAAATAAAATGATGTTCCTAATTAGTGCATTTTTTTCAAAATCATCAAAATACCTTCACAAACAAACTTAGTTATGCGGTCCGGTTTTTTTCACTTTATATGTCCAAAACCGGTACGGAACCCTCGGTGCGCGAGTATGATTCGCACTTGGCCGAATTTTTAAGTTTTTTTTACTGTTCTTTTGCTGCTGTGTAACCAGAATATAATTAAGGCCTTCTTCACTCGCCAGGTGTCCTCCGACAGTCCCAGTATACTGCAGCGCTTGTGTTGGGAGTGCGCGGCGCGGCTGACGGCGGCCGCGGCCTTCAGAGACAAAGCGCTGCTCAGCGATGGATTGCTGCAGATACTATTACAAGCTGGAGACGATGTAAGCGCTCCTGCTATTCAGTCTTTGGGTTGGACTGACCTGGGACCAATAACTTTTCTGTTATAGGAAGAAGTCGGGAGATTAAACTCTCTTCCGTGGTTTAAGCTACGATTTATTTTACGGTCCTAACGTTTGGCGTAAACGCTTATAGACAAATTATTTGTCAGCCTCTGGCCCGAAAGAGTGTGAAAGTTACGTTAAGAGTGTGAAAAAATGCTAGTGACTATTTCGTTGTCCAGTGGTCCAAACTGCTGAGCTTGGGATCCTGGGTTCGATCTCCTGATCAAGCAAAAATGTAATATATTATTGTAATATCTCAGTAGCAGCCTTGAGTCCGATTTTGTGCCCCGCAAATGACATCTGCTTAATACATGTACGTTGATGTTTTGAAAATGAATATGTAGCCAAAATTTTTTTTTTACGTTTTCAGGTGACAAAAAGTGACATAATATCTATGAAAGAGAACCACACCAGTCTTAAAACAGCACTTACCATTCAAAAAGTATTCTATACCGCAGACGAAGAAGAAGACGAACAAGATACTCCTACAGATAATGTAGAAATAGATAATATATTACACAATAATGAAAGAAAAACTTACATCAGAGTTAACATTCCTCAAGATAACCAGGCACATTGTCCGACATTAATACGCGAAGTGCCTGAGAAGAGTGCGGGAGTGCCCAATGAAATAGATAATGAAATGTTAGAACAACATTTAATTGATATTCCTACAAATGACTCTGACCCTATAGATGATATTACAAATAAAGATAGAATAAGTCCATTGCTAGAATTTGTCAATTTCGTTAAAGATTCTATAGTAGTAAATGCAGTTGAATTAGATACTGCAGCAAATCCTACAGATGATTGCGATACTATGAAAAGTGAATCGGCAAAAGAAACTTATGAAATAACCAAAGTTGCGGTAATCAATGAAGATGGTAACATTGTTTTAATAGATAAAAAAGTGAAAAAACATAAGATTGATGAAATTGATGATACTGTATCATGTGAAGATAACACATTACAACCGGAAGCGAAGAAATTTAAGAGCAAACCTGTTGATATTAAGACTATGAAAGATAAGCCAGGTATAAAAAGAAAAACCAAGCACAGGTGCACAACAGCAGAACAAGATAGAAGTATAGTAGATAGAGTGAGAGAAGAACAAACTTTACATACGGCCTCGCTTGCTAAAGAATTCGGAGTTTCACCAAGAGTCGTGAGAGCAAGACTGCGAGAGGCTGGATTTAAACCTGCAACAAGCAAAAATACTCCAAAAACGTTAAAGAAAAAGCAGAAAATGAAGTAATAATCTTTTTTCATAATAATTATTAGATTTTTTTTAACATCATTAATTAAATGAAAAACGTAGGGCGCATCTTACTAATCTATTTAGGGCCTAGTTCACCGACAAGATAACAGTCCGTTAAATTGAAAACGGCTGTTTATCACATCTTTTTCCATACAAAACGTCATGTTAATCGGCCGTTTACAATTTATCACACTGTTATCTTGTCGGTGAACTTAGGGCTTAGACTAATACTTTTTTTAAATAATATCCGTAAAAATCTGATAAAACTGTTCTAAGGCCTAAGTTCACCGACAAGCTAACGGTCCGATAAATTGAAAACGGCCGTTTAACATGACTTTTTGTTTAGAAAAGTATGTGATAAACACCCGTTTTCAATTTAACGGACTATTATCTTGTCGGTGAACTTGGCCCAAAGTTCACTGACAAGATAACGGTCCGTTAAATTAAGATGACTTTTTGTATAGAATACAATATTTTAAACGGCCGTTTTCAATTTATCGGACTGTTATTTTGTCGTTGTACTTGGCCCTAAGTTACCCAACTTCACTATAACTGTAATTAAAATTAAATAACAATAATAATTATTTATTTTAGCACGTGTCAAAGTACCGACGAGGGTACGAAACAACAAGTTATATCGTCAGAACAGGATGGAGAGTCGGTATCCGAAATAGCCAGACGGTTAGACACGTCGGTGAGTGAAATAATGATCTTTATTGTTGGAGTCTGCCCTCAGATCATAGAAACAAGGGAGATGTGCCAAGACGCTATTGAGCTGACACTTTGACATGATGTACTGTAACGCAGTTTCAAGCCAGGGTCGTAGCGTGATGTTAAATAGCCTATATCCTCACGAATCTGGCTATCATATACAAAAAGAATTGTTCGAAGCCGACTGGTAGTTCTAGAGATTAGCGCGTTTTTTAAACAAACAAACTCTTCAGCTTTATAATATTAGTGTAGACTAGCTGGTCCCGGCGGTTTCACCCCTGTTGCTCGGCTCCTAAGGGTCGTAGCGTGATGTTAAATAGCCTATACAATTCCTCATGAATCTGGCTATCATACACAAAAATAATTTTTCGAATCCGACTGGTAGTTTCAGAGATTAGCACGTCCAAATAAATAAATTCTTCAGTATATTAGTATAGATTACATAATCAGCTTATAATGTTTCCACTGGTAGGATTTGGGCTTCCTCACTGTGAGAGAAAGTGGGCTGTAGTCCACTATGCAGTGTTGTACTTCCTAGCACGACCATGATCGCATTCGTTGTAACTTTAGGTGGTAATAAAATTCTTTTAATTTGTACTATTTTATACCACTAATTAGACATTTTGTACCTCTCAATTATCGTCGATATACAGGTCGTGCTAGGAAGTATCCTTCCAGCACGACCACGCTAAAACTCCAGCTGGCACAGAAGTTGAGGTAACGAGAGCATGCCTAAAAATTTGCGTTTAGTCGGATAATGCCTAATTCGCAAAATGGTACCCGAGTCCATGGTACTATACACTATTAGTTAAAGATTAAAATTATGTTATTTCTTGTACAGAGCCGATGAGGATACCAAACAACAAAAATTAGCGATGAAACAAGATGGCGTGTCTGTCAGTGACTAACCGATTTCGAGTGACGGTGAGTACCCCTAATTTTTATAATAGATATCATTTTTTATATCGATGCTATCAGAGCTTTGATAATATCGAAAGCTTATAAAATATGAGCAGCAGTAATCGATAATATCGATAACATAAGTTTCAATCACCCAAGGCCAACCCTGATCGATAGTATAGCACTCTGTCAAACAAAAGTATTGGTGCTGATTCTGTCGAACATCGCACTAAACTAATTTTAATCACACTTTATCTCTTTCTTACAAATATAATTGAAAAAGGACAGCAAGTATTTAGAACTGTCAATTTAGTCTACGCCCTTGTCATTTATGGGAAAATAGTCATGACCTCTTGCGATTACGACTACATTGACATTAAAACTATTCAAGTGGACTAATTTGACAGGATTAAATATCTGCGATCCCTCTCTCATGTTTTTTATTAGAAAGAGACAATAAGACTAAATTAGTTTAGTTCGTAAACAACAGAATCGGCACCGTTGTCTCGTTTCGATCTATCGATAAAAAGTCTGTATTCTTGTTCGATAGACTATCGATAGTCGACTATCGATTTGCCACACTACTACTAGTTGTATTTTGAAAGATTAATTTATATAAACTTTATTTTTTCAGCGTACATCAGTGTACCTAAGATGGCGGCGCTGGTGTAAGGAATCACGTAATTGATGAAACAATCAGTGATGATCTTCAAACAACGGCTGAACAAGACCAAAGTTTGACAGAATGCGTTAAAGATGAAAAGAGTATTTAGATACATCGGTTATTAAATATCTTCTCAAAAAACTGTATGGCGAAAATTGCCTGAAAAGGAACAAAAAATCTATAATAGCTGAAACGCCAATAAAAACAAAGGGAACAAAATCAGCAGCATGAAGATTCACTTAGTAGTTTCTATTTTAGCTCAATGCATTGATTAAAAACTAGATTTTAGTTACAATTCTTATGAAATCAGCTTAAAATCGAGAATTACGCGTTATCTTCGTTCAGAATACAGGATTAAATCTGTGATTTAATAGCTCCTGGTTTCTGAAAGCCACATGCATCAATAATTACAGTACCCGGCAATAAATATTGCACATCGAGTTTGAGAAAGAGATACTCGGCTAGCTTCGGCTTTGTAGAGCGTCGTATCCGTCAATCCTTACTAATATTATAAATGTGAAAGTAACTCTGTCTGTCTGTCTGTCTGTCTCTGTGTTACTCAATCACGCCTAAACTACTGAACCGATTCAAATGAAATTTGGTACAGAGATAGTCTAGTGCCTGAGAAAGGACATATGCTACTTTTTAATGCGAAAAAAGGGCTGTAAAGGATTGAAATTGGGGATGAAAGTTTGTATGGAAATTACGTCATTTTTAAAGCTAGAAGCTTGAAACTTATTTTTGAGGTTTGGGATGTAGGGTAGGTGTAGGGTATGTGTAGGGTATGTGTACTAAACTTTACCCGTGCGAAGCCCGTGCGGGTCAACTAGTCATACATAATATGTGACGTTTTGTCGCTGACTTGTTTATTAGATACCAGACTGTTAGTGCTTCGTGCGACAGAGATGACGCTCTATAAAGTCGAAGCTAGCAAATATCTCTTTCTGAAGCTCGATGTGCATTATTTACTGCCGCGTACTGTATGCAAGTTTCTGATTGCTCAAATGCCCTGTGATTGAACTAATCATCAGACATTAGTGAAAGTAGATTTACCGGTCAGGCTTGCGGGAACGTGATAGTGTCCTAGCACTGCAACAGTTACAAAACAAAATAAGTGGTTATGTAATAGCTCAAAAACTGTTATTTATTTGTAAACAAGTACAAAATAATAATAATTATAAAACGATTAAATTTGTTTTTTTTGGTTTAGTACCTACAATAAATGTTATTTTTTGTGAAATGTGTTGTTTTCTTATTATACGACAGGATGGGCAGCAGAATTTCTATCTTATAACAAAATAAGTCTGCTTTTACTATAGTTCGTAAAATATAGCTTGATCCCTGTGACAGATGTCAAATCCGTACATTTTTTACGCATTTACGAACTATAATGCCACACACAATCTATGTTGAAAGTCTTGCACAGTCTTGCATGTAGATAAAAAAGTCAGGGACGGCCGGATTGAAAGGTGTGGAGGCCAAAGGGTATAGTAGGTAATAAACCAGTGGAGGCTCGGGGCAACCAATAATTAGAGACCCCGAATAATACAAATCAAGAAGGCCGCACACAAACAAGAAACAGCCAGTGGCTTTAACTCTGGTTTCCTATTTACATATTAGTCTATGCTCTTATGGACATACTAAAGCCGCTGGCCGTTTTTTGTTTGTGTGCGGTTCTGGATTTGTATTAGTATGCGTGACTATAAGAAGAGTTGACGCTTCAAAGCCACGAATCACACCGCAATGTTTTGATACAGTGACGTCACTTCACAGCGACGTCACTGTATCGCTGTCAACGAGAAATGACAGCTTTCACACAGTACACACGGTTATCTCCCAGATATTCTTCCTCCAAGGCTCTGTCTATAGATATTACGTCTATGGTTCTACTATTGCAGCCTCAGGCTGTTTGTGCACTACACGTTTACAGCATGTTTTTTTACGAACCGTTTTTTTTTTCATACGTTTTAAAAAGTGGGGCGGATTGTTCTGCAGGCCTATTGGGTAAAAATACGTTTAAAACCGAATACGAATTGAAAACGTCTGTAGTGCATAAACGCCCTAACTGTCAAAGAAAAAAAAAATTAAACATGGCTGTCGGTCGTGTCACGCAAGTGTCACGTTTGACATTTATTATTATTGACACTTGACAGTTGTGTTGTGTTGTTCTTGTAATAAACTGTGTTTTTTTCATAAAATACACAATAAAAACTGAAATTATAACATTAATTTGATGATTCAAGATGCAAAATAACTATGTTTATTATCATATTAATGAAATTATGCGAATTCATCTGTACCTTAGTAGTTTGTGATCTGTACCCTATTCACTAAGTACCTAGTACCTACCGTATTATTGTGAAAAATCGGTTTTGTGACAAGATAGTTAATTTAGCTGGTTCTGCTTGCTCCTGCTACTCTAAAATTACTGTATTAGTGTTAATATCTATGACAGACGGACCTAAGGATGAAGTGTTGTATTAAAAACTGTGCAAAAGATGATAGATTGAGGGGATTGAAGAATCCCAATAATAAGATCACCTTTCATTTGTAAGTATTCGTTGTTCTAGTGGGCGCAAGCGCTTCGTCAGAGTCGCCCTAGTGAGTGTGAGATCCTGAGATCGACCCGCGGATCGGGCAATGTGTTATTGGATTTCCCATTAGGAAATTTTCAGTACCTAGCAACCCAGAATCTAGACTTGTGCCTGGTTTGATAGGCTCACCCCCTATTTCATGGGACCAAAGGGTCAGAGAGTCGGCTTAGGGGCGGAGTCAAAGGCCTAACCAGAATTTTATTCAAGGGTGGGCAGGCAAGGAATACATAGAAAAAACTACTTTGTTACAGTGAACAAAATCTAAAAAGTATGGTTAGACGTTTCACATTTGTAATCCCCTTTGATCATAGAAACAAGGAGATATGCCATCATAGCAAATTAGTACGGGAACAACTGATGCCACTTTTAGTACATTTTTCGACACAATTACGCGCATAATTAAGCGCTCCTTGTGAATAAAAAGATCTCCTACACATTAAACATCCCGCACACCCTCAATCTAACACTTAATCGTCACTCAACACTAGCACTAAACTAAAACACTGTATTTATACCATCGATCGTGTTCGGTTCGTCGCCAGTGCATACGTTTTTAATATGAGTAATTTGCTCAAGATCAGGCATCAAGCTCGATAGCGCCTTGGCACAACTCCTTGTTTCTATGATCTGAGGTTATCCCGCAGTAACTTTGTACAAGCGTACTTACACGATTCAAATTCGAAATTAAAATTCGAATCTGTCAAACAAAGCAAAAAACCTGATTCTCATTTGTTTTTGACGTTGTTTCAATGTTATGTTGTTAGGTCCTTTACCAAAGTGTTGCGATGATTCAAATTCATGCTTATACGAATAATCGGTTGAAATATTTAAATAATCGAAACTTTATATTTTATAAATTATAAAATATTAATTATAACACTTTACTTTTTATAATTTCCGGCTTTGATGGATGACTGTTGACTAAGCCAAAGTGGTGGACAAGACAAAGAAAATTATGATGGACCATTTCGAAAGAGACAATACATTTCGAGAGCATTACTGAAAACGAAATATTTAAACGACGATACCTCAAGTAGTTGCAGTGAAAGTCATTAAATAAACTTATTCACACAATCTAGTCTTTAATTTATTTAGTACTGGATCTCGAGAAATTTGCAGAAAATTTTGTGTTTTGAGTTATCCTGTTCTAATTTATTCTGGCGTTAATGTAGATAAAAGTATAATCGATTGCCAACTCTAAAGGATCAATATCGATATCTCTTAAGAATCGCATAATGTAGGTACCGATTTTTTGGTTTGCATGCCTAGTCTAATAAATCTGACAAATGTCAAACGGTACTTTTTAGGTTTTGATAACTGTAGATGAAAACCATCAATAGTACAGTCAGTGCCCCACATTGTCTGACCCCTCTTAGAAATAGTAAGACTCTCAGAGGGGTCAGATAATGTGGGGCACTGACTGTACTATCAGACAAATCTGGAACTGACCACTGCAAGGGCTATTCTTACTTGCAGTGCTGGGCTGCTATAGAAAGCACATACTGTTTTAAGACTATTGTCAATGCAAAATGGACGGCAAACAGCTGTGGTCATCATGTGCATGGGATTTTGTTTTAAAAATGGTCAGATCTCAGATCTAGAATTGTCTGATAGTACTTATAGTGGATTATCTATCGATCAGCAACACTAGTCCAAAGACTATTCTATTCTTGTCCACTGCACAATAAATCAGGGATTTTCAATTCCAGGTTCCCAAAAGACCCGAAACAGCGTGCAGCATGGTTAGAATCTCTAGCCATACCAAACTGGGAGCCCACCAACAGAACTGTGATATGCTCCGACCACTTCAAAGAAGATGATTTCTACATTAACAAGATTGGAATCAGAAGACTCAAATATGGAGTGGTTCCTGTTATTACAGTGAGTGTTTATTGATATTTAATGCACAAATAGGTTATTGAATTGTATTACTTCAAAAGGAATAGGGAAAAATCAGATTATTCCGATTTTTAAATTCTATTCAGATAATTACTGTACTTTATAGTTTATAGTGACTAACTTTATGAGCGGACAAACTTCAAAAACTCCATTATAGCATGCCGCAGATGCATATAATCAACATCTGCTTTTTTCAGGATGAATATCATGGGCCAGCTGCAATTAGGGTAAGGTTTATTATCTTAATAAAGCTATTCATTTTTAAATAATAAATAATTTGAGATATGATATATCATATCATATATGAGAACAGAAAATTGCTACAATTATAATTAATAAATTTAATATCGACCTGCACGCTGATTGCATGCCACATTTAGCCATATTTTCCTTTTTAGGGTTCCGTATCATAATGGTAAAAAAGGAACCCTTATGGTGCGACTTCGTCTGTCTGTCTGCCTGTCACACCTGCTTATTTCAGCAACTACTTATGCTATCGACTTGAAATTTGGAACAGTTATAAAGAATGCTTATTCAACTTTATTGCAAATGAAAAAAATTCAAAAATATTTTTATTTTCATTGCAAAAGGGGCCGGAGTGGGGGTCCAAAATTTTAACTTGGGGTTACTAGGTCAACTGACATATCATATGAAAGGGCTTGATCTGCACATTTCAAAATATATTTTCATTTTATTTGATGTCTCCCAGTTTTCGACATATGATGAAAAATGACCAAAAAATACCATTCCCCCCCCCCCTCCTTATCTCCGAAGTTTGCAGGGCGAAAAATCTGAAATAATTAGGGTTGATAGAAATTAACCCAAATATGGCACCAAAAATAAAACGATGTTCCTAACTAGTACAGTTTTTTCAAAATCATAAAAATTCCTTCACAAACAAACTTAGTTATGCGGTCCGGATTTTTTCACTTTATACGTCCAAATATGATGATGATTGTGTACCTGTATGATGTAAATATTATACACAAGCGACGTGCTGCCCGAGCCCCTAATGCCTGTGCCACGTCCACGCCACGTCTGCGCCCCGTCTACGCCCCGTCTTCGCCACCTCTCCGCAACTTGTGTATAAAACGCAGCTAACTAAAGTTTTATTCTTGATTTCCAGATATGCAAGTTATGCCTTACATTGGACGCGAAAATGTATCATATAAAGGACCACAATTTGGCAAAAATGTATCAAGATATTATGGGCATGGCGGTAAGTTGTTAAAGAATTGACGCGGTGGCTTGCTGAGAAATGTTTTTATAGCATTCATGATTTCTTTGAGTATAAATTGTAAACTTCTGATCTGATCTGATCTTGATAAAAATACATCGTAAAAAAAATTATTGATAGGTAGTATTTCACAAAAATATTTGTATGCTCGTAAGAGTAAAACATAGTGGACTGTCACAATTATTGTAACACCGTTACCTGTGTTTGTGTCAAATAAATGATTTTGATTTGAAAACAATATGTTAATAAGTAGCAAAGTTCAAAAGAGGCTCATATGCCTACATATATACATTGTCCAGCATTGCAGCCCGCCCTATTACCACTGACTGGTATCTTTAAGAGCTTGACTGACGTATACAAAGGGAATAAAAAAAAATCCACAGAATAAAAAAATCATTTTCTGTTCTGTGGGGATTTCAGATTTCGGGTGAAGCGGGACCCGATAGCTCAGGGCCCCAATTCTGCTATTGCAATTGTGTATGAATGGTGTCATAATGACACCATAACGGTCAAAACCTAAGCGCTCATTGGCTTAGAGTAAGACTATCTGTTTCGTCATTGGTCAAAACGATGTCATTGAGAGACCATTCTAACACGATTATGACAATTGCATTAGCAGACTTGACTTGGGCCCCAGTTGGTTCAGAGGTGGCGTGCCTTGAGGGCAAGCCCGAGGTTATTTGACTTAATTTTTTTCATGAATGTAAAGTGTTTTTTATTGTACGCTACTCACTTACATTTATGAAAAATTAAGTCAAATACCCTTGGGCTTGCCCTCTAGGCATACCACTGGTTCAGAGCACTAGCTACGATTCGGCAGAGGTCGCGGGTTCAAATCCCACTCGGGTCATTCGATTTTTGAAAATCTCTTACATATTTAACATAATAACATGATAACATGATGTGTTAGGTTCTATTTTTGCACAACTTACTTTGTTTGAAGGCGAAATAATACAGATTTAAAACTTAAGGTTCAAGGCCGTTGGCGCTTACCAGCGCTTTAAATATTGTACCCTTTCAGCCGCGAACAGATGAGCGCAACAGACTGCCGATGGGTGTCTGTTGGGAGTGCACTGCACGGCTGCAGTCAGCCGCTGCATTCAGATCTAAAGCGCTGTTCAGCGATGCAGTGCTGCAAGATCACCTGAAGAACAACGCTGATGTAAGTATGAGTATAACAATAGATCATAAAAACAAGGGAAATGTGCCGTTTTAAGTTTTCGCATTTATCTTCAAGTTTTTGAAATCACAGACAGATAAAAATGTAATGCCATGGTCACAGGGTCTCATCACGAACAAAGGAACATGTTTTCAAATACGTCTTATAAAAAAAAAAAACCGGCCAAGTGCGAGTCGTACTCACGCACCGAGGGTTCCGTATCATTTTTGGACGTATAAAGTGAAAAAATCCGGACCGCATAACTAAGTTTGTTTGTGAAGGAATTTTGATGATTTTGAAAAAACTGTACTAGTTAACAACATCGTTTTATTTTTGGTGCCATATTTGGGTCAATTCCTATCAACTCTAATTATTTCAGATTTTTCGCCCCGCAAGCTTCGGAGATAAGGGGGGGAATGGTATTTTTTTGGACATTTTTCATCATATGTCGAAAACTGTGAGACATAAAATAAAATAAAAATATGTTTTGAAATGTGCAGATCAAGCCCTTTCATATGATAAATGTCACTTGACCTAGTAACCCTTAGTAAACTTTGAAATTTCGGACCCCCACTCCGGCCCCTTTTGCAATGAAAATAAAAATATTTTTGGACATTTTCATTTGCAATAAAGTTGAACAAGCATTCTTTATAACTGTTCCAAATTTCAAGTCGATAGCATAAGTAGTTGCTGAAATAAGCAGGTGTGACAGACAGACAGACAGACAGTCAGACAGACAGACAGACAGACGAAGTCGCACCATAAGGGTTCCTTTTTTACCATTTTGGTACGGAACCCTAAAAACAGCTGTTCCCTACAAAAATGCACTACAACACGATCAAAATGTATGGAACAGCTGATTTTTTTTTTCATATTTCAGTGTCGGTCCCATAATAAAAGTTGATCATATTCATGAGTACTTTCACCTCCTAAAATATCCGCACTGGTTTTAATTTTACCCTGTATGTAACGATTTGATGTTGAAGTGTAAAATGTAGAACATGAAAAAATAGACAAATATAAATATTTGTTCAAATTTTCTAAAATCGTTTAGGCACGAAAAAATGTATAGCCCGAAGATAGCCCGCGTTATGGCGGTCAGGTTTTTTTGTATGTAATGAGGCATCTGTACGCGTAGTATTGTATTATCTGTGGCCATGGTTAAGGTTTTCTGGCTCCATATGGGATTTCTTGCTTACCGCAAAACAATGTTTTTTTGCAGCTAATACTTACTGACTTTCAAAATATACATCGCAAACACACCACCCTAAAATCATCGCTATTTGTTCAAGAAGTATTTAAATTCAACAGTCAACATTTAAACGAATACACACCTAATACTTTTATTAAGACTGAGGCAATAGGTATACCATATAACGAAGAAATTGAAGTAGAAGTAAACGAATTAGTTCCCGAATGTATTACAATTAAAGATGAAGACAAAAACAGTACCAATGACGAAACATACATAACTGATTCAGTTAAAACTGATTTCGATTTAAATGAAGTAGAAAATGAAAGAGATTACGTATTTGAAAATGATGATTACAGCGACAATGAAGGTTTATCCACAGAAAAAGTTTACGTTAAATCTAATAACACACAAGGAACGAAAATTGATTTTGACAATGTTATCTTGGTTAAAACTTTACCCTCGTTCTGGGACAGCCGGGTAAGAAGTAATGACGAAACAAATACCATTGACAAGCTAGAGGATAGAGTAATGCTCTCCAAACCACCGCCGCTAACCATAGATGAACAAATCGAGCCTAATGAAGAAGTTATTAATAAAGAGCAAATTAATGGTACTGACGAAGTTATTACAAAAGTTTCTAATGACGCTGTTGTATGTATTGAAGAAATTAAACGAACTGAAGAAAAGAAAAAAGTTGTCAAAAGGAAAAAAGCTAAGAAGGAAAAAACGATAATCATAATGTATGATAATTCGCGCCCTAAATTGTTAAGGTAAGATGTGTTACTTGTAAGATGTTTTTAGAGAGGTAGATAATCAGAGGCCCTAGACAAGTTGCTTTTCTGTTAGCGTTCACGCCAAACGATAAGCACAAAATGTATGGCAGTGACATTACCTGCCGAATAGTCACGTGACTCACTAATGTCACTTCCATACATTTTATCCGTAGCGTTTGACGTTAACGCCAACAGTTAAGTAACTTGCATAGGGCCTCAGTGTCGTAGCTAGGCGTGGGCGTAGTAGGCCCTCGTCCACGGCCTCGCACTTAAAGTGGCCTCGCAAGGCCCCTTTAAGTGCGATGTCCCCAGACTTTACCACAGATGACTAATTAATTTGATCACTTTTACGCTCGAAAAAGAACATCACAAAAAAACCGACCAAGTGCGAGTCGGACTCGCGCACGAAGGGTTCCATACCATTATCTATACAACATACCTTACCTTTATTAAGATCGAGAAAAAAACAGCAAAAAAAATCACGCTTGTTGTACGGGAGCCCCCCTCAAATATTAATATTAAATGTTATAGTGGCAACAGAAATACATCATCTGTGAAAAATTCAACTGTCTAGCTATATATCACGGTTCATGAGATACAGCCTGGTGACAGACAGACAGACGGATAGCGGAGTCTTAGTAACAGGGTACCGTTTTACCCTTTGGGTACCGAACCCTAAAAACAGGACAAGTGCGAGTAGGACTCGCGCTTAGAGGGTTCCGTGCAAACTTCTATACTATTATAAAATTGTAAAAAAGCTGTGTCTGTACATTGAAGATATTCCTGAAAAAACAATTGGTATAGGGTACTGGGACGTAACCATACCCAAAAAGTTTTTTTTTTTTTATATTTTGTCTGTTTATCTGTTTGTCTGTTTGTGCGCGCATCACGCGAAAAGTACTGAACGGATTTTGATGTGGTTTTCACAGTTCAATAGCTTGGGGTCTAACTTAAAATCTAAGCCACGTTTCATCTAATTCTAATGGGAGGAACCTGATATACAGCTTGACCTTTTGGTAGTACTAGCCACTCTACACTACGGAGGTCATTTAAACTGGTCATTCCACTGTAGTCCACGCGGACGGAGTCGCGGGCAAAAGTCTAGTAATTATATAATTTTGTTTCACTTGTTCATGTTCATGTTTGTTTACAGACCCAAAAAAAAACAACCATACGGCAAGCCAGTGATCCCAATAGACGAAAACATATTTACCGTCACAACGCTACGTCACGAAGAGTTAGTTCAAGAGATATTGGAGCGTAAGGAAAGCGAACGATACTTGCAGGCGCCTTTCAAATGTACCGTCTGCTATCGCGGGTTCCCCACTAAGGATAAACAAGCCAGACATGTTATCAAACATAGTGAGGTTAGTTGGAACAAGGTATTTCAGAACTCGGCTTAGGGCTCAGATCATAGAAACAAGGAGATATGCCATCATAGCAAATTAGTACAGGAACAACTGTCGCCACTTTTAGTAAATTTTTCGACACAATTACAAGCGCTCCTTGTGAATAAAAAGATCTCCCACACATTAAAAATTCCGCACACCCTCAATCTAACACTGTTAATCGTTACTCAACACTAGCACTAAACTAAAACACTATATTTATATCATCGATCGTGTTCGGTTCGTCGCCAGCGTGCACTTTTTATATACGGTCAATGTGACCGTATGAAAGCGTCAAGCTCAATAGCGCTTTGGCACATCTCCCTTGTTTCTATGATCTGAGGCTTAGGGCCAAAACAAATGTCCGGAATGCCCCTCCGGAATTAAGAAGGTGAATGAGGTATTTTACGTCAAATTGAGCGATTGCGGCTGGAAACGTTCAATTGAAGCATTGGGTGCAACAAGGGCGTTACACGGAAAAGTGAGTTTTGAGATAATTGAAGTTAAAGTTTTTGATTTATTATAACTTCTAAATAAATTAAGATGATCTCAAGGACTTTTTATATTTATTAGTATCATTATTCAATTATAGGATTCTAGTATTATTATTATTTTAAGATAGTTAGAAAATATTTTTTTTTTTTTTTTTTAATACATGCTATCCGCCCTTGTTGCACCCAACCCGTAAAATATTTGGGCGTTCATATTTTAAATGGTTTTTATGGCATAAATAATAGCTTTAAATACTTAAAAGGATCATTTTCATTCAAAAGTAAATCACAGTAATCATTTGGACTCATTATTAAAAGAAAATTACGATTTCCGGGATTTCAAGAATTGTTTGGTTTCATTATTTCAAGTCTATTTTTTGGGGTAACATAATCAGCTTCGTCATCATCTCCACTACAATCGCTGATTTGACTGATTTCGGACATGTTTTTTCATTAAAATAAATTAGAAATAGCAAAACCGCATCAATAAATACCTATCACGCCTTCTAGAATCAAGTAATCTAAATGAGTTTTTGTCACATGAAACTCGATGGTACAATGCTTCGTTTGAATCAATAATAGCAAAAAGGGCCTTAGGTGCCCTAACGCCCTTGTTGCACCCAATGCTTCAATTTATGAACGATATCATTAAATTTTACGTAAAATCACTCATTCGCCTTCTTAATTCCGGAGCATTCCGGACGTATGTTACCGGTCTTAGGCCATGTTGTTTCATCTCACAGTTACGTATCTGTAACCGTCAAATATGGCGGCTTGTATGACAATTTCATACTGACTTAACGATTACGTACTGACTTACGAATACAGATGGTTTGAAGCAACCCGCCCTTAGAGTGTGCTAAGCTATGTTAGGTAAATTTGCAGGAGTAACAAAAAGCTTTCCTAAAAAAATGTGAATTAATTTGCAGAAATGACTTTAGTATATAGGATGACTGGTAATTAGTGACTGATATTTAGGGACATTATGTACTCATGATAACAAACAACTTTCCCAAAGAAACATTTTTTTGTACATGATAGCCAGATTCATGAGGAATAGTATAGGCTATTTAACATCACGCTACGACCCTTAGGAGCCGAGCAACGGGGGTGAAACTGCGGGACACAGCTTATTTCAGAGGTTCCTAATCTTTTAAGATAACGGAACACGCACCGAATCCCTTTTGTTTTATGTAACCCCATAACAAATCAAAGACACTCGAAACAAAAACTTTAATTAGAAATATTTGAAAATTTAATTTTGCAGAACTCTGGTGACTTTTGTACGGAACCGGTTCCGCTGAACACACTTTGGGAATCGCTGGCTTATTTAAGAACATTTATGTTTTAGCAAAGCGGTCCATTGAAGTGTACGATATGTAAAATTCGAATGAAGTTGGGTCGAGACATGAGAGCTCACATGAAGAGGCAGCACACTTCAGAATTCACCTGCAAACTTTGTCCGTTGGTCACTAGGAATAAGTAAGTTAATAATTATATTTTTTAGGGTTCCGTATCTCCAAAGAAAAATCCGGACAAGTGCGAGTACGACTTGCGCCCTAAGGGGTCCGAAATATGTAATAGCGCTATCTATGTCACTATTACATAGTAGATGTAATGACATGGCAAACTAAAAGAAAGTGTGGATTTTTAATAAACTAAATTTTTAATAAAATAAATTAATATTTTCAAGATTCACACATTATCGCCTTAGCTGTTAGAAAAATAAAATAGTATTTTGCTAAAAATCAACACTTTCCATTAATTTGCCGTATACAGGGTAAAATTAAAACCAGTGCGGATATTTTAGGAGGTGAAAGTACTCATGAATATGATCAACTTTTATTATGGGACCGACACTGAAATATGAAAAAAAAACAGCTGTTCCATATATTTTGATCGTGTTGTAGTGCATTTTTGTAGGGAACAGATGATATTTTTTTTTCATATTTCAGTGTCGGTCCCATAATAAAAGTTGATCATATTCATGAGTACTTTCACCTCCTAAAATATGCGCACTGGTTTTAATTTTACCCTGTATATTATCTTGCTGCCTTCCCAGAATTTGATCTTTATTAGCGACACTATCGGATGGTATATGGCACGTGTGTGTATACAGGATGTGTTCTTTTTCAAAATCAACAGGTTCGATTCCTGGCAAGAACAATTAATTTTTCAAAAATCTAATGATGCAGTTTTAATTTTTACCAAAATCGGCCCCGAGACTCCTTTGAGTGTTTTGCGCTATTTCTTATAGTTTCGGATTTGGCCATCCACGCCTATTTGAAAAATTCACCCTGTATAAATATTAATTTCAGAAATGTTGCATTGGGACACATGAAGTTTCACGCTGGCAGCAAGTATCAGTGTCCACAGTGCTCGGTCGAGTTTGAGTAAGTATTTATTTTATATTTTAACTAGCTTTAGCTTGTCTCCGCCCGTGATTTAAGTTAATAAACGATTGTCAAAGATATTCCTATGACAACCGGGACCGACTGCTTAACGTGCTCTCCGAGGCACGGAGGGGTCTCGATGTGTAAAGAACGGTCACCCATCCAAGGACAGACCGCGGCAAGCGCAGCTTAACCTCACAGATCGATCGATCAGCGCGGCCGTCATTTAGCCACGAGCCCCTCTAATTCGTTTATTCATTTTATATACATATTTTTTTACATTTTTAAATATTTCAATAAAAAAATTACTAAAAAAACATTTAAAAATATAAAAAATAGTACCCCACCGGCATCGGGAACAGGGTCCAAGCTACCGGCGGTCAGGGGTCTAGAGAGAGGAACCTCCTAACAATGCGAGCCGTGTCCAGGAGTACCGCTCTCTGCATCAAGCCCTTGATTCAACTGCCCAATGAGAGCCTCCTCAGGTGTAGGTCGAGGCTCTTGGCTATTAAGCCATTGGCCGTGACGACTATCGGCACAATGATTGCCGAGTCCACATCCCACATGCTGACAACCTCGTGCGCTAAATCAAGATATTTAAGTTCTTTATCTTTCTCAGCCTTCACGAGATTCTCATCATGCGGGACGGTGATATCAACAATCAATGCGCGGCGCTCTGATCGATCTATCACCACTATATCAGGCTTATTATTATGATGATTGTTCTTTTAATATTTTATGTTTATAATTTATAATTGTACGCACGCAGCGCTGTGCGACCTGAATAACACTATCGCGTTGTTGCAAGAGTCGCTATTTGATTAACTATTTTTGCGGAGTCATCCCATAATATTCTGTATAGCTAGCGGCACCAGTTATGATCACAAACGTCACGTGCGCATTAGCTGGTTTTTCGGTCTCTTTGGCGGAATGAAGAAGACGGCTGGCGCCGAGGCTGCACGCGATTGGTTCGTCAGTCGATGCTCGTCGTCTATTGGACTATTCTCTATTACGTATTATCAACTGCCTATTGTCTATCGGGCCAAATTGTACATGCGCGATCTGTGATCATGTTTCCTGCCGGTACTTAAACCAAAAGTCTGATATTTCTTTGCAAGTGCATATTTACGGTGTAATATCAATTGTCATTTCTTTCCCAGGAAACAGACAACGTTACTAAACCACTTGCGGCTGAAACACATGTCGGACTGCGTGTGCGAGCTGTGTGGGTACACGTTTGTCAGTAAAAATGGCGTGCAAGCGCACAAGAGGATGAAGCACAAGTTTGCTGATAAAAATGTAAGTGTTATATTATTATACTAGCTTCGGCCCTCGACTTCGCCCGCGTTTTGGGATAAAAAGACTAATCTATCTCTGTGCCAAATTTAATCCAGATCCGATCAGGCGTTCTGGCGTGATTGAGTAACAAACATCTACCCATCCATCCATCCATTCATTCATCCATCCATCCATCCATCCAAACTTTTGCATTTATAATCTTAGTAGAGACTAGCTAGACTTTTGCCCGCAATACCGTACTAGACTTTTGCCCGCGATACCGTACTAGACTTTTGCCCGCGATGTCGTACTAGACTTTTGCCCGCGATACCGTACTAGACTTTTGCCCGCGATACCGTACTAGACTTTTGCCCGCGATGTCGTACTAGACTTTTGCCCGCGATACCGTACTAGACTTTTGCCCGTGATACCGTACTAGACTTTTGCCCGCGATGTCGTACTAGACTTTTGCCCGCGATACCGTACTAGACTTTTGCCCGCGATACCGTACTAGACTTTTGCGCGCGACTCCGTCCGCGTGGACTACAATGAAATGACCAGCCGGCCTAGCATGACCACGATAGAAACAGGTTTTTGTCTACAGAAGAATAGACAAAGTGACAGATTGTAGTCTACGTTTTATGCATAAAATGGTAGAAATGTTTCTACAATCTGTCACTAAGGCCATGTTGTTTCATCTTACAGTTACGTATCTGTAACCGTCAAATATGGCGGCTTGTACGACAATTTCATACTGACTTAACGATTACGTACTGACTTACGAATACAGATGGTTTGAAGCAACCCGCCCTAAGTCTATTCTTCTGTAGACAAAACCTGTTTCTGTTGTGGTCATGCTAGGCCGGCTGATTAAATGACCTCCGTAGTGTAGGGTGGGTAGTACTACCAAGAGGTCCAGCTGTATCTCTGGTTTATCCCACCGGAATTAGATGGAACGTGGCTTAGATTTTAAGCTGGACCCCAAGCTATCGAACTGTGAAAACCATATCAAAATCCGTTTAGTACTTTTTGCGTGATGCGCGCATAAACAGACAAAAATTTTAATCTTTTTTGGGTATGGCTACGTCCCAGTACATCCCTACTGTTTTTCCTGGAATATCTTCAATTTACAGACAATGCTTTTTTAAAATTTTACTATAGTACTAGCACTTTGCCCGCGACTTCGTCCGCGTGACCCACTGTGCACTTTTCCGGAATAAAAAGTAGCACATTGCATAAGCATAATCGACCTATAATGTTCCCACTGCTGGGACACAGGCCTCCTCTCTGTGAGAGGGAGTGGGCCGTAGTCCACCACGCGGGCCCAGTGCGGGTTGGTGGACGTCACATGTCTTCGAATTTTTGGTTCTAGGACATGCTGGTTTCCTCACGATGTTTTCCTTCACCGTTAAAGCAAGTGATAATTAATTTCTAATACGCACATGACTTCGAAAAGCCAGCGGTGCGTGCCTCGGGATCGAACTCGAACCATTCGCCGTGGGAGGCACATGGTTAAACCACTAGGCTATCAGGCTATCACTGCTTTTAGCATGTAGCACTCAGTGATAATGTAGCTTCCTATTAGTGAAAGAATTTTCAGAATCGGATCAGTAGTTCCGGAGATAACCCCCTACATACAAAATTACAAACTTTACCTATATATATATTATACTATACTATACTATATATATACTACTATATATATACTATATATATATTAGGTTTACATCCGTCACGTCTCCAGTTGGGTCCAGTTGAAAACCAGCGCCAGGCACTAGTGGCCTGGCATTTATGCTGAACTGGACCCATTTGGCAAAGCCGCTAGGCACATAGCAACCATAATAATATTATAATTTTAAGCCTTTTCTTTATTATTATTATTTTTTTTTGTTTGGTCTGTGTGTCTTTGTGTTGCCAAATAAATGTTTTTTCTTTCTTTCTTTTATAATATTAGTATAGATAGATTTTACATCACGCTACGACCCTTAGGAGCCGAGCAAAAGGGGTGAAATTGCGGAACACAGCTCGTTATGTACCTATATCTATGAATGTTACAGGCAGAACTAACAGGCCCTTACTGCGAGGTGTGCGAAGTCAAGTTTCTAACACAGAAGGCTCATGACAGACATCTGAGGCTGTCCTCTAAACACATCAAAAGTGAAGATGATCCGTAAGTATAAACCTTTCCTACCAAACTGTGCATTTTTAGGGTTCCGTACCAAATTGGTAAAAAAGGAACCCTTATGGTGCGACTTCGTCTGTCTGTCTGTCTGTCACACCTGCTTATTTCAGCAACTACTAATGCTATCGTCTTGAAATTTAGAACAGTTATAAAGACTGCGTATCCAACTTTATAGCAAATGAGAAAATTCAAAAAATATTTTTATTTTCATTGCAAAAGGGGCCGGAGTGGGGGTCCAAAATTTCAAAGTGGGGTTACTAGGTTAAATGACATATCATATGAAAGGGCTTGATCTGCACATTTCAAAATATATTTTTATTTTATTTTATGTCTCATAGTTTTCGACATATGATGAAAAATGTCTGAAAAAATACCATTCCCCCCCCCTTATCTCTGAAGTTTGCGGAGCGAAAAATCTGAAATAATTAGAGTTGATAGGAATTGATTCAGATATGGCACCAAAAATAAAACGATGTTCCTAACTACTACAGTTTTTTCAAAATCATCAATATTCCTTCACAAACAAACTTAGTAATGTGGTCCGGTTTCTTTCACTTTATAGGTCCAAAAATTATACGGAACCCTCGGTGCGCGAGTACGACTCGCACTTGGCCGGTTTTTCAAGTGGGTGTGGATGGCCAAATCCGAAACTATAAGTAATAGCGAAAAACACTAAAAGGAGTCTCGGGGCCGATTTTGATGAATAATAAAACTGCATCATTAGATTTTTTAATAAATATTTTTTCTTGCCGGGAATCGAACCTGTTGATTTTGGAAATCGATACACACTATTATTGCACCATCCGATTGTGTCGGTAATAAGGATCAAATTCTGGGAAATAATGACATATATTATGGCAAACTAAATGTGGTCGGAAGACTGAAATACTTCTTGCTACGGAGCCCTAGGCTGTACGTGGTCCGACATGCTGTTGCCCGGTTTTTAGGATGCCGTACCTCAAAAGGAAAAACAGAACCCTTATAAGATCACTTTGTTGTCCGTCTGTCACCAGACCCCTACAAGCTTAATATTATGTTAAGCGCCATCTATGAGAATATAGCTTGCTACTGCTGGTTGATGCTGTTCAACTATATTCTCATAGATGGCGCTATGTGCCATCATGTTTTTTACGCCTGAGGAAGGTACGGAACCCTCGGTGCGACTCGCACTTGCCCGGTTTTTTATACTATGTCCCACTGCTGAAAATAATCGTTCCCATTTTCTTCCAATCTTCTTTATTATTGTCAACTCAAAAGCTCTTATTTCCAGAAATCGTCTAAGCAACGACCCGTCAATTAAATCACGGCGGCTCGGTTCGACATGGCTGAAGCCTGTCAGACGTCCAATGATACGTCGCCGAGACGTAAACAGTATGGCGACGCACAACGGGCCTGTCACTTGCGAACAGGTGAGATTAGCGAGCTGCGCCAAACGATAAGCACAAAATGTATGGCAATGACACTACCTGCGGAAAAGTCACGTGACTCACAAATGTCACTTCCATACATTTTATCCGTAGCGTTTGGCGTTAACGCTAACAGAAAAGTAACTTGCCTAGGGGGGCTGAATTTCAATATGTTACAACATTTTTAGCGGTGTTGGAAGTATTATTTCAGCACCAATTCTCGTTCAATTTATAGAGTCCTAGGCATTATTTTAACACCGAAATCTATAAAAAACATAAAACGTTATCTATACTTCTATACTAATATTATAAAGAGGAAAGATTTTTTTGTTTGTTTGTATCGAATACGCTCTGAAACTACTGGAGCGATTTTAAAAATTCTTTCACTAATTCTCGGTATGGCTCAAAAAGTCTATAACAAAATCCCTGAATCGTTAAGAAGCATTAGTGACCTAAGATTGTTCAAAAAAGAACTTAAAATATTTTTGGTTAATAAAACATATAACTCAATTAATGAGTTTCTATCCGACTATACCACTACTAATTATCAGCATAACATTTTGTATTTAAAATAATATAGTATAATAAGTATATCAATAGTAGTAAGTATCTTTATTAGTTTCGAGTCTAGTCTGTAATTCTAATGTAGGTACATAATAACTCTAAGATATAACCAGTAATTATATGTATAAAACAATACATAGCTTTATACCTAATAATATTTAGACTTAAGGTTTTGTATTTAAAAAAAACGTGCAATATTTGTATGCCGTCTGTGGCAGGACACAGAGGTACATTGAAATTCTATATTGTAATAACTTATTTACCTGTGTACACAAATAAACTTATTTGATTTTGATTTTGATTTAGAAAGCTACATTATCACTGAGTAACATAGGCTACTTTTTATCCCGAAAAAATGCACAGTTCCTGTGGGACACGCGGACGAAGTCGCGGGCGAAGTGCTAGTGACCTATATAAGAGTGACATTCAGAATTTTTTGATTCATTTATTGGTCAGATTATAGTGTAATACTTATATTTTTTCTGTTACATTTCAGTGCGGCGTAGAACTAGAAAATCTTCGAGCATACGCTTCCCATTTCAAATATTCCCACCCGGGCATCAACCGGACGCAGTTCACCTCGATGACCATACCTTATATGTGTGAGCATTGTGGGAAAATGTTTTTGGTAAGTACATAATCTATACTAATATTATACAGGGTGGCAGGTTAGACAGTGGAAATATTTTAAGGTGTCATTGTACTCATCATTAAGAACAACTTTTACTATGGGACCAACCCTGAAATCGCGAAAAAAAAATCTGCTGTTCCATACATTTTGTTGAATTATGTGAACATAAATGTAAAATGTGTAAAATATGATCAAATTTTATTATGGGACCGACACTGAAATATGAAAAATAAAATCAGCTGTTCCATACATTTTGATCGTGTTGTAGTGCAATTTTGTAGGGAACAGCAGATTTTTTTTTTTCATATTTCAGTGTCGGTCCCATAATAAAAGTTGATCATATTCATGAGTACTTTCACCTCCTAAAACAGCCGCACTGGTTTTAATTTTACCCTGTATTTATGATAGCCATCATTTTTATCAAGCAACATTTAATTAACATGATAGTGTGTAAGATTTCTCATAAGTATATATTTTAGATTTTCGCCAGAATTAAAGATTTTGTTCAATCTTACCGTGTTTTGTCAGTTTTCCGTTCACTCTATTGTGAGCCGTACATGTTAGCGTTTACTAGCGAGAATTGTGTGAATCGATAAAATTAGGTCTTGTAAGCCTTTTGTCCACAGAACACAACGACCCTAGCAGGCCACATGTGGGTACACACTGGACAAAAACGCTTCCAATGCGACCACTGCAACAAGACGTTCAGTATGAAGTCCAACTTAGCGGGCCACATGCGACAACACGAGCCGGTGCGACGCTCCTTTGATTGCCGCGTGTGTGGCAAGCAGTTAGCCTTCAACCATAACCTGACGCGGCACATGTTTGTAAGTACCTACATAAACGCACAAAAAACGCAGGTGACACGCTGTGTAAACGCTGATGACACGTTGCGTAAACGCAGACGACACGCCGCGTAAACGCTGATGACACATTGCGTTAACGCTGTTGACACGCTCTTGTGACGCAGTTGTCACGCCGGTGACACGCCGCGTAAACGCTGGTAGTACGCTCACGTGATGCAGTTGTCTCGCTAACGTGATGCAGTGCGACCACTGCAACAAGACGTTCAGTATAAAGTCCAACTTAGCGGGCCACATGCCACAACATGAGCCGGTGCGACGCTCCTTCGACTGTTGCGTGTGTGGAAAGCAGCTGGCTTTCAACCTGACGCGACATATGTTTGTAAGTACCTGTGAAAACGCTGCGTAAACGCGGATGACACGCTGCGTAAACGCTGGTGACACTGGTGATTTGATTTTTGCTGTTTAAAGTACTCGTATGTTATTTGGATCGTCGTTATTGTTTTAGAGATAACACGATGTAATCAACGCATGACGGAATGATTGAATATAATTTGTGAGATTGCTTCATAGGAGCTAATTTCGCGTGATTCGATTCTTAAGAATAAACGAAACTTTACCCGTGCAAAGCCGGGGCGGGTCAGCTAGTATGCGACATAATCTTTTTAAACTTGTTTTGTTACAATGTGTAGTGAGTGATCGCAAAAACCTAAGACATGGTGCTGATTCTGTTGAACATTGCACTAAACTAATTTTAATCACACCATATCTCTTTCTTACAAATATCATTGAAAAAGGACAGAACATATTAAGAGCTGTCAAATTAGTCTACGCCCTTGTCATTTACGGGAAAATAGTCGTGACTCGTGACCTTTTGCGATTACAACTAAATTGACATTAAAACTGTTCAAGCGGACTAATTTGACAGGATTAAATATCTTCTATCCCTTTCTCATGTTCTTTATTAGAAAGAGACATAATGAGACTAAATTAGTTTTGTTCGTAATCAACAGAATCGTCACCAATGTGTAATCGCGAAAACCTACGACATTACCATATTTCCAAACCTACGACATTACCATATTTCCTTTATTTTTCCCAGCTCCACACAGGTCTAAGGCCTTTCAAATGCGATGCCTGTGAAAAGGCGTTCCGGACATCCGGCGAGCTGCGCGCGCACGTCGACCACGTACATTTGAAGAAACCCAGGCCCAAGCGAGCCAGGAGGAAGCCCAGGAAATGCGATCTGCCTAGCTTAGATTATTGAACAGTATTATGCAATCAAAATAAGAATAGAACTGACCTTGCGCCATATTGTGACGTTTTGTATTGAACATTGAGCTGTTTTGTATTAAACATTGAGCTGTTTTGTATTAAAAAATCTATGAAAATAGGAATCAGACTTTTAAATAGTTAAATATAGTGAATAAAAAAAACGATATTGATTCTTTGATTTTGTTTGTAAAACTCACTTTTCAAGTGATAGTTGACAGTTCGAGGTCATTGACGTTTCTATTCGTATCGCGATCGCATAGTATGGCGCGGTGTACAGACTATAGGCATCATTCAAGCGACGTATTTCACAATATCGCATACCAAACTTTATCTCCATTACGCCTATATCACACCTCCGCCGCGTAAATAACGATGCGAAACTAATTAAGTTAATAAACGCGGAGGTGTAACCGGCTTCCGAGCAGATGCGGGAAAGAGATAGAATCATTATCAAATCTGTACATTAGAACAGGCAGTTTCGCTGCTATGGTTTAGCGGCGGAGGTGTGATAAAGGTGTATTGAGTGTGAGTTGCAAACCATCGCGTTAATCAAGTAAACATCTTGCGAAGTGAATAGAACAAAACTTTCGAGCGTCAACCGATGTTCGATTGGTCTTTGACTATGACTTTCGTTAACGTTCACGCGATCGAATATGTTAGAAAAACTCGCACTAGGCGGGCTCTCAATGAAATGTGTACCTTTATGTATAGTAAATTAGTTCATGTGTACCTTTTTGTATAGTAAATAAGTTCTATATTGTAATCGCTATCTTAAATAGTGCGCACTTCGTCATGTCTGAATGTGGTGGGGTAAAAATGCGGCTGAGTATCAATAAGTCATTCAATTAAAAAAAAACCGCATTGAAATCGGCCCATCAATTTGGGAGCTACGATGTCACAAACAGACACGCTTAAACCTTGTAAGCATACAGAGGGTCGTTATACGACCCTCTGTATGCTTACGAGGTTAAAAAGAATCAGCCTGTATAATCTGTACCTACACGCACGCTGCGTAATACCACCGCGAGAGCTGCCAATAGGGATGTTAACTACTTTTTAGGGTTCCGTACCAAAATGGTAAAAAAGGAACCCTTATGGTGCGACTTCGTCTGTCTGTCTGTCTGTCACACCTGCTTATTTCAGCAACTACTAATGCTATCGACTTGAAATTGGGAACAGTTATAAAGAATGCTTGCCCAACTTTATTGCCCAACTTTTTGGTGGGTCTATAACAACAGATAACACGTAGGGCAGACCGCAGTCGGGTGTTTATAAAATTTTTAATTTTCTATTTTCAATTTATCGATCTGTTATCTTGTCGGTGAACTTGGCCCTAAGAGGGCTACCGGCTATTACATTTTGTCTCAAAATGTCTTCTTATAATGTTTTAGATAATAATATTAATTTAACAGGTAAATGATAAAGACACATTTCTATTGTGTCATCTAATCAATTTAGGAGCAGTTATATAGGATAATGGTTCTGCTCCTAAATTGATTAGATCACACAGTAGAAATGTTTTTATTATTTACCCGTTAAATAATTATTATTATCTAAAACATTATAATAAAACATTTTTTCATTTAACATTCTTAAAAACCGGTCAAGTGCGAGTTGGACTCGCGCATGAAGGGTTCCGTACCATTTTCTATAAAACGGCAAAATAATTATGTCTGTTGTATGGATAAATATTTTTTTTTAATTTTAATTTAATTATTTATTTTTAAAGTGAAATTATATAATTAAATATTTTGTGAGTATTTCAAGCGTCTACCTGATGCCGTTATCAATATCGAGCATAAACGAGCAAAACAATCACGTTTGTTGTATGGGAGCCCCCTTAAATATTTATTTTATTCGGTTTTTAGTATTTGTTGTTACAGCGGCAACAGAAATACATCATCGGTGAAAATTTCAATTGTCTAGCTATCACGGTTCATGAGATACAGCCTGGAGACACACAGACAGACAGACAGAAAGACAGACAGACAGACATACAGACGAACGGACAGCGAAGTCTCAGTAATAGGGTTCCGTTTTTACCCTTTGGGTACGAAACCCTAAAAATGTGGTTCTGTGCGAGCGAGACAGGTGAGAAAAATGTAATAGCCCTCTTAACTACTTCCATCGGAAATACAAGACTTTGTTGTGTGTAAGTCTCTTCTATCTAATTTTTTTTACAATACTCCATTTTTACCCGACTGTCTCAGAAAGAGGGTAATGATTTTCGAGTGTATGTTCTTTCGCACGCTCTATAGCCTAAACGGCTTAGTGTATTTCAACATGTGAGGTGTTGTTATTATAGATTTATCTTCATTGTTGAAGTGACATGTATATTTTGAAGATTACGTAGTCCGGGTTTTTGATTTTTAATAATTTTGTTTATTGTTATTTTTCTTCCATGTTGTATTTATAACACAGTATTATTAAGTTTTGTATTAAGGAATAGTTATGACCCGCGCTAATAAAAAAGCGAATCCAAAATGGTGGCACTAATAATTCCCTCTCTCTCCCACGTAATTGCTGTCTGTACTCACACCCGACGTGTTTGAGTAAATACGAATGAACGTGCGGGTGAGAGGGAATGTGTAGTGCCGCCATTTTAGATTCGCTTCTTTATTGGCGTCGTTATACAGGGTGGCAAGTTAGACAGTAGAATTACTTTAAAGGGTCATTGTACTCATCATTATAAACAACTTTTACTATGGGACCAACCCTGAAATCGCTAAAAAAATCAGCTGTTCCATACATTTACACGTTCACATAACTCAACAAAATGTATGGAGCAGCTGATTTTTATTTTGCGATTTCTAGTTTGGTCCCATAGTAAAAGTTGTTTATAATGATGAGTACAATGACCCCTTTAAATATTTCCACTGTCTAACCTGCCACCCTGTATAACAGACGCACGGAGCGCGCGCCCGAAGCTCTTGAGCTCTCTTGAAGGACGATGGACGTGTCACCTACATCCAACTGATCGCCGTTGAAAAGAAATTCATACAATTTTATTTAGCGCCCGAAACGCAGCGTACTGGGCGCGTGCTCCGTACGCCTAGCTATTAGTCCTTTAGTCTTCAAAATATAATCTAAAATAAATAAGCTTTACAAATCATAATATATTAATTATTTATGAATAGTTTTATATGAAAATCTTTTGACTATTAATTTAAATACATATATGAAGACAAATAAGTTTATGTTTATAATTATAACAATCTTGAGCTATTACTGTATGTAACACATTTAAAGTTAAAATTAAATCAATAAACTATTATACATACCTAAAAGTTGTTTGTTTTTCATATTTTCGCTTCCTCCTTTTTAAGGGCATGGGAGAATAAATGATGGAGGAAGATCTGTGTATGAAAAGTGTCCGTCAAAATGCGTTAAATTAGGGCGACGCTACTTGGGCGCTACTGTCCTGCATTCATAACATACTCTCTACCTTTACTAGCGCCATTTTGGACGGTTTTTGAACTATTATTAGGTACTACGCAGACTACGCTGGACACTTTTTCAACTTGTCTCCTGATAGTATGTACTCCATAAATATATAGGTACTCCATGTATAAATGCGTGCGTGTACTGTTTGTTACTCACACTGTAACGCTGGATGGATTTGGATAAAATCTTACAAAGAGTAGAGGTAGGCTGGGATCTGGAAAAACACATCAACTTTTCATCCATTTTCACGTAGATGAAGTCGCGGGCAACAGCAGAGCTAGTTACTAATAAAAATTAGAAACTTGAGCGACTAAACACGATTTAAACTTCCCGCGCTTTGTATGTGAATATGTTGCCAGCCACTTAAATCTAGGGATGTGATTTGAGTCAGACAATTTAGTTCAAGGTTCAAATCGCTTTAATCATTGTTCTATAGATTAGTATTATTTTCCAAGGTCAACTCTATAAAGCTACTAAAGCTTTGCATTATCTGTCTCTTTCTACCATATACTCGTTAAGTGTATGCGAGCAAGATAAAACATCTATGTATAGTTATGTTTACATACATTGTAATTGTAACACCTCTAAATTCAGAAGTAGATTCAATGACAGCAGATATTTGCTCTCTCTTTCTTTACCGCGAATGATATGCCAAGTTGGAAGAGCTCAATGAGCTTATTTGTCACAATGACATTTATATCGAATTTGTTAAGATAATATCAGTCGGCTAGATGTATGATTGTCAATTACATGCGATTTTTTGCTAAAATAATAAATAATTGTCTTGAAATAAACAATAAACGATTGGTAAATGTTGGTCCTAATTGCAAAATATAACTGTTACTCCTGAAACTTTCTGAAGAAATGTGTTCTGTACCGAAAAAATGATGTCTTTACTTGGGGCCTTGCGTTGTTATTTCAATCACATCTTATTTGTGTTTATTGTGATAAATATATATTGAAAATGAGGTGCTGCGTGCCGACCTGCAAGAATGATTCGAGACACATATCCAAGTCACAAGGAATCACTTTCCATGTGTAAGTTTAAGCAGCAACAGAATACATTTCGCCTACGCGCATTTTTGTCATAAATTGCGATAAAATGCTAATTTTACCGAATTTAATCGATTATTATTAACTTTTTCAGTCTATTGTAATCATATTTCCTAATCCAGTGCCAGTGAATCTAAATAAATATGACATTCAATATGTTCACCCATTTATTAACCCAAGATGGGTTTATTCCTGTGCATAAACAGACACAAATAAAGTAGTAGGACACAAAATAAAAAGAATAACAGTTTTAAACAGGCATGGATAGGGGGACAAAGGGTGCAATTGTCACCCCCTGATTCACAACCAACTCTATCATGAGACCAATTTTAGAATTTTGAAATTGTTATAGCTAGAGACATTAATTTTGAAATCACACTAAAATTGCCCACCGCTGAACGAAACCCTGTATCTCTGCCAGGGTCCCAAGTCTGCTAATGCAATTTTTATTGATTATACTATATTATGTGACACTATATTTTGTCTTGTAAAGATGTAGTAGCTAAAACAAGAAAAATAATGGCTGATGGCCAATACCAACATTGGCTCATTCAATTTGAATTTTTTTCTTTTTTTTTCTTTTGATTACACCGTACTACGCCTTGCTTCATTTGATATTTTTTCTATCATTATATTGGCAAAACACATTTGAACAACACAAACACATTTGACATAATATTGGCAAAATTGTGAATTGAATAAATTCATAAATGCCATAGAACTGATAAGTGAAGTTGTAGCCAAAAGGATAACTTGTTATCTCGTTTCCAGCTTCCCCAATGAGTCTTCACTCCGCACCGCATGGCTCAAAGCTCTCGGCAAAGAGGCCTGGGAGCCTAAAGAAAGGAGTGCGGTATGCTCTGAACACTTTCTATGTGAAGACCTGTACGAGACCAAGAGCGGGCTGCGCAAAGTTAGGGCTGGAGCTGTGCCTTTGATAGTACAGGTTAACTTGTATATTATTTATTTATTTTTTCATCAAACTATATTAGTATACAGGGTGACAGGTTAGACAATGGAAATATTTAAGGGGTCATTGTACTCGTCATTATTAACAACTTTTACGATGGGACGAACCCTGAAATCGCGAAAAAAAAACCAGCTGTTCTATACATTTATGTTCACATTCATCAACAAAATGTATGGAACACCAGACTTTTTTTTCGCGATTTTAGTGTTGGTCCCATAGTAAAAGTTGTTTATAATGATGAGTACAATAACCCCTTAAAATATTTCCACTGTTTAAACTGCCACCCTGTATAACAAAGTCGCTTTTCATAATATCTGTCCGTTTGTTCTTCTAAACTATGGTCCATTTCAATAGAACTTGTAAACTATGTAAACAAACTTTCTATACAAATTCATCAAATTTTGACAGTTGGCCATACTAACATTGTTTACAAAGATAACAAATTCAATTGAAATGGACCCTACACAATGGATTTTAATGTGGTTTGCACCACCATTTTTTGGAATCAATAAATTATTATTATAAATATAAAAATAATAATTGTTTACCAATTGATAGTGTCATCATTTAATTATGAAATCAGTCTGTAGACATATCCTGCTAAATATGGCTTTTCTAAAAATCTTTTTACGGTTCCGTAGTTCTGACTAGGAACCCTTATAGTTTCGTCATGTCCGTCTGTCTGTCTGTCCAAGGTTTTGCTAAAAGACCCTTAGTACTAGAAAGCTGTAATTTTGTAGGTGTGTATATCAATATTTTTACATAAATCTTCCAGAGCGCCCAACATGCGCGCCGCGACAAAATTTTGTCGACGCTTTTATCGTGCATTTGTCTCGTATTTGCACGAGTAAGAGCGAGACAAAACAGTTGACAAAATTTGTCGGCGCGCACGTTAGCCCTACAGGTATATACTCTTAGCTCTTTAGTGAATTTGTTATTTTTACAGGATTCTACTAACTGTGATTATGGAGAACCAGCTAGTTTGAAGGTATTTTTTCACTCAAAGTAATATTTTTGCAACATTAAAATATATTATGCATTTGTTATAAATATGTTGGTTTATTGTGCTTTTATTTCTTGATGAAAAATTATGTAAGTTATTTTTTATGTTTCAGGCTTGCAGAATCTGCCTGATCATGGATGCAAAGTTAATTCCCATAAGAATCTACAAATTGGAACAAGCCTACGAAAATCTCACTGGAATATCGGTATGTTTAGTCAAAGTTAGGGTTGCAGGGTTCAGTACTCTGTAATAGAGTTCAGTACTCTGTAATAGAGTTCAGTACTCTGTAATAGAGTTCAGTACCCTGTAATAGAGTTCAGTACTCTATAATAGAGTTCAGTACTCTGTAATAGAGTTCAGTACTCTGTAATAGAGTTCAGTACTCTATAATAGAGTTCAGTACTCTGTAATAGAGTTCAGTACTCTGTAATAGAGTTCAGTACTCTGTAATAGAGTTCAGTACCCTGTAATAGAGTCCAGTACTCTGTAATAGAGTTCAGTACTCTGTAATAGAGTTCAGTACTCTGTAATAGAGTTCAGTACTCTATAATAGAGTTCAGTACTCTGTAATAGAGTTCAGTACTCTGTAATAGAGTCCAGTACTCTGTAATAGAGTTCAGTACTCTGTAATAGAGTTCAGTACTCTGTAATAGAGTTCAGTACTCTGTAATAGAGTCCAGTACTCTGTAATAGAGTTCAGTACTCTGTAATAGAGTACAGTGCTCTATAGCATAAGCATAATCGGCCTATAATGTTCCCACTGCTGGGACACAGGCCTTCTCTCTATGAGAGGGAGTGGACCGTAGTCCACCACGCGGGCCCAGTGCGGGTTGGTGGACGTCACATGTCTTCGAATTTTTGGTTCTAGGACATGCCGGTTTCCTCACGATGTTTTCCTTCACCGTTAAAGCAAGTGATAATTAATTTCTAATACGCACATGACTTCGAAAAGTCAGCGGTGCGTGCCTCGGGATCCAACTCGAACCATTCGCCGTGGGAGGCACATGGTTTAACCAATAGGCTATCACTGCACTTGCACAGCACTGCACACAGTGCTCTATAATAGAGTACAATACTCTATAATAAAGAAATCTTCTCATACAGAAAAGGAACTAGCATTAACCCTAGCTTGCCCTTGCACATCTACTTCTGCATCATATTTTTAACATATTATCTTCTTGTCCCAGCTATGTGAAGAAGACAAACTACCACAGAAGCTATGTATGGAGTGTGTTCAGAGGTTAGTCAACTTCAGTCGGTTCAGACTGAAGAGTTTGAGAGCCAACTCACTCATGTTGGAAGTTATTAAGAAACAGGATTGTGTGAGTATTGTCATTAATATTACTATACAGCGTGTAATTGACAGGTTGGCAAAAACGAAAAGTATGAATTCAGACTGGTATTGTTAATATTTTGATAGTGAAATATTTTCCCGGAAATGATGTAGGTACTACGGAGGCCAGTAAACTTTTACAGCTAACAGCTGATTCCGCGCGGGTTGTATGAATTTTCTTTTACGATTACATTGCCGAATTTAAGTTTTTTGCTTTTTTTCACTAAAATTGTGTTTTTAGGGCTGGATTTTGTTGTAACAAATGAATAGAACACAAATCTAGTTGAAAAACGGTCGGAAAATTCGACAATTTTCCTGAAGAAAATTCCAACGTTTTTCAGTAATAATCATGGTCATGAAGCTACAGTTTCAGTTTTTGCCAACCTGTCAATTACACGGTGTATATATACTCAGAGGCACAATTGACGATGAAAATGACGTCACGGACGTTAAGCTAGTGTAAGCTGTGTCAGTATTCAGTATCATTTTAAAATAAAAAAAGTATTTGTTTTGAAAGTATTTATTCATAAAAGTTTTGCATACAGTACGATAGATGACATATATCGTTTTACAGTGTATCAGTGGTGTTTAAATACTAAAAAGTTCAAAAGAATACAATTAAAAACTGAAGTGCTTAAAAACTACCCTAAGTACAAAAGAAAGTGAACCAGTATTTACATATATACAAAATAAACAGTTTTTGAAGTGTACCCGGTGTGTGTGTATTTCAGTTCAAATACGGCGCAGCGTTGCATGGTGTTGTTACACCTTTGAACTCCCCTTAATTCACCATAAACTAAATCGTTAGAACAGCGCCATCTGTCAAAACTCCAGGGTACTAAACAGCTAGATCGATCGCAAACAATCGCACCCAGCTCGCAATCTGTACGCAGCAACATGCCGGCAGCAAAGTGTGGTGGTTGCGCAAAATTTATATCGCCGCTAGAGGCCGCTAAATGCAATAAGTGCAATGCACTTTATCACCGGGCATGCGGATTATTACCGTTGTCAGGTTCCATTACCCCCACCTGGAGATGCCCAGAATGTAGAAATAAAACCTTGGGTAAGGCAAATGTAACACCGACAGAGAACCATGCACCTGATAAGTCGATGGACACAAGTATGTCGAACTCCAGCACGTCGGGTGATGTCCAAAATAAATCCCCCGATATACATGCCATGCTACTTAGTCTTAAGGACGAGCTGCGTCAAATGTTCAAAGAGGAGCTACGTGCAGAGTTACTTTCTATGCGCGAACAATTTAATAGCATTCGTGTGGAGTTAGGTCAGCTCCAGGTAGATAGGGACCAGATAAAGTGCTCGGTGAATGAGTGTATGGAGCGTATAGATAGCATGGATGCCAGAATGAGCGCTCTCGAAAATAAAATATCGGTAGCGAACCCAATGGACACTTCGGAGGAGGTCGCACAGTTGAGAACCGAGCTGAATGATAGGGACCAACAATTGATGTCGAACGATTTAGAGATCTCAAATTTGCCGGAAACCAGTGGTGAGAATCTCAATCATACAGTCATGCTGATTGCGACAAAGTTAGGCGTGCAGATCGAGGAGCGCGACTTAGTGAGCGTGGACCGCGTTGGCGTTAGGCAGGTGAATGCGACGAACGCCGCGGGCGCTGTGGAGACTCGTCCGCGCCCCATTGCCGTGCGCCTCGCGCGCCGCGATCTGCGCGACGAGTTGATGCGCGCCGCGAGAGTGCGCCGTGGAGCTAACACCGCAGATTTAAACATGCCCGGTGTTCCAAAACGTTTCTACCTTAATGAACGTCTGACCAAACTAAACCGTCAGTTATTTCGTCGAGCACGTGAGGCTGGTCAACGTCTCAGCTGGCAGTTCGTATGGACAAAACATGGCCGCATACTTGCCCGCCATAAGCCCGGCGATAAAGCGAGACTTATTCGAAATGACACAGACTTGCTCCGTGTTTTTGGTCCAGATCCAGACGCAAACAGATCTCCCCAAAATTAATATGTGTTTGTTCGTAATTATTAATATTTGTTTCAAGTTAAATTCAGTTGTTTTACTTTTTTTGTTGAAAATATTTTTTGTGTTTGCTACTCCGAATAGATATTTTATTACTATTTTATTATTATTTGGTTTTGAACGACTTATCTTCAAATTCGATACTGCTATAATATCCATTTTTACATACCTACATTTTTATATTTTTGTGTTATTCATATTATGCTTGTCTTATGTATGTTATAGTCGTACTTATGGGCAAATTTTAAATCAAAATAAAAATGCCATGTAATAAGCACATTAAGTTTGGGCTGCTGAATGCGGGTTCACTGTCAACAAACCATGATGAATTTATTATTGCTATGAACCACCATTCAGTTGACATTATGGCTATCAATGAGACGTGGTTGCGTGGGGGGGAGGAGGGCCGAGCTCCAGTGGTTCCTGGATACCAGCTGCGGCATATACCGCGGCCGGAGACAGTTCGCGACGGGCGTGGAGGGGGCGTCGCTTTTTACATTAAAACCGGAACTAGTACTCGAGTTAGAGCTCACCCCCACCACCCACAGGTGGAACAAATGTGGATGAACCTTTCAGCGAAAACAAAAAAGTTATTAATAGGAACTGTATACCGTCCTCCTTGGCTAGATTTAAATGTTTTTTTTGATGCAATCACGGAGAGCATGTGTGCGTTGGCTCCGTATGATAATGTTATATTACTGGGAGATTTAAACGTGAATATTCTAGATTCAAACAATTTTAAGGCCAAACAACTCGAGGAATTTTTACATTATTTTAATATAAATCAAATTGTATCTAGTCCGACGCACTTTGTAGGGGACAGTGCCACCCTTATTGACGTGATATGTACAGATGCACAATACCGGGCCGTTGATGTGGACCATATACCAGAACTCGGCCATCACTCGTTTGTCACATGCGAAATCGTTTTTAAGAAGGAAAAACCGATACGTAGATTGGTAGCATATCGTCCGTTTGCGGGTATATCAGTTGACGATTTCAAGAGGGACCTGGAGGCAATTCCATGGAACTCAATCTGTGAGCTACAGGATGTTAATGACATGGTACATTCCTTCAACACATACGTAACTTGGCTTTTTGATACTCACGCGCCGTTAAAAACTAGACTTTTCAAAACTCAGCCAACACCTTGGATAACGGACAATATAAAATTAATGTTTAAGTTAAGGGATGGTGCTCGCCGTCGATATCGTCAAACCAAACTAGATGTGCACAGACAGTATTATTTGGATTTAAAGCACCAGGCAGTAACTGGACTACTAAATGAAAAAAAAGCATTTTTCACTAAACATATAAATGAAAATCTAAATGATTCAAAATTATTATGGTCTAATCTAAAAAAACACGTCCTTCCAGAGAATAGAGACTGTCATGTGCTACCGGAACAGTTTGACGATCCCGACGGGATAAATTCGGCATTTCTGGATGTTCCAGGTGATCCAAATGTTACCATCTCACAGCTAACCTTTTTTGAATTTAATCGTTACGGAGCAGCTAATTTTCAATTAAAACCTACAGATTCAAAAACGTTACTAAAAATTTTATCTAACATATCTACAAACGCGCAAGGGATTGACAGGATATCGAAGGATATGCTAAATCTTACCCTTCCGCAAACTTTAAATGCAATAACTGATTTAGTAAACAGATCTTTAACCACAAACACCTTTCCTGAATTATGGCGTAATTCAATCGTAAGGCCACTACCGAAAATTTCTGACCCACAAACATATAAGGATCTTCGTCCTATAAGCATATTACCCTGCTTGTCCAAGGTGTTGGAAAGAGTAGTCTATCTGCAAGTCATCGATTACCTTGAGACGAATGGAATGCTACCGGATCTGCAGTCGGGATTTAGGAAGGGTCGCGGGACCACAACGGCCCTAGCAGACGTTGTGGGCAACATCCTTGAGGCCCGGGATTCTGGAGAGGGATCGATCTTGACACTATTAGATTACTCACGGGCATTTGACTCAATTAATATTTCCCTACTATTATCGAAACTAGCATACTACGGATTTGATAGTCAAACAATACGTTGGTTTGAGAGCTACCTTACAGGCAGATCACAGCATGTTGAGATTCGGAAAAAAGACGGTTCTACACTAATTTCTTCCCCAAGGTTGGTACCCAGAGGAGTTCCACAGGGATCGCTGCTGGGACCGCTACTCTATATATTATATAGTGCAGACGTAACCGGATGTATGCAGGACTGCAAATACCACATATATGCAGACGATACACAGCTATATGTCTCATTTAATGCCCGTAACACCTCGTCCGCCGTAAATACTATAAATGCTGAACTTGATAGAATTGCTTCGTGGTCTATGAACAACGGCCTAGTGCTGAACCCTCAAAAGTCTAAATTTATGATTATGGGGAGCAGAAATCAAATAAAAAAGATTGTATCTGCAAAACCCGAGGTTAAAATCATGGGCCAGAGCATACAAAGAGTAGAAATAGCACGTAATTTAGGGCTCACTACCGACCCGGGACTTCGCTTTGAGGATCACATAAACGGCGTGGTCAAAAACTGTTTCTACAGATTGAAGGTTCTGTATAGGGTAAGAGATTTCCTTAGTGTCGCAATAAGGAAGAGACTGGTGGATAGCCTTGTTTTATCAAAATTGAACTATTGCGACGCTGTATACGGGCCATGTCTCTTATCCCGTACAGAACGTTTAATCCAACGAGTGCAAAATGCGTGTGCCCGTTTTTGTTTTAGTATACCGCGGAGAAATCATATCACACCATATTTGAACCAACATAAGGTACTAAAAATGAACGCCAGGAGGAAGCTACATTTAGCAAGTTTATTATTTGGAATAATAAATACACACAAACCAGAATACCTGTTCACAAAGATAAGCTGGAGACAGGACCACTACGGCTACTCCACTCGTTCCACATCCAACCCGCTCTCGATGCCTCATTATAAAACCACAGCCTTTAGGGGATGCTTCAAGTACGCCGCCACACGTTGTTGGAATAATGTGCCACCCCCCATGCGATCCCTGAAAACACAAGCAAATTTTAAACGCCATTTCAAGAAATACCTTCTTGAAACACAAAAAAAAGAGCAAGCTTTAGTCTACCAATAAACATAATTATAATTATTATTATTACATCTCATAGAAACAGGTACTTACTTCTTGATTATGACCGATGGGCAAGGCGTATCGTATTCCAAGCAGCTTGGGACGGCGGTCGTACGTCTGCGAGTACGGCATAGTACGGCATAGTATGGTATGGCATAGTTGGGTATGTAATTTAGTTTAATTTTTGTGTACGATATCGCGTTTCTTCGTTCTGTTTTGTGGCTAAAACAACAAACAATTTATCAAATAGTGTAACAATCGTTTATGTTTAGTTTTAAGTTTTAAATAAACACCATATACACTTACCAACTTACTACTAAACGCCTAAACAACGCAATCACGTGAGAAATTCTTTTTTCATTTATCTATTTATGCAAAGCTCGACGCTCCAGTCACGCGACCACACCACCGTGACTCATGCGCCGTGCCGGCAAAGTGATGCGCAACGCGCATGCGACCAAACGCCCGTGCGTATGTGTATACAGCTGCGTCGCACCTTTTGTCTCTTTTCCGCGCAAAGGAGACAGAAGAAGTGACCGCAAAGGGTTTCGTGTGATTTGTCACGGTAATATAATTGAATTATCTCTCGCTTATTTTTACCCGGCCACGGGTTGTGTTTGTTATACCTATTTTGCGGGTAGGTATTTAAATTACAACGTAATTAATGGTAATATGTGTGTATGGCGTCCTGTTTCATTTATTGTTTGTTTTATTTAAGAAATACTTATCATAATCATAATTTATTGTTTTTCTTATAATAAGAAATTAGAAGATTAACTGGCTTAATATCCGCACGTCATTTAGGTGATCACTGAAAATCAGCGCTGGGTTTTGGTCTATGCCATAGCACAGCATTATGCGGAGTGGTCACCTTTTTGTCGCAGCTGACATAACTATACTTGTTGTCATAATTTTTTTTTAATTAAGTGCATGTCTCTGTGACAAATAAATGATTTTTCTTTCTTTCTTTCTTCTAATTAACCGGCCACCTATGTTTAGTGTCACCACGTTTGTTTAAGTTAAATAAAGCATATCATGATGAATGTTACTTCATAAGTAGCTACTATAGCAATAAATTAAACACTTATTACTCTCACTGCTTTTCTGATTTGTGTTCCCCAAGCATTCTTACGATTTCGAAAGCAAACGTGGTGACACTAAACATAGGTGGCCGGTTAATTGTGCCTCTGAGTATATTATAAACCTAATATTCTATAACTGCAAAGTTAAAGGCATTGAGTTGGAATCTGTAATAGATTCCGATAGATGTCGCCAAACGCTCATGAGGCGTTACAAAGGGATCTCAAATTTCGAGTTGACCGAGCGGGTCGCGGTAGCTCAGTTGGGAGAGCATTGGCACGGTACGCCACAGGTCGCGGGTTCAAATCCCGTTCGCGACATTCGATTTTTGAGAATCTCTTAAATATTTAATAAATGAATTTTCTGTTTTCTATTAAGTAATATCAGGCTTGGCGTACTTCACACTTTACGTATCACCCGCGCCAGTAAGCATGCCCTCTCACTCGCACGTTATTGCTGTCTTTACTTTTACGTGCAAGTGAGAGGGAATGATTAGTGCCGCCATTTTTAATTCGTTTCTTTGTTGGAGAGCGTTATAAATAGCTACAAGTATATCGGCATGCCTTCCGGCATGCGTAGCATGACCAATTCTATCTCTATTCTACCAAAGAATAGACAAAGTTCTTTCTATCCAACTCGTTATCTCTTCTGCCCGAGCACGCGGCGACCCGTGCTTGGCTTATAGTTTTGTCTTATGAAGAATAGAAACATTCCTTCTCTTCATTGTTACCATAAAGCGGTAGAAATATTTTTACAATCTGTCATTTTTGTCATCGTGGTCAAGGTACGCGTGCCAGAGAGGTCAATTCAATAGGTTTACGCCGCGTCAGAAAAGATAGAGTTACTCGAAACTACCAACTAGAAAGAGACTAGGTACTTTGTAGGTTAATTTAACAGGTATAAGTGCCGGCGTGAGTTATGATCACAGATCGTGCATGTACATTTTCGGCCCAATAGACAATAGACAGTTGACAATACGTAGTAGAGAATAGTCCAATAGACGACGAGCATCGACTGACGAACCAATCGCGTGCAGCCTCGGCGCCCCCCGTCTTCTTCATTCCGCTAAAGAGACCGAAAAACCAGCTAATGCGCAGGTGACGTTTGTGCTCATAATTGCTGCCGCTAGTTATGCCCCACTGTCAACACAGCGCATCCTCAGCAGCTCTGGCGACCTTACTCACCACAGGAACACAACACTACCGAACAGTAGCGTTATTATAGCTAGGTGGATGGAAATAAAAATATCTTGAAGATTGATATGGTAGTTAATTTAACCTTTAATTTTCCAGTTAACCGTCCAAAACATTAAGACAATAAACCGCGCGAATAACCAGCTAACATCAAGTTTAACAACGAAACATTTCGATGTTAACCATTACGATGAGTACATCGAATACACGGAACCAGTTATCAAAGTGAAATCGCCGCAAACATGCAACGTAGACATCAAAATAGAAAACGAAATATTCTTAACAGAAGACATAACGGATAAACACGACGGAATTAACGAACACGGAATTAACGATGCCGGAATTAATGACGACGGAATTGATGGTTTATTAAATGATAATGATGTAGCATCGGAAAAAGAATATGTGTTGTCTGACAGAGATCATTATTCGTCAGACGATAGTTTGCCGTTAGAAAAATGTAAGACAAAGAGGGGGAAAAAACGGAAAGAGAAAGAAAAAAAACCGGTTAAACCCGTTAAAAGGGTTAAAAAGGTTAAGGAGCCGGTTGAACCAAAGATTGATAGGCGAAGAAAACCGTTCTTGAATGATGATTTGAACGAAACTCTTTTTACGATCACCGATTTGACGTTTGAGGAACAAATAGCCGAGATCGCGAAAAGACAAGAGAGTTCTAACTATAAGAACTCTATGTTAAAATGTACTGAATGTTACAAAGGGTTTTTGGACGAAGATGCTTATAGCAGTCACATGACGAGGCATACCGATGTAAGTACAGTTTTTTTCTAATCCTTTATTCATTTTTAGGGTTCCGTACCTCAAAAGGAAAAACGGAACCCTTATAGGATCACTTTGTTGTCCGTCTGTCATGACCATGAGTGGAGCCATCTGGCGCTATTGCATACTTCTATGACCATGAGTGGAGCCATCTGCTCATAGATGGCGCCACTAGAAGTATGCAATAGCGCCATCTATGATCAAGACATGATATATCTACTATGATCTAATGGCAGCATAGATATCGCTATTGCATATTTCTGAACCCTCAGGGCGCGGGTCGTACTCGCACTTGTCCGTTGTTTTTAAACAAAAATTTATATTTATACTAATACTAACTGTTCTCCGCGGTTTCACCCCCGTCACTCGGCTCCTAAGTGTCATAGCGTGATGTTAAATACCCTATATTATTCCTCACGAATCTAGCTACCATATAAATAAATAGTCGGTCTTTTAATAAAAAGAGTAATCTAACGCGAGATAAAGAACTAAAAAGGGAAAAATAAAAACTTTTTTAACAAAAAATAACCGACTTCAAAAAGCCACTACAAAGAAAATAATAATTTTGATTTCGGAAGTCGGTGGCTTTGGTTTTTGTTTGCTTTTTTTGCCACCGACTTCCGAAATCAAAATTATTATTTTCTTTGTAGTGGCTTTTTGAAGTCGGTTATTTTTTGTTAAAAAAGTTTTTTTTTTTCCTTTTTAGTTCTTTATCTCGCGTTAGATTACTTTGACGACTTCGTTCAACAGTAAATCTTCTACGTAGTGAGTAGGTACATTTATGCATATAACTCTGTACATAGGAATGTATTATATACTAAAACCTTCCTCAAAGTATGTAGATTACGTTAGTGAAAACCCCATCCAAATCGAATCAGTAGTTTTTGAGAAAATCGCGCACAAACAAACATACATACATACGGGACGAATACAGAACCTCCTTTTTTGAAGTCGGTTAAAAAAAAACCGGACCGGCGCTACTGCATACTTCCAATGGCGCCATCTATGAGCAGATGGCTCCACTTATAGTCCGGTGACTGACGACGGACAACACAGTGATCCTATAAGGTTTCCGTTTTTACTTTTGAGGTACGGAACCCTAAAAATAATTTTTCGTATCCGACTGGTATTTCCAGAGATTAGCGCGTTCAAATAAACAAACAAACTCTTCAGCTTTATAATATTAGTATAGATAAAAAATCTCTGGAACTACCAGTCGGATTCGAAAAAATATTTTTGTATATGATAGCCAGATTCGTGAGGAATAGTATAGGCTATTTAACATCACGCTACGACCCTTAGGAGCCGAGCAACGGTATAAGACATAGCCTCAGATCATAGAAACAAGGAGATATGCCATCATAGCAAATTAGTACGGGAACAACTGATGCCACTTTTAGTACATTTTTCGACACAATTACGCGCATAATTAAGCGCTCCTTGTGAATAAAAAGATCTCCCACACATTGAACATTCCGCAAACCCTCAATCTAACACTGTTAATCGTCACTCAGCACTAGCACTAAACTAAAACACTGTATTTATGCCATCGATCGTGTTCGGTTCGTCGCCAGCGCGTACGTTTTTAATATGAGCAATTTCCTCAAGATCAGGCATCAAGCTCGATAGCGCCTTGGCACATCTCCTTGTTTCTATGATCTGAGGACATAGCTACTATTTAATATTTTTTTTAATTTCCCCAGCAATGCGGCGAACACGAATGCGAGATATGCAAGACTCACTTCAAACACCCGCATGCGTTGCGCAAACACATCACAGCGCATCACACGCAACGATTTAGCTGCAAGCAGTGTACCTACGTCACTACGCACCGACAAACGGCTAGATTACACGAGAGGTGGCATAAAGGCACCAAATATAGGTGTCCGCACTGCCAGGACGAGTTCGTGTGAGTGAATTTTGGAGTTTTTGTGGTTAGGTGTAGTGAAACTTTACCTTAAAGAGGACCCGTCAAGGCAGGCCCCGAAATTTAAATAAATTTCTTACGTTTTTTGCTTTTGCTTTATTGCATTTGATATACCTAATTTCGTGGAACTCGACATTAAAGGATGTTGGTAGTTTTGGGCTTGATATGGTAAAGTAATAAAAGCTTAACCAAAAATAAAAATATATCTTTTTTTATATATCGTTTTTATAGATAATGGTACGGAACCCTTCGTGCGCGAGTCCGAATCGTACTTGGCCGGTTTTTTATTATTTTTTATATTGTTTACAGTAAATTCACAACATACATGGGTCATATACGCATCAAGCATCCGTCGGACTTCGTGTGCGAGCTGTGCGGGTACTCCTTCGTTAGCGCCAAGGGCATAGAGCTGCATAAGAAACTCAAGCATCGCCTGGAGAACTCACAGGTATGTGGCAAGGATATTTAAAGAATATACAGGGTGGCAGGTTAGACAGTGGAAATATTTTAAGGGGTCATTGTACTCATCATTATGAACAACTTTTACTATGGGACCAACTCTGAAATCGCAAAAGAAAAATCAGCTGTTTCATACATTTATGTTCACATAACTCAACAAAATGTATGGAACAGCTGATTTTTTTCGCGATTTCAGGGTTGGTGCCATAGTAAAAGTTGTTCATAATGATGAGTACAATGACCCCTTTAAATATTTCCACTGTTTGACCTGCCACCCTGTATTTCGCTATGATAATTAATTATATTAACCTATTTGAAACGCATATTGAAAGTCAAGTTGGTTGTACGCACCTAGCTCCCCTCCAACTTAACCAATTTAAGCGGGCATAAGCTCAAATGAAAGAGCTCGTTCCAGTGAGTGTTCTTAGACCAAAACGAACCGCGTACCTCAAAACCAGAGATATCCAGGAGGAAATCGCGTTTTAGTATAACTTGAGAAGGGTGAAAGTTTGGTGATTTCCAATGCTTGATGATGAATCTGTGCATCAATACCTTGCATTTAACAAGCAAATCGGTTAAACAGAACGGCCGGATGAACTCGTAATAGATTTTATAAACTCTTTTAATAAATAGATAGAATATTAAAATATCGGAAACAAATTAAAAATGTAGTCTTTTTAAAGTCTGATAATACTTAATTCATTTACGTTTACAGTCAGAAAATCGTGTTTAGACACGGCGGGACAGTTCTAAGTTCTAACGATTATATTTTTATCAATCTACATTAGTTAAGATAATGATAATTTTTAACCCTGGTGCAATATTATACTAATATTATACAGCTGAAGAGTTTGTTTGAACGCGCTAATCTCTGGAACTACCAGTCGGATTCGAAAAAATCTTTTTGTATATGATAGCCAGATTCATGAGGAATAGTATGGGCTATTTAACATCACGCTACGACCCTTAGGAGCTGAGCAGTTGGGGTGAACCCGCGGGGAACAGCTAGTGTTTTTCAGTGCAAATATTTTGTTTTAGATACCGGAAGATGGTCCGCTGTGCGAGCCATGTAACGTCCGGTTTATATCATCAGAGGCTCACAAGCGACATCTCAGCGTGTCGGCTAGACATAACACAGGTAATAAACCGACTTCAAAAAGTACGAGGTTCAATACACAGATGTACAAGCGGCCTCCTGCCGCCGCTAAACAATACAGGGTGGCAGGTTAGACAGTGGAAATATTCGAAGGGGTCATTGTACTCATCATTATGAACGACTTTTACTTTGGGACCAACCATGAAATCGCGAAAAAAAATCAGCTGTTCCATACATTTTGTTGGGTTTTGTGAACATAAATGTGTGGAACAGCTGTTTTTTTTTCGCGACAACGAAAAAAAGTTGTTCATAATGGTGAGTACAATGACCCCTTTCAATATTTCCACTGTCTAACCCGCCACCCTGTATAATTTTAATTATATTATTTTACCCTCGTTGATCAGTTACTTGAATTGTATTTCTGTGATCTTTCAAAATATATAGTGGACTAGCATCCGCCCGCGGCTTCGCCCGCGTTTTCGGGATAAAAGGTAGCCGATGTATAAGCTATGTTACTGTAAACTTTCATCAAAATCCGTTCAGTAGTTTTTGCGTGAAAGAGTAACAAACATCCATACATCCTCACAAACTTTCACGTTTATAATATTAGTAGGATTCGCGAGTAAACTCAGAAGAGAACCACTACATCAAGTGTTCTTTTAAAATGCTACTAATATTATAAACGTGAAAGTTTGTGAGGATGTAAAGATGTATCATATGGATGTTTGTTACTCTTTCACGCAAAAACTACTGAACGGATTTTGATGAAACTTTACAGTAATATAGCTTATACATCAGAATAACACATAGGCTACTTTTTATCCCAAAAACGCGGGCGGAAGCTAGTCCTATAATAATTTTATTATTTTAATGAGTTGCTATTTATTTAACTATTTTTGCGGTCACCCTTTTGTAGGTAGTTATTCTGTGCCTCATGCCTGTAGAGTTCAAGCGACAGATATATTTTAAAACTAGCTTCCGCCCGCGGCTTCGCCCGCGTTTTTTGGTATAAAGGTAGCGTCTGTTATTCTGATGTATGAGCTATATTACTGTAAAGTTTCATCAAAATCCGTTCAGTAGTTTTTGCGTGAAAGAGTAACAAACATCCATCTATCCTCACAAACTTTCACATTTATGATATTAGTAGGATTGAAATTAAATGTTTTCATATTTCGACAGGTACCGACAAAAGTTCAAGAGAATCAAACAAACCTAAGAAGGGCAGAAAATCTAAAGAATTAAAGGAGAGCGAAAGACGGGCGCGGGAAAAGGACAAAGACTCAGACGAAAAGAGACGGATATATCCCAGTCAGATGCGCAAAGCCGAAGGACCCATACCTTGCGAACAGGTAAGGGGGCGTCCATTAATTACGTGAGGCGTTTAGGGGGGAGGGGGTCGAGCCGAATCTCGCCTAATCTCACGTTGGGGGGAGGGGGGGTCGCGGCAAATATGACATAATTATTTTAAACCATTTATTTAGCCACACACATAACACAATACAAACAAAATAAAATAATAGATTACACAATATACACAAACATATATGTGGCAAGGGAGCTCAGTATTTTTTCCGCACAGCACTTCCTTTTTGTATAATAATATCGATACTATCGATAGTACAATCGATATTCTTGCTATCGGTCAGCTATCGAGCGGCAACACTAATGAGTAGATGCCACCACTCGTTAAGGGTCTTGACATACGGACAGATGGACTACAAAGTGATCCTATAAGGGTTACGTTTTTCTCTTTGAGGTACGGAACCCTGAACCTATTTAGGAGAAGGCTAGGCGGATTGTATATTCTCATTTTTTTCTAGTGCGGTCTCCAGCTAGAAGACTCGAGGGCATACCACGGCCACTTCAGACGGATGCACCCGGACAAGAATCGAACCAACTACCCCTCGATGAAGTCGCCGTGCATGTGCGAAGTGTGTGGCAGAATGTTCCAAGTAAGTTTTTATATATCTACACTAGTCGCCCCGGCTTTGCACGGGTAAAGTTTCATTTATTCTTATGAATCGAGTCAAGCAATCTCACAAATTATATTAAATTACTCCGTCGCGCGTTGATCGCATCGTGTTGTCTTATCTCTGAAACTATTTGCCCAAATAACATACTGTGAACTGCAAAAATCATCTCCATTAAATACTTTTGACGATGAAAATACTTATTTTGATATGGTACACGACATATCTATTGACTTATTATTTAAGGGTCCTGCGGGGCTAACATGCGCGCCGCGACAAATTTTATCGACTGTTTTGTCTCGCTCTTACTCGTGCGAATACGAGACAAATGCACGATAAAAGCGTCGACAAAATTTTGTCGCGGCGCGCATGTTAGGCGCTCTGGAGACGATTAATCGCGATTGTCAATCGTTACGCAATTGACGCTCATTGATGCGAATATTGATCGTTTACAAAAGCGTTCAATAAAATCAAAAGTAATTTATTGACTTTTGATTCTATTAAACGATCTATATCTATAGGGCGTTCAATAGAATCAAAAGTAATTTATTGACTTTTGATTCTATTAAACGCCCTGTATCTATATCTATAGGGCGTTCAATAGAATCAAAAGTAATTTATTGACTTTTGATTCTATTAAACGCCCTGTATCTATATCTATATGGCGTTCAATAGAATCAAAAGTAATTTATTGACTTTTGATTCTATTAAACGCCCTGTATCTATATCTATATGGCGTTCAATAGAATCAAAAGTAATTTATTGACTTTTGATTCTATTAAACGCCCTGTATCTATATCTATATGGCGTTCAATAGAATCAAAAGTAATTTATTGATGTCTCCGTTTTGTATTTGTCAGTTGATGAGTTCTTGCCTAAAGCCGACGATTGATCACTTGCAATTTATCGTCTCCAGGACCCTTTAGGGTTCCGTACCTCAAAAGGAAAAACGGAACCCTTATAGGATCACTATTTTATCCGCTAGTTTACTATTGCGCCATCTATGAGAATATAGTTGTACCATTGTTTCTGTGGTTCGAAGTCATTTTTTTCTATTGTACCCAGAGCTACGCGCTCCTAAAGGACCACACGTGGGTACACACGGGCGAGCGGCCGTTCAAGTGCGAATCGTGTGGCAAGTCGTTCCGCATGAAGCAGCGACTGGTCGCGCATCGCCGCGTGCACAGCCAAGTGCGCGCGAGCTACGTGTGCGCCCTGTGCGGGAAACACTTCTCTACGCATAGCAACCGCCAGAGACACATGTTTGTGAGTATAAAGCTGAAGAATAGAATAGAATATTATACTTTATTATTGCAAACATAGGTAAATACATTAAGGATGGTATGGTACATTCAAGAGTTCAGCCATGTTTCACCATTCGGCATGCAATTTACATTATTATTAAAGCAGTTTAAACAAATATTTTTCTCTGATAAGAACTCAGTCACACTAGTATGTTTTATCTACTAAAAATTTACGAAATTTAGCCTTAAATACTATAGGATTATAATCTTTCCAGTCACTTGGTAATTTATTATAAATAATGGGGGCCATGCAATAGACACTCTTGCGCATCAGAGCGGTGAAGAGTTTGTTTGTTTGAACGCGCTAATCTCTGGAACTACCAGTCGGATTCGAAAAATTCTTTTTGTATAGCCAGATTCATGAGGAATAGTATAGGCTATTTAACATCACGCTACGACCCTTAGGAGCCGAGCGACGGATGTGAAACCGCTGGGAACAGCTAGTATTTTATAACAGACGTCCAGGCTACTATTGCTGTGCTACGGTGTAGCTTGACTTGTGCTGCGGTGTAGCTCGGCTTGTGCTACGGCGTAGGTCATCTTGTGCTACGGCGTAGGTCATCTTGTGCTATGTATGTATGGTGCAGCTCGGCTTGTGTATGGTGTAGCTCGACTTGTACTACGGCGTAACTCATCTTGTGCTACGGTGTAGCCCGATCTGCTACGGTGTAGCTCGGCTTGTGCTATGGCGTAGCTTGACTTGTGCTACGGCGTAGCTAGACTTGTGCTACGGCGTAGCTTGACTTGTGCTACGGTGTAGCTCGGCTTGTGCTACGGTGTAGTTCGGCTTGTGCTACGGTGTATCTCGGCTTGTGCTACGGTGTAGCTCGGCTTGTGCTACGGCGTAGCTTGACTTGTGCTACGGTGTAGCTCGGCTTGTGCTACGGTGTAGTTCGGCTTGTGCTACGGTGTATCTCGGCTTGTGCTACGGTGTAGCTCGGCTTGTGCTACGGCGTAGCTTGACTTGTGCTACGGTGTAGCTCGACTTGTGCTACGGCGTAGGTCATTTTGTGCTACAGTGTAGCTCGGCTTGTACTACGGTGTGGCTCGACTTGTGCTACGGTGTAGCTCGACTTGTGCTACGGCGTAGGTCATTTTGTGCTACAGTGTAGCTCGGCTTGTACTACGGTGTGGCTCGACTTGTGCTACGGCGTAGCTCTTGTGCTACGGTGTAGCTCGTTTTGCGCTCATAGAGTGACACGGCGTAGTTCATATTTAGCATCTCGTCGTGTACTACGGTATAGCTCGTCGTGTACAATGGCATAAGCTCGTCGTGTGCTACGGCGTAACTCATATTAATTGTATCCCGTCGTGTGCTACGTAGCATCTCCCCGAAGTCTTACATTGAAATTAATTTCAGATCCACACCGGCCTCAAGCCGTTCAAGTGTGAGATGTGTGGCAAAGGGTTCAAGCACGCGAGCGAGAAGCGAGCGCACATCACGTACGTGCATCTTAAGAAGCCCTGGCCGAAGCGCGCTAGGGGCAAGCGGAGACCGGAGACCAGACAGGTAAGTAGTTAGATAGGCAATAACCCCTTTACTTATATAAAAACTAGCTGACCCGCCCGGGCTTCGCACGGGTAAAGTTTAATACACCTATCCTACACCCCAAACCTCAAAAATAAGTTTCAAGCTTCTGGCTTTAAAAATTACGTAATTTCCATTCAAACTTTCATCATCATTTTTATTTATTTTCACTGAAGATTTTTTCTTTTTTCTCTTTAGGAAAATGTCTGTGTATTTATCCAAATGAATTATTTCTTGCCTTCTAGTTGTAGTAGTCTATAATTGTACCAGTGCTGGGCAAAAGCTTCTTCTACAATAAAAATAGTAAATTAAAAATTAAAAAAACCCGACTGCCAAAGAACAACTAAAAAGTTCAAAACAAGAGCACTTTTCAAGCAGTCTGATGCAGTTGGTGGCAATTATTTGTGTTAAATCTTAGATTTTATGCCACCAACTGCATCAGACTGCTTGAAAAGTGCTCTTGTTTTGAACTTTTTAGTTGTTCTTTGGCAGTCGGGTTTTTTTAATTTTTAATTTACTATTTTTATTTTTCACTTTTTAGTTTTTAATGTATGTTTTCGTAATCTTCTTTTCGAGCCCTTCATTTTGATACCCCACATGATAGGTTTTGAGGATAAGTAAGAATTAGCGAGAATGATTGCTTTGTTGAACAACTTTAAATCGTTATATTATTATCCTAAACTATTATTTAAAATGAAAAATGATAAAAGGAACCTAAAGATGATTTTAAAATACCTATTCAACGACACCCCACTTGACATAGTTCATCAACTTTTTTTTTTTTCATTTTGACAATATGGCGTCTGGTTGTCGCTGTGGTGAATTTTGATTACTGTTATGTCTTTAGTGACACTCGCAAGGTTAAGACGAATCGATTGACGTAAGAATTATCAAAATCGGCCTACGCATTTGGTCTCTAGAACGCCACATAGAAACAAACATACATACATACATACATACATACATACATACATACATACATACATACATAGACTGATAAACACATTACCCTCCTTTGCGTCTCGCAGTCGGGTAAAAAGGGGATGTCACTTTCGTCGTCGCGAGTTGAAATCTCGGCCGTATCAGTTGTAGTTAATCCTCTTATACAGGGTAAAATTAAAACCAGTGCGGATATTTTAAGAGGTGGACTCATGAATATGATCAACTTTTATTATGGGACCGACACTGAAATATCAAAAAAAAAATCAGCTGTTCCCTACAAAAATGCACTACAACACGATCAAAATGTATGGAACAGCAGATTTTGTTTTTGTATATTCATGAGTACTTTCACCTCCTAAAATATTCGCACTGGTTTTAATTTTACCCTGTATGTATGTCGGCACCGGGGTGGCCGAGATGCGAGCAATCAGGTTCTTCATGATCCGACGTAGTTTTGGTTATTCTGGGCGTTGCTGTGTACTCGAGCTGATACAACGAAACGTAGCCAATTTCTAGGCATATGTACTCCGCCCGATGTCCGATGGCAAAGTGACCGCGCCCCACCGCAGTCATGCTCCCATCGACTCGAACGAACGTCAAGCCAGACTCTGTCAAGCGCGACAACGTCACATTGCGTTTCGTTGTCAATTGACTTCCCATACTAATGATCCTTCCGACATGTATTTAATTACATGTTTGTTTTTTTTAGGGCCAGCTACCCCACCAAGGGCCGGATGACATGGACATGCAGCCTCCCATGTGGCCCCCCTGCGACCCCAAGATGGGCAACATGGGCCCCATGATAGAAGACAAACCAGTTTACTATAATTTAAAGATTTAACTATTCAAATGTAAGTTAATATGTAGCAAGAGATAAAAACATGAAATGTATCAGTGAAATAGCAAAATTATTGATATTTCAATGAAATTGTAAATTAATTGAGATTTCAATGAAATAGCAAAATAATTAATTTTACAATGAAATATCAAATTAATTAGATATTTCAATGAAATAGTAAATTAATTGATATTTCAGTAAAATTGCAAACTGATTGATATTTCAATGAAATAGCAAAATAATTGGTATTACAATGAATTAGCAAAACAATTGATGTTTCAATGAAATTGCATTAAACAAACTGAGATATTTTTGTGAAATAATTAATAGGTACCTTCTTAAAGAAACAAGATATTAGAGTGAAATCACAAGAACCTAATAGACATTTCAGTGAAATTACGTAGCAACATATGTCGACGTATCATTAATATTATTATAAAACATATATATTATTATTATTAAAAAACAAGGATCTGAAATAATAATTGTACATAATAATTATGTCCTAAATTTAGAATGCTAGAAATGATTATTTAAGTAGTTATTTTAATTTAGATATCTTCCAATTAAATTATTTCTTTTCACAAAAATATGGCCGCATATGGCTTGTTCATAAAAATCCACATTTTTACCCGACTGCGGCGAAGCCCAAAGGAGGGTAATGTTTTTTTTAATAAAAAAACCGGACAAGTGCGAGTACGACTCGCGCCCTAAGGCCGCAGCCGCATCGGTAAGCGCGACGGCCGTTTTCCTGAACAAATAAATTTCGCTTTTCGTTTCTGCAGTGCGGCCACCCACATAATTATGTTTATATGAAGCTGTTTTCACGAAATCGCCGCCGCCGTCGCGTCGCGCGTACCGGTGCGGCCGCGGCCTAAGGGTTCCGCCATATGCAACAGCGCCTTCTATGCCGCTATTACACCATAGTAGATATATCATATCTTGATCATAGATGGCGCTACTGCACATTTCTAGTGACGCCATCTATGAGCAGTTGGCTCCACTTATGGTCCGGTGACAGACGGACGACAAAGTGATCCCTTAAGGTTTCCGTTTTCTTTTTGAGGTACGGAACCCTAAAAATGGTATAAAAAAAGAGAAAATCATGATTTTTTCAACCCTGCTATAAAGTGACCATTGAACTACAATTTTTTCGTCGCGTAGAAGGGACGCAGCTATGCGTCTGGTATATCCCTCTAACATCGCAACAACGTTGATAATAACGTGTCACAGTAAACTACAACACACCATTGTTTTCACCATAGTTTTTCCATTGGGAAAATATCAGGAATGTGTGTACTATACACCTCTGCTTATGCCTTTGGAATATGGCGTGATGTTATGATCACGTAGAGAACAAAATAATTTATAATAGTTTTAGTCCTAAATATAGCATAATATTTAGACAGCAAGTGTGAATACTTAGTTCCAGTATCTGCAAGAATATTTAAATTTAACTAGCCGTACCCCGCCGTTTAATTTAAATAGCCTATTATATACCTTCCTCATGGATCTGGCTATCATATACAAAATAATTTTTCAAATCCGACTGGTAGTTCCAAAAATTAGGGCGTTCTGTCTTCAGCTTTATTAGTAAGGGGCCGTCCATTAATCACGTGATGTTTTTTAGGAACTTTTTGAACCCCCCCTGGATATACGTGGTGAGGTTTTAGACTACCCCCCCTACCCAAGATCAAGTGTATTTTTTTGCACAAAATATCTTAATTTTTTTCAGAATAATATCTTTAAATTGGTAAAGAAATCGCACGTTCAACGGAAAAATAAATACACGTGATATCTCACTACACCCCCCCTCGCCCCTGGTGATATTTGGTGATTTTTCCGAACCACCCCCCCCCCCCTTTCGAGCCTCACGTGATTTATGGACGGCCCCTAACCATCTAACCATGATTAGGTTGTCATTTCAAACTGTAAATACAATTAATTCAACCGATTTTGACTTCTATTGCGTTGGCGATAAGATAAATAACAGCTGCAGCAAACAGTTGCTATTGCAAATATGTTTTTGCTTTTAATGTCATCCTTATGCCTACAGAATAGAAGTCAAAATCGGTTGAATAAACTGTAAATGGGATTTGTTATAATTTCTAATTTTATTTCGAATGGAGTTATAGATACTTTTAATATTTTTTCATCTGTGTACAAAAAAATGTTTGAATTTTATAAAATTGACATAATTTTTATTACTTCCGGATTTTTTCATGTCATTTTGCGTAGCTAATTTCTTTTTCGGCCGCTAGAGGCGCTAATGATACACCAAGACGGCGGCTAAATCTCGATAATAATGTAAATAATTGTGTGTATAAATAAGTAGTATTGTGAATAAATAATGCATTTCTAGACAATATTTTAATATCTGAATAATTTATTTAATAAACGCATATAATCAATTTTGACGTTTTATTTCTAAGTGCTCCATAGCTTCATACATGTATGTACCTATATGATTGTGTTTTTATATTAAAGGGGATATTAAAAGAAAATTATTGTATTTTATCCCATTATAAAGTTTTATACATTTTATATGGTGTAAGAGTACATCAAAATAAAATTAGCAATAGAATTGTAGCGACATCTGCCGACAACAGCGAAGACTACCAACACAGCTAGACAGCTAACAGTGACAACATTGTCAAATGTCACTACATGAAGACTATTGGCTGAATCCTACATCGCGCAAGCAGAGTTTTCACAGCGATATAGCATATATACAGAAACCCGACATCAAGTGTCGGGGGCAGTGGCCCGCCAGACCAATATCACCCGGTCTGCTAGAAGGATTCTCCCTTTTCAATGCAGGGACATTCCACCTCGTTCCTCCATTTCCCAAAGAATTAAAACAATATAAATTGAGGTTTCTTGACTATCAAAATATGAGTTTAACACTTAGGCTGCCACGTCAGGCACCGGTGCCTGACTCTAGTGGAGGTTGAACCTTCAACCTTTTTGGACCGGCAGTGTAAGTGTTTAATGATAGTTTAAACATTATTGTCGCGTATTGAATTTTGATCAACATACATTAAACAACATCAAACAGCACTGCAATTTGCAAAAACATCAGACGAGTACGACCTGTACGACTCGCCCCCTGAGGGTTCCGAAATATGCAATAGCGCCATCTATGCCGCTATTACATCATAGTAGATATATCATATCTTGATCATAGATGGCGCTATTGCATACTTTTAGTGGCTCCATCTATGAGCAGACGGCACCACTCATGGTCATGACAGATGGACAACAAAGTGATCCTATATGGGTTCCGTTTTTCGTTCCGAAAAATATTATGAAAACGTTTATTTGAAGAAATATTATGAACATGTTTATTTGAAAAAATATTATGAACATGTTTATTTTCCGAAATCATCGTAATAAGACCAGGCGATGTTCGCTGGCCCTTTCAGCTTGGTTACTGACTTTTCAGTGCCATTCTGTGCCGGCTTCTTAGTAAACAGGCTCTGCAGAACTCTTAGAACTCTCAGGATAACTTCCGCGTGTTTAACCTGAAATTTATTACAAATCATCATTGGCATATTTCCCAAACTTAGATTGGGGTCGGCTTCCAGTCTAACTATGGTCCATTTCAATAGAACTTGTAAACTATGTAAACAAACTTTCTATACAAATTCATCAAATTTTGACAGTAAGTTGGCCATATACTAACATTGTTTACAAAGTTAACAAATTCAATTGAAATGGACCCTAGTTGCGGCTGAATATCAATATTTTACGTGGAGCGACTGCCATCTGACCGCCACAACTACCGGTATTCGAATGTTAGACCAGTTATCATACTTTTGGGTTCCTGACCCGTAACGACTGTCAAAGATAAATATAATCCTATGACAAGGGACCGACTGCGAGCCTTTAAGGCCCCGGTATACGCCAACGGCCTTGAGTGATTTGGGCGGTATAGCTTGAGTGTTCTGCGCTGAGCTCAAGCAACGCGACATACATCCACCGAGCAATACGACTCGCCTATCAAGGAGCGCGCTGTGCCGAATTAGACGTATTATTACTTTTTAGTATCTAAAATATAAAATAAAAAAAAAGTAACAGGCAATATTATAGGTAGTAACATAGTCTTTTCACACAAAACAAATCATGAAAATATCTTAAGCGATTTGAAAGTAATTACGTTTTTATGTTTTGGGTAGACACGAATTCATGAATTTATTTCATTAAGTATTTTACTACAATAGTTAACTATTCACAGGTACGATTGATGTATATATGTTCTAGTTTAACATAAAAAAATTGCACAACTAACCTGCATTATTTGACGGTGAAATAAGAGATTTAAAACTGGCCGTTACCATTTACCTTCGCCTTAAGAGCCTCTAAGAGTTTTGTGCTCAATACAGTTGTCAGTCAGACTTTTGGGAACTCGCACTAGGCACTCTGTTTTACTAACATATTCGACCGCGTGAACGTTAGCTAAGGTCATATAATTATAGTCAACGATCAACCGAACATCGGTTGTTATATTAACTAACCAGTGATTAAATATACAACTTACTATCCTTGTCATTTGTATGACCATGAATAGAGATGACAATTGACATAAGAGCTGTTTAATTTAATCATCGTTTATATGTAAGGGGGTGGATTTATTCAATTAGGTATCTGTATTATCTCATTTTCTAATATATGTACCTCTTTTTTAGTGTCCGTGAAGAGAGTTATCACATTATCCTGGTCGTTAATCTCTTCTTTTGCGTCAGCATTCCTGTCGGCAAGTTTCGATGATGTGTAGGGAAGGATTTCTGAAGACTTGTAGGAGCTTGGAGCTTCTAAGTGCGGGGATTTTATTGATAATACTCTGACATGGACTGGCATGTTGACGAGTAGGCATAGGGTATCTGAAAACAATGGTATAATGGGTACATTACGGAAGTGCGAGTGTGACAGTGCCAAGTGTGAATATCGCCAGTGCGACAAAACTGTAGCGCGAACCACGGAAAGAAGATTGATGCACGCTGCGAACCAGCGTGGTTCGAAGAACCAACGTGCATTCGATCGCTTCGAGCGAGCGATCGAGCTTCGCTCGCTCGGCTCGTGCGTTGTGTGGTCACCTTACTAACCTAAGCGGTTCTTGTAGCTATTGGTTTTACGTTTTTATTTTTGCGGAATGCTTCGCCTCACGAATCCCTTGGTGCTGTCCTGCACCCTCATTCCTCCCGCAGCGAGCTTGTTATACCTACTGGCCTTCCGAAATAATTTGTCTTGAATCTTTATTTATTTAAAATACTTACATAATAAATCATGAGATGTCATCACGTTAGTTCTCCGATACCACTACACGAAATACTAGTTTCAACCGTAAATAAATTGAACATTTTAAAATACACACAATTTGTAATCTGTAGGTAAATTGGACATGAAATAAATTAAAAAACCGGCCAAGTGCGAGTCGGACTCGCGCACGAAAGCTTCCGTACCATTATCTATAAAAAGGCAAAAAAATCATGTCTGTTATATGGGAGCCCCCTTAATGATTTATTTTATTGTTTTTTATTTTTTGTTATAGCGGCAGGAAAATTTAATCATCTGTGAAAATTTCAACTGTTTAACTATCACGGTTCATGAGATACGCGGAGTATTAGTAATAGGGTCCCGTTTTACCCTTTGGGTACGGAACCCTAAAATTCGTAGCTAATTCTGTTAAGTTTTGACTCGAACTCATAATTTTTTTACGTCATAATTAAAATCGATTTGCGCAACGGTCTTGTACTGGTATGGTTGCTGTGACAAGCTGCAATTAAGATATTGTCCTGTATGTATACCTTAATTTTAATAGGTAATCATTAATTACCTAATTAAGCCGTGCAAATAGCCGATAGCGATAATGCCTTGGTGACGGACATACTTACGAATATGCTGTTTTAGAAAAATGTGTTGTTCCTGTGACTTCGTGTGTAAAATGCTGCCCTCTTAATATTTTTTTTTCCGCAGTAACCCTAAATATTTCTGGGACAAAGGTAGCCTAGATAACTCATTAAACAGTCCTCTAACAGCCTGTGAAAGTCCCGTCAATATTGGTCCAGCCATTTTGAAGATTAGCCCGGACAGACAGGCAGAGTCAAAAATAACCTCCGACACACAAAACCATTTCTGAACTATACCCTCTTCTTGGGGCTTCGCCCCAGTCGGGTAAAAAGTAAAAAATAATATTGGGGAATAATATTTTGTTTTGATTTTAAGTAGGTAGGTATAGGTACTATCAAATTCTTTTGTTTATTCATACAAGAGTTAATGGCAGCGCTTTGTGTATAATGTGTAATAAATAAGTGTTCAGCAGGGTAATAATGGACGGGTGGATGGATTTAAATTCTAAACAATAAAAAACAAAACGTTACACAATTTTATAATTTATTTAAAAAATAATAAAAGTTAACACTCTGAGGTCGTCTAAATGCTCAACACAGCTCAACAAACAATTAGCTTAAACATTACGATTATAATTTAAAATGGCTATAAACGGTATAAAAAAACACGGCTTCTTAAAAAATAACGAAACGGTATTTTTTCATGGAACCGGTTTTTTAAAAAATGATCCGGTTTTTTATATTAAAATATTAAGGCTTTTTTATAAAAAAAAAATTAGTTTCATTTAAAATAAAACGTTATTTAATATAAAGCGCTTTATCTAGAAATCACTACGTAAGTGCGCATAATAAAATACAGGCAAGAGCTTCTAGAATGATTTAATTCATATTAACACTTTCCCTTGATCTGACAGATCCTCAGATCATAGAAGGCGCTTTTGAGCTTGAGAATGTAGTTTGATCACATTAATCGCAATAAAAACGTACACGCTGGCGACGAACCGAACACGATCGATGATATAGTGTTTTAGTTTAGTGCTAGTGTTGAGTGACGATTAACAGTGTTAGATTGAGGTTGTGCGGAATTTTTAATGTGTGGGAGATCTTTATATTCACAAGGAGCGCTTGTAATTGTGTCGAAAAATATTCTAAAGTGGCGACAGTTGTTCCCGTACAATTTGCTATGATGGCATATCTCCTTGTTTCTATGATCTAAGGACAGATCATTGGAAGTAGTGACGCAGTGGTAGCATCTTCGAAGTCGGAGGTTCAAACCCAGATTCTTTGTGCAATTTGTTTGATTACCACTTTAAAATGGCGAAGGAAATCGTGAGGAAACCGGCATGTCCTAGAACTAATCCCCTTATAGACGTCTCTTAACTTTAACCACTGATTAAATACATATACAACTATCCTTGTCATTTTGACAATGAATAGAGATGACAATTGACTTAAGAGCTGTTTAATTTAATCATCGTCTATAAGGGTAAAAGTTCTAAGACATGTGACGTCCAACCCGCACTGGTTTCGCGTGGACTAATGTTGCCGCTCGATAGTATCAATTAGCATCAATATTATCGATTGTTTTAGACTATCGATAGTATCGATACTATCGATAGCAGTAGCGTGTCTATAGGGCAAGCCCAGCGCAATTTTTCGTTAGTATTTATGGTCAATGTTTGCAATTTTTCATCAATGTAAATGATTTATAATGTACGTATTGATTTAATAACGACATTAACTCACTTAAAATCATGAAAAATTAACTTAAAAGCCTCTAAAACTAAAAAAATAATGCGTCGGGTTTGCCCTCTAGGCACGCTACTGATCGATAGTATGACCTTTATTGGACTATCGATAGTATGGCCTTTTTTGGACTATCGATAGTATGGCCTTTTTTGGACTATCGATACTATGGCCTTTTTTGGACTATCGATACTATGGCCTTTATTGGACTATCGATAGTATGGCCTTTTTTGGACTATCGATATTATGGTCTTTTTTGGACTATCGATTGTATGGCCTTTTTTGGACTATCGGTAGTATGGTCTTTTTTGGACTATCAATAGTACCTTTAGCGGAACTATAGATCGGCAATACTAGCGTGGACTATGGCCTTAGTCCCAGCAGTGGGTATATTTAGGCTGTTTATGATATCTCATTGTCCTGTACTTTAATCTATGATCAAAAGCTCTAGAATATGTCAAGTGATCTAAAAAGCAACTTTTTTAATTATAATTATAATAATTCAATTCAACATGCTCACTGAAATAATTGACACACTGATAAATTAATAATTTTATTGACGTCCAGTTTTCATAGTCCAATAACGAATCTATACTAATATTATGAAGAGGTAATGTTTGTAAGTTTGTATGTATGTATCTCCGGAATTACTGATCCGAATTAGAAAATTCTTTCACTAATAGAAAGCTAGATTATCCTTCAGTGTTATAGACTACTTTTTTTTAAATATTGCGTGGACAAAACCTGACTAAAGCTACGAATATAAAGTGTTTGTCTGTTTGTCCTTCTTTTAGGCATCAACGGAACAACAGATCGCCATGATTTTTTGCATATTATGGACCAAAGAGTAACATAGGCTACTTTTTATCCCTCCACGCGGGCGAAGCCGCGGGCAAAAGTCTTCTTTTACAAACCGACAGCAACTTTTAAAATGAAATTCTTTGTAAAATATTTGGAATCGAAATAAGGAGTTTTGTTAGCATAATGTTCAGAGAGAGATGGAATTATACTAGACGATTAGCATCCCTGTTTCTAACTAAATAATGATGCTTTTAACAATAGTAAGCAATTTTATTTGTTAAAGGTTAATACTTGTTAAGGCAGTGAATTAAAATACCTACATATTAAAGTGAAGACAGCGGGGCGTAATAAATAATGTAAACAATTCGTTTACATTACGACAACGAGTGATATGTATCTGTGTCCTTTTCTCTCGCACGCCATAATGTCTGAAGCGGTCACTATGTGATTTATACAGGGTGGCAGGTTAGACAGTGGAAATATTTTAAGGGGTCATTGTACTCATCATTATGAACAACTTTTACTATGGGACCAACCTTGAAATCGCGAAAAAAAAATCAGCTGTTCCATACATTTATGTTAGCATGACTCAACAAAATGTATGGAACAGCTGATTTTTTTTTCGCGATATCAAGGTTGGTCCCATAGTAAAAGTTGTTCATAGTGATGAGTACAATGACTCCTTAAAATATTTCCATTGTCTAACCTGCCACCCTGTATTTATGGTACAGAAAACCGGGAATTTTAGGAGTTGGAATGCGTTTGAAATGATATTACATAAAAAAAAAAAATGTTATGAACCCCTGAAAGTTTGTTTACATTATTTACCTCATATCGCTGGCTTCACTTTAATTCTTATAAACTAAGACTCGATCAAACCGCTATTGGACTTTAAAAAACCGGAACCGATATCGATTTTAATTGTTATAGAAAACAAATTGTAATCTTAAATTATAATATTATTACATAATTATACTTTCAATCTTCGATCATATATCTATAGATATAAGCTCGCCGCTCGAAGTGACACCAAAGAATAAGGCTCGCCTTATTTTGTTAGTAGTATAGTTTATAAGGACGCTATACATTGGTGCTGATTCTGTTGAACATCGCACTAAACTAATTTTAATCACACTACATCTCTTTCTTACAAATATCATTGAAAAAGGACAGAAAATATTTAGAACCGTCATATTAGTCTACGCCCTTGTCATTTACGGGAAAATAGTCGTGACCTTTTGCGATTACGACTAAATTGACATCAAAACTGTTCAAGTGGACTAATTTGACAGGATTAAATTTAATCTATCCCTTTCTCACGTTTCTTATTAGAAAGAGACATAATGAGACTAAATTAGTTAAGTTCGTAAACAACAGAATTGGCGACATTGCCGTTTTTTCGAACAACCATTGATAAATCTTTTAACAAATCCTTTCTTGTACAACTACTATGACGATTGATGCGAAATAGTTTCTGGACGCACAGGTTAACTCAGGTTATATTAGATATAACACGCGTAATTGTTTGGACAAATTGGTATCTTAGGTCCTCGGAATAAGTATTATTTTCGACTACATACTTTTTCAACGTCAATCTATAGCTATGTGTGATGTAGCGATGCCATTGTTTTGCTTTGAATTTGTATGAGAGCTTATATCTACAGAATAATATATCGATGCTTTCGATAGAACCACGTTGTCTATGATTATATCATTTCCATTGTGGTGCCCCTCGGCTCTGCTTGAAACTCGTCTTGAGCGATTTCTTCTTCCTCGTCGAAGATATCGTCGTCGTCAATATTCGCCTCCTGCAATTAATAGTACATTCATTAAAATACAAGCTACAACTTCTTTTTGTGTCCGTTCTTTTTGTTAAAACCAGACAAGTGCGGGGCGCACTCGCGCACCGAGGGTTCCGTACCGTTCTTGGACGTATAAAAGTAAAAAAACCGGACAAGTGCGAGTATGCCTCGCGCCCTAAGGGTTCCGAAATATGATCATAGATGGCGCTACTGCATACTTCCAATGGCGCCATTATGAGCAGATGGCTCCACTTATGGTCCGGTGACTGACGGCGGACAACAAAGTGATCCTATAAGGGTTCCGTTTTTCCTTTTGAGGTACGGTACCCTAAAAATACCGGACCGCATAACTAAATTTGTTTGTGAAGGGATTTTGATGTTTTCTAAAAAACCGTGCTAGATATGAACATTATTTAATTTTTGGTGCAATATTTAGGTAAACTTCTATCAACTGTATTTCTGATTTTTCGCTTTACAAACTTCGGAGATAAGGGGGAGGAATGGTATTTTTTAGATATTTTTCATCATAATTACCTATGTTGAATACTATAGTGCGTTAAAGAAAGGTACTTCCCGTTGACCTTGAATCAAGAATTATTAAATTTGTAAAATCTCAGGTGTCTTTATGTTGATACTAGCTTCCGCCCGCGGCTTCGCCCGCATTTTAGGGATAAAAAGTAGCATAAATGTATTATTCTGATGTAGCTACCCTACTGTAAATTTTCATCAAAATGAGTAACAAACATCCATACATACATTCTCACAAACTTTCGCGTTTATAATTTTTTTTTATTCAATGATAGGCTTGCGTTTGACCGCCATCTCGCCTGATGTTAAGCGATGATGCGGTCTACGACGGAGCACGCTTGCCTAGAAGAAACCGATTCACTCGCGACTTGAAGACACCCAGATTGTAACTAAGTTTAAAGTATGCTTTACCTGATACTGCTGGTATTCAGAGATGAGGTCGGCCATGTTGCTGGCAGCTTCCGTGAACTCCATCTCGTCCATCCCCTCGCCAGTGTACCAGTGGAGGAAGGCCTGGAACAACAAACGTGATGTGAGGGGGCTCGTGGCTATATATTAGAAGCGGTACGAAGACGTACCAGGTATGTTTGCAGACTAATAAGATATCTAGGAGTAAATAATATCACTGACGGTCGGTTGCACAAAGATAATTAAATTTTAATGGAGGCATTTACCCATACAATTTCTATAGTTAAAGTCTCCTTTAAATTTAATGACCTTTTCTGCAACTTTCTTTCTGCAACAGTGTGAGTTGCAGAAAAGGTCATTAAGTGTTAAACGATACTTTAACGATAGAAATTGTATGGTTAAAGTCTCCATTAAAAAAATATCTTTCTGCAATAGGGATATTAACTACTTTTTTTCTATTGTGAATCTGTAAACTATTTGAAAAAAGACAATTAACGCCAAAAAAACCGATGAAACATCTACAAAATTGGCAAAGTTATAAGCGTTTTAAAATGATTTGCTAGACACGGACGGCACTACCTACTAGTGACGTAACACCACCTACGTCCGCTTTGCGCGACAAAGACGGAGCGATACTCCCTCCAAAAACTTTAAAAGCGTCTATGTTTTCCATTTTATGATAAATTATTATTTTCGCTTTTACTTTTTTGTTGTGCCTATTCCTTCTTTGAAATAAAATAATTTATTCGTACTTTTTTAATAGTAGGCCACTACCGTATTGACCGTATGAGAAAGAAAACTAAGCTGTTTGAACACTGAACTGTGTTTAACCGACTTCTATTTAACATTATTGTCAGTACAATTGAATATCCGCCCAAATAGAACGGTAAAATTAACCGTTTTACTTTATAAAACGGTTTTTTTAGTTATGCTAACATGTTTGATGTGTTAGCTCTTAGTAGCTACCAGCGCATATTAACTGACCTTTCTTCTGAACATAGCGGTGAACTGCTCAGAGATGCGTTTTTTTTAAAAAAAAAAAAAAAAAAACGTTGCCCCACCCTAGGATTTCTCCTGTGTCGTGGGTGCGTTTACAAACACAAATTTCACATACACAAACAGCCAGACCTATGTGCAATGCGGGGATCGAACCCGCGACACGTCGCGCAGCAGCCAATCTCTCAGCCACTGCGACAACCGTGCGGTCAAATATTGAAGTTTGAAGATCTCCTGGATAGCGGTGCTGTTGCCTATGAACGTGGCCGACATATTAAGGCCGCGGGCTTCACACGTCGTCGATATAATTATTGTTAACCGTCGTCGATATAATTATTGTTAACCGTTTCATTGTGATCTTCAAAACAGTCCACATTTAAAGTTACCGGTGATTTCGCCCTAAGAATTTAAAATACCAGTGATTTCGCCCTCAGAAGCTAAAATACCGATGATTTCGCCCTAAGAATCTAAAATACCAGTGATTTCGCCCTCAGAAGCTAAAATACCGATGATTTCGCCCTAAGAATCTAAAATACCGGTGATTTCGCCCTCAGAAGCTGAAATACCGATGATGTCGCCCTAAGAATTTAAAATACCGATGAGTTGCCCTAAGAATCTAAAATACCGATGAGTCGCCCTAAGAATCTAAAATACCGATGAGTCGCCCTAAGAATCTAAAATACCGACGTTGTCATCCTACTGATCTAAAATACCGGTGTTTTCGCCCCACTAAAATCTATAATACCGGTTTTTTTATCCTACTAAAATCTAAAATACCGATGCCATTTTCGCTGTGGGTACCGTTTTTAGCTACAATACAAAATACATTATCCACTGACCTTTCTTCTGAACATGGCGGTGAACTGCTCAGAGATGCGTTTGAAGATCTCCTGGATAGCGGTGCTGTTGCCGATGAAGGTAGCAGACATCTTGAGGCCACGAGGCGGGATGTCGCAGACGGCTACCTTCAGGTTGTTGGGGATCCATTCCACGAAGTAGCTGAGGAAAGGTCCGAATGTTAGTATTCAATGTTTTTACATGTACAGTACAGGGTTATCGGTATAAAGTTAGGCATCGTACTAATAGAACGCGAATGCTCGATCATCGTAGGTTCGTGCGAATTTTACTCGTACGAACGCGCGAACAAACATATTGAACTCGAATAGTTGTCATAACAAACATTTGAGTCGCGCGACCGCGTCGTGCGATTGTTATTCGAGTTGAATGTTTGATCGCGCGTTCATACGATTAAAATTCGCGCAAACCTACGATGATCGTGCATTCGCGTTCTATGCGATGCCTTATACCAGTGTCTTGTCAAGGTCACTTAAGTACCGGTATAAAGTTAGTATTTGAGCCAGTTCTTGAAAATACCGCTATTTCAAGCACCGTGGGCAGGGCTTGACACCGGTTGCGAAAATACCCGTATCATAAAATCATAACCGATAAATACCGTTATGATACCGGTAGTTAAAGCCTTGCCAACTGCAAAAATAGCTTAGTATTTCATAAATTTTCGGTTGAAATACCGGTACCTATTATAACGGATTTAAATTGGTATTTATCATTAGATTACTTGAGTACCGGTTTTTAAAAATACCAGTATTTCAAGTCCCATGGGTAGCCCATCTGCATCTAAACGTCACTTACCTCGAATTCTTATTCTGAATAGCCAAAACTTGTTCATCGACTTCCTTCATGGACATCCTGCCTCTGAAGATGGTGGCCACAGTCAGGTAGCGACCGTGTCGAGGATCCGCGGCCGTCATCATATTGCCCGGGTTGAACATCTGCGGACAATATTGTGATTAGCGCCATCTAGTATCACGTTGAGGAAAATAGTTTGATCTGTAGCGACATCTATTGTTGAGAAGATGTAACTATGTTGTGTAAGCGCCATCTAGTTTCACGTTGGGGCAACTAGTATTGAGAGGATAGTACTATGTTGGATAGCGACATCTGTTGTTCGGTAGGTGGTATTAGTGAGTTCAGAGTCTTAAGCGCCATCTACTGTCGAGTAGGCTGTACTAGTAGGAGGCGGTGACATCTGCTGTCAAATGGATTAAAGTACATTATGGTACAAGTGTGTAATGTTGGTGATTACCGCTGAGGCGCCATTGAGTCAGAGTCTTAAGGGAGCCGAAAACGGTAATCATCAATACACACGTGTACCATACGACGTTTTTCAACACACTTGTGAATAAAATAATACTCGCGCGCCGGAGGAGCAGCGCGCGCGCCCAGTCCATAACTCACTAGTGAGTAATAGCAATGAAAAAGTCACAGTTTGATGAGCAAGTGTGTTGAAAATAATTTTCTTTATGGTTCTTTTGTCTCGATATATGGACTTTATTGTCTGATATACTCGTAGTAAAGGATTTTTATTTTATTTAAATTTTAATAACAACTAAGGATATTTTGTGCTAGAGAAACTGGTCCTACGTACGCAAAGTATGCGATGAATAATGATGTCATAACTCTAATAATAATAGACAAGATATGCCCCGCGGTTTCACTCCCGTTGCTCGGCTCCTAAGGGTCGTAGCGTGATGTTAAATAGCCTATACTATTCCTCAACAATCTGGCTATCATATACAAAAATATTTATTCGAATCCGACTGGTAGTTCCAGAGATTAGCCCGTTCAAACAAACTCTTCAGCATACCTATCAGAAAGCTTATCGTATGCAACGCAATCACACGCGTCCCACGCAATGTCGACCTGCAAAGCCTAAATCGACGTAGGAAGAAGATAGATGTCTATACTAGCCGTAATTAAGTTTCTAGAACTTACGCGACGCACGTCATATTCAAATTGTCAAAATGAGACGTTACTTTTGGACATGTATCTTCTTAAATAACCAGTACCCCGATCATGAGTTTTTTTGACGTGTAGTATCGTTAACGTAAGCATATTTTGAATTGAAAATACACGTTTGTTACACAATATTTATATAAATTAAATATTTAATTAATTTCTCTGTATTTTTTAAAATGTGCAAATTGTATAAAATTTTATCAAAATGTCCCAGGACTGCTGCATTTTAAATTCAAAATATGCTTACGTTAACGAAACTATACGTCAAAAAAACTCATGATAGGGGTACAGTTCTTAGCGAACGGTACTTATATGGCACGTCCATATTAAGATATCGTTGTGAAATCCCGCAAAATTCCTATCACTGCTGGTGATTACAGATGTTCTTTAATAGCACAAAAAAATTCTACTTACTAACACGTGTGTACTCAAAATAAGCATGTTCGATTCTGCACTTTAATATTAAGTTAATAGAGTTGAGAACTTACCTGGCTCATGAGTTCAGGTACACTCTGCGCGCGGAAGGTCAACGCATTCCTTGCGGTTAGGGGCGCGAATCCTGAAAAAAATAAAATAAACGTGGTTAGTAAAGACAATGTTCAACTATGAACAACAAACTCATGATTTGAGCGACATAGGTATTCCGTTTTACTGTAATGGGGCGTCCATTAATTACGTGAGGCGTTTAGGGGTGGAGGGGGTCGAGCCGAATCTCACCCAATCTCGCGTGGGGGAAGGGGGGTCTCGGTAAATATCACGTAATTTTTTTTCGCAAGAAACTACTATTGTAAGAAAATTGGGTTTAATATAATTATGTAAAACTTGTTTCACCACTAAAGTATTGCTAAATCCTACCATGGGGTCTCATCAGGAACAAAGGAACATTTGTTGAAATATCTCATAATAGATGGCGTTATATGTATCGATTTGTTATGGAAGTTTGCGTAAAACTGAGAACATGAAAAAATACATCATGAAAAATATTTGTTCAAATTTTAAAAATCCTTTAAGCACGGAAAAATGTATAGCCCGAAGATAGCCCGCGCTAAATCGGTCACATTTCTTTGTATGAGATGAGGCATCTGTACGTATAGTATTATATTATCTGTGATCCTACACAATAATATTTTCTCACTGAGATTCTAGACTAAATTCGTCTTAAGGCGACGGTAAATGGTAACGGCCGTAAATCTCAAGTTTTAAATCTCTTTTTCGCCGTCAAATAATGCAGGTTAGTTGTGTAATTTTTTAATATTTAACTATTGTAGTAAAATATTTAATGAAATAAATTCATGAATTACTGTCTACGCAAAACATAAAAACGTAATTACTTTCAAATCACTTAAGATATTTTCATGATTTGTTTTGTGTGAAAAGACTATGTTACTACCTATAATATTGCCTGTTACTTTTTTTTATTTTATATTTTAGATACTAAATAGTAATAATACGTCTAATTCGGCACAGCGCGCTCCTTGATAGGCGAGTCGTATTGCTCGGTGGACATATGTCGCGTTGCTTGAGCTCAGCGCAGAACATTCAAGCTATACCACCCAAATCACTCAAGGCCGTTGGCAGTTATCAGCGCCTTAAATAAAAATACTGAAGCAAATTATGCTTTTTTAAATAAATCCAACGCAATCAAGCACAGAATAACGTATTTACACTAAAAATACGCATTTCGAAAAATCTCACGTGAGTGAGGTGAATTCAGGGTGAGGTAGAGCCAAATCTCACCAAAGGGGTCGAAAAATCACCAAAATCGACTCACATAACCCTTCATCTGTCGCAAAAAAAAGACAATTGACCTCCAGGAGGTTGATTTTTCAAATGCAACAGATGACAGTTTATTTAATGTACGCCCCCTAATTTCCTAGTGACCACCTCCACCTAGGGACCACCCTGCAGACAGCCGTCCAGTTGGCGCAGGATCGAGTGGCCTGGAGAACGATGGTGGCGAGGCACCATAGTCACGTCCCTCAGTCATGAGGATACGAGCAAGAAGAAGAAGAATTTCCTAGTTTAGTTGTTGGGCACAAACCTGGCATGAAGAAGTGGAGTCGGGGGAATGGCACCATGTTGACAGCCAACTTCCGGAGGTCAGCGTTCAGTTGACCGGGGAAACGCAGACACGTGGTCACACCGGACATCGTCAACTGAAAATATTGTAAAATTTAAAAAAACCCGTGTCTGTTTGAAGACATTGAAGATATTCCAGAAAAAAAAATAGTCGGGATAGAGATGTAACTGTGGAGTTAAAGTTATGTTTCATTTAAATATCTATTTATCAATGTAGCCAAGTTTTATACACTAGCCTCCTTACTTATAGACGCTTCTTAACTTTAACCACTGTTTAAATATACAACAGGCTATCCTTGTCATTTGTATGACAATGAATAGAGATGACAATTGAAATAAGAGCTGTTCAATAATCGTTTTTAAGTAAGGGGGCCGCAGGTCTCGCCGGATGACATGGAATCAAAATTATGGCCAACCTTCAACATCATGGCCCACCTTCAAAATCATGGCCCACCTTAAAAAATATGGCCCACCTTCAAAATCATGGCCCACCTTAAAAAATATGGCCCACCTTCAAAATCATGGCCAATCATTAAAATTATGGCCCACCTTCAACATCATGGGCCACCTTATAAATTATGGCCCACCTTCAAAATCATGGCCCACCTTAAAAATTATGGCCCACCTTAAAAATTGTTAATTTTCAAACAGTTGACTCACCGATATCAAATGGTTGAGGTCTCCATAGCTGGGGCTTGCAAGCCGCAGCGTGCGGAAGCAGATATTGTAGAGCGCCTCGTTGTCGATGCAGAAAGTCATGTCCGTATTCTCTACCAGCTGGTGCACCGACAGAGTAGCGTTGTAGGGCTCCAGGACCACCTCGCTCACCTGGCAGAAAGTTTGTGGTGTTAAACATTTTCCTGCTTACTTATACTCTTAACTTTAACCACTGATTAACACTGTTGCCAATTTTGTTTTTGCGCTAGACATGTGTCCAAATGTCTGCAAAATTGGCAAGAGTGCTGATTAAATATACAACTATCCTTGTCATTTGTATGACAATGAATAGAGATGACAATTGACATAAGAGCTTTTTAATTTAATGAATCTGCAACGAGATTCCTTTGGAACGAGTGGAGAGAATTTCCCTTGGAATTTGCAAAAAACCCAAGTTTTTTTTTTTTTTTCTATGAAAGGCTTGCGTTTGACCGCCATCTCACCTGATGTTAAGAGATGATGCGGTCTACGATGGAGCACGCTTGCCTAGAAGAAACCGATTCACTCGCGACTTGAAGACACCCAGATTGTAACTGTCGGGGAACACCCACTCGGGCAGCGCATTCTACTGTTTGGCAATTTTCACAATGAAAGTGGAATTAAAGCGCTTCGTTCGGGTTTTTGGTACATCAACCATGAACCGATGGCGCTTTTTCGTGCTTCTGGTCGTCCGATAGAAGAAAGGACAGGAGGGAATTAGATCTCGCCTGCCGGCCTAGCATGACCGCGATAGAAACGGGTTTTGTCTACATAGAAATAGACAAAGTGACAGATTGTAGAAACATTTCGACGTTTTATGAATGAAATCTGTCACTTTGTCTATTTCTATGTAGACAAAACCCGTTTCTATCGTGGTCATGCTAGGCCGGCAGATCTGAAACACACTCTCCAAGATATTTAAATTTTCGTGCGCGTCCTTGACGGATCCATCTTATTCTTATGAGATTTTAACTCTCCGAGTCAACCATTAAAGGTAGCTAGGTTTTTATTCATCATAGAAACAAGGAGATATGCCATCATAGCAAATTAGTACGGGAACAACTGTCGCCACTTTTAGTACATTTTTCAACACAATTACAAGCGCCCCTCGTGAATATAAAGATCTCCCACACATTAAACATTCCGCACACCCTCAATCTAACACTGTTAATCGTCACTCAACACTAGCACTAAACTAAAACACTGTATTTATATCATCGATCGTGTTCGATTCGTCGCCAGCGTGTACTTTTGTACTACGCCCAATTTGCCAAATTAAAGCATCAAGCTCAATAGCGCCTTGGCACATCTCCCTTATTTCTATGATCTGAGGTTTTTAACAAAAATATCTTACCTTAGGGGAAGGCACGACACTAAAAGTGTTCATGATCCTGTCGGGGAACTCCTCGCGGATCTTGCTCAGCAGTAGCGTGCCCATGCCTGACCCAGTGCCACCGCCCAGGGAATGCGTCAGCTGGAAGCCTGGGGAAATCGAAGACAGCTTAGACCAAAACATCTCGATGTGGGCAATAAAGCCCCTGGAGAGACGAGGTGTAATGTCCTTCCATTGAAAAGGGAGGATTCTCCTACCAGACCATATGGTTATGGTATTGTCTGGCGGGCCACTGCCCCCACAGTTGATGTTGGGTTTCTGTATTTATATCAGGCTCGGTCAATTGTGTATGGGTGACTTTGGACACAAGGTGGGTTCCAGTTCATGATAAGAATAGCGATATCGATGACTCTGTCTAACAGGCTGATTACAATGAAATGTTACCAAGTAAAATAAAATGAAATATCGTGTAACAAATTATGACCTAAACATGATTAATTTAATTTAAAATGTAGCTTAATAACTAACACCTATTTTTTTTACGGTTATATAATTAAAATTATGAACTCTAAACGAAATTTGGAAAAATAATTATATCTTTAGAAATAAATTTGAATTTAAAAAATGGACTCTGGTAGTTTGCTTTGGCAACACCATATGATAAATGTCTGCTGTTATGGTTGGTCGTTTTTTCTTGTTTCTGTTTATTTGTTGTGCTTTAAAACGATAAACTGTTTCTGATTTTTCCATCATAACGTTGAGTCGGCATACTGTTACGCCGTTGCGGTGAAAAAGTGTTGTGTTGAGTGAGATAGTGATTCTTTCAAGATTTCTTTGTGAGAACGAAAATTGTTTCGCAATTAACCAAAGTAAAACATAGGAAAGTGCGTCAATTGTGGATTTCCAGCTTTTCAAGATGTATTAATTTGTATTATATGCCCACCTTTATGAATAGATATTATTTTATTGTCTTACTGTCAATAAAATAAGATCTATTCTAGGTGGGCATATAATTTTTTTCATTGGATTTACTGGGATCCCACTAGATGGCGTGCAAATTCGTCTCACATTTTTACTATGAAGTTGATATTCTTCTCGCTAGAGTAATATTGTTCTGTGATTTATATGCTTATCGCGGCGAACACTGCTTGCGCAATGAGGATTTCTGACGTCAGACGTAATCTAGTGACATCTGACAAGTTGACACGGTCGCTACACCCCCTTCTGGGCGTTAAAGACTTTCAGGGGGGCAGTAGAAAACTCAGAGAAAATTAGGGTGCGTTGAGATGTAAAATATAAGGTGCTATAAAAATATCTGCCACGGCTTTAATGGGAGGTAGTATTGTGTTTACAGATTACAATAGTGAAGAACTTTCGTACCCCGGAACAGTTAATTCAATTTGAGAAAATAAAGAAGTTAAATTAACATTGACTCTACTCTGCATAACGTGGTGCACAAATTACGCGCGATGTGTCGCTTCGTCAATGAAAACAACTGCTATCTCTTTCCATCTGTTCTGTGAATGAAAACTGATATCAACTGACTAGTTCGTCACTACCTAATCTACTAAAATTTATAAATACTTTTTTTTGTATGAAAAAAAATATGACAAATAATCATAAATTTATCTTTACTATTGTAATCTATAAACACAATACTGTCTCCCATTGCAGCCGTGGCAGATATTTTTATAGCACCTTATATAGTTGTAGCAATAGTTGTTTCAGATCCGCGACCGATAAGTAAAAAAAAATGGGAAGAAAAAAAATATTTTCAAAGTGGGCGGTGGGCAAAATAAGGTTGAGAACCTAAGGCTTAGACAAATTTATTTTTAAAATGTTGAATAGCAATATTTTACAGCAGCAGCAGGTCGTAGTTACCTGCTCTAAAACGATGAAGGAAAACATTGTGGGGATAGTAGATTGACACCACTGTTGCGATTTTTGCGCTAGACATTTATGACTTTTCCATACATTTCTAGCGCAAAAGTCGCAAATTGGCCACAGTGGTCTCTTTCAGACTCTCTGGCAGATACCACTGTTGCCAAATTTGCGACTTGTGCGCATAAGTAATCAAAATCTTTATTTTTTTAAGATTGGTTTATTCCGTGCTAAGGATTGTAAGAAATATAATAATAATATGTTCATAAATACCTTGTAGGGAATCACAGCCCTCGGCCTCCTTCCTGATGACGTCCATGACGGAGTCCACGAGTTCAGCGCCCTCCGTGTAGTGACCCTTCGCCCAGTTATTACCTATCAAAGAAGAAATAATTAATGTATTTTATTTTTTTGCGAATTTGAAACTTGTCAAAGCCATGTTATGCTTCTCTTGTGTTATTAAATATTTATGAGATTTTCAAATATCGAATGACACGAGCAGTCAAAATGCGATTCGAGGGGTTCAAATCCCGCTCGGATCATTCGATTTTTGAAAATCTCTTAATATATTTAATAACATAGAAACAATTAAATTAGTGCTATTTACGAATAGAAGATCGAAACTAAAAACCTCAATAATCCACATAATAATCACGGTTATGGAGCGATATAATTAAAAAAAAAACATTATATTCTCAAACCCCCACTATATTCTCGATACAGCTAAAACGTTGACGCATTTAAATCTTCTAGGCCGCACCACAAAAAAGATAAACACGTGTTCAACACGAATGCTACCAAAAATATTTTTTGGGAGCATTCGCGTTCAACACGAGTTTATCTTTTTTGTGGTAGGGTCTATGTTTTGTAATATTAAAGCTGAAGAGTTTGTTTGTTTGAGCCAGTTAATCTCTGGAACTACCAGTCGGATTTGAAAAACCCCCTCTGCATTTGAGAGCATGATTGTTGAGCAATAGTATAGGCTATTTAACACCACGCTACGATCCTTAGGCCATGTTGTTTCATCTTACAGTTACGTATCTGTAACCGTCAAATATGGCGGCTTGTACGACAATTTCATACTGACTTAACGATTACGTACTGACTTACGGATACAGATGGTTTGAAGCAACCCGCCCTTAGGAGCTAAACAACGACAGGTGAAATCGCGGGGCACTATTAGTAAATACTATAAAACAAAGTCGCTATTCGAGTCTGTCTGTTTGAGTTTTTTTGACGTAGTTTCGTTAACGTAAGCATATTTTGAATTTAAAATACAGCAGTCCTGGGTCATTTTCATAAAATTTTATACAATTTTCACATTTGACAAAATACAGAGAAATTAATTAAGTATTTAATTTATATAAACATTGTGTAACAAACGTGTATTTTCAATTCAAAATATGCTTACGTTAACGAAACTATACGTCAAAAAAACTCTACCCCTATCATGAGTTTTTTTGACGTATAGTTTCGTTAACGTAAGCATATTTTGAATTGAAAATACACGTTTGTTCTCTTCAACATCAACTCAACATTCTCAAAATGTTCTAGGACTGTTGTATTTTCAATTCAAAATATGCTTACGTTAACGAAACTATACGTCAAACAAACTCATCTTCTAATGTAGTTTAAAAAGTAGTCTAATAGCAGTAGAAAAAAATATTATAATTAACACTAGTTGTGCCCCGCGGTTTCGCCCCCGTTGCTCGGCTCCTAAGGGTCGTAGCGTGACGTTAAATAGCCTATATTATTTCTCATAAATCCGGCTATCATAGACAAAAATATTTTTTCATTTTTCATACTCGGAAAGTAGTGTTTGTTTGATCAGAGCAGCGGGTCGAAAACGATGCTTCCCTCCCTTGGGCGGGAAAGACTCATAGTAATTGCTTCCCTCCCTAGGGCGGGAATGAATTTTAAAAATAGAACTAAAATTGGTTATTTAGTCGGCTATAATTTTTTTTACATAATTAAGAAAAATATCGATTAAAAAAAAAATGCTGCGGTCTTGTGAGTGTATACGGCCAATGGAATTAAAAAAAATACCTATTAAAGTGGGATGGCCCGCGGCGGTGACGCGGGCGGTGTGTTCCATATTTTAAATTTAAATTAAAAAAGACTATTGAATTTCACAAATTGTTCTAACTTCTCAATTAATTTTAAATAGGTACTACTCATGTTATTACTATCAATAAATATTTTAGAAAAACTACTATTTTTTACTTTCCTTATATTTGAAATGAAAAGTAGAGTGTTTAACACGGGTGAAAGTCATCAATTCCCACTCGGACTATAGCCGCCCTCGCTTCGCTCGTGCGTCTAAATACCTCGTATGGGAATTGATTTCTTTCCACCCTTGTATAACAATCTACTATTTTAATTCGACTGGTAGTTCCAGAGATTAGCGCGTTCAAACAAACTCTTCAGCTTTATAATATTAGTATAGATTAAAATATTTTTACAGCAATAATTGACCCGTAACCTTGAAAGATAGTCATGATTACTTGAGTATAGATTATATTATATTTGTCAGTGTTACATTGCAATGGCGATTAAGAAATGTAGGTACATTGTTCTATAAAACCCTTCAAATTAATTTTTTTTTTTTCAATATTTAAAAGTAGACAAAGCCATTCAAATATAGCCAAAGATAACAATGCGAAATTGGTAATCTACTATTTGTTAACCGATATCAAGAAAGGAGATTTTCAATTTTATTAATTAAAATTCTTACTTTACTCAAACTGCATTAAAATCCATAGTATAGTTAAGAAGAAATAAGCCGACAAATTAACACGAAGCGATATGACACAACATTTAATAGTTCAGCTACTCGCCGCTAGATGGCGCTACTTACCGGCGCCGCTCTGCCCGAACACGAAGTTGTCGGGCCTGAACAGCTGTCCATACGGGCCCGACCTGACGGAGTCCATGGTACCAGGCTCGAGGTCCACCAGCACCGCACGGGGGACATATTTGCCTAGAAAAAAAAAAACAAATTAATTTTACGGAAGGATTCAATCGCAGTTCTTAAAGTTGAAAAAATGACGTCATTTCTAATTCGCGATATAAAAACCAGATGAACGTATTTACATTTTTCTAATTTTACTGGAGAGCCTAAAAACTGTGAAAATATCTCCTCTTCAAACTTCAAAGCTATACTATTCCGTTTTTATGGAATTAGTGAAATATTGTCCAGAAAATTACGTAATTTTGGCATAGGTATCATGCAGCACCACTTTCCAAACAGCTTTGTAAAAAAAATAAATTTTGGTAGATACGTTCATCTGGTTTTTTATACACTAGTTTTGTGGAAAAAAATACAATGTCGACAACTTCAGTCATCATAAACCTTAAAACTAGACCATAATAGTATATTATGCAATTAGTGAATAAAGGACGGATTTAAAGCGAGGGCCATAGATGAATCACGAGCTAGTGAAGGATTCTAACGATTGAATCACGACCGTAGGGAGTGATTCATGATGATTGAATCACGAGCGTAGCGAGTAATTCAAGTGTTAGAATCCTGAGCGACGCGAGCGATTCATGGCCCTCGATATAAATCCGTTTTATTCAAGAGTTGCATACTATACTTTATACCATGACTACGAGAAAAAGAAAGATTTAAGTGAAATTATACATATAATGAAGAAAAAGTAAAGTTAAATTGGCTTTGATGTAAACCAGCCGTGATTTTTTGGTTAGCAAGCTTTCCACCTTTCCACTATATCGGCCGCCCTCTCTTTCACAAACTCAGGTGTTAACACATCTTCATCACTAGAATGCATTTTTAATCGATTAGAACAACACTAAACAAACACAAAATTAAAGATTAAAGTAACACTAAACTTTGTGTTCGTACAACTTACAGTATTCAAAATAGCGCCAATTTACTAAGGACAGCAAAGAACACAAAACAGTTTTTATTCTAATGCTAAACTCCTTGTCGAAAATGTCGACCAATCAAATTGAATTTAGAACACATCAATATAGGTCGAATACACAGATTACACTTACACTAGATACGGCAAGCCACGACCAAGCGTGCCCTGCATGTTCGACTGTTCGTACTAAAAAAAGTCTGTTAGCTCAGTGACGCTTAGTGATTGAAACAATTCTGTTTACTCTGAGGAGCACATCACTAAATGGCTGGGGTGAAGTTATCGTAGGTATAAAAAAGATGACACGTTCGGTTTTCATACAATCTAATAACGTGCCGCATCTAGCATAGGTTCTTTAAATCTGTGGTCGAATACATTGGTGTGTTCCATTTTCAAACATCAAAACAGTGAGTAAAAGTGCTTTTTATTCACTGTTTTCAGTGAATAAAATAAGCTTTTTAGAGGGGGAATGGTATAAAGTTAATAATTACAATAGCTAAATATTTTGAGACCTTGTCTGTCATCAAAACAAAATGCCGTTCAGACATACCTATGTATTCTAAAATAAAACAACATGAGGAATACGGTTAAAAACATTACGTTGACAATTGTTGCTTACTCTATTTGATCTAATGGCAGTTTTTGGAATCATTTTAATTAAGACCAAAAAAGTAATTTAGTGCTCTTATTTTTCAAGCCGATTTTGAAGCACTTAAAGGAAGTCTAGAGTCTGGCAAACGAAAGCTGAGCCTGAGATTTAATCGAAACTTTTTACATGGCAACATTCTTTATAGGGTTATTTTACCAGATATAGTTTTGATACTTATATACTTGTAAAATATTTCAAATTGTCATATTTACCTTATTCGCATAATTGTGTAATAAATGGTTTATTTAATATATAGAATCTTTATAACAAATTAATCTACGTAAAATTAAAACACAATTACGTACCTTTTTTACTTACGTTCGATTTTTCAATCGTCAGTTAACTTTTTCTGAGAAATAGATGTGGTTGTTTGGCATCTTTTGTGTAGAAAATATGTCAAACCAACCACCGCATTAGTTTTTCAAACAATGGAAAAATCCGCCCCTAACATATTGTTATCAAGTATCAACATAATTTATTCCTACTGTTCTTAGTGATACCATAATGTATTTTTTTAAATTTGCCGGGGTTTTTCAGGATCAGCTTTCGTTTGCCAGACTCTAGTAGGTAGGTACCTACTTATTGATCGAAGGGTGTTACCCAGTTACGTTGCGGAGGTCAGATGGCAGGCGCTCATGTAAAATATTGATATTCAGCCGCAGTTAGCTAGACTGGAAGCCGGCCTAACTGAGTCGTGGTGGTATTTAAGGAAAATACGACGATTTCGTGAATACTTGACGATTTTCCTCAAATATTAAGAGCTATGTGGATTAGATATTTAGTAACGTTATGTACGCGTATTGAATTTTGATCAACGTACAACGTAAAACAGCGCTGAAACTTTAAATTTTGAGGGCTACATTCACGGCTCTTCCTTTAAGTAATTGTCTAAATTATGGCGAAGCCAGCATCAAAATCTAATATTTTTTTAAACCTAGGCTGTCCAAAAGGACAGCCTAGGTTTAAAAAAACTTACTTACTCACTTACTTACTTACACAACAAACTTACTTACTTACTCTTCCATTCGTCCTAGTCATTAAATAAGTATAGATAAAATAAAGTGAATTGATTGAAATTGACTGAAAATCAGCACTTTTCTAACATATTTTTTTTTAAGTAATTTAATAAGCAAAATCTACACTTTGTATTCTATAGGTACCTACGAATAAAGAGTACGAACTTTTTAAGTGTATATGTGCAGGGTAATCTCCGGAACTACTGAACCGATTCCGAAAATTCTTTCACTAATAGAAAACTACATTATCCCTGAGCGCCATATTTTACTTTTTATTCCGAAAATATGCAGTTCCTATGAATGAGGATGCGGGCAAAGTGCTAGTAGGTACCTATACAGATAAACGACTTTATTTGGAGATATGGATTTGTCACAGTGACATCATAATTACCTATAATTTCCGATAATTTACCTTGAACGGTTTATCTGCTTAATAAAATGATTATTAAGTATATAATTTTGTCAAATTAAGGTTACGTCATTTTGGTGTCCTAACATTTAGATTTGATGTATTGCCTCATACCGCCAACGCTTGTTAATTATTCATTTGCGTGGCTTAGCAGCTAGACATGTTCCCGTCACAACTATGATGTAACGCGATGTTAGTCAATGTTTTTGTGTATACAAGGTCTTACCCTTCATACTCGAAATATTTTAAGAGGTACATCTGTAGGTGGTAAAGGTGCTATACAAACGAAAAAAAAAAAAAATATCCGAGTATATATTTTTTTTAAATAAATAATTTTAAATTAATTGACACACATAAAAAAAAAATATTTTCAACATCCATTACGCTAGTTTTTACCACAAAGCCATCATTAAGCCAATCTGGACATACGGCATTCAACTATGGGGCACAGCAAGCAATAGCAATATCGACATTTTAGAAAGATTTCAGAGCAAAGCACTAAGAAATATGTTCAATATACCCCAAAGTATTAGCAACAAATACATGTACCTAGACCTCAAAATACGAACAGTAAAGCAAGAAATAAGTCAGCATAGTTTGAGATACCAGAAAAGACTTGCACAACACAGTGGCGTATTGTTCTAGGACAGATTGCCATGGCGCTGAAAAGAACAAAAACAAAAAAAAAAAATACAAAAAATAAATATTTTTAACATCCATTACGCTAGTTTTTACGTAACTTACTATTAATATTAGAAACTAGCGTGATGGATGCCGAAAATAGTATTTTTATGTGTCAAATAATTTAATTTATTTAATAAAAAAATTAAATACTCAGATCAAGTTTTTTTTCGTTTGTATGGCATCTTTGCCTCCTATAGATGTGCCTCTGAAAATATTTCGAGTATGAAGGGTAGGAACCTATATTCACGCGGTGTCCTGATGGGATTTCTCATAACATCTTAGGAACCAACCGATTTCTCTCAATATTTTTAACCCCCTATTTAATTCCCGCTAGTGTTGCCCAAATGCAAGACCGAGACGAGTCTAACCCCGTCTTTGGTCTCGGTTCTGCGTCAATACCTATAGTCGTGGTCTTAGTTTTAGTATTGTACATTCATTCTTGGTCTTGGTCTTAGTCTTGCTGTAATTAGGTGGTCCTGATCTTGCGAAAATGATTGTTGCAAGACCGATTTTGGGCAACACTAATTCCCGCCAACCCGCACTTGGCCAGCGTGGCGGACTATGGCCTACTCCCTCTCGTTCTGAGAGGAGGCCCGTGCCCAGCAGTGGGACAGTTTATAAACAGGGCTGATATTATTATTATTACTATTTTATTATGAAAGAGGATTTTTGAAAATTTATCCCTAAGGATGAATTTTCAAAAATCCGCTTTTAGTGTTCACCTACGTTATTTAAGGAACTCTTGTGCAAAATTGACGGCTAAAAATCCATACACTGAAAACCCAGAATCGACAGCAATGAAATGTTTACGAACGGGTTAGCTTTAATAGACATTTGATGGTACTGAAGTGCAAACTTTGAAATCCGTGGGGTATGGAAGTTACAGCTTGACCTATTGGTAGTTCTAGCCACCCTACAATACGAAGGTCATTTAAATTGGTAATTTTATTGTAGTCCACGTGAGTGGAGTCGCGGGCAAAAGTTTTGTCTCTATTTAAGCTTATATGTTGATTCTGACACAATTTATTATGAAACAATTGCTCTCACATTGAAAATATCATAGTATAATTAGTAAGGATTTGTAGACATGATTTTTATACAAAAAAAAAAATCCCACAGTTTTTCGAATAAATGAAATCATTTTTTTTATGTACAAAATAAGCCTACTCGGACCGCACATAAGAAGTTTGTGTCAACTCTGGGTATTTTTTTAGCCATCACCTTTCATACTTTTAGATTCACCGGTTTAGGCTGTGCGTTTGAAGATATTGACAAACCCATAATATTCGGTTACTTATTATTCATTCTAAAAATAAATTCATGAGCCTCATGGTACCGCCTACGCTGTGTTAGTCATTCGTCGTAGCGTTGCCTAGCAACCGTATTGTTGACGTCACGACGATGACGCCACACGAAGTTCAGTACAAGTAATTGTTAATGGTGATTTTAATTAATATAAGTGACGTAAATGTAGGAGAAAGCCCACGTAGACCGCATCATCGCTTAACATCAGGCGAGATGGCGGTCAAGCGCAAGCCTATCATCGAATAAAAAAAAAAAAGAAAAAAAAGGAAAGTAAGTCATTCATTCAAGTTTTTTAATTATTTAAACTTTTGTAGTAAAAGTTAAAGCATTTATTACCTGACTGACCCAGAAAGAAGGTAAATGTGTTTTGAGTCTATGTAGGTATGTCTATTTATGTGGCACGCTCTGTCTGAACGGCTTGTTGAGTTTCAATATGAGGTGTCGTTAGATCGTCTGTCTTCACTGTGGGAGTGACTTACGTCACACAATTTAAATCGCAGTCGGGTATTTTGTAATAATTTTGTTTATTTTAATTCAATCCAGGTGCTTTTGAATTGTCAAAGATGGGCAACTAGCTTCATATATCTAATTGACCGACCTTAGTTAAATAAAGCTAGTTGTCCGTTCCAAAGCGTAGATAATAATGACTATTTAATACGGATAGTAGCTTTTCGTATATTTTAAGACGAATTATATAGGCAAATTAGTATAAAATTTAATAAAAAAAGCTATACCAAACTCTATATTTCAAAAATTCTGTCCATAAAACGCCCAAATCGGGACCACTGTGCGCCAACGCTTACGTAACGTATCAAATAGCGGTAAGTAGATTCAAGGCTGATCCAACATCGTCGATCCAATTAGTTCTCTCAACTCCTGCCACCTGACCTCAACGACCCAATTATGGCCAAAATTCTAAGGTTTTCCTCACTACATGTAACACTATAAACGGTTGTCATTTGTCAACCATTTGTACCAATGTGTTGGAACGTTGTTAACGGTGTTGGAAGTTTTTTCAGTTCCAATACGGTAGTGGCCAACTATTAAAAAAGTAAAAAAAATATATATATTTTATTTCAAAGAAGGAATAGGCACAACAAAAAAGTAAAAACAAAAATTATAATTTACCACAAAATGGAAAACATAGACGCTTTTAAAGTTTTTGGAGGGAGTATCGCTCCGTCTTTGTCGCGCGAAGCGGACGTAGGTGGTATTACGTCACTAGTAGGTAGTGCCGTCCGTGTCTAGCAAATCATTTTAAAACGCTTATATCTTTAATTTTGTAGATTTTTCATCGGTTTTTTTGGTGTTAATTGTCTTTTTATCAATAGGTTACAGATTCACAATAAAAAAAAAGTAGTTAACATCCTTATTCTCGTTCACCTCTTTTTGGTGTCCTATGCATTACTTTAACACATAAATCTACAAAAAACATAAAACGTTAAAGCTGTCTTCAGACTACGCTATACTATACAGGGTAAAATTAAAACTAGTGCGGATATTTTAGGAGGTGAAAGTACTCATGAATATGATCAACTTTTATTATGGGACCGAGAAATTTTAAAAAAAGAATCAGCTGTTCCCTACAAAAATGCACTACAACGCGATCAAAATGTATGGAAAAGCAGATATTTTTTTTTCATATTTCAGTGTCGGTCCCATAATAAAAGTTGATCATATTCAAGAGTACTTTCACCTCCTAAAATATCCGCACTGGTTTTAATTTTATCCTGTATAGCATTATAGCATATAGCTCATAGCACGACAATATCGCGCACCATACATTGTTATGGACACGTTCACACTGTGCTATACTATACAGGGTGGCAGGTTAGACAGTGGAAATATTCAAAGAGGTACTCATCATTATGAACAACTTTTACTATGGGACCAACCCTGAAATCGCGAAAACAAATCAGCTGTTCCATACATTTTGTTGAGTTATATGAACATAAATGTATGGAACAACTGATTTTTTTTTCGCGATTTCTGAAGCCTGAAGCGAAGTCTGAAGACAGCTTAAGAGACCTATACAGGAGTGACAGACAGGGGAGCCAACATGCTACGACCAACGACGCTATGTTGGGGACTGTAAAACGCTCTCTATACAAATCTGCGTAACTTTGACATCGATATGGCACAGGTCGTATTTTAAAATCTTGTAGTCGTGAGTTAAATTCATAGTGGCTGTGTGGTTCAGGGGCCGTACCACGACGTGTTATTGCCATCATTATTCCGCTGTGAGACAAGGATGGTAGTGCCATCCTTCTCTCACAGCGGAATAATGATATATATATACAGCACGAATAGCGCTATCCCTTGTTTACAGTGGAACAATGATGGTTTTAACACGTCATGGTACGGCCCCAGGGCAGCCAACATAGCGTCGAAGGGATTTTTGTGAAACGCTCTATACCAGTGGTTCTTAAACTTTTTGTAGCCGCGGACCACTTTCGGAATTCCTAAAAATCTCACGGACCCCTGTCGAAGAAAATTTTGGGGAAAAGAAAACGAACGAGCGGTCAAATCACGGAATTCGTTTTCTTATTCCGAGGGTCAAACAAACATGCGTGCAATTACTGCATAATTTTCCTAATTTCAAATATCTTAAGAGTGAACTGAGTGGCTGTGGACCCCTGGCACTCATGTCACGGACCCCTAAGGGGTCCGTGGACCCCACTTTAAGAAACCCTGCTCTATACTGATATGTGTGCATAAACCATGGTCACACATCTTGAAACCGCGGCAACCGCAGCTTAACCTCGTTTGATTCTGGCCTCCCTCCACCTACCCACGCCCCAGTAGGTTGTGGTCGGCTTCCAGTCTAACTAGTTGCGGCTGAATATCAATATTTTACATGGAGCGACTACCATCTAACCTCCACAACCTTAATAGGTGATACCAGTAATCTAAGGTTAGACCAGTTGTCAGAATTTCGGCCTTCTAACTAGAGTGCGTTACACTCCCCTCCCTGTCTAGGTCTTAACGTTTTGTTTTTTGTAGATTTATGTGTTAAGGTAACTGGCGTGCCTAGAGGGCAAGCTCGACGCATTTTTTTGGCTTCAGAGGGTATTAATGTTCATTTTTCACGAATTCAAGTGAGTTAATGGCGTTATTAAAGCAGTATATGCATTAAAAATCACTTACATTCATGAAAAGTAGACATAAATACTCTCGAAATGAAAAAAGTGCGTCGGGCTTGGTTAAGGTAATGCCTAGGATACTAAAAAATGGTGAACGAGAATTGGTGCTGAAAGAAAACTTCCAACACCGTTAAAAACGTTGTAACTTTGTAACATATTGACTTTCAGGGGAGCCAACATAGCGCCAAAGGGAATTCTTATGTGAAATTCACTATACAGGGTAAAATTAAAACCAGTGCGGATATTTTAGGAGGTGAAAGTACTCATGAATATGATCAACTTTTATTATGGACCGACACTGAAATATGAAAAAAAAAATCAGCTGGTCCATACATTTTGATCGTGTTGTAGTGCATTTTTGTAGGGAACATTGATTTTGTTTTTTCATATTTCAATGTTGGTGCCATAATAAAAGTTGATCATATTCATGAGTACTTCCACCTCCTAAAATATCCGCACTGGTTTTAATTTTACCCTGTATGTTGGTCCTTTTATCTTCTATTCAGTCTCTATACAGTCTCATGCAAAGTTTCTCCATAGATTTCCACATCTTTTTTCGTGCCTTTTATTTTAACTTCATGTCTATTAGCATGAGAACCGTGACCGACTGTTTAACGTGCTCTCCAAGGCACGAAGAATCGCAGGAGGTGATCGTAGATCGTTTTATTATTCGGCTATTATTTAGTAATATTTAACAAGCTCATTATTTCAAAAGTGTTATAATTGTAAGAGGAAATTGTCAGCAGCACCCTGAAATCTACATTTGTGTCATAACATAGATCCACGTGAGACGGCGAGACAGTTACATTTTTATTGTCTGGAATTGCGGCATACGAAAGGTCAATGGCTATAGGCTCGCCTATTACATCACTACATGAGACTTACACCATCTGGCGAAATGTGGGTGTCAGTGGCGGTCCGAGTGGGGGGGGGATGTCATAGGCGTCATAACCCCCCGAAAAATCGTACAAAAATGTGTGAAACACGGTAATTCACGGTTTAACACGTCGGCATTAATCGGTATGACCCCCCCCCCCCCGCGTCTTCGGCTGCGACCCCCCGCAAAGCCCAGGTGCGACCGCGCCTGGTGGGTGTGCTACAAAGTACATCTGCCTAACCCTTCGGGATATACTAGCGTGACGTGATGTCACGTCATGTTTGTTATTCCAAAGACGGATTTTTATTACGTCACCTTCAATTCTATCTTGATTTGTGGCTCTATTGTTGAGTCACTGCAATTTCGCCAATGGCACGGTACGTAGGCGTAGGTATTAAGATAGAGTTAGACCATGAAACGTCCTTATTGGGAGTTCGTATTATAAGACATGATCTCATTTTTTTATTTCGTCATTTACCTATGTGTGAAATTCTGTCTGCATTTTTAATTTTCATAGTTTTGTCATTGAGCGCTCCATCTCAAATGGGGGCGAATTATTAATATTTGTCAGTTATGGCCGTTTTCAATATAATGCGTTTCACATAAGAGTTTCCATTGAAGCTATATTGGCTCCTCTATTTCAGCCTGTCTGTCACTCGGTCCAGCCGGGTTAGCATGCGCGACAGTTTTATCGGCGCTTTTATCGTTTTATCGACGTATTCGTACGACAAAGAGCGAGACAAAACAGTTGACAAAATTTTGTCGCGGCACGCATGCTAGCCCGTCTGGTTTTAAAGTTACATTTTTTTAGACCAATGCCTGCTGAAAGAAAACTTCCAACACCGGCACCGTTAAAAACGTTGTAACATATTGACATTCAGCCGGCCTAGCATGACCACGATAGAAACGGGTTTTTTTAACGGACATTATTACAGAAGAATAGACAAAGTGACAGATTGTAGAAACATTTCTACGTTTTATGCATAAAACGGTAGAAATGTTTCTACAATCTGTCACTTAGTCTATTCTTCTGTAGAGAAAACCCGCACCCTAATTGCGTAACGCAATTGCTATCACCATGGCATTGTTTTTGACATTCATTACGCCGTGTAATTGCTATCCGTGCTCCTGTCACTACCTCAACGCCGCAATGGATGTTGTTGAACTGTCAAAATGAAAGCCATGGCGAAAGAAATTGAGTTACGCAATTAGGCTGCCGTTTCTATCGTGGTCATGCTAGGCCGTCAGAGGCTCTAGACAAGTTGTTTTTCTGTTAGCGTTCACGCCAAACGATAAGCACAAAATGTATGGCAATGACATTACCTGCGGAAAAGTCACGTGACTCACAAATGTCATTTCCATACATTTTATCCGTAGCGTTTGACGCTAACGCTAACAGAAAAGCAACTTGTCTAGGGCCTCAGGGGAGCCAACATAACGTCGAAGGGACTTTTTATGTGAAATGCACTTTACGTTGGTCCTTTTGTCTTTTATTACATAGATTATTTTATCTCTTTTGTTGCCTCTTATTTTAACTTCATGTACGTTAAGTGACACGCAATGGGCGCTTTTATAATTTACCGTAGCACACGGCACGTCACGCTCGACGCGATTTTATCGTCACGATAATGTATGACATTGTATGAAGACGCTTTTTGAGACGAGAAGATAATTAAAATCGTGTCGTGACGTGGCATGCCGCGGTAAATTATAAAAGCGCCCAATTCTTTCTAATATTATAAACTAGCACTTCGCCCGCGACTTTGTCCGCGTGTCCCACAGGAACTGTGCATTTTTTCGGGATAAATAGTAGTTTATGTTACTCAGTGATAATGTAGCTTTCCATTAGTGAAAGAATTTTTGAAATCGGTCCAGTAGTTTCGGAGCCTATTCGGTACAAACAAACAAACAAAAAAATCTTTCCTCTTTATAATATTAGTATAGATGTGAAAGTAACTCTGTCTGTCTGTCTGTCTGTCTGTGCGTTACTCAATCACGCCTAAACTACTGAACCGATTCAAGTGAAATTTGGTACAGAGATAGTCTAGAGCCTGAGAAAGGACATAGGCTACTTTTTAATGCGAAAAAAGGGCTGAAAAGGGTTGAAATAGGGGATGAAAGTTTGTATGGAAATTACGTAATTTTAAAGCTAGAAGGTTGAAACTTATTTTTGAGGTTTGGGGTGTAGGGTAGGTGTAGGATAGGTGTACTAAACTTTAACCGTGCGAAGCCCGGGCGGGTCAGCTAGTTATATATAAAAACAAGTTGAATTTCGTTTACAAACACAATTGATCGAATTTGAAACATAGGACTAGTAATAGGTAATAAAAAGTTTCTTACCGGAACCCGCTTCATTATAGTAGACGCTTATACGCTCAAGCTGTAGGTCGCTTTCTCCTTTGTAGTATCCATTGGGGTCGATTCCGTGTTCGTCCGAGATTATCTCCCAGAACTGTTGATAGGAATTTTATTGATTTCTTTTATTTCATACAATGATAATAAATAGGTATATTGGTCTAAAGACTTGTTACTTATATATATATATATAAATCTTTCATTAATACCTAAGTACCTACTACATAAGTAAATCCGTACCAGGCGTGAATAGGTTGATAAGTCGACTTACATATTTTTTGTTTAAATGCATATTATGCATTAGAATTGCTTCTTTCATAGGGTGAATAAGACTAAGTCGATAGATCTTGTTTTACCGCACATCGCAAACATGTAAATTTTTTATTAACTCTCTTATTAAAGGGTACATATGCATTAAAAATATATATATGTAAGTCGACATATCAACCTATTCACGCCTGGTACGGAAATAATCCCCATAAAAAAAATACAAACCCCAAGTACCTAATTAAGTAGAAGTAGGTATAACATTATACCGTTTTTAATGGAGAGCAATAGTATGTATTAATTTCATTTGTTTCTCAAAAAAAGTAAACAAAACAATAGAAGTAGAATTTTTCGTAGTTCCTTCTAGACGTTACACAATTTGGTTAAACTACTCGATAATAGATGGCGTTGAAGTAAATTTTACTGCAAAACGACGTAATGCGACAAATAAAAAACACGTTTCGATTCAAGCAAGTTCTTCCAATGTAGGTCAACCAATCATAAAAGGGGTGCATTACGTTTACAAACCGGCAGATTATTGAAACTTTCTAGCAATTTCATAAAAAAATACTTGGTAATCTAACTAGCCGGTATAGATTATTAAGACATTATTAGTCATGTTGTAGGTAGCTACAAATAAAAATGACCTTGATACGTATTTTATATCCACGCCCTTTGATTCATTTATCAAAAATTAAGCCCTAAATTAAAAATTAACGTTAGGCAGAATAGGTATTTCCAGTGCCAATGCGACGCTTGACATTATGGCCTGGGCCAACGGACCAATCGCAAAACACACGATGGTCCATTTTATAGGTGCAGTCATATTTTCTACACGAATCATTACATTTCTTTGCAAATTATTGAATTAAGAACGTTATAGGGCATTTCATGTCTCCCACGCCAGATAGCGCTATTAACCACTTTGTCTTTAGAAATTAAACTGGAAAAAACTACTGACCTTGGATCCTATCTGATTTCCACATTGTCCAGCTTGTACGTGCACGATTTCACGCATTTTGATAAACTTTTAATCCGGTTTTATGAACCTTTTAGGTGAAATAGGTTCGAAACCGTACTCACACACGTTGAACAAATATAAAATGATTTTTATCCAACTTTTATCTCATAGCGCTCAGTTCTCGGTAATGTTGATTGTCGAAGTAACAGTGTTGCCGTTTTATAAATTTACACCATTTTGGGGAGACGTTATTTCATTTAGTAGCCAGGTGTAATAATTTATGTTAACATTTAAAAATCGACTAATATGTGTGGTGTTTAGTTTAGTTTAGTCAATTTTGTATTGAATAGGCTAAAAAAGGTGTTCGTTCTTAGAACAATACAGTGTCTTAAGACTGTGTTTTTATCTAAGTATATTTTAGTAAACGATTCAACTACCAATACATAATTTGCGTTGTTAGGTATATCGTTTTAAGAATTGATATTTCGTTATTTGTTTGTGTGTTTGTTAGGAGCGTCTGGCAGAATCATATCATTATATTTTTAAATGTCTAGCGGACTCCGTTTGTAATAAAGTGTGAACTACCGATCCTATGATAATATAGTCTGTCTGACATTGTTAAATAGTAGCAATATTGATACGTACCTACCTACGAAATTATTTTATTGTTTTCTACAGTACCCTAAACCTTCATATTGTATTAAAATTGTATTAAAATTTCATATTGTATGTAACAGTAATGTTATTTATTAATTCAATAAGAATGTCGATTAAGTAAGGTAAAGTAGTAAGTAATAGTTAGCAACCCTAACCGATAAACTAAACTGATAAATTTATTTGATAAGGCTTCAGGTATTTCAGTTACCCAGTAATTTAGACCCCTCAATAATAAGAAAATATTAGTTAATAGAGCTTATTTTATGCTAGTAAACAATAACCAACGACGTGGATCTCTTGGTAGATAGTTAATGTTCCTTAATGGAGTTCAAGATCAGCACTATGGGATTTAAGATTTAGGTACCGTTATTATTTGTCATTGAATCAACATTTTCAATCAGGATTAAGGTGTGGCATTATTAAATACCATTACTTACTACTAAGCAATATTTTTTTGTAGTTGAACGGTGACATGACATGGCATTCTATTTTTAATGAAACGACTTTCAACATTTCCATGTCATGTCACCGTTCTATCGTACTGCGTTTGGGGGTTGGGGGTTTAAATTATGGCAAAATGCATTGATCTATATGTCCCTAGACAAGCAGTTCCGAACAAAAATCATGCCCCATACGCGGGTACTTGTCTGTTGCTCACCGCATCAAACGTCAAAGTGATTGTGAGGCTTGTGTTGTGCCCGCACAACATTTGAGTGTGACATGTTTAATGTTCGGAACTGCTTGTTTAGACAATAGGTCGATGGCAAAATGGCAGTGCCGCTCCACACATAGCAAGAGTAACAATTGCTACGGGCCCCGCACAAATAAGGGGGCCCCGCGTATACAAACTTCCGCCTGAGCGTAACTTTCCTAATGGATAATTTTGTAGAATCATGTTTCCCCATTGACCTATATGTCTAGACAAGCAGTTCCAATCGATGTGTACCTGATAGAAAGTAAAGTTATAGGACTAGTAGGACTCAGTAGGAGCGACTGATTTTAGCGACTATGATAAGTAGGGTCAGTGTCGCACCCATAGCTGTCATTGTACATATATATTTACACTTACTAAACGGGCAAAACTACATCTTGCTGGTTTAAAGGACAATAGCATAGTACAAATCTCTTGCCCTATCGAGCAGGCCGCCTTATTTATATTCTTGAGAGAAAAAGAAAACTGTAGGTTTATCTTTTTAAGTACCTACATAATATAGGTACAATATTGCAAGAAGGTAAAATAAACTAACAAATGGCTGTATTAGTTATTATCTTTGTCAGGGATTAGCCACAAACTGCTTTTGTAGCCTACAAATATTAAAAAATGTAGCTGTCAATGTAATGTCAATTAACAAATTGACATTCATGTGGTACGTTCGATATCCAAGTTCAGTAAAATTATCCAAAGTGAATATCAAAATATGTTTAATATTTTTAGCAAGATATTTAGCCATTTCTCTATAATTTTGTATTTTTCTATGGGAAAATAAAGGTAAATAGGTAATTAGGTATATCACTTTTGAATTTTCATTTGCTTGAATTCTGGGCTTCTGTCTGTTTGTAAACATTTTGTTTTCGAACGCAAACCAAAACATTGCAATGTCAGTTAAGCTCGAGTAAATACTGTAATTATCAAGTTTGTTACCAAAAATTAGCAATAATTTATTGGAAACAAAGTCTACTTCACCGTTAAACCATGTAATCAGCAAAACCAATTAAATAAACCTATCAAACTACATAAAAATCGTATAAATCTACACAAACGCAACCTCAAAAATGTTGAACAGAACAAAAACATGAGATTTTTAAAAGTAATACTGACTGTGGCAATCATCTTTGCAGCCTATTTCGGAGATTATATTGTATTTCGATCGAAATACTCGCATTCTCTAACATTTCGCGCCATTTCGGACAGTTTGGTGCATGCCAGCCTCGGATTTCTTTCCTCCCTAATATTTTTTACCCATGAAAATAATTTCAATTCACAAGTCAGTGCATTTAATATAACATTTTGTACGATTGTGTCATCTCTTATTGATATTGACCATGCTTTTGTGGCGAGGTCAATTTTTTTGAAGGTGAGTTTATTATGATTATGATGTCATAGTTTAGAATTTATTTAGATTATTACTCCTTGGGTCATACCGTCATAGTGACTATTACTCATCTACTAATGACCAGTTTCAATAACCTATCAATCGGCTCCCTACTATAAGGTCAAATAATTTTGATGTTATTTATGTAGAAGTAATGTTAGAATTCTATCCAGTACCTATGTAAAAAGATGGATAGATGCAATAAAGAAATCAGCCAACAGTTAATAATTAGAGATCAGATAATCGGATACATATTTACCTACACTTCACTTTTTCCCACAGTAATATGGACATGCCTCTGAATAAATTTATTGTTTATCTTAAAAACTATTAAAAAACATTTCGTCTCAGTAATAATATTATTATATTAACAATTAGAGTTGTACGTAAAAGTATATAATATAGGAGTGGACAATTTTGTCTGTCTTGATGCAAACATTATCAACATACATTCCTATCACATTGAAATCGTACTAACACATTAAAGAAATACTATCAAATTAACAAAATAATTAGTAAGTATGAATTATTAAAAAAATAAAAAAATCAGAATGGTATGTCCACATTATTTTTTCTTTGAAATAAAAGTAATGTTTATATGCATCCGATTATCCGATCTGTATTAATAATGCACTAACAACTTACTAACTTGATAATATACTAAAGTTCAGGGTTTTTTTTTATATCTTTTATTTGTTGAGGCTTTTGTGCACATTTGCACATGCCAGCCTCGTAAGGTCCGTCTTATATTATAGCGTCTTATGTAAAACATAAATTATAAACTACCATACAACTTAAAAATAATAGATATATTTTACTTATGTGGTACAATATTTCGCACATTGGCAAGAACGGTGTCACAACACATAGTAATACGAAATTGAGTTATGTATGCCATCTGAAAAGCAAATACAAACTTGATCTGCTAAAAAAATTTCATAATTATAGTGTGATTCCTCGCTGAGAGATGGAATTTAATACAGACTTTTTTTAAAGGAATTCTAGGATCTAAAAAAAAGAAAATCGTGATTTCCCAAAAACTACATTTATTGTCTTGTGACACCTTTCTTGCCGATGTGCGATTTATTAATAGGCCTTTTTTGATACCTTTTTAGCCTCTTAACCGAAATATTTTTTATTATTTCTGTGATCTATGTTACACTATCTTAAATCCTTATTCTGGACTGCGACTGAAGAATTCCTAATGGAAAATCCAGTTACACTTTGCCCAGCTTAGGGACTGAACCTAGGATGCCACGCTACATATGAGGTGTGAAGGTGTCTTCATTGTGGGAGCAGTGGCGTGCATTACATATAGGCAAGTAGGCAGTTGAGTGCCTACCTCATAAGATTCGATAAAACTATTTTAACTATTACCACATAAATAAAATATATCAATAATGAGGGATTATTGATATATGATGATGATGTATTTATGTAGTAGGTAATAGTTAAAATGGTTTTATGGAACTCACACTGCCTACTTGCCTATATGCAATGCACGCCACTGTGTGGGAGGAACATAGGGTATAATAATATTTACTACATTATTCTTTGTTTTTCTGATAATCTTGTTTCTTTTGTTTCAGGACATGACAAACTTAAAAAGCAGAGGGATATTCCACTGCACAACGTTCTGGCTGCTTCTTACTGCTATTATATTACTGTATAGTTATTTAGAAAAAAAACTTAATCTATATCTTCTATCGTTTATGCTTATTCTTGCCTACACCAGCCATCATCTTAGAGATGGAAACAGAAGAGGTTTATGGCTGTATCCTTTCGGTAGCTCACCAGCCATAGACAAGAATTTATATATTTTTCTTTTGGCGGTATTGCCACATTTATTAGCCTGTGTATATCAGATGTGTAAAGGGAGTTTTACAAAAAGTTTTGTTGATTATTCTATGGTTGTTTAGATTTAAGAGATAATATTGATTTTTTTACTTTTGTTACCTATTTATTTTGTTGTTGGTTGATTTCTTTTAACAGTGCCGTAACTAGCCTTTTGTGGGGCATCCACTAATTACGTGAGGCGATATTGGCGATTTTTCATGTTCAATTTTACATTGTTTCTTGCGGAAAAAAAAATACGTGATATTTGCCGAGACTTCCCCCTCTCCCCTACGTGAGATTGGGTGAGAGTTGAGACTCGGCTCGACCCCCTGCCCTCGTAAACGCCTCACGTAATTAAGGGACGCCCCCTGGATTAAGGAGCGCCTGGTGCGAGCTTCTTAACTGTGCCCTTGGTCCAGGTCTGGTCATTTCTGCGCCACTCCAGGGTCTGCATCCTATGTCTGGAAACCGCTGGCACTGCCCTAGTTACGTCACTGACTTTCTGTGATTTTTATTATGAGATTTTCTTTATAAAAAATATGTGATTAATTATACTCTGTTTATGAGATTATTTATTAAACTATTCTAATGCCGCGACGTGCTAATCATGAACTACCGTGTTTTGTACATTTTTGTACGATTGGGGGAGGGGAGGGGTCATGACTCCTACTACTCCACCCTCAGATCATAGAAACAAGGAGATGTGCCAAGGCGCTATCGAGCTTGATGCCTGATCTTGAGCAAATTGCTCATATTAAAAACGTACGCGCTGGCAACGAACCGAACACGATCGATGGTATAAATTCAGTGTTTTAGTTTAGTGCTAGTGTTGAGTGACGATTAACAGTGTTAGATTGAGGGTGTGCGGAATATTCAATGCGTGGGAGATCTTTTTATTCACAAGGAGCGCTTAATTATGCGCGTAATTGTGTCAAAAAATGTACTAAAAGTGGCATCAGTTGTACCCGTACTAATTTGCTATGATGGCATATCTCCTTGTTTCTATGATCTGAGACTCCACCCCTCGGACAACCACTGCCTCTGTGGTTAGTTATACCTCTAAAAGATAGAATGCTAATTTTCTATAGTGCATTTAATAAGCAGTACTGCAGTAAGTCAGCTATGCCTCCTAATGCCTGGCACTGCTGTTCAAATCTTGCGCTTTGTAAATTGTATGATGTAATGTATCTTTTACTCACCTCTAAAGATGTATATTGGGATGTTGAAATTAACTGAAAAAGACGCGGGTATTGCTAGTGTAATAATTAATGCAACTTCTTATTAATGTATAAGGATTTCCAGAATAATAACCCATTTCAATAGTCTACAGAAGCGACATGTCACATGTCCCTTCTGTAGACTTCACATGTTGGAGTTAATTAACTCATTGTATTATAACCACATTCCTATTGGCAGCATTTGTTTAATCAATGTACAGTTAACAGAAAAAGTATTTAAGCTTTTGTGGTATTTTGAACTAAAATATTGTAGAAGCCAATCCAATCACTGTTTTTTGATTGTAAATATTGTAATATAACCCTCCATCTGTCGCATTTCAAAAATCCGCCTTATTCAGGTCGAAATCAATTGTGTCTGTCAAGTGCGACAGACGAACGAATAAATTAGTCTTTAAAGTCTAATATCGCTTATCATAATATATTGTACAAAATAATATTACTCCGTTTATATTCAAGGTAATTTTGAGTTTGTCTGCATTGTTTTGGACCATAAAGTCAGATTTTTTTTTTACAATTTTTTTATTTTATTTATCTATTATATACATAAGTACTATCGATACTGGGTTCTATATAAATTTGTCGACTGTTTCTTGTTTCTGTTTGACTATACCTACAACCCGGGCGAATTAACGACACCTGGCTCGAATGGTATCGAGTTCCGAGCCGAGTCATATTAATTCGTCCGGGTTGTACCTATACTATAATGAGATTGACGGCCAGTTTCACCTCGGGTCGGGATAGGTTGAGTTTAGTTTGACAAATCTATAATTTTGTACAAATTGTCATATTTTTAGGGTTCCGTACCTCAAAAGGAAAAACGCAACCCTTATAGGATCACTTTGTTGTCCGCCGTCAGTCACCGGACCATAAGTGGAGCCGTCTGCTTATAGATGGCGCCATTGGAAGTATGCAGTAGCGCCATCTATGATCATATGTCGGAACCCTTAGGGCGCGAGGCATACTCGCAATTTTCCGGTTTTTTATTTATCTAGTGGATAGTGTCAATCCAGAACTGTGGAAGTGAAACTAGCCGAGCCTACCTCGGCAGAGATTTTAGATATGAAATTATTATAATAATTATAATTATGTTAACTTTTATTTTTATTTGAAATCTGTAACAGAAATAACATTTTGTTATGTACTTATAGTACATATTTATACGTGTATCAGAAATGCGTGGTCATACAATACAAGCTTACAAAAATACTCTTACTCGGTGTTGCAAGCGGCTATGGTAACCGCCTGCCATTCAGCGGGCCCTATAGAGCGTTTCACGAAAGAAGTTCCTTCGACGCTATGTTGGTCCCCCTGTCACTCCTGTTTAGGTCTTAAGATATTATGGTTTTGTAGATTTATGTGTTAAACTAATGCCTAAGACTAAAAAGTGTACTAGAATTGTGAAAAAAAAGTGTAAAAGTAAACTACAATATTGGTACTGAAAAAATATTTCCAACACCGCTAAAAACGTTGTAACATATTGACATTCAGGGCAGCCAACATAGCGTCGAACGGACTTCTTAGTTTGAAACGCTCTCTACGCTTGTCTGCCACCATCATCGTCTGTATAAACAATATCAAAAATAAAACATAAATTTTCTTAAATAGTTATTTATTTATTTTATTATTCGCCGGGCCACACGACTCTCTCGATCCAGTCGATGAAGCTAGAGACCCTCGTATACACCGCTGGTCTACCCTTTTCTCCGCAATTTCTTCCGAACGATGTGACTCCTACTACGCGGAATATGCAGTGGTTCTCTTTAGATGCGATTTGTATGGGGGAGCCGGAGTCACCCTGGAAACAACAATAGGTTAATATCTCAGATCATAGGAACTGTACCCGGACAAATGAGAGTACGACTTTCGCCCTAAGGGTTCCGAAATATGCAATAGCGCCATCTATGCCGCTATTACAGCATAGTAGATATATATTTATATCATATCTTGATCATAGATGGCGCTAATGCATACTTCTAGTGGCGCCATCTATGACCATATACCTCCACCCGTTTAGGTTGTGATCATCCAAAGTGATCCTATAAGGGTTCTAAATGTATATTTTGTGAATTTTAAACATGTCAAAGCCATGTTATGCTCAAATCCCGCTCGGGTCGTTCGATTTTTGAAGATCTCTTATATATTTAATACTATAAGGGTTCCATTTTCCCTTTTGACGTACGGAACACTAAAAATGGTTAACGTACCTGGCAGGTATCCTTGCCTCCTTGCAGCTCACCAGCACACAACTGCGAAGGTACGAATCCCTGCATCCAGTTACGATTGAAGAAGAATGATAGCGACTGGTTGCAGAAGCCGGTGTCGAGAAGAGATATTGATACCTTCTGCAACTCTTTTGCTGTTTCTTTAGTGCCTGTGAATAGATATGGTTATTGTTAACTGGCTGTACCGCTTCACCCTTCGTTTAATTTATAAGAAATCGAATTATTATTTACCCGCGTCCACGCTATTCGTTTTCACTTCTTTCTGACTTTTTTCACGCCAACGTAGACTCCCGTCGAGTCTCCCGTGGACCCCCGGGGGTCTACCTGGACCACTTTGGGAATCACTGGTCTACACGGTCGCTAAAGTTTTACATACATACTAGCACTTTGCCCGCGACTTCGTCCGCGTGACTTTCGCGGAGCGCCATCTAGCGTCCCAAAGCTATTATTGTATTGTAGCCAATTATGACCGACGAAAGTTATTGTTCTACTAAAATTTCAAAAATTTCATGATGATCGGAGCCCTCAGCTCCCCCAAAAAAGATTCCTGGAAGTTAGGATTACGATTTAAATACTTACGAGTATCAATAACCCCCCAACCAGTAGCGATGACCTTATCAAATCCGCCAAGGTCCGGCCGGGTCCATAGACAAGCGGGCCTAACACCGGCCCTGAACGATACGTCCGAAGCCAGTTCTAGGAGAGCTATGTCGTTGTAGACCTTCGGGGGGCGGTACTCTGGATGTTTGTGGATGGTGCGTATGGCTACCTGAGGGAGGAAAGAAAATAACATACAGTACTCGGCAATAAATGTGTACATCGAGCCAGCCACGGATCTAGGGTGGGGGGGGAGGGCAAGCCGGGGCCCGGAGCAGCCCTAGACCGGTCGTTGTGGCGTTCCTTGGGGGAGGCCTATGTCCATCAGCATCAGTGGTCGTGTTATGGCTGAAATGATGATGACGATAAAGGTAAAAATATTGTCGGTCGGGGGCGGCATTTTTTTGCCCCGCCTCGAAATAATTCAAGATCCGGGCTTCATCGAGCTCTAGAAAGAGATAACCGGCTAGCTTAGTCATCGATCGAAAAGAGATTTGATTTTGATTCATAGGTATATTTTTGGATATTTCATTCCTCTCTGGACATAAAATAAACAAGATTACTTACATCAACAGGAGTAGCGCCATCAAACACGTTGTTATCAATGTTCTGGTCCCCAAGTCGAACGATTACAGGCTCTGGGTTCTGAGCATTAGGGTTCCTAATGCAATGCCCAGCTGTGAGCACGAACCGTGGGCTTATCAAAGCGCCACCGCAACTGAAGCTGTACGATCCGTCGAAGTCTGCCCAGCCAATAGCTGCCTGAAGAAATATAGCCTTCGATTACCTACTGCCAGTTCCATCTTTACCATGAGGGCACGTGGGGCACGGGCCCAGGGCCCCCAAAATACTGAGACCCAGTGGCTAGGTATGTATTTTTCATACAATAAATGAATTAAAAAACATTGGTTTCGTAGTTCAACGCATCATCAACATGTGACGGAGTCATCCTTCTTTCATCATTTAGTGCTGGCAATCTTCCATTGCTGGCCACTTCATTCATCCTATTCTTCTAAATTCGGTTTAGATTTTAACTTTAAATTTCAAAATTAGAACATCTCATATTTTTATGCATTTATTTCGTCATTCTTTGTCTGGTCTCCAACGACATCACTGGTGACCGCTGAACCGCTGTACTGTTATTATTTATTACCTACTACTTATTTATCGAGTGTGCAAAGCTATAAGCAAATAGTCTCTTTTGTAACAGTTCTTTTTATACCTCTGTGTAACGTTATAAAGTGCAAAAATACAACCTACGTCTCGCAATACACCTCTCCAACCATCCTGCAGTGTTTTATTTATTCAATATCAAGATTTGTGTCTGTAGAGGCTCCCTCTCATAGCTAGCCGAGGCAGAGAGGTCAGAGGAGGGAGGCACTCCGCGACACTGGCGCCCAATCGTACTCGAACTACTGAAGATTACCTACTGAAGATATTATAATATACTTACGGAACATTTACGCAATCCAGCAACCAAATTATTATCGAAGAATACAAACACAGATTGTACAAACCATAGAACCAAATCAGAAACACAGAACGGAATACAGAATTTTTGGAATACCAATCACAGTTGAAGAACATTTTTTTTTGTGAAGTGTGAAATATTTTTTTATAATTACTTGTTTTTATAGTTTTTCAAAATTCTAAAAAGCAATTTTTCGCTACCGTTTAACACTTTGGCCCACCTTCTCATAATTATTTTATATTAATACTGTAATTCAATAAATTATTATACTATTTTATATCTATATTGTAATAATATTGTGTTGTGTTGCTATAAACAACGTTCAGCGGTCCAGCCTTCGTTCCTGTCACTGCCTGTCACAAGTAAGTCATCACGTCACTCACCTTTTTTTCTTAAATTTATTTAATATTATCTATTATATATAAAAAGTATGCATACCATAATACATTAACACTTACAAAACACTTTTACAAATATCTACCTACCATATCACACTACACCTCCAATCGGCTTACGGCCGAATCACAAACCTCTCGAATTCTGGAGTGTTTTTAAAACCATTCGTGGTCACTTCAGAAGGAGATTGGTTACTAACTTACAGCGTGCCTAAGGAGAGTATCCTTAGGTATACGCGCAGGCAGACCACCGACCTACTGGGTGTATTCCTCGAGGTTCCCGAAACCGACAACCGAGACGCACCCGTACTAGGTGGTTGAAGACTAAACATACACTATAATAAATTTATTAAAAATATTAATTACATTTAATAATTATATCCATACCATTCTTTCTTCTTATTTCATTAGTAAGTCATGGGTTTTGTCACAATACCTTACCCGGAATTATTTATACTTACCTCTATAATTTATTATGAAATACGGTACCTACTTACTGACAACCAGAACTATTTTGCCTCTGTCCCTTAACAATTTTTTTTAGACCTATTTATTTAGACTTATTTAATTTGATACCTAATCCTATTATTTGATATCTACTACTACTATTACCTACTCATTTAACATTAATATCTACTCTTTCGGAAACATTACTTATTTCTAGCTATCTTGCTATTGTTACTTTTTCTTATAATTTTCCCACTAATTTACAGTTTAAGAGCGGTTAGAAACTCTCAAAATAAGCCCTTTTTCTCTAACCAATTTTATAGTATTCACTTACCATAACTTCTCTTACCGAAAAGAGCGGCGTCAACTCTTAAAATAAGCCTAGGTCACAAAACTATTTTAAATGCATATCCATGCATTCTTATTCTCTCCCCTAAAGGATAGGATATTATTATTCTTATACGTGTTAAAACACGTCGTACTTTGATTAGGTACGCTTAGCCTATATGGCATACTTATTTATGTGTCTATACACATTGTACTTAACTAGGTACGTCTAGCCTATGTGGGCAATTCTTAGTAGAGCGGGTTAGCGACTCTTAAAATAAGCCTTAAGCTAATCATCTTCTTCATCACCTATGTCAGCGGGTGGTGACTGACTCTAAATAAGCCTACACTATTGTAGATCAATTCCACGAGTGGCCCTGTACTATAATATTTTAGGGTCCCTCTATGCTTGGTGTCTTTTTTTTCGAATAATGAAATAAAGACTATGAGAGGTGAAGAATGCATGCTACTTATGAAAGGTTGTGTGAATTGTATATACGCATTTAAAAAAAAAGCCATTAGCACCGACTAAATTAATCACTCACTTGGCATTTTCTTAATTTTAATTTTTTCTTGTTTATTTTACTTTAACTTTTTGTAAAAAAAATCTTTAAGGATTTTTTTTACGCCGGGGGAGCGGGGTATTGTGACGGAGTCATCCTTCTTTCATCATTTAGTGCTGGCAATCTTCCATTGCTGGCCACTTCATTCATCCTATTCTTCTAAATTCGGTTTAGATTTTAACTTTAAATTTCAAAATTAGAACATCTCATATTTTTATGCATTTATTTCGTCATTCTTTGTCTGGTCTCCAACGACATCACTGGTGACCGCTGAACCGCTGTACTGTTATTATTTATTACCTACTACTTATTTATCGAGTGTGCAAAGCTATAAGCAAATAGTCTCTTTTGTAACAGTTCTTTTTATACCTCTGTGTAACGTTATAAAGTGCAAAAATACAACCTACGTCTCGCAATACACCTCTCCAACCATCCTGCAGTGTTTTATTTATTCAATATCAAGATTTGTGTCTGTAGAGGCTCCCTCTCATAGCTAGCCGAGGCAGAGAGGTCAGAGGAGGGAGGCACTCCGCGACAAACAAAGCACAAAGCACCCAAATAGGCAGAGTTGCTCACAAAAGTTTGCGAGAAGTTTCTGAATAAAAGTAAATTCTGATGTTTTCATTTACGTTTTTTTAACTGTGTGCCCGAGGGCCCCTGCATGGCCAAAGACGGCCCTGCCTACTGCACGCTTAGCATGACCAATTCTCTGTTCTACCAAAGAATAGACTAAGTTCTTTCTATACAACCGTTATCTCTTCTGCTTGAGCACGCGGCGCCCATGCTTGGTTTAACAGAATTTTGTCTACCGTAGAATAGAGACATTTCTTCTCTTCATTGTATGCATAAAACGGTAGAAATCTTTCTACAATCTGTCACTTTGTCTCTTCTGTACCTAGACAAAACCCGTTTCTGTCGTGGTCACTCACCATATGCGGAAACTCCCCTGGGAGAGCATTCTGCCCTCCGATAATAAGTTCGACTTGCGTATAATCACATTTTGCGGCGGTCACGGAAAACGTTTCTGGGTCTGGTATCAAAGGTATGTATGGCACTTTCTCAACGACCCCACGACTATACTCTTCACATTCTGTAAGGACAAAGGTAGTTAAAAATACTTATTAGAGGAATGGAGGAACGAGGTGGGATGTTAGCTAGTCTGTTCTGTAACGACAGGCCACCTAATATCAGCGCGAAAATGCCAATTTGTTTGCGAACGTTCGAGAGGGAATCTCACCGTGACATTCTCCCTCGAACAAATTGGCAATTCTCGTGGTGATATCACGCGGCGAGTCGGTACAGCCGGTCGATTCTGTAAAAATCTCACCGTGAAAACTTAGGTGAAGTGAGTTTTGCCGGGGGGTGCAGAAGAATGTGCGAGTATCTCTCGGCCCGCCCCCGGCTTAAGGTAGATGGAGGAACACCGTGTGGGGTTAGTCAGTAAAAGTCTGACAGACACCCCCGCCCCCCCTAGGGCGGGGGACATCCTATGAGGATTCCCCACACGTACAAAAAAAAAAAAAAAAGTGAAGTGAGTTTGTTTTTGCTAGGAATTGACACTATTGACAGCTCACTCCACGCTCACTTCACCTAAGTTTTCACGGTGAGATGGTTACAGAATCGCATTGCAGCTTGTCTATTCAACGACACGCTGCGTGAATTCACCGCAAGAACTGCTATCATGTCATCGCGCTTGTAGCTTAGGGATGACTTAGCTTAGGGAGGACACGGCTACACATCAAGCTATACATTTCCAGTATAAGCTGATCTCGCATTGTTTAGGATTTCCTTACAGTGAGAGGTCAGTGTAAACTGGGAATGTATAGCTTGATGTGTAGCCGTGTGTACAATCATAATCGATATGCGTGAGAATACTCCCTCAGTGATAGCGTCTGAATCCGGTTAGCTCACGGTGACATTCCTTCACGAGCGTTGCCAAACAAATTGGAGGAAGCCGTGACGCGCGCGCCTTTGACAACCGAAGTGAAAATGTCACGGTGAGACTCTCCCTCAAGCGTTCGCAAAAAAATTGGCATTTCTCGAGGTGATATCACGCGGAGAGTCAGTATAGACAAGCTGCAGTGCGATTCTGTAACCATCTCACCGTGAAAACTTAGGTGAAGTGAGCGTGGAGTGAGCTGTCAATAGTGTCAATTCCAAGCAAAAACAAACTCACTTCACTTAAGTTTTCACGGTGAGATTTTTACAGAATCGACCGGCTGGAGGGAAGTAGCGCGGGATCGCGAGAAGTGGAAAGAAGGAAGATCTTAGTTCAGAAATAGAGCTAAAAAAAATATCGATAAGTATCTACTTACTTCTTTCGCTGACTCTTCTTCCATTATTTTGATTCTGATTTTGATTCTTATTTTGATTTTGATCATTGGCATTGCCCCAAATCGGCCGTTGCCTGTGAAATAAAAATAGGTAGGTATATACCTAACTTTTGTTTTATTTTTTAGGGTTCCGTACCTCAAAAAGAACAACGGAATCCTTTTATAGGATTGAATCAGATTGGATAGGATCACTTAGTTGTGCGTCTGTCCGTGGTAAGTCCGACCATCTGTTCATAGATGGCGCCACTTGAAAAAGTATGTAATAGCGGCAGCTTGATCATAGATGGCGCTATTGCATATTTCTAGTGGAATGTTTTATTTTGTATAATATCATAAGTAGGTATATATTTAAGTTTGTACGGAACCCTCAGGGCGCGAGTTCTACTCGCACTTGGCCAGTTTATTCTTTTAATAATTCTTTCACGCATTTCTTTTTGTTTTTCAAAGTTTAAGTACACACGGCTACACATCAAGCTATACATTCCCAGTTTACACTGACCTCTCACTGTAAGGAAATCCTATACAATGCGAGATCAGCTTATACTGGAAATGTATAGTTTGATCTGTACCCCTATCATGAGTTTTTCGACGTATAGTTTCGTTAACGTAAGCGTATTTTGAATTTAAAATACAGCAGTCCTGGAACATTTTGATAAAATTTTATACAATTTGCACATTTTAAAAAATACAGAGAAATTAATTAAGTATTTAATTCATATAAATATTGTGTAGCAAATTTTTCAAAGTTTCAATTCAAAATATGCTTACGTTAACGATACTATACGTCAAAAAAACTCATGATAGGGGGTGCTGTAGTACGTAGTAGGATAATGGTAGGATGATGCTAGTATTATGTCAGGCTGGCTGATACCAGTGTTATATGTCAGGCTGGCTGATGCCAGTGTTATATGTCAGGCTGGCTGATGCCAGTGTTATATGTCAGGCTGGCTGATGCCAGTGTTATATGTCAGGCTGGCTGATGCCAGTGTTATATGTCAGGCTGGCTGATGCCAGTGTTATATGTCAGGCTGGCTGATGCCAGTGTTATATGTCAGGCTGGCTGATGCCAGTGTTATGTCAGGCTGGCTGATGCCAGTGTTATGTCAGGATGGCTGATGCCAGTGTTATGTCAGGCTGGCTGATGCCAGTGTTATGTCAGGCTGGCTGATGCCAGTGTTATGTCAGGCTGGCTGATGCCAGTGTTATGTCAGGCTGGCTGATGCCAGTGTTATGTCAGGCTGGCTGATGCCAGTATTATATGTCAGGCTGGCTGATGCCAGTATTATATGTCAGGCTGGCTGATGCCAGTATTATATGTCAGGCTGGCTGATGCCAGAATGATGTTAGAATGACACTTACTCTCGGTCTCTTGTTGTTGCTGACTGGAGGATGTTGGAGCCGTCCCGACAGCAGACTAGAGCGCCGCCAAACGTGGTGTACGAACAGAATGTTGGCCGGATGCCGCTTGACCTGGGAAAGAAAAATAAAAAAAAAGATAAAAAAACTGGCCAAGTGCGAGTCGGACTCGCGCACCGAGGGTTCCGTACCTTCCTCAGGCGTCTAAAAACATGATGGTACAATAGCGCCATCTATGAGAATATAGTTGCAGAATCAACTATCATAATAATATATTATGTTTGTAGGGGTCCGGTGACAGACGGACAACAAAGTGATCCTATAAGAGTTACGTTTTTCCTTTTGAGGTACGGAACCCTAAAAAAGGCTCAAATCTCATTTTTTTCAAAATGGTGGTTACGCCTTTTGAGCCTAAAGATTTCGATATAAGAAAGGATTTTTGAAAAATTCCAACCCCAAGACCGTGAAAAGGGGTGGCAAAGTTTGTATGGGAAAATGTGTTTGCTTGGTATGATTAACTACAAAGGAGTTGTTTCATCCTGGAACTGGTATACGTACGCCACTTAGAAAAATAGGAAAAAAATAAGGGATTTACATAAAAATATTATTATAATCATTTGAAGAAGAGTACAATTGTAAGAGAATTATTTGAGATGAAGTTTTTCACTATGATATCCCTATTTTTAGGGCGGCCATGACAGTTGAGTTTGACAGTTTTGTTTTATGACGTGACGTTTGAGTCGTTGTGCGCACGCGCGGTGGATTGAATGTTGCCATTTTGACTGACATTGACATAACAACAGTTGTCAAAGTGACGTTTCACTTAATTCATTTGTCGATTGTTGATCCACCATATTTGTGTTATGTTGCTCTCCTTGACAAAGAAAAGAATGGATTACAATTCAACGAAGTAATATTATAGAAAATAAGCATTAGGAACCGGTTACTATAATGTATAGCCATAATACTTAATTGCGTACGCAGACCCCTCCCAGGCTCCATACATTTCTGAAACAACTCCTTTCAAATTTTTAAAAGCTTGGGTCTGTCACAAAATTATGATATGTACTTAGTTGAAACCTTACTGAAAGTCTCTTTTAGCAGATTGGCACTTATCAGGAGCCGTACACCGGCCCACTGTATTGGCGTATTGATCCACACACGATTCTCCCTCTGAAATACAAAAGAAAATCAAAATTAAAAAAAAACCGGCCAAGTGCGAATCGTACTCATCCACCGAGGGTCTGCGTACGGACTAGTGATGGGTTTCTGCCCGGGCAAAAACCCCGAAAAGATTTTTTGCCTGGGCAGAAACCCAACTATATAGATGGGTTTATGCCCGGGCATAAACTCGAAATGGGGTTTTTACCCGGGCAGAAACCCATCACTAGTACGGACCGTACCATTCGGCGTCCGTACCATCCTTGCACGTATAAAAGTTAAAAACTATAAAACCGTACGCTATATGCCACTTAACCTCATTAGGTTATGTGGCATATAGCGTCCGGTTTTTTTTAACTTTTTGGGGATTTGAAATTTAAAAGTGGGGTCTGGCATCAAGTTCGATAGCGCCTTGGCACATCTCCTTGTTTCTATGACCTGAGATGCGTGCTATGGATGGTCGCGAGTGGTGTAGCTCCCCTCACCACGCCGCGCGCCGCTGTTCCCCATACCTTCCCTATTGTCGATACGTTGCATAGCTCAAGCTGCGCATCTTCCTCGCACAGCTACCTTGCGGCGGCATCAGTGGAAACGGTCACATAGTTTCGTAGATTAAGGCGCTACTAAGTGGTAACGGCCTTGAGTGGTTTGGATGGTATAGCTTGAGTGTTCTGCGCTGAGCTCAAGCAACGCGACATACGTCTACCGAGCAATACGACTCGCCCATGAAGGAGCGCGCTGTGCCGAATTAGACGTATTATTACTTTTTAGTATCTAAAATATAAAATAAAAATAAAGTAACAGGCAATATTATAGGTAGTAACATAGTCTTTTCACACAAAACAAATCATGAAAATATCTTAAGCGATTTGAAAGTAATTACGTTTTTATGTTTTGCGTAGACAGTAATTCATGAATTTATTTCATTAAGTATTTTACTACAATAGTTAAATATTCACAGGTACGATTGATGCATATATGTTCTAGTTTAACATAAAAAAAATGTACAACTAACCTGCATTATTTGACGGCGAAATAAGAGATATAAAACTTGAGATTTACGGCCGTTACCATTTACCGTCGCCTTAAGGCGCTACTAAGTGGTAACGGCCTTGAGTGATTTGGATGGTATAGCTTGAGTGTTCTGCGCTGAGCTCAAGCAACGCGACATACATCCACTTAGCAAAACGACTCGCCTATCATGGAGCGCGCTATGACAAATTAGATGTATTATTACTTTTTAGTAACGAATATTAGATTTTTTACAAAAACACTCATACTAAAAGTTAGATAGTTAAATTATCTCTAAAATGGTGAAGGTTTAGTAAAATACGCTTAATGGTTTTTGCGCGATCTTCACTTTTTTGAACGCTCTAATGCGTTCAAAAAAGACCCACAATTAGACCTAACTTTACAAATTAATTACACTATATAGATAAACGTAATTTAAAATATACTCATATTAAATTATTAAGAAAATGCTCTAGTTTAGCATATTTTTTTTTCAAATCATTAACACTACTCGTTTAGACGTGATCTTCAGTTTAAAATCTTCAAAAGTCGTATATCAGCGCCTTAATTTTTACATTCTCGTAGCATGATTGCATAGCACATCTCCGGTGGAATGGCACCCTTATGATAGCGCTATTAACATAATATACATAATAAGTATAATAAGTAGTTTTAAAGTTGCTTTTTGCAATGTTTTACCTCCTACCTAGTCGTTACGGTTTTTTATTAAAACAAAGATGATTTAAAAACCGGTATCGTAAACGTTATGACTGGATTTTTTTTGTGGCGCCGACTCACGATAGATTTAATAGTGATTGATTAATTTACTGAGATGGATAATATTATACTTAATGATTATAATATTTATTTAAGTTTTTGTTTTGTAATAAATAAACGATGGTTCATAACAATCATAACAAAAGTTTTATTTTTATTTCTGTAGGACATTGTTAAAATAGGACGATTTGCGAATCACACAATTTGAGAATAGGACTTTTTGCGAATCGGACGTTCTGGGCCTGAACTTAAAAAACTACGCAATAATAAAATTGTATTATCTTATAAACCAATTTTCGTTGGAAGTATTTTTAAATTCTACTTCCTTCCCTTCGACGCTATACTTAGATGTTGGCTCTCCTGTCTGTAACTTTGTCTTTTTTAGGGTTCCGTACCAAAATGGTAAAAAAGGAACCCTTATGGTCCTTCGTCTGTCTGTCTGTCTGTCACACCTGCTTATTTCAGCAACTACTTTCAGCTACTACTATCGACTTGAAATTTGGAACAGTTATAAAGATTGTTCAACTTTATTGCAAATGAAAAAAGTCCAAAAATATTTTTATTTTCATTGCAAAAGGGGCCGGAGTGGGGGTCCGAAATTTCAAAGTGGGGTTACTAGGTCAAGTGACATATCATATGAAAGGGCTTGATTTGCACGTTTCAAAATATATTTTCATTTTATTTTATGTTTCATAGTTTTCGACATATGATGAAAAATGTCCGAAAAAATACCATTCCCCCCTCTTATCTCCGAAGTTTGCGGAGCGGAAAATCTGAAATAATTAGAGTTGATAGGAATTGACCCAAATATTGCACCAAAAATAAAACAATGTTCCTAGCTAGTACAGTTTTATCAAAATCATCAAAATTCCTTGACAAACAAACTTAGTTATGCGGTCCGGTTTTTTTCACTTTATACGTCCAAAACTGATACGGGACTCTCGGTGCGCGAGTACGACTCGCACTTGGCCGGTTTTTTTAAGAAAGTGGTGAAAGAGAATAAAATTGGTGCTGAAAGAAAACTTCCAACGCTGTTCAAAACGTTGTGGCATGTGGACGAGTGTCCACATGCTACAACTCCCCTGAATAGGGGAGCCAACATAATAATAGGCGTGCAAATGTGCTTGTATGTATAAAAAAGAAAACATGAACTCACCTCCCTGCCCTCTCGCAGATGTCACAAGGAAAACGAACAGGAAAATGATCCGATGCATTTTATTATTTGTCTCTGGCACTCCAAGTTGATTAGCCGACCATAATATTTAATTAGGATCTGTAAAAAAAAAACATTTTATTACAAGGGTCCTACACTAATTGACAAGTGTAGATGCTTAATGGTGCTGATTCTGTTGAATATCGCACTAAACTAATTTTAATATAATAATGAACTGTCAAATTAGTCTATCCCCTTGTCATTTACGGGAAAATAGTCGTGAGCTTTTGCGATAATTGACATCAAAACTATTCAAGTGGACTAATTTGACAAGAATAAATATCTTCTATCCCTTTCTCATGTTTTTCATTACAAAGAGACATAATAAGACTAAATTACGTTTATTTCGTAAACAACAGAATTGGTACCAATATCCCATAATAAATATGAGGGAATTGTAGGTAAATCGATCGATCGGCCCCCGTATATGCCAACGACCTTGCTTGAGTTGCCTAACAACTCATGTAACGATGTAACTTGAGTGTTACTTATACAGGGTGGCAGGTTAGACAGTGGAAATATTTTAACGGGTCATTATACTCATAATTATGAACAACTTTTATTATGGGACCAACCCTGAAATCGCGAAAAAAAAATCTGCTGTTCCCTACATTTATATTCAAATAACTCAACAAAATGTATGGAACAGCTGATTTTTTTTTCGCGATTTCAGGGTTGTTCCCTCAGATCATAGAGACAAGGGAGATGTGCCAAGGCGCTATCGAGCTTGATGCCTAAACTTGAGCAAATTGCTCATAATAAAAACGTACGCGCTGGCGACGAACCGAACACGATCGATGATGGTATAAATACAGTGTTTTAGTTTAGTGCTAGTGTTGAGTGACGATTAACAGTGTTAGATTGAGGGTGTGCGGAATGTTTAATGCGCGGGAGATCTTTTTATTCACAAGGAGCGCTTAATTATGCGCGTAATTGTGTCGAAAAATGTACTAAAAGTGGCATCAGTTGTTCCGGTACTAATTTGCTATGATGGCATATCTCCTTGTTTCTATGATCTGCGGTTGGTCCCATACTAAATGTTGTTCATAATGATGAGTACAATGACCCCTTAAAATATTTCTACTGTCTAACCTGCCACCTTGTATGCTCACGCAACGCGTCATAAACTCATAACATCGACGGTCCCTACGTATGAACAGTACCCCTATCATGAGTTTTTTTGACGTATAGTTTCGTTAACGTAAGCATATTTTGAATTTAAAATACAGCAGTCCTGGAACATTTTGATAAAATTTTATACATTTTACACATTTTAAAAAATACAGTGAAATTATTAAGTATTTAATTTATATAAATATTGTGCAACAAACGTGTATTTTGAATTCAAAATATGCTTACGTTAACGATACTACACGTCAAAAAAACTCATGATCGGGGTCCAGGAGAGCGCTTCAAAAGATTCAAACGCGCGTAGGGGAATGTGGGGGGAAACCGGACAGGGGGTAAAACCAGATAGTAGCTATTTCATTACTCCTCGTACTGCTGTTGCGTTCTAGCTAGCGGTGAAATACGCGCAAGCGCTTACTCAGTGCAGTCGCAAATGGCGGCGACGGTAAAATCTCGGTGCGTGAGTCTATAAATGAAAATTGTAAACAAAGGTAAGTCATCTAATATTTTGACTTTTTTAAAGTGTTACCATTGAGTTTAGCTATGTGCTATCACATACAGTTGTATTTTTACCCGACTGCGAGACGCAAAGGAGGGTAATGTGTTTATCAGTCTATGTATGTATGTATGTATGTATGTATGTATCTATGTATGTTTGTTTCTATGTGGCGTTCTAGAGACCAAATGCGTAGGCCGATTTTGATAATTCTTACGTCAATCGATTCGTCTTAACCTTGCGAGTGTCACTAAAGACATAACAGTAATCAAAATTCACCACAGCGACAACCAGATCCCATATTGTGAAAAAAAAAAAAAAAAAGTTGATGAACTATGTCAAGTGGGGTGTCGTTGAATAGGTATTTTAAAATCATTTTTAGGTTCCTTTTATCATTTTTCATTTTAAATAATAGTTTAGGATATATAACGATTTAAAGTTGTTTAACAAAGCAATCATTCTCGCTAATTCTTACTTATTGATTTAAGTTTTTATTTCAAGTATTAACGATATACAAACAAAGAAGAAGATTACGAAAACATACATTAAAAACTAAAAAGTGAAAAATAAAAATAGTAAATTAAAAATTAAAAAAACCCGACTGCCAAAAAACAACTAAAAAGTTCAAAACAAGAGCACTTTTCAAGCAGTCTGATGCAGTTGGTGGCAATTATTTGTGTTAAATCTTAGATTTTATGCCACCAACTGCATCAGACTGCTTGAAAAGTGCTCTTGTTTTGAACTTTTTAGTTGTTTTTTGGCAGTCGGGTTTTTTTAATTTTTAATTTACTATTTTTTTATGAAGTAACACATATTTAACCTTTTAAAACGGTATTTGTTGTTGCTATGAGTGTAAACAGAATATCTGCTAGTATTACAATTTCAAACATGGCACCTGTGGGGTACAAGCGGACGGGGTGATTTCGACTATCCGGTGTCACCCCGTTTGATTTTAAATGTAGGTATTGCGGGCATTTGTTTTATTCCTTTGTCTAATAACTATTTTTTTTCTTTTAACAGAGTGTGAGCGTCAAGTCAATATGCCACGAACATATGTGATGAGAATGTCAAATAGGCTGCAGTGGTCGGAGTCAGACATGCTTTTAGCCATAAATTCTGTGCTGGAAGGCAGAATGGGATATCTTTTAGCGTCACACACATATAGTGTACCTATAGGTTGCATCGGTTGTTCAGAGCAAGAATTATTATTTTATGTATGCATAAACTGCGAATAATTTAATTATATAGTTTTATTTTTAGTATATATATTCACCCCTTGAATAAAAAATGCGTATCCGGTTCAAACCTCAGTTACACATTGCACTTTTTCTAAATGTTTGCGTGAATATTATAATTTATAATGATGGAATTCTTCGAAAATATCACATTTCGGAAGACACCTCGAACCCGATCATCGTCAATAAATGAAGCCCATGAGAGCACATGTTGTTATAACAATTCGACGCTAGATGGCACCAGTACCAGTATGCCAAACATATCCAACAACGAAAGTGATGTACAACTGCTTGAATTAAAAAACGAAGTAGCGAAACTTAAGTTAGAATTGTCTGCAGCACACGAAGAAATTAACAGTTTATCCTTAGAAAATATGGAATTGAAAAAGTCTTTGGAGTATATGAATACTAAACATGCAATGGTAAAAAAAGCCTCTAAAATACTAACCAGTGAGATAAGAATCACTCCTTCCAAGAAAAATAAAAATATAAAACCCCTTAAAAACAGCACACCAAATGTGTCCAAAAAATCACAAGAAGCCCGAGATAGCTCTTGTTCTCTTCTTAGAACACAAAATAATTGTACAACTCATATGTTACCATCATCTAAAATAACTATGCCAGAAAGAGCTCACGTAAATAAACAAAATAAAATGTGTATCATAAGCAGCAACAAAACGAATAGAATACTAGAAACAGCAGAACACGTTTTCTATAAATATCAAATATGCCATTACCTGAAACCAAATTGCGGCATTGAAATACTAATTCACAACTTACACGCAAAACTAATAAACTACACTCTAAAAGATTACTGCATTATATTCATAGGAGAGGAAGATTTTCGAAAAACAAACAATTATTGTAATCTGATTATCACTTTAAGAGAAACTTTGAAGAAAATACATCATACAAACATTATCTTATGTTTACCTACATACAATTGCAGCGGCTACTCTATGATGTTTAATTGGAGAATTGAAACTTTTAATAATATGATATACATGGATAATCAAAGCCATAACTATGCTGTACTGTTAGACTCCAATTTAGAATTATCCTACGACTACGAGATGTTCTCCAAGTACACTGGCCGGCTAAATAACAATGGAATGTTGAATATTTACCAAAATTTAAATATTTTACTGAGGGATCATCTTTTTGCCGGCACCGATAATAAGAGTTCAAATATTCCTGCTAAATCTGTACAAATCGACGAAGAAGAAACCGGAACACATTTTTTTCTCTGAAACTTATATACACGTTCTCCATCAGAACATCGCGGGTCTTCTGAACAAGTCAGATGCATTATTGATTAATCTAGAGGAGCTTAAAGACAATAACAAAATCATAGATGTTTTATGTATAACTGAGCATTTTATGTTATCGGGACATGAGATGAACCTAAATCTAGAAAACTACATTTTAGCCTCATCTTACAGTCGAGACATTAAAAGAGGAGGAACATGCATTTTGTTGAAAAAAGAACATAAATTCAGAGTAGTTTCAGAAATCAAAAAATTCTCCCTTGACCATGTATTTGAGTGTTGTGCAGTCGAACTTATTGACTACAGAACTGTTATTATCTGTTTGTATAGAGTACCTAAACAAAATAACTTATATACGTTCTTTCACAGACTGGAAAAACTCCTAATTTATATCTCCAAAACTTATAAAAATATTTTAATTGCTGGTGATTTTAATATAGATGTTCTAAAAAGCAATAATGTTACCCTAGACTTTGAATGTTTATTAATAAATTATAATCTTAAATTAACATTACATGAACCGACGAGACTAGCTAGTCGAACCTGTATTGACAACTTTATACATAACTTTAAAAAAGGTTGTAAATCGGAAGTTTTAGAATTGGGCCTATCAGACCATACTGCTCAGTTTATTAAACTTCCTATAAAGAAGAAATTCTCATTAAATTTTTGGCGTACCCTAAAATACGACTATAGTTTAGACAATATTAAGAAATTTAAATTGTGCATCAAAAGCTTATCTTTTTCTAATATCTACAATACAGATGACCCAAACATAGCATATCAACATTTTATAAATGATTTCAAATTATTTTATGATCTCTGTTTCCCACAAACGCAATTCATAATAAAAGTGAACAGTAAACCAAAATGGGTATCGCGTGGAGTAAAGATTTGCAGTAAAAGGAAAAAGGATTTGCTGTGGAAATTTAGATTAAACCCTACAAGAGAAAATAAATTAAAATATGCAAATTATTGCAAATTATTTAAAAAAATTATTAAATTAACAAAACTTGCCCAAAACAAACATCTATAAAATAAAAACATCCGTTAACAAATATAAAACAGCTTGGCGAATTATAAACAAAACAAGACTCAATATACCAAGAGAATCTATCATTAACATAAAAATTGACGACAATAATTGTATTAACGATCCTACAGAAATAGCGCATGCATTTAATAATTACTTTATCGAAAAAGTTAACCCCATTCCAGGTGCTGGAAAAGAAGTAACTACTTTAATTAATCACCGATTAAATTCAATGTTTCTTGCACCAAGTTCACCCGGCCAGATAAGTAAAATCATAAAAAAATTGAAAAACACAAACAGTGTAGGACACGATGGTATTAATACTAAAATAGTTAAGGCAGTTAATGAGGATATCTCCCATCACCTGAGCCACATTATAAATTTGTGTATATCAACAGGGACATTTCCAGCAGATCTTAAATTAACAATTATAAAGCCATTGTTCAAAAAAGAAAATAAACAGTTAATGGAGAATTACAGGCCCATTGCGTTAATACCAATTTTCTCAAAAATTTTCGAGAAATATTTTTATGGTGAAATTAATACCTATCTCGAAAAGAACAAAATCTTGTGCAAAGAACAAAAAGGCTTCCGACAGCATAAAACAATAAATATGGCCATTTATGAATTCATTGAAAATGTTATGTCTCATGTTGACAAAAGATCTCCCGTTTGCGCAATTTACTGTGATATGTCACAGGCATTCGATTATGTAGACCATAATATATTAGTCAATAAACTTGAAGCCTACGGTATTAGAGGCAATGTCTTAGACTTGATTCGATCCTATTTAACGAATCGCCAACAGGTGACAGAAATAACTAGAGTGAATATTAAAACAAAAAATGAAGAAACATACACCTCTACGAAGCGTTGCGTAACATATGGTGTTCCCCAGGGTAGTGTACTGGGGCCCCTCTTGTTTATTATATATATTAATGACTTACCAAATGCTACGACCCAACCAATCACCTTATTTGCTGATGACAGCACTGTTACAATTGCATGTAAGGACATAAATCAATTTAAATTTGACATAAATAACTCTCTGACATCTATAATTTCTTGGCTAGATAATAATAATTTAAAAATCAATGTAAACAAAACAAATATAATGCATTTTGGCCAACGATCGCAAAACTCATTAGATGTAAAATTGGTCCATAATAATTACACGGTAAAGGAAGTAACTACTGCCCGTTTCCTTGGATTAGTTATAGACAGTAAATTAAACTGGAAGGAACACATTGACACGCTATGTAAAAAAATCAGCAGTCTATCATATGCCCTATATAAACTAGCTCCAACTATCAATACTGATGCGCTACTCTCAGCATATTATGGTCTTGTAGAATCTGTACTCAGATATGGCATTATTTTTTGGGCTAACTCAACAAATAAAGACATGGCATTTAAAATGCAAAAGCGATGCATACGCGCTATGTTTGGCATTCAAAGTACTGAGAGCTGTAAGCCATTATTTATTAAGCACAGAATTCTCACACTTCCGTCCCTTTACATATTGGAAGTTGCTCTATTTGTGAGAAGCAACCCTAATTTATTTCCTCGCTTAACTGACAACGTAAGACGCAATCGCCGCGACAACGGTAGACTTTGTGTTCACCCCGCTAAAACAGCACTGCTTCATAAAAGTGTAGTATGTAGAGCTCCTTTAATTTATAACAAGATACCAAATAAAGTTAAACAATTGAATTCAAACTTATTTAAAAAAACATTTAAAAAAATATTGACTGAAAAATGCTATTACAACGTTAATGATTTCCTAAATGACAAAACTCTATGAGTATTACGAATTTATTTATTATTATTCAAGTTGCAAGTAATGTGTTATAAATTAATATTATATTAATTACCTACTTAATTTTGTTATGAATATTATTATTATTTGACTTTCTGTTTATTCATTAGTTGACATTACTTAATTTTGTTATAAATATTATTACTATTTGATATTCCGTTTATTCATTAGTTGACATAACTTAATTTTAGCTATGATATTTGACATTCCGTTTATTTATCAGTTGACAATACATATTATTATTATTTTTTTATGAATATTATTATTATTTGAAATTGCTTTTATTCATTACTTAATATTTTTACTGCTATTTTTATTCAGATTTGTATACCAGCCATGGTCAAACATGTTGATTCGAACTATTAAATAACATCTATAATTATGCATCTTAACTATGTACACATGTTTTTGCAAATAAATATATCTTTATCTTTATCTTTATCTTTACCCATAGGTATGGGGTGAATTCGGATTTTTGATTTTTTATAAAAAAATATATATTTTGTAGTAACTAAGACTGATCTCAAACATTTGTATGCCAAAGTTATGCCTAAGATATACTTAAACATTTATGACATTGATTACCTCATTAAATAACATAGTTATTTATTTCTTGTGTCTTTTTCTTAACTATCCGGTGTCCCCCCACCTTCCCCTACATAATGTTCTACAAGAGAAATTTTGTGGGTGGTTTTAATGTTCAATTGGCCAACTTAGAATTATTTTTATTAAACTAAACGATACTTTAGGGTGGCCTGAAGGCCACGAAAACAAAAACACAAATTAAATATCTACCACTTAGGGGATTTTACGTAGGAACCGTCGATATGCGTCAACCTAGCAATACGACTCGCCCATCAAAGAGCGCTATTCGGAGTTAGACGCAATATTAAAGGAGACAGTTTTTTGGGCCCACTAGAAATTAAAAGGATTTTTTTTATTTACTTATAGAAATTATTTTTGTACTTTTTAGTTCGTTTGAAAAAGGTGGTTTCGAATTATTTAATTTTCTTCAAATAATTGTTTTCTTACTTTTTAGTTAATATTATTACTTAGTCATCCAAATAACATAGCGAAACAATTTCAATTTGAAAATAAAAAGGGGCTCCGAAAGTCGTTAACAATGTGTCATTTTGTGTCATTTTCGAACCGCGCTATCGAAAAATGTGGAAAAAATCAAGCTTATAGCATTCAATAAATACTCTCGATTAAAATTGATTTGAACAAAATACGTCAATAACTTTTTGAAATATTCACTTTTTTCAGTTTTGAGTTCGACAACCGCAAAAAAACTTATATTTGCGGTCGGAAGACTGAAATGCTTCTTGCTACGGAACCCTAGACTGTGCGTGGTCCGACCCGCTCTTGCCCGGTTTTTTTTATTTGTTGGGTATTATAATTAATTGTTAGATACTTACATACTTTTTAATTTATTTCTTTTTATCTTTATAAGTAGGTATTGTGTTGTGTCCCTTTGCGTGCAAATAAACTATTTTCCTTTTTTTATCCGTGGGTAGCAAAAATAAAAATATCCATAAGTAGGTACTGTACTACTTACCTATATTAAACTAAGTGAAATTTCTTTACGTGTAGTTGGAAAGTATACGGTGCATAAATGAATAAAGTGCAGTCTAAAACGAGATATCTTGTGCTGCGCTGGCGCCGTGACAGAATTTTAAATGCCTTTGTACAGTTAACCACAAGTCAAATGTTTCTCTGCATTTAGGGCTCATTCACATCGGGAGTAGGGACAACTGTCAAATCATGCTATCATTCATTCTTAGTTCCGGCTCCGAACTAATCTTAGGTCCGTAGGTGATGTGTTTTTAGCCGTCCGAAAATTTTTATTTGACACTTGTTTTGACAGAATCTTATATCTATTGTACTTTCGGACGGCCCGTATCTTCGTTGACGGACTTACAGAGTAGATCCCCTGGACCGCGATAGTCTTATATATTTCTAAAACGGACCCCCAAAAAGGTTACAATCTGGGTATCCTCAAGCAGTGCCGTAACTAGGGCGGTGCCAGCGATGACCAGGGGGGTGATTCACGCAGGTTCGATATTGATATCGCCTTCGATATAAATACAGGGTGGCAGGTTAGACAGTGGAAATATTTTAAGGGGGCATTGTACTCATCATTATGAACAACTTTTACTATTGGACCAACCCTGAAATCGCGAAAAAAAATCAGCTGTTGCTAAACTGTCTAACCTGCCACCCTGTATATTGCAACAAATGTCACAATGGTAGGGATTTTGACAGTTGTTGCAACATATATCGATGGCGATATCAATATCGAACCCACGAGAATCACCCCCCAGGCACAGGGCGCAGACCCTGGAGGGGCGCAGAAATGACCAGATTAGGACCAAGTTTCGTATTAGAATATTTTTTAAGGGCAGTTATAGATGCTCACATCGGGCGCATAAACAGCTAGTTACGGCACTGTCCTCAAGTCACGAGTGAATCGGTTTCTTCTAGGCAAGCGTGCTCCATCGTAGACCGCATCATCGCTTAACATCAGGCGAGATGGCGGTCTAACGCAAGCCTATCATAGAATAAAAAAAATAAACTAATTGGGGGTCCCTGCATTATATCAAAAAACCCAACATTTCTTTATCTCTTCGTAAGTGCCCTTATAACTCGAGAAATACTTATCCGATTTATGTGATTTTCATAATAATATTCTTATCATAGTACCTACTTCAAAAGAGCAATATTATTCTATGTTCATCTCGTAGCCAAATTGTAGAATTCGCCGTATTACATAACGACTAGCTATTTTAAAACAAACGGAACTGTTTTGTAGTTTTTTTTGTTTTTTAGGGTTCTGTAACTCAACAGAAAAAAAACAGAGCCCTTATAGGATCACTTTTTTGTCCGTCCGACTGTCAAAACCCTGTTTTTCCGGAACGGGTAGAAGTATCAAGTTAAAATTAATAACAAATACTAAAATCTACGTTCACTTGGAGGTGTAAAAAATTCAAACTTCTGTGTCAACGCAATCAAAAGATACCACTAGGAATATTTTTTTTTGCTATTTATATTTAGTACGGAACCCTCAAGGCGCAAGTCCTACTCCTGTTTTTTTTTATATGTTACTGTAAAAGCCCAAATAGTGGTAAATTCTAGGTTTTACTGGTAAATCTTAGGATTTACCAACATGAGTTGGTAAATGTAAGGATTTTATAAAAAGGAGATAATTTTTCGGGCTTCTACCATAAGAGTTTGGTACATCCTAGGTTTTACCAATAACGGTTGTTAAAAATGTTAGTTTTAGGGCTGCGGAAACTAATATTTTGCGAGTTTCCTTTTCATTTTCGGTGCCACTTGCATTTTAGGTACACGTCTTCGGCGCTGCGGGAAGTGCAGTCCCTTCGCCCTGTAGCAGTTGCAGCCCCTTCGCTGCTCTCCCTCCGCGCCTCCGGGTTTATTGTTTGTAACTAATAAACTCAAAAACTACTTAACCAAATTTAAAAATCCTTTCATCAGTTCAAAAGCTACATTATCAGTCACTGATTGACATAGGCTACTTAATATCCCAAAAAAATGCACCTTTCTTGTGGGTCATGCGGTCGAAGTCGCGTGGAAAGTGCTAGTCATTAGTCATGTCATGTATTAAATAAATAAACAACGCAAAACCGTGCCACAAGGATTGGGGCCATGAAACTGTGAATCCGTGAGCGATTGCGATCTGTCAACCATCGTACGGGAAATTTTGAGCTAAATTATGAGCTTCGGTATATTCCCATTACGTAAGGCTGCTATCGTCTTATTTGTCGACACCGGACAACATTTTCAAAAACCCCGGACGTTGGAAATCGGGATCTTTCTTGGACGCCGTTGAAAATATAAAAAAAAATGATTTATATGTAAGAAAATTTAAAAATAAATAAAAAACCGGACAAGTGCGAGTATGCCTCGCGCCCTAAGGGTTCCGAAATATGATCATAGATGGCGCTACTGCCTACTTCCAATGGCGCCATCTATGAGCAGATGGCTCCACTTATGGTCCGGTGACTGACGGCGGACAACAAAGTGATCCTATAAGGGTTCCGTTTTTCCTTTTGAGGTACGGAACCCTAAAAACTTAAAAAATAAGTTAAAACCACCTTCAAAAAAAACAAAGTAATGTTGTATGAAACAGTTTCGGAAGTCGCGATGTCTTTGATGTTTTAACCTTTTGGTTTTATTCGGCACAGATTCAAACAAAAATCTTTTTTATTTTTCTTAAAAATAGATAAATAAAAAAGTGTGAAATAGTTTCGAAAGTCGGCACCGAATCAAAACTAAGCAAAAATGAGCTAAGCAAAGACTTCAGAAACTTTCACACAATATTAAGTATTTTGATCTTATTGAAGGCGATTTTAACTTTTTTTTATGAGCTGTTTGAGGCGGCAATGTTACGGTGCGTTGAGGAGACGTTTTATAGGTCTGTTTGTGTCGTCCGTAATAATTCTGTATACGGCGAGGCTAAGACCAAGTCCTGAGACCGCATTCCCTTCCAAACCTGATTATGTAAGTATAGGATGCAAGATGCAGTACTAATAAAAAATAACCTTGCAAATAAAAACAAATGAAGTAGATACTCATTTACCCGATCTGTTACCTCAGTAATTTTTTTACTAACTATAGTAATCTATCTATACTAATAAAGCTAAGCTATTTTGTTTGTTTGTTTAAACGCGCAAATCTTTGGAACTATCAGTCGGATTCGAAAAAATATTTTTTTATTTGATAGTCTGAAACTTGAGGAACGTTAAAGGCTATTAAGCACGCTACGACCTTAGAAGCTGGGCAAAAAGAAAAAAGTCAGAAGAACGTTAAGCAAATGAATAGCGTGGGAGGGAATATAATCCGATTTCTTTAAATTAAACGGCGAATGAAACCCTGGAGCACTGTTAGTCAATACATATAAATAATAATACATATTATAGTCCTGACCTCAGATCATAGAAACAAGGGAGTTGTGCCAAGGCGCTATTGAGCTTGATGCTTTAATTTGAGCAAATTGGGCGTAGTACAAAAGTACACGCTGGCGACGAACCGAACACGATCGATGATATAAATACAGTGTTTTAGTTTAGTGCTAGTGTTGAGTGACGATTAACAGTGTTAGATTGAGCGTGTGCGGAATGTTTAATGTGTGGGAGATCTTTATATGAATTCACGAGGGGCGCTTGTATTTGTGTTGAAAAATGTACTAAAAGTGGCGACAGTTGTTCCCGTACTAATTTGCTATGATGGCATATCTCCTTGTTTCTGAGGTCCTAACTCCCTTGCTGACTGACTCATTCAACGCTCAGCCCAAGCCCTTGCAGACAGCTGAAATTTTTCACACAGAGGTTCCCTTTATGTTGTAAACTAGTAATAATGATTTTTGTCGAAATTCCCACGGGATATAAGTTCCTTCGTACAATTCCCCCACCACAAATGACAAATTTCACAGGAGAGCGCTTCAAAGATTCAAACGCGCGTACATAATGTTCTACAAGAGACATTTTGTGTGTGGTTGTAATGTTCAATTGGCCAACTTAGAATTATTTTTATTAAATTAAACGATAGTTTAGGGTGGCCCGAAGGTCACGAAAAACACAAATCACGTATCTACCACTCAGGGGATTGTACGTAGGGACCGTCGAAATTGACATTATCTATGGAAATGGACTAATTTGACAGGATTATTATGTTCTATCCATTTCTCAATAAAAAAAAATGAAACCGCCTCCGAAAATAAATAATCCTAATTTTTCACAATATTATCTTTAAATACTTACAACTATTTTTGTTTTTTTTTTTTCAGTTTAGAAATCGCGCATTCAACGAATAAATAAATACACATGATATCACACTACACCCCCCCTCCCCCCTTGTGATATTTCGTGATTTTTTCCGAACTCCCTCCCCCCCTTTCGAGCCTCACGTGATTAATGGACGGCCCCTTATGTGTGAAACAGTTTTCTTCTAATACGAAGCAGCAGTTATATTCACAGGATGAAAAAGAAATCTTTATTTATACATATAGTTACATTGCACTTTGCAATGCCTGGGTTTTTTCTGGACCGGTTGTGATGAGGAAATATAATATAAATATTTTCCTTATTTAAATCCTTCTTTTACTTAGATGAACTAGTAATAAGTAAGTCATTTATAGGTATATTGCAGCGGACGTACATATAGATCGAGCTTTAGAAAGAGATAAATCGGCTTCGTAAAGCGTCGGCGTCGTCTCTGTTACTCTACCCAGTCGACCCAAGATCTGCCTATCCATTCTATGCCGACTCGCCGCGTGAAAAAAAAAAATTTTTCTTAATTATTTTGTGATTTTGTAATTAATAATAATGTCTCTCTTTACATAAAATATCAATCGAAAATTAAAGAAACGAAACGAGAAGAAACTAAAATTGGCATGGATAAATTAATTATCTGTTAATTTATCAAACGAAATAATAAAACCTCGTTAAACTAATTTCGATGTTTCGTATATGGCTTTTGAAACTGAAGCTTGATTTTCAGGGTTTCGCACCTGATGGGTGCCAACGGGATTCTATTCCGTTTGTCCGTCCGTCTATCCGTCTGTCACTGTATTTTATGAATCGTTATAGCTAGCCAGTTAATTTTTTTACAGGATACAACCTACATGTAAGTATGTCTGCTATCATAACAAATAATAATAACAAAGAAAAATAAACCCTTTTTTTGTTTGAATTGCCACTCTATCACGTATCTATGTGAAATTATTTAGTTAATTATGAAATCTATGGTACTGTAGAGGTTTTAATGTGAAGTCTTAGTAGGCTGGTTAACTTTATCGTCTATGAGACAAGCAATGCCTTAATAATTTTAAATTAAATAGAATAAGTTGTCATATAGAAAAAACAGTAGAGACTTGACATCGGCCGTGATCTAAAACTAGTCGCGCTTTTCTACTTTGTCTGTAGAAAAGAAAATCCTAAATACACGAATATCAAGCTCAGACGCGAGTTTCCGTTCCCCTTACCTCTAGCTTCTACAGTACCTAACTATTATTACACGACACAGGTTTACCCTAGTACAGGCATCAAACATTGTGATACCTACTTAAATTATTTCTAAGATCTATATTATATTGTATTTTACCTATTAAAATTTCTGAATAAATATTTATTTATTTATTATTAACCCCATTAAATACCCATTACCCATATGTTTATGTTTTTTATTATAGTAAGTATTGTGATACGGGCTACATTTTTTGTAAGTTTTTCCTCAAATACAGATAAAAAGTTTGACGTGTTTTTCTAGTGATTATTTCGAAAATTATATTAAGATAAAATACCGGTTTTGGGCGAGGTTATGAGTTATGACATTATGAGTTTTAATTATTTTTTGCTCGACCACAAGTTTCCTTAGCACTATAAAGGTTTTATTTTGTGATATTGGCTTGGGTTATTTTTAATTGAGTCTACGGCGTTTGTAGGTAAATGTTTGTTCAATGATAATTCGACTATTGTTAGCCTGTCAAGAGATTGCCGAGAAATAGGGGGTTCCCTTCACGAGTACACCATTCGGGTCGAACGACTAGGATCGCCATCTCGCCTATTATAATGTTAAGCGATGATGCGGTCTACGATGGAGCACACTTGCCTAGGAGAAACCGATCACTCGTGACTTGAAGACACAGATTGTAACTAACGAGGAAAACTCGTACCGGCAATCTCAATATTATTTATTTATTTATTTAATTCTTTATGCACAAGTAAAAAAAATACTGCATAAAGGTGGACTTAATGCCTTGAGCATTTTCTGCCAGTCTACTTTAGGGCGATGCAGAGACAAAACATGGTAGGTGCAACAAAATAGAATGCAAAGGGCACTGGCAGACGCCCATAGAACGCTGGGCTTCAGATTGTGTAAGTCGGTACAGATATGAAATTAGTTTGGTGTGATCGAGTATTTCAGGAGTATTTAAATTCATTTTTTATTTGTTTTTGTACGTAATTGGGTTAAAGAGAAATCTTCGTATTTGTGACAATGAGGTTAAGTATGGTGTGAATGATCCAATGAGTGCAGTGATAGCCTAGTGGATTAACCATGTGCCTCCCACGGCGAATGGTTCGAGTTCGATCCCGAGGCACGCACCGCTGACTTTTCGAAGTCATGTGCGTTTTAGAAATTAATTATCACTTGCTTTAACGGTGAAGGAAAACATCGTGAGGAAACCGGCATGTCCTAGAACCAAAAATTCGAAGACATGTGACGTCCACCAACCCGCACTGGGCCCGCGTGGTGGACTACGGCCCACTCCCTCTCACAGAGGAGGCCTGTGTCCCAGCAGTGGGAACATTATAGGCCGATTATGCTATATGCTTATGAATGATCCAATGAAGTACAGCCCGACTAATGAGTTCTCAATTCAAAGGTTTTAGTTGCTGTCGACATGATACTCTATGGAGGCACGAGCCAGGGCGCGTGCACCCGTTCTTGTATTATTGTTTTTTTCAAAATGTCAACGCCATAATCATTTTATTTCTTATTTATTTCGATTTTTTATTTCAATTCTTAATCTCTAAGATAAATTAGGCAAAGAACAATTAAAATATATTTTTATTTTTGGTTAAGCTTTTATTACTGTACCAGATCAAGCCCAAAACTGCCGACGTCCTTTAGTCCTCTCTGTTAATCTGTCAATAGATTAACAGAGAGGACATTTTTGCCCATCATTTTGATGTAACCCCTTAATCACCTTTCACATACTTGCATGGGGGAAAAACCGTACATTTATAAAAAAAGAAATGGTGAAAGTTGACCCGCCTAAGTGAATTATAAAAAGTTAAGAAAAAATCGGCTAAGTGCGTGTCAGACCACGCATTCTGTAAGGTTCCGTAACAAGTTATCCGACCACAAATATAAGTTTAGTTTTGCGGTTATCGTAAAACTGAAAATAGCTGTTAATTATGTTATTTCAGAAACTGATTAACGTATGATACGTTAATCAGTTTCTGAAATAACATAATTAACAGCTATTTTCAGTTCAGGTTCAGGTTCAAGTTCAGGTTCAGGTTCAGGTTCAAACCAAATTTTATCGGCAGTGCTTAGTAGGTACTACAATCTTGTTTGTTTTTAGATTCTTATGATAAAGCGGTTGGAAAGTTAGAGGCCCGACACTGTTAACTACTTCTGGTGCTCATATCTCACCAAATATCTACCTGAATAAAACATTCACTTAGAAACATTGAATTCATGTTATTTTACCACGTTTTTAAAGACCTATTCAACGATACCCCTCATATACAGGGTGGCAGGTTAGACAGTGAAAATATTTTAAGGGGTCATATTACCCATCTTTATGAACAACTTTTACTATGGGACCAAACCTGAAATCGAGAAAAAAAATCAGCTGTTCCATACATTTATGTTCACAAAACTCAACAAAATGTATGGAACAGCTGATTTTTTTTTTCGCGATTTCAGGGTCGGTCCCATAGTAAAAGTTTTTCATAATGATGAGTACAATGACCCCTTAAAATATTTCCACTGTTTAACCTGCCACCCTGTATATAGGGCAACTTAAAAAAAAAGCAGGGCCGGATTTAGGACAGCAATATTATAGTGGGTCTAGCCCCCGGGCACAAGAAAGGGACCTCCGCAACTTGAATTTGTTTAGACAAGAAAAACAAAATAACTGTAAGTCCAAGAAAAAAAAAATCACATTCACAAGGTAGCAGCGTTGCCAGTTTTTTTTTCGGGCAAAGCGTACATCCCTACGTATACACTTCCCTACTACTTCTACTACAATTCCCTAGCTACAAATGACACGGGAGAGCGCTTCAAAGATTTAAACGCGCGTACATAATGTTCTACAAGAGAAATGTAATGTGTGGTTTTAACGTTCAATTGGCCAACTTAGACTTAAGTATATTTATTAAATTTAACGATAGTTTAGGGCAGAGCTGTCCAAAGCACGGCCCGCGGGCAGCATGCGGCCCGCGGCTTATATTTGTGTGGCCTCGACGTGTTTGTGATCTACCACAAATACGAAAAAAATCCCTTAAAATGGTATTTTATTTTTATGGCATCATTTGTGTAAAAGAAAACAAAAATATAGTTTCTGCGGCCCTCCAATCTATTTAGTGATACATATTGGCGCGCGATCATATTTGGTTTGGACAGCCCTGGTTTAGGGTGACCCTCAGAGGGCCACGAAAACAAAACACACAAATCACGTATCTACCACTTAGGGGATTGTACGTAGGGACCGTCGGTAAGTATGTAAACTTCGCAAATATTACACCTGGGTTAAAAAAGCTTTTATTGTCTTAAACAAATCAGCCGAATTGAGAATGAACTGGTGTTCAGGGCTATTTTGTTCTTCTTTAGCTAATGTATCTATCTACCTACTCATTTATAAGTTAGGTAATATTCCCTAGTTTTTTACAAAATCAATACAATACGCGGTAGGTAATTAAAAATGTTAGTTAGACGTTACAGGACTATGAACTACGATAATAAATAAATTATGTTAAGAATACCGGAATTGAGATACAAGCCAACACAACACGTTATCCGTCATGATGCTAGTTTTCCTGTTATCAAAACCGCTTTGTCTTAATTTTAATATTCAAAATGTAAATAAATTAATTAAAGATATTCGAATTGGCCTTTAGGAAATTGTTAGTTGCAGTCCGGAGTCCCGAACAATGGAATTAGGAATTATTAGTAATCGCTATTCCATGGGAATTACAAAATGTGCTAAAATATGGGTACACTGCCTACCATACCTACTATACATACACTACCTACAAAGTTATTATAAAGAGGTTTACATGATTTAATGTATGAGCTAATATCCGCAACTACTGATCCGATTCTGAAAATTATTTAACAAATATGAAGCTATATTATCCCAGATATACGCTACTTTTTATCCCGAAAATGCACAATTCCTGAGGGTTACGCGGAAGAATTTGAAGAAAAAGCTCTAACGTTAAATATACCTACTTATATAAAATAAAAATCACTCACCAATCGCGAGAATATCGCTTATAAACAATACTTTAATAAAACTTTATACTTTAAACACGTCTTGATTTAAACAAGCTTGTATGTGAACTGGTCTTTGAAAGACAAACCGGATTCGCAAAACAACATAATAATATTAACATAAAGCTAAGAGTTCAATGAGTACCTGAATCTATAGGTAGGTACTGATATTATAAAGCTGAAGAATTTGTTTTTTTGAACGTGCTAATCTCTGGAACTACCAGTCGGACTCGAAAAAATCTTTTTGTACTATATGATAGCCAGATTCATGAGGAATAGGAGGGCTATTTAACATCACGCTACGAGTCTTAGCAACCGAGCAACAGGGGTGAAACCGCGGGGAACAGCTATTAATCTATATAGGTAGGTATGTACCTATTTATCGCATAAGACAAAGTCAGTTTTTCATGTGTCTGTTTGTCCGCTTAGTTCTTATAAACTATGCAATGGATTTTAATTTGGTTTTCTACACAATTTAGAGAATTTATTCCGGAAAGTTTATATGTATAATACTTTAATATTTAACTTGATACAGCAAATAAATGTCGATGTTTTGACATTAGGGGATTGCACCCGTGCAATGGGCAGTGTAGAGGTATCTTGAAAAGCAGGTTTTGTTCTTTTTTTTATTTTTATCAAGCGGTCAAAATAAGTTTGACCTTTTTGCATTATTCTGTCAAATAACATTTTTATCTGTCTGTCTTTGTCAGGGCTAATTTTTATGGCATTTTCGTAGGCATGTAGAGGATTTTGCAAGGAGCAATCTAGGCTACTTTTTATCCCGGAAAAATGTACTGGGTTTTGTAAAACAGCGGATTCGAAAATTATATTATTATACACGTCACTGCAGCCTAATTGCGTAACTCAATTTCTATCGCCATTTTGACAGTTCAACAACATCCATTGCGTCAGTGAGCTAATTTCAGGAACACGGATAGAGAAACATGCGGCGTGATGGATGTCAAAATCAATACCATGGTGATAGCAATTGAGTTACGCTATTAGGCAGACGCGGTCCCAGGGGGGGGGGTCACGGGAGTCAGGATCCCCCCCAAAATCGTAAAAAAATGCGCCAAACACGGTAATTCACGGTATATCACGTCGGCATTCATCGGTATGACCCCACCTAAAGTCTTCAGCTGCGGTATGACCCCCCCAAAATCGTCGGCTGGGACCGCGCCTGCAATTAGGGTGCTGTTTAATTTAATCATCGTTTAAAAGGGGGAATGTCTATAGGTTTAAGATAAAATATTATTTATTAACTTAGTCAACAGTGTGACATATACTTTACATTTAACTTATTCATACAATTGTATCATCTGCGTGAGATGTGGTTTTTCCTGTGCAGATATATCAACAACGAATAGTAGCTCGATCAACGACTCCTCTGTGAAAAGGAAGCTTAAAAAAATACCTACAGTTAAATAATAACCGTTATTAAACTTTAGACTTGTTCTCATTGTCAGCAGTGTACTACCAGTCGCCTCATTCTCAGCTCTCATCATTCAGCTAATAGGATATACAGGGTAAAATTAAAACCAGTGCGGATATTTTAGGAGGTGAAAGTACTCATGAATGTTATCAACTTTTATTATAGGACCGACACTGAAATATGAAAAAAAAAAACCAGCTGTTCCCTACAAAAATGCACTACAACACGATCAAAATGTATGGAACAGCTGATTTTTTTTTTAAAAGCGCCTTAGTCGATCCGCTTCTATGTTGAGTTGGTAAAGCTCGATCAAGCTCGACGACGATGAGCTCGACTATTTTTTTTGCCACGATTGGTACCCCCTAACATCTGGCCCGGGCCTTTTAGGCCTTAGGGCAAATCCGCCACAGATTGTCACTTGTCAGCATATAGTCACAGATAATATAATACTATACGTACAGATTACTCATCTCATACAAATAAATGTGACCGATTTAGCGCGGGCTATCTTCGGGCTATATATTTTTCCTTGCTTAAGGTATTTTTCAAAATTTGAACAAATATTTTTTCTTGTTCTTACTTTTCCACAAACTTCAATAACAAATCGATACATATAACGCCATCTAATATGAGTTATTGCAACAAATGTTACTTTATTCCTGATGAGACCCCGTGATATAGTTTTGACGGTCCCTACGTACAATCCCCTAAGTGGTAGATACGTGATTTGTGTTTTTTGTTTTCGTGGCCTTCAGGCCACCCTAAACTATCGTTTAGTCTGTTGTGTTGCGAAAAAGGGACGGTGCTATCTGTCCTGTATAGTTCCATCTCTTTCTTCAATTGGGAGGACAATGATGGCGTCATCAACACGTCATCACACTCATCACAACACTCACACAAAAAATGAACTACCTAAGTATTATAAACTGTAGCTTCACCAAAAATAGAAATGACGCCATACAAAGTATATTTTTGAAGCATTGATCAGGTTTAGTAATACATTTTATGTACCTATTTACAATATTGTTCATAAAATAATAATGAAATCATAACCCTTCCTTTTGGCTTTGCCGAAGTCAGGTAAAAATAAATATGCCAACCAAATGTTAACAATTCCAAAAAGATGTGATTCCGGCCAGGATCGAACTGGCGGCCTTCTGCGTGTAAAGCAGATGTGATAACCACTACACCACGGAACCCGCTGATGTAATGGGCGAAATTATGAACTTATTTCTAAAGCAGTTTGGATTAATGGATTTCTAATGACGTCATGATATTGGTAATCGCAATAATTCCGCGATGGTTTCTGTGTGAGTATTATTTTATTACGTAATATTTAACCTTTTTATCTTTCTTAAGTTGATAAATTATAAGCAGGTCTAGGTTTACAAGCGTTTTCAAGGATTTTTGACTTTCTATTTCATATAAAACATTAGCATAATTTTATAAAAAAATAAAAATACATTTGGCTTCCACAGAAGGCTTCCGCTGTGAATTTGCTCACGTTTTGACGATATTTCATAAATAAAAGTAACTAGGATTTATAGAAAAACATTATAAACTTTATTATGCGGCTTCTATTATGCATTATCGATACTATAAAAGACTGTAGTAGTTCTGTAGTTACACAAAATGCAACTACTCGGCACTAGATGGCGCTGTATACAATTATAGTTACCGCCATTATAAAAAAAATCGTAATTATTATTCTGATTTATTATACCTAAACAAGATATGCAGAACTCCAACTGAATACAACACAATGAGGGTTCATCATTCCCCCATCCGAGGGTGGGCAGGAGCTAGCGTCCTCATTGCTACTAACAATACAGCAACCATGAATTCGATCAAGTGGCCACAGTCAGCACAGAAATAATAGACGTCCTGACGCTAGTGCCTCCAGGCATCAGCATGCTTAGCATGACCTATCCGCGTGCTTGGGCAGAAGAGATACGTGGCGATTTGGATAGGTACAAAGAAATTTGTCTATTCTTTGGCTATTCTACCAAAGAATAGACAAATTTCTTTGTACCTATCCAAATCGCCACGTATCTCTTCTGCCCAAGCACGCGGCGACCCGTATTGCTGGTTTATCAGAATTTTGTGGTGAGTGTCGCGGAACGCGAGGTATTTTCAGTCGCAGTAACATGGTAAGTGCACACTGGTATTAATAATTGTTCTGTGGCAACACTGAACTGGCTTGACATAGATTATTTTTTGTCGATGTGCACTTTTTAGAGGGTGACTGGAAAAGAAAGCGCGCGAACGCGATAACGCGGAGAAAAAAAGTGCTGAACCATAATTGCGGTAAGGAGCACGTGGATGGATGGAGAATATCTCCGAGGCTTCCAACCCTGGAGCCAGGTGAGTGATAAAATCACTTTAATAGACTGTTAAAACTATAAGACATGTAACTATGGGGAAAGCTGGTTAGAATGTTTTCCAAGGTATTGTTTAGTCATGTCTGCAATCCTCAGCATGCGGATTCCCTAGCTAAATGCCAAGCGGGGAGCGCGGAGATCATTATACGTATGGTCTACCGTTCTCCCTTGCTACCTGTTAGGGAGTCAGGCAGGAAGTGTCAACATATCGGGTTGTTCTTCTGGTAACGTGTGCTGGGGAAGGTTAACGGTCACTAGATTTGACGGAGTAGGGGCGTGACTAAGGGGATGGAGGAGGTCACCGTGGGGGCAAAGCCCTCACGCCCGTATGGTGTCATGGTCTGGGTTTAACCCGTGGTTTGCATAAGCAAAGATAGTGGGACACCATAAGGGGCATCTAGTAGACTGTTGGAATGGGGTCACTCTATACGTGAGTAGACCCTTGGGTTACTACGCAAGTAGACCCTGGCGGAGCATAGCTCAACTTTGCGAAGCAGATAATGAGTTCGAGTCACTAACTTAACTCTCAACCAAGCATAGAAATAACAGTCGACCCATGGTTATAAGTTTTATGGTATTATTGAGTTTACTTGTTCTACCTGTAATGGAAATGTTTTGTTGCCCACGCGATTCCGTACGGAACCCAGGCCTACAGCCTAAGTGAAGTACGGAAGGCGCGACAGTGAGCCTCATGAGATGTTGGTTGAGGCCCTTGTCCGCCCATCAGGCAATTGACCGTAACTCTTTTATTTTCTTCTTTTTAAAAAAAAAAACATTTCCACACATTAGGTTTTCTCCTGTGTCGTGAGTGCGTCTACAAACACAAATTTCACATACACAAACACTCTAGAGGCTCTATACAAGTTGCTTTTCTGTTAGCGTTCACGCCAAACGATAAGGACAAAATGTATGGCAATGACATTACCTGCGGAAAAGTCACGTGACTCACAAATGTCATTTCCATACATTTTATCCGAGCGTTTGACGCTAACGCTAACAGAAAAGTAACTTGTCTAGGGCCTCAGAGGCCCTAGACAAGTTACTTTTCTGTTAGTGACTCGTTAACGACTCGACTGGGCAGTGTCCTATTACATTTTTCTCTAATTAATCCTGGTAATTGAAGCTATAACGTCTCGCAGTTGAATTTTGTATGAATTTAATTGTACCATAAATCAATCTTAGTATTTTCATTGGCAAATAAAACATGGATGTTTCATAACAATAAAACGAGAAATACCGTTCAATTTTTAAACTCTTTATTAATTCTCAAACATTTTACATAATAATAATTATATTCTAAAAATTGTTCTACTGTTTCAAATATTATAATAATTATTCCATTTTGAGATAACAATTATAATTACCTTACAATAAAACTCTAAAATGCATGAACTTTTGATATTTTTAGTTAAATAAATTATTTAGCTTTGATTATTAATTTAGTATAATTAGTTTTATTTATTTATTTTAATAATTATAAGAATGGCATTATGAAAATTAATTTTCCTATTTGTGTAACTTGTACTACTTTAAAAATACTATTTTAGGTAGGGTGACCAGTTAAGCAAAATTTTTAAGGACATTTCTTTATTCACCTTCATCAGTATGTAGTATCATATTTTTTTTTAATTTCGATTATAAATTTAGCGTAATAAATTACATTAAATAAACATTTTATGTTGGTTGTAAAATAAATAATCCAAGTTCTGTATATTTACGTACCAAATAACTACTGATACCTATATAAAAAAATAAGCCTATTACATACTGCTTCTTATAGCGTCACACTAATGAATAAAAAATGCAATTCGCTCACATAAAAAAGGTTTTAACTAACACGCTTAATTAGCTCTATGGATTTAAAGCCTTTCTCAAAATGAACAGATTTTATTCGATTTTTATCAAACTTCTTTTGTTGCGTGCTGAGGTTTTGGCGTATTTGACAATCAAATTAGTATGTATAACATTGGTGATTTATTTCCACTGTATTGTTTGATGAAAAAAAGTATTGTTTGAGCTTGACTTGACTTGACTTTGAGCAATCACTAATTATTCAATATTGAATTATATATTCTCCAAATTGTCATTAGTGAAATATTATATAAATCTCGATTTCAGTTTCTGAGTGTTTTTTTTTTCTGATCATTTTGTAAAGGCTTCTAAGTAATGAATCTTAATTTAATATTGATATTAATTAAAACTATTTACATAAATCTTACAATTAATGGACGTATATTAATTCCTTTTATTATTTTAATGTATTTAATCTAAGCAAGTTTAGTTTTTTTATTTATTTTTAAGCTATAATATGTGTATTTTGTACTAAATTCTCAAGTGAAATTAAAAGGAATAAATTCGCAAATATATTTTAGCAAAATGCTTTTTTATTGTAAAATTTTATTTTACATATATCTCTTTTGTTAAATTACTACTAAAACCCGTGAATTTATAAACTACAGATAGTTAATCCTACATTTGGAAAATCCTTGACCAAAAAATCGAAATCTCAAAATTTTGGAATGTTCTCCAACATTTTTGAATATTCAAATTCAAATATCGAACTTCGAATACCGGACTTTTCCAATGACATCTTGCATAAATAAAACGGAAATTCCATATTCTGATTTTGTTTTGTGATTGCCATTTTTGAGTCTGGATTTTTCAATGGCTTTAAAAAACGCGATGGTCACAAAATTGTATGAAATGAAATTAGTTTAAGTTAAGTAGGTAAATTAGTTAGCTAAGACTTTTCTTATGCATGACACGAGGAAGATTGCTAACAGGGATGTCTTCAAGATGTCGGCATCTGAAAATATAAATATTTTTGCCATAAGTATTTGTTTTAAATTATAAATGCGAAAGTTTGGATGAATATAATGTTCCACCTGTTAAAGGTCTTTGGACAGGCGGACAACAAAGTTATCCTTCAACAAAGGGTTCCGTTTTCTATTTTGAGATTCAAAACCCTAAAAATGAACACAAATACTCTCTAAAATGAATTACATAATGCGTCGGGCTTTCCCTCTAGGCATGCCATTATGCTCAACAGTAATTAATAAGTTCCTCACCGTTGCAAGTATGCTCCTTCTCAGTGAACCCGTTGTCAGTGTCGCAGAGGCAGATCTTGTCCGTGGGGGCGTGCACTCTGAGGTGAAGGGGAGCGGGGCCGGTGATGTTGGGAGTACCACAGATCAGGCCGTCGTTGCACTCGTCGCTGTTGGCGCAGACGTGGTAAAGAGCTGAGGAGGAGAAGAATCACGTTTTCATTTAAAAACAAGACGAAGTTTAAGAGCAGTATTTATAGTAGAATAGTTAGAAAAAACTAAAATACAAAGTTTTTTTTTTTTATAAAGGTGTCGCACTGTACGCGCATACGGAATGCGCGAGGCCGAACGATAAAACTCCAGTAGCGGCGCGCGAATTTTGAAACAACAAAACTTATCAGCAGTTTAATTGCGTAACTCAATTTCTATCACCATAGCTTTCATTTTGACAGTTCAACAACATCCATTGCGTCGTTGAGCTAGTTAGAGAACACGGATTTAGAAACATACAGCGTAATGGATGTCACAATCAATACCATGGTGATAGGAATCGAATCACGCAATTAGGGTGCAGGACGCTTTGAAAAACCCAGGACGGACGCTACTTAAAAAGGGATATGTTCTGGGAAAACAGGACGGTTGGCAACCCTAGGTATAACTAACGCATGCGATGCGATACTATCACACTTGTTTGGCAGCCTTTATTTTCCTTTATTCTTTAATCTAACCTTCATTATAATAAGCTTAACCTCGATCTTACTACGTTATAACCTATTTAACTGCGTAATCCCTAGGATTAAACATGAACCCCTATCAGTAACCCTGATATTAATATTATAACAAAAAGGCCGAACGACCTTGAAACCTTATCGGTACCGAATTAAAAAAAGTGTTCGTGTCAAATTGTAAGCATTCACAAGCTCACGTGCTTAGCATGAATAAAAGATCACAATCTTTATATAAGTACTAAGTAAAAGTTCTAATTTAAGTAATAATTCACTTGGGAGTAGCAACAATTATGAATTTCAGACATGAAACGTTTGAAGTGGGTTTTTGAAACGTATTTAAATAAATTGTTGAGGCTGATAAGGGTTTTCCGTCGTTTATTTTGGTGTTAAGAGATGTTTTAAAAATTATTTAAGAATTGCTGTGCCTATGGGGCATGTAGTAGTGATGGATTTGCTTCTTATGAGAGGAGTCTATTAGTACGGAGGTTAATGTCGTAAATCAGCAAATATTAAAGTGACAATTCTAGATCCTTTGACAGAATTTGGATGAAAATTATCTGTCAACTTAAAGACTTTAAGTTGACAGATAAAGTTTTTGTTAAAGTTTTTAAATTTTTTGACAGGTAAAGTTGACGGATAAGTTGAACTTATCGTTACGTACGTTATCGTTCGTTACGTTGAACTTATTTCACGCAAAAATTTAAAAAGTCATATCTGCAATACGTTACCGAATTCAATGTGAAACAAAATGTCACACTTTTACCTTTCGTCTGCGAGTCGCATTGCCCGTTGACCGGCGGCTGGTTGTCTCCGCAGAGGCAGCGAGTGATGGGGTCATAGTGAGTGCGCACGCAGGAGCTGCTGCTAATCCCTGCGCACTCCGCCTGCCGGGAGCACGGCCGAGCTGCAACGTAAACAACCAAGCAATAAGCAAATTATCGTGAAAAGATAGGTCTAAAGTCTAAATAGCTTAGAGCAGTGTTCCGCAAAGGGTGTGCCGCGTCACACTGGTGTACCGCGGTCATTAGTTGATGTGCCTCGGAAAAATAAGGTTATCTCATAAAGTTAAATTCACCACGCGCTTTTGTTTCGTCGCTTATTGTTATGTATGTAAAAATTGTTGGTTGGTTGCCATTTATGGTGTACCTCCAAAACTTTCCGATTTCCTAGGTGTACTTTGAACCCAAAAACTTTGCGGAACACTGGCTTAGGGCACGCTATTGCTACCAGTCGACAGCGGTGCAGAGGAATTTCTTCAAACACTCTTTTAGCCAGGTTTTCGAAAGGATGTTATTAAAACAGGTAAAATCAAGGGAAATCTGTAAAAATGGCTCGCGAGAAATTCAAAATATCTTACGTTTTTTTTTGGAGATTGCATTGCAGCGCAATTTTTTTATTAAAATTCAATACGCGAAAATAACGATAGTAATTACCTATATTTAGTAAATATTATCATTAAAATCATCAATATAGTTCTTGGAATTATATTTGAGGAAGATGGAGGAAGACAATTTCGTGAAAACAAATGACGATTTTTCTCAATAAGTAATAAGTATATACTCTTACAATTTTAAATTTCGACTCGGCGTCACTTAATGTCACTTTACCTACCACTATTAGTATACTTTCTTAATATATTACATACATTTAATTGAATCATTAATTAATTTGTATTCAATAGTCCTTCGCACATGCATATTATATAAATGCAACTTCCGATACAACACATTCTTAATTCGCAGATAACATCATGTATTTATGTAAAATATCTGCCGCAAACATTTGTCCCCAACCAGGAGGCCAACAGCCAACATCGCGTGCCAAGATATGCAAATGGCTGAACCATAACATAATATATGACAGAGACTCTAAAGGTTAGTAGGGAGACCATAAAAGCAAGCAACGCGTACACTGTCTCGGATTTTTTATTGGTTTTATGTTACTTTGCGAGGTTGTGTGGGCCTTGGATAAAAATATACTGTTACTGTAGGCGGAATAAGGCTGTTAAGGTTGTATTAGGTTAAGCAGTATTGTATGCTAATAAACTACCGTTGTAAGGAGTTTTCGGTGTATAGCACTGACAAAAAAACAAATGGGACTGTTGATGAAAATAAAAAAAATTTTAGTTGAATTAGCAAACAATTTTTTACTTTTTTTACTGTTATTGTTTGAGATTTAATTACAAATGGGGGACGGTTTTATCATAAAATAGATCTAAACAAATTGCTTGAGACAAGTCATAACTAACCTAAACCATTAATTTTATTACAAAAGAAAATGCATTATTTATTACAGTTTTACGATACGACCGTTCAACCTTCAAAGAATGCTGTAAATTCAAAGTAGATGTTATTCTAGGTTAGTTATGTCAGTAAAATTATGGAAACATGAGGCATTTCAACGTACTCTTTAAGGTAGACGTAATGGCAAACTTGAGTCTACAGTCAATCGATAATGGTGCTAATTTTGTAATATATCGCACTACATTAATTTTAGTCACACTATATCTCTTTCTTACAAATATCATTGAAAAAGGACAGAAAATATTGAGGACTGTCGAATTAGTTTACACCCTTATCATTTACGGGAAAATTAATAAATTCACGTTTAAAATATGCAGGTACACTAATTTGATAGTACTATCAATTTCTCATATTTTTGGTAGAAAGAGTCTGAGTCTAAATTAATATAATTTATAAAACCAATAGCCCAATAAGCAGGTCGTCGGACTATGAAGCGAGAAGTCGTAAGTTCGTACACCATTGCAGTAATAATATGAATCCAATTCCACCACAACCATTTTGATGACGTTTGTAGCCAAGGGTGGATCTAGGGGGGGTGCCAACGACCAACGACGCTCATAAGAAGCGTATTACAAAGGGGTCTCAAATTTCAGATGAGTCGGGCGAGACCCGGTAGCTCAGTTGATTTAGAGCACTAGCCACGGTACGGCAGAGGTCGCGGGTTCAAATCCCGCTCGGGTCATATGATTTTTGAGAATCACTTATATATTTAATGACCAACGAAGTTGTTAAATATCAAATGTAAAAAAAAAGTGTCCCAAAATTATCCAAACTCATGGTGTTCGCAAACAAAATGGCGTTTTAAGAATACCTGTGCATTTTTTCTAGGTACAACTTAATGTAGGCATTTATTAGTAGTGTTACTTAGTATGTAATTTATAAGCTAGAACTTATATTTTTTATGAGGGATGCTCTAAGGTAATTCAAATTTTCTTTCGTTTTTTGCAAACTGCAGCCCTGTTTTACGTCGTATGTTGGGCCTGCAGTCTCGACATAGATAGCGATCGCTTTACGACCGAAATCAGTCGCTATCTATTTTTTTTCCATAGATTTTTTCATAGATAGCGACCGATTTCGGTCGTAAACCGATCGTTATCTATGTCGAGACTGCAGAGCCTGATCAAAATACGAATCGCGACTGTAGAGATGATATATTATTTATTGAATAATAATATTCAGAATCATATCAATCGTCTATATTTATAGAGCTATTCTAATATGGTACCTAGGTATACTAGATTATCATAATTATGTTATTATAGTTTAGGTTCGTTTCGTTTTATTTTCATGAATCAATATTAAAGGAGCAATATTGACAAACGACTGGACTCGATCATAATTATAGGTTTGATAAAAGATGCTAATTACAATAAGTGCTCTAGCAACACTGATTAAAACAACAACACAATTTAATTCCCCGTTAGCACACGAAATTAAGCCTTAAAAATATGTGAGTAGGGTCAATTTTAGCACAAAGTACAAGAATATTTCAATTCCGATTAAAATTTCAAATCAGCAGATACAGTGGCCGCTTGCAGTTGCAGGCAAGGAAGCCAATTTGCTCTGACCTCTGTATCCATTAAAACAATGTATATCGTGAGATCAAGATAATCTGGTGATTGCTACGTGTAAATCTAAACTGCTTCCGATAGTTATCGGACAGCGCCATCTATTACCGAGTAGCGGAACTAGGTTGGTGAATAATTTAACGTGGACGATAGAGGGCGTTTTCACTGGATTGGAGTAAAAATAGATGCGTTGCTTGGGTTACAAAGTTGCATGATGGTATTTCAGGTCAATTAAATTGCGTAAGATGTACTACTACTCAAATATTATGGATCTACTCAACAATATAAAAGTATGTTGCATTAGTCAAGTTGTTTTTTGTTGTTTTTTTGTTTTTTTTAAGGTTCCGTTTTTCCTTTTGAGGTACGGAACCCTTGAAACAAAAATTGGTCTATACTTTTGAGCCGTAAAAAATTGCACTGACATTCTCCGAGTTCAAAAGTTTGAAAATGATCCCACGCCCCTATTCGATTTGATCCTTACTTCCAAGGACACCCCGTAGATAATGAAAATAGGGTTATTTATCAAAAATGAGTCTCAATTTTCTTTTACACTTCTATTTATACATATTAAATACATTTATATTATACTAACTAGAGTTTTGCCCGCGACTCCGTCCGCGTGGACTACAATGAAATGACCAGTTTAAATGACCTCCGTAGTGTAGGTTGGCTAGTACTACCAAAAGGTCAAGCTGTACCTATCTATGGTTTTTTTCAGCGGAATCAGATGAAACGTGACTTAGATTTTAAGTTGGACCCTAAGCTATCGAACTGTGAAAACCACATCAAAATCCGATCAGTACTTTTCGCGTGATGCGCGCACAAACAGACAAACAGACATTAATTAAAAAAATATATTTTCGGGCATGGTTACGACCCAGTACCCTATCCCGACTATTATTTCTGTAATATCTTCAATGTACAGAAACGGCTCTTTTACAATTTTATAATAGGATAGATAGGTAGGTACATACAATAAGATATAATTTAGCATAATTTCAGTGCAAGTACTCTTTTTTATTTTAAACAGTTATTTTATCTGCATGATTGTTCGTGAGCTAGAGTGTTTTAAAATGGAAAATTACCACATTTATCTGATCGGCTGTCGTGTTTCTGTTTAAATTGCAGGTTTAAGTTTGTATTCAAGGCGAAGGACATATAGACCGACTTTTGAATCTCCATCCATATTTAATTATTATGATCTTTGATGAAAATAAAATACGTGTTTTGACGAGAATTAGTTGAACGTTTTTCTCGTCATCTCACTAAGTATTCCAGAAAATTTGTGTTACGAAAAACATGTACTTTTAAAAGCTTCATACTCCTAAAGGTTGAAAGTTACAAAAAGCATAGTTACATCGTTGCGAAGATGCATCTGACGGAAACACAAAAATATATGTTTGACCCTTCCTCCACCCCCCGCGATGACGTCACAGACCGCGGGAGTAAGCGCAAAAAATTAGATGTTTCTAATTTAGATGATGATTTAATGAATTGAATTGAAATGAATTTAGATTAGATGGCTCTAATGCGGGACCTGGGTAAGGTTGCCAACCGTACTCTAAAATAGAGTATTGTACTCTATATCATGTAGGCGTACTCTATAATCTATAATACTAATAGAGTACGCTAAAATACTCTTTTTTTACACAAAGTTTACTATTCCTACTAGTGCCAGTCATTCAGTCATGTAATATTATGCAAACCCATATTCCCCAAGCCACATTCGGATGTTTTTGAACGCAGCGAGTCCATACAATTATTTTAAAAACCATGAAAAATTGTTATTGTGCTGCAAAAAGCACAAAAAAATACCTTTTTAAAAATATAAAATAAATGATACTCTTATTCGGAAGTCCGTACTCTTTATTTACCTCCTTTGAAATCAGATATACTCTATTTCTTCTAATAAAAGTTGGCAACCCTTCACCTGGGACCCAGGCCCGCCGCAAGCGGGTGTGCCGGGAGTGCACCGCACACGGGCGGCACGTCCAGGGGGGCGGCAAATGGAGCCATCGATCATGTAAAATTTCTATCAAAGGGCAAGAAGCCCGAAAAAGCGCCATCGGTTCATGGTTGATATACCAAAAACCCGAACAAAGCGCTTTGATTGATTCCACTTTGATGATGAAAACCGTAAAACAATGGAAGTCACTACCGAAGAGGGTGTTCCCCGATTTACAATCTGGGTATCTTCAAGTCGACAGTGAAATCTTCAAAAAAAAACCGGCCAAGTGCGAGTCGTACTCGCGCACCGAGGGTTCCGTATCATTTTTGGACGTATAAAGTGAAAAAAACCGGACCGCATAACTAAGTTTGTTTGTGAAGGAATTTTGATGATTTTGAAAAAACTGTACTAGTTAGGAACATCGTTTTATTTTTGGTGCCATATTTGAGTCAATTCCTATCAACTCTAATTATTTCAGATTTTTCGCCCGGCAAACTTCCGAGATAAGGGGGGGGGAATGGTATTTTTTCAGACATTTTTCATCATATGTCGAAAACTGTGAGACATAAAATAAAATAAAAATATATTTTGAAATGTGCAAATTATATTTGCACATTTCAAATATAATTTGCACGGGGCTCGTGGCTAAATGACAGCCGCGCTGATCGATCGATCTGCGAGGTTAAGCTGCGCTTGCCGCGGTCAGTCCTTGGATGGGTGACCGTTCTTAATACATCGAGACCCCTCCGTGCCTCGGAGAGCACGTTAAACAGTCGGTCCCGGTTGTCATAGGAATATCTTTGACAGTCGTTACGGGTAGTCAGGAGCCCAAAAGCCTGACAACTGGTCTAACATTCGAATACCGGTATTTCCCAATAATTGGGTTGTGGAGGTCAGATGGCAGTCGCTCCATGTAAAATATCGATATTCAGCCGCAACCAGTTAGACTGGAAGCCGACCCCAATCATGTTTGGGAAAAGGCTAGGCGGATGATGATTTTGAAATGTGCAAATCAAGCCCTTTCATATGATATGTCACTTGACCTAGTAACCCCACTTTACAATTGCGGACCCCCACTCCGGCCCCTTTTGCAATGAAAGTAAAAATATTTTTGGACTTTTTTCATTTGCAATAAAGTTGAACAAGCACTTTTTATAACTGTTCCAAATTTCAAGTCGATAGCATAAGAAGTTGCTGAAATAATCAGGTGTGACAGACAGACAGACAGACAGACAGACAGACAGACAGACAGACGAAGTCGCACCATAAGGGTTCCTTTTTTACCATTTTGGTACGGAACCCTAAAAAAGGTCAGCTTAATTATAATCGCTATTGCACACGGACGTTCAAACACCTAGCGGCGGGCCTGACTGGGACCGATCAATTCTTACATGCTGAACTTTAAGTGAGCTATAAGTGCAGTTAGCCTAGTGGATTAACCATGTGCCTCCCACGGCGAATGGTTCGAGTTCGATCCCGAGGCACGCACCGCTGACTTTTCGAAGTCATGTGCGTATTAGAAATTAATTATCACTTGCTTTAACGGTGAAGGAAAACATCGTGAGGAAACCGGCATGTCCTAGAACCAAAAATTCGAAGACATGTGACGTCCACCAACCCGCACTGGGCCCGCGTGGTGGACTACGGCCCACTCCCTCTCACAGAGGAGGCCTGTGTCCCAGCAGTGGGAACATTATAGGCCGATTATGCTATGCTGAACTTACAACCACAAAAGGCATTTAAAGAGTTTATATTAATTTATTTTAACGGAAAGTAAAAAAAGGTTTTATAAAATACAACCTATTTGATGATATTTAAGTGAACGTCACGCAATATCCGTTTGACGCAACGTAGCCGTGTCGTAACCGCACCGTAGCTGCTACGTAGTCACACTAGCTACGACGTAGCCGTGTCGTAGAGGAAGTGTAGCTACATCGTAGCCGCATGATTAGGCTATCTTTTGTTTTTTTTTTTATTTATAGGCTCGCCTTTGACCGCCATCTCGCCTGATGTTAAGTGATGATGCGGTCTACGATGGAGCACGCTTGCCTAGAAGAAACCGATTCACTCTCGACTTGAAGATACCCAGATTGTAACTGTCGGGGAACACCCACTCGGGCAGCGAATTCCATTGTTTTGCGGTTTTCATAATGAAAGTGGAATCAAAGCGCTTCGTTCGGGTTTTTGGTATATCAACCATGAACCGATGGCGCTTTTTCGTGCTTCTGGCCGTCCGATAGAAAAAAGGGCAGGAGGGAATTAGATCATGCAGATCTGAAGCACATTCTCCGAAATGTATCCGATAAAAAACCGATAGACTAGCAACTTTGCGCCGATGCTCAAGACTTTGGAGCTTAGTCTCTACAAGGGAGTCGTTGCTAATGAGCTTCTTGGCACGCTTTTCAATGGACTCCAACGCCTCAAGTTGGTCGCCGCATCTCAAAATTACATGCCCTGCCCCCTAGCCAAGTTACTTTTCTGTTAGCGTAAGTTTATAAAAAATATAGAGAAACTAATTTAAGTAATCTACTATATAAAATAAGCCGGGTTTTCCTTCCTGACGATATAAGTCCAGAACGGACGAACCGATTTCCACGGTTTTGCATTCGTTGGAAAGGTCTCGGGCTCCGTGAGGTTTATAGCAAAGAAAATTCAGGAAAATTTAAAGAGAAAAGCTGGAAAATTTTTTTCACATACAGCGCCATCTCTGATACATAGCATGTACTACGGTGGCGAGAGTTTGCCGGGTTTGCTAGTTAATTTATATAAATATTGTGTAGCAAATTAATATTTTCAGTTCAAAATATGCTTACATTTAAAATAACTCGTGATCAGCCCACAGGACTCTTCGAGGCAATGTTGGCTCCCCTGTCTGTCACTTTGTCTAAATCTTACGTTTTATGTTTTTTTTAGATTTAAGTGTCAAAGTCCTAGGCATTAGGACACTAAAAAGTGGTGAACGAGAATTGGTGCTGAAATAAAACATCCAACACCGTTAAAAACGTTGTAACATATTGACATTCAGGGCAGCCAACCATAGCGTTGAAGGGAATCTTATGTGAAAGGCATCATAGTACTTTTTGAAGGACATAATATAGCAATTTGTTATAATATCGATCCACTACATTGTATTCAAAAAGGGTCATTGTTATGTTAATACTTTTTCGTAACAACCTTTTTGGCGAGTCATTGTGAGTAATTTATATAAAAGCTAAAAGTCAGTCTCATTTGAATGTACCTATTAATATTTTTTTACTAATATTTGCTCGTGGTTTCACTCGAATCACTAAAAAGCACTATAGTTTCATAGTTGATAGAAAAAAGGGAGATGTGCCAAGACGCTATTGAGCTTGATGCTTTAATTTGCCCACATTGGGCGTAGTACAAAAGTACACGCTGGCGACGAACCGAACACGATCGATGATATAAATACAGTGTTTTAGTTTAGTGCTAGTGTTGAGTGACGATTAACAGTGTTAGATTGAGGGTGTGCGGAATGTTTAATGTGTGGGAGATCTTTATATTCACGAGGGGCGCTTGTAATTGTGTTGAAAAATGTACTAAAAGTGGCGACAGTTCCCGTACTAATTTGCTATGATGGCATATCTCCTTGTTTCTATGAACTGAGGATATACCAAATACCCGAAGCGCTTCGATTCCGCCTTCCGTGTGAAAACCGCCAAACAGTGGAATGCGCTGCCCGAGTGGGTGTTCCCCGATAGTTACAATCTAGGTGTCTTCAAGTCACGAGCGAATCGTTTTCATCTAGGCAAGCGTGCTCGCATTGTGAGAACACCGCTTAAGGCATGCGTGTCAATAAAATAAAGGATTGAATTTGACAGCACAGCTATCTATAAAAATGCTATCATATTTCTTGAACATGCGATAGTTTTTATAGTTTTTGTACCATATTGTACCATTGGTAAACAACATTCTTCCAAAGACATTTGACCTCCACAAGGTCTATACTCTATGTTTTATGGACGCCATTTGTATTTGGAACGACGTTTAGTACCTATAGATCTACGCACTTGAATATCTTGGTTTTTGAAATAGCGTAGAGTTAAGATTGGAGTTCTTATAGGCATTTAAATTGTAATAGGAGATTGATTAGGTTATTTTCTGGGATTTTATATATTTAAACTGATATTATAAAGCTGGAAAGTTAGTTTGTTTGTTTGTACACGCTAATCTCTGGAAATACCGGTCGGATTCGAAAGAAAATAATTATATGATAGCCAGATTTATATGTTAAAGTAATTCCTGGGACACTAAAAAATGGTGGACGAAGATTGGTGCTGAAAAAAAAACTTCTAACACCGTTAAAAATGTTGTAACATATTGACGGGCAGTCAACATAGCGTCGAAGGGACTATGTTGGCTGCGCGTTTCATATAAGAATATGAAACGCGCTTTAAACTCTATTCCAAATACTAAGGTAGAGGTTAATGTCTTTGGTAAGAATGTCTATAGATTAGGTACCATTATTACCCCAAATCCAATAAGGTTATTAACGTGAACATTTTCAATAGCGATTAGGAAATCATAATTCATTTTTGACGTTTAGTTATTGTTTGAAGGTTGGCAACGAAACAATTGATGATAATATTAGGAACCATCATTTGTCAATGTCAGTTTTGTATGGTACGAATATTTGATTAAATCAGTGGAATAATGGGTATTTTATGGACTTTACGGAGTAGTTTTAACCATGGCTTTGAGTTCGATAAAAATTTATATTTGGACATCAAAAAAATTAAACTGCACCTCTGACAATAAATATTTTAAATAAGTAGCTACTTTTCTAAAATACCTAATTTTTTTTTTTTCTAAATTACGAGTGAGATAGTCACTATAGGCTTTATATTTTAAAATTATGAGCATAAACTACTTAAATCTAATTTATTTACATCACAGATTTCTATTATAAGACTAGAAGTACTTCGACAAAATACTCTAATCTATCAATAAAATTATCTAATTTCTAAATAAAATACCTATCACTTGAGTACGTATAGTATATAATTTACAATACATTTTAAATATATAATCCATAACACACTAAAATAACAAAAACAAAATACTTACCTTGGCTGAAAAATATAACACAAGTAATTTGAAAAAAGAACGACACATCAAAAGTGCAATGTTTTTATAGCTGACTAACCATAGAGTATTTTAACAAATTATATTGCGCTTTCAACAGTACGATTCTCATTTAACTAAATATTAATATTGTTAAATTAATATTAATTTAGTATCTATTCAGCATGTTTTATTGCAGTTACATTATAGAAAATCAATCAAGAATGCAAAAAGTCGATAAAAGAAGACGTTTTCATTTATTAAAGTAGGTACTCAGCAAAGTGTTAACAATAATTATTTTAAAAAGTAGTTATAAAGTTGACCACACTAAAAAAAAGGCCATCCAATCGAGTATTTATCTCCTTATATTACGGAAGGCTCTTAGTTAAATATTTAGCTTATAAATTATGTTGTTATTCCTGTTAAAATGTTCTATATTAAGTCATAATTGTGTCCATACCAATTATTTTGCGTGCCAACATAACTGTAGTATTTGAAACGTGCACTACTAACTTAAGTTACACTAAAAAGCTTTACGTTGTCAAAAATGCACAAGCAAAGAGAGCTTCGTTACATCAAACTTATTTTAAAATCTTATTACAAAATCCCTGTTTCATGGAGTTAAATTACGATATGAAAAATAAAAGAACATATTTGTTCATTCGATTGAACCTATTACTTTTTTTGGCAAGTACAGTCAACAGTTAAAGCGGATGACTATATTGAAAAAAAAAATAGGAGCCGATCGCTGTTCTAAAATCACAATAATTCTTTAAAAGTTTAAAGTATAGATGTACAAAATAGTTAGTGCTATGATTTGATTATTAAAAGACTTTTGTCATAAAACAATCATTATTTATTTTTTATGTTGACTGAACTAGCCACATAGTTTGAGATACTACTCGCTGCGTAAAAAATAAGCTCTACAAATTACATTTTAAATTCGAACTAACGCAACTCTCTTATTAAAACTCACTAGGGACCGATGTCGGTGCAACGGTGGGATTACTCTTCCCAAACGTCGTTAACGCCTCAGATTGTCCGGTCATCCAGCCAATTAGCAGCAGCGGCAATATGGCCGCCGCAGCTTGTCGCCGACACCACATCTCAGCGCGCGAATAGGTATGCATTTTTATTCAATCACTTTTTTTAAGTTTTCTTTTTGTCTATGGTTGAAAATTTGGCGGGTAATTTTTATATAAAGAATTTTGGTAGTTGTTTTTTTAATTCAAAATGTAGGTATGAATAGGTATTTTATATCGAATTGTAGTGCATAGATTGTCAAATCTATGCTGACAATTTTTACTGCTAGACTATCTACAATTGAGTTCAATGTACCTATAGTTCTAGCTAGATATCTAAGAGTGCTTGGATAAGTTAGCATTGTTATCTCGTTAACATTTGATAAATATAACGTTTTTGAAGTACTTATTATTGTTTTTAGAAACGCTGTATGAAAAACTTCGGAATTTAATTTAGAATCAGCGTTTTCAAAAATAATCAAATCGCAATACCCAAACTGTTCAAATAATTTTAGCTATGTGTTAATGTATTTTTTTCGTCTAACGTATTTTTTTTGTGGTGTGGTGTCGGTAATTTCTGATAGTTAAACATAGTTTATCTATTTCGGACAATTTTGTAAGTTTTCTTGAAGATGGCGTAGTCTGTTTAGTTAATAAGTTTTATTGTAAGTTAGAATTATGTATTGTAAGGTTTCTAGAAGTATGTTTAAGAGTTACCTCTGCAGTATCTTCGAATGTTGTTGTACTATATTCTGTAAATGAGTTCCTAAGAAGTGCACACCTTAAAAATAAACATCTTAAAACATTGACCACTAAGCCTTTTTTATTCACAGCATTTTAGCATGCGTTTTTTAAACATATTAAACAGCGGTTGTTTCTGTATGTATGTGATTGTATTGCATTGTGTGACTGTATGAAAGCTTGTTTTCTGTATGAAATAAATTGTTTAAAATCTTACCAGGGGCAGCCGAGGTTGTCGCAGGCTTTGGCGGGTCTGTATTGGCCTTCCCAAAAGATGAGATACCAAACCCATCTGTGCACTGTATGTTTAGCCATCCGACTATAATTAGAGGCAGTATGGCTACCAATTGCCTCTTACACCACATTTTTTACACACGCTTTGGGTGATTTTCTAACGTTTTTTTTAAAAGGTTTATAACAGTATTCAATGCAAAAATGTTGTCTTTGTTTTTCCTATGTTGTCTATGGAATAAAAATGGTTGATTTTTAGCGCCAAATTGTTTGTCAAGTTGACGTTTTTATCAAAATGGCAGATTTTTGGCGCCAATTTGTTTGTCAATTTGACTTAGTACTTAATTGTGATACTAGCAGTGTTGTTTTTGAGCGAGGCGGCTAAAATATTGTAGTGTAGGTATCAGCCTAAATAAATATAATGTTTTTTGTATAATAAAAGGCGCAATGGGTGTCTATTCTTGTGTTTTCTTATTCCTCTGAATTACAAATATTAAATAATCTTCCTTTATACAAAGTTAACTATAATAATTATTTTTTAAATTCCATCCATATAAGGATGCTGGTCTAGTAGGTATATCAAAATTGACGTTTAATTTTAACATAAAACCTAGACATGTCTTACTTTGTAATCAGAGGAATTATGTGAGCTAGATTCTAGACAGTTAGTGTGAATTATTTTGTTTAAAAAATCTAAGTGTGTTGTGTGATCATTGTGTGAAATATATTGTTTTAATTTTGACGCCGCCGTTACTGTAATATGTGTATTTATATAATGAGACAAATTAACAATACTATTGTCGTACGTAACCAGCTTCAAAATTGTACTAAGTCCTTTAATTATTACAATAAAAAGTAATTTAAAAAAGAATTATCGGGAATTATAATTAAATTAGAAGAATATTGAAGAATCCAACAAATTAATTTTAAAATTAATTGTAATAGTATGCACTGCACTGCTCGGCATTTTTCTTAATCATGAAGAACAATAAACACATAAAAAAATCATAACAATACATTTGAATGCAGATCTATATTTTACAAGCCAGTTTTAAAATGACATAAAAATGAACCAAATAAAATAAAAATAAATATTTTAAAATCGTTAAATTTTGTTTAATCTGTACATTTCAATTTATTTAGATTTATTATTTAAAGAGAAAAAAGGTCCCATTATATAAAAAAAATCTTACCCGACGGCGGAGTAGGCGACGGTGTTTTGATAGGAGAATCAGTTTTAATAACGCCAAAAACAGGACTAAACGCTCCGAAACATTGTCCAATCAGCCAAAATAATACAAAAATAGCCAGAAAACTACGATTCCCTTGAAACATTTTTATTTTTTTAACCGATTCTGTAACATTAAGCTCGTTAATTTTGAAATTTGAAAAAAGTGTACAAAAATAGTAGTGTGAAAATGTTATGTACAATAAATATACAAATTGTTTAGTGTTTTTAACGTTATTATTACTCTCGTGAATAAATAATAAGCCTTTGTAGGTTTTTCAATTCATGTAAACCTACATTGTTCTCTTCAAAGGTCGCCTAGTGAATTAATCGCCAGTGCATGTTGGGCAAACATTTTTTTTCATATAATGGGACAAAAATATCCTCTGTATACACCTGTAAGTCATAAAAATAACCAGTCGTGCTTCTAACACTCAAAAACATGACACACATGTGTAAATAATAAAATGTGTTTTTTTTTCTAGAACCATGTTTTTTTAAACAGTGATCAGTGTTTTTTCTTCTAATCCCAATCTGTGGATGTGCAGTGTGAAATGTCCCATTATATAAAAAAAATATATTTACCGGGTGGGGCCGTTGGAGGTGCTGCCGTTGGCGGCTTCGTGTTGGAAACTCCGAAAGTGCTGAGTGCCTCCGAGGAGTAACCCGTCAGTGATGCCAACACGAGTGGCAGTATGATAGCGGCAACTTGCTTCCGGCACATCTCAAAAATTCCAAACATTTTCGTTTTTGAAACGCAATAGTTTACGTTCACGAAAATCGAATGAGCGACGTATGGTTACGCTGTATGTCCTTGTTTATGGTATGGCGGTTCGAATTTGGAACTGCGATTTGATTTTTTTTAGTTTGATGCGGAGCATGCGTCAAAGAACGTTTATGATTTTTAAAAACTACTAAATTGTTTGTGTTTTGTCAATAACTACAATTATAACGTGACACACTTTTAACACAAGATTATCTATCTATAGAGAAACTATTAAGCAAATATTACAGAAATTTTAACAAATAAAGAGACAAAAAGTCATTTGGCGCATTTTTTCACCATACCTCATTTCGATATTACAAATTAATGACAAAATAGGTACTCAATAATAATGTACACTGGCATTATTCATTAAAGACATCATAGTGAAAATTGATATCATTATTCTGACAGCAATATATATCGAAATAAAAAATAAAAAATTGCGAATGACTGGAATTTTGAAAGTCAGATTGAGCCCTATAATTACGAAAATAGCTCACACTCAGCCACTTTACGCAGGCCTTTTTGCTAACTACGTAACAAAATAGCGGCCATATTGGAATATATTAGCTGTCAGCATAACAAATGAACGTAATATTAAAATGGTGGACGAGGGTGATATTTATATATTTTTTTAGTTAAAACGAATATTTTTAGAGGTTTGAGGTTAATAACCAGACGAAACATGGTTCTTTTTACTTAGTAAAAGTTAATCGTTAGAAAGTAAAGGAAGGTTTTTTTTTCAGAAATTCTTGAAATAGCGACTTACAGTAAAGAATACCGATCGGTTCATTTATAGGTATGTGAAAAGACATGAATGGTCCGGCTAATGTACAAACAACGTGTATCAGAAATGCGTGGTCATATAAGAGGGTTATTTGGAGTGGTGTTCAGAGCAACATTTGATAGTTCAAATTAAAAAAATCAGGCAAATATTTTTGGACCCCACAAATTGACCCAATCAGCTGATCTACTAACAAATGTTGCTCTGTAAATATGACTCTAAACAACCCCCATAATTAAATATGACCACGAATTTTTGATACAAATGTCTTATAAAAGATTCGACCAATATTTTTCAGAGCCATAAATGTGTCTGTAAATCTACAGAGTGGCTGGTTAGACAGTGGAAATATTTTAAGGGGTCATTCTACTCATCATTATGAACAACTTTTACTATGGGCCAAACCTGAAGTCGCAAAAAAAAATGATGAGTGAGAATGATGATGATGAGTAGAATGACCCCTTAAAATATTACCACTGTCTAACCTGCCACCCTGTATAAAACATTATTTTTGTATAATGATAATTAGATTAATGAGAAATAGTATAGGCTATTTAACATCACGCTATGACCTTTAGGAGCCGAGCAAAAACAAAACAAAGTAATAGCGTGGGCGGATAAATAATCCGATTTCATTTAAATTAAATGGCGGGTGAAACCGCACAGCTAGTAATTTGGATATAAGAACAAAACTAAGAAATTAGTTATGTTAAATACTTATTAAATTCAACAACGCACGGCCTTTCAATTGTGTCTCATTTTACCCTCATTGACGAGTTAACAAATATTGTAAAAAAAAATACTTAAAACTCTGGTAGCTACCTACGACCTGCGCAGTTAAAGAATAGGATTAAAAATGGCGTCGCCTCTACTCGCCTCTTGCTCGTACACTCTTTACTCACATCCCCCAGAGTGCGAACGAGTGAATTTGCGGCGACGCTGTTTTCAATCCCATTGTTTATCTGTACAGGTTGTATCTTTACAAGCAAGTCATATTATATAAATATTAATAAATAAATATTATGTCAATTTTCGGAGACAAAATGACGTAATAATAGAAAGAAAATGGGGCGTTACAATTGCAAGAAGTGGAATTATCATTACCTAGTTAAAAATAATATCAATTATTAGATAGGTATAGGTATTGATATAATTCGATACATATAATTTTGGCCACACTAATCCCGCTATTATATAAAACTGCCATGACTGGTATGAGTTTTTTAGCAGTAATCATACCAGCGTGTACATAATACGTAAAGGTTTATCTATGTATTATTCATTTAAATATTGATCGAACCTTTCACGATTTTTTTTATTTAAAAAATAATAACCACACACATGTCAGCCAAATAATGTTGTCTATGGTCACAGTTTAAATTACGAACAAAGGAAATGATCGTTCAGCCCGTTTAACTTAGCAAGTAATTATTTTTTTAAATTACATAATCGCAAGATGGATTTTATTGTTGCTTGACTTTATAGAATAACTGTAGCTTACAGATTTTTCTGTTGATTATATCATTATATCATTATGCCTTTTAAACCAGTTCCTGTTTAGCTTGTAAAATGATTTGCACCCTCATAAGACTGTATCTCACGGCTGAGGCAGATTTCTTATTTTAAACGGCGCGTCGGAATTCAAGTCTTTGAAATACTAAGGAATACCCGTTTTTTTGCAGTGTATTATTACGCTAATAATAACATACTGCAGATAATTATGAGAGATGATAATTTTGTACCTGATAACGTAAAACTGCAACTTTTCCAGAATAACCGAGATTATAATAGGCAGCAATTATTGTCAATTAAACTATGTTTGACAAAGCTCAATTAAAAAATGACTACGTCACTACGCAGTGATTATTTGAACAAACCCTGATTGCTTTTACTTTTCACTATTTTTGAAAAATAATAAGTAATTCTGATCTTACAGATTTTTTTTTATTATTAAAACTGGCCAAAAAGCACAATACCTATTTCTTTATTGCTTTTTAAATACATAATTGTAAGTATAAAAGTAAACATGTGTGTAGTCATTATAAAGAGGTACCTAATTAATAAAATCATTGATGGTTTATTTACACATTTGTTAACTAAGTATTGCTATGATTGATCAACTTATCATGAAATCATTACACCCATTTTTTTACACTGGGCTACAAAAAGATGTAGGTAGTTCAGTAAACACTTTACGAAATTAGAAAGTGACATGACACTTTTCAATTTCGCTAAATGTGTACATCTTTTTTTAGCTGACTATACAAAGAATATAATTTCATTGATTTAATTATATTATCACTCATTGTATAATATAATAAAATATAATGATATCATTGTAGAATATAATGATATCGTTGTGATATCATTATATTCAATAAAGAGGTAAAAGTACACATTGAAGCTCTTTCAATTTTCTCCTAAATTTACCTTTTACCTTTATGTCTTTGACAAACTTTTTTTTCTTTTCATAGACAATTGATCAATCAATAGCCAGGACGGTTGGTGTTTTAAATTATTTAAATAGGTAAAAAGTGCAAAAAGCGGCTGTGATTTCTTAAAAATAGTTTAAAAAGCTTTTTTTATTGAGAATATTAAGAAAGATCTCTTAAAACTAGGAAAATATAGTTAAGAGATTAACTTAAATTATATAAGAAGTATATCGCAAAAAGTATTTAAAAGCTACAAAAACTGATTATGTAATCCTGTTTCTTGAATTATTACTAAACATTGTTACTGAAAACACTTGAATATAAAATGAAAAAGATGAATTACAGAAACACTCACAAAAAATAGAACAAATCAAAAACAAAATTCAATTCGTGGAACAGGATCACGCGCTCAAAAAAAAAAACCTAAAAAAAAAGTGCTAAAGCGTGCGTTCGCATTTAAAAACAATGATTTAAATTCAAATTTTAAAATTCCATTTTTAGACAAACGTTTTTCTGTTTCTTTTTTTTTTAACTTTTTATTTAGTAATGTCTTTAGTTCACGGTTAGACTATGTGGTGTCTAGGATAAGACTGGATAGTACTGTTTAGTTTAATATAGTTACAGTTAAGTCGTCTAAGTTGCACGATGCTTGCCGCGGTACTAGCGACCAAGGTAGCAAAGCAAGGTTGTAGTTTCTTGATATACAGGGAGTTGTGTGACAGAAAAGATTTATATTTTACAGTTTGATTTTTTTCCTAAGCGAACATTTTTTTTTCTATTTTTTTTTAACTTTTAGCTGTTCCGGCTTCTATTTACGAGTCATGAGTTGGAAATCAAGCACGCACGCACTTTAAAAGTAGGTAAAGTAATGTGCCTGCTTGAATTCGAACTTTGCACAAAAGTGTAATTTTTTCTTTAAAAACAATTAGATGAATTATCGTAGGTATCCTAGAACCAAAAATGTCTACTCCCAACAGTGGATACCAACAAAAAATTATAGAAAATCATTAAAATCATCAATAACACTGATCTCACTCATTTATAACTTACTCACCACAGGAACACAACAGTACCGAACAGTAGCGCTCATTGGCTGTGGTATCCGTAAGGTGGAGGTACTTCCCCAGATTTGCGGCAGACATCCCACTGTGCCATACCTGTTTTCTTATAAATTTTATATGAATATTAAAAAAAAGAAAAATTATGTGTAAATAAAATAAACAATTATAATTAGGTACTCAGTTTTAGAGCAGCCTGTATATGGTATTAAATTAGGGGTCGCCCCCACCGCTGTATATTATATCCGACGTTACGTTTCGGGGTCGAAAGGGGGGAAAATAATTCTTATGTTATCGTACTCGTACCTCTTTATAAACCTACTGCGTAGTAAGGAAGTGTTGTGTTTTTTTTTTTTTTTTTTTTTTTTTCTGTGTTGATCTGCAATCAGTAGGCAACTATGTGTTGTGAGTTTGACACGTTTTTGGCACCCGCTGCGGTCAAGTCTTTGAAGGGTTGATATTACTTTTTATAAGACGAATCACACACTTTGCCGCGCTACGCTGCGGGGTGCGTGGCGCCGGAACAAAAGCCCCGCGCGTGAATGCGTTTACAGTGTGTTGCACTACGCGTGATTTCTATACAAATACAGGTACTTGCAAACAACGGAAGATCATGCACTCCCGCGCTACGCTGCGTGATGCGGTGCGGTGTGCGAATCGCCTTATGGTTCATTTTGTACAGTTTGGGTAGCTAGTAGTAGAAGATTAATGACCGTCTATCCCAATCTATCGGCTCGGCCATATTAGAGATAGATTTTTGACATTACTTCTATAGAGTAGGGGATTTTATGGAGCTCCGTAACCGACCGAAACTATCGGATATCCGAAATAATTTCATATCCGTAACCGTAACCGAATCTGATAAGTATAACAAGTTTCAAATAATTTCGGATAGGGGCGGAGTGAAATGAGACACGATAATTGTATTTTACTTAAAAAAAATTGAAAATATAATATCCGTAACCGAAACTATCCGAAACTACCGGATAATCCGAAATAATTTCATATCCGTAACCGTATCTGAAGCCGATATAATATTATTCATATATCCGTATCCGTATCCAGATCCGAAATTTCATATCCATTCATAACATCCCTACTATAGAGTTTAAATGTCAATAATCTATCTCTAGTAGGGGAAAGATCCGATAGATATCGGTTATTGGGAACGGCCATATAAGGTAGGGCACAGCGGGATAACTCGCTCAAATCTAGAGCAGCCCGACTGGGGAAGTACCTCCACCTTACAGAACACCACAGCCAAGCCAAATAACGCTACTGTTCGGTAGTGTTGTGTTCCTATGGTGAGTAAGGTCGCCAGACCTGCTGAGGATGCGCTGTGTTGACAGCGGGGAACCTGCGCGTGGCCTGAACTGTCGGCATAACGAATTCTCATTTTTAAAGGGTTACGCGCAAGTGATGCTCGGTATTGAGTTTCATAGGCTAAACCGCTTACCATCTTTGTGCTATTTCCGACAAAAACAATGTTACCATGATATTGTAATGATTTGATTTAAAAGAGTAAGTAACCATGGAGTTTCTTGCCCGTTCTTCTCCATAGGAATCTACGCTTTGGAACGGGCATCTAGCTTCATCATTATGACTAACTGACAGACTCCTTGACAATTCAAAAGTACTTAACTGTAATTGGTCTAATTGAAATAAATGCTTTGACTTTGACATCAGCCTGTCTATATTCTGTACCGACACGCCGAAGAATGTCACGGTGAGATTCTCCCTCGAACGTTCGCAAACAAATTGGCAGTTCTCGTGGTGTGTCAAAAAAAAAAGAAAAAAAAAATGCTATGCATGTAAAAAAAAAGGTTAGAATTTTTTTGTTTCGTCAAATTCTACATTCAAAAGGGTACCGACTTCGTTTACACCTTAGTCTTGACCTCTCGAAGCTAATAAAACTCACGTAGGCGTAGACCAAGCTATATTGGGAGCACTTCACTATAAATAACGTCATTAACACACTATTATGGTAGGAAAACTTGAAAGTGACGTAGGCAGGGCGAGGTCGCAGTGACAGCGATTCTTTTAATGCTCTCGGAATTTTGTCTCCTCTCTCGCTCGCACAGAACTATTTTTAAGAATGTTGAATGAAAAGATGCATTTTTGAAAAATGAAATCTGATAGTGAACTACAAAATAATATTAATTTTACAGGTAAATAATTAAAACACATTTCTACTGTGATATCTAATAAACAAACTTAAAAAAACAATTATGATCTGTTTTTGAGGTTTGTTTAACTCATGTGTTTTTAATAATTAAAGGACGGTGGTAGTTTTGGGCTTGATATGGTACAGTAATAAAAGCTTAAGAGGAGGCTTTGCTATAAACGTCAAATTTAGATTGAATATTTGAGGAGTAAGAGAGGTCCTATACTAGTAAAATTTATATATATGATAGTTCACCATCAGATCTATTTTTGCATCGGACGGAAACACGATAGCATGAAATTTACTCGATAAAAAAAAATCATGAAGTTGCGAAAAAATATCACATTTATTGGATTTTTCATGGACGTGGTGCAAATAACTACGACAAAGACTATATAAATAACATCGCAATTATTTAATCTATCTTTGCATCGGAAGTTTTTTTTTTTAATTGTTTATTTTAAGAGAAAATCCAGTAAAACTGCTTTGGCGCTTATGACAATTTTATTTGACTAAGTTGATATATTGCATCTCTTTTTGATGTGATCTTTTTGCATAAATCTGTTTCATCGACCAGACGGCGTTCCGCCGTACAGGCGTGAGGTCTATGCCACTTTGACAGCCGATGACAGTTATGTCGTCGCAAACAGAAAAAAATGTAAATTAAAATTACGTAGATATTACTCAAGAAAATTAAATGTTATAAGTAAAAGTCGACACATTTAATTGTTAATCATTGAAATAATCGCCACAAGGGAGTATAAATACTGTGTAAATATACGAAACTTGACCAAAATTGTTGTTCGTTGGAAAATTACGTATAAACGCTATTATAATGCGATACAGAACCATAAACACGAGTGAAAAAATAGGAAATTAAAGACGGTGGCTAAACGGCTAAGGTATGTCTACAGTTTAATTCATTTAATCAATTTAATATAAAAATATGTTTGGTTCTATGAAATCATATCATGACGTCATTGGGGACTTTGTTGAGTGACCATGGAATATGTAAAATAATTAGAAACTTTTTTCAACGACTTGAATGACGACTCTTTTCCAACACGTTTTTTTTACTCCAACCACGGGGTCTCGAACAAAGGAGTATTTGTTCAAATAACTCTTAATAGATAGCGTTAATTATATGTATCGATTTGTTATTGAAGTTTGTATAAAATATACTTAGAACATGAAAAAATAGACAAATGTAAATATTTGTTCAAATAAAAAAAAAAACATTTAGGCATGAAAAATGTATAGTTTTTTGTATGAGATGAGGCATCTGTACGCTTAGTATTGTATTATCTGTGTTCCAACTAAATTTTAATCCAGGTCGCACAGTGACGCCACTAATTGCGTGAGTCTGCTGACAAATTCGCAAGTAACAAGAGTTTTAATACAAGTGTATCATTTTGATCGGACAGCGCTCTCGCACGACTATAACGTATTAATATAAGCTTTAGATTATTATTTTTCTAATCGCTCTTTTATTATTTTTCTCAAATCATTTCAAACGTTATAAATACGCGGCTGTAATCGTGGTAATCTGGATTAGGATATATTTACTTCGCGCTCCTTTCGATTAAGCCAACAAAGTTAAAAGCGATTAGTTAATAAATGCTATTTGGTGTGCACTAAGCCTACAAGCTGGTGATTGTGCCACCGCCTGCGATCATTCTCAATAGTGAAAAGTGTAATCGGCTGCCTACTGAAAAGTGAGAGCCAGCTCTAAACCAGACAACCATCAACTTCTACAGCTACTTGCTGTATGATTTTAATTTTTGCGCGACTTTCTTGTGTTACATCTGGCTCTAAGAACAAAGCAAATTTTGTTCGGCACTTTGTGAAATATTATTTAATTCATGGAAACAGTAAGGCTAAGACCGCACAGGCAGGGGGCTTGCTTAGCGCCTAGAGCCTAGATAGTCACCTAGCGAGTAGCTTAGTAAAACAAACGTTTTAGAATGTTCGCAACCGGCCGCACTGCGCGCTTGGCGCCTAGCTAGTCGCACCGCAGCGCGCAGTGCAGCCGGTAGGTGACTATCTAGGCTCTAGGCGCTAAGCAAGCCACCTGCCTACGCGTTTTCACGCTAACAGGGTTGTCCAAGATAATTATCTTACGCCATTATTGTTTATTCATTATATAGACATATAATTTACATTTTTAAATATTTCATTATAAAAGATATAAAAAACAAAACATTTAAAAATAAAAAAAATAGTGCTCCACCGGCATCGGGAACAGGGTCCAAGCCATCGGCGGTCAGGGCCCCAGAGAGAGGAACCTCCTAACAATACGAGCCGTGTCCAGGAGTACCACTTTCTGAATCAAGCCCTTGATCCAGCCGTCTAACCAGAGCCTCCTCATGTGTAGGTCGAGGCTCTTGGCTATTAAGCCATTGGCCGTGACGACTATCGGCACAATGATTGCCGACTCCACATCCCACATGCTGACAACCTTGTGCGCTAAATCAAGATATTTAAGTTCTTTATCTTTCTCAGCCTTCACGAGATTCTCATTATGCGGGACGGTGATATCAACAATCAATGCGCGGCGCTCTGATCGATCTATCACCACTATATCAGGCTTATTAACCATGATAGTCCTGTCAGTGATGATAGATCGGTCCCAGTACAATGTGACATGACCATTTTCGAGAACTGGGTCGGGCACATACCTGTAGTATGGTACTTCCAATTCCACAAGATTGTACTTCAGAGCAAGTTGCTGATGGATAATCTTGGCCACCAGGTTGTGTCTGTGCAAGTATTCACCGTTAGCGAGACGAGAACAACCGGAAATAATGTGACGGATAGATTCCCCTGGACGGTGGCATGCCCGACAGATGTCAACCGTGCCGTCCTTCACAATATATTTCCGATAGTTATTCGTCATGATAACCTCGTCCATAATTGCACATACAAAACCTTCGGTTTCCCCGAAGAGGTCCCCGAAACGTAGCCAAGACACGGACGCCAAGAAGTCTGTATCGGGTCCATGAAGGGCCCGATAAAAGCGTCCGTGTAGCTCCTTGCTCTGCCATACCTCCCTGCGATTGTTAATATCCAGAACCACAATTTGCGCCAGTTCTCTTTAGCTAAGGAGAGCGGGGTTAGTCCCTTGTCCACTGCAACAACATCTCGGTGCATCCCCACGTCAGCTTTCAGGAAATATTCCCTGAGGCTGCATATCTCGCGGTTGTGGAGGGTCTTAGCATTTAAAAAGCCTCGACCGCCACATTTCCGCAGGATATACAGCCTCATCACTGAGGACCGTGCGTGATGCATCCAATAGGCCGTCAGCAGTGTACGGACCCGACGATCAAGGGCGTCAAGTTCCGTCTGAGTCCATTTGAGTATGCCAAAAGAGTACATCAAGACCGGCATGACCCAACCGTTGAATTCGCGCACCTTGTTTCCGCCTGACAAAAGACTGTTAAATACTTTCTTCAGGTTACGCCATTATTATTATTATCATCGCGTATATATTATATTATTATCGCGTGCATCCATATGACGTTATAAGAAGTGTATCACTTTGGGAGTATAACATGATGTTCAATAATAAGCTTTGTAATAAAACAAGTTTAAACGGATTAAACCGCGTCAAGAATATGCGCTCCACAAAGTCTGCAGTGTACATGCCCTAGGTCAGGGATGGCGAACCAATGGCACGCGTGCCAAGAGTGGCACGCGACAGAAAAAACTGGGCACGGGAACAACATAAGTTGCATTAACATTTTCAGTATCTTTACAATAAAACAGATCTACAGTGCTTATAACATTATTGATTTGTGTTATAACTGTCTTTAATTAGATAAGGATTTTTATTTTCCTTACTTATTTATGATATAGCACGGCGTAGCCATAATTTTTTTCTTTTTCTACTTAGTGTGGCACGCAGTTATAAAAAGGTTCGCCATCCCTGCCCTAGGTAAACTCTACCATTTTCTACGCTTTGATCAACCTTAAATTCTCGCAAAGGATAACCGATATGTGCCTAGAATGCTTCGCGAGGCTATTGAAATAAAAAAAAACCATCCTAATTTTAATAGAGAGGATGGTTGGCAAGTACCACCTGTTTGGGACCCTGTTCTTAAAATAATCAGGTCCCAAACTTCACATCTCACTGCGAAACATCAAGACACCGTGAGCGATTATGTGCATCAAAACGAATATGAATCGAATAATATCGATTATAATTAAAAAATCTTGTGCGGGTAGATTTAAAATCATTTTTGTATAAATAATAGCAGTCATAGTCATGACGACTACCAGCTCAGTCGTCCTGTGACCTTAACGCTGCAAAGTGTTCGAAACGTCAGTAAAATCAATAATACACGTGATTAAATCCGTTTAAACTTGTTTTATTATAATGTGTAGTAATCGCGAAAACCTATGATATTATTAATAAGATTTGTTTTACTCTTCAATTATGTCACGCTTTGATATTAGAGTAGACACAAGAGTTCATGAGACTATTAGTTTAACAATTTATCTACAGTTAGAAAGATATTGCGTATCGGACATGACAAATTTTAATTTAAATAGGGTCATACGGTCATACTACTCTTTCAGGAGATGCTTTATATTCAGGTTAAAATCTAAGTACATTACCGACGTATGTACTTACCACTATACTATAAAACTATTTTCTACATATACTATGTTTACGGAAATCGTCACGTACCCCTCAAAATCAGGTAACTACCAAATTTCAAATATTTTGGTGTCACGTGATTGCGTATAAAATCTACTATTTCTACTTATCAAACAAAGCTGAATCTGTCTATTTTCTGTTTTTTTTCTGAAAATTGGTTATAGTAGAAGAAATCTGTACAATTGCTTTTCTCTTGCATATAAATACATCATCTATCAGTGACCTACTTTTGTGCCGAATAGTCGGCAGTCTGGTCAGAGACGTTGACTGAGGTGTTGTTGCTGTTTCTCCAGTTCTCCAGTCGTATCGCTGTTCCTAAGGCCCGACAGCCGCCCAACCCAAAATCGACATTTAGGTATTGTGTAATGTGTTATAACAAACTTTGTATTAGTACTCAGTAGTTGATGTATAATTTGAGATTTTATTGTAACTTCACTGGCTTGTAAGCCAGTGAAGTTACAATATACGAACAGACCAAACGAAGAATAGCCCCGTACCCCTATCATGAGTTTTTTTGACGAGTAGTATCGTTAACGTAAGCATATTTTGAATTGAAAATACACGTTTGTTACGCAATATTTATATAAATTAAATACTTAATTAATTTCTCTGTATTTTTTAAAATGTGCAAATTGTATAAAATTTTATCAAAATGTTTCAGGACTGCTGTATTTTAAATTCAAAATATGCTTACATTAACGTAACTATACGTCAAAAAAACTCATGATAGGGGTACCGATCATGAGTTTTTAGAAAAATCGTGTAGCTGCGGTAATGTATTTACCAGACAATAGTAAAGTCGATGATGTTGTGCGATCATGAGTTTTAAAAAATGACTTCCGACTACTCGATACAGCGCCTAGCCTATAGGTAATTTAGGTTGTGGATACACTGGCGAAAACCGTTTTGAAACCTTAACAAAAATATAGACTAAGCTGTTAAAAAATTAATGGAGACTTTAAAAATACTAAAAGGTAAATATTATTACTTATTAATGTTATTATATACGCGTTATGTATATTTTAGATTTATTTGTGATCTATTTAATTGAAAATTTATGTCATACTAAAGTTGCAATTTTAGCTGTCTGTCGGCACTTCCGAACGGACTCGTGATTCCGACAATGACGTTTGTTGTCTGGTTAGGTCGTCATTTGATAATAAAAACATATATTTTTATAGTTTAAACTACAAAAGTTTTAAATACCTACCATTACCCTCAGTCTGTGCCTCTGTGGTTGTTCTAAATAATAATGCCGGCAAGTTAACATATCACTATGATGGATAATTTCGATCAAAAAGTAAGTAGGTAAGTACTGACACAAAATTATAGTTTATTGGTTAGAAATCCATGACAATGCATTTCCATTAGCCGTTAAAAGTATTTATGTACCTATTACTAATAATAATACATAAGTAGGTACTAGTATTGAAGTCACAAAAAAATATTTATTATTAAAATGTGTATGTAGTGATACATGTATGTACATAATATCAATCTCTACATGTATTGCTTTAGCGTACAAGAATATTATTATTTTGAGTTTTACACATTTAAAACGATAAACATCTTAGAGGGATTTCAATTATTAGATTAATTTATTCAAAACAATCCTTAACATTCACTAAATTACCGCTGAAATTGTATTAAATATGACTAAATATACGCCTTTTGCCAACAGGAGATGAGGGGTGATATATTCCTGATACACCAACACCATATTCCACCACTGTTGCCAAAATCTGCTACATCAATTGGTTGAACTACTCCGGCTCGGCCAAGATATACCCGCTTCCATTTATATGTCTACATATAATGCCTCACAGGACAAATACACAAACAACTAAGCTGCAAAAAGAAAGAAGTCAATGACATTGTTGAAAGTGATTTTATTCAATGTTTAGATTTGTAACTTTATGCAAAGCTAGACCTGTGCGAGTCAAATATTTGAATGAGAAGAAATTTTTAATATGAAAATTAATAATTAGCTGAAGACATCCACTGCCATTCTGGATTTGATGAAAGCAAATTTATTTGGTCTAGATTCAGTAATATGAAATAAAATATATTTTTTAAGTTATCCTTTCTTTTTTATTTATATCAATACAATCTTACATTCATTTCTAATGATACAAATACTGGTAAGTTTCTCAGTGCTCAACCTCTAATCAGTTCATCATTGCCTCTGGTATGTGCATCAGAAACTGCTTCAGTTGTTACTGTCTTCAAATGTTAGGGTCATGATCATTTTTTATCAAGTATGGCAAGTTTATGGCCAAAATTGTGTAAACACATCATGCTGTCATTACTATTACTAGTTGGTGCTAATGAAGCATACCTAGTATTATTTTCTAGATCACTAGAATCACCTGTAACAAAAATCCATATTTGAACTCAATTCCTAATAATTTATTTTATTACAAAAACTTATACCTACTTATAAAATACATGTCATTATTTTTTAACAAAATGGTTACTTAGTAGGTATTGTGAACTGTGATACAATAGATAAATATAGATAGGTATCTATCATATCATAATACAGGTAAGTACCTATTCAAATACCTAGGATATTGATTCTTTATCATAAAATGTTTATGTACCTAGTCCTTAACATTTCAATTATTGGGAGTTATTAGAAATAGGTATATAGGTAGGTACATAGGTAGTATTTAAATATGATTAACTACTTACTTAGTTATAGGTATTTAATAATGTTAATGTTATAACTTTTCAACTAGTACCTAAATACCTACCTAGGTACTTGTTTGCTTGAGTTTATACAATGTTGTAGGAAGGTACCTATCACTTGTTTATTTTTTTGAGTCTGCTACTTTATTTCCTACCTAAAATACCTAAGCACCTACTTAAATATTTTCATTGACATTAAATGCCAGGGACTAGGTAGATATACCATAGGTACCTAGTGATAAGCGGGAAGTAGCATTAGCTTAATAATTCCTTTGACTAAGTACCTAATCGACTGAATGTATAAAATAATAAAGTAGGTACCTACCTCAGTATTTAACAAATGTATTTTTAGTGAGTTAGGTAGGTGGCCGAGGTTTATAATAAAACTCACTAACGATTTGAGTAAATAGCAAAGTTTATTTCTAATAACACTGTAGTCTACATAAGAATTTATCAAAACAATACCTAGTCAATAATTATAGCGAGCGTTAACCACATGCGCGGCGCGAGTACCATTTGACATGCGGTCTATACGGTGGCTTGTCGCGGACTGAGGGGCACAGCGGGCGGCGCGGAACGCGGCCGCGGTGGCGCCGATACTTTTTGAGAGAGCGCCGGCTGCTCGCGCAGGGCTCCGCTAGCGGCCAGCGGTCGCCGGTCGCTCGGTAAGGCGGTGTCTAACGTGCGGAATGTTAAGGCTGTGCACGCACCGTTGTCAGGTAAGTTACTGTATTTATATTTTTGTAATTATGTGTTGTGTGAATATGTATGTATGTACTGTGTCGTATCATGTATGAATTTAATAGTTATGTATGTATTTATTATATTATGTAGTGTGTTTGAGTTTAATATTTATTTATGTATGTAGGTACTATATGTGATGTGAATTATGTACGTAGGCATACCCTACATATTTATTTTATTCAAACATTAGGTAGGTGCCTACCTACCCAGTAAACACACATGAATTATGATCAATATTATTATGTAATTCCAGGAAATATCATAATCACTAGGTTATTTTGTCATAGAAACACATGTTTTAACACATAATAATAACTTTGATCTCAATACAATTCACCAATATAATTAAAATTACCTTTCTCACCAACAAAATGTCGGTGAGATGGTTTGCGACCCAGCTTCCGAGAAACTCGGAGCCATAACGAAACTATACGTCAAAATTAAAACTCGTGATACCGATTTTCATACATTTGGCGCGTTGTCGATACACGGCGCTACACGGCAGCTACACGAAAGTGTTGTCAAAAACTCGTGATACCGATTTTTAGTTCCAAATCCGCACACGTGGCGCTAATAAAATTCTCATATAAAATTTGTCGAAAACGGATCTATAACGTAGCCATCTCGATTTGACAAAAACTCATGATCGGCCTACTGTAGTTCTAAGCTGAAATTAAATAAAATGTACTTTTTATACGGGTTTACACTTAGCTGTAAATAATATAAGATGAAACTTATAAAAGATAAAAACTTTTTTTTATTCTTATAATCAGTTAGTTGGTTCAGAATTTTTCGGTTCGATATTGGTTTCGTTTTTTGTATAATGCAGATTAATTATATTAATATCTTGAAACTACAAAAAATACATTTACCTGATTTTGAAGTTATGCAACGGTAATAATTGTATTAATGTGTCACGTGTCACTTGGTTGCGTCGGAACATAGAGGGGAAGGTGCGGAAGCGGGGGTGAAATTCGAATCGTGACGATTCTATTGCGCCCTCTTAACCAAAAATAAAAATATATTTTACTTGTTCTTTGCCTAATTTATCTTAGAGATTAAGAATTGAAATCAAAAATCGAAATAAATAAGAAATAAAATGATTATGCCGTTGACATTTTGAAAAAACCAATAAAACAAAAACGGGTGCATGCTGGCTGGCGCGTGCCTCCATAGAATATCATGTCGACAGCAACTAAAACCTTTGAATTGTGAACTCATTAGTCGCGCTGTACTTCATTGGATCATTCACACCATACTTAACCTCACTGTCACAAATACGAAGATTTCTCTTTAACCCAATTACGTACAAAAACAAATAAAAAATGAATTTAAATACTCGATCACACCAAACTAATTTCATATCTGTACCGACTTACACAATCTGAAGCCCAGCGTTCTATGGGCGTCTGCCGTGTCCTTTGAGTTCATAATATTAATATCATTTTGTAGTTCGCTATCAGATTACATTTTTCAAAAATGCATCTTTTCATTTAAAATTCTTAAAATATATGCTTCTGTGCGAGCGAGAGAGGTGCCGAATGTGAGAGCCTTAATACCTTTCACATAAAACCTCGTTTCTTAGCGTTCTATGGTTTTTTTTTAAATTTAAGTGTTAAAGTAACTAAAAAGTGGTGCACGAGATTTGGTGCTAAAAGAAAAATTCCAACACCGTTAAAAACGTTGACATAATTATTATTATATTATAATTATATTATACAAACATTAACATATTGACATTCAGGGGAGCCATCATAACCTCGAAGGGAACTCTTAAGGCTGCGCAAGCCGCTTATTTTTCCATACAAACGTAGAAAGTTAGCTACATCACTGTCGTCACTATTTGATGTTACACGTCCAAAATTAAGCATAATATCGTCATTATAGTATAATCAGTACAGTAAAAAAAAAACCGGCCAAGTGCGAGTCGTACTCGCCCACCGAGGGTCCAGTACCATCCTTGGACGTATAAAAGTTCAAAAAACCGGACCGCATAACTAAGTTTGTTTTTGACAGAATTTTGATTATTTTGAAAAAACTGTGCTAGTTAGGAACATTGTTATATTTTTGGTGCAATATATGGGTAAATTACTATCAACTCTAATTATTTCAGATTTTTCGCTCCGCAAACTTCGGAGATAAGGGGGAACTATAAGACATAAAAGAAAATGAAAATATAATTTGAGCCCTTTCATATGATATGCCACTTAACCTAATGACCCCACTTTCAAATTTAGAACCCCCACTTCAGCCCCCTTTTTCAATGAAAGTAATAATATTTTTTAACTTCATTCACTTGCAATAAAGCTGGGCAAGCATTTTTTATAATTGTTCCAAATTTGAAGTCGATAGCATTGGTAGTTGCTGAAATAACCAGGTGTGACAGACAGACAGACGAAGTCGCACCATAAGGGTACCATTTTTTACTATTTTGGTACGGAACCCAAAAAAACGATTTGGACACTACGAGCCTCGATCACGTTTTAACACAAACAGACAAACATCCATCCAAATTTTCGCATTTATAATAGTAGTAAGTATAGATTAGTGTGGTAGTGTGACTGCCGATATTTTTTACACCTTTTCATCAAAATCGCTGATGTTTCCGCTCCGCTAACACTGTGACCGTGCTGTAAAATTAGTAGCCATAAGTCTGACTAATTAAACACATGCAATGTATTGAAATACTCACTTTGTTTATTGTACTTACCTATGAAATTAAACTTTTAGCACCTTCTAGAACGCTGAATATCGATTAAAAACTGAAGATTTCAAATTATTCTCTAGAGACAGTAGATTATTTCGGAACAATGTAGATTTGCTACATTGTTCCGAAATAATTTACTGTCTCTACTAATTTAATAAAGCTTAGTTTTTTTGTTTGAACGCGCTAATCTCTGGAAGTACCAGTCGGATATGGAAAATACTTTTTTTATCAAATAGCCAGATTCATGAGGAATAGTACCTAAAGGCTTTAATATCACGCTACGACCCTTATATTTTTATCGTTTAGATGCACTATTGATACAAATGTATGTATTATTTTATCATCAATATACAGTAAATTAAAATAGTTTAGTGGTAAATTCAGCATGGCCGGACTGTAGACAAGCTCTTCCATAAAGAGTTCTACTACGTACCTTCTCCTAAAACATTGAAAACGCATTGATTGTATTTTTTTTTAATTTGGTAATAGGCTTGCGTTTGACCGCCATCTCGCCTGTTGTTAGGCTATGATGCGGTCTACGATGGAGCTCGCTTGCCTAGAAGAAACCAATTCACTCGTGATTTAATTGTAAAAAAATATTCCCAAACACCGATTATGTTATACCTACTACATTTTGTATAGAATACTTTGGTTAACAATTACAGTCGTAACATGCTTGTGAAGTGTTGTACATGACTGTATTGCATGCCGGTAATAACTGTAGGTTTTAGTGGCGTCGTGTAGGCAGAAATCTATAATACCTACACATGTGAGAACATCCTTACTTTATGTTACATGAAAATTGGATTTAAAATGCTTGATAAAATAAATCGAATCTCACTCCAGTAAGCCATACAATTAGAAAGCAAACTTGTTTTAAAAGTAAATCGTTTAGTAAGTAGATTTCAACACCGTTTGAACTTTCATAGGATTTTTTAGAAAAAAAAGTTAAAACCGCCTTTAAAAACATCACAATACCACGGGGTCTCATCAGGAACAAAGTAACATATTTTGTTGAAACAACTCATAATAGATGGCGTTATATGTATCGATTTGTTATTGAAGTTTGTGTAAAATTGAGAACATGAAAAAATACATCGTAAAAAATATTTGTTCAAATTTTGAAAAATGCTTTAAGCACGGAAAAATGTATAGCTCGAAGATAGCCCGCGCTAAATCGGTCACATTTCTTTGTATGAGATGAGGCATCTGTACCTACGTATAGTATTATATTATCTGTGACAATACTTAATGTGATCTTTTTGAAGGCGTGTGAAACATTTTCGGAAGTCGATGCCTGAAAAATCAAAGGCATCGACTTTCGAAACTGTTTCGCACAATATTAATGAGATAATTTTGAAGCCAGTTTTAACTCGTTTTTTGTTTTTATATTTTTAGTGACTTAAACATAAACACACGTGATTAGAGCAATAGCACCAATTTACCACTAACCGATATACTTACATTAGAATCAATCCCTAACTCAAAATATCCTAAAATAAATCGACCAAAAATAGACGGAATAATATTTAAATCCTGTTACACCACTTAAAATAATTGCACTTCACCTCCTTGTTCAAACATAGAGCGCGGGAATCTTGACAGCTACCTATGTTTGCGAATCCAAGATGGCGGACAGGAAAAGCGCCAAAGTACTAATATTTTATTTTGGTCTAACCTTAAGTGAATGAAAAAGCTCAAGGTATAGCATTAAAATACCATTGCGAAGTTCGTTTTATAGAAAAGGTATATTTTTGTAATGTCTTTAACCTTTATGCTGACTAGGTTATTATTTACGAAACCGATTGGTTTTTCAATGACATCGATTTGATTAAAAGAAAGGGTGAATAACCTAGAACAGGGTTCCTAACCTTTTCAATCTTGCTACCCCTATGACCTATTAGAGAAACTCATTTGACGCCTCATTTTCCCCTTCTGCCTGCCTTTAAAATGTATTAATATATATTTATTAAAAATATAAATGTATATAATTGCACAAAAAGTTCATGAATTAATGATCAGTGTGAAAGTTGGTATTGTTATGCATTCGCATGTTTTTAAAGATAAGTTTAGTTTTTAATCATTATAAAATTATATTGCCAGTCTTATTACCCCCGCAGAATAGTTGTTTTACCCCCGATGATAATTACCCCCGGATTAGGAACCCAGTCGAATAATAGAGTAGGTACCACATATAAAATTCTAAATTTATCCAATAACTTTACTGTACCTATAATTAATAGAAAATATCAAAGGGAGCGCCGATTCAAGTATCTGCAAAGTTGCCACGGTCAGTCGCTGGGTATGTTCTTTACTCACATGCCCGGGACTTGAAGGGCCCGTTTGCAAAACGCGAAATCTAAGTTGACTGCGGACTCGTGCGAATGGCGTCGTAAAATCTGTCTGTAGGTATATTAAATCGTATTTAGCCGTAGGTAGCTGTAGGTATATTTATTTAAGACAGCACATGGAGCGTGAACTTATGAAAACTGTGGTGTCAATCTAACAGGTCTTGCCATTAATTTTGCCAGTGAGGGCACTAAATCAAAAATTGCCAGTGAGGGCACTAAATAAAAAAAGATTTGCCAGTGAGGGCACTAAATCAAAAATTGCCAATGAGGGCACTAAATCAAAAATTTGCCAATGTGGGCACAAAAAAAAATTGCCAATGAGGGCACTAAACCTTAGCTAATAGTCTGAATAAATAGTCTGTGGCACAGAGTCGTACTGTTTTATTTATATATCATGGACCCCTTCTGTCATCGGCCCGTCAACGTGAATTACTTACCGTGAATATACAGGGTGGCAGGTTAGACAGTGGAAATATTTTCAGAGGTCATTGTACTCATCATTATGAACAACTTTTACTATGGGACCAACCCTGAAATCGCGAAAATAAATCATCTGTCCCATACATTTATGTTCACATATTAACTCAACAAAATGTATGGAACAGCTGATTTTTTTTCGCGATATCAGGGTTGGTCCCATAATAAAAGTTGTTCATAATGATGAGTACAATGACCCCTTAAAATATTTCCACTGTTTAACCTGCCACCCTGTATAATCGACTTTGAGAAAGATAATCGGCTATCTTCGGTTTTGTAGAGCATCGTACGTATTCATCACTCACACCTATGTCGCGTTTTGTTGGTGGCTTGTTTATTAGATACCGGACTGTTAGTGCTTCGTGCAACAGAGATGATGCTGAAAATATGCGTAGGTACATTAACGATACCATACCTACGTTATAATAACTCGTGATCGGCCCATTCTACTGTAACCGTCGAATCCGGTTGTCATACAAATACTGGACGAGTCCAACAATCAAATATTGATGTATAGCTCAAAAACCTTTGATAACTTTTATAGGTGTAACCCACAAAAAATTTAAGTATCAAAGTATTTCTTTTCGTAACCAGGAACAACGAAGTTCCAATTAAAATCTAGTAAACGACTGTAACCGTTAAAAATTCATTCCCCCTCACTAAAGAAAGGGCATAATATGCTTAACGATTCGACCTTTGGCATAACACGACACATGCTTTGCACTGAGTACTAGGTAATTTAAAAAAAAATCACTACCAACTTTCCACGCGCAACTGTCAAACTTACCACAGATGAAACAGAGTTTAGTTTCGCGCCAACGAAGGAGGTTTTCTTACTTCGACTAACCTTCTTTCGTGCCACGGCATGCGTGATCGCCCTTTACTCAGTAATTAGGAATTTTGGACTCCTATAACAGCGCTAACTTACTAGAAGTAATGTGAGGAATGGAGTAAATATCAAAAGGAATAAAGAAATACAATTTGTGATTCGAATTTTGTTAATTATGCCGAGGTTGGGGGTGTATTTTGACAACTCTATCGGGAATTATTGTTAGAATGTTTAAGGCGAAGGGAAAGTTTTTTGAAAAGAAACTGGGAGATAGTCAGATAGGTACATTCGGGTTATCAAGCACGCTAGTATTTCCTGATGGGTGAGGCAGAGGAGTCTAGTACATCAATATTCCGCCAGATTGTCTCAGAGAGCGAGCCTTTGACCATAAACCAGGCACAAAACCAGACAGGGTGCTGCTAAGTATTTTCTTATGAAAAAATCCAGTTACACTCTCGGCCTGATTTGGGAATCGAAGCTAGAACCCCACCCTCGCTACCACTAGACCAACGACGCAAAAAAGAATAAGACGAGATTAAAGCGGAATGCGTTGCCTGAGTGGGTGTTCCCCGATAGCTACAATTTGGGTGTCTTCAAGTCGCGAGTGAATCGGTTTCTTCTAGGCAAGCGTGCTTCATCGTAGACCGCATCATCTCTTAACATTGGGTGAGATGGCAGTCAAACGCAAGCCTATTATCAAAAAGAACCGGACAAATGCGAGTAGGTACGACTTGCGCCCTTAGGGTTACGAAATACGCAATAGCGCCATCTACGCCGCTATTACATCATAGTACATATATAATATCTTGATTATAGATGGCGCTACTGCATACTTCTAGTGGCGCCATCTATGAGCAGATGGCGCGAATCCACTCATGGTTATGACAGACGGACAGCAAAACAATCTTTCAGGGTTCTGTTTTTTCTTTTGAGATACGGAACCCAAAAAATACTACTGGTCTACCGCCTACCGTTTAAACTACTGTTAAACGTTTTCAAAGCCCAGTTGATAAGCACCTGAACCGTCCGTCTTAGCTTCCGGAGCGATCGATTGTAGTAAGATTAGTATCGCACGCAAACTGTTCATGTTACAAAGGTCGCGACCTTCGAATCTTCACGTTAGGAACGAGGAACGAAGAGGGTGGTAGAGGGATTCGAAAACATCATACACATATTTTCCGAAGGGTTGGCAGGTGTAGGTCTACACCTATAATTTACGAGTTATGTTTAGTACAAAAGCACCAAGAAATCCGGCTCGAAGGATCAAAGAATGTACGGTTCGTACCTCAGATCATAGAAACAAGGAGATATGCCATCATAGCAAATTGGTCCAGGAATATCTGTCGCCACTTTTAGAACAGTTTGCGACACAATTACAAGCGCTCGTTATAAATATAAAGATCTACCACACATTAAAAATTCCGCGCAACCTCAATCAAACACTGTTAATCGCTCAGATCATAGAAACAAGGGAGATGTGCCAAGGCGCTATTGAGCTTGACGCTTTGATACGGTCACATTGACCGTATAACAAATGTACACGCTGGCGACGAACCGAACACGGTCGATGATATAAATACAGTGTTTTAGTTTAGTGCTAGTGTTGAGTGACGATTAACAGTGTTAGATTGAGGGTGTGCGGAATTTTTAATGTGTGGGAGATCTTTTTACTTAGAAGGAGCGCTTATAATCGTGTCGAAAAATGTTCTAAAAGTGGCGACAGTTGTTGCCGTACTAATTTGCTATGAGGGCATATCTCCTTGTTTCTATGATCTGAGGTTAATCGTAACTCAACACTAGCACTACCTAAACTAAAACACCGTATTGCCTCAAGCTCAATAGCGCCTTGGCACATCTTCCTTGTTGCTATGATCTGAAGTTCCTACACTTGCAGAGTTGTTGTCGACTGGGGAAGTACCTCCACCTTACACACCACAGCCACAGATAATATAATACTCCACAGCCAAATAAACGTTACTCTTCGGTAGTGTTGTGTTCCTGTGGTGAATAAGGTTGCCACCTGCAGAGCTCCTGAGGATGTGCTGTGTTGACAGTGGGGGATCTGCTTGTTACCAAAGCTGGTGCAGCGAATGTCGGCAACGCGCATATGTGATACCCGGTGACATGACTTTGGCCTTTATTAGAAACTTGTTAAACGGCGGTTTTTTTTTTTTTTTTATTTGTAAATAGGCTTGCGTTTGACCGCCATCTCGCCTGATGTTAAGCTATGATGCGGTCTACGATGGAGCACGCTTGCCTAGAAGAAACCGATTCACTCGTGACTTGAAGACACCCAGATTGTAACTATCGGGGAACACTCACTCGGGCAGCGCATTCCACTGTTTGGCGGTTTTCACAATGAAAGTGGAATCAAAGCGCTTCGTTCGGGTTTTTGGTACATCAACCATGAGTTTTCAATTATACGGACTGTTTTCTTGTCAGTGAACTTGCACCTAAGTGTATTTTACTACAAAGCACAATCATATTTTTTAGATTAGAAATATAGGTAGGTATAGGTACTTATTATCATTGGTCCACCTAGGCCCAGCTTGGGGCGGTGATCCCTCCTCTGGGTTCCCCCTTAATTACCTTATCTTTTTTTTAAATCTGTTAAAATGACGATTTTTTTTTTCAAAATTCTTCAAGAGTCAAAGTCAAAGTCAAAACATTTATTTCAATTAGACCATTTACAGGCACTTTTGAATAGTCAAGCAATAGTTGTCAGTCAGTTTGTCCGTTAGTTGAAGCTAGAACGGCTAGCGAACGAACTAGCTTGAACGGACAAGAAACTCCATGGTTACTCTTTTTCAACTTATTCAAATATACAATTTCTTTGTTTACATTTATGCCCTAATACGTGAGAACAATGTGAGATATTTTAAAAATCCCTTAGTATAAAAAATAAAATCAAAGGAAGGTACTAAAATAAGATAAAAATCATTTAAACCTGTAAAATGTCAAAATATCCAAGCGTGTGTAACGAAGTATATCTATGAACAAAGTCGCGGGTCAACAGTTTGTTTGATGCAATTAAAGACAAACCATGATGGCAACCTTAATTGTTATTTAATCATATTTAGGCACGAAAATTACAAATTACGAGTTTGCCTATAATTAAAAAAAGTATATTAAAAATGTATTATGATTCTCTTACTTTGATAAGAGCGGCAAATACAGTGCTTGGCCAAAATTATTTTAAAGTACGTACAAAGAATGGCAATGACCTAAAATAATTACAAGAGAACATTGACATTAGCATACGGGCTGTTTTAATTCTAAAAAACCGGAAAAGTGCGAGTAGGAGTAGCGCCCTGAGGGTTCCGTACATACTTAATTATGTAAATCGTGTTTTTTGACGGATCGTGAATGACGGAACCCGTGTGAATGAGCTGTCATTATCCAGTCTCGGGCCCCGGGCTTGTGGGGAGCCACCCGGGCCCTTCCAGTCCAGTTCGACCCTGAAGCCGACTTGGAATAAATAACAGAAGGCCAATTCTCGTAATTATTTGAGCACCTTGACTGACAGTCGACTGAACTGAGATAAAATTTGGAATACGGTTACGGTTACGGCTACTATTAAAAAAACCGGCCAAGTGCGAGTCGTACTCGCGCACCGAGGGTTCCGTATCATTTTTGGACGTATAAAGTGAAAAAATCCGGACCGCATAACTAAGTTTGTTTGTGAAGGAATATAGATGATTTTGAAAAAACTGTGCTAGTTAGGAACATCGTTTTATTTTTGGTGCCATATTTGGGTCAATTCCTATCAACTCTAATTATATCAGATTTTTTGCCTCGCAAACTTCGGAGATAAGGGGGGGGTATGATATTTTTTTGGACATTTTTCATCATATGTCGAAAACTGTGAGACATAAAATAAAATAAAAAAATATTTTGAAATGTGTAGATCAAGCCCTTTCATATGATATGTCATTTGACCTAGTAACCCCACTTTAAAATTTCGGACCCCCACTCCGGCCCCTTTTGCAATGATAATAAAAATATTTTTGGATTTTTTTCATTTGCAATAAAGTTGAACAAGCATTCTTTATAATTGTTCCAAATTTCAAGTCGATAGCATAAGTAGTTGCTGAAATAAGCAGGTGTGACAGACAGACAGACAGACAGACAGACAGACAGACGAACGCACCATAAGGGTTCCTTTTTTACCATTTTGGTACGGAACCCTAAAAAGTACAAATAAATTATTTTATTCCAAAGAAGGAATAGGAACAACAAAAAAGTAAAAAAAAAAAAAAAAAAACCAAAAAATGGAAAACAGACGTTTTTAAAGTTTTTGGATGGAGTATCGCTCCGTCTTTGTCTCCCTTGTCTTTGACTTAGGTCACTGCATGATAGTGCCGTCCGTGTCTAGCAAATCATTTTAAAACGCTTAAACTTTTCCTTTTTTCAAATAGTTTACAGATTCATAATAAAAAAAAAAAATTGTCAGGTACCGTATTGCCTAATTTAAAAAAATTGTATTTTGCTAATCGGAATTATATTTCTTTCTAGATTAAATAAAAAATAATTTTAATAAAAAGTGTTGAGTTTATTTACAATAATAACTAATCTTACATTAAAGGTTTTATTTTAATTTAACATTACGCAATATAAAGCTATGATTATAGTTAAGATACTGCTAACTGCAACCGTTGCTGAAGACGCTGCAATAAAATAAAAACAATTAATTACTTTTACAAACAGGTCGGTATACGGTCCATTTATCGCTATAGTGGGTTTCATAGACAGAGTTCCCTTTGACATTATGTTGGCTGCCCTGAATGTCAATATGTTACACCGAGACTTTTTTGTACCCTATAGGCGTTACATTAATGTAACGCCTATAGGGTACAAAAAAGTGGTGAACGAGAATTGGTACTGAAAGAAAACTTCCAATGGGCCAACTTGTCCGGTTTTTTTTTAGATTTAAACACTTAAATCAAAAAAAATCCGGACAAGTGCGAGTACGACTCGCGCTTTGAGGGTTCCGAAATATGCAATAGCGCCCATGAACAAGATGCCGCTATTAAATACTTCTAGTGGCGCCATCTATGACCAGAAACCTGAGCCTCCACCCACTATGAGTTTTCGGACAGACGGAAAACAAAGTGATCCTTTAAGTGTTCCGTTTTTCCTTTTGAGGTACGGAACCCTAAACACAGAACGTTTAGACCTAGACAGAGTGACAGACAGACAACATAGCGTCGAAGGGAACTCATTATGTGAAACGCATTGTACCTAGTACCGGTACCGAGACAAGCTAATATAGTTTTAAAATATACTTACTACAAGTACGAAGTTGCTCTGAATATGGGTATTCGAAGGAACACTGACACAAACTGTTCCTGCATTGAACTCTGTCAGTAATATCGCCCAAGAAACATTCGCTGTTGCGGGAACAAGTGCCAAAAAGACCTGAAAAGAAATACCAGGTATATTAGAAACAATTTTAAGAGAGGTAGGGACACAGCGGTATATCTGCTGCTAAATATACAGGGTGGCAGGTTGAACACTGGAAATATTTTAAGGGGTCATTGTACTCATCATTATGAACAACTTTTACTATGGGACCAACCATGAAATCGCGAAAACAAAATCAGCTGTTCCATACATTTATGTTCACATAACAAAATGTATGGAACAGCTGATTTTTTTTTCGCGATTTCAGGGTTGGTGCCATAGTAAAAGTTGTTCATAACGATGAGTACAATGACCCCTTAAAATATTTTCACTGTCTAACCTGCCACCCTGTATAAGAGATTTTCAAAAACAACTGACACAGGCGGGGTTTGAACCCGCGACCTCTGCCTCACCGTGGCATCGCTCTAACCAACTGAGCTACAGTGTCATGCCTGAATCAGTGGAAATTGGAAACCTCTTTTTACGCCTCATAAGAGTCTCCAATAGAAGCCACCAACGTATAAGAGTTTTTACAGTTATTATTTATACAATTTGGCATTTGTATACATATGTCATCAACGATACTATACTCAGAGGCACAATTAACCGGCCACCTATGTTTAGTGTCACCACGTTTGCTTTCGAAATCGTAAAAATGCTTGGGGAACACAAATCAGAAAAGCAGTGAGAGTAATAAGTGTTTAATTTATTGCTATAGTAGCTACTTATGAAGTAACATTCATGATGATATGCATTATTTAACTTAAACAAACGTGGTGACACTAAACATAGGTGGCCGGTTAATTGTGCCTCTGAGTATATACTTATGTCAAGTTTCACCGGCGCGTTTGAAAGTCAAGTGGAAACTCGGCAAGTAGGCGCATTGCACAAACTTTCGGGCACGCTGGGACTAGTCTACTCCAAATCTGTGTAACTTACCTATTCGCATCCAGCACCTCCCGTCTCTCAAATGATACTCCTCATTGCATTCACATTGCCTGTCAACACAACTGCTGGCGTCTCCCAACAGCGCTGTGCATTGCACTGTCACTGTACAACTTGATGTCACCTGGGTTAGCGCTGCAAAAATGGGGAATTAATCTAAGATACTAAGAAAATAAAACTGAAGAGTTTGTTTGAATGCGCTAATCTCTGGAACTACAAGTCGGATTCGAAAAATTATTTTTGTATACAGGGTAAAATTAAAACCTGTGCGGATATTTTAGGAGGTGAAAGTACTCATGAATATGATCAACTTTTATTATGGGACCGACACTGAAATATGAAAAAAAAAATCTGCTGTCCATACATTTTGATTGTGTTGTAGTGCATTTTTGTAGGGAACAGCTGATGTTTTTTTTTCATATTTCAGTGTCGGTCCCATAATAAAAGTTGATCATATTCATGAGTACTGTCACCTCCTAAAATATCCGCACTGGTTTTAATTTTACCCTGTATGATAACCAGATACATGAGAAATAGTATAGGCTATTTAACATCACGCTACGACCCTTAGGAGCCGAGCAACGGGGGTGAAACCGCGATGAACAGATAGTAATTATAATAAAGCTGAAGATGTTATTAAATATATATACAGGTTGTCCCACGGCTATGCCACATGGAGGGAAAGTACTTTAAATATTCGAGATAGGAAGTTTTGCTTCATGGAGACTTCACTTTATTTTTAAAATTAAGTGCATGATTGCATGCTTCAAAGATTTTTAAAAGTTGCTTGTTTCATCAATGATAGCCTAGGGGTTTAACCATGTGCCTCCCATGGCGAGATCGATCCCGAGACACGTACCGCAGACTTTTCGAAGTCATGTGCGTATTAGAAATTAATTTTCACTTGCTTTAACGGTGAAGGAAAACATCGTGAGGAAACCGGAATGTCCTAGAACCAAAAATTCGAAGACATGTGACGTCCACCAACCCGCACTGGGCCCGCGTGGTGGACTACGGCCCACCCCCTCTCACAGAGGAGGCCTGTGTCCCAGCAGTGGGAATATTATAGGCCGATTATGCTTATGCTATGCTTTATGCTCGTTTTATCTGGGATTCGAAGCTACCAAATGTGAAAAAACCGGAAAAGTGCGAGTACGACTCGCGCGGGTTCCAAAATATGCAATAGCGCCAGCTATGCCGCTATTACATTATAGTACCTAAATATATCATAATTTGATCATAGATGGCGCTACTGCATACTTCTAGTGGCGCCATCTATGAGCAGATGGCTCCACTTATGGTCCGGTGACAGACGGACAACAAAGTTTTTATCTCTACATCACCCAAGGTTGACTGGTAGAGAATGCCTATGGCATTAAGTCCGCCGATGTATATTAGTTGCATGAAGCTTAAATAAATAAACAAATAAATAAATAAATAAAGTGACCCTATAAGGGTTCCAGTTTTCTTCTTGAGGTACGGAACCCAAAAAATAACATTATGTATTTTTATGATGCCGATCGAAAGGGTTAATTGTAAGCAATAAGGTTAGTGAACTTACTAGGCCAGCATACATCGTTATATTCCACAAAGCTGGTGTCACACTGGCAGGTTAGGGAGGTGTCGTTGCATACTGTGTGCTCTATGGTGCAGTCTGAGTCTATGGCACACGTGCCGCCGATAGCTGAAGGAAAAAAACGCCGCATATTTGCATAAAAAAATAAAAGTAAAAATAAATAAACAAATAAACTATTTTCAATGTAGGTAGGTACTGTGGAATGGACAAATAGTTTTTTTGTTATTTTTTTAACCATTAATTAGACCATTAGTATAATTTCCGGCACGAGTCTTGAGCACAAACGTCACCTGCGCATTAGTTAATTTTTCGGTCTCTTTGGCGGAATGAAGAATGTGGCGGGCGAGGTTGCACGCGATTGGTTCGTCAGTCGATGCTCGTCGTCTATTGGACTATTCTCTATTGTGTATTGTCAACTGTCTATTGTGTATTAGGCCGAAAATGTATGTGCGCGATCTGTAGGTACCCCTATCATGAGTTTTTTTGACGTATAGTTTCGTTAACGTAAGCATATTTTGAATTGAAAATACAACAGTCCTAGAACATTTTGATAAAATTTTATACATTTTGAACATTTTTAAAAATACAGAGAAAATAATTAAGTACGGTATTTAATTTATATAAATATTGTGTAGTAAATTTATATTTTCAATTCAAAATATGCTTACGTTAACGAAACTATACGTCAAAAAAACTCATACTGTACCCCTATCAGGAGTTTTTTTGACGTATAGTTTCGTTAACGTAAGCATATTTTGAATTTAAAATACAGCAGTCCTGGAATATTTTGATAAAATTTTATACAATTTGCACATTTTAAAAAATACAGAGGAATTAATTAAGTATTTAATTTATATAAATATTATGTAACAAACGTGTATTTTCAATTCAAAATATGCTTACGTTAACGATACTACACGTCAAAAAAACTCATGATCGGGGTACTGTGCTCTCGATATACGTCATACCGGTACTTATTATAATTCTTATACATTATATTATTATATATTATTATATATTTTAAGGGGTCATTGTACTCATCATTATGAACAAGTTTTACTATGGGACCAACGCTGAAATCGCCAAAAAAAATTCAGCTGTTCCATACATTTATGTTCACATAACAAAATGTATGGAACAGCTGATTTTTTTTTCGTAAAAGTTGTTCATAATTATGAGTACAATGACCCCTTAAAATATTTCCACTGTTTAACCTGCCACCCTGTATAACGTCTTACCCTTCATACTCGAAATATTTTAAGAAGTATCTGTAGGTGATAAAGATGCCATACAAATGAAAAAAAAAAATGATCTGAGTATATATTTATTTAAAATAAATTAATTTAAAATTATTTGACACACAAAAAATATTATTTTCAACATCTATTACGCTAGTTTTTACGTACCTTACAAATAATATTAGAAACAAGCGTAATGCATGTCGAAAATAGTATTTTTATGTGTCAGTAATTTATTTAAAATAATTTAATTTATTTATTTTAAAAAAAATACTCAGATCATTTTTTTTTCGTTTGTATGGCATCTTTACCACCTATAGATGTGCCCCCTAAAATATTTAGAGTATGAAGGGTAGGACCTCAGATCATAGAAACAAGGAGATGTGCCAAGGCGCTATCGAGCTTGATGCCTGATCTTGAGCAAATTGCTCATATTAAAAACGTACGCGCTGGCGACGAACCGAACACGATCGATGGTATAAATACAGTGTTTTAGTTTAGTGCTAGTGTTGAGTGACGATTAACAGTGTTAGATTAAGGGTGTGCGGAATGTTCAATGCGTGGGTGATCTTTTTATTCACAAGGAGCGCTTAATTATGCGCGTAATTGTGTCGAAAAATGTACTAAAAGTGGCATCACTTGTTCCCGTACTAATTTGCTATGATGGCATATCTCCTTGTTTCTATGATCTGAGGGTAGGACCCTATATAAGTCTAATTAAAATAAATGATGTTAAAGTACTTACTAGGAGCGCAAAACCCGTCAAGTTCTTGGTAACCTTCGCCGCAGGAGCACAGCCCATCTTCACATACCGTGTGGGCAGTCTCCGTGCACTCCTGAGTGGCCTGGCAGGAGTCGCCGAGCTCTGAAAATGAACGTGTTTGAAATAAAACAAATTATAATCGGACAATGGTGCTGATTCTGTTGAACGTCGCACTAAACTAATTTTAATCACACTACATCTCTTTCTTACAAATAACATTGAAAAAAGCCAGAAAATATTTAGAACTGTCAAATTAGTCTACGCCCTTGTCATTTACGGGAAAATAGTCATGACCTTTTGCGATTACGACTAAATTGACAACAAAACTATTCAAATGGACTAATTTGACAGGATTAAATATCTTCTATCCTTTTCTCATGTTTTTTATTAGAAAGAGACGTAATGAGACTAAATTAGTTTAGTTGGTAAACAACAGAATCAGCACGAATCTCTCTCTGATTGTGTTCATAGCACACGTAGTAATATCGCTACGAGTGTTACGGCAGCGTCTACCGAGAACTGCTGAAATTGGACTATTTCGTACAATATCGTAGGTTCATGGTGTTAAGGTGGTGGTTAGGCGTTTTGATAGTAAAATAAAAAAATATCATAACTGAGAGCCCTCAGTTATGATATTTTTTTATTTTATTATCAAAACGCTTAAAAATATGTGTTAGCTATAATATGTTTATTTAAATAAATTAGATAGGTACTTTATTTATAGTTCTGTATTTATTAAAAGGCGCAAATTGTATATTGTACTTATATTCGCTTACGTTTACGATACCATACGTCAAAATTATCATGCAAGACCCAATGTCAGAAATTCTTCGTAACTCTCGTAGCAAGATCGCTACAAGTGCTACGACAGATTCTACGAAAACTGTTGAAATTACACAATGACGCATAATGTCATAAAAGTTTTCGTTTCTTGATAATAAAAAAATATCTTACAAAAATCGGCAAACATCTTGAAAAATGACCTTGACAGTGCAATAGTAGATTTTTTATATTTTGTCGCCCTATACAGCATGTAACAAAAACCCTCTTCGATCCCAAAAGGGGTCATTATACTCATCATTATTCAATGAACAGTATTTTGTATGACACAATGCCAAAATCGCAAAAAAATAATCAGCTGTTCCATACATTTGTGTTCACATAAATCGATGAAATGTATGGAACAGCTGATTTTTTTGTGCGAGTTCGGGGTTGTGTTATAAAAAAACTTTTTTAACAAAAAATAACCGACTTCAAAAATCCACTACAAAGAAAATAATAATTTTGGTTTCGGAAGTCGGTGGCTTTGGTTTTTGTTTGCTTTTTTTGCCACCGACTTCCGAAACCAAAATTATTATTTTCTTTGTAGTGGATTTTTGAAGTCGGTAATTTTTTGTTAAAAACGTTTTTTATTTTTCCCTTTTTAGTTCTTTATCCCGTGTTAGATTACTTTCACGAATTCGTTCAACAGTAAATCTTCTACGGAGTGTGTACATTTATGCATATAACTTTGTACATAGGAATGATTACATAATGTATTATATACTAAAACCTTCCTGAAAGTACGTAAATTACGTTAGTGAAAACCCCATCCAAATCGAATCAGTAGTTTTTGAGAAAATTGCGAGTTGGTGGACGTCACATGTCTTCGAATTTTCAGTTCTAGGACATGCCGGTTTCCTCACGATGTTTTCCTTCACCGTTAAAGCAAGTGATCATTAATTTCTAATACGCACATGACTTCGAAAAGTCAGCGGTGCGTGCCTCGGGATCGAACTCGAACCATTCGCCGTGGGAGGCACATGGTTAAACCACCAGGCTATCACTGCTTAAAGCCCAAATTAATATTAATTTGCCGCGTAAATATTAATATTTTATTGCCGCGTACAGGTATACTTACGCAACCCGGTGGTGAGACACAACCCGTCCATGTTCACGAACCCTTCAGGACACGTGCAGACGCCCTGACCTTCGCTATTCGCCACACATTCGATCTCCATTTCACCGGCCAAGCAGTCACTGTTCACTTCACAGTTCTCCCCGATACCTGGGGAAAAAGAAAAAAGGTACAAAACCGGACAAGTGTGAGTAGGACTCGCGCCCTGAGAGTTCTGTACAAACTTAATTATGTCTGTGGATAGTTCATTCAGCCAGTATCGCAAGATTTAACTTTAGCGCCGCCCACAGAAATTTTGCGTTTGCCATTTAAAATGGATAAAGTTTCGAAACTTATAAATACAATCTTTTATTAAAATTTATTAAGTTAATAAATATTTAAGATTCTCAAAAATCGAATGTCGCGAGCAGGATTTGAACCTGCGATCTCTGGCACGGTTCGCCAGAGATCGCAGGTTCAAATCCTGCTCGCGACATTCGATTTTTGAGAATCTCTTAAATATTTATTAACTTAAGAGAAGCAAACATGGCTTTGACATGTTTCAAAATCGCAAAAAATATACATTTAAAATTAATTAATCAAAAAAATATATAAAAAAAAATATGTAGGTAGGTACCTACATATTTTTTTACTACCTACCCTACCTTACTACCTACTACTACCTACTACTACTTACTACCTACCTTACTACCTACCTACCTACTTACATAAGTATTTATTTTAAATATATTTTTTTGAAAAATGCAAAAATTCTATAAAGTAATAAATGTTTTAAATTTTTCCGAAAAAGTATTAAACGTACTTAGTTATTTTTTTTTATTTAATATTTTTTTTGACGCGAAGAATTTTTTTCTCATCTTCCTAATTTCGCCGCCCTTGAAAATTTGCCGCCCTGGGCCTGCAGTCTCGACATAGATAGCGATCGCTTTACGACCGAAATCGGTTGTTCCGCCGTATTTTTCCATATTTTTTTTCATAGATAGCGACTGATTTCGGTCGGAAAGCGATCGTTATCTATGTCGAGACTGAAGGGCCCTGGGCACTGGCCCCGAGTGCCCCTAGTGTAAATCCAGAGCTGTATGACTACTTTACCAGCAAACAACCGACACATAGCCCTAGCCTCGTCCCACACCGCCTGCTCTGGGATGCACTCGCATGTCCTGAAGTCCCACGGCAGCTGAGGGTCCCCACAGCGCGCGGCCGCGTATACATTAAGGTCATGAACCCCATGACCCCCCTCTGGGTCCGCCCTTGGCGTTAGGCTGAATGACTTGACTTACCAGCTACCAACAATTATCAATGGTCTAACTAGGCCCGGCCCAGAGTGGGGTCATGAACCCCATGACCACACTCTGGGTCCGCCCTCAGCGTTAGGCTGGATGACTTGACTTACCAGCTACCAGAAATTATCAATGGTCAAACTAGGCCCGGCCCAGGGTGGGGTCATGACCCCATGACCCCCCTCTACGTCCGCCCTTGGCGTTAGGCTGGATGACTTGACTTACCAGCTACCAGCAATTATCAATGGTCGAACTAGGCCCGGCCCAGGGTGGTGTCATGATCCCATGACCCCCCTCTGGGTCCGCCCTTGGCGTTAGGCTGATTTAACTCACCAGCAAACAGCCTGCACATAGCCCTAGCCTGATCCCACACCGCCTGCTCAGGGATGCACTCGCAGGTCCTAAAACCCCACGGCGGTTGAGGGTCCCCGCAGCGCGCGGCCGCGCCGAAGGTGTGGCACATCTGGTCTGTGACGCAGGCGTCTGTGAGACGACGAGTTGCTGGAAGAGAAGATGTCGGTTAGATTGACAGAAATGAGTCACGTGACTAAGTTTGCTAACTATTTTTTAACAAATATAGTATTTTCAAGGATATTTTTATGTAAAAAAATAGTAGATGCCCAAGTAACATTTAGGTGCTAACTTAAGAGTTATAAGGGATGTATTTAAACGCTATCAAAACCTTAAAATCATTCAGGAACGTTAAGAACCAAAGTTATAGAGTGCTGTATTTTTGATATATCTCAGGATTGGACATAGATTTTAATAGCCATAGGTTCTTCGATGGCGATACATAAGAGTTAAAAACGTGATTAAGAGATATATGGGAGCTTCAATAGCGCTACAATAGCGATAACGAACTATAAGAGTGATATTTATGATGGTGGGATCTAAGCGAAATATTACGGCTTGAGGGATTTTTTTCGTGATTTCCTTTGGTTTGGTCCTATAGGTTTGGTCCTATAGTAAAAGTTGTTCATAATGATGAGTACAATGACCCCTTTTCGTATATCGACTAACTAAAATTACACCCAGTATATTTAAAATTTTAAATACATTAAAACCTAGATATTCTTCAAATGTCTTGCCAACCGTATTTGACAGCGGCATATTCCTCAAATACTTAAAAACCTTACCCTTCACACAGTCTCTCATGTTCTCATCATAGTACACATTGGGGGGACACACGCAGGCGCCGTCCATCACTTCAGCCAGGAAACCGGTGCATTGCTGCTGCGTAGCTGGCGAGCCGAGCTCTGGAAAGATAACATTAAACAACTTAATCACACTAATCTTACTACTATTATAAATGCGAATAGTCACAAAAGACACTCTAGTGTCTTTTGTGACGTTGACCCCACGTGATCTTGTCTGCCATAGCCCTAGGGCTAGGGCAGAAAAGATCACGTGGAGTCGGGGTTGACCAATTCGGTTTTGTTACAACTTATTCACTTTTTTCAACATTTACCGTGTCTCTGAGGTAAAACCGATTTGCCGAGTGTATGGTGGTAAAAGTCCGAAATTAACGATAATCACAGAACAGTTCGGACTTTTACCACTAACGGTTGGTAAATCTTAGGTTTTGCTGGTAGATCTTAAGATTTACCTAAGTCCGGGCTTTTACAGTAACATAAATACCAAACACCACATAATTATATAATGCGATTTTCAACTAATTTCTCAACGTTTTTACCTGCTAAACATACGCTGCCGCCACTGTTGGCATAGTACCCATTGGGGCACACGCAGACACCGAACGCAGAACATAGGAACGGCTCCGGACAAGCGTTGACTGAGTCACAGGCGTTCCCGTGCGTTCTACTGAAAGATCTAGTTGTAACATTGTTTCTTACTGTATCTGTGAACGTAGTGGCTGGAAGAGAAAAAGATTTGTTATACAAGAGTGCAAAGTTGCTTTTTAATCGCGTGCTCAATTTTGATGACCGAGCAAGCGAGGGATTCCAAAATTAAATCACGAGCGCAGCGAGTGATTCAAAAATTAGAATCGTGAGCGTTAGCGAGGGAATCAAAAGAGCACGAGGTGGAAAATCTTTGCACTCGAGTGCAACACGTAACTTTTCATCCCACCTCAGTGAGGAAAAAAAGTTGGATTATAAATTCGGCACCATGGATATAGAAGTAAATATGTTTAATGATGTTTTAAATTCACAACCTTGGTGCACACGATGTTCTAAATTCAATTTACTTTATCCTCTAGAGAATAAGAACGGCTTTTGCACTCAGATATCGAAGAGAATTTACTTTTAACCTCTAGCGGATAAAAACGGCTTTTGCACTCAGATATCAAAGAGCAAAAATACTCTTTCCGAGATGGTGGGATGAAATAGTATATTATGCAATTAGTGAATAAAGGACGGATTTAAAGCGAGGGCCATAGATGAATCACGAGCTAGTGAAGGATTCTAACGATTGAATCACGACCGTAGGGAGTGATTCATGATGATTGAATCACGAGCGTAGCGAGTGATTCAAGTATTAGAATCCTGAGCGACGCGAGCGATTCATGGCCCTCGATATAAATCCGTTTTATTCAAGAGTTGCATACTATACTTTATACCATGACTACGAGAAAAGGAAAGATTTAAGTGAAAATATACATATAATGAAGAAAAAGTAAAGTTAAATTGGCTTTGATGTAAACCAGCCGTGATTTTTTGGGTAGCAAGCTTTCCACCTTTCCACTATATCGGCCGCCCTCTCTTTCACAAACTCAGGTGTTAACACATCTTCATCACTAGAATGCATTTTTAATCGATTAGAACAACACTAAACAAACACAAAATTAAAGATAACGAAATTAAAGTAACACTAAACTTTGTGTTCGTACAACTTACAGTATTCAAAATAGCGCCAATTTACTAAGGACAGCAAAGAACACAAAACAGTTTTTATTCTAATGCTAAACTCCTTGTCGAAAATGTCGACCAATCAAATTGAATTTAGAACACATCAATATAGGTCGAATACACAGATTACACTTACACTAGATACGGCAAGCCACGACCAAGCGTGCCCTGCATGTTCGACTGTTCGTACTAAAAAAAGTCTGTTAGCTCAGTGACGCTTAGTGATTGAAACAATTCTGTTTACTCTGAGCACATCACTAAATGGCTGGGGTGAAGTTATCGTAGGTATAAAAAAGATGACACGTTCGGTTTTCATACAATCTAATAACGTGCCGCATCTAGCATAGGTTCTTTAAATCTGTGGTCGAATACATTGGTGTGTTCCATTTTCAAACATCAAAACAGTGAGTAAAAGTGCTTTTTATTCACTGTTTTCAGTGAATAAAATAAGCTTTTTAGAGGGGGAATGGTATAAATATAATTTACTACTGTGCAGATCAAGCCCTTTCTTAAGATATGCCATTTGACCTAGTAACCCCACTTCGAAATTTCGAAACCCCATTTCGGCGCCATTTGCAATGAAAATATTTTTTTTTTTACTTTTTTTTTTTCATTTGCAATAAAGGTTGGCAAGCATTCTTTATATTTTATTGTTCCAAATATGAAGTCGATAGCATCAGTAGTTGCTGATATAAGCAGCCGTGACAGGCAGACAGACGAAGTCGCACTATAAGGGTTCCTTTTTACCATTTTGATACGAAATCCTAAAATAAAAATAAAAGATTCCAACGAATTGAGAACCTCCTTTTTAACCCAACTTCGGCAAAGCCAAAAAGAAGGGTTATAATTTTTTTGAAGTTTGTAATAAATACGACTCACCGCTAGTACTATCAACGCATCTGAAAGAGTTCGCATTACAAACTCCGTTGGTAAACTGACAGTCTTCATCCAGGATGCATCCGTCACCAACAGCTGGGAAAAAGGGAATAATTACTTGTTTAATCATCAAGACGCTACGTTTAATCCGATCGAGAGCTAAAGTTTAACAAGTGCGTAGTATTTAGTACCTTCCGAATCGTATAGGTAAAAAATTTGTACCTTTATTGCTACAGCGAAATCTTAAAATATTTTCCAGCAGGACCCTCCGCTTTTTGAAGGTCTTCAGACCAATCTTATATAGTCCCATTTAGCGGTGTATACCTACCTTAAAAATACCTTAGTTTAATTTTAAAATAATTATTATTTAATGAGCAATGCACCTGCAAAACTTTTATCATGCCAGCGGGACCCTATTTTGTTTTGACGCTTTCAGCCCAGACAGTCATATTTCTTATAACCTTTTTATTAGTACCTACATACTTTTCAAATAACATACACACACACCCAAACTTTCGCATTTATAATATTAGTGTGATTACCCTGAAACAATGGGTCCCGAACTCCCGACCGTCCCGACTCCCGACTGCAATGTCTTGTTTTATTTTTCTCTTTAGCGGTTTTATTTACACGAGATAAGACGAAGGACAAACCAAGGTCGGGTTTAAAAAAAAAAAAAAAATTCAAAAACACGCGCCAATAAAGAAGCGAATGTAATATACGTTGTTGTATCATCCAACAAAATGGCGTTAACATAGTGCTGTCAAAGATTTCAATAAACTTTTATACCACTATTACGATGTATGATGGATTTCAAATAATTTTTAGGCACCTTAGAGGCGGTATATAATATAATCATTTAAAGCGTTATCTTCATTAGTTAAGTCGAATAAAAGCATTACATAAAGCTATCATATGACATAAAGTGCTGTTATAGTAACTGAGATGCTGTTTAATTGTATGAACCGCGTTTACTCTACAATAATGCTGTTATAATTAAATGTCGATAGATTGTGCTATAAAAGCTAGCTTGACGACAAATTAGCAATTCAGTTGCTTTCAAAGAGTTGTCATAAGACTTACGGTTGTATGAAGGCAATCCAGAGATATCTTTATACAATTATCGGGTAAATGCGATATGAGTTCATCGAATCCACGTTTACTAGACATGTGTATAGAGCCAAAAAGCGTTGAATGCAAAATAATCCAGATAGCTCCTTTTATACAGCTTTTTAAAATAATAGGATCATTCATACAAGTGTTTTACGATCCATAGCCGTAAGAGTAATTGATACACGATCTCTTTTGGTAGTTGGGGTCTTTACTCACACCCGACGTGTGAGTAAAGACAGCGAATGATTATAAGTGCCGCCATTTTAGATTCGCTTTTTTCTTGGCGCGGGTTATACTTGGCTAAAAGACCCACCATGCCCAATTTTCCTGCATTCTCCCCTCTGTCTCTCATAGTACCCATCAGCACAGCCACACGTCCCCTCAGCACAGACCAGGCTGTATGGGTCCCTGAGGATACCCATGCACTCCTGACTCCTGTTGCAAGAGCCGCCGAAGTCTACCGACCTCCAGCATCGGCCGAGGAAGTAGTGGAACCCTGGTTGGCAGAAGCAGTTGCCTTCTGGAAAAGGGAAGAAGGTTGTAGAGACACCTCAGATCATAGAAACAGGGAGTTATGCCATCATAGAAAATTAGTACGGGAACAAGGTGTCGCCACTTTTATTACATTTTTCAACACAATACAAGCGCCCCTCGTGAATATAAAGATCTCCCACACATAAAAAATTCCGCACACCCTCAATCTAACACTGTTAATCGTCACTAAACACTAGCACAGTAAAAATATGTACATATTTATACTGTGACACTAGCACTAAACTAAAACACTGTATTTATATCATCGATCGTGTTCGGTTCGTCGCCAGCGTGTACTTTTGTACTACGCCCAATGTGGGCAAATTGAAGCATCAAGCTCAATAGCGCCTTGGCACATCTCCCTTGTTTCTATGATCTGAGGTGGTGACCAATGTGATCACGTTTTCCGCGGACCGAACGCGATCGATTATTTGCAGGGTTATTGCCCGAATATTAGTATAGATAGACTATAGAAGTATAGATGAACGATGTCGTCATCGATTTTATGAATGAATACTACATTTGACATTACGATAATCTGTTCATCACTTGTTTTTTTGACTTAATTGAATTTAATTTTAATGAGTCTGACAATTATTTCATGTAATTGAATTTTAATATAAGCATATTTAATGAATACATTTTTATGTAATATTGACCTACCCACAAAATTTCGGACAATATAAGTACGCCGGAAACGGCAGAATACTATTAACCTTCAAATATTAATGTTACAACTTTATAACAGTATTCTGACAAATAAATGCATTTGAATTTGAATTTAATTTGAATTGAAGCAATCCAAACGGATGATACTTATTGCACGCATTGTACGCGATGTAATTTATTTTATTGTTTTATCATAATTTACTAAAGGATAATATTTTTTTATAGACAAACCTGTAGCATTGCCAGAGCGGCGACACGCGAAGCTGGTGATCAGATTCAAGCACTGGTGGTCTTCTATACAAGGCGACGTGTGATATGGAGACACTGCAGACAAAATAGCAATTAAAGAAACGAGGAAACCGGCAGTGATAGCCTAGTGGTTTAACCATGTGCTTCCACGGCGAATGGTTCGAGTTCGATCCCGAGGCACGCACCGCTGACTTTTTGAAGTCATGTGCGTATTAGAAATTAATTATCACTTGCTTTAACGGTGAAGAAAAACATCGTGAGGAAACCGGCATGTCCTAGAACCAAAAATTCGAAGACATGTGGCGTCCACCAACCCGCACTGGGCCCGCGTGGTGGACTACGGCCCACTCCCTCTCACAGAGGAGGCCTGTGTCCCAGTAGTGGGAACATTATAGGCCGATTATGCTTATGCTTATGCTAGAACCAAAAATTCGAAGACATGTGATGTCCACCAACTCGCATTAGGCCTGAGTGGTATTACGACCCTCCCCCTCTCACAAAGGATGCCTGACTACCAACAGAGGAATTTTAAGGCTGACTAGCTGTGCCGCGCGATTTCACCCCCGTTGCTCGGCTCCTACTTTGCTTAAGAATCTGTCTATCATACAGCGTGGCGCTACAATGGTGACATTAATATAATATAGTATGTATACGGTTTTACATTTTCATTTTATAAATAAATTTTAATTCCATAAAACGTTATTATTTAATAATTTATTTTAAATTTTTAACCGACTTAAAAAAAGGAGGTTCTGTATTCGTCCCGTATGTATGTATGTATGTATGTATGTTTGTATGTGCGCGATTATCTCAAAAACTACTGATTCGATTTGGATGGGGTTTTCACTAACGTAATCTACATACTTTCAGGAAGGTTTTAGTATATAATACATTATGTAATCATTCCTATGTACAAAGTTATATGCATAAATGTACACACTCCGTAGAAGATTTACTGTTGAACGAATTCGTGACAATAATCTACGGGACTACAATAATGGACTACAATAATAATATACTACAATAATCACGGGATAAAGAACTAAAAAGGGAAAAATAAAAAACTTTTTTAACAAAAAATAACCGACATCAAAAATCCACTACAAAGAAAATAATAATGTTGGTTTCGGAAGTCGGTGGCAAAAAAAAGCAAACAAAAACCAAAGCCACCGACTTCCGAAACCAAAATTATTATTTTCTTTGTAGTGGATTTTTGAAGTCGGTTATTTTTTGTTAAAAAAGTTTTTAATGTCAGGCAAAGTTTTTAAATATCTATTACCAGCCTTATTACCCCCACAGAATAACTGTTTTACCCCCAGGTTCGGAACCCAGGATCTAGAAGATAAAGAAGTGCACTTACATTCAGCGCATGCGGTTCCTCCCAGCACCAACTGCTGCCCAGTAGGACAGATGCAGTTCCCAGAGGAACACACTGATCCTACTGTGTCGGAACAGTCGATATCCTCGGTACAAGACCAGATGGAGAGCACCGAGTGGCTGTGGAGGATGAAACCTGAGGAGAAAGAGTGTTATTAGAATCAGTACACCATCATCATTAATGTACAAAGAAGGGCAACCAAGATGGTTCGCAATATGCGTAATCTTCCTTACGAACAGCGCCTCAAAGACCTTGGCCTAATAACACCGGAGCAGGGTAGACAAAGGGGTAGCTCATTCAACTTATTTAGTCTTATTAGTACCTATGTCTCTTTCTAATAAAAAACCGGCCAAGTGCGAGTCGTACTCGCGCACCGAGGGTTCCGTATCAGTTTTCGACGTATAAAGTGAAAAAAACCGGACCGCAAAACTAAGTTTGTTTGTGAAAGAATTTTGATGATTTTGAAAAAACTGTACTAGTTAGGAACATCGTTTTATTTTTGGTGCCATATTTGGGTCAATTCCTATCAACTCTAATTATTTCAGATTTTTCACTCCGCAAACTTCGGAGATAAGGGGGGGGGGGATGGTATTTTTTCAGACATTTTTCATCATATGTCGAAAACAGTGAGACATAAAATTAAATAAAAAGATATTTTGAAATGTGCAGATCAAGCCCTTTCATATGATATGTCACTTGACCTAGTAACCCCACTTTGAAATTTTGGACCCCCACTCCCCCACTCCCCTTTTGCAATGAACATAAAAATATATTTTTAATTTTTTCAATAATGTTGGACAAGCATTTTTTATAACAGTTCCAAATTTCAAGTCGATAGCATAAGTAGTTGCTGAAATAAGCAGGTGTGACAGACAGACAGACAGACAGACGAAGTCGCACCATAAGGGTTCCTTTTTTACCATTTTGGTACGGAACCCTAAAAACATGAGAAAGGGATATTTAATCCTGTCCTGTCAGATTAGTCCACATGAATAGTTTTGTTGTCAATTTAGTCGTAATCGCAAAAGGTTATGACTATTTTCCCGTAAATGTCAAGGGCGTAGACTAATTTAATAGTTCTTCATATTTTCTGTCCTGTTTCAATGATATTTGTAAGAAAGAGATATTATAGTGTGATTAAAATTAGTTTAGTGCGATGTTCAACAGAATCAGCACCAATGACTAAAAAACTTACCTAAAATTAAAAACACGTTTCGGAACCACATTTTTCTAAAACAATTATTATTAATTAAATTAATTAAGTATAAAACATAACACTACACCTGACGAACGACACGTCTTAACAAAAAGTGTAATGAAATAAATTATCTTTTAAATATTGATAATACTCATAATTTAGAAGATAATCGCGTGATTTGATAAAGATATGAAAACTTTTAGACTGGGCTTGATTAAGAGTTAAAAAAACAGGACAATAAACTCAAAAACCCATGACTTTTAACCGAATTCAGAAAAGTAGGTTCTGTATTCGACCCGAATGTATGTTTGCATGACCGCGATTTTCACAAAAACCACTTAACCGATTTCGATAGGGTTTTCACTAACGTAATCTACATACTTTCAGGAACGTTTTAGTTTATAATACAATAGGTAATCTTTCATAATATTATGTAGGTACTAATTTGTTATGAAAAATCTTCCTGAGGTTAGAAATGATAAATTGGGGCCGTTACCATGGGACCACCGTATAGGTCTATTAATTCCTAAGCCTACACATTATCAGAGCAATTATGCAGGTGTTCCAGATTAAAACATATCGATAATCTTCACCGTCTATTTCACAGCTGTACGATAAGGCTTCTTATCTATAATACATTGTATTAACTCACGCATTAAAGTGTGATTCCGGATGAATCACGGATTCTGAATCCGAATTCTGATCTAGCTGCGCCCGCGGTTTCACCTCAATTGCTCGGCTCCTAAGGGTCGTAGCGTGATGTTAAATAGCCTATACTATTCCTCATGAATCTGGCTATCATACCTATACAAAAAGATTTTTTCGAATCCGACTGTAGTTCCAGAAATTAGCACGTTCAAACAAACAAAAAAACTTCAGTTTTATTATATTAGTAACTAAATAGACGTGAGTTCGATTAAAGTCTTGGTACTTTTGATTCAAGTGGTGGTGTGGTGGTGGTGCCTCCCACGGCGAATGGTTCGAGTTCGATCCCGAGGCACGCACCGCTGACTTTTCGAAGTCATGTGCGTATTAGAAATTAATTATCACTTGCTTTAATGGTGAAGGAAAACATCGTGAGGAAACCGGCATGTCCTAGAACCAAAAATTCGAAAACATGTGATGTCCACTAACCCGCACTGGGCCCGCGTGGTGGACTACGGCCCACTCCCTCTCACAGAGGAGGCCTGTGTTCCAGTAGTGGGAACATAATAGGCCGATTATGCTATGCTACTATGCTTATGCTTACATTTGATTCGGCAGGTCATTGTAGAAAAATTGCGACACCAAAAACATGTAATTTTTGAAGTTTTGTGCTAAAAAGTTTTTAAGTTACAAACGCTGAGTTGCAGAAAAGGTCATTAAGTTTTACAGGAGACTTTAACGATAGAAATTGTATGGTTAATGCCTCCTTTAAAATTTAATTATTTTTCTGCAACCGACCGAAAATTATTTAATTAAAGATCCGTCCGGTGACTGTACAAAAACATGTGCTTGACACATTTTTAATTACATCCTGTCTGTGACGTCATAATTCGCAAAAGTTCCAGTTCCAAACGTGGTACCATCGAAACTACTCGGGTATAAAAACAAAGAACAATTCCGCAACTCATCGTCAAATCCATTGCAGGTGTCTAATTGGTTATCTTCAGGTGGGCCGTTATTGGCCCGATAAAATTATTTCGAATGCTTATAGAAATGTACATAGGCACAAATGCTTATAGAAATGTACATACAAAAGCCCGCGACTCCGTTCGATAATAAATTCGAATTCGATTCCTGGCTAGGAAAATTATTTTTTCAAAAATCTAATGCAGTTTTAGTTTTTGTCAACATCGGCCCCGAGACTCCTTTGAGTGTTTTTCGCTATTTCTTATAGTTTTGGATTTGGCCATCCACGCCCACTTGAAAGATTCACGTCTCCCTCGTTTCTATGATCTGAGCTCGTTGGAATGCTTTTAATCGGCCATTTCAGCATTGAGCATTTACCTGTAATGTAACATTCGCTAGAATGCTCAATTCAAATGAATGCTTGGGTTTATTAGCACACTACGGAACGACTATGTTTCGAATCCACGCGTGCGATTCTTTATTCCTGTAAGTATACGTTTCTTCCATAAATTAAATTCTTATCGTCTACGCTCTTTTGTCTATGAATCAAAAATAGAGTGAAACTAAAATTAGATCGCGAAATCGTTATTTAAAAGAGTATTCACACGCACTGCTGACGTCAGAGACTGGGTTTCTGACGCCATTAGAATATGTGTAGGTCCATGACTTATGTTAACAAAATTGTAATGTCAGCTATAAGGGTGCGTTTCCACCAGAGATGTGGAGGATGTGTTTAATAAGAAACAATATAATCACTTCCGGAAGAACAGAAACATTTACCTGCGGTTAAGCAATTCTATTGGTTCTTAACGAACACATCCCTCGCACACATCTCTGGTGGAAACGTACCCTTATGATGATATTTTCAAGAGAGGTTGAGTGAGATATCTCGCACAAATCTGGAGCAGCCCGACTGGGGAAGTACCTCCACCTTACAGAACACCACAGCCAAATAACGCTACTGTTCGGTAGTGTTGTGTTCCTGTGGTGAGTAAGGTCGCCAGAGCTGCTGAGGATGCGCTGTGTTGACAGCGGGGGACCTGCGCGTGTCCTGAGCTGCCGGCGCAGCGAATCCTCATTTCAAAGAGTTGGCAATGCGCATGAGATTCTCGGTGTTGTCTGTCAGTCAGTCATGGTACTGTTTTATACAGCATGTAACTAAAACCCTGTTCGATCCCAAAGGGGCCCGCAGGCGCAGTCGCAGCTGACGATTTTGGGCGGGGTCATACCGATCAATTCCAACGTGCTATACCGTGAATTACCGTGTTTGGCGCATTTTTGTACGATTTTGCGGGGGGTCATGTCCCCCATGACCCCCTGGGACCGCGCCTGGTTAGACTCATCATTATGAACAATATTTTGTGTGGCACAACGCCGAAATCGCAAATAAATGCTGTTCCAAACATTTTATTTATCGATTTAGGTGAACAGTGAACACAAATGTATGGAACGTACAGCAATAATTTTTTCGCTATTTTAGGGTTGGTCCCATAGTAAAAAATATTCATAATGATGAGCATAATGGCCCCCTTTGTGATCGAATAGGGTTTTTGTTATACAGGGTAAAATTAAAACCAGGGCGGATATTTTAGGAGGTGAAAGTACTCATGAATATAATCAACTTTTATTATGGGACCGACACTGATTTATGCTAAAATTTATACTAAAAAAAAATCAGCTGTTCCATATATTTTGATCGTGTTGCAGTGCATTTTTGTAGGGAACAGCAGATATTTTTTTTCATATTTCAGTGTTGGTCCCATAATAAAAGTTGATCATATTCATGAGTACTTTCACCTCCTAAAATATCCGCCCTGGTTTTAATTTTACCCTGTATGCTGTAGATATCAATACTACTATTACAAAGCTGAAGAGTTTGTTTGTTCGAACGCGCCAATCTCTGGAACTACCAGTCGGATTCAAAAAAATCTTTTTGTATATGATAGCCAGATTCATGAGGAATAGTATAGGCTATTAAACAGCACGCTACGACCCTTAGGAGCCGAGCAATGGGGGTGAAACCGCGGGGAACAGCTAGTACAAACGAAAATTTACGTCATAATTCTTACGTATGCGGTATTTGACGCGTATTTTTTTGCCAAAGGTTACCGAAGCACCTTGAACTATATTCATTATGTAGATTATTGTAGATCTTACGATAAGCTACGTGTAGCGGATATGATGAATCATTTTGGCTGTCAAGATTATGTAATTTAGAGCCATTCAATAGAGTTCAAAGTAATTCTGTAACGATTTAGGTACTTACCTAGCGTTAAAAAAATATTAATAGAACAGTACCCCTATCATGACTTTTTTTGACGTGTAGTATCGTTAACGTAAGCATATTTTGAATTGAAAATACACGTTTGTTACACAATATTTATATAAATTAAATACCTACTTAATTAATTTCTCTGTATTTTTTCAAAATGTGCAAATTGTATAAAATTTTATCAAAATGTTCCAGGACTGCTGTATTTTAAATTCAAAATATGCTTACGTTAACGAAACTATACGTCAAAAGAACTTATGATAGGGGTACAGTAACAGCCCCGAAATATATATCGTAGGTCGTATAGGTCTACCAGAATCTGAAGCCAAAAGTAGAGATTAGACTTTTGCCCGCGTAATAGTTAAATACTGGCGCCGATTCTGTTGTTTACGAACTAAACTAATTTAGTCTTATTATGTCTCTTTCTAATAAAAAACATGAGAGAGGGATAGCACATATTTAATCCTGTCAAATTAGTCCACTTGAATACTTTTAACGTCAATTTAGTCGTAATCGCAAAAGGTTATGACTATTTTCCCGTAAATGACAAGGGCGTAAACTAATTTGACAGTTCTAAATATTTTCTGTCCTTTTTCAATGATATTTGTAAGAAAGAGATACAGTGTGATTAAAATTAGTTTAGTGCGATGTTCAACAGAATCAGCACCACTATCTAAACTTCTAAACTATTGCGCATTATAATTGTACTTATGTTATTTTTGCTGGGATAAAAGCAGGCGCGGTCCCAGGTCCCAATCGTACAAAAATGCGCCAAACACGGTAATTCACGGTATAGCAGGTCGGCATTAATCGGTATGACCCCCCCCAAAAGTCTTAGGCTGCGGTATGACCCCCCACCCCAAAATACCGCGCCTGGCTAAAAAGGAATGGAAATTAGTTGGAAGAGGAAATGCTCAGATCATAGAAACAAGGAGATGTGCCAAGGCGCTATCTAGCTTGATGCCTGATCTTGAGCAAATTGCTCATATTAAAAACGTACGCGCTGGCGACGAACCGAACACGATCGATGGTATAAATACAGTGTTTTAGTTTAGTGCTAGTGTTGAGTGACGATTAACAGTGTTAGATTGAGGGTGTGCGGAATGTTGAATGCGTGGGAGATCTTTTTATTCACAAGGAGCGCTTAATTATGCGCGTAATTGTGTCGAAAAATGTACTAAAAGTGGCATCAGTTGTTCCCGTACTAATTTGCTATGATGGCATATCTCCTTGTTTCTATGATCTGAGAGGAAATGTTACACTTGGAGAGCTTTAAATAGAGATCAAAGGATTTGGTCCCGTAGTTAATCGAACTACTTTACGGCCATGACTTTTTCTAAAGAAAAAGAAACGTTATACTGCCGTTAACAATTTATCTGACTTATTTTATCGGTGAATTTGCCCCTTAGTATCGAATACTGAAATATCCTCCTTCATTATGTCCGTCGTTTAACCTGTCAGTCAGTTTAGAAATAATTAGGTACTAGTAGGTAGTACGTGCGTTTCACTGCGTAACCAATAGCTAAGCGTGATATTTACCCAGTAGGTTCATTTTAACCCTGATAAAATCACGAAAACTACGTAGTAAAGGCGAATCGATCAAGATAATCGTTTACAGGTTAAATTGGAGGGTTAGCGTGGAACAAGAAAGGGCAGAACACGCGCGCCTGGGTTTTTTTGTTTATTTGTATTAATGATGGAATTAGGAGAAGGCAGGATTCTTCGATGATTAGGGTTGACCTTCAGATCGTAGAAACAAGGAGATATGGCATCATAGCAAATTAGTACGGGAACAACTGTCGCCACTTTTAGAACATTTATCGACACAACTACAAGCGCTCCTTGTATATCCTTGTATAATATAAAGTAAAATCGCCCACACATTAAAAATTCCGCATACCCTCAATCTAACACTGTTATCGTCACTCAAACTACTTAGCACTTAACTAAAACACTGTGGGTCGTGCCACAAAAAAGATAGACACGCGTTAAACGCGAATGCTACCAAAAATAATACGCACTTGTTTTAGCACTAACTTGTCTAAAACAAGTGTGTATTATATTTGGTATTCGCGTTGAACGCGTGTCTATCTTTTTTGTGGTAAGGGTGTGTATATATATATATATATCATCGATCGTGTTCGGTTCGTCGCCAGCGTATACGTTATATAGGTACGGTCAATGTGACCATATCAAAGCGTCAATTTCAATAGCGCCTTGGCACAGCTTGTTTCTATGATCTGAATTCGAGGGTTGATCCCATGTCCAAGTGAAGCGAAGGGAAAATCAAAAATGTTGTATAGGTAGCATACTGACATCTACCGGCTCTATCTCCACAAAATCATACACCAGCCCTGAATCTAGGGGGGGGGGGGGAGAGCCAGGGCCCGTGCCCCGAGCGGAGCGTGCCCGGAGGGCGGCAAATTCAAGCTTTGTTGTACACCAAAGACAGAAATAGAAATCTCACATACAGCCCTTTTTTTATCCGACTGCGGCGAAGCGCAAAATGAGTGGTATTTTGTGTTCGTTCTTTGTGTTGCTGCCACACCGAGGTTTTATACCTCTACCGCCATCTATACATACTATTTGTCATCATAACTTTCGAGACCTTTTAGTTTTGGCTACTCGATACTAGATGGCAGTAAAGTTATTTTTCTGAAAAAGGATATTCAGTAAACATTGTTTAATATCTATTTTGAACACGTGTACTATAGTTTTCAAATCAAATCATAAATAAAATAAAATGAGAATAAATAAAATCTTGATTTCTTGAGTAACTAAACGTCCATCTTTATCAAAAATGCCAAAACAAAACGTATTATATTAATGACATTGACAATATGACATTTTTGAATTTGACATTTGCAAAAAAATAAAAACGCATTGTTGTGTTGAAAAAGGTTATATTTTTCAATTATTTGCATAAAAAAATACCATGGCAGCAGATCCGCTGGACGAAATGCTCCAATTCTTGAAGCCTGAATCACGAATAGACCTAAAACACATTGCTGTGGACCATTTAGTGGGACTATCCGCGAGCGAAGATGGTATAACAACTTTGTTATCGCACGAAAAAGTAATACAGAGTATTATCAATTTAACAGACGACAAAGTTGATGAAATCGCTAAAAACGCACTATTAATACTAGTAAACATCACAGCGAGTGCAAAAGGAGTTATAGAGCTACTGAAATATAAATCCGATGAAGATAGAAACATCGTAAAATTGTTTATAGGTTATGTTTTAAATCCCGAAAAAAAGGATGCCGATGCGGCTGCTATGATCCTGTCAAACATCACACGTGTGGAAACAGAACTAGACGATATATTAGACACATTTATTCCACATTTAAACGATATTTTAAATGCGTACGTAAATATAACCTACAACAAAAAAGGATCGAATTTAAACTACATCGGACCAATGATATCAAATCTATCGTGCTGCCATCGTATTCGGAAATGGTTAACAGAAGAAAACCCTCACATTCCATTAATAAAGCTCCTACCGTTTTGTAGCTACGAGCTTTCAAATATACGAAGAGGCGCTGCAATAGGTACAATAAGAAATTTATCTTTTGACCCTGAATTCCACGACTTTTTACTAAGCAATGACTTGGAAGTCCTCACATATTTACTGAACCCTATAATGGGGGGTGAGGAATACATTGATGAAGAAATGGATGTATTACCTATTTCTCTACAATATCTACCAAAAGAAAAGCAAAGAGACAATGATATAGACATCCGCAAAATGATATTGGAGACGCTAAACAAGTTTTGTATGAGACGCAAAGGACGAGAGATTTTAAGAGATAATGGAGTTTATTACATATTAAGAGAGTACCATAAATGGGAGAAAGATCCGAAAGTACGACTCTCCTGCGAGAATGTTGTTGATATTCTCATACAGAAGGAAGAAGAGGTGGGTGTCGAGGACTTATCAGCTGTAGAAGTACCCGATGATATGAAGGAAAAGTTTGAAAAGATGGATAAGGATTATATACAGGATTAATAAAAATATACCTATTTATTGTTCAGGTTTTTCATTGGTCACAGACTTGTTAAAGACTAGACTTTTCCCCGCTACTCCATCTGTGTGGACTACAGTAAATTGATAATTTTAAATTACCTCTTTAGTGTAGGGTGGCTAGACTATGCAGAGGTCAAGCCGTATCTCTGGTTCATCCCACTGGAATTAGATGAAATGTGGCTTTGATATCCCAAGCTACCAAATAATAAAAATTAAACTAAAAGATATTGATGTGGTTTTCACAAAACCACATCAATTTCTCTTAGTTTTATCATAGTATAGAATAGTTCTGCATTCAATTGCACTAGGTACTCATATTCAGTAGTAGACTATGTGTTTACAGAGTGGTATAAAATACTAGAACTAGGTATATTTAGAGTTGTGTACTAGGCCCCATAATCAGCTCATATTCAGTGATACACTAGGTTCATATTCAGTGATAGACTAGGCCCATATTCAGTTGTAATAGTGCTAGGCCTATAATATTTTAGAGTGATAGACTAGGTTCATTCAGTGGTATATATTCTAATAGTGTAATAGGCCCATATTCAGTAGTAGACTAGGTCCTTATTTAGTTGTGTGTTAGGCCTAGTCAGTTTATGAATAAACTCATAATTCAGAAGTGAGCTAGGGTTGTATTATTTGATATAATGGTAAAATAGGAAAAAGCCTAAAGCTAAGAAAAAAGGGTAAGTGATATAATATTTTAAATCTATTGGCTGTATCAAGGATCCTGTACAGTACCGCAGGGCTCCATTTTTTTTTCTTTTAATATTTAGAAACCGGACAAGTGTGAGTACGACACGCGCCCTGAGGGTTCCGAAATATGCAATAGCGCCATCTGTGCTGATAAATAAATCATAATTCTTGATCATAGATGGCGCTATTGCATACTTCTGGTGGCGCCATATCGTCGCTGCGCCTGCAAAATCCGCTATGTATTTTTTTTTTAAATCGGTTTTTGATGCTTATTTATAGTATTTCTCGAGCCACCACACAAAACACAGCATCAAAAACCGATATTTAAAAAAAAAAATACATAGCGGATTTTGCAGGCGCAGCGACGATATATGAGCAGATGGCTCCACTCATGGTAATAACAGACGGACAACAGTGATCCTATAAGTGTCCCGTTATTCCTTTTGAGGTACGGAACCCTAAAAATGAATAAAGGAGAGTTTAAATCAAACAAATAATATATATTACAGACATTTTATTAGACAAAATAACAATTACAGGTAACTTCTGATTCAAAATAATAGACACAACTTACATTATGACACTAGTCAAAAATTAAACTCTATCCAACATACAGAACGTAAAAGTAGCCTAAAGCGAAGTGCTAGCAATATTTGCGGAAGTTGACTTGCGCAAGCGACTTCCAACGTGTAAACGCTCGCGCAAGTTGACTTGTTGTTCGAGAAGTCGTTCGGAAAGTCGCTTGCGCAAGTCAACTTCTGCATTGCTAGTGGACACTTCGCTTAACAGTCTTCTTTAGCTCCCGCACTAGGCCAGCGTGGTGGACTATGGCCCTCCCTCTCAAAGAGGAGGCCTGAGTCCCAGTAGAAACCAAGCCGAGTGATTATGGGTCAATCACACTAAATTATAGGCCTGATGCATTCTGCAGTTTAAGTCAGAAGCTAAAAGTATATCGGCGTAACTCTCTAGGGAGTAATAAATTCAGTTGGTTTACGCCGCGTCAGAAGAGATAGAGTTACGCGATAGAAAGAGACTGGTGTCTAGGTTAATATAATTGTAGGCACGCAGCGCTGTGTGAGCTGAATTACACTTTATTACGTTGTTACAAAAGTCGCTATTTATTTGTTTGCGGCATTATCCTTATGTAGTATTCTGTATCATGAGTTTTTTTGACGTGTAGTATCGTTAACGTAAGCATATTTTGAATTTAAAATACAGCAGTCCTGGAACATTTTGATATAATTTTATACAATTTACACATTTTAAAAAATACAGAGAAATTAATTAAGTATTAAATTTATATAAATATTGTGTAACAAACGTGTATTTTCAACTCAAAATATGCTTACGTTAACGATACTACACGTCAAAAAAACTCATGATCGGGGTACTGTGCTTATTGTTACGTCCTGTCAACCTATCTCGCTCTAGCACACGTCATTCCTTATCTATTCAGATTGCGAATCTATATATACTTAGTTATATTTATGTGTCTGTACATATTTCCCCTTAGAGGAATATTAACTAGAGACTGTTCAAAAATAGGACAACTTACTCTACACTCGGAATCTCCGGCACATAACTTGTCATTTAAATTAGGTCATGTGTTCTACAATACATTTTATGTCAAGATATCAATCAGCTAGCGGCTCGCCAACGCCGATAAATTAGTAACTGGGGTATAGCATGGTTCGAAAATTTGTAGCAACAATTGACGTTTGAGTATTGAAAAGCAAGAAATCTAAAGTCAATAGAAGTCGCAGAGGAGCGTGACCTTGTCGCCGCTTTCGAGCACGTAAGGCAAGAGCGCGCGTTTAAAAATGTGACGTATGCGAACGGAATTAAGTTTAATTTAGAATTTTAGATTGTGACATTGACTGCGAGCCGGCGACACGCGTCTGGTAGTAAATCGTAGTACTATGCGATCGCGATAAGAATAGGAACGTCAATGACCTCGAACTGTCAACTATCACTTGAAGAGTAAGTCTTACAAAGAAAATTAAGTTGCGAATCAATAACGTTTTTTTTTTTCACTTTATTTCACTGAGTCTTTGATTTATTGTAATAGAGATGAATTTTCAATACAAAACGTCACAATATGGCGCATGGTCAGTCCTATGCTTAGTTTGATCGAATAGTAGATAACATTTCTATTGACTTAATGATTCCTGTGGTTATTCCTCTAAGGTTTCCCCCCAATTTTTCTCCCATAAAATAGAGCTTATACCTAGATATAAATTTATTCCTGTGGTCTATAATTCTTGATACCCTCCATACGGGCCTTACGGCGCTCCGAAGGGGTAGCCCCTTTAATTTTCTGGATCACATGAGTACCCTTTTTCGCATAATCTGGCTTATAAGACGTGTGGCATGGTTCCTGAAATGATAAAAAAGTGGTTTTAGACTTATTATAAGATTGTAGTTTTTCAACTTTCGCGAATTGTACCTACACATGTTTTTTAATTATATCGGGACTTTTTGCGCACAAACATAATATCACGTGTGTGTCGTGATTTACACCGGCTCCACACGTTGGCCCCAACGCCACTCGCCCAACGTGTGGATCTAGAAAATAGTATTGGCCAACGTTGGGGCCAATGCTATTTTATAGATCCACACGTTGGGCGAGTGGCGTTGGGGCCAACGTGTGGAGCCGGCGTCACAAAATCAAACGCGGGTAGTTCGAGACCGCACCCGCCGCTCGAGACCACGGTCAATGCAACTTCATCGAAACGTCGAGGTTAGTCAAAATACTGATATTTTGATTGTTTGTGCGCGAAAAGTCTCGATATAATTATTACAAGATCTCTCTGTATTTTCCGAAGAGTGAATTACAATTTACACGATCATACAATGTGGTAAAGGAAGGTGTAACAATCAATCAATTTATTTATTTGTGAAGTTTATTAAGGTGTTTGGATTGCATAATTGCTTCTATACTTTGCCGTTCGGCGTATAATAAAATATAAAATATTATATACATATACAATAGTTTAAGATAAAAATCAATTAAATTATTATAAATCATGTCAAGACAAATTCAACTGATATAGGTCCACCCTCGACAAGCGCTCGCGCGGTACTAAGCGCACATGGCCGGCGCGGCGAAATATAAAGCACTTTTCGCGTGGAGGGGGCATAACGCTTTTTCATTACGTGACAATTCCTACCAGTCAACTTCTACCGCGTTATGGAACTTCGTTCCAAAAATGACCAGCTAAACATACATTGTCCCAATCGTCGCAGGTGTCGGGCGCTGACTGCGACACCACGGGCACCACGGGGCGGTGGTCGTCGTCCATCACGTACAGCTGCGTGTCGAGCATGTGCCGCTTGGGGCAGGTCGACACGTGGTACTGTGGACAATTATCATCATATTAGTACCTGGGTTCCCAACCTCGGGGTAACTACCCCCTCGGGGGTAAAACAGTTTTTTTGCGGGGGTAATAGGACTGGTAATGGATAATAAGTTTTTGTGCAATTTATTGTGATCAGTGAAGACTATGTATTTTCATGTGATAACATTTAAGAGTCGTGGACTGGAGGGGTAAAATGAGTCTGTTTCTTTAATATGTCATAGGGGTGACGAGATTGAAAAGGTTAGGAACCACTGTATTAGTAGAAAGAACACAGGATTGAGGGGCTCGTGGCTAAATGGTAGCTGCGCTGATAGATCGATCTGCGAGGTTAAGCTGAGCTTGCCGCGGTCAGTCCTTGGATGGGTGACCGTTCTTTACACATTGAGACCCCTCCGTGCTTCGGAGAGTACGTAAGCAGTCGGTCCCGATTGTCATAGGAATGTCTTTATCAGTCGTTACGGGTAGTCAGAAAAAGTCTGACAAGTGGTCTAACATTCGAATACCGGTATAGATCGGTATAGACCGGATATAGACCTCAAACTCCCGGCTATACCATTGCAGCAAGAAATTGTCAAAAACTAGCCCGTTTAACAGGACCTTTAGGTTGCAGTATGCCCAGTTCACATTATTCCAGTGGCATTCCGGAATTCGAATAATGATTTTTGTATATAATAGCCAGATTCATGAGGAATAGTGTAGGCTATTTAACATCACGCTATGACCCTTAGGAGTCGAGGAAAAAGAAAAAGTCAGAAAGAACGCTCATGATAACGACGTAATAGCACGGGCAGATAAATTGTCCGATTTATTTAAATTAAACGGCAGGTGGATATAAAATCAAAATGCAAACAAACAAATTCACAGGACGAATCTTTCCCGCCTCACCTCCACACCCCTCCCCCCCCCCCGCTACACACGAATCTTCTTGAAACTTTCGAATAAAATATGGAAAAAAACAACGGAATTGGAAAAAGGCGGGAAATTTTCCTGCTTTTTTCAGCGCTATTACAAACACAAAGGACGTTGGCAGTTTTGGGCTTGATATGGTACAGTGATAAAAGCTTAACCAATAATAAAAATATTTTTTGATTGTTCTTTGCCTAATTTATTTTAGAGATTACGAATTGGAATCAAAAATCGAAATAAATAAGAAATAAAATGATTATGCCGTTGACATTTTGAAAAAACCAATAAAACAAAAACGGGTGCATGCTGGCTGGCGCGTGCCTCCACAGAATATCATGTCGACAGCAACTAATGAGACATTTAAATGTTGTCTCTGGGGTGGTATTAGGTATACCCATAGGCGGTGATGACCACTTACCATTAGATGGGCCATATTTGCCACCCGGGCCATATTTGCCACATGGACCATATTTACCACTCAAAAAAATTAAAAATAAACTGTTGGGGTGTTGTTTGCGACACTTCTGCAGGTGTATGTGCATGCGGTAGTATTCCACCTGGTGAGCCATGTTGTAGGGGCAGGAGATCATGTCGTGGGGTTGGCGACTAGGCGACAGGCTAGTTGTTGGTGACAACCACGGATAGTCTATGTCGCCTAGTTGTCGCAGCAGATAACAATCGCCCAACTAACTACAGTCTAAGCAATCTAAGCAACAAAGAAGGGTTATGCCAACCAAGATACAGGCGCTTGAGACATTTAAATGTTGTCTCTACGGTGGTATTATGCCCATAGGCGGTGATGACTACTTACTATCAGATGGGCCATATTTACCACATGGTCCATATTTGCCACATGGTGCATATTTTCCACATGGGCCATATTTGCCACTCAAAAAAATTAAAAATAAACTCACGTCCAGCTCCACTTCATTTATCACATGTGTGGCATCAAAAGGGCAGTTCACTTTGCCACTGTTCGGGTGTTGTTTGCGACACTTCTGCAGGTGTATGTGCATGCGGTAGTGTTCCACCTGGTGAGCCATGTTGTAGGGGCAGGAGATCATGTCGTGGGGTTGGGGCTCCATTGTTACTGCAATAAATAAATAAATAAAAATAAAAACGTTCGCCTGTGGGATGGAAATTGTTCTAGCAAAATCTATTAGGTTGGTATAAGTATCGACGGGGATCTTGATCACAAACGTCACCTGCACACTAACTGATTTTCGGTCTCTTTGGTGGAATGAAGACGGGGGGCGTCGAGGCTGCACGCATTTGGTTCGTCAGTCGATGCTCGCCGTCTATTGGACTATTCTCTATTACGTATTGTCAACTGTCAATTGTCTATTAGGCCAAAAATGTACATGCGCGACCTGTGACATTCTGTGATCATCTTTCCTGCCGGAACTATACCTACCTACTTACAAATGAATAAAATTGAAGTGTCTGTTCGTAATGACAAATTAGCAGCTTTTTACAAAATGCATATCATACTTCCTACTATCCTACTAATGTTATAAATACGAAAGTTTGTGAGGATGGATGGATGTATGGATGTTTGTTACTCTTTCACGCAAAAACTACTGCATGGATTTCAATGAAACTTTACAGTAATATAGCTTATACATCAGAATAACACATAGGCTACTTTTTATCCCGAAAACGCGGGCAAAGCTGCGGGCGGAAGCTAGTAATTAAATATAACATCACGCCTGTATTCTCGGGAAGAGGTAGGCAGAGGTGTATGGAACACTCACATTTTGTATGTTGATGTCCCTCAGACAGAGACATGAGAAGTGAGAAGCGACTTTGTTTAATGCTATTTATAGATTCCTAGCTTCCGCCCGCGGTTTCACCCGCGTTTTTGGGATAAAATGTATATTTACATCCTTACAAACTTTAACTTCAACCAATGCAAAAGATAAAGGTATAATCTATATATAATAAAGCTGAAGAGTTTGTTTGAATGCGCTAATCTCTGGAACTACCAGTCAGATTCGGAAAAATATTTTTGTATGCATATGATAGCCAGATTCATGAGGCTATTTAACATCACGCTACGACCCTTAGCAGCCGAGTAATGGGGGTGAAACCGCAGGGAACAGCTAGTTTATATGATAAAATCAACTGAAGTCGTAAATTATGGGTTTTTTGTTGACGTAGAGCACTGACTCTGATACAATGTATGGTGCCTTATTTTTTTTAAGTTATGGTCGGCACTTGAATGACGCATTTTTTGTGTCACAGTTCATCCTGACCTTATCGCAATTGTCGAGTGGTGTCAAGTTACCGTGCTTGTCATAAGTGGGTAAAATATATGGTTCAAATTCAAACGTGAAACACGTAGGTATAATAGTATATACTTCTTTCGAGAAGGTATAAAAATATAATTAAAATTCTTTGTCCCGAGTGCCCGTTCTGTTTAAAATACTAATAAACTTATAAAAATATATTTTATTATATTGTTGCCGAGTTTATGTGCTTTGATTGAAGAATTTCTACCCGCCAAAGCGACTAAAAAACGCTCAGCAATTTTTTATGTCTCACACTTTCACTCACACAATTTCATGTTTAAAAAGTTATGTAAATTGTTTTATACTCACGTGTATAGTGTGTCCAACAGATTTTGAAATAATGCTGATTAGTTTTTACAAAAATATCTTGGATGCGCTGTTCAATTCTATAGCGACCAATTTGCAAAAATGCAAATTTGCAAACAACAGAATGCAATGCACTTTTCTATTTCACATTTGTCATTGACTATTATTTATTTGACAATGACAATTGTGACAGCTTATTGAACGTATTGTTTATGGACACGCGTCCTTTAGGGCCTTTGTGCACAACAGCGTATCCAGCACGTTTTTTACCCGACTGCGCCAGGAGGGTTTTGTGTTTCGAGTGTATGTTTGTATATTTCTTTGGCACGCTCTGTAGCCTCGGCTTGATGGATTAAAGCTTGAAAGGTGTCGTTAGATTCGTCTTGTGAGAGTGACACTGGATATATCAAAATATTATTTACGAACCGTTTTTTTCTTCATACATTTTAAAAACAACACCATAATTGCGTAACTCAATTTCTATCACCATGGCTTTCATTTTGACAGTTCAACAACATCCACTGCGGCGTAGAGCTAGATCGGGAGTATGGACTAAGAAACATACGGTGTAATGGATGTAATCAATGCCATGGTGATAGCAACCTAAGTTACGCAATTAGGATGCTGCCGGCCTAGCATGACCACGATAGAAACGGGTTTTGTCTACATAGAAATAGACAAAGTGACAGATTTCATTCATAAAACGTAGAAATGTTTCTACAATCTGTCACTTTGTCTATTTCTATGTAGACAAAACCCGTTTCTATCGTGGTCATGCTAGGCCGGCTGGTAGATATCGAAATGTATGAAGAAAAAACGGTTAGGCTGCTTGTGCACAGACGTTTTCAATTCGTATTCGGTTTTTTACGGACTTTTAGCCAATAGGCGTGCAGAACGATCCCCACCACTTTTTAAAATGTATGAAAACAAAAACGGTCCGAGAAAAAACGTGCTGTAAACGTGTAGTGCACAAGCAGCCTTAGTAAAAAAACGTGCTGGAAAAGCTGTAGTGCACAAAGGCCCTTTGACCACAAATAGATTAAGTGCATCCATAGACATAATATTCTACCTCCATGGGTACATCCGTCAAGGTAGCGCGCTAATTTCAAACTTTCATAAGTTTCCCTACGTTTTTAACCGACATCCAAAAAGGAGGAGGTTCTGCATTCTTTGCAAATAAAATTGCAGAGCTGTTTTACGTTGTAGGTATGTTGATCCAAATAAGGTAAATTCGCGACAATAAAATGGTGACAACTGGGAATAAGCGATATATTGTTACATAATAATTAGGAAGTGACTCCGCGACCGCCGCCGTGACCTGAATTTGCAGCCAGCGCCGGTTGCTAAATTGGCAGCCGGCGCTGACTTTGGAAGAAAAGCGGAAAACGGGGTTGGCAATTATTAACCTTGCAGGCAGAAATAGGCGGGGCTCCGTCGACCACCCCCATCCTCCTTATAAGAGCGAGCGAAGCGAGCTCGGGAACTTGCGGCACTCGGACACGGACAGGTTAGGTTCGAAGGGGTTGACGGGAGCTTCGTTCGCTCGCTTTGCTCGTTCACTGAAGCCCCCGTCAACCCCTTCGTGTTAGGTTACTTTTAACCTTGCAGACAGAAACCGTCGACCACCTCCCTCCCCTTTGTAAGTCCAAAAAAGTTGTATTTTGTTTTACATTGACACTGTAAGGGCACTGGCAGACGCCCATAGAACGCTGGGCCTCAGATTGTGTAAGTCGGTACAGATATGAAATTAGTTTGGTGTGATCGAGTATTTCAAGAGTATTTAATTTCATTTTTTATTTGTTTTTGTACGTAATTGGGTTAAAGAGAAATATTCTTATTTCTGACAGTGAGGTTAAGTATGGTGTGAATGATCCAGTGAAGTACAGCCCGACTAATGAGTTCTCAATTCAAAGGTTTTAGTTGCTGTCACCATGATATTCTGTGGAAGCACGCGCCAGCCAGCATGCACCCGTTTTTGTTTTAGTGGTTTTTTCAAAATGTCAATGGCATAATCATTTTATTTCTTATTTATTTCGATTTTTAATTCCAATTCTTAATCTCTAAGATAAATTAGGCAAAGAACAATTAAAATATATTTTTATTTTTGGTTAAGCTTTTATTACTGTACCATATCAAGCCTAAAACTGCCGACGTCCTTTAAAAGTCAGTCTAAGGTAGATAATTCAACTTAAAACACGGCAACATTAATCTGCTGCTACGGTAGTTTGCAATTATTTTCGTCTGGTATCACTGCTACTCCAAGGCTACTCCGGTTCCCAACGGCGTTATTTTTTGGAGCCGCCGCCGGCTGCGGAGGCACTCCCATTTTATTAACATGCCGCATCGTTGAAAATACAAAGTAATTAATTAGTCCTGCACTCACTAGAAAGAAAAAAAAAAAAAACACTAGGTATTCAAATCAAAATATATATTTTTGAAAAATAAACTATAGAACTTTAGCGTGTCTATTCAGGGGGGTGATTCTCGCGGGTGATATATTGATATCGAATTCGATATATATCGCAACAAATGTCAAAATGGTAGGTATTTTGACATTTGTTGCGATATATATCGAATTCGATATCAATATATCACCCGCGAGAATCACCCCCCTGTACCACAAGCCGCGTGATATCACGGCGACGACGGCCAATTTGTTTACGAACGTTCGAGGGAGAATGTCACGGTGAGTCTCCCTCGAACGTTGCAACAAATTGGCAGCTCTCGCCGTGATATCACGCGGCGTGTCGGTACAGAATAGGTAGGCTGTTCCTTAGTTCTTATGAACGCAACCATGGTATAATATAATAATATAACGTACAAAAAACAGGTTTAAAAAAAACCGACTTCCAAAAACTACACTAAAAACTATGAAATAAAAATGTTAAACTTCCATAAATAAGAATCTAAATGTATATTGAAGTCGGCGGGGCCTCTTCTTCAGGTTTCTACCTCTCAGCCTTTGAACAGGAAGAACGTGTGCAGTGTGTGCAGCGAACGTGCAGCTTGCTTTGCGCCTCGACAAATTAAAATTTTCTTTCATTCCTCCTTAATCTATAATGTTGCTTATATTTATGCTAGGCCCCGCCGACTTCAATATACATTTAGATTCTTATTTATGGAAGTTTAACATTTTTATTTCATAGTTTTTAGTGTAGTTTTTGGAAGTCGGTTTTTTTTAAACCTGTTTTTATTTTTATCTTTTTAGTGTAGTGTAACCATTTTTGTTGTTGTTAATTTATTACAATAAAGTACCATTAAATCATGGACAGAGCGACTTTGATCATTTATATACTTTTACCGAGATCGATTACTTCCACGAATTTAAATAGGTATGTACTTATATTTATAGATGTTGGTGGATGAGAGCATTTCAGTAAACAAAAACCGGGCAAGAGCGTGTCGGACCACGCAGTGTAGGATTCCATAGCAAGAAGTATTTTGAGTGTTCCGACCGCAAATACAAGTTTGTATTTCATAATATTATTATGAAATATTATTATTTTTACGGTTGTCAAACTCAAAATGGAAAATAGTGAATATTTCAAAAAATTTGTGACGTATCTTGTTCAAACCAATTTCAATCGAAAGTATTTATTAAATGCTATAAGCTTGATTTTTTCCAGATTTTTTGATAGCGCGGTTGGAAAATTACAGGGGGACACACATTGTTAACGACTTTGGGAGCTCCTAGTTCACTCAATATGCACTTAAATAAAAAAGGTATTTAGAAACCTTCATGTTATTTTCAAAGACCTATCCAACGATATCCCACATGGTGGGGTGCGCGAAAATATTATTTTTCATCCCTTAGTTTCATGTATGGGAGCCCCCCCTAATAATTTTATTTTTCGTAATTTCACTATAGGCCTTAATGGCGGCTTGTAAAAGACATCTACCTACGAAGTTTCATATAAATTGGTTATGAACTGTAGATAGTAGTAATAGCAATAGGCTCGCTCCCTAGCCTTCTATCAAATGCGACTTAAGCATAAAAAAATTGTGTGTACTATACACCTCTGTCTAACCTTGCGGGAAATATCGGCGTGATGTTATGTATGCATAATATCGAGATCGATTGCGTTCAGGAATTCATGTACCTACACAATATCACAGGCGCGTGCATTGCATATAGGCAAGTAGGCAGTGACTACCTCTTAAGGTTCAATAAAACCATTTTAACTATTACTACATCAATATACATCATTATATATCAATAATTAGTCATGATTGATATATTTTATTTATGTAGTAACAGTTAAAATAGTTTTATTGAATCATATGAGGTAGGCACTGCCTACTTGCCTCTATGCACTGCACGCCACTGCAATATCACTTTTTCATCATCGTCATGATGTCGTCGAGATACACCAAAAATACCGTTTATTACACCTCGTTAAAAATCTACTCAACCAAAGTTAATAAAATTTATATGGGACCACCTCGCGAGCTTCTTCTACCATATGAAAAAAGAATCACGTAAATCGGCTCATAAACCACGGAGTAATCAGTGTACATACATGAAAAAAAAAAAAAAAAAAAAAAAAAAAAAAAAAAAAAAAAAAACCAACCGAATGCAGAACCTCCTCCTTTTTGGAAGTCGGTTAAAAACGCAGCAGTGAAGCCGGGTTGCTTGGTGCATAACATGTAAAATTTTTTGCACATTGGTGCTGATTCTGTTGAGCATTGCACTAAACTAATTTTAATCACACTATATCCCTTTCTTACAAATATCATTGAAAAAGGACAGAAAATATTTATAACTGTCAAATTAGTCTACGCCCTTGTCAATTACGGGAAAATAGTCATAACCTTTTGCAATTACGACTAAATTGACATTAAAACTATTCAAGTGGACTAATTTGACAGGATTAAATATCGGCTATCCCTCTCTCATGTTTTTTATTAGAAAGAGAAATAATACGACTAAATTAGTTTAGTTCGTAAACAACAGAATCGGCAGCATTGCCATTTATTTCCGCAATGTAACAATTTGTTTATAAGTACTTATTTTTTTTCTGTTTTAATTATGCTATTAGCTTCATGGTCATCATTATTAGACATGACAACCACAATATTTGCACACCAGCCATCTGGTAGAGTATGATGAAACTTGAAATATTACCTTTGTCAACTTATTATATGTACTTGTATTCTTGCAAATAAATAATTCTTATTCTTATTCTATAACAATTTTACTGCGTTAAACTTACGCAGCGTTTAAACGTTGCGTTTAGTTGTATAACCCTCGCCAATAAAGAAGCGAATCTAAAATGGCGGCACTAATCATTCCCTTTCACTCGCACGTTATTGCTCTATTTACTCACACACGTCGGGTGTAGTAAGGACAATAACGTGCATTATTGGGGCGGGTTATATACTCTTTGGTTGCGTTCAGAAGCAGCAAGAAACTCCTACATAATAACAATCAACTGTAGTTTTAAAGACAGTATTTTCTTGTCTGCAATGGTGACTAGGTTTTCATAGATTCGTTGTTTAATTTTTATAACAATTCGAAGATCTTTACAATGATAAATCACAAAATATCCTCAGAAAGAAGAAAACAAGAATTGGCATAGATATTACAGCATTGGAGTGTATTTTTGTTATTAGAACCTATTTACTAGCGAAAATATAGCAACAATACAAAAAATATAACAAATGGCCAAGGTCTAAGCGTTTTAAAATTAGTTGCTATAAAAAGATAGCACTAATAACAAGTGACGTCATTATATCAAAACGCTTAGTTACTCCAGTTTCCAGTACGATATCCGTTTTGCGCGACAAGGACGGAGAATTCGCCTTTCAAAAACTTGTAAAAAGCTACATTTTTAATTAATTTAATTAATTTTGTTTATTTTTTAAAACATCGTTTTCTTTTAATACATTATCTAAAATAAAGTTTCTTGTATAAACCGTTCCACAGAAGAATTCCCTACGACGCTATGTTGGCTGCCCTGAATCTCAATTTATTACAACGTTTTTTGTTTTTAACGGTGTTTGAAGTTTTCTTTCAGTACCAATTCACTTTCATAACTTTTTAACGTCCTAAACATTAAAAAAACCGGCCAAGTGCGAGTCGTACTCGCGCACCGAGGGTTCCGTATCATATTTGGACGTATAAAGTGAAAAAATCCGGACCGCATAACTAAGTTTGTTTGTGAAGGAATTTTGATGATTTTGAAAAAACTGTACTAGTTAGGAACATCGTTTTATTGTATATTATATATATTGTATAGTATATTATTTTTTTGGTGCCATATTTGGGTCAATTCCTATGAACCCTAATTATTTCAGATTTGTCGCCCCCCAAACTTCGGAGATAATGGGGGGGGGGATGGTATTTATTTGAACATTTTTCATCATATGTCGAAAACTGTGAGACAAAATAAAATGAAAATATATTTTGAAATGTGCAGATTAAGCCCTTTCATATGATATGTCACTTGACCTAGTAACACCACTTTAAAATTTTGGACTCCCACTCCGGCCCCTTTTGCAATGAAATAAAAATATTTTTGGAATTTTTTCATTTGCAATAAAGTTGAACAAGCGTTCTTTATAACTGTTCCAAATTTCAAGTCGATAGCATAAGTAGTTGCTGAAATAAGCAGTGTGACAGACAGACAGACAGACGAAGTCGCACCATAAGGGTTCCTTTTTTACCATTTTGGTACGGAACCCTAAAAACATAAATCTACAAAAAACACAACACGATATGACCTAAATAGGAATGACAAGCAGAGGAGCCAACATAGCGTCTACGGGAATTACGTGAAACGGTCTCTACCTACATTTTGACTTGTAGCCAAATACCTATTTTCATTTACTTCTAATTTTAATGACAAGATCATTTAGCACTTTTATAGAATTTTAGATAATACATACCCTTCAATTAATTGGTTACCCCTGACGCATACAAAATTCCCAGGAAAGGGGGGTAAAGTATGCAGCTGTTTGTACATATATATCCAAATAATTTTGAATAAAGTCTACAATACAAATGGTGTATCGGACATCCAGATATATTATATACAGACCAAATAATAAACATTTAGAGACTTCAAAACTCTCTAACACATAACCCTCACATAATCCGTCGGTTAAAACTAAAAATAACCAAAAAAATTTAACCTTAACAGAAAGGTAAAACTTAGATCTAAATATATCTTAAAAACTAGAAAAGACAAACTTAAATATAAAACCTGGAATTCAGACAAGAATTTACTAGTTTACCTGTGGTCGAAATTCGACCAACTAAGAAAAAAAAAATTAGCTTCTGCACTGAAACTTTATCTATGCCACCGGATATCATCAGCCGGCCTAGCATGACCACGATAGAAACGGGTTTTGTCTACATAGAAATAGACAAAGTGACAGATTGTACTACGGTTTCATTCATAAAACGTAGAAATGTTTCTACAATCTGTCACTTTGTCTATTTCTATGTAGACAAAACCCGTTTCTATCGTGGTCATGCTAGGCCGGCTGGAATAAAAGTACATTTGTTCAGATAAATCTCAATAGATGGCGTTACATGTATCGATTTCTTATTGAAGTTTGTGTATCATTCGTAAGTCGAGTTGAGTAAATTAGGAAGTCAACGGTGCTGATTCTGTTGAACATCGCACTAAAATAATTTTAATCACACTGTATCTCTTTCTTACAAATATCATTGAAAAAGGACAGAAAATATTTAGAACTGTCAAATTAGTCTACGCCCTTGTCATTTACGGGAAAATAGTCGTGACCTTTTGCGATTACGACTAAATTAACATTAAAACTATTCAAGTGGACTAATTTGACAGGATTAAATATCTGCTATCCCTCTCTCTTGTTTTTTATTAGAAAGAGACATATCATGACTAAATTAGTTTAGTTCGTAGATAACAGAATCGGCACCAACATCATTCAAATGGCTCTAAAATATAAACTGGACAACATCTAGAAAACTTTAAAATAATGGTTATCCTACATACCTAAATCTCTATAAATGCAAAAGTGAGCGTACTCAAATTATTATTAAATGAAATTAAATGAAATATTTATTTTCAAATGAAATCAATTTTACTCTCAGAACATACAATACGCGCAATCTAAGTTGGCCGGACTGAAGTTCCTACGAATGACGTCGGGAGTCAAAAACTGAACGCCCCTCTCCACTAAGCGTGGTTATTTCAAAGTATGAGATTGCACACAAATAGGTATAGGTAAACCAGAATCTCATGGCATAAAAAATAAAATTAAATAATGATTTTGGCACGGCGATGATGATGATGATGATGATGCATACTAGTCACTTTTCAAATAAGTAGATACAATAGTTGTGTAAAATTCTGAAAATTGCTGGTGCAAGCTAAAACTCTTTGATCCATTCACCCCAGTGCTGGTAGCAACTTTTAACCTCTACTTTTGCCATCAGATTCTGGTCGACCTATACTGGGTGGCAGGTTAAACAGTTTTTTTCGCGATTTCAGGGTTGGTCCCATAGTAAAAGTTGTTCATAATGATGAGTACAATGACGTCTTAAAAATTTCCACTGTCTAACCTGCCACCCTGTATAAGTAAAGTGTTACAATAGCAACACTTTTCTTGTGTGCGTTTACTGTAAACTTAGACTCATCCGCGTACTTATAGTTCGTAAAATATAGCTTTATCTCTGTGACAGATGTCAAATCCGTACATTTTTAATGCATTTTGACATTATTTGTTCGTATTTGACATCTGTCACAGAGTTCAAACTATATTTTACGAACATTAGAGGTCAACTACATTTTACCGGTAGACGTCAAATGATGCCGGATCCGGTTATCCGGATTGCAATCCCTATACGAATAAGTTTCTAATAATTACAAAACCTTTTTAACTACTGATACTTTTTTACGTTTCCCATCACCGTCTTCTAGTACCGTTAAGCATTTGAAGTGACTAGTCAAATCCTTAATGCAAATAATTTCATCTTTAGTTAAACCCCTTGGCAAATCGAATTTAGCGTAATCACTCCTTGCCGCCAATTCTTGACACATGTCAACGACGCCATTTTTAAACTCATCATCGACATTGTAGACTACTTTTTTTTCTTCAACCTCAGGCGCGTTGCTTAGAGCCTTACGCCACATAACCTTTTCATTGATAGCAGAATTTTTCGTTTTTTCATCTAAATCAGCTAGAATTTGACCGATTTCTTTGTTTTTTGGTTCTAGTTTTAAAGCTTTTTTGTAGCACGTTATGGCCTCGTCGGTTCTGCCTAATAATTCGTAAGCTTTACCGTAGTAAAATATGCCTTTGCAGTGTTTGTTTATATCGATTATACGATCAATGTGCTCGCACATACCTATAATATATTTGGGTTTGTTAATTTTATAGTAACAAACGGCTAGATTAACATATATTTTGACTTTTAAATCCTTTATTTCCGTTTCCTCTTTTTCATTTCGTGGTTGGGACACGGATATCACAGACATGGCTTGCTGATAGCTCTTAATAGCTTGCATGTATTTGTGTCTATGGAATAAATCTTTGGCTTCGGCGCGGATGTCTTTTATAGTTTTAATTGTAGTTTCGAATTTCGATTGCTCCGCCATTGGTAGGTCGTTGAATCTATAAAGAAAATTTTATGGGGTTAAAAATACCAAAATTATGTAATTAAAAATAAAACTTATCAAAATACATCCTGTATACAGAGCGTATTTTAGACAGTCGGTCATATTTAGAGCAACCATAGATTGAGATGCCCCAAAAACCTTTCTTCTACGACTTTTATGACTACTACGACTTTTACGACTACATCGACTTTTCCGACTCACCTAGACGCAGCAGCCACGCATCTCACGTCATACAATGAGATGACAAATAACACTGGTTTTGGCTGTATCCTTGGCAGTATTCCCCGCGTTCCCCAGGCTACTGATGGCTGTAGAAGCAGGTGGAAACGGGCGGCAGGGCCTTTCACGTGATTCAGGCCTATTTCTAGGCCAGGCAGCATCTTGCCTACACCCATTCGGATACGCTAGAAAATAAGAAAATAATGATGATATTATAATTTGTTTTGGGTCGTTCCCGCTCGTTAATACACCGTCGTTAACGACTACTATTAACGACTGGGAATTGCCTGGGTATTTTCCGGTCGTTAATAGTGTTAGCACAGTGTTGAAGAACGCAACATTAACAGATATCTTTTGATTGAAGGTTTCGTAAAAATACGCTCAATAGTTTCTGCGCGATCTTCACTTTTTTTAACACTTTAGACCTAACTTTACAAATTAACTACACTACCTAGATAAACGTAATCTAAAATATACTCTAATCAACTTATTAAGAAAATGCTCTAGTTTAGGATATTTTTTTTTCAAATCATTAACACTACTCGTTTAGACGTGATCTTCAGTTTAAAATCTTTAAAAGTCGTATAGCATAAGCATATCATAATCGGCCTATAATGTTCCCACTGCTGGGACACAGGCCTCCTGTGTGAGAGGGAGTGGGCCGTAGACCGTAGTCCACCACGCGGGCCCAGTGCGGGTTGGTGGACGTCACATGTCTTCGAATTTTTTGGTTCTAGGACATGTCGGTTTCCTCACGATGTTTTCCTTCACCGTTAAAGCAAGTGATAATTAATTTCTAATACGCACATGACTTCGAAAAGTCAGCGGTGCGTGCCTCGGGATCGAACTCGAACCATTCGCCGTGGGAGGCACATGGTTAAACCACTAGGCTATCACTGCTTGTGAAAGTGCAAAAGTCGTATATCTGGACCTTAAACATGAATATACAAGGCATGTTTATACTTACAAGTGGTTGTCCTCTATTCATAGTCAGGGTCGTATCGAAGGGTATGTCAGCTCGCTCGTAGTACGCGGCGTAGTGGATCGTAACTTCCGCATCCGGGGGCACTAACGGCCCCTCTCCTGTAAATTGCAGATAAATTATTAGCTGTAATACTAGTCTGTGGCCAAATAATTAAGATGATGGGAGCCGCAGATGCGGATGCAAGATGCCTATTACATATTTCTTCTAGTGGCGCCATCTATGAGCAGATGCCTCCACCTGTAAAGAGTCTTGCCTCGGACAGACGGACAACAAAGTGATCCTATAAGGGTTTCGTTTTTCCTTTTGAGGTACGGAACCCTAAAATGAACTTAAATGCTCTCTAAAACGAAGTCTTTGGGGTGGTGGGGTCATACCGATGTGCTATACCGTGAATTACCGTGTTCCGCACATTTTTTGCGATTTTAGGGGGGGTCATGACCCCTACGGACCCTCCCCCCCTCGGACCGCCACTGCTAGGCATACCACCAGCTATAGTATTCTTATTAAATCCTATTCTAAATCAATAAATAATAAATAATATTATCTATTCTAAAACAGCCCACCTGTATAGTAAGACTTACCTTCTTCAATTATGAGTAGTTTGCAATCGCCGCTGGGCAGGCAGTCAATCATCTTAGTAGCCAGCTGGTCAAACGAATGGTACTCCGGAGATGAGAGCAGCATTCGTTCTGCGGACTGTTCTATGCCTTTCAAAGCATCGTCGGGATCACTGTATAATTATGAAAAAAGAGGTTAATTACTAGATTTAGGGCGGGTTGCTTCAAACCATCTGTATTCATAAGTCAGTACGTAATCGTTAAGTCAGTATGAAATTGTCGTACAAGCCGCCACATTTGACGGTTACAGATACGTAACTGTAAGTTGAAACAACATCCAGCTGTTGCCTGCGACTTCGTGAAGTAAAAATTTGTAAAAATAATTATACTTTTTAGAGCAACAGAAATGTAATAAATTACTCAAAAATAAAGGTACCATTAAATTTCGAATATGACGTAATACCGTTAAATACCGAAATATAATTTGGTATTTATAGAGATAAGTAAAAGAGTACACTAACAAAATATACAAAATACACATAATAGAAAAAAAAACTTTCGAAAAATAAGTGCACAAACCCTTAACGGTCCGAAATCGTTTATAGGTTAAATAACGGTATAGCCCAACCTTTATTTGGCTGTCCCATTTCAAAACCTAGTATGGGATGCCCATTTTCATCAACACTAGGAGACACCTAAGTGAAATGTTTAAATATTAAAAGGAGTTCGCTAGCGCAAAAAAACATGTCACCAACTACTAGGCGACAACTATGGGCTATCCATGGTTTTTGCCTAATTGTTGGTGACATGTTTTTTAGCGCTAGGTAAATTCTTTTAATATTAAAACATTTCACTTAGGTGTCTCCTAGTGTTGGTGAAAACGGGCGTAAAACTATTCACCTATCATCATCATCATCCATATCAGGTAAAAGATCATCATCATTGTTGGAATTGAATATTGTTCCTTTCTTCTTTTTAAAATCCAAGTCTATTGAGAATTCAACGGATTTCTGCTCCATCAGCTGTCTGAAACAAATTTTAGTTTTGTTATTATTAATTTAGATTAGTAAGTATTATGATTATTAGTTATTAGTAGAGACCGGATTATATGCATTTGCATAATTTGGCAATTTTTTCACATTGTTGCATATTAATTTCATTGACTGACAGTTGGTTTTAATCCGTGGGGCCCATATTAAGATTTGACTTGGATGACTTTGTGAGTGTCCTCAAAACCGTACCCAGCTTTGCTCTATTTCTAGTGCACTATGAATGACTGCTGCCTACCTTAGGGTACAGTGGTACAGTGGTCATTATACATACAATGCGACCTAATTTAAATAAAACTATTGAAGGTATGTAACAATAGTCAGGGTGCTTACCTGTCTAGAAGGGTAACCTAACATATATAGCTACGAGGAAGCGCATATTATTAGTATTAAACACATTTGAATATATTCACAATTTATTGCTGAGGTATACAAAAACGCGCGTGAATGCAATGAACTCTTTGCCAGGCAACGGTTTTCTTGAAAATAAAGAGTTTTACCTGATGTTTATGCCTTCAGACAAATGTACGGGATCTTTGAATAATTCGTCCATCTTCACAGCCTGTGAAAAACTTGTTAGTAATACTTTTATACAAAATAATATTCAAATTACAACACAAAGTGGAATTACCGCGCTCACGAATACAATCATACAATTTTGATTTATATGTATTTTTTTTGTTTGATGATGACACTTCTGTTAATTTTGACAATTGACAGATTATTGTTTTTATTAAACGTAGTAATTAGCATCCTGTCTTTTGAGATCCGACAAGGTCGGCTCGGTCAACTGTGTATGGGTGACTTTGGACACAAGGTGGGTTCCAGTTCATGATAAGAATAGCGATATCGATGACTCTACTCTGTCTAACAGGCTGATTACAATGAAATGTTACCAAGTAAAATAAAATGAAATATCGTGTAACAAATTATGACCTAAACATGATTAATTTAATTTAAAATGTAGCTTAATAACTAACACCTATTTTTTTTACGGTTATATAATTAAAATTATTAACTCTAAACGAAATTTGGAAAAATAATTATATCTTTAGAAATAAATTTGAATTTAAAAAATGGACTCTGGTAGTTTGCTCTGGCAACACCATATGATAAATGTCTGCTGTTATGGTTGGTCGTTTTTTCTTGTTTCTGTTTATTTGTTGTGCTTTAAAACGATAAACTGTTTCTGATTTTTCCATCATAACGTTAAGTCGGCATACTGTTACGCCATTGCGGTGAAAAAGTGTTGTGTTGAGTGAGATAGTGATTCTTTCGAGATTTCTTTGTGAGAACGAGAATTGTTTCGCAATTAATCAAAGTAAAACATAGGAAAGTGCGTCAATTGTGGATTTCCAGCTTTTCAAGATGTATTAATTTGTATTATATGCCCACCTTTATGAATAGATATTATTTTATTGTCTTACTGTCAATAAAATAATATCTATTCTAGGTGGGCATATAATTTTTTTCATTGGATTTACTGGGATCCCACTAGATGGCGTGCAAATTCGTCTCACATTTATTTTTTACTATGAAGTTGATATTCTTCTCGCTAGAGTAATATTGTTCTGTGGACAAGGTTGCGCGCGAAATTCAAATTATCTTGAATTTTTTGCAAATTACAGCGCTGTTGATGATGTTACAGCATGTTGATCAAAGAGTATAGTACCAAATGTTGATCTAAGTTCAATTCGCGACAATAGTGATTGTATAGTTACTAAATAATAATATTTCATTATAATCATTAATAAAGGCTTCGAAATTATATTTGAAGTAAGGTAAATCGATATTTTTCAAGAACATAGGGCGATTGTGCACTACTCCGTATCCAGCACGTTTTTCACGGACCGTTTTTTTTTAGCCAAGCCCAATAGGCTTGCAAAACGATCCCCACAACTTTTTAAAACGTACGAAAAAAAAACGGTCCGTGAAAAAACGTGCTGATAACGTGTAGTGCACAAACGCCCATAAATGACTCTACCGTCAACGCATATAATTTATGGAATTCTTGTACTCTTTTTACTAAGAAGTTGAAGCTCTCTGAAAAGCGTGCCAACTACCAAAATAAGTTATTATTAAAAGAATAGCTCAAAAAAACAGATTGATCTTTTGTAAATTAAGGGATAATACACAACTTGTTAATTATTTTACTGACTAACCAACTAGCAAATCGTCGTTGCGACTTTAAGACCTCTTAGGTGTAAAATTCCTCTTAAGTTTAAAATAAAATTTTACACATAAGAGGTCTTAAAGTCGCAACGACGAAATGTTAATTCAAAACAGTTGTTTGATAGGTTTTTTATGGATTTATCAATAAAATCATTATAAAAAATATACCGCGAAACGAAACGCTAACGTCACTAATGTAACGTCAATGTCAAAACGTAAATGACGTGACGTGTAGGTAATCCTGTATAGCCGTGTCTTTTGAAAACGTTTGCGATTTACCTCGACATACGGTGAAAATAGCGTAATAAATTATCAATACATCGATTCGATAAGGATATTATCGCCCGTATTCCACGTCACAAGTTTACATTTATAGGTAAAATTAATTTTCCATACATTTCTTTCACGCTGAAATAAAAGTACTTAAAAAAAAGAATACATAATTTTATTACCACTTGCCTTTGCCTGTCGCGGTAAATGTTAATTCAAAAAAGTTGTCTGATAGGTTTTTTTGCATGTGGTGTTTGATTTTCAGGTAGTAAAATGCTGAGATTATTATTCTTGGCTGCCTTGCTGCAGTGTACCATATCTCAACAATATCAGCAGAAAGTAGCCCCAGGAGTGCCTCCACAGAACTATCAGGTTAGTTAAATAAGTTGCCATGTCTAAATGAACAGTGTTATAGGCAGAATGCATATGAGGGTCAGTGTGTAATGCTTCTGTAATAGAAAAAGTGAAAGTTGGCAGGCCAGGTACAGATATATGGAGTAGATTTTATAACCTATGAATGAAACTAATTAGCTACATATTTATGTCCTAAGCTTATTATATTGAAAAGATATATACTGCTTATTGATTTAGAATGGAATTTAGATTAAAATTAAAATATTTCCTTCTTATTATTACCTACAGTATTGTACAATCTGTATTCTTTTATAGATCATGACCTGGGATTCCCATTAGAGATATTATCTACCACTTCATGATGTTTTTGTTAAGCTTTTTATGCAAATTGTAATTAGGTATAAAGAAATATTAATTTGAGAAGAGGCAAAAATTAAACAAGGTGGGGGAAACTATATCAATGTTTAGGAACAGTGCCACAAAATTAAATAATGAAGATAGCTTATTGTACTCAGGGCCGATTTTTCAATCATCAGTTAACTTTAACCAAGCATAAATTTATTTTTTTTGTCATTTTTTCTATACAAAATCTGTCAAACATCAATTTTATTCCTTGGTTGGACAATGGAAAAATCAGCCCACAGATCAGCCCACAGTTAGAAAAAGTGCTAGATTTTTAAACAACTGAAGAACAAAAAATATTTTTGCTCTATATTTTTTTACAGAAGAGAACAAATCCATCATTTTAATATTTTTTCTAGAGTACTAAATATTTTCACATAGGCATACTTTATGATAACCTACAACAGTAATAAAGTATGCATAAAATATGTACTCTTTTTGCCTGCCACCGTTCACATCCTACTAGTTTAAAAACCATGGGCCTCAGTTCAGTAGTTTATAATCAAAGAGCTATTAATTTTTTTTTATTTAAAAAGACCTAATAAAAAAAAATATTAAAATAATAAACCTAATAAAAAAAATTGTAACACATTCAGCTTATGTTACATTAGTTCCAACTGATAAACTATTGTAAAAGCAAAAGTACTATTGATTTATCTATTGATAAATTTGTAATAATAGGTGATAAAGTATGAAGTTGTAGTTTTAATGTAAGTAGCTTATACATTAAAACTGCAACTTCATAATTATGTTAACACCTAATATTACACTTGATAGTATTTGAATATTCTTCTTAGCTTTTTATTGCATATGCAGAGAACGAAGAGCTGTCAAGCGCTCGAACAATCAGTGAAGTAAGTTTCACAAATGTTAAACTGTTATAGGCCTTAGGTATGGGAAATCTACAATATTTTTCGATAAGTGTTATCGGTGTGAATATCCGGTTTTTAGAGGCAGGGTTGGTATGATTAAAACACGTATTTTAAACTGTTTAAAACACGTCCAGGTCCAGGTATGTTTTAAACGGTTTAAAGTAGGTACACAGTCATGAGCAAAATATTTTTTATTATAAACTTTTGCCCGCGACTCCGTCCGCGTGGACTACAATGAAATGACCAGTTTAAATTACCTCAATAGTGTAGGGTGGGTAGTACTACCAAGAGGTCAAGCTGTATCTCTGGTTTATCCCACCGGAATTAGATAAAAGGTGGCTTAGATTTTAAGTTGGACCCCAAGTTTTCGAACAATGAAAACCACATTAAAATCCGTTCCGTACAGTCGCGACCTTTGACATACAGAACTAAATACCTAACCATACATAACCAATACGCCAACCAGGTCATCTTCTTATACCTACATATTTACATAAAGTTTATGTATAATTTCTATGTCATGACGTCATACCGTATGTAGCAACATATGCTAATGATGTCTTCTAAGAATTCTGCATGCCTTGTATTAAATTATACATACTACAGCATTATAAAAGAATTTATTGGTATTAACGATAATACATTTCTTATTTCGTCACGTTCGATCTCAAGTACGGCTGCTATCACCTAAATTGCCGACACCGCACCACAGATTACCTAACTGCACAAAGATTTCAAAAACCTCGAACATTTGGTCGAGTTCGGGATTTTTCCCCGAATGAATTGAGATTATACATACTTACTTAAATCATAATTACATAATTTAAAAATATTAATAATTATATGTATATAAAACATTAAAGGAAAATAATTCAGTTTCCAATTTAACAGCTAGAACAAAACCTTCAATGAAAAAAAAAAACATACACTCATAAATTAAAATAGAAACTTATGTAATAAATCTATTTTATTGTTATCTATTACTACCAATATTGTTCGATAATAGTCTTTTACAATACAATTAATTTAATTACTTACATTCATTAGCAAAGAATGCTATCTTTTTAATTGCTATTGCATTGTTATTTTGTTTAAATACCCATCATTTAAAAACAATAAAAAAACCGAATGGCTTTATGTTAATTTATGCCAATATAATTATATGCCAAGAGCAGTGATAGCCTAGTGGTTTAACCATGTGCCTCCCGCGGCGAATGGTTCGAGTTCGATTCCGAGGCACGCACCCCTGACTTTTCGAAGTCATGTGCGTATTAGAAATTAATTATCACTTGCTTTAACGGTGAAGGAAAACATCGTGAGGAAACCGGCATGTCCTAGAACCAAAAATTCGAAGACATGTGACATCCACCAACCCGCACTGGGCCCGCGTGGTGGACTACGGCCCACTCCCTCTCACAGAGAGGAGGCCTGTGGGAACATTATAGGCCGATTATGCTATGCCAATATAGTCAGCTTGTTTGAATTTGTGCGATTTTAACTCTCCTCCAAGGGCCAAGTTTACCGACAAGATAACAGTCTGATAAATTGAAAATGGCCGTTTAACACAATTATCTTTTTCTATATAAAAAGTCATATAAAACGGCTGGTTAGATCGCTTAGCGTTCTTTCAGACTTTTTCCCTATTGCTCGGCTCCTAAGGGTCGTAGCGTGATGTCAAATAGCCTATAGCTTCATCAAGAATTGGGCTATCAATTGCCATATGAATTTTTCATTGGTAGTTCCAGAGATTGGCACGTTCAAACAAACATACAAACTCTTCAGCTTTGATTTATTTGTCAAATAAAATGTTATTTTTTGTTTGATAGAATTACCAGCAGGCGCCGCCACCGCCGCCGCAACAGCAAGTAAGTTTGTTTTTCTATCACATAAAAAAAAACCAACCGAAAGCGTCAACCTCTTCCTCTTCCTTTTTTGGTAGTCGGTTAAAAATAGTCTTAGGAAGCACGTACACGGATCACTTACGAATACCAAAAATGTTCGACTCAGGCGGGTAATGGCTTTTTTTCAAATATGACGGGACCCCCCATTTGTCGATAAAAATGAACATATGGCATAGGTACCTACTTATAAAGGCTTCTACACCGGTGACCGAACACATTTAACAAACACTTAACATTCTAAACTATCTCTTTCAGCAATATCAACAACAACAACAACAACAGCAATACCAGCCGCCTCCCCCTCCCCCGCAGCAGCAACAGCAACAATACCAGGCCCCTCCCCCACAACAGCAGCAACAACAGCAACAACCGCAGTTCCAGCAACAACAACAACAGCCTCAGCAGTTTCAGCAACAACCACAACATGGACACGCTCATCATGGAGGTAATTTATTATTTTCTTATATCAATACTATCGACAACAACAGCAGTTCCAACAACAACAACAGCAGCCACAGCAGTTTCAGCAACAACCACAACATGGACACGCACATCATGAAGGTAATTTATTATTTTTTCTATCAACATTATCGACAACAATAGCAGTTCCAACAACAACTGCAGCCTCAGCAGTTTCAGCAACAACCACAACACGGACATGCTCATCATGGAGGTAATTTATCATTTCCTTCTATCAACACTATTGACAACAACAACAGTTACAACATTTTGGAAAACAATTAAAAAAGTAAAAAAACAACCAATTTTTTTCACTTTTTACGTTTCCAATATTTTGTTAAGGTTTTAATGGGAGTTTTTGAATTTTGATAATTTTTTTATTGAGAACTTATTGCCTACTTTTGTAGCTATCGAACGAAACCACTTTTATGCCTGTAGGACCTCTAATATCGGTAGATATGGCAAAAGTAAAAAACAATTAAATGGCCGCCATTTCAAAACAGTAGGGGCAAAATGCCTTATCATGGTGGATTTTTCTATAAAATTGATCATATTGCTTCGCCTTAACGGGTTGGACTCCGGTGACCAGACACATTGTATATTTATTAACTTAATTTATTATTTTCTTGTATCAACATTATCGAGACAACAGCAGCAACAACAGCGGCGCTAACAACAACTGCTGTCTCAGCAGATCCAGCAACAACAACCACAACATTAACACGCTCCGAGCCATCTATACATTTTTGTTAACAATTTATCATTATATTATGCACTTATATTTAATTTTGATTAATTTCAGATCCTCAGCTGTTGAACCCTGCCAATATCAACCAGGAGAGAGAGTGAGTTATTATTTTAAATAATAATAAAAAATTATTTTATATATTTATGAATTTTGAACATGTCAAAGCAATGTTTAGCTTATCTTAAATGATTAGAGATATAATAATTTTTAAAAAATCATGAATAACCACGTTTTTAAAACGGACTAAAACCTCTAAAAAGTATAACATAATTTCTAATGAAATGAAAAACTTGGGGTCCAAGATGGGCTTCACGTTTTTCATTTTATTAGAAATTATTTTATACTTTTTAGTCCGTTTTAATAAATACGTTGGTTTTTTTTAATATGTTTCTATTTTTCTTGTATAACTCCATTTTTCTCTCACACTGGAACAATCATGGCAAAAGTTCGTCATGATACACCACGTCGAGAGAATTTAAACATTTTTTTTCTCTTTTCAGCCATATTCAAGAACACATGGAGGTCCCCATAGACACATCCAAGATGTCAGAACAAGAGCTTCAGTTCCATTACTTTAAAATGCACGACGCTGATAATAATAACAAGTTAGATGGCTGCGAGCTCATCAAATCTCTCATACATTGGCACGGTGAGTGTACTTAATAATTATTATACTGTTATTAAATATTATAATTATAAGACGTTTCAAGAACAACTGACACAGGCGGGGTTTGCCCCCTAGCTCACTAGCCCCCAGACCAAAGCTAGCCCCCTAAAACCTAAAAATTGTGTGTCTGTGGCGTATACAGGAGGACTGTATCCGCCACAGACGCACAATTTTTTTGGGCTAGTTCAGGGATGTTATGGAGCTCCGTAACCGTAACCGAAACTATCGGATATCCGAAATAATTTCATATCCGTAACCGTAACCGAATCCGATATAAAAAGTTTCAAATAATTTTGAATAGGGGCGGAGTCTAAATGAGACACGTTATTTGTATTTTACTTTTAAAATTTCTTGAAAAAGTAATATCCGTAACCGAAACTATCGGATAATCCGAAATCATTTCATATCCGTAACCGTATCTGAAACCGATATAATATTATTCATATATCCGTATCCACATCCAGATCCGAAATTTCATATCCATAACATCCCTATTCTACAATCTCTGGATTGCCATTATATTTATTAGATAAATTAAAAACTTGGAGGTTATAAGACCTGCAGCTTTAGTTGTATGATTTTAGTAGGTATATTTTTAATTGAATGACATTCGGCAAAAAATTTTTTTTTTTTTTTTTTCTGTTTATTTTATAGGTATTTATTTGGGTTGTGGTAGTGTTTGGGGTTGAAAGTGGTTTAGGTATGTGTGAGTGCGCTTTAGGGTTAGTGGTTTAAAAATTTAAAAAGAAAAAATATTTCTTTTTTTTTTCTTAATACCTACTTACATAAAGGTGAATTTTGTGAAAATTAAAATATTAAAAAAAAAGGAAATATTTTTGGTTTTTGAACATTTGCATTTTTGTCATTTTTATACTCTCAAAAATAATAAAAATATATTTTACTGTAATAAAAATGGCAAGAATAAAACTATTAATCAAAGCAAAAACTAACGCGTGTGTTTGTCTCCTTTTTCTATGTGTGTCGTCGCTGCCGCTTGGGATCGTACCGCCATTTGCTACATCATAATGAACATCGTCGGTTCGGTAAACAATATGGGTATTTTTCATTTATTATACCTTTATTCTTCCGTCTAAACACTTTAAAAACTATCATTCAATATGTAAAATCTTTGTCATTAAATAATAAAAAAAACAAACACTATCACAAAAAAAAAACAATAACCCGCCATCTTTATTTTCAACAAAAAATCGCGCCAACGAACTGTCACTTTGACACTTTGACATTTCAACTTTTTAATTCAGAGCAAGGCCACAAACAGACGCCACAGGCTGGCACGCCGCCCGTAGGCGAAAAAATCTTCGGCGACGAAGAATTAGTAAATCTAATAGACCCCATTTTAAATATGGACGACCATAATCGAGATGGGTACATAGACTACCCAGAGTTTGTGAGGGCACAACAAAAGAGTCAGCAACAAAAACAAGGGCAATAAGTTTTAAGCATCTTTGTATATTGGGATTAGATAGCATTTCGTGACAAAATAATATGATAATTAATATTTTTATATATTAATTATCATAATGTTCATATTCGTATATATGAAACTTATTCAGATTCGCTATATGAATATGAACATTATTCGTACAAGCCAGGGATTACCAACCTTTTTTGCGTTGATCCTCCCCGGATTATGAAAAACATACTCATACCCGCCTTTTTAAAACATCATTTTCACTACAATTATTTCTCAATTATTATAATCAAGTCAATTAAAACTTTCGTGTTTACTGCTAAGAATTATCAAAATGAAATTAAAGCATAATTTACGATTAAGAATATCCAAACATATTAAGTCTTGATCTTTATACGCCATAGAGCGTCCCACTGGTTGGGAAGCCCTGGTATAAGCGACCGTAAATAATGAGCATACTTAGCAAAGTAGTCAAAGTGCGGTCTTCGAATTTCGCCCTTAGTCCGACTCTAGTAGAATTTTCCTTGCATTTTTTTTACTTTAATACTTCATGTTGTGATATTTTAAAGGCAGATGTAACGGCTCCAACTTATACCTAAGTGGAAACAAATTTGTTTCATCACCATTGCTCTAAAAACGGTGAAGGAAACCGGCATGTCCTAGAACCAAAAATTCGGCGCAATATAAGGCTGTATAAGTTGACTTTTATTCTGCAATTTTTTTAAAAAGCCACAACGCTATCTATTCCCATTTATACCGAGCAACATTCCGGAGAAAAATGTACTGATCGAGATTTGTATAAAATACTTTTTTGATGCAATTTTTAAATGAAGTAAGATTTTTTATATAAAATTGAGAACATGTTAAGACTAATTCACGATTGACGCTTGCGACTTTTTTGTCGCAATTGGGTGCGCTTCCTAATTTTCTTTGAAAGGATTTTTGTATATATATTGGCGTTTATGTGCATATTTGGTTTTTCTAAGACGGCATTATAATATTCGCACATAAAGTCCGTGCCAAACCTCTTAGTCTGACGTTGACAGTTGCTGTCAACAAAAGACTAACAAAAGACAAGTCAAAAATTTATGATCTGTGTCCTTTTCCCCACCTGAATTCTCAGTCTGAATAAATCCTGATTTTGAATAATTGTGATAGCAAAACTTATGAAAACTGCGCGCCAATGTTTAAAAACTTTATTATGATAGTGAAGTGACACTTTAAGAAAACAGGACAAAAAAAACAATTATCTACAAAATTCTTAAAAAAAATCTTGCATGATCTTTTTTGAGATAGAGTGTGATTGTGACGTTACATTTAATTACGGCGTATATACCGTAATTAAATTTAAAAACACGGCTTAGAAAAATCTTAAATAATTCTTTGATAATTTTGTAAATGGTTCCCTAATTTTATTTGTATATTTTGTTTCATAATTTTAATCAAAAATGGACCCCAATTTTTTATTGAAATTCCAGCCAAACTCGAATATGTATCTATATAAGAGTGGAAGGTCCAAAAATGGTTGGGGGATTGAGGGTTCATCCCGATATTTGGGGGGGAAGAAAAGAGGAGGTCTAAGTTTTAAAAAACTGAATCACTATTGTAAACTAAAGTCTGTTAGCACTTAACATATGGGGAGGATCTTCCGCCCCCTAGCGCCCCCTAACGCCCCCTGGGTCCCCCATTGTAAGGGTCATTGCACATCGTAGACTTTTTATTGTTGTCTTGCTACGTTTTTTTTATCAGTTAAATATAATTGATCTAAGCACTACCATGAAATCCTCAGACAAAATGCGTGTCAAATATATTTTTTATAATGTCTTACTGTTTGGTAAAAGTATTTCATATTCTTCCAAACGTCAAAGTCAATAAAAAACTATAATGTGTGATGATGACTTTAAATTTTATTGTTGTATTTTGGTCACATATTAAATTCTTTATTATTTTACAAGAGATTAATTTAAATAATAGTATGACAAAAAATTTGACGTCAAGAGACGTTCTCAGCATGGCCAATTGTGTAAACACTGTTAGAATCACAGAATGGATTCCTTATAAATATTGTTTACTTTTATAATAATGACATTGAAAAAAATGTATTCAACCTACCGAATTTATAAGTTTTTAACACATATTTTTTGCTCATTTAAAAATATCTGAAAATTAGATCTGTTTTTGTTTGTTGAATATTAATCGCTGTTTTCTCAGTTTTTTTTCTTGAAAACGTCCTAGACTTCCGAATTTCTCATTCAAACAAAATCGAACGATTTTATTCTATACTATATTCACCTAGCTGTGAGATAAAACGTAAACAATGAAATTATTACCCAACTGAATACTAAATCATGCGATTCACCGTAATTTGTTGATATTTTGGACAGTGGCGTGCCTACAGGGCAAGGCCGAGGGTATATCTCTAAATTTTTCATGAATGTATGTGAGTAGCGTACAATAAAAAACACTTACAATCCTGAAAAATTACGCGAAATACCCTCGGGCTTGCCCTGTAGGCACGCCACTGGTTTTGGGTCATCTTAACTTAACAATGTAATAATGGCTGCTTAGGTTATTATTACTGGTCGGAATTTCGGATGCATATTTACCTAAAGTTGAGGTGTTGGCTATTATGGAATGCATTTTTGTACCGAAAAAATCCCGGGATCGATCAAATTAGAGTTCTGATTATAGAATCGGATGTATATGTACTTACGTTCAGGTGTTGGCTAATATGGAATGCATTTTATTATCGATCGTAAAAATCCCGGGATTCCGGAATCGACATATTTTATGTTTTTCAGACTATACAATCGGATGTATATCTATCTACATAATGTTTTAAAGTAGATAGTTACCCAATTGGCATAGCAAACAACGTCATGATAAGTTAAAAGACTATAATAATATTTTTTAGAATAATTCATACAAGTACCTATTGAAACAAATTACTCAATATTGTGCTTAGTAAAATTTGGTTATGTACCTATACCCGAATTTCCTGGCATCCCGGGATTTATTTAAAAACATATATATTTTAAGAAGCCACTTCCATAATTTCTTAGCGAAAAATTTACTTTAGGTAAATATTCATCCAAATTTCCGACCAGTAGTTATTATACTGACAAGTTAAGATGAACCAAAACATCAACAAATTACGGTGCATCGCGTGATTTAGAATTCAGTAGGGTAATAGGTTTACTCATTGTTTATTTTTGTCTCAAAGCCACTTGAATATACTATAGTGAAAATGCGAAGAGATTTAGTACGTTTTCAAAAATTACTAAGAATATGGGCATAAACTTATGTAATTTTACATTAAAAATAGGATAAAAATTTAATATTATTTATAACGTAGGTACCTTCTTTGCACCTACCTATACGTTATTTCTTTAAATACTACTTAATTTTTTCTATAATAGTAATCTCTATAAAAAGTGTTCAAAGACATCTTTTACGCATTAAATGTGTTTTTCAATAAAAAAAGTCTCAAAAGTATTTATTTTGATCTATAAAACTCGTTTTTTATGCTCCTGCTTTATCTGCGTTAATATTAACGCCAGTGACCAAATGCGCCTTAATTAAGGCGTTAAATAATAACACGTTAAAGAAGTAGCTACATTATTGTAGTACGTACAGTTGTCGTTAAAAGTTTAATGTCAATAGTAATATCGTTAGTGAGTTAACGCGTTAAAGTGTTGCCCATATCGGATTAGTCATATTATTAATGCGTTACTATGCGCGTTAAGACGCAGGTCGAGCAGTAGACTATGAGTATCTGCCATTTCTTTTTCTAGCCATCTAAATAAAATGCAAAGGTTTAAATCGTTATATGCGCCCTACCATGTCAAAATCACATGTGTTTCGTTCAATGTCAATTTCAATGACATCTGTCGTATCAAGCATAGTATTGTCTCGCTCACTCATACCGAATTTTGCACACTCTCGTTCTTTGTCATGGATAGAGGGATGTGTGAGCTCACTTATCTCAATAATTACACATTTTCACGTGATGTAAGTACGATGAGGGCGCATCTACGATTTAAATCTTTGATAAAATCTATATAAGTGTAGTCTTCCTAAATATGACTTATAAGTATTTATTTTTCTATCTTTTTCTGGGTATATAGAGGCCTAAACTCTTTTTGTTTTTAATAAAAATGGCCTTTATATCTCTATATTAGTTTCCCAACTTTGGGTGATGAAAGAGTGTAATGTGTTTTAATTTTTTCTCTTTTTTTCATTGGTTGTGTAAGTACACACGGCTACACATCAAGCTATACATTCCCAGTTTACACTGACCTCTCACTGTAAGGAAATCCTATACAACGCGAGATCAGCTTATACTGGAAATGTATGGCTTGATCTGTAGCCGTGCGTACTATTGTAAGACGGTGTTACTATCAATAAAACTTTATATTGATATACATAAATGTTTTTCATTTATTTATTTGTTATACGTACCTACTGCCGGCCTAGCATGACCACGATAGAAACGGGTTTTGTCTACAGAAGAATAGACTAAGGGCGGGTTGCTTCAAACCATCTGTATCCGTAAGTCAGTACGTAATCGTTAAGTCAATATGAAATTGTCGTACAAGCCGCCATATTTGACGGTTACAGATACGTAACTGTAAGATGAAACAACATGGCCTAAGTGACAGATTGTAGAAACATTTCTACCGTTTTATGCATATACAGGGTGGCAGGTTAGACAGTGGAAATATTTAAAGGGGTCATTGTACTCATCATTATGGACAACTTTTACTATGGGACCATCTCGGAAATCGCAAAAAAAAATCAACTTTTCCATACATTTTGTTATGTGAACATAAATGTATGGAACAGCTCATTTTTTTTTCGTGATTTCTGTATTGGTCCCATAGTAAAAGTTGTTCATAATGATGAGTACAATGACCCCTTTAAATATTTCCACTGTCTAACCTACCACCCTGTATAACGTAGAAATGTTTCTACAATCTGTCACTTTGTCTATTCTTCTGTAGACAAAACCCATTTCTATCGTGGTCATGCTAGGCCGGCTGGGTGTAAGTCAGCGTAACGAAAACTGAACCCATGGGTTCAGTACCTTATTCTGAACCCCTCGGCGTTAAAATGTTGGGTCGGTCTTTTTGAAAATGCTACCACTTTGCACAGTTTGCAGTTCATTAAAAAATCTCCAAAGTAGTATTTTTAGGGTTCCGTACTTCAAAAGGAAAAACGGTGCCCTTATAGGATCAGTTTGTTGTCCGTCTGTCACCGGACCATAAGTGGAGCCATCTGCTCATAGATGGCGCCACTAGAAGTATGCAATGGCGCCATCTATGATCAAGATATGATATAATCTACTATGATGTGATAGCGGCATAGATGGCGCTATTGCATATTTCGGAACCCTTAGGGGGCGAGTCGAACCTTATCGCACTTGTCCAACGTTTTTAAGTCTGACGCTTTGTAAAAAATTTCGCAAAATTCGGTTGGTTTCCACCGTTCCCAGTATTAGTACCTACTTACTAGCTTAGCTTAACTTAGCTCTCGGTGAGTGGTGGGGGTTTGTGTGCAGTGTGCGCGTCGTATTGTCTCAAGAGGAAGGTCCAAAATCGCTTGAAAGTATTTAAGGATCAGAGCTCAAGATTCATGCCGGGTATTGCATGGGAATGGACATCGCTGGCTTAGTGTGACTAATTTGTCTGTTTATAGTTTGTCTAATAAAAGGCGTTGTACTTTTCATTTTTTTTTTTTTTTTTGAGGATGGGAAATCATCAAATGACCCCTCCCGCTCTGGGCGGGGCGGAAGGGAGTGTCAGACTCTTACTGACTAAAACCCACCCGTGTTCCTTCCTTAGCCCTTTATGTTCTGGGTCAGCGGTACCCCTTTCGGACGATCCCGCTAAGGCGTTGTACTAGGTGAACGATAAACGTGGCAATGCGACGAGACGCGAAAATATCAAGTACCTAGTCGTTGTATGTAATTGTAGCCTACGTTGTCGCGTTTATCAGTCTGTGTCGCGTTGCGTCGCGTCGCGTCGCTCACTTAGGACAACCGGTATCACTTCTTTACCTCTTGGTTAGGGGGCGTCCATTAATTACGTGAGGCGGTTTTGGCGATTTTTCGACCCCCCTCCCTCCGTAGTGAGATGTCGTGAGATTTGTCGATTCAGACGCCTTGGGAAAGTGACTCTGACCGAATCGGTTTCAATGTGTTAAGGTTGTAGCTGACTTATCCAACACCGCTCCCTCCCGGCAAAATGATGTTCATTGAAATGTGAGCTTTTGGGCGTCCTCTGTAGACATCGTTTACATTGACAACACAAATTAGCAGACAGCTCGCTGTAAGCTAGCTGATCGCCATCGTACCACTCGATAGTTGACTTCTCGCTATAAGGCGGTGTTGGGTGGGAGCGGTGTTGGAGTGGGGTCGTGTAAATGGGCTACGACCTTTACATTCCATTCAAAAGGTGCGTGCGCGCTTGAACTATTTGAACAGACCTTTGGCCTAAGGCGGCATCCGCAATTGCCTCGATGTAAGCAGCGCTTCGATTCTGTCAAAATCTGTCAAACCATAATTATTACATGAGACAGAAAATGTTTTGTGAATGTGTGCTTGAGAAAAACCCTACTTGATACTGGGGTAAGTAATGTTTTGCATCATTTTTATTTATGTACTTACCTAAAGATAGATTAATGGAAGTGACTCCGTCGACCGTTGTCCTTCTCCCTTATTATCTAAGTCCAAGAGCGAGCGAAGCGTGCTCGGCAACTTGCGGCACCCTGACACGGACAGGTTAGGTTCGAAGCAGGGACCGATTAATCGGGTTAAAAGGTAACCGGTTAAATCTCTAACCCATATGTTTGGTTAATCTTAACGCAGGGTAACCGGTTAACCCGAACTCTAATGCAATGTAACAAAAATGAAAAAAAAAGGAACGAAAATGAACTCTATGCGTAAACCCGGTTAATAGTTAGATATCATTGTCTGATTAACCCAGAATACGGGTTAACCTTTACGCAAGGTTTTCACCAAACCCAAAAAAATAACCTGGGTAAAACCCCTTTACCAACGGGTAACCTTTTCGGTCCCTGGTTCGAAGGGGTTGGCTTGCGAAATATGTAGTTAAAAAAAATTCAATCGGCAATTTTGTTTTCGATAATTTCAGGACAAGTAGACAAAAACCACACGTCATATACAGACGAACAACTGGAACAACTATTGGAGCACGTTTTCAAACATACGGACATCAACAACGACGGCTATGTGGATTATTTAGAGTACAGGATCAGCGATTACAAGGCTAAGCTCGCTGAGAAGAAAACGGAGGCTAAATAATGAGATATTACTACGCGAGCCCCGTTTTTCTGGTCTACATCAAACACGGCCATGCCAAAGACCCGTTATTCACGTGACAGCCCGAAACCAAGCTACACTCGTAATGTTAGGGAGCGTCCATTAATTACGTGAGGTGATTTTGGCGATTTTCGACCCCCCCTCCCCCTTTGGTGAGACCCCAAATCTCACTTGAGATTTTTCAAAATGCGTATTTTTTGTGTAAATACGTTAACCTGTGCTTGATTGCGTTAGATTTATTATAAATTTTCTTCATTATTTTTATTTAAGACAGAATGTAGTTTAGAATAGAATTACTCGCTCGACCCCCTCCTCCCTAAACACCTCACATAATTAATGGATGCCCCTTATTATCCCGCATCGAGCCCGATCTTCATGCTTCCATTCCTCATTGAGGCCCTGTCCCGTTGCTCACACCGAGCCCCGCTTCTCATGCTTGCACACTTCACCTAGCCCCACGCTTCGAGCCCACATCGAACCACGCTCTCACGAAGCCCCGCTCCCTACGTTTCAATTCTTCATCGAGCCCCGTTACTTATGATTTAATCCCGCAACATAACCCGCTTCTTAAGCCTTCATCCCATACCGATTATCAAGCCCCGCCCATTTAACCTTCAACCCACACGTAGCCCCCGCACGGAGGGTCGCTCCTAATGACTTCATTCCTTACCAAGCCCCGCTCATCAGGCCGTTATCCCGAACCCAACCCGCATGTGTAGCCCCGTGCCTCACGCTTCGACACCGCACCAAGCCCCGGCCCCGCACGTACGATAACCAATAAGATATCTACAATTTTTTTTGTCTGTTTAATGCTCTTCAACTGTTTTTCTATTATTGTATAATTATTATTTAATCGTTAAAATGTATTATTATTTTCCAAAATAATTGTGTTTTATTTAGCAATTCAGTTTCAGGTTAAAAACATTATTTTTGGTGAGTATTTTATTTAAGTCATAATCAAATAGAAACCGTTATAATAATGGTTTAGAAACTTGATTTTTTTTTAGGTCCGAGGGACCGTAGACCTAAGTAGATATTTAATTATGGATTTCCTGAGAAAAAGGGTCTTGATCTCAAATCATAGAAACAAAAAACCGGACAAGTGCGAGTATGCTTCGCGCCCTAAGGGTTCCGACATAAGATCATAGATGGCGCTACTGCATACTTCCAATTGGCGCCATCTATGAGCAGCTGGCTCCATTTATGATCCGGTGACTGACGGCGGACAACAAAGTGATCCTGCAAGGGTTCCGTTTTTCCTTTTGAGGTACGGAACCCTAAAAAAAATAGATATAATGCCATCATAGCAAATTAGTACTGGAACCACTGTCGCCACTTTTAGAACAGTTTGCGACACAATTACAAGCGCTCCTTGTGAATATAAAGCAACTTGGCTAGGGCCTCAGAGGCGCTAGCCAAGTTGCTTCTCTGTTAGCGTTTACGCCAAACGATAAGCACAAAATGTATGGCAATGACATTACCTGCGGAAAAGTCACGTGACTCACAAATGTCACTTCCATACATTTTATCCGTAGCGTTTGGCGTTATCGCTAACCGAAAAGCAACTTGGCTAGGGCCTCAGGCGTGCTATAATGTCGCTATATGTTTTTTTTTTCAGAGGCTGACAAGAACACCGGCGTAGTATACAAGGATGAGGATTTAATAGAAATGGTGGAAGGGGCTTTGAAACAGACGGACAAAAACAACGACGGGTTTATTGAATATTCTGAATTCAAAATCGCCACCGATGTTAATGTGGTCGAATAGCGACATAATGAACATCAGTAGGTAGTTCCAAAGATTACCACATAGGTACCTACAAACTTACAAACAAACACTACCTCTTTATATCTTTTTTTCTCCCGGCGGGCGTCAGCTATGAGCACAGATCGCGCAGGTACATTTTCGGCCCAACAGACAAATTGACAGTTGACAATAGGTAATAGAGAATAGTCCAATAGACGCCGAGCATCCACTGACGAACCAATCGCGTGCAGCCTCGGCGCCTCCGTCTTCTTGATTCCGCCAGAGACCGAAAAATCAGCTAATGCGCAGGTGACATTTGTGCTCATGACTGTTGCCGGTACCTATACCTATAGACAAGCTAATTTAATCTCACTGTCTTTTTCTAACAAAAAACAAGCAAGGAATAGCAGATATTTAGTCCTGTCAAATTAGTCCACTTGCATTTCAACGTGAATTTAGTCGCCTTTGCCTAGGTAGCGTTTATTTTCGCGCGTAAATGTAAAGGACATAGACTAATTTGACAGTTTTTATTATTTTCTGTGTGATTAAAATTAGTGCGATGTATAACAGAATTATCATTGGCAATCTAGCTAGATTTAGTTTTAACCAGTAAAGGTGGTTAAATATATAGGAATTGGGTAGGTATACTTACATAACTACCTACATAAAAAAATAATGACTAAAATCTCTTTTTATACGGAATTAAAATCTAAATAGGTAATTAAATGATAAAAATATTGTTTTTGTGTTTTATTAAATTACCTACCAAGGTCGAAGTTCTTGATAATTATCTTGAAGGAATGGAAAACAACAAGAAGATTAAATATATTCTTTAATATTTTTGGAAAACAAGGATTGACATGGAAATTAATTTATAAAAAAAAAAGAGAATTATTTTACTTTAAAAATGCACTAAGGAGGTATACACATCAAAAAAAGTTTGCGATCACTTTCGAAATCTTTTTGTTACGGTATTATGATTTCTTCTGCTTTTTAGATTCTTTATCTGGGTATTTATTTTTAAAGAAAACGCACAACAAATATTTTTTTTTGATAAAATTCAATTTAAAAAATTATATCAGCTTAATGCTAGTGATCGCAAACTTTTTTTGATGTGTGTATGTAGTAGGGTGGTCCTTAGTTTTCGACTTTTGAACTATCATCGCGGCACTTTGTCATTCGATTATACAATACCTACATTTAAATATGGAAATGAGTTTTTTCTTTTAATTTTTGGATACGATTTAGAGGTCGCTACCAGTACCCCTATCATGAGTTTTTTTGACGTGTAGTATCGTTAACGTAAGCATATTTTGAATTTAAAATACAGCAGTCCTGGAACATTTTTATAAAATTTTATACAATTTGCACATTTTAAAAAATACAGAGAAATTAATTAAGTATTTAATTTATATAAATATTGTGTAACAAACGTGTATTTTCAATTCAAAATATGCTTACGTTAACGATACTACACGTCAAAAAAACTCATGATCGGGGTACAGGGGGGCAATTCTCGATTCTCGCCATTTATTTATTTATTTATTTATTTAAACTTCATGCAACAAGATATGTACCTACATCGGCGGACTTAATGCCATAGGCATTCTCTACCAGTCAACCTTGGGTGATGTAGAGATGAAATGGTAGGTGCATTGCAGATATGAAAAAAAAAAACAATGTTTTTATGTAGGTACTATACAGTGATAAATTACTTATAAATATATACATATATATATATATATAGGTATAATATGATATATATTTAAATAAAATACATAGGTACAACATACATAAATATAAATAAATACATACATATTACAAAATGTTACCGAAAATAAGTTACCGAGATGATTCTGCCATACTATACAAGTAGTTTCTGACTTTCCTTTTAAATGAGAACCGGCTGGTGGCCATCCTGATCTCAAGAGGGAGCGCATTCCACAGAAGAATAGATTGGATTTGAAAGGAGGAGTGAACAAAGTCAGTACTATGAGAAGGGCAGTGAAGGAGAAGATTGTTTGAAGAACGAAGGTTCCTAGAGTGAGTAGAACAGAGGTATTGAAAGTGAGGCATAAGATAAGAAGGAGAGGAAGGAGAGTTAAGCAGAGAAAAAAGTGTAGTCAACGCGCGCAAACTTCGTCGCTGACGAATAGGCAACCATTTTAGCTCAGTCCTGTAACTGGAAACATGATCGTACTTACGCAGGTTAAAGATGAATCTGATGCAGTTGTTAAGTAGCCTATCAAGCTTGTTTAGCAGGTCAGCGTTCAAATCAAAGTAGCACACGTCACCATAGTCGATGATAGGGAAGATTAAAGTTTGCACAAGCATTACTTTGGTCTTTGCAGGCAAAAACCTCCTAAGACGGTACAAAGAACGCAGAGTGCCATTGACCCTTTGACTCACGCTGGAAACCTGGGACTGCCAGTTGAGAGTGGAATCAAGGTGTAAGCCGAGGTTTTTAACGCTGGAGCAAATGGGGATGACAGACCTATTAAATGTAATTGGCGAAAGAGAAGGTAATGCCACTTTGCTCATCGTTCGCGAACTACCAATAAGTATAGCTTGACATTTAGTGGGGTTTACAGACACGCCAAATCTGATAGACCAATTGTTTACCGCCTCTAAATCCTGGTTCAGTTTTTCAGTAGCATCCGACAAGCTATCCACCCGCACTTCTGTATACAGCTGGAGGTCATCGGCATATAGATGATACGCACACTGAAGACTAGGATGGAGAGTAACAAAGGAGAAAGAATACCGCCTTGTGGAACACCAGCAACCAGGTCGCGCCAACTTGATGAGCTCTCATCGACACGAACCAACTGCTGACGTCCCCCAAAGATAAGAAGAAAACCATTCCAGTGTCTCAGGCGAAACCATAAGATGGGATAGGATAGAAAGGAGAATCTCATGACTGACAGCATTAAAGGCGTTAGAGAAATCAATCAATACCATCACAGTGACTTTAGTACCCTCCATAGCGTCTCTAATGTCGCCAGTGACCTTAAGTAGGGCGGAAACAGTACTGTGCCCAGGCCTGAAACCAGACTGGAAAGGGCTTATGAGATTGTTGTGATGAACGAATTTAGAAAACTGTCTATGTACGCAGGCCTCAAGTACCTTAGACAGAAAAGGGAGAATGGAAATGGGTCGGAAGTGGTTAGAGAGGGAGGGATTTGGGATTTTAGGGAGTGGACGCACATAGGCTTTACGCCATAGGGATGGGAATTGTCCGGAATCAAGGGAAAAGTTGATGATGTGGGTGATCGCAGGTAGGAGAAAGTCAAGGATTGATATAACCATGCTACGACTGATGTTGTCGTGACCCACGGCCTTGGATTTAATGGAGAGGGTTATCCTTTTGATTTCGTCCGAGGTCACTGAAGAAAAACAGAAAGGTTCGATATTGGGCCTTGATAGACCAGCAATGCTGTTTACCGTCTGAGCCAAAGTTTGATGATCCAGTTGACTAGTTGTGACGAAGTGACGGTTGATATCATCCAAACCAATAGTGCAGGGGAAATCTACATGACGAGATTTACCGATACCCAGAGTACCTAGGAACTTCCAAATATCAGCGGAAGAAGAAGAAGAGATGTTATCAAGAATGTGTCGGCGTTTAGCGTTACGTATCATCTGGTTACACCGATTCCTTGCTGCTTTGAAGAGGCACCAATTAGCATCAGAGCGATCCCTTTTAAATTTACGAAAGGCGCGATCCCTGCGCCTCATCGCCATTTGAATACCCCTCGTCATCCATGGAGCAGGTGGGCGCTTGAGTTTATTTTTTTTAATTGGGGCATGAATGTCATAAAGACTAAGTACAGTCTGATTAAAAATACACACCTTATCATCAACTGTCATGGCAGCTCTCAAGTGCTCCCAGTCGAGTTTCGAAGCGTCCCGGCGCAGCTTCTCAACGTCCATGCGCGCAAAACAACGGATGTGCAGAACTTTAGGGAGAGGTTTTGGGGGTTTCAGGACGTATAAAAGGAAAATAAGGTCATGACGGGAAAAGCCAGGCGCGGGACACTGGCCGTGGGAGGAAACAAGAGATGGGGAGGACGTAAGGATAAGGTCGAGCCAAGTGTCGTCACCTGTAGTATTGCAGTGAGTGGGATGTAGTGGCAGGATATGAAGACTAACAGACTCGACGATGTGAAGCAGTTTACGGGAACGGGGAGTTTGGTGGGTAAGGTCTGTGTGGAAATCGCCCATGATGACGCAATGTGCATACTCTGATCCGACCGCTTCAAGAGCCAACTCAAGGTCATTGAAATAGTCAACGCCAGGTGGACAATAAACAACTCCAAGGAGAGTTTTCACCCCTTTGACGCTGACCTCCAAAAGTAGGTATTCAGCAGAAGCACAATAATTAGAAGGGGAAGTGGCAAGAACTTTATAGGGAAAATCACTCCGAAGATAAATAGCAACACCACCCCCTCCCTTTCCAATTCTATCATTCCTGATAAGAATGAATCCGGGAAGAGGGTTATCTCGAGTTCGAGATTGTAAGTCTATCTCTATGTCTATCAAAAATATCTCTATCTCTACCAAAAAATGTCGAATTGACAGAATTCCGTATCAGTTGTCAAACTTTTACAAAACCCATACATGGCCGCTTAAATAAAGAGTCTTACTAATTGTTAATTTAGGTGTTTATGAAGTGAGGTGAGCGTGGTGTTGCTGTAATGGAAGATTATAATAAATTGATTACAACCAGTGAAGAAAAAAAGCAATATTTGCTTTTGTTGGTGAAAGAGTATAGGAAAAAGTACCTTAATACTAATAAATCAACCCTTGTTTCTTAAAAACAAAATATTAAAATATTTATATAGGTACAGCTAAAGGACGTCGGCAGTTTTGGGCTTGATATGGTACAGTAATAAAAGCTAAACCAAAAATAAAAATATATTTTAATTGTTCTTTGCCTAATTTATATTAGAGATTAAGAATTGGAATAAAAAATCGAAATAAATAAGAAATAAAATGATTATGCTATTGACATTTTGAAAAAACCACTAAAACAAAAGCGGGTGCATGCTGGCTGGCGCGTGCTTCCACAGAATATCATGGTGACAGCAACTAAAACCTTTGAATTGAGAACTCATTAGTCGGGCTGTACTTCACTGGATCATTCACACCATACTTAACCTCACTGTCAGAAATAAGAATATTTCTCTTTAACCCAATTACGTACAAAAACAAATAAAAAATGAATTTAAATACTCTTGAAATACTCGATCACACCAAACTAATTTCATATCTGTACCGACTTACACAATCTGAGGCCCAGCGTTCTATGGGCGTCTGCCAGTGCCCTTTGTAGCAATAACAATAATTTTGTATTTTTTTTATTCGATGATAGGCTTGCGCTTGACCGCCATGTCTGACTTATGTCTATGTACTGACTTATGAAAAAAAAAAAAAACCAACAAATGTAAAGATTTTTAGTTGGTAGCGACCCTTAAATGTTATATAAAAATTAAAAAAAATACTGCAGTAGTTTCTTATGGTACCTACCTACTTATATACCTAATTAAATTATGTGGTGCCCCGTGAAATTAAAGAAAAAAAATTTTTTTCTTAGGAATAAGGGCCACCCTAGTATGTAGGTATAAAAACCGATGCCATAACCGTATTGTTGGTCAAATGAAACGAACATAATATTTCACAAAAATACTTTAATTTCATAATTTGGTATCACGTCACGTTTACAACAAAATATTCAGAAAATATAACAATTACAAATAGGTAAGTACCTACACTTTGACATAAATATAATTATTACCTATATCTTAATATAATCACACAATCTATAACCTACAGTCTTTTTATAAATTTTATTTATAAATTGTTATTCATTTAAGGGATTTAAATACTGACACGAGTGGGACTCGAACAAGCAATCTGCCATACCGTGGCGTTGCTCTAACCGCTGAGCTATCGTATCACACTCGCATCAGATCAAATTGTAAATCTATGATATCTATCGGAGACTTTAGTATTTTTATAAGTAAGTATAGGTAGGTAAGGCTCATGATTCACGCCGGTACCGGTGCCTATGCGTTATTCTGCTGATGTTTAAATATTATCGTAAAGTTTCATCAAGATCCGTTCAGCAGTTTTTGCGTAATAGAATTACAAACATCCATCCATACATAGACATATCCTCACAAATCGCATTTATTCATACTAGCAGCGATTCGTCCACGTGACAAAGATACACGTAGCGCCATCTAGCGTCTTAAAGCAATTGTGACCGTTGAAAGTTATTAGTTTTTCCCTGGGGAACAATTCACATGCTCAATCAAACACTGACCTAATTCAAAATTGCAAACTTTTGGCAATTGACGTTTAAAGTATTTTGTTGTAGGTGCGCGTGGAACATAAAATATAGACTGATCTAGTTTTTTACCTTACTTTGCAAAGAATAGGGTTGTTTTTTTTTTGACTAGGTTGTAGAGCATGCTCTTTTAGGTCGGTATTTCACTGTAACTCATTTTGGCCAAATGTTGAATTCGGTCAGTGTTTTACTAAGCATGCGAATTGTTCAATTGTTTTTTTCTGGATGAAAGGTTCCCTAGTCCTTTTTTGTACCCCTGAAAACGTATGTGCAAAATTTCATGAGGTTCAGTGCATTAAGCGTGAAAAGGTAACAAACAAATAAACTTACTTTCGCATTCAAAATACCTACTTATTAAATAGTTAGGATGTGCAGGATAGTATTTAAACATAACGGCCGTACCACAAAAAAGATAAACACGTGTTCAACACGAATGCTACCAAAAATAATACGCACTTGTTTTAGCACTAACTTGTCTAAGTGTGTAGGTATTATTTTTGGTAGCATTCGCGTTTAACGCGTGTCTATTTTTTTGTGGTAAGGATGAACATGACCTCTGAGTAGGTACATGTTCACCAATCCATTGGGTTCTGGTTGGCTTCCCTAAAGGACACACTGTGCTGGCTGTAAAACTGTGAGAACCACGATCTAAACGCGCGTATCGTCTTGTCTGTACGCACGTACGCGGGCGCGGATACGAAACGCTTGCTGTTCCAAATTGCGACGTCGCGTTCAAACTGTGTAAAGAAAAGTCATTTGAATTTGCGCTATTTCGTTGTGGTATTCTGATTCTGTAAGGTGGAGGCACTTCTTCAGTCAGGCTGCTCTAGATTTGAGCGAGGTATACCAGTGCCTTAACGGTTTAAAAAAAAATATTTGAAAAAATTTTTTTTTTTTTTACTGACTAAAATGTATAAAAATAATTTCTAATGAAATGAAAAACGTGGGGTGCATCTTACCTAGGGCTGCCATAAATTAAATTGTTAAAGCCGGACAAAAACTTTAAAAATCCCGGACATTTGGCTGAAATCAGGTATTATTCCCGGACGCCCTCGAAAAAAAATTCATCAATCAGGATTCCCCTGACAGTTTTTGAAACCCCTACCGGACGCTCCCCGGACGCCCTCTAAACTAGGAAAAATCGGGGGAAACCCGGACGGATGGCAGCGCTACTTACCTACTAAGTATTAATATCTATAGATATGCATCCCACGTTTTTCATTTCATTAGAAATTATTTTATACTTTTTAGTCCGTTGTGCCTAAAAACTATATTTTTAATTTTTAGCCCATAATATTGCATTGTCACCCAAATTACATAGGTATACAAAATTTCAGCTTAATCCGATGCCCGCAAGTGCTTGAAAAAATAATTCCAAAAGCACAGACAGACAGACAGGCCAGAAATAAAAAAATCATGGTACTTACCTCAGATCATAGAAACAAGGGAGATGTGCCAAGGCGCTATTGAGTTTGATCACATTGACCGTAATAAAAACGTACACGCTGGCGACGAACCGAACACGATCGATGATATAAATATAGTGTTTTAGTTTAGTGCTAGTGCTGAGTGAAGATTAACAGTGTTAGATTGGGGGTGTGCGGAATTGTTAATGTGTTGGAGATCTTTTTATTCACAAGGAGCGCTTGTAGTTGTGTCGAAAAATGTACTAAATGTGGCATCAGTTGTTCCCGTTTTGCTATGATGGATCTCCTTGTTTCTATGATCTGAGGTACCTACTAAGTAGTACTTACCATAGCTCCCTCAGATTTAACCATCAATGCGGCGAAGGGCGCGTTGTAAGTTGGAGAGAACATGCGATGTATGACTCTTTGGAGTGAAGGGCCTAGTGGGGTCACTGACTGTGACACTAGAATAGGTCCAACAGGAGAGTTCAGTAGTAGCCGGACGTGGCCCGGACCTATCTGTGGGGGGAAATAATACTGGTGAGTGGGTGTAAGTGATAGCGTAACGAAAACTTAAACCATGGGTTCAGCAGTTGCGTGCCTAGAGGGCAAGCCTGAGGGTATTTCTCTTAATTTAAAAAAAAGTACACACATACACTCACTCGCATGAACACACCCACACACCCCAACACACCCACGCAAACACACAAACATATAAACTCAGAATTATTTTCATTTTATTTTTTTACTAAAATAGTTGACTTGGCCCCCTGATGCACTCGTCACGCCTCATTTGTCGCTTAAATCTTATAAAATCATATTAATGGCCGAATCACTGTCTCTTGCAATACAGGTCTTCCTAGTGTAAGAGGCAGGGCTTACATTGTCTGCACATAGATTTATTTATGTCCTTTAGAGTGTGACGGAGTCATCCTTCATTCATCATTTAGTGCTGGCAATCTTCCATTACTGGCCACTTCATCCACTCCAGTCTTCCAGATTTGAACTTCTAATTTCAAAATTAGAACATCTCATATTTTTATGCATTTATTTCATTGTTTCGTCATTCTTTGTCTGGTCTCCAAGGACATCACTTGAGGACCGCTGAACCGCTGTTCTGTTATAATAATATTATCAATTTATAAAGTGCTCAATGCTCTAAGCAAACGTCTTTTGTAACAGTTTTTATATAACAGTTGTAAACAGTTGTAAAGTGCAAAAACTACGTCTCGCAATATACCTCTCCATCCATCCTGCAGTGTTTTATTTCCTATCAAGATTTGTGTCTGTGGAGGCTCCCTCTCTTAGCTAGCCGAGGCTGAGAGGACAGAGGAGGGAGGCACTCTGCGACAAGAGTTAAGCTCTTCAGTTATGTATTTGTTTTTTTCTTTACTTGTATCTATGTATGATTGGTGGTAAATAAACTTTATTCTTATTTTTCATGAATGTGATTAGCGTACAATAAAAAACACTTGCATTCATGAACAATTTAGAGTAATACCCTCGGGCTTGCCCTCTAAGCACGCACGCCACTGAAGTTCAGTAGGTTATTCTGAACCCCTCAGCGACAAAATTTTGCCGCGGTCTTTTAAAATTTACGAGTTTTGAGTTTTTTTTTTATTAGAGACATAGGTGCTGATTCTGTTGAATATCGCACTAATTTTAATCACACTATATCTCTTTCTTACAAATATAATTGAAAAAGGACAGAAATATTTAAAGGGGTCATTGTACTCATCATTATGAACAACTTTTACTACGGGACCAACCCGAAATCGCGAAAAAAAAATCAGTTGTTCCATACATTTTGTTAAGTTATGTGTACATAAATGTATTGTACTGATTTTTGCGATTTCAGGTTTGTTTCCATAGTAAAAGTTGTTTCCGGGAGTATAAAGTAGCCTATGTGTTATTCTAGGTCCCAGGCTACCTCCTTACCAAATTTCATCCAAATCCGTCCAGCCGTTTCAGCGTGAAGAAGTAACAAACATACACACACACACACACACAAAAACTTTCGCATTTATAATATTAAAAAAGTACCAACACAATTTTTTTTTATGTTTATAAAAACATACTTAAATACCAGAAATCCTTTTTTTTCTTCCAAATAAGTTATTTTTCTCAAAAAAAGTTGGCAACCCTAGGTATGCCATTTCAAAATGAGTTCCAAAGAATGTGAGGTCATTCATTCATTCCATTCATTCCCCCGCAGGCGAACGCGGTGATGTTTTCCGCTAGGCTCGGCAAACATGTTTGTGAACGATAAACGAACAAAATCGTTTATCGTTCACTCTATCGTTCACTTTATCGTTCGTTCAATGTTCGTCGAACACAAAAACAGGGCGCAAGAGACCCGGCTTAACAGTGTGACAACGTAATACGGTAGGCATTCATATTCATATTTGTTTTATTGTTGCGAAATGGGTATGTTTTATTTTCTTTAATGCTAATTTACTTATTTTATTTTGCGCTCTGTATTTCTATGCTATTAACACTCACCTTGTATTAAAATAAACACATGCACTTATACAATATATATATATATATTAATTAACAGCAATATCTATTTATTATAGTTTATATCTATCTATTAGGTACTATGTTCGAACTGGTTTACATCCGATACGTCCAACTCACAACTAGGTCCAGTTGAAAACCAGCGCCAGGCACTAGTGGTCTGGCATTTATGCTGAACTGGACCTATTTGGCAAAGCCGCTAGGCACACAGCAGCTACTTTAATTTTAAGACCTTGTATTTTATTTTTTATTAATTTTTTTTGTCTGTGTGTCTATCTGTTGTGCCAAATAAATGTTTTTTCTTTCTTCTTTCTTTCTTTCTTTCATAATGATGAGTACAATGACCCCTTTAAATATTTCCACTGTCTAACCTGCCACCCTGTATAAACAAACCTGTGTAACTTTGACATCGATATGGCACAGGTCATACTTTAAAATCTTGTAATCGTGAGTCAAACTCATGGTGGCTGTGTGGTCCTCTCCTCTGGCCCAGTTCGCAGACCATACATGACACCCTGAAATACACAAAATCTCTTCACTAAAGGGTCCCGTAAATCATGGACCAAACGTAACGGGTAGGTAGCGTACCTGGGTCCTAATTCTGCTATTACAATTGTGTAAGAGTGGTGTCATAATGACACCATAACGGTCAAAGCCTAAGCGGTCATTGGCTTAGAGTAAGGCCGAGATAAATAAACATAATGACTTAGCACGTGCTTTGGCTAAGCTATGTTCCCGTCTCTGTCTTGCTTACACGTTGCGCGACAGTGACAACGATACTGCTTAGCCAAAGTACGTGCCAAGTAACGTCTATTTATCTCGGCCTAAGACTATCTCTTTCGTCATGGGTCAAAACGATGTCATTGAGAGACCATTCTGACACGATTATGACAATTGCATTAGCAGACTTGGGGCCCAGATTTCCAACAACGAATTTTAATAGTTATAAAAAAAAACTTTTTTAACAAAAAATAACCGACTTCAAAAATCCACTACAAAGAAAATAATAATTTTGTTTTCGGAAGTCGGTGGCTTTGGTTTTTGTTTGCTTTTTTTTGCCACCGACTTCCGAAACCAAAATTATTATTTTCTTTGTAGTGGATTTTTGAAGTCGGTTATTTTTTGTTAAAAAAGTTTTTTATTTTTCCCTTTTTAGTTCTTTATCCCGTGTTAGATTACTTTCACGAATTCGTTCAACAGTAAATCTTCTACGGAGTGTGTACATTTATGCATATAACTTTGTACATAGGAATGATTACATAATGCATTATATACTAAAACCTTCCTGAAAGTATGTAGATTACGTTAGTGAAAACCCCATCCAAATCGAATCAGTAGTTTTTGAGAAAATCGCGCACATACAAACATACATTCATACGGGACGAATACAGAACCTCCTTTTTTGAAGTCGGTTAAAAAACCGTTGCGGTAATCAATATTTTTTTTATTCGAGTTATACCATTTTTGCTACCAGAATTCTGATATTTTTTAATGCTGTCACTGCGACAGCATTATGCAAATGTTTTAATTTTTAAGTAAGTAGGTATATTTTTTTTAAACAATATTTTCCGAATATAGCTTAATACTGTTAATTAGGTCTAACTTTATCATAGGTAAGAATAATATTTTTTGTAAATAACTTTATAATTAAAAAAATCTTGGTTAAGTACCGTAAAAGTTAAAGGTTACAATGTTTTTTTTTTCCAATAGGAAGGGGTTCCAGGCTAGGAAAATTGATTTTTCAAACATCTAATGATACCGTTATATTTTCATCAAAATCGGCCCTAAGACTCCTTTGAATTTTTTCGCTATTTTCTATAATTTCCTATAGATTCGGCCATGCATACTTGGAAAATTCATTCTGTGTAAAAAAGAAAATTGCTTACCTATTAAATCATATAATAATGGATATTTCTCTCCTAGTTTTGAAACTAAAGATGGTGAATGAACTGCATTCAAGTGAGCGACGTCAGCGCCGTTTTCTGGTATTTCCTGAAACGAAAAATAATCATTTGATATCAATAAGTGCAGTGATAGAGTGGTTTAACCATGTGCCTCCCACGGCGAATGGTTCGAGTTCGATTCCGAGGCACACGCACCGCTGACTTTTCGAAGTCATGTGCGTATTACAAAATTTTACCTAATAATTATTACTTGCTTTAACGGTGAAGGAAAACATTGTGAGGAAACCTGCATGCCTGAGAGTTCTCCATAAAGTTCTTGACGGTGTGTGAAGTCTGCCATCCCGCACTTGGTCAGCGTGGTGGACTATGGCCTATCCCCTCTCAATCTGAGAGGAGGCCCGTGCCCAGCAGTGGGACAGTTTATAAACAGGGCTGATATTATTATTATTATGTAATATCATGAACGATACTGCAAAGTTACGGATAGTCAGAAGCCCGAAAGTCCGACAACTGGTCTAACTTTAGAATAGGTACCGGTAATCGGTATTACGGCTTGGCAGGGCCTGATTATCAATAAGGCAGTGTAGGCAACTGCATAAGGACCCCGCATCCGGTAGGTGCCCGGCACATCAAGAAAAAAATTGAAACTAAAATTAGTCTGGCAAGTTTGCCAGACTACAAACTACATAGTTATGTAGTTAACCAACCTTATAATAAACACTGTTTTAAACGGTTTTTTACTGCACTTAACAACTTGTTTTGCCGTGACTTTCAATCGAGTGTGAGTTCCAGTAGTGAGCGTAGCAAAAGACTAAGAAAGAGGGTAGACAGATTTGTCTGCTCCTAACAATTATTTTATTTTAAGTGTTCATCCACCCCAATTCTCCAGTTTACCCGCGATCATGGCGCTTGCAACAGCGTCGAAATTTCGGGAACTTTATCCAAACAAAAATCACGGAAGTTATCCCGTAAGTAAATTGTTTACCAACCTTTTAGACTGGAATGAATCCATATTTTGCTTATACGCTTGACTAGCATCCGCCCCGCCTGCGATTTTGGGATAAAAAGTAGCCTACGTGTTATTCTGATAAGCTATACTTAGGGCGGGTTGCTTCAAACCATTTGTATCCGTAAGTCAGTACGTAATCGTTAAGTCAGTATGAAATTGTCGTACAAGCCGCCATATTTGACGGTTACAGATACGTAACTGTAAGATGAAACAACATGGCCTTATTGGTGCCGATTCCTGTTGTTTACGAACTAAACTAATTTAGTCTATGTCTCTTTCTAATATAAAACATGAGAGAGAGATAGCAGATATTTAATCCTGTCAAGTTAGTCCACTTGAATAGTTTTAATGTCAATTTAGTCGCAGTCGCAAAAGGTCATGACTATTTTCCCGTAATTGACAAGGGCATGGACTAATTTGACAGTTCTAAATATTTTCTGTCCTTTTTCAATGATATTTGTAGGAAAGAGATATAGTGTGATTAAAATTAGTTTAGTGGGATTTTTAACAGAATCGGCACCATTACTGTAACGTTTCATAAAAATCCGTCGAGTAGTTTTTGCGTGAAAGGGTGACAAACTCAGATTATAGAAACAAGGAGATGTGCCAAGGCGCTATCGAGCTTGATTGCTCATATTAAAAACGTACGCGCTGGCGACGAACCGAATACGAGCGATGGTATATATACAGTGTTTTAGTTTAGTGCTAGTGTTGAGTTACGATTAACAGTGTTAGATTGAGGGTGTGCGGAATGTTCAATGCGTGGGAGATCTTTTTATTCACAAGGAGCGCTTAATTATGCGCGTAATTGTGCCGAAAAATGTACTAAAAGTGGCATCAGTTGTTCCCGTACTAATTTGCAATGATGGCATATCTCCTTGTTTCTATGATCTGAGGTAACAAACATCCATCCATCCTCAAAAATTTCACGTTTATAATACTAGTAGGATAGGATAATAATTATATCTCACCTGTATGTGAGCACTGACGGTGAACTCATTTCTCCCCCTGTACCCCCACTCCTTCAGCTCGGGCACCTCGTTCGTAGCCCACAACGGTTCTCTGTTCTCAGCGTCGTACCAGATCCAAATAGCGTCGTCCATTTCAACGGTCGTCCATTGTTTTATTGATACACCTTTAGGAGCTGTCGAAGAAATTATTTAGTTTTAAATACGGTGTGAGCACAGCTCGCGCATGTTCATTTTCGGCCCAATAGACATTAGACAGTTGACAATACGTAATAGAGAATGGTCCAATTAGACGAGCATTGACTGACGAACCAATCGCGTGCAGTCTCTTCTTCATTCTGCCCAAGAGACCGAAAAATCGGCGAATGCACAGGTGATGTTTTTGCTCAAGACTGGTGCCGGGATTTATACACCTATGTAATTTGGGTGACAATGCAATATGGACTAAAAAGTAAATAAAATATCATTAGAAAAAATATTATTTTTAAAAAATCCTAGTTTCTAAAACGGACTAAAAAGTAAAAATAATTTCTAATGAAATGAAAAACGTGGGGCGCATGCAATAGATAACACCGGCTCCACACGTTGGCCCCAACGCTCGTACCAACGGTGGTCGGTTAATTTCGTGAAGCGTACAGTACCCGGCAATAAATATTGCACATCGAGTTTGAGAAAGAGATAATCGGCTAGCTTCGGCTTCGTAGAGCGTCGTATCCGTCACTCATACCTATGTGACGTTTTGTCGCCGACTTGTTTATTAGATACCAGACTGTTAGTGCTTCGTGCGACAGAGATGACGCTCTATAAAGTCGAAGCTAGCAAATATCTCTTTCTGAAGCTCGATGTGCATTATTTACTGCCACGTACTGTACACACGTTGACTGTTATACTAGTTCCTTTTCATCAGAGCCAATGTGAAGACGTCCGAAATTGAAATTGCTCTAAGCGCTTATTTTACAATAGGTACTAAGTGCGTATAATTTATATTAGTTATTGAAAAAAAAGAAAAGGCCACGGATGGCGGATGACGACGCATCATAAAACCAGTAACGCTCACCACTCACCGGCCAACTAGGTACCAACAACGCGCGCTCCAACGTTGCGGCCAATGCTATTTTCTAGATCCACACGTTGGGTGAGTGGCGTTGGCCCCAACCCCCAACCCCAATAGTAAGATATTGTGCCCTACGTTCTTAATTTCATTCGACATTATTTAATTTTTATACTTTGAAGTCAGTTTAAAAAAAACAAAAATAAATCTAATATTTTTTATGATAGAGATCAAAAGGGTCAAAAGTATTAATTCCTTGTATTTAATACTTTCCCTCCATGTGGCTTAGGCGTGGGTCTCCCTGTATACTAACCGTGTTCCACTCCCGGGACGCTAACACACGCCCCATCCTCCCCAAACCTCCATTTATGGAAGGGGCACTCGATACAGTTCCCGCATACACTACCGCCGATCGCCAGGTTGGCGCCCAAATGGGGACAGTATGCGTCTACGCAGCGGGCGATGCCGTCCTCGCCTCGGTAGACGCAAAGATTCTGGCCTGGGAATAATATACAATGTGAATATAGTACCTATTCTATGCATATAATAGATTATTATAATTATTATTTTCAATAAAACTAAAAGAGCCACTTTTCATAATATTTTTTGCTACTCAACACTAGATGGCGTTACTGAGCAAATATAATAGAACACCTAATTCTTCAAAACAATTGCAATTATGACGTCTTACAAATGATAGTACATATTACTATTATCTTATCTCTCTCTCTTATCTTATTCACGCATTAATATTAGCAATTTTATTACAATTTACAGTCACGACCTCACGACACAAAGTGTAGGTAGCTATACTATGTGATAAAAATAAGAATAGGACTGACCTTGCGCCATATTGTAACATTTTGTATTAAAAATTAGGCTGCTTTGTATTAAAAAATCTATTACAAGATTTAGTAAATCTTTACAAACTCGGTTGTATAGAGTGAAAAAAAAACGTCATTAATTCGCAAATAATTTTTCTTTGTCAGACTTACTTTTCAAGTGTAGTTGACAGTTCGAGGTAATCGACTTTCCCATTCTTATCGTGATTGCATAGTACCTAATTCTAATTTTCTAATAGTTGCGAGCTTCCGCTACTCAATAACAGATGGCGCCACTCACCTATTGCATCCACCGCGGTTACTCCGCCGACTTTTAATTCCCCACTTTCTGCGACTGCGAACCACCCGTTGGGGTACGGTGGGGGGACTTTGCTGCCAATCCGTTTTGTGGCCTGCGCTCTGGATATCCGTCTGTCCCGGTCCGGACCCGGTGCGATGTGCTCAAAGCCTATTTCTGTTAGTTCCTGTAAAATGGTGTAAATAGGCTTTTTATTGGGACATATAAATGGGACTTATAATTAGAACACTTTATTAGGACATATAATTGGGACATGTTTTATAATTATATCGGGACTTTTCGCGCACAAACAATCAAAATATCAGCGCGAAAAGTCCCGATATAATTAAAAAACAGGTGTACAATTCGCGAAAGTTTAAAAACTGCAAGATAATTGGGACATTTGGAACATATAATTGAGCCATTTGCATAGCATAGCATAATCGGCCTATAATGTTCCCACTGCTGGGACACAGGCCTTCTCTCTGTGAGAGGGAGTGGGCCGTAGTCCACTACGCGGGCCCAGTGCGGGTTGGTGGACGTCACATGTCTTCGAATTTTTGGTTCTAGGACATGCCAGTTTCCTCACGATGTTCTCCTTCACCGTTAAAGCAAGTGATAATTAATTTCTAATACGCACATGACTTCGAAAAGTCAGCGGTGCGTGCCTCGGAATCGAACTCGAACCATTCGCCGTGGGAGGCACATGGCTAAACCACTAGGCTATCACTGCTCTTGAGCCATTTGTGAGATAATAATTGGAACATTTAGCTACATATAATTGGGACATTTAGCTAAGTACATATAATTGGGACATTAATGGTACCTACACATAATTGCGATATTTTTGGGACATATCTGTGTTATGGTTTGGGCTTAATTGCCTAAAAGCGACTAGATAATTTATCAGTCGATCTGAATTTCATACATTTTTTGAGCGTTTCGTGTCCCGTGTTTTATGACCTATGTTTCTATGCTTGGGTCGGATGGAACCTAGCTGTCATTGTTCATAAACATTTAAACATATCCCGAGAATCGAACCTAGGACCTCACGATCAACAGCCTTTATTGCGACCACTAAACCACAGAGATGAAAAAAGAAAAAAAAAAAAAAAACAGTAGAATACTTACTTTTTTATACAATACAGGATTAATATAACTCCTGTATATGACTACGAATAAAAAATAAATTACCACAGCAAAAAATATATACACACTATTTTCAAAAACGAACTCAAGAATCGTTCTACAAACATTTAAAACTAAATTCACATAAAATAACACAAACTCCTTTCTGAATTCTTTATTTTTAATCGCGTTTTGACAATCGCAAAATGTTAATTCCTTTTTCAAAACACTGTCAACGGTATTCCTGCAGTACGCAGCCATTTTGTGTTTGTGCTTCAAAGATGGCGAATGAAGAATTTAGTTTTATCTGAAAAGAAGAAATATACTGTTTTTATTATGTCACCGTTACGAGACAGCTGACAAATAAAGCGGATTCCCTGACCTTCACTGGGTCTCAATCGTCGGGTTATCAGACGAAAAATTGAAAAGTCTTGAGAAAAAACCAGATTTTCATAGAAAAGTCCTAAAAAATTGTCACTAGTCACGCTGACTCATCATTTACGTGCAAAGGATTTTATAAAACTATATTATAATTTTATTATATATTAAAGATGGTAAATATTATTGAAAACCTGAAAAATCCTGAGATTTGCAAAATCCGACTTCCTGTCAACAGCCTCAAAATGTAATAATGTCTTAGGTTTTCGCGATTATTACACATTATAATAAAACAAGTTTAAACGGATTAAATCGCGTATATTACAGATTTTTCCTGACGTTTCGAACACTTTGCAGCGTTCGTGGTCGCAGGACGACTGAGGTGGTAGGCGTCATGACAGCTGTCATGTTAAACTTGTTTTCTTATAAAGTCTCAAAATGTGTTCTCCCAAATAGTAACATGACCTAAAATTACGTATTTAAATGAAGGAAATGCAATTAGCAGCGTCAACGCGAATCGGTACATACGCGTGTAAGTGTCAAATTTCTTATCCGATGGATACTAGCTCAGTTTACAAGACGCGACCTTGCTTACCAGTGCTAAGTCGCAAATTATTTATAATTGAGTATATAGGTCATGTATGGACTAAGTCAGCTTTTTAACTGACTTCTAAAAAAGAGATTATCAATTCAACTGTATTTTTATTTTATTTTGTACTAGCACTTTTCGCGCGACTTCGTCGGCGTGGCCCACAGGAACTTCAAATTTTCGGGAAAAAAGTAGCTTATGTGGGGCTAGTTGTAGCAGGGGAAAGTAGTAACACCCGATTTTTTCGTACTAAACCAACGTTTATTTATAATATTTTCGACTTATTGTATCCTATAAAACGTGCTCTATTACATGGGTACAGCCAATGTTCCTCCGGACAGCGCATCAAGTGGTCGTGTGCACGCGCTTCGTTTTTACCTTGTATTGGATAAAATCGTATTCGTAAATATTTGTTTTTTGGCTCTGTTTGAGTAGCTTTTTATTATTATTTTTACTCAAAATTCTTGACAATTTCATTAATTTTGTATCGGTAGATGTTATTTCTACTCAGATTATTTTGTTTTTTATATATCTTAAGTTCAAGTAAAAAATCATACCGTGGGGCAAGTTGTAACATCAGTTTGTACATAGTCTCAGCATAAAATCATACCGTGGGGCAAGTTGTAACATTTTATTACATGTTATAGGTATGATTTTGTGCTGAGTCTATGTATAAATTGATGTTTCTTCTTCAACTTCTTTTGTTTCTATTCCAAAATAAGAGATTACATAAGAAAGTCTGACCGGGCAACTCTCAAAGCAATGAAGTTTACGAGTTGGCTAAGAAGAACTAACATAAGAAATGAAAAAAGACTAAATTAAGAGACAGGAGTTGATTCTTAGAAGTCTCACTATTATTGTTAAGATTATAGATGGCTGTAAACCTCAAAATGTAGAGCAAATACTTTAGTGTTTGTATAGTTACTACATGCCCCAAGGCTGTTACAACTAGCCTCGAATACGGGGTAAGTTGTAACACGCGACATGTTTTAGTAAATTGCCCCCTGATACATATACACTATAAATACTATTGACGGCGACTTCTACAATTCGGCTACGACATAATAAATATAGGACCAACCTTGCTGTAGGTATAGGTCAATGTATTACGGAAGCACAACAGCCGGCCTAGCATGACCACGATAGAAACGGGTTTTGTCTACATAGAAATAGACAAAGTGACAGATTTCATTCATAAAACGTAGAAATGTTTCTACAATCTGTCACTTTGTCTATTTCTATGTAGACAAAACCCGTTTCTATCGTGGTCATGCTAGGCCGGCAGTACCAAGCGCAAATATCGCAGGTGCGACAAAACTGTAGCGCGAACTACGGAAGATTGAATACAGGCTGATTTGTAGAACTAGCTCGATATCACTCAAGTGCGAAAATGCAAGACATTCCATACGGTGTCAAAGGAAGGAGGGAGCAGGAACCGCCAGGGCAGCCAGGGTATGGCCGCCCCTCCGGGTCAGCCGCCCCGGGCGATCGCCCCGTACGCCCTTAGGGCAATACGTCCCTGGTAGCTGAAAATCAGTGCAGTGCACTAGCACAGCGAATACTGAGCTGGTCTCCTTTGTTAGACATGTGTGATTAATTGTTATAATGTAGGTATGTTTATGTAACTTGTTTGTGTGTAACAAAAATTAATGGTTTAAATGGTATCTGTGTATCTATCTGTGGCATCTTAGCTCCCAAACGGATAAACCGATTTTAATGCGGTACAACACATTTCAATATACCTATACACCTCTGGCTCCCTCTTCGAATAACACAAACATGATGATCATGTTATATGCAGAACTCAACACATAGGCATCGTACATAATGTATTAACGTTTTACATGTTTTTTTACAGAATTATTCAGGAACATGAAAATAAAAACTCTGGCGTGTTGTTTTCAGTTGTGTTCAGTTTAAATAACAAATTCATCACTTTGCGTCACCCGGGACATCAGGCCGGCCTAGCATGACCACGATAGAAACGGGTTTTGTCTACATAGAAATAGACAAAGTGACAGATTGTAGAAACATTTCTACGTTTTATGAATGAAATCTGTCACTTTGTCTATTTCTATGTAGACAAAACCCGTTTCTATCGTGGTCATGCTAGGCCGGCTGGCTACTGCTAGCGCTAACAACTTTTTTGTATCAATTATGGTTTTTTGTCAGGATACTTACTTAGGTAGATAAGAGATGGCGAGAAAAAAAATGATTTAAATTAATATTTTTTACTGCTCTTTGAGCCATTTTAGAGTTCCGTACCTTAAAAGGTAAAACGGAACCCTTATCACTTTGTTGTCCGTCTGTCCGTATGTCAAGACCCTTAACGGGTGGAGGCATCTGCTCATAGATGGCGCCACTAGAAGTATGTAATAGCGGCATCTTGCTCATAGATGGCGCTATTGCATAATTCGGAACCCTCAGGGCGTGAATCGTACTCGCACTTGTCCGGTTTTTAATTTAATTCCATTTTACGCTTCAATATTTATTTTGAAACTAAATGCTTAAGTTTTTATCCATCTAAAATATACAGGGTGGCAGGTTAGACAGCGGAAATATTTTAAGGGGTCATTGTACTCACCATTATGAACAACTTTTACTATAGGACCAACCGTGAAATCGCGAAAAAAAATCAGCTGTTCCATACATTTTGTTGAATTATGTGAACATAAATGTATGGAACAGCTGATTTTTTTTTCGCGATTTCAGCGTTAGTCCCATAGTAAAAGTTGTTCATAATGATGAGTACAATGACCCCTTAAAATATTTCCACTGTCTAACCTGCCACCCTGTATAATAGTTGGGTTCATAATATAGTAGGATATTAAATTATATAGTAGGATTGGCAACCCTAATAATAGAGTAGGTACGAGTGGCAACCCTACCCGCACTACATCGATGAGGCACCATAATGACGTCATAACTTTGGTAAGTGATACTTTATCAGTGATTCGCTTGTTATCAAAACCCATGAATGACACAATATATTAAAATCGATAGATATTAATATGGGTACATACATAAGTATAGGTACCGGCAGGAAAATTGATCACAGATCGCGCATGTACATTTTTGGCCCAATAGACAATAGACAGTTGACAATACGTAATAGAGAATAGTCCAATAGACGACGAGCATCGACTGACGAACGAATCGCGTGCAGCCTCGGCGCCCCCCGTCTTCTTCATTCCGCCAAAGAGACCGAAAAACCATCTAATGCGCCGGTGACGTTTATGATCATAAGTGGTGCCGCTAGTTATACCATACATACGTTTTTTCCATAGAGCTACTTAGGTAGAAACTAAAGAACGTAACCTGCTACGATCATAGACATAATAATTATATCTACGTCAAGAGAAAACTTTTTACCCCTTTTTAAGCATATTGCGCATTAGAGTGTAAGATTTGACAGAGATAATTTTCAGTCCCCAATCCCCCTCCCCCTTTTTTCCAACCTCAAATTAAGATTTTCTCTTTCTAACAGCGATTTTAGAGGGAGGGGGAAGGTTAGGGGCTAAGGGGGCGTGGGGAGAAGGGCAATGGTCGACAACGTAGCCCCGCTTCGTGGGGCTCCTATTTCTGTCAGCAAGGTTAAAAGTAAACTAACACGAAGGGGTTGACCCCGTCAACCCCTTCGTGTTAGGTTAGGTTAGTTAGACGTAGCTTAGTAAGCGTTGTAAGCCATTTCAATTGAATTTGTTAACTTTGTAAACAATGTTAGTATGGCCAACTGTCAAAATTTGATGAATTTGTATAGAAAGTTTGTTTACATAGTTTACAAGTTCTATTGAAATGGACATTAAATAGTAATTTTGACGAACGGCTTTCTGTTCCGGACGCCATTATTGTTGTTATGACACGCAGAACCACGAGCGACAAAATTGTGAACTAAAATCTACAATCTGACGTTTAATTTCACGTTGTTTTACATTAATCGTTGACCCGCTGTATTGATAAATACGAAATTAATTATGGGGGAATTTTGAATTTAAATATTAATTATCAGCAGTAGGTATCTATTTTTGATCTTGTTTCTATCTATTATTATGTTCGAACTGGTTTACATCCGTCACGTCCAACTCGCAATTGGGTCCAGTTGAAAATCAGCGTCAGGCACTAGCGAAGTTCCCTAACGAGGCTTACGGTAGAAGTAACTGAGAGAAGTGACGCTCTGTCATAATTATGACGTTTTCTGCCATTTCACTTTTAATACCTATTCAAAAAGTAACAGGAGCGGCGCTTGGTCTATAAACTCAAAAACTACTGAACGGATTTTCTTACGGTTTTCACCTCAGATCATGGAAACAAGGAGATATGCCATCATAGCAAATTAGTACGGGAACAACTGTCGCTACTTTTAGTACATTTTTCAACACAATTACAAGCGCCCCTCGTGAATATAAAGATCTCCCACACATTAAAAATTCCGCACACCCTCAATCTAACACTGTTAATCATCACTCAACACTAGCACTAAACTAAAACACTGTATTTATAATCATCGATCGTGTTCAGTTCGTCGCCAGCGTGTACTTTTGTACTACGCCTAATTTGCTCAAATTAAAGCATCAGGCTCAATAGCGCCTTGACACATCTCCTTTGTTTCTATCATCTGAGGTTTTCACCAATGGAAGGACACATTCCCGAGGAAGGTTTTTGTATACAGGGTGGCAGGTAAGACAGTTTTTTTCGCGATTTCAGAGTTGGTCCCATAGTAAAAGTTGTTCATAATGATGAGTACAATGACTCCTTAAAATATTTTCACTGTCTAACCTGCCACCCTGTATAATTTATAAATGTATTTTATGTATTATTTATTTGTTAGCTGAACTGTCATGGTTTTTATCAAGAAAGTCGGAAAAAAGGGCTGTTTGCGCGTACACTGGTTTAGCCGTTAGTTATGTGAAAACAATGATCACAAAATAAATTTGGCCTCAAATAGCAGTTTTTTTTCTACAATCTGTCATTTTGTCTATAATTTATAATTCTTCCGTTGACAAAACTCGTTTCTATTAATTCGTTTTCATACAACGCGTGCGGTCCACAGCGAGGCAACATGCGCGGAATTTTTTGATGCCTTTTAGTTTGTTTTAGAAAAAATGTTGTTATATTGTCTTGATCTTGATTTTCACAATAAATATACCTAGTCTGCAAAAGTACCAAAAACTACACACTTCTTTATTCTTCATCTTTTGATTCTTAGTTAATTTATTTTTTAGGGAATGCCCTCTTAAAATCTAAAAAAAACCGGCCAAGTGCGAGTCGTACTCGCGCACCGAGGGTTCCGTATCAGTTTTGGACGTATAAAGTGAAAAAAACCGGACCGCATAACTAAGTTTTTCAAGGAATAATTTTGAAAAAACTGTAATAGTTAGGAACATCGTTTTATTTTTGATGCATTATTTGGGTCAATTCCTATCAACTCTAATATTTCCGATTTTTCGCTCCGTAAACTTCGGAGATAAGGGTGAATGATAGAATGGTATTTTTTTTTGATGCCGCTTTGCACAAGTAGACCAGGGCCGAAGCCTTCAAAAATGGTAAAAAATGAAAAAAAATTACAGTAGGATGAAACCCATTAGAAAAGGAGGGGAATATGATCAAAATGAAAGGAAAAATAAATTACGGTCGATCCGAGTTCGGGAAGTGGGGGGGGGTGAATTTTTAAGGGTAAAAAATGGTTTTCCTTGATTTCCGGCAAAACTACAAGTCCTGTGGAAAAAAGTTAAATGGCAAAGTTGTAGGTAATAAAAAGATCTACAACTTCTGTATTTGCAATTTTTTCACATAACCTCAAAATTTAGGTGAAAAATTCAAAAAACCAAGTTTTTGGTTTTTAATTTATATCTTTTTCAAAAAAAAAAATTTTTCTACGAAATTTGGTGAAACCTTTCCTTATTATGTCCCAAATACACTGTAATTTATTTGATTTAAAATATTTATTTTTTCGCCTTATTTTAACTTAATATCAAAAAAGCACCCTAATTTTCAATCGAAAATTCTGACGTCAAAATATCAGCTTTTTTCAAAAGGTTTGAGGGCTTTTTGTTCGTTGAAAGCTCTAATTTCTGATGGTGTACAAAAAAATATACATTACTGTAGGAAATGTTCTCAGAAAATGCAAAAAATTGAAAAAAACTCAAATTCTAAATTTTTTTTTTTAATCATTATGTACAATTTTGAGGTATTTATTAAAACTTACACTTTAATTACTCAAAAAACGTAAGATTTCAAGTTTTAAACGAAAAAATTGCAAATTGAAATATACTTCTATAATTAACAAATAAATAAGTTAATAAAGTTAATATTTAATAAGAATATCTACAATATTTTGAAAAAGTTGTAGAATCTTCTTTAAATAATATTTTTAGATGCCTATTTATTGCTGTTTTAATATAATTCATATACCTGAGTGATCTTCGGTAAATTTTAGCCCATTGTAAGTTATTTTATAGAGAAGTGGGGACGGACCTAGGAGGGTCTGGGCCTTACTAAATACCTGCTATTTCGTAGCAGCTGTAAAAAACGTTAGCCAGTATTCGAGATACAGAGCAGTGTACAACAACGTTTTTAAAAGTACACGTGCAGACGTGAGTTACTCTAAGTGAATTGTGAGAAATTTACTTTATTTTTTGAAAAAAAAAAATATAATGAATAACGTAATCAAATGAAATGAAATGAAATGATGATGATGATGATGATGATGAAATGATATTTTATTCTGTAAATAGGTTACAGGTAACACTTTTACACGTCAAAAATTTTTTTGATTTTTAAGCTAGATGAGGTCGGTGTTTCCTATCTGACTACCTTTGAGAAGAAACACCGAAACAAACTCAAAGGTCAGTCTCTTTTAAAGTCCAGACAAATTAAAATGAAACTATGCAAGGACCATGCAGGTTAGTTTGGAATGGCCTTTAAAGGAAAGAGCCATAGAGATTTGAGTGGACCTATCCTGACTGTGCACGCATGTGCTGAGTATCGTGGTAGCTCAACCCTGACTTAGGGAGCTCAACGACCCAGCGAACATTACTATCAGAAAGGACATTTGGGTAGGTCGCATAAAGTACTCAAACTGTCAGACTGAACTTGAGATCTATACCTATATTATGTGACATAGAAACCCACATCGTACTCAAATTCACAAAAATCAGAATTAAGTATCTAAATTCAATAGTACGATTTACATGTATAATTATATTGTATGAGATTTTCTATGACATGAATGTAATTCGAATTAAATAAATAAACTTTTTAACTAAAAAAAAATTGCAGCAATCACATTTTTTTGATGAAATTGTACATAGTGATTAAAAAAAAATTCGAATTTGAGTTTTTTTCAATTTTTTGCATTTTCTGAGAACATTTCTTATAGTAATGTACATTTTTTTTACACCATCAGAAAGTAGATATTACAACGAACAAAAAGCTCCCAAACTTTTTGAAAAAAGCTGATATTTTGACGTCAGAATTTTCGATTGAAAATTAAGGTGCTTTTTTGATATTAAGTTAAAATAAATCGAAAAAATAAATATTTTAAATCAAATAAATTACAGTGTATTTGGGACATAATAAGGTAAGTTTTCACCAAATTTCGTAGAAAAAATTTTTTTTTTGACAAAGATATAAATTAAAAACCAAAAACTTGGTTTTTTGAATTTTTCACCTAAATTTTGAGGTTATGTGAAAAAAATGCAAATACAAAAGTTGTAGATCTTTTTATTACCTACAACTTTGCCATTTAACTTTTTTCCATAGGACTTGTAGTTTTGCCGGAAATCAAGGAAAACCGTTTTTTACCCTTAAAAACTCACCCCCTCCCACTTCCCGAACTCGGATCGACCGTAATTTATTTTTCCTTTCATTTTGATCATATTCCCCTCCTTTTCTAATGGGTTTCATCCTACTGTAATTTTTTTTGGTTTCTAAAATTATCGACCCTGGTCTAAAGGGTATAGATGAGGTATCCCTACATAAATACAAAAATCGCATCGCTATTGGTTCATGGACCAATTTCCATACGCCATTGCAGTCGCGTTTCCTACACGTGCACGCTGCCGTCCGCCTACCTAACCCTTTAACCGCCTGAGTCGGATTAATCCAGCAAATATACTCTGTTGTACTCCATAAATACGACCAGGCGATATGGACACGATAATATTTGTCGGATCAATCTGACTTTAACTACTTATAACTAAAAAAAACATTAGTTAGGTACCTACGTCTTGGCTACTCAAATCTGTAACTGATTGAAAATATGACCCAGACTGGTTGAAAGAGAAAAAGTTAATCTTTTACGTAGTAGTAGTAATATAGGTAAGTTAGAGCTCTGAAAAAATGTCACATGCGGCCTTTTAGTAAACGGACGGCAGCACGGTGGATGGAATCAACCTAAATTCGAACCTTTCCTACTTTAAACTGCAATGAGCTCGGAACAGCGTGGCATTTAGATATTTTGAATAATAATTTATGATCTAATAAATGCAACTATTACGTTTTTAAATGCCATTGCTATTTAAAACGACAGGAAAATAGACCAAACAATGAAAAATCGTGCTGAATATTAACATAAATAAATAATTAATTTTACTACATGCATGAACACGTTTAATTACGTATTTCTTCGGCGTAAACGGAGGACTAAATAACGTTTTTTTTTCTAGTCTCGAGAAAAACACGATTAACTAGTTTATTTTTATTTTTTTTGGCGTAATTATTATTAAAATTGTCTCCCATTTAATTACGCAAAAAAAACAAACAAGTATATCGCGTTTTTCTCGAAACTAGAAAAAATAGTTACTTATTTAGTTCTCCACCTACGCCGACAATTTCAATGTTAAATAAAAGATAAAATATAGGTAAATAAACATCAAAAAACGATTTTAAAAAATTGATTTTAACGAGTAGCTATCTTTAGGATATAATCAATTTTTTAAAATCGTTTTTTGATGTTTATTTATTTATTTACGAGTATGTTATCGAGTTTCCAACAAGTAGGTGGCCAACTTGCTAGTCTATGTTGTAAGGACACGCCGCATAAATTCATGGCGAGAACTGCTGTCGGTCAAAACGATCTATAGGTATGTATGAATCATCAAATGAATGTAAATAAATCATATGTAGGTAACTTAAATATTATAGTTTGATCATTTTTTTCTATAGCCTGAATAAAAATCGTTTTATCATCAAAATCTGTCACCTAGGTAGTAGATAGATCACTTTCATAATTCTATGAAAAATGTCTAATCGGGGTTGGCGGGCTGTGAAAATAGGTTAGCATGAAAATAATATTAAGGTCCAAAAGGGAGCGAAGCGAGCTGGGGAACTTGGGTCACCCCGACACGGACAGGTTAGGTTCGAAGGAGATGACGGGGGATGATCCAATACAATTATTTGACGATTGATATTATTTGGTGATTCAATTTAGGTGACAGATCTACTATTTTAGGAACAAATTATTTATTATTTAGATAATTGAAAATGCATTTATTAATCATACCTACCCGTAAAAAATCCGATCTCTTTTTAATTAAACGGCGAGGCACACCTAGTCGTATAATGATTAGAGATGCGCCAAATATGAATTCGTTTGGTATTCGGTATGCGGCGTATTCGGCATCTTTTCCACTATTTTGTATTCGGCCGAATTATTCGGTTTTGTTGCCGAATGTATTCGGTTCAAGCATTTTAATTTTCTTGGCTACATGACATGGTGTAGAACTAAAAGACAAAATTTCTTATATAAGATTTGTGTTATAATAGCTTCCGCCCGCGGCTATGTCCGCGTCTTTGGGATAAAAAGTAGCCTATGTGTTATTCTGATGTATAAGCTTTATTACTGTAAAGTTTCATCAAAATCCGTTCAGTAGTTTTTGCGTGGAAGAGTAACAAACACACCGACATCCATACAACCTCTACGTTTATAATATTAGTAGGATTAACAAGGATTACTAGCGACCCGCCCCAGCTTCGCACGGGTGCTATAAACCTTCCTCTTGAATCACTCTATCTATTAAAAAAACCGCATCAGAATCCATTGCGTAGTTTTAAAGATCTAAGCATACATAGGCATAGGGACAGACAGCGGGAAGCGACTTTGTTTTATACTATGTAGTGTTAAGTCAAAGAAAACATATTTATTTCTTAACCTAAGCCAGCAGCGACATGTTAGAACCTGTTTACGCGGAAAAACAATGTAGGTAATGGTAAACCGAATAATTCAGCCGAATATCCGGTTCGGTAAAGGTTAAGCCGAATAATATTCGGTATTCGGTTATTCGGTGAAACCACTATTCGGCGCATCTCTAATAATTATCATAGTGGTCTAATAAAATAATTAATTAAAATAAAATATTTAATGGAACCTAGGTAGAAATGAATTAAGTCAAGTGAGTCATCATCAGTCTGCTTCCTGTCTAACTAGATGCGTCTGGCTGAATATCAATATTTTACATGGAGTGACTGCCATCTGACCTCCACAAGGCAACCTGACTACTGAGAAATTTTCAGGCTTCCAGACTTCCAACTATAGAGCTTTTACACAGGAAGTCCTTTCGACACTTTATTGGCTCCAATATTAAAAAAAAACCGGCGAAGTGCGAGTCCTACTCGCGCACCGAGGGTTCCGTATCAGTTTTGGTCGTATAAAGTGAAAAAAACCGGACCCCATAAGTAAGTTTGTTTGTGAAAGAATTTTGATGATTTTGCAAAAACTGTAGTAGTTAGGAACATCGTTTTATTTTTGGTGCAATATATGGGTCAATTCCTATCAACTCTAATTATTTCAGATTTTTTGCTCCGTAAACTTCGGAGATAAGGGGGGTGAATGGTATTTTTTCAGAAATTTTCATCATATGTCGATAACTGTGAGACATAAAATAAAATGAAAATATATTTTGAAATGTGCAAATCAAGGCCTTTCATATGATATGTCACTTGACCTAGTAACCCCACTTTCAAATTTCGAGCCCCCACTCCGGCCCCTTGTGCAATGTAAATAAAAATACTTTTGATTTTTTTTCATTTGCAATAAAGTTGGGTAAGCATTCTTTATAACTGTTCCAAATTTCAAGTCGATAGCATTAGTAGTTGCTGAAATAAGTGGCTGTGACAGACAGACAGACAGACGAAGTCGCACCATAAGGATTCCTTTTTATTTACCATTTTGGTACGAAACCCTAAAAACGAGTTTTAAACAACTTTTAATTACGAATGATCTGGAATTTTAAGAAAACTAATTACCTATGTAAATATTATAAGACTTACTCGTAAATTGCTCGAGATGTACCTAATAGGTATTAAAAAGTTGCATAGTAATATGTCGTATTTGTCTTTTGAATAAGGAATTATGAAGAAAATTTATTTGGACTTGTAATTAATTTTAACAGCCATTATTATGTATAACTTAATTTATTCAATCATATTCAAACGGTGGCAATAAATTTTAATCACAAAATGGCTATATAATTTAATAATCTAGTTTGTCTTTAGACAAGACATTTTATTGATAAAACACTAAATAAAAAAACCTTGCAGGATTGTATTACTGACATCTTAAACAACAACTTTTGCTCTATGACTTTTTCAAAAACCGGTCAAGTGCGAGTCACACTCGCGCACTGAGGGCTCCGTATCGTTCTTGTACTTACGTACAAAATTTAAAAAAACCGGACCGCATAAGAAGGAATTTTAAGGAATGGATGAATGAAAAGAAGGAATATAGTTTTATTTTGGGTGCAATTTTTAGGTAAACTTCTATTAACTCAAATTATTTCAAATTTTTGGCTTTGCAAACTTCGGAGATAATGAATTTTTTGGTCATTATTCTTTATAATTATGTCCAAACTTTATGGCATAGAAGTATATAAAAATAATATATTTCGAAATGTGCAGATAAAGCCCTTTCATACGATAATGCCACTAGACCTAGTACAAAATTTTTAACCCCCACTTTAGCGTCATTTGCAATGAAAATAAAAATATTTTTAAAATTTTCATTTGCAATAAAGGTAGGCAAGCATTTTATAAACTTGTTCCAAATTTCAAGTCGATAGCATTCGTAGTTACTGAAATAAGCAGCTGTGATAGACATACAGACAGACGAAGTCGCACCATAAGGGTTCCTCTTTCACCATTTTGGTACAGGTGCGGCAAATTTTGTAGAAAAAAAATAATCTAATATTAAAAGCAATAACGTTGAATGTATATATAATTTTTACTTGGCCTAAAAATACTTCACATAATTTTCATTTAATATAACATTCAGTTTTTATAATAAACACATCCCATAATATTATTATGTCTAACGTTCATTTAATATATTTTCATTTTATTTAACGCTCTTTCTATATACTAATCGTTTTGTATACTAACTATTTATCTATTTTTTATTTGATATAACGTATTTTTATTATAAAGCCTTATAAAAACGCAGAGATCGATTTTTTTATGTTGATGGTTATTTCGAACCGATTGATAGGGCCAAGAGCGAGCGAAGCGAGCTAGGAAACTGGGGGCACCACGACACGGATAGGTTAGGTTCGAAAGGGTCAACCCCTTCGTTTTAGGTTACTTTTAAGCGCAGGCCACACCGTCAGCTAGCGAGTGAGCTAGCGAGCCGGGCGAGGCATCGTTTCACCTCTCTTCATACTTCGGTTCACACCGCGAACTTATCGTCAGCGTGTGAAATGCCTCGCCCGCCTAGCCCGCCCGCCCACTAGCTGGCGGTGTGGCCTGCGCTTTAAGTTAGTGACAGAAACGAATCGCTGCAAAACCGACTCCACGTAATCTTGTTTGCCCTACCCCTAGAGTAAAATTTAAATCCGCGTAGGCGCGGAGGGGCAAGGCGGCCCGCGAGCTGAGGAGCAGGTGGCTTTAACAGTGGTGAGTGTTGAAACCATCTGCGACGATAAGCTCGCGTGGGACCGCCGAAGCCCTGCAACGCCCGAGCCGTGACAGAAACCATGCCTGCTGCATGTTGCATGTTCGCTTGCATGCTGCATGCTTGCTTGCATGGCTTGCTTGCATGGCTTGCTTGCATGCTGCATGCTTGCTTGCATGCTTGCTTGCATGCTTGCTTGCATGCTGCATGTTTGCTTACATGCTACATGCAAGGCGTATGCTTGATATATTATTTAAACTGTATATGAAATAAAACTATATTATATGTTGATTAGAGCATATGAATGGTATGTAAAATGAACATTATTATATTTAGCCATTAGTTGAAATGTGTGTTATAATAACTAAAAATTATACTAAGTGAAATTAGAGTATATAAAATTATAACATAAAAATGTTACATGATTACATGATGTAAAAATTATATGAAAAGAAATTAAACCATATAATATTAGTTTACAAATATTAATACAATATATTACACACCCTTTTGGTACGGAACCCTAAAAACAATATAACACATTTACCAAAAATAGACTGTCTAGTTTTTGTTTTACGTCTAGCCACGTTTTAGATCTGTATTTTGTATACGTAATATTATTACGTATACATATGTAGAGAGAAATATTTTTTTTTGTTTGCACCGAATACTTAGGCGCCGAAACTAATGGACCGATTTTAAAAATTCTTTCACCACTAGAAAGCTGTATTATCACTGAGTAACATAGGCTACTTTTTATCCCGAAAAAATGCACAGTTCCTGTGGGACACGCGGACGAAGTCGCGGGCGAAGTGCTAGTCATAATATTAAAAAAATATCTAGTATCAGCCTGATGTTTATAAACTGTCCACCTGCTGGGCACGGGGTCCTCTCAGAATGAGAGGGGGTAGGCCATAGTCCATCACGCTAGCCAAGTGCGGGTTGGCAGACTTTATACTCCTTCAAGAACTTTATAGAGAACTCTCAGGTATGTTGGTTTCCTCACGATGTTTTCCTTCACCGTTCAAGCGATAATTTATTAGGTACCCCTTTAGGGATGGAATTTAAAAGAACCCACTCAAGGAATATTTCCTGCAGGTCAAGCGGTTTAGACTGTGCTTTATCTATGTCTGTCAGTCAGTCTGTCCATCCAAAGGTTGTCTGGAAGATATCGCTATCAGCGATAAGACCGCCATTATACCCTTAAAATTAACAATACCCTAATTTATGCTGTGTTACAATTTGGTGTACAATAAAGTATATTCTATCTATCTATCTGTCAAATTAGAATACAATGCATAATAGCATAAGCATAATCGGCCTATAATGTTCCCACTGCTGGGACACAGGCCTCCTCTGTGAGAGGGAGTGGGCCGTAGTCCACCACGCGGGCCCAGTGCGGGTTGGTGGACGTCACATGTCTTCGAATTTTTGGTTCTAGGACATGCCGGTTTCCTCACGATGTTTTTCCTTCACCGTTAAAGCATGTGATATTTAATTTCTAATACGCACATGACTTCGAAAAGTCAGCGGTGCGTGCCTCGGGATCGAACTCGAACCATTCGCCGTGGAAGGCCCATGGTTAATCCACTAGGCTATCACTGCACAATATCAATAGAGTACAATGCGATCAATATCAATAGCATCAATAAGAATAGGACTGACGTCACAATATGGCGCTAGGCCATATTGTGACGTTTTGTATTGAAAATGTTATTGTTTTGTATTAAAAATTCTATTAAGTATCATAGACTTGGTAAATCTACGCGACTCAGTTAAATTATGTAAAAAAAAATGTTTTTCAAGTTAATGATAATTTTTTTTTTATTAGAACTAAAACATGTAATTTTCAGAAACAGAATTTCTTATTTAGCTTTATTTATCTAAAAAAAAACATACCTGTCAGTACTCCATATTGAATCAGCAAAAAGCGCGCGAAACCACAGATAAACGTAAATAAAAACAATAGGGCACAGGCGTGCGTGTGCATTCAGCCAAGGCTCGCGCGGTACTACATATCCTTAGCCGTATGCTCTGATTTATATTCAATAGATTTTTTACAGGTTTAGTTTTAAACAAGGAGTATGGTTAGTTTATATCTACTTTTTTTTAAACATTGCACCACTCTAGATATTTCTCGAGTGCAGTATCGTGTACAAGCCTCTGAAACAAATATGTTAACCATTACATACCTTTATAATTCATCTACCGTGTGTTTGTCACCGAAATCCTCCTTAATGGCGGGACCAATTTTGATGTTTTTTTATGTGTTTGAGTGGGTCCCAGGATTGTTTAGATTCATATTGGACCTTGTAGGTGGCGCTGCGATCGGGTTCTATGACATTTTGCTGAACCTGCTATTAGCAGACAAACCAACGTTTGGGCAAGATAACGTCTTTCGGGTCTGCTCTCAGATCATAGAAACAAGGGAGATGTGCCAAGGCGCTATTGAGCTTGATGCTTTAATTTGCCCACCTCAGGTGTAGTACAAAAGTACACGCTGGCGACGAATCGTAGGTACACGATCGATGACATAAATACAGTGTTTTAGTTTAGTGCTAGTGTTGAGTGACGATTAACAGTGTTAGATTGAGGGTGTGCGGAATTTTTAATGTGTGGGAGATCTTTATACAGGGTAAAATTAAAACCAGTGTGGATATTTTAGGAGGTGAAAGTACTCATGAATATGATCAACTTTTATTATGGGACCAACATTGAAATATGAAAAAAAAAAATCTGCTGTTCCATACATTTTGATCGTGTTCAATATCATAACGCGGTGAGGATGCTGATGATACAGTTGCCGTATTTTTATTGTGCATCAAGCTCACAAGTTCGTGGCTTTTTCTTTTTTTTTGAGGATGGGAAATCATCAAATGACCCCTCCCGCTCTGGGCGGAGCGGAAGGGAGTGTCAGACTCTTACTGACTAAAACCCACCCGTGTTCCTTCCTTAGCCCTTTATGTTCCGGGTCAGCGGTACGCCTTTCGGACTATCCCGCTTTCCCGGCAGGCTTGGGCCCTAATGGGCCCCTCTCTGATGCTGACATCTCTTTGAGGCGCGCGTGGAACACGTACGCACCGTTCGGCACGGGCCTGGTCCTGATGTGAGTTACCCATTACTCACCATCTGTTCACCAGCTGTTCCATACATTTTGTTAAGTTTTGTGAACATAAATGTAAGAAACAGCTGATTTTTTTTTTCGCGATTTCAGGATTAGTCCCATAGTAAAAGTTGTTCATAATGATGGGTACAATGACCCCTTAAAATATTTCCACTGTCTAACCTGCCACCCTGTATATCAACCTAAAAGAAATAAAATAATATAGCTTTAATTCATAGGCTTTCGATACATCGAAAAAGAATAGTGTCCTTGACGTGCCGCTTGCAGGGAAGCCCCAACAGCATCATTTTTAGGGTTCTGTACCAAAATGGTAATAAAAAGGAACCCTTATGGTGCGACTTCGTCTGTCCGTCTGTCACAGCCAGGGACCGGCCGGGTACTCGTTGAAAGGGTTTTTTAAGGGGTTTTTTTAAGCGCTAAAAAAAAAAACCCTATGATACATGTTACACCGTCGAACGGGTGCCATTTAACCGCTTCCGAACAGGTTACCCTTTCAGTACCCTGTAACACGGTAACAGGGTAACCCATTCCAACCCATGACACTGTAAAATGCACTCTTTATAATCGACATTAGTTTGAAAATTGTATAACCGAGACCACATGTGTCATCTTATCGCTCGGCGGCGCCATTGTTGCATGTACAGAGCGATTTGTAAACATAGAATAATAATTATTGTCAATATGATATTACAGTTCAATTTTGGTTGCCGCACAAGCTTAAACATCGCAACATAATTTCTTTATTCGGGTTTAAACTTGTTTAGTCCTTCCTACACTCCTACTCTTCATCATTCGTCATTTTAATTCGGAAGTCGGACGAAGCTTGTTGTAGTACGTACCTACTTCCTTATTATATTACATAAAGCAAATTTGGCAAATAATTTAGTTAGGTACCTACCTAGGTATTATTTCTGTGAAGATGCCACAGCCGAGGCGAGATGCTGTACATCGTTATTATGATTATGATGCATCAAATAACACTAGCAAGTGTAATTTATGTGGAAATTCCATAAAGGTATTCGCCTGATCTTAAACATATGAATAATAACATTACCTTAGTGTTAATAATTATCGTAGATACTACTACTTACTAACTTTGAAAAAGGTAGCAAATTAGGTAGTCTTAGTATGTTTTACGGCTTTAGGGTGCAAACATAAAAATACAGGTTTATCGGTCACGATATGCCGGTACGGGTCGGTACTGATAGGTAAGGGTTCAACCACATATATAGAAACAGGTATCTGTTCTTAGTGACCATCATGTCTTCGAGTTCGTCGGACGATGAGCTTTTTCTCTTCGAAAGTGTTCATTATAAATGTAAAAAAAGAACAGTCGGTGTTTCTAATATGAACAGTAAAAGAAAGAAATATGGATCGTATTATCAATGCTTAAATCCGTACAGATAGTCGGTACCGACAAGTTTCCACCTGTTTCTTTATGAACGAGCGCATATTGATTGTATGAGCTATTTTACCCGTACCAACCGGTAAAGATCTGTACCGACCTGTAACCTGCTTCTTTATGTTTGCACCCTGACCTGACTGCCAACGGAAGGAGAGTAGGTAAGTAGGTACCTAATTTTTTTCGGGTGTATGCATGTTAATTACAAATGTAACCTTTCGAATATAAGCATGCGAAAGGGGATTGAGTATTTTTCTATGGAGAGCGTCGTGGGAGTGTACCATGTGCCATCCACTATTTTGATAATTTTTCAAAATTATGGTCACGCTTAACATCTTCATAAATCGATAGATCACATCAATACAAACAAATAAAGTGTGGATAGGCAAAATCTCGTAATCGAGTTATGACCTGTTAAGATGTACAAGCGGCGCGGCCACATATTTTTTTATAGCTTTTGCCCGCGACTTCGTCCGCGTATATGTCGGTTATCGCGGACGCAGACGAAGTCGAAGTCGAATAAAAAGTAGCCTATGTCCTTTGTTGGGGTTCACACTTACCCTGTACCAAATTTCACATAAATCGGTTCAGTAGTTTAGGCGTGAAGAAAAGACAGACAGACAGACAGACAGACAGACTGACAGAAAGACAGACAGACAGACAGAGTTACTTTCGCATTTATAATATTAGTAAGGATTTTTGTTTTTTTACTATACAGGGTAATTAAAAATTTACCCGAAACCTTAAAAGGGGTCATTGTACTCATCATAATGAATAACTTTTATTACGGGACCAAATTCAAATTCAAATTCGTAACTAAATAAAAAAAGGCAATGAGGCGCCGCTTGGGTGCAGGTATCCCCCACCTACATACAACTCAAGTTTATTGGGTAATTCAGGGTAACACGAATAAAAGCTTTTCGTGAAGGTAACCCCTTCAAAGGCTTAAGCCATTGAAGAGGTTAACCCCTTCAAAGGCTTAAGCCATTAAAGGGCTTAAGCCATTGAAGAGGTTAACCCCTTCAAAGGCTTAAGCCATTAAAGGGGTTAACCTCTTCACGTGGTTACCATAATAAAGGTGTTAACCATTTCCCTGGGTTTCGAAGATGTAACTCGAACAAAAGATAACACTGCGATATGAGTTACCCCATGTACGGGTTACCCTATCAAAAGGCTTAACTCTTAAGCGGGGTTGTCCGGTCCCTGGTCACAGCTGCTTATTTCAACAACTACTAATGCTATCGACTTGAAAGGGCATAGGTAATAAAGGTTAATAAATAATAATTATTTGTAATTGTTATAAAAAATGATTGCCACCTTTATTGCAAATGAAAAAGTTGAAAATATTTTTATTTTCATTGCAAATGGCGTCGAAGTGGAGGTTCGAAATTTTGAAGTGGGGTTACTAGGTCAAGTGGCATATCATATGAAAAGGCTTGATCTGCACATTTCAAAATATATTTTCATTTCTTTTTATGCTTTATAGTTTTGATGAAAAATGTCTGAAAAATTACCATTCCCTCCCCTTATCTTCTAGTTTGCAGAGCGAAAAATCTGAAATAAATAGGGTTGATAGAAGTTTACCTAAACATTACACCAAAAATATAACGCGATGTTCGTAACTAGCAGTTTATTAGAAATCAACAAAATTCTTTCACAAACAAACTTAGTTATGCGGTCCGGTTTTTAAGGACGATTTTTTTCAGATCGATACGGAACCCTCGGTGCGCGGGTACGACTTGCATTTGACTGGTTTTTTATGTTTTTACGGTGGCAACCAGGCCTACAGGCCTACGGCCCGTCTGACAGTAAGCGCTGAGCGTAGCCAGGCGCGGTCGCAGTCGACGATTTAGGGGGGGTCATACCACAGCTGAAGGCTTTAGGGGGGTCATACCGATTAATGCCGACGTGCTATACCGTAAATTACCGTGTAAGGCGCCTTTTTGTACGATTTTGGGAGGGGTCATGTCCCCCATGACCGCGCCTGACCGTAGCCTATGAAACGTTTGCAAAACCGCACATCACATGCGCGTGGCCGACCCTTTAAAATGAGGACTCGCTGCGCCGGCAGCTCAGGACACGCGCAGGTCCCCCGCTGTCAACACAGCGCGCCCTCAGCAGCTCTGGCGACCTTACTCACCACAGGAACACAACGCTACCGAACAGTAGCGTTATTTGGTTGTGGTGTTCTGTAAGGTGGAAGTACTTTCCGTCGGGCTGATACAGATTTGATCGAGATATTCCGATGTACCCTACTTGTATTTATCTATATTTTTTTATTGAAACTGTGTTAATATTAGGGAAAACCGAAATCGCCATGGCCATATTGTTTATAGTCCTCCTTATCGATTTCGATAACGGCGACCCCCTGAAATTATTTCCTTGCGTGTGAATGTGACTCGCTAGGCCGGACTTGGTATTAAACACCCGGTTACAGCTGTAGCAATAGAGTTGGCCTGCAGAATATAGATGAATGAGTAGGAGGGCTTCGGTCCCTCTTTTCGTATTTGGCGCTTTTCGGCAACTATTTCGAGACCCTTTTTTTCGAACTTCTTTACACTTCTATGGATAGCAATGCGCCAAGATGATCGCTGTGCAGCAAGCTTCTTCCAACACCCTGAATCAATCAATTCATATTGTGTAAAGGACCCCGAGACGGTCAAACGGTTTGATTTAAACACATAGTAATTCACGCCGCTACCTATACCTATGTGTTTTAATCAAATCGTTTGATCGTCGCGTCTCTATCATTATATCATATTATTCCTATGTACCAAGTTATAATATAATGCATAAATGTACACATTACCTAAGTAGAAGATTTAGCGATGAATGAATTCGCAAAAGTAATCGAACTCGGGACAAAGTAGGTACTAAACAGAACCTCCTTTTTGATTTACAATAAAACCTATTAAATTATTTTAGTAAATTATTTTAGGTTATAAAAGGTTTTATTGAACAGGGTTCAACATTCATCCGGGTTTTCCCGGATTTGCCTTCGTTTGGGAGGGCGCCCGGGCGTCCGGGAGCGTCCAGGGAGGGTTTCCAAGTGGCCCCTCGCTCCCGGCCGTGGTTGAGGCCATGGTCGGCAGCGAGAGCGCTTGGAACGCCGTAGCCTCCTTCTGCGAGGAGGTAATGGACGCCAAGGAGGCGGCGGAAAGGGAGAGGGAGGCGGTGTCCTCTCTCCCCATCCGCAGCAGACGCACCGGGCGCCGTAGGGCGGCCAACGATCTCCGGCCACCATAGGGTGCGGCCTGCGGGCGCCGGACTTGGGGCGTCCGTCGCCCGAACGGAAACAGGCCTGAGACGGTGGCGCGCCGTGTTCCACGCGCGCCTCTCAAGAGAAATTGCGGCCGTATATGACGGCCGCATAGGGTGACAGGGCTCGCCTTTCATTTGGCGGGCCAATACCTGCCGGAGGTGCGGACGAATGCGTGAGTGACTCCCGTGCCCCCGGCGTAGGGTAGTTGGAGGAACACCGGGGTGGTTTTAGTCGGTAAGAGTCTGACAGACCCCACCGCCTTCCCCAGGGCGGGGGACATCCATGAGGATTTCCACCTCAAAAAAAAAAAGGGAGGGTTTCCAAAAAGTGTCCGCCTGTCGCCATAACGATTTTGTTCGTTTCATTTTCCTGCGAACATTTGAGGGAGAATCTTACTGACATTCTCTCTTCTGTCCGAGCACGCAGCGACCCGTGCTTGGCATATCTGAATGTTGTCTAAAGAAGAATAGAAACATTTGTTCTCTTCATTGTAGTTAAGGTGGATCCGTCAAAGTTGCGCGCGAAATTCAAAAAATCTTGGGTTTTTTGCAAATTGCATCGCTATTTTACGTTGTATGTTGATCCAAATTCGATTCGCGACAATAATGATATAATAATATTATCAATAAAGCCCTCGAAATTATATTTGAGGAAAATCGTAATTTTTTCACGAAATCGTAATTTCCTCAAATATAATTTCAAGGGCTATATTAATGATTTTAATGATTATATTTTATTAACTATATTACTATTACCGTCGCGAATCGTATTTGCGTCAACATACACAACGTAAAACAGCGCTGCAATTTTGCAAATTGCTAAAAAACCCAAGATTTTTTGATTTTCGGTACGCGCAACCTTGACGGATCCACCTTAAGCATAAAACGCTAGAAATCTTTCTACAATCTGACATATTGTCTATTCTTCCGTCAAGTATAACGCGTGCCTTTCCGTGGAGGTATTTCAGTGGGTTTTCGCCGCGTCAAAAGAGATAGAGTTACGCGACAGAAAGAGACTACCTAGTAGCTTAAGGCGCTGATAACTGCCAACGGCCTTGAGTGATTTGGGTAGTATAGCTTAAGTGTTCTGCGCTGAGCTCAAGCAACGCGACATACATCCACCGAGCAATACGACTCGCCTATCAAGGAGCGCGCTGTGCCGAATTAGACGTATTATTACATTTTAGTATCTAAAATATAAAATAAAAAAAAAGTAACAGGCAATATTATAGGTAGTAACATAGTCTTTTCACACAAAACAAATCATGAAAATATCTTAAGCGATTTGAAAGTAATTAGGTTTTTATGTTTTGGGTAGACAGGAATTCATGAATTTATTTCATTAAGTATTTTACTACAATAGTTAAATATTCACAGGTACGATTGACGTATATATGTTCTAGTTTAACATAAAAAAATTGCACAACTAACCTGCATTATTTGACGGTGAAATAAGAGATTTAAAACTTGAGATTTACGGCCGTTACCATTTACCGTCGCCTTAATATAATTTTAGGCACGCAGCGCTGTGCAAGCTGAATTACACTCTATTGCGTTGCTCAAGGGTCGCTATCTATTTAACTGTATTTGCGGAGTCGTCTCTGTATTAAAGTGTTCTGTGGCATTAGGCAGGTCATAATTTTTAGCAATTCAAGGTTGTTGTTAACATTAATCTAGTCCCTAGTTTTGATAGTTGCGATAACAAATAGATAGTAGGTAAAGGGGGGCTTACCTAATATGTATTTCATATCGGACCTGTTCAAATATTAGGGAAAATCAATAATGACAAGGTCGTATCAGGTATGTGTAACATAACATGACTCAGTAGCGCAAACATGGGGCCCCATAGGGGGCTCAACTCCTCCCAATCTTAAGATTGGGAGGAGTTGAGTCCCCTATGGGGCCCCGTCCCCCTCACATATTGGAGGGTCCCCAATATAATTTTTGTCAAGTTCGTCGAGTCTTTCTTCTGTGTAGTTTCTGTGGTCATGTTTCTAAGGCTACTTATGACCGCGGTTTGCCATGTCTGGGAGAGCGCCAGATAAACATATTCCTCTTTAGGTACTTATAGACTCCTCTTACTTAACTTTAACCACTGATTAAATATACAACTATCCTTGTCATTTGTATGACAATGAATAGAGATAACAATTGAAATTAAGAGCTGTTTCATTTAATCATCGCCTTTATGTTTTTTTTTTTTTTTTCGTTTTTTTTTATTTATTTATTTTCTTAATTTACATAGATCACACAGTTATGTACTCGCCAAACTGCTAAGTTTACTGGCGAGATGCGCTCTTTTTTAACATTATATAACTTACTTAACTAACTTAAATTAGTCTTTCAAATGAAACAATATAACATGTAAGGACCCCCCTTGTGGCTACATTATACGAGAAAATTCGGCAAGTGGCTACAAACTTAAACTACGATATTCCCTTCCTGCCTCCCTCACTCTAGGCTTACAGAAAAAATATCGATATATTAATATTTTTTGTTCGATATATCGATATAAAATATCAAGTATCGAAAACGTATCAAAAACGATATATTTTCAGTAGCAAGATCGTAGTCGCCACTTATTAAAATTGCTGGAATTCAGAGCCGTAAAAAAGTAGACTCACGGACTAGTACTGTCACAGTTTTCAGATTTATGTGATAAAGTAATGTCAGGGTGAACGAGAATAGGTGCTGTAAGAACACTTCTAACATCGTTAAAGACGTTGTAAGTGTAACAATTAATGAAATTCAGCGCCGAAAGGAATTCTTAGTGAAACGCCCACAACTTTTAATAATAATAGGTCTTTACCTATGAAATTGCCGTTTTGTATGAAAAAATTTAAACGAATTTTTTTCATGTATTTTTTATTTGTATTAATCGAAGTAATCACCCATGCAATCAATGCATCTTTGCCAATGCAGTGGCAGTTTATTGATGCCCTTCTTAAGGAAATCAGCTGGACGGGAGGCAACAAAAGCTTCAAAGGCATTTTGTACTGCCTCTCGGGTATTGAATTTTTTTCCCGCCAAGAAGTTATCCAAATTCTGGAAAAAGTAGTAGTCTGTAGGCGCAAGGTCTGGTGAGTAGGGCGGATGACGGAGAGCTTCCAACCCCAGTTCTTGCAACTTGGAGACCGTCTGCTGTGCAGTATCAGGTCGCGCGTTGTCGTGCAGGAGCAGTGGAGACGAGCGATTGACCAATGCTGGTTGGAGATGTGCCAGCTTCTTCATCATTGTGTTCAGTTCTTCACAGTACACATCTGCAGTAATGCTCACCCCGTTTGGTAAGAAGCTGTGATGAATCACACCGGGGCTAGACCACCAAACAGTGACCATCACTTTTCTAGGGGTAAGTTTTCGTTTAGGGCATTGTTTAGGTGCTGAACCAGGATCCAACCAACTTGCTGAGCGCTTGCGGTTATCAAACAGAATCCATTTCTCTTCGCAGGTAACAATGCGGTTCATAATTCCTTCATTTGTGTGTCTGTTGAGCAGTGCAAGGCACGTCTCGACGCGTACTTCGCGCTGGCGATCATTGAGTTCGTGGGGCACCCATTTGTCAAGCTTTTTTACCTTGCCAATTTGACGCAAATGGACCAATATTGTTTTGACGCTAACGTCGAAAGCTGCTGCTAATTCAGCCGTAGATTGTGTATCATCAGCTTCCATAATCGCCTTTAATTCGTCATTGTCGACCAAAGTCTTCGGACGACCGCGAGGTTCATTTTTCAGGTCGAAATTTCCAGAACGGAAGCGAGCAAACCAATAACAGGTGGTGCGTTGGTTTGTAGTGTTAGCTCCGTAAACGTCGTTGATGTTGCGTGCCGCTTGTGGCGCGTTGCTGCTACGACGGTACTCGTATTCCATAATTACTCGAATTTTTAACGTATCCATGATGACGAAAAAGATTGAAATGCGATGAAAATGTAACACTAATCAATAAACAAATGACTACTTTTGGAAAAAAAAAAACCATGTTTTTAAAATAAAATTAATTTGAAATTAGAATTCAAGCCAAACAAAAATTATTTTGATTTGAAATGGCCAGTACTGCAGAACGGCAATTTCATAGGTAAAGACCTAATATGTAGTAATAATACTGACGGATTTATTGAAATAAACTTGTAAAAACAAACACAATAGACTTTCGTAAAGTACAAATATTTTATGAAAATTTTACCGATATATCGATATATGGATTTTTTTTTCAATATATCGAAACCGATATATATATTTTTTTTTAATATCGATACGATATATTATATCGATACTTTTTGGCACGTCCGGCATCCCTATCTCACCGCCTCTCTCTAAAAGTTAGGTAGGTACCTATTAGGCACCCTAAATTCCTTCATCCCTTCTTCTTCTTAAAATCCTTCATTATGAATTTTGTGGATCACCACAAAGCCGCGGTTTTGATGCTAGAGCGGTTCACATTAGCGTTCTCTTTGATACTGTATTAACTCTCTTGTCCTGCTTAGTTCATAAGGACACTAGAAAGTGCTGAACAAGAATTAGAGCTGAAAAAAAAACTTTTAACATCGATAAAAGTTGTAACATATTGACATTCAGCCGGCCTAGCATGACCACGATAGAAACGGGTTTTGTCTACATAGAAATAGACAAAGTGACAGATTTAGTGTTGCCCAAAATCGGTCTTGCAACAATCATTTTCGCAAGATCAAGACCACCTAATTACAGCAAGACTAAGACCAAGACCAAGAATTAATGTACAATACCAAAACTAAGACCACGACTATGGGTATTGACGCAGAACCGAGACCAAAGACGGGGTTAGACTCGTCTCGGTCTTGCATTTGGGCAACACTAGACAGATTTCATCCATAAAACGTAGAAATGTTTCTACAATCTGTCACTTTGTCTATTTCTATGTAGACAAAACCCGTTTCTATCGTGGTCATGCTAGGCCGGCAGGGGAGCCAACATAGCGTCGAAGGAAATTTTTGTGTGAAACGTACTATACCTAAGCCACTCAGTCAGCCATGGTGCTCCCGAATTAAAATTCAGAAAGATAACCTCAAAAAAGCATCAAATTGGTTTTAACTAAACGTATGTAATAATTCACTAACTGTAACTTGGTAGTCAAACCATACGTCCCGAATAAATACATATATTACACCGCCGTATTGTAAAATTAAATTTGCTGACACTGTTTTGTTCGCTACCGTTAGGACGCCATGTTGGATTTTGAATGCGTTCGGATAGACGTATGTAAGAAATTTTAAATATTATTTTTCTTGTTTTGAATTTTTTGTTTGAGTTGTTTTCGTGTTATGCAGATAGATTTTGGTTTGGTTAAGATGCGACTACGTGTAAGGAAATAATGCTATAATTATATCTTATCGATACATTATTGAAACGCCGTTTAGAATGTATTAGCAACGCTTATTTTTTAAAGTTTGATAAACAGCTGGAGTCCTTTCTCCTTTGATTAAAAATGTATTTGACATCTATCGCAGGGCTCAAGCTATATTTTATGAATTAGTAGCACTTTGCCCGTGACTTCGTCCACGTGACATACACGTAGCGCCATCTAGCGCCCTAAAGCAATTGTGACTAGGGTTGCCAACTTTTTGGACTACAAATTAAGTATATTATGGTCGGAAAAGGAAAATAAACAGTACGTATTTTATTTTTAAACGTTTAGTCAATTTACTATCGTTTTTAAAAGCTTCGTTAGGTTATTTTTAGGGTTCCGTACCTCAAAAGGAAAAACGAAACCCTTATAGGATCACTTTGTTGTCCGCCGTCAGTCACCGGACCATAAGTGGAGCCATGTGCTCATAGATGACGCCACTAGAAGTATGCAGTAACGCCATCTATGATCATTTAGCGGAACCCTTAGGGCGCGAGGCATACTCGCACTTGTCCGGTTTTTTTTATGTAGATATTTATATCTTCGCAGGTTTTATTTATCCTCTCACGCGCCCTAGGCACATAAACACATCAAGAAAGTAGCGTCCGGCCCCCCAACTTTCTATTCTCCTACTTTCTCTTCTTCTTCTTTTTTTTTTATTTTTTTTGCAAATAGTTTTCCGCGATTTTCGCGATACATATTTTTCTGTGGAACCTGTTTTAAATTGCTTTTATTTCATAATCTAGACAATATAATATTTATTCCATAACGGTTATTCTATTTTCATATTCATATCACTTACCTACTGAAAAATTTAGAGTAAAATCTAAAATGAAAAGGGTAGTATTTAACCGCACATAAGAATATCCCTGGTTTTAACCAAATTTTTCCAACAAAATATACTAGTTTCCTATCAAAATACTAATTGCACAGCAAAATATGCACACAAAAAAAAAAACAAATTTATTCAGCACTCGCCGGGCATTTTTTGGAAATTTTACATATTCACGTAGAATTTTTCAGTATCCAGTTGGTTTATACACATCTCTGGCGCTGCGGGAAGCGCAGCCCCTCCGCCCTTGCGTAACAAAGTGTAGGCACCCGTGCGAGCCGGAGCGACTGAGGCTGGTCAAAAAGCCGAAGCTGCGAAGGTGAGGTGAGCTGAAGTTGAGAAGTTACGGCGGGCGAGGGCTGCTCTCCCTCCGCGCCTCCGGGTTCATAAAAACACTAGCGTAGGGCAGACAATACCACGTGGACTCGGGGTTGGCCAAATCGGTTCTGTCACTTTTGTCACAACTTATTCACTACTATCTTATCAACAAAGTTGACGCACAGAAATGAAATAACACGCGTTGTACAAACCTTGCTGACAGATTAGTTAATCTGCTGTGCAATTAGTATTTTTCGTATATCATTATTTTAGATGTAGGTAATGTTTTGATTGAAACATTTGACGTGCGTTACTTAATTTTGATGTGCCATTAAAAATATTCCAAATGAAAATCGCGAAAATTTGCAAAAACAAAAACACTTTTTTGATAAAAATGGTCCGTGAGCGTGACAGATTTTTATTGAACAGTAAAAAGTATTGTAGAGCGAAATAAAGTATAAAATTAGTATCTATAGAGTCAATGATATTTATAAAACATAGATACGTTACCCGCGATCTAAAATGGCGACATAAAAGTAAGGTAATTGCCCACCATTCATTTAGTCTTGCACCAACCAGTTTCTTGGCTGAACGTCATTCCTTGCAACATTTTGCGAAAAACAAACCTACTAAACAAGAGGTAGGTATGCTAAGTAAGGCATTCGTTTTCTTTCCCTTTTTTTGCACGTATGTACCTACCTATTGATATGTAGCTATTTCGCTATTTAAAGTATTAGCGCCATTTTTTATTACAGTGATGTTGGTGTATGACGTGTCTATAATATAAAATACGTCATTATTGTATAGAGTATGATAATTATAAATGATGCAAAGCAATGCTAGTATCTAGGTACCTCTTGTCTCTGATGCTATTGTCTGATTACTACAACTACTGACTGCGCAGCCACGTTGCAATATGGACCACATATTCTGCCTATTCGTTTTAATTTTTCAGATATCTTCAAGCATAAAATATGACACTAATGTGTACCTACACTACAACAGAACATAACAAGTAAACAGGAAGATGACTGCAATAATACAAAAATCTCAGACAAATCTTATAAAAAGGTATCAAGTATTTTCGGACAAAGCTGCTTATAAAAAGGTATGTATTTCGTTTTTAGGGTTCCGTACTTTAAAAGGAAAAAAACGGAACCCTTATAGGATCACTTTGTCCGTCTGTCAAGGCTCTTTTTCTCAGGAACGGATAAAGGTACCAAGTTGAAATGAATATCAAATACTAAGTCTACGATCCCTTGGAGGTGTAATGAATTTAAGCTTCTAAATCCACGCAATCAAAAGATACGTTCTATTATGTCACATATTTTGATGGAATTGGTAATAGCGCCATCTAGGAGAACATAGTTGAACCCATTGTCTTACCTACTATTGATAAATCTACAGTTACACTGAGTTGCAGAAAAGGTCATTAGGTTTTAAAGGAGACTTTAACGATAGAAATTGTATGGTTAAAGTCATAATTAAAATTTAATTATCTTTCTGCAACCGACCGTTAGTTTGATAAATTTCTTGATTAGTTAGTAGGTATAAGGGTCCGCTGCTTCGGGGCGCTGACCTAAGGGTACGCGATTTTATAATACATAATTAAGTTTGTACGGAACCTTCAGGGCGCGAGTCGTACGTACTCGCATTTGTCCGTTTTTTTTGTTAGGGTGTTTTTGTTAGACATGAATAATTTTAAATGGTGTCGCGTAAATGGAACGAAATAATGAATTGAACAAGGAAACAGAAGATGATCGCAAAAATACAAAATAAAAATATATTATCTGGCAAAGCTTGATAAAAAAAGCATGTATAAACTTGTAATACATTACCACTGCTACGAATATCCGAACAGCGCCTCAATACAATATTGATGATATACGTGCGTCAAGCGTCAACCGTATTATGAATAGTATAATCTGTATTTTTGAATTTAGAACGCGGGGTGACGTTTGATAACAGCCAATATTTTTTTGACCGTGAATTTAATTTACTTTTTTTTTACTTTTTAATTTTTTCGATGTATGTATGTTTTATGTTTTTTTTTGTCACCTAGCATGTTTTTCGTTATGTAAATGTAAATTATTTTAAATGGTGAATTTTTACATAAGAACAGGTAAAACATTAGAAATCAGGCTTTAACCGGCAGGTTTTTGCGATTAGGGTCATGATATAATTAGGTTTCCGTACCCAAAGATTAAATACGGATCCCTATTACTAAGACTCCGCTATCCGTCTGTCTGTCACCAGGCTGTATCAGACAGGTGAAATTTTCACAGATGATGTATTTCGGCACCCTAATTGCGTAACTCAATTGCTATCACCATGGCATTGATTTTGACATTCATTACGCCGTATGTTTCATAATCCGTGCTCCCGTAACTAGCTCAACAACGCAATGAATGTTGTTGAACTGTCAAAATGAAAGCCATGGTGATAGCAATTGAGTTACACAATTAGGCTGCTGTTTCCGCTTTATCAACAAATACTAAAAACAATAAAATAAATATTTAAGGGGGGCTTTCATACAACAAACGTGATTTTTTGCCGTTTTTTCTCGATCATAATAATAATTATAGTGTCTAATGTTGTATAGATAATGTACGGAACCCTTGGTTCGCGAGTCCGACTCGCACTTGGCTGGTTTTTATATTTTAGCTCATAATCATGGCGCCCGCCCGGCCGACATTCCTCTAAGCAAGTCAGGCACTTTTGAGTTTTATATAAAGCGGGTTATGGGGAGGGTCCTCAGATCATAGAAACAAAGGAGATGTGCCAAGGCTTGATGCTTTAATTTGCCCACATTGGGCGTAGTACAAAAGTACACGCTGGCGACGAACCGAACACGATAGATGATATAAATACAGTGTTTTAGTTTAGTGCTAGTTTTGAGTGACGATTAACAGTGTTAGATTGAGGGTGTGCGGAATTTTTAATGTGTGGGAGATCTTTATATTCACGACAGGCGCTTGTAATTGTGTTGAAAAATGTACTAAAAGTGGCGACAGTAGTTGTTCCCGTACTAATTTGCTATGATGGCATATCTCCTTGTTTCTATGATCTGAGTCACCACCCCATCTCTTCCCATGGGTGTCGTAAAAGGCGACTAAAGGATTCACTAGAGCAGTGGTTCTTAACCTTTTCAATCTTGTTACCCTATGACCTATTAGGGAAACTCATTTTACCCCCCTTAAAAATGTTATCACATGAAAATACAATAGTCTTTAATAATCATAATAAATTGCACAAAAAGTTGATGAATGAATGATAATGCAGTGTATAGGTTGGTATTGTTTTGCATTTGCAAGCTTTTAATTGTTAGGTAAAGTTTTTAATGATTCATTATATCCCCGAGGGGATAATTACCCCCAGGCTCGGAACCCAGGCACTAGAGCCAGCCCCGGATCTTGAATTATTTCGAGAGGGGGCAAAAACTGAATAATGCGCCCCCGCCCGACTGTATTTTTACCTCAGATCATAGAAACAAGGAGATATGCCATCATAGCAAATTAGTACGGGAACAACTGATGCCACTTTTAGTACATTTTTCAACTCAATTACGTGCATAATTAAGCGCTCCTTGTGAATAAAAAGATCTCCCACGCATTGAACATTCCGCACACCCTCAATCTAACACTGTTAATCGTCACTCAACACTAGCACTAAACTAAAACACTGTATTTATACCATCGATCGTGATCGGTTCGTCGCCAGCGCGTACGTTTTTAATATGAGCAATTTGCTCAAAATCAGGCATCAAGCTCGATAGCGCCTTGGCACATCTCCTTGTTTCTATGATCTGAGATTTTTACCCTTATCATCACCATCATTTCAGCAATAACACGCCCACTGATGCCGATGGACATACTACATAGGCCTCCTCCAAAGAGCGCCACAACGACCGGTCTAGCGCTGCTCTTAGCGATTACTACGCTTGGTAGACGAATACACTACTCAGTGTGTTCATCTACCAAGCTTGAATTTGCCGCCCTCTGAATTTGCCGCCCGGGACACAAGCCCCGGCTAGCCCCCCCCTAGATCCGGGGCTGACTAGAGCATTGATTTTCAAAGTGGGGGGCGCGCAGACATGTACAAGGGGGGCGCGAGCGACTGTTATATCTCCGCCTTCGGTTGCCGGCGCATATACAGGGTGTCCCACGGCTATGCCACATGGAGGGAAAGTACCTACTTTAAATATTTGAGATAGGAAGTTTTGCTTCATGGAGCCATCACTTTATTTTTAAAATTAAGTATAATACTGCATTCAAAGATTTTAAAAAAGAATCGAACGGACCAAATGTGAAAAAAAAACATCCTGTATTTTTATGATGCCGATCAATAGGGTTAATCATAAGCATTAATTCCTTTTAAGTTGTTTTAACTGAGCTACCGGCCCGGTAGCTCAGTTGGACAGAGCACGCCACGGAACGGCAGAGGTCGCGGGTTCAAATCCCGCTCGGGTCATATGATTTTTGAGAATCACTAAATATATTTAATAACTTAATAGAAGCTTAACATGGCTTTTACATGTTTTAAATTCACAAAAAATATACATTTATAAGGTTATTTTAATTTCGGTCGGTACTATACTATACTATACTATACTATACTATACTATACTATACTATACTATACTATACTATACTATACTATACTATACTATACTATACTATACTATACTATACTATACTATACTATACTATACTATACTATACTATACTATTATTATCTTGAAAGAGTTTTCTACTCGAGGATTACCCCGGTTATTCCTTACTCCCGCCCCGAGACCCTCGGGGAAAAGGAGGTTCGGATCCCCTGTTAATTAGTAACAAATACTGTGTCCCCCAGTACTTTGCTTAATATTGTAACTGTATGTATTGCTGCTTGTTTCTGTATAAACTTTAAACTAATTTTTTTCATGTATTTTTTATTTGTATTAATCGAAGTAATCACCCATGCAATCAATGCATCTTTGCCAATGCAGTGGCAGTTTATTGATGCCCTTCTTAAGGAAATCAGCTGGACGGGAGGCAACAAAAGCTTCAAACGCATTTTGTACTGCCTCTCGGGTATTGAATTTTTTTCCCGCCAAGAAGTTATCCAAATTCTGGAAAAAGTAGTAGTCTGTAGGCGCAAGGTCTGGTGAGTAGGGCGGATGACGGAGAGCTTCCAACCCCAGTTCTTGCAACTTGGAGACCGTCTGCTGTGCAGTATCAGGTCGCGCGTTGTCGTGCAGGAGCAGTGGAGACGAGCGATTGACCAATGCTGGTTGGAGATGTGCCAGCTTCTTCATCATTGTGTTCAGTTCTTCACAGTACACATCTGCAGTAATGCTCACCCCGTTTGGTAAGAAGCTGTGATGAATCACACCGGCGCTAGACCACCAAACAGTGACCATCACTTTTCTAGGGGTAAGTTTTCGTTTAGGGCATTGTTTAGGTGCTGAAGCAGGATCCAACCAACTTGCTGAGCGCTTGCGGTTATCAAACAGAATCCATTTCTCTTCGCAGGTAACAATGTGGTTCAAAATTCCTTCATTTGTGTGTCTGTTGAGCAGTGCAAGGCACGTCTCGACGCGTACTTCGCGCTGGCGATCATTGAGTTCGTGGGGCACCCATTTGTCAAGCTTTTTTACCTTGCCAATTTGACGCAAATGGACCAATATTGTTTTGACGCTAACGTCGAAAGCTGCTGCTAATTCAGCCGTAGATTGTGTATCATCAGCTTCCACAATCACCTTTAATTCGTCATTGTCAACCAAAGTCTTCGGACGACCGCGAGGTTCATTTTTCAGGTCGAAATTTCCAGAACGGAAGCGAGCAAACCAATAACAGGTGGTGCGTTGGTTTGTAGTGTTAGCTCCGTAAACGTCGTTGATGTTGCGTGCCGCTTGTGCGCGTTGCTGCCACGACGGTACTCGTATTCCATAATTACTCGAATTTTTAACGTATCCATGATGACGAAAAAGATTGAAATGCGATGAAAATGTAACACTAATCAATAAACAAATGACTACTTTTGGAAAAAAAAAACCATGTTTTTAAAATAAAATTAATTTGAAATTAGAATTCTTAGCCAAACAAAAATTATTTTGATTTGAAATGGCCAGTACTGCAGAACGGCAATTTCATAGGTAAAGACCTAATATTAAGGGCCTGTTTTTACAGTGTCTGGATAGAAAATATTCTATAGGATAAATTCAAAATTAGAATACATTTAAGTGTAGGGCCGTAAGATCAATCGAATCTTAAACCACGGAAGAGAGTTTAATCTCCCGTTTTCGATTGTTTCTTGTTTTATGTTTAGCAAACAATCGAAGACGGGAGATCAAACTCTCTTTCGTGGTTTAAGCTACGATTGATCTTAAGGCCCTTAGACAGTTAACCCGAACTTATCAGGAAATGGTGAATAAGACTACGTATAGGTTGTAGGTACATAATCAAAATTCAAACCAGGAAAAACAAAACCTCAAAATCTTGACACGCAATTTAACCTAATTCAGCTATATAAGTAGGTACCAAACCGTTATGTATTTTATTTTAATGATATACATATGTGAAAAACAAAACCGTAAAAAAATGGAAATTCAATTGGATACAGATGACATTTTGAAAAAGAACTGTCACATGTTTTTAGGGTTCCGTACCTCAAAAGGAAAAACGGAACCCTTATAGGATCACTTTGTTGTCCGTCAGTCACCGGACCATAAGTGGAGCCATCTGCTCATAGATGGCGCCATTGGAAGTATGCAGTAGCGCCATCTATGATCATATTTCGGAACCCTTAGGGCGCGAGGCATACTCGCACTTGTCCGGCTTTTTTATTAAGCACACATGTAATTTTGTTGGTATTTGGAATAAATGATATGACTGACATAGAAACAAGATCACCCCGTTATTTATGTTAATAAGTGAAAATCTAAAGCGCAAAAACTGTAAAGGAAATTGGAAATTTAGATTTTTTGAAAAATAACTGTCAAAGAATACAGGCATTTGGATTTTAGTGTAATCTGAGCTAAAAGGCTAAAAATTTAGGAAAATGCAGGCAAATAGACAGAAATTCCAACATTTTGATGATTGATTGAGCACCTAAACATAGTATTTTAGCTTTTCCTAAAAGCATAAATCTAACCCATGGAGCATATTAACCAGTCGTTTTGGTAGAATACTATTGTACCTACTTAGATAAAGATTTTTTATTTGTCTCATGAAAAAAAAAACGTTGAAAAAGTCTGTTTAAATTTTTTTTTTTCTAGCTTTTCCTAGTTTCGCGCTTAGGAAAACTAACTTAGTCTAGGGCAAACTAATTTATCTGGAAATCGGGTTTGACCGATAACTTATCGGTACCATTTTTATAATAGTTATTATGTATTTTAATAGGCTTTTTTATTTCTTTGTTATCTTTCGATTGACGTAGGTAATACATAAATGCATGCGGTTCTGTCCTTGACTTTGAATTTATTACACCTTTATTTTTTCTAGTAGGCATTGTATTAGGGTTTCAAAACAACACTAACTCAAAATCATGGTCTTAACTTCATGAAATTATGATTTGATAAAAACAAAAAAATCTTGTAAGTAAATAAAATCAGTTATGTAGACTGAATTCATATTATTAAAGACGCAGAACTGGGTATTGTGACGCTGTTTGAAACAAGCATAATTTCTGTGCAAGTCACAAACGAGAAATAATGTTTGTAAAATAAAAACAAAAAAATAAGTTACCTATTTCATACTTCATTCGGTCCAAGACCAATAATACTTTTTATTATTCGAAAGAATTTTCAACAAAATTAACATTAAATCATTGATTCAATACATTTTAAAGGTAAACAAACAATAATTTCTCTTCAATATAAGCTACCGAGCAAATTGAAAGTAATTGGACTTATTTTGGACTCTCACTTTTATTGATGGCGCGCATTTTTAATCTGTGTGAGTTGTGATGGCGGCAAAATAGAACGAATGACGTTTAGAGCTGACAAATAATATTTAGGAGACCAAGGAAATAATTCAAAAGGATCTTCTAATATTAATAATTTGTGATTATGGTTCCAGCATTTTCATTCGCCTTTTCGCAAACCAGATGGGGTCAACTTTCAGTCTAGTTAGATGTGGCTGAATATCAATATTTTACACGGAGCGACTGCCATCTGACCTGACCTCCACAACCTAATAAAAAGAAAACGATTTTCCGAAAGAAAAATGCGTCGTCTAAGGTTTCATAACTCTGTGGCATTATAACCAAACTTACATCGTACCCGAAAAAAAAAAGAAAACCTCAATATCGCCAGGCGCATGCGCGCGGGGCGCCATCTTCATTCTTGTGTCAAAAAGGCGTTACTTAGAAATTATTACAGAGTAAATAAATAATCGTACGTTCGATTCGAAGTTCGATTTATGTTCTGTTATTTTGAATATTATCAATTTATAATGCCAGCATATTACCTACATTCCTGCCGGGAAAGCGGGATTGTCCGGAAGGGATACCGCTGACCCGGACAAAAGGGCTAAGGAAGGAACACGGGTGGGTTTTAGTCAGTAAGAGTCTGACACTCCCTTCCGCTCCGCCCAGAGCGGGAGGGGTCATTTGATGATTTCCCATCCCCAAAAAAAAAAAAAAAAGCATATTACATTGTACACTTCTGCTCTCTACTGCTTAAGAAAGGTAGGGCATATCTCGCTCAAATCCGCAGCAGGGCCCCTGGGGAAGTACCTCCACCTTACAGAACACCACAGCCAAATAACGCTACTCTTTAGTAGTGTTGTGTTCCTGTGGTGAGTAAGGTCGCCAGAGCTGCTGAGGGTGCGCTGTGTTGACAGCGGGAGACCTGCTTCTCCCCTAAGCTGTCGGCATAGCAAATCCTTATTTAAAGAGTCGGTAATGGCCATATACAGGGTGGCAGGTTAAACAGTGGAAATATTTTAAGGGGTCATGGGGTCAAGGGGTCATTGTACTCATCATTATGAACAACTTTTACTATGGGACCAACCCGGAAATCACGAAAAAAAAATCAGCTGTTCCATACATTTTGTTGAGTTTTGTGAACATAAATGTATGGAACAGCTGATGTTGCGGACAGCGGCCCCTCTGCTGGTCCCGCGACGCCGTGAAGATGAAGCCGTCAACCTCTCGTAGCAAACTAACAAGTCAACGTTGGAATTGTGCCCTCTCATTGGCTGGCGGCACAATTCCGGCGCTGGCCTTTGATTGGTCCACAGATTATTGGTGCGGGGGCATACCCCGCCCCTGCAGAGCTGCCACCGCGACCTGCCGCCGAGCGGCGACCGCCAGCGCTGACGTTCGCAGCATCACCCACAACTTGCACCGTGGAAGAAATGTACCTAAGTGCGGCGCCCTGATGAATCTTCGTGCCCACTGCTCAGTCAGCAAGAGATCATCGAGCTAGCAACACCTGCTAGTAGAACTTAGGCGGCGGTTCTATTGTATCGGAATTGTTAGGAATAAAGACTTAGAAAAAGTTTAATTAAGTGATAGGAAAGTTTCCTAGTTATAGTTTGTTATAAGAAGTGATAGGTTAAGGTACTTGATGCAGAACTTGTAAATATATATGGCAAGTGCCTTTCAACAATTCGTATTTTATTTGTGAAACCCCAGCTGTCCTCTACAGCTGATTTTTTTTTGCGATTTCAGTGTTGGTCCCATAGTAAAAGTTGTTCATAATGATGGGTACAATGACACCTTAAAATATTTCCACTGTCTAACCTGCCACCCTGTATAATACCTACTCGGTATTGCAAGCATTTTATAGACTTCGGTAATGGTTTACCATCAGGCGGCCCTGGTTGCCACCATCGTTCGCAAATCGCAAATGTTGAACAACAATGAAGAACAGTTACCCATCCATGGACTAACCCCGGCAGGCCACCTTCACCTCGCAGATTGATCGTTATGCGTAGGGACGGATACCAGTCCTACGTTTCACGATAATGTTGGGATAATAGTTGCGTTCGTTTTCTGTTTGTGACTTAAATGCTTAGTTGTGATATTTTTAGGGTTCCTCAAAAAGAAAAACGGAACCCTTATCCCTTAGGTATCCTTATCCTTATATAAGGTCCTACCCTTCATACTCGAAATATTTTAAATCTGTAGGTGGTAAAGATGCCATACAAACGAAAAATAATTGATCTCTATAATTTAATATATAACAAATCAATAAAAGTGGCGCCATCTATGAGCAGATACTCATAGATGGCGCCACTAGAAGAAGTATGTAATATGTAATAGCGGCATCTTGCTCATAGTTTGACCAAATGTTCAGGATTTTTGAAATTTTTGTCTGGTGTCGACAATTTAGGTGATACCAACCCTAGTTAGCCACGGCTGTTTAGGCATGAGTTTGCCCTATAGATACAAAAAGTCACCAAAAATAAAATGGAAGTATAATGTGTATTATGTATTTTACTTAACCCATAAGTAATACATTATGTGCATCATAAGATACTAGCTCAAAACGTGAGGAAAATAAAAACACGTTTTTTACAAAAAACGCAAACGCGATTTGCATCACTCACAAATATGTCTTGTCTTAAGCCTGCAATACATGTTGGCCGAGCGTTGTCGAGTGAAGGCCAATAGGTACCAACATGTAGACGCTATATTTGCCTTGTCTTGCTATCGCTCGGTGTCACTTGCCTAGTTGGTTGAGTATAGACAAGCGCCAACGTGTATAGATCTCATTTGACGTAGCTTGCCACAATTGGCAGTCGCTCGCGATCACTTGCCCTCATTTCGGAGCGGTGTCGGTGTTTCTGCACAAATCAAAGGCGCTCGCGCGCGCTCGGACAATAGTGTTCACATGTTTGTCGCACGCTATTATGCGGTTGAAGTCAAACTTGCCGAACGTCTAGACAGTAGCGCTTGCCTTGTGTCAATTTGTCTAGGCTCGCGTTGGTCTAAGCTCGGCCAACATGTATTGCAGGCTTTAGAAAATGGGATAGCGTGAAAAACACGATAAACAAATTGATTTTTTTACAAAAAACTGAAATACCTTAAAACAAAAGACTGCGTAGGTAATAAGTATTTAAATAGGTAGGTACCTTAAGTCACTCTCACATTGAAAACGAATCTACTGACACCTCATGTTAAAAAATGAAATCCATCATGCCATATCGCACACCTAGATCTAAAGAGATTAACTCATTTTTTTTTAATTAGCTCTCTTTAGACGCTCTACATGGTAAAATTAAAACCAGTGCGGATATTTTAGGAGGTGAAAGATGATCAACTTTTATTATTATGGGACCGACACTGAAATATAAAAAAAAATAAGCTGTTCCATACATTTTGATCGTGTTGTAGTGCATTTTTGTAGGGAACAGCTGATTTTCTTTTTCATATTCCAGTGTCGGTCCCATAATAAAAGTTGATCATATTCATGAGTACTTTCACCTCCTAAATTACCCGCACACTGGTTTTAATTTTACCCTGTATAGGTCTATAGCTTAGAATCGCACACCTAGATCTAAAGAGAACTAACCCAAAAATTTAAATTTTTGAATTAGCTCTCTTTAGATCTAGGTGTGCGATTATAAGCTATAGACTTATAGAGCGCGCCAAAGTAACAGACATACATACGAAAAACATTACCCTTCTTTTGGGGTAGTCGGGTAACATGGGTTTTATGGCTTTCAATTTATCATCATGCCTATATTCGCCATAGGGTTAGCCAGAGGTGATAACCCTCCATCTGTCGCATTTGAAAAATCCACCTCATTCAGGTCGAAATCATTGTGTCTGTCAAGTGCGACGGACGAACGATTACACATTACATTACGAACGATCGAACGATTACGATTACACACGAATGTGTACACACACATTTGCCATTTATAGGTATATTTACGTCCTATGTAATAGGAGCATAGCATAGCATAGTCGGTCTATAATGTTCCCACTGCTGGGACACAGGCCTCCTCTGTGAGAGGGAGTGGGCCGTAGTCCACCACGCGGGCCCAGTGCGGGTTGGTAGACGTCACATGTTTTTCGAATTTTTGGTTCTAGGACATGCCGGTTTCCTCACGATGTTTTCCTTCACCGTTAAAGCAATAATTGATAATTGATTTCTAAAAGGAGACGAACCTATTATACGGTCGCCGATGGCGCACGCTTATGAACAAGTAACCTATTCCCTCGTGACTTCGAGATTTCAAGGTTATGGCTATAGGAAAACACAGAAACTAGCCCATTTTTTTGTTACAAAAATATTTGTTTCGCAACAAAAACGCGATTTAAATATCGTTCCATTTGACAATTCAATGAAAAAAAGTAACAATAGTTTCCTAAGCAACAAAGCTGTCGGACAACAGCTAGGTAACCCATTTTTTCCAAAAGTCCGTTTAAAAAACAAAAAAAAACGCGATTTAAATATCATTCTATATGACAGTTCGACGAAAAGAAAAAATAAAATAACAAAAATCTTTTTCCATGGCAACAGGAATCAAATGGTCTTAGCAACAAAATATATTCTAAACATAAAATTAATAATGAATAAACCACGAATAAACTTTACAAAAAAAAAAGAAACAGTAAAAAAACGTCCGGTAATACGCAAGCTTCCTTTAAAAAAAATGGTTGCATAAACAATTTCTTGTTTTTTTTTATTTCGGGATTTTTGGTGCGTACCGTCTCACTCTGGAAGGTCGGCGGGACTTAGCATAATTATGTATTCATGTAAGTTGAGCACGATTTCCGCGTAAAATTGCGATTTTTGGTGATCCTTTAAATTCAATAAAAGCAAATGTCAGCCTGTCCAGTCTATTCTTTGTTAACTTTACTACCTAAGTAATACAAAGTATATCTGTTATAACTAAGTGCAGTGATAGCCTAGTGGTTTAACCATGTGCCTCCCACTGCGAATGGTTCGAGTTCGATCCCGAAGCAAGTACCGCTGACTTTTCTAAGTCATGTGTGGAAATTATCACTTGCTTTAACGGTGAAGGAAAAACATCGTGAGGCGACCGGCATGTCCTAGAATCAAAAATGCGAAGACATGTGACGTCTACCAACCCGCACTGGGCCCGCGTGGTGGACTACGGCCCACTCCCTCTCACAGAGAGGAGGCCTGTGTCCCAGCAGTGGGAACATTATAGGCCGATTATGCATTATGCATGTATGCCGATTCTGTTGTTTACAAACTTAACTAATTTACGCTCAATAAGTCTCTATCTAATAAAAAACGAGAGAGTGATAGCAGATATTTAATCCTGGCAAATTACTCCGCTTGAATAGTTTTAATGTCAATTTAGTTGTAATCGCAAAAGGTCACGACTAAGGGCGGGTTGTTTCAGCTCCACTTAACGCACGCGTAAACGTTAAAAATGGCGCTAACTATCGTCAAACCAGAAAAAGTGTTGTTTCACACAATGTTGGCCTTAACATACGTTAAAAAATAACGATAACCGTAACCAGTGCTCCACCCACTGGTTAACGTAATTTTATTTTAAAACAGCTGCGTCAAACAGTAATAAACAAGGATTCTCTTTTGTATTCGTCTCTTTTTCAACGATAGTTCACCTGGTCATGTTACAATAGTGTAGAAAAAAAGAAAAAGTATTTAAAACTATGGGACGAAGAGAAATTTATTGCAAGATATCGTGTAGCTTAATTACGCGTAATGTTTTTTAGGGTTCCGTAGTAAAACTAGCAACCCTTATAGTTTCGTCCCGTCCGTCTGTGCGTCTGTCCGTCTGTCACACCCTCGTCAAATCTACAGTTCATAACCAATCTGTATGAAACTTTGCAGTTAGATGTCTTCTGTAAGCCGCCATAAAGGCCTGTAGTAAAATTACGAAAAATAAAATAATTAGGGGTGACCCCCATACATGAAACTGAGGGATGAATAAAAATATTTGCGAGCACCCCTTCCTGTGGGGTATCGTTGGATAGGTCTTTGAAAATAACGAGTTTTCAAAATTACTTTTTTATTTAAGTTCTTATTAAGTGAACTAGAAGCTCCGAAAGTCGTTTACAATGTATGTCCCCCCCCTGTAATTTTCCAATCGCGTTATCAAAAAATCTGAAAAAATGGTTTGAACAAGATCCGTTAATAACTTTTTGAAACATTCACTATTTTCAGTTTTGACCGCAAAAATAACTTTGTATTTTATTATAATATTAGGAAATACAAAGTTATGTTTGCAGTTGGAAGACTGAAATACTTCTTCGGAACCCTAGACTGTGCGTGTTTCGACACACTCTTGCCCGGTTTTTATATGTAATTATGAACGTGCGCCGTTACTATTTACACTGGGCCCAAAAAAAAAAAGTTCTCTGTAGAAAAAAATACCACATATCCATGAAGTCCAAAAATAATGAGAAACAGAGCAATATCGTTACTTTAACAAATAGCATCAAGCCTATTATATTTACTTTGGTGTAAAAGTATTCATTTAGCAGCAGTAGTAATTTTTAATCACCAAAACTTCTCGCTTCTGCTGCGTTACATTATTGCAACTGAGCTATTGTCGAGTAATATGCAAACAGAGTATCACGTTCTGAACTTCTGGCTTCTATTATAATACAACACGGATCAATGAAGTTCAATTATTCTTATCTATAACATCTACGAATAGGAATACAGAGATAAACAGTACGTAATTATGGTAATTTAACATATACATTTAAATACGCGGTTAAAACGTCTAGCTTGTCAGATAAAAATTGACGTTTACAAATACGTATTGCCATAATTAAAAAATCTTCCAACCATTTTTATTGGAAAAAAGTGTTGCCCGCCCTAAGGCCATGTTGTTTCATCTTACAGTTACGTATCTGTAACCGTCAAATATGGCGGCTTGTACGACAATTTCATACTGACTTAACGATTACGTACTGACTTACGGATACAGATGGTTTGAAGCAACGCGCCCTAAGGGCGGGTTGTTTCAATCGGTTGGTTAACGTAACATACGTACGTTAAATATTAACGTTAACGTGAGATGTTTAACGTTCGTTAAATACAAAGCGTTGTTTCATTGCATAAAACACCGATCGTCAAAGTTATTCGGGCTGCCAGTAGAAAGCAACACTTTTTTCCAATAAAAATGTTTGGGAGATTTTTTAATTATGGCAATACGTATTTGTAAACGTCAATTTTTATCTGACAAGCTAGACGTTTTAACCGCGAATTTAAATTTATATGTTATATACCATTATTATCTGTTTATCTGTGTATTCCTATTCCTATTCGTAGATGTTATAGATAAAAATAATTGAACTTCATTGATCCGTGTTGTATTATAATAGAAGCCAGAAGTGCATAACGTGATACTGTGTTTGCATATATTAATCGACAATGGCTCAGTTGCAATAATCTAACCCATCAGAAGCGAGAAGTTTTGGTGATTAAAAATTACTAGTGCTGCAAAATGAATACTTTTACACCAAAGTAAATATAATAGGATTGATCATGCTATATATTAAAATTTTGTTAAAGTAACGATATTGCTCTGTTTCTCATTATTTTTGGACTTCATGGACATGTGGTATTTTTTTCTACAGAGAACGTACTGTAAAGGACAGTTTTTTTTGGGCCCAGTGTAAATAGTAGCGGCGCACGGTCATAATTACATATAAAAACCGGGCAAGAGCGTGTCGAAACACGCACAGTCTAGGGTTCCGTAGGAAGTAGTATTTCAGTCTTCCAACTGCAAACATAAGTTTGTATTTCCTAATAAATTATAATGAAATACAAAGTTATTTTTGCGGTCAAAACTGAAAATAATGAATATTTCAAAAAGTTATTAACGGATCTTGTTCAAACCAATTTTAATCGAGAGTGTTTATTAGATTCCAGAAGCTTGAATTTTTTCAGATTTTTTGATAACGCGATTGGAAAATTACAGGGCACAGGACACGTTGTAAACGACTTTCGGAGCTTCTAGTTCACTCAATATGAGCATAAATAAAAAAGTAATTTAGAAAACTCTAAGTTATTTTCAAAGACCTATCCAACGATACCCCACACGAAGGGGTGCGCGCAAATATTTTTTTTCATCCCTCAGTTTCATGTATGGGGGTCACCCCTAGTTATTTTATTTTTCGTAATTTTACTACAGGCCTTTATGGCGGCTTACAGAAGACATCTAACTGCGAAGTTTCATACAGATTGATTATGAACTGCAGATTTGACGAGGGTGTGACAGACGGACAGACGGACAGACGGACGGGACGAAACTATAAGGGTTCCTAGTTTTACTACGGAACCCTAAAAAACATTACGCGTAACGAAGCTACACGATATCTTGCAATAAATTCCTGTTCGACCCATAGGTCTAGGTTATTAACACGTGTTTTAAATACTTTTTCTTTCTTTCTACACTATTGTAACATGACCAGATGAACTATCGTTGAATTAAAATACGAATACAATAGAGAATCCTTGTTTATTACTGTTTCACGCAGCTGTTTTAAAATAAAATTACGTTAACCAGTGGGTGGAGCACTGGTTATGGTTATCGTTATTTTTTAACGTATGTTAAGGCCAACATTGTGTGAAACAACACTTTTTCTGGTTTGACGATAGTTAGCGCCATTTTTAACGTTTACGCGTGCGTTAAGTGGAGCTGAAACAACCCGCCCTAAGTATTTTCCCGTAAATGACAAGGGCGTTGACTAATTTGACAGTTCTAAATATTTTCTGTCCTTTTTCAATTATATTTTTGTAAGAAAGATATTATTATATAGTGTGATTAAAATTAGTTTAGTGCGATGTTCAACAGAATCAGCACCAGTATCGTAATTAACCGTCAAATTTATACTATTCGACCCCCGAAATCATTCACTTTCTTGAAACTGGAAGCTCCTCCCCACAAATCATAAGTGCTGACAGATTTGAGATTTGAATGATTTAATTAATGATTTTTTATTCCCCTCCTCCTATCATAACACCAGCCCTAAAGAGAACTAATACAACATTTGTTTTTTTTGAATTACCTAGCTTTCTTTAGATCTAGTAGGTACTTACTAGAGAGCAAATTCAAAATAATTTTTTTTTGTGTTAACTCTCTTTAGATGTAGGTGAGCGAATTATCTAGATAACCTCTCAGTTCCCAAAAAATAGTATCTGGATTTGCGACTGAAGCTTGTTAAATTCATCTACGGAACCCACTTAAACACAAGACAAAATGGTCCATTTATATATTCCAGCACTTTTTTTTTCCGAATTCGTTTGAATAGAATAAATTAGGTCAACAATATGGCCGCTAACAAAAAAAATATTACGTCCGGTACAAAAAATATTGCGTCTTTGTTTTTGGGACATAACAATGTTTTGTCACAAATTCGGCCTCAGCAATTTGTCATACGGAAAAATACGTGAAATAAACAAATATTAAACTGCGCAGATATACCTACTTTTGAGTTTCCCAATTCATGAAAGATGGGTATTTATTTCAATGAAAATATAATATTGACACTTTCCATTTTATCCTACTACCGACCCGCCCCTGCTTCGCACGGGTGCAATTTACTTGTACAAAAAAAAACAGGCATCAAAATATCTCTATGCAAAAAATCATGGCGATCTGCTGCGTGAAAGAAGGACAAACAAACAAACACATTTTCGCATTTATAGGTAATATTATTAGAAGCTTAGAGAAGAGGTATTAAAAGTACTATGAATGTAATAGGGGGCGAGTTTATAGTCTTATAGATATCGCCAAACGATTAGTAGATTAGTGACAAAACGCATGCTCAATAAAACACTGACCTAATTCAAAATTGCTAACTTTTGGCAATTGACGTTTAAAGTTTTTTGTTGTAGGTGCGCGTGGAACATAAAATATACACTGATCTAATTTTTTACCTTTTGGTTGTTTTTTTTTGACTAGGTTGTAGAGCATGCTCTCTTAGGTCGGTATTTCACTGTAACTCATTTTGGCCAAATTTTGAGCACATCATACCTATGATGGAACATACCGACATCATACGAATTTAAACTTAGCTCATTAAATAAGTCTTCTCTGGCAGACCGAAATCTGCCACACTCCGCTAATAAGTGTGCCACATCCTCTAACGTTCCGTTCATCGCAGTTTGGTGAATTTATTTTTTTCATCAAAAAAAAAAAAAAACTAAAAACCAGGGGGCTATTTGATGTAACCACTCTGCAAGTCTTCACTCTGCACTCTACTCTTCACTTTTCAAATATTGCAGAGTGTGGAGCTAAAGTGTTCCAAATTAAAATTTTTAGTCTGCAAAATGTGTGTCCATAAAACACGATTCAGTTTAAGAGTTCGGAATTTGGAGTGCAGACTTGCAGAGCAGTTACATAAAATAGGCCCCTGTCCTCAGTCTATGAGCCATCACAATAAGTTTCCTGCTATGTGTTTGTTAGTTTGTCTTTCTTTCACAGCAATAGAGCAACAGATCGCCATGATTTTTTGCATAGATTTAGGGACCGGAAAGTGACTTAATGTTACTTTTAATCCTGAAGTACATTCCCGTGGGATAATTTCCGAAGCGAAGCCGCAGACAAAAGTAACAGATGAACTTCTTCGAAGTGTGATGAAATTATGTCATAGAGAGACCAAAACAAGGAACTTTCCAACGAATCCGTCTGAATAATGGAGGCTCTGACCTCATTGGTGTGTTGTTTTAGATTTAGGGCACCGGACACATGCCGTATGTCACGTCTACACTCTACAGGTTAACTCACACCTGTGACGTAGGAGGTAGGCAGTGTTCACAAATAGGGATCCAAGATGGCTGAGGCTGCGTGAGGGCGGAGATTGAGCGTAAATATTTTTTAATAAATAAAAAAAAATAGTAGCTCGGTAGCACAGTGGTTAGAGCGACGCCACGGTTCGGTAGAGGTCGGGGGTTCAAACTCTGCTCGCGTCAGTTTTTGTTTCATATACATACTTATATTTTTATTAACTTAAAAAAAACTTTTTATTTGCCACTGATTGATACTTTTGCTGTCTTTTATATTTATTCGTTTGTCTGTCGCACTTGACAGACACAATTGATTTCGACCTGAATGAGGTAGATTTTTTAAATTCGACAGATGGAGGGTTAAACCACCACTAGGGACTTTGCCCGCGACTTAGGGCGGGTTGCTTCAAACCATCTGTATCCGTAAGTCAGTACGTAATCGTTAAGTCAGTATGAAATTGTCATACAAGCCGCCATATTTGACGGTTACAGATACGTAACTGTAAGATGAAACAACATGGCGTCTGCGTTACATACACGTAGCGTCACCTAGCATCCATAAACATTGTAAGTTATTGTTCTTACTCATGGGAACAGTATTTATTTTCTGGATGAAAGGTACCTTTCATCCAGAAAAGTGCTCCACCGGCATCGGGAACAGAGTCCAAGCCACCGGCGGTCAGGGCCCCAGAGAGAGGAACCTGCTAACAATACGAGCCGTGTCCAGGAGTACCACCTTCTGAATCAAGCCCTTGATCCAGCCGCCTAACGAGAGCCTCCTCAGGTGTAGGTCGAGGCTCTAGGCTTTTAAGCCATTGGCCGAGACGACTATCGGCACAATGATTGCCGAGTCCACATCCCACATGCTGACAACCTCGTGCGCTAAATCAAGATATTTAAGTTCTTTATCTTTCTCAGCCTTCACGAGATAGTCTTCATAGTCTTTTCTGTACCCCTGACAACGTTGTATGGATGGATGTATGGATGTTTGTTACTCTTTCACGTAAAAACTACTGAACGGATTTTGAAGAAACTTTACAGTAATATAGCTTATACATCAGAATAACACATAGGCTACTTTTTATCCCAAAGCCGCGGGTGGAATCTAGTATTATTATAGATTGTGCCCTATCTCTCTTCTTAAGAGTGCGTTTCCACCAGAGATGTACCATGTGTTAAGAACTAATAGAATCGCTTCTTTTACTAAGCCTCTGGTAAATGAAGTGATTCAATTGGTTCTTAACACACACATCCCTCGCACACATCTCTGGTGGAAACGCACCCTTATGATCCACATTTTTCGATCAATTTCGAAATTGAACTTATGACTTCGCATCTTTAAGCCTTGCTTCAACTGCAGCACCTAAACGATGGTTCTTTGTGCCAAAATAGGTCAATTTTAAGACAAAGAAACAAGTGTTTATGTTAAACTAACGGAGTTTTGACCTAATCTCTTCAGAGTCTAGAAATATATTTCAATGACAAGATTGCGTCACACTTATTCCATTCATCATTTTGAGATCTTTTGTCTTTTTCTGACGTATTATAGATCGTATATCTATCCCATTCTTGCGCAGGAGTTAGGAAACTGATCTGGTTTTAGAAATCCGACTTTTCCGAATGAATAATTGATTTGGTTTATTTCTTTTGGATGTAAACAGTTTCTGGAAATGTAACGGAAAATGCTTTTATTAGGTAAAATTACAAGGAAATGTTGACTCTCTCTCTGCGTACCTATTGACTTCATTGCATGCTTGTTCCGGATATTTCGACGAATTTCGAGAATCTTACCTAGATTCTCGAAATTCATCGAAATATCCGTATACAGGGTGGCAGGTTAGACAGTGGAAATATTTTAAGGGGTCATTGTAATCATAATTATGAACAACTTTCATATAATCATAAAATGACCCCTTAAAATGTTTCCACTGTCTAACCTGCGACCCGAATTTGAGCCCGGTTGATAGCAATAATAGCCCTATCTATACTAATATTAGTTTAGTTTGTTTAAACGTGCTATTTAATTAATCTCTCAAACTACCAGTCGGATTCGAAAAATTCTTTTTGTATATGATAGCCAGATTCATAAGGAATAGTACCTATAGGCTATTTAACATCACGCTACGACCCTTAGGAGCCGAGCAAAGCGGGTAAACCCTCGGGGAACAGCTAGTCCTATTACATATTATTGTCCGGCTAGACCCTAAGGGCGTTTGTGCACTTATGTTTTTAGGGTTCCGTACCAAAATGGTAAAAAGGAACCCTTATGGTGCGACTTCGTCCGTCACAGCTGCTTATTTCAGCAACTACCAAAGACTTGACTTGAAATTTGGAACAGTTATAAAGAATGCTTGCCCACCTTTATTGCAAATGAAAAAAGTTAGAAAATATTTTTATTTTCATTGCAAATGGCGCCGAAGTTCAAAGTTCAAGGGGGTTCAAAATTTTGAAGGGATTGTTACTAGGTCAAGTGGCATATCATAGAAAATGCCTGGATCTGCATATTTCAAAACATATTTTCATTTCTTTTTATGCCTTATAGTTTTCGACATAAATGATGCAAAATGTCTGAAAAAATACCATCCCCCTTTATCTCCGAAGTTCGCAGAGCGAAAAATCTGAAATAATTAGAGTTGATAAAAGTTTACCTAAATGTAGCAAAAGTTTTTTTTCAAAATTATCAAAATTCCTTAACAAACAAACTTAGTAATGCGGTCCGGTTTTTTTAACTTTTATACGGCCAAGGATGGTACGGGACCCTCGGTGGGCGAGTACGACTCGCAATTGGCCGGTTTTTTCAATTCGTATTGGTATTTTACGAACCATTTTGCATACATCCAATACCTATCAGTTTTTATGATGTATGAACATGACCAAACCATTTTAATGTGGATGTTACGAAAAGAGGGAGTGCATGTGTCCAAACACGGTCCCCTGACCAAGACAGTCATATAATATTTATAAAATTCTGGCTAATTCCATAGCTGTGAGATGTTCGTCGTTAACATTGCTCCACCATAAGAAATGTCCCTTGAATCTTGCGTAAGGTATCGCCCTAGTAATCATGCCCTATTTCTCTTTAGATTAAAAACAGTAAAAAGGTCAAATGCGGCATGTGTAAATACACATATTGCGATAATGCGTCCCTGTCTTGTACAGCTGCGTTTTTATCGTCCGATATTTGCAACTTATGTGTGTTGCTGCGATAATATCGCGCCGTTATTATCGCAACAGCGTGTAAGGGTGACTATGTCAGCGTCAGGGTCATGTCAGCGCGGGCGGCCAGCACGACTCGTAAGCCATATTTACAATCGTACGCGCTTTGTACGCATCTCACTATGAAACGGTTCAAGGTACAAGACACGTCTACCCCGTGGCGTGCGACTGTGAAATCACCCTAAGATCGCATGCGCCCTAATTAATACAAAATGTCCTAAGAACATTAATATCGCAGGACGCGTTGCGCTGCGCTGCGTCGCGTCATTTCACACTACACTACTCCGTGGGTTCGTCGACGCGATGCATACGAAAATGCAACGGAGAAGTGTATTGTGAAGTGACGCAACGCAGCCAATGCAACATAATGGGGCCTCGCCCTTAGCAGGGTTCTACAATTATATTATATCGCGTCTTTATTATCGCAGTAGTGTGTAAAATCAAGCATCTAATATAAAATGTACTAAGAACAAATATCGCAGGACGCATAATGCAGCGTTCTAATTGTGTGTGAGATCGCATGCGTCCTAATACAAAATGTACTAAGAACAAACAATGCTTGCGATATTTGCGCGATAATATCGCAAGCCTTAAAACTTTTACTTTTAAATTATTTAAAAAAGGTCCTTCTATAATCGCCTAACCTTTTCCCAATCATAATGAAGTCTTCCAGTCTAACTAGATGTGGCTGATTAGAAGTATTTTACATGGAGCGACTGCCATCTGACCTCGACAACCCAATTATTGGGTAATACCAGTATGAGAATGTTAGACCAGTGCTAAGACTTTCGGGCTCATGACTACCCGTAACGACTGACAAAGATATTTCTATGGCAACCGGGACCGACTGCTTAACATCGAGACCTCTCCGTGCTTCGGAGAGCACGGAGAGGTCTCGATGTGTAAAGCAGTATTCCGCAAACTTTTTGTGTTCAAGGTACGCCTAGGAAATCGAAAAATTTTGGAGGTAGGTACACCTTAAATGAAAAATCATTTTTTTTCATCCTTAACAACTTTATCAATAAGCGACAAAACAAAAGCGCACGGTGAATTTAGGAGATTTCCGCGGTACACCAGTGTGCCGCGGTACACACTTTGCGGAACACTGGTGTAAAGAACGGACAGCCATCCGAGGACTGACCGCGGCAAGCGCAGCTTAGGTAACCTCGCAGATGAATCGATCAGCGTGGCTGTCATTTAGCCACGAACCAAACATACAAAAAATACAGTCGAACTATTTCTTAAAATCGAACCCGGCGCATGTTCATAAAAATATTAAAATTATTTATGATCTCAAAATCAAATATGGCTGCTCGCAAAGACCAAATACTACATTTTCATTATAAAATATTTATTACCTGGCTACACTTTCAAATAAACGTCTTTTTATTCAAACGCTTTTATTGAAGATTTAAATAAATACATATTAAACTGAAAGCCATTATTTTAAGTATTATGGACGAAATTTTCCATTCTTCAATCTATATAAGTTATGGGTTTAAGGCTATTTAGCATTCTAAAAAGAGTAGTGCTGACCAGCAGCCTAATACGTACCGGACTATTTTTTTTTTATTGTGAATCTGTAAACTATTTGAAAAAGATAATAAACACCAAAAAAACCGATGAAACATCTACAAAATTGGCAAAGTTATAATCGTTTTAAAATGATTTGCTAGACAGGGACGGCATGCATGATAAGTGACGTAACACCACCTATGTCCGCTTCGCGCGACAAAGGCGGAGCGATACTCCCTCCAAAAACTTTAAAAGCGTCTATGTTTTTTTTTTTTTTTTTTACTTTTTTGTTATTCCTATTCCTTCTTTGGAATAAAATAATTTATTTGTACTTGTTTAATAGTAGTCCACTACCGTATTGCATAACTCAATTTCTATCATATTGGCTTTCATTTTCACAGTTCAACAACATCCATTGCGGCGTTGAGCTAGTTACGGGAGCACGGATCAACAATCATACGGCGTAATGAATGTCAAAAACAATGCCATGGTGATAGCAATTGAGTTACATAATTAGGGTGCTGGTGCCCAGAGTAACAAGACGTAGGTTTTAGGTTCGAACCAACGCAGGTGTGCATACTCTGCCCCGGATCTTGAATTATTTCGAGGCGGGGCTGGCAAAACTGACAGATTCAATTATTTCTCTATTAGATCTCACCTCTTTCTAACAAAATCACGAAACATGGAAAGAAAATGGTGCTGATTCTGTTGAACATCGCACTAAACTAATTTTAATCACACTATATCTTTTTCTTACAAATATCATTGAAAAAGGACAGAAAATATTTAGAACTGTCAAATTAGTCTACGCCCTTGTCATTTACGGGAAAATAGTGGTGACCTTTTGCGTTTACGACTAAATTGACATTATGACTATGCAAGTGGACTAATTTGACACGATTAAATATCTGCTATCCCTCTCTCGTTTTTTTTATTAGAAAGAGTCATAAAGTTATAAGACTAAATTAGTTTAGTTCGTAAACAACAGAATCGTTACTAATATATTTTGTCCTGTAAAATTAGTCCACTGGCTTATATCAACGTGAATTTAGTTGCCATTGCTATACATAATTAGATCTACGCTCAGCTTGGAAACAAGGGAGGTGTGCCAAGGCGCTATTGAGCTTGACGCTTTAGTTGGGTCACATTGACCATAATTAAAACGTACACACTGGTGACGGACCGAACGCGATCGATGATAATTATAAATACAGTGTTTTAGTTTAGTGCTAGTGATGAGTGACGATTAACAGTGTTAGATTGAGGGTGTGCGGATTTTTTAAAGTGTGGAAGATCTTTGTATTCACAAGGAGCGCTTGTAATTGTGTCGCAAACTGTTCTAAAAGTGGTCACAGTGGTTCCCGTACTAATTTGCTATGATGGCATTGGCATTTATCTCCTTTTTCTATGATCTGAGGGTCTACCGGACTAGTGCGGCATACCTACAAAAACAGTTCTTTATATTTTCTGTCATTTTTCAGTAATTAACAGTTCGGTTGCAGAAAGTCATTAAGGTAAAACTTAATGACCTTTTCTGCAACTGACTGTAAGAAAAATATGTTGTGTAAGGTATTTTCGGTCTCTTTGGCGGAATGAAGAAGACGGGGGGCGCCGAGGCTGCACGCGATTGGTTCGTCAGTCGATGCTCGTCGTCTAATTGGACCATTCTCTATTACCTACGTATTGTCAACTGTCTATTGGGCCGAAAATGTACATGCGCGATCTATGATAATGATTCCTGCCGGTACCTATACCTATAGTGGTAGTACCACTTCGCAGGATGAGCTCTCTCTCACAAAGAGCTCTACTTTTAGACTACCAAGATATTCCAGACTTTAACCAACTTGCAATGTACCTACTACAATATCTAGATACTAATATTACATAGCTGAAGAGTTAATTTGTTTGAACGCGCTTATCTCTGGAACTACCATTCGGATTCGAAAAAATATTTTTTTAAATGATAGCCAAATTCATGTGGAATAGTATAGGCTATTTAACATCACGCTACGACCCTTAGAAGCCGAGCAACGGGGGTGAAACCGCGAGGAACAGATAGTGTACAACATAGGTCCTTCCACCAAAACTATTAAAAGTCTCACACGTATCAAAACAACATGTATTAGAAACATAAAAAGCATTTTAAAATCAGAATAGTAGAATTCAAAATCGTATTTCGAACTCGCAAATGAAAATAGATAACAAAACTTTATTTGCTGTCACCAAATTCAAATCCCTTAAGATATTCCACAACATTTCTCCAGAAACAACCGCAAATGCAATTTGTATATTCAAAATGCGAATGCAAATTGCCGCGCTGACTATAAATATGGCCGACCGGGCAAAGGCAAGTCAGTGCTGCCGGACCAGTCGTTCCCACCACCGGTGTAGCCACTCTAAAAAATCTTTTTCTAAAAAATCAAGATGTTGAGTGCACTCTTTTTGATAACCGTCTTTTTAATAGCGGTCTACAAAATATATTTTAATAATACCGTTTCTTATAGAAAAGTTACAAAGTACGGAGAAAATAAGACTATTGTTTTGAAGGAGGCACCGGGCCCAACACCACTGCCTTTAATAGGAAATTTACACCTACTAGGCAAGCAGGAATCGCCATTCCAGTCTTTTACGGATTTGGCTAAAGATTACGGCGATATTTTCAGTCTAAAGCTGGGAACTACTAAATGTCTAGTTGTAAATAATCTGGACTTAATCCGGGAGGTTTTGAATCAAAATGGTAAATTTTTCGGTGGTCGACCTGACTTCATACGCTTTCATCAGCTGTTTGCAGGAGACAGGAACAACTGTAAGTACTTTATATATTTTGTTTTATTATTACACCGGAGACTAAATTGACATTTACGGATTTATAAGTTTTTGTGATATTTTCATCAAAATCGGTTCAGCGGTTTACAGTAAACACGTTACAGACGAATTTTCAGTAAGCGACAGTTTAAGGGCGTCATTTCTTTTTTTTATGTTCAAAAATAAATAGTGCACCCCCGTTCAAGATTCGAATATAAAAGAAATTTGGAAATGTCAAATTAGTTTCCGATACAAACATACCTTTTTTGTTCTAAACCTATATGTTCTTATAGAGCGTTTCCCTTTCTACGCTATGTTGGCTCCCCTGTCTGTCACTCCTGTATAGGTCCTAATATTTTGTTTTTTGTAGATGTATGTATTATTAAAGTACTTAATGCCTAGGACACAAAAAAGTGGTGAACGAGAATTGGTACTGAAAGAAAACTTCCAACGCCGATAAAAACGTTGTAACATATTGACATTCAGTGGGCCTAGCACGAACAATTGAACAATTTTGACGTATCGTATCGTAAACGTAAGCGAATTTCGAATCTAAAATACAACAGTCATAGACCATTAAGATAAAATTTTATACAATTTGCGCATTTTAATAAATACAGAGATTGATATAAAGTATTTAATTTTTACAAGTGTGTAGCGAACGTGTATTTTCAATTCAAAATATGCTTACGTTTACGATACGCAACGTCAAAATCGTTCGTGCTAGGCCCTCAGAGCAGCTAACATAGCGTCGAAGGGACTTTTGGAACGCTCTATTACTAGTCTACAGGATAAAATTAAAACCAGTGCGGATATTTTAGGAGGTGAAAGTACTCATGAATATGATCAACTTTTATTATGGGACCGACACTGAAATATGAAAAAAAAATCAGCTGTTCCATACATTTTGATCGTGTTGTTGTGCATTTTGTAGGGAACAGCTGATTTTTTTTTTTCTTATTTCAGTGTCGGTCCCATAATAAAAGTTGATCATTTTCATGAGTACTTTCACCTCCTAAAATATCCGCACTGGTTTTAATTTTACCCTGTATACGTACCTATTCTAGAATTGCACATGATAAAACTGACGGCATTGCCGATTTTATTGTTTACAAACTAAACTAATTTAGTCTCACTATGTCTCTTTCTAAAATACCCATGAGAAAAGGATAGAAGATATTTAGTTCTATCTTTGTCCACTGTCCACTTGCATAAACAACGTGAATTTAGTCGCCATCGCTATTGGTCGCAACTATTTTCCCGTAAATCGGGCATACTATAGTTCGTAAAATATAGCTTGATCTCTGTGACAGACTGATGTCAAATACGTTAAGGACGTCGGCAGTTTTGGGCTTGATATGGTACAGTAATAAAAGCTTAACTAGCTTTGCCTAATTTATCTTAGAGATTAAGAATTGGAATCAAAAATCTAAATAAATAAGAAATAAAATGATTATGCCGTTGACATTTTGAAAAAAAACAATAAAACAAAAATGGGTGCATGCTGGCTGGCGCGTGCCTCCACAGAATATCATGTGGACAGCAACTAAAACCTTTGAATTGAGAACTCATTAGTCGCGCTGTACTTCATTGGACCTCCACAAAATATCATGGTGACAGCAACTAAAACCTTTGAATTGAGAACTCATTAGTCGGACTGTACTTCACTGGATCATGCACACCATACTTAACCTCACTGTCAGAAATACGAAGATTTCTCTTTAACCCAATTACGTACAAAAACAAATAAAAAATGAATTTAAATACTCTTGAAATACTCGATCACACCAAACTAATTTCATATCTGTACTGACTTACACAATCTGAAGCCCAGCGTTGGGCGTCTGCCAGTGCCCTTTTTACCCGACTGCGCGACGCACGGAGGGTAATGTGTTTATCAGTCTATGTATGTATGTATGTATGTATGTATGTATGTTTGTTTCTATGTGGCGTTCTAGAGACCAAATGCGTAGGCCGATTTTGATAATTCTTACGTCAATCGATTCGTCTTAACCTTGCGAGTGTCACTAAAGACATAACAGTAATCAAAATTCACCACAGCGACAACCAGACGCCATATTGTCAAAATGAAAAAAAAAAAAGTTGATGAACTATGTCAAGTAGGGTGTCGTTGAATAGGTATTTTAAAATCATCTTTAGGTTCCTTTTATCATTTTTCATTTTAAATAATAGTTTAGGATATATAACGATTTAAAGTTGTTTAACAAAGCAATCATTCAAAACCTATCATGTGGGGTATCAAAATGAAGGGCTCGAAAAGAAGATTACGAAAACATACATTAAAAACTAAAAAGTGAAAAATAAAAATAGTAAATTAAAAAATAGTAAATTAAAAATTAAAAAAACCCGACTGCCAAAAAACAACTAAAAAGTTCAAAACAAGAGCACTTTTCAAGCAGTCTGATGCAGTTGGTGGCAATTATTTGTGTTAAATCTTAGATTTTATGCCACCAACTGCATCAGACTGCTTGAAAAGTGCTCTTGTTTTGAACTTTTTAGTTGTTTTTTGGCAGTCGGGTTTTTTTTTAGTTTAGTTTAGTTTTGTATTTGACATCTGTCACAGAGATCAAGCTTTAGTTTACGAACTACTTTTTGAATTGCATAGTTGTACTGCGATTAAAATGAGTTTAGTGCGATGTACAACAGAATCAGAACCAGTTATTAGTGGTTTAAGCGTAAAGGTTTAAGGGACATGAAGCATGGATCCTTAGATTATAGGAAAAAGGAGATATGCCATCATAGCAAATTAGTACGGCAACAACTGTCGCCACTTTTAGAACAATTTTCGACACGATTATAAGCGCTCCTTCTGAGTAAAAAGATCTCCCACACATTAAAAATTCCGCACACCCTCAATCTAACACTGTTAATCGTCACTCAACACTAGCACTAAACTAAAACACTGTATTTATATCATCGACCGTGTTCGGTTCGTCGCCAGCGTGTACATTTGTTATACGGTCAATGTGACCGTATCAAAGCGTCGAGCTCAATAGCGCCTTGGCACATCTCTCTTGTTTCTATGATCTGAGGACATGAAGCATGGATCCTTAGATCATAGGAAAAAGGAGATATGCCATCACAGCAAATTAGTACGGGAACCACTGTCGCCACTTTTAGAACAGTTTGCGACACAATTACAAGCGCTCCTTGTGAATATAAAGATCAACCACACATTCAAAATACCGCACACCCTCAATCTAACACTGTTAATCGTCACTCAGCACTAGCACTAAACTAAAACACTGTATTTATTATTTTAACCGACCGAACGCGATCAGTGAAATAAATACTCAAACAAATGGTAATAAAAAAAAAACAAAATGTAGGTAAGCGAATGTGATCAAACTAAAGCGTCAAGCAATATCGCCTTGGCACATCTCCCTTGTTTCTATAGTCTGAGCATGAACCTGAGCAAATCTATAAATATAATATATTTCGGATGGTTTATGTATAATGTAGGTACGTCAATATTTAGCTTTTTGACATGTCGCCGATTCCAGTAGATTGCACCCGTGCGAAGAATAAAAAAAAAATGTAAAAAAAGCAAAAACCGCCTTCAAAAAGATCAAAATATTATACTTAGTGTGAAACCGTTTCGGAATTCGCTGCCTTCGATTTTTGATTTGGTTTGCTTCGGCACCGATTTCCGAAACGGTTTCATACAACATTACTTATTTTGATCTTTTTGAAGGCAGTTTTTTAGAAAAGTTTTTTTTTATTTCAGTGACATAGACTTACGCGATTACAGCAGTAGTGTGAATTAATTACCATTACTTAACCAAACCATTTCTTTTATTTATATTTTAATATTTCATTTTATTTTACTGAACAAATCTGCGTACCCTTTTAGAGGGTACTGGCGCGATATTATGTTGTGCGGGGACCGAAAAGTTCACCCGTATAGGGGTTAACCCGGGTTATTTTTTTTGGGTTAGGTGAAAATCCTTGCATAAAGGTTAACCCGTATTCTGGGTTAATCAGCCTAATAATAACCGGTTCACGCATAGAGTTCAGTTTTGTTCCTTTTTTTTTCATTTTTGTTCTATTTCATTCTGGTTAATCAGCAAAATTAACCGGTAACGGTATCCGTATTAAAGGGTTAACCAGTTACCCTGCATTAGGATTAACCAAAAATATGGGTTAGAGATTTAACCGGTAACCTTTTAACCCGATTAATCGGTCCCTGATGTTTAGTGATTGCGTAAACAATGCATAGATATATGCGACAGCAGCAATCGCGGTTGAATTCCTGGCATTTATTGAAGATTTCCGTTGTCTGTCTCCGAAACTCATCATGAGATCTTTACGGCATTAAAATGGGACCAATCTAAAAGTAAATCCTTTCAAATAAAAATAAAAAAATCCAAATCGGTTTCTAGGAACAAACATAAAAAAAAAATACAACCGAATTGTAACCTCCTCTTTTTTGAAGTCTGTTAAAAAATGGCGCCAAATAAATCGACCTTGCTGATTGGCTAATCATTTGACGTAGGTAGGTACCTAAACAGAAGAAAAATGTAGGTAGGTATGTACCGTACCTTATTAATTGAATAGAGATATTTTTATCAGCTGAGTGAGACAATACTCATTCCTCCGGTTACAAAATACTTCAATAAACATTAAGTTTATAATCAGCGATTTACGTAATTTTGTTGATATAGCAAAATTACGTTGCGTTTCATTCACAAAAAAGAATGCAACACATAGCTGTGTCACAGATTTCCCGCGCAATTTTATGTTACCATAGATAAAGAACGAAGGTTTTGACAGTTACATCACGCTTGTATACACCAAAGGGTTAGGGAGAGACGGGGTACCTATAGTAGGTATCCACATATCGCCAGTTAATAAGGCAGGCCTATTGCCGTCAGTCAGGCACAAATCCCAACTCCGTAGCGTTATTAAATACAAAACAGGTTATAAAAGTAGGTCAATTATATAGTTTTTTTTTTCTTCGCCCACATTGGGCAGGCTAAGGTCTTGGACCATACCATATTATCTTCATTCAAAAAATTATCTTCATAACAGTAGGTTATTATTTTATGTAGTTTATTCTGCCCGTTTGACAGCTACCTATACTTTTTTTTATTCCAAGGTGTAAAGTGGCCTACTAACATTCAGGCTGTAAGACTAGTAGATTCTTTATTACCTAAATAAAATGCTTGTAATGACAAGTGACTAGTTCACGTTACTTTATTAGAGCGGGTGTCATATAATATTGCTGTGTGGTACAAGTTACAATATACAACTGGGGTGTTTCTGTTTAAATATCTTTGTGACATTGAAATTGTTTTTTTTTAAGGTTGAGAATGAAAGAAATTGATGTTTATTTTAAATATTAGTTAGGATCTTGTTTGGCCACATTATTTCACTTGCATCTCAGACCATTACCTACTTTGATAATTATAAGTTTTGCTAATTTTTACGCAATTTAAAGGAATTGTTTTTGTAGTGTGTTCCAATTAAACTACGTTCAGTAAAATTAAAGGAAATCTAGTTACCATACCTACTTGCAAAATACCAATAAAATCTTAAACCTACTTTTTTCGGGCAAAATCCTAAGATTTTGAGCGATTAATCTTTTATTAAATCGCTGCCGCCTATGATTTAAATATCTGTCTTGGGACAGTGCATTCGAGTTACTAAATCGCTTAAAATGTATTATTAATTATTATACTCGTAATTTAGTTTCCTATTATTATTACTAATAGTCTGTAGTTATCTTAACACCTTGGCGCCTTTAGTTAGGTCAGTAGGATAAACACTTAAACAGTCAATCTCGTAATTAGTATTATTTTTAACCGACTACAAAAATGTGGTGGAGGTTCTCAATTCGACTGTATTTTTTTGCATATTTGTTACGCAATATCTTCGCCGAATATGAACCAAATTACATAATCATAAAGAACAGAAAAAAAACAAGAAATTTTGAAAATCGAACTCTATAGCGGCGTTCCCACGAGGCGATTTAAATCGGTCAACTTTAAATTAGTTTGCAAATTGAATACCTACATAATTAGTGATAAGCGATTTTACTTGGTTAACCATAAGTTTACCTACCAACACACTTGCTTTGTGTGTCCGCCAACACGCGTTCGATATTTAAAACTAGGCTGTTGCTAATTAATACCGCTGCCAAAAAAAGTGTAATTCTTTATCTACATTGTTCATGCTATACTTCCTACTTTTATAATTATGCAGTCTGTGCGAAATTGGAATCCTTTAGAACGATATTTACATAATTATTATTTATGTTTAAAAACTTGACACACATACTAAATTGCATGAATTTCATTAATATTGAGACGTAGTTCGTAGAATAGGTACCTACCTACTTATTGAAAACATCAAACTTGTGTTCCCCAAAAGATTAAGCAGAGGTATTACGCCTCCCCCACATTGGGCGTGCGCGTTCCTCCGGCGTGTGAATGACGCAAACGTTCCCGCACGCGGCGTTCGCGTCGTTCACACGCTGGAGGAACGCGCACGCCCAATGTGGGGAAGGCGTTAGTCAGGGTGATTTTTTCAAGTGGGCGTGGATGGTCAAATCCGAACCTATAAGAAATAGCGAAAAACACTCCAGGTCGATTTTCATCAAAACTAAAACTGCATCATTCGATTTTTGAATAATTAATTTTCCTAACCAGGGAGCGAACCCGTTAATTTTCGAAAAAATTGGACAAGTGCGAGTATGACGCGCGTCCTAAGGGTTCCAAAATATGCAATAGCGCCATCTATGCCGCTATTACATCACAGTAGATATATGTATAATATATTATATCATATCTTGATCATAGATGGCGCTACTGCATACTTCTAGTGGCGCCATCTATGAGCAGATGGCTCCACTTATGGACCGGTGACAGACGGACAACAAAGTGATCCTTTAAGGCTTCTGTTTTTTCCTTTTGAGGTACGGAACTCTAAAAAAAAATACACAGACTGATAAGTAGGTACCTATTGATGTACCTAGAATCAATTTATCGGAGTCGGAGTCGACGAAGATCCGTAACATCCATATTTATTATAATTACAACTCTACGCGTCATTAATTCTCTTTGATAGTTAGAAAAAGTTTGAAGAAATCAGTACCCCTATCATGAGTTTTTTTGACGTATAGTTTCGTTAACGTAAGCATATTTTGAATTTAAAATACAGCAGTCCTGGAACATTTTGATAAAATTTTATACAATTTGCACATTTTAAAAAATACAGAGAAATTAATTAAGTATTTAATTTATTTATATATTGTGTAACAAACGTGAATTTTCAATTCAAAATCGACACGTCAAAAAAACTCATGATACCCGTACAGAACGTATAGCTAATAGTGTCCACTAGCAATAAAATTTGCGGAAGTTGAAAAAACAAAACAATACACTACAAAAAAACAACCGACTTCAAAAAAATCACTACAAAGTAAATATTATGTAATTTTAGTTTCGGAAGTCGGTACCTAACAAAAAAAACAGGTGTGACAGACAGACAGACAGACAGACAGACAGACGAAATCTCACCATAAGGGTTTATTTTTTACCATTTTGGTACGGAACCCTAATAAGCAAATAAAAACGAAATCCACCGCATAAGAAACTAAAATTATTATTTATTTTGTATAGTGATTTTATTGAAGTCGATTGTTTTTTTGTAAAACAGTATTTTTAGGGTTCCGTACCTCAAAAGGAAAAATGGAACCCTTATAGGATCACTTTGTTGTCCACCGTCAGTCACCGGACCATAAGTGGAGCCATCTGCTCATAGATGGCGCCATTGGAAGTAAGCAGTAGCGCCATCTATGATCATATATCGGAACCCTTAGGGCGCGAGGCATACGCGCACTTGTTCGGTTTTTGTTAAATCTGTAGATTCTCATTTCTGTTATTTTTTGAAGCACTTCATAAATCCAGTTTTCCTGGCGTTTCTATTAGGATTTAGGTCCTTCTTGCATAATCTATTTACATTTATGGAGTTTTTATAAAAAATGCCTATCCACCACACTCAAAAATTTTCAGCGAAGTAGGTATAATTTAATTTCAAACTCAGTTACCGCTACTCACCAACAGATGGCGCTGATTTATGAAAGTTTCAACAGGGTACTTTTTGTTGATAGGTACTACCTACATCATTTGATCACAAGTTTGTCGATACAGACTATAGAGCTCATAATTATATTATAAACCTTCATAAATCGAATGTTTTTGAAGCAAATCTATAGTGTCTCTGGAAGTTTGGGTCAAATCGAATAGGCTGTGGGCAAGTCATTTCCAAACTTTTTAACCCTGAGAAAGTCTGTGCAATTTTATATGGTTTAAAAGTTATGACCAATTTTTTTTTCAATCTCTTTGCATAATGTAGTGCTCAAAGAAAAATCATTTAAAAAAATATCAGGGCTATCATTTTTTTTTTCAAGACGTTTTCTAGCTGCGCAATAGTATTACCACAGAAAAGGCCCACTCTTCTACAACGTACTGAAAAAAAAAAAATTGATGGCCTGATAGTTTTTTTTTTTTTCTTTGAGCACTATGGGTTACCTCTACCAAAGCTCATTATATCTTACCTTGTTTTGACTAGGTACTCCTTTTTTTAATACGACGACGCTAACCACCAGGAGATGGCCCGCCCGCTATTCAGCGTTTCACCTATGAAGTCCCTTTGACGCTATGTTGGCTCCCCTATCTGTCACTCCTGTCTTAACTATCCTATCTTTGATTCGCACACTGCACCGCATCACGCAGCGCGGGAGTGCGTGATCTTCCGTTGTTTGCAAGTACCTGTATTTGTATTAAAATCACGCATGGTGCAACGCACTGAAAACGAAATCACGCCCGTGGCTTTTGTTCCGTCGCCACGCACCCCGCAGCCGGAGCGCGGGGCGGTGTGTGATTCGCCTTAACATTTTATATTTTCTGTAGATTTATGTGTTAAAGTAATGCCTAGGACACTAAAAAGTAGGGAACGAGGATTGGTAGGTACTGAAAACTTGCAACACTGTTAAAAACGTTGTATCATATTGACATTCAGGGCAGCCAATACAGCGACGAAGGGACTTCTGCGAAACGCTCTATAATGGTTACCGTAAATTATGAAAAGCTTGCAACCCTGAGTATCACATGCGCGTTGCCAACCTTTCAAAATGAGGATCCGCTGCGCTGAAAGCATAAGCACAAGCGGGTGCCCCACTGTTGACACAGCGAATCCTCAGAAGTTCTGGCTACCTGCTGAGACTTTTGTGCAATATCTGAAAGAAAAACCAACCTAAAAATGCCTAACATTTGCTTTCTTTGTTACAGCTTTAGCGCTATGCGATTGGTCGAACCTGCAGCTGCGCAGAAGAAACCTCGCCCGCCGTCATTGCGGCCCAAAACAGCACACGGACAATTTCGCCAGAATCGGCGACGTCGCCACATTCGAGTCCATAGAACTAATGCAAACATTAAAAGGTATGACCAGAACCTCAGATGCAAGCATCAATCTAAAACCAATCTTAATGACAACTGCAATGAACATGTTTTGCCACTACATGTGCAACGTCAGATTCGACGCAGATACTGACCAAGACTTCAAAAGAATCGTCGACCACTTCGACGAAATCTTCTGGGAGATCAACCAAGGTTACGCCCTTGATTTCTTGCCATGGTTATCTCCGTTTTACAAGAAACATTTGGACAAATTGTCAAACTGGTCTGCGGACATCAGGTCCTTCATTTTATCCAGAATCGTTGAACAGAGAGAGATGAATTTGGACATTGAAGGGCCAGAGAAGGACTTCTTGGATGGTTTACTCAAAGTTCTGCACGAAGACCCAACGGTTGATAGGAACACTATTATTTTTATGTTAGAAGACTTCTTGGGCGGTCATTCTTCTGTCGGCAATTTGGTCATGCTGTGTCTCACTGCTGTAGCGAGGGATCCAGAAGTAGGAAGGAAGATCAGGGCTGAATTAGACTCTTTAACGAAAGGCAAAAGACCAGTTACACTTTTAGACAGACAGAGTTTACCGTACACTGAAGCAACAGTACTAGAATGTTTAAGATACGCCTCCTCGCCAATCGTGCCTCACGTAGCGACAGAAAACGCAGCAATCTCAGGTTACGGTGTGGAGAAAGGAACGATCGTCTTCATCAACAACTATGAGTTAAACACATCTGAAGAATACTGGAATGAGCCAGAAAAATTCGACCCATCACGCTTCCTAGAAAAGACGAAAGTGAGGGTACGAAGGAACTCCCTCTGCGATTCAGGAATGGAGTCTGATGGCGAGAGGCCGACGAAACAAGCGGACACAGAGAAAGAAGTATGGTCTGTCAAGAGAAATATTCCTCACTTCCTTCCCTTCAGTATAGGAAAGCGGACGTGTATCGGTCAGACTTTGGTTACGACCATGAGTTTTGTCATGTTCGCGAGCATCATGCAAGAGTTTGAGGTTGGAGCTGAGAATTTGGAGGATTTAAGACAGAAACCGGCATGTGTCGCGTTACCTAAAGACACGTATAATTTGTATTTGATACCGAGGAAACACTGATTTTTAATGTAAATTATTTGGGCTTGGTTTTGTATATTCTTTATTTGAGGTGTTCTTCTTTGTACTATTTTAAATAGGCTTTTCTATATATATATTTTTTTTGTAATTTGGCAATAGATTTTTTTTAGTTTCAAAAAATAATAGGTGTAAAAGTAGGTAATAGGACTTATTAAAAAATCATTTTAGAATGAAAGTAGTGTTCAACAATGCAGATTAAAATTACATTACGAAAATTGCTTAGCATTATTAAAGTAGTATAAATTCTGCTTTCTTTGTAGTGACGATATTATGTGTGGGGTTAAGACTGACTTACGTACAGACAGGTAAGAAAAAAAAGTTAGAAATACATAATAGGTATTAAAAAAAAATTGAACTTGATAGACAAGATCATCTAATTATTGGATTAGATTGGATTATATTAAAACATATAACGCTTGTTCTTTCCATAAATTTTCGTTTTTTATTAATATTACTTTTTCTTTTAGACTTTACATTACAATAGAGACAGAATAATTTTTTTTTTTATTGTTTTAAGTAGCTAGCGACACCTCTGCATAAAGAACATAGAAAAACCAAGAAATACTCGCTCAAAACTATTTATTTCTTGAAATAATTGATTTTATAAGTTATTTTTTCTAATAATTTTGGTAACTTACTGATTTTCCAAATTCATTTAATTTAAAAAAAATGGCACGGAAAAATGTTCATGTTAGTCTATGGAAATGGATGTACTGATAAAATATAAGGTTCGCTGTTCACAATTATCAATGTTTAAATATTTTTTTCGTAAATCGAATCGATGTAAGTTTGAACGATACGATTGAAATATTTTGTATTTTGCACTTACGTTAATTGCGTTAAATATGTTAAGCATAGGTAATTGGGCTCAGAAGCCTAATAAAAACGACTGTATTATGCCTGGTGGATTATCGCTTGCGTTATGTAGTTATAACAGTATATTTCGTGATTTTTTTTCTCATATTTATGCGAATAGGAAAATGTTGTTAAAACATTAGCAATATTTTTTTAAATTGGTAGCATAGAGTCACGAATATATATTTTTTTCTTAGAAATGAGTAGTATTTTAATTTTCATTGTAGTAGTGAATCGAGAATCTGTTTTCTAGTTCCTTTATTAATTTTATAAGATTTCTCGTCAAAATCGGCTGTTTATACTTAAATTGGCCGAAGAAACGTATTTCAAATTTGGTTGAAAATTTAAAAAACATAAATTTAGTGTGGCGCCATCTAGTAGCGAGTAGATAAAACTTTTGTCAATATAAAATTAAAATTCATTATTCGCTTTTCTTCGGTTACTTTTTGTATTAAATCGAGAGTGTTTGATGTGATTTTTACTTTATAGAACTGGATATCATTAGAATAGTAATAGAAGATAGACTTAATAGGGGAAATATTGTAAAAAACTCTTATAATCAAGTAAAACATATTTAAATAATTAAAATAACTAGATTCCTAAAAGACAAAAATTATTTTTAGTTTCAACGTTTTTTTTTTATTATAACAAATCCTATGGCGGGTTTCCAAAGAAATGTAACGTACCTATTTAGTTTTTTTTTATTGTTAGATTCAAAATCCGAATTATTTTTGCTTTACCGCGTTACTGAAAGCGTCTATTAACTTTAATTGCTATCAACCTCATGTCAAGTCATTTGATTGGCTGTTATCATTTCGGTGAACCAATTGCAATGACTTGACATAGTGCTAAAACTATATTAAAATTACTGAAGCTTTCAGAAACAAAGTAGTATCGAAAGACGCCATCTTTCTTTTTTTAAATTGCTGAATAGATTTTAAATATTCACAAATCATTGTAATCGTTATAAAAGTTACAGGTAAATTAAAAATAATGTATTTGATAAGACTATGAGTGAATGTAATGAATATTTTCGATTAATATACGAATATAAATCTGAAATGGCTGACATGATTAATCGATGTAGTTTTTAGACAAAAATTGTGATCAATACTTAGACGACTTAGAAATGAAATTATAGATAACATTTGCAAATGATATGACGTTGGTTTTATTTATCATCCTTTTTTTTTAATCATCACCTGCCTTACTATGCGATCAAAATAAGAATGTTTCGCCATAGCTGTCAATTCAAGCCAGTTGGCTACCCAACTGATTTGAATTGACAGCTATGGCGCTAAACATGGCGCGAGGTCAGAAACATTCTTATTTTGATCGCATAGTACATAATTTGCTTGAAAGCGGTGATAAGGTCAAGCGCCTCTGTGACTTCAATTGACAGAATATTTGATTATATTTAGTTTTCTGTGGTAGAGATAGATTGACATGAGGCACTTTATTATAAGCTAGTTTCCTCTGCGACTGCTGGTCCTGGGTTCGATCCCCGAGTCGAGCAGTTTATTGGGTTTTTTTCCATTTGAAAATTCTCAATAGCAGCCTGAATTTGTGCCCGGTTAATGGCAATAAGCTCGCTCCTATTACTATTGAACTGGCGATGTATAGTTACATGCTAGGTTTCATCCTAAGGCTAGCCTTAGGTTCAAGTAGGTCCGACAAGTGGGCCGAATGTTTCGCCGACCTTTATCATCGATTTTAGGCGTCCATTAGACGCTCAATCAAAACCATCAATCATGATTGATGGTTGCATGATGAACGTATCAAAGTATCCAGATTTTCGTCACGCACACGTCAATCATCACATTACACGGTAGGTTATTTGTCATTCACACCTTGCCTGTTGTTAAACGCTTACGTCACGAACGTCACTTAGCATAAGCATTATCGGCCTATAATGTTCCCACTGCTGGGACACAGGCCTCCTCTCTGTGAGAGGGAGTGGGCCGTAGTCAGGCGCGCAGTCGCAACCGACGATTTTGGGAGGGGGGGTCATACCGCAGCTGAAGACTTTTGGGGGGGTTATACCGATTAATGCCGACGTACTATACCGTGAATTACCGTGTTTGTCGCATTTTTGTACGATTTTGGGGGGGGGGGGTCATGTCCCCCATGATCCATGATGACATAACCACTAAATTATTGCTCTTTTATTTGATTTTATATTTTTTTCTATATACACTTTGACATTAAATGTTTCCTTTTGAAACAATTTATATACAAAATGACATTGAATGTGATAATAATGATGTAATATATTGATTATAATTATTGTAAATGTGAGTACTATGTGGGTTATTATTATGTTACTGTTATAGATCTCAAGCTCAGTCTGACAGTTTGAGTACCTACTTTAGGGGGCCTACCCAAATGTCCTTTCTGATGGTAATGTTCGTCGGGTCGTTGAGCTCCCTAAGTCTGGGTTGAGCTACCACGATACCCGGCACATGCGTGCACAGTCAGGTCAGGTCCACTCAAATCTGTATGGCTCTTTCCTCTAAAGGCCATTTCAGACTAACCTGCATGGTTCTTACACAATTTATCTTAATTGTCTGGACTTTAAAAGAGACATCAACCTTTGAGTTTGTTTCGGTGTTTCTTCTCAAAGGTAGTCATATAGGAAACACCGAACTCATCTAGCTTAAAAAAATGTTTTGACGTGTAAAAGTGTTATTTTTAACCTATTTACAAAATAAATATCATTTATCATTTATCCCCCCCCTGAGTGCGGGTTGGTGGACGTCGCATGTCTTCGAATTGTTTTTTGGTTCTAGGACATGCCGGTTTCCTCACGATGTTTTCCTTCACCGTTAAAGCAAGTGATAATTAATTACTAATACGCACATGACTTCGAAAAGTCAGCGGTGCGTGCCTCGGGATCGAACTCGAACCATTCGCCGTAGGAGGCACATGGTTAAACCACTAGGCTATCACTGCTATCTGTGAACGTCACTTGTTACCTAACAATAGTGCATGCGGCCGACTGTCGTATATCGATAAATAGTATGCGTAAGCGCATCATTTTCAAACGTTCCATTTTCCACCGACAAACAGGGCCCCAATTCTGCTATTGCAATTGTGTAAGAGTCGGTCAACGCCTATAACGGCCTAATAACGGTCTAATAATTAGCGGTCATTGGCTTAGAGTACGACTACCTCTTTCGTCATTGGTCAAAACGATGTCATTGAGAGATTATTCTGACACGATTGGCCCTGGTCTTTTGTATGCCCCTTTGCCACTATCGTAGTAAGTATAAATACCCGAACAAGTGCGAGTAGGACTCGCACCCTGAGGGTTCCGTACAAACTTAGTTATAGGTACAAGGTGTAATTTAGTCAGTCGAAATGTCGAAAATCAGCGGTTCCATTTATATTGTTGAGTTATGTGACTCAACTCAACAATATGTATGGAACAGCTGATTTTTTTATCGCGATTCCAAGGTTGGTCCCACAGTAAAAGTTGTTCATAACATAATCCCCTTTTCATATTTCGACTGACTAAAATTAGACCTGGTTTAAGCATGTAGATAATAAATTATAAATAAAATAAAAATATTCCACTAGAAATATGCAATAGTGCCTACGAGATAAGAGGCCTCCATAGCTACTTCTAGTGGCACCATCTAAAAGCCGATGCCTCAGACTTTACCCCTATCATGAGTTTTTTTGACGTATAGTTTCGTTAACGTAAGCATATTTTGAATTTAAAATACAGCAGTTCTGGAACATTTTGATGATAATTTATACAATTTTCACATTTTAAAAAATACAGAGAAATTAATTATGTATTTAATTTATATAAACATTGTGTAACAAACGTGTATTTTCAATTCAAAATATGCTTACGTTAACGATACTACACGTCAATAAAAACTTTTTTAACAAAAAATAACCGACTTCAAAAAGCCACTACAAAGAAAATAATAATTTTGGTTTCGGAAGTCGGTGGCTTTGGTTTTTGTTTGCTTTTTTTGCCACCGACTTCCGAAACCAAAATTATTATTTTCTTTGTAGTGGCTTTTTGAAGTCGGTTATTTTTTGTTAAAAAAGTTTTTATTTTTCCCTTTTTAGTTCTTTATCTCGCGTTAGATTACTTTGACGACTTCGTTCAACAGTAAATCTTCTACGTAGTGTGTACATTTATGCATACAACTTTGTACATAGGAATGATTACATAATGTATTATATACTAAAACCTTCCTGAAAGTATGTAGATTACGTTAGTGAAAACCCCATCCAAATCGAATCAGTAGTTTTTGAGAAAATCGCGCACATACAAACATACATACATACATACATACATACATACATACATACTTACATACATACATACATACGGGACGAATACAGAACCTCCTTTTTTGAAGTCGGTTAAAAAAACTCATGATTGGGGTACTCTTGTCACGGACAGACGGACGACAAAGTGATCCTATAAGGGTTCCAGTGGCGAAGGGTCCTTAAAATACGATTCCTACCGGCTTCCCTTTGAAAAATAGCACAGGCAGTATTGCCTACTTTTAATTTATTAATTAGCTTTTCGTGGCCATGTAAGCACTTGTAGCTCCGGCTTACCTCTTACAAAAACTGACCCTTCGCCACTGAAGGGTTCCATTTTTAGGGTTCCGTACCTCAAAAGGAAAAACGGAACCCTTATAGGATCACTTTGTTGTCCGCCGTCAGTCACCGGACCATAAGTGGCGCCATCTGCTCATAAATGGCGCCATTGGAAGTATGCAGTAGCGCCATCTATGATCATATTTCGGAACCCTTAGGGCGTGAGGCATACTCGCACTTGTCCGGTTTTTTTCCTTTTGAGAGTTGTTCAGAGTTGTTCCTCCTTAATCTATTCTCCATGTGCCCTACGGCCCTACCTCTCTACGCTAGTTACAACGATAGGTAAGAAAACAAAGATGGCGGCTGTTATTCTCTTCGAAAATTAGAATTTCATATTGGCGTAGTTTGCGTCAACCATTTACATTCAGCTAAGGTCCTTCAGAAATGTTTTATGGATTATTTCTACTTTTTACTCGTTTCGTTACATTTAGGAATGGTTTAGAAAAACACTTTTACTATTTAATTCTAATTCTAAGCTAACTTTTTTATCTTAATAATATAATAATAACCATTTATTGCGGACTACAAAAAGATCCATAGTTGGTTAGTAAACAAAAGAACTTAAGAAAAATAGTGTTAGTTAAAGTAAAAACAAACATTGAGATATAATGTTCATGCCAAGGATGGTCATACGAACAACATGGTGTTCACATGATCATCCTCCGCACAAACTTTCTGAGGATAGGAGAGGTAAACCTCTCAGCCACGGTTCTAACCTCAGATCATAGAAACAAGAGAGATGTGCCAAGGCGCTATCGAGCTTGATGCCTGATTTTGAGCAAATTGCTCAAACTAAAAACGTACGCGCTGGCGACGAACCGAACACGATCGATGGTATAAATACAGTGTTTTAGCTTAGTGCTAGTGTTGAGTGACGATTAACAGTGTTAGATTGAGGATGTGCGGAATGTTTAATGCGTGGGAGATCTTTTTATTCACAAGGAGCGCTTAATTATGCGCGTAATTGTGTCGAAAAATGTACTAAAAGTGGCATCAGTTGTTCCCGTACTAATTTGCTATGATGGCATACAAGAGTTAGTGTCTTTGCGGAGTCATCATTCTGTAGTATTCCGCGTCTGCAGTAATTAATGGATTGAATGGAATGACGTGAGTCATCCTCTTGTCTGCGCTCATCGGATGATAACTGATAAGGGATTATTTATGAGAAATGCAATACAAAACAATGTGAAAGTTTTCAGTTTTAGGCGTAAGATCAGTCTATTTCCTAAGATAAATAAGAGGCGTCAGATAGGCCAATCATGGTTTTTATTTAGCTTACGATGTTGAATAAGTAGCGTTTCCCATATTCCAATACGTACCTTTTGATCAACTGTTCACTATTTATATGTTACAACAATTATTTTACAATGTCAAGGAAAGAGCAGAATATAAATAATAGAAATACCTACATAATTTTATTAGAATACATTGACATCATAGAACTAGTGACATCTAGCATCGAGTAGCGAAACTTTTAAAAATAACTTACCACACAAAACAATAGATGGCGCTGTTATATATTTTTCTTAACATTAATTCCTAAAACTAGATAAACCAATACCAAGGTAGGTATTTTAAATTAATATCTAAAAATAGCTGAAAAAATCAGCAAGAAACGCAAACAGGACATGATTAACATGCGGATAATGTATTATTCAACAAAATGGACGGTCCCTATCATGAATAATAGATTCGTGCCTGTCCTATAAACCACCTTTTTACTTCTTGTTGCGGTAGGTCAGTGTTGCAAATAAATGCACATTAACAAATAGATCCAGACGATTCCTGTTTCATAAAACATTTTGCAAAATAATGTTTATTCTTAGATACTTACCTAGTACCTACCTAAGATATTGCTTCATAGGTAGTAGGTAGGTACATTAGGTAGGGTACAGATAATCTATTTCACGAAGTCCGTTGGATTATGAACGTTGTAGGCGTGCATATATACAATGCTTTAGTGTGCGTAAGTGCGGCAGCGCTCAGTCACGATCTCGGTACACATTACACACACAACGAAAGTTAAACGGATTCTTCGTGAAATAGATTATCTGTAAATACGCTAAATGTCGGCCCCCTAACGGATTTTCTAATTTTGCATGGCTCTGGCTCCATTAGTTGCAACGTAAAGATAGCTTGTGATGCGGTTTTAGACAGGTTGATTAATCTATTTTACGTTTACAGGCTTAAGATTGACTTATCTGCTAAGAGAAAAAAGTATTAATGGTTTGGATACGTCGAGAGCGAAAAACCCTAAAGTCGGCCATTCACGGCCCATGGTCGGTCGCATTTTCCGGCTTAGTAGTCGTAGTAGTAGTCCGTATTAGCTATAGCTTACCTTATAGGTACTCTATTTCATTGCTTAGCATTAGCTTAGCAAAATATTTAAAAAGTAGTACAATAGTATTTTTAATATTTGGAAGGGCAAACGGGAATAATCCTGATTTTGACCAAATTAGCGGCCCTACATAATAACTATTAAAAATTCAAATCTTCAAATCACGAATTGATTCAAATTCAAAAACATTTATTTTCAGACCAAGTCCATATAAATGGACTTGGCCTGAACATAAAGGTTTTTGAATTTGATTTTTTTAATTTGAATAATGGCAAACAGGCGTACCTACGACTCGCCTGATGGTAAGCGATCACATGGGCGTTGCCGACCCTTTAAAATGAGGATTCGCTGTGTCGACAGCTCAGGGGGGTGATTCTCGCGGGTTCGATATTGATATCGAATTCGATAAATATTGCAAAAACTGTCAAAATCCCTACCATTTTGACATTTGTTGCGATATATATCGAATTCGATATCAGTATATCACCCGCGAGAATCACCCCCCAGGACACGCCAGGTCCCCCGCTGTCAACACAGCGCATCCTCAGCAGCTCTGGTGACCTTACTCAACACAGGAACACAACACTACCGAACAGTAGCGTTATTTGGCTGTAAGAGTGTCATTATGTCAGTGTGAGTGATATTACACATACATACTTACACAGACATAGGCTAATTTAACTTACAAAACTAAACCCAAACAAAACGGCGGCAAATGACACAGGATTGTGAAATGTTGAAAATGAATCAGCCCCGTCATTTCGAAATGAACGTCGACTCATTGTAATTCTGCAATTCTAGGAAATGTTTTTGGCTAGAACCCAAGTATCAGATAGATGTTCTGTTTTATTCACTGAATCTTATTGTGATTTACACAATATTTTCAGAATTGAAATCTCAGATCATAGAAACAAGGAGATGTGCCAAGGCGCTATCGAGCTTGATGCCTGATCTTGAGCAAATTGCTCATATTAAAAACGTATGCGCTGGCGACGAACCGAACACGATCGATGGTATAAATACAGTGTTTTAGTTTAGTGCTAGTGTTGAGTGACGATTAACAGTGTTAGATTGAGGGTGTGCGGAATGTTCAATGCGTGGGAGATCTTTTTATTCACAAGGAGCGCTTAATTATGCGCGTAATTGTGTCGAAAAATGTACTAAAAGTGGCATCAATTGTTACCGTACTAATTTGCTATGATGGCATAACTCCTTGTTTCTATGATCTGAGAATGAAATGCATCGGTCACGGAAAGGTGTAAAAAAAATCAACTGTTCCATACAAAAAAAATAAAAAGGTGATATTTTTGTCGTATCGAATCCTACTAATATTACAAATGCGAAAGTTTGTGAGGATGTATGGATGTAAGGATGTTTGTTACTCTTTCACACAAAAACTACTGAACGGATTTTGATGAAACTTTACAGTAATATAGCATAAACATTAGATTAACACATAGGCTACTTTTTATCCCAAAAACGCGGGCGAAGCCGCGGGCGGAAGCTAGTACTGTATACTCCTTCATTAAATGTCCCTCGTAGGTATAGGTAGGTCGTAGGTATAACATAACAGAAGTTTAAGTAATGTGATTTGAGACAAAGAAAAGCCACACCGCGTTAAATTAATAGTCATTTGAAATGCTGTGGAAATGTTACCAAGAAATAACAGATACATAGGTATCGTGCCAAAGAAATAATGAGAGCCAATCTTACGAGTCAGGTATGTACCTACGTCATGTTCTAAGGAAAGTGAATCTGATAGTATTTTTTCTTCTTACTACGTTGAATACATGCCAATAGTGTAATGTGTTCCCCGACAGTTAGGTAGGTACCTACAATCTGGATGTCTTCTCCGTCTGCTCCATCGTACACCGCATCATGGCGGTCAAACGCAAATAAAAAAACACCTTTTAAAAAAATAGACCAGTGGATCCCAACCGGTGGTCCGCGAACCACCAGTGGTCCGTTAGAACTAAATAAATATCTATTTAGCTATCGTTAGTCGTCGTTAGCTAGCGTTAGTGTATCATAACCTCAGATCATAGAAACAAGGAGTTATGCCATCATAGCAAATTAGTACCGGAACAACTGATGCCACTTTTAGTACATTTTTCGACACAATTACGCTCATAATTAAGCGCTCCTTGTGAATAAAAAGATCTCCCACGCATTAAACATTCCGCACACCCTCAATCTAACACTGTTAATCGTCACTCAACACTAGCACTAAACTAAAACACTGTGTCACATCGATCGTGTTCGGTTCGTCGCCAGCGCGTACGTTTTTAATATGAGCAATTTGCTCAAAATCAGGCATCAAGCTCAATAGCGCCTTGGCACATCTCCTTGTTTCTATGATCTGAGTGAGAGCCAATCGTACGAGTCAGGTATGTACCTACGTCATGTTCTAAGGAAAGTGAATCTGATAGTATTTTCTTCTTACTACGTTGAATACATGCCAATAGTGTAATGTGTTCCCCGACAGTTAGGTAGGTACCTACAATCTGGATGTCTTCTCCGTCTGCTCCATCGTACACCGCATCATGGCTGTCAAACGCAAATAAAAAAAACGTTTTAAAAAAATAGACCAGTGGTTCCCAACCGGTGGTCCGTTAGAACTAAATAAATATCTATATAGCTATCGTTAGTCGTCGTTAGCTAGCGTTAGTGTATTAAGTAAATCATAACAAATATATTTTTGTAAATTTTAAACACGTGAAAGCCATGCTTAAGCTTAATATACTTTACCATAAATTATACTTATCATAATTTTAATCTTAATAAATCAATGAAAAATACATTACAAAAGTACATAATTCAGTTCAATCAATTTGGTTCATTCTTTTTTTCACAATACTACCTTTTTTTTTGTTAAAAAGTGGTATCCCTCCAGTTGTCAAGTTACTGCAAACAATTAAAAGTCCGAGTATAGTGGTTATGCTACTCGTGTTGAACAAAATTCTGGCTAAGCCTTTGTTAGTTGTGCGGGAATCGAAACCGCGACACGTCGCGAAGCAAGCAATCACTCAGTTACTGCGTCAACCTTCCTGTATAAACTGTACCGACACGCCGCGATATCACCGCGGGAACTGCCAACGTTCGAGGGAGAATGTCACGGTGAGATTCTCCCTCGAACGTTCGCAAACAAATTGGGAGTTCTCGTGGTAATATCACGTGGCGAGTCGGTAAGTACAGTACCCCGATCATGAGTTTTTTTGACGTGTAGTATCGTTAACGTAAGCATAAATTTTGAATTGAAAATACACGTTTGTTACACAATATTTATATAAATTAAATACTTAATTAATTACTCTGTATTTTTAAAAATGTGTAAATTGTATAAAATTTTATCAAAATGTTCCAGGACTGCTGTATTTTAAATTCAAAATATGCTTACGTTAACGAAACTATACGTCAAAAAATCTCATGATACAGAAGAGACACGCTTGCCGTCAAATCGTGTCCATTTCGTCATTCACGGGAAGCGAGTCTGGTTTTTATCCGCTTTTATCACTCTCGGTTACCATGGTAACATCTAATAATATTTTAACAAACAAACGCGCTGTAGATAAACTCGTTTCCCCAACGCAAATCGAGATTCGTGAATACTGGTGATATTCAGAACTCAGTATGTAGCATAAAAATACCTATATAATTGTAATGGCCCTGTTTATAAACTGTCCTACTGCTGGGCACGAGCCACCTCTCAGAACGAGAGCGTAAGCCATAGTCCACCATTGTAATATAGCTTTCCACTGGTGAAAAATATTTTAAAATCAGTCCAGTCGTTTTTAGTTTCAATGCAGACAAAAAAAACGATTTTTTCTCTTTATAATAGGTACTTAGGGCTAAGTTCACCGACAAGATAACAGTAGATAAATTTTAAACAGCCGTTTAACATGACTTTTTGTATAGAAAAAGGTATGATAAACAGCGGTTTTCAATTTAACGGACTGTTATCTTGTCGGTGAACTTGGCCCTTAACAGAAAAAGATATGTTAAACGGCTGTTTTCAACTTATCGGACTGTTATTTTGTCGGTGAACTTGGTCCTTAATAGTATAGATAAAAATTAAGTTGTCAGTCATAGGTTTACCCCCTATTACATGGACTTAACTTATATCTGGCGAAATATGCGTGGACTATACACATCTGCATGATTTTATTGAATAAAAGCGTGGTCATATCTCAGTTTTCATCCAGCTGTCAATGTCTCAACGCCAGCTATAAGCTGTCAACGCAACGGTGACAGCTAAAAAGAAAAAAAAAAACGACGTCTCGCCACCGATCTTTTGCTTCAACTTTTAATTTTATTTAATCTACACGTCCTACTAATATTATAAACGCGAAAGTTTGTGAGGATGTCTGTTTCTGAGGATTCTTTCACGCAAAAACTACTGAACAGATTTTGATGAATCTTTACAGTAGGAATAGCTTATACATCAGAATAACACATAAGTAAGCTATAATATATAAAGTTATTGTGTGAAGAATTTAATAAAAAAATAAAAAAGAGTATGTTTATTTGAACGCGCTTATTTCTGGAACTACCAGTTGAATTTGAAAAAAATCTTTTTGTATTTAATAGCCCAATTCTTGAGAAAGGCTATTGAACATCACACTACGACCGACCCTTAGGAGTAGAGCAGCAGAAAATGAAAAAAAGGTCAGAAAGAACGCTAAGAACGATTCAATAATCCGATTTCTTTTAAATGAACAAAACCCCAAGGTACAGCTAGTCTGCATAATTGTAATAATGTCTACTTCGCGTGTTGAAAAGCATGAATCATTTTTCAATGACAACAAATAGTTCAATCAACCGGACTAAACAAAACATGACCTTCATTCCAATTGTCATTGTCACATACTGCGTTCTCGTCCACAACAAACACAGCATCTGTCATTCGTTCTTTTTTAGAATCACTGACCGAATAAACGAATGATTCGCGGATTCAGTTCGGTAACAGAGTTTGGTGTGAACGTACGTCAGTTTTAATAAAAATACGTAAGTGTTTATTTGTATTTTTTTAAGGTTATAAAGGGAAATGATAAAATATTTTGTGTTAATATTATATTTATAAAAAAAGGCAATAGTATATTATACAGTCTCTGTGTCGTCGTTTTGTGTAAAAAAAAGTTTTGACACATTTTAATACCTACGCGTAATAATTTTGAATGCTATAATGTTTCTTTAGTTTATTTTTGTAATTTTAATGTGCAGTATACTTAAGCAAATAAACCAAATACTTACGGTACTTGGTTTATTTACAATAATCTTATATCAAGAGTGTTTCATACCAGTATAGATAAATAGTGTTATAAATTAGCGCAATTTAAGGAAGTTGTCAACTTATTTATACATATAGGTACAAACACTGGATTTATAGGTACCCGCGACTCCGTTAATGGGATCTGTTAATTTTTCGAGATGATAGGTACAATTAACAATTATGAGAAAAAATATTTTAAAGGTGAAGAAGTTTTTATGTATGGAAGTGTGTTCAAATATGTTTTGAGTTCCGACAATGTCTGCAAAAAGGTCTTGAAAATGTTATATATATTTTTTTAAGTTTAAATAAGTCGCCATTATGCAGATAAACTGCTTCAAAATAACCCTTTTTGGCGAATTTTATAAACTTACTGCGCTTTAAGCTATATTTTTCTAAAGTTTCATCAAAATCGTCCCTATTTTTGCGTGAAAAAGTAACAAACATCCATACATACATCCATACATCCTCACAAACTTTACCAACAACATATAATTATGTTGTTTTCTTCCTTTGTAACGTCATTAGTACAAAATAATATAACATTACTTGCACAGTGGAAAAAAAAATCATACTATCCTACTTCCCTACTAATAATATCGCGAAAGTTTGTGAGGATGTATGGATGTATGTATGGATGTTTGTACCTAACTCTTTCACGCAAAAACAGGGATGTATTTTGAAAAACTAGTCACCCTGTATAATATTATTATAGGGTCATTGCGCTGGATAGCGGCCGATTAGCGTAGTGTCCAACTTTACGTTAATATATTAGTATGAAATATTCATAGAAAATTTATTGAACGTATTTGTATGGATACCAGATATTATGAAGATTGAATTAAGAAATAAAAAAATGACATACATAGCTGTAAATTAATTTTAGAGGTGTTTAATCGCAAAACATGGTGAAATGCTAGTTTACGGACATTTTTTTGGTTTACGGCCACATTGTATCTAGTTTACGTCCACATGGTTTATTATGGTAAATTACCTTTAAAAAGATAATAAAATAACATAGCACTGTAAATTACGTTGCTTTTTAATATAAAAACAAAATCTTTTCATTTTTAATCACATCTATATTAATTTTATTAACTTATATTATATTTTTGTACATTTCTTAATCACAGCAAAAAAGACAAAAAAAAATACAAAAAACGGTCAAGTGCGAGTCGGATTTGCGCACGAAGTGTTCCGTACCATTATCTATACAACATTAGACACCATATTATAAGTATTATAATCTTTATTAAGATCGGGACAATTATTGCTGAGTGCACTTTCCACGTGCGGAGAACCTAGTGTGCCAAGATACTCGATTTATTTATCTTTTTCGGCCTTTACGAGATGTCCATCATGCGGGACTGCAATTTCAATTTTTATCTATTATTTTGCGTCATTCTAACCAATCTATCAAAATTAGCAATAATAGTCCGATCAGTGATGAATTGATGATACAGCGATCCCAGTACAATGTGATATGAACATTTTCGATGACTGGGTCGGGCACATACTTGTATTTCAGAGCAAGTTGCTGGTAGATAATCCTGGCCACCAAGTTGTGTCTATGCCAAGTACTCAACGTTAGCAAGACGAAAACAACCAGAAATTATATTCGGATCGATTCAGCGGGACAGTGGCATGCCCGACAGCCCGACAGATATGTATTTTCGGTAGTTGCTCGTCATCATAACTTCGTCTAAAATTGCTTTAAAAAAAACCATCGGTTTCTCCAAAGAGTTCGCCGAAACGCAGCCAGAATATGGACGCCAAGAGGTCTGCATCCAGACCTATAAAGTGCCCAATAAAAGTGTCCATGTAGCTCCATGAGATTGGTTTTGAGCACTATAGGCTTACGCTAGTTCTCTTTACCTAATGGGAGGGGCGTGAGTCCATTTGTCACTTTGTTCACTGCAACTACATCTTGGTGCATCCCTACTTCGGCTTTGAGGAAATATTCCCTAAGATCGCACACCTCACTGTTTGTGAAGAGTTTTGGTATTTAAAAAGCCTCGACCTCGACACTTCGTGGTATTCGTTCTCGACACACTTAGGTGGTGCTGGATTCATCCAATATGCAATCGGAAATAAACGAACCTTCCAATTCAGGTCGTCTAATTCTGGCTGAATCTATCTAAATATGCCGAAAGAAAACATCAAGACCCAACCAATGTCGGCACATACCTTGTTGCCACCTGACAAAAGACTGTTAATACGGTGAACGAAACCCCTCAAAGTCAAAAGTCAAAGTCAGCCTCATTAATTCTCAATGCTTCCGATATACGGTACCCAAGTATTTCTAGGTTTCAGTTGCGGAGAGAGATCTAAGGTACCTATATGGAATCCATGAGTTGGGTTCCCAGGGATTCCATCTCCGCTCGCTTAAACCATGGATGACTGCACATTAATTTGTTGTTCTCGGTGTTGTTGCACTGAATTGTTGTTCTCGGAATGCCAATAATGCCATATTTTCTATGTTTCCCTTGTTGTCTAGTATCCTCCTACTCTAATCCTTTAAACGCCAACTGAAAGATATTATATTAATAAACAAAAATATGCTTGTGAATAATTATCAATTTTGTTCTTTTTACCCGACTGCGGTGAAGCCCAAAAGGAGGGTAATGTTTTTCACCTGTAGGTATGTTAATTAGGAACTTTGGAGGACATCTATAAAAGAAACATTAAAAATATAATACTTATCAACTTCAGTGGTCGAAAACTGAGACATCATAGTGCCATATTCTATTGGCGGCCATTGAATTCCCATACATTTTGTATGGCTGGAAAAAACACGATTTATTTATATGTAGGCGGACGTAAACTAACAGCGATGTAACAGCATATAAAAGAAATATATTTAAAAGAATTTCGATCCTAACCCATATTAATAAGATACAAAAAAAAATTAAAGATGTTATTAATTTTTATGTCTATTTGCGTCCACCAGGCCGTAAACTAACATTTTTAAAGAATTACTATTCTAGTTCGCGGACACTAAATATCTAACAAGTTTTTGAATATGATTGAAAAAAACTTATCAAAATGCATTGTAATAATGCATTACTAGCAATTAAAACAAAAAAAACATGTCACAGATAAATAAAATCAGAAATACTTACCTTGCAAGCAATACGTGCTCACTATTTTTTCGCTAGTTTTACCAACGCATGTGCAACGCAGGTGCTAACGGTGAATTGAACGAGGATTTGTGCATATTTGGGTAATACTACGTAACTAATTTTACTAGGTCAGAATGGAACAGCTATCCTTTTCTTCCTAAAGCCGTATTTCAAGTGGAACTGAAGGATAGAACTCTTATTTTCTTAATATTTGTGCAGCACATCCTCGAAATGTCCGCCTATAGACGCTGGACGGGAAACCGACGCACCTACCCTACAGGGTGACTAGTTCTTCTGGTTTCACCCATACGTAGCTGTTGCATTTCACGAGCGCGCGTCATGTGACTTTTATGATAATAGACATAAGGTTCAATTTATTTTTTATGAAACTATAATTTATCATTGCAGGAAAACGGCTTTGATTTCCACAACTTTTTTGTAGATATTTCCGTTTTTTTTTTATGGCGTGCCAGTAGGTAGGTACAATTTTTATTTCTTGAAATGACAGATTTGCCATTAAAAATAAAAGCCAGTGGAAATGACTAACGGTCGGTTGCAGTCAATTTTAAAGGAGACACTAACCATACAATTTCTATCGTTAAAGTTTCCTTTAAAACTGAACGACCTTTTCTGCAACTCAGTGTAGGGTCAAGTTCACGGACCGATAACAGTCCGAATAATTGAAAACGGCCGTTTAGCACTTTTTTTTCATACAAAAAGTCATGTTAAGCGGCCGTTTTCAATCTATTGGACTGTTATCTTGTCGGTGAACTTGGCCCTAACAGAATTAAACGAGCGAGCAAAGTGATCCAAGTCTACTGCAACATTCTGCAGTTTGTATGTATGTGTGTATACCTATAGAAATAAAGAAAGAAAGAAAAAAATTTTATTCGAGACGTTTTGTATAAATGTTTGTTCGTTGATCACACGACTATCGTTGATTGGAACATCGTGTTTGGTAGGCGAATTAATGAGACAAAAATATTTTTTAAGTTCAAACGAGCGAAATCGGTCAAGCGCGTGTTCACCGTTCGGGGCGAACGAATAGTAGGTATATAAAAAAAAATTGGAACAAAGGGAGGTTTTAAGCCCGTCACAAACGTAGCTATAATATATATTAATATATCGGTATAATATACTGGTGACGTCATAGAAATATATAGCTGCGTGTGTGGTCACTCGATAATTTATATAGAAAATAGCAAACCCGGCGAACTCCGTTTCGCCACCGTAGTACATGCTATGTATCAGAGATGGCGTTGTATGTGAAAAAAGAATTGCCCGCTTTTCTCTTTAAATTTTCCTGAATTTTCTTTGCTATAAACCTCACGGAGCCCGAGACCTTTCCAACGAATGCAAAACCGTGGAAATCGGTTCGTCCGTTCTGGACTTATATCGTCAGGAAGGAAAACCCGACTTATTTTTATATAGTATAGTATAGTAGAGATGTCGTAATATGCCTTGCTATGATTCATATTAATATATATTATAGCTACGTCTGTGACGGGCTTTAATCAGATAAATCACAATGACAATTTATGTACTATGCCACTTGTCAGGTATGGAAGATTTGATATTAAAGAAAGCCTCGAGTTATTTATACCTATAGATAGTTAAGCCGGCGATTCGATTCTTGTGTAATTCGTAAGACAACACAATGTCGTTGTTTATCTAATTCATACAAACTTGACTGTTCAGCCCTTTAGGGATGGAATTTCAAAAATTAATTAAAAAAAAAATGTTTTAATACCACGTTTTGAAACGGACTTTTTGTACCGAACAGACAGACAGGCAGACAAGAAAGCGAGTTAATTAAAACGTAGTAGGTAGTAAAAAATGGTAGTCCACCATTCAAAATTACTGATAGGAAACAATAGGTAATTTCCATCTCTCGAATGTAGTAAATTAATCAATTATTATGTAAGATTGAGTCATTTCGAGCTACTATTGTTTGAAATCTATCAATTTTCATCAAGAAATACCGATGAAAGTCTGAAATACACATCCCGACTACATAAACAGACTTACATTAGTTGTCAGTCATTGTGCCCGTTGCCTAGCAACCATAACATCGTGACGTCAAACGTTATGGTCTAAATGTTTTACGCGATGTATACGAAACATCTTATAGTTTTCTTAGATGATTCATAGTGCTATCGTGCGTTTAACATAATAATTCCCTTTGACGCTATGTTGGCCTCTCAGATCATAGAAACAAGGAGATATGCCATCATAGCAAATTAGTACCGGAACAACTGATGCCACTTTTAGTACATTTTTCGACACAATTACGCGCATAATTCAGCGCTCCTTGTGAATAAAAAGATCTCCCACGCATTAAACATTCCGCACACCCTCAATCTAACACTGTTAATCGTCACTCAACACTAACACTAAACTAAAACACTATTTATACCATCGATCGTGTTCGGTTCGTCGCCAGCGCGTACGTTTTTAGTATGAGCAATTTGCTCAAGTTCAGGCATCAAGTTTGATAGCGCCTTGGCACATCTCCCTTGTTTCTATGATCTGAGGTTGGCCCCCTATGTCAACATTTATTACAACATTTTTAACGGTCTTGGAAGTTTTCTTTCAGTAGGTACCGATTCTCGGTCACCAATTTTTAATGTCCTAGGTAGGTATTACTTACTTTAAAACATAAATCTACAAAAAAACATAAAAAGTTAAGGCAGGAGTGACAGACAGTCGAAGGGAATTCATATTTGAAATTGAAAGGCTCTTTATTATCTAATACCACACTAATACGCGCAATCTGAAACCGATCTAGATTAGAGTCGATCTTATTAATTCAGATTTACCGTCTAATATTCTGATACCTTTGCTGTTGAACCATAAACTGACCGAATAATAAACTAAGAAAAAAAAGGTGAAACTGTTATCGAGACTCCTTCAACGCCATTCCTATTTTATTATTTTTAACCGACTTCCAAAAAGGAGGAGGTTCTGCATTCGGTTGGTTTTTTTTTTTTTTTTTTTTTTTTTTTTTTTTTTTCATGTATGTACACCGATTACTCCGTGGTCTATGAGCCGATTTACGTGATTCTTTTTTCATATGGTAGAAGAAGCTCGCGAGGTGGTCCCATATAAATTGTATTAACTTAGGTTCAGTAGTTTTGTAACCAGCTTCAATAAACGGTATTTTTCGTGTATCTCGATGACATCATGACGATGATGAAAAAGTGATATTGTGTAGGTACATGAATTCCTGAACGCAATCGATCTCGATATTATGCATACATAACATCACGCCGATATTTCCCGCAAGGTTAGACAGAGGTGTATAGTACACACAATTTTTTCATGCTTAAGTCGCATTTGATAGAAGGCTAGGGAGCGAGCCTATTGGTATTACAAACTGAAAAAACACTATTTTTAGGGTTCCGTAGTAAAATTAGGAACCCTTATAGTTTCGTCATGTCCGTCTGGCTGTCCGTCTGTCTGTCCGTCTGTCTGTCCGTCTGTCCGTCTGTCACACCCTCGTCAAATCTACAGTTCATAACCAATTTGTATGAAACTTCGTAGGTAGATGTCTTTTATAAGCCGCCATTAAGGCTTATAGTGAAATTACGAAAAATAAAATTATTAGGGGGGGCTCCCATACATGAATCTGAGGGATGAAAAAAAAATTTTTTGCGCACCCCACCATGTGGGGTGTCGTTGGATAGGTCTTTGAAAATAATATGAAGGTTTCTAAATACCTTTTTTATTTAAGTGCATATTGAGTGAACTAGGAGCTCCCAAAGTCGTTAACAATGTGTCCCCCCCCTGTAATTTTCCAACCGCGCTATCGAAAAATCTGAAAAAATTCAAGCTTATAGGATTTAATAAATACTTTCGATTGAAATTGGTTTGAACAAGATACGTCACATAATTTTTGAAATATTCACTATTTTCCATTTTGAGTTTGACAACCGTAAAAATAATAATATTTCATCATCATCATCATCTGCCTAGCCATTTCCCAAATTATATTGGGGTCGGCTTCCAGTCTAACTAGTTTCGGCTGAATATCAATATTTTACGTGGAGCGACTGCCATCTGACCTCCACAACCCAATTAATGGGTAATATCGGTATTCGAATGTTAGACCAACTGTCAGACTTTTAGGGCTTCTGACTACCCGTAACGATTGTCAAAGATATTCCTATGACAACCGGGACCGACTGCTTAACGTGCTCTCTGAGGCACGGAGGGGTCTCGATATGTAAAGAACGTTCACCCATTTGGATGGGTGAACGTTCTTTACACTTTGCGCTTGCCGCGGTCAGTCCTTGGGGACTGACCGCGGCAAGCGCAGCTTAACCTCGCAGATCGATCGATCAGCGCGGCTGTCATTTAGCCACGAGCCCCTCAAAAATAATATTTCATAATAATATTATGAAATACAAACTTGTATTTGCGGTCGGAACACTAAAATACTTCTTGCTAGGGAATCCTACACTGTGCGTGGTCTGACACGCTCTTGCCCGGTTTTTGTTTACTGAAATGCTCTCATCCACCAACATCTATGAATATAAGTAGGTGCCTATTTAAATTCGTGGAAGTAATCGATCTCGGTAAAAGTACATAAATGATCAAAGTCGCTCGGTCCATGATTTTATGGTACTTTATTGTAATTATTAACAACAACAAGAATGGTTACACTACACTAAAAAGATAAAAATAAAAACAGGTTTAAAAAAAACCGACTTCCAAAAACTACACTAAAAACTATGAAATAAAAATGTTAAACTTCCATAAATAAAAATCTAAATGTATATTGAAGTCGGCGGGGCCTAGCATAAAAATAAGCAACATTTTAGATTAAGGAGGAATGAAAGGAAATGTTAATTTGTCAAAGCGCAAAGCAAGCTGCACGTGAACCCACTGCGCACGTTCTTCCTGTTCAAAGGCTGAGGGGTAAAAACCTGCAGAGGAAGCCCCGCCGACTTCAATATACATTTAGATTTTTATTTATGGAAGTTTAACATTTTTATTTCATAGTTTTTAGTGTAGTTTTTGGAAGTCGGTTTTTTTTTTAAATTAAGAATACGCGCGCGTTCGCTTTAGTTTTTTTTAGATAGAATAAAGATACATTATAATTTTATTATAATCTCACGGCTTTTTTCTTAAAGAGGCGAGCAAAAACTACAGAATATTACATGCTTATCTTTGGCATCGATTCCTGGTTAAGAAAATTGATTTTTCAAAAACTTAATGATACCGTTTTAGTTTTATCAAAATCGGACTCGGGACTCCTTTGAGTATTGTTCGCTACTTAAACTATTTTCGGATTTTGGGAAATTCACGCTGTATAGTACTCAAATGACGCTGTTACAATTTTCTATACAAAAGTTTTTTTTTTATGTTTATGCTATGGGTCTTAGCTGCCTATTTTAAGTAAACTACAGTAATTAAAACGCCTAATTTGTCTAAATTAGATAAGATAATCGTGTCAAATTAGAAATCTAATTGACTAAATAAATAGTCGTTAGAAAACTACAATTATTTGTGCCCGTATTTACCTTTACATAATTATGTCATTAATAACTCGCTATCTTATCTGTCTGTAGTCCTGTGTCTAGCTGTGTTACAATGAAAAAAAAAAAAAAAAAAAAAATTTTTTTTTTTTCATTTTTCGCGCCATATTCAATACGTAAGTAGCTAGTTTAAAATTGGAACACACTTCGCATCCATTGATAAAGTATGTTCCCGCCAGTAAACGAGTCTTTTCAAATGGAGAATCTGTTTTCAATTAGACACAAAGTTACACGCTGGCGCACAATCATTGATGCGTGTCTAAGTTAGGGCTGCCATACGTGCCGGTACACCGGGACATGTCCCGGCTTGAAGCGCTGTGTCCTAATGTCCCGGTCAGTAAGTCAGTTGTCCCGGTTTGGTAGTTAATTAGACATGCATAGTTGTATTACGAAAGAAAAGCAGATCTTCTCAAAATATGCTGATCTCGCTTTACAATTCCAGGCTAAAATAATATGGGTGTTTTCGTAGATCTCATCGCAGTGGACGAAAAAACGAAATGGATGGAAAGAGGTTAGGTACTTCGTACTTCATAAAGTCCGAACTTCAAAAAAATTATATGGGCAAGAAAAGTTACACTGAGAACGGAAAGTACCTACGCCTAAGAAAATTAGGATGTCGCTTTTTTGATAGATCATCGTCGATTTTTCGCATTTTATTTAGTTTTAATAAATATCTACTAAAAATTTAACTCAAAAGTTCTTAAATTCAAATTCAAATTCAAAAGGCATTTATTCAAACTGGGCTAAAGTCAATTAGCACTTTTTGAACGTCAAAATATACATAAGACAGCCCCCAAAAACGCCCGCCCTTCACCGCTTCCTAGTGTTTTAGCTGCCAAGAAGAAACGGCGCAACTAGGGAATGCAATCTCGTACGAGATTTCCGCCTAGCGAGATCTCGCGAGACTCAAAACCCAGTCTCGCGAGATCTCGTCGTTTACGAGATCTCGCGAGATTGGGTATTTTTTATTGAAAACGTATGCAAATGATATTCATTCCATTTACTGATTATCGACATGTAAGATGAAAATAGAAAATGCATGTAATCTGACATATTTATATCCGTTTTATTTCAAAATAAGACACATACCTCCCTTACTAATAGACGGTGGTTAAATTAAACAGCTTTTAAGTCAATTGTCATCTCTATAATTAATTGAGAAAAATAGTTGTGTAATAAATATTTAATCAGTGGTTAAAGTTAAGATTTTATTCTCTATTCAATGAGAAAAATAGTTGTATATTTAATCAGTGGTTAAAGTTAAGAGGCGTCTATTAGTAAAAATTAGTTAAATATTTTACCATGAGATTATAATTTTCTGTCTTATTACCTATTTATTTTATTTATTAAATGAAATTGAACTTCTCAAGTTTTCAAAAAAAAAAATAAAGCATTTAAATGAAGTAATCAAAAGTAATAAGAATTGCTTTAGAAATCAAATAAATAGGTAGTAAGTTTAAAGTTAGTCAGATGAAACTTGTCATTCTGTGTTTTAAATGGGACTTAAAGTTATTTTTGAAATTACTTCTCAAAAACAGCACATATGGGTTTCATCTGGTAAATGGTGACTCCTGACTTTGCAGGCCAACTAGGTATCTACCCTGGGGCCGAAAATTCTCGTTCTGCCTCAACACTCGTAGGAATCACAGACGATAGGCAGTTACACACACGGATTATGCTACCCCGCTCAATCTCGCAATCTCGCGAGATCTCGTACGAAATTTGACGAGATACAATCTCGTAAAATATGGCTGGGATCTCGCGAGATCGGGATCTCGGCGAGACGAGATTGCATTCCCTAGGCGCAACGAACTCCGCAGCAACACATTTCTTTCTGTCAATTACTTTTAAGTAAAAATTATATAAAACAAAACAGTAAAACTGAGATTTAAGTAAAACTGAGATTTAACTAACTAACTAACTTAACCTAGGTCTAAAAGAGTCTGATTCCACATTTTTTTTTTTTCTCTTCCAAATGTCCCGGTCGGCGCCTCAGCGTTTATGGCAGCCCTAGTCTAAGGCCATGTTGTTTCATCTTACAGTTACGTATCTGTAACCGTCAAATATGGCGGCTTGTATAACAATTTCATACTGAATTACTGACTTAACGATTACGTACTGACTTACGAATACAGATGGTTTGAAGCAACCCGCCCTTAGTGTTTATGTTTTTACACACTGGACCATTTGCCTCTTTCATACACAGTTGGAAAACGAATCTGTGGCTGTCTCAGACATTTTTTAATGTCTCACGCTAGAATGTTCGTGTATTATATCAAAAATATCTACTCTGGGCCCCAATTCTGCTATTGCAATTGTGTAAGAATATTGTCATAATGACACCATAACGGTCAAAACCTAAGCGGTCATTGGCGGGCTTAGAAGACTATCTCTTTCGCCATTGGCCAAAACGATGTCATTGAGAGACCGTTTTGACACGATTATGAAAACTGCATTGGCAGACTTGGGGCCCTGATCTACTTCTTTTCCTAACCGGGTTGTGGTCGGCTTCTAGTCTAACTAGTTGCGGCTGAATCCCAATATTTTACATGGAGCGACTGCCATCTGATATCCAAAACCCAAAAGTTACTGGATAATACCGGTATTCCATACAAGGTTAGCTCAGCTGTCAAACTTCACAAATATTTGACCATTCACACAAAGGATACGGCAGACGCCCATAGAACGCTGGGCTTCAGATTGTGTATGTCGGTACAGATATGAAATTAGTTTGGTGTGATCGAGTATTTCAAGAGTATTTAAATTCATTTTTTATTTGTTATTGTACGTAATTGGGTTAAAGAGAAATATTCGTATTTCTGACAGTGAGGTTAAGTATGGTGTGAATGATCCAGTGAAGTACAGCCCGACTAATGAGTTCTCAATTCAAAGGTTTTAGTTGCTGTCACTATGATATTCTGTGAAAGCACGCGCCAGCCAGCATGCACCCGTTTTTGTTTTAGTGGTTTTTTCAAAATGTCAATGGCATAATCATTTTATTTCTTATTTATTTCGATTTTTGATTCCAATTCTTAATCCCTAAGATAAATTAGGCAAAGAACAATTAAAATATATTTTTATTTTTGGTTAAGCTTTTATTACTGTACCATATCAAGCCTATAACTGCCGACGTCCTTTCACAAAAATTCACAAACTAACCGCAGCAAATGCAGCTTAACCTGAACCAAAAATAAGAACAGATTAAAAAAAACGTACCTATTAAGAATCGAGCTGCATTTTTTTTTTTCCTTTTTCCTCTAACGCAAATTACATCTGCCTTCAAGGACGACGGGTTAACAATTGATCTTGCGGTCTCGCTCACTCGTTTGCCGATTGTATCGTTGTCTCTTTCACGCAGTGTATCTTTTGGTTTTTCTTTCACTGTAACGAATCATCTAGTTTGGCCAACAAAATAATGTAGTATAATTATTGGACTAATGTTATAGTTTATGGAGGTACCTATGTAGATTACATAAAAAATACTAAAGAAATTGGGTCTTTTTAAATGTCGCTGCGCAGGCGCACTAACGTAATCATAGGTACAACATGCATTCATTTATGTTGTCCCTAAAATCAATTTAGAAAAACTTAAAATAATATTCATACCCGTCTCATAAGATAAAGGATCCCCTAGTTTAAGAGACAGAGTTTAATCTATTGTGACAGATTTCTGCAGCACCCAAATGTTTTATGTAAATGTTCTCTGCCGTTCATTAATAAATTGTAAACTTAAAGTAGGTAAAATTATCTGTATTTTTGGGAAATAAAGATATTTGTATACAGGATAAAATTAAAACCAGTGCGGATATTTTAGGAGGTGAAAGTACTCATGAATATGATCAACTTTTATTATGGAACCGACACTGAAATATGAAAAAATATCAGCTGTTCCATACATTTTGATCGTGTTGTAGTGCATTTTTGTAGGGAACAGCTGATTTTTTTTTTCTTATTTCAGTGTCGGTCCCATAATAAAAGTTGATCATATTGATGAGTACCTACTTTCACCTCCTAAAATATCCGCACTGGTTTTAATTTTACCCTGTATTATGTATGTAAAAATTCCGGAAATCGAAACCTTTGATTTGGTTTGATTCGGCACCGACTTCCGAAACTGTTTTTTTATTGTGATCTTTTTGAAGGCGGTTTATAAGTTTATTTACTCTTTTATTTTGAGTAACGTAAAGTTTACACACAAATATACACGAAAAATCCGTTAAATTGCTACACATATTTTGATGAAATTCTCTTTCTTTAACAGATCATGCCAGAAGTACATCCAGCGTTCGCCAATTCTGGAAGGAAAGCAGGATTGGAAGTATGGAGAATAGAGGTGAGTTAACTTGGCAGTGGCGTATCTATTTACCCTAGGGACATAGGAGCCATGGCCCGGGGCGGCAAACTGTGAGGGGCAACCTCAGATCATAGAAACAAGGAGATATATGCCATCATAGCAAATTAGTACGGGAACAACTGATGCCACTTTTAGTACATTTTTCGACACAATTACGCGCATAATTAAGCGCTCCTTGTGTATAAAAGATCTCCCACGCATTGAACATTCCGCACACCCTCAATCTAACACTGTTAATCGTCACTCAACACTAGCACTAAACTAAAACACTGTATTTATACCATCGATCGTGTTCGGTTCGTCGCCAGCGCGTACGTTTTTAATATGAGCAATTAGCTCAAGATCAGGCATCAAGCTCGATAGCGCCTTGGCACATCTCCTTGTTTCTATGATCTGAGGGGGCAACATAGCCGCCTCTCGCGCCGCCCCTTGCGCTCAGCTTTGTAAACAACTTTTACTAAACTGTGCGTAGTCCGACACGCACTTAGCCGGTATTTTCCTTAATTTATAGGGCGGAGGACTATTTAATTTAAAGGATTAATTTGGCGATAAATTTGGCAAAAATAAAACGGTAGGTACAGGGTTATTACCCTGTGGTAATAACCCTGTACCTACCGTTTTATTAAATATCGTTAAAACATTATTTAAATGAAACGTTCGTTGGCAAAAGATTGTAATCATAATAAAATAAATATCGTTTATCTCCAAATAAATTCCTTTGAATTATAAAGATTCTGGTAAGTAAATATTATACAGGGTAAAATTAAAACCAGTGCGGATATTTTAGGAGGTGAAAGTACTCATCAATATGATCAACTTTTATTATGGGACCGACACTGAAATATGAAAAAAAAATCAGCTGTTCCATACATTTTGATCGTGTTGTAGTGCAATTTTGTATGGAACAGCAGATTTTTTTTTTACGATACGGAACCCTCGGTGCGCGAGTACGACTCGCACTTGGCCGGTTTTTATTAAAATGTTTTGTTTCAATAATTAATATTTTTTTCATATTTAAATAATATTATAATTAATAGTTTTTTCAATAACGTTTAAATAATAGGTAATAAAATATTTTGTAAGTAGGTATACAAATAATCTTTCTTTTATTTACAATTTTACATTGCCAATCTAGGAGTATGTATTATCTATGGTTTCTGGTGTCGAGATATTCATAGACTAATGTTTCTGTCCTATTTTTAATGCCATAAATCAACTGAGCAGTATATCCAGCCGTCGACAATAATATTTTACATTTTGACATACACATGGGTTTTATTATAGTCTTAATAGATACTTCTTCATATATCGCAAGAGTTATTTATTATCTATCGCTTTTCGTTATATCTATTTAGTGTCTGTAGCCTATAAAACACTTGTAATACCGAGTATCACATGCAAGTTGCGAATCGCTATGCTGACAGCTCAAGTCAGGACACAATCAGGGCCCCAATTCTGCTATTGCAATTGTGTATTAGTGGTGTCATAATGATACCATAACGGTCAAATCCTAAGTACTCATTGGCTTAGAGTAAGAGTATCTGTTTCGTCATTGGTCAAAACGATGTCATTGAGAGACCATTCTGACACGATTATCACAATTGCATTAGCAGACTTGGGCCCCAGGTCTGCTGTCAACACAGTTCATCCTCAGGAGCTCTGGCGACCTTACGCACCATAGAAACAAAACACTACCTAAGAGTAGTGTTATTTTGGCTGTGGTGTTCAGTAAGGTGGAGATACTTTCACAGTCGGGCTCATGGTTGGATTTAGGGCAGGGCAACAAGGGCTCTAGCCCCAAGAAACAGGCCACCACAAGGTGAATTTGTTTTACATAAGAAAAAAATATATGTCTGTCAAAGAGAAACAAGTAGATGAGGTAGGTACCTACAGCGTTGCCAGATTTTTTTTGGGCAAAGCGGGATTTCGAAACTTTTTGAGTAAAAAAAATAAAAAACTTTTTTAACAAAAAATAACCGACTTCAAAAATCCACTACAAAGAATATAATAATTTTGGTTTCGGAAGTCGGTGGCTTTGGTTTTCGTTTGCTTTTTTTGCCACCGACTTCCGAAACCAAAATTATTATATTCTTTGTAGTGAATTTTTGAAGTCGGTTATTTTTGTTAAAAAAGTTTTTTATTTTTCCCTTTTTATTTCCTTATCCCGTGTTAGATTACTTTCACGAATTCGTTCAACAGTAAATCTTCTACGGAGTGTGTACATTTATGCCTATAACTTTGTACATAGGAATGATTACATAATGTATTATATACTAAAACCTTCCTGAAAGTATGTATACTTAGATTACGTTAGTGAAAACCCCATCCAAATCGAATCAGCAGTTTTTGAGAAAATCGCGCACATACAAACATACATACATACATACATACTTACATACATACATACATACGGGACGAATACAGAACCTCCTTTTTTGAAGTCGGTTAAAAAAGCGGGATTCTTTCGTCGAAAGCAGCAGTTTATTTTTTATTTTTTACTACCTAGTTTAAAATAAAAAATAAACTGCTGAATGTCCTTATAAGTAGGTACTTATCTTTAATAAGTACCTCCCTAGGTACTTGTCCTTGTATTTGAGTTGCAAATTATGTTTACAATGATGATAATTATAGCCACTGAAAACATATTTTAATGAAAATAGGTTACTTTACTATAATAAAAACCGCCGCGCTGCACCGTCCCGTAATCCCTGAAAAGTGGGACTGAGCCTGTCCCGCGCGGGACATTTAATTTTGGGGCTAAAATTCGGGACGTCTGGCAACGCTGGTACCTACCTACCTACATTCGCAAGGCATTTTGGAAATAATTTCGAAGTGTCGATCATTATCTAGTACGTAACTATGTCTTTCTGTTCGATAAAAGCGTATTTTTTGGATTGAAATATTATTGAAAAACTGACATTTTTTTCGTCTGGTTCGAACATTTTCTTGGTTGGCCTTTGGGCTGTTCCTTGAGCAAGATACCCGACCCACTGGGCCTTACCTCTCTTGATAACACCCACACGGGCCTCTGAAACTAAAACCTAAGGTGTAAGCGACATATTTTCGTCCCGGACGACGTGACAGATCACGTTAATAAAACCTATTTTTGGATCACCAACCAACATGTTTTTATAATCCTTCTATTTTTGTCGCACGTGTAAGAAAAAATATGAAATAGTGTCTATGCAAGTAAACAAGAATAATTTTAGTATTATTTATGATGTATAGTTGGGGAGTTTGAGACGTAAAATTGTTCTTAGTAACTAAATCCATTTATTATGTGTCGCTTCCGTCAATTTAAACTTTCAAAGCGGTCGCTGGGGTAGATTACTGTGGTAGTAGATATATTATGTATAGTATCTGGCGACCGATATTTATTTTGAAACTATACATACGTAATATTATACATAATTATTATATTTAACCATTATTTCCTATTTTAATTTTACTGGGATGCTTTCAAACGATCCATTAATTAGCTTTTCTATTAGGTAAGTATATAAATAATTATGCACAGGATTCGATAAGAGAGACTAACGGATTTTTTTCCCACTCTGATAATTATGTTAACTTGCGAATTCACAATTTTTATGAGGATGTTCGGAGAAGGGAGAAAAATTGCCAAAGGCTCCTGAACTATTTGGCCAATATTCAGTTTAAAATCATTTAATTATATTGAGCGAATTATATTCCTGAATATACAGTATTCCGATTTAAAAGACGATTTGAATTTTATTGAGACCATCAAATAGTCAGTCGGTTTTAAATCGTGATTTATAAATGTAATTCTAGAAAATAGGCCTCTGTGTTTAAATTCTTAAAATAAGTTTACAAAATGGCGCCTACTTCCAAATTTAAACATTGCCATAGAGACGCCTTCGCTCAATTTTTAGCACCTTATTTTTCAGCATAAAACTGTAAGAAAAGTAGTGTTTGCAGTAATAAAATCTAGTAAACTCTCTTTTATCACAGACATCAATCTAAATCGCTCGTTAAAAGAAGAATAATCTTTTATGCATTTACTTGGCACGAAGTAGAGTAGGTATAACGTTTTTTTGTTGTTATTCCTAGAGCTGTTTAAAAAACACGATCTCACATTCTTTGTAACTGACAGGTCATCTAGATGCGGCCGAATATCTACCAATCATTTTTAAACTTGCACGGGTGCAATCTACTGATGTGGCGACATGTCAAAACTACCGTTGAAAATTCCGAAAAATTCGTGGTTTTTTTCCGTTTTTTTCGGAAAAAAAATAATATAAAATAAAACTTGGAAAAGAACCGCCGTTGCTTTCGTATTTTTTCCAAAAAAATATGAAATATATTCTGGCGAATCTTCTTGAAACTTTCGACTAAAACATGGAAAAAAACAACGGAATTGGAAAAAACGGGAATTTTCCCTAATTTTTTCAACGCTAGTCAAAACATCGAGATTTCTGTGTTGTATCTAAGTTAAATATTAACATATTATACACATAAACCTTCCGGAATAAATTCTCTAAATGGTGGTGAGAACCGCATTGAAATCCATTGTTATAGTTTAGAAATAATATAGTTTAGGAACTCGTGGAAAGGACTCGTGGCTAAATGACGGCCGCGCTGATCGATCGATCTGCGAGGTTAAGCTGTGTTTGCCGCGGTCAGTCCTTGTATGGGTGACCGTTCTTTACATATCGAGACCCCTCCGTGCCTCGGAGAGCACGTTAAGCAGTCGGTCCCGGTCGCTCCACGTAAAATATTGATATTCAGCCGAAACTAGTTAGATTGGAAGCCGACCCCAATATAATTTGGGAAAAGTCTAGGCAGATGATGATAGTTTAGAAGGACTAAGCGGACAAACAGACACGAAAATCTACTTGCTCTGAACTATTTATGGATTCAAGTTTTATAAAAACAAAATGTATTAAAAAGCATTTTAAAACAAGTTGTGTTATCAATATAGCTAACCAGTACCTACAGATTGGATATTATTTTATATTTTTAAATAAATTAATAATGAACATTTAATTTTAATTAATGTTCGTTACATTTTAATTATGACAAAATTATTTATAGCTAGCTATTTTGCGATAACGTATTTTTGCTATCAGGAAAATAAAAATAAATAATACCTATTACGGGGGAAAAAGTATATAATTAGAATATTCATCTAATTCTGGTGGAATGAACCAGAGATACAGCTTGACCTCTTTGTAGTACTAGCCACCCTACAATAGGGAGGTCATTTAAAATGGTCAAATGATTACAGTCCACGCGAATGTCGAAGTCTTTAATTTCTATTTCTATTGTTGCAGAACTTTGAGCCGATCCCAGTGCCTGCTTCTCATCATGGAAACTTCTACTCAGGAGATTCCTACATTGTTCTTAGCGTAAGTATAAACGGTATAAATTCGCTATAAAAAGATTTTTTTTTTCAGGTAAATACCTGTTTTTTTGCCCAACAGTGGGATAGGTTAAATAAAAAAAAATAGATTAGTCTATTTTAAGCAACTTATTTCAATATTTTTATATTTCAAGCAGTAGGTATCTTGTTATTATTTTGCAGACGATACGTCAATTTCTGAAAGTTTCGATGACCGACTTTGTCGATTGATCCCATCCCTTAAAAATAAAGCCTCGTATTCATTAGCGGACAAATGTCTCGCGACACGTGTCGCTAAAGATGTCGGGCGAAGTTGAGCCACGTTGGGCGACATCGCACAATAACGCTTCGTGTACACTGGAACTGAATCATCGGCCGATTTTAAGTCAGAACTGCCTATCTATTCTATACCGACACGCCACATGATATCACCGCAAGTACTTCCAATTTGTTTGTTTGAACGTTCGAGGGAGAATGTCACGGTGAGATTCTCCCTCGAACGTTCGCAAACAAATGGGCAGCTCTCGCGGTGATATCACGTTCGTCTGTATCTTCTGCTGCCGATCTTTCTCTCTACTAACCTTTTTTTCCACTCTATATTATGTAATCTTACCTTAACTAGACAACTGGAGAAGAATCTCGATTTTCCTGGGACATCCACTTCTGGATCGGCACCAAGACATCCCAGGATGAGGCGGGCTCCGCAGCCATGCTCACAGTCAACATGGACGACGAGCAGTTCCATGGATCCGCCATACAACACCGAGAGGCCCAGGGTTACGAGTCGAGGCAATTCCTGGACTATTTCCAACCAGGTACGTAACATAGAGCCCTCACTGAGACGCTAAAGCAACGTCGCCAAACAAAACATATTGTAATGCATGGCAGCTAACTCATTTGGCGACGGAGTGGCTACGTCGCCAATTTGGTAGCGGAAAATGGATGAAAAGTAGCCTATAGCTTCTCCAGGTACCAGGCTACCTCTTTGTCAAATTTAAAAAGAAGTAACAAAGTATATCACTAGATTGATGACTAGAGATACGTAGCTTGGCTACTCTTTTTCTACTCTGTTTGGCGACCTACGTAGCCAGGTATACGCTGCCGCCCGGCGAAGTCACCACGTCGTCCCGGTGGGATACGGCCCTAAATCAGTAATACGGTAGTGGACTACTATTAAAAAATTACAAATAAATTATTTAATTCCAAAGAAGGAATAGGAATAACAAAACAATAATAGAAGTAAAAAAAATAATAATAATTTATCACAAAAACTTTTTTAACAAAAAATAACCGACTTCAAAAATCCACTACAAAGAAAATAATAATTTTGGTTTCGGAAGTCGGTGGCTTTGGTTTTTGTTTGCATTTTTTTGCCACCGACTTCCGAAACCAAAATTATTATTTTCTTTGTAGTGGATATTTGAAGTCGGTTATTTTTTGTTAAAAAAGTTTTTTATTTTTCCCTTTTTAGTTCTTTATCCCGTGTTAGATTACTTTCACGAATTCGTTCAACAGTAAATCGTCTACGGAGTGTGTAAATTTATGCATATAACTTTGTACATAGGAATGATTACATAATGTATTATATACTAAAACCTTCCTGAAAGTATGTAAATTACGTTAGTGAAAACCCTATCTAAATCGAATCAGTAGTTTTTGAGAAAATCGCGCACATACAAACATCCATACATACATACATACTTACATACATACATACATACGGGACGAATACAGAACCTCCTTTTTTGAAGTCGGTTAAAAATGGAAAACATAGACGCTTTTAAAGTTTTTGGAGGGAGTATCGCTCCGTCTTTGTCGCGCGAAGCGGAGATAGGTGGTGTTACGTTACTTATCATGCATGCCGTCCGTGTCTAGTAAATCATTTTAAAACGCTTATAACTTTGCCAATTTTGTAGATGTTTCATCGGTTTTTTTGGTGTTAATTATCTTTTTCAAATAGTTTACAGATTCACGATAAAAAAAAATAGTCCGGTACCGTATTCCCGCCTTATTTCGGGCTATTTTTAAAACGAGTTTGTAATTAATTTCGTGAAACCACAACCACAACGTTTTTATTTATTTTGAACGACTTTTACACGTTGCTCTTTCGTGTGTGAAATCAATTCGCGTGTGATGTTCAGAAATAGATTTTACTTTATTTTTTATACGTTTTGATGTTGTTTATGCTTCCGTAATTGCACTGGGCATAAACACGATGTTTTTTTTATATTTAGCACGTCTGCCTTCTTTGAATAGAGTCGAGGATAGTTTTTTATTCAGTTTTATTCTATGATCCGAAATATTTTCACATTCTACAGAGAAAAGTTTTTTTTTTTTTTTGTATTTTTGTTTTTAATTAATAAACTCATTAACGACTAGAACGATTTCCCACCAGTAAAAAGCTACTTTATCCCTGAGTGCTATAAGCTACTTTTTATCCGTAAAAAATGAATATGAATTCATAGCCAACCACTGCTCAAGTAATTTTTCTAGGTTACCTATTTATTTAAAAAAAATAACTAGTTAATTTTCTTCCCTAGCCATCAGATATTTGGACGGAGGCCACGCGTCAGGTTTCAACCACGTCACAATCAACGCGGGAGCCGAAAAACGCATGTTCCAGATTAAGGGGAAGAGGAATGTTCGCGTCAGACAGGTCTGTGGTAGAAACCTATTGTATATTCTTTAAGTAGGTCCTCGGACTCTACCAAGGAACGCAGGATATGAATGAGCTCCTACTTATTTTATGATGGTCAAAAGTTTTCTTTAGGATTGTTTGAGTGAAGCAAGTCTGTGGTAGAAATCTACTGTATATTCTTTAGTAAGACGCTAGAAAACTACCAGGGACTTCATTTCGGGCAATTCCAGTGGGATACTTTGAAATTATCCAATATTTACCTTAATTGAAATAATTACGAACAGGATTTGACAACAGGTTCGACACCTTAGCAAAATGTCGTGATATGGCAACATTGAAATTGTTTTTTCAACATGTCACACCGGCGACGCTGATTTTCAGTGCCGATCTAAATATCTCCTTTTGTCCCTAGGTTGATGTCAGTTTCGATTCCCTCAACAAAGGCGACTGCTTCATCCTAGACTACAACCATGAGATCTATCTCTACGTTGGCGAGAAGGCCAAGAGTGTGGAGCGACTGAAGGCCATCACGGTAGCCAACCAAATCCGAGACCAGGATCATAATGGGAGAGCCAGCATTGAGATTATTGGTAAGATTCTTTATATTGTAGCGACAGCGACATCTATCGGCAACATCGAGTACTGTCCTACATCGCGCAAGAAGAGTTTTCACACGAGAAGCATATTTAAACTCATTAATATTATAAATCTGAAGAGTTTGTTTGTTTTTTTGAACGCGCTTATCTCTAGAACTACCAGTCAGATTCGAAAATATATTTTTGTAAATGATAGCCAGATTCATGAGGAATAGTATAGGCTATTTACCATTACGCTATGACTCTTAGGAGCCGAGGAATAAAAGTCAGAAAGAATGCTAAGCGAAAACGAAGCGCGGGCGGGTAAATTAAACGACGGGTGAAATCACGGGGCACAGCTACAGTTATAGTACGGGGCACAGCTACAGTTATAGTACGGGGCACAGCTACAGTTATAATAAGGTGTTTTACAAACGGCGTGGCCGCGGTTCTTAGCACGCGCAGTCGCTTTCCACAGTCCTGGGGGTCTACTCTGTAAGTCTGTCAACGAAGATACGGGCCCGTCCGAAAGTACAATAGACATAAGATTCCGTCAAAACAAGTGTCAAATTCAATTTTTCGGACCGATAAAAACACATCGGGAGTATGGGACAACTGTCAAATTGTGCTATCATTCATTCTTAGTCTGTTCGGGCCCCGAACTAATCTCAAGTCCGTATGTGATACGGAGTAAGAAACGCCCGTAACTAAGGTTGAAACTACGGATTTCGTGCTTAGAGAGTAGACCCCCTGGTCTTTTTCTAGCCCTAAGTAACATTCTCAGCACTTCGGCACACACGATTCAATTTGCAATACAAAAGACAGAATATTTTTTTGACATTTTTATCCGTTGTAAAAATCGCAAAACAATCTTGTTGACTGACAAAATGGCGCACTGTAAACAAATGAAATGACGCTCGAATTCCGCGCGAGTTTATGGGACAGTGTTGTGTCAATTTTGCGACAAAAATAATTTAGACAATCCCTTTAGTTTGGGTTTTTAAATGACCAATTCCTGGTACTTTCTTGACAGAATGATTATTAATGTTCACAATTAATTGTAGATGTGGATTCAAGGGAGAGCGACTTCGAAAAGTTCTTCGAAGTTCTAGGATCTGGAGACAAGGATTCAGTAGCTGAAGCTACCGAAGGTGGAGACGATGAGGTCGGTGCTATCTAATTGGTAGAATACGTACTAAATTGATGTGTAAGGGGAATTCGTCAATTACCCAGCGAATTTAAAAAAAAAAAATCAGCCCTGTTTTCCGTTGTATGTTGATGAATATTTAATACGCGACAATAATTATGAATGTATTTACTAATCATTAAAGCTCTCGAAAGTGTATTTGAGTAAAATCTCCCAAATATAATTTCGAGAGTCATATTATTAATGATTTTTTAAGTTTTTCAGATCTTGAATAATATTTTTCAAAAGTAGAGTCAACATTGCAAAGAAAAATATTTTTATTTTAACCTATTATTCCGTTCAGCAGGAGTTCGAACGCGGTGCCACGGTTGAGGTGTCACTGAGCGAGATATCTGACAGCTCCGGTTCCATCAAAATCACCAAATTAACTCCTCCCCTGACCCAAGACTTGCTGAATACTAAGGTAAGCATTCCAAGCATTTTCAGATAAGACATGTGTCACAAATACCAAGACTAGTGTCACAAATACCAAGATAAGTGTCACAGATACCAAAACTAGTGTCACAGATACCAACACAAGTGTCACAGATACCAAGACAAGTGACACAGATACCAAGACATGCGTCACAGATACCACAAGTGTCACGTATACCAAGTGTCATATTACCAAGACTAGTGTCACAGATACCAAGATAAGTGTCACAGATACCAAGACAACTGTCACAGATACCAAGACAAGTGTCACAGATACCACGATAAGTGTCACAGATACCAAGACAAATGTCACAGATACCACGAGACATGTCAAAATCGAAATCAATGTCGAAATGGCAAAATCTGAAAACTGTAATTTCTTTATTGGCTGTTATCTTATTCCCTTTTTTTACGATTTTTTGCGATAAGATTACGTCAAAAAGCTATCAAATGTATTAAACACTCGAAACACTACATTGTTAGTAAATAAATAAACATTATTATCATAGTCTATTACAGATAATGGTGTGTACCTAGATAAAAAATATGTAGATAGGTACCTATGACTCATTTTCATGTAACACTAGCTAATTAGCTATGCCCGCAGCACTGCTTACGTTAATTTTAGATGGGTAATTATTTAGCGCTAACGCACGAGCTGAGCGAGCGAAGCGAGCGGTACCGTGGTAACGGCTGGCTTGTGTAAGAAACCATTTCATTGGCCGATCATTTTCAAATATTTCATACAATACATGTATCGTGTATCGCAACTTACTGCACAAAATGCTAAACACTTTTAGCACACATTGTTATTTTGAAAATAAACATTTTAACATTTGCAGGAATGCTACATTTTGGATACTGGCAGCTACAGCGGTATCTACGTGTGGGTGGGACGGGAATCTACTGACAAGGTATAATTTTACACTATGATTTATAAATTTTATGATAGATACTAAAATTTTTTTTATATATTGACCCGCCCTTTCCTCGCACATACGGCAAAAGTGACGATTTATGTGGACAAAAATACCTATCTAACTAATTACTTAAGTTGATTTTTTTAGTAGGGATTTAACATAGACTACTTATGCAAAAATAACGTCTTTAGCCTTATGTACTTCGATAAGAAAATAATAGTTTGATTCACAATAATGAATTAGATCATCCAACAAAAAATGTTATCATGAAAATGAATTTATTATGAAACTTTCAATTTAAATTTTAATCGTGGGCGATTTGCTCATCAGTCCCGCTATTATTATCATCAACATCATAATTCCTCATTGATGTAGGTATTTTGCAATCATTCCGGGATATTAAGCATCTAACTGCGTTGCAAACTCTGCTTGCGGGATGCAGGATTTTGACATTACATGTCATGTAGTGACATTTGATAAGTTGTCACTGCCAGCTGTCTAGCTGTGTAGGTAGTCTTCGTTGTTGTCGGCAGATGTCGCTACACATACTTTTATGCTGTTTAACCGACTTCAAAAAAAAGAGGTGTACATGTATAGACTGCAATATTTTTACATAATTATAAGGTTAAGGTTTAAGAACTTTATTTCTCATAAGAATTACAGATTATGATAATCTATTAGGGCTTCCAAACAAATAGGTATACAAATTAGCATTTTGTCATGTCACTAAACATTTTTAGTAAAACGTAGATAATAATAGACAAAAATATAGAACATCTACCGTGATTTCTTGATATCCCTAGGGATTTCGTGAAATCGCTGGTAGGTATCCTAATTTCCCTGCGACATACACATCTTTTTGAGGTTGATCGTACTCACAGAAATCTGAATAATAAGTCAATAGACGCGGCAAAGGCACGTGGCAAGGCAATACAACATCGAGAGCGCGCGTTTAAAAATGTGACGTAATGTCAACAGAATTAGGTTTAATTTATATTGATTGGATAGAAACAAATGAGTGCTGCGAACCGGCGACACGCGTTTGGTAGTAAAATGTAGTAGATAACATTTCTATTGACTTATTATAGATTTCTGTGATCGTACTGTAACAGTCAACCATTGGGCGACAAAGATTTTCCAATTTGTTTTTTTTTTTCTAGGAAAAGGCTGAAGCTATGAAAAAGGCTGAACAGTACCTCATTTGGCACAACTATCCAGAATGGGTGAGGAGTATTTTTTTCTACCTATAGATAGTATCATAGACACAGGCCCGCCGCAAGCGGGTGCACAAGGAGTGCACTGGGGGCGGCATATCGAGCGATCGACCTCGTGAAATTCACTCATTGTCATAAATAATACCCGGGATGGGTATTATTTATGACAATCAGTGAATTTATGTGTATGTGTATTCTATGGGAGGCCTAGAAGCACGAAAAAGCGCCATCGGTTCATGTTTGATACAAATACCCGAACGAAGGTCTTTGATTGATTCCACTTTGATGATGAAAACCGCAAAACAATGGAAGTCACTGTCGTTTTTTTTTTTTGAAGAATTCCTTGTCTATAAGTTGACACTGAATATTCTTCAAAAAAAAAAAGGTCAGCGTAGTTATAATAGGGGGCGGCATAATCGCTATTGCACATGGGCGCTTCAACATCTAGCGGCGGGCCTGCATAGACAACGTGTCTTCCACTTAGCGACAGACTTCAAAGACAGTTAGTTATTATACTCATCATTATGAACAACTTTTACCACGGGATCAACCCTGAAATCGCGAAAAAAATCAGCTGTTCCATACAAATGACATGTTAAATTTTGTGTTCACATAAATCGACAAAATGTCTGGAACACTTGATTTTTTTTTCCAATTAGTCAGTTTTTCCAGTAGGTACCTAAGTCAGTTTTATTCAGTAAATAGTTGAATACTGTTTAGAATAGTTAGTTTTTATTAAGTTTACTTATTGCAAAGCGCCTGATTAAATATAGATAATAATTACGCATGGCGGCAATTAATTGCCTTGCGTGGGATGCATTGTTTTTATTAATTTCATTGTAATCTGTTTGATCACAAATGTCATCTGCGCATTGGCTGGTCTCTGTAGCGGAGTGAGGAGAAACGTTGCGAGCGATTGGTTCGACGACCATGATGCTCGTCCTCTGATTGGACCGTTCTGTTACGTATGTCAGCTGTCTATTGTTTATTGGGCCGGATATATACCTGCATGATGTGTGATTTGTTTTGTTCCGAACTTCCGGTGACTTTTACTTTTTCATTCCCTTGTTCTCCTGTTTTGTGAATTGGAATACACGCTAAATCCATCGGAAGCTTTTTATTCACTTGAAAATCAATATAAATCCCCAACATGGTCCTAACGACCCGGATTTAAATGAAGATTGAACATAAATCAGCGACAGTAAGAAATACTACGGATTTCTATTGAAATTACAAGATTTGCGAATATTGGCCATTACGCCATTGTTGAAGACGCTCGGTACGAGGTCCAAAGGTCAACTTGAACTTCGGCGTGGCAAACAAAGTTATTTTGGAGATATTGGATACCTGGATAAGGCTGAATACAGTGTTCAGTAACTATAAATTGGTAATAAGTACCCAGTACTCTGAATTAGGTTTGTTGTAAGGTAAATATTTCGCTTAGGTTTCCGTTGTAAAATTGTTAAGGTTAGTAACTACCTATTTTATGTACTTAGATTGTTAAAACTGGATAATTATTTTATTTGCAGTAATCTGATTGCATTATTTAAAACACAGCAGGAACTAGGTAACTATTGTTTAGTAATTAAATAATTGTACCATTAGAACATTAAGCCAAAAGGCATTAATTTATTGATTGTTCATAATTCTTTAGTTGAGTTTTAGTTTAATGTATGTTGGTATCAAACAATCTTTTAGGTAGATTATTACTATATTGTACTTAACTTGTATTCCAGGTAATTATTGTGAGGTATTTATAAGATATTTATTTGTACTACTGTATTTCAGTTTGATATCTGCCTCTCAAAATGACTGACAAGGAGAAGGAGCTAATTAAAAGAAGGGCAAGTTACAAAGGACGTCTGACAGCGTTCTGTAATTATTTTAATGAATTGGAGGATTCGCTAAATCCGTCACAGGTTAGCGAATTGCAGCTGCGTTTAGGTAAGCTGGAAAATTTATTTGCACAATATGACGAGGTTCAATTGGGATTAGAGTGTTTAGCCAGTGACATTAGTAGTCAACTTCCAGAGCGAGATGAGTTTGAATCCACATATTATAAAATCTTTTCGAAGGCTCAAACTTTACTTACACGTAATGTGAAATCAACTGCGGATGATCTTTTAGAAAGTGATAATTGTTCATCACGAATGCGTAATCGTAGGCTTGTTAAATTACCTACCATACAACTGCCAAAATTCTGTGGTTCTTATGAGAAATGGTTGGAGTTCCGCGACACGTTCTCTAGTTTGATACATGATAATGATGAAATGGATGATGTCAATAAATTCCATTACCTTAGGGCTTCTCTCGGTGATTCAGCTGCTGTGGTAATACAATCTATAGAGTTTTCTGCGATCAATTATCCTGTCGCATGGAAAATATTATGTGAACGTTTTGACAATAAGCGGCTTTTAATACAAAATCATGGTAATGCATTAATAACCATCGAGCCAATTAAAAAGGAGTCATCTGTTAATTTAAAACATATAATTGATATGGTAAACAAGAACTTGCGTTCATTGGAATCATTAGGAGAACCAACAAAACATTGGGACACAATCTTAATTCAATTAGTTACAAATAAATTGGACTTCAAAACCTTTCGTGAATGGGAAGAATTTAAGGGTTGTGTAGATAAAGATAAGTCAATAACATTAGACATATTCCTTAATTTTTTGCGAAATCGTTCCGACTTACTGGAAACTATTGAAAGGTCCCAAAATAATCACAGTAATAATACTTCTAATCCTAAAACTAATAATAAACATAGAAGCATGGTATCTGTAACCAATACGTCAACTAGTCGGCCTAATTGTGGTTCTAATTCTCCTAAATCATGCCCAAAATGTCAAGGTGAACATAACCTTAGTAATTGTTCACAATTTCTTGGACTTAGTAATGAACCGAGGTTAGAGTTACTACCACAATATAAAATATGTTTCAATTGCTTCCGCACAGGCCACTATGCGAACCACTGTAAATCAATTGGGTGCAAGGTGTGTAAGCGCAAGCACAACACACTTGTTCATGTTACAGATGCTAAGGCTAAGTCAACAATTAAACGATCTACTTCTAGTGGTGACCGCGATAACACTACCAGTATGTCTGCTGAACAATTGCCTGTAAGCAACGTTTCATTGTCAGCACAAGTCATTACAAATGTGCAAAATAAAGGTGAAGTTCTTTTAGCCACATCATTAATAAAGTTGTATGATGGTAACAACCGTGCACATCTTGGTCGTGCCATTCTGGACAGTGGTAGTACATCGTGCTTTATTACAGAAAAATTATGTAATTTATTAAATTTACCCACAATTAAAGTTAACGAGTCACTGATGGGTATAAATAATTCTAAGTCACTACTAAGTAAAATGTGTTGCGTTCCGATAACGTCATTAAACGAAAACTTTACTACAAATATTTACTGTTTTGTCTTACCTTCCATTACTGATGAAGTTCCTTCTCGTCAATTGAATCTTAATGAGTTCAAGATTTCGAGTAATTTGTGCTTAGCTGACCCACACTTTTATACCCCATCCCCTGTCGATCTACTTATAGGTGCAGATGTTTTCTGGGATTTATTGGGTACAGAAAAAATAAGTTTAGGTCTCAGTAAACCGGTGCTATTTGAAACTAGACTAGGTTGGATAGTTTCAGGCCCTATTCTGAATAGTGGCCAAGTGCCATATTCGATTCCTATACTTAGTAACTTTGTAAACGTTGATCATAACAAAACTAATGTTATTCAGGATAGCTCGAGTACTGATGATATTCAAAACCTTTTAATGCGTTTTTGGCAACTCGAGGAAGTTGGCCATCAGTCATCAGTATATTCACGAGAAGAAAAAATGTGTGAAGAACACTTCACACAGAATACAACGCGCCTTAAAGATGGCCGTTTTTGTGTAAGGATACCGTTAAAACAATCACAAGATAACTTAGGTGATTCTATGCAAAGAGCAAAACACTGTTTGCTTTCTTTAGAGCGCAGGTTTAAGAGTCAACCATTATTTAAGGAACGTTATTGTGATTTTATGAAAGAATATGTTGAGTTGCAACATATGTCTAAATGTGTACCTGATCCAAGTAAGGTTGCATATTTTATTCCTCACCATGGTGTGGTACGGGAAAGTAGTTTAACTACTAAACTCAGGGTAGTGTTTAATGCCAGTAGTCCCACTACCTCTGGAGTATCATTTAATCATTTACAAATGATAGGACCTACTGTACAAGATGATTTGGTGTCAATTCTTCTTCGATTTAGGAAATATAAATATGTTATTTCCGCAGATGTAGAGAAGATGTACCGCCAGGTACTAGTACATCCAGATGACAGGCATCTACAGCAGATCCTATGGCGGGATGACCCTTCCAAGCCTATGGTGGCCTACCAGTTGAATACGGTCACGTATGGTACCGCCAGCGCTCCGTATCTTGCTACTAGGTGTTTAAGACAATTAGGGCTTGAGTGCACGAACAGTAAAATTGCTGCTATAATAAAACATGATTTTTATATAGACGATTTGCTATCAGGGGGAGATACAATTGAAGATGTCCTTGATATACGTCATAAGGTAACAGCAGAACTGGCCTCAGCTGGAATGCCCTTACGTAAGTGGAAATCTAACAATTTTCATGTAGTGTCTGACACAGAACACTCTTCATTGAGTTTAAACATTGGTTCAATGGAACCCTGTAAAACTTTAGGTCTCAGCTGGAATACTGAGACTGATGTATTGTGTTTTTCAATTAATCCCGATATTTCTAACACAATGACGAAACGCGGGATACTTTCTACTATTTCTCAGATTTTTGATCCGTTGGGTCTATTAGCTCCTTGCATTATTACTATGAAAACTCTAATGCAAAAACTTTGGGTGCATAAATTAGGATGGGACGATCAGTTGCCATCAGATATATTAAAGTTATGGTCCAATGTAATACATAACTTATCAATGTTAAATGAATTACGTATTCCACGTATTGTATTGTGTAATTCATATAATACTATAGACTTGCACATATTTTGTGATGCATCACAAATAGCATATGGTGCATGTATATATGTACGAAGTAAAGATAATGATGATAATGTTTTGGTCCGTTTACTTACAGCCAAGAGCCGAGTAGCTCCTATTAAACCGACGACAATACCAAGGCTGGAGCTGTGCGCGGTATTGGTTGGTGTTCGTCTTTACGAAAAGGTGATCTATGCTCTCCGAGCTCAGGGCAAAAGTATCACCTTTTGGACAGACTCGACAGTTGTATTGGGCTGGCTTAAGATGATACCAAGTAAATTACAGCCTTTTGTCCGCAACCGGGTTGCAGAGATAATGGACAAGACACCAGCATGCGCCTGGAGGCATGTACCTACAAATTTAAATCCAGCTGATCATATATCACGCGGAATAGATGTAAGTCTTTTACAATCTTTAGATTTATGGTGGTCGGGCCCTGACTTTCTGAGATTTGATGTCTCAAGGTGGCCTAGTAATCCAGTTGTATCAAAGGAACTTCCAGAAGTTCGAACTGAAGTTTCTTTACTGGTTACACCCACCAATCCACGACCAGTTGTGGAATTTGATAGGTTTTCAAATTTTACTAAGCTTATACGATCGGTGGCATATGCTTTGAGATTTATTAACATTCATGTTAAAAAACAACCACCTGTACACCAATTTTTGAGCACAGATGAATTAAGGCAGTCATTATGGTTTATTATAAGGCTCTCGCAAAGGGATTCTTTTCCGGAGTATACTCTTTTATTAAATAAGAAAAATTTGCCTACAAAGAGTCCATTGATTAAATTCAAGGTATTTCTAGATGACCACAAATTAATGCGTGTTGGAGGTCGTCTCGAAAATTCACAATTTTCTTATGAGAAAAAACATCCGTTATTATTACAGTCCACACAATTTGTTACAAAATTATTATTTGAATCTATGCACAAACAATTAATGCACGCAGGGCCGCAATTGTTGCTGGCCTCTATTAGAGAATATTATTGGCCGATTGGGGGTAAATGTTTAGCTAAATCAGTTTATCGTAAATGCATTTTATGCTGTCGCATGAAAGGACAGATAGTCTCTCCTGTAATGGGTGATTTGCCACAGCAGCGTTTGAGCCCCGGGGGCTTTCCCTTTGAAACAGTTGGCGTCGATTATGCTGGACCCATAATGTCAGCAAGTAGACAAGGACGTGGTTGTCGTCTCACTAAAGTTTATATTGTTCTTTTTGTATGTTTTGCGACTAAAGCCGTACATATCGAATTGGCAGGTGATTTAACAAGTAACAATTTTTTATCGGTTCTTCGTAGATTCGTTTCGAGAAGAGGAAAGCCTAAACACATCTACTCTGATAATGGGACCTCGTTTGTTGGAGCATATAACGAAATTGGCAAGTTCATACGTAGTAACTGCAATTCGTTATCCAGTGAATTTGCTAATGAAGGAATAAACTTCCATTTTATCCCTCCTCATGCTCCTCACTTCGGAGGCCTTTGGGAGGCCGGTATCAAATCTACCAAATATCATTTAAAAGGAGTACTGGGCAATTGTAATCTGACATTCGAAGAACTGAACACTGTGCTTGTTCAAATTGAAGCCCTACTGAATTCTCGCCCACTCACTCCACTTTCATCAGATCCCTGCGATTTGTCGCCGCTTACGCCTGGCCACTTCATAATAGGACGGCCACTTGCAGCATTGCCAACGCCAAATCTCGAAAACCGTCCCCTCACTTACTTGACCAGATTCCAGAAAATCGAAAGGCTACGACAACACTTCTGGACCAGATGGAGTAAAGAGTACGTCTCAGAACTACAGCAGCGAGTGAAATGGCGATCTGGTACTGAGCCTTTACAAAAGGACACTCTCGTGCTTATTAAGGATGACAATCTTCCTCCTCTCAAATGGCGATTGGGACGAGTTATGGCAGTTTATCCAGGACGAGATGGAATCAGCCGTGTCGCTGATATTAAAACGACCAGTGGAGTGGTTAAGCGAGCGTTCAGCAAGATATGCCCTCTACCGATATCGCATACAGAAGATTCTGGTTGAGAGAAGATCTCTCAACGCCCGGGGGGATGTTTAGAATAGTTAGTTTTTATTAAGTTTACTTATTGCAAAGCGCCTGATTAAATATAGATAATAATTACGCATGGCGGCAATTAATTGCCTTGCGTGGGATGCATTGTTTTTATTAATTTCATTGTAATCTGTTTGATCACAAATGTCATCTGCGCATTGGCTGGTCTCTGTAGCGGAGTGAGGAGAAACGTTGCGAGCGATTGGTTCGACGACCATGATGCTCGTCCTCTGATTGGACCGTTCTGTTACGTATGTCAGCTGTCTATTGTTTATTGGGCCGGATATATACCTGCATGATGTGTGATTTGTTTTGTTCCGAACTTCCGGTGACTTTTACTTTTTCATTCCCTTGTTCTCCTGTTTTGTGAATTGGAATACACGCTAAATCCATCGGAAGCTTTTTATTCACTTGAAAATCAATATAAATCCCCAACAAATACAAATAAACAATCAGAGATACTGGTGCCGATTCTGTGGTTTACCAACTAAACTAATTTTGTCTCATTACGTCTCTTTCTAATAAAGAACATGAGAAAAGGATAGAAGATATTTAATCCTGCCAAATTAGTCCACTTGAATAGTTTTGTTGTCAATTTAGTCGTAATCGCAAAAGGTCATGTCTATTTTCCCGTAAATGACAAGGGCGTAGACTAATTTGACAGTTCTAAATATTTTCTAGCTTTTTTCAATGTTATAATTTGTAAGAAAGAGATGTAGTGTGATTAAAATTAGTTTAGAGCGACGTTCAACAGAATCAGCACCACTATCTAGTTTATAGAGCAATGAACTGACAATGACCGAGTGTTTAACAACCTTGATTCGTTTGGGCGCCGCCGATATCGATCCTGTCTGAGTACTGCCCTTGAATTACACACCTAAACTATACAGCTTGTCTATTCTGTCGACGCGAGAAATGCCAAATTGTTTGCGAACGTCGAGGGAGAATCTCACTATGACATTCACCCTCGAACGTTAGCAAACAAATTAGTAGGTGTATAACAACTAGGTACCTACAGAATATAGACCGGCAGGGTAATATCTTGATAAGAGCTCACTATAATATGATGGGCGAAATGTTTAGTAACGGTACGATTAGTTGCTTATTCATTTACCCTCTTACTTATAGACGACTATTAAATTAAACAGGCCCCAATTCTGCTATTGTGTGTATGAATGGTGTCATAATGACACCATAACGGTCAAAACCTCAGATCATAGAAACAAGGGAGATGTGCCAAGGCGCTATTGAGTTTGATGCTTTAATTTGAGCAAATTGGGCGTAGTACAAAAGTACACGCTGGCGACGAACCGAACACGATCGATGATATAAATACAGTGTTTTAGTTTAGTGCTAGTGTTGAGTGACGATTAACAGTGTTAGATTGAGGGTGTGCGGAATTTTTTATGTGTGGGAGATCTTTATATTCTCGAGGGGCGCTTGTAATTGTGTTGAAAAATACACTAAAAGTGGCGACAGTTGTTCCAGTACAAATTTGCTATGATGGCTTGATATCTCCTTGTTTCTATGATCTGACGTTAAAACCTAAGCGCTCATTGGCTTAGAGTAAGACTGTCTCTTTCGTCATTGGTCAAAACGATGTCATTGAGAGACCATTCTGACACGATATGACAGTTGTATTAGCAGACTTGGGGCCCTTGTCATTTGTATCCATCTATAGATTGACCGCTGCAAGCTTAACCTCGCAGATCGATCGATCACCGCTGTGTTGTTAGCAATTAACTAAATAGTAATATTTCTTACAGGTACATGTCACGAAAGTGCCACAGGGCGTGGAGCCGACAGCTTTCAAACAAAATTTCCAAGAATGGAACTAATATTTTAAATATCCCACCTATAGCTTGACATTCACGGTCACGCCAATTGGCGTGATGTCAGAGGGACGCCAATAATTTAGGCCGTTCATGGCTTCACTCCAAATGGCTTTCACTCTAGATCGGTGCTGCCGTGGCGTAAGGATTTGCACTAACTGTCAAATGACGTGACGCCAAATGGCATCACTGAAAATCCGTGGATTAGCGTCACACCAAAATTTGGACTTGTTTGACACGATCAAATTTTGGCTGCATATCACGCCATATGGCGCGATAGATTGACCGTGAATGTCCAGCTTATTTCAAGCAACTATAGTCCAACTGAGATACCAGACTATGCATGTGACAAGAAAGCCACAGACATATCAACCACGAGACGCGAAACACGATCTTTGTGGCCTTTATGCCTATTTCCACGAATTGTGGTCAGAAGTCACAGTCTGCGACAGGGTTGTAACGGATATCCGTATGCGCAACTGGAGCATCGGCATAAATTTAATTATCTGCATCCGAATCCGTGTCCACATTTTCGATTAAAATATCCGAATCCTCATCCACATCCTCATAATTTCTATGAGGACACATCCTCATAATTTCTATGAGGATGTGTCTATACGCACAAACTTATATTTTGAATCTCATACCGTGATAGCACGCAAAGGGGACGTGGTTTGAGCACGATTTACGCTCTCATTCGCTGAATTTATATTAGTGTTGACCACCACTGCAGACAGCATCAGTCTGGACGACGCTTTACGCAATTAGCATAAAGGACAATGCCAGCGAGCCATATCAATATTTGTGCCGCAGAGTGTCACAACCACAACCAAATTTTAGGGTTTCTAACATAAACACACTATAGACTTCGAATTAATTATTATTTTCTCGAACTTAACCTCAAAATATTAAGTAGGTAAATTACAAATAAATACAAATTGCGGAGCTCCATCTAAAAATAGTTAGCAATACAGAAAGAGCATTTAATTCTCCTCCAAATACACTAGGTTTGGTCGTGATACATTTTTTTTTTGAGTTTGGTACGGGGCGCTATACATAGGCTGGCATTGTCCTTTATAATTCCGACACCGGCGACAGTAACGGACTGACAGCTATTGTGACTGCAAGCGACACTAGTGGTTCTTATACATTTTCTACGAGTTTTTATGAAGGTACATTCCAAGTGCGGCGACATTGTCGTCTGTCGCCTCCAGTAAATGTTGTCGCTGCCGCCTGTCACTGCCGCGGTCGCTGTAGCCGCGGTATCCTTTGTTCCTTATAGTTCTTAAGTTTAATCTCCTTGGACTATCGTTGCGACCCGACTAAGTAAAACTAAGTTGGGTTTAATAGGAATTTTAGTAATGCGTGGAAAAAGAACTTGGAAAAGTACCTATAACTTGGTCGCCTTCAAGCGTCTACCATCGTCGATCGCATCTTCACCTAAGCACGGGGTCTCATCAGGAACAAAGTAACATTTGTTGAAATAACTCATAATAGATGACGTTATATGTAGGTATCGATTTGTTATTGAAGTTTGTGTAAAATTGAGAACATGAAAAAATACATCATGAAAAATATTTGTTCAAATTTTGAAAAATGCTTGAAGCACGGAAAAGTATGTAGCCCGAAGATAGCCCGCGCTAAATCGGTCACATTTTTTTGTATGAGATGAGGCATCTGTACGTATAGTATTATATTATCTGTGACCTAAGCAACCTAAGATAGTGTCAGTGGACTCAGTGGTAACCAATCTAATGTAAAGAAACCTTTCTTTTTCGCGCATTGCTACTATTCTTATTATCAATAAGTTTATGTTATTTATTTAACACTTTTGTATTATTTTCTGATAATGTTTAATTTATAAATAAAAAGTATTATATTTTTTTTTTCTTTCCTTGGTAGGTAACTTATTGTTATTTCCTTCTTGTGTTTTTAGGGTTCCGTACCAAAATGGTAAAAAAGGAATCCTTATGGTGCGACTTCGTCTGTCTGTCTGTTTTCTCTCTATAGTAACCTTTAATAAAGTGATTCCCTTCTTATCTTTTAAGAGTAAAAAAAAGTAATTCCCTTCTTATCTTTTCCTTCTTGTTGTTGTTAGTTTCCTTTAGAAAGATGGGCTAGACGTACACAGGTAAAACCTCAGATCATAGAAAAAAGTAGATAAATATATGCCATCATAGCTTAGTACGGGAACCACTGTCGATAGGTACTTTTAGAACAGTTTGCGACACAATTTTATTACAAGCTGTTCCATACATTTTGTTGAGTTATGTGAACGTAAATGTATGGAACAGCTAATTTTTTTTACGCGATTTCAGTGTTGGTCCCATAGTAAAAGTTGTTTATAATGATGAGTACAATGACCCTTAAAATATTTCCACTGTCTAACCTGGTACCCTGTATAAAGATCTCCCACACATTAAATTTTCCGCACACCCTCAATCTTACACTGTTATTCGTCACTCATCACTAACACTAAACTAAAACACTGTACTTAGAACACTAGATATGTACAACATAGAATGAACATGAACCTTACTCGAAACAATGGTTGAAAAGATAATTCGTGCCTTCGTTGGCTACTTTAGACATTACTTTTACTTTTCAATACCTACAGACTACGTAGAACAGAAATGGTCCCAAAATGTGTACTTGCGGTACTCCAATAACCCCAATACCTGAGCTTTATTAACTAACCTTATCAAAAGGCGCTTTTTGTTCCTAATTCTAAAAATACTAAGATAGAAAATCAACACATTTAACTATCTTAAATATTGGTGTAAGTATTTTATTTTGAAATAAGTATGATATGTGATTCACTCAATCAAACGCTTTAAACAGATCATCGATAGACTTGATTGAGCAGACCTGAGCTTTAACTAGGTAATAGCACAGAAAACTACAGAAAGATGATTCCGCAAAAATGGTTAGTTAAATAGTGAACTTTTTAGAACTTTTTGGTTCTAGAAAATCTAGGACATGCCGGTTTCCTCACGACGTTTTCCTGCGTTATTTTTAGAGCAGTGGTGATGAGATAAATTGCACAAATTAAAGTACGCGCCTGCCTAGATCTGAACCCAGACCTACGATTCGGTAAGACGTGGCCGTTGAATCAGCCACGAGCCACTATTGTTTGGTACTCAGATCATAGAAACAAGGGGGATGTGCCAAGGCGCTATTGAGCTTGATGCTTTAATTTGCCAACATTGGGCATAGTACAAAAGTACACGCTGGCGACGATCCGAATACGATTTATGATATAAATAGTGTTTTAGTTTAGTGCTAGTGTTGAGTGACGATTAACAGTGTTAGATTGAGGGTGTGCGGAATTTTTCATGTGTGGGAGATCTTTAGGTATATTCACGAGGGTTCCCGTACTAATTTGCTATTATGGCATATCTCCTTGTTTCTATGATCAGTATGTCTCTGGGGTTTGGTATAATGAACAATAATTAGTAGTTATGTCAGTACGTATAATCATTCCACTTAGCGCCTACGTATTTGTGATTGCAATATATTGCTATTTAAATTAAATGAAATTAATTATATGAGACAATGACATTTTGTGTAGGCGTGCACCGACAAATTAACACAAGTGAAAGCGGCCGTTTATCATAACTTTGGCCTTTAAAAAAGTCTTGTTAAACGGCCGTTTTCAATTTAACGGACTGTTATCTTGTCGGTGAACTTGGCCCTTAGTATCCTTGATCTTCTTACGTCACTCTGACAATGAAGACGAATCCAAAGACGCCTCGTATGTTCGGTACTTATGTTAAAATCCATCAAGCCGTTTAGGCTGGGAGGGCCACTTGATGTTAAATTCCAAAAACTTCAATATTCCAAATGACAACAGTTTCAGCGAAATTCAAAATATCTTCGGTTTTTTTCAAATTGCAGTGCTGTTTTACATTGTATTTAGGTGATCCAAATTACGATAAAATAGTTACCTACTAAATAATAATAATCATCAAAATTATCAATATCCCTCGAAATTATATTTGAGGAAAACCGTAATGTTTTCACGAAATAATCGTATTTTCCTCAAATATAATTTCGAGGGCTATATCGATCATTTTGATGATTATTATTTAGTAACGATTTACCTTATTCCTTGTCTAGTAGGTACATCATAAAGGGAACCTCTGGAACTTTCTAGGGTTTGTGCTGAGGCGCGGTCACAGCCGATGATTTTGAGGGGGGTCAGGGTCATACCGATTAATGCCGAAGTGCTATACCGTGAATTACCGTGTTTGGCGCATTTTTGTACGAATTTGGGGGGGTCACGACCCCCACGACCCCCCCCCCCGTGGACCGCGCCTGTTTGTGCTGGGCACTGACGACTCAGTCAGTGAGTCAGGACTTTTCTTTTTAATATAAATAAATAGATTCATTCTAATGCGGTTTTTACTTTATATAAAATTTAATTTATTTTCCTGTAGGGCAAACATGCGCGCCGCGACAAATTTTGTCGACTGTTTTGTCTCACTCTTACTCGTGCGAATCCGAGACAAATGCACGATAAAAGCGTCGACAAAATTTTGTCGCGGCGCGCATGTTAGGCGCTCTGAATGACTGTTTACTTACGTGATTAAATATTAATATGATTAATCGTAGACATAATATCCAAGAAATACAAACAAAATATGAAACTGTATATTTTTGTGTTTTTGAAACATTTTAAAGACATGTTATACTTCTCTGTTATTAATACTAGGTGTCAGTGGCGAAGGGTACAGTTACTTACCTGGCCACGAAAAGCTTTAATAAAAGTAGGCAATACTGCCTATGCAATTTTTTAAGGCCACGATATCCGAGTGCGATAGGCATTTAGCGCTCCCTTCCGCCCCGCGCGGCGAATTACGCGGAAGCGCAGTTCAAATGAACTCGCTGACCCGCTGAACAAAAATTTTGCGTCACAGTATAAATTCTACCAGCCTCAAAATATTAACATTAATTTCGTTCATTAAGAAACGAAGCCCTCAAAAATTGGGGTTTCGTTTGTAGCTAGGTTTATGTAAAACGTTGTAAATACATTTATAAAGCACCTTACACAATTTATTTTATTAATAATAATTGTTTTTTTTATTATTTTCGATGAATCTCTCTTCTTTTATTTATGAGTATGGTCTATGGATTATGGCTAGCTATGCGGCTATGGTGGATATTACACTATCTATATCTATCTTACAGTGGCGAAGGGTCCCTACAATACGATTCCTACCGGCTACCCTTTAAAAAATAGCATGGGCAGTATTGCCTACTATTGTCAAATATTTTTCTTCCCATCTATTCGAAAAGGACGACTTGGTTCGCCTTTAAGTGCGTCCAAAGGTAGTGTTTTCTATAAGAAACTTTTAGCGGGCAGTAATGAAATTTTTATCCTCTTTAGATGTTTCAAATTCAATAGTGCGGCGCACTTATTGAATCTGACTAATAACCAATGAACTGTAGTGTTTTTGTAAGGGGGAAAGGGGGCTAAGGGGACTAAGAGGACTGGGACTAAAGGGACTGGGACTAAGGGGACTATGGGGACGATAGAGACTAAGGGGACTATGGGGACTATAGGACAATGGGGACTAAGGGGACTATGGGGACAAGGGGACTATGGGGATTAAGGGAACTGTGGGGACTATGGGGACTGAGGGGACTTTGGGGACTAAGGGGACTACGGGGACGATGGGGACTATGGGGGCAATGGGGACGATGGGGACAATGAGGACTAAGGGGACTATGGGGACTTTGCTTGAAATCTGTAGATACCTAATAATAATAAGCTGGGTACTCACTTAGCAGTGTAGCATGTAACGTATCAGATACTGTATCAACCTGCAAGTGGGTACGGCTCGTCCACGGTCCACCGCGTATCTAGCTACGAGCTGCCGGATCACACTGCGAGCCGCCTTTGTGTTTGCGCAGCAGGGACTTGAAACGTTATTCAAAATAACGTTACGATTCATTCCAGTAACGATAATTTGTACCGTTCCACCAGAAACGTAACATAATTAATTCTTTGTATATAACGATACTTACAAACGGAACGAAATCTACAACTATTTAATAACGATATTATTAATATAACGATATAATAACGTTATTAATATAACGATATAATATAATACGTTTATTCATTTCGATATCATTCATTTCGATACGCAACGTTGCCAGCTAGCCTTGACCTTGAGATCTGCGGCGATTCCCCGAGCGCAGTATTGGCAACAACGGCAACCTAGCATTTCGCCGTGTTTATTTTTATTTACATCTGATTTCAATCGTATAATTTGAGTTTATTAAATCATGAGCCGTAAGAAGAAAAATTTTGTATTCAGAGATTTTTCATTGAGCGATGACAAACAATAGTCGAAGTGTGAAGTTCCAGGTTGTAATAAAACTCTTCAGGTGCCTAAATACCTACTATCCTATATATTACTACGAATTATTATTGATCAAGTCATCATGTCAGTTGCATATTGAAAAATAGTACCTATGTTATTTTACCACCAACGCGACTGCGAAACCGGAATACCTCTGCAAACTTTCTTCAAATAATATAGGGTAATTGTGCCTGTTCTCGACCAATTAGTGGAGTTGTCAAATCAAAATTCAAAAAATAATATTTCTGCTAACAAGTACAAAAAATAATATTAAGTAATGTATTCTTAATATACTCTTTCATTTAAGTTAGTCTTTGTTAATTTAGATTGCTGGTTATTTTTAAAATAATTACATGTCTCAAAATGCCGTTTCTCCCAGTTTTCGACCGGAAAATTCAGTTTTCGACCACCTAGTACCCAGTTTTCCACCACTTACTGAAATTACTGAAAGTAAAGCATTCAGTGGAGAAAAGTAAGCATACAAAATTGAACGAGTAAATTATCAACCTCTCTTTATAATTCAAATCACAAAATCATCTAAAAATTCATGTATCAACATCTATACTAATATAATAAAGCTGAAGAGTTTGTTTGTTTGAACTCGCTAATCTCTGGAACTACTAGTCGAGTTCGATCTTTTTGTATATGATAGCCAAATTCGTGGGTAGAAACCCAACTATCTATGTATGTTCTCTCTCTGTTATATCTACTATATATGTTCAAGACTTTGGAGGTTAGTCTGAAAAAGGAATTTGTTGTTGATGAGCTTTTGGCACCTTTCTCAAAGGACTCCAACTCTAACGCCTCAAGCTGGTACTTGGCTGAGCCATCCCATAGTTACGCGCAGTTTTTCATGCACAAACGAACTTGTGCTTAGTACAATAAAAGCAACTGTCCAGACGTGAAGTACCGCCGCACCATTGAGATGATACCCAGCTTTTTAGCTGCCAATTGAGCCTTGGCCTCAATATAGGTCCAGGTGGCCCAGAAGCTCAAGATGGTTAGCTATCGGTATGATACGTCTCGAAAAGTAGAAGTGGGCTGGAATGGCCTCCTTTTGGCAGAGAACAGATAGGCCTAAGTCTTAGCTGCATTTAACTTGACCACGTCGGCATCGCCCTAATCGAAAACTGCAATGTTAATATTTTGAGGCTTTAGTAGATCATTAAACAACCTAGGTAGACCATATTATGCCTATTTTCGACCATCCGGTCGAAAACTAGACAATTTAAAACCGTATATAATCATAAAATAAAGCGGTCGAGAAACAGAAGTTTCTCGACCGCTTTATTTTATGATTATAATATCAAAATTGGAAGTAACAATGTCGTTTTTCATATTCAATACATGTTAAACAATGTTGTTTAACCAACAAACAAACTAAAAAGTGCTAGAAAACATTACAAACTTACTATTAATGTTACGACGCGCACTATTTTTTATTAGAAAACGACCCGTTTATTCGCGTTCGTTCGGAGCCACAGAATGATTTAATTACTTTCGATGTAAGATGCGTACAAATAATTTTTAGTTCTTGTGTATAAACTACTAATATATTAACCCGGCGTCATGGGGGTGAAAAAGTGTAACATGGACGTAGGGGGTGGGTCATACAGACCCGCTTATTAAATATGAAATAATCTAGTACTTCATAAATTAAAAAGATCAAATTTGTTCGGGTTTATTTTTTTAGGTATTCATGTAAATAAATAAAAGAAAAATATCGTATAATAGTAATAAACAATCAGTCTTAATGTTTTAATAGCACATTTTAATAGGAAACTAGGATATCTAAAAAAAAAAAAAAAACACTCCGCATCATTATCATTGATACAGTCAGCATAGTATGGTAAAAGTAATATGTGAAAAATGGCGCAAAATTGTTACACTAAGTGCGGGGGTGGGTCTTAGTGACCTTTTTCAACTTTGCGCACGTGTAACTCGCAGTGCGGCTGTCGCACGACCAATGTGTTGCCTGCGACGCTTAGAACAACTCAATACCTCCAGCTACTGAGAACAACAGCAACGTCGGAAAGGTAGTAGGTAACCGAAATTCAAGCAAAATAAAATGTGCCGAGTCTCACAGACCCAACCCCCATGACGCCGGGTTAAAGTTTCTACGGAAACACAGTTTTAAAAAAGAATCGGCTTAGTTTTGCAATTTTTCGGAGTTCTGTAGCTACGTGCCGTCAAATGGTCGAAAATAGGCTGTGGTCGGCAAACAGGCGCACCTACCCTACGCACTCTCTCTTGAATACGACGGTGACTTATACCTACGGGGTGCGACGGCCGCGGCGCCGTGGTGGTCAATGAGAAAGAAAACTTCTTATGAATAACGTTACAAGTGAATCTGTAACGTTTTACCTATAACGTTATTATAGAGGATATAAGCATAACATTACTTATAATATTGTGCCACGAAAATGTTATTTTATAACGTTATTTTTTTATAACGTTATTGTTATTTTTCGGTTTGTAACGATACTAATCGTTACAAACTTTGGAATGTTATGAGGGAACATTTAGTGTAACGGAACGAAATTCATTTCGTTTTCAAGTCCCTGGTTCGCAGTGATACCGCCACTCGACGGGCCACGCGCGTGCGGCTCGCAGCGGGCTCGTGCCTACGTAGGTACTCACTTGATACCGTATCTGATACATTACATGCTACACTGCTAAGTGAGTACCCAGCAGTGGCGAAGGGTCCCCACAATACGATTCCTACCGACTTTCCTTTGAAAAGTAGCACAGGCAGTATTGACTATTGTCAAATATTTATAATTAGCTTTTCGTGGCCAGGTAGAAGCATTTCTAGCTCCGGCTTACCTCTTACAAAAATTGACCCTTCGCCACTGGTACCCAGCTATAGATAGGCTTAGCTAGTACTGTGACGAAAGCAAGTAGGTAGGTAGGTATATAAATACAACTACAATATTGCTCTGTCGTGTCAAGGATAGTTACGATCAGCAATAATACCTATTATATTGTTGATTGAAGGTAGGTAGGTAGTTATAAATAGGTTAGGTACCTACTAGTAATCAAACTTACCTTATGTTTTTAGGGTTCCGTACCAAAATGGTAAAAAAGGAACCCTTATGGTGCGACTTCGTCTGTCTGTCCGTCTGTCTGTCACAGCTGGTTATTTCAGAAACTACCAATGCTATCGACTTCAAGTTTGGAACAATTATAAAGAATGCTTGTCCAATTTTATTGTATATCCTAACTAGTACAGTTTTTTCAATATCATCAAAATTCCTTTACAAACAAACTTAGTGCACGAGTACGACTCGCACTTGGCTGGTTTTTTTTTAAGCTTCCGTAGTTCAAATTTTGATTTTTTTTCATTTTTCTGTTTTTATTCCCCATATTTTATTTTAAATTTCTTAAATAGATTAACTAGATCACTATATTAACTATTTACTTACTACTTAAACTAATATTTACAATTTAATTATTAATAGGTACTAGAAACTACAATATTATTTACAGACAGATTTTTCAAACTATTGCGATCACGGAATAACGATAAACTGATATTTCGGTCGATTTATTATTCGAACGCAGCGAGCCAGCAAAAGGAACACAGGTCCTACCTCGGAGAGGCCTCGCGGGCTACTAAAGCGAGCCGCGCGCTCGCGCTCCTCCCTTTTGTTAAATAATATTGTATTAAAAAAAATTAAAACTGTTTTGAGAAAAAGTAACCATAGAATAATCTTCTAAACGTTATTGACTATTTTTTGACATAATTTTGATGAATATAAGTTTGATATACTTTAAGTATGACCTGAAAAACGATAAAAAAATCCCTGTTTTCGTAATATTTTGAGATCGAGTGAAGTTGTACATATCGTGTTTTGAACCATAGAATAATCAAGAATGTTTATGAAACTACAACATATATTTTTATCTGATCAAAACAAAGAATATTTGACTGTTTACCATTGAATCAAAAATACGTTGATTTCGGATATCCTGGCCTTAAAGGGAAGCCAGTAGGAATCGTACTGTACGGGACCCTTCGCCACTACTAGGTGTTCCCCACGGTTTCACCCCCGTTGCTCGACTCCTAAGGGTCGTAGCGTGATGTTAAATAGCCTATACTATTCCTCATGAATCTGGCTATCATATACAAAAATCTTTTTTCGAATCCGACTGGTAGTTTCAGAGATTAATTAACGCGTTCAAACAAACAAATTCAAATTTAAAAGTCATTTATTCAAAATGGGCTAAAGCCAATTAGCACTTTTTGAACGTCAATATACATTAGACAGCCCCCAAAAACGCCCGCCCTTCACCGCTTCCTAGTGTTTTAGCTGCGAAGAAGAAACGGCGCAACAAACTCCGCAGCAACACGATTCTGTCTTTCAGTTACTTTTGTTTTAAAAAATTATATAAATTTACGAAAAAATTATTAACTGAGCTTTTAAAACAAAATATATAAACTATAAATACTTAAAAGTAAAATAATAATGTAACCTAACACACACCAATATACCTAATCAAAGAAAATAAAGTAAAAAACAATAAAAAATATGCTTTAAACAAACAAACTCTTGAGCTTTATAATATGTTAGGTATCTAACTGTTCCCCGCGATTTCACTCCGGTCGTAGCGCGATCTTAAATAGACTTATGCCCGTTTTCACCAACACTAGGAGACAACCTCAGATCATAGAAACAAGGAGATGTGCCAAGGCGCTATCGAGCTTGATGCCTGATCTTGAGCAAATTGCTCATATTAAAAACGTACGCGCTGGCGACTTAAGTGTTTTAGTTTAGTGCTAGTGTTGAGTGACGATTAACAGTGTTAGATTAAGGGTGTGCGGAATGTTCAATGCGTGGGAGATCTTTTTATTCACAAGGAGCGCTTAATTATGCGCGTAATTGTGTCGAAAAATGTACTAAAAGTGGCATCAGGTTGTTCCCGTACTAATTTGCTATGATGGCATATCTCCTTGTTTCTATGATCTGAGGAGACAACTAAGTTTACCCCCCCCCCCCCCCCCAAAGAATTCCGGGATCCAACACTGTTTGTTTTCTTGTTTCGTCGAACAGCGTATTCTGATAAAATACTTATTAACTTTTATGTTTAATTCCTTTGAATTATTATTTAATAATACCTACCTATCGTTTATCATTAATTTCATTTTAAACGGATTATCTTTTACTGGAAGACATTATTAGGGTTATTCTGATTGTTTTTTAACTTTCTTTGTGTAGGTAAGTATTTATTGTTATTAGATTCACCAACATTTTCATTTGAAGTCTTATTTCGTAAATTATGCTTTCTTTCTAGTTTTTGTAGGAATGAACACGAATTAATTTACTTAATTAAGCTTATAAATTATAATTGAGAAATAATTGTCATGAAAATTATGTTTTGGATGGAAAAGCGATCCTTTGCCGATGAAAATTTGAACACTGCATAAAGTCACGTACACCACGGACGAGACACATGTGTGATACACCAAAAATAGGTAGGTACCTACATAATTTAAATAACTATTTTATTAGTTAGTCACAATGATTGCAGAATGACACACTGTAGGTAACTATCAGTGTTAGCTCTGAATATTGATACCCTTTTAACCTTTTTAACGCTAAATACTAAATATACTATAAAAATGGTTTGTTTGTCTTGCAGTATTTTTAATTATTATAGCGACCCGTGCCTGTTTCGCACGGATTCAATAGATCTACTGATGTGGCGATATGTCAAAACATCGAGATAAATATATGCTGTATTGTATCTAAGTTAAATATTAAAGATTTACACAAAAACCTTGCGTGATTAATTCTCTAAATGGTGGTGAAAACCGCATTAAAATCAATTGCGTAATTTAGAAGAATTAAGCGGACAAACAGACACAAAAAGCGACTTTGTTACTATTTGTAGATTCTCAGGCTGGAAATAAGTATCTACGAAAATTAGTTCAAAGCAATGTAGCATGTAATGCATCAGATACGGTATCAAGTGAGTACCTACGTAGGCACGAGCCCGCTGCGAGCCGCTCGCGCGTGAAGCGCTGTAAGCTCGCAGTGACAGTGACCCGCCGAGTGGCGGTATAGCTGGGTACTCACTTAAGGTAATATTAAAAAAAATTGTACAGTCACCAAAAAGAAACGAAAATGAATATCGTTACAAAAATTAAAAGTGTTACAAAAAGGAAACAAAAAGGAACTAATATGGCAATTGCACACTATGAACAAAACAAAATAGATTTGGCCGTTTTTTTTATTAATCATCATCATTCACATAGGTAATAACTGAACTAGTTACAACAACTTGGATAGATTCATCTGAACTTTTAATTATAAAAAAACAACTCTTGATAAACTTTTCACAAAATATCAACAATAAACATCACAAAACAGATATAATGTCACATTTTTAATGGTTTCATATTTTTTCTTAACCTAATTAATATTACAGATCAATTTATCAGTCTCATGGTATTGGCTCATTATAACATGGCTAATTGTTTTCATAATTTTTCATAAGTAATTTTCAGCAATATAAAATCACCCTTACTTCCTTTTTGTTAACTCATTTTTGTTACGTAACAATAAATTGTAACAAATTGTAACGAAAAGGAATATAAAACACGTGTTGAATATAACCTCAAACGAATTAAAAATCAATAAACCTCCTTAGCTAAAATTGTTGTTAACTTTTGATTTGGGCGAGAATAATACAATATTTAAATGGTCTAATAGTAAATAAACAACTTGCCAGGTGATCAACAGACCAGCGAACAAAAGGAATGTTTTATTGTTGAAAAAATTCACCACTGGCTTAGGCACACTCTACTCAGAAAAACGCACGTTGCAAAATGGCCGACTGTCACTAGTTAGCGCTACGTGATTGGCTGCTAACAAAAAACGCAGTGTTGCCAATTCTACATTTTAAAAACAAACGAATATTGGTGTTACAAAATACAATAACAAAAATGACAAAAATCGTGGACGCAGATTTGATATTAAATTAATTATATATTTCTTTATTATTTTAAAGAAATAATGCAAGATCTAGATAGTCTTAATAATACTAAAGTTCATTTTTAGCTTGAATTAATGAAATATGTAGCACGCAAAAATTTAGAGGCTTTTTTGTAACGCACAAGTCTTCGAGGACATAATTATTTTGTATGGGAGAAATATGATATACCCCAAAACAAAATAGTATATTTTAAAAACTAAATGCTTTATTATGCTGTGAAATTCATATTAATCATCCCTAATTCTGTATGTCTACGTATCATTACTTGTTTTATAAAATATACGCATTATTTCGATAGAACCTACCATGGACATTTCAGCATGTTTGAATGTACAATTATTTTTGATATTACCCTTAGCAGTGTTGCATGTAACGTATCAGATACTGTATCAACCTGCAAGTGGGTACGGCGCGTCCACGGTCCACCGCGTATCTAGCTACGAGCTGCCGGATCCGCAGTGCTGAGTGCTCGCGACGACGTCACGCCGACAACATGTCTCAAGTGGTTTGAAGCTCGCGCCTACGTACTCACCTCACAAGCGGTCGTGTCGCCGTCCACGAGCACACTGCTGCGAGCCGCGTTTGTGTTCGCAGTAATACCGCCACTCGGCGGGTCACTGCGAGCCTACGTATCGTGCCTACGTACTCACTTGATACCGTATCTGATACATTACATGCAACACTGCTAAGTGAGTACCCAGCTTTACGTGAAACGCTCTAACTAACCTTTCACATAAGGACGCCAAACTTTTCAATTAATCTGTTAACTTTAAACCAATGAAAAAAATAATCCAACAAGCAAACTCGGGCATAAAACCAGTACTGGAACAACAGATGGTTTACCCAAACGTTAGGTAGTATTAGTCACCAATTAAATTGGTTCAATTTAATTTCATTCCTAGTAATATTATGATAATATTAATACATACATACTTACTCATATTAATAATTAATACTTATAGCTTGTCTGTATGTTTGTTGATTAAAAAACTTTACTAGTTAAGCTGCGGTTATCAAGGTCTGTTGATGGATGGGTGACCACTTTTTTGGGGAAAAAAGTAGCCTGTGTTATTCTGATATATAAGCTTTATTACTGTAAAGTTTCATCAAAATCCGTCCAGTAGTTTCTACGTGAAAGAGTAACAAACATTCATACACACGTCCATTCATTACATTTCATAGTACTCACAAACTTTCACATTTATAATATTAGTAAGTTAAGAAAGGATAGGATTGGCCTATATAAACGCCTATTACAGAATAGATTGCCTATAACAGTCATAAAAGGAAAATACAACCAAATAACAAGCAATTCCGCGCTTCATTGTTATACTACAAAAGCATGAAGCATGTAGGTCTGTATAAAAGTATAAAACCAGTAATTTGACGGCCATCTTAGGTCAAGCTGTCAGTTGTCATCGCGCGGTCACAGCGCATGCGTGATTTGTAGTGAATAAAATAGTTATTTTTTTAAAACGTGAGTAAATCCTTCTTTTGTTTGAATTGTATAACGTGCGTTCTGTTTTAGAAAATTAATCGCTTTTTAATTTGGGGCATTCGTTTTACGAAAAGTTGTCAAAAAGTAGATTAACAATTTTTTGTTTCTATTCAAAAGTTAAACTACAAATGGACTATGCTTTAATTTTTTATATCCTTACTACTGTTGAACTAAATAACGTCATCAAATATTATTAAACAATTTTCATCATTCCATGTATAAACAAAATAATTTTTAACCATTGAGAAATATTAACCGGTCTGAAAGCGTTGGCTTCATAATAATAGATCCCTGACCTGACTTTCTTTTAAAAACATTATTAACCGTAGTAATTTTACCTTTTTCCGTGACTTTAAACCTTTTTCCGAGTTCTAAATTACTTAACTGCCCGTTGGTCCAGTGGTTACAAACGCGACTGCTGAGCGTGAGGTCCTTGGTTCGATCCCTGAGTCGGGCAAAGTGTTAATTGGATTTTCTATCAGTAGCAGCCCACGGAGTATGGACTTGAGCTCGGTTAATAGCAATAGCGCGACCCTATTGTATGGGACTCAAGCGACCCAAGTTGACGCCCGATCGAAAGAGGCACAGATTTAGTTATAAGCTAGATACCTACCGCATGTTCGCTAAATACTATGAAAACGAGCGAGCCACTTTTTCCTACCTACTATGCTGTCGTGCAAGTCATTTAAAGGCCTTGAGTAACCCTATAAAAGTTTTTACAGGTAAGTAATAATGGTACAATTTGGCATTTGTATGTGCGCGTTTGAAAGTAAACTCAAGTAGTATTGCCTACTGGCGAAATGTGGGTACTTCCTCTCTGCCTACCCTTTCAGAAAGAGGCGCGTGAAGTTATTTCACGAGTAGGTAACAGTAGTTCGGCTGTAATTTAGCCATGACCATGAGCCCCTTTTTGAATCTGTCTTACAGTACGTGGCAGTAAATAATGCACATCGAGCTTCAGAAAGAGATATTTGCTAGCTTCGACTTTATAGAGCGTCATCTCTGTCGCACGAAGCACTAACAGTCTGGTATCTAATAAACAAGTCGGCGACAAAACGTCACATAGGTATGAGTGACGGATACGACGCTCTACGAAGCCGAAGCTAGCCGATTATCTCTTTCTTAAACTCGATGAGCAATATTTATTGCCGGGTAGGTACTGTACGCTTCACGAAATTAGCCGACCACCGTTGGTGGCGTTGGGGCCAACGTGTGGAGCCGGTCTACAAAGCCGAAGCTATATTTATTGCCGGGTACTGTACCTAAAACGTGATGTAATCGCGTTGAAGTTTCAGATTTATCATTGTTTATAATAATTAGATAAAATTGTTGTTTTACTTAGAGATTTAATTGACCTATGGCGTCATAATTCGATAAACATTTACTATGAGCAGTCTACTATTTAATATTTAATATACAATCGTGTTGTTTTTATTTGATTAGTTACCTACTTAATAATTCGATAATCTAGTATTTTGGTTTTGGGTACACAAAACTAATACGCACATGACTTCGAAAAGTCAGCGGTGCGTGCCTCGGGATCGAACTCGAACCATTCGCCGTGGGAGGCACATGGTTAATCCATTAGGCTATCACTGCATTTTTGGCTATCACTGCATTTTTCTTGATTAATTATCACTTGCTTTAACGGTGAAGGAAAACATCGTGAGGAAACCGACATGTCCTAGAACCAAAAATTCGAAGACATGTGACGTCCACCAACCCGCACTGGGCCCGCGTGGTGGACTACGGCCCACTCCCTCTCACAGAGGAGGCCTGTGTCCCAGCAGTGGGAACATTATAGGCCGATTATGCTTATGCTATGCTTATGACATGTACACAAAACTGTAAACCACAAACTGTATTTTTAGGGTTCCGTACCAAAATGGTAAAAAAGGAACCCTTATGGTGCGACTTCGTCTGTCTGTCTGTCACACCTGCTTATTTCAGCAACTACTAGTGCTATCGACTTGAAATTTGGAACAGTTATAAAGAATGCTTGTCCAATTTAATTGCAAATGAAAAAAGTCAAAAAATATTTTTATTTTTATTGCAAAAGGGGCCGGAGTTAGTTCAGAAAATTTAAATTGGGGTTACTATAATAGGTCAAGTGGCTTATCATATGAAAGAGCTTGACCTGCACATTTCAAAATAGATTTTCATTTTATTTAAACTGACCCAAATATTGCACCAAAAATAAAACGATGTTCCTAACTAGTATAGTTTTTTCAAAATCATCAACATTCCTTCACAAACAAACTTACTTATGCGGTAAAAAATAAAACAAGTTACAAACTTCTTTATAAATAGGTATATCTACGTGCTCTGATTAAGGAAAATAATTACTTAGTTATCTTAACCACGTAAAATGATCTAATTGCTACATATAAACTGACTGTCTGTTAGGCCGGCTACAGACTAGGCGTTTTTGCAACGCGGTGTTATAAACCAGCGGTTAAAAACGCGTCGATACGAGCTTACACACAAATTGTAATAATATCTGTATAGGTATTTCGTCGGAAAGTAAATAGGTACCTACTTAGGGCGGGTTGCTTCAAACCATCTGTATTCGTAAGTCAGTACGTAATCGTTAAGTCAGTACCTATGAAATTGTCATACAAGCCGCCATATTTGACGGTTACAGATACGTAACTGTAAGATGAAACAACATGGCCTTAGTCTTACATTTTTTTCCTATTTTTATAGCTTACGCCCGCGGCTTTGCCCGCGTTTTTGGGATTAAAAGTAGCCGATGTGTTATTCTGATGAACACTCGACGCCATTGACGGTCGACCACTTTTCGCCTGTATTACTAAGAACATAAGGGTCAAAAGTGGTCGACCATCAATGGCGTCGAGTGTACCTATAATATTACTGTAAAGTTTCATCAAATTCCGTTCAGTAGTTTTTGCGTGAAAGAGTAACAGACATCTATACATTACATACATCCTCACAAACTTTCGCATTAATAATATTAGTAGGATAAAAAAATATACTTACTTACTAAACGCGTATGACGCATTAGTCAGGACTCATCTGGAACATAGTGCTGTCATATGGGCTCCACACGAGGCTAAGTACCTACCTACTCAGAGATGTTGGAGCAAGTCCAGAACAAATTCACGCGCCACGGCGCCACCTGTACAAACAACTGTATGGTATATACCCATTTTACCCTTTGATGTACCCCACTCTATTCGTACTGGTTATGGTGGGGTACAATTAACTTCGGGTGAGACGGGAATTTGCACTAGTGTCGTACATGGTGAGACTGCTCCGAGGCATAGAGCACAACCCGGGAGTGTTGCAGTGGTGGCACCTGTACGTACCCGACCATTATGTGTGGAGGCGTCGGCCCCCGCAACTGCTGGCCATACCATCAGCTAGGACCAACTTGCTGGCCAAAACCCCTCTAACTCGAGCAATTCGCACCATCAATTACATTCAGGTCGAAATTGATATCTTTACATGTCACTGGAGTGAATTCGCAAAAGTACTATTGTTCACATTGTGTTACAATCAATCTTTTTATGTAATCTGGATATTATGTACCTATTTTGTGTTTTAATTTTAATTTTGTGTGTGTGACTTAGCTATTGCATTAGGTTAAGACAGCTGTCATAATAGCTAAGGCATTTAAATAAATAAATAAATAAAAACATAGAAATAGTGCTGCATTCGCATCGAGGTGGTAGGACCCAGTGGCGTGCCCTGAGGCCACGCCCGACGCATTTTTCTCTTTTTAGTGTTCACTTTTCATGAATGTAAGGGTGTAATTTTGAATGTACACACACATTGTCCTAATAACGACTTAAACTCACATAAATTAATGAAAAATTAACATAAAACCAAAAAAATCGTTGGGCTTGTCCTCTCATTAAATGACATGGACTGGTTACCAGGGGCGAAGGGTCCCTACAATACGATTCCTACCGGCTTCCCTTTGAAAAATATGACAGGCAGTATTGCCTACTTTTATTAATTAGTTTTTCGTGGCCAGGTAAGCATTTGTAGCTCCGGCTTAGCTCTTACAAAAACTGACCCTTCGTTACTGCTGGTTACCATATGACAGGCATTTGCCACATTTGACAAGCATTATAAAGAAAAAACCGGACAAGTGCGAGTATGCCTCGCGCCCTAAGGGTTCCGAAATATGATCATAGATGGCGCTACTGCATACTTCCAATCTATGAGCTCCACTTATGGTCTGGTGACTGACGGCAACAAAGTGATCCTATAAGGGTTCCGTTTTTCCTTTTGAGGTACGGAACCCTAAAAACGCTGATAGAAAACGCGTCGCAAAACTGCCGTCCGTACGTACCCTTAGTCGTTAATAACTATGTTTCCTTATTAGTCAACTGCTGTCAAGGTGAGTTCATTGTTACTCACGGCTATGAGTAATCATTGTTTATTTGTACGTGCGTGAGATTTTTAGGAAGCTTATGCAATGTAAGATTTTAATTTAGATAATTAAACCACTTAAGGTGACTACAGGAGCTAAACGCAAGTTTTATAATGCCTTAAAGTAGGTAGGTATATGTATATGATCCACTCCACGTTGGCTAAGCGGTTTATAATATTCAGCCCTGTGACAGACGTACGAACAGACGACGCGCGGCTAGGCTTAGTAATAGAGTCCTGTAAGCACCCTTTCGGTACGAAATCCTAAAAAGCACAATCAAATAGAGAACCTCCCCCTTTTTCGTCGATAAAACACACAATAAATATTTCTTTTCTTTTCTTTACAGCATGAGGGTTTTAGCCATCCTCGTCCTAATAGCAGCGGCGGTGTATGCCAAGCCGAGGAGTGCGACCAGGCAGCAACCTATCACCGGCCATATCACCTCGCTTACTGACAAGGTAAGTCACATCACATACCTACGTCCTATGAAGCTCCCACTGCCGGGACTATAGTTATGTAGATATGGTATGGTATGATACAGCCCCGGATCTAGGGGGGGCAAGCCGAGGCCCGTGCCCCGAGCGGCAAATTCAGAGGGCGGCAAATTCAAGCTTAGCGTTTGCAAAGAGCAGCTCTAGACCCGTCTTTTGGTATTCTTTGGGGGAGGCCTGTGTCCATCAGCATCAGTGGGCGTGTTATGGGTGAGATGATGATGATGATAAAGGTAAAAATATTGTCGGTCGGGGGCGGCATTTTTCAGTTTTTGCCCCGCCTCGAAATAATTCAAGATCAGGGGCTGGTATGGTATGGTATGATAAGTAAGTACCCAGGTTATAGCTGGGTACTTACTTAGCAGTGTTGCATGTAACGTATCAGATACTGTATCAACCTGCAAGTGGATACGGCTCGTCCACGGTCCACCGCGTATCTAGCTACGAGCTGCCGGATCACACTACGAGCCGCCTTTGTGTTCGCAGTGATACCGCCACTCGGCGGGTCACTGCGAGCTTACAGCGCTCCACGCGCGAGCTGCTCGCAGCGGGCTCGTGCCTACATACTCACTTGATACCGTATCTGATACATAACATGCTACACTGCTAAGTGAGTACCCAGCTGTATGGTACGGCACGATACGATACTATATGATACGGGGTGTAAGTGACAGCGTAACGAAAACTGAAACCATGGATTCAGTACCTCATTCTGAACCCTGTAGCATTAAAATTTTGTTAAAAAAAAGTACGACTTTTGAGATTTTTTAGCGAACTGCAAAATCTCCAAACGAAGTTGTAATTTTTTTTTAATTAACCACGCAAAATTTTAGCACTGAGGAGTTTAGAATCAGGTAGATACCTACTGAACCCATGGTTGTCATCTCTATTCATTGTCAAACAAATGCCAAGGATATTTGTATATTTTAATCAGTGGTTAAATTAAGAGGCGTCAGGGGGCTAAAGTCTTGTTTAAACAACAGTCACCCATCCACAATCTAGCCGCGGAAATAGCAGCTTAACCTTGAACATTTTCGTTCAGTCAATGAACTGTTTTTATAAATAAAATTCCAATCATTCACTGTTTTTATTTTCTATTAGTGAACTAGTTGAGAAAAAACATCTTGAATGAAGCAATCAACTCCTAAATGTAATTGAGTGCAGACTGTTAACAGATATTGGTGCCGATTCTGTTGTATACAAACTAAACTAATTTAGTCTTATCATGTCTCTTTTTAATAAAGAATATGAGAGAGGAATAGCAGATATTTCTGTCAAATTAGTCCACTTGAATCGTTATAATGTCAATTTAGAGCCGTTCTTACCAACCAAATTGATCGCGATCAACCTCGGTTTACGCGCTTAAACGCGTTCAGAACTCTTATTTGGATTTTACCAACATAAAGTGAACGCGTTCAAGCTTGAACCGGTTTAAACTTCAGTTAAAACTGAACGCCCAATTTTCGACGTTTAACGCGGCTAAACGCGTTCAAGAGAGAGAGCTGTTATCGGTTTTTATGTGTTGGGAAGCATTGCTTTATGTAGTTAAAATTAGGTTTTATATTTAAAATCCAAGCTTTAGAAGGGCATTAGCACTTGCATTTGATGAAACTTATTGATGATAGTAGTAGATAGTAGACAAGTTTCGGCGTAAACTTGGATTTCGTAAACGCGATCAAAATGTAGCCGGTGAAATCGAGTTCAGCGTGCAATCGGTAAAATCGGCTCTTAGAGCCGATTTTACCGATTGCACGCTGAACATAGTTCAATAAAACGAAGTTAAAATTGATCGCGTTCACACATTGGTTTTGATCTCAGTTCACGTCGGTTCGATTTCACCGGCTACATTTTGATCGCGTTTACGAAATCCACTATCTACCATCTACTACTATCAGCTGTATCCACTATCTACTATCCTGTCTACTATCCTATCTACTATCTGTATCCACTATCTACTATCTACTACTATCAGCTGGCTCCTAGTCAGTAATCCTCCTAGTCAGTGGTCAGTAAATGTACCAACTTGTATTAACAGTTGTACTATTTATTGGTACATTTACTGACCTGTAAAAGCGGCAACCGGCAATTTTTTTTATTGTGTATGTACAAAGAACGCCACTTAGGATACATGGTTTCATTTAATGTGATAACCTAATCGCCACCCTGTATAGTGTGATTAAAATTAGTTTAGTGCGATGTTCAGCAGAATCAGCACCACTGCGTGTCTATTCTCCTGATTCACGCCGCGTGATCTCACCGCGAGAACTGACAATTTGTTTGCGAACGTTCGAGGGAGAATGTCACGGTGAGATTCTCCCTCGACCGTTCGCAAACAAATGCTGTTCTAATATTATATTATTATAACGTATCTAAATAAATATTTTATTACGATAAGTAGGTATATCATACTTAAACAGTTCATAAAAATATTTTTATACCAACATGTTTTTAAACATAATTCGTATCTGTGATTGAATCCGTACATTTAGAATGATAAACTAGTTAATTTAAACGTCTAGATATTTAGTAAACAGGTCTGCGAAGCGTCTTTGATCCTAATTATACTTTCTAACCAGATTTAATGGAATACATACATGAGCCATATGGTTGCTGTGACGCGAATAGCACTACGAGTGATGAAATGAATTGTACAATCAGACTCGAAAAAATGTATTCACTTAACAAAATTGGTATGAACCTCAGATCATAAAAACAAGGAGATGTACCAAGGCGCTATCGAGCTTGATGCCTGATCTTGAGCAAATTGCTCATATTAAAAACGTACGCGCTGGCGACGAACCGAACACGATCGATGGTATAAATACAGTGTTTTAGTTTAGTGCTAGTGTTGAGTGACGATTAACAGTGTTAGATTGAGGGTGTGCGGAATGTGCAATGCGTGGGAGATCTTTTTATTCACAAGGAGCGCTTAATATGCGCGTAATTGTGTCGAAAAATGTACTAAAAGTGGCATCAGTTGTTCCCGTACTAATTTGCTATGATGGCATATCTCCTTACTTCTATGATCTGAGGTATGAACCTACTTGATTTTCTGATAGTTTCCAATAAATTGTTGAAATAATGATACAATTCATAATAGAATGTTTTTGAAGATCATGTATCAACAATTCCTAATACCTAGGGGTAATTACCCCCTCGGGGGTAAAACAGCTATTCCACGGGGGTACCTAATAAAGCTGGTAATATATAGGTAATAACTTTATAATCATTAATTTTTAGATTAAATCTAACATTAAAAAGCTTGCGAATGCAAAACAATACCAATCTTCACACTGAATATTATTTATTCATGACCTTTTGTGCAATTTATTAAGATTATTAAGGCGCTGATAACTGCCAACGGCCTTGAGTGATTTGGGTGGTATAGCTTGAGTGTTCTGCGCTGAGCTCAAGCAAAGCGACATACGTCCACCGAGCAATACGACTCGCCTATCAAGGAGCGCGCTGTGCCGAATTAGACGTATTATTACTTTTTAGTATCTAAAATATAAAATAAAAGTAACAGGCAATATTATAGGTAGTAACATACTCTTTTCACACAAAACAAATCATGAAAATATCTTAAGCGAATTGAAAGTAATTACGTTTTTTTGTTTTGGGTAGACAGTAATTCATGAATTTATTTCATTATAGTGTTTTACTACAATAGTTAAATATTCACAGGTACGATTGATGCACATATGTTCTAGTTTAACATAAAACAATTACACAACTAACCTGCATTATTTGATGGCAAAATAAGAGATTTAAAACTTGAGATTTACGGCCGTTACCATTTACCGACGCCTTAAGACTATTGCACCATGTGATAACATTTAATAGGAACGGAACATTTTAATAGGACATTTTAAACATGGAACATTAAGGGCCGTACCACAATAAAGATAAACAAGTGTTCAACACGAATGCTACCAAAAATAATACACCCTTGTTTTAGCACTAACTTGTCTAAAACAAGTGTGTATTATTTTTGGTAGCATTCGCGTTTAACACGTGTTTATATTTTTTGTGGTAAGGGTATAAAGGTTTCTCTAATAGATCATAGGGGTAACAAGACTGAAAAGGTTAGAAACTACTGACCTAATTTATAATTTTAAATACCTAGGTACATTCGTAGAAAACCGCTGGTGAGTTTTAGTAAGTGTAGGTACCTAATACCTTCATACATAATTATTTTTGTTAGCTGAAAGTAGGTACCTACTGAGTTTTCTATTACTAGGGCAGTATTAGAGGCAGATGTTTCTAAAAATGTCCCATTTATGATACTGTGGTCGCAGCAGTAGCAACCACATTTTAATCGTCGGTACCTAACCTATTTCTTTCAAACTCATATACAGGGTAAAATTAAAACCAGTGCGGATATTTTAGGAGGTGAAAGTACTCATGAATATGATCAACTTTTATTATGGGACTGACACTGAAATATGAAAAAAAAAATCAGCTGTTCCATACATTTTGATCGTGTTGTACCTAGTGCATTTTTGTAGGGAACAGCTGATTTTTTTTTTCATATTTCAGTGTCGGTCCCATAATAAAAGTTGATCATAATAGGTCTTTACCTATGAAATTGCCGTTTTGTATGAAAAAATTTAAACTAATTTTTTTCATGTATTTTTTATTTGTATTAATCGAAGTAATCACCCATGCAATCAATGCATCTTTGCCAATGCAGTGGCAGTTTATTGATGCCCTTCTTAAGGAAATCAGCTGGACGGGAGGCAACAAAAGCTTCAAAGGCATTTTGTACTGCCTCTCGGGTATTGAATTTTTTTCCCGCCAAGAAGTTATCCAAATTCTGGAAAAAGTAGTAGTCTGTAGGCGCAAGGTCTGGTGAGTAGGGCGGATGACGGAGAGCTTCCAACCCCAGTTCTTGCAACTTGGAGACCGTCTGCTGTGCAGTATCAGGTCGCGCGTTGTCGTGCAGGAGCAGTGGAGACGAGCGATTGACCAATGCTGGTTGGAGATGTGCCAGCTTCTTCATCATTGTGTTCAGTTCTTCACAGTACACATCTGCAGTAATGCTCACCCCGTTTGGTAAGAAGCTGTGATGAATCACACCGGCGCTAGACCACCAAACAGTGACCATCACTTTTCTAGGGGTAAGTTTTCGTTTAGGGCATTGTTTAGGTGCTAAAGCAGGATCCAACCAACTTGCTGAGCGCTTGCGGTTATCAAACAGAATCCATTTCTCTTCGCAAGTAACAATGTGGTTCAAAATTCCTTCATTTGTGTGTCTGTTGAGCAGTGCAAGGCACGTCTCGACGCGTACTTCGCGCTGGCGATCATTGAGTTCGTGGGGCACCCATTTGTCAAGCTTTTTTACCTTGCCAATTTGACGCAAATGGACCAATATTGTTTTGACGCTAACGTCGAAAGCTGCTGCTAATTCAGCCGTAGATTGTGTATCATCAGCTTCCACAATCACCTTTAATTCGTCATTGTCAACCAAAGTCTTCGGACGACCGCGAGGTTCATTTTTCAGGTCGAAATTTCCAGAACGGAAGCGAGCAAACCAATAACAGGTGGTGCGTTGGTTTGTAGTGTTAGCTCCGTAAACGTCGTTGATGTTGCGTGCCGCTTGTGCGCGTTGCTGCCACGACGGTACTCGTATTCCATAATTACTCGAATTTTTAACGTATCCATGATGACGAAAAAGATTGAAATGCGATGAAAATGTAACACTAATCAATAAACAAATGACTACTTTTGGAAAAAAAAAACCATGTTTTTAAAATAAAATTAATTTGAAATTAGAATTCTTAGCCAAACAAAAATTATTTTGATTTGAAATGGCCAGTACTGCAGAACGGCAATTTCATAGGTAAAGAACTAATATTCATGAGTACTTTCACCTCCTAAAATATCCGCACTGGTTTTAATTTTACCCTGTATACCTATAAACAAAACATAGATTTAGTTTATTTATGGTCTCTAATAAACATAAAAATTTAATGTTATGTCCTGTGGTCGCCATAAAATGTGTTCAGATAAACCGAGATAAACTAAACCGGTTTTATTTTGGGATTTTTTTGAAGAAGGATAATTTACCGAAAACAAATCTCTACATAAATAAATAGTATTATAAAACAAAATCGATTTTCGTGTCCGCCTAATTACGTTGATATTAAGCAAGTGACTCCGTGACCGCCGCCGTGACCTGAATTTGCAGCCGCCGCCGGTTGCTAAATTGGCAGCCGGCGCTGACATTGAAAAGCGGGAAATGGGGTTGGCAATTTGGCATAATTAAAAAAACCTTTCATGTTTAATTTGAGTAACATACCTAACTAGGGTCCAAGAGCGAGCGAAGCGAGCTCGGGAACTTGCGACACCTCGACACGGACAATTTAGGTTCGAAGGGGTTGACGGGGGCTTCAGTGAGCGAGCAAAGCGAGCGAACGAAGCCCCCGTCAACCCCTTCGTGTTAGGTGACTTTTAACCTTGCAGACAGAAATAGGAGCCCCGCTACGCGGGGCTCCGTCGACCACCTCCCTCCCCCTTGTAAGTCCAAAAAAGTTGTTTTTGTTTTACATTGACACTATAATTTAAAAGTCAGTCTAAGGTAGATAATTCAACTTAAAACACGGCAAAATTAATCTGCTGCTACGGTAGTTTGCAATTATTTTCGTCTGGTATCACTGCTACTCCAAGGCTACTCCGGTTCCCAACGGCGTTATTTTTGGGAGCCGCCGCCGGCTGCGGGGGCGCTCCCTAATATTAACTTAGATACAGCACAGAAATCTCAATGTTTAGACACGTCGCCACATCAGTAGATTGCACCATTATGATTTTTTACATAGAGATATTTTATGGGGCGGAGAACGACATTAGACCACTTGCTTAAAATTAACAAAATTGGTATGGGATCACTGCACGAGTTCCTATCAAATGAAGAAACAATAATGGTTCATATTTTCATAATAAAACAAAAAAAAACAGTAGAATTGTAAACCTTTCTGCCGGCCTAGCATGACCACGATAGAAACGGGTTTTGTCTACATAGAAATAGACAAAGTGACAGATTGTAGAAACATTTCTACGTTTTATGAATGAAACGGTAGAAATGTTTCTACAATCTGTCACTTTGTCTATTTCTATGTAGACAAAACCCGTTTCTATCGTGGTCATGCTAGGCCGGCTGAAGTCGGTTAAAAATAGGCATATAGCCAAAATTACGATGTTTTTCGCCGTTCACCAAAATCGTACCCATGGGAGTGAGACAGTCATTTATCAAAGTGACGTCACCATGGGGTGCGGTGCCCCCTAGCTAACGATAAGGTCACGCCATAAATGGTATCGATTTGATTCTTTAATGGATTGCCTGTCTTTGTAGGTCATTTGTATACAGGGTGGCAGGTTAAACAGTGGAAATATTTTAAGGGGTCACTGTACTCATCATTATGAACATTTTTTAGTATGGGATCAACGCTGAAATCGCGAAAAAAAACAAACTGTTCCATACATTTTGTTGAGTTATGTGAACATAAATGTATGGAACAGCTGATTTTTTTTTCGCAATTTCAGCGTTGGTCCCATAGTAAAAGTTGTTCATAATGATGAGTACAATGACCCCTTAAAATATTTCCACTGTGTAACCTGCCACTGCCACCCTGTATACAAAAAAAAAATCGAATCCGCTAAGTAGTTCCAGAGATTAACGCGTTCAAACAAACTCTTCAGCTTTGTAATATTAGTATAGATAGGTACACTACTGTTTGTTTTCCCTAGCGCAATAAATAAAAACATTACCCTCCATTGTGTCGCGCAGTCGGGTAAAAATAAAAGTCTTCTCCTGACTCACTGACTGACTCATTGAATCAACGTGTAATAATTTCATTGATCTAATTAATGTATCTAATATTTTTATTTCCTTTGATCACATTAAGGCAAAACGCTTTTATAGCACTCAATGCAGATATTATTATACATACATATAAGACTAATATTTTTCTACTCTTTGATTATAAGACGTTATTTTTTGGTTTTAATTTTAACATCTGAAATTATTTTAAAAATTATGGAGTTACCTATATTTTACTTCTTGATATTTTTTGTAACAGATTTCGTGTTTAGAGTAAGACATTTCGACACAATGTAAAAATTGTTATGAAATAAATAAATGAATGAATGAATGAACGCCCAGCCCAAACTCTTGGACTTTAGAAAGCTGAAATTTTTCACAGAGGAAGACAAGGAATAAGGCCGGATTTTTTAATATCCCCACGGGATATGGAATAAAAAGTATTTCACGTGGACAGCGTAGCATGCAATAGTACCTACCTACTTGTTTACTGATTTTTCTGGAATACCTCCAATGTACAGACAAGATTTTTTTACAGTTTTATTAGTACTTAGTACTTATAGATTATAAATATTAATTTCTTGTTACAGGATGCAAGGAGTAAAGCGCGTATGCATACAGCTTTCGCTAACGCGGGTCGTGTAGCTGGCGTAGAAATCTGGAGAATTAAAGTAAGTAGCGACATCTCTTGATGAGTAGCGGAACTAATTTGCATAACTTTAAAGTTAAATTAAATAAAGCGCCATCTATTAGCAAGTAGAGATATAAAACTAAACACGCAAGTTTAGTAAAATAGGTAGTGACATCTCTTGATTAAATTCAGATTTTGTGTTTTGATTTAAATTCTTTAGTAATTACAAATTGTGTATGAATTGTGTAGGCAGTGCCGGTCCTATCAAACTTTTTAGGCGGTGCGAGATCTAAAAGTGGCGCCCATCAAAATAAAAAACTTTATTGTTAAAGCAGTTCTTTGCTTTATTTCCCGTGAGTCGCGCGACTTGCGCGCTCGACCGATCATCACCGTCGCGATGGTGATGATTGGTCGAACGTCGTTTGATTTCGGCGCCCCCCCCCCCTCCCCCCTCCTTTATGGCGCCCGGTGCAGTCGCACCGCTCGCACCGCCCTAAGACCGGCCCTGTGTGTATAATATGCTATTTTATTGTTACTTAATAAACTAAGTAGGAATAATCTTTTCTAGGATTTCGAGCCCGTCCCGGTGTCTGCGAATGAATTCGGCAAATTCTATAAAGGGGACTCATACATCATACTGAAGGTAAGCATAGTCCTATTGTTTGAATAAGTGGCAAATAAGCAGCACCCAGTTGCTATAAACATGCTATTGATTTTGACATCCATTACGCCGTATGTTTCTTAAACCGTGCTCCCGATGATAGCTCAACACCGCAATGGATGTTGTTGAACTGTCAAAATGAAAGCCATGGTGATAGAAATTAAGTTACGCAATTAGGGTGCAAGCAGTGGCGGTGGCGTGCCTACAGGGCAAGCATAGCATAGCATAATCGGCCTATAATGTTCCCACTGCTGGGACACAAGCCTCCTCTGTGAGAGGGAGTGGGCCGTAGTCCACCACGCGGGCCCAGTGCGGGTTGGTGGACGTCACATGTCTTCGAATTTTTGGTTCTAGGACATGCCGGTTTCCTCACGATGTTTTCCTTCACCGTTAAAGCAAGTGATAATTAATTTCTAATACGCTATTCTACTACAGGGCAAGCCCGAGGGTGTATCTCTAAATTTTTTATGTGTGTAAGTGAGTAGCGTACAATAAAAAACACCTTGCTTGCCCTGTAGGCACGCCACTGGGAGCAAGTGGCCCACCTGATGGTAAGTTGTCACCACCGACATCTGCAATACTAGAGGCATCGCAGATACGTTGTCCTTAGAGAATAGATTGAAATGTCTTATGTGCCTGTAATTACACCGGCACCCATACCCTTCAAACTGTAACACAGCAATGCTTAGCGACAGAAGTAGGTATGGTGGTAGTACTTCCCCAGAAGCAGAGCCGAATTATCCATAAGGCAAAGGCAGTGTAGGTATAACTGCCTAGGGCCTTTTTTACCGTGGGAGAGCCATGCTTCGGCACGAATGGGCTGGCTCGACCGGAGTAATCCACGACCTCACAGAAAGCCGGCGTGAAACGACGCTTGCGTCGTGTTTCGCCGAGTGAGTGAGGGTACCGGAGGCCCAACCTCCCCCCCCCCCCCCCCCCATGATGGTGCAGTTGATAAATCCATTGTTGTAGGGGGGGTAAAACTGCGCTCAACAATGCCAAAGGCAAGAGCAGCTTTTTAAAGGCCGGCAACGCACTTGTGACTCATCTGGTGTTGCGAGTGTCCATGGGCGGCGGTAATCACTTACCATCACGTGATCCGTCTGCTCGTTGCCTCCGATAAAAAAAAAAGGGGGGGGGCTGTATCGGCGAGGGTCCCTCGCGCACCTAGAAAAAAAATTGCAAAGTTAACTTTTCTTCACGGCTTCAGGTCTGGTCCATAATAGAAAATAGTTCTTAATGAGTAATAGCCGCCTTGTGGCACCAAAACCAACGAAAATACACCGTGTATAAAGAACAGCCCTTTCACATCGAAGTCACTACAATTTTCACTTCCCTAATTACAGGCACAAATTATACTTTTTTTTTTCCACTTATCCAGACTACAGCAGACAAGCGCAACAAACTCTCCTGGGACATCCATTACTGGATCGGCAGCGAGTCCACTCAGGACGAAGCCGGTGCCGCCGCTATCCTCACAGTTGGACTTGATGACAAATTCAATGGTGCCGCTGTACAGCACAGAGAAACCCTAGGCCAGGAGAGTCAACAATTCAAAGGATATTTTTCGTCCGGTGAGTAGCGACATCTGTTGGTGTAATTTAAAAGTTTTTACTGTGATAAAAGTTCTGCTACTCGGCGGTAGATGGCGGTAATTTAATTATTGTTATAGCGTGTGCTTTACAAGAAATCTGTCGTCATAAGCTATCATAGCATGGTAATTAGTACTCGTTCGTTCTCTAAAACTCTCGTTCTATTTTTGAATGAAACATGACATCATCTAGTTAGCACTTCTGTATTTGAAGCAGTCAATTGCTTCTAATTGAAGTACAATCAACGATTCAATTGAAACAACAGAATAATTGCTACCATTCAGAGGTAGGACCTAAGTTCTAATTGATCAGTACCTACCTAATTTTAGTTAAGTATTTCCTCCAAACTGAATCTCCAGCCGGTTATAGGCAATAATAGGCTTGCGCCCTTATAATTGCGAAATGTGGGCACCATCTCTGCCTAACCTACGAAGATTACTGGCGTGTTTGGTATGTGTATGTGTACATGTGTCACTGATATTATGTGTTTTTTGTTACAGCACTCCAGTACCTGAGCGGGGGACACGCCTCAGGGTTCAACCATGTGGTGACGAACGCTGGTGCCGAGAAGAGACTCATACAGATTAAAGGCAAGAGGAACGTCCGTACAAGACAGGTAAATCATCTAAATACAGGGTGGAGATAGAGACAGTGGCGGTCTGAGGGGGGTCGTGGGGGTCATGACCTCCCCCCCCCCCAAAATCGTACAAAAATGTGTGAAACACGGTAATTCACGGTATTGCACGTCGGCATTAATCGGTGTGACCCCTCCCAGTCTTCAGCAGCGGTATGACGCCCCTCAAAGTCGTTGGATGCGAACGCGCCCGGGTGGGGAAAAAACAAGGTGTAATTTTAGTCAGTCACAATAAGAAAAGATGTAATTAAACTCATCATTATGAACAACTTTTTATAGGACAACCCTGAAATCGCAAAAAAAAACAGTTGTTCCACACATTTATGTTCACATAACTCAACAAAATGTATGGAGTAGCTTTTTTCCCGATTTCAGGGTTGATCTCATAGTAAAAGTTGTTCATAATGATGAGTATAGTGGCTACATTCGGATGAAAGCGATGAAAATGTCAAATGTTAATAACTGAGTAATCCCATGTATTTTTTTTTCAGGTGGACCCCCTCTTCTCGTCAATGAACAAAGGAGACGTCTTCATCCTAGACGTGGGCAATGACGTGCTGGTGTACGTGGGCGAGAGAGCCAGGAACGTGGAGAAACTAAAGGCCACCTCCGTCGCCAACCAGATCAGGGACCAGGATCATAACGGCAGGGCCCGAATGGAGATTATTGGTGAGTGTGGTTAGATGCCGCAGTTTTTAACGAGTGTACTACATGAGTTCGACAAATTGATGTTTGATTAACGCTTGGGCGACAAAACTATACAGCGGCTCACCATAGTTCGAATGCACCCTAGTGCAACACACTGAAGCCAAGCGCGGTCACAGCCGACAATTTTGGTGGGGGTCATACCGCCGCTGAAGACTTTTGGGGGAGGGGTGTCATACCGATTAATTCCGATGTGATATACCGTGAATTACCTACCGTGTTTGGCGCATTTTTGTACGATTTGGAGGGGGCATGACCCCCATGACCCCCCCTGGGACCGCGCCTGACTGAAGCTCGACATTACTCTAATGCGACAAACGATTGTGCGACAGTAGTTCGACACTACGGTAGTGCGACAAACAATTATTGTGTGACAGAACTGCATAACAGCAATGTAACAACCAATAATATTGCGGCGGCGCAACGGAGCGTTGGCGGCGCGGTGTCGGTACGATGGCGGCGCGGTGTCGGTACGATGGCGGCGCGGTGTCGGTACGATGGCGGCGCGGTGTCAGTACGATGGCGGCGCGGTGTCGGTACGATGGCGGCGCGGTGTCGGTATGATGGCGGCGCGGTGTCGGTACGATGGCGGCGCGGTGTCGGTACGATGGCGGCGCGGTGTCGGTACGATGGCGGCGCGGTGTCGGTACGATGGCGGCGCGGTGTCGGTACGATGGCGGCGCGGTGTCGGTACGATGGCGGCGCGGTGTCGGTACGATGGCGGCGCGGTGTCAGTACGATGGCGGCGCGGTGTCGGTACGATGGCGGCGCGGTGTCGGTATGATGGCGGCGCGGTGTCGGTACGATGGCGGCGCGGTGTCAGTACGTTGGCAGCGCGGTGTCGGTACGATGGCGGCACGGTGTCGGTACGATGGCGGCGCGGTGTTGGCGTAGTGGCGGTTTCGTCTACACGAGTTAACCCAAAGAGGCGCGCGTTTTACTTTATGCAATTTATTTATTTGATCACGTTTATTTTCAGACCAATACTCAAGTGATGTGGACGTTCAGAAGTTCTTCACGGCTCTAGGATCAGGCACAAAGGACCTGGTACCTGAAGAGAGTGCTGGCGGTGATGACCAGGTAATTATATTATTCAAGCCTTTAGGCCTGCGGTTCCTAAGCTTTTCAATCTTTTTACTCCTGTGACCTTTTAGAGAAACTCATTTACCCTTCCCCCTCTAACCCCTTCCCCCCCCCTTTTAAACTGCGTTTTTAAAACGGACTAAAAAGTATAAAACAATTTCTAATGAAAGAAAAACGTGGGATACGTATCTAATATCTTACTATATACGTATTATCGCGTGCGCCCCACGTTTTTCATTTCATCAGAAAATATCGGTCGTTACTTGGAAAACTAAAACTAACACTAGTACAATATAAGATTAGATTATAAGTATCTACTAACATTTTATTTTATAATACTTCATTTTCTGCCATGTATTAGTAAGTAAGGAATCAATCAATAAAAGCTATTTTATTTATTAAAAACGTGGCTTTTAAAAAAAATCAAGTAATTATTTTTTTTTTGGTCCATAGTTCATTATTATTACTTAATATTATATTGCATAAATTAATAAATTAATTGCATTTGTACTAAACAGACAGACAGATAAGAATGCGAGTTAATAAAAACGTAGTAGGTAATAATAATATTATTTTCAGGCCTTCGAACGCAATGAAGAGCAAACTATCGTCCTGTCAGAGGTATCGGACAGCACTGGCAAGGTAAAAGTGACGCCTCTCGCCAAACCCATCAGACAAGAACAGCTGAAACCACAGGTGAGAGAGAGAAAGATCTGTCGTGATTGGAAGAAAAACCGGACAAGTGCGAGTACGGATCGCGCCCTAAGGGTACCGAAATATGCGGAGCACCGCCGTGTCCTCGTAGAGGCGATCGGCAGCGGCGGCGACCTCTCGCGCCCGGCCCTGGTTCAAGCCATGGTCCGGGGCGAGGGGGAGTGGGAGGCAGTCGCCTCCCTCTGCGAAGCAGTCATGCTAGCGAAGGAGGCGGCGGGACGGGAGAGGGAGAGATTCTCCCGTCCAAGCCGCCGCGGTAGACGCTCCGGGCGTCGGGAGCCGCGTGACGACTCCCGGCCACCGTAGGCGCAGGCCTGCGGGCGGTGAGTAATGGGTAGCTCACCGTCCGATCAGGACCAGGCCCGTGCCGGACGGCGCGTACGTGTTCCACGCGCGCCTCAAAGAGATGTCAGCATCAAAGAGGGGGCCCACTAGGGCCCAAGCCTGCCGGGAAAGCGGGATTGTCCGAAAGGGATACCGCTGACCCGGACAAAAGGGCTAAGAAAGGAACACGGGTGGGTTTTAGTCAGTAAGAGTCTGACACTCCCTTCCGCTCCGCCCAGAGCGGGAGGGGTCATTTGATGATTTCCCATCCCCAAAAAAAAAAAAAAAAAGGGTACCGAAATATGCAACACCGCCATCTATGCCGTTATTACATTATAGTAGATATATCATATCTTGATCATAGATAGCGCTACTGCTTAGGTACTTCTAGTGGCGCCATCTATGAGCAAATGGTCCGGTGACAGACGGACAACAAAGTAATATCCTATAAGGGTTCCGTTTTTCCTTTTGAGGTACGGAACCCTAAAAATAACAAAGAAGTCATCAATGATGACATGATATCTATATTTTAATAAATTGAAGAGAAAAAGTTATACCCCTTTATACCCTTTTGAACGCGTTTTGACAGTTTTCCGTTCATACTAATGTGACCCGTACGTGCTAGCGTTTACGGGCTGTAATTGTGTGACTCGATAAAATTTGGTCTTATCAGCCTCTATGCCTTAGGACCGAGGATTAACCCCATAGGCAGAGCTGTCCGCCGCGGCTTATTAATTTAATGAAGAAATAGGTAATCGAATTAAATAAAAAATTAATTTTAAAAAAACCAACCGTATGCAGAACATCCTTTTTGGAAGTCGGATTTTTCTTAAAAAAATTAAAGCTATTGTTTCTGCGGCCCTCCAGTCTATTTAGTGATGCATATTGGCCCAAGATCGTATCTGGTTTGGACAGCCCTGCGACATAGGGCATAGAATATTCAATGAATTATTTATTAGGTATAATAACTAGCGGCACCACTTATGATCACAAACGTCACCTGCGCATTAGCTGGTTTTTCGGTCTCTTTGGCGGAATGAAGAAGACGGGGGGCGCCGAGGCTGCACGCGATTGGTTCGTCAATCGATGCTCGTCGTCTATTGGACTATTCTCTATTACGTATTGTCAGCTGTCTATTGTCCATTGGGCCAAAAATGTACATGCGCGATCTGTGATCATCTTTCCTGCCGGATACTATACCTATATTTGTATTGTCTGTTTACAGGAAAGTTATATTTTGGACACAGTTAGCGGCAGTATCTACGTATGGATCGGCAAGCAATCTACTGAGAAGGTATGAACTACTAATTTATTATAGTGACCTCAGATCAAAGAAACAAGGAGATGTGCCAAGGCGCTATCGAGCTTGATGCCTGATCTTGAGCAAATTGCTCATATTAAAAAACGTACGCGTTGGCGACGAACCAAACACGATCGATGGTATAAATACAGTGTTTTAGTTTAGTGCTAGTGTTGAGTGACGATTAACAGTGTTAGATTGAGGGTGTGCGGAATGTTCAATTCGTGGGAGATCTTTTTATTCACAAGGAGCGCTTAATTATGCGCGTAATTGTGTCGAAAAATGTACTAAAAGTGGCATCAGTTGTTCCCGTACTAATTTGCTATGATGGCATATACACTAGATCATAAAATGCGTCGGAGGACCGTATCACCACGTTTCTTAGTAGTAGGTACCAATTTTGACTAGGTACTTAATTTGTGTAGTATCAATTTTAACTACCTACATATTTTGTTTACTAACGTTGATGAAATTGGCCCTAAGTTACATATTTCCGTTTTTGTTTCACTCAGGAAAAGACTGAAGCGATGGCTAAGGCTCAACAGCTGTTGACAGCGAAAAACTATCCTTCATGGGTAAGTACAGACCTACATGACAAAATTATACAGGGTGTAAAAAGACACATCACCAAGCCGACACCTACGCATTCTGTACGTGTAACTAAGTAACATAGAGCAAAAAAAATTGCTGGGAAACGACTTTTATTTTTTAATTACGTGCTACCGACTGTGCCTATGGGTGTGAGGATTTGTTCGGGATGGGGGAGGTGGTGTAAAGGCGTACCCCTGCCCCCGAACCCCGCTGCGCTGCCGCCCGGTGCCGTTTTCGTGACGAAAAAAAATATTGAAACTTTAACCTTCAATATCTCCATAACCAGTCGGTTCCCAGGTATGGTCCAGTACCAGAAAATCATCGTATTGATGGGTAGAATATGTGGTTTCAGTTTTCGTTAAGGGTCTTTTTACACCCGATATTTTAAAAAAAAAACCGGGCAAGGGCGAATACGACTCGCGCTTTAAGGGTTCCGATATATGCAATAGCGCCATCTATCTTACATTACATCATAGTAGATATATTATGTCTTGATCATAGATAGCGCTACTGCATACTTCTAGTGGCGCCATCTATGAGCTGATGCCTCAGACTTGCCACGGACAGACGGACGACAAAGTGATCCTATAAGGGTTCCGTTTTCCCTTTTCAAGTACGGAACCCTAAAAATGACATTGGTTGCTAAAGAGACTCACACGCATTTGTCTTGGACGTCGGCGGCATCTAGTCGCAGCGGAGACCAATCATTAATCTATGTATTAACTAGCTTCCGCCCGCGGCTTCGCCCGCGTTTTTGGGATAAAAAGTAGCCTATGTGTTATTCTGATGTATAAGCTATATTACTGTAAAGTTTCATCAAAATCCGTTCAGTAGTTTTTGCGTGAAAGAGTAACAAACATCTATCCATACATCCTCACAAACTTTCACATTTATAATATTAAAGTAGGATACTAACTTTTGGTGTTGATAGCCTAGTGGAAGTGCAGTGATAGCCTAGTGGTTTAACCATGTGCCTCCCACGGCGAATGGCTCGAGTTCGATCCCGAGGCACGCACCGCTGACTTCTCGAAGTCATGTGCGTATTAAAAATTAATTATCACTTGCTTTAACGGTGAAGGAAAACATCGTGAGGAAACCTGCATGCCTGAGAGTTCTCCATAAAGTTCTTGAAGGTGTGTGAAGTCTGCCAACCCGCACTTGGCCAGCGTGGTGGACTATGGCCTATCCCCTCTCATTCTGAGAGGAGACCCGTGCCCAGCAGTGGGATAGTTTCTATACAGGGCTGATATTATTATTTTATTATAAACTTTTTGTGTTTCCTCAGGTACGTGTCGTCAAGATTCCACAAGGCACTGAACCAGCGGTCTTCAAGCAATACTTTGAAACATGGAGAGACGTTGCGATGTCTCACTCCAGACTTGTTTAAATTATATAACAATATGTCCAACATACAACACGCGGCGAAATAACGAACTTATTACAAATGTATCGAATTTGACAGTTCGTTTTTCTAATTTATCGAATTTGACAGTTCGTTTGACTTTTGCTGGCAGGAGTGTCAAGTTATAATGTTGGATTGTAAGAAAACTAATGCCAAAATAAACTTTATTTTCGCTTTTAATATTTTTTTTTAGATAATAATTAAATACATACTTACCGACTTCTATTTTTGTATAAATCTGTTGTTTTATTGTAATCAAAGTATACCTATAATAACCATTTTCCTCGACCATGAGGTCACTAGTAGGTCAAGGCTTATTGATAAGACGACAAGTCCGACTTTTGCAAGTTGACCTTTTGAATCTTATTTTAATACAATTAGCACTCATATTTCGTTGATATATGAAATTAAAGCATTAAGGCCTCCCCCACATTAGGCGCGATCCTCCGGCGTGTGAATGACGCGAACGTTCACGCACGGCGGCGTTCGTCGTTCACACGCTGGAAGATCGCGCACGCCTAATGTGGGCGAGGCGTAAGCGTTTGACATTAAAAATGTCAAAATGACGTCGCAGGTTTTACAGTGGTAGGTATTTAAATGAATACGCAGTCAGATTTTTTGTTTTTTCTTGTTTTGAAATCAGTTCAAGTTTCGTCGATACTCGAATGGGCAATGTCATTTAGGTTAATTTTAAAGCTATATTCATGCGTCACACAAAATCTCATCACATTTAAGCTGTCTTCAGACTACGCTATACTATATAGTATTATAGCATATAGCTCATAGCACGACAATATCGCGCACCATACATTGTTATGGACACGTTCACACTGTGCTATACTATACAGGGTGGCAGGTTAGACAGTGCAAATATTTAAAGAGGTCATTGTACTCATAATTATAAACAACTTTTACTATGGGACCAATACTGAAATCGCGAAAAAAAATCAGCTATTCCATTCATTTATGTTCACATAACTCAACAAAATGTATGGAACAGCTGATTTATTTTTAGCGATTTCAGGGTTGGTCCCATAGTAAAAGTTGTTCATAATGATGAGTACAATGACCCCTTTAAATATTTCCACTGTCTAACCTGCCACCCTGTATAGTATAGCGTATGCTATATAGGTACTATAGCGTAGTCTGAAGACAGCTTTATTTCCTTTTAACTCAATGATTTAAATGTATAGTGTATGGTTAAAAGCGTTTCCTTTATTTTCCCATTTTAAGGGTTCCGTACCAAAATGGTAAAAAAGGAACCCATAAGGGTTCCTTTTTTACCATTTTGTGACAGACAGACAGACGAAGTCGCACCTCATGGGTCTGTCACATGTGTCTGTCACACCTGCTTGTTTCAGCAACTACTAATGCTATCGACTTGAAATTTGGAACAGATATAAAAAATGCTTGCTTAACTTTATTGAAAATGAAAAAAGTTTAAAAATATTTTTATTTTCATAGTAAAAGGGGCCGGAGAGGGGGTCCGAAATTTCAAAGTGGGGTTACTAGGTCAAGTGACATATCATATGAAAGGGCTTGATCTGCACATTTCAATATATATTTTTATTTTATTTTATGTCTCTCACAGTTTTCGACATATGATGAAAAATGTCTGAAAAAATACCATTCTCCCCCCCCTTATCTCCGAAGTTTGCGGAGCGAAAAATCTGAAATAATTAGAGCTGATAGGAATTGACCCAAATATTGCACCAAAAATAAAACGATGTTCCTAACTAGTACAGTTTTTTCAAAATCATCAAAATTCCTTCACAAACAACAATCTTTTACACGTCAATAGGTATTTTTAAAAACTAGATGAGATCGGTGTTTCCCATCTGACTACCTTTTAGAAGAAAAACCGAAACAAACTCAAAGTTCAACGTCTCTTTTGAAGTCCAGACAATCCAAAATTAAACTATAGTAAGAACCTCAGATCAAAGAAACAAGGGAGATGTGCCAAGGCGCTATTGAGCTTGATGCTTTAATTTGGGCGTAGTACAAAAGTACACGCTGGCGACGAACCGAACACGATCGATGATATATAAATACAGTGATATAAATACAGTGTTTTAGTTTAGTGCTAGTGTTGAGTGACGATTAACAGTGTTAGATTGTGGATGTGCGGAATTTTTAATGTGTGGGAGATCTTTATATTCACGAGGGGCGCTTGTAATTGTGTTGAAAAATTTACAAAAGTGGCGACAGTTGTTCCCATACTAATTTGCTATGATCTCTTTGTTTCTATGATCTGAGGTAAGAACCATGTAGGTAAGTCTGGATTGGCCTTTAGAGGAAAGAGCCACACAGATTTGAGTTGACCTATCCTAACTGTCCACGCATGTGCCGAGTATCGTATCGTGTCGTTCATTAGAGATTGAACCGTATTGCTGCGCACATAGATTATATAATAACTCTGCAACGGAAACATGATGGTCATCGCGAGATAGCGCAAGCTCGCGGTAACCATCGCGCTGCCGCTGTCGTCCCATTGCTAGCGTCTGTATCTTCATCATACGTACCCCACAATCTCGCGATTGATATTCAGAGCTCGCGATGGCTCGCGCTTGTTAATACTGACATTTTTTGGTGGACATAGGCCGACAAGATTTCAATTCTCTCCTATCCTATCCTCTCTTAGCCTCGCCGGTAGGAAAGCACCTTAAAACTGGGTCCATTAACCTCCCATCAAGACAAAACCTCAATGCATCTGACCACAACACTATCGAATATAATAATATTTAACCTTATACAGTAGTTGCATTTCAATCAATGTAATTTAGACCTTATAACAAGTGCATACAAGTCACTTGACGTGCGCTCGTTGATTTGTAACACATCCGTAGTACAGAGAAGTCATTATAATATGCATATTGGAAATTTATACTGTTAATATATTTAAATGAACTTGATAAACTTGTTTTTGTAAAGGCTTGTTTACATTAAAGCTACAGTTTTAACCTCAGATCATAGAAACAAGGAGATATGCCATCATAGCAAATTAGTACGGGAACAACTGATGCCACTTTTAGTACATTTTTCGACACAATTACGCGCATAATTAAGCGCTCCTTGTGAATAAAAAGATCTCCCACGCATTGAACATTCCGCACACCCTTAATCTAATACTGTTAATCGTCACTCAACACTAGCACTAAACTAAAACACTGTATTTATACCATCGATCGTGTTCGGTTCGTCGCCAGCGCGTACGTTTTTAATATGAGCAATTTGCTCAAGATCAGGCATCAAGCTCGATAGCGCCTTGACACATCTTCTTGTTTCTATGATCTGAGGTTTTAACCGACTGTTAAAAAGAATATTCCATGGTTGTTGAAATTAATTTATCTATAGGTACTAATATTATAAATCTGAAGAGTTTGTTTGTTTGAACGCGCAAATCTCTGCAACTACCAGTCGAATTCGGAAAATTCTTTTTGTATATGATAGCCAGTTTCATGAGTAATAGTATAGGCTATTAAACATCACGCTACGACGCGCAGAAGCGGGGGAAACCGCGGGGAACAGCTAGTTGCAAATAAATTGATTATCACTATCACACATCCTAAAATATGCAAAGCATGCCTACTACGTCGTAGAGCTGTGTGTACTATGCTGTAGTACTGAGCGTACTACGGTGTAGCATACTACGTACTACGCCGTAGCAAATCAAGTACGCGTAGCATAGTGTGAACTACGCGGCGCGCCTCGTGGCCGTGTGTACTACACCGTAGTAGCTTACTACGTACTACGCCGTAGCAAATCAAGTACGCGTAGCATAGTATGACCTACGCGGCGCGTCTCGTGGCCGTGTATACTACACCGTAGCACTGCGCGTACTACGCCACGGCACTGTGCCTTCTACGCCGTAGCACATCGCGTACTATGCTGGTCAGTGGCGTGCAGTGCATACAGGCAAGTAGGTAGTGCCTACCTCATATAATTCAATATAACTATTTTAACTGTTACTACATAAATAAAATATATCAATCATGACTAATTATTGATATATAATGATGTATATTGATGTAGTAATAGTTAAAATGGTTTTATTGAACCTTAAGAGATAGTCACTGCCTACTTGCCTATATGCAATGCACGCGCCTGATGCTGGTAGTATTTTATTAAGACTACATGAATATGATTGATTAATTAGAGTGTATTTCGAAATTTTGATAAAATGCATATTACACACCATACACACACTGCGTTTCACCGAATTCCCGTTCCTTTTATTAAAGTTACGACGTTTTATCGGTGTTAGATAGATAGGTATAGATTTAGACAACAAATTGATATTAAGACTATCGTCAAAAATATAATAGGCAGATGAATGTTGACAGCGCCATCTAACGTTTTTTAGGGTTCCATACCTCAAAAGGAATAAACGGAACCCTTATAGGATCATTTCGTTGTTCATCTGTCTGTCTGCCTGTCTGTCTGTAAAGACCCTTTTTCTCAGGATCGCGTGAAGGTATCAAATTGAAATTAATATCAAAAAATAAGTCTTGTGAAAACTGCCAAACGGTGGAATGCGTTGCTCGAGTGGGTGTTCCCAGACAGTTACAATCTGGGTGTCTTCGAGTCACGAGTGAATCGGTTTCTTCTAGGCAAGCGTACTCCATCGTAGACCACCAGGCGAGATGATGGTCAAACGCAAGCCAATTACCAAATAAAAAAAAAACCCGCAACATTATTAAACTCGTTAATTTTCAAGATTCAATAAATCGCAAATGTCCTTTATCAATGTGACCGCAACTTTATATTATAATAATAACAAGAAACCAGTACTAATTTATACGCGAATCTGACCACACGGAAAACAAAAACAGTGAACAAAATGTTTATTAAAAACATTATTATTATAGTTTTAATTAATTATTGTAATTGCCAATATTTTATTGGCAATAACCATTTCAGTGATATGGAAGAAGTTTTGACTTGGAAGCAAATAGGTTATAATTTTGATGGCGTCAAATGTAAGTAATTTTAACTTTATCATACATTTTAATTTTGCATAAAGTCGCCAGAGCAGGTGGGGTTAAACGGGCAAATTTTTTGACAATTTCTTGCTGCAATTGTATAGCCATATTAAAATTAGTAATAATATAGGTACCTTGTCTAAAAAAAATAAAGTCACTTTGCGTAGTATGTTAAACTCGTTTGCTTATAATAAAAGCCGAATAAAAAAAAAAAAAAAAACACGTCAAGTCTAAAGGTGAACTAAAAAATCAAAAACAAGTTGTGTTTAATGTTAGCATGTGTAAATGTTTATTGTTTTTCAAGTTAATCCATAACAAAACCGGCCAAGAGATTGTCGGACCACGGTACCGTAGTAGAATTTAAAGTTTTAGACCGCAATTGGTGCCGATTCTGTTGTTTACCAACTAAACTAATTTAGTCTCATTACGTCTCTTTCTAATAAAAAACATGAGAAAAGGATAGAAGATATTTAATCCTGTCAAATTAGTCCACTTGAATAGTTTTGTTGTCAATTTAGTCGTAATCGCAAAAGGTCACGACTATTTTCCCGTAAATGACAAGGGCTTAGACTAATTTGACAGTTCTAAATATTTTCTGTCCTTTTTCAATGTTATTTGTAAGAAAGAGATTTCCATATTTAAGAGACGAGTTAAAGAACACTATCTCTCCATATAAATTTTATATTTTATATAATATATATTATATGTGTATGTATTAGTATTTTATCATATTATATTAAGTATATTTTATTTTGTAATATGTTTTCGTTACAATTCATGTTATTTATATTAATTTACACACTGTGTCTTCATTTATACTATAAACCTATCCTGTCACAGGTCTGCTGGCAGAAATTTCTTTAGAAATAAGCAGTACCTTTGTACTATAAATTTCGTTTGTATTTGTTGTCCTCTGTATGTTGTGTGTACATAAATTATAAATAAATAAATAAATAAATAAATAAAGAGATGTAGTGTGATTAAAATTAGTTTAGTGCGACGTTTAACAGAATCAGCACCATTGTTGATGTTAATGTGTCTTGTTCAAACTAATTTTAATCTGAAGTACCTATTTACTAGAGAGCGTTTCACATAACAAGTTTCTTCGACGTTATGTTGGCTGCCCTGAATTTCAATATGTTACAACGTTTTTAACGGTGTTGGAAGTTTTCTTTCAGTACTTCTCGTTAGATTAGTAGATTAGAAGCAGCCCCGGATCTAGGGGAGGGGTAGCCGGGGCCCGTGCCCCGTGCGGCAACTTCAGAGGGCGGCAAATTCAACCTTGGTAGACGAACACACTGAGTAGTGTATTCGTCTACCAAGCGTAGTAATCGCAAAGTGCAGCGCTAGACCGGTCGTTGTGCCGTTCTTTGAGAGAGGTCTATGTCCATCAGCATCAGTGGGTGTGTTATCGCTGAAATGATGATGATGATGATGATGATAAAGGTAAAAATATTGTCGGGTGGGGGGCGGCGTTTTTCAGTTTTGCCCCGCCTCGAAATAATTCAAGATCCGGGAGTGCTCTTTTGTCAAAGTGTTTGTTTGTTTGAACGTGCTAATCTCTGGAACTTCCAGTCCGATTCGAAAAATTATATTTGTATATGATAGCCAGATTCATAAGGAATAGTATAGGCTATTTAACATCCTGCTATGACTCATAGGAGCCGAGCAAAGGGGGTGAAACCGCGAGTAACAGCTAGTACATTTATATTCTTCTTTCATTTTCAGATATCAAAGATACGCCTCTCCAGAAGAAAGTAGGTGGTATCTTCTTTCAAGATGACCCAGTAGAAGAAGAGAAGTTCTTCTTGCAATACAACAACATACCGATTGGATTCGAGGTGTATGAGGACAAAGTGTTTATAACAGTCCCTAGGAGAAGATACGGTGAAGAGCTTTGATTTTTAACCCCTGTTCAAAATTATGTTAATGCTATTAGATATTACAAATTCTGCAAATATTTTAGGAGGACAATCTATAGGTTACAAAGATGCTATTTAGCCAATTATATGTAAACCATAGATACGTTACCCGCGATCTTAAATGGCGACAAAAAAGTAAGGTAATTGCCCACCATTCATTTAGTGATGCACAACCAGTTCTTGGCTGAACGTCATTCCTTGCAACATTTTGCGAAAAAAAAACCTACTAAACAAGAGGTAGGTATGTTAAGTAAGGCATTCGTTTTCTTTCCTTTGTTTTGTACATTTGCACTGATATTTTTTAGTACAGTGATGTTGGTGTATGACGTGTCTATATATTCGTCGTCATTGTTTGTAACCTAATAGATTCACCCCCTAAAATATTTGCCATTAATAAATATGGCTTTAAGATGTTTAAAATTCGCAAAAATATACATCTAAAATGTACTTCTATGTTCTCAGGTATACCCTCAACTCTGAACTACGTGGAGGTGAACTCCTCAGACAGCTCCCCCCTCCTCAAGCCGTACCCTGATGCTGACAGCATCAATAGCTTCGTCTCTGTCTACAGACCCAGGGTAGATGTCTGTGAGAGACTGTGGATGGTAGATACCGGACTTCTGGAAGTGCCCAGTAAGTTTATTAATGTTATCATGAATACAAGCATGTGTATAAGTCATCATCATCTGCCTAGCCTTTTCCCAAACATGATTGGGGTCGGCTTCCAGTCTAACTGGTTGCGGCTGAATATCAATATTTTACATGGAGCGACTGCCATCTGACCTCCACAACCCAATTATTGGGGAATACCGGTATTCGAACGTTAGACCAGTTGTCAGACTTTTGGGCTTCTGATTACCTAAGAAGATTAAATACCTTAACATTCTTGTGACTTACATTCATGAAAAATTTAGAGATATACTCTCGGGCTTGCCCTGTAGGCATGCCACTGCGGTCGTAACGATTGTCATAGATAATCCTATGACAACCGGGACCGACTGTTTAACGTGCTCTCCGAGGCACGGAGGGGTCTCGATGTGTAAAGAACGGTCACCCATCCAAGGACTTACCGCGGCAAGCGCAGCTTAACCTCGCAGATCGATCGATCAGCGCGGCTGTCATTTAGCCACGAGCCCCTCAACCATGTGTATAAGTATCGGTCATTAATTACCAGTCAGTCAAGATATGAAAAGAGGTCATTGAACTCATTATTATGAACAACTTTTATTTTGGGACCAATCCTGAAATCGCGAAAAAAAATCAGCTGTTCCATACATTTATAACATAACTCAACAAAATGTATCCAGGAGCAGCTGACTTTTTTTTCGCGATTTCAGAATTGGTCCTAAAGTTAAAGTTGTTGAGTCCAATAACCCCTTTTCGTATTTTAACTGACTAAAATTACACCCGTATAACCTATTTCTTTGGCATGTTCTGTAGCGTAAACGGGGGAAGGATTTCAACATAAGAGATGTCGTTAGATTTGTGACATAGTAAATAATACGCAGTTAATTTTTTTGTCTATTATTACAGATAACTTCCAACAGAAAACGCCGCCCCATATAATAGTGTATGATTTGAAGACCAATAAAGAACTATTGAGGTACGAGATACCATCCGACGTCTTAGTAAATGGAACCACATCAGGTAAACAAGTCAAAGCATTTATATCAATTAGACCACTTACAGGTACTTTTACTGTGTACTATGTGGGTTATTATGTTACTGTTATAGATCTCAAGTTCAGTCTGACAGTTTGAGTACTTTAGGGGGCCTACCCAAATGTCCTCTCTGATGGTAATGTTCGTCGGGTCGTTGAGCTCCCTAAGTCTGGGTTGAGCTACCACGATACCCGGCACATGCGTGCACAGTCAGGTCAGATCCACTCAAATCTGTATGGCTCTTTCCTCTAAAGGCCATTTCAGACTAACCTGCATGGTTCTTACACAATTTATCTTAATTGTCTGGATTTTAAAAGAGACATCAACCTTTGTGTTTGTTTCGGTGTTTCTTCTCAAAGGTATATAGGAAACACCGAACTCATCTAGCTTAAAAAAATGTTTTGACGTGTAAAAGTGTTATTTTTAACCTATTTACAAAATAAATATCATTTATCATTTTGAATTATCAAGGAGTCAGAAAGTTAGTCAGCAAGATGAAGCTACAGCCCGTTTCAAAGCGTAAATTAGATTCCTATGGAGAAGAACAGAATATATTACATGAATATACCTACTCGTATATTTTTATCGAGTGTGAGACCTACTCGCACTCATCCAGTTATTTTAAAGTAAAATACTTGGCTTGCAAATTACAAAAAAAACTTCCAAAATTACTTTCTAAAATGGCGTAATACTGGTTTCTTTCTTTGTTCCTTCCTTTTTCCCACTCCCCTTGCCCTCACCCCTTCCCCTCTAGACCTTGTCTCCCCTCTTCTCCCCTCGGCTCCCCCTCTATCCCCCCTCCCTCTCTTGATGTTGGCTGAACAATAATGAATATTGTATTTTCCCAGGTTTGACCTCAATAACGGTAGACGTGACTCCTTCAACTTGTGATGATGCGTACGCGTATGTAAATGACCTGGCCCAAAACGGGCTGATAGTATTTTCAATGAAGCAGATGTCCAGCTGGAGATTCAGCCATTCTTCCTTCAGTTATGATGTCGGGGCGACAGACTTCATGGTAGCACGTAAGTTCTATAGGTAGCGGCGTGAAATATGATCACAAACGTCACCTGCGCATTAGCTGGTTTTTCGGTCTCTTTGGCGGAATGAAGAAGACGGGGGGCGCTGAGGCTGCACGCGATTGGTTCGTCAGTCGATGCTCGTCGTCTATTGGACTATTCTCTATTACGTATTGTCAACTGTCTATTGTCTATTGGGCCAAAAATGTACATGCGCGATCTGTGATCAAGATCCCTGCTGGTACTTATACCAGAGATAATAATTTTATACTACGTAGTAAGTACAGTGGGCCGATCACAAGTTATTTTGATGTATGGTATCGTAAATGTAAGCATATTTTGAATTGACAATTACGTTTAGGGTCAAAATCAAAATAATTGCTCATTTCAGAAAATTTACTTGTCCATCATCTTACTTTAATTTCTACTAAAAATCTATCAGGGAAATATTTATAAAATACTGAACAATACAAAGGAGACCTTCTTTAAATTGTATTATACATGTCGTTGTTTGTAGCTGACACCGCATTTTTTATATATTGCGCCATTTTTAAAGGCATGTATTGTAGTAGCCATACAAAAAACGTGTGTCCAACTTTCAGCGCTAATATTTCAAACTTGAAAAAACATTAAAAGTATTATATTTATTTTCAGACAAAAGTGGCTATCCTCTCAATTATCACTGTAAAATGTGTGTAGAATCTTTGAAAACTCATTTGAAATATAAATTATAGTTTTAAATAAAAAAGAAAACTGGTCTCAAAATTATTTCATCGATGTTATTTCATTTGTGTAACGCATTATTTAGTCGCGAAAAAGGTAGTTTGTAAAACTTTAATACTGGCAACATTAGCTGTCACTGTCCGGACCTCAGGCGACCAATCATAGGGCAGCAGCCATTTTGTTCTCGGCAAAAGAGATGGGTGCATGGTGCGCGTCGAAAAAAAAACATAAACTGGTTTCTTTTTGGTAAATTGGAAAAAATACGATTGGTAAGTAAATTTAAACTATTTCTTAATGTCTGGAAACTATTATGTTAGTGCTATTCTGTCGCTTATTATCTGCAACGACCAAGTTAATTGTGTTCTGTGATTTGCGGTTAGTCTCTAGAAAAACATGCTTATTTCTTCCTTTATGTTACACTTGTGTAACATTTTTTTATGTTACGTTACATAAAATTGGATTAAGGCGTGTCTACAGCATACTTTTAAAATATTATCTAAATTATAATTAAACAAATAGTATAATAAAAAATAAGCATATTTTCTATGGTCGTAGTTAGTGTTTTGAGTGATGCAAACTTGAAATCCTTATTGCTGTGTCGTTGGCAAAGACAAGTATCTCGGTTTGTTATAGGGGTTTGAAATTTTTTGGATGGGAGCTGACATATCGATCCACCGCCATTTTGTTAAAAAGATGTGAACTAAAAGATGTGATTTACGAACTATCAGTGTCCCGACTTAAAAATTATAAATAATTAACATCAATAAAAATATTTAGTAATGGCAGTACTCCTTTAATGAAATCATCAAAGCAGTACTGCTATTACTTTGTACATGTATCATGTTCATGTTCACTATGTCCAGTACACGGTGTACGTGTAAATATTAAGATTTTTAATTATTAATATATATATAAGTCTAAAACTGTTTTTTATTTACAACTGTGAATGCAGCCCTTGTTTTCCTTTTTGTTACTTTTATGTTATTGTGACATAAAAATAACATTTATGAAATGAGCAATTATTTTGATTTTGACCCTTTAAATACTACACAATATTTTTATACAGGGTGGCAGGTTAGACAGTAGAAATATTTTCAATGGGTCATTGTACATGAGTACAATGACCCATTGAAAATATTTCTACTATGGGAACAACCTAGAAATCGCGAAAAAAAAATTCAGCTGTTCCATATATTTTGTTGAGTTATGTGAACATAAATGTATGGAACAGCTGATTTCTTTTTCACGTTTTCAGAATTGGTCCCTTAGTAAAAATTGTTCATAATGATGAGTACAACCCCTTTAAATATTTCCACAGTCTAACCTGCCACCCAGTATAAATTAAATACATAATTAATTTCTCTGTAATTTTTAAAATGTGCAAATTGTTTAAATATCAAAATGTTCTAGGACTGTTGTATTTTAGATTCAAATTAATATGCTTACATTTGCAATACCATACGTCAAAATTATTCATGATCGGCCTGACTGATTCCTGATGCCTCTTCTCATACAAAGAAACATAACCGCCGTAAATCAGGCTATCCTCGGGCTATATTTTTTTTCGGTCTGTCCCAGAACGTGTTACAAGTTACAAGTTACAACCTATTCACTTGTAAAGATCGTACTTTCTAGGGTTCCGTACCTCAAAAGGAAAAACGGAACCCTTATAGGATCACTTTGTTGTCCGTCTATCACCGGACCATAAGTGGAGCCATCTGCTCATAGATGGCGGCACTAGAAGTGTGCAGTAGCGCCATCTATGATCAAGATATGATATATCTACTATGATGTACCTAATAGCGGCATAGATGGCGCTATTGCATATTTCAGAACCCTTAGGGCGCGAGTCGTACTCGCACTTGTCCGGTTTTTTTTTTTCAGATCACACAATCAACTGGCGCGACGGTATCTTCAGCATCGCCCTGTCAGACCCTGACGATGCTGGCAAGAGGACAGCTTACTACCACCCCCTCGTCTGCACGCAGGAGTTCTCAGTGTCCAACGAAGTCTTAAAGAATAGCAGCGCTGACTTCGAAGCCAATTTTAAGGTATCGATCAATACATTTAAAAAAAATAGTCCTGATTCTCCGTGCCTCGTAGAGCACGTTAAACAGTAGGTCCCGGTTGTCATAGGAATATCTTTGACAGTCGCTCGTCAGGAGCCCAAAAGTCTGACAACTGGTCTAACTTTCGAATACCGGTATTCCCCAATAATTGGGTTGTGGAGGTCAGATGGCAGTTGCTCCACGTAAAATATTGATATTCTGCCGCAACCAGTTAGACTGGAAGCCGACCCCAATGTAGTTTGGGAAAAGGCTAGGCAGATGATGAAGTAAAGCCCGCGATGCATGTAGCTGGCACAAAAGCATGCCAGATACTGGTGAATGCGAGCTCCTAATATATGTAATGCGGGTTTGTTATTAGCTTGTATCAGGCGTGGTCGCAGCCGACTTTGGGGGGGGATTATACCGCAGCCGAAGACTTTGGGGGGGTCATACCAATTAATGCCGACGTGCTATACCGTGAATTACCGTGTTTCGCACATTTCTGTACGATTTTGGGGAGGTAATGACCCCCACGGCTGCGCCTGACTTGTATGTTAGTACTTAGCATGCCAGGAGGTCGCAAGCCGTTTGATTCCATGCAAGGAAGCGGGGAGGGCAGATCGTTCGATCAGCGCGGCTGTCATTTAGCGACGAGCCCCTCCCACAGCTATCACTTGCTTTACTTACCTATTATCTTAGCATAAGCATAATCAGCCTATAATGTTCCCACCAAAGATCTAAGAAATCTCTAGGTCTTTGGTTCCCACTACTGGGACACAGGCCTCCTCTATCTGTGAGAGGGAGTGGGCCGTAGTCCATTACGCGGACCCACAGCGAGTTGGTGGACGTCATGTTTTTGAATTTTTTGTTCTAGGACATGCCGGTTTCCTCACGATGTTTTCCTTCACCGTTAAAGCAAGTGATAATTAATTTCTAATACGCACATGACTTCAAAAAGTCAGCGGTCCGTGTCTCGGGATCGAACTCGAACCATTCGCCGTGGGAGGCACATGGTTAAACCACTAGGCTATCAATGCTGTTACTTATTATCTGTTTATCTTTTGTTTTCAGCTCGAAGGTGTGAGGGGGCCGTGGTCGCAAAGTGGGTCCCACGACTTCCACAGTGGTACCAAAACTCTGCTGTATGCTAACGTGGCACAAGATGCGATAATGTGCTGGAATACCGAAATCAAACTCGGCAGTAAAACAGTTACAGCGATAGCACAGAGCCATTCAAAACTGGTGTACATTTCAGGTACATTTTAAGACCATTTTATCCTCAGATCTTAGAAATAAGGGAGATATGCCAAGGCGCTATTGAGCTTGACGCTTTAGTTTGATACACGACGGAACGAATACAATCGATGATATAAATACCAGTGTTTTAGTTTAGTGCCAGTGATGAGTGGCGAATAGCAGTGTTAGATTGAGTGTGTGCGGAATTTTTAATGTGTGGGAGATCATTATATTCGTGAGGGGCGCTTGTAATTGTGTCGAAAAATGTAGGTACTAAAAGTGGCGACCGTTGTCCCCGTACCAATTTGCTATGATGGCATATCTTCTTGTTTCTATGATCTGGGGGGCGAGTTTCTGTATACAGGGTGGCAGGTTAGACAGTGGAAATATTTAAAGGGGTAATTGTACTCATCATTATGAACAACTTTTACTATGGGACCAACCAACCCTGAAATCGCGATACAAAAATCAGCTGTTCCATACATTTAAATGTTCACATAACTCAACAAAATGTATGGAACACCTGATTTTTTTTTTAGATTTCAGGGTTGGTCCCATAGTAAAAGTTGTTCATAATGATGAGTACAATGACCCCTTTAGATATTTCCACTGTCTAACCTGCCACCCTGTTTAATGTATAATATATTTAATGTATAATATTGACTATATCTTTTCAGATTTGAAGATCAGAGGTGATGATGTATGGGTCCTGGTCAATCAGATACCTACTTTCATTTACTCGAAACTAAATACTAGTGAGACGAATTTCTTTGTGCATAAGTAAGTATTATAATGTATTATATTTATGTATTATTCATGGTATATATTTAATAACAGTACATCACGAACTACCCCCATATTTTATTTAAGTTCTTTCAGTCCATCCAAAGGTTGTCTGGATGATATCGCTATCAGCGATAAGACCGCCATTGTAGCCTAGATTTACGATACCTTGCTATGTTACAATAATTATGGTGTACAATATATTCTATTCTATTCTATTCTATTCTATTCTATTCTATTCTATTCTATTCTATTCTATTCTATTCTATTCTATTCTATTCTATTCTATTCTATTCTATTCTATTCTATTCTATTCTATTCTATTCTATTCTATTCTATTCTATTCTATTCTATTCTATTCTATTCTATTCTATTCTATTCTATTCTATTCTATTCTATTCTATTCTATTCTATTCTATTCTATTCTATTCTATTCTATTCTATTCTATTCTATTCTATTCTATTCTATTCTATTCTATTCTATTCTATTCTATTCTATTCTATTCTATTCTATTCTATTCTATTCTATTCTATTCTATTCTATTCTATTCTATTCTATTCTATTCTATTCTATTCTATTCTATTCTATTCTATTCTATTCTTTTCTTTTCTTTTCTTTTCTTTTCTTTTCTTTTCTTTTCTATTCTATTCTAAGTATGTTAGTACCTAGAGTGAGTTTTTTGAGATGGGACTTGTAAAACCGAAACAAAGTGCTGCTAGTCTCTTCAGCTTGTCTATTTTGTACTCGCCGCGTGATGTCACCGCGAGAACTGCCAATTTGTTTAAGAACGCTCGAGGGAGAATGTCACGGTGAGATCTCCCTCGAACGTTAGCAAACAAATTGGCAGTTCACGTGGCGTGTCGGTACAGCAGTGTGATTCTGTAACCAACTCACCGTGAAAACTTAGGTGAAGTGAGCGTGGAGTGAGCTGTCAATAGTGTCAATTCCAAGCAAAAACAAACTCACTTCACCTAAGTTTTCACGGTGAGATTTTTACACAATCGACCGGCGGAACAGACAGGCAGGTCACACATTTATGATTGTTTTATTTTCTTTTTTTTTCAGAGGGAAAGTTCAAGACTTAATCAAAGGGTCATTGTGTGAAAAATAGATATAATTAATTATATTGATCTCATTTTTATAATCATACACAGTATATAATTATAATTTTATACATTCAAAATTGTGTTTTTTATTTTTACTGAACCGCCTCGTAAACCCATCATATTCATTGGTCCACATAGGAAACTGATTCAACTAAGCTACGTTTTTGATATGGAAGGATGCGTGCTATGGATGCGAGCTATGGATGCGTGCTATGGATGGTCGCGAGTGTAGCTCACCGCGCCGCCGCTCCCCGTGCCTTCCCTACTGTCGGTACGTCGCATAGCTCGAGCTAGCATCTTCCTCGCACAGCTACATAGCCATACTAGTATAATAAATATATTTTTATACTGTGACATAGCTTAGCATCAGTGGAAACGGTCACAGTTACGTCCTCAGATCCAGGGACGTATTTCCCTAAGGGCGTAGGGGGTGATGGTTACGATAATACCGAAAAACCGAAGAAACTTCACGCTTCGGCACCTTAATTAAGTCATAGTTTAAATGTCTAAAAAGAACCTTCAAAAAGATCATAACAATGTTACCAAGTACGACTCGCACTTGGCCGGTTTTTTTTATTATTATTAATTCCAATATTTTTTCGTTGAAAAATGGGGCGGCCAAATCATAAGCGCCCAGGGCGCCAAAATCTAAAATACGTCCCTGCTCAGATCATAGAAACAAGGAAATATGCCATCATAGCAAATTAGTACCGGAACAACTGATGCCACTTTTAGTACATTTTTCGACACAATTACGCGCATAATTAAGCGCTCCTTGTGAATAAAAAGATCTCCCACGCATTGAACATTCCGCACACCCTCAATCTAATACTGTTAATCGTCACTCAACACTAGCACTAAACTAAAACACTGTATTTATACCATCGATCGTGTTCGGTTTGTCGCCAGCGCGTACTTTTTTAATATGAGCAATTTGCTCAAAATCAGGCATCAAGCTCGATAGCGCCTTGTTTCTATGATCAGTACCCCGATCATGAGTTTTTTTGACGTGTAGTATCGTTAACGTAAGCATATTTTGAATTGAAAATACACCTTTGTTACACAATATTTATATAAATTAAATACTTAATTAATTTCTCTGTATTTTTTAAAATGTGCAAATTGTATAAAATTTTATCAAAATGTTCCAGGACTGCTGTATTTTAAATTCAAAATATACTTACGTTAACGATACTACACGTCAAAAAAACTCATGATAGGGGTACAGTACCCCGATCATGAGTTTTTTTAACCTAGTGCTTCTCTAGGTCCCAGACCTAGAGAAGCTAGTGCTTCTCTAGGTCCCAGACCTAGAGAAGCACTAGGTTACTTTTCATCCATTTTCACACAGACGAAGTCGCGGGCAACAGGTAGTCTTATCTAGTCTTATGTAGTCTTATCTAGTCTTATCTTTAGTCTATTGCCGCTTTATGTAGATTATCTACTGTCGGTCTATTTGTGTCAAAAGGTGAGTTCCGTTACGATACGGTTAAAAACATAAATAATAATACACACAAGATAACCTTAGTAGCTAGGCTAGCCATAGCCAAGGACGATAGAGATGTGACGGTGTTAATTTCATCGATAAATATTTTATATCGATAAAACATAAATATAATACTTACTTAAATAAAGATATTAGAGGCCCATGTTGTTGGGTGACTTGTATCTGTAGGTACTTTGATTAGAGTCAAAGTATAGGTACAATCTCAGATCATAGAAACAAGGAGATATATGCATCATAGCAAATTAGTACGGGAACACCTGTCGCCACTACTTTACCATGTGATTAAAAAAATATCCCACACATTAAAAATTCTGCACACCCTCAATCTAACCCAGTTAATCGTCACTCAACACTAGCACTAAACTAAAACACTGTATTTATATCATCGATCGTTTTCAGTTCGTCGCCAGCGTGTACTTTTTATATACGGTCAATATGACCATATCAAAGCGTCAAGCTCAATAGTGCCTTGGTATATCTCCCTTGTTTCTATGATCTGAGGGTACAATTATAAATTAAGTCACCCAACAACATGTTTTCAATAACTTGACAGTTCAAAGGAAAATAATGATACCATATCGCACCTCCGCTCAAATGGAGGTTGTCGTAGTGGCTGAGCGATTGGCTGCTGCGCGAGATGTCGCAGGTTCGATTCCCGCATGGAGCAAATATTTATTCCAGGTCTGGAGTGTTTGTGTAAGTAAAAGTTGTGTTTGTAAACGCACCCACGACTTAGGAGAAATCCTTGTGTGGGGCAAGGCTTTTTTTAATTTAAAAAAAGTGTTTTAAGTCAAAATAATAAAACAAACTATCTACAAAAAGAAAAACCGGCCAAGTGGGTGCCATACTGTAGGGTTCCGTAGCAAAGAGTAGGTATTTCAGTTGTTATTAGGGAATAGGTACCGAATAGGCTCCGAAACTACTGGACTGATTTAAAAAAATCTTTCACTAATAGAAAGATACTTTATCACTGAGTAACATAGGCTACTTTTTATCCCGAAAAAATGCACAGTTCCTGTGGGACACGCGGACGAAATCGCAGGCGAAGTGCTAGTTCAATATAATTTTGGTTGGAAGGTTTTTAATTCTACTGCCTGCGCCTTATATTGAAAAGCCGTTGAAAAGTTAGAGGGGGAGACACTTTTTACGACCTAAAAAGCGCATAGCTCACCAAATATTGCTCTAATAATAAAGTCACTTAGAAAAGTCATGTTATTTTCAAAGACCTGTTCAACAGTACACATAAAGGGGTTCGCTAAAATCTATAATTTCATCAAAATATTTTTTTTTTTCGTAATTTTACTACACTCCTTCATGGCGGTTCACAGAAGACATCTGCCTGCGAAGTCATCAATAAAGCACCAATAGTCTCCAAGTTAAATGGTTGTGACATACGGACGGACAGAAAGACAAGATGAAATAAGGATTCCGTTTTTTTGCCATTTAGCTGTGGAACCCTAAAAATTGTGTGATCATCCTCTAAAAAATCCTTTAGTTCCCTTGTACGATGCCCACTGGTGGAGATGTCGCAGCGTGTCCTATTCTTTCTTGAATAGGACAAAGTGTCTCCGGTGTGTCAATGTTTGCGAGTAATAGTCATATAATTCATATAATGGGTCCCGACTGCAATGTCTTGTTATTCTTTACTTTTTGGTGGTTCTATAATACCAGATAAGACGTAGGGCAAACCGCGGTCGGGTTTTTCTATTTTTTTAGATGTTATAATTTTTAAAGATCGATACCTTTAGATACTCAACCTATAGCCTCTATGAGGAACATAAAAATAAGGTAAAATAAAAACATCGATATTTAAATATATCGCAAGGCACACCACTAGCCTAGAATCTAGGGTCATCCGTGCACAAACTTAGAAAACATCACATATAGGTAGATCGCATGTCTAAGACAGACGTGTATCTTAATATATTAATATTTAATAGCTTATTAATAATAATGTTATAAGTTTGTGAAATTGTGGACCTAATTGTGATTTTTTTATGGTTTCAAAATTTTAAAACAAGTGAGTGGTTTTAAATTATTTTTTTACCCTATTGGAAGTACCTAGTTCTAGGAGTTTTTTAACGGCTTTTTATTTAAAATTATTAATTTATGAATGGTCATAATCATATTTTTGTACAAAATAATGCAGATATTAAAATATAATGTGTACAAAATCTATTTTATTTATTAAATTCCATTTTTAAATTTAATACTTAGTACACAAAAGAAAATATAAATTAAATAAATAATACGTTTCGAAAAAAATACAGCTAGGTACCCTCTTTTTTTCGTTATATCAAAACCAACGGCATTATATTATGAAACTTTGTAAAGTAGGTAGACCATGACTCTTTTTCCCGTACCGTGAACACCCGTGCTTTAAAAATTTGCGTCGGTCTCCTTTGATTGGAGACCGACGCAAATGAATTTTATTTATTCATGTGCTATACAGTTCGTTACGGTAAGTTGTTTTTAGGGTTCCGTACCAAAATGGTAAAAAAGGAACCCTTATGGTGCGACTTCGTCTGTCTGTCAGTCTGTCACACCTGCTTATTTCAGCAACTACTAATGCTATCGACTTGAAATTTGGAACAGTTATAAAAAATGCTTGCCAAACTTTATTGAAAATGAAAAAAGTCAAAATATGATTTTATTTTTATTGCAAAAGGGGCCGGTGTGGGGGTCCGAAATTTAAAGTGGGGTTACTAGGTCAATTGACATATCATATGAAAGGGCTTAATCTGCACATTTCAAAATATATTTTCATTTTATTTTATGTCTCACAGTTTTCAACATATGATGAAAAATGTTTGAAAAAATACTATTCCCCCCCCCCTTATCTCCGAAGTTTGCGGGGCGAAAAATCTGAAATAATTAGAGTTGATAGGAATTGACCCAAATATTGCACCAAAAATAAAACGATGTTGAAGTAGTCGGATTTGTTGTATACTATTCCTCATGAATCTGGCTATCATATACAAGAAGAACTTGTCGATTCCGAATGGTAGTTCCAGAGATTAGCGCGTTCAAACAAACAAACAAACTCTTCAACTTTATAATATAGTATAGATTAAAGTATACGTACATGAAGATTCAAAAATGTTAATGAAAAATATTAAATGAATAACGGATAATAAATAAAGATTAAATAAATGAATAATGCACTAAGACAGCGTTTCTTAAAGTGGGGTCCACGGATGATTGCCAGGGGTCCATAGCCACTCAGTTCATTCTTAAGGTATTTTAAAATAGGAAAATGATGCAGTAATTCGCGCATGTTTGACCGCTCGTTCGCTTTCTTTTTCTAAAATTTTCTTCGACAGGGGTCCGTGAAATTTCTAGGAATTCCGAAAGTGGTCCGCGGCTACAAAAAGTTTAAGAACCACTGCTAAGATAAGAATTTAATTTTTTGTTGATGTTTCGAAGTAAGTTCAAGGTTAGAAAAAACATCTATTTTTCCGTAAGATACCTATTCAAAATCTAACAAAAAGGATGCGATGCGATATAACAGGTTTTCAATAGATTGTGGTAAGTAAATCACTTACGAGTATGCCAAGATTTTTAAAAATACCGGCCAAGTGCGAGTCGTACTCGCGCACCGAGGGTTCCGTGTCGGTTTTGGACGTATAAAGTGAAAAAAACCGGACTGCATAACTAAGTTTGTTTGTGAAGGAATTTTGATGATTTTTGAAAAAACTGCACTAGTTAGGATCATCGTTTTATTTTTGGTGCAATATTTGGGTCAATTCCTATCAACTCTAATTATTTCAGATTTTTCGCTCCGCAAACTTCGGAGATAAGGGGGGAGAATGGTATTTTTTCAGACATTTTTTCATCATATGTCGAAAACTGTGAGGCATAAAATAAAATGAAAATATATTTTGAAATTTGCAGTTCAAGCCCTTTCATATGATATGTCACTTGACCTAGTAACCCCACTTTGAAATTTCGGCCACTCCGGCCCCTTTTGCAATGAAAATAAAATCATTTTTTGACTTTTTTCAATAAAGTTTGGCAAGCATTTTTTATAACTGTTCCAAATTTCAAGTCGATAGCATTAGTAGTTGCTGAAATAAGCAGGTGTGACAGACAGACAGACAGACAGACAAAGTCGCACCATAAGGGTTCCTTATTTACCATTTTGGTACGGAACCCTAAAAATGGGCATTTGCTCGTCAGACCACGCACAATATAAGTTTGTATAAATAATAAATATACTTAACTTATTTTTGCGTTTGGTTAACTCAAAAGCGAATTTCTCAAAAACTACACAACTTATCATAATTAAACCAATTTTCTTTTGAAAGTGGTTTTTAAATTCTGCCCCCTTAATTTTGTTTAGTATTTTCCACCCCATAGTTGAAAACTTGATGGACGGACACTTTTTACGACTTTAAAGTGCAATTACCAAATATATTCACATAAAGAAAAAACAAAAAAGTTACATACCTAATTTATGTTATTTTCAAATATTTAACCAACGATAATCCCACATGAAGGGGTACGCGAAAATATTTTATTTCATTCCCAGTTTCATGTAGGCCACCTTAAATATTTTGTTTTTACCCGACTGCGCCAGATGGAGGGTTATGTTTTTCGAGTGTATGTATGTATGTATGTATATTTCTTCGGCACGCTCTGTAGCCTAAACGGCTTTTAGCTTGAGAGGTGTCGTTAGATTTGTCTTAATAGGGTTCTTGCCAACATTGAAAATATGCTACAGATTGTGGTCATCCTATCAGTTCATAGCGTAAATAAACTTATTTCACTTGATTTTCAACTAAAATATGTATATTTTTTGCAAATCACACGAAAATAAAATGTAATATTTTTTGTTATTTTAGCTGTGATAAGAACGGCCTGTTGCACTCTGGTGACGTCACACGCTAGTAAGCCAGTGTTGCCAACTTATTTTTAGGGTAAAGAATTCTTTAGGGTAAATTTGAGGGTAAAATTTTAGGGAGCGCCTCCGCAACCGGCGCCGAATAGGCGGCAAAAATAATACCGTTAGGAACCGGAGTAGCCTTGGAGTAGCAGTGATACCAGACGAAAATAATTGCAAACTACCGTAGCAGCAGATTAATGTTGCCGTCTTTTAAGTTGAATTAAATACCTTAGACTGACTTTTAAATTACAGTGCCAATGTAGAACAAAATACAACTTTTACAAGGGGGATGGAGGTGGTCAACGGAGCCCCGGTACGCGGAGCTCCTATTTCTATCTGCAAGGTTAAAAGTAACCTAATACGAAGGGGTTGACGGGGGCTTCGTTCGCTCGCTCACTGAAGCCCCCGTCAACCCCTTCGAACCTAACCTGTCCGTGTCGGGGTGTCCAAGTTCCCGAGCTCGCTTCGCTCGCTCTTGGACCCTAATTAGGTATGTTACTCAAATAAAACATGAAATGTTTTTTTAATTATGCCAAATTGCCAACTCCCTTTCCCGCTTTTTTTCCAAAGTCAGCGCCGGCTGCCAATTTAGTCAATTCCAAAATTTTAAGGTTAGATTTCGTATTGTTGTTATGATTACTAAAGTTTATGGGCTTTTTGGCAAGCAATACATGTAGGTACCTAAGTATTTGAATTGAATTTGAGTTAAACAAACAAATTCAGCATATTTTTATTGTGAAACATGACCATTGATTAAGAAAGAATTTGTTTTATTGTATATCTAAAACTAAAACTTTAGCCAGGTATTTTTGTATAAATAGTTATGATTTTAGAGTAAAATTAATCAGGCATTGGGGTAAAATGAAAATCTAACTTGGCAACACTGGAGTAAGCAAAGCTTTGACAAGTTGCAGTTTATGTTTTCTGGGTGCTATATTTGATCTTAGAGCTATTTCTGAAGCTGTTTTCATAGAAATCTTCTATCTACTGGCATAAATATTCATATCGAATCTCAAAATGGAGTAAAATTTTATGCAAGCTGATACAACCTACCTAAGATAGACGCATTTATGGTTGCACTTTTCTTTAAGAATAACGCTGATTATTATGCTGCGGAACTTAAAAATGTAAAAACAGCAGTGTAAGTACCTACCTACTACATATTTATTTACAAATATTTTGTATAATCATTCAGAAGTTTTGTGAAATCTCATTTTAGGTTATGTTGATAAAAACTCAGAAACATTACCTATAAATTCTTTTGTGTCATGAATCATGATGGACTGCTTAAAGACGTATTTGTACATTGTGGAACTACACACCATTTATACGCCATTATAGCCAATAAAAATGAATTATTGATGAAATTAATTTCAGCTGCACCGTCTGTCTTGTTGACAAAGCTCGTTTACTAGCGTGTTACGTCACTTCCGTCAGAAACAGCGTTTATGGAGCGGTTTTGGAAATTTATACTTTATCACTGATTTTTATTGATAAAGACAGTAGATCTCCCTGAAATATCAATGTAGTGTGCTTATAATATAATGAAGATTAATATAAACCATTTCCCAAAATGAGGCAAATAGCCTATTGTGAGAGTGACAAGTACCTATATCAAAATTTAAAAAATTAAAATGACCGATTTTTTTGCGCCATAAAATGTTTCAAAAAATTTTTTTTGCACAAAACCTTTCGAGTGGGTTATCAAAATAAAGGGTTTTAGAAATGGCTTACAAAAAAAATAACTTAAAAATTATAACTCACTAAAAGGTAAGAAAAAAAAATTGATATAATCAAAAAACCCGACTGCAAAAAATAACTAAAACGTTCAAAACAATATCACTTTACAAGCAGTCTGATGCAGTTGGTGGCAATTATTTAAGTTGAATCTTAGATGTTATGCCACCAACTTGTAAAGTGATCTTGTTTTGAACTTTTTAGTAATTTTTTGCAGTCGGGTTTTTTGATCATATAAATTTTTCGTAATTTTACTACACTCCAAGACACATCTACGTGCGAAGTTTAGTATAAAAAGTGCTTATTGTCTCTGACATACGGACGGTGAGGTACTTCCCCAGTCGGGCTGCTTTAGAATTGAGCGAGATATCCCACTGTGCCCTACTTATAAAGCCTTTAAAATTACCTTCTAAAGCCTGGGTTCCGAACCTGGGGGTAATTACCCCCTCGGGGGTAAAACAGTCATTCTGCGGGGGTAATAAGGCTGGTAATAGATAATTAATTTTATAATTAAAAATTTACTTATCATTAATAAAAAGCTTGAAAATGGAGGGGCTCGTGGCTAAATGACGGCCGCGCTGATCGATCGATCTGCGAGGTTAAGCTGCGCTTGCCGCGGTCAGTCCTTGGATGGGTGACCGTTCTTTACACATCGAGACCCCTCCGTGCCTCGGAGAGCACGTTAAGCAGTCGGTCCCGGTTGTCATAGGAAAATCTTTGACAATCGTTACGGGTAGTCAGAAGCCCTAAAAGTCAAGGCATGCATGACAATGTTAGAACATTCGAATACCGGTATTACCCATTAATTGGGTTGTGGAGGTCAGATGGCAGTCGCTCCACGTAAAATATTGATATTTGATATTCAGCCAAAACTAGTTAGACTGGATGCCGACCCCAATATAATTTGGGAAAAGGCTAGGCAGATGAATAAAAAGCTTGAAAATGCAAAACAATACCAACCTGCATTTATCATTACTTTATCAACTTTTTATGCAATTTTTTATGATTATGTATTTTCATGACGTGATAACATTTTAAGGGGGGGTAAAATTAGTTTTTCTAATAGGTCATAGGGGTAACAAGATTGAAAAGGTTAGGAACCACTGTTCTAAAGCGACTTATTTATATTTACCTGTTTTCAAGCATGAGATGTTATTTTGTTTTATTACAGCTCAAAATGAAATTGTTTTTCCTGAGCTTCGCATGCCTGGCATTGCTGACGATACCTTCGAGCTGTCAAAACGGCCGTAGGGTCGGCAAATTCAATGAAGTTTTCTCCTGGAGGCAAATGACTTTTGATATAAATGGAATTCAGGGTAAGTTAGTAATTTGTTCACTCATTTTATGCACATGTCGTAGGCCGGTCGTATAATTGGCCAGATCATGAAATTCCTCAGCATTTCATGAAACACCGCATTTTCATGATTTGGCCAGCTAACTAGCCAGCCAAATCGACAAACGCAAGTTTTTGATCGATCTACTATCTGAATTTTACTTAGACATTTCATAAATTGTTAAATCATGAAATGCTGAGCATTTGCTCATGAAATGCTCATCAACAATGACTCCCTTGTTCAGACCAAGCTCCAAAGTCTTGAGCATCGGCGCAAAGTTGCTAGTTTATCGGTTTTTTACCGTATACATTTATACAAAATATACGTTCACTACACAATATTTATATAAATTAAACACTTAATTAATTTCTCTGTATTTTTTAAAATGTGTAAATTGTATAAAATTTTATCAAAATGTTCTAGGACTGTTGAATGTTCAATTCAAAATATGCTTACGTTAACGAAACTATACGTCAAAAAAACTCATGATAGGGGTACAGGTCGAAATCAATTGTGTCTCTGAAGTGCGACAGACGAACGATTAAGTTTCAAGTTAAATTAAACAAAGTTGCTATTTTGTTGAGGCTTAACCGCTTAACCACAGGTAATAAAATAAGTCATAAATCAAAGAATGATGCATGCGCGCACCATGACATCAAGTCACGGTTTACTTGCATTTAATTATCTACGAATAAATTAAAATTATACTGAGTAAGTAAGGATGTTCGAAGAACTACGTTACTACTACGGGACCAACTTTAAAAACACGAAAAAAAAACAGCTGCTCCATACATTTTGTCGAATTAAGGATATTTGAAAATGGAACAGGTGGGTTTTTTTCGTAATTTCAAGGTAGAATAGTATTGAATACTGAATATCCTTCAATATTGCGAGTCCAAAACATACTAAGTGTATTTACCATAAAAAAATATATACTTACCTACTTAGTTTTAGTAGCCGAAACTACCTACTTACATATTATTGGATAAAAAATTAAGTAGGTAAGTGAGTATCAAATTCGTTACAAAATTAATATTGAAGCGTAAAACGGAACCACGGTAATTATTACCGTGACGGAACTAAGAAATAAAGGCTGCAAAGTGCAAGCAGTAAAAAATATACCTACCTACATTGAACAAAATTAATATTCATTTGTCAAGTGAGAGATAAATTTTTTTTTCTTCGTCACTACCTCAGATCATAGAAACAAGGAGATGTGCCAAGGCGCTATCGAGCTTGATGCCTGATCTTGAGCAAATTGCTCATATTAAAAACGTACACGCTGGCGACAAACCGAACACGAGCGATGGTATAAATACAGTGTTTTAGTTTAGTGCTAGTGTTGAGAGATTGAGGGCGTGCGGAATGTTCAATGGGTGGGAGATCTTTTTATTCACAAGGAGCGCTTAATTATGCGCGTAATTGTGTCGAAAAATGTAGTAAAAGTGGCATCAGTTGTTCCCGTACTAATTTGCTATGATGGCATAATCTCCTTGTTTCTATGATCTGAGGTCACTACAATAGTTTTACATTATTAAATACTTACTATTTACTCTTCTGCATATCCCTTTAAAGAATACCGGCGTGATGAATGCCAAGACACTAAATCTGCATTACGTTTAAACCGACACGGATCTCAATAACTAGAAAAACGTGTATAATTATATGGAAGACTAATAACTATACCTACTACTTATACTTCTTATTGGCAGACGTAACCGCGATGCACTCATCGAATTATAATAAACAGATTATGTGCAAATATTTCCTTATGATGCTTGGCCTTATAGTAGGTACAAGTGCTGAAGATATAAGAATAGTTGGGTAAACGCTTGGCCATACCGTAGGCAGCGATCACAATTAGTCAGCCCCGGATCTAGGGGGGGCTAGCCGGGGCCCCTGCCCCGGGCGGCAAATTCAGAGGGCGGCAAATTCAAGCTTGGTAGACGAATACACCGAGTAGTGTATTCGTCTACCAAGCGTAGTAATCGCTAAGAGCAGCGCTAGACCGGTCGTTGTCAAGTCCATCAGCATCTGTGGGCGTAAAATGATGCGATAAGGGTAAAAACTAAAAATATTGTGGGACAGGGGCGGCATTTTTCAGTTTTTGCCCCGCCTCGAAATAATTGAAGATCCGGGGCTGCAATTAGTTTTAGTAGTAAGATATAGCGTGAACCATTACCATTTTACACGTGCAGCCTGTGGGCAGACTATACTCAAAAAAAACCGGCCAAGTGCGAGTCGTACTCGCGCACCGAGGGTTCCGTATTATTTTTGGACGTATAAAGTGAAAAAATCCGGACCGCATAACTAAGTTTGTTTGTGAAGGAATTTTGATGATTTTGAAAAAACTGTACTAGTTAGGAACATCGTTTTATTTTTGGTGCCATATTTGGGTCAATTCCTATCAACTCTAATTATTTCAGATTTTTCGCCCCGCAAACTTCGGAGATAAGGGGGGGGAATGGTATTTTTTTGGACATTTTTCATCATATGTTCAGATCAAGCCCTTTCATATGATATGTCAATTTCATATGAAATTTCGGACCCCCACTCCGGCCCCTTTTGCAATGAAAATAAAAATATTTTTAGACTTTTTTCATTTGCAATAAAGTTGAACAAGCATTTTTTATAACTGTTCCAAATTTCAAGTCGATAGCATAAGTAGTTGCTGAAATAAGCAGGTTGACAGACAGAGAGACGAAGTCGCACCATAATCCTTTTTTACCATTTTGGTACGGAACCCTAAAAGCGTACACTACGTGTTCAATATAACAACGCGCTCAGAGCGTTGTTGCGTTGCGGCTGCCTCGTTACTGCAGTGCTTCGGCAATGTTCGCTAGGCGCGCATCGATTGTTTCTACGCCACTCTGCGCAAGCGGTGCACGTCAATGCTGAGCAGAGTGCGGGCCAGCCGCAACAAGGTTCTGATATCCAACAGGCTGGATTGTACGTACATGAATCTCTGTATCAAAGTTCATGTGAGCATTGATACGATGATTCGGCCGACCTGAGGCCCTAGACAAGTTACTTTTCTGTTAGCGTTAGCGTCAAACGCTACGGATAAAATGTATGGAAATGACATTTGTGAGTCACGTGACTTTTCCGCAGGTAATGTCATTGCCATACATTTTGTGCTTATCGTTTGGCGTGAACGCTAACAGAAAAGCAACTTGTCATATAAAATTGCATCTTAGTAACAATAGCTTTTAAGTCATTACTAACACTTTGGATCTAGTTGTCTGAATAAATGATTATGATTATTATGATTATAGTTGACCTTAGTTTTTTTTTTCTAAAAATTAGCCAAGGAAAAAAACCTATATAAAATTAAACTAGGTATCTGTTACCTATCATGATAACCGTGATGATAATAGACAGCTGCAGTGATAGCCTAGTGGTTTAACCATGTGCCTCCACGGCGAATGGTTCGAGTTCGATCTCGAGGCACGCACCGCTGACTTTTCGAAGTCATATGCGTATTAGAAATTGATTATCACTTGCTTTAACGCTGAAAGGAAACATCATGAGGAAACCTGCATGTCTGAGAGTTCTCCATAAAGTTCATGAAGGTGTGTAAAGTCTGCCAACCCGCACTTGGCCAGCGTGGTGGACTACGGCCTACCCCCTCTCATTCTGAGGGGAGGCCCGTGTCCAGCAGTGGGACAGTTTATAAAAAGGGCTGATTATTATTTGAATCATCCGTTTAGGAGAAATAGGTCTTCAAAATGGTCTTATTTTCAGCTTGGGATATGCAAGTGCCGTATGTTATTTGTTGTAATCGCATTAGTAATATCGCAGTTCGTGTCGCGACCTGATGTAGCTTTAGCCTTTAAATCTTGTTCATTGTTTACCACTAAAACGTTTAAAAGAACCGGCCAAGTGCGAGTCATGCCCGCCCACCGAGGGTCCCGTAGCATACTTGGACGTATAAAAGTATAACTAAGTTTGGTTGTGAAGCAATTATGATGATTTCAAAAAAACTGTGCTAGATACGAACATCGTTTTATTTTTGGTGTAGGCAATATTTAGGTAAATTTCTATTAACGCTAATTATTTCAGATCTATGAATGAAAAAAATGAAGAATGCCTACTAAGATAAGGGGGGGAAATGGTAATTTATCAGAAATTTTTTATCATTATATCGAACACTACCTATAAGACAAAAGAAAATAAAAATATGTCTTGAAGAAATGCGCATTTGAACTGTGACAGACAGACAGACGAAGTCGCACCATAAGGGTTCTTTTTTTACTATTTTGGTACGGAACCCTAAAAAGTGATATCAAGACTAACCTAGACTGCAAAAACTTAAGTAAATAAGGATAAAGTTATTTTTAAAATCTTGTCAATAATAAATTAAAATTACTGAGAAATCTTAAGTACCTACACAACGTGAGGAGAATTTAATTACCTCACCTCGCCACTCACACGAAACCAAAACATTGTAGATAATTCATCGATCGGGTTCGGTTTGTCGGCAACATGATTTTTTTTTTGCGATGGAGGTAGGTAGAATAGGTGTCGAATTTCCTAAGGTTACACGAAAAACAAACTAAGTTTGTTTGTTTTTCGTGTAGGTACCTACTTAACCTTACGAAATTCTTAGAATACTTTTTTTAACACTTCAAGGTGACTTTTTAATCTCTATCCACGTGTTCACGGCAAAGCCAAAAGTAAAGGTTATGATTTTTAGGGTTCCGTACCAAAATGGTAAAAAAGGAACCCTTATGGTGCGACTTCGTCTGTCTGTCTGTCTGTCTGTCTGTCTGTCTGTCACACCTGGTTATTTCAGTAACTACTAATGCTATCGACTTGAAATTTGGAACAATTATAAAAAGTGCTTATCCAACTTTATTGAAAGTGATTAAAGTTAAAAAATGTTTTTAGTTTCATTGCAAAAGGGGCCGGAGTGGGGGTCCAAAATTTTAAAGTGGGGTTACTAGGTCAAGTGACATAATTATCATATGAAAGGGCTTGATCTGCACATTTCAAAATATATTTTTATTTAATTTTATGTCTCACAGTTTTCAACATATGATGAAAAATGTCTGAAAAAATACCATTCCCCCCCCCTTATCTCCGAAGTTTGCGGGGCGAAAAATCTGAAATAATTAAAGTTGATAGGAATTGACCCAAATATGGCACCAAAAATAAAACGATGTTCCTAACTAGTACAGTTTTTTCAAAATCATCAAAATTCCTTCACAAACAAACTTAGTTATGCGGTCCGGATTTTTTCACTTTATACCTCCAAAACTGATACGAAACCCTCGGTGCGCGAGTACAACTCGCACTTGGCCGGTTTTTTTCTTTTAGTATCACTCGATACTAAAATATTGAGATATGGCATCAAAAAGTTGTCTAAAAAGTACGCGCACGCACATACTCGCATGGGTGTATGCGAGAATGTGCGTGTGCGCGTACTTTTTACCTACCTTTACGACGCACGTCGCCCCTCTCTCTCATTGTGCATGGGCGATTAGCATAGACCTCAGATCATAGAAACAAGGAGATATGCCATCATAGCAAATTAGTACGGAAACAACTGATGCCAATTTTTAATACATTTTTCGACACAATTACGTGCATAATTAAGCGCTCCTTGTGAATAAAAAGATCTCCCACGCATTGAACATTCCGCACACCCTCAATCTAACACTGTTAATCGTCACTCAACACTAGCACTAAACTAAAACACTGTATTTATACCATCGATCGTGTTCGGTTCGTCGCCAGCGCGTACGTTTTTAATATGAGCAATTTGCTCAAGATCAGGCATCAAGCTCGATAGCGCCTTGGCACATCTCCCTTGTTTCTATGATCTGAGGCATAGACTAACCATGCAGAATGATAATTCTTTTGGGACAAATATTTTCTTAAGATAATTTTAGCTGCCATTGTTTTTTATTCTGTCTTTTATTAAATACTTCCTAGAAAAAAATGGATGGACATTATAAAGTCACCTTGTACCTATGTATATGTACATGACAAACAGACAGCCCAACAACTACTATATTTGTAGTTAACACCTAATATTTGTTCTCGTTGAGTCAACAATTTATATTCGTCATTTACGTTGAAATTCAATATCGATTGTACTTTTAATTGTTGGCTGGACAAATATGTCACTGGGGAATTTCCATTAGGAAATTCTAAATAGCTGCTATCAAGGGCGTAGCCTGGATTTTTTTCAGGGATGGGAGGCCAGGAAAACCTACATAGAGATAAAGTTTACGAGACGATCCGCTATAAAGGAGAATGCTCGTAGTTTCTACGATATTCAACTTGACGGGAAATAATCAATTTATGAATGACTAGCTTCCGCCCACGGCTTCGCCCGCGTTTTTGGGATAAAAAGTAGCCTATGTGTTATTCTGATGTATAAGCTATACCTATTACTGTAAAGTTTCATCAAAATCCGTTCCGTTTTTGCGTAAAAGAGTAACAAACATCCATAGGTACATCCATCCATCTATCCATACATCCTCACAAACTTTCACGTTTATAATATTATAGTGGGAAGTAGGATAGGATTTAAAATGCTTTTTATCTTTCTAAATTATTTTTTTTCGGTTCGGTAGTTGCTAGAGTGTTGCCCCTGCCTAACCTGACTAGACCCATGGCTGCTAGCAGCACGAAGTCTGGACTTATTCTGGACTAGCTGTTCCCTGCGGTTTCACTCCCGTTGTATAGCGTGATTTTAAATAGCTTATACTATACCTCATGAATCTGGCAATCATATAAAAATGTAATTTTTCGAATCCGACTTGTAGTTTTAGAGATAAGTGCGTTGATACAAACGAACAAACTCTTCAGCTTTTTTATTAATAGGTATAGATGTCACTCCCATATTGTAGACGAATTTAACGACACCTCGTAATGTTGAAATCTATTAAGAATTTAAGATGTTTTGGCTACAAAGCGTGCCAAAGAAATAGACATACGAACATACATCTATCTACACTCGAAAAACATTTCCTTCCTTTTGGGGCGGTCGAGTAAAAAAACAAGAATCATATTGTGTGTCTATTAGTTAATCAATTAGTTTTCTCACAATCTTCGCAATACAATAGCATGATGTCATTTATGTACGCTTTAGCCATAATTACCTATGTATGTATAGTCAACAGCAAAAGTCGGTGATTTTTTTAACCGCCTTTAAAAAAGGAGGTTCGGTATTCGACTCGTTTGTATGTATACAAACGACGAGTAACAACTGCACCAGTTTTGATGTTTTTTTCACTAACGTAATCAACATACTTTCAGGAAGGTTTTAGTAGACAACACATTAGTCATTTATTCCTATGTAGGTACGAAGTTTTTACATTAATATACCTACACGTTAGTAATTTGATATAATATAAAAAGCAGTGATAGCCTAAAAAGCAGTGATAGCCTAGTGGTTTAACCACGTGCCTCCCACGGCAAATGGTTCGAGTTCGATCCCGAGGCACGCACCGCTGACTTTTCGAAGTCATGTGCATATTAGAAATTAATTATCACTTGCTTTAACGGTGAAGGAAACATCGTGAGGAAACCGGCATGTCCTAGAACCAAAAATTCGAAGACATGTGACGTCCAACCCGCACTGGGCCCGCGTGGTGGACTACGGCCCACTCCCTCTCACAGAGGAGGCCTGTGTCCCAGCAGTGGGAACATTATAGGCCGATTATGCTTATGCTTATGCAATTCGTAAAAGTAATCGAACTCAAGGTAAAGTTCTAAAACACATTTTTATAAGATGTTACTTAGATGTAGGTACCTACAATAAAATATTGCGTGATCCAAACGTGCTTGACTACTTTTTTTTATAAATGCATTCAGTAAATTGCCGTCGAACAAAAAACCATACAAACCATTTATTCGTAAACGTTTTTTCATAATTATTTCCTTGAATAGAAGCTACAAAACAATATACATATAAGTAAGTATACATATACAAGGTGACTTTATAAAATAACCATCCAATTTTTTCTAGGAAGTATTAGATAATCAACAAAGACAGTATTTTTTCAAAAAATAATAGGTAGGTAGGTACTTAGCTAAAATTATCTTATGAATATACAGGGTAAAATTAAAACTAGTGCGGATATTTTAGGAGGTGAAAGTACTCATGAATATGATCAACTTTTATTATGGGACCGACACCGAAATATGAAAAAAAAAATCAGCTGTTCCCTACAAAAATCCACTTCAACACGATCAAAATGTATGGAACAGCTGATTTTTTTTTTTCATATTTCGGTGTCGGTCCCATAGTAAAAGTTGATCATATTCATGAGTACTTTCACCTCCTAAAATATCCGCACTGGTTTTTTTTACCCTGTATTTTTCCCGAAATTTCCCAAATTCTGCATGGTTACTACGATAATCGCGAATGCACTGAATGAGAGAAAGGGGCGATGCGCTAGTGTAAAAGAGTAGGTGCGTGCGAGTACCTTTTAGACAACTTTGTGATGCCATATCTCAATATTTTAGTACTGTACTGTGATGCTGTAAAACTAAAACGAAAAAAACCCGGACAAGTGCGAGTACGACTCGCGCCCTAAGGGCTCCGAAATACGCAATAGCGCCATCTATGCCGCTATTACATCATAGTAGATATATCATATCTTGATCATAGATGGCGCTACTGCATACTTCTAGTGGCGCCATCTATGAGCAGATGGCTCCACTTATGGTAAGGTGATAGACGGACAACAAAGTGATCCTATAAGGGATCCGTTTTACCTTTTGAAGTACGGAACCCTAAAAAACACGTAAGTATCTTATTATTTTCACCAAAGATAATACAATAATATCTACTTAACTGATGAATAAAAATTCGCGCTGCATAAAGTTTTAAATGGGGCACCCCCAAGACCGATCTTCGGACACTCGGTTTGAAGAACTTATCAACGTTGATTGATATCTTTCATTATTATTATAAAAACTGTAAAAAAACCTTGTCTGTACGTCTGTACCAAGTTGTTTATGATTTTAGTAATATTGTTAGTGTTTTACCAATAACCCTGTATAAGTGTATATACAGGGTGGAATTTTGTAATGCCACCTGAAGGGAAAGTACTCTTAATACTGTAGATAGAACATTTTACTCAAAGAAAAACATTCCTTTATTTTTAAAGTTAAGTACTACTGCATTCAAAGATTTTTAAAACGTTGTTTGTTTCATCTGGGAATCGAACCGACCAAATGTGAAAAAATTAACATCCTGTATTTTTATGATGCCGATTGAAAGGGTTAACTGTAAGCATTAATTCCTTCTAAGTAACATGGTATCCTAAATTAAAGGAACACCGTAATATTTTTTTTTTTTTCACAATCGCCTGCTGACTAGCTCAAAGCGAAGATGCATTCAAATAGTATTTTATTGCATTTATCATGCACTTATAAGGAAAACAGTGTAAAAAAGTACTTATTACTAAATAATCAAAGCTATCTATGAAAATCGACACGAAAAGTAATTCTAATTAATTCTTTTGAGAAACTTAAATGTAAAATTTCACCATGTTATTTTAATTTAAGACACTACGTGATTTAGAAGTAATTACTGCTTATAATTAACCCTTTCAATCGGCATCATAAAAATACAGGATGTTCATTTTTTCACATTTGGTGGATTCGATTCCCAAGTGAAGCAAGCAACTTTTAAAAAATCTGTGAATGCAGTTTTCTTTCAATTCAAAAATAAAGGAATGTTTTCTTTGGGTAAAATGTTCTATCTACAGTATTAAGAGTACTTTCCCTTCAGGTGGTATTACAAAATTCCACCCTGTATAATTTGCTAAGTAATCATATATTTGATGTATTTCCTTGTTACAGTGTTACAAGACCGTTTTTCTGAAAATGACCTAGGCGGCGGAGACGACATATCAGCAGACAAGATATATTTTAATGACAATGCCGATGAGGACAAGAATTGGAACTATCGTGAGTACCTAATATTTCATCTCTTGCCAAACTAAAAAAATAGTAGACACATGCCCACATAATCGACTAGGTGTTCCCCACGGTTTCCCTGTTACTCGGCTCCTAAACGTTGTAGCGTGATGTTAAATAGCCTATACTATTCCTCATGAATCTGGCTATCATATGCAAAAATGATTTTTCGAATCCGACTGGCAGTTCCAGAGATTAGCGCGTTCAAAAACTCTTCATCTTTTTAATATTAATATAGGGTTTGTTTAATAAATAGGTAGGTACTTGTTTGAATTTGTTTTTGGTGTTCTTTTAGCGTGTAAATAGTTTCACAAATTTTGTTTTATTCTATAATTTCAGGACCACCACACCATATTAATGGTAATCCAATCGACACTCCAAGCCTTGCGGCAATTGATCCAAATGGTAAGTTAACTACAGGCTGTTGATTTTCACCTCAGATCATAGAACCAAGGAGATATGCCATCATAGCAAATTAGTACGGGAACAACTGATGCCACTTTTAGTACATTTTTCGACACAATTACGCGCATAATTAAGCGCTCCTTGTGAATAAAAAGATCTCCCACGCATTGAACATTCCGCACACCCTTAATCTAATACTGTTAATCGTCACTCAACACTAGCACTAAACTAAAACACTGTATTTATACCATCGATCGTGTTCGGTTCGTCGCCAGCGCGTACGTTTTTAACATGAGCAATTTGCTCAAGATCAGGCATCAAGCTCGATAGCGCCTTAGCACATCTCCTTGTTTCTATGATCTGAGATTTTCACCTACAAATTTGCAGGGGGTGATTCTACCCGTCATACTGAACAACTTTCCAACTTTCAACTGAAACCCATATCCGATTCGTGAAAAAAATTATCAACTTTTCATATTCTGGCTACTTTTGTATTATTTCGCCGAACATTGTAGTTGCTTTTTTACGAATCGGATATAGGTCTCATAGGGAAAGTTGTTCAGTATAATAACGGGTAGAATCACCCCCTTAAAAGTTTAGCATGTTTTGTCTTTATCTGTATTTTCTTCATAGTTTGTGTGTATGTTTCTTTTCAGAGGAGGTCGGCAGATTCTTCATACACTACAACAATGTACCGATGGGTGCCGAGAAAGTCGGAAATAGGCTGTTTGTTACCATACCTAGGAGAAGATATGGTAAGTGCCTCATTACATAAGGCGCTAGTAAACCCCAACGGCCTTAGGCTGCGTTTCCACGAGAGATGTGTGCCAGGGATGTGTTTGTTAAGAACCAATAGAATCGCTTCATTTACCTCGTCACAGGTAAATGAAGCGATTCTATTGGTTCTTAACAAACACATCCCTGGCACACATCTCTCGTGGAAACGCAGCCTTAAACTTTGTTTTAAATCTGTAATTACGCCTTCAAATAATGCAGATAAGGGGACGTTCATTAATCACATGATGTTTTTTTAGCAAATTTTTGACCCCCACCCTCCCCCTGGTGATACGTGGTGAGGTTTTGAACTAACCGTGACGACGACTAAACTAAAAAATACACGTGACTACCCAAGATCACGTGTATTTTTTTGGTATAAATTATCTTAATTTTTTTCAGAATATTATCTTTATAATTATACAGCAAAAAAAATGTTTTCGGTTTAAATATCGGGCGTTCAACGAAAAAATAAATCATGTTATCTCACTATACCCCCCCTCCCCCTTGTGACTTTTTCCGAACCCCCTCCCCCCCTTTCGAGCCTTACGTGATTAATGGACGGCCCCTAAGTTATGCAATTTTTTTTATGTTATTAAATATATAAGTGATTATCAAAAATCATATGACCCGAGCGAGATTTGAACCCGCGACCTCTGCCGAACCGTGGCTAGTGCTCTGAACCAACTGAGCTACCGGGTCCCGCCCGACTCACCTGAAATTTGAGACCCCTTTGTAATACGCTTCTTAGGAGCGTTTGGCGACATCTATCGGAAAACTTATGCAGTATTTCCAACTCAATGCCAATTACTTTGCAGTTTATCGGACATCGATGCGATATCACCATCTATACATTATATATGTATATTTTTTGAGAATTTGAAACATGTCAAAGCCATGTTATTTTTCAATTTTTTTTATGTTAAATTAAATCGTATAGGTAGGTACACATCAATCCTATCTACGAATAATAACTATTGTAGTAAAATACTGTATGAAATAAATTCATAAATAAAGTACTGTAATATAGAAATTCTTACACCTTTTCAGAAAAGATAGCTTATAACTTTTAAACGGCTGGACAAATTTTCATAAAATATAGCCTAAAACCATCCCGATTAGACTGGCTTTCAATTAAAAACAGCCACATTATAAACGGTTCATCCGTTTTGGAGGTACGAAGCCACACACAAACAGACAGAAATATAAAACACCCCTCGGTTTTCAAAATTATAGGTTAAAAATGTATTTTATTGTTTGCTAGGTATACCAGCAACCCTGAACTACATCGACCTCTCATTACACCAGAACACCCGCTCCCCCCCTCTTACCCCCTACCCTGACATGGCCAGATCCAGATCTTTGATCTCGGTGTACAGGACGAGGGCAGATGAGTGCGGGAGGCTGTGGACTGTTGATACGGGGACCATTGAGATACCTAGTGAGTATTACGTAATTGTTATAAAATGTGGCGCAACTGTGTCGCAACTATCGCGCAACTGTGGCGCAATAATTGCGACACAAAGTGCAAGTTGCAACCATCGCTGTGCTGTGTCGCGGCTGTCTATCATTATTGAAATCACAAATTAATTTATTAAAAATTATTAAAATATTATTAAAATATTAATTATTATGAATATGATTACGATAAAATAAAGACTTAGAGTCTTTATTTTATCGTAATCATATTCATAAACACATTAATTTGTAAGTACAATAATTTAGAAAATGGTCTTTGTGGAACATAAGAATTATAGTCAGTGATTACAAACAACTATTCAATTCTTCTTCTCAATTACGTCACTATAGTTTTTCTACATCATGCAACTGTGGCGCAACTGTCGCGCCACTATCGCGCTACATTACTGTCCGCAACCAAAAAACAGACTGTGTCTTACAAGTGCCTAACTTAAACCTACCTCCTGCGCAGACAACCCTCGCTACCTGCAGCCGCCAGCGATCGTGGTCTTCGATTTGAAGACCGACAGAGAGATACTGAGGTATCAGCTCAAGAGTTCAGATCTACCTGCTAACAATACACCCACTGGTAAGGATATATTCACATTATTCACGCTTGTAATTCCTTGCCGTGATAGGCGAGGTTTATAGTGCCATACATTTCGCCAAAACTTATGCTAAGGGCCAAGTCCACCGACAAGATAACAGTACAGTCCGTTAAATTGAAAACGGCTGTTTATCACATCTTTTTCTATACAAAAAGTCAAGTTAAACGGCCGTTTACAATTTATCGGACTGCTATCTTGTCGGTGAACTTAACCCTAATTCCATCAACCGCCTTTTCCCAAACTACATAGATTGGGGTCGGCTTCTAGTCTAAATAATAACAAAAGCGCTGTAGCAGCCAGGGGCTTAGGGGGTGGGGGTTATAAGTCATGACCCCTACGGACCCACCCCCCCTCGGACCGAAACTGCAGGCCACATCGCCACGGTGCGGCGTAATTTACTTCTCTTGCGAAGAGAAGACTTGAAGAATATTTAAAAAGAAACTGCCCCTACCAAACACATGGCTCTGCAGTGTGTCCAGTGGGGGGGGGCGGGGGGGGGGGCACGACCCCGGCGCGGTCGCAGTCGAAGAGTTTGGGGAAGGTCATATCCTCCCCAAACTCTTTGGCCGCGACCGCGCTTGTGGACAAGCCGTAAGCGGAGTTTTTATTTTGGGGATGGAATGGAACCCAAAAACTTATTACGGAAAATCACTAGTAGTTGCTGAAATAAGCAGGTGTGACAGACAGACGAAGTCGCACCATAAACCCCCTTTTTGATCATTTTGGTACGGAACCCTAAAAATACACGTGACTACCCAAGATCACGTGTATTTTTTTGGTATAAATTATTATCTTAATTTTTTTCAAGCCGTAAGCGGAGTTTTTATTTGGGGATGGAATGGAACCCAAAAACTTATTACGGAAAATCACCACACGGCGATTCAAATGTTTTCCCTCCACAGGGCTGGCCTCAATCAGTGTGGCGATTAAAAACGGTGATTGCAGCGACGCCTACGCCTTCATCGCTGACGTGGTGTCGTATGGAGTAATCGTGTTCTCTCTCAAAGAAAACGATAGCTGGAGACATCAACATAATTACTTCCATTTTAATCCCACTGCTGGGACTTTGAGGGTTGCAGGTGAGTTAGAACACAATTTTTTCCACGATTTATGTCTCGATACAGGGGGAAATGATCTCATCTCCTAATCTATCTATACTATTATAAAATTGTAAAAAAGCCGTGTCTGTATGTACATTGAAGATATTCCAGAAAAAACAATTGGGATAGGGTACTTTTTTACCATTTTGGTACGGAACGGAACCCTAAAAACCATAAAAACAATCGAATTAATAAATCCCCTCCTTTTGAAAGCAGTTAAAAACATGCTTCGTCGAACCCAAATAGGGATTTCACGAGAGAATGATGTTGGTATAACACCTGTTACATTTCCAATTCCAGGTCAATCGTTTACATGGAACGATGGTGTGTTCAGCGTGGCGGTGGGACAGCCAGGTGCTGACGGCTGCCGGCCGACGTATTTCCATCCCATGGTCAGCAGCCAGGAGTTTGAAGTGTCCACCTGTGAGCTGGAGAGCAGGGAGGCCAACCAGACTGCTTTTAGTGTAAGTTGCCGAGATGATGGTGAAAAAGAGAGGCAGTCGCTGCAATGGTAAGGCTTGAAATAGGTACCGGTTTTTTCGAGAACTGGTTCAAGTGACAAGTTATCGGTATAACTTTATACCGATATGTTTATATCGATAGTCAAGTGACCTAATGATATAATAACGGTATAAAACGTAGTAAGTATTTTGCAACTGCTATCAAGTCCGGGGGGTATCAAGTCCAGGCTTTGAAATGCCGATATTTTCAAGAACCGGTTCAAGTGATCTTGACAGTAGGTATACCGGTATTTTAAACCGGTATAACTTTATACCGGTACCTATAGCTATTGTATACCATATACCTACCTAAATTTAGAGTTTGAAATACCGATAGTGAAGTAGGTATCCTAATGATAAATATTGTGGCACGATGGCCTTAAATTTTGAGAAGTGGACTGTATGAGAAATGTGGAGGTTTTAGAGATAATATTAAATAGTTAATAATGAGGGTGTACTGGCTGAGATTCAGATCCTTGACTAGAACAGGCAATTTGACTCCACTAACCTTGAGCTCCCTTGTCCTGGCTTGGATCAAGCTTGCAGATGCAGCTCGCTGCCGCGTGGTTGGATGAGACGTCACCATGGGCTTCTAGAAAGTCTTTCGGGATCCGAATTGGAGCACACACAAATTATTGTCTAAGATTGTTCTGACACGATCAGAAGGCACTATATCACAATAGTAGGCGAAAAGTCAGGATTTACAATGTGGTAATCAGCACATCGGCGTGCACGGCACGCGAACCCGCTTTCCGTTCGGAAGTCGAACGTCGACTCAATGCAGCACCTAAGATGGCTGCTCATCGCCGTCACTTCACCAGAAGTGAGGGTAGGAGACATAAAATTAATGGAGCATAAAACTACCTTATACTAGACAACGATCGAACAAATATCGATATTTCAAATTCAAAATATCGACATAAAAACGACAAAATATCGACAGTATACTTTATTCTTCGTTGGCGCAGCAGCAATAGTGGTCTTAGATTTCTCATAAAGTTTATATTTTCGCTGCAAATATTTTTTTACGGGCTCCAATGCGTGAATCGACAAAATCGAATAATTTTTTTTTTTTTCAGGTGGTCGGTGATCGTGGTACGGACAGCCAGTGTACCATGCATGACCTGCATTCCCCCACAAATGTGATGTTCTTCGCCGAAGTGGGGAGGGATTCCATATCATGCTGGAATACCGAGAAACCTCTAAATCCTGATAACATGGAGTTGTTGGCCCAAGACAGTACTAGACTCAGCTATCCGTCAGGTAAGGTTTGTTAACTATTTTTAGGGTCCCATAGCCAAATAGCAAAAACGCCATAAAAATAAGTAAGTGTAGGCATATTTTTATATATATTTTTTAAATGTTATGCTTATACAATAGGTACCTACACCGTGACATTTTCATCACTTTCATCCGGCAATGTAGCCACTATATCTACTTATCATTATGAATAACTTTTACTGTGGGACCAACGCAGAAATCGCAAAAAAAATTAGCTGCTCCATACAATTTCTCCAATAAATGTATGGAACAGCAGATTTTTTTTCTTACTAATGTATTGCATTTTGTATGACCTTGATGGAGTCCCTACACTCCCGGATGAAAGCGTTAAAGAAGTCAGCGAGTATGCATAAGTTTATAAATATTTAAGGAATACAACAATAAGATAAGCCTAAATGATGGTGAAAGCAGCATTCAAATCCATTGTGTAGCTTAGAATAACTAAGCGAACAAACAGACACCAAAAGCGACTTTGTTTTATAATATTTTTATAGAAAAGCTTTTTATTTTCATTTCAGATCTACATGTAACTGATGACGAAGTGTGGGTGATGGCGAACACATTACCTCGTTTCATATACTCAAGGCTCGATGAAAATGAATACAATTTCTTTGTATACAGGTAAGTAAAAAAAACCGGACAAGGACGGGTACGACTCGTGCCCTAACGGTTCCGAAATATGCAATAGCGCCATCTATGCGGCTGTTACATCATAGTAGATATATCATATCTTGACCATAGATGGCGCTACTGCATACTTGTAGTGGCGCCATCTGAGTAGATGTCTCCACTCATAGTCATGACAGACAGATAACAAAGTGATCCTATAAGGGTTCAGTTTTGCCTTTTGAGGTACGGAACCCTAAAAATTCCAATTTTTATGTTTATACAAGTGTACCTACACATTATTTTTCATCGCATCTAGAGACTTTTAGTACCTACCTAATACTATTTTAATTGGTCCGATAATGTATGAATAGGTACTTGAAAATATGAATCAGTTTATTAAAGTCAAAGTCAAGTCAAAGTCAAAACATTTATTTCAATTAGACCATTTACAGGCACTTTTGAATAGTCAAGCAATAGTTGTCAGTCAGTTTGTCCGTTAGTTGAAGTTGAAGCTAGTTGTCAGCACTTCAACAACAACAACTAAAAATCAACACTTTCTTTAGTTTGCCATATACAGGGCGGCAGGTGGAAATATTTTAAGGGGTCATTGTACTCATCATTATGAACAACTTTTACTATGGACCAACGCTGAAATCGCGAAAAAAAATGTTGCTGTTCCATACATTTATGTTCACTTAACTCAACAAAATGTATGGAACAGCTGATGCTTTTCTTGCGATTTCGGGGTTGGTCCCACAGTAAATTTGTTCATAATGATGAGTACAATGACCCCTTAAAATATTTCCACTGTCTAACCTGCCCCCCTGTATAATTACTTCCCAGAATTTGATCCTTAAAGTATTAGCGACACTATCGAATGGTATAACCACATATAATTTTTTTTTTCCAAAATCAACGGGTTCGATTCTGGCTAAAAACTGATATTTAAAAAAATATCTAATGATGCAGTTTTTATTTTTATCAAAATCGGCCCCGATACTCTTTTGAGTGTTTTTCGCTATTTCTTGTAGTTTCGGATTTGGCCATTCACGTTCACTCAAATCACCGTCACCATACGTCATCTATGAAATACTAATGGATGTTTGGGGGATGGAGGAGCGAGGTGGAATGTTCCTCCATTGAAAAGGGAGGATCCTCCTACCAGACCGGGTGATATTGGTCTGGCGGGCCACTGCCCCCCACAGTTGTTGTCGGGTTACTGTACATATGCAAATCGCTGTGAAAACTCTGCTTGCGCGATGTAGGAATCAGCCAATAGTCGTCATGTAGTGACATACAGTGTTAGCTGTCTAGCTGTGTTGGTAGTTATCGCTGTCGGCAAATGTCGCTACAGATGTATCTTTGTTTTTTCAGAGCAAAAGTGCAAGATTTGATATCAGGAACCGTGTGCGCTGGCAACACCAGGCCTTCGCCAGGATACAAACCGTCTCATTACGGAGGAAGTGGCTACAATAAATACTCTTGAATGTTGCATTAATTATTCGTTTAATATGTAATGTAAACAATTAATAAAAATGCTGGCATAATAAACCAACTTATTTTTTTGGAAACTTATAGGTAATGAAAAGTCACAGCATAGCATAATCGGCCTATAATGTTCCCACTGCTGGGACACAGGCCTCCTCTGTGAGAGGGAGTGGGCCGTAGTCCACCACGCGGGCCCAGTGCGGGTTGGTGGACGTCACATGTCTTCGAATTTTTGGTTCTAGGACATGCCGGTTTCGTCACGATGTTTTCCTTCACCGTTAAAGCAAGTGATAATTAATTTCTAATACACACATGACTTCGAAAAGTCAGCGGTGCGTGCCTCGGGATCGAATTCGAACCATCCGCCGTGGGAGGCACATGGTTAATCCACTAGGCTATCACTGCACTCACAAAAGTCACAGAGTTATCCGCTATTTCTAAAAAAAAACCGGACAAGTGCCAGTACGACTCGCGTCCTGAGGGTTCCGAAATATGCAATATAGCGCCATCTATGCCGCTATTACATCATAGTAGATATCACATCATATCTTGATCATAGATGACGCTATTGCATACCTACTTCTTGTGGCGCCATCTATGAGCAGATGGCTCCACTCATGGTCATGACAGGCGGACAACAAAGCGATCCTATAAGGGTTCCGTTTTTTCTCAGCTAATCCATGACCCTTAGGAGCCGAGCAACGGGGGTGAAACTAGAAACTAATAGTTAATACAATAACAATTGCAAGTTAATTAACTTTCTAGGAACATTTCCACATTATTATGTTTGGAGGACAATCTCAACAGGTGTGCGGTCCTCTGGGGGGTGGCCAGCCAGTCGTGGGGGCCCCGTGACGTCACCAGGCGGCCTAGCAGCCACCGCATCAACTCCAGCTTGTCGACAACGGTGCGGAGTTTCCTGAAATATACAAAAACTGCATTGGAATCGGTCCATCCGTTTAGGAGCTACGAAGCCATAGATAGACAGGCATCAAACTTGATAATTTTTCGACTTCAGGTTAAGATTATTAGATTTTTTTTTGAAGTGCGAGTAGGACTCGCGCTCTGAGGGTTCCCTACAAACTTAATTATGTATGTAGATACATAAAATAAAAGGAAGTGACTCCGCGACCGCCGCCGTGACCTGAATTTGCAGCCGCCGCCGGTTGCTAAATTCGCAGCCGGCGCTGACATTGGAAAAAAAGCGGGAAATGGGGTTGGCAATTTGGCATAATTAAAAAAACATTTCATGTTTCATTTGAGTACCATACCTAACTAGGGTCCAAGAGCGAGCGAAGCGAGCTCGGGAACTTGGACACCCGACGGACAATTTAGAGTCGAAGGGGTTGACGGGGGCATCAGTGAGCGAGCGAAGGAAGCCCCCGTCAACCCCTTCGTGTTAGGTTACTTTTAACCTTGCAGACAGAAATAGGAGCCCCGCGTAGCGGGGCTCAGTCCACCACCTCCCTTCCCCTTGTAAGTCCAAAAAAGTTGTATTTTGTTTTACATTGACACTGTAATTTAAAAGTCAGTCTAAGGTAGATAATTCAACTTAAAACACGGCAATATTAATCTGCTGCTACGGTAGTTTGCAATTATTTTCGTCTGGTATCACTGCTACTCCAAGGCTACTCCAGTTCCCAAAGGCGTTATTTTTGGGAGCCGCCGCCGGCTGCGGAGGCCCTCCCAAAATAAAAATATACCAAGAGAAATGTGCAATAGCACTATCTATGAACAACATGCCGCTATTACATACTTCTTCTAGAAGCGCCATCTATGAGCAGATACCACGCACTTGTCATGGACAGATGGATGACAAAGTGATCCTATAAGGGTTCTGTTTTTCCTTTTGAGGTATGGAATCCTAAAAAGATTGGGAACCTCTATGCCAAAGCAACATTGATAATATTAAAATAATATAGAAAGAAAGAAAGAAAAATATTTATTTGGACACAGCACATAAAAGACACAGACATTATGATAAGGTACCTACAGCACTACAGAACACAAAACAATAAAAATAAATACAAAAACGTTAGGTACACTAATTATTTGCGTTCCCGCAAAGGTTTAATTGTGTCTCACGGCTGGCCCAAACAGGTTCCAGATCAGCTTAATCGCCAAGTCACAAGTACTTGGCGCTGGTTTTCATCTGGAACCTTTTTACCTCACCAATATCACCTATGGGCGAGGCCCCATTAGTGCGTTGCGCTGCGCTGCGTTGCGTCACTTCAAAATACACTTCTCCATTGCGTTGTCGTATGCATTGCGTCGACGAACCAATGGAGTAGTGTAGTGTGAAATGACGCAACGCAGCGCACCGCAACGCACTAATTTTAGATTAGTTTCTTTATTGGCTCCGGTCATACTCACTTATAAAGCGGTCCAGATACATCACAATCCTCAAACTGGTTCTCGCCCTCTCTCATGTCTCGCAACTGAGTCAACTCTCTATCCCAAGCCATCCGTACAGCGGCCAACTCTGCTTCCTTCTCCGCTTCAACAGCTTGTAGGTGACGGAGCTGTGTCTCTTGGTGTCTGTACTCCTTTAAACCTTGGATTATTTTTCTGAAATTAACAATCTGTGTAAATTGGGGGTGGTTGTTTGAATGTCGTTATCTCTGGAACTACCAGTGTGATTCGAAAAATTGTTTTTGCTTTTGGTAGCTGAATTCTTGAGGAAGGCGACTCGCGCCCTGCGGGTTCCGAGATATACAATAGCGCCATCAATGATCAAGATATCGCTATTACATCATAGATAGGTATATCATATCTTGATGGAGCTATTCCATACTTCTAGTAGCACCATCTACGAGCAAATGGCTCCACCCGTTATGGGTCTTCAGACAGACAGACAACAAAATGATCCTATAAGAGTTCCGTTAGGTACGGAACCCTAAAATATTGAAGAAATTGTATAATTGAATTTGTTGAAAAAGAGTAACCCTGGAGTTTCTTGTCCGTTCTTCTCCATAGGAATCTATGTTCTGGAACGGACAACTAGCTTCAACTAATGGACAAACTGACTAACAACTAGGTATAACTTGACAATTCAAAAGTGCCTTTAAATGGTCTAATTGAAATAAATGTTTTGACTTTGACTTTGACTAAAAAAGTCAGAAAGAACCAACCCGAAAACCAAATAATAGCACGGGCAGGTAAATTAGCCAATTTCTTTTAAATTACACAGCATAGCGCAGCTAGTAACAATATAAAAATCATGTTATATAACTCACTCTTTCCGCTCCATCATCTCAGAGTCCAAACTCCGGTCAGGTGCCGTTATAAGAGCTTTGACCGCATGTGCTTGTGTCAGTGATTTCACAATGTACTGTTCCAGAACTTTCCATTGCACAAGTTCCCCATACTCTTTAATTGTGTCCTCTGATTTCGGATGTTGTATGATTTGCGGTAGTGCTGAAAAAATATGATTCTTAATAATGAGATAAATATCTGCCTAGCGGTCAAGGCGCAACTGGCTAGGTGTGAGGTCCTAGGTTCGATTCTTGGGTAGGTCAGTGTTGATGAATTTTCTATTAGAAATTTTTCATTCGGAATTTTTCATTAGTTAGGATCCTGGACTCTGAATTTGTGCCCCGTACCGGAGGGAGCCCGAGGTGAAAAGAGGCGACGCCATTTTCATCCGCACGGATCATTCTTTATCTTCCCCTAAGGCGACTCTCTGACCTTATCTTTGCTATGCTTATGCTGGCAAGATACGAAACTCCGAATTAACTATATCTACTTTAAATGCCTTTGTTATTTGGCCAGCACTTACCAGATAATGGTTTCGCCTTCAAAAGTCTCAACTTCGAGGTGAGAAAAGTTAAATCCTGCAACTTATTTGTTATCCCATCTTCGAACGATTCACCGATTTTCGCAGAAAATAGCTCCGTGGAAACACTACGCAATTGTTGCTCGAAGTTGTTGCTTACATCTTTTAATTGTTTAAACGCAGACATTTTATGTTTTGATTTATTTACAATATTTATTGTAAGTTTGTTTCTTTGTTCTCGCCGTTGCAGTTGATTTGATTGTATTCAAAATTCAAATTGACAGAACGTACCAACAAAAAAGTGAAAACATTTTTTTTTTTTTTTTTTTTTTCTCTTCGCCCTTCTTGGGCAGGCTAAGGTCTTGGACCATACCGCCTCGTCTTCAGTAATTATTGTCCTTCTTGATTAAAAGTAAGGCCAAAGCCTCGTCTTCAGTTTTATCCTTCTTGTTCAAAGGTAAGTAAGGCCGAAGCCTCGTCTTCAGTTTCATACTTCTTGTCCAAAAGTAAATAAGGCCACAGCCTCGTCCTTAGTAGTTTATATCTTGATTATGTTTATTTATTTTAGGCCAGAGCCACGTCTTCAGTATTCATTAGTCAAAATCATAATATTAAGGTGTCATATCCGTGTATTCGTCATAATCATGTTGTAAAGTAAGGTCATATCCGGGTCATATCCTTCTAATATTATTATGTCGCCCCGATCGGTCAGATTGCCCAACCAGTGCTGTCAATAAATGTATACAGTGCTGTGTATGTACTGTAATTTTCCAGCAAACTTTGAGTGTCGCGCGGGATGCTTGCTGGCGTTTTATATATTTCCAGTAAATTATCAAATAGAGGAATTCTTTGTAGATCATATGCAGGGCATTCAAAAATTATATGATCTAGGGTCTGATCAATTCCTAAGTTACAATTTATACAAACAGGCGATGTAATAATTTTCATTCTGGCTAAATGTGCATTGAATCTTCCATGTCCAAATCTAAGACGGTTTAAAGTTGTGTAAAATTTTCTGCTCTTAGGAAGAACAGATCTGGTGAACCAGGGCGCAGAACCAGTGATTTGATTTATTTTCGCATACCATTTTCCTTTAGTTCTTAGTGTTTCTTGCCAGTTCTCATGCCAATTACAGGTGTTTTGTTCACGTAATTTAGTAAGCAGGTCCGAACTTGGTATGGCAATATTTCTTGTCTCTGGGATGTCAACGTCAACAATAACTCTTGCAAGATAATCTGCGTTTTCGTTTCCTGCTACTCCTATGTGGGAGGGTGTCCATATTAAGCTTATTGTAAATCCTCTAGAACAAAGATCAGCGTATAAAGTCCGAATCTCATATAAAATATTTCCGGTATTGGCGTCCAGTTTCGGGTTTTGTAAGGCCATGAGAACACTCATGCAGTCGGTCGCTATAAGCCAAGTTGTGTGCCCAAGATTCTTTACATGTATGTACTGCAGAGCTGATAAAATGGCTAGAGATTCTGCTGTAAATATAGACATGGCTCCAGGTAACCGAACTCCATGTCCAACAGTAAGATGAGGTAAATATATGGCTAACGAAACATTTCTATTGTTTTTGGATCCATCAGTAAATATATGCCTGTACCCAGGGAACTCTGCAATTAACTGATAGACATCTTCTTTACTCCGAAGATCGCGATTAATGTAAATGTTCATGGGCCAGAATTTGCTGATGTAATTACCGGAGTAACATGGCCATCTGCCTTTACATTTCTCAATTTGATATTGATCATCAATACTGATTAGATTAGAAAAGTCATGAAATATATAAGGGACATTTACGAAATTAGAGGGATTGTATACTCTATAATAAAATAATATTTTCTTTAATAAAGGATGATTTTCGAAAGATAAAAGCTTGAGAATGTATTTGGACTTTAAAAACTGAAATCTTATATTCATAGGAGGAGTGTTACACTCAATTTGAAGTGAATTAATTGGAGTTGTCTTCATTGCACCAGTTACACATCTAAGATTGTGGTTTTGAAGAATCTCCAATTTGTGAACCAATCTCTGATCAGACCCAAAGCACAAAAATCCATATTCGAAATGACTGCGGACTAGAGATTTATATAACATAAGCAAAATTTTTGGATCAGCTGCAATCGACAGTGACTTTATAAAATTAAATGCTTTATTAGCTCTACCTAACAGATAATCGACATACTTAGTCCATGAAAGGTTGCTTGTAAAAATGATACCCAGAAACTTCACTTCATTCACTATTGGAAGAACACTATTATTGTAATAGATATGTAGGTCTGTTTCACACTCTCCAAACACTATAACTTTAGATTTTTCTGGACTAATATCTAAGTTAAGATAATGAAAATAGTTCTTTAGCCGAGTTAAAGCTGTGTTTAAAATACTTTCAACAGAACTTATATCTGAACCTGAAGCATAGATAACCAAATCATCTGCAAACTGCAAATTTGCCACTTCAAGACCAAGTACAATGTTTAGTCTATGTAAATAAAGAAGATAAATCAATGGACTGAGGATGCCACCTTGACATACGCCTTTATATGAAAAACGTGGCCCTATTAAACGTTTATTCACCTTGACATATACTTCTCTACCATGTAAAAAGTTAAAGATCCATATTATAATTTTTTCAGGAATACCAAGGGCACGAAGTTCACCACACAAAATGTGCAGATTAATGTTGTTGAATGCACCCACTACATCAAAGAAGACACCAACAAAATGATTGTCCATTTTAATAGAATTGTATATATCTAATTGCAAATGAGAAATGCTATCTCGAGTAGAGAACCCACGTCGAAAGCCAAATTGATTGGATGGTAATAGACTATTACTTTCTATATAAAATTCTACTCTTTGTTTAATTAGTTGTTCAAAGGTTTTTCCCATGCATGATGTTAATGCTACTGGCCTATAAGATTCTGCTTTGTGTCTTACTTTGTTAGGTTTAAGTACTGGGATAAGACAATCTGTTTTCCATTCATTAGGGATAACCATTTCCTGCCAGAGTAAATTTAAAACACTTAATATGTCAGAAAGTGCCATAATTGATACATTTTTCAACATTTTGTAAGGTATTCCATCAAGGCCAAAAGCTGAATCTCGTCTAGATGATATTGCAGATTTTAATTCCTGAAGAGAAAATGGATAAATTAGATATTCATAATGTCCTGAAGCTTTTACTTCATGAGGAATTGATTGAAATGGCCCCTCAACTGTATCTGGAGTATATTTTTTAAGAAAATCAAATACCCAAGGAGCAATATTATTACTTGAAGGTGAAAATGTTTTATTAAATCTTTTTGACATTTGCCAAACCCTAGATAATGGAGTAGTTCTATTAAATGACTCACACAGAGAAATCCAACTTAAATATCTTTCTCTTTTTAACACTAATTTTTTAAGAGCTTGTAATTTTTTAAACTCCATATATTTTTCCAATGTGAGATGGTGCTTGAATACTATATAGGCATTCCTAGAGTCTTCTACTGCTTTAGTGCAATTCAAATTCCACCATGGTAATGGAATGCGTTTTTTACGATTATTATTTACTGATGCTGTATCAAAAGAAGAATCAGATCTTATAGTTGATGGTAATGACTTAATAACAGCTAAATTTAATAACTTTATCATGTCATTATATGAATTTAATGGGTTATCTTTATTAATTTTAAAATTCATTAACAAACTATCAACAGTCTTCTTGTATATTTCCCAATCAACCAGGTTAAAATTAAAATGTTTTGGCAAATTTGAAGCTTCCATATCATGTGGGTTATTATAATTGTCATTAATAAGTAACTTTGTAATTACAGGCAAATGGTAACTACCTAAAGGATCATCATGAACAGACCAGTTACAAGATAATGAAATTGAAGTTGATACTACAGTTAAATCAAGTGCATTTCTTTGCCACCTATCAGAGCCTACAGTTGTCATTTCTCCATCGTTCAATAAAACCAAATTACAGTCATTAATGATTTCAAGCACCTCTCGGCCACGGATGTTCACACTGTTACATCCCCAAGCCGAATGATGTGCATTGAAATCTCCACCCACCAAAAGAGGACCAGGAATATTGCGAATTAAATTATCAAACTTATACTTAGTAAATGAAGCATTTCCAGGACTATAAAAACTAACTAATGAAATTTCTTTTTTATTGCCATATTTTAAACGAATCGCTATATTTTGTATAGAATCATCATATAAAGTATCTATTTTACTAAATTGTAAACTGTTATGTATTAAAATAGCTACACCATTGTGTGAATTACCTGAGTCTAATCTTACTATATTATAACCTTTAATACTAAATCTCATGTGAGGCTTGAGCCAAGTCTCACACAATAAAGCTACATGTATGTTATACTCATGTAAAAAATACGAAAAAGCAAGTTTATTACTATTGATGCTCTGAGCATTCCACTGTACAATATTCAGCTGATCCATAAAATTAAGGTTTATTTATATTATTCTGGATTTTTGATAATAGAACATCTTTTATGCTTTGAGTACAAATACTCTTTTCATTATTTTTATTTTGAGAAATTAATGTTACTATTGTCTGTATTAAAATATTTAAAATTGGTTCTGTTTCAATTAGTGATTGTAATTGTTTAGCAGGACTGGACTTTGAAAGGGATGGAAATGACTTTTCATTGAATAAATCTGCATAAGATTTCTTATTAATTTTGTGTTTGTTTTCTTCCACTTTTTGCTGTTTGACTGGACACTGTGCCGAAATAGCTACATGATTACCTTGACAGTGACAACATGTAGCCTCAGTTGATGGTATTTGACATTCTTTATAATTATGGTCCTTTGTACATATGGAACATCTTTGGGAGTTCTTACAGAATTTGGCTATATGACCATACCTTAGACACTTCAGGCATTGTTTCACCGGCGGAATGTACGGCCGTACTTCGAATCGCCAGCTGTTCAGGTCTACACTATCGGGTATTGTTGCACACGAGAATGTGATGGACACCGTCTTCGTAGGCTGAAAAGACACCCCCCCTCCTTCTGAAATAGTACGACGCATAAATCTTCTGACAGAAATAATATTCTTTGTGCTAGTTATAGCATTATAAATGTGTTCGTTGCTCAGGTCAATTGGAACATGCATAATAACACCTGTATTTTCCGTAGCAGTTGCAGGAATACTGGCTTTCAATTTATAACTATCCAAAAACTTACGATTCAATAACGCTGCATTGGCTAAACCAGGACGTTCAAAAATAACACCAATTTTATAACGATTCATGCGCAATAATTGTTTTACTCCCTTGTTGTATTTTTTTATGCTGGTTGAAAGGGACATCATGTCTCTATCACCGATCGGGACTAAGTCAATACTTTCAAAAAATACGACATATTCAAAATTGCCTCCGCTTTCAGGGTATGACCTAATGTAATCAGGAATCCTGAATTCCCGATACTTATCCTTTTCAATTGGTACTGATTCCTCTGAAGAGCTTGAGGCTCCACCGTCGTCTTCAGAGGACAGCAATGGTGGAGCAGAAGACGAAACATCTTCTTTTTTTCTTTTCTTTGGATGCCCTTTCTTCCCCATCATGAGAAAAGCAAGCAAATGAACTTGTGAAGGAATAAACTAATTATTTGAAAATTTGTTTTAAAAAAGGCGCCCAATCGATACGAATTTCCCGCGCTTTTCACCAAGTGAAAACAAACTGACAGCAACTGACAGGGGCTCTCTCGGTTGTCTATGCTCTATGGAATATATGTCTAAAATGCTGAATATTTTGTCTGGAACGCAATTTAAAACTTGCTATTCACCATGCACTATTATTAATTCATCAATTTTACAAAGTTTTACTAGATATTTTGCGCGCGCTTTGAGTGTCTGTAAAAAATATGCAGACGAATATAGAGCTCTTTCTTTTTAATGTTGGTTATAAAAGTTGGTAAAATTTTAATACAATAACAAATTGCAAAGCAGATATTCATCTGGAACTGGTATACGTACGCCACATAGAAAAATAGGGCATTTCCATAAAAATATTATTCAATTCATTTGAAAAAGAGTACAATAAATTGTAAGAGAATTATTTGAGATGAAGTTTTTCACTATGATATCCCTATTTTTAGGGCGGCCATGACAGTTGAGTTTGACAGTTTTGCTTCATGACGTGACGTTTGAGTCATTGTGCGCACGCGTGGCGCGTGGTGGATTGAATGTTGCCATTTTGACTGACATTGACATAACAACAGTTGTCAAAATGACGTTTCACATAATTCATTTGTCGATTGTTGATCCACCATATTTGTGTTGTGTAAGTGTTGCTCTCCTTGACAAAGAAAAGAATGAATTACAATTCAACGAAGTAATATTATAGAAAATAAGCATTAGGAACCGGTTACTATCATTTATAGCTATAATACTTAATTGCGTACGTAGACCCCTCCCAGGCTCCATACATTTCTGAAACAACTCCTTGAAATTATAGCTTTGCTATCGGACTCCGAAAAGCTAGACAGGTCATTTTGAAGATTTATTTAAAAACAAAGTAGGTATGTAATGTTATCATAATCTTAGTCCTACAAAATTGGTTTCCTAAAACTCATTTAATTATTTTTTTTAGATATTACATTGGAATAAGTGGCACGAATGTCCCGAAATAATGATGAGTACGATGACCCAAATCTGTTTGTCTGTCACTGTCAGCCGGCGGCGGCGCGGCGTTTAATTGTTGTGCTTATGCCACATTAGTCGACAGTTCGTGGTAAACTTTAGACCTTATTTATTTTTTAATCTGCTAGCTTGCCTGCTAGTAGAGTCAATGTCAAAACTTCGCCACACATCTGACATTGACACTGACAGTAAATAACAGAAAACAAAAAAGTTTGTGTCAAAAACTCAAAACGTTATGTAGTGTTGTGAACTGAATTTTTGCGTAAAAGCAATAAAAACCTAAAATATCACCATGAAATTAACATAAAAACTATAAAACACGATCACTAGTCCTCCACCAAAGCTCTAATAGACATTAAAAATGTCAGACGACAGCGAAAATGCTTGCACTATTTGTTTCTTACCAGCCGAAATTTTACTCAACATTTTTATTTATTTACCTGCTAAAGACTTAACCAAATGCCGTGAGGTTTGTGTAAGATGGAGTTTAATCATCGACGGACTGGCCAGAAGCGATGATTTATGGTCTAGATACTGTAAACAAGATTTTAGCAACATATACGAAGTAGCTCGAAAAAAAGCGAAACCGGGACTTCTGTGGTACAATTTGTATCGATCGCTGGCTCTCTGGCAGAGGATAGTCGAGTCCAGAGAAGATAATGATGAGTTCGCTTCAGCGTCATGCCTAGAAGAGGAGGTTCGTAATTTTGAAATACTTGGCAATGGTACTTTAGGAGTACACAAAAAAAGTTCCATAACGTACTATGATATTGAAACTTTACAAGAGTCTAAGCGTGGAGCGATTACAGGCGACTATTCGAGATACGCAGAGAACGATAATGTAATTGTCATACTCAGTTACCACCTCCATTTATTTTTAATCAGAAAAGCGCTTTTTAATAAGTACGAAGAAGAGAGTAATGTTACATTTGACAACGTCAAACTGTACACTTTGACTGACGATGAACTGTACTTTGTTAACTTGAACGATGAGATATTTGTATGCAGTTTTGATGATAAGAAATTGCGAGCTATATTTTTGAAACAATCCGATGACGGTATAATGTCTCTTGGTTACTGTGATGGATGCCTCAACGTGTTAACTTTCCAACGTAACATTTATTCGTTAGTTGATAATGATCTCATATTTGTGTGTTCCCTTGGTCCGGACTCAAACCTACTTCACCAGTTACAGAAATACAACTTTTTAGAACAGTTGGATTGGCGTGTATACTTCCAGTGGATGTATGTGTTAAACCATGCCGTTCCTGAAGGACCGTTAAGAGATATCATCATCATACGACCATACGGTAATGTCTACTTTGTTGGATCAAACTGGGGCGTGCTACGGATCTACTACGCTCCGTATTCAGCAGGAGAATTTGATATTTTCAATACACAGCCAGTGAAACAGTACAATTTTATGGAACGGTCAGACTGTCCCGTTCTTTCTACGTGCCCGATACTGCAAGTGGATGCTTTTGAAGTGGAAGATGGACACACAGTTATTGTGGCAATGCCGAAGAAAATTGCAGTACTGAATTTCACACACATCTTTAAAAGAACGGCCTCATTAGCGATGCTGCCGTACAGTGAAGTTCAAAAAGTTAAGTCCATGAAGATAAGTAAATGTAGTTAATTTTAATTGATGATTTAATTGGTTCAAAAATAATTATCAATTGCTGCTTTTGCTAAAACAGAATTTTAACTGTAAATTATTATTTTAAAAAGTACATAAATGATTATGTAATCATAAAATGTTTCTTATTTGAGATTTTTTCTTTATTATTTATTATAATAATAAAGGAAAAATATATAGGTTTTCCTATAAATCTGTTAATATAATTTTACCAAGTACTTAATTCTTATATTTTGTGTAGTTCAAAACTTAAAATTAAAAAATATCAGTATAACAAATAATTTGTTTATTATGTTTTTGTAATATTTATGTACAACCGCCTTTATTAATTGGGTACCTCACGCTCACAAAATCTTACAAAGGGTGGCAACTAATTAATTTAGCCATGTGTACCTACATACAAAATCTGGAACAATTTTATCAAACAGAACATTTTTGATGACTATGATTTAGTTATTATTGATAAGGTAGTCCAAAACAATCGATAGTATTGATTAGTATCAATACTATTGATTGTTTTGGACTGTCGATAGTATTGATAGTTAATAAAGCAATACTATCGATAGTATTGCCTCCATCAATAGCATTGTCATATTTCGAGCTATCAATAGTATCAATACTATCGATAGTAAAATCGATATTCTTGCTATCGGTCAGCTTTGATAGACTTTGATAGTCGACTATCGATCGGCAACACTAAGGGCGAGGCCCCATTAGTTGCGCTGCGCTGCGTTGCGTCACTTCACAATACACTTCTCCGTTGCGTTGTCGTATGCATTGCGTCGACGAACCAACGGAGTAGTGTAGTGTGAAATGACGCAACGCAGCGCACCCCAACTAATGGGGCCTCGCCCTAATTGGGGTTAATAAACATGTATTATTATTTATTAGATATTTTGTAGTATTAAACATGTATTATTAGATTTATTGGGGTAGGTAATAAACATGTATTATTAGATTTATTGGGGTAGGTAATAAACACGTATTATGAGTTGTGGTACCTAGTATTATTAGTTTGGTTCCTGTGGGTCACGCGGACGAAGTCACGTGTAAAGTGCTACTAGTGCTAGTTACCTATAAAGTGAGTTTCACAAAAGAATTAATTCTCATGCCTTCATTAATATTATCAAGCAGTATAAAATCAAAAAGCCAAATTAAGAACATTTGCCGGAAGAATGAGCACCTTCCCAAATTACCAATCATCTATACCTACCTACACATTGTCTAGGTACTCTTCTGAATAAAAGCCAAGTCCTAATTTGATATATATTGAATACCTCTGTGAATGATTAATTTAAAATTTTAAAGTTAAAATATGCTGTTGCTTAGCTAATGCATATTTTTGGCTGTTCTTAGTTTTAATGCATTATTAAATAATGGAAATCAGTTTTTTGTTTTATTTATTTAACTTCTCATTACAGTGGACGTAAGTGCGGATTTGATTCCCAAGTCACAAGTGTTGAGATTTTCTGTTAGGGCCTTTTTATTGTCATGCGTGTTTGCGCCCGCGTGCGGGCCAGGCACGCATGCGTGCTGCCCGCAACCTATCGTATCAAACATGTTTTTATTGTCATGCGCGCCACACGCACGCGGCACATACAAAGTAATCTGCTCAGCGTGCGGCCCGCAACAAGCATGCGTGCGTGGCCTGCAAACACGCATGACAATAAAAAGGCTCTTAGGAGCAGTCAGAGCTCCTGAGGATGGGTGACACATTTTTCAATTCTCATCTCTCCTCTCCAGTCATAGAAATAAAAACAAGTCATAGTACAATTTTATATTTTTTTGATACGTCCCACTATTCTATCAAGCCACTCAAGGACCTAAGTCCGTGTTTCTCCGTGATATGGCTACGACCATCTAATAAAGTAGTCCCACTGTCGCTATACTTCATTAAAAGTGCTTGGTTTATATTATATTCCTGCATACTCGTCGACGCAGACGGAGGGAAAGACGGGAAATCTTTATCCGTTAATTTCCGAGCCGGTTCGTAGTCAAACCCGAACACTTCTAACGAATGTTGCGAATCCATTTCGTTTTCAGATGTTTCGGTAATCGTAATAGTTCTTTTTTTGGTACTCGCAGTTATGTCAGAGTTTCTTGTGAAAGAACGCATGGCTCTTAAGATATCGCTCCCCAGGTTGTGGCTAGATTTCTTGCCGCTTGATTTTGTGCTTGCCGAGAGCAATCTGCGTCTCTTAAATTGACATACGTGAACGTCGCCTTCGCTAGTCTTTCGATCTCTGAAGTGTATAGATTTTTGACGTCTTTTATTTCTTGCTATGACTTTAAGAGCTTGGAAAAAGTTCTGCGGTTCTTCGAACGCGTCATCTTCCATTTTTAGTTGCTCCTTCAGTAAGTTGATAAAGTCTTTCTTCCTGTCTTTTTTGAGTGATTTCTTTTTGTTTGGTAGTATAAGACTGTTTGTGATTGGTATAGGTTTTGCTTTTTTGTCGTCCAACGATTCAGATTGAAGTCTTCGCCTTCTTTTAAGCGATTTGGAAGGTGATCCAATCGTGGATCGCTTGCAAGACTTGGGCTGGAAATGTTCTAGCAAATGCTTGTCGTCCCAGCGTTGTTTCTCGTCGGGTTGGATACAGTAGAAATATTTCGAAGACGGCTTCCTGGTGATGTCCTCACAAGTGGATTCTTTTCCTTTTTGTAAGTTAAGTTTTTTGGCGACAGATTCGTCGATTTCTAGAGCAACTTTAGAAGAATTTACGCTAGATGGCGAAGGTGGATTCGACTCTGTTTTCACGTTATAAACACTAAAAGTTGTTTCTAGAAGATCCACAAAGAAATTGTAAAATTTCTTGTCGTCTTTCTTTGGAACTTCTGCCTGAACTAGCGTTGAAGGATCTTTATCGACTAATTTGACTCTTTTATCTTTATTTTCCACTTGCACATCCTTACTCTCCTCAGGCGCACTGATTTCTAAATTCTTCGCTAGTGGTGGTAATATATCCGCCCATTTTATAGTTTCAGGTTCTCTATACGTGCTGATAGCATCTTTGTAACTATTATTTTTGTCAGAATGATTGGAAGACGTATGTGTTATTTTTTTAGTCGATTGTAAAAGAACCAGCTGTTCTAATTCACTATCATCGTCGTTTAAAATTCTCGATCTGTACTTCGGCTTCCTTCTAATACTATTTAGTGGTGTGATCGAGTCTTCTTGGATGACTTCATCATCTTTTCTTTTTTTTATCTTGGCTTTCGTTCGGTCTAGTCTCTTGAGCCTGTCGGGGTCGTTTTTGTCGGGGTATTGGGTCCCAGTGGTGGATTGTGATAGGATGGTCAGGACGGAGGTTAGGAATCTTTTTCTACCGGGACGTGGGATCGGGCGAGGACAGAAGGCGGAGCTTGTTGGTGGCTTATCCGGTAGAACTGGTAGACCTGAAACATAGAGAAGTTAAAAATGTCAAGAAACTAAGTGCGAGATTCACAGACCACACTCAGATTCCTAATATTATGAACTTTATAGTCACGAGGATAATGCTCATATTTGTATTAGCAAATGTGAATTAGCGTTTCATACGGAATACTTCATATTCGTTTGAAACGCTTACTTAGCAAAGTCTGAATGCGATTGTGAATCTCACTCTTATGTGTTTTGATTTTAACCTATAACTCCCCCCCAAATAATATCTAGATGAGCCCCTAGCCCCCCAAAAATAATTGCTAGAAACACCACTATAGGTAGGTACAGAGTTGGTGAACACTAACTTACCAACTGGGCTGAGGTCTCGTTCATTTAATGATATTTTCGTCGCCTTCTTCTCAACGTATACCCCCCTCTTCTTGAGGATAAGTGGTTGGAATTCAGCGTTACTTCTACTCTTCTTGTTATGTTTTCTAGGCTCAGACTTGGTCGTGATAGCACTGTTTGAAGATTTAGATTTGACAACTTTCGTTTTAGGTTTGTCCATGTTTAAAAATGTTTTTGATCATTTTCTTTTGTAGATATTACCTATAAGTATATAGAATAGATTGAAAAAGGCATTTTGATTGTTGTTGTATGTTTTCGAATTTGTAAATATGACGTTAGTAGGTATTTTTAGTTGTCATTTTTCGTTTATGGTTTATTTGGAGAGGTGTGCTATTTTTTTTAATGAGGTAGGGTAGATTGGGTAGCAGGCGCAGCCGACGACATTGGGGGGGGGTCATACCGCAGCCGAAGACTTTGGGGGGAGTCATATCGATTAATGCCGACGTGCTATACCGTGATTGTGAATTACCGTGTTTCGTACATTTTTGTAGTTTTGGGGGGGGGGAGGGGTCATGACCCCTACGAGCCCCCTCCCTCGGACCGCCACTGTTGGGTAGGCGGATATACGCAGGCCTGGCGAAAGCGCAGGTAATTCTCGCGCTGGTTTCAAACGCGGCGCACACCAGGCGAAGGCGCAAGCAAGCGTGCGGCTGCTTGCGCTAAACAAACGTTTTTCGTCGTGATGTCGAAGACATGCTAGAGTTTGGTCAGGGATCCTGTACCTCCAGCCTTCCACATTACCTAAGTTAGACACCATAAGTATTATTCCGAATTAAGTAATTTTACTTCCGACAGGCTAACCTGAATCCGTTTGATTCCGTACCTACACCCTAACTTTATACTCTATACTTCAACAGAATAAAACCTCGACCTTTACAATTTTTTCAAAGAAAATTTTAAAAGTAATAGGTATCCAGTTGGCATCTCCATTGACAGATTAATTAATCAAATACAAAACTCAAATTTTCAGTGTTTTATTTAAATTCTCAAACGAAATGGACAAAAGAATTAAGAGAAATGAGGCGTCTGATAAAAAAACGGACAGCAAAGGTAAAGATAGGGGCGATTTGAAAAAAGTTTGTGATAAAATTATCCAGAAAAGTAACGAAAACACGCAGGTGGATATGAAAGTGGCGTATCCCGAACGCGGTGACTCCGAAAGTAAAACACCAATTAACCAGAAGCCAGAAAAAATGAGATTAAACATCGTCGTAAAGAAACCAAACAATGAAGAGTGGAAATCAAAAACTGTAATCGACGGTGCCGCTGAGAAAGAGTTTGCAAATAAAAAAAATACAGACAAAGATAGGCAAGATAAGGCCCAATACGATTTGGAATTACGAAAACGAATTCGAGATAAATATACCTTGAAATTAAAGAGTCCAGTGAATAAAAGTGAACAGTCGAATTTGAATCTGAATAAGAAAGATGATAGCAAGGTAGCAGCCGTTAAGGGTGATGGCAGTAAAATTGGTACGTATGCCATTACTTCATAGGAGCATATCGTGGCTCTAGATGTGACTGATGTGTTTCTAAGTTTTATTACGATATTATTTCACTTAGTTTTTAGGGTTCCGTACCTCAAAAGGAAAAACGGAACCCTTAGGTATAGGTTCACTTTGTTGTCCGTCTGTCCGAGGCAAGACCCTTGTTGGGTGGAGGACTACCTCCTACGAGGTGTCACATATAAAGCGACGCTATGAGTAGGTATGTATAATAAATGTTCTAATAGAGCGACGATATAGGTACAACGTGTCTCGCAATAATCGACATTCGTCAAAGGGGTAAATACTCATCATTATGAGCAATTTTAATGAGACCAACCCAGAAATCAGCTGTTCCATACATTTTTGTTCACATGAATCGACAAAATCGTAGCATTTGAGGAATGTCGCATAGGAAGACACCTTGTATATGACGCAGAGCAGTAGGTCGTGGGTTGGAACCCGGCAGGTGCACACTTTGTCCAACTTATTTAATTGCTCTAAGAACGGTGAAGGAAAACACCTTGAGGAAACCGGCATAGACATTTGAGAGAGTTTTGATTGTACTAAGACTAGTAGAATCAAAAAATTCGACGACATGTGACATCGACCAACCCGCACTGGGCCCGTATGGTGGACCACTCCCACTATAGGCCTGATTCCTGGCAGTGGGAGCATTATATGCTGATTATGTAGGTAAAGGATGCTAGGACGCCACAGGCAATTTCAACAAAAACTATGGCGTCGCTATCGCCGCCGATATGGAGGTAAGCTATACGCTGCGACAATAATGTATCATCGAGCCAGTCGGAGCAAAAAGGTCTTACACCCAATCACTTTTTATTCCAGTCGATCGGCCCAAGAATCGAATAACCGAAGAAACAACACAGACGAAAGAAAAACTAACCAATTCGTCCCCCTCATCAGCCAAAACGGATCTAAATCCTGACAAGAAACCGGATAAAGGTAAAGCAAAACCAGATAACGTTGTCGCGAATGTAGCAAGAAGAAAACCTATGATTAAAACTATAACGTCTAAAAGTGGTTCCGTAAGGATTTACAAAGCTGTCACTTTTGTAGATCAAACGCGAAACCTCACACCTTTAGAAATAAACATCCCAGGAGATGCAATTAGAAAGCAGAAAGTGTCAAAATTCACGGACACAAGTTCGTTGAGTCGGTCAAGTGTAAAAGAAAAACCGGTTAGGGTGCGTAAGAAATCTGAACGAAGACGGGATAAAAAAATTAAGCATGTTGCTTCGCCGGATTGCTTGAAAGAGGTGTTATCTCCTCCAACTGAAGTGGCGAGATGGGCGCCAGCTTCCATCGATCGTCAAACAAAACCGTACTACGAAGCTTGGGTGAACACGACTTTAGCGGCCATATCGAAAAATTCGAAAAAAGACCAACTGTTTTATGAAAAACAGAGGGAAAATATACTGAGTTTACAAAGAGCTCTAGTAGAGAGGCCACGGACACCAGAATTGTTTTATGAGAACTTTGCAGATGAAAAGTATACGGGTCGGATTAAGATCACACAAAGGTAGAATTAGGATTTTGTTGCAAACTTTTAGAACTTTAAAACATAACCTTAACTTTTTTTGACTGTAGGCCTACAAAAATAACTTCTGAGCTGCCAACAAACGTTGGGCGATTTGGAAATTGAGATTTACATGTGTTTTTGAGTCAAAAATCAGTCTAGATGTTTCCTTGACTATAACTTTGCAATTGTTTTCTTCATACTGTATCTTCCATTCGTCTCTTCATGGACGACTGTTTTATTTTACCTGTAAAGATAGATGTAAGGGAGATTTAAATAAATAAATAAATAAATTTTGGTGATACTGTATACTGTTACTTACAATTTTCATCACTCCATAATTAGTATTTTTATTAATTTGTCGATATTTAAAAAAAAAATGACAACTTCGTGAGTTTCAAGGCAGTAGTTTGCGTCTTGTTAGGTCCTGTCAAGTAACTGGTGTACCTACTTATAAATGAAATTACTTTTTACTTTAAAACTATTTTTTATTTTAGAATGAGACATTACATGGAATATTGGAAACAGTTAAACCAAAACCAGTATCTTTAATGAATACCACGCCTATCAACCTTCAAGCTGGGACACCCACGTCACACTTTATAGGTCCGACAATCGGGCCGAATTTTTCGCCAACTTCATCACCGATTTTGTGACCGACACAGCACACACGTCACGTCCAATAATGCAATATGTAGGTTTCACGTTTTGCCGAAATAAAATTGGTCACCGATTGTCGGACGTGGACGAAAAGTCATATAATCTTACAACATAAACATGAATATTTGAAGTTAGTAGTCAAAGCTAGAAAGTGAAAAGCTAGAAAATCAATTTTTAAGTAAAAGTTCGTCAGCCCTGAGATTGTCAATAATTAAGTTTACACACGCTGAGTTGCAGAAAAGGTCATTAAGTTTTAAAGGAGACTTTAACGATAGAAATTGTATGGGTAATGCCTCTGTTAAAATTTAATTATCTTTCTGCAACCGACCGACAGAATCTTAAAAAACTTAATGAAAAAAGAAAAAGAATCCTTTTAAACAAAAGAAAGTTGTTTTAAAATTGTTTTTTTAACTGATCTAAGGCCAAAAATTTTCTTAAAATAGCTAACAAATATTTTAAAATAAAACAATCTTACACTAATTTCTAAACGTTGATACCAAAGCGCGTTTCAATGTTCCCTTCTACGCTGTTGGCTCCCCTGTCTGTCATTCTGTCTAGGTCTTAATGTCCTATTTATTAGATTTAAGTGTTAAAAGTAATGCCTAGGACACTAAAAAGATGTGAACTGAGAATTGGTCCTGAAAGAAAACTTCCAACACCGTTAAAAGCATCGAAACGTTGACATTCAGAGGAACCAACATAGCGTCAAAAAAAAACATAAGTGAAATGCTCTATATTCTATAATATACAAGCAACATAGATAACTTAAACAAACCACTTAATTCTAGGCTGTGAGCAGTGGCTGATCCAGTTTATTTTTGGGGTGAGAGATATTAGGGCTGATAGTAAAACTAAATCACTACTCTGAAATCTGTCAGCACTTAAGATTTGGGGGGGATCTTCAGCCCCTTAAGCTCTCCCTGGATTCATCACTGGGAGAAAACGTTATTTAACCAAAAACTTGTATCCAATACATAATGGTGACGTGTGCAGTGCTCGAGTGTACCACATTCGAGCAGGAAAACACCAGCCCACAGAAATCTATATAACAAGTCAATAGAAATGTTATCTACTATATTTTACTACAAGACGCGTGTCGCCAGTTCACAGCATCAAATGCAATATGAATTAAACTTAATTCCGTTCACATAAGTCACATTTTTAAACGCGCGCTCTCGATATAGTGGTGGCGCGTAAAACATCGCTCTTAGATAATTTGCACGGTCGCGGCGACAAGGTCACGCGTGTCTGCGACTTCTATTGACTTATAGATTTCTATGCACCAGCCCATTATTAAATAAATAAATAACGTTTATTTTCTCCACATACATAATGAAAGATCAGTTCAAGCAGTACAGTTACAAAATATGTTCATTAATGTTGTGGAGAGTCTCCACAACATTAATGAACATATTTTGTACGAACTGTACTCACTTTTCAACTGTACACAGGTATTCCTAGGAATACCTGTGTTACAGGTCTCCAGGCCTCCAACTACCCGATAAGTTAGAGCTTTTTTTTTTTTTTTTTTATTCGATGATAGGCTTGCGCTAGCTATACAAACTTTTTCAACTGAATAGAGATGATAGTGTTGGGAAAATAAACAATTTATGGACTTAAATTAATCCGATAGCCAATAAAACAATGGCAATATGGGTGTTAAGTGTGTTAGTAGTAAGTGAATGCGTGGAGCATGTGAGTATCTATAAGACTGGGGGTGTGTGGGGATGTATGGGGATGTGTGGGGATGTGTGGGAGTGTGTGATAAATCAGATCAGTTTCATATAGATGATTTAGGTAGGACATGGCTGCTTTCTATGAGATAACTTCAAGGAAAGTCTTCTTCTATTATGGAAAATCGTTAATTGAAAAACCTAAGGCGGTTAGCACACGGGAGGACGAAGCGTGTGCTACGTACGGAGACGCGATGTCGGAGTGTCTGACACGTGCGTTTGCATCCGTGATACAAGTAACACTTAAACGTGTACTCCCCCGCATCATCGGTGTGCGGGACAGTGCGCATACCGCCTAATAAACTCGGAAAAGTTAATAAAAGTTTCTAACTTTATTATAAAGATTCATGCACACACATCAGTGACGTCACCGTCAAGTCACGTCGAAAAGTTTAGGTAGAAGTCATAGGACAGCGGCCGCGGCCCCATACTTCAGTTACGTCACGACCGGCGCATCTGTCACCGTCACGTCACTGGCACGAAAATATATAGGGGCGTACCACAAAAAAGATAGACACACGTTAAACGCGAATGCTACCAAAAATAATACGCACTTGTTTTAGACAAGCTAGTGCTAAAATCACCAGTCAATCACCTTGCCGACTGGATGCAATAAGCAGAAATGAAGGAGTAACAATCTCCGACTGGGAGAGAAAAAGTAATTAAATGAGAAAATTGGCCTTTAACCCTTAGCCAGGCAGTGATCACATAGCGACCACATGGATTTTTATTTTTTTGTGACGAGCCGATGTCGTATAGGAACCACAAAATGTCATTATTATTTGGTCTATGAAACGCAGTCGATTTCTGAACGAAAAAAAGTACGTGTATAGGAACATTTTTTTTGACATTTTGAATGTCAAATACAAATCTTGCCAAAAACGGTTGTTTTCTTGTGTTTGTGTTCATTATAAATGTGATTATGCCGAAAATAAATATGGTAAGTGCTATTAATGACTACTTTATGATAGTATACAAGTTTATTCATCTGTAATATTATTTGATTTATTTTTTTGAAATATTTAATCCTAAAGTTTGTGTGCCACATATAACCTCTGCCCATATAGAACAAAGAAATGTGGTCTTTAAATGGCCACTGTCCTGTAAGTCCTGTGTCTACATAATTATTAAGGGTAAATCTCCTTACAAACACTGTTTGATCATTTCAGAACACGCAAAAACCAAATAAAAATAGAATTGTTCGCGAACATGAAATCGAAAGAGCTTTAGAGGAAATGTATGCATCATCAGAGGATGAAATATCTGAGGAGGAAGAGGTTTCAGGTACTTTATGTTATCCATTTTATGATATCAACAAGGCATTGGACAGCTTACAATTTTTTTTATAGATAATGGTACGAACGAAACCCTTCGTGCGCGAGTCTTACTCGCACTTGGCCGCTTTTTTTTTATTGTACGCTACTCACTTACATTCATGAAAAATTTAGAGATATACCCTCGGGCTTGCCCTGTAGGCACGCCACTGGGGCCCAGGTAAGTGTATCACGGGTTTTAAGACTTTGTGATGTTTAATAACCATTATGCGTGCTGTGGTGGGGGTTGTAGTCTCTCGCACTTCTACTCGAGCAGCCGTGGCGACAGCACGACTAACGCAGTGCAATCATAACAAAGTGTTTTATTGTAAGGACGGGAGTAATAATGATGGTTTTAGAGGCATTGTTTGTGCAGATACTGTACTGTTTAGATCTAAATCTCTTGAATCTGTTGGTTTATCATTAACAAAATTATATCATTTATTATCGTTAGTTAGTGATAAGAAATTTTCTATAATCGATTCTAGAATTTATTTGGAGTAGTTTTAATTTCTTGTCGCGCCTGCGCAGCTTGATAGGCGTGATTAGATAAATCCTATCTTATTTATATTCTGTCTTAACCTTTAACCTTGTTATTAATTGTAATAATGTGTTTTTGTGTTATTTTAGATGTTTCCCCGGTCATTGAGTCTGATTTACAGCTGTTGGTTGATCCGATTCCCATAGAATTTCAGGAAGAGGAGTTCGACCCTGTGCTTGTTGAACCAGACTTCAACTGTATAACCTACCCCTATAACTCAATATTCTATAATGGGTTGGCGGATTGGTTCGCTGTCCCTACAGATCATCATTCAAACCTGCCTTACTACACTCGTGACGTGTCAACTTGGCACAGGTTGTTGAGTGTTCATCTAGATACACATTATATATTACTACACCACATTATTATAAATCTAGACAGACTCCCTAATTTTAAGTCCCAGTAAATTGTGGGAATGATTCACATTCACAATGATATAATAAAAGAGATGAAGTTTAATTACTCCAGAAAAATGTGAAAATTACTAGCAAACAGTGTGCTATGAAAATTCCGGCGACAATTGTGAAAATAGCAGCAGCACAGACAAGGTAATCATAAATGAAATGGGGTTTAATTACTCCAGAAAAACGTGAAAATTACTAACTAGCCAATAAATGTGCCATGAAAATCATGCTTGTACCTGCTCAATAATGAAATGAAGTTTAATAACTCCAGAAAAAATGTGAAAATGACTAGCTAATTTAAGGTGCAATGAAAATTAGCAACAATAAATTATGAACATTACCGCAGCAGCACAGACAGAAGATTCTGCCAAGGAAAAAATTGAGATAAAATGTATGTAACCGATACGGCACGGTTGTCGCAGTGACTGAGCAATAAGCACGCGACGTGTTGAGGGTTCGATTCCCGCACGGAGCAAATATTGAAACAGAAATGTTTATTTGCCAGAAAATGTGTCAATTCTCGCTTAATTATTGCAAAATACCTATCAACGCACACATCGATTGAAAGATATGGAAATATGAAATTGATTTTGTCAAAACCAGCAGATTACAACCAGCTTGATCAATGGACCTGATGTAAATGTCAAAGTGTATTGCAAAAGTGCAAAATACCGACGCACTTGTACAAGTAAATACATGTAGTACACATTGATTGAAAGATTTGAAAATTGCAAGTCGGGTTAGGCAGAGTACACCCACATTTCGAGCGAGGGCTCGACGAGTGGGGCGAGTGTCATTAACCAGGTAAATCTAAACTCGAGGCTGCATGCAGAATTTCCAAATTGAAAAACCCAAGAACATGCCCAAGCCGGGGATCGAATCCAGGACTCCACGTTCAGCAGTGCCACACACAAAGAAAAAAAATAATTGTGATTATTACACACGTAAGTATAAGAACACATCGATTGAAAGATTTCAAATACGACGCACACAGCCAAACCATATGAAGTACACATCGATTGAAAGATTTCAAATAGACGCACACAGCCAAACCATATGAAGTACACATCGATTGAAAGATTTCAAATACGACGCACACATCCAAACCACATAAAGTACCTACACATCAATTGAAAATTTCAAATACGACGCACAAATCCAAACCATAATTATGAAGTGCACATCGATTTGAAAGATTTCAAATACGACGCACACATCCAAACCATATGAAGTACACATCGATTGAAAGATTCCAAATACGACGCACACAGCCAAACCATATGAAGTACACATCGATTGAAAGATTTCAAATACGACGCACACATCCAAACCATATGAAGTACACATCGATTGAAAGATGTGGAAATATGAAATTGAAATTGTCATCAAAAACAGCAGATTACAACCAACTTGATTGAACCTGGCGCAAATATTAAGATAAAAAATATATCGTTAAAGGATTCACCTTGATAAGGTAGCCTTATCAAACAATAGGGTGGAAAGTGGAAAGCTCGAATGGGCTTTGAGGGAAGTACCATAAGGACAGATTTCACCATCATCAGATAACATTTACCCAAAGGTAAGTTGAGATTTGACAGATTTTGTATAGAAAATCTGTCAAAAATGGAAAATTAATCCTGGGATAGTTATCTGAAGATGGAGAATCGACTATTCAATTCACTAAGCTTACAATAGAAATGTACTGTTGTGGTCTCTTTCATACGCTGACCTTTCTATAGAGCATAGTGACGCGGCGTACGACGTGACGCTATAAGCGGCCAATGACGTTTATAGGAGACCACGACCTTATTTCCGCCTAAATTCTTAAAATCGTACGAGTATCATCAGGTATTATCATATCCTTAGTAAATATCGAAACATCATCCTGCCGGCCTAGCATGATCACGATAGAAACCGATTTTGTCTACATAGAAATAGACAAAGTGACAGATTGTAGAAACATTTCTACGTTTTATGAATGAAATCTGTCACTTTGTCTATTTCTATGTAGACAAAACCCGTTTCTATCGTGGTCATGCTAGGCCGGCTGTGCGACAAAACATGGATAGCCATCTCGGAGAAATAAGAATACGAGTCGTTGATAAAAAAAAAGAACCGGGTGCGAGTCGTGCTCGAGCACCGAGTTCCGTATGCGTCCAAAGTTAGGAAAAACGGACCGCATATTCGTTAACTCGTACACAAAACCGTTCGACATTGCGTGCCACATGAATTTGATAAAAGAGATTATCGCTTGAGAGTTTATAACTGAGAAAAATAAGCTAAAACGCAGTCGGGTAGTAAGAACTAAAATTAATGAAAATAAAGTCCTTTATTAAGGATAGGGTAGAGCTACCTAAGAGTGCGCATTACCAAAGAGTACGCAATGTTCCATTTTGGTAGTAAAGTTTACCGTATGGCAACACTGTGACTATTGTTAGTTTCAATTTGACGTGAAATGTCAGTAGACACATTTTCAAGTCGGTGAGGTAAGTGTTAAAATTTTTATAGCAATTTTAAGGTTTTTAATACATTTGATCTAATTTTCTAGCAACTTTGAAGACCTATTAGAGGATTCGTGTGAATGCTCCACCGGAGAATGTTGGTTATTCTTGGAATGTGATTCATATATTTTGCTTTAAAGTTAGGTTATGTGTGATGTTTTTTACGATGTTATAACTGTAATGGTTGATAGCAGATCCGACGCAAATCGTAAGAGTGCGCACCCAAAGAGTGCGCATGCGTACTCTTAGCTTGTATGAAGCAAATAAATTTTATTTTTATTTTACAGATCACAAATATGACTACATACAAAAGAAAATCGGAAAGAAAATTATTTTTTACCGAAGAAATTTTAAAAAATGCACAGTAAAGAATACTACGAGGGGAGAGTCAAAGGGCAGTCGCAGCGTCTCTGGATATCCCAGAATCCACCTTAAGAAAAAGATTAAAGGCAGGTACTGTTCCATGTTCTTTGGGCAGATTTTCGAGTGTATTTACACCTGAATTAGACACTAGCTTAGCAGAACACTGCCGCGACTTGGATAAATGTTTCTATGGTCTGACGAAAAAAGAGCTAGGAAGGATTGCGTATGATCTAGCAGAAAAAAATGGCATAGACCATAGATTTAATAAAAATAAAAAAGAAGCTAGCAAAAAATGGGTTGAAGCGTTTGCCAGGCGACATAACCTTAGTCTTCGTCAGCCCGAAAAAACCAGCTTGGCACGTGCTGCAGGATTCAACCGTGTGCAAGTCCTTACAACTTTTAAATTTGTGGGCAGACAAATTTACAACATGGATGAAACTGGTCTTCAGACTGTACCAAATAAGCTGCCAAAAGTTTATGCTCAAAAAGGCAAAAAAATTGTTGGAAAAATAGTTTCCGCAGATCGAGGGCAAACTGTTACTGCTGTTTGTTGTATGGGCGCTACTGGAACATTTGTACCACCTGCTCTAATATTTCCCAGAAAGCGACAAAAGCAAGAATTGATGTATGGAGCTCCAGCTGACTCTCTACAACTAGTATCTGATTCAGGCTATATGAACTCTGAGTTATTTGTAATCTGGCTCAATCATTTCATCAAAATGGTCAAACCGTCTAAAGACGTCCCTGTTCTTTTAATTCTTGATAATCATTCATCTCACTTAAGCTTAAAAGCAATTGAATTGGCTAGAGAACATGGAGTTGTTCTTTTAAGCTTACCGCCACACACAAGTCACCGCATGCAAAGTTTGGACACAGGATTTTTTGGGCCACTAAAAAAAGCTTATTCTGTAGCATGTGACAACTGGCAAGTTTCAAATACTGGGCGTGCTATAACCCAGTTTCAAGTTGCTCAGTTATTTGGCATAGCTTATCATAAGGTTGCTTCGATTGACAGAGCTAGTAAATCATTCGAATCGTGCGGCATCTGGCCTTTTAATGATCAGATTTTCTCTGATGAAGATTTTGCTCCTGCAGATGTTACTGAGCGCCCTAATCCAGCCATAGAAACTCCAAATGTGGATGACACCATAACTTCAAATCAAGCTACTCCATCAACAACAACTACAGAAACTGTTTCCCAAAGTCTAGATGCTACTGATAATGCAAATGTTGAATTACCACTTACTCCATCAAAATCGAACGCACCCCAGCAAGATCTAAGAGGAACTGAAACTCGTGAATCCAGTGATAGTCTCCAGGTAACCATAACGTTACCAGAAAATGTACCCAATGATGATCAGGTACCATCCACGTCAACCTTTATTAAGCCAGCGGACATCTTACCATTGCCTAAATCAAACATTCAGAAGAAAAGAAACATTAAACGTAAGAAGTCAGAAATTCTAACAAGCTCTCCTTTTAAAAACCAATTAGAAGCAGAACAAAAAGAAAAAGAAGAAAAGGCCAAGAAGACAAAGACGACAATGAAAAATAAGAAATCTACAACACCGACATTACGGGTCACAGATACAGGTTCGGAGATAATTCGATGTCCCCTTTGTTTGGAAATCTACATAGAACCTCCGAACGAAGACTGGATCCAATGTAGCCAATGTGAAGCTTGGTGGCACGACCAGTGTACTGATTACCTGGGATTTGGGGTTTTTAAGTGTGACAATTGTTGTTAAATGTTTAGCTATGGATATAGGCTCTATTAATCTCATGCGCGCTCTTAGCTAGCAGTGTAGGGCGTAGTTAACTACAATGTTGTAATCTGATTACTAACTACGATTAAAAGTAGTTAACTACATGTAGTTAACTACTTGTAGTTATGATTACATGTAACTTAACTACATGTAATCAAACTACATTAAGTAGTTGTTAGTTTGATTGCTGCAATCTAGTAGTTATGATTACTGATTATTTAAGTTTTATGAACTTATATTTTTCAATTAAATAAACATGTAATGTGTAGTAACAAGTGGCGAAGGGTGAATTTTTGTAAGAGGGAAGCCGAGCTACAAATGCTTACTAAACCTGGCCACGAAACCGAATTCTTGTTTACCTAATAAAATGTCTATAGACCGTTTCATTCATCATCATCACCATCGAAATAATTATCATCGAAATCATCATCATTGAAATCATCATCATAGAAATCTACATCATCGAAATCATCATCATCATCATCATCGAAATTGAAATCATCATCATCGAAATCATCATCATCATCGAAATCATCATCATTGAAATCATCATCATAGAAATCATAATCATCGAAATCATCATCATCATCGAAATCATCATCATCATCATCATCGAAATCATCATCATCATCATCATCATCGAAATCATCATCATTGAAATCATCATCATAGAAATCATCATCATCGAAATCATCATCATCATCGAAATCATCATCATCATCGAAATCATCATCATCATCGAAATCATCATCATCATCATCGAAATCATCATCGAAATTGAAATCATCATCATCGAAATCATCATCATAGAAATCATCATCATAGAAATCATCATCATCGAAATCATCATCATCGAAATCATCATCATCGAAATCATCATCATCATCGAAATCATCATCATCCTCGAAATCATCATCATCATCGAAATCATCGAAACGATATCGCGATTTAGAAAGTAACAATGCCATCTAGTTTATTAATAAGTACCGTACATGAACTTTTATAATGACGCAACATCATTTTAAATCTGTAGTTATAAAAAGTAATCAAGTAATCGTGATTGCAACTACAATTTGTAGTTAGTAATCAAAATTTTTAACTACATTTTTCGATTTTTTTATGTAGTTAGTAGTTATGATTACTAACTACTTTATGTAGTCGTAGTTAGTAATCAGTAGTTAGATTACATTTTGCCCAATACTGTTAGCTAGTACAGAAAGCCATAGATGCGTACTCTTTAAACCCTGTACCCCTAAGAGTGCGCATGAGATAAGTTTTTGATTTATGTGATTAATAAATATTATATGATAGTTGATAATTTTCAAAAAATTTAAATACGTTCCTAAATACCCAAAGATTAATTATAATCAAAACGGAAGACTGTAACTCATTAGTTGATTTTTTAAATAAATATTTTTTCAAAACTGCGCACTCTTTGGTTCCTTTACCCTAACTACTATATAAAAATAAGTCGGGTTTTCCTTCCTGACGCTATAACTCCAGAATGCACGAACCGATTTCCACGGTTTTGCATTCATTGGAAAGGTCTCGGGCTTCGTGAGGTTTATAGCAAAGAAAATTCAGGAAAATTTCAACAGAAAAGCGGGAAAACAACAAAAAATAACGAAGCCATCTGGTGGCGAAACGGAGTTCGCCGGGTTTGCTAGTTTTAACATAAAAAAATAAAACTGGTTGCGTCAGCTGAAATTCACTTCTTCATTCATAAAAGGACCCTATGTTAGCTACGCTAAATGAGTAGGGTCAAGGAGGGTACAGTCGCTCGGAGGGAACAGCCGCTCGAATGTGCTGTGCTAAACAGAGAAAGAGCTATAAGTCTCTCTTCTATATCGGAAGCGTTCGGTACCCGATCATGCACGAACTAGTTAGTGAGCCCATCCCGCGCCAAACGGTCGATTTTTGGTTACTTCCGAGAAAAAAATTTTTATTGTTCAACGAAAAATCTTGTAAGTAGATTATGTTTCCATCTAATATGAAATGACAACTTTAGCTATGTTTTTTTGTTGATTTTATGCGTACCTATAACATTGATAACAGCGTTAAAATCTGCGAAATACTAAGTGGGAAAATTATTCCCTTGGCCCGATTGAGTTTATAATTTATTTCTTATTATATATATTATCAAAGTTAGAACTCACATACAAGTCTAATACAAAATACAAATAATGATAGAATGCTGAAATTTGAATGAAAGTAAGCTTCTTAGGGGATGTAGATGTGATATTTACATGTAATAATTTATTTGTAGGATTCACCATGAATAAGAAATTAAGGAAACAGGAGTTAGAAGATATCATGAACAACCTGTCAGATTTATCCGATCTTGACTCAGATGATGATGCCTATTACCAAACAGCCCCTGTAACCAGCCCGGCAGATTACCAGAATGAGTCTCAAGATGTTATTGTTGAAACTTGTTCACCCCAAGAATAATTATATTTTTAACACGCTTTTAGCTTCACTTGTAATTAGCTATATTAATTATTAGAATAAAAATGCGATTGCAATACCGCTTTTTATTTAGCATGCATGATAATATTCATAGGTAAATAAAATAAAAGTTCGCAACGCATTTCACTAGATTTTTTTCTTTATGAATAAAATAAATAAAATGTAAAAAGCGAAACCAGGTGAAATACTAGTATATGAATAACAACAAAACTAGGCATAATTCCCTTTGCCTAAATAGGCAAAGGGAATTATTTTCCCACTTCGAGACACAGTGCACATACATAATCGGGCAAAGGGATATTATTTCCCACCCAAAAAAAGGGGGTAAAAAACCATCCCCCCTTTTTCAAAATACTTTTTTTAAATTCTGCAGTATCTATTTACTCTATTTCCACTGTAACTTTCTTTCTAGCTCTAACACAGGCTCGAGCCTTATTAAGGGATAAAGTATTTCTGTGATTTTTATTTTTCATGCATCAGCTTTTTGAAAAAATCCTAGCCACTGTACCCTCCTCAACCGTGCTAAGGGTCCTATCATGTCATCTAGGGTCCATTTCAATTGAATTTGTTAACTTTGTAAACAATGTCAGTATGGCCAACTGTCAAAATTTGATAAATTTGTATAGAAAGTTTGTTTACAAAGTTTACAAGTTCTATTAAAATGGACCATACTAAAGTCATTGATAAGTCAGCGCACGAGTGCTAATCACTTGAAATGTTTAAGATGGATTTTAAAGAACAATGGCCACTTTCCTAACATGCTTGAACTAGGAAAATCTTATACAGGGTGGCAGGTTAGACAGTGGAAATACGAAAAGGGGTCATTGTACTCATCATCATGAATAACTTTTACTATGGGACCAAACCTGAAATTGCGAAAAAAAATCAGCTGTTCCATACATTTATGTTCACACAATTCAACAAAATGTATGGAACAGGTTTTTTTTCGCGATTTTAGGGTTGGTCTCATAGTAAAAGTTGTTCATAATGATGAGTGCAATGGCCCCTTTCCTTATTTCCACTGTCTAACCTGCCACCCTGTATAAATAATATACAGGGTGAATTTTTCAAGTGGGCGTGGATGGCCAAATCCGAAACTATAAGAAAAAGCTAAAAACACTGAAATGAGTCTCGGGGCCAATTTTGATAAAAAATGTAACTGCATCATTGGATGGATTTTTGAAAATTCATTTTCCTAGCCAGGAATCGGATCCTTTGGAAATAAAATACACACAATATTATTGCATCATGCGATAGTGTCGCTAATAAGGAATAAATTCTGGGAAGTAATGACATAAATATGGCAAACTAAAGAAAAGTGTTGATTTTTAATAAACTGACTAAATCATTGCGCACTGGTTTTTAAATTATCCTGTAGATAGAGCTTTAAAAGATCGTTTTATTCCGTTTCTAGAACCCCAGCTGATGATATAAAAAAGTTAAGAAAATGCGAGTACACACGGCTACACATTCCCAGTTTACACTGACCTCTCACTGTAAGGAAATCCTATACAATGCGAGATCAGCTTATACTGGAAATGTATAGCTTGATCTGTAGCCGTGCGTACAGCATAAAAAAACCTTTCAAGGTTAACAGCTGATGACATTAAAAAGGTTAAGAAAATGCGCATAAAACAATCTTTCAAGGTTAACAGCTGATGACATTAAAAAGGTTAAGAAAATGCGCATAAAACAATCTTTCAAGGTTAACAGCTGATGACATTAAAAAGGTTAAGAAAATGCGCATAAAACAATCTTTCAAGGTTAACAGCTGATGACATTAAAAAGGTTAAGAAAATGCGCATAAAACAATCTTTCAAGGTTAACAGCTGATGACATTAAAAAGGTTAAGAAAATGCGCATAAAACAATCTTTCAAGGTTAACAGCTGATGACATTAAAAAGGTTAAGAAAATGCGCATAAAACAATCTTTCAAGGTTAACAGCTGATGACATTAAAAAGGTTAAGAAAATGCGCATAAAACAATCTTTCAAGGTTAACAGCTGATGACATTAAAAAGGTTAAGAAAATGCGCATAAAACAATCTTTCAAGGTTAACAGCTGATGACATTAAAAAGGTTAAGAAAATGCGCATAAAACAATCTTTCAAGGTTAACAGCTGATTACATTAAGAGTTAATAAAATGCGAGTACAGCATAAACAAACCTTTCAAGGTTAACAGCTGATGATATTGAAAAAAGTAAAAAAAATGCGATTCCAACACAAGATAAACTTATCAAAGTTAACAGCTCAGCAAAGAGCCCAGATGAATAAGCTAAGTGACGAGAAGGAAGTCTCGCAATTTTTATTGCCTGATTGCTCCTCTGGAAAAACAAAGTAAGATAATTACATGCGAGCACAGCATAAAGAAAAACCTTTCAAGGTTAACAGCTGAGCAGAGCCCAGCTGTATAAACTCCGTGACGAAAAGGAACTCTCGCAATTTTTATTGCCTGATGCTCCTCCCGAAAAAGAAACAAGAAAAGTGTCCCCACAAAGGGTACTTTGCCTTTAAGTGCCAGAAACACCAGAAAACACAGCCTCGAGTGGGAGAACTGGTACTTCTGAAGGAAGAAAATACCCCACCCATGCATTGCAAATTAGGACGAATAACAACACTCTTCCCCGGCAAAGATGAAGTGGCCCGCGTCGAAGTAAAGACGGAAACACGACTCCGCGGATTCCTCAACCGTGGTAACGGAAAAAAAAAACCGGACAAGTGCGAGTACAACTCGCGCCCTAAGGGCCCTTGTGCACCACATGCAGTTCCAGTAAAAATACGGACGTTTGAAAAGAGAGAGAAGAAAAAAATAAAGAGAATCTTCTTCTCTCTCTTTTCAAACGTCCGCTTTTTTACTGGAACTGCATGTGGTGCACAAGGGCCCTAACGGTTCCGAAATATGCAATAGCGCCATCTATGCCGCTATTACATCATAGATGGCGCTACTGCATACTTCTAGTAGCGCCATCTATGAGCAGATGGCTCCTCTCATGGTCATGACAGACGGACAACAGTGATCCTATAAGGGTTCCGTTTTTCCTTTTGAGGTACGAAACCCTAAAAAGTAGTACACATCTCTAACTTTACAGGGGAAAGGAATTTTTATTTATAATAAGTTACTTTTTTTTTTTACTTTACTTTTTATTTTTACTTTACTTTACAGTATACATACATAATATTACTCCCCAGAATTTGATCCATATTAGCGATACTATTGGATGGTGTAATAATACAGGGCGTGTTCTATTTCAAAATCAACGGGTTCGATTCCCGGCAAGGAAAATAATTTTTTCAAAAATCGAATGATGCAGATTCGGCCCCGAGATTCCTTTCTAGTGTTTTTCGCTATTTCTTATAGTTTCCGATTAGGCCATCCACGCCCAGTTGAAAAAATCCTGTATATTGATATTAAACCTTTTACAAAATATGACTTCATTACAATGGTAGCAATCATTTGTTTCATTTCTGAGAAATATTAAGTGACTTTGTCTTCGAAGGATTTAATGTTAAACATACTGGGCCGTACCACAAAAAAAGATAAACACGTGTTCAACACGAATGCTACCAAAAATAATACGCACTTGTTTTAAAACAATTGTGAAATATTTTTGGTAGCATTCGTGTTGAACACGTGTTTATCTTTTTGTGGTAATGGTGACTTTGTTTGTTTTGAGTGACCCAATACTTGGGTACTACTAAGGGCCAAGTTTACCAACAAGATAACAGTCCGTTATATTTAAAACGGCTGTTTCACATTAATTTTTCTATAGAAAAAGATATGTTTAACGGCCGTTTTCAATTCATCGGACAGTTATCTTGTCGGTGAACTCGGCCCTAAGTATTACTACTTCCGGAGAGTTAAACTTTACGTTTGCAATCATTTTATCAATATAAAATGAGTTAATATGGTGATACTTATCTACATCAAAATGATCTTCACAAAAATATATCGACGAAATTATTGATAATTGAGAAGCATCAGGTTTTCCTGCAAGCGCAACCAACAAATTTCTTCGTATTTGAGCTTTAGATGGTACACGTATGAATATTTATCAGGCGTAGTTGAAGTATTAGTAAACTGAGGCACTACTCAACAATAATGAGTTTTACGATCCATTTCAATTAAATAACAAATAGGAAAACTTGTGAAGTAGGTGACGCTGACAGATGTTTGTTTGTATAACATAAATATTGACGTCACAAAATGGCGTTCGGTCATTTTCGCCCCTTTTGGCACCTAACGCTTTAGGGCCAAGTTCACCGACATGTCAACAGTCCGATAAATTGAAAACGGCCGTTTTACAGTAGACCATATTCTTTAAATTTTATCCTTTTGTGAAATTTTGCCAATAACCCTATTATGGATGCGTCCATATACAGGGTGGCAGGTTAGACAATGGAAATATTTTAAGGGGTCATTGTACTCATCATTATGAACAACTTTTGCTATGGGACCAAACCTGAAATCGCGAAAAAAAAATCAGCTGTTCCATAAATTTATGTTCACATAACTCAATAAAATGAATGGAACAGCTGATTTTTTTTTCGCGATTTCAGGGTTGGTCCCATAATAAAAGTTGCTCATAATGATGAGTACAATGACCCCTTAAAATATTTCCACTGTCTAACCTGCCACCCTGTATATTTTGAGTTCTGTTAAACATAACTTATATTTTTTAAAGACGTAACTATTATTTCGATGCATTTAAAAATTACATCATCAATGTGTTGATATTTGGTGGCAGTTTCGTCTCTATAATAATTTATGAGATTTCCTATGGTCCATTTCAATAGAACTTGTAAACTATGTAAACACACTTTCTATACAAATTCATAAAATTTTGACAGTTGGCCATACTAACATTATTTACAAAGTTAACAAATTAAATTGAAATGGACCCTAGTCCAAAACGGCCATTGTAATTTGAATAATAATTATAATTACGTAATGTATTTGTGGGCTGTAACATTTCTGCACAGCACCGTAAAGTTATTGACATGAAAAAATAAAACTGATTGCGTCAACTGAAATCCACTTATTCATTCATAAAAGCTTAGGACCATATTTTAGCTACGCGAATGAGTACGTGCTAACGCCTATCACCTAAATCACCTCAGCCGCGAAAATTATGATGAGAATCCACGAATTAAGTATATTGACGTTCAAAATGTGTTAATTGGCTTTAGCCCACTTTGAATAAATGATTTTTGAATTTGAGTGTCAGTTATTCCCGCGGAGGTGTAACCGGCTTCCGAGCGGATGCGCGAAATCACGCGGGAAAGAGATAGAATCATAACAAAAACGGTACGTTAGAACAGGCAGTAAAACGTGCATATCAGACGCGGACTTGTACTGCGGTTTCGCAGCTATGGTTTCGCGGCGGAGGTGTGATAAAGGCGTAAAGGTCCTGTCGTCTACTAAAGTCATTGTTTATAGTCAGCGCGCGATTGCTAATCACCTATATGAAGTGTTCAAGAATAAATCACTAACGCTGAGTTGCAGAAAAGGTCATTAAGTTTGAAAGGAGGCTTTAACGATAGATATTGTATGGTTAATGCCTCCATTAAAATTTAATTATCTTTCTGCAACCGACCGTAAGGCTATCACTGGTTTTTTAGGCCCGTATTACAGAACGATGCTCGAGCACCGATCTCTGCTTGAGCATAGATTTCAACCAATCAAATGGCTTCAAATCTATGCTCAGAGATCTGTGCTCGAGCATCGTTCTGTAATACGGGCCTTACTATCGTAAATTACCTATTATTTTTAAATCTATATTGAATAGAGGTGACTATGCACATGCGCGCAGATTTTACCTAATATCTAATCATTAATTACTATTAGTCAAAAAAACAATCGTCTTTTGTTGAAACTAAATCCTAAATTAAGACTAAAAAATACAAAAAAAAAAACAGATTCTTATAAATAGTCCGCCTTATGAACTAAAAACTATACAATAAGAAATAAGGAAAAAAGTTACGTCAATATGTTTTTTTGTTGAACAAAGTCACACAAATCTAAAATCTAAAAATCTAAGTCAATAGAAATGTTAGTTACGACATTTATACTACCAGACACATCCAATGCAATATAAATTAAACTTAATCCCATTCAAATACGTCACATTTTTAAACGCGAGCATTTTGACGTGTGAAGGCCGATTTTCATCAGACGAGCGAATGCTCATTCTATCCCCACTCTATCAAATTCTTTTAGTTTAAACAGACGTAGAGCATTCTTTCGTTGTTCTATTGTACAAGAATTTTATTCTAGTTCTTGGTTCTCATTTCGGTGTAAACGCTGAAAACGAGTTTGCGTTTACACTAAGGCCCGTATTACAGAATGACGCACGAGCACATCTCTGCTTGAGCATACATATAAAGCCATTTGATTGGTTGACATCTATGCTCAAGCGGAGATCAGGGCTCGAGCATCGTTCTGTAATACGAGCCTTAAAGACTGAGAAAGAATGCTCTTGTTCTACTCTAGCCCTTTTTTCGTTTAGTTTAAATGGACCTTTAGACACTAATAGCGTGCCTACAAGGCTAGCCCGACGATATTTTTTGGTTTTATAGGGTACAAGCGACCCGCCCCGGCTTCGCACGGGTGCTATAAACCTTCCTCTTGAATCACTCTATCTATTCAAAAAAAACCGCATCAAAATCCGTTGCGTAGTTTTAAAGATCTAAGCATACATAGGGACAGACAGACAGCAAAAGCGACTTTGTATTAAACTATGTAGTGGTTTATGTTCATTTTTCACGAATTTGAGTGAGTTAATGTCGTTATCCTACTAATATTATAAATGCGAAAATTTGTGCGTGTGTGTGTTTGTTTTGTGTATGTTTGTTACTTCTTCACGCTGAAACGGCTGGACCGATTTGAATGAAATTTGGCACACAGATTATAGTCTGGAATAACACATATTATTATGCTACCTTTTATACCGGAAAACGCGGGCGAAGCCGCCGGCGGAAGCTAGTTTTACCAATACGTACGAAACTAAAACGAAGAAATTGCGTCGGGATTGCCCTCTAGGCACGTCACTGTTAGACACATAATTTGCTCAAAACCGGCGACAATTTCACTCAACAACTTCTATTGACTTATTTAGATTTTTGTAATTACAAGTGACCGCTAAGCACTAATTAGTTACCCTTTCATTGCTCTCAGTAACTCGGGCGATTCTATAAAATACATGCCGTCGGCTTGTTTGACGCACTTGGTGACTCTCAGGGTGCCCCTGCCTTCTTCGTCAACGTTCATCAGTGCGATTGCGCGGGCCAGCATCTCGTCTGAAGGCTGCGAGGGGAAATCTGGTGAAGAAAAAAATTAATTAAAAATAGAAATTCAATTGTTGACGAGCGTCATCAAGTTTCAAGATCCATCGTTATGCCAGATGTCAAGTTTCTGCGTTACTTTCCGAGAAAACCCTCTGTGACAGACGGACGGACTGTTAAGGAACTCTAAAAACAACTAAAGCCTGATTACAAAAATCCAAGTAAAAAGACCATATTTTCTTTTTTATAACAGGCTTGCTTTTCACCGCCATCTCGCCTGATGTTAAGCGATGATGCGGTCTACGATGGAGCACGCTTGCCTAGAATCACACCCGTATTATAACGTTGACTCATTATTATTCGATGCGAAATCCCGATTCACTAGACCAGGGTTTCTTAAAGTGAGGTCCACGGAGACCCAGGGTGTCCGTGAAGTGCCAGGGGTCCACAGCCACTCAGTTCACTCACATATTTATTAGGAAAATAATGCAGTAATCCATGCATTGGTTGGTTAGCTAACCAATAAAAGTGATTCTTAATAAAGAATCACTTTTATTGGTTAACTAAGAAATTTCCGGGTCCGTGGCTACAAAAAGTTTAAGAACCACTGCACTAGACCAAGCTTTCAGAAACTGACACTACGACTCAAACCTTTAATTTCCAAATGTAATCCCATAACGGGATATCCGGCGATGAATTCCGGCATCATTTTGCGTAGCAACGTGACGGGCACGGTGGCAACGTTCCCGTAGTCCAAGTAGCATAAGTTGGCCTCACTGCTCCCGGGCCCGGAGACCAGGTCCAAGAACGCGGCGCGGAACCATTGAGGAACTGTGGAGATAGAACAAGTTATGTTAATAGTAGTAAGGTCTTTGGAGGCTTAAAATGTTCTAATGTGATATACAGGGTTATACAGGGTGGCAGGTTAAACAGTGGAAATATTTTAAGGGGTCATTGTACTCATCATTATGAACAACTTTTACTATGGGACCAACCCTGAAATCGCGAAAAAAAAATCAGCTGTTCCATACATTTATTTATGTTCACATAACTCAACAAAATGTACGAAACAGCTGATTTTTTTTTCGCAATGTTCGTTCGTTCGTTTGTTCATAATGATGAGTACAACGACCCCTTAAAATATTTCCACTGTTTAACCTGCCACCCTGTAGGTAAAACACTAACAACCTTGCAGGACTGTATTACTAATATCTAAACAACCACTTTTGTCCTATGACTTTTTACAAAACAATACGTGTACCAAAAATAGACTTTCAACTTTCAAGCTCTTGTTATACAACCTATCGGACACGTATTAAATCTGCATTTTGTAGTAAATAACTACATAACGTTTCCCGTGCGTTGTCATTCATAATAATAATTGGAAGTATGTACACTCGACGTCATTGACGGTCGACCACTTTTCACCCGTATGTTCTTAATAATAAGGTTGAAAAGTGGTCGACCGTCAATGGCGTCGAGTGTACCTACAAGGTGAGTTTCGGAGCTTTCTTTTCGCGTTCGTCGAGTCGTTGAGCTCCCTAAGTCTGGGTTGAGCTACTACGATACTCGGCACATGCGTGCACAATAAGGACAGGTCCACTCAAATCTGTATGGCTCTTTCCTCTAAAGGCCATTCCAGACTAACCTGCATTCATTTTTTATTGTCTGGACTTTAAAAGAGACCTTGACCTTTGAGTTTGTTTCGGTGTTTCTTCTCAAAGGTAGTCAGATAGGAAACACCGACCTCATCTAGTTTTAAAAGAAAAACTCATTTGACTTGTAAGTGTTATTAGTAACCTATTTGCAGAATAAATGATTTCAATTTCAATTTCTACGAAAAAGCCCGATAATGTTTTTAATTTGTATGAAGGAAAGAAACAAAAGTTGTTGTTTATGATGTTTGTAATAATAGTTCTGAGAGGTTGTTAGTGTTTTACCAATAACCCTGTAAATACTTACATGGAGGCATTTGAGCGATGCACAGCTCTTCAGCTTTAGGCAGGTAGGGATCCTTGCCTAGTTCACTGTTGCAGTACTCCGCCATCTGCAACAATTCACACAAGTTTCATAAGCAGGCTTACGGCCCGCCGTCTTATGGTAAGCTGTAAATACCCTCTAAAACTAAAAAAAAATGTCGGACTTGCCATCTAGGCACGCCACTGCTCACTTAAATTAGTACACCCGGACGGAGGTAGCACCGCGTATTCCATCTCAGCCACCACCTCCGACTCAGGCGCGGTCGCAGCCGTAGACTTTGGGGGGGGGTCATACCGCAGCCAAAGTCTTTGGGGGGGGGTGTCATACCGATTAATGCATACATGTTATTCCGTGAATCACCGCATTTTTGTTAGATTTGGGGGGGGGGGTAATGACCCCCATGACCTGCCCCCTCGGACCGCGCCTACTCCGACTCCGTTAACCAAATCTAAAAACTCCGACTCCGACTTCGGTTCCGATAACATCTCAGTCACGCCCCCGTAACACCCCCGTCACAACCCCGTAACACCTCGGTCACATCCCTGGAAGGTATCAGTGCTCACCTTCTGCGTCAACTGGTTGAAGACCAGCCCGGCGCGGGTGTCGGCGCTGTCGTACCCGCTCAGGAAGCCGTCGCGCAGCAGACAGAAGTCCGTTATGGACACCGTACACCCGGACGGAGGTAGCACCGCGTATTCCATCTCGTTCAGCATTATGTGGTCCGTTTCTGTTGACAAACAATCAGAATTAAAACTTTACAGCATGTAAGAAAAACCAAATATAGTCATGACCACGCCATGACACTCATCACCCCTAGAATCCCCCCCCGTCCCGCCTTTGGACCACTACTGGCTCTCAACGGATGCAGGTGGACTAAGGCCGGCCACTTTGGATGCGTTTTCGTACCGTGCGTATCGTGCGGCCGGTCTAAATCCACGGGCTAAGATGAGGTATATTTATTTGCTTAAACATGTGTTTACATACAAGAATAAAAACGCGCATGCAAGATAACATAAAGATTAAAGTTTTAGACATGTTTGCCACATATTATGGCGTGCAAATATTACAATTATGATAATTATTAAGAATGTTATTAGGTATTTAATTCAGGTCAATATTATCAACATTAATAAAACAAAACCGAAACACAAACAATTATAATTTAAACTACAAACAAAACTAACAATATGTCAAAATCAAACTCACATTGTATGTCAAATTGATTCTGCCAGAAAGTCAAGAGAAGACGAGATAAAAGATAACTTACCAACAACATCCCCGCCCCTTTCCTCAATTTTCTTCCATTCAGGGGTGCACATCTCCACCAGCTTCTTGTTGAGGTTGACTTTATTTTTCACTATGGTGAGGGTCGCTTCACTGCCGTTGGGCGCTGTCTTACGACCGTCGGGGAGCGTCTAGAAAGATTAGTAAAGGCTCATGTACACGGAGAGTTTCTCATCTCGAAGATGCGATTATCGATAGTAATAATATAAAAATCTTTCCTCATGTATACTTAAAGTACGATATCCGCATCTGGAAGGGCGAATATCGCCTCGCCTTTGAATATTGGAAGTCTCCATGTAAACAACATTTTGATAAATAACTCGAATGGCGAGTCCGCCTTCAAAACGATTCAAACCGATTTGTGCGATACTCGTATGAACTTGAAAAAATGTCATACAAGACCGTGTTTAGACGAGTCGAATCGTAAGAATATGTCGCCTTGCGACATGGCTTGTTGTAAACAATCACACATGGCGATTATTACCCGACGAGTATCGCATGACATAATCGTAGGCGAGTTTTTGTTTTTCGCTTAAATGTAAACACATGAGTGCGAGAATCGCCTAAAATTGTCGCCTACAATAATCGCATGCATATTCTCGCCACAAAACGTGCGAGAAACTCTCTCCATGTAAATGAGCCTTAAATCATCATTCACCTAGCCCAGAGGTCGACAACCTTTTGAGACGTAAGAGCCAAATGTTACAATTTACAAAATTGACCAATATTTAAAGGGCCACGAATAATTTTCGTTTCAATCCTACTTCCTACTAATATTATAAATGTGAAAGTCTCTGAGGGGCTCGTGGCTAAATGACAGCCGCGCTGATCGATCGATCTGCGAGGTTAAGCTGCGCTTGCCGCGGTCAGTCCTTGGATGGGTGACCGTTCTTTACACATCGAGACCCCTCCGTGCCTCGGAGAGCACGTTAAGCAGTCGGTCCCGGTTGTCATAAGAATGTCTTTGACAATCGTTACGGGTAGTCAGTAATTTGCTATGATGGCATAACTCCTTTTTTCTATGATCTGAGTGCGGTCCGGTTTTTTTCGGCCTACTTACCAGCACAAGTTCCTCTTCATCTTTAAGTTGTTCCAAGAGCTCAGTAGCGGCCGTCGACAGCTCAGTGGCCGCTGACAGCTTCACCATCGACACTTGAGTGGGGATCTTGGACAGATGTACTTCCGCAGGACACGGGAACATTTTTTCTAGGCTTGAGACTTCAATGTTGCCTGCGCAAGGAGAGATCACAGCGATAAGCTTAAATACAGAAACCCGATATCAACTGTCGGGGCACTGGCCCGCCAGACAATACGGTTTAGGTGCAGAATTAATAGTATTGACTACTATTAAAAAAGTACAAATAAATTATTTTATTTCAAAGAAGGAATAGGAACAAAAAGTAAAAAAAAAAAACCTAGATGCTTTTGTTTTTAGAGGGAGTATTCTCCGTCTTTGTCACGCGAAACGGAGTTATACGACGTTCGCGTGGTGTTACGTCACCGCGTGGGAGTGCCGTCCCTGTCTAGCAAATCATTTTAAAACGCTTATAACTTTGCCAATTTTGTAGATGTTTCATCGGTTTTTTTGGTGTTGTCTTTTTTTTTTCAAATAGTTTACAGATTCACAACAAAAAAAAACAGTCAACATCCCTATCTCAAAATGGCAAGTGAGTCTTAAATAGACCCATTCTCGAAATGCCTAATTCTATCGGCTAATTCTCATAATGGCTAATTCTATTAACTCTCAAAATGCCTAATTCTATGAATGGCTAATTCTAGTAATAGCTAACTATTTTGAGGAACAAATAAATTAAGTCCCCGGTCTGGTAGGAGGATCGTCCCTTTTCTCCATTCCTGGACAACTCACCATACTCAACGTACTCCAGCTGGTACTTGTTCTGCTTGACGTTAGTGCGTCGCACTAGGGCGCGGTAGTGGATGTCGTCCGTGAACTTTCTAGAGTAAGACCATCTCTTTGGTCATTGGTCGAAACTTTCGACCAATGACCAAAGAAATAGCCTTATTCTAAGCCAATGACCAAAGGTTTTGACAGTTATGATGTTATTATGAGATCATTCTTACAAAATTGCAATAGCAGACTTGGGGCCCTGGTAGGAGGATCCTCCCTTTTCAATGGAGGGACAGTCCGCCTCGTTCCTCCATTCAGGCACGGTTGAGCCGAAGACTTTGGGGAGGGGTCATACCACAGCCGAAGTCTTTGGGGGGGTCATACCGATTAATGCCGATATGCCCGTTTTGGAACGGACAACAAGCTTCAACTAACGGACAAACTGACTGACATCTATTGCTTGACTATTCAAAAGTGCCTGTAAATGGTCTAATTGAAATAAATGTTTTGACTTTTGACTTTGACTTATACCGTGAATTACCGTGTTTCGCACATTTTTGTAAGATTTGGGGGGGGGGTCATGACCCCCATGACCCCCCCTCGGACCGCGGCTGCCTCCATTCCCCCATAAACTCACCATACTCAACGTACTCCAGCTGGTACTTGTTCTGCTTGACGTTAGTGCGTCGCACTAGGGCGCGGTAGTGGATGTCGTCCGTGAACTTTCCAATCACCATATCGCCTTTCTGGGGTGGTTCTTGTAAGGGTTTGGCTGGGAAACAAGGAAATATCACTTTTTAGTATATTTTAGTCGCCATATTACAAAATTACACCTCCTATCCAGGGTGGCAGGTTGGACAGTGAAAATATTTTAAGGGGTCATTGTACTCATCAGCATGAACAACTTTTACTATGGGACCATACCTGAAATCGCGAAAAAAAAAAACAGCAGTTCCATACATTTTTATGTACACAATACACATAACAAAATGTATGGAGCAGCTGATTTTTTTTTCAAAAAGTTCTGTTGTTCTGAAAAGTTTGTTTGTTTGAACGCGCTAATCTCTGGAACTACCAGCCGGTCTAGCATGACCACAATAGAAACGGGTTTTGTCTACATAGAAATAGACAAAGTGACAGATTGTAGAAACATTTCTACCGTTTCATTCATAAAACGTAGAAATGTTTCTACAATCTGTCACTTTGTCTATTTCTATGTAGACAAAACCCGTTTCTATCGTGGTCATGCTAGGCCGGCAGTCGGATTCGAAAAATTTTTTTTTGTTTATGGTAGCCAGGTTCAGGCTATTAGGCTATTTAACATCACGCTAAGACCCTTAGGAGCCGAGTGACGGGGGTGAAACCGCGGCGAACAGCTAGTATTTAATAACATATTATACACAAGTCTCACCGTTCATAGCGCTCAGTATGACTTGCGACAGCACATCGTTGTACTTTCTCTGCGACTCGGCGTCGGCCGGACGCACGAACACGCGGTCTAGGCTGTTGGCTAGCACTAACACCACTCTAGATCCGTCGGTCAGTGGTGGACGTTCCACCTCTGTGACTGTAGGCGCTGCGGAAGAAAAAGATTGTTAGGTAGGTGGAACGAAAAGGCGCTATTGTTTCATCTATACTTATCCAATGTGTCTGATCACCGGTGTCCGACCCGTTAAGGCGAAGTAATATGATCAATTTTATCGACAAATCCCCCATAATAAGGCACTTTGCCTCTAATGTTTTGAAATGGCGGCCATTTTAAATCTTTTTACTTTTTGCCATATCTACCGTTATTAGAGGTCCTACAGGCATAAATGTGGTTTCGTCCGATAGCTACAAAAGTAGGCAATAAGTTCACACTAAAAAGTTTATCAAAAACTCCCATTAAAACCTAAAAAAATACTAGAAACTTGAAAAGTGAAAAAATTTGGTTGTTTATTTTACTTTTTAATTGTTTTCCAAAATGCCTTATTATGGTGGATTTGTCGATAAAATTGATCATATTGCTTCGCCTTAACGGGTCGAACACCAGTGACCAGACACATTGTATACAGGGTGGCAGGTTAAACAGTGGAAATATTTTAAGGGGTCATTGTACTCATAATTATGAACAACTTTTACTATGGGACTAACCCAGAAATCGCGAAAAAAAAATCAGCTGTTCCATACATTTTGTTGAGTTATGTGAACATAAATGTATGGAACAGCTGAATTTTTTTTGGCGATTTCAGCGTTGGTCCCATAGTAAAAGTTGTTCATAATGATGAGTACAATGACCCCTTAAAATATTTCCACTGTTTAACTTGCCACCTTGTATAATAAAGCTGAAGAGTTTGTTTGAACGCGCTAATCTCTGGAACTACCAGTCGGATTCGAAAAATTCTTAGGGGGCGACTTATGCCTAGTGTACAGCGACCTTAGGGCATATATAATTATTTATATGGAATAGCCAAAACCAAGCGAACCCCTCTACCAAAAACACTGACCACTAACCGATTTGGTCATAGAAAAACTATGATGTATGATGTCAAATTTTCGTAGTGTGTTCGTGTTCACCTCGCCCCCACAAAAAGTGGTAGAAAGTGTTATTCGGTGATTTACCGCTATACCGTCTCCAGGGCCCTAAAGCGGGATTGTCCGAAAGGGATACCGCTGACCCGGACAAAAGGGCTAAGGAAGGAACACGGGTGGGTTTTAGTCAGTAAGAGTCTCAAAAGTCAAAAGTCAAAAGTCAAAAACATTTATTTCAATTAGACCATTTACAGGCACTTTTGAAATGTCAAACATTATTACAATAGTTGTCAGTCGGTTTGTCCGTTAGTTGAAGCTAGTTGTCCGTTCCAAAACGTAGATTCCTATGGAGAAGAACGGACAAGAAACTCCATGGTTACTCTTTTTTAATAAATTCTGTTACAATTTCTTTGATTACAGTGATGCCCTAGTATAGTCTGACACTCCCTTCCGCTCGGCCCAGAGCGGTAGGGGTCATTTGAGGATTTCTCATCCTCAAAAAAAAAAAAGAAGGGCTATATGCCCTAAGACAGTGATATATGATACTCACAAGCAGGTTTATGTTCAACAGTGGGCACCCATCTGAACACCTCCCCCTCGCCCAACAGAGCGTCCGTGTCAACATCATTCATTGATACTTTGTATCCGTTTGATGTCTGCGATAAGATCTTGCAGTTTAGATTAGCACCAACCTGTAACAAACAAAATAGTTGTATGGGGTGTAGGTGACAGCTTAACGAAAAGTGAAACCATTGGTTCAGTTATTCAGTACATTATTCTGAACACCTTAGCGTAAAAATTTTGCGTCAGATGTTAAAAAAAAAAATACAACTTTGGAGATTTTTTCACGAACTGCTAAATCTCCAAATAAAGTCGTAATTTTTTTTTAGACCGACGCAAAATTTTAACGTTGAGGGGTTCAGAATAAGGTACTGAACCCATGGATTCAGTTTTTTTATTGCGTTGTAGAACGACCAATCTTACCTGAACGGCATTGAGTTGGAACCTGTAATAGTTTCCGATAAACGTCACCAACGCTCATAAGGGCGTAAAAAAAACTTTCCAATTTCAACTGATTGAGACGTGACACTGTAGCTGAGTTGGTTAGAGCGATGCCCCGGTTTAGACAGAGGTCGCAGTTTTAAATCCTGCCTGTGTCAGTTGTTTTTGAAATCTCTTATACAGGGTGGCAGGTTAGACAGTGGAAGTATTTTAAGGGGTCATTGTACTCATCATTATGAACAACTTTCACTATGGGACCAACCCCGAAATCGCGAAAAAATAATCAGCTGTTCCGTACATTTTGTTGAGTCATGTGAACATAAATGTATGGAACAGCTGATTTTTTTTCGACCCCTTAAAATATTTCCACTGTCTTACCTGCCACCCTGTATATTTAATAACATTACCTCAACGGCTTTACTAGATAACACAGCACAGAACTCGGGCACAGCTTCGTATTTGCTCGGCAGTTTCCGGCACTTGTCGGTGGGTGAGACGGTGACAATTTTTCCGCTGTCCAGTAGAGCGAGAGTGGTAGGGTTCAGGCAGCGGGCGCGGTACCAGCCGCCGTCTTCTGGGTCGAAGTAGGAGCAGGTTTCACCGGGGGTTAGTCTGTGAAAGACAAGACTCATTTTCAATTTTTTTGGGTCAAGACAAACTGTTTTTTGTCCGTCATCAAACTGTTGTAGCAAAACTATGATAATATTATACAGGGTGGCAGGTTAGACAGTGGAAATATTTTAAGGGGTCATTGTACTCATAATTACCTATGAACAACTTTTACAGTGGAACCAACCCTCAAATCGCGAAAAAAATATCTGCTGTTCCATACATTCATGTTCACATAACTCAATAAAATGTATGGAACAGCTGATTTTTTTTTCGCAATTTCAGGGTTGGTCCCTTATGTAAAAGTTGTTCATAATTATGAGTACAATGACCCCTTAAAATATTTCCACTGTCTAACCTGCCACTCTGAATAAGATAAATAAAAGATGAGATAAGATAGATAATAGTTCTGCATAAAAAGTCCACTTGACTCTTTGGGCATTGTAGATTTGTGGTCGTTTTGAGAAAGCGGACGAAATGGGAATTACCATTTTGGGAAGTGGATGTTTTGGGAAGTGTTTGTTTAGAGCCTAAAGTAAATCAAAGTATTTAAATCTATAAATCCAACCAGCCTACTTGTACCTCTATGCTATTATAAAATTGTAAACAAGCTGTCTGTATATTGAAGATATTCCAGAAAAAACAGTCGGGATAGGGTACTGGGACGTAACTATACCCGAAAAGACTTTTTTCAGATTTTTTGTCCGTTTGTCTATTTGTGCGCGCATCACGCAAAAAGTACTGAACGGATTTTGATGTGGTTTTCACAGTTCGATAGCTTGGGGTCCAATTTAAAATCTAAGTCACGTTTCATCTAATTCTGATGGGAGAAACCAGAGATACAGCTTGACCTTTTGGTAGTACTAGCCACTCTACACTGCGGAGGTCATTTAAACTGGTCATTTCACTGTAGTCCACGCGGACGGAGTCGCGGGCAAAATCTAGTTCATAATAAAACCTCTTCACTCACTTGTACGGCTGGTCGTCTCTATCGCAGTCCTGCACAAAGTCCTCGCACAGGCTCTGGTACTGCAGCTGGAAGTCCTCGGCCATCGTGAGGCACACGTAGTCGCCGCGGGCGACGCGACACTCGGACGCTTTAGCCTCCACCGACATTAGAATCGAGTCGCCGACCGACATTTTCTCCATGAGGTAGCTAGGAAAAGAAATATTGTTTATTTTGACGCAAATTGGATAAAAAAGATAAAAAAATTAAACACCTATTGATAAAAGTTGAATAAATAAGTTTTATGTTGAAAAACATTTTTTCAAAACAACCTGTTTTTATAATGACCACTTCTCAGCTCCATCATAAGACCCTGGACATTATTTATATCTATAGTCACGGGGTCTCATCAGCCGGCCTAGCATGACCACGATAGAAACGGGTTTTGTCTACATAGAAATAGACAAAGTGACAGATTGTAGAAACATTTCTACCGTTTCATTCATAAAACGTAGAAATGTTTCTACAATCTGTCACTTTGTCTATTTCTATGTAGACAAAACCCGTTTCTATCGTGGTCATGCTAGGCCGGCTGGAACAAAGGAACATTTGTTGAAATAACTCATAATAGATGGCGTTATATTAATCGATTTGTTATTAAAGTTTGTGTAAAATTGAGAACATGAAAAACATGAAAAATATTTGATCAAATTTTGAAAAATCCTTTAAGCACGGAAAAGTGTATAGCCCGAAGATAGCCCGCGCTAAATCGGTCACATTTCTTTGTATGAGATGAGGCATCTGTACGTATAGTATTATATTATTATCTGTGCTATAGTGCTTGTCAAGACAAATCCAACGAGCCCAAACACGACGGAGTTAAGAAGTTGAGGACTTCCTATAGCCACCTCCCGGTTCCATCCATGAGACCACTTCTATGGTACCATATTATTGCATAGTCATCAAAGTGACGTAATATATGCGCTCCAAATTCCCGCTCATCGGTTCTAGGGAACTGATCTAAAATTCAGTTGCAAGATTTCGCCTCATACACACACGGCAAATTAAATAAAAGCTTATAAAAATATAATAAAAACAATTTAAAAAATAACCTCCCTCGTCCATCGTTACTGGGTCTGCAACCTACTAATATTATAAAAGTTTGTGAGGATGGATGTATGGATGAATAAATATATGGATGTTTGTTACTCTTTCACGCAAAAACTACTGAACGGATTTTGGTGAAACTTTACAGTAACATAGCTTATACATCAGAATAACACATTGGCTACTTTTTATCCCAAAAACGCGGGCGAAGCCGCGGGCGGAAGCTAGTTTTATATATTCTCATTGCTCACTCACTTCTTCGGTACCAATTTCCTGGTGGGAGTGGCATCGCTAACACTAGCAGGTCTCATTGCAGGGGTATTGGTAGGTTGTTTGGGAGGGGGAACTGCCGCCTGAGGTTTGATGGCTTCCGGCTTGACTTTCGGAGGTTCAGGAATGGATCTAGCGTGCAAAGAAAAGTAATCAAGCAAAAAATTAAAGAAGGAAGTAAAAGCACGAATATTCTAGAACAGGCGTCACTTTTTTGTCCGGACCTTACGAAAGAGTTAATTCATAATCTTTTTTTATGGTCAGATGATCGGAGAAAATGAAATCAAAACGTGCTCGTGGTAACTTTGTCTTCTCTGCCGTGAATTATATCAAGAGAATCACAACGACGACGCATCTAACACTAATTTATAGTTTTAAAACGGACTTCCAATAAAAATAATTGGTGACCCCTGTTCTAGAATAATGGTTAAGCATGAATCATTTAAAAACAGATAAATATTATGATTTGTGTGGCAAAGAGTGCTGATTACACAGAAAGGCGGAAAATGAAATTAAAAAATAAATAAAACTGGTCATGAAAGCCAAGGTTACATGTCAAGTGTTAAAGACTTATAGGTACTACTTTGAATATAGGAATTAGGAAGTTAGGCTCGTCGGACAAACAGGATATCCTGCTGACTATGTCTGTTGAACTATTATTACAAAAATGTACAAACAATATACAAAGTGTTTCTCATTACATTATGAGCAACAAAAAAATCATTGTTCCATACATTTTAGTTGATTTATGTGAACACAAATGTATGGAACAGTTGATCCGTTGATACCGTCGATCCCTGGGGGCCGATAGACCACTTTGGGTATCAATGATTTAGAATTAAGAGTTATACAGCATGTAACAAAAACCCTGCTATTCCCCAAAAGGGGTCATTATACTCATCATTATGAACAACTTTTACTATGGGACCAAACCTGAAAGCGAGAATAAAAGATCTGCTGTTCCATACATTTTGTTGAGTTATGTGAACATAAAATGTATGGAACAGCTGATTTTTTTTTCGCGATTTCAGGGTTGGTCCTATAGTAAAAGTTGTTCATAATGATGAGTACAGTGACCCCTTTAAATATTTCCACTGTCTAACCTGCCACCCTGTATAAAGTTCCTTTCAGCGCATAGGATAGAAATGTATAGACGACGAGCCATGTCCTGTCCTACTTTACTGATACCTTTTCTATATTCAGAGTACCTAATATACCGTTAAAACCGTTTATGACGACATCATTTAGAACAACATACCAGTTATAATTACCAAAATCATAGATTCCGGCTGATTGTACCTCGAAAATATCACCGGTTGTTACTATTGGTTTCTACGACCAAATATGAGTAGGTAGTCCCTTCGATGTCGTTATAACGAATTTTGACTGTAACACGTTTATAGACCTCGTTTCCGCAGTGTACTTACGTTTCTGGCACCAAGTTCTGTTTCAGGACAGCAGGTGACGGTACGCTATTCTTCTGAATCTTCTGCTCGTCAACTTCTGACTTGGCGGGATATTGCTGAGGTGTTTTGGTGTACATGTGATATGGCTTCTTTTTTGGGGACTCGGGTTGATTGGCTGCAGAATAAGTTAGATATAAACTTACAGTCCTGCCCTCAGATCATAGAAACAAGGAGATGTGCCAAGGCGCTATCGAGCTTGATGCCTGATCTTGAGCAAATTGCTCATATTAAAAACGTACGCGCTGGCGACGAACCGAACACGATCGATGGTATAAATACAGTGTTTTAGTTCAGTGCTACTGTTGAGTGACGATTAACAGTGTTAGACTGAGGGTGTGCGAAATGTTAAATGCGTGGGAGATCTTTTTATTCACAAGGAGCGCATAATTATGCGCGTAGTTGTGTCGAAAAATGTACTATAAGTGGCATCAGTTGTTCCCGTACTAATTTGCTATGATGGCATATCTCCTTGTTTCTATGATCTGAGGTCCGGCCGCTGAGAATGCGTTCCTGACAGTTCGAGATTGTATGGGCGACAAAACTTTGAAGTGGAAAATATTTGACGATTGAAAATAATTTAATTGTTTATAATGTACTAGCACTTTTCCCGCGACTTCGTCCGCGTGTCCTACAGGAACTGTGCATTTTTCAGGATAAAAAGTAGCCTATGTTACTCAGTGATAATGTAGCTTTCTACTGGTGAAAGAATTTTTAAAATCGGTCCAGTAGTTTTGGAGCCTATTCGGTACAAACAAAAATAACTTTTCCTCTTTCTAATATTAGTATAGATTATGCACTTTTGATACTAATTTAATTAAATTCTTATTGTAACATCGATCTACAGTAAAATAAAATAATTAGAATCCACTGTTGACTTTTTACTCACTCTTGGCAGGCTCATTGTTCTCCTGATTGACATTACTTGGTTTAAAAGGTTGTCTCGGCTTGTCCTGGAACTTGTTGACTCGCTCGTCCTTGCCGTTGGACCCAGGGGATTTCACGTTACCCTGTTTACCATAATGAATACTCACTAAGCCATTTTATATGTAGGGTGGCAGGTTATACAGTGGAAATATTTTAAGGGGTCATTGTACTCATCATTATGAACAACTTTTACTATGGGACCAACTCTGAAATCGCGAAAAAAAAGTCAGCTGTTCCATACATTTATGTTCACTTAACAAAATGTATGGAACAGCTGATTTTTTTTTGCAATTTCAGCGTTGGTCCCATAGTAAAAGTTGTTCATAATGATGAGTAGGTACAATGACCCCTTAAAATATTTCCACTGTCTAACCTGCCACCCTGTATATTATGTTAAGGACAGCGCCATCTATTGTCACTAACGAGAGAAGCAGTGGAACAATGCGCTTGACTTGCCACGCTAAAATTGATTTTCAAAAATCTAAGGGTCTCCCCACATTTATCGACGCGGAATCGGCTAACACCGGTCAAAAAAGCCTTTATGTCTACGAAATAAGTGTGTTACTAATACCATTCGCATCGGCTCGGCTCGGACGACGCGTCGCGACACCGGCCGGCGAAACGAGCCGTTTGCCTATTAGCTGATCGCAGTGTGGTGATACGGACTCGGCTTAAGCCGATTCCGCGTCGATAAATGTGGGGAGACCCTAATGATGCAGTTTAATTTTTTACCAAAATCGGCTCCGAGATTTTTCAGGGCGAGATAAATTAACATTACTTAGCACGTGCTTTGGCTAAGCTATGTTCCCGTCTCTGTCTTGCTTGCAGGTTGTGTGACAGTGACAGCGATAGTGCTTAGCCAAAGTACGTGCTAATAATGTCTTGCTTACAGGTTGTGCGACAGTGACAGCCTCAGATCATAGAAACAAAGAGGTATGCCATCATAGCAAATTAGTACGGGAACAACTGATGCCACTTTTAGTATATTTTTCGACACAATTACGCGCATAATTAAGCGCTCCTTGTGAATAAAAAGATCTCCCACGCATTAAACATTCTGCACACCCTCAATCTAACACTGTTATTCGTCACTCAACACTAGCACTAAATTAAAACACTATTTATACCATCGATCGTGTTCGGTTCGTCGCCAGCGGGTACGTTTTTAGTATGAGCAATTTGCTCAAAATCAGGCATCAAGCTCGATAGCGCCTGGATGTTACGAATGTCATATTTTTCACATTCGCGAATGCGAATGTTCGGGATGCGAATGTGCGAATGCGAATGTTTGGGAATAACATTACAAAAAAACATTAAAAAAAATTTAAAGTAATTTTGCTCACAAACATTGCATTCCGCATGGTCTCGATCGATATCTATCGTAAAAAATCGCCATTTTTCACTTTCTTTCCCGGTGCCATGGGAAAATCTGTCAAAATAGCTCAACACAATTCTAAACTCACAAACTACCTACTTTTTTATTTACATAAACAACTGACTGACAACACTAACAAGGCAAACTAACTTGCTTAGTTAGTTTGCCTTGTTAGCAGCGAGAAAGAAACGCTTTCTATTGGTCGAATGAAACACGTGATGCCTGCCTGCGCCTTCTGTGCGTGCGAGGATCGACCAACCGTGCGGCCGCAGGGCGAGACACAACACGACTTGTATACATTCGCATTCCCAAAACATTCGCATCGCTTGATGCGAATGCGAATGTCGATGCGAATGTTTAAAATGATGCGAATCATTCGCATAAGCGAATGCGAATGCGAATATTCGTAACATCCCTACTTGGCACATCTCCCTTGTTTCTACGATCTGAGGTGACAGCGAGTGCTTAGCCAAAGTACGCGCTAAATAACGTCTATTTATCTCGGCCTGAGTGTTTTTAGCTATTTCTTATAGTTTCGGATTGTGCCATCCGCGCCCAGTTGAACACTTCACATTATACAGGGTGGCAAGACAATGACAACGCACGGGAAACGTTATGTAGTTATTTACTAAATGCAGATTTAAAACGTGTCCGATAGGTTGTATAACAAGAGCTTGAAAGTTTGGTAAACATATTGTTTTGTAAAAAGTTATAGGACAAAAGTGGTTGTTTAGATATTAGTAATACAGTCCTGCAAGGTTGTTAGTGTTTTACCTACAGGGTGGCAGGTTAAACAGTGGAAATATTTTAAGGGGTCGTTGTACTCATCATTATGAACAACTTTTAATATGGGACCAACCCTGAAATCGCGAAAAAAAAATCAGCTGTTCCATACATTTATATTCACATAACTCAACAAAATGTATGGAACAGCTGATGTTTTTTTCGCGATTTCAGGGTTGGTACCATAGTAAAAGTTGTTCATAATGATGAGTACAATGACCCCTTTAAATATTTCCACTGTCTAACCTGCCACCCTGTATATTCGTACCTTAAAGGTTTGGATGGCAGCGTTGTCATCTTTTTCCTGCTGTTCACGTTTATTATGTGCCATATTTGTGTGCGGTCTTCGGAGCGGCATGGCGGGTTGCATTCTTAAAAAAAAAAAAGTTGATTCCAACTTACATTTAAAAAGCTATCGTAATACAAAAGGATATAGGCGTTTTTCTATTAGCATAATCTATAATTCTGTACTATTATAATAAAGCTTTAGTTTGTTTGTTGGAACGCGTTAATCTCTGGAACCACCAGTTGGATTCGAAAATATGTTTTTGTATATGATAGCCAGATTCATGAGGTATAATATAGGCATAGGCTATTTAACTTCACGTTACGAAAAATCCAATAATACTGCCCGACCCGAGAATCGAACCCGGGATCGCTCAGCAGTCACGTTTGCAGACTAAGGGCGGGTTGCTTCAAACCATCTGTATTCGTAAGTCAGTACGTAAGGCCATGTTGTTTCAACTTACAGTTACGTATCTGTAACCGTCAAATATGGCGGCTTGTACCACAATTTCATACTGACTTAACGATTACGTACTGACTTACGAATACAGATGGTTTGAAGCAACCCGCCCTAAAGAGTAAACGACAATAATTAAAAACCTCAACCAAACCCAAACCTTTTTAGATAAATAGCAAAAAAAAAAGAACACAATCTACCTAGGTACATTTTCAGGCGCATCGCGAGTGACTCGTTCGTTTTCATTAGCAATTCTGCAAAGAAACATTTTTATATGTACCAACAACAAGAAAATAGAATACCGAAGACCTCCAGACTCGAAAAAAAATCAGCTGTTCCATACATTTATGTTCACATAACAAAATGTATGGAGCAGCTCATTTTTTTTTCGCGTTTTAAGCGTTGGTCCCATAGTAAAAGTTGTTCATAATGAGTATAATGACCTCTTTTGGGGAACAACAGGGTTTATGTTACGTGCTGTTTAAGGTCATACTTTAATTATGGCAAATATTTTAGGAGGTTCTAAAGGTTACAAGATGCTTTTTAGCAAAAAAGAAAAAATATATAAATCTACTTTTATCCCGAAAAACGCTGGCGAAGCCGCGGGCAAAAGCTAGTACATTAATATGTGCGTTAGAACGCAGATGGAGCAGGATGCTAGTAGTAGTTACCTGGCGAGGTTGTGGCACACGGCCATGTGCCGGTCCTGCCAGTCTCGCCGCTGGCAGCGCTCGGAGCAGTAGGGCGTGATGCCGCAACCAGCGCAGAACGCGTCCGCCGCAGAGCCGCACACGACGCACTGTCGCGCCGCGACTCGCTGCAGTCCAGGAATGTTAAGCTGCGCCCAATTATCGTGTAAAGTGTTTATTGTGTTCTGTATGTAATTGTTTTGCGCGCACGGAGTGTGAGATTTGGGAAAGTTAAAGTCTATATGGAAAGGAGTGCAGAATGCATGTTTTTTTTTTCACAATTAGGCCTACCCCACATTGGGTGTGCGCGTGCCTCGAGCGCGTGAACGACGCAAACGCCGCGTGCGAGCCACGACATCGCGGCGCAAGCGTCGCTCACACGCTCGAGGCACGCGCACGCCCAAAGTGGGGTAGGCCTTAGCCGAATCAACGCTCTGTGATCGAACACCATATCATTTTGTAGTTCGCTAATCAACGCTCTGTGATCGAACACCATATCATTTTGTAGTTCGCTAATCAACGCTCTGTGATCGAACACCATATCATTTTGTAATTCGGTATCAGATTCCATTTTTCAAAAATGCATCTTTTCATTTAACATTCTTAAAATATATGGTTCTGTGCGAGCGAAAGCGGTGCCGAATGCGAGAGCCCTCTTAAGTTTTAGGGATGCTCGCAATGGTGTAATTTGTATATTTGTGTGCAGTATAATCGATTATCTGCCACCAATACTATAGGGCACTTTATAACAATCGTATTGTGCGCGTTTCGTGCTGTACAAAATTGCATGAATTTCTATGCAACGACACATCACGCGTTGCCATCCGTCGAGCATGTACAATACCCTTGTTATCTGTGGCGATTCCAGAATTTATTTGGAGGGGAAGGCTAAAACCGAGATTGATAAACGTTACTTAGCATAGTGTTCCGCAAACTTTTTGTGTTCAAGGTATACCTAGCAAGGAAATCTAAAAATTTTGGAGGTACACCATAAATTAAAAGTCTATTTTTACATACATAATACAACATAACAATAAGCGATGAAACAAAAGCGCGCGGTGAGCCGGTGAATTTAAATTTAAGAGATAACCTTATTTTTCCGAGGCACACCAACTAATGACCACGGTACACCAGTGTGCCGCAGCACACCCTTTGCGGAACACTGACTTAGCACGTGCTTTAGCTTAGATGCCGATGCAATGTTCCCGTCACTGTCGCACAACTGTCGCACTACAAGTGCAAGATAGAGACGGGAACACACCTAAGCTTATTTCATCGGGTTAGTAGTTAGCCAAGTGCATATAGACATATTACTCTGAAACTGAAAAACAAAGTCGACCAGGAAGACAGAGCGCGGCGAACGACAAAAGTGAAGCCACAAAACCGTGCTCCTTTATGTAATATATATTTTACATAAAGGAGCACGGTTTTGTGGCTTCACTTCACACGCTCACGCACACACTTAGGCCGAGATAAATAAACATTACTAAGCACGTGCTTTGGCTAAGCTACGTTCCCGTCTCTGTCTTGCTTGCAAGTTGCGCGACAGTGACAACGATACGGCTTAGCCAAAGTACGTGCTAAGTAACGTCTATTTATCTCAGCCTTACATCCTAAAGCTGTCTTCAGACTACGCTATACTATAGCATTATACTATACCTATAGCATTATAGCATATAGCTCATAGCACGACAATATCGCGCACCATACATTGTTATGGATCGTTAACACTGTGCTATACTATATAGTATGGCTTTGTATGGCGCGCTATACATATAGCATACGCTATACTATATAGTATAGCGTAGTCTGAAGACAGCTTAAACCGTGCTCACCGCTAGTACACACATGCCGTGATATCGATCAGTAAACATCATGCAAAACAATTGGACCTTTTTGTTAACAGATAAATCATAAGTTTTTAAGTTATTTCAAACCCGAAACGTTAACGAATGCAGTGACATAAAGCGCGAGGGTTGCCAGAATGTAAATCCAAATTTCCCCAATAAAATAACAAATATTAGGTAATAATACTTATGATTTCTTGTAAGGGTTTTGTAATATTTAGGATTCCCAGATAATAGTGAAACAAAAACACAAATGGGTAGCTGCAACAACCCATACAATAACACATTCATAAAAGGACGTCGGCAGTTTTAGGCTTGATATGGTACAGTAATAAAAGCTTAAACAAAAATAAAAATATATTTTAATTGTTCTTTGCCTAATTTATCTTATATATTAAGAATTGGAATCAAAAATCGAAATAAATAAGAAATAAAATGATTATGCCATTGACATTTTGAAAAAACCACTAAAACAAAAACGGGTGCATGCTGGCTGGCGCGTGCTTCCACAGAATATCATGGTGACAGCAACTAAAACCTTTGAATTGAGAACTCATTAGTCGGGCTGTACTTCACTGGATCATTCACACCATACTTAACCTCACTGACAGAAATAAGAATATTTCTCTTTAACCCAATTACGTACAAAAACAAATAAAAAATGAATTTAAATACTCTTGAAATACTCGATCACACCAAACTAATTTCATATCTGTACCGACTTACACAATCTGAGGCCCAGCGTTCTATGGGCGTCTGCCAGTGCCCTTTACCTAATCATTGGGAAAAATTAAACAAATAGCAACCCTTTCGAACACATAGATCATAAGTTGGTTTCACTTTTGTTTTTCGCGGCGCTTTCTCCTGTCAGCCTTTACCCCTCTTTCTACTAACTGTAGTAAGAAGACATCTTGATCAGTTCGACTTACCCCTGAACTCATAGCAAAGTGTACAAAAAAACTTATTCAAATATGAACATTGTTTGTGTTATGTTAAGGTTCATTATCGTATGAATCGCTTGTTTATGTTCGCTTATTTGAATATGAACCTTACTTTTATAGTGATGATGTTCATATTTGTATGAGTTTTCTCTACACTACGTTTGAGACCTCATAGTAATGGGGTTAGTGTTAGACAGTCACAGCACTTTAATTTGTGAGATTTCAGCTCGTGTATCAATAACTATTTCTCTTATTTGATTAAACTATTTTTTTATTTGATTCAGTACAGTGAAGAAGGGATGGTCCCCTTGGAAAACCTGATCAAGTCTGATGAATTAATATGCTGTCAAATATCTACTGTGGTCGGATTGTAAGTGTTCAGATTTAATCCTAACCAACCTTCCCAGACAAATTATACATAATTATAAACGCAAAGAAAAACAAAATAATATTAATGAATACTTTAATTATAAACACAAGCAAGCAAACGAACACATCACATAAACTAAACAGAAATTAAGTATAAAAATTAAAACAAATTATGTTAAAACTTCACGGCTGGTCCCCGCAGAGCAAGCAGAGACATATAAAACTAAGCGTTGGAGAACATAAGCGGCATAACACGTCTGATTGAGACAAGAAACAACGCATCCAAGATAAGACATTGAACCCTCCCTCATTGGTAAGATGTGGTGGGACCGTCCCCTCCCTCTCACGTGAGATTCCCTATAATATTTAAATAACTAAATCTATTTTCACGTATTTTTCTTTTAAAAACTCAAAACTTTTTTTATGTATTATCGAAATATTAAAAAAAATGTAGGCATTTTTTTTACGGACAAAATAGAATAACTCCAAATTATTATTTTTTTAAATCTGTAATAATAATAATTTGTGTATTTTTTATTGCAAAGTTGACGGAAATTTCCCGCTCGCTCCCTTCAAATGAGATTTGGCTAGACCCCTCCCCCTCCATTTGCTCACGTAATTAATGAAAATAAATTGTATATCATTTCGTCTCGCCTCATCGCGTCGCACCGCTAATATACCCCAACGCAAACGTTACAATAGTAAAAATACTTACCCTAAAACTTATGTAAATTAGTACAAACTAAAATTGTTATTACAAATAATGTTTTCTTTCCATCCTTGTTAGTAACAGAGTAGTAAGCAAAATAAGTGTATAAAAAAATAACGCGGACATATGCCCAGGGTTGCCAGATGTCTTGATTAAACATGGACAGTTGGTCTCTTCTAGGTGAGAAATTACGTTTTAAATGTTTTTTTCTGCTTAGTTTGGTACCTTACCCATCTAGCAATCCTGTGAAATAAAATGACGTCCGTTTTCCGATTAGCATTTCAATTCATAGCTAAGATCGAATCAGATACGTTTTTTTTTAGCTCACACAATTCTGGATTCTAGCTCGAAACTAGAATTTTGTGAGCTAAAAACATACGCTATACAACTATTTCAAGATCAAGATACAACTACAACAGCCTTTTATTTGAAACAAGGAATTACTGAATAGTGGAGAAAAAATAAAATAAACGTCCATTCAATTTCAATAATTAATAATATCATTTTTGATTAAGTTAGTATCGTCAACCCTTCATGAGGAATGTCAAGTTTATTATCATCATTATTTTTAAAATGATTAAGTGTATCTTTAATTGGTGGGTAGTTCACAATTTTGATCATCGATTCGGTGGGTAAACAGCTAGTTCGACTACTGACATCTCCTTTCCAAAATACGAACAAGAAAATAATTGAATGTTTTAATTTAAAATCATGCACAAACAACACTCAGGGTGTCAAATACTTCAAATTCAAATTTCTCGTTCGGAATATCTCAGAAATGGAGTTTCACGACTTATAACCAGTCTTTTTTGTGGCAGTTATAAGCGACTTTATACATGCATCAACAGTATAAAACTTAGTATAAAAAGCTATCAGAAATCTAACATAGGTACCTACTAAATAATCAATATTGTAAGCCAATGCCCCACAAAACTATGAAAACAGTTTTGTGGGGCTTTGTTTAGTTATATGAATATTGTGAAACGCTGATAAATAAAGATACATACATACATACATGTGTCCAAAGTTTGAGCACATATTTGCAGTTGCGCATTTAAGTTCAAATAACCGAAGATGACAAAATGCAGATGCTTTTTTTTTTTTCAAACTTTGGCTACAGTCTCGATCAGCTTTTGTGGCAAGTCTATCCTAACTTAATTTAATATCACTATTCTGAATCAAGTCAAAAAAACTGTCTGTGGCCATGTTGAGGCGGAAAATTCAAGGCAGAATCATACTTCGTCAATGTCTGGCGTAATCAACCAACCATAAAATATTCTAGAAAAAGAATTTGAGCTTCTCTCCCCCGATGGAAGGATCGAAATTCTTTCCTTGTAGCACGGTAACCGATTGCTTATCGATATAAACGGTAAATTTACCGTTACTCGGGTATACGGTGTCGGTAAATATCTGCCATAGTTCGGTATTAAGTCCCGGGTTTTTGTCCTCAAGTAAATCGAAGATGATGTTCAGATCGTCTTTGTTTTCTGGGAGAATGTTCACAGGAATTTTCATTATTATTTTGTGGTAGCCTTGCTGTTCAGGCAAAATTAGTTCTGTGTCAACGCTTTTTGGTGAATCAGGTTCAATGATAACTGGGTCTAAATCTGAATCCATTTTGTTGCCAGCGTAGAAGAATATTTTCTGGTCTCCCATGCTTGATTCAAAGTCTTCTTTCTTTATTTTATTAGGGGAATCTTCATCGATTTCTAGATCGCAAACGTTATGAGGGATTTTATCGTGTTGAGCTATCACGCTCCATTGTTCGAGTTTTAAACCAGGATATTCTTTTTTCAATTCTGGTTTGACATCATCAAAACTCTTTTCTTTCGGTCCTTGCATGGAGACTTTGCTCTTAGATGTTTCTGAAGTCTCCGCTTCGGTGATTTTCTTTTCTAATCTCTTAGCGTGTAGCTTGCTTAGTTCTTCTAAACTCGCTTTAGGTTTAAGTAAGGATTGAAGATGGCCTAATTTGAATTGTACAGCGCTAGTTCCGATGAATTTGTTGAAATTCTGTCCAGTTATAACTTGGGCCGATAGCTTATCTATCTGTAGAACGACATCTAATTTTGTCTTAGTTCGCACTGTACTTATCTTTCTCCAATATTTGGTTCTTAATCTTGGGTTTTGTCCTTGGAGAATAGCAATTACTTCGTCAGTATATTTATCAGTTTTGCAAACCATGCTTATAATGCCGACGGCGCCTCTAAATTCGGTAGACTTCAAATGTATATGTAACTTAGAATTGACTATAGGAATGACCTGTTCGATCCAGTTTCTGGACGGCATAGCCTGGCATATAATGAAGATGACGCCATCAAAGAGATACATGTCATGAAACTTTGGTATGGTATCATCATTCAATTCACATTTATCCAAAGAATCGAGCACAATGTTCTCGAAAGTTCTCTTGATAGTATGGAACAAGGATTCGTCTATTCTAGACTCCGGGTAGTTTGAAGGGCCTACGTACAGTTTGAGGTCGTCAGCGATGAGATCTGAGTAGTGGTTTGTACGAATCCTGGTCAGCGGAGCAGCCATTATCTCAGGATCTATTGGCACAAACATTTGTTTGAGAACATCTCTTTGTTTCTTGGTATCGACGTCATCTATATCTTTGCTGGTTTCATCGAAGCTGACGTCACGTTTCTGCCTATCAATAATTCTGAACGTAAGTTTATCTCCTTCGTAATAAGGATCGAAGTCGGGACTTTTGATCACTTCTAAAGACTCTGGGTCTACACCGAACTGTCTTTTTTGCTTCCCAGCTACATCTGAGTAATATTTCCAGCAATCTGGTTTCAGTCTTGGATACTTTGCTTGTAACTTCAGCAATATTTCTGCAGATTCGACGTGCGCATGCTCTTTAGGCAATCTCATTACTATTCTAGTGTATCTGACTAGGCTTTTGATATCTCTAAAAGTTAATTTCAATCCTGTAGAATTGATTAACTTGGGTAACACTTCAGTCAAGTAGTCTTTCGTCTCTAGACTATCACAAATGTAGATCACAGCACCATTTGATAGGTATATGTCTTGGAATTTCGGAATGATTAAATTGGCAAAACGTTGCATCTTCATATCCTTATGCAAATATTCTTTAAATAAATGCTTTAGTCTTCTAATATGAGTTCCTTCGAGTTTATTCTGTGGGTACCCTTCCAAGGTTATAGCGACCTTAAGTTCATGTTCAACGTGTAAATAATTCGTTCGTCGATGATAAGCAATTCCTCTGTTACTATCAATATTCAGATTGCTACCTCTCGCAATTAAATTATCGTTACTTCCGATAAAAGATTCAGTTTTATCAGAGACGGCTACGCCAGATGTGGACGCGATATTGCTTTCGAAATGCTCTTGGTCCTTCGATTCAGATTTTTCTGTATCAATTTCGTTGCTATAGTTGTTTGTTTCATCAGACCAAACTAATACTTCGTCTTTGTCGCTGATGTATTTTACGTCTTTGAGTTTCTTTAGTATATCCTTCTGCAGACTGCTTTCTAATTCTTTTTTGACGTCATTCGTGTCTTCCACTTCGGTTTCGAGAGGTTCTTCTTCCTCTTCTATAATATTTTCTTCAGTTTTCACAGCTTCAACTTCTATTACACTAACATCCGAAGTATTTCTGGGTGTAGCTTCAGATGATCGTAATTCATCAAGAAGTTTTACTCTGGAAGCAACGCTTCTCAAGTCCTCTTCCATACCAGATAGGAGGCATTGGTAATAAATCTCAGTGTAGCCTGTCAATTCAAACTCCATCTGACTGTAATCTATCACATTTTTGAAAGAAGGACCTCGAATGATTTCGCCGGATACTCTGTCGATCAAGAAAGAAGTCAACTCGACGTCTTCTACGGTCTGTTGGGCGTAAATCTTCCATAAGCTGGTCTTTAGCATAGGGTTGAAGTACTGTAGCAGTTTGAACGCATCCTGAGCTGTAGCTGGCCAACAAGACCTTGGAATTTTCAGTACTGCTAAGCACAACCTTTTAACTTTGGACTTGAGCAGAACTAGATTAGTAAACATCCTTTCCTGCAAACCAGGTGACACTCGGACCATCCAATCCCTTGTATCTACATCCTTACAAATACATACTAAAGCTCCTCTATTCAAGTAATAATCTAAGAAGGAAGGAACTCTTTTTAGAAGACCTGCTTTCAGTTGCATATCGATGACGTCAGTGAGACTGCGCTGGAATTGCTCCATTTGTCGTAGTCTCATCTTGGATTTAGGGTATCCTGCTAGAGTGATAACTAATTTTAAATCCTCGTCTACGATATCCATATAGTCAGCGTTTCGTAGTTGTATCAGTCTGTTGGTTTCGTCTTCGTCGTCACTGTCGGTGTAGAAGTCGCTGTATTTCAAGTCGCATGTAACCTCACTCCTACATTTGCCGCATCCTTTAGTATCTTTTTTGCTTGTCGCGTCAGATCTCTTGCTGTACGTATTAGTAATTTTGCTACAGTCAGATTTTTTGGTTGTCTTGGTAGTGGTGGTAACGCCAGTTGTGTTGCTATCGACAATTTTGCTGGGATATTCAGACTTTTTATTGGTTACTTTAGTGTTGTATGACTTATCTCGATAATGTTTGTTCTCGCTCTGGTCTTCGGAGCATAGAACGCAAGTGGAAGGGGTGGAGCTACCGTCATCGGTTCGCGCGTGTTCCCAGGGCCGCTTGGTCTTCACTTTGCAGGAACAGACGGTGGTTTCCTTCTGAAGCAAAACTGTCGATATCGATATCTGTCGGATTGCTACACTGCTGTGTTGCCAGATGTGTCGTTTCCCGTGTAACATGCTCGGGAGGTCAAAATCACGTTGTAGGTAGCTTTTGTATTTTTGATGATTGTTTCTGAAATCGCCTTTTATATTCCAATTTGGACATGATGTATCTGGCAACACTCGTGTTGATTTCTTGCGTTGATGATAATGCGTGAAGCAAAGCCCCTACCTAAGCACCCATGCACGATGAAAACGAATTCCTCAAACCGTGATAGTCATATGCGCAAATTTTGAACCTGAAAATTTTGAAAAAAGCGAAACACCTGAGATATAAATAAATATCCATATACTTAAATAAATAAACTGTAAATATAAATATAGTAATTTTGCCACTTTTGTTGTGATCTCGTATTATAAATATAAGGTTGCATAGGAACAGCAAACGTGAGTCAAATGTGCTCATTTAAAACAGTTCGCTGGTACACAAATATTACGCAATTTGAATACCACAAAATGTACAGGGGTATACAATAACCCACATTTAGGCTGCGTTTCTACCAGAGATGTGTGCGAGGGATGTGTTTAGCATAAGCATAATCGGCCTATAATGTTCCCACTGCTGGGACACAGGCCTCCTCTGTGAGAGGGAGTGGGCCGTAGTCCACCACGCGGGCCCAGTGCGGGTTGGTGGACGTCGCATGTCTTCGAAGTTTTGGTTCTAGGACATGCCGGTTTCCTCACGATGTATTCCTTCACCGTTAAAGCAAGTGATAATTAATTTCTAATACGCACATGACTTCGAAAAGTCAGCGGTGCGTGCCTCGGGATCGAACTCGAACCATTCGCCGTGCCACATGGTTAAACCACTAGGCTATCACTGCTTGTAGGGATGTGTTTGTTAAGAACCAATCGAATCGCTTCATTTATCTGAGGCGAGGTGAATGAAGCGATTCTATTGGTTCTTAACAAGCACATCCCTCGCACACATCTCTGGTGGAAACGCAGCCTTGAGTGTTATTAAAGTCCCGTGTCATAGGGGGCGAGTCTACTGCCATTTAACCGGGCAGACTTCAAGCTGTTACTGAGAAAAACCGAAAGACAGCCTAAACCCAAGACGGTTACGCTCGCTCAGCAATCGCGCTTGCTTGCGACGAAAGTAACAATTTTAGTTTGTACATAATCTACATTTTTAATAAAATGCTACCGATAAGTTAGTCTTACACATAAATTAGGGCCTTTTTCTTTCCACGCGGATTTATGCTCACTTGCGTGTGATTTTTTTTTATGTTATTTTCAATGTTATTAAGTAAGAAACAGAAAATTACGTGTGAAAAGTATGACCACTGACTTTCTATGGTCCCTTAAACACGGAATAAAGTTATGCAAGGAATGACGTCGGTATAATCATACTTTTTTTATGTTTATGCTTGTCATAACTTTATTTCGTAATAATTCGTAAAGTGGTTTGTGTTTGAGATCGAGAATCGCACACTTTCACTACACATTTGCTAATTTTGTGGAAGTGTCACTCGCGCGACGTCAAAACGGTCACTGAATGAATGGTATAGAGGCATAAGGCTTGTGACCGAATGTTGAGTAACTACGCGTAGGCGCGGACACTACTACTTTAGTTACATAAACACCTTGATTTTTAACTCACTGTGTCCCTTTTAGGGGATGAAAGCCAACCCTGAAGTAACGAAAAAGATATCAGCTGTTTCATATATTTTCATCAGGTAAATAATTATTGCATTTTTATATGAAAAAGCTGATATTTTTTCGATATCTGAGGGTTAGCCACATAGTGAAAGCTGTTTACATCCACTTCTTTGTTATGGGGGATATTACACCCCCTATGGACAAATGAATCTTTTACTTCGTAAGGAAAAGTGACTTAAAAATCAGTGTACGACGCCATCGATATACACCACCAGACACCATCATTTATAGCCAAAAAGAACACCAAAGATTACTTAGTTCATGTATGAGCATGCATTTAATGCCGGCTCCGCACGATCGTCCAACACGACACCTGCAATTTAAAACATCGTAACTCATCTTTCCCTACTTTTCAGTAGAGCGAATCAAAGATTTAAAAAATTCTTACTCTGTTCCTATAAGTCCTAGGGACCTCCAACTTTGTAAATACAAGTAAAAAGGTATAATCTACATTCCAGTATGACTAATACGTTGTTTACTTATGTATTTCATGTATTTTTGTGACTTACAATGATATTTCACGAAAAACGGTTTTCCAAATTACAATTGTAACTCAGACATACAATGCAATTTAGTATGATTATAACTATATTCATCGAAAAAATAAATAAAAAAATAAAAAAATTGCATATTAAATTACAATTATTGTTTTGTAAAATTATTAAAACTTACCACGGGTAAGTGTATCTAACTAAAGATACCTTTTTATCACTGTCAGTGAATGACTAGTTACAATTTTTTTACGCTGGCTAAAATCATAACGGGAGTGAATTGGGCTACGAGGGTGAGCGCAAACGATAGAGCATTTTTTTATTAGTTAGGCTGTGTATAGAACTCAATTTCGCTAAAAAGTGAGTTACGATGTTTTAAATTGCAGGTGTCGGTCCCAACTGTTCGTCAAACCTTCCACGTATGGGGAGATAGTTCGTGCACGTTTTTTTTTATTTCACAATAGGCTTGCGTTTGACCGCCATCTCACCTGGGCCCCAAGTCTGCTATTGCAGCTGTCATATTGCCAGAATGGTCTCATAATGGCATCGTTTTGACCAATGACCTAAGAGATAGTCTTACTCTAAGCCAATGACCGAAGGTTTTGACAGTTATGATGTCATTATGACACCATTCTTACACAATTGAAATAGCAGACTTAGGGCCTTGATGTTAAGCGATGATGCGGTCTACTATGGAGCACGCTTGCCTAGAAGAAACCGATTCACTCATGACTTGAAGACATCCAGGAATCAGGATTGTAGTTTAACGGTGTTGGAGAATCTTTTTGTATTGATAGTGAGTTGGGACAGATTGAAGTCATGTTGGAGTGCTGGACTGTTGGACGATCGTGTGGAGTCGGCATAATAAGTAGTTAGACTCACCGAATCTCCAGCACCGGCGCTGAAGCTGACGTCGGCATCGCGAGACTCTCTGTTGAAAATAATTATATGTATATTATTACATATAGAGAAAACTTTGTACACCTTTTTAATCATATTCCCCCCCAGGCTGTGTCCACAATAGGCAAACTGTGAGCGGCCGACTGAGTTTGCGGCGTATCGGTTTAGTACGCCTTTCCATATACAGGGTGGCAGGTTAGACAGTGGAAATATTTTAAGGGGTCATTGTACTCGTTCTTAACTATGGGACCAACCCTGAAATCGCAAAAAAAAATGAGCTGTTCCATACATTTTGTTGCTGCCACCCTGTATTTGCAATGGAGTGTCCAGTTTGCTAGCTTGCGCTAACAGTTTGCTACTTCAATTGTTTAGCGAAAACTCAGTCGGCCGCTCACAGTTTGCCTACTGTGGACACAGCCTTACTTATAGACGATGATTAAATTAAACAGCTCGTATGTCTATTGTCATCTCTATTCATTGTCATACAAATGACAAGGATACTTAGTTGTATATTTAATCAATGGTTAAAGTTAAGAGGCGTCTATAAATAAGGGAGCTATACGGCGAAGGAGTGCAGAAAGCTAAGATTTTTTTTTTTCGCTAGGTATGGTCGAATTTCGGCTACAATATTTTTCGCTTGTGGCCGAAATTCGACAAATAGCGACACTACTACATTTAAATAGAAAATAACTTAAGGCTCCCACACAATGTGCCGGTGACGAGCCACACAAACGAGCGACGCATGAATTATAGCTTGTATAGGAGATGTATTTGTACTAGCGACTAGCGTTGAAAAAAATAAGGGTGGTGAGGGGGAGAGCGCGGGGGGCTAATCAAAGTGCCCGTAACTCATATTTCACCTATTAATTTCAATAAAACATTATTTTGAATAAAACATGTTTTTTTCAATTTTTCAAAACATTTTACGAAAAATTCATGTTTCTTTCCGTTTTCCATTCAAGATTCGTCCTGTGAATTTTTCTATGTATCATGCTAAAAAACGGAGAAAAAAACACGATTTGTTTTAGTCGTGGAAAAAAACAAATTGTTTTTTTTTTCGGAATTTTCAATGCTAGCGATTCCCCCTGCTTTGTACGGGTGCAATCTACTGATGTGGCGACATGTCAAAACATTCATGTGCTGTATTTAAGTTAAATATTAACGTATTGTACACATAAACCTTCCGGAATAATTTCTCTAAATGGTGGTGAAAACCGCATTGAAATCCACTGTGTAGTTTAGAAGAACCAAGCGGACAAACAGACACGAAAAGCGACTTTGTTTTATACAATTTGTTATGGATAAGCGCGTCATGCCACAACAAACATTTTCTAAAGCCTGCAATACATGTTGGCCGAGCGTTGTCGAGTGAAGGCCAATACCAACATGTGGACGGTATATTTGCCTTGTCTTGCTATCGCTCGGTGTCACTTGCCTAGTTGGTTGAGTATAGATAAGCGCCAACGTGTATAGACCTCATTTGACGTAGCTTGCAACAATTTGCAGTCGCTCGCGATCACTTGCCTCACTTCGGAACTTCGGTTTTTCTGCACATATCAAAGGCGCTCGCGCGCGCTCGTACAATAGTGTTCACATGTTTGTCCGCGCGCTATGTGGTTGACGCAACTTGCCGAACGTGTAGACAGTAGCGCTTGCCTTATGTCAATTTGTCAAGCTCGGCCAACATGTATTGCAGGCTTAAGTTGAAACTCACCCAAATCGTGCGTGTAATCGCTTTATGTAGTTTAGCCTAGCGTGAAAGTATATAAAACATGTTAATAATTTAATATACATCACCATAAGAAGGGTCGGTTACGGGAAATCGTGTTAACAATTACGTGAGCTCAAAATGGGTTACGTTACGGGTATAGATGTATATAGATGGGCAAAACGCCCGGGTGTTTGGATAAACACCCGGGTGTTTGGATAAACACCCGATAAACACCCAAAGGACGTTGGCAGTATGGTACGGTAATAAAAGCTTAACCAAAAATAAAAATATATTTTAATTGTTATTTGCCTAATTTATCTTAGAGATTAAGAATTGGAATCGAAAATCGAAATAAATAAGAAATAAAATGATTATGTCGTTGACATTTTGAAAAAAACAATAAAACAAAAACGGGTGCATGCTGGCTGGCGCGTGCCTCCACAGAATATCATGTCGACAGCAACTAAAACCTTTGAATTGAGAACTCATTAGTCGGGCTGTACTTCATTGGATCATTCACACCATACTTAACCTCACTGTGATAAATACGAAGATTTCTCTTTAACCCAATTACGTATAAAACAAACAAATAAAAAATGAATTTAACTACTCTTGAAATACTCGATCACACCAAACTAATTTCATATCTGTACCGACATACACAATCTGAAGCCCAGCGTTCTATGGGCGTCTGCCAGTGTCCTTTTGGGTGTTTATCGGGTGTTTACGATAACACCCAGATGCCCATCTATAGTTACGGGGAATCGTGTTAGGGGGCATGCATTAATTACGGAAGCTCAAAATGGAGGGTCCAGCAAAATCTCATCATATCTTATTTAAAGGGAGTGGGGTCATTGTTTTTAAAAGAAAAATGCATAAACATACATGAAAGTAACTTTAGTTACCTATTTAAAAAATATAGAGTAAGTCTCACGTGAGGAGCAGGTTCCACCACATCTCATGAAATCTCACTAATGGGGAGGGAGAGGTCCAAATTAAAAGAAAAACGCCTCACGTAATTAATGGATGTCCCCTTAAGGGATTTCCATGTTTAAATAGAAAACAAAGTATTAGGCACAAAAATAAACGCCCCGTTTGTTTTGTTCTTTAAATTTGGATACTGATACTGATACTATAATAAGATACTGAATTTCAGACAAAACTATAACTGGTTCCGTGGTGTAGTGGTTATCACATCTGCTTTACACGCAGAAGGCCGCCAGTTCGATCCTGGCCGGAATCATATCTTTTTGCAGCTTTTTATATTGCGTTCTTCAATAAAACTGTTTTATTCAACAAAATTAAAAAAAAAACATTTTTTTTTATATTATAGGAGGCAAACGAGCAGACGGATCACGTGATGGTAAGTGATTACCGCCGCCCATGGACACTCGCAACACCAGATGAGTCACAAGTGCGTTGCCGGCCTTTGAAAAACTGCGCAGTTCCCCCCCCCCCCACCCCCACAACAATGGATTTATCAACTGCGCCATCATGGGGGGGGGGGAGTTGGGCCTCCGGTACCCTCACTCACTCGGCGAAACACGACGCAAGCGTCGTTTCACGCCGGCTTTCTGTGAGGCCGTGGTATTACTCCGGTCGAGCCGGCCCATTCGTGCCGAAGCTTGGCTCTCCCACGGGCTATATTATTTAAAGCTTCATGTTTCGTGAAAACAATTTACCTCAAAAATTTTTAACCGACTTCCAAAAAGGAGGAGGTTCTTTATTGGATTGTTTGTTTTTTTTTTTTTTTTGTTGAAAAGGTTTCATAAATCTGTTATGTATCAACTGACCTGTCAGTAACATTGCGCACCACAATCTTTCCATCGGGAAGAATGCACCGGTTACTCATCTGAGCCATCTGAAACAAATAAAAAGATTCACACCCTTACTACAAAAAAGATAAACAAGTGTTAAACGCGAATGCTACCAAAAATAATACACACTTGTTTAGACAAGCTAGTGCTAAAACAAGTGCGTATTATTTTTGGCAGCATTCGTGTTGAACACGTGTTTATCTTTTCACTGAGAACCCTTAGTGCGTGAGTACTCACGCACTAAGGGTTCCGAAATATGGAATAGCGCCATCTATGCCGCTATTACATTATAGTAGATATATCATATCTTGATCATATATGGCGCTACTGCATACTTCTAGTGGCGCCATCTATCAGCAGATAGCTCCACTTTAGGTCCGGTGACAGACGGACAACAAAGTGATCCTATAAGGGTTCGTTTTTCCTTTTGAGGTACGGAACTCTAAAAATAAAGAAACATGTGAACTCACCGGTCTCCTCTCTGCTTGCTTCAGGAGTATGACCCTCTGCTTGCACTGAAGCTGCTCCTCACGCACCTTGAGCTGTTCCAGCTTAAGACTCTCCAGCTCCAGGTGAAGATTCGGGTCCAGGATGTCGGAGAATCCCTGGAAAAATCACGAAATTTGTTGAGAAATTGACTTTTAAACAAACTTTCTTTAGCAAAATTTTGAGAATTTGCCATAGAAGTTTGGATGGATGGATGGATGGATGTTTGTTACTCAATCACGCCTGAACGGGTGAATGGATCTGGATAAAATTTGGCACAGAGATAGATTATAGTCTGGAATAGCACATAGGATACTTTTTATCCCGGAAAAATGTATGGTTCCCATGGGATATAATGAAGTATTGTTAATTCTAAGGGTCATAATATCTTCCAGGATGGACTGAAAGAGCTTAAATAAAATTGGGAGGTAGTTTGTGGTGTGTGCCATACTGACACTGTTTACATCATTTGCAAGTTCAATTGAAATTAAGTTTAACTTACATAGTCATCTTCCATCATTAGGTCGTCCATGTTGCTGTCACCGTTAGGAATGTCGTCCAGTACTCTGCAACAAATAGCATAATAATGTGAGGAGCCAGCTGTTGATCAGTTGACTATCTGGGCCCCAAGTCTGCTTGCAATTGCAATCATAATCGTGTCAGAATGGTCTCATAATAACATTTTTAATATTGGTTTTGACCAATGACCAAAGAGATAGTCCTACTCTAAGCCAATGACCAAAGGTTTTGACAGTTATGATGTCATTATGAGACCTTTCTTACACAATTGCAATAGCAGACAGGGCCCTGGTAGGTCTAGTGGTCCTGGGATCAATTCCAGGTTTGAAGTGTTTTTCCATTATGAAATACTCCAGTGGCGAAGGGTCAGTTTTTGTAAGAGGTAATCCGGAGCTACAAATGCTTACCTGGCCACGAAAAGCTAATTAATAAAAGTTGGCAATACTGCCTGTGCTATTTTCCAAAGGGAAGCCGGTAGGAATCGTATTGTAGGGATTCGCCACTGAAATACTCAGTAACTGTCCAAAGTCTGGATTTGTGCCCGTTTCATGGCAATAGATTCGCCCCTTACATGTATTTCGTTATTGTGCAGCAAGTAAAGTGGCTACACATGCTTGACAAGCTTGCATCAATTATCAATTTGCATCAAGCCGAAATCTGACAGTCTGACACTGCTTCAGTCTGTTTCACTTACACCCTTACCACAGAAAAGATAACGTGTTGAACGCGAATACTACCAAAAATACACACATCAAAAGTATCTAGGGATCAACATATATTTTTGTAATAACTTTTCTCCTGATTGATATTAATTAAAATTTTCTTTAAGGATTCATCAAATAAAGTGTTTTCGTTTGTCACAGTAACGATAAACCAAGTCACCTTTGCATTAATAAAGAAATTTGCCATTTTCCTAATAAAGGGATTTTTGACATTTGAACCACTAACATTAAAGTTCGAAAAAAAGACTGAAATAACAGTTTTCTTTAAAATTTTATTGGGTAACTTAAACAATTAATAATCCGTGTTTCTACCGCGAACACTAACAACACAAGAACATCGGTTTGGCATACTCAAAATGAGTTCATCCAAATCACGCTGTGGAATGGCCGCCCATGTTCGTTGCAACAACAAAAAAAGGTCTTCTTGCGACTGGATACCCTCCATATTCGGCAGAGCTCTTCTCTGTAGCATATCCCATGCATGCTCAATCGGGTTCAAGTCTGGCGACTGAGCAGGCCAGGGCAGGACATTGATGTTAGCTGCGGCGAGAGTCTGTCTTACAACTCTTGCGGTGTGCGGTCGTGCATTATCATGCATTAACTGAAATAAGGGACCGATTTGCACTTGTAGAGGAACGATGACGTCTGATACAATCGTCTCAGCATAAATTTGAGCGTTGAGGTTGCCTCTGATCCAAATCAACTCAGTTCTTCCGCCGATCCAAATACCCGCCCATACCATGATGGTTCCACCACTATAAGGATGGACTTCCTGGCAGGATTTTAATCGCTGTTGGCGTCCAGGGGTTCTCCAGTGTCGTATACGTCTTGTATCCGGTCTCATACCAAAACGAGACTCATCAGAAAAGCACACGAAACGCCATTGTTCTTCTGCCCAATTTCTGTGTTCAAGAGCCCATTGATATCGAATCCTACGATTGTGCATTGCTATAGGTGGTACCCGTAGCGGTCTTCGGGAATGAAGGTTCACTTCATGCAAGCGGTTTCGGACTGTTTGGTCGCTAATTAAGTTCCCTGAAGAGTGATGAAGCCTCACGGCTAACATCATGGCGGTTATTGTTGGAGCTCTTCGAGTTAAGATTTGAATGTATCGGTCTTGTCTCCGTGTGGTGCAGCGATACCGTCCTCCATGGCGCTCAGCCACGGTACCAGTGCTTCGGTAACGTGTCCAAAGTCGACTGATAACACTCTGACTTGTATTCAGAGCTAAAGCTACAGTACGTTGCCGGGAACCAGCTTCTATCATTCCCACGGCTCTGAGCATTTCTTCCCTGCTTAAATGACGTCGCCGCTCCATAATAACGTTGGTTTTAATCAGTAGTAGGGAAACAGTAGCACTAATAATGTCTTCAATGCGTTGTATGTTTTTATAGGGAAAATATTGACAGCTTATTTTCATCTTTTACTCGAATTTGATTGAGAGTTCCTGATTCAAATTATGAAATGCACCAAAAAGGATCCATATAAATTTATAAAATCATAAATTTATTACAAAGCCACATCTCAATCTCAAGAAATCCGCATAAAAATGCTTGATCCCTAGACACTTTTGATGTGTGTAATACACACTTGTTTTAGACAAGCTAGTGCTAAAACAAGTGCAGATTATTTTGGTAGCATTCGTGTTGAACACGTGTTTATCTTTTTTGTGGTACGGCCCATAGTGTTTTAATTTAGTATGAGTGACAAATAGCAGTGCAGTGTTAGATCGAGAGTGTATGGCATTTTTATGTATGAGATCTGTATATTTTTTACAAAGAAGTAGTATAGTTATACTTTTAAAGCAGTTGCGTCACAACGCAACTGCTTTAATAGTCTGTATGGCTCTTTCCTCTAAAGGCCATTTCAGACTAACCTGCATGGTTCTTACACAATTTATCTTAATTGTCTGGACTTTAAAAGAGACATCAACCTTTGAGTTTGTTTCGGTGTTTCTTCTCAAAGGTAGTCATATAGGAAACACCGAACTCATCTAGCTTAAAAAAATGTTTTGACGTGTAAAAGTGTTATTTTTAACCTATTTACAAAATAAATATCATTTATCATTTAGTGGTGACTTCTCATACTTATTCACTATTATAACATAATCTCCTTGTTTCTGTGATCTGAGGTAGCCACCTTAATTAACACAATATAGCTCTACCATCACAGGATCATATTACATGTAGATAGTATAAAATATTATTTAATAATTAATTGAAGCATAATATGAGACCCGCTGTGAGCTGTCAGCAAACTATGGAATTTTAATTGAGTCTCATTTTAACTCATCAATGATGGTAATATGAGACACAATTATTATAAGGTGTTCCTGCATCTGCAAATTATGACCTAAACTTATGTACTATAAAGACCTAAAATATGTAAAAATAAATAATAATATAACAATTCTTGATTGGTGTCTGAGTGATAATTGATAATAGAGATAGTCAAGTCTATCATTAGTTGTTGTTTGTTAAGCCGCGTCTCCTGCGACGTGTTTTCGTGTTCGACGAACATCAAACAGTGAACAGTGAACGATAAAGGGGCGTGGTCTATGTGTTTTGACGAATAAAAACACTCAAAACACGTAGACCACGCCCCTTTCTCGTTCACTGTTCACTGTTCGATGTTCGTCGAACACGAAAACAGGTCGCAGGAGACGCGCCTTTAGAAGAATACCATCTATACTTATATTATAGAGCTGAGGAGTTTGTTTGTATGCAGTAATCTCTGGAACTAGCAGTCGGATTAGATAAATTATTTTTGTATATGACAGCCAGATTCATGAGGAATAGTATGGGCTATTAAACATCACGCTGCGACCCTTAAGAGCCGAGCAATGGGGTGAGACCATGGGGAACAGCTAGGTTATGATAATGACAGTGAGACTAGATCAGAACTAGTTATATATTTAGAACATTTTGATTAGGAGATGATTGCCCTTTTGAGTGTAATTGCAATACAGTTATGTGAAACTGAGTGAGAGTCAACAAACATTTCAATTTCAATTCTTTATTGCATTCCATAATGTACAGTAGGTGGTAGGCTTAAGACTAGATCGAATTATGGACCCTGTCGGGCACAGCAAAGTTTAATAGAAGAGAGGAATTTAAAAGATTCTCATGCAATACTTCTTCGAAGATATTGTAATTTCTTGGTCAGTCTTTGTCTCCTGTTCGGCTTCGCCAAATTCGGGTAAAAAGGGAACAAGTTGGAATCATGGGGCTAGGAGAGCCTATTTACATATCTTTTTTTACATTTTGCTTTAAAAATGTTAGTGTTGTACTGAAATCCGCGACCTTTACCTATATAATGTTAATAAACCTCAGATATATAGCGAACATCAAAACTAATAAAATTGTATGTTTGTTTAATGTGGGTAGATAACAAAATACTAAGAAAACATTACGAGACTTCAACAACGAGACGAGACGAGAGAGACGCTGCTGTCATACAATTTGAGCTTGTTTATCAGTGCTCAAAGATAAAGTTTTACTTTTTAATAAATTCACTGTTAAAAACTTGTAATATTATTACAAACTTTTTCGTAGCAGGTACCTACAACGACATTATTTTTTAGAATATTATCAAGGCGTTCAACCACAGTTATAGAACGTAAAGACATGGAATATAAACAGCCCATTGTTATTTCCCGTTAGTAACAGTAATGTTTAGTCTTCCCAAACGTTAGTATCGACTTACTCATGATTTTGCTGCATCGATGAAAAATACTTTTGTAATAACATGGCGACGGTACTAAAACACTTACGTTAGTCGCGTAGAGCGATAAATTATTCACAACAACGTCCCGGTTCTCAAATATACGATCCACTTCACAGTATTAACGGTATATAATGAAATAAAGAAACAATCTTACAAGTTCACTTTAAAAGCACAAGTTTACAACGATCACTCGAACTAAAACTTTTGCCACCATTGTGAAATTGAATTTGACACACGCACGAGCCAATCAGAGAACAGAGGATTTAAACTTCACTGAATCGTCATTGGACGAAATAAACCAATGAAAAGAACGTTTGAAAAGAGGACGTTTTATTAGTAGCCGTATTTTTTTTTGAGGGCTAAATAAGAAGACGAAGGTCAACGGTTATTCAGCCTAACCCCATCATGCATGACACGAAATAAATAAAACTTGGTTTTCTTTGTAAATAAATTATAACCTACTTTGCAATAAATACATTAGTTTTCAAACCAACATTTTTATTTTCCGCTTTTGAATGGGGTTTTTTTTTTGCCTTGAATATAGACGTATTGTATCTCGCAAAGTCGCAACAAAAGCACAGAATAGAAAATAGTGCTACGTACAGTAGTTGCACTACTTTTATCTTGAAGAAAGCCTCACAAACATACTACAACGCGCGCGTAGTACGCTAAATTGCACTGACATGGGGCATCCGTCAAGATTGCGCGCGAAATTCAAAATTTCGTACGTTTTTTGCAAATTGCAACGCTGTTGCACGTTGCTTGTAGATCCAAATTCAATACGCGACAATTATGATAATATTGCTGCTAAATTAAGGTAATAAAAAAAAGGTAATAGAAATCATCATTATAGCCCTCGAAATTATATTTGAAAACCATTTCGTGAAAACATTTAGATTTTCTCAAATATAATTTCGAGGGCAATATTGATGATTTTGATGAATATTATTCAGTACCTAACTATATTACAATTACTGTTGCATATTGAATTTGGATCAACATACAACGTAAAACAGCGCCGCAATTTGCAAAAACGCAAGAAATTTTGAATTTTGCGCGCTATCTTGACGAATCCCCCCTAAGGCGGATCCATCAAGGTTGCCCGCGAAATTCAAAAAATCTTGGGTTTTTTGCAAATTACAACGCTTTTTACGATAAATTTTTATCCAAACTCGATTCGCGACAAGAATGAATGCCACTCGTAGGTTATTGCTGTCTTTACTCAAAAACACACATACAGCAATCAGGTGCGATTGAGAGGGAATGATTAGTACCGCCATTTTAGATTCGCTTCTTTATTTGCGCGGGTTATAGATAACATTTCTATTGACTTATTCAGATGTCTGTGGCGCCGTCTATCGGAGACTTACCTCGAGTTTCTCCCGCGACTGCCGACACTGCTACTTTCTTCTCTGTCTCTGTGACTTGCGCTCGTTCTGTCACTTCTGTCCTTTCCGCCATTCGCGTTCCTGTCCTTGCTTGGTCTGTTTTCCAGTTCTTTCTTGCTCTGAGAAGGGAATTGTGTTATTGGACAAATTGTTAGACGAGCAAAAAGGTTTTTATATTGTACTAGCTTCCGCCCGCGGCTTCGCCCGCGTTTTTGAGATAAAAAGTAGCCTATGTGTTATTCTGATGTATAAGCTATATTACTGTAAAGTTTCATCAAAATCCGTTCAGTAGTTTTTGCGTGAAAGAGTAACAAACATCCATACAATCTTTCCATCCATACATCTTTAATTCTTTACGTTCTCACAAACTTTCACGTTTATAATATTAGTAGAATAGACTAGACTTTTGCCCGCGACTCTGTTCGCGTGGACTACAATGAAATGACCAGTTTAAATGACCTCCGAGGGAGGTTAGTACTACCAAGAGGCCAAGCTGCATCTCTGGTTCATCCCACCGGAATTAGATTTTAAGTTGGAGCCCAAGCTATCGAACAGTGAAAACCACATCAAAATCCGTTCAGTACTAAAAAATCAGAAAGGCATTTTTTTTTTTGGAATTAAAGTAACGTTTAGGTAAATAAGCGCCCCAATATCCGATCACTAAAGAAGAGCTGTAAAAGAAAAACGCAAAGGGAATAAATAGCTCAGTTTGATCGGAACTCAGGCTAAAACGTGGACAAGGTGTTTTTACCAAAAAAAATATTAACTAGCTTCCGCCCGCGGCTTCGCCCGCGTTTTCCGGGATAAAAGGTAGCCTATGTGTTATTCCAGGCTATAATCTGTGTGCCAAATTTCATCCGAATCCGTCCAGCCGTTTCAGCGTGAAAAAGTAACAAACATACACACACACACACCCACACACAAACTTTCGCGTTTATAATATTAGTGTGATTCTGAAAACAATATTTTTCCAACCCTCGTTGCAGGAAATTGCTCCTTGCTATGTAAAAAAAAAAACCGGCCAAGTGCGAGTCGTACTCGCGCGCCGAGGGTTCCGTATCATTTTTGGACGTATAAAGCGAAAAAATTCGGACCATAACACACATAACTAAGTTGGTTTGTGAAGGAATATTGATGATTTTAAAAAAACTGTACTAGTTAGGAACATCGTTTTATTTTTGGTGTCATATTTGGGTTAATTCCTATCAACTCTAATTATTTCAGATTTTTCGCTCCGCAAACTTCGGAGATAAGGGGGGGGGAATGGTATTTTTTTGGACATTTTTCATCATAATATGTCGAAAACTATGAGACATAAAATAAAATAAAAATATATTTTGAAATGTGCAGATCAAGCCCTTTCATATGATATGTCACTTGACCTAGTAACCCCACGTTAAAATTTCGGTCCCCCACTCCGGCCCCTTTTGCAATGAAAATAAAAATATTTTTGGATTTTTTTAATTTGCAATAAAGTTGAACAAGCATTCTTTATAACTGTTCCAAATTTCAAGTCGATAGCATAAGTAGTTGCTGAAATAAGCAGGTGTGACAGACAGACAGACGAAGTCGCACCAAAAACAAAACAATTTTATTCATTTTTTTAATATAAAAAGTAAAACCTTGTTGATTAAATTATTTTTGGTCATAAATGACACGGGTCGGTAACCAATCAATGGCGCGCTTTGTGGGATGTAAATGGCCTAAATACTTATTAATTAATACGACTTTTTTTACATAGAATTTCCTGCAAGGAGGGTTACATAAATATTGTTAAAATGGACCCTCAATAAAACTAATTGGTGAGTTGGTGACCCGTCTTATACCCCCCTACTTACTTTGCGAGCAATAGTAATTTGCAATCTCAATGGTTCAGTGCGGTTCATTTTCATCATAGCTAGCTTGGCTTCGCTGTAACAAAAATATCATTGGCATATAAGTGTGTGACTACAAACATTTTGTTTGCATAGGAACAAAGGCAAATATGTTAGAATTTGAGCAATGACAATGACATATTTTGTTCTAACTCACCCTGGCGTCTCATATTTGACAAGTCCAAAGTTTTTCTGCGGGTCCCTGCTAAGAAACACCTGGACAAGGGTACCAAACTTAGCAAAGGCAGCCCGGAGCCCCTCATCATTTAGACCCTTAGGTATATTCTTGATGTACAGACGACAGTGGTCCAAGGTTATCTCGCCACTGTAAAAATAATACCAAATAATATAATAAAATGTAGTATTTAATAAAACTGTAAAAAAGCTGTCTGTACATTGAAGATATATCAGAAAAACCGGATAAGTGAGAGTACGACTCGCGTCCTGAGGGTTCCGAAATATGCAATAGCGCCATATTGGCCGCTATTACATCGTAGTAGATATATCAATCTTAGATAGCTGGAGCGTTGCTGCGGTCTATGATAGAGCATGAAAAGGTGTTATGTTATAGCAGGCATCTCTCCGTATAACTTAAACGGAGAGCCTGCTACAAAATAACACCTTTTCGTGCTCTAATACTTGTAATCAGGCGGGACGGGTTGCCAGAGAGAGTTCGAGAGTTGCTAGATGGGTGATAATTTTTTAATATAGACCTTTGTTGTTTGAAAATAAACAGTAAGCAAGATATTTCAAAAGCCGACCAAGTTCTAATCGGACTCGCGAACTGCCGGCCTAGCATGACTACGATAGAAACGGGTTTTGTCTACAGAAGAATAGACAAAGTGACAGATTGCAGAAACATTTCTACCGTTTTATGCATAATACGAATAAATGTTTATATTCTTCAGTAGACAAAATTCTGATACGTCAAGCACGGGTCGTCGGGTGTTCGGGCTAGGACTGCCATCACCTAAATTGCTGAAGCCGGACAGAAACTTAAAAAACCCCGGACATTTGGCTGAAATAGAGTATTTTTTCCCGGACGCCCCCAAAAAAAATACTTCATCAATCAGGATTCCCCAGACACAAAGTGTCTGGGTTTCACCCGGACACTTTTTGAAACTCCGAAACTCCTACCGGACGCTCTCTAAACTAGGACAAATCCGGGGAAACCCGGACGGATGGCAGGCCTAAAGGTAAAAAAGACCCATACAAATATACCTTACAGACTAACATACATACATAGTAAACAATAAAAAAATTGTAATTCATGTCTTGTCTTGTTTGACGCAGATTATATTATCTTCCTTTAATATCTTACCTATCATCATCAAGGTACTGCGGGTCATAGCTAGAGCTGTTGTAGTCATCCCTTGAGGAGTCCCACTCGTTGTTCTGGCTGTAGTTGCGTCCCCTACTCGTCATAGTTCTGTGGACAAAACAAAAATACTAAGGCCCATATTCTAACAAAGTGTGTGCCGCGGCACACTGGTGTACCATGGTCATTAGGTGATGTGCCTCAGAAAAATAAGGTTATCTCATATCGTGAGCTTTTGTTTTGACACAATCCACAGCCTAAACCTAGAGATTTGATATTTGGATAAAAATAATGTTTCTTGGAGACCCTACAAGTGCACTACAATGGGTTTTTTTTAATTCTATCCCTAAAGTGGTGAAAAGGGGTTGTATGAAGAAATTAATGGCTATGTTGTATTGAAACTTCCAAGCGAACAGTTAAGGTACTACAAATAATGGTAGATAATTATGTGTGGCCCATGGATATTATAGTATATTATCCCATTGTATATTACAGTATGACTCCACTGAATGCAGTCAAACAAAGTGAAAAAATTGGCAAACAAAGCAACTTCAAAAAATTCTAAGGAAAAGTTTTAAAGATTACACTGGCCTATTGTATTTTGTAATCAGCCCCGAATATTTCCACTTACAGAAAAGATCAGACAAGAACATGGTGACAGAATTATAAAAAGCCCTCCAAAGTGCGCGACTAATATGTGATAGTGGATCAATAGTAATAATGAAGATGAAGCAACTGATTGACGCACAAACAGTGAGAAAAATAACATGTGTTTGCCGATGAATAAATACCAGGAAAATAATAGCATTTGACCATCTTAACAAATATATCAGAACATTAAATCACTCGGCTTACCATAGAAATATTTATTCACAACGTTTTAGTTATAATTTCGCACAAAAATATTTTGAAAAAGGAAACGTTGCGAATTAGACACAACGTGCAGAGCTGTCACAATAGCTCTAATTTAACTAGATTTTACCTAAATGAAAAAAATAACGTTTTATTCTAAAAATAATGGCTTATTTTAAGATTTTTCTATGATTTAATTTGTCAACTTACCATTAAATTTTTGTAAAATTGAAAAAACAAACCAACACCGGATAAAAAACAAAGAACTGAAATGTGCAGAGATAAAAAATATATCATTTTAACATTTTACCTTTTATCGTCGATGGTCAAGCCATCATTATTATTTGTCTGTGGTTTGATTTAGTCGAGTCATCGAGGGTAGTCCAGTTTCTTTTTATGTCAAGCTCGCTTTTCACAATTATTAATAATCTGCCCCTTAGAGCATATATTTTTATATGAAAATACAAAGTACACTGAAAAACTAGTCATACGTGACAGCTGTCATTTTATATTTTCATTTTGAAAATTTTTAATGTCTCTTGTAAAAGGCGGTCTGCTACTTCAAATCTGCGAAACCTCGGAATGGAAACATGGAATTTCCTATCACTTGTATGTATGTATTTATATAAATAATTTTTCACCAACATGGTTTCATTGTACAATCTGTAAGCCTGTAATCATGTATCTGTGTATGATTATCAAACAATAGCGTGCTATACGTGTTTACCTCAACCGCCCCCTGCAAAAAGTGGTAAAAAAAAATGATATTCGGTGATTCACTGCTATGTCTCCGGGGTATATGCTCTAAGTCCTGCCCTCATCCCGATCTATTTGGGGATGAAGCATGTTTTTCGTCTTTCTATTAAATATTCTTTTTTTCTTGCGAGATTTACCTCATCCCCGTTAACCTCCAATAAATCCATTCTTTATTTTAGGACATAATAAATAAAACCGTAAAAATCGTCATTCACCCACCCAATATGGCGCAACACTATTTCTTGTATGAATGAAATTAATGTGTTTGACATTGACAGCTCTCGAAATCCTAACCTACCGAACTATTTTTTATTATTGTAAAAGATAATGTTTTAAAGTAAATAATTAAAACAAACTATTAAATATGAAGAATGGACGATAATGGGAAACACACGTCCTCGTACCAATTGGACCAGGAAATATTGGATGGCAAGTTGTATAAAATATATCTTTTGTTGTAATTCTGGTACGGATAAATCAACAGGTAGACGTTTAATGTGTTAAGACAATATGACGCAGAAATATTTCATAATGTATACATAATATATAACGGAAATACAGAAGAATCCTAATTGAACTTTGTAAATCAATTAGGCTGAATACATGATGGTCTGTGCAATAAAAATAAAACATGAACATTATTAATACAATTTACAGACAAAAAAAATACAAAGTTGGTGGTAGCAATGTAAAAGATGCTATAGCTTTTATTTTACCCAATAAGTAAGTACTATTTGTTGGGTAATTTAATAAAATAATTTAATGCCTATTATACCCACACAGTATAAAAAAATGCACTATTGTAAAATTAACTTTGTTCTCAAAACAAGGTGATTCATGCTGTAGAATATTGTGTTAATAATAATGGTTACATATGTGAATCAGTACTAAGAATTTAGATCACTGATAATGATATTTTTTTAAGTAGCACCCGTTATGGCTCAGCCACGAAATTGACGCTCCAAGCGAATTCGCCTTGCGCTGCAAGCGTTAGCATCGAGCGTCTAAAACAAATGTCGTGTCTAATGTTCTACAAGGCCACAAAGCAGACGCTGCAAGCGTCAGCGAATTTCCCTACATTTGTTTTTGACGATTGCAGCACAAGGCGAATTCGATTGGAGCATCGTTTTGTGGCCCTCGGGCTACGGTTTCTAACTTTTTGAACAAGAAAGTACGGAACGAAGTACGGAAAATAAACAGTATTTAATATAGTTTTAAAATACATATTACAGATTTCATCGCTTGTTTTGTGTTCACTAGTCGTTCCATGCGGTTTCACTTGTTGATCAGCTCCTAAGAGTCGTAGCATGATGTTAAATAGCCTATATTATTCCTCATGTATCTGGCTATAACATACAAAAAGATTTCACTTATTCGAGTGTTGGGACTGACAAAATATCAAGTGCTCTAATAGCAGAACATTTTGTGTGAAGCTACTATTGGTGGGTAAACTGACTTGTATGCCATGACAGCAAACGGCATGACGCTCTCTTATGTCATCATGCCTTGAATTGCCTTCTCTTCGCCCCCCCTCTTTACCCCCTTATGTATGCATTTTGATGTTTCACATCTGCCGGGCGTCCCGTGACGACCACATTGTTAGGGTTCCGTAGTAAAACTAGGAAGGAACCCTTATACCTACGTCTGTCCGTCTGTTTGTCCGTCTGTCTGTCCGTCTGTTTGTCCGTCTGTCTGTCTGTCCGTCTGTCTGTCTGTCTGTCCGTCTGTCACACCCTCGTCAAATCTACAGTTCATAACCAATTTGCGAATCTTCGCAGTTAGATGTCTTCTGTAAGCCGCCATAAAGGTCTGTCGTGAAATTACAAAAAATTAAATTATTAGGGGGGCTCCCATACATGACAATAAGGGATGAATAAAAATATTTTTGCGCAACTCTTCATGAGTTCTTCTCGCTGGATAGGTCTTTGAAAATAACATAAGTACAGGTTCCTAAATTACTTTTTTATTTAAGTGCGTATTTAGTGAACTAGGAGCTCCGAAAGTGGTTAACAACGTGTCCCCCCTTGTAATTTTCCAACCGCATTATCAAAAAATCTGAAACAAATCAGATTTATGGCATCTACTCTCGATTAAAATTGGTTTAACCAAGATAATATGTCAATTACTTTTTGAATTATTCACTATTTTCAGTTTTGAGTCTGACAACCGCAAAACTAACTTTGTATTTCATTATAATATTATGAAATTCAAACTTACATTTGCGGTCGGCAGACTGAAAAACTTCCTGTTACGAAACCTAGACTGTGCGTGGTCCGACACGCTCTAGCCCGGTTTTTTATAAGTTATGTAAATTTTACTGTGCAGTGCTGTAGGAATAATATTGTTCTTGCTCTATTCCAGCGCGCGGAATCAGCATGACAGTCGAAGAAGTGGCCGGGCTCTCCACATGCAAGTACTCGGAGAGGGTGCAATCTTTGAAGCTGAACGAAGAAGACTTGGCATTCTTGAAGGGCCTACGGAGAAGAATTAAGAACAGGGTAAGTTACCTAATGTATTAGGGAGGCCACACGTCAGGTAACCCGGTCCGGTTCCCTGATCCGCTTACCGGACCAGATGATTCCCGCACACGCACAGCCGACGCACTGCCCGTGCACTCTGACCAGTCGTCACGTTTTTTAGGGTTCCGTACTTCAAAAGGAAAAACGGAACCCTTATAGGATCACTTTGTTGTCCGCCTGTCACCGGACCATAAGTGGAGCCATTTGCTCATAGATGGCGCCACTAGAAGTATGCACTAGCGCAGTGGCGCCATCTATGATCAAGATTGATATATCTACTATGATGTAATAGCGGCATAGATGGCGCTATTGCATATTTCGGAACCCTTAGGGTGCGAGTCGTACTCGCACTTGTCCGGTTTTTTAGCCACCCGGGCAGAAACCGTGAGTGTGTGGTTGTAGTGCACTGCTCTGTAGTATGGAATCGACGCCTTCGGGTGCTCTAATCCGGTAACCGGATCTGGGGGTCTACTCTGTAAGTCCGTCAATGAAGATACGAGCCCGTCCGAAAGTACAATAGACATAAGATTCCGTCAAAACAAGTGTCGAATTCAATTTGTCGGACGGATAAAAACACATCGGGAGTAGGGACAACTGTCAAATCGTGCTATCATTCATTCTTAGTTCGGGCCCCGAACTAATCTTAAGTCCGTAGGTGATACGTAGTAAAAAACGCCCGTAACTAAGGTCGAAACTACGGCTTTCGTGCTTAGAGAGTAGACCCCCAAGTTACCTGACGTCTGCGGTCCCTTAAGATGCCTTTGGACCGGCGAAGTGAGGAGAGGATTAGATGGGAAAGAATTGACATCTTGCAAGCCTGTGACAGACACTAAAAATTGGCAGTAATTGCAAGCGCAAGCGAGTCGCGCAATCGCGAGTTCACGAATAGTGAGATTTTGTGGTACGTATGGTAGAGATGCAGACGCCGGCTGTGGGACAACAGTGATGTGCTCTCCAGCGATGGCCGTCGCGAGAAAAAAAAGAAAACAAATTATTAATATATTTTCCCTAGCAGTTTGGTTTTTTTTGTCTTTTTTTCGACTTTATTTATGTGCGCCATATTGACGTAAATACGCATTTTCTTTCTTTCTTTTCTTTCTTTCTATTTGAATAGTCAAAACACACTCCTGCATGTTATGACCATTCAAATAGTGTTTTCTTTTACGACCATTGATAAAATAAGCCATAAATGTGTGTTACATGTTACATGAAATGACCCATAGGCTACTTTTCATCCATTTAGTTAGTAATAATATAGTCAAGAATTATCACAATAGTACATACAGCCAGTCTGACTACTGGTGTCTGTGGTTACACACACGTAACTCGATACACTGTGCGGTTGATTGCGAACATTTCTCTCATGTGGATCGATGACTTTTACTTGCATGTTGAACACGCTGACTCACTTATAATTACATTTTTTATTCAACTAGCGCGTTATCTATACCTCTATATTATTATTATTAATACTACCTTCCGCCCGCGGCTTCGCCCGCGTTTTTCGGGATGTATAATAAATTCAAATTCAAATTCAAAAATCATTTATTCAAAGTGGGCTAACGAATTAGCACTTTTTGAACGTCAATGTACATAAGACAGCCCCCAAAAACGCCCGCCCTTCACCGCTTCCTAGTGTTTTAGCTGCGAAGAAGAAACGGCGCAACAAACTCCGCAGCAACACAATTCTGTCTGTCAGTTACTTTGTGTACGAAATTATATAAATCAAAAGGATAAACTAAATCACAAAAGAAAAAAGAAAAACTATAAATACTTAACAAGTAAAAAATGATATAAAAATGTAACCTAACACTATATACAATACTTATAAACCTTCCTCTTGAATCACTCTATCTATTAAAAAACCGGGCAAGAGCGAGTCATACTCGCACACCGAGGGTTCCGTATCATTTTTGGACGTATAAAGTGAAAAAATCCGGACCGCATAACTAAGTTTGTTTGTAAAGGAATTTTGATGATTTTGAAAATACTGTACTAGTAAGGAACATCGTTTTATTTTTGGTTCCATATTTGAGACAATTTCTATTAACTCTAATTATTTCAGATTTTTCGCCCCGCAAACTTCGGAGATAAGGGGGGGTAATGGTATTTTTTTGGACATTTTTCATCATATGTCGAAAACTGTGAGACGTAAAAAAAAAAATAGTTGCATAAGTAGTTGCTGAAATAAGCAGGTGTGACAGACAGACAGACAGACCGACGAAGTCGCACCATAAGGGTTCCTTTTTTACCATTTTGGTACGGAACCCTAAAAGTAGCCTATGTGTTATTCTGATGTATAAGCTATATTACTGTAAAGTTTCATCAAAATCCATTCAGTAGTTTTTGCGTGAATGAGTAACAAACATCCATCCATCCTCACAAACTTTCGCGTTTATAATGAGGACTAGCGTTGTGCACGTGACTTTTCGGGATTTAGGGATAAAAGTAGCCCGTAGTATCCTCAGGTTATACATTTTTTCGTGCTTAGAGGATTATTTTTTATGGTCAATTTTTTCATGTTCTGAATTTCACACAAACTTTAATAACAAATCGATACATACGCCATCTATTGAGTTTTATTTGAACAAATGTTCCTTTCCTTCTGATGAGACCTCGTGCTTCAGGGACCAGGGAATATAGGCGTCATGCTCGGATCATTGAAACAAGTGACCACATTGGTTGTAACAAAAACATACACGCTGGCGACGAACCGAACACGATCGATTATATAAAAACAGTGTTTTAGTTTAGTGTTAATGTTGAGTGACGATTTACAGTGTAAGATTGAGGGTGTGCGGAATTTTTAATGTGTGGGAGATCTTTTTATTCACAAGGAGCGCTTGTTATTGTGTCGAGAAATGTTCTAAAAGTGGCGACAGTTGTTCCCGTACTAATTTGCTATGATGGCATATCTCGTTGTTTCTATGATCTGAGGCGTCATGTTATGTAAATACAGGGTAAAATTAAAACCAGTGCGGATATTTTAGGAGGTGAAAGTACTCATGAATATGATCAACTTTTATTATGGGACCGACACTGAAATATGAAAAAAAAATCAGCTGTTCCCTATAAAAATGCACTACAACACGATCAAAATGTATGGAACAGCTGATTTTTCTTTTTCATATATCAGTGTCGGTCCCATAATAAAAGTTGATCATATTCATGAGTAATTTCACCTCCTAAAATATCCGCACTGGTTTTATATTTATCCTGTATATTAATTACTCAATATCCTTCTCCATTCTCCACAGCTAGCCTCACAAAACAGTAGACGTCGCAGTGTCGAGCACCTGCGGCGACTGGCTCGAGAATTACGAGCCGTCCGAGCGTGTCGCGATGACGCCCTAGCCGAGAGGAGGGCGCTAGTCTCGCAGCGGGAGAGTGTTCGAGCCAGCTGCCTGAGACTCAGGCGGTATATTGTACAGGTTAGCCTTAGTTTTTAGGGTTCCGTGCCTGAAAAGGAAAAACGAAATCATTATAGGATCACTTTTGTCCGTCTGTCATGACTATGAGTGGAGCCATCTGCTCATAGATGGCGCCACTAGAAGTATGTAATAGCGCCATCTATGATGAAGATATATCTACTATTATGTAATAGCGGCATAGATGGCGCTATTGCATATTTAGGAACTCTTAGGGCGCGAGTCGTACTCGCACTTGTCCGATTTTTAGTAATCATAAGTAGACTTCAGAGTGCCTACTAGCGATATACAGGGTGGCAGGTTAGACAATGGAAATATTTTAAGGGGTCATTGTACTCATCATTATGATCAATTTTTACTATGGGACCAACCCTGAAATCGCGAAAAAAAAATCAGCTGTTCCATACATTTATGTTCACTTAACTCAACAAAATGTATGGAACAGCAGATTTTTTTTTTCGCGATTTCAGGGTTGGTCCCATAGTAAAAGTTGTTCACAATGATGAGTACAATGACCCCTTTAAAATATTTCCACTGTTTAACCTGCCACCCTGTATAACACGTCATAGTACCCAGCTGCAGTTATCAGTTAAATCTAATCCACGATCATCTTCTTCCAGATACTCCAAGATAGATCAGATTCCTCAGAAGTGCCAATTCTAGACTTAGAAAAAAAAGAATCTCAAATAAAACACCCAGTCAAAAAGATAACAGTCACCGAAACAAAGACGCCTCTACTACCAGAATGCTTCGAAAAAACCATAGACAAAAACATCTTCGAATGCCGCATAGACAAACTCGTTCAACAGAGTGTCAATCACATTTTCAAAAATGAGTCTGTGGAAAAGAAAAAAGTATTCGCCAAAACAGTTTTTATATCAAATGATAAGTTGACGTCGAATATTAAGTCTATGGTTTTGACTGAGGAGGATGGGTTGAAGATTTTAGAGAGTGATAATGGTGTTTTAAATTTGTCTTTGAAAGAGGGGAGGCGAAAAAGTCATGGGAGGAAACAGTTGGCGCCAAGGAGGATTGCATATGTGTATACTGATAATAATGGTGAGCACATTATATAATTATCCTGTACTTTATAATTATATAATTATCCTGTACTTTTCCCGCGATTTCGTCCGTTTGGCCTACACGTAGCGCCATCTAGCGTCCAAAAGCAATTGTGACCGTCGAAAGTTATTGTTCTTTCCCTCAGGAACAGTACTATTTTTTGGATGAAAGGTACGCTATGTCCTTTTCTGTACCCCTGAAAATATACAGGGTGGCAGGTTAAACCGTGGAAATATTTTAAGGGGTCATTGTACTCGTCATTATGAACAACTTTTACTATGGGACTAACCCTGAAATCGCGAAAATAAAATCTGCTGTTCCATACATTTTGATGAGTTATGTGAACATAAATGTATGGAACAGCAGATTTTTTTTTCGCGATTTCAGGGTTGGCCCCATAGTAAAAGTTGTTCATAATGATGAGTACAATGACCCCTTAAAATATTTCCACTGTCTAACCTGCCACCCTGTATAGGCAAAATTTCATGAAGATCGGTTCAGTGGTTTAGGCGTGAAAAGGTAACAAACAAACTTACTTTCGCATTTTTAATATTACTAGCTTCCACCCGCGGTTTTGCCCGCGTTTTTGGGATAAAAAGTAGCCTATGTGTTATTCTGATGCATAAGCTATATTACTGTAAAGTTTCATCAAAATCCGTTCAGCAGTTTTTGCGTGAAAGAGTAACAAACATCCATACATACATACATCCATCCTCACAAACTTTCACATTTATAATATTAGTAGAAAGTAGGATAGGATAGTAGGATTAGTAGGACTAGGAAATTAGGATAATATTAGGATTAGGATTTAGCAATATTAGTGTAATTTATTAAATTGTATTCGTACGAAGCCTTGTAAATTATAAACATGAAATCATAAAAGTTATGTTTAAAAATTTATATTTCCAGATGGCGTCCTCGATCTTAAAATAAAGAAAGAGAGTCAGTGACACGAACCAACATACAAACGGTAGTTAAGTATCATATATACACTTATATACAGACCAAAAATATAGTTAATAATCTCGGGAACATTATGTATAAGTAACCTGGCATACCCTCGGCCGTTATTTAGTATACGCAAGTAACGTGGTCATGTCACCATTGAAAATTTCTAATTGTACCACCATAAGGGGATTAAAAGACCCAATTTTATCGATTCACGCAATTCCCGTCCGTAAAAACTGACATGCACTGTCAAAACGTGTTCAAAAACAGGGTAAAATTGAACATAATATGATTTTACAAAACATCTATTGATTGAACTCAAAAATTAAAACACTATTACGTTAACTTATTGCTTGTAGAATAATCTAACAAAAAATCAGAATGATTGCATGTATATTAGTATGGTTTAAAGATTTTTTTTGAGGTATCTTCGCGATTTTTTTTCTTATGTAATAAATTAATAGGGTTCTTGACAACATTGAAAATATGCTACAGATTGTGGTCATCCTATCAGTTCATAGCGTAAATAAACTTATTTCACTTGATTTTTAACTAAAATATGTATATTTTTTACAAATTACACGAAAATAAAATGCAATATTTTTTGTTATTGTAGCTGTGACAAGAACGGCCTGTTGCACTCTGGTGACGTCACACGCTAGTAAGCCAGTGTTGCCAACTTATTTTTAGGGTAAAGAATTCTTCAGGGTAAAATTTTAGAGAGCGCCTCCGCAGCCGGCGCCGACTAGGCTCCCAAAAATAATGCCGTTAGGAACCGGAGTAGCCTTGGAGTAGCAGTGATACCAGACGAAAATAATTGCAAACTACCGTAGCAGCAGATTAATGTTGCCGTGTTTTAAGTTGAATTAAATACCTTAGATTGACTTTTAAATTAGTGTCAATGTAAAACAAAATACAACTTTTTTGGACTTACAAGGGGGAGGGAGGTGGTCGACGGAGCCCCGGTACGCGGAGCTCCTATTTCTATCTGCAAGGTTAAAAGTAACCTAACACGAATGGGTTGACGGGGGCTTCGTTCGCTCGCTCACTGTAGCCCCCGTTAACCCCTTCGAACCTAACCTGTCCGTGTCGGGGTGTCCAAGTTCCCGAGCTCGCTTCGCTCGCTCTTGGACCCTAATTAGGTATGTTACTCAAATGAAACATGAAATGTTTCTTTAATTATGCCAAATTGCCAACTCCTTTTCCTGCTTTTTTTTCCAAAGTCAGCGCCCGCTGCCAATTTAGCAACCGGTGCCGGCTGAAAATTCAGGACACGGCAGCGGTCGCGGAGTCACTTCCAAAATTTTAAGGTTAGATTTCGTATTGTTGTTATGATTACTAAAGTTTATGGGCTTTTTGGTAAGCAATACATGTATACCCTATCCGTTTTACCAAAAAATAAAATGTAAACAAACCATAAAAAGGGTTGTTTGGATGTCGCATTTACAATGATAAAGTTAATAATAACATTACTATAGCAAAAAATTTAATTATTTATTTAAAATATCACCTTAAACTCTTTACATTTATAAAAAAACATAAAATCTTAGATTTTACAATTATTATTGATACCAATATTAATACGTATAAATTTTTTATTAATACAAAATAATACGAATAACTAACTTACCTTATAAAGAAACTAAAATGGCAAGGTTTCCTAATCTGTATTTCATTTTATACGCTGATAATTTAAAGTGTACTTTATAACTGACTATTTTACATTGGAACGAGTGTTTCTTAATTCGGTCGGATTATAACCGCCATGTTTTGTTTACAGCTGTGATTGAACTCGTTGATGCCACCGTGTTATTATTCGATATTTCGTTGTGTTTTCGTTATTATTCATTAAGTTATTGATTTTGTTGAGTTTGTCTTCTTTGTTACTCTTATTTTTATTGTTTTTTTTTTGTAAAATGAGTGAACCTGGGCCGAGCAATATTTGCACTTCTTCATCACCGAAAAAAAAGCGGTCCAAGAGGACAGTGATGGGTTCAGTGGATAAGGAGATCCTTATCATACATTTTATTTTTTGGTAAAACGGATAGGGTATAGGTACCTAAGTATTTGAATTGAATTTGAGTTAAACAAATTCAGCATATTTTTATTGTGAAACATTGATTAAGAAAGAACTTGTTTTATTGTATATCTAAAACCAAAACTTTAGCCAGGTATTTTTGTATAAATAGTTATGATTTTAGAGTAAAATTAATCAGGCATTGGGGTAAAATGAAAATCTAGCTTGGCAACACTGGAGTAAGCATAAGCTAGGGATGCAAGAAGTGCCAAAATGTATCGATATATATCGTATCGATATAAAAAAATATATCAATATCGGTGTCGATATATCGAAAAAAAAATATCGATATATCGGTGAAATTTTCAAAAAATATTAGTACTTTACGAAATTCTATTGTGTTTGCTTTTACAAGTTTATTTCAATAAATCTGTCAGTATTATTACTATTCATAAAAGTATGTAGTGTGCGTTTCACTAAGTATTCCTTTCGGCGCTGAATTTCATTAAGTTGCAACGTTTTTAACCGTAGATCATAGAAACAACATGGAAACAAGGGAGATGTGCCAAGGCGCTATTGAGTTTGATAGGTACTTACTTAAGTTTGGTCATTTTGAGCGTAGTACAAAAGTACACGCTGGCGACGAACCGAACACGATCGATGATATAAATACAGTGTTTTAGTTTAGTCTTTAGTGCTAGTGTTGAGTGACGATGAACAGTGTTAGATTGAGGGTGTGCGGAATTTTTAATGTGTGGGAGATCTTTTTATTAACAAGTAGCGCTTGTAATTGTGTTGAAAAATGTACTAAAAGTGGCGACAGTTGTTCCCGTACTAATTTGCTATGATGCCATATCTCCTTGTTTTTATGATCTGAATTTTTAACGATGTTAGAAGACAGTGTTCTTTCAGCACTTATTTTCATTCTCAACTTTTATGCGCCTGCCAGACTATGCTCCTTGCGCTGCTCATCGCTATGCTCCTCGCGCTGCCGTGATTTGCCGCGATGTTGCCCTCTCTGCCGGACGAGACGAGAGAGAGAGAGAGAGGACGAGGAGCATGACGTGTGGCATGACGAGTAATGTTGCCACACTATGTCTCTGCCTCCTTTCCTCGCTACTTCCCATGCCACTCGTCGAGTGTGTGGCAGGCGCATTAGTGTCCCTGACATTACTTTATCACTTAAATCTAAAAACTGTGACATTTTAATTAATGGTGACTATGGTCTTGCTACTGAAAATATATCGTTTTTGATACGTTTTCGATACTTGATATTTTTTTTCGATATATCGAAACCGATATTGATATTTTTTTAAAATATCGATACGATATATATCGATACTTTTTGGCACTTCCTGCATCCCTAGACAAAGCTCGTTTACCTTTACTAGCGTGTTACGTCACTTCCGTCAGAAACAGCGTTTTTGGAGCGGTTTTGGAAATTTATACTTTATCACTGATTTTTATTGATAAATACAGTAGATCTCCCTGAAATATCAATGTAGTGTGCTTATAATATAATGAAGATTAATATAAACCATTTCCCAAAATGAGGCAAATAGCGTATTGTAATAAGTTTTCAACACACTAACTCGCTTAATATAAACCTGAAGAATATCATATACAGGGTGGCAGGTTAGACAGTGGAAATATTTTAAGGGGTCATTATACTCATCATTTTGAACAACTTTTACTATGGGACCAATCCTGATATCGCGAAAAAAAAATCAGCTGTTCCATACATTTATGTTCACATAACTCAACAAATTGTATGGAACAGCTGATTTTATTTTCGCGATTTCATGGTTGGTCCCATAGTAAAAGTTGTTCATAATGATGAGTACAATGACCCCTTCAAATATTTCCACTGTTTAACCTGCCACCCTGTATTTTTCTGATTTTGTTTACTGCAGTGGTTCATATACTTTAAGGCATTATAAAACTTACGTTTAGCTCCTGTAGTCCCCTTGAGCACGAATAAAATTACTAACGTGAAGTAATAGCAACAAAGACGAAGAAATACGACTTACTAAGACCTAAGTTAATATAATTTTAGATACGCAACGCTGTGCAAGCTGAATTGCACTTTATTACGTTATCGCTAGAGTCGCTATTTCTTTAACTGTCTTTGTGGAGTCTTATTTTATGGTACTGTATGTAATTGTCGCGTTACTTGCAAAGTTTGATAGCTATATTTGGGCCCAGGTATTGCTAGGATCAAGGTTATGTATAAGTAGAAGTTTATACTAGAAATTATACAAGGTAATTTTTTGAAATAATTTTGTAAAGCCAAAATTGAGATTATGATAAGTAGAGGATTTTGTTAAGGATTCTAGAGCTTAATTTTGGAGAAAACGTAATAGAAAAGTTAACATAATATTTTTAAATAAAATCGGTTCAGTAGTTTTTGAGAAAATCGCGGATATATACGAACATACAAAAAAATATTTTTTCTAAGTCTGTAAGAACTAATCCTTATCTTCAACTGTATAGATTGGTGTAATAAGGTTTTTATTTGCAAAATTAACGGTTTTGTCCTGGTAAAAAAATATACTTTTCAAATATTCAATGCTTCTGTTTTTATCAAAATTAAACTAAGAAGCCCTCTTTAAACATTTTCCATTATTTCTCATATGTAGATTCAAAATATCAAAGTATCATTTCAAAAAATCACCCTGTATACTGTGTATAAGAATAAATAAAAAAATGCATCACACTTTATAAATTGCATATTATTATACAATTAAAATATACATGCAACACTTTGCTTCCATTTTTTGTCATAGTTGCATATCATATTTTGAAATATACTGGGTAGGTATATTATACTTGGACTTTTAATTGTTTGCAGTGACTCGACAGTTCCAAGCAAAATAATGATACCATATTTACATAAATAATGTTGGGACACTGCACGAATTTGCGAAAAGAACGAATGATAAAAATAGTTGAATTAAATAAATATTATCAAATCTATATCTTTGTGAATTTTAAACATGCCAAAGCCATGCTTATGCATATATTTTACCTTATATAAGTGTATCGTATTTTAAATCATAACAAACCGATGAAAAGTTCATTACATAAGTACATAATTCAGTTCAATCAATTTGGTTCATTCTTTTTTTCACATCACTACCTTTTTTAGGGTTCCGTACCTCAAAAGAAAAAACGGAACCCTTATAGGATCACTTTGTTGTCCGCTGTCAGTCACCGGACCATAAGTGAAGCCATGCGCTCATAGATGACGATACTAGAAGTATGCAGTAGCGCCATCTATGATCATTTAGCGGAACCCTTAGGGCGCGAGGCATACTCGCACTTGTGCGGTTTTTTTTTGTTAAAAAGTGGTATCCCTCCAGTTGTCAAGTCACTGCAAACAATTAAAAGTCGTTGAAGATTGCGAAGAAAATTGTCGTTGCAGGCAACTTTCGTTACTGATTAATGTTGAAGGCAACACACGTTGTTGGTTATTGTTACAAATCTTTGATATAATATAACCCTATACTGCACTAAAGCCCGGTTCAATTAAACAGTCTCTTATTTGAGACCACTCTGGGATGTGTCGAATTTCGCCTTAGAGCTACCCCATTAATAAATATTATTTTGTATTTATGGTACCTTACAAACAAACTTAAAAATAATCTCGTCTTCGCAGTTGCGTGAAAAAATTATGTATTTAATTATACAACATTATTATTATTGTTAATTAAAGGTAACTAACCAAAGGTAAAAGTTAAAACTACCCCAAATCAAAATTGCAGATCTTACTATGCGATCAAAATAAGAATAGGACTGACCTTGCGCCATATTGTGACGTTATGTATTGAAAATTGTGTTGTTTTGTATTAAAAAATCTTTTACAATAGATTTGGTAAATTAAAAACTCAGTTATATACAACATTATTTTTGTTTATGCAAAAGCCGAAAAGGGGTCTATGTACTCATCGTTATGAACAACTTTTACTATGGGACCAACCCTGAAATCGCGAAAAATAAATCAGCTGTTCCATACATTTGTGTTCACATAAATCGACAAAATACGGAACAACTGATTTTTTTTTCGCGATTTCAGGGTTGCTCCCATAGTAAAAATTGTTCATAACGATGAGTACAATGAGCCCTTTTCGGCTTTTGCTATTGAAAAACGTTATTAACTCTTACTGCCTTACTTTTCAAGCGATAGTTGACAGTTCGAGGTCATTGACGTTCCTATTCATAACGCGATCGCATTTCGTAAAAGTCTATTTACATGAACTATTAATTTGTGTAGTTCAAGCAAACACGATAGAGGAGAAACTGGGGGTCAGTCTGGTCAGCTAACCTGTCTGTACGCCTTTCCGTCCGAAGTTATAATGACCCCCACTCTGGTACGATAATATCGCTCGATAATGTCGCAAGCGTTGTTGCGATATTATTAGTTCAATTTTTATTAGGACGCATGCGATCTTACACGCTGCTGCGATAATAACGCGTCATGCGATATTTTCGACTGTTAATATCGCACCTGTGTCACATGCACATTGCAAATATCGGACGATAAAAACACAGCTACATGGAAAGGACATAGCATAATAGCATAACGCATTATTACCGCATAAAGCATTATCGCAATAACGCTTGCGATATTATCGAACGATATTATCGCACCTATGTGGGGGAGCCTAAAGTCTTTTACACATAAATCGAAATAATAAGTCAATAGACGTCGCAAAGACGCGTCGCCGCTTTCGAGCAAATTATGTAAGGCACGTTGTGTGTTACGACACCACAACATCGAGAGTGCGCGTTTAAAAATGTGACGTATGTGAACGGAATTAAGTTTAATTTTGTATTGTATTGGATGCACTGACATTGACTGTGAACCGGCGATATGCGTCTCGTAGTAAAATATAGTAGATAACATTTCTATTGACTTATTAATTAGATTTCTGTGGTCTTTTATCACCAGTTGTGATTCAATTTTACAAGAAAATATGCCTTTTTTATTGGAAAAATCAATAAAAAAAATTGTGGTACCTTTTTTATTGCACATAAATGCAGAAATGTATGTAAACTGTTTTTTGTCTCAGGCTAGCTAAAAAAGGTGATTTTAATTATGTTATTTTACCTAAACCAATGATAAGCTAACATTGGTGCTGATTTTGTTGAACATTGCACTAAACTAATTTTTATCACACTATATCTCTTTCTTACAAAATAATATCATTGAAAAAGGACAAAATATTAAGAGCTTAATAATGTCTTAGGTTTTCGCGATTATTACACATTATAATAACAACAAGTTTAAACGGATTAAATCGCGTATATAACAGATTTTTACAGAGTTTATATTAAGAGCTGTCAAATTAGTCTATGCCCTTGTCATTTACGGGAAAATAGTTATGACCTTTTGCGAAACCGACTAAAGTTTCATTGAAATGAAGCAAGAGGACTAATTTGACAGGATTAAATATCTTCTATCCCTTTCTCATGTTTTTCGTTAGAAAGAGACATAATGAGACTAAATTAGTTTAGTTTGTAAACAACAGAATCGGCACCATTATTCAATCTAGATTAGACCAAATTCAAGGTTTTTTTTGTGTCTAGCTTTTTACAAGTTATTATGTAGGTATACAATACAGTCGAAAATAGTCAATCAGTTTATATAAAAAGCTATATTTATGTGTATAAAGTAAACCTTATATTTCTTAGATTATAAATAAGTAGATATAAAAATTCGTCCAAGATTGTAAAAATATCGAATATTTTTTATAAAAAAAATGTAACATTGGTACAAAACTTTTTAGACATGGACCTTATTATACTATGTTGTTACGTGAGAAAAATATCTGTATTTAAAAAATACTTCGCTGGTACATAAATTATTGTGTAAACAAAAATTACACGAATGTGTAAAATGTTTGTACCACTTTATCAGAGGGAAGAAATCACGAAAATAAATCTGTTGTTCCATACATTTTGATTGAATTTGATTTTTGTTTTCGTGATTTCAAGGTTGGTCCTGTAGTTAATCGAACTAGTATCGAATATTGAATACCTTCTTCAATATCCCCCATTTAGGGGCGACGCAGACGACAGACTTTGTGCGATCGAGTCTGCCGCGCTTTGCAGCGCTCGAACAATCTGTTCACTAAGTTTCGCAGATTGTTCGAGCGCTGCAAAGCGCTGCAGACTCGTTCGCACAAAATGTCTGTCGACTGCGTCGCCCCTTAACCTAACAGACTGTATATGGCTCAACTCCTCCTGATAGTCGGTTCAGACCTTCAGACTATCAAATCCGATTATAATGTAAGGAAAAATGTGACGTATATTTCCGACCTTATGACAGCTTGTCTTTATTATAAATTATTCACAAAATATTATTATCTATACTAATATTATAAAGAGGAAAGATTTGATTGTTTGTTTGCATTGAATAGGCTCTGAAACTTCTGGACCGATTTAAAAAAATCTTTCACCAGTAGAAAGCTACATTATCACTGAGTAACATAGGCTACTTTTTGTCTTGAAAAATGCGCAGTTCCTGTGGGACACGCGGACGAAGTCGCGGGCAAAGTGCTAGTTCACCAATAAAATAGTAAATTTTTGTAAAATGTTTATGAAAAATTACGACTTTTTTTATTTACGTCGATGACGGCAAACAGGCATACGGCCCGCCTCATAATAAGCGGTCACCGTAGCCTATAAAACGTGCGCAACACCGTATCACATGCGCATTGCCGGCTCCTCAAAATGAGGATTCGCTGCGCCAACAGTTCAGAGGCTCTAGACAAGTTGCTTTTCTGTTAGCGTTCACGCCAAACGATAAGCACAAAATGTATGGCAATGACATTACCTGCGGAAAAGTAACGTGACTCACAAATGTCAATTCCATACATTTTGTCCGTAGCGTTTGGCGTGAACGCTAACAGAAAAGCAACTTGTCTAGGGCCTCTGGCGACCTTACTCACAACAATCAATTTAATATTGACTTTTAATATTGTTAAACAATAAACAACACCAATTGATTCTAGATTGTAAATAAACAATGATTTGATTATTACAACAAAGTTTTAAACGTTTTAAACGTAATTTATTTGATTGGAGTCGCTAAATATAAAAGATAAGACCAATTCTATACTAAGGTTTTATTTAAAATAGACTTTAAATTATTGGCATGTCAGTCTCGCCCCCTATTTACATATTTATATGAGACTTATACATAACTGGCGAAGTGTGAGTGTTCTATCCAGGGACCGAAAAGGTCACCTGTATAGGGGTTAACCCGGGTTATTTTTTTTGTGTTATGTTAAAAACCTTGCATAAAGGTTAACCCGTATTCTGGGTTAATCAGCGTAATAATAACCGGTTCACGCATAGAGTTCATTTTTGTTCCTTTTTTTTCATTTTTGTTTTATTTCATTCGGGTTAATCAGTAATATTAACCGGTAACGGTATCCGTATTAAAGGGTTAACCGGTTACCCTGCATTAAGATTAACCAAAAATATGGGTTAGAGATTTAACTGGTAACCTTTTAACCCGATTAATCGGTCCCTGGTTCTATTATACACCTCTGCCTAACCTTTAGAGGAATACAAGCTTGATGTTAAGTTATGATTGGCAGCTCTATGTATATCTTGAGGAACAATGCCCATTTATAAAAAAGTTATACTAAAAATATGTCTACACAAAAGTGCAATTTGATTATTTTCTATAAAAATTGTCGATGCCTACGTAAGAAGTTTGAAAAACGGAATTATTTGTAGTTCATGACAAAACGTTATACTACATAGTGTTAAGTGAAATTTTGGTAGTGCAATATTTTATTTATAAACAAAACAATAATTATAATTATCTTTAGATATAACAACAGACAACACACAGCCTAAACTGGTTGACCCAGAGATTTTGAAATTGACGTATTGATCCCTTGAGTACCCTAGAAATATAAAAAACTGGCCAAGTGCGAGTCGTACTCGCGCACTGAGGGTTCAGTATCCGTTTTGGACTTATAAAGTGAAAAAAACCGGACCGCATAACAAAGTTTGTATTTGAAGGAATTTTGATGATTTTGAAAAAACTACTTACTAGATCTCGTTCAAACCAATTTTCGGTGAAAGTTTACATAGTAATGTACATCATATATTTTTTTTAGTTTTATCATTCTCCTATTTTAGAAGAAACCTCAATATCATTTTTGAAGACCTATCCATAGATACCACACACGTATGAGTTCGATGAAAAAAATAATTGAGTTTTAGTTCTAAGTATGGGGAACCCCAAAAATTATTTGTTTTTTTTTTATTTTTGTATGAAAATCTTAATCCGGTTCACAGAATACGTCTACGTACCAAGTTTCAACAGTATAGTTCTTCGTTTCGGAAAAAAATGGCTGTGACATAGGACGGACAAACAGACATGACGAAACTATGGGGGTTCCTAGTTTTACTACGGAACCCTAAAAATCGACATAAATACTAAACTGGATTTTTCATTTAAGGAAAACCGCCCTTATTGTTGTCAGTGCATATCAGTTGCGAAAGAAAAATTGTGCATTATATTTGCTAGAGAATTAAGCAATTATAATTGCAAGAGATAATGTAGCAATTATATTTGCTAGAGAATTAAGCAATTATACTTGCTAGAGAATTATTCAGCAATTATACCTGCTAGAGAGTTATTCAGCAATTATACTTGCTAGAGAATTATTCAGCAATTATACTTTCTTAAGAATATCACCAGTTAATGCAGTATTGGAATGTTCGTTTTTTTAAAGATTTTTAAAATATTGCGCTATCAAAAACAACGTTATATTCTGTAAACGAATAGATATATGAGTAGTTTCTAAGAGTCGCGTGTATAAATGACTATGTGATGTTGAGTTTGAATAAATAATTTTAGTTACCCAATAGATGTTTTATTTTTATTATCACATGTATATCATGTGCCTTTTGACCTTTTACGGCCACATAATGCGAAGGGCAGGCTTGAAAAACTGGTCATTGTTTTTTTTTTTTCTTTTGGCTTCTGGTCATTGTTGGCAATACCGAAGGTAAGAGCTTGTACAGTCACGAGGATAAATATATTACCATGGACAGTTCTTCAACACTATCTTATTTCATGATTCATTCATTAATTTCATAATTAATGAATGAATAATTTTGGTTATAATACCTGATTTAATGATTAATTCAGTTTTTTTTTTATTAATGAATTAATCATGGAATCTGATATTTTTGCCGAACTGTCCATGGTAATATATTTTATGCTCGTGACTGTACGAGCACAAGGCCGATCGCCAACACGATCGTCCGACCAAGTAAAAGAGGCTACGTCCTCAAGCTTTCAGCAGGTGGTGATATCATTATAGAAATATAGATAGCGCTCCTTAAAAAAAAACAAATATTTAGCCACTTAGTTTTACTACTCGACGCTAGATGTCACTAAACAGAGGTTTTAATATGATTTTAATGATTATAAAGAATTATTATTATTCGATAATGGCAACATTGCGATCAACTAGCGTCCTCTAGCAGTCAATAATGAAAACTCTCCTTTTGTCTCGTTCAATCCAATATGGCGGCAAACGGTGTATGAAAGGTGCGGAATGTTTTGATTCGAAACGAACAATAAAAAAAAATTATATGTAAAAAAACCTTCGAAACGCGAAAAAAATACGCAATGGCCGGTGAATTAACGTGGTTTTCGTGGTGTTAATATTAAATAATCGATCTCGCAGCTAGTTGTGTTGAAACTGAAGTGTTTATGAATTGAATATTATTTTTTTGATGTAAGGATTTGTGTCCGCTAATGTGTTCGCTTGCAGTAATATGTGATAGATTGCACGCTAGATATGTCTACCGACCCTGATAAAGCTACGGGATGCCCGATTGAGAGTGATAAAAATGTTACTGCGGAGTTAGGTGAGCGCGGTGATAATAACAGTGGATTTAGTGATGAAGGCAAAGAAAAAAAGAAGATTCCTCGCTCCGTGCGCTTCCCTGGCGAGGATCTCATAGTTACGCAGTACTTCGAACCCGCAAACCCCTGGCACGATGGTAAGACAAACCTCCTTTTTATCAACTCCACGAAAAACAACATAATTTTTTTTTTGTCAATTTCTACTCATTGTTGATTTTCGTAGTTTATTTAGGTGTTAGTCTGTAAAGGATCATCAAAACGTTATTAGAACTATATTTAACGTGATTTTAAATTGTATTTTTCGCTATATACGTACAATGTATATCTTCGTTTCCACGGCTGATAATAGGTATATTACTTAGAAAATAACATACAATGTATTAGCATATACCTCAAATTAACAACCCATTTATTTAAAACCAGGTTTCCCTGGTTAAAGATACTTATTTCAGTATAATTATGTCATAAAAACTAGAATTTCTATCAGCTGTTTACCTCCATAGCTATAAATTTGTGTTTTTATATACTTTACCTTACTGTTTGACAATAGTATTTACAGCTTCTATTATTAACTATTATCCTCTAATCTGTAATTCAACATTGCATAACCCTCCATCTGTCGCATTTGAAAAATCCGCCTCATTCAGGTCAAAAGTTCAATTGTGTCTGTCAAGTGCAACAGACAAACTGGACAAATTGGTCTTTATCTCTTACAACTATGTTTAGGCTACGATGGGGCTGACATGGTCTTTTATGTGACTACAAACCCCCAAATAAAATAAGATTATAAAAAAAAAATCTCTTACACCAAAACCGGGAACAAGTCTTAGATAAAATCTGTTTCAAATCTAAGGATGTTAGCTATCGATTGAAGTAACATTAGCAAATGAAATCTATACATGACATTGACAACAGATTTAATTGAATAGGGTTTTAGAAATCAGGGTTAAAGGACATAACCTCCTTTTTAAAACATGGTTGCCGGGAATAATCAAATTTGTATTTTAATTTATTGGTCAATAAAATGTCTAGTGCCAGTGGTATGCCTAGAGGGCTAGCCCAATACATGTTTTTCGTTTTTTAGAGAGCATTTATTTTAAGTTAATTTTCCATGAATGTCAGTGATTTTTTATATACTGCTTTAATAACAACATTAACTCATTTAATTCGTAAAAAATTACATAAATACCCTTTAAAAGCATAAAAGCTTTGGGCTTGCTCTGTAGGCATGCCACTGATAATGGCCCATTTATGGAAGAAAATTCAGCAAACATACTTCCAAGTAAAAAACTATGTTCCCACATAAACATACAATATCACCAGGTGGGGGGTACTTTCATACAAGCTTTAAAGCAGGGATGCACAGACTTATTAAGACTAGGGGCCACTCGGGCAAATTATGAACTGATGGCGGGCCGCCAGAAGTATAGGTAATAAAAGACAATAAAGAATTGATTATAATGTATTAAAATTGAAAAAGAATTTATTAATTTGAAGCGTGGCACTGCATAGTGCTTACAATCTTTTTTATATTTGGCTCAAATTTACTTGTAGCAACACGTAAAACTGCTTCCAAACTTTCGTTTGCAAGGCGGTTTCGATATTTGAGAGTAGAGAGAGTATTATTTTTGCTGTCGGCGGGCCACCAGTATTCGACCGGCGGGCCGCATGCGGCCCGCGGGCCGTGGTCTGTGCATCCCTGCTTTAAAGCATGGCTTCCTTTATCAACCCACCAAACCTAAGCAAATGAGACAATTAAAAACCTATTGTTCCTCTGTCACTGGTAGGTCGGTGGGGCTGGAAAGATTAAACTGCTTGTAATTTAAAGGTTTCTAAACAGAAGGACAATTCTCATAATTAGGTATTTGGCACTATTGGTGACAGTGGAGTCTGAGTAATAGGGTTCTGTTCTTACCCTTTGGGTATAGAACCCTAAAAATACTAAATTATTTATGAATGATGCCATTGATTCGATGCCATTGATTAGTGTTTATCAAAATATGATGCAAGTAATATTATTATTTTATCTCGACATTACATAGTGTCTGTCTGTTTGTGATGCACACATAAACAGCTGATATCTGTCTCAAGGACCTAACTTACATATAGCCAACAAAACAGATAGTACTGTTCAGCCATGTTGTTTGTATGCTAAGTTGTCAAATCTGCCCTCACTTGTCTGAGTGTATGGTAGTGGCAATGGTGGCAAACAAGCGTACCGTTTAGGTTCATAATGTCCAAATCTCAAAATGTCCAGAAGGTGCAAAAAGACCGACAGCTTAGACAAGCAAGTTTCCTGCTGACAACACAGTGCACCCTCTGGAGCTCTGGCAACCTTTGTTTAAAAGTTATAAACTTATACTCACGCAATAACAATGAAAATTGCCTGCATAGTGCAATGATAATAATTTTTGCCTGTATACTTTATTACTTTGTTGACTGTACAGACTTTCTGAGATATCTAGATAAGTTTTATGTCTAAGAGTAAACCTAGAAAGACAGGCAGAGGTGTCCAGGGATTAATATGACGTTATTATCATTATTAATCCTTTTATAAACTATAGGGATGTAAATGAAAATATATTTTGAAAAATATGCAGATAAAGCCCCTTTTTTTGTTTCTCGCCTTTTCTCTATATGATTTTTTTTTTTGTACATGCTTGACTCTTACCTTGTTTTCCTTTTATTTTAACATTTTGTATTTGCATGTGCAAAGCTTAATATTATGTTAGTTTTAAGTTAATATTGTGCTCAAAAATGGCGAGAGCGAAATAAATTGATTTTCTTTCTTTCTTTCTTTTATAATGATGTGCCACTGACCTATTAACTCCACTTTATGATCTCGAATCTCCACTTTGGCACCTCTTACAATGAAAATAAAAATAATTTTTAACTTTTTTCATTTTTATTAACAGAGTGCAAGCATGCTTTATAAAAGTATAACTGTTGCAAATTTCAAGTCCATAGCATTAGTATTTGCTCAAATAAGCAGCCGTGCTGTGACAGACAGACGAAGTCGCACCATAAGGGTTCATTTTTAGGGTTCCGTAGTAAAACTAGGAACCCTTATAGTTTCGTCATGTCTGTCTGTCTGTCCGTCCGTATGTCACAGCCATTTTTTTCTGGAACTATAAGAGCTATACTGTTGAAACTTGGTAAGTAGATGTATTCTGTGACCCGCATTAAGATTTTTACACAAAAAAAAAAAAACACTTAATTTTTGGGGTTCCCCATTCATAGACGTGAAACTCAAAAATGTTTTTTTCATTTAACCCATACGGGGTATCTATGGATAGGTCTTCAAAAATGATATTGAGGTTTCTAATATCATTTTTTTCTAAACTGAATAGTTTGCGCGAGAGACTACCTAGAGTACTACTAGACTAATAAGAGAATGATAAAATTAAAAAAAATATATGATGTACATTACCATGTAAACTTCCACCGAAAATTGGTTTGAACGAGATCTAGTAAGTAGTTTTTTCAAAATCATCAAAATTCCTTCAAAAACAAAGTTTGTTATGCAGTCCGGATTTTTCACTTTATGCGTCCAAAACCGATACGGAACCCTCGGTGCGCGAGTACGATTCGCACTTGGCCGGTGATTTACCATTTCGGCACGGAACCCTAAAAAGTAAACGAAAAGCACATGATGACTTTGTTTTTGATTTACTATTTACCTCCCTACCTACATTACCTAGTTATTATGTTTCCTTGTAATATTGCTAATTTGCTTTTAATAATATCTTTTTATACCTAGGTAGGTATTTCATTCAATACATGAATGGGATTGTATAAGAGTCGTCGCATACTAGGCAACTGACCTCACCCACAGCTCGAGTGGCGACTAGCGGCAGCTGTGAGCGTTATCCCAGCGAAGCAATTTGCGAGCGTGGCTGCAGCGAGTTCGCCGCGGATGCGTAGCGATCTCGACGCGGGTACGTAGCGGGCGCTACAACCAACCCCGCGCTGCAGTTCAAAATGCGGATTGAACCGCGCGACCTCTCGCTCAAATCTTCCACCTTACAGAACACCACAGCCAAATAACGCTGTACTGTTCGGTAGTGTTGTGTTCCTGTGGTGAGTAAGGTCGCCAGAGCTCCTGAGGGCGCGCTGTGTTGACAGCGGGGGACCTGTTTGTCTTCTAAGCTGTCGGCACAGCGAATCCGCATTTAAAGTGTCGGCAACGGGAATATGATAGGCGATGTTGCAAGCGTTTCTTACGGCTCAAATACCTACACCAAATCCGTCATCGTACGAACTTTGCTCGTCGTCGTACGAGCAAAGTTCGTACGATGACGGATTTGGTGTATTTCGGCTCTTACGGCTCAAATACACCAAATCCGTCATCGTACGAACTTTGCTCGTACGACGACGGCCGAACTCGGACGATTGAATCAAACACTTGTAAATCGTAGAGAGCGCGTACACCAACACGTCCGCCATCGGCCGACAAAATCGGACAAAACCGGTCGTGTTGGTGTACGCGCTCTCTACAATTTACAAGTGTTTGATTTGATCGTCCGAGTTCGTCGTCGTCGTACGAGCAAAGTTCGGCCAATGACGGATTTGGTGTATTTGAGCCGTTAGGCTACGGTACCCGCTTATAATAAGGTGGGCCGTTAACACGTTTGGCACCATCGCCTCCTAAAAATACAGGACAAATGCAGTAGGACTCGCTCCCTGAGGGTTCCGTACAAACTTAATTATTTATGTATAAAATATTCCACTAGAAATATGCAATAGCACCATCTATGAGCAGATGCCTCGGACTTGCCACGGACGATAAAGTGATCCGATCCTATAAGGGTTCCGTTTTTTCTTTTGAGGTACGGAACCCTAAAAAAGAAGGCAGATAAGTACCTAGATACATTATGTACCTAAGCAACCAATTTAGTTTTTCCTGATTAGTAACAACCTTGTGAAGACAATGCGTCCGCATTCCATAATATATCTGATGGCAGACATTTGTTCACTTAAAGTACATCATTTTATGAGATAATATTTGTAGATTATCATCTTGGGGGGCTCGTGGCTAAATAAGGCGGCAAACACACTGCCCCGCGCCACGCGACGACGCGCGACGGGGCGCGGGAGCGCGTTTTAGGGAGATTGTCCACGGCGACTTTTTCCAGCGATTCAGTAGCGATATATACTTAATCGCTATCTATACCAAATATCTATACCAATCGATACGGGAACAGAAGCCCGAAAGTCTGATAACTAGCTTGGATACCGGTTTTTTCTTTATTTATTTTTTCTTAAAAAAACGTTGCCCCACACTAGGATTTCTCCTGTATCGTGGGTGCGTTTACAAACACAAATTTCACATACACAAACAGCCAGACCTATGTGCAATGCGGGAATCGAACCCGCGACACGTTGCGCAGCAGCCAATCTCTCAGCCACTGCGACAACCGTGCGGTCAAAACCAACCCAATATACCGGTATTACCCAATAGTTGTGTTGTGGAGGTCAGATGGCAGTCGCTCCATGTAAAATATTGATATTCAGCCGCATTTAGATAGACTGGAAGTCGACCACGTTAAAAATTATCTAGTTAAGAGTTTTGCCGGCGACTCCATAGGCGTGAGCTTTAGTATCCCGTGGCAATTTCGAAAAATCCGGCGTTATTCCTTGTCTAAATCATAACTAATCATAAGGGCTCGTGTAGACGACGCCGCCGCCGCTGTATTGCTAACAACTAACAATAATATGGCGACGGCCGCGGTGCCGCTGCCGGCGACGTCTACACGAAGGCTAAAGGAAATCTCTGGCATAATTTCTGCTTTCTAGGTTCAAGGGTTTGAGCTGGGCGTTGATGAGTCAGTCAGTCAGGAAGTCAGAACTTTTCTCTATACCTACGTATAAAATTTGTATCGATGTTAAAATCGGTGCTAATTATTTTTGATCAGTCGCAACCATTTATTAGAATAACAATTTACATGTGAATTTTATCTAAAACCATGACGTCAGTTCTCCAAAGTGATGACTAAAATATGTGTATTTTAGGATTCAGGAAGTGACTAAGTAGAAGTGAGATCATTAAGTATTTTGTGACACCATGTTATGCATAACTACAACTAGGAGAACTGCTTTATGTACCAGAATATAGCTTGAGAGAGTTAGGACACTAGGGCATAGCGGGATATATATATCTCACTCAGATCTGGAGCACCCCGACTGGGGAAGTATCTCTAGTAGAGATACTTCCCCAGTCGGGGTTCTCCAGATCTGGGTGAGTGATTTGGGTATTGTATTCTGTAAGGTAGAGATTGTCTACATTACAGAATACAATACCCAAATAACGCTACTCATCGGTAGTGGTAGTGTTGTGTTCCTGTGGTGAGTAAGGGCGCGTTCCCACTATGTCGTAACGACTAATTTATTTATCTTAATTGTGTCGTATTGTGTCGTTCTAAATGTGAACACCTCCATTTAAACATATAAGCCACGACACTTAAAACTACACGATTATCTGTCGTCACGACACGGTGGGAACGCGCCCTAAGGTCGCCAGAGCTTGCGGATGCGCTGTGGGACCAATCAGAAAAAAAATATTTTCAAATATAAAAAAAACAATTTTCCAAATCGGTTTTTAAATGACGGAGTTCTGAGGTTACAAACTTGAAATAAAAATGCAACTGAATTGAAAACCTCCTCCTTTTTGAGGTCGGTTAAAAATTGACCAAATGTTGATCAGAACTCAAGCGGACATTTTGATTTACTGAACTGGCACATAGATAACAAAAAAATATGGATACCTTTAGGTTCAAAGGGCGTAGCCATCATTTTGAAAACAATGAGATTTGAGCCTAAAGGTATTGATATTAGGATCAAATCTCATTTTTGCCAAAATGGTGGTTACGCCTTTTGAGCCTAAAGGTAGCGATATATCCTCGTGCTTAAATATACGAGAAAACTGATTAGCAGAATACCATTTTTAGTCAATTCAGAATCTAATCTCAGTTCAGTTAACTGTCAGTCATCATCCGCCTAGCCTTTTCCCAAACTAGATTGGGGTCGGCTTCCAGTCTAACTAGTTGTGGCTGAATATCAATATTTTACGTGGAGTGACCTCCACAAAATAATTATTCTTGGGGAATACCGGTATTCGAAAGGTAGACCACTTGTCAGATTTTTAGACTCCTGACTACCCGTAACGACTGTCAAAGATATGCCTATCACAAACGGGACCGACTGTTTATCGTGCTCTCCGAGGCACGGAGGGGTCTCGATGTGCAAAGAACGGTCATCCATCCAAGGACTGACCGCGGCAAGCGCAGATTAACCTCGCAGATCGATCGATCAGCGCGGCTGTGTTTTTGCCATGAGCCTCTCAACTGTCAGTCATAGTGCTAAATTAATTACGAGAATTGCCCTTTTGGACAAACACGCGCCGTTAGCGAGTATTACGCACCTGACCTCTTTGAAGATCATCGCCAATGAGATCAGAAGACATACAATGATCTCAACTGCTATGTCTACTAACAGCCGTCTCATAAAGTCAAAGTCAAACTGACGAGACAATCCTCAATGTCTGAAAACCATTGAGGTTAATATTTAATAACAGTTGCACAAAGTATAGTGCGTGCCCGCTTGGATTCGAACCTACGATCTATTAATCCTAAGTCTGATTCCCCTACTATTCACAACTAATTAAGTGATCAAAAATAATGATCATTTGCATGAGTGATACGTACATCGAGATACTCGCTTGTCTTTCAACATTCGATTATTTTGAGCATTCGATTTAATTACATATACTACGGCTCGCGAGTATTGGCCACTGCGATGCACGTGCGTAATTAGAAGTAAGCATGCTTGCGATTTTGCATGCGAGAGAGATGTAATACATCAAAATAGGGATGTTGAATATATTTTTTTTATTGTGAATCTGTAAACTATTTGAAAAAAGATAATTAACACCAAAAAACCGATGAAACATCTACAAAATTGGCAAGATTATAAGCGTTTTAAAATGATTTGCTAGACACGGACGGCATGCATGATAAGTGACGTAACACCACCTATGTCAGCTTCGAGCGACAAAGACGGAGCGATACTCCCTCCAAAAACTTTAAAAGCGTCTATGTTTTCCATTTTGTGAAAAATTATAATTTTTTTTTTTACTTTTTTGTTATTCCTATTCCTTCTTTGGAATAAAATAATTTATTTGTACCTACTTTTTTAATAGTAGTCCACTACCGTATTATTTATGTTCGTTTTGTGCTTATTTGAGCATAGTTCATGCAATTATTTTAATGATTTTAATTTTTAAGTAGGTATTATGTTTTGATAATGTGTTGGGTTAGTTTAAATATAGGTTAGGTTTATGCCCGTTTTCACTAACACTAGGATACACTTACCTAAAAGTAATGTTTAAATATTAGGAGTTACCTAGAACAAAAAAACATGTCACCAACCACTAGGCGATAAATATGGACTATCCATGGTTGGCGCCTAGTAGTTGGTGACATGTTTTTTGCAGGAGTTACCTAGCGCAAATAAACATGTCACCAATCACTAGGCGACAACTATGGAGTATCTATGGTTGTCGCCATATTTAGGCATTACTTTAGGTGTCTCCTAGTTTTGGTGAAAACGGGTATTAGAAATGTTGAGGAATTTTATTTACCGACATGGTCGCAAACTCACGACCCAATGGGTACCTCTACATGGCAGACATTACAGCCGCCCCAGACCAAGTTCACGATGGCGGTCTGAGCTGGACTCCATTAAAAATACTGGTCCATGGTAACCACAAATAAAGAGAAGTGGAAGATAGTAGGAAGCCCTTTCGATGGTTGTACGTTGTACGCATGACTCTCTGGCTTGTAGCCAAGATAAAAAAATTCGTAAAAAAATTATAATCTATATCTACGTAAGATGCTGACAAGACCCAATTCTATCGATTCACGCAATTCCCGCCCCTAAAAGCTAACACGTACGGATCACAATAGACGGAAAACTGTCAAAACGTGTTCAAAAACAGGGTAAAATTGAACAACGAAAGTTTTATATAACTTCATGAGGAATCTAAGACAATGTTCTTCCTATTTAAAAATGCACTATGCATAAAAAATATCATTTAATTGATTAATTAAGATTTTTCGATTTTAAAAATTTTTTTGAAGTGACTGCGATTTTTATCTAGCGATCAAAAATATGTAGTTGAATCACTTGAATCGTGTTTTGGGCTCAATATTGACAATAATTAAAGAGCCGAAACTGCTCTTTAATAATAATTATACCTAGTCAAAATTGTCAAACTTTTTTTAAAAGAGACTAGCAAACCCGGCGAACTCCGTTTCGCCACCGTAGTACATGCTATGTATCAGAGATGGCGCTGTATGTGAAAAAAGATTTTCCCGCTTTTCTCTTTAAATTTTCTTGAATTTTCTTTGCTATAAACCTCACGGAGCCCGAGACCTTTCCAACGAATGCAAAACCGTGGACATCGGTTCGTCCGTTCTGGACTTATATCGTCAGGAAGGAAAACCCGACTTATTTTTATACAGTAGATAAACCATAATGTTGGCTAAAAAAACATGCACAAAATACAAATTTGGCTGCTGTCAACCTTTTATCACTGACAAATAACGCACAGCTTAAACCGGTGGGTTTAGAAACATGAAATTTTGTGATTATTCAACAAACTAAAGTCCTTACGATGAGGTATTCCCTGAAGCACACCCAGACGAATTCCACCATACTTTAGGTGTGCTTCGTCTGGGTGTGCTTCGTTTGGGTGTGCTTCGTGGGATACCTCCTTACGATAGCTATCTTTGGCAGACCCTGTGTAGTCTACCAATGACTGACCTGACTTACCACTGTTTTCATACCGGCAAGTAGGTACCTATATGAATGAAAAGGAATAGATATCAGATAGAGATGTTTTCAGTTAAGCTTAGAGATAAAGTGTTTATCAATAGTTTCGCCGCTTTCATCGTTCTAAACATTTTTGCTAAGGATTTATACGGCTGTCAAGTGTCAATCGCATGTTTCTGATCATAGAAACAAGGAAGACTGTTTATCAATAGTTTCGCCGCTTTCATCGTTCTAAACATTTTTGCTAAGGACTTATACGGCTGTCAAGTGTCAATCGCATGTTTCTGATCATAGAAACAAGGAAGATGTGCTAAGGGCTATTGAGCTTGACGCTTTGTATGGCCAGTGTGATCGTGTACTGTGATTTAGTTCAGTGTGAGTGACGAACTCAGATCATAGAAACAAGGAGATATTGGATCATAGCAAATTAGTACGGGAGCAACTGATGCCACTTTTAGTACATTTTTCGATACATTTACGCGCATAATTAAGCGCTACTTGTGAATAAAAAGGTCTCCCACGCATTGAACATTCCGCACACCCTCAACCTAAAACTGTTAATCGTCACTCAACACTAGCACTAAACTAAAACACTGTATTTATACCATCGATCGTGTTCGGTTCGTCGCCAGCGCGTACGTTTTTAATATGAGCAATTTGCTCAAGATCAGGCATCAAGTTCGATAGCGCCTTGGCACATCTCCTTGTTTCTATGATCTGAGGTGACGAATAACAGTATTAGACTGAGGTTGTGTGGCATTTTTAATATGTGGGAGATCTTTATAGTTTGCAGTTGTGACGCACACTGCTTTAAAAGTGGCGACAGCGATTCCTATACTAATTAATTTGCTATGATAACATATCTCCTTATTTCTATGATTGAGATCGTATGGTTGGGGTTCGATTTCCCCAACTAAACAGATATAATGTCAATTCAAGTGAGATTTGGTAAGAGGTAGTACAGCCGGCCTAGCATGACCACGATAGAAACGGGTTTTGTCTACATAGAAATAGACAAAGTGACAGATTGTAGAAACATTTCTACGTTTTATGAATGAAATCTGTCACTTTGTCTATTTCTATGTAGACAAAACCCGTTTCTATCGTGGTCATGCTAGGCCGGCAGGAAGATTTGAGTTTGCAACAGTTACAAGAAATGCTAGATTGTCTCTCGAATTTGTTAGATTATAACATAACTTATAACCTTAGGATTCTACCTAAGAGCGTTATCACATCAGTGATTTGAAAGCGCGTTTCAGTGAAGCGATTATTGAACTTGTTTGCAGCGAGTTCGCTGCAAGCGCGTACTGAGTGTAACAACCCGCCCCGCCGCGGTTCGAAATACAGATTGAACATAGACCAATATGTATATAGGAAATAGACTGCTAACTCGGCGTTTTTTTTGGTACCGTTAAAGTGGCTCCATCTAGTTCTCAACCGACAAATGATTTCAATGGTACAACATACCTAGCTATAACTATATAGGTATAGCTAGGTATAACATACCTCTATATAGCTAGGTATTTCAAGTTTTTAATTTCACAGGTATTTCAAGTTTTAGGTAGGTATTTCAAGTTTTTAAGTCACAACAACACAACACAAAACACTTTGGAATCTTATCTCAAGCAAAATTGGAGTCTTATCTCAAACAAAACTGGAGTTTTATCTCAAACAAAACTGTAGTCCTATATCTCACCAAAACACAGTGTATATTTATAGAAACGTGACACTAACTCGGACGAACTATTGCTCTTCTCAACGAGATGATGAAGCACTTTCAAATTACATACTTTAAGCAAATTCTACTTGTTCAAAACAGATAAAAACAAGTAAAGTTCGCAGATTTCCAGTGAGTGAAAAATTCAAAACAATATGGTACTAGGGATGCGATCTGAAATCGATTAATCGAATAATCGATTTTTGGAGCCAATAAGATCGATTTTTTAATTCGATATGTAGTATTGAATCGATTCGGTGAATCGATTTTTCACCCTTGAAAATCGACGTTAGATTTTTTTTTTTTTTAACCATTAAACTATTTACAATTAATTGAAAGTACTCGTATTAAGAAAGTGCTGCCGGTTAAAGAATGAATTATTCAAAAACTCGCGAGATGGCTGTATGTTTAGATTCCTTCGCGTCTGTTGAATAAAAAAAGTTACGTTTGTAGTCTTTGACTTAGTCTTTGACTATAACTTTGTAAAACATCATTCTTTATCATTTTCTTAACTTTGTAAAACTTCTAAATGTAGAAAATAAATGTCGTTTTATACTTGATCTGTTAGTTTGATATGGTAATAAAAATATTTTTTATTATCGAATTACCTGATTTTACTGATAAGAGATCGTTAAATTATAATATGTATCTTCTTTTTAATGAAATAGATTTATATCACATTATAAACGAAAATTTGAAAAAAAGATCGATTTTTCGGAAATCGATCTTATAGACCTCGATTTTTTTGTGTATCGATTCATTAGGTCACGATTCGAATTGATTTAATAATCGATCTTTTTCGGAAAGAATCGCCATCTCTAATATGGTACTTAAGACCGGCGCGCGCATCACAACTCAATGTTGCTAGTGAAAATTGAACTAACGTACCAAGCCAAAAAATGGCAAAATTGTTTTCTTTATAAAAATATTCATATAGCATATAAACTTATAAAAACTGAGTTTTAAACCTAAAATAAACTGAAACAATAATTTAATGATAGCGCAAGCTTCAGTTTTTGTATATAAACAATAGTTTATTATTCTACTACCCTACCATATTCATTTTAATATGGCAGCACTGATCAAATTTATTTATCTGGAGCAAAAAGACTTGATTCCAAAGTCATGTCTTTTAAAAAAGCATTGTTCATAGTAATAATTTAGAATAGCGCCATCTCGTTAACAACCAACAATCGTTTTTAGGGTTCCGTACCAAAATGGTAAAAAAGGAACCCTTATGGTGCGACTTCGTCTGTCTGTCTGTCTGTCTGTCTGTCTGTCTGTCTGTCTGTCACACCTGCTTATTTCAGCAACTACTTATGCTATCGACTTGAAATTTGGAACAGTTATAAAGAATGCTTGTTCAACTTTATTGCAAATGAAAAAAGTCAAAAAATATTTTTATTTTCTTTGCAAAAGGGGCCGGAGTGGGGGTCCGAAATTTCAAAGTGGGGTTACTAGGTCAAGTGACATATCATATGAAAGGGCTTGATCTGCACATTTCAAAATATATTTTCATTTTATTTTATGTCTCACAGTTTTCGACATATGACGAAAAATGTCCAAAAAAATACCATTCCCCCCCCCTTATCTCCGAAGTTTGCGGGGCGAAAAATCTGAAATAATTATAGTTGATAGGAATTAACCCAAATATGGCACCAAAAATAAAACGATGTTCCTAACTAGTACAGTTTTTTCAAAATCATCAAAATTCTTGATGTCCAAAAACGATACGGAACCCTCGGTGCGCGAGTACGACTCGCACTTGGCCGGTTTTTTTTTTTAGAAGACCACTACATTTGTTCTAAGATAGCATACCATGAGATTGAACGGTGCGAGCGTACACGCGGCGAATACGTTGCGCACACGAGGAGAACTCGCTAAATACACGCGGCGGGTGCGTTGACCAATCATCTCGCTCGAAACACGACCATCAAAACACGTACCGGAAAAAAAGCTTGACAGCCTAAAGATAAAAATAGTCTTGTCATTACTATTCGATACTAAAAAACTCCGACAACTCTGTGCTCTTTTTATTTATTTATTTATTTTGTTACCTTGTAATAGCCAAAACACACTCATGTAAAACACATTTCGGCTGAACACGAGAAAAAAACATTTCGGCTCGAATATTTTATTTAGAACGATAAATTCCCGAAGTAACGTGGACAATAATAAAAAAAACCGGCCAAGTGCGAGTCGTACTCGCGCACCGAGGGTTCCGTATCAGTTTTAGACGTATAAAGTAAAAAAACCGGACCGCATAACTAAGTTTGTTTGTCAAGGAATTTTGATGATTTTGAAAAAACTGTAAAGCCGTGTCTCCTGCGCCCTGTTTTCGTGTTCGACGAACATCGAACAGTGAACAGTGAACGAGAAAGGGGCGTGGTCTACGTGTTTTGACGAATAAAAACACTCAAAACACGTAGACCATCGTTCACTGTTCACTGTTCGATGTTCGTCGAACACGAAAACAGGGCGCAGGATACACGGCTTAATAGTTAGGAACAAAGTTTTATTTTTGGTGCAATATTTGGGTCAATTCCTATCAACTGTAATTATTTCAGATTTTTCGCTCCGCAAACTTCGGGGATAAGGGGGGGGGGAATGGTATTTTTTCAGACATTTTTCATCATAATATGTCGAAAACTGTGAGACATAAAATAAAATTAAAGTATATATTTTGAAATGTGCAAATCAAGCCCTTTCATATGATATGTCACTTGACCTAGTAACCCCACTTTAAAATTTCGGACACCCACTCCGGCCCCTTTTGCAATGATAATAAAAATATTTTTTGACTTTTTTCAATATTTTTTATTATTTGCAATAAAGTTGGGCAAGCATTCTTTATAACTGTTCCAAATTTCAAGTCGATAGCATTCGTAGTTGCTGAAATATGCAGGTGTGACAGACAGACAGACAGACGAAGTCGCACCATAAGGGTTCCTTTTTTACCATTTTGGTACGGAACCCTAACAACATTAGAACGCTTGCCAAAAATACTATCGGTCGAAAACAGGAAAATACCAGTTCATTGGTGACATTGGTGATGTAATATCATCACGCCTGTGTCCCCGAAGGCTAGGCAGAGATGTATAGTACACCTAGGGATTGCCAGATGGTCTCCAAAAGGACATGTCCTACTTTTTATCACTTGTCCTCCCGTCCTCCTTTACCAACTGTATGTCCTCCCTTTTCTCGCTAATTAATGTGCAATGGAGCAAACAAAGAGGCTCGATGTGGCGTCAGACTTCTTAAGATTTCACACATCAAAATTGTATTAATTTTATATCCAGTGTTTAGTTTCAAGTTTCAGATCCATGATTTATATGTAATACAGTGTTTTAGTTTAGTGTGAGTGACGGACGAGCTCAGATCATAGAAACAAGGGAGATGTGCCAAGGCGCTATTGAGCTTGATGCTTTAATTTGCCCACATTGGGCGTAGTACAAAAGTACACGCTGGCGACGAACTGAACACGATCGATGATATAAATACAGTGTTTTAGTTTAGTGCTAGTGTTGAGTGACGATTAACAGTGTTAGATTGAAGGTGTGCGGAATTTTTAATGTGTGGGAGATCTTTATATTCACGAGGGGCGCTTGTAATTGTGTTGAAAAATGTACTAAAAGTGGCGACAATTGTTCCCGTACTAATTTGCTATGATGGCATATCTCCTTGTTTCTATGATCTGAGCGGACGAGTGACGAATAACAGTGTTAGATCGAGGGTGTGCGACATTTTTAATATGTGGGAGGTCTCTAAATTTACAAAGAGCGTTTGTGATTGTGACGCACACTGCTTTAAAAGCGGCGACAGCGGTTCCCGTACTAATTTGCTATGATAACATATCTCCTTGTTTCTATTATCTGAGAGGCGAGCTTTTTGCCATTAATCGGTCACAAATCTAGACTCCTGCTGTTACTGAAAATTTCCTAATGGAAAATAACACTTTGCACAACGCTGCGTGCGAATCCGGGACCCCGCGCTCAGCAGTCACGCCTGCGACCGCTACACCAACGATCAAGGCAAAATAACAGTCTAGTTTAATATTTTCTTAACCGACTTCAAAAAAAAAACCGGCCAAGTGCGAGTCGTACTCGCGCACCGAGGGTTCCGTATCATTTTTGGACGTATAAAGTGAAAAAAACCGGACCGCATAACTAAGTTTGTTTGTGAAGGAATTTTGATGATTTTGAAAAAACTGTACTAGTTAGGAACATCGTTTTATTTTTGGTGCCATATTTGGGTCAACTCCTATCAACCCTAATTATTTCAGATTTTTCGCTCCGCAAACTTCGGAGATAAGGGGGGGGGAATGGTATTTTTTCAGTCATTTTTCATCATATGTCGAAAACTGTGAGACATAAAATAAAATGAAAATATATTTTGAAATGTGCAGATCAAGCCCTTTCATATGATATGTCACTTGACTTGGTAACCCCACTTTGAAATTTTGGACCCCCACTCTGGCCCCTTTTGCAATGAAAATAAAAATATATTTTGACTTTTTTCATTTGCAATATAGTTGAACAAGCATTCTTTATAACTGTTCCAAATTTCAAGTCGATAGCATTAGTAGTTGCTGAAATAAACAGGTGTGACAGACAGACAGACAGACGAAGTCGCACCATAAGGGTTCCTTTTTTACCATTTTGGTACGGAACCCTAAAAAGGAGGTTCTGGATTCGTCCCGTATGTATGTATGTATGTTTGTATGTGCGCGATTTTCTCAAAAATTACTGATTCGATTTGGATGGAGTTTTCACTAACGTAATCTACATACTTTCAGGAAGGTTTTAGTATATAATACATTATGTAATCATTCCTATGTACAAAGTTATATGCATAAATGTACACACTACGTAGAAGATTTACTGTTGAACGAAGTCGTCAAAGTAATCTAACGCGAGATAAAGAACTAAAAAGGGAAAAATAAAAACTTTTTTAACAAAAAATAACCGACTTCAAAAAGCCACTACAAAGAAAATAATAATTTTGGTTTCGGAAGTCGGTGGCAAAAAAAGCAAACAAAAAGCAAAGCCACCGACTTCCGAAACCAAAATTATTATTTTCTTTGTAGTGGCTTTTTGAAGTCGGTTATTTTTTGTTAAAAAAGTTTTTTAAGTAGGTAATCGGCCAATTCTGTACGCTCAGACTAGACACAATTATCGCAGCAGAAGCAACCGTTGCCAAAAACATGACTGGGTGAGAAAACATTGGAAAATACCGAGTTTGTGCGAGCCAAATATATAATATACACATTAAGTATGTTATTCACGAGCTAAATGCAGATAACGTGTGGTTCCTGTTGCTGATGACGGGCATGCCTTGTCAGACGACCCGCGGTAAAGGTGGTTATACACGAGGCGATTATCGCAACGATCCCTCAAACGACGGATAAATAAAAATCGCTGCGTTAAAAAGAACAGGGCCCCAATTCTGCTATTGCAATTGTGTAAGAATGGCGTCATAATGACACCATAACGGCCAAAACCTAAGCGGTCATTGGCTTAGAGCAAGGGTTTCTTAAAATGGGGTCCACGGACCCCAAGGGGGTCCGTGACGTGAATGCCAGGGGTCCACAGCCACTCAGTTCACTCTTACCATACATTACCATATTTATTCGAAAAATTATGCAGTACTAGCTTCTGCCCGCGGCTTCGCCCGCGTTTTTGGGATAGAAAGTAGCCTATGTGTTATTCTGATGTATAAGCTATATTACTGTAAAGTTTCATCAAAATCCGTTCTGTAGTTTTTGCGTGAAAGAGTAACAAACATCCATACATCTTTACATCCTCACAAACTTTCACGTTTATAATATTAGTAGGAATTACGGCTTGTATTAAAGATGACTTTTATTGGTTAGCTAACCAATAAATGTGATTTTTATTTTTATGCTTTGTTTTTTTCCTAAAATTTTCTTCAACAGGGGTCCGTGGATTTTTTTAAATTCTAAAAGTGGTCCGTGGCTTCAAAAAGTTTAAGACTATCTCTTTCGTCATTGGTTAAAACGATGTCATTGAGAGACCATTCTGACACGATTATGACAATTGCATTAGCAGACTTGGGGCCCCGAACAGGGACCCTAGCTAAGTATGTAGTTTTCTTGTTAGCATTTATGCCAAAGGATAAGTACAAAATGTATGGCATGGCAGTGACATTAGCGTCACGTGAATTTTCCGCAGGTAATGTTATTACTAGACATCGGATTATATGCCAAATATATATCAAAATGCCAAAATATGCACGGAAAATCGGCAAAATATGCACTATCAAAATACTTTTTATTATTACAATTTACGCTTATATTCACAATATATTTTTACTAATATATCAGTTGTAATTATTGTGAACATAATACAAATAAAAAATTTATTGGAGCAAGCTTGTGACGTCTGTCACAATTATATTAATTTGCAGACTGAAAATGATCTCTCTAGGTAGCAGTGGCGTGCCTACAGGGCCAGCCCGAGGGTATATCTCTAAATTTTTCATGAATGTAAGTGAGTAGCTCACTTACAATCATGAAAAATTACGCGAAATACCCTCGGGCTTGCCCTGTAGGCACGCCACTGCTAGGTAGTACGTCAACTGATGTTACTGGACAGAACTTGAGACGCCATTTCAACAGAAATCTATTCAGGCAGAGTTTAACCGGTGCCGTTGATAAATGCGTACTTTCTTTATTCTTTCAAAACCTGGGTTCTTATAAAGAACAGCCTTTAATTAAGGGTGCCCTTAAGGACCCTTTCTGATAGTGAACTCGGAAAGATGTTACTTTGTTCAATCATTTTTTCCACACCCTAACACATTTAACTATTGAAATAAGCACTATCAATGAAAGTGTACTAAAATATGCAATAACGCCACGAAAATAACGTTTTATGCATGCATGCAAATGCATATAATCCGATCTCTAGTTATTACCATATTTGTACTTACCGTTTAGCGTAAATGCTAACAGAAAACCTACTTGGCTAGGGCCCCAGATGAACCGTTTCCCATTTGTTTCATTTGAGCGCTTTTTTTAACGCGCGTTGAAAAAGCGCCTGTGCGAATGAGGGCTAACGATTACTAAATATGCTATGACTCGCTGTTCAGCACTGATAAGTATAGTAAACAAGTCATAGACAATATTTACACGATGACAAATAGGCATAGACTAGATTACTAGACATTGCTGTAAAATGCCTTTTTTTTTAAAACGAAGTTTCATAACGCGGCTTGCGTAGGAGTCGACTGGTACAAATCGTCACGTAAGGAAAAAGCGTTATACCTCCATGCGATTCTCTCTCTCTGTCTCTTTCTATTGTATACGAGGCGGAAGGAACTTCATGTGCGCAATCGCAAGCGCGACTGAACGGTTCGAGATTCGTTGCCTGAACCGATGAAAGTATCATTAGGTCATTTTCATTAGGCAATTCGTAATACCAGCCCGGGTGCTGGATTTGTGCCTAGTTTATTTAGGCCTATCCCTTCATAATTTGTGCAGTGATAGCCTAGTGGATTAACCATGTGCCTCCCACGGCGAATGGTTCGAGTTCGATTCCGAGGCACGCACCGCTGACTTTTCGAAGTCATGTGCGTATTAGAAATTAATTATCACTTGCTTTAACGGTGAAGGAAAACATCGTGAGGAAACCGGCATGTCCTAGAACCAAAAATTCGAAGACATGTGATGTCCACCAACCCGCACTGGGCCCGCGTGGTGGACTACAGCCCACCCTCTCTCACAGAGAGGAGGCCTGTGTCCCAGCAGTGGGAACATTATAGGCCGATTATGCATGTTATGCTATGCTTCATAATTTTCCGAACGAAGCGCTATGAGTCCACTTTCACTATGAGAACCGCCAAACAGTGGAATGCTCTGCCAGAGTGGGTGTTCCCCGATAGTTACAATCTGGGTGTCTTCAAGTCGTGAATCGGTTTCTTCTAGGCAAGTGTGCTCCATCGTAGACCGCATCATCAGGCGAGATGGTGGTCAAACGCATGCCTATTATTACTACAACTAGACTTTTGCCCGCGACTCCGTTCACGCGGACTACAATGAAATGACCAGTTTAAATGACCTCCGTAGTGTATGGTGGCTAGTACTACCAAGCGGTTAAGCTGTATCTGGTTTATCCCACCGGAATTAGATGAAACGTGGCTTAGATTTTAAGTTGGACCCCAAGCTATCGAACTGTGAAAACCATATCAAAATTCGTTCAGTACTTTTTGCGTGCTTGCGTGATGCGCGCACAAACAGACAAAAATCCAAAAAAAAAAAAAATCGGCATGGAATTACGTCCCAGTGTACAGACACGGCTTTTTTACAATTTTATAATAGTAGAGATAGATATAAAAAAAATCTACTAACTGAAATTATAAAATTAGCCTTTCCGACATCGCTTCGTGCGTTAATTTATTTTATTTCTTTTGAAGAAAATACAAAGAGGCACATCATTGTAACTTTAACACTGAAAATACCGACATTCGAAGCCTACCTAGAAAGACTAACATAAAATCAACGTTTTAATATCCAGGGTATAGGAATAATAGCCTTGGGCCTTGGTCGCATGCCGCCCTGGGCCCCAATTCCGCTATTGCAATTGTTAGAATGGTGTCATAATGACACTCATAACTGTCAAAACCTAAGCGGTCATTGGCTTAGAGTAACGGCTCAAATACACCAAATCCGTCATTGTACGAACTTTGCTCGTACGATGACGGACGAACTCCGACGATTGAATCAAACACTTGTAAATTGTAGAGAGCGCGTACACCAACACGACCGATTTTGTCCGATTTTGTCGGCCGATGGCAGACGTGTTGGTGTACGCGCTCTCTACGATTTACAAGTGTTTGATTCAATCGTCCGAGTTCGGCGATGACGGATTTGGTCAATTTGAGCCGTAAGACTATCTCTTTCATCATTGGTCAAAACGATGTCATTGAGAGACCATTCTGAAACGATTATTACAATTGCATTAGCAGACTTGTAGAGTTTTTTTTTTCGCAAGTTTTTCGCAACACTGAAGAATTTAAGTTTCATTTTCAGTCAATTCATTTTCCCGTTTCTTGCTTTTCAGTTCCATTTTAGTCGTAGTCGGGTTTTAGTTTTTATCCATATTTTTTTAAAAGACTGTACTTTTGCGAAATTCTACAGAGTATCAGGGGCCCAAGTCTGCTAATGCAATTGTCACAATCGTGTCAGAATGGTCTCCCAATGACATCGTTTTGACCAATGACGAAAGAGATAGTCTTACTCTAAGCCAATAAACGCTTAGGATTTGACCGTTATGGTGTCGTTATGACACTGGTCTTACACAATTGCAATAGCAGAATTGGGGCCCAGGCCAGACAAGTTACCGATTATGCGCGTGTTGTACATGATATACTATTACATAATATTATTGTACTTGTTTACAATGATTTATCATCGCGGAACAGGGAAACTCAGTCACTATGGATTGATAACACCGCTGATAGCTCTGTTTATGTGTTTTATTATTTATCCACTGTTTACCTTGTAAGTCTTTACATGACCCACTCATAAAAAACTCAAGCGTTTATTATATTACAAATTTTAATGTATATTTTTGTGAATTTGAAACATGTCAGAGCCATGTTATGCTTCTCTAATTATTAAATATTATATTTAAGAGATTTCTCAAAAAATCGAATGTCGTGAGCGGGATTTGAACCCGACCTCTGGCGAACCGTGCCAATGCTCTCCTAACTGAGCTACCGCGACCCGCTTGGTCAACTCGAAAGACCAGGCCAGACTCGACCAGAGGTCGCGGGTTCAAATCCCGCTCGCGACATTAGATCTTTGAGAAATCTCTTAAATATTAAAAATGTTTATAAATATTACGTCACGCTAATGTTCCCCAAAGGGTAGGCTGAGGTGTAAAGAGGCTGACAAGATCCAATTTTATCGATTCACGCAATTCCCGCCCGTAAAAGCTAACTTGTACGGATCACAATAGAGTTAAAGAAAAATATATTATTAACTGTACTTAACCATCCTTGAGAACTGGGTTATGAAATCCAAAAATATTTTTTAAAACCGACTGGTATTTCCACCCTCTTGCTTATATTGAAAACGGCCGTTTAACATGACTTTTTGTATAGAAAAAGATGTGATAAACAGCCGTTTTAAATTTAACGGACTGTTATCTTGTCGGTGAACTTAGACCTTGCTCTAAGCCAATGAGCGCTTAGGTTTTGACCGTTATGGTGTCATTATGACACCATTCATACACAATTGGAATAGCAGAATTGCGGCCCAGGTAGGTACACTACGTACCAAAAGTAGTTTTCCTACAATGCGACTGAAACTACAGCCAACGCCGCATCAGCTAGTATAACATCCAAACACATTTCGATCAACATGATTTTTATCGAGCCGTGCGGTTGGCATTGACACATATTTCGTAGATTAAACACATAATACGAACACACAGCTGTTATCAAATGTCACGTGAGATTTGTAAGATATTATTAAAATGTTATAATAGTAAATATCGGAATATTTTAACTAAGGCTGCATACACACTGCCTTGCGCGGTTGCGCCACGTGACGGGCCACGGGACACGGATTCTCGCGGGCGCGTTTTAATGTGTGTAACCACGCGTTTTCCATACAAACAGCTACTTGCATACAACGCTAAAAACCGCGGCCCACCAAACGCAAAAGGGTCATTCCATGTCAAATGTAACACCCGTTACACACATTTAGGCGTATTTTATCAATGATCTTAAAAGAAAACATTTGAATGGTCAAAACACACACCAGTTATGACCATTTAAATAATATGTTTTCTTTTAAGATCATTGATAAAGGAAGCCATAAATGTGTGTAACGGGTGTTACATGTTAAATGGAATGGCCCAAAAATAACTTTGTATTTCATAATAATATTATGAAATACAAACTTATATTTGCGGTCGGAAGTGTGCATGGTCCGACACGCACTTGGCCGGTTTCTTTTAAAGTCTTGCGTCCCGTGGTAGGTATATGTGTATTTTTCCTTGTAAAGTAGGTACACTCGACGCCATTGACGGTCGACCACTTTTCACCCTTATGTTCTTAGTAATAAGGGTGAAAAGTGGTCGACCGTCAATGGCGTCGAGTGTACCTACCTAAATATGACTAGTTCACTACAATATTTACTCACCCCGTTGCATTTTCCGCGTAATCTATGAATCCATCCATTAAGGCCGACAAAGCAACTTTATAACATAGTTTTAATTTCCAAGAAATTGCTCATCTACTGCCATCGGTTAATTACTTTGTACTCGCACGTTGCTGTGGTAGGAGGGGGAGGGAGGGGGGGGGACTATTAAATGAATGGCCTGATCGTGAGTTATTAGATAGGTGTGCTATAATACTTATATGCGTATATCTGAGATATAGAACATTCTGCAACTCGCTTCTCGCCCCGTGGCACGGAATAGTACAGAAGGGTCACTCAGCAAAGACAGATAAAATATAAAATAAATTAAAATTGAACCATGATAATGAAGTCTGGTTTTCGGTAAATTACAGTACCTACATAAAAATACCTTGAAATGAATGTTACTTCCAGAAGTGGCCGCTTAACTTTTTTTATGGACCAAGCCCCATATATTTTTGCCCATCATCCTTTAAAAAACCTAACTGCGGTTTGCACTGCGTCTTGTTCGGTGTTAATATAACCACTTAAAATATATCTTCTTATATTTTAACTCTATATATATCTTCTCTAGGACTTACGGAATTCAGTGTTGTGAAAAACTTTATTTAATATCCAGGGTATAGCCGTGGTCGTATGCCTCCCATTTGGGCCAGCGTATTAGTTAATGACTAATACGACCACGGCTATACCCTGAATATTAAAACGTTGATTTATTAAGTTTTTCACAACGGGTCGACAACGCTCATGTGATAGCCTGATACTCCTTGTGTTCCAAGCTTTTTATAGATTATGGTAATCGCTTACCATCGGGCCCACCATCGTATAAACAGCAGTTTAATAATAAACTGCAATGAATATAAGTCAAAAGAATAACCACAAGATATTCCTGAAACAAACAAAGAATTTTAATATTTTTTTCAGTGTATTTATAATCACTGCGGTTTCTTAGAACAGTTGTAGTAATTAGTTGGCAAGCTCGCGAGTAGTCTGTACCTACCAATGAATGATCAGCTGAGCAGTTCAGTGTATGCGTGTATGTGATTACACGCTCACTGGTGTAGTTGTGTATGTGTGATGTTGCGTGTTGTCAGATAAAACACACGAACAGAAGTTATACTTCGTAAAAACTATAATATCAGCCCTGTTTATAAACTAACCCACTGCTGGGCACGGGCCTCCTCCCAGAATTAGAGGGGATATGCCATAGGGCATAGTCCACCACGCTTGTCAAGTGCGGGTTGGTAGACTTCACACATCTTCAAGAACTTTATGGAGAACTCGCAGGCATGCAGGCCGGTTTCCTCATGATGTTCCTTCACCGTTAAATTAAGTAATGTTTAATTTATAATACGCATATGACTCCGAAAAGTCAGCGGTGCGTGCCTCGGGATTAATCGGGATCGAACTGTTAAGGCGCCACGGGAGGCGCATGGTTATCCGTCCGTCAGTCCGCCTGATGGTAAGCGGTTCCGTAACCTATGAAACCCTTTAAAATGAGGATTCGCTGTGCCGACGGTTTAGTGGACAAGCAGGTCCTCCGCTGTCAACACAGCGCATCCTCAGGAGCTCTTGCGTCCATACTCGAGAGAGTAGCGTTATTTTACTGTGGTAGGTATTCTTTAAGATACCAGTTAGGCTGCTCTAGATTTGAGCGATATATCCCGTTGTCCCTACCTCTCTGTTAGTTGTTGTCCAACTAATCGTACGAGTTGATTATTAGATTTGATGACAGATTACATACACTATGTACAGACACGGCTTTTTACAGTTTTATAATTGTATTAGGTATACATATAAAATCCCGTTCAGTCATTGGAACAATATGGCACAAACACGTAATTATACGCCCTTTGTACTTCTGTAGTATAAGTACTGTCGTTGTGTGCGTGACTGACTCTGATTGGCTATCTGTATCAGTGTGCGTGCGCCTAACAGACAGCGCGGCGGCGTGAGCGCATGTAAATTATTATTTTTTAGACTTTTCCTCGATATCTTTGCGATTATCTTTACTGAGAAGTAGAAACACGTGATGTTCTTAGTAATTATAGATATTGATTGAGTGAGTCATGAACAAGTGGTGTGACCATATGCGGTGGTGTGACCAATGTCAAGGGCACTCGTTATGGGCATGGGCGTTGAGTGACAGGTTTCCATCGGTTTTTAATAGTTGTAGGTAGTTAAGTAGATGTCTCGGGATTTAGGGGGGTCCAATAAGGTTTCTGAAATCGGTGCCGAATCAAAGAAAATCAAAGGTATAGATATGTACATACCTACTTTCGAAACTGTTTCACACAACATAATAATTGTGATCTTTTTGAAACTGAGCTACCGCGTTGACTGAAGCGGGCGAGACGCGGTAGCTCAGTTAACAGAGCAGTGCCACGGTACGGCTGAGGTCGCGGGTTAAAATTCGGGTTATTCCTAACGGACCACGTGGTCGGTTTTTGAGTCCTCTAAAAATAATAAAAAGCATCAAAAAAAAAACCCACTTGTTCAGGGTAAAATATAATATAAGAGTGGGTCCCGACTGCAATATCGTCTTGTTTTTTATTATTTTTAGAGGTCTCAAAAACCGACCACGTGGTCCGTTGGGAATTACCCTAAAATTCCGCGTGCGTCATTTGATTTTTTAAATAACATATTTTGTAGAGGCCATAATAATATGTAGGTACCGTAAACGTTAATTTTATGAGTTATGAATGACTTGGGCACTGTATCAAACAAGTATTAGTTTTGAACCCATATTTAGGAGTTTAGAGGGGATTTTTTAGAAATTCTTGGGAGATAGGATTGGCAACACTGTTAATATCTATGGATAGTTACATCTCAGAGATTGCATCAGGTATAATCGCAGGAGCCACATCAGTTATCGGATGAGATCTCATTACAGTCGCCAATTCGTCTGCCAAGCGGGGGCAATGACCTTACCATAGTGGCTACCAAGGCCTTATAATAGAGACCTATAGACCGTGGGCGGGTGATGCTATATGTCATTGAATTATAACACGCTAGCTGTAACCCGCGTCTTTGTTCGTATGGGTCTTTAATGGTTTTGTTTTTATACCGCGATGGTGACAAATAGTCGTATGGCCTGCCTGATCGTAAGCGGTCGCCGTGGCCTATGAAACTTTTGCAACACCACCACGAGTAGCATGACCAAGTTTATCTCTATTCTGCCAAAGAACAGAGTTCTTTCTATCCAACTCGTTATCTCTTCTATCTCTATTCTGCCAAAGAACAAAGTTATTTCTATTCAACTCGTTATCTCTTCTGCCCAAGCACCCGTGCTTGCTTTATTAGAATTTTATCTACTGAAGAATATAAACATTTCTTCTGTTCATTGTATGCATAAAACGGTAGAAATCTTTGTACAATCTGTCATTTTGTCTATTCTTCCGTCGACAAAACCCGTTTCTATCGTGGTCGCTTTGCCGATCCTTTAAAATGAGGATTCGCTGTGCCGACAGCTTGCAAGCAGCACCCTAATTGTGTAACTCAATTGCTATCACCATGGCATTGATTTTGACATTCATTACGCCGTATGTTTCATAATCCGTGCTCCCGTAACTAGCTCAACGCCGCAATGAATGTTGTTGATCTGTCAAAATGAAAGCCATGGTGATAGAAATTGAGTTACGAAATTAGGGTGCAGGTCCCCCGCTGTCAACACAACGCATCCTCGGGAGCTCTGGCGAGTTGGCGACGGTAATCGCTTGTTCATAAGACGGGTCATACGCCTATTTGCCACCATCGTCGCTACCTGTATAGATTCCTACCTCATTAAATTCTGTTCAGCAATTTAACCTTGTAAGCTTACAAACAGACAGTCGCATTTATATTACGAGTATGCTAGTAGATGAGTTATAGCTCTCATTAATTGTTATTTAGTTCAATTTAGGTTAATTGTTGAAGTACATTATTATGCCCGGTCGCTGAGTGAGTAATAATAATAACGCTGTTTTTTGGTTTTTACTTTTATTGTTGTATCAAAGGTTAAATTGTCTCATCTACTTGATTGTAATGTTTTTAGTTTCGCCGCAGATGACAGAAGGTTGACTCCGCAATGACAGTTAATTAAATAGCGATTCTTGCAACAATGCAATAAAGTGTAATTCAGTTCGCAAAGCACAGAAGAGATAACGAGTTGGATAGAAAGGAATTTGTCTATTTTGTAGAACATAGATAGAATTGGGGGTTATTACCAACGGACCACGTGGTCGGTGCAACTCGCCAACCGACCACGTGGTCCGTTGGGAATAACCCGATTTGGTCATGCTACGCGTGCAAGTGGTTTGATATCGGCTAAAAATAATAAGGATGACCATTTTAAAGTCCCTTACGACCCTCACCTAAGGTATTTGAACTGTAACTTAACTAAAGGTGGTTGTAATTCTGACCCTCAAAGAACCTACAGTGAAAACCTTCACCTTCAACAATATATTTACTATTCTTTACCCATGCGTGCAGTAACTAACCTATTAACCTCAGATCATAGAAACAAGGAGATATGCCGCCATCATAGCAAATTAGTACGGGAACAACTGATGCCACTTTTAGTACATTTTTCGACACAATTACGCGCATAATTAAGCGCTCCTTGTGAATAAAAAGATCTCCCACGCATTGAAAATTCCGCACACCCTCAATCTAACACTGTTAATCGTCACTCAACACTAGCACTAAACTAAAACACTGTATTTATACCATCGATCGTGTTCGGTTCGTCGCCAGCGCGTACGTTTTTAATATGAGCAATTTGCTCAAGATCAGGCATCAAGCTCGATAGCGCCTTGGCTCATCTCCTTGTTTCTGTGATCTGAGCTATTAACCTTTTGAGGGCCACGGTCGTGGATAGCCTCAGCCTGTCTTCTGTACCGACACGCCCGCCGCCTGATATCACCGCCAGAACTGCCAATTTGTTTGCGAACGTTCGAGGGAGAATCTCGCATCAATTGATAAAGATAAAGATATATTTATTGCATAACTGTGTACATATTGTGTTCTTAATAAATAACATTGTAGTTTTAGGCTCAACAGTCTACCCATTTCGGATATGCAATAGGAAATAAAGTTTATGATAAATGATAATAATTATGATAGTAATATGACAGTACTCACATTTTTTACCAACATTTTTTTTATAAAAAATATTATTAATTAACCATTTCTTTAATTTTGCTTTGAAAATATTTGATAATTTGATATTGAGCCGCGTCTACGTTTTTTTTTTGTATTTTGACCAAAATGTCCGGCCTAATAAAGCGCCGAATCCGGCTTTTGTAGTTTAGGGTCTGGCAACCCTTGCTACATCAATTTTTCAGTGGCGTTCCAAAGGGGCAAGCCCAACGTATTTTTTTGGCTTTATTTATATCAATTTCCAAGTCTGCTATTGCAAATTGTCATAATCGTGTCAGAGTGGTCTCATAATGACATCGTTTTGACCAATGACCAAAGAGAGTCTCACTCTAAGCCAATGACCAAAGGTTTTGACAGTTAAGATGTCATTATGAGACCATTCTAGCAGACTTGGAGCCCAGCATTGTTGCGTTGAGATTTAAAGAGCATGGGTGGGTACAGCAGTACGATTCTGTAACCAACTCACCGTGAAAACTTAGGTGAGCGTGGAGTGAGCTGTCAATAGTGTCAATTCTTCAGATCATAGAAACAAGGAGATATGCCATCATAGCAAATTAGTACGGGAACAACTGATGCCACTTTTAGTACATTTTTCGACACAATTACGCGCATAATTAAGCGCTCCTTGTGAGTAAAAAGATCTCCCACGCATTGAACATTCCGCACACCCTCAATCTAACATTGTTAATCGTCACTCAACTCTAGCACTAAACTAAAACACTGTATTTATACCATCGATCGTGTTCGGTTCGTCGCCAGCGCGTACGTTTTTAATATGAGCAATTTGCTCAAGATCAGGCATCAAGCTCGATAGCGCCTTGGCACATCTCCTTGTTTCTATGATCTGAGGTCAATTCCTAGCAAAAACAAACTCACTTCACCTAAGTTTTCACGGTGAGATTTTTACAGAATCGACCGGCAGGCTCTGACTGAACTTTGTCCTTTGTCTGATAAATCTGTGTGGCAAAATTGGTTTAGGCAGTACCTAAAGGTTTATAATGTGGGCTCCGCATCGGAGGAAATTAAATTAATAAATTCTCTGTACAAGCCTGGAGTCTGGCTGTACACGGTTAATGGCAATAGGATCGCCTAATTTAACGTGAGACAAGAATAGGCAAACTGTGAGCGGCCGACTGTGTTAGCGCGAACAGTTTGCAGTAGCAACTGTGGACACTCCATTTCAAATATATGGAAGGGCGTACTAAACAGATACGCCGCAAACTCAGTCGGACGCTCACAGTTTGCCTATTGGAGACAGAGCCTTAGTGTGATGTTAAAATTAGCCTATACTATTCCTCATGGATCTGCCTATCATATAGGTACGGGTAGTTCCAGAGATTACCGTGTTCAAACATACAAACTCTTCAGCTTTATAATATTAATGATAAAGGTTAAATATACGCATAAACAAACACTGTAATTATTTTATTGTATTAATATCATATTATCATCAAGTATATGTCCACATAATGTATAGATGGTGATATCGCATCGATGTCCGATAACTGCAAAGTAATTGGCATTGAGCTGGAAATACTGCATAAGTTTTCCGATAGATGTCACCAAACGCTCCTAAGAAGCGTATTACAAAGGGGTCTCAAATAATCAAATTTCAGATGAGTCGGGGGAGACCCGGTAGCTCAGTTGGTTCAGAGCACTGGCCACGGTACGGCAGAGGTCGCGGGTTCAAATCCCGCTCGGGTCATATGATTTTTGAGAATCACTTATATATTTAATAACGTAATAGAAGCATAACATGGCTTTGACATGTGTCAAATTCACAAAAAAAAATATACATTTATATGTCCACACTTCCACAGTCGGGCAAAACTCCCAGAAGCATCAATTTTCCCTCATTCAATACCCATCTGAAATCGTTCTGAGACACACATAGGTATGAGTCAACTGGTCAAGTCCACGCGACGTCGCACCTGAGATGGCCACATGCCATGTAACGTGCCAGAACTGGCATTACTGGCATACGTGGCTATCTTCACGCCCACTTCTCACGTGAAGTTGGGCAGGGGATTAGTAACGATTTATGGGATTACCGGAAAATTTGCACGATGTCTTTTGCGAAGGAGCTGACGATCTGCCGGACTAGCATGACCACGATAGAAACCAGTGGCGTGCCTACAGGGCAAGCCCGAGGTTATATCTATAAATATTTCATGAATGTGAGTAGCGTAAAATAAAAAACCGGGCAAGAGCGTGTCGGACCACGCACAGTGTAGAGTTCCGTAGCAAGAAGCATTTCAGTCTTCCGACCGCAAATATAAGTTTGTATTTCATAGATAATATTGTTATGAAATACAAAGTTATTTTTGCCGTTGTCGAACTCAAAACTGAAAAAGTGAATATTTCAAAAAGTTATTAACGTATCTTGTTCAAACCAATTTTAATCGAGAGTATTTATTGGATGCCATTAGCCATTATCCGGTAGCGCGATTGGAAAATTACTGGGGGGGGACACATTGTTAACGACTTTCGGAGCTCCTAGTTCACTCAATATGCACTTAAATAAAAAAGTTATTTAGAAACCTCTAAATTATTTTCAAAGACCTATCCAATGATACCCCACACAAATGGGTGCGCGTAAATATTTTTTTTCATCCCTCAGTTTCATGTATGGGGGCCACCCCTAATTATTTATTTTTTATAATTTTACTACAGGCCTTTATGGCGGCTTAAAAAAGACATCTACCTACGAAGTTTCACATAAATTGGTTATGAACTGTAGATTTGACGAGGGTGTGACAGACGGACAGACGGACATGACGAAACTATAAGGGTTCCTAGTTTTACTACGGGACCCTAAAACACTTACAATCATGAAAAATTACACGAAATACCCTCGGGCTTGCCCTGTAGGCACGCCACTGATAGAAACGGGTTATATTTAAAGAAGAATAGCTAACTGATAACTAGCAGATTGTAGAAAGATAGAAATCTTTCTACCGTTTTATACATACAATGAAGAGAAGAAATGTCTCTATTCTTCAGTAGACAAAATTCTGATAAACCACGGGTCGCCGCATGCTCGGGCTAAAGAGATTAAATAACGATTTGATAGAAAGAACTTCGTCTATTCTTTGGTAGAATAGAGATAGAATTGTTCATGCTAAGCGTGATGCTGTTAAATCTATATTTCTCAACTTAATTGCTGACTTGCAATTTGCGGTATTACTGAATCTATATTGACGTCAATACTAAATCGCAAATTACGGTACTAAATCGCAAATCGTAAATACTCTCGTTTTCTCGCTAAAATGTTCAATTTATTATGATCCACGTGGATAATAAATTGACCATTTTAAATGACCTCCTTACTGCAGAGCGGCTACTAGGGTCCATTTCAATTGAATTTGTTAACTTTGTAAACAATGTCAGTATGGTCAACTGTCAAAAGGAGACGGCTAAATAGAGTATGGGCGACTGCCCTAGCATTGTATAAACATTGCACTTATTAATATGTAATGCTAAATAGCTGAATATTAGTATTTTGTATGAAAAAAAGATTCAGGAACTTCTCATATCGTTACAATCCTGAAAATAAAATCGTAGAAACTCCTACGTTAATATGTCAAACACGACACGCACAACAAATAGAGAGCGTGGGCAGAGCTATTAAAGGTCATAGCTCATTAGACCTATCTAAGAAAGAAAGAAAGAAAATTATTTATTTGGACACAGCACAAAAAAGACACCGACAGAATAATCAACAAAATAGAACACAAAACAATACAAAACAAATAAAAAACTTATACACTAATTTTCGTTTTCACGAACAAAAGTTTGTGTGAGACACAAACTTTTGTTCGTGAAAACGAAAATTAGTGTATAAGTTTTTTATTTGTTTGGCTGGCTCATTAGACATCTGACACCCGACCAGCACCACCTCGTCGCTCGGTGTCCACTCGCTATCGACAGGTGGTCCATGGTTGAATGCCAGTGAACGTTTTGTGGTCAAGGAATGATCATTGCGTTGTCCGCAAATAGATGAGTAGTTTGTCGGGGATCATCACTAGGTCTACCTACACGTCGCGGACAGAGCGCGATCCATTCGGGACCTGCACGTGGGCAACGCTAGGCAAGCGTTCGAGCAACGGGTGGTCACCGAGTGGTCCACTCGCCGTCCGCGCGTGGTCAGCCCGCGGGCGAGGCGCTCCGGCGTTGATGTTGTGAGCATTTATCCATAGTACTTCATACAAAGGATATTAACCACTCAAGGCGAGGCGGTCCTGGGCCCCAAGTCTGCTATTGTAATTGTGTAAGAATGATCTTATAATGACATCATAATAGTCAAAACCTTTGGTCATTGGCTTAGAGTAAGACTATATTTTCAAACCAAAACCAACCGTAACGATATCATTATGAAATGATGACACGATTATGACAATTGGAATAGCGGATTTGGGGCCCTGGTTGGCTGTCGAGCGGGTAGCTATAATGAGCTATGACCTTAAGACGTCTGACAGAAGAGTACCTACGTTTGACTGACGTTTGTTTATTTTTTATCAAGAATCAATTGTCACTAGTGCCAGCACCAGCCAGCACTATTCAAGTGCGGTTTCTTTTCAGATTTTGCCAATCGTTTCTAGAAATCAGATGAAGGCAATCCTAATCGACGTTTCGAGACGTATTGAGATACGAAAATAAATAATAAATAATTAATACCTACTGTTTATTTCAGCATAAGCAAATATCTTTTAAAGTGGGTGGCACATGTTTCGTAAAACGAAACGTCATAATCGTTTCCTTGATAAACAAAACATAGGAAAACAAGTAAAAAACTTTTAATTAATTGATTATTTTTTTATGTTCTAGGAGAATAATAAACACGGAATAATTAATTAATGAATATTTGAAAGTTATAAACTAGAGACACATTTCTATACATGCTTAGGGCAGTAGTTTAGCCATCTTCTTTGATGAATTTGTATAGAAAGTTTGTTTACATAGTGTACAAGTTCTATTGAAATGGACCATACTACGAAGAGGTCAAGCTGTATCTCTGGTTCCTCCCATCAGAATTAGATGAAACGTGGCTTAGATTTTAAGTTGGACCCCAAGCTATCGAACTGTGAAAACCACATTAAAATACTTTCAGTAAGTAATTTTTGCGTGATCCGTGCACAAGCGGACGAAAATTCCAAAAAATATTTCTTTGGACATGGATACGTCTCCCGACTGTTTTTTTCTTGAAATGCCTTCAATTGCTTCAATGTAGGTACTACAAGCTTTTTTACAGTTTTATATTAGTTTAGTAGCTTGCCTTTATTCCGGAAGCGCAAATAAGACATTACATGCGGTATTAAAGTTTTTATGATGCCACATTCCAAGGTTATGTTTACAACCTTGTATGGAAATGTATCTCAAGGCCGCACAATACGTACGTACAACTTCCCAGAAACTGCCTACTTGAATGTATTCAACGAACTTTTATGAAGGAACATCGGTTTCTTAAGCTCGATTGAATTAGGATTATGAGAAACTGGTGCTGATTCTGTTGAATATCGCACTAAACTAATTTTAATCACACTATATCTCTTTCTTACAAATATCATTGACAAATGACAGAAAATATTTAGAACTGTCATATTAGTCTACGCCCTTGTCATTTACGGGAAAATAGTCGTGACCTTTTGCGATTACGACTAAATTGACATCAAAACTGTTCAAGTGGACTAATTTGACAGGATTAAATTTAATCTATCCCTTTCTCATGTTTCTTATTAGAAAGGGACATAATGAGACTAAATTAGTTAAGTTCGTAAACAACAGAATCGGCACCACAGCCGGCCTAGCATGACCACGATAGAAACGGGTTTTGTCTACATAGAAATAGACAAAGTGACAGATTGTAGAAACATTTCTACGTTTTATGAATGAAATCTGTCACTTTGTCTATTTCTATGTAGACAAAACCCGTTTCTATCGTGGTCATGCTAGGCCGGCTGGCGTGCCTTCAGTTTCACCCCCGTTACCCGGCTCCTAAGGGTTAAAGCGTGATGTCAAATAGCCTATACCTACTATTCCTCATGAATCTGGCTATCACAGACAAAAATATTTTTTCGAACAAGCTTAGCATGACCATTATAGTAAACGGGTTTTGTCCTTAGAAGAATATAATAAGTGACAGATTGTAGAAAGATTTCTACCGTTTTATGCATACAATGAAGATAAGAAATGCTTCTATTCTTCAGTAGACGAAACTGATAAGCCAAGCACGGGTCGCCGCGTGCTCGGGCAGTAGAGATAACGAGTTCGATAGAAAGAACTGTCTATTCTTTGGAGAATAGAGATATAATAGAGTTGTGCAGGGCCCCAAGTCTGCTATTGCAATTGTCATAATCGTGTCATAATGACATCGTTTTGACCAATGATCAAAGAGATAGTCTAACTTTCAGCCAATGACCAAAGGTTGACTTAGGTTGTGACAGTTATGATGTCATTATGAGACCATTCTTACAGAATTGTAAATAGCAGACTTGAGGCCCAGAGGCCCTAGACAAGTTACTTTTCTGTTAGCGTTAGCGTCAAACGCTACGGATAAAATGTATGGAAGTGACATTTGTGAGTCACGTGACTTTTGCGCAGCTAATGTCATTGCCATAGATTTTGTGCTTATCTTATTTTGTGCTTATTTGGCGTGAACGATAACAGAAAAGCAACTTGTCTAGGGCCTCAGGTGAGCCTCTTCATTGTTTGCCACTCAATCCCATTAAAAAATAACTACCAACGTATATGTATTGTTTTAAGATGTGTAGAGAACAGATTCGAGTAAATGGTGAGTTTGCAGACAGTGGTACTAGTATCGAGCGTAATAAACGAACTAGACGGAGGGTAGACCGCTTCGTCTGCCAATAACATCTACCCGCACGCAACAATCGACAGTTCTTCCGTGATCAGGCGCATGCAACTGCGCCGAAATATCGGAGTCTCAAAAATAAACAGGTACATGGTGTAAATACCGACATAGTTTATTCTACTAATAATATACAACGTATATGAGCCATAGTTTATCTATTTATCATATCCAAGGAGCCACTCGCCGTGGTTTGGACTGGATCCAATAGTCTCATTTAAAATATGAGTTATGGGGGTATCAACACTCGCAATATCAAACAGATGTGTGAAATCTGGTAGCAGAAGTGTTATAAGGATATGACTCAAGAGATTATATCAGGTCTACACTGAGTCAATGTAACTTCACGCCTCTGTTCCCCGTAGGGTTAATAGTTTACCCACATTTTCCTGACAGCAGCCGAATTAGTATTTTTGTGCACGTTTTAATTGAGCCCAAAACACGATTGCAACTATTTTCGCTCTATAGAAAAAAAATCGCATCATCTTCAAAAAATCGTTAAAACCCAAAAATCTTGTTTAATTATATCATTTAATTTAAATGTTTGTTTTTAATTGTTTAATAATAATTAATTATTTGAGATTTTCGGTTTAGGCTGTGGTCATGACTGACTGACAGACACACAGCCTGAACCGAAAATCTCAGATATCAAAGATATCATAATCTCAGAAAATTAAAGATTATTATTATAAGAGAGAAGAAAACGAGTATTGCTATAGATTATCAAGGAAAAATATTAATGATAACTAACTTGATAATTTCGATACCTGAATCAAATACATTAATTCTGCATTAACACCATGATCGATGATCCGCGCTACACGCGTCAGGTGCCACCCTACACAGTACATACAATAGCGAACTTGACCTTGTTCAAGGTCGTTACTATGAGGTCACTACTGCGGAAGCCCTTGAAAATATATTTACTAAGTAGTGTTGTTTTACGTGGATATTTAAATACGGGACGCGAAATGGGACGGCTTGCACGCTCAGCATAACCACGATGGAAACGGGTTTCGTCTACAGAAGAATAGACCAAGTGACAGATTGTAAGAAGAAATGTTTCTATTCTTCAGTAGACAAAATTCTGATAAGCCAAGCGCGGGTCGCCGCGTGCTCGGGCAGAAGTGATAACGTGTTGGATAGAAAGATCTTTGTTTATTCTTTGGTAGAATAGGTCATGCTAAGCCGGTTGAATCACGAAAAACCACCATCGGTTCGTGGTTGATATACCAAAAACCCGAACGAAGCGCTTTGATTCCACTTTCATTGTGAAAACCGCCAAATAGTGGAATGTGCTGCTGGAGTGGGAATTCTGCATCATCTGCCTAGCCTTTTCCCAAATTATATGTATTGGAGTCGGCTTCCGGTCGGCTTGGAGTGGGTATTCTCCGATAGTTATAATTTGGGTGTCTTCAAGTTGCGAGTGAATGGGTTTCTTCTATAGGCAAGCGTGGCATCGCTTAACATTAGGCAAAGTGGAGTCGACCTGAATTTCACACATTTTTCGTAGATATGTCCCGTGGCTCATTAAGTCTATGCGCTACTTTCTGAATTGCTTTTCTTACAGTGTATTTTGATTATGGTCATGATTGGGAATAGAAAATCATTGAAACTCAGAATGTCAATAAAGGGGATAGTAGTTTCAACTTCCAATGTTATGTGGAAGCTCTTTTTACAAGCTTTTATTTAACTTGCCCTGTCAGTTGGGGGCCAAATCTTGTAACAGAATTTTAGACATGTTCCACCCAACCGATTGAGTTGGGAACCCATAATAATTATGTAACCTCGGTGACAATGCAATAATATGGTATCATGGAGGTGGTCTCATGATGAAGCCGTGAGGTGACCATGAGAACTCCTCAACTTCTCAATATCACTCTGTCGTGTTTGGGCTCGTTGAATTTGTCTTGACAAGTACTGTAGACCTAGATGATGTCCAGGGTCTCATAATAGAGCTGGGAAGTAGTCATTATAAAAGCTTTTTTTGAAAAATATTTTTTAACATAAAACTTTTTTCTCTACTGCCCCAGAAGGAGGGTTAAGTTTTTCGAGAGTATGTATGTTATCTATTTCTTTGTCACGATCTGCACGCTCTCTCGCATACCGAGAAATTACTTCTTTTTTCCGAGAAATTAGTCTTTTATTCCTCTCATACAAATAATTTCAGACCATTCAGTGCAGTCTAGGTTTTCCCACGATGTTTTCCTCATCATCGGCCAATTATAATTATAATGCCGAGATTGTAACATCTTTTTGCCGTTAGTTTTGACTGTGACATATATATATATTTTTAGGCTGACTGTACATGTATTTAGGCGAATCACACACCGCCCCGCGCTACGCTGCGGGGTGCGTGGCGACGGAATAAAAATCCCGCGCGTGAATGCGTTTTCAGTGTGTTGCACCATGCGTGATTTCTATACAAATACAGGTACCTACTTGCAAACAATGGAAGATCATGCACCCCCGCGCTACGCTGCGTGATGCGGGGCAGCGATTCGCCTTACGGTTAAAACTCATAGCACCCACCCGTGCATGTCCTTGTCCTTATGTCCTTGACACTGACGACACAAGGTCGCGCGGTGAAGTCATACTGGGCCGTTCGTTGATAGCTCTGTAAGTGTAAGGCCGACTTTACGTAACCTACTGATTCATGAGATTTAATTGTCACCGTAAAATTGTAAATACCCTTAGATTATAATCTATCTCGCGAGATTGTAAACTGTCGAAAGATTGTGAATCGTAACATAGGTACTGCTTAGCTGCTTACAACTTAACGCCTTCTAATTAAATTATTTTTGTATAGGTAGGTATGATAGCCAGATTTATGGGGAATAGTATAGGCTATTTAACTTCAGGCTACGACCCTTAGGAGCCGAGCGACAGGGGTGAAACCGCGTAGGACAGCTAGTAATATTATAGTATATACTAGCTTTTGCCCGCGACTTCGTCCGCGTTTCCGTCGTTTTTCGTAAAAAAGTAGCGTATGTCCTTCCTCACGGTTCAATGGTTTTGATGTAACAGACAGATTAACTTTCGTATTTTAGTAGGGAAATATAATATGTCAATCCACAATACTGCTGAAAAATATCGCAATAAGGAACCGCAGAATATTATTATTAATAGCTGTGCCCGCGACTCCATCAGCGTGTAACTCCTTGTGTGTAATACAATCAGAAAGCTCCGAACTGCTAAGCTATCGGGAGTTACACGTGTTATTGTTAGTCAACCATAAAAGATAGACATATGCTGTTGTGCAATTTTTGGCATCAGTATCGATCACTAATCACCCTCTGATAGTTATTTTGAAAATATAGTATTTCATGTACCTACAGAATTGACCTCTCTACAGATTTATATAAGTATAGATTATGTGGAGTCAGCCTTATTGTATTTACAATGTAAATCGATAACAGATCTTCCATTCCGTTTTCGTTATTGTTAATTATCTGCAATTGTGTTTTATCACGCTTCACTCTTTGTGGAGTCAGCAGAACTTACCTTATACCATATTCTGTTACTAAGTATCACATGATAGGTACTTAGTAACAGAATATACAATAGCTATCTCTTTTATATGGGAACAACTGCCATCTGGCCTCCACAACACAATTACTGGGTAATACCGGTATTCTAATATTAGACCAGTTGTAAAACTTTTGGGCTTCTGACTACCGGTAACGATTGTCATAAACTCAGGAATCTAAATAGTCAATAGAATTTGCATAGGCGCGTGACCTTGTCACCGCTTTGGAGCAAGTTATGTAAGGCAGCTGGTGTCTTACAGGACACCACTGCATCGAGAACGCGTTATTCTCTCACTCGCACTTAAAATTAATAAATATTTTATCGGTATCGATACCTGTATTAAACCGTTATTATACCGGTATAAACCACTGTAGTACCGGTATAAACGGTTATTATACCTCCTGTCCTAGGTACGAATAGGAGGGTATAAACGATTATAATACCGGTAAAAACAGTATAATTTTAAACCGGTATTCTTGTCAAGGTCACTTGAACCGGTTCTCGAAAATACCGGTATTGTAAGCCCTGTCCACGAGTCCCCGAATTTCTATCTTATTCCATCCATTATTAGCTGCAACCTCAGATCATAGAAACAAGGAGATATGCCATCATAGCAAATTAGTACGGGAACAACTGATGCCACTTTTAGTACATTTTTCGACACAATTACGCGCATAATTAAGCGCTCCTTGTGAATAAAAAGATCTCCCACGCATTGAACATTCCGTTCACCCTCAATCTAACACTGTTAATCGTCACTCAACACTAGCACTAAACTAAAACACTGTATTTATACCATCGATCGTGTTGGGTTCGTCCCCAGCGCGTACGTTTTTAATATGAGCAATTTGTTCAAGATCAGGCATCAAGCTCGATAGCGCCTTGGCACATCTCCTTGTTTCTATGATCTGAGGCTGCAGCCATATCTACAGCCGTTTGTGTGCTTCGGTTGGGCTTCCGAAACATATTCGTATTCATTAGCAAAGAACTAATCAACATCGAACATGCTTTCCTAAGGCTTCTGTAACCGAAATCACGGCCAATTTTGCTATGATTACGATCTGTGTGACGAAGCCATGGCCGTGTCGATATGTTATTTATGTTAGGTTTTGTTCTTATATTATATTAATATTTGTAATATGTTCTAATATTTTTAAAAGAACTATGGTTAAAAATAAGTCACTTTGTTAGGATTTGGTTTTAAATGTTTTAACAATTCCACTCAACACTTAAGGATTGACGATATTGACATCACCCGATATCGCGGACCAATGGGAAGTCTTAATTGGTTCGCGATAGCGGTGGATTTTGGCCTGAAATGGGGCACCCCTGCTGGAGTGTCGATCGAGACACTTGTTTTAGGAATTGTTCAGTAGCTTGTAGAATATAGCCTCTTTGTCATTGTCATATAAAATATAATAAAACTAAGTGAAATTTGTGTTTAACTTTACTTGTACAGTATTCCCTAATTTAGCTTAGTACCCTCTGTGAGTCGTGGCCGCTCAGTTCTTATATTTACTAGCTGTGACCCGTGTCTTTGTCTCCGTAAAAATGGTTGAAGAGTAGCCTATGTGCTTCTTAGTTCCCAGGCCCCCTTAGTACCCCTTTGCCAAAGGAGTTGTTTCAAAACCGGCTAGGTTTTGTACACTTGCTCAAAAAATGGAGAAAAATCCACGAAACTCGGGAAAAATACAAATAATTGATTTGATTAATATTATCATACCGTTCAAGAATAATTTGTTAATCATATACATAATGCATTGATTTGTGATTTATCAACAATATGGCGACTTAAGATACCATAGACTAAAGTGTACTTTATTTTAATGTCACTGTCAGTTTGCAGCTTGTCAGATTTGTCAGTTGCGTTTCGTTCGTCAGCTTTTACATAGTGTCGGTTGTGTTGTGATCGCGTTCGTTTGTTTGGATTTTGATTTCTTTTTAACAACCCGGCTTCCTTTTTTTGGATTTTGGACTATTTCTCTCACTGTTTTACTTGGCTTTCGTTTTTGGACTGTTACTCGTAATATACGAAAAACATTATCGAAATGTCAAAGATGAAAGAACAAAGAATTGAATCTAAGATCCGGATCCGCTTTACCTCACGCAAACCACAAAGCTATCGTTGCAAACGCAAATATTATGAATACAATTACTGCAACAATTACGGTTGACCTACACAGTATTATTATTTGTCCTTATTTCTGGACGTGACTCATGCAGCCATGCTTGCTTGTATACACTCCCATACAGTGATTCTCAAACTTACCGCCAAAGTTTTAGAAAGACAGCTAATACATAGTAACGTCTAGGGTTACTTGTAAAACACTAATAACCTCGCAGGACTATACATATTACTAACATCATAAACAATAGGTAACTTTTGTTTGATCACTGATCACAGATCACATTGATCGGAATTACAGCATCAAGCTCAATAGCGCCTTGGCACATTTTCCTCGTTTCTGTTCTGAGTTCCATCGATTCCTTGGTCTTCCTTTTGGCTTTCCAAATTTACTCAGAACTTTTCTTGCAACCTTTTCCTCATTCCTTCGCATTAAATACCATAAGAAACGATTTCCACACAACTTTCCGGTCACCGACGCTACTTTCAGACTTCCTCTAACATACTCATTTCTTATTCTATATCCATTCGCGTAACCACACACATCCCATATTCTCATCTCAGCTGCATGCACTTGCCTTTTATGTGTTAATAAATAAAATACATTAATTTAAATAAATAAAATCTGACCTATATTTTATTTATTGTGCTTTCAATGAGTCATACTCACAAAGTGGGTTGATATCCCCATTCAGGCTGCATCGGGGGCGATGTGACGTCATCCATGGTAAATACTGTAGAATAGATATGGGTTTATGATCGAATTAACGACATCTTGAAGAGGAAATGTCGTCACCATTTTATGTTCTGTTGAGATTTTGTAAGTAGTTCAGTACCTTCATTGCGTAAGCCTTTTTCAACGAGCATTTGTCAAGGCGCATTCGATTCAATGCCCAACTCCGAGCTTTGAAAATCCAATATTGCGCTATTTAAAATGCGGCTTTAAAAAAAGCGCTGTCGTGCGAACAGATTCATTGTTTGACATTTGTTTCATTTGGGCGCTTTTTTTAATGCGCGTAAAAAAGCGCGAATGAGGGCTTGCACAGTTGCTATTATCACCATGGTTTTATTGACATCCATTCCGCGGTGCGCCGTTTGTCTCTAAGTCTAAATCCGATTTCTCGATAACTGCGATGGTACACCTGTAGGGCTAACATGCGCGCCGCGACAAATTTTGTCGACTGTTTTGTCTCGCTCTTACTTGTGCGAATATGAGACAAATGCACGATAAAAGCGTCGACAAAAATTTGTCGCGGCGCGCATGTTAGGCGCTCTGAATTAGTTTATCTATACTTCTATACTAATAATATTATAAAGAGCAAAGATTTGATTGTTTGTTTGTTTGCATTGAATAGGCTCCGAAACTACTGGGCCGATTAAAAAAATTCTTTCACCAGTAGAAAGCTACATTATCACTGAGTAACATAGGCTACTTGTTATCTGAAAAAAATACGTAGTTCCTGTGGGCCACGCGGACGAAGTCGCGGGCAAAGTGCTAGTTTCTTATATTAGTGTGATTAATTGATTATATGACATTCTCGCTACTTTATCCTTTACTTTACTACTTAACTAGCCTATAGCACTCAGGGATAATGTAGTTCTCTATCAGTAAAATAATGTTCAAAATCAGATCAGTGATTTCGGAGATTACTCTCCACATAATAATACACAAACTCACAAAATTCACCATCTCTCAAATAAATACTACAGAGTGAAAAATATTATTTATTTTGCAAGGGTTAAGATATTGAACAACTTTGACAAACACTGATTGTGTTGGTGTGTTGGGGTAAGTACTTGAACCATAAAAAGTGGTGACGTCACATTGATTGACCTACCGTTCCCTGTAAGACATCGCGATAGCGTGAACGACTGAACGTGTCCTTTACAGAAATAGCAATTTTATTCTTTGTTGAGGTATAAGTAGGTAGGATCATGGGCGTAGCCACCGTGGGGCAGGGTGAGGCGCTTGCCCCCTGGCTCTGACCTGTAAGGTACCTAACCAAACCTAAAAAAATAAATTATCTAGGTTCTAACTACAATACTTAATATCCGTAAGAAAGCTTACACTCGACCTCAGATCATAGAAACAAGGAGATATGCCATCATAGCAAACTAGTACGGGAACAACTGTCGCCACTTTTAGAACATTTTTCGACACAATCACAAGCGCTCTTTGTGAATAAAAAGATCTCCCACACATTAAAAATTCTGCACACCCTCAATCTAACACTGTTAATCGTCACTCAACACTAGCACTAAACTAAAACACTGTATTTATATCATCGATCGTGTTCGGTTAGTCACCAGCGTGTACTTTTTATATACGGTCAATGTGACCGTATGAAAGCGTCAAGCTCAATAGCGCCTTGGCACATCTCCCTTGTTTCTATGATCTGAGCACTCGACAGTCGACACAAAAAAATGCGATCAGACCGCGGGTATAGTTTGCTAGTTAAATATTATTTTAGACTGCTGCTCCACCCTGAGCCCATGGCTGGCTACGCCCATGGGTAGGATATAGACAGTTTATTTTTAAATATTATTGAGTGTCAGGGAATCGAACACGCGACACGCAGTACAGCAGCCAATCGCTCAGCTACTGCACATACCGTGTAGCCAACGTCTGAACAAATATTAATTATAATCATCATCCGCCTAGCCTTTTCCCAAACTAGATTGGGGTCGGCTTCCAGTCTAACTAGTTGCGGCTCAATATCAATATTTTACGTGGAGCGACTGCCATCTGACCTCCACAACCCAATCATTGAGGAATACCGGTGAATACCGGTATTCCGAGCGGTAGACAGGAGCCCAAAAGTCTGACAACTGATCTGACTTTCATTCGAAAGTTAGATCAGTTGTCAGACTTTTGGGCTCCTGTCTACCCGTAACGACTGTCAAAGATATTTCTATGACGACCGGGACCGACTGTTTAACGTGCTCTCCGAAAAACGGAGGGGTCTCGATGTGTAAAGAACGATCACCCATCCAAGGACTAACCGCGGCAAGCGCAGCATAACCTCGCAGATCGATCGATCAGCGCGGGTGTCATTTAGCCACGAGCCCCTCACCAATATTAATTATAATTCGAATAAAAAAACTACTATAATGCCTGTCTGTTTGTTCGCAGTGCCGTCGACGACGAAGTCGCAACTTGCGGCGGAATACCTGGAGGCCTGCCGACGACATAACACGCCATGCATCGATTCAGTGCTGCAGCAGATACGGGTATGAATTCGCCTTATCATTTAGTAACCCTTGGCCCGTGACTTCGTTCGCGCTTAAACCACTGAACCGATCGTCATAAAATTTTGCATTTACGTTGTCAGGGGTACAGAAAAGGACATAGGGTACCTTTCATCCAGAATAAAGTACTATTCCCGAGGGAAAGAACGAAATCTTTCGATGGTCATAATTGCTTTAAGATGGCGCTACGTGTATGTCACGCGAACAAAGTCGCGGGCAAAGTGCTAGTTCATTATAAATACCGGTTAAAATACCGGTATCGCAAAAAAACGGTACTGGAATAACCTAATGATAATGGCGGTATAAACCTTTATGATACATGTATTTTTGCAACCGGTTCCAAGCCCTGACTAAGAAGAGCTCGGTACCGGTTCCAGAAATACATGTACCTTAATTATTTTTACCGGTAATTGAGTGCCGGTAAAAATCTTTTACCGATATAAAATTTATACCGGTATACATTTAACCCGGTATCTTGTCAAGGTCATTGTACCGGTTCTTCAAAATACTGGTATTCCAAGCCCTACAAATACTAACGCTATTCCTCTTCCATTTCAGGAGTTACCAGAGAACACAATCGGCGGCGCCTTGCGAGCTCCCCGGCTCACTCTCGCGGAGTGTTCGCTGTCGGGGCCCGCGCCGGCGGACGCGCTGGAGGCGGTCATGCGGAAGGTGCAGTTCCGAAGACTGGAAGTAGAACATGCCACCATTGACGATGAGGGCGCGGTGAGTACATTATCTGCTCTTAGAAGCACTTCGGGTGTTCTCGGCAATCTTCGGTGACCGAGGCGGCCATGCGGAAAGAGCAGTTCAGAAGACTAGAAGTAGAACATGCCACCACCATTGACGATGAGGGCGCGGTGAGTACTACATTAAACTGGTCTTAGAAGCACTTCGGGAACCTTCGGGAATCTTCGGTGAATACGATCGGCGGCGCCTTGCGGGCTCCCCGACTCGAGGCGGTCAGGCGGAAGGTGCAGTTCCGAATACTGGAAGTAGAACATGCCACCATTGACGATGAGGGCGCGGTGAGTACAACATTAAACTACTCTTAGAAGCACTTCGGGTGTTCTCGGCAATCTTCGGTGAATACGATCGGCGGCGCCTTGCGGGCTCCCCGGCTCACTCTCGCGGAGTGTTCGCTGTCGGGGCCCGCGCCGGCGGACGCGCTGGAGGCGGTCATGCGGAAGGTGCAGTTCCGAAGACTGGAAGTAGAACATGCCACCATTGACGATGAGGGCGCGGTGAGTACAACATTAAACTGGTCTTAGAAACACTTCGGTTGTTCTCGGCAATCTTCGGTGACCGAGGCGGCCATGCGAAAAGTGCAGTTCAGAAAACTAGAAGTAGAACATGCCACCACCATTGACGATGAGGGCGCAGTGAGTACTACATTAAACTGCTCTTAGAAGCACTTCGGGTGTTCTCGGCAATCTTCGGTGTATTCGATCGGCGGCGCCACGGAATAGAGAAATAAGGGGAATTGCCCTTAAACTTCTTTTGTATGGGAACCAGTGTCGCTAAACCCACACATTCGTAAATTAAATTGTATATTGCAATACACAGAAAACAATGATATGATTGGCTACAATATTTTAAGCAACTTTGGCGAAAATCTAATTTATTGTTCTTCAAAATTAAGTCGTATTACAACGGCAGAATGTTGTTATTACTTTACATGTCAAAATCATTAAAGATGTCTTTTATTTATCAATCAAGTTCGACCAAGATCAACAACGAGTTCAACTACTCAGCGCTAGACGGCGCTGAAACTAAAAAAGATGTCATGGGGTAAACAGTATAGTTAATGGCCAGTTAAGCTACCTTATGACACTCTTTTTATTACACAAACATACAACGGGTAGATATACTAGATATAGTACTTGGCCTAGGCTAATAACTGTTTACACAGCCCTAAAAATAGTGACAAACGACTATAATGCTTAATATAACAGACGGCAGAGATTTTTTCACTATAAAAGCAATTTGGTTTTGAATAAAATGAATATAGTAATTTAATTGACATAGGGGGCCAAATACTGTAATGTTATTTAAATTAGTGGTACAGCAATTGGCGTTCTATGCTTAACACTCTACTTATTTTATAGATTTTCATCATCACAGGCTAAAAAAAGAATGAATCCACTTAGCGGCGTTTTGAAGAAACATTTTGACAGTCAACAACTTTGCTGCCGCAGCGAGTTTTAAAATTTACCCTTTATTACTGTGGGTTTGCTAATTTTTCAATACCGATGTTGCAATGGCTAATAACTATGTAGGGGCCAATAACTATACCGCTTCCCCTATTTGCTACTCAGCTAGAGATGTGAACCAGACATCCATAATTTTATGTCGATGTTTGTTAGATACGGAATAGTCTTCAAGTATTTTTTTTTTTAACGTAAGACTTAAACCGGTTTACAGTAACAGGTGAAATGGTTAAATGAAACGATAGTAAGCAGTTATAGGTGATTTATAATAAAAGTATAGTATAATAAATATTTTGTAAATAAGTTTAAATAACGTTTTTACAAGTCAATTATTTTAAACAAGATGAGGTCGGTGTTTCTTATCTACCTTTGAGAAGAAACACCGAAACAAACTTAAAGGTCAATGTCTCCAATTAATGACAAAATGTTGTTAGAACAATGTAGGTTAGCGTTAGCCTGAAATAACCTTTGGAGGAAAGAGTTCTTAAGTCAATTGCCATCTATCCCTATTCTTCATTGTCATATAGAATGACAAGGATAGTTGTATATTTAATCAGTGGTTAAATTAAGAGGCATTTATAAGTAGATGTCTTGTATTCCTCTTCTTGACCAAAATATTTTGGATGAACAACAAAACGAACTAAAATTATAGAAAATAAACTTTCAAAAACGGTTACTATATTGTATATCCATATTTATATAATACCTAGTGTAGTTTATACATACACATAGTGCAGACCCAGGCCCCATACATTTCTGAAACATCTTATTTATTATTTTATCGATAACGAAATATTTTCATAGATGTTTCGCATCCCTAATCGAGTAGCGTCGAAATTTCTCGAATTTATAATAGATGTTCAAGTCAGTAAGCAAATTGATTTAGACTTTGATGTATAGACTTAAGGTAGTTTTTAGTTTGCTTCAAAGCAATAAATATGATATATTGAAAAAAAACGATTATATTAAAATACACCATAGTTATATACTTACTGGTGATACGATACACCCCCGTGAGATATATTTTTTGTTTTGCTATGGTGTTTACACGTTAAAATTGTGCAAGACGGCATGATTTTAATATTTCACGTCTGGGATCGAAACGTCGTAACACAGCAAGTAGGTAATCACGACTGAGCCAGTGCTGTATGACTTCCCATAATTGTAACCACACGCGCGTATGCTGCGTGGCATTTCCACCTTGTTTTTATTATTCCGTGGGCGGCGCCTTGCGGGCTCCCCGACTCACTCGAGGCGGTCATGCGGAAGGTGCAGCTCCGAAGACTGGAAGTAGAACATCCCACCATTGACAATGAGGGCGCGGTGAGTACATTAAACTGGCTTCAGAAGCACTTCGGGTGTTCTCGGCAATCTTCGGTGAATACGATCGGCGGCGCCTTGCGGGCTCCCCAAACTCACTCGAGGCGGTCATGCGGAAGGTGCAGCTTCGAAGACTGGAAGTAGAACATCCCACCATTGACGATGAGGGCGCGGTGAGTACATTGAACTGCTCTTAGAAGCACTTCGGGTGTTCTCGGCAATCTTCGGTGAATACGATCGGCGGCGCCTTGCGGGCTCCCCAAACTCACTCGAGGCGGTCATGCGGAAGGTGCAGCTTCGAAGACTGGAAGTAGAACATCCCACCATTGACGATGAGGGCGCGGTGAGTACATTGAACTGCTCTTAGAAGCACTTCGGGTGTTCTCGGCAATCTTCGGTGAATACGATCGGCGGCGCCTTGCGGGCTCCCCAAACTCACTCGAGGCGGTCATGCGGAAGGTGCAGCTTCGAAGACTGGAAGTAGAACATCCCACCATTGACGATGAGGGCGCGGTGAGTACATTGAACTGCTCTTAGAAGCACTTCGGGTGTTCTCGGCAATCTTCGGTGAATACGATCGGCGGCGCCTTGCGGGCTCCCCGGCTCACTCTAGAACACGCCACCATTGGCGATGAGGGCGCGGTGACAACGTTAAACTGGCTTAGAAGCACTTCGGCAATCGGCACTCGGCAATCTTCGGTGACTCTGGCTAGAGCATTCTTAAAGGAATAAGACATGGACATGGGATTCGCGCCCTGCCGGCTTAGCATGACTATTTTTATATCTATTCTACCGAACAATAGACATTTAGTTATTTCTATCCAACTCGTTATCTCCTACTGCCCGAGCACGCGGCGACACGACAGACTTTTGTCTACTGATGAATAGAAACATTTCTTCGGTTCATTGTATGCATAAAACGAAAGAAATCTTTCTCCAAACTGCCACTTTGTCTATTCTTCTGTAGACAAAACCCGTTTCTATCGTGGTCATGCCAGGGTGGGGTAAGTGCTCTACTTGCTACACCCCTCAGATCATAGAAACAAGGAGATAATATAGCAAATTAGTACGGGAACAACTGATGCCACTTTTAGTACATTTTTCGACACATTTACGCGCATAATTAAGCGCTCTTTGTGATTAAAAATATCTCCCACGCATTCAACATTCCGCACACCCTCAATCTAACACTGTTAATCGTCACTCAGCACTAGCACTAAACTAAAACACTGTATTTATACCATCGATCGTGTTCGGTTCGTCGCCAGCGCGTACGTTTTTAATATGAGCAATTTGCTCAAGATCGGGCATCAAGCTCGATAGCGCCTTGGCACATCTCCTTGTTTCTATGATCTGAGCTACACCCTAAGTTTGTACGCGCATGCTAACTGCTATCTTTTGACACTTCATATTGCGACCCCAGAGACATTAAACGTTTATCTGCCGAGAAGCCTTCTGGAGGTCAAAATCAATTGTTTTTGAAATGCGACAGACGAAGGGAACTTAATGAAATTCAATTTCAAATTCAAATTCAAAAATATTTTTTGAATAAATGATTTTTGAATTTGAATTTGAAATTAGCGTGGGCTAACGAATTAGCACTTTTTGAACGTCAATGTACATAAGACAGCCCCCAAAAACGCCCGCCCTTCACCGCTTCCTAGTGTTGTAGCTGCGAAGAAGAAACGGCGCAACAAACTCCGCAGCAAACAAACAAATTAATATAACGAATCTGCTGCCTCATGTTCCAGGAGGCGCTATTCGACATGATAGAGTATTACGAGAGCGCGACCACCGTGTCCATCGCCGGGCCGCGCCAGTTCGGCATCAGAGGATGGCAGGCCGCCTCCAGGATGATCAAAAAGGTAAAAAGTCCTCATCTTTACGGTATACAGGTTGTTGATTTATAATAATAATACAAGAAATCCTTTATTATCAGGCTACTTAGGCCCATAGTTAAATACATGTGTTAGTATAGAAACTTAAGCCTATGTTAGAAAAAAAAAATCACTTAAGCACTATGTCTTAGTGCGATCGTGTGGCACTTGTCCGCGCACACTACTCCCTGCGGCTAAAAGTTCTCCTCCATGACGAGGTGCAAAAGACACGTCGGTACTCGCACCACGAACGCCTTGAAGTTGGTATTCGGTCAGCGGTGGTTAGTTATGAAATCATCCTAAAGGGGGTGATTCTACACGTCATAATGAATAACTTTCCCTATGAGACCCATAACCGATGCGTGAAAAAATTAAATAATATTTTATGTATGCTAGCTAGTTTTGTACTATTTTGCCAAAAAATATTTGTTTTTTTCTCATAAATAATATACTTATATGTATTTCAATCTGCTAACAAAAATTCAACTTAATTTCCAGAGTGCAGACCTATCAGAACTAGAAGTGACTGACGCACCATTAGAAGCGTCTCACGCGCCGGTGTTGGCGCGATCCCTGAGGGCCCACACTTGTACCCTGCGAGCGCTGTGTCTGCAGAGGGTGAACCTGTGCGGGGAGCCCTTGTTATGTCTAGGTAAGTACCTGTTAGCCCTCATTCGCACTATTTAGCGGGATTTAGACCTACGATCCCTGAGGGCCCACACTTGTACCCTGCGAGCGCTGTGTCTGCAGAGGGTGAACCTGTGCGGGGAGCCCTTGTTATGTCTAGGTAAGTACCTGTTAGCCCTCATTCGCACTATTTAGCGGGATTTAGACCTACGATCCCTGAGGGCCCACACTTGTACCCTGCGAGCGCTGTGTCTGCAGAGGGTGAACCTGTGCGGGGAGCCCTTGTTATGTCTAGGTAAGTACCTGTTAGCCCTCATTCGCACTATTTAGCGGGATTTAGACCTACGATCCCTGAGGGCCCACACTTGTACCCTGCGAGCACTGTGTCTACAGAGAGTGAACCTTTGCGGGGAACCCTTGTTATGTCTAGGTAAGTATAACTAGCGGCACCAGATATGATCACAAACGTCACCTGCGCATTAGCTGGTTTTTCGGTCTCTTTGGCGGAATGAAGAAGACGGGGGGCGCCGAGGCTGCACGCGATCGGTTTGTCAGTCGATGCTCGTCGTCTATTAGACTATTCTCTATTACGTATTGTCAACTGTCTATTGTCTATTGGGCCGAAAATGTACATATTCGCGATATGTGTTCATGATTGGTGCCAAGCCTGATATAAAAAAATCAGCTGTTCTACACATTTATGTTCACACAACTCAACAAAATGTATGAAACAGCTGCTTTTTTTATATCAGGGTTGGTCCCATAATAAGAGTTGTTCATTATGATGAGTACAATGACTCCTTTTCGTATTGCCACTGTCTAACCTGACACCCTGTATAAAACAGATGAATGATACTAACATAAATTATAACTTTCTCGTTACAGTGATAGCTCTGAAGTCGAACAGCTCAATCCGCGAGCTGCGATTGGGCGACAACGGGCTGTCGGTGTCGGACGCGTCGCAAATAGCCTCCCTGCTCAGATACAACACCAGGATACAACTGCTCGACCTATCCAACAACCAGATACAGGTGATGATATACGTATTCTGACTGACATCCAAGCGCGGTCCGAGGGTCGTGGGGATCATGACCCCCCCCCCCCCAAATCGTAAAAAAATGTGCGAAACACGGTAATTCACGGTATAGCACGTCGGCATTAATCGGTATGACCCCCCCCCCCCAAAAGTCTTCGGCTGCGGTAAGACATCCTCCCAAAGTCTTCGGCTGCGGTATGACCCCTCCAAAGTCTTCGGCTGCGGTATGACTCCCCCAAAGTCTTCCGCTGCGGTATGACTCGCCCCAAAGTCTTCGGCTGCGGTATTCCCCCTCCCCCTACCCCCACAGTCAAACAGCTCAATCCGCGAGCTGCGATTGGGCGACAACGGGCTGTCGGTGTCGGACGCGTCGCAAATAGCCTCCCTGCTCAGATACAACACACGGATACAATGCTGGACCTGTCCAACAACCAGAAACAGGTGATGATATACGTATTCTGACTGATATCGAGGGGGGGTCATAGGTGTCATGACCCCCCCTCCAAAATCGTACAAAAATGTGCGAAACACGGTAATTTACGGTATAGCACGTCGGCATTAATCGGTATGACCCCCCAAAGTCTTCGGCTGCGGTCTGACCGCCCAAAATCTTCGGCTGCGACTGCGCCTGATTTTAACTGACATCGGTCTCCATGTGTAAAGAACGCAGTGGCGTGCCTAGAGGTTGAAGAAGCCTGACGCATTTTTTAGGGTTCCGTACCTCAAAAGGAAAAACGGAACCCTTATAGGATCACGTTGTTGTCCGCCGTCAGTCACCGGACCATAAGTGGAGCCATCTGCTCATAGATGGCGCCATTGGAAGTAGCAGTAGCGCCATCTATGATCATATGTCGGAACCCTTAGGGCGCGAGGCATACTCGCACTTGTCCGGTTTTTTTTTATGAATTTAAGTTAAATTCGTGAACGGTTACCCATCCAAGTACTGACCGCGGCAAGCGCAGATTAACCTCCCGGATCAATTGATCAGCGTTGCTGGCATTCAGCCATGAGTCCCTACACAAGTTGTATGTATATGTATGTATAATAATAGTGTTATGTACTGTTCCAGGACGCGGGAACGGCTCACTTAGCGGATGCGTTAGCTGAACAGGCGTCTCAGTCGCCCCCCTCCGCCGCCGCCTCCCCCCTCTCGCCGCACCGCTGTCAAGGTACACACACCCCCCTTGAAGATAGTGAGCTATGTAATACGGAAAATGATCACAGATCGCGCATGTACATTTTCGGCCCAATAGACAATAGACAGTTGACAATACGTTATAGAGAATGATCCAATTAGACGACGGGCATCGACTGACGAACCAATCGCGTGCAGCCCCGACGCCCCCCGTCTTCTTCATTCCGCCAAAGAGACCGAAAATCAGCTAATGCGCAGGTGACCAAGACTGGTGCCGGAACTTATACTTACATAAACTTCTAATTTCTGTCATCATCATCATCTGCCTAGCCTTTTCCCAAATAATATTGGGGTCGGCTTCCAGTCTCACTAGTTTCGGCTAAATATCAATATTTTACGAGGAGTGACTGCCATCTGACCTCCACAACCCAATTCATAGGTAATACCGGTATTCGAATGTTAGACCAGCTGTCACACTTTTAGGGCTTCTGACTTCCCGTAACGATTGTCAAAGATATTCCTATGACAACCGGGACCGACTGCTTAACGTGCTCTCCGAGGCACGGAGGGGTCTCGATGTGTAAAGAACGGTCACCCATCCAAGGACTGACCGCGGCAAGCGCAGCTTAACCTCGCAGATCGATCGATCAGCGCGGCTGTCATTTAGCCACGAGCCCCTCACTTATAAACTTCTAACTTCTGTATCATCTGTTAATGTCACTCTGTCACTCAATGATTATAATAAAAAAAAAAACTGCTTTGGTTGAAATATTATTCTGCCAGCAGAAAACTATTGAGTGGGTCACGAAGGGCCAGTATGAAAATTACCGCGCCGACGGAATCGGCACCAATTTTATACTATTTTCTAAACCATTGAGACTGATGCTTCCAGTGGGCGGTCACGAGGCGCGAGGGCTGGCCTTCCTAGTGCTATGGAACAACCAGCTCACGAGGAACTGTGCGCCGTACCTGAGCAAAGCGTTGGTGAGTATCAATAGACTAGTTCAGATGAAAGACATGTAAAGACTCTCTTGTTAGGGTTCCGTACCAAAATGGTAAAAAAGGAACCCTTATGGTGCGACTTCGTCTGTCTGTCTGTCACACCTGGTTATTTCAGCAACTACTAATGCTATCGACTTGAAATTTGGAACAGTTATAAAGAATGCTTGTCCAACTTTATTGCAAATAAAAAAAGTCAAAAAATATTTTATTTTCATTGATTTTATGTCTCACAGTTTTCGTCATTTGATGAAAAATGTCTGGAAAAATAGCATCCCCCCCCCTTATCTCCGAAGTCAAAAAATCTAAAATAATTAGAGTTGATAGGAATTGACCCAAATATGGCACCAAAAATAAAACGATGTTCCTAACTAGTACAGTTTTTTCAAAATCATCAAAATTCCTTCACAAACAAACTTAGTTATGCGGTCCGGTTTTTTTCACTTTATACGTCCAAAAATGATACGGAACCCTCGGTGCGCGAGTACGACTCGCATTTGGCCGGTTTTTTTATATCTATGTCACTACTCATTTTATAATATTTAAATATTTAAGTCGCTGCTTGTTTCATATTATCATAAAACTAACCAGTCTACTTTGATAGCATATTAAAACACTATGCCTCTATGAACAGTAGGCCTGAGGCGCGGGCAACAATATTAGGGCGGGTTGTCAAACCATCTGTATTCGTAAATCAGTACGTAATCGTTAAGTCAGTATGAAATTGTCGTACAAGCCGCCATATTTGACGGTTACAGATACGTAACTGTAAGATGAAACAACATGGCCTTAATGTAATAGTTTCCGATAGATTTCGGATCTCAAATTTCGAGATGACAGAGCGGGTCGCGGTAGCGCAGTTGTTAGAGCATTGGCACGGTTGGCCAGAGGTCGCGGGTTAAAATCCCGCTCGCGACATTTGATTTTTGAGAAATCTTTTAAATATTTAATAACTTAAGAAAAGTATAACATGGCTTTGACATGTTTCAAATTCACAAAAATATACAAATAAATAATTGTTGTATTTGCAGCGCTCATCCCAGTCTCTATGCGTGTTGAACGTGGGTCGCAACGCTCTGGGCAACGAAGCGATCCGCGCGCTCGGGCGGGGCGGAGCCCTGGTGTCGCTGGGCCTGCAGGCCGCCCGCCTCGGCCCCGACGCCGCCGCCGCCATCGCCGACCTCATACGAGCTGACACCAAGCTACAGGTCACACTTTTATAGTTTCTAGGACATTTTCTAGCTACCACAAGGAAGGCGCATTCTTCTAAATAACATCCTGCAAAAAGAAAAAAAAAATGATAGCTGTGATAGTTTTTTTTTAGCACTATGAGTGATCCAAAAAAACTGGACAAGTCTGGACTGTCTAAAGGTGCAGCGCCATCTATGCCGCCATTACATCATAGTAGATGTATCATATCTTGATCGTAGATGGCGCTACTGCATACTTCTAGTGGCACCATCTATGAGCAGATGGCTCCAATTATGATCCGGTGACAGACTAACAACAAAGTGATCCTGTAAGGGTTCCGTTTTATCTTTTGAGATACGGAATCCTAAAAGGGTTCCGAAATATGCAATAGCCTATGCCGCTATTACATCATAGTAGATTTATATCGTATCTGGATGAACATCGGTCTCGCTGGGCAACGAGGCTGTCCGCGCACTCTGCAGGTCACACTTTTATGGTTTCTAGAACATTTTCCAGCTACCACAAGAAAGGCGCATTCTTCTAAATAACATCCTGCAAAAAGAAAAAACAATTACAGTTTTTTTTCTTTGAGCACTATGTGAACTGTGAAGTGATTGAAAAATACTGGACAGGTGAGTACGACTCGCGTCCTGAGGATTCCGTGATATGATAGAAAGAAAAGAATAGGGATGTTAACTACTTTTTTTTTATTGTGAATCTGTAAACTATATGAAAAAAGACAACACCAAAAAAACCGATGAAACATCTACAAAATTGGCAAAGTTATAAGCGTTTTAAAATGATTTGCTAGACACGGACGGCACTACCTACTAGTGACGTAACACCACTACGTCCGCTTCGCGCGACAAAGACGGAGCGATACTCCCTCCAAAAACTTTAAAAGCGTCTGTTTTCCATTTTGTGATAAATTATTATTTTTGCTTTTACTTTTTTGTTGTGCCTATTCCTTCTTTGAAATAAAATAATTTATTTGTACTTTTTTAATAGTAGGCCACTACCGTATTTTCTAAAACCGTACGCGCTGGCGACGAACCGAACACGATCGATGATATAAATACAGTGTTTTAGTTTAGTGCTCGTGTTGAGTGACGATTAACAGTGTTAGATTGAGATTGTGTGAAATTTTTAGGGCCGTACCACAAAAAGATAGACACGCGTTAAACGCGAATGCTACCATAAATAATACGCTGTTGTTTTAGCACTAACTGGTCTAAAACAAGTGTGTATTATTTTTGGTAGCATTCGCGTTTAACGCGTGTCTATCTTTTTTGTGGTAAGGGTGTTTATGTGTGGGAGATCTTTAAATTCACAATGAGCGCGTGTAATTTTGTCGAAAAATGTTCTAAAATGGCGACAGTTGTTCCCGTACTAATTTGCTATGATGGCATTATTTCTATGACCTGAGCCAACGACTAATCTCGTTTTTTTTATTATTTCAGAGGCTAGATCTCCGTGAGAATAGACTGGGCGGCGCCGGCCTATCGACCATCCTAGCGGCGATGAAGGAGAACAGTACGCTAACACAGATCGACCTGGACGAGCCCCCCGTACGTTTACATGTAAATTATTTCAATATTTCCGTTACGTAAACTTATACACACACACACACACGGTGAGTTATTGAACGCCATTTTGTCACCTCTCTCGCTCGCACAGAAGCATATTTTTAAGAATATTGAATGAAAAGATGCATTTTTGAAAATTTTATTCTTATAATGTTTTAGATAATATTAATTTAACAGGTATATAAGGTCCTACCCTTCATACTCGAAATATTTTAGGAGGCACATCTGTAGATAAAGATGCTATACAAATGAGAAAAAAATTGATCCGAGTATTTTAATTTTTTTTAATAAATTTTAAAATTATTTGACACAAAAAATACTATTTGCAACGTCCATTACCCTAGTTTCTAATAATAATAGTAAGTTACGTAAAAACTAGCGTAATGGATGTTGAAAATAATAAGGAACCAGTGTTTTTAATGTGTGTCAAATAATTTTAAATTAATTTATAAAAAAAATATACTCAGATCATTTTTTTTTTCGTTTGTATGGCATCTTTACCACCTACAGATGTACCTCTTAAAATATTTCGAGTATGAAGGGTAGGCCCTATATAATAAAAACACATTTTTACTATCTGATCTAATCAATTTAGGAGCAGAAGTATCCTATACAACTGCTCCTAAATTGATTAGATGACAAATGCATCTTTTCATTTAACATTCTTAAAAATATGATTCTGTGCGAGCAAGACAGGTGACAAAATTTAATAGTCCTCTTCAACAATCGCTATGGCAAATATATCAACCGTTAGGGCCCTTGTGCACCACATGCAGTTCCAGTAAAAAAAAGGACGTTTGAAAAGAGAGAGAAAAAAAAAATAAAGAGAATCTTCTTCTCTCTCTTTTCAAACGTCCGTTTTTTTACTGGAACTGCATGTGGTGCACAAGGGCCCTTAGGCGTCCATATTATTGACCGTTTGGGCCCTTGTGCACCACATGCGGTTCCAGTTCGTATCCAGTTTTTGACGGAAACGGATGAAAATTTCCGAATGACGCCTTGTGCACTACATTCGGTTTTTACTGTTTATAGGCCAGGAATGGCGAACCTTTTTTTACAATTGCGTGCTGCAATCTTACTTCTTATTAATATTATAAAATAATGTGAAAGTTTGTGAGGATGGATGTACCTATGTATGTATGGATGTTTGTTACTCTTTAACGCAAAAACTACTGAACGGATTTTGATGAAACTTTACAGTAATCTTACTAATATTATAAATGTGAAAGTTTGTAAGGATGGATGTATGTATGGATGTTTGTTACTCTTTCACGCAAACACTACTGAACGGATTTTGGTGAAACTTTACAGTAATATAGCTTATACATCAGAATAACACATAGGCTACGAGGTTAAGTATGGTGTGAATGATCCAATGAAGTACAGCCCGACTAATGAGTTCTCAATTCAAAGGTTTTAGTTGCTGTCACCATGATATTCTGTGGAGGTCCCATGAAGTACAGCCCGACTAATGAGTTCTCAATTCAAAGGTTTTAGTTGCTGTCACCATGATATTCTGTGGAGGTCCCATGAAGTACAGCCCGACTAATGAGTTCTCAATTCAAAGGTTTTAGTTGCTGTCGACATGATATTCTGTGGAGGTCCCATGAAGTACAGCCCGACTAATGAGTTCTCAATTCAAAGGTTTTAGTTGCTGTCACCATGATATTCTGTGGAGGTCCCATGAAGTACAGCCCGACTAATGAGTTCTCAATTCAAAGGTTTTAGTTGCTGTCGACATGATATTCTGTGGAGGTCCCATGAAGTACAGCCCGACTAATGAGTTCTCAATTCAAAGGTTTTAGTTGCTGTCGACATGATATTCTGTGGAGGCACGCGCCAGCCAGCATGCACCCGTTTTTGTTTTATTGGTTTTTTCAAAATGTCAACGGCATAATCATTTTATTTCGATTTTTGATTCCAATTCTTAATCTCTAAGATAAATTAGGCAAAGAACAATTAAAATATATTTTTATTTTTGGTTAAGCTGTTATTACTGTACCATATCAAGCCCAAAACTGCCGACGTCCTTTGGAACACATGTGTAACCTCGGTGACAATGCAATAATATGGTACCATGGAGGTGGTCTCATGATGAAGCCGGGAGGTGGCTAATGAAACTCCTGAACTTCTCAACATAACTCCGTCGTGTTTGGGCTCATTGGATTTGTCTTGACAAGTACTGTAGACCTAGATGATGTCCAGTGTCTCATGATGGCACTGGGAAGTATTCATTATAAAAGATGGTTTTGAAAAAATGATTTTAACATAAAATTTATTACATACATAATACAACATAACAAAAGCGCGCGGTGAATTTGACTTTAAGAGATAACCTTATTTTTCCGAGGCACACCAACTAATGACCACGGTACACCAGTGTGCCGCGGCACACCCTTTGCGGAACACTGAGTTATTGAACAATCGCTATGGCAAATATGTCAACCGTTAGGCGTCCATTACACGGTAGGTTTTGCTGTCAGTTTAACCACAGACAAGGTGTGACTGACGGATAACCTACCGTGTAGTGTGATGGTTGACGTTTGCGTGACGAAAACTGGATACTTTGATATGTTCATCGTGCAGCCATCAATCATGATTAATGATTTTGATTGAGCGTCTAATGGACGCCTCAGAGATTTGATTAGATTTTGGAAAACTGATTTTTTGCTATCATCTGTTAATAGTGTTCAAATCTGAAACCATGGTTTCAGTAGCTTATTCTGAACCCCTCAGCGTTAAAAATTTTCGTCGGACTTTACGACTTTGTACGATATTTATAACGAATTGCAAAATCTGGAAAATTGAAATATGGAAGATATTGATTCTGACTAAGTTGGCCGTTGATATGCGCGGATACAGGATTTCATTCAGAGGGCGGGGGAGAGAGCACTTCGTTCTAAACCAATAAATGAATAAAAAAAATGTTGATATCCATAATTGTGGAGGGGGGAATAATTGCACCTATTGACCCCTTACCTCCATATCCGTGCCTGGCCGTTGCCATATAAAAATCTGTCAGGCTGCATTTTGACTTACGAGTGTGACTACACGTGTGTATAATATTATGTACAAAATGATCAACATTCCAGGACTCTGCGAGCCTATCGGCTGAAGACAGCGAGACCGCGTACATCCGCCGCGTGACGCGCGAGATCCGCGCGGCCTGCCGACGTAACGAGCCGCCCTCCCGCCACGACGAAGACCCGCACCCTGTACATAGGAAGATCAGTCTCACGTGCCACACCGCCTGCCTGCTCAGAGTGAGTTGTAGTTATAAGGTGAAAATATAGACAGAGGTCAAAGTTAGACTGAGGTCAAAGTATAGCCTGAGGTCTAAGTAGAGACTGAGGTCAAAGTATAGTCGAGGTCTAAGTAGAGACTGAGGTCAAAATATAGACTGAGGTCAATATAGACTGTGCTCAAAGCATAGCCTGCGGTCAAGGTTATACTGACGCTAAAGTATAGACCGAGGTCAAGTATGGGTTGAGGTCAAAGTGTAGCCTAAGGTCATAGTTAAAAACTAGGGTAAAAATGTAGCGCTACGGTCAAAATTCAGACATGAGGGTCAAAATAATGACACTAGGCCCTAAAACATACATACATACAATAGTAATACCCGATGATCATACGTTGCGCGCGGCCTGCCGACGTAACGAGCCGCCCTCAAGTCACGATGAAGACCCGCACCCTGTACATAGGAAGATCAGTCTCACGTGTCACACTGCCTGCCTGCTCAGAGTTGTAGTTATAAGGTGAAAATATAGACAGAGGTCAAAGTTAGACTGAGGTCAAAGTATAGCCTGAGGTCTAAGTAGAGACTGAGGTCTAAGTATAGACAGGTCAATATAGACTGTGCTCAAAGCATAGCCTGAGGTCAAGGTTATACTGACGTAAAAGTATAGACCGAGGTCAAGTATGGGTTGAGGTCAAAGTGTAGCCTAAGGTCATAGTTAAAAAACTAGGGTAAAAATGTAGCGCTACGGTCAAAATTCAGACATGAGGGTCAAAATAATGACACTAGGCCCTAAAACATACACACATACAATAGTAATACCCGATGGTCACACGTTGCGCGCGGCCAGCCGGCGTAATGACCCGCCTTCCCGCCACGATGAAGACCCGCACCCTGTACATAGGAAGATTAGTCTCACGTGTCACCGCCTGCCTGCTCAGAGTGAGTTACATAGCATATTATAGTGATACGGTAGGGAGTAAAGGTCAAATTATAGACTAAGGTCAAAATATAGACTGAGGTCAAAGTATAGACTGAAGCCGGTAGGAATAGGGTTGTTGGGACGCTTCGCCACTGATACATACATACACTCGAAAACCATTAGGCTACGTTCGCACAGACAGGTGGCTTGCTTAGCGCCTAGAACCTAGATAGTCACGCTTGGCGCCTAGCTAGTCGCTTCTCAGCGCGCAGTGCGGCCGGTCGCGAACATTCTAAAACGTTCGTTTTATTAAGCTAATCGCTAGGTGACTCCCTAGGCTCTAGGCGCTAAGCAAGCCGCCTGTCTGTGCGTACGTAGCCTTATCCTACTTATAGGGTAGACCTCAGATCATAGAAACAAGGAGATGTGACAAGGCGCTATCGAGCTTGATGCCTGATCTTGAGCAAATTGCTCATATTAAAAACGTACGCGCTGGCGACGAACCGAACACGATCGATGGTATAAATACAGTGTTTTAGTTTAGTGCTAGTGTTGAGTGACGATTAACAGTGTTAGATTGAGGGTGTGCGGAATGTTTAATGCGTGGGAGATCTTTTTATTCACAAGGAGCGCTTAATTATGCGCGTAATTGTGTCGAAAAATGTACTAAAAGTGGCATCAGTTGTCCCGTACTAATTTGCTATGATGGCATATCTCCTTGTTTCTATGATCTGAGGGGTAGACGGATAGAATATAGTAGTTAGAGAGCTAACGAGTGTTGTATGGTTATTACAGCAAGGCATGGGGCCGGGTGAAGAGGAGAGGCGCGGCCGCCTGCGCTCCCCCGCCCCCTCCCCCGCGCCCTCCCCGGCGCCCTCCCCCGCGCCCTCCCCGGCGCCCTCCCCCGCGCCCTCCCCCGCGGGGAGCCCCGTCCCCGCCCCGCACCCCGCCTCGCGATTCATGGTGAGGAGATATTGTGAAAAAAGCCATGAATAAATACTAATAGCGATATCGTCATGTTTTTCACGAAATAGTCATATTTCTCTCAAATGTAATTTCGTGAGCTATATTGATGACTAGCTTTCGGGATGTATTATACATATAAACCTTCCTTTTGAATCACTCTATCTATTAAAAAAACCGCATCAAAATCCGTTGCGTAGTTTTAAAGATCTAAGCATACATAGGGACAGACAGCGGGAAGCGACTTTGTTTTATACTATGTAGTGATTTTCAAATTCAAATTCCACCGGTAATTCTAGAGATCAGCGCGTTAAAATAAACAAACTCTGTAGCTTTGTAATATTAGTATACAGTACCCCTATCATAAGTTTTTTTGACGTATAGTTTCGTTAACGTTAGCATATTTTGAATTTAAAATACAGCATTCCTGGAACATTTTGGTAAAATTTTATACAATTTGCACATTTTAAAAAATACAGAGAAATTAACGAAGTATTTAATTTATATAAATATTGTGTAACAAACGTGTATTTTCTATTCAAAATATGCTTACGTTAACGATACTACACGTCAAAAAAACTCATGATCGGGGTACAGAATCCGTTTGGGGAATTTCGATACCGATTAAAAATAATTGATTGATTGATTAACACGTAATCGATTTTTAGACATCAAAAAACCTGTAATTATGTTACGTCTTCTTTTTAATAATAATAATTCATTTATTTCAGACGCATCGTATCAATATTACACGTATTGTAATATTGATACGATGCGTCTATTTTTTTTACCGGACTATTTATTTTTTATTGTGAATCTGTAAACTTTTTGAAAAATGATAATTAACACCAAAAAAACCGATGAAACATCTACAAAATTGGCAAAGTTATAAGCGTTTTAAAATGATTTGCTAGACACGGACGGCATGCATGATAAGTGACGTAACACCACCTATGTCCGCTTCGCGCGACAAAGACGGAGCGATACTCCCTCCAAAAATTTTAAAAGCGTCTATGTTTTCCATTTTGTGATATTTTTTTTTTACTTTTTGGTTATTCCTATTCCTTCTTTGGAATAAAATAATTTATTTGTACTTTTTTAATAGTAGTCCACTACCGTATTCCCTAGCAGAAGAATCGGAATCATTAAAAGAGTTTATTTATTTTTTATTTATTTATTTATTTATTTAAATCTGGTAACAAAGACCCATACAAATATATGCAAATTCAAATGGTTATGCAAATGGCAACTAATCGATATCGAAATTCTCCAAACGAATGCTGCAGACTGATAGACATGTCTCTACACCAGGGTTTTTCCTTGTACCTGTGTCATGTGTGGGGGATAATAATGTTCTTTTCTAAACTGTGTGCTCACCATTCCAGGTGACCCGAGTGACCCCGGAGCGGGACTCGTCGACGGACAGCAGCGGGTCGACCTCGTCGTCGTCGTCGACGCCCACCCGGCTGGCGTACTGCCCGCCCTCGCGGTTCAGAGTCGTGCAGGTACCAGCAGACAAGTCTAGATCTCACCATTTTGAAAACAAAATCCCGTGCACATAATGACTACAGCTGTTCACCGCCCATTTTGCATTGACAATAGCATACATCCGCCTAGCCAGCCTGTATGTTATGTACCGACACGCCGCTTCATATCAGAAAGAAAGAAAAAACATTTATTTGGCACAACACAGACAAAAAATATAAAATTAAAAGGTCTTAAAATTAAAATAGTTGCTGTGTGCCTAGTGGCTTTGCCAAATAGGTCCAGTTCAGCATAAATGCCAGAGCACTAGTGCCTGGCGTTGGTTTTCAAATGGACTCAGTGATATATCTCTTGTGCCCACGGTACACCTACATTTCGTCAGTTATGTTTAAATCTCATGTAAGAGGGGGCGAGCCTATTGCCATATAATAATACTAGGCGACCCGCCCTGGCTTCGCACGGGTAAAGTTTAGTCTACACAAATGTTAGATTTCATGGTTTTTTTTTTGCGCGGATCCCTAATGCTTTTTCTAAAACATAACTAGTCTAAATTACTCCTTATAAAATCAGCTATCTGCTAGTGAAAGTCCCGTCAAAATCGGTCCAGCCGTTTCGGAGATTAGCAACAAACTGACAGACAAAATTTAAAAAGTGTTTTTTTTTTGTTATAAGTAGGTACCGTATACTTTCATATGCATTTAGTAAAAAGCTGTTATTTTGACATACAAACAGAATTTTCAATTTTATTTATTTGTCTAAATAAAAAATAAACATAAACAAAAATATTTTCAGGTAATGGAACCGCCACAAATACAAGTTCATCCAGTAGCCAGCCAGTCCAGAAAGTCACCGTCGCGGTTCTCAGTGACCAGAAACTACGACTCAGTGTACAACAGTAACCCGACCCCGCCAAACAGTCCCGCTCAACCCGCGATGTATACTCAACTACAGAACGAAGTCGTCACTCAACTTAAAAATGAAGCTCTCACTCAATCCAAAAATGAAGTTGTCACTCAACTCAGACATCAAGGTGTTGTGAAATGTGAGCCGGTCAGCAATGAGTCAGTTAGTTTAGTTAAATCTGATGTTATGGCTCAACTAGGACATGATACTCAAACTAAAAATGAGAATGTACTGGACATTATACCAGTACAGGTTAAAAATGAAGTACACACTCAAGACAAAACTGAAAATACAAAAATAAAAAATGAACCAATACTAACAGAAAATACAGAAGTTAAAAACGAACCGACAGTCAAAAGGGTAATAACTACTCAAGTCAGAAAGGAAGCTATGAAACTGTCAAAGATTGAATCTTCAAACCCAGTTGAAAGTCAACCGACAATACAAGTTGAAAACAAAGTGACAGTTCAACCAGAAATCAGACCGGTAGAAACAACACAAGTGAAAATAGAGCCTGAAATTGGAGTCAAAAATGAAGCTAGTGCTCAACTACCGAAAATTGAGCCTAAAATTGAAATCAAAAATGAAACTGACGCTCAACTTCCATGTAGAGAGACTACAGTCAAAAATAATGTTACAACTCAAATCCAACATGACGTGACTCAACTTAAAAATGAACCAGCTCAACTCAACAATGAATGTCTAACTCAACTACAAAATGTACCTGCAACTCAAGCTAAAATTGAACCGACTGAACCAAAACCAGAGTCTGTAACTACAGTTAAGAATGTTGTTACTACTCAAATTCAAAATGAACCGACGCTAGTTAAAATTGAGTCTCCAATTCAGGCTAAAAATGACCCACGAAGTCAAGCTAGTGCTAACGTTGCTTCTACTTGTCAAACTAATGATACACAGGCTCAATCTAAAAGTATTGAGTCTGCAATTCAGGCTAAGAATAATTCAATTACTCAACTCGAAATAAAATCGGCGACTCAACCTAGTAATATACCGGTGGAGTGTGCAAGTGAAAATATTAAGCCTTTTATGGAAGCAAAGACTGATACAGTAACTCAATTTAACACAGAATCGGTTACTCAACTTAGAAATGCACCGATCGAGTCTACTAATCAAATGAATATTGATGTTAATCAAGTAAAAGCTACTACTATTGAGCCATTAATTCAAGCTAAGAATCGCGCAACTCAACCCATCACGATTGTGTCAGTCGAGCAATATGTTGAGCCAGTGATTCAAGCAAGAAATGAGACAGCTAATATCGATGACAAGCAGGGTAAATCTACAAGTATTGATCCTGTGATTCAAGTTAAGAATAGTGCAGATACTCAACTAAAATCAGAATTAACGACTCAACTTGAAAATATACCGGTTGAGCCTATCAGTCAAACTAGTATAGATATCAGAAAGGCTAAAATAACAAGTGTTGAGCCTGTGATTCAAGCTCAGACTCCAATCAAAGCAGAGGTTATAACTCAATCTCAAAACGTACCAATTGAGCCAACAAGCAAATTAAAAGTTGAGCCTGTGAGTCTGATCCAAATAAAACCAGATACTCAACTTCAAACTGAGCTTCCAATACAAATTGAGTCTTCCAATCCCAATAAACAAGCAAGCATAGATTCTAAGACTCAACTTAGAGATTTAATTGAAACTTCAAGTAAGATAAAAACATCACCATCGCATTCAATTCTACCAAAAACTTCAATAGCTACCATAGAAGAGTCTCCTGAATGTGAAGAAACGGAACTCTTTGACTCAACTGCGTCGAGTATTACTCAACTGAAATCTACGGATACAGCTACATGTGACAATAGTAAGACTAAATCGAATGTGGAGTGTATTCCTGCTACGAAGTCTGATACCATAGTTGAGCATGCGGGTTGGGACTTAAAAATGAATGTTGAGCCTAAAAATCAAAAGTCTGATTTACCTAAACCGAATACAGAACTTACTGGCTCAAAAAAAACTGGATCAACAGATTTAAAATTGAGTGTTGAGCCTAATAAGATAATTGACACAATTGCTTCGAATGTAGAGCAATGTACTGACCCAACAATGAAAACTGAGCCATTAACCGACTCAACAAAACTTAAAACGAGTGTAGAATCAAGTACTCAACTAAAAAACGTGCCTCAAAAATCTGATACTCAATTAAAATCAGATGAGTTGAGTCTTAAAAACGATTCAACAAGTGATACAAAAACGAAAACAGACTCAAATGTGATAGATATTAGTATTAAACCAACTTTAGTGACGTGTGAACTAAAATATAGTGATGTGTTAAAAAGTGATAAAAAAATAAACACTTTTGATATTAAAACCAAAGTGTTTTCAAACCAAAAGACAGATAGTTTGAACAAGATCGTAACGATTACTGAAGACTTAGGCATTATAATAAATGAAATGAGAGTTTTAGTTAACAATAAACATAGTATAGACAACATTGTACCTGCTGATAGCGTAATTCTTAAAAAAAATAAAAGCGAATCCAGTCTAGATAGTCCAGACTTAGAAGTATCTAGGTTGATGGAGAATAGGAGGGAGGAACGGAGTGTTTTTGATAGTAATTCTTCTCTCGAGATATCTGGGAGTTCTATGGAGAGTCTTAATGAACAGAATAGGACTGTACAAGAGCTAGATCGACGGAAATCTGGAATTATTCTGTCTAATGAGAGTAGTATGGAGTCTACAAGCGAAGTCACACCCGTTAACAGCGGAAACTTCTTAAACCTCTCTCTAAGTTCTAATGAAAGCGTTTCGCCTATATTTGGTAAGACTAAATTAATTCATGACTCCTTATCAAGTCTAGAAGCAAGCGTAAGTTCCTTAGATTCAGCTAAACAGGATAGGATTATGGTGACTTCAGCCGATTCGGGAATAGAATACTCCTTGCAACATCCCTCAGAGAACAGAGAAGATAACTCCTCAAACGAGGGTACGTTGACAAATAATTCTAGTTTAAAGGAAACGGTGAAAAAATCTGAAGGTTTCCAACTAGTTGATTCATTAACATCGTCGCCTAAAAGAACTTCCAGCCTACTAGATGTGCCTGCATTGAAAAATAAAGGAATAGACAGAATGAGGAAGATATCCTGGGTCGCACCGTCTTCCAGTTTCCACATACCCAGGCCAGAAGAGAAAGAAGCGAAGCCTTCTCATTTAGAGAAGCTGCTAAGTCTATTCCAGCACCCAAGCAGCATATTTTCTAGAAGTTTAACCAGCGATGATGAGAAAAAGTCAGCATCGAACACTCCACCGAGAAAAGACTCTTCTCTCACCAGCTCTTTCTGGTCCTGGGGCAGTACAATAGAGAGAGAAAGAGAAGAAGATAGCTCAGAAGCGACAGACTCGACTCTCTCCGAAAGAGTCCAAGTCTCATTCGTGGACGAGTCTTTTTCAAGGAAGTTGGACTCAAAAACTCCATCTACAGACACAGACAACACGCTGAGCGAGTTCCAATCGTTCCCCACGCAGGAGAGTGAGAGCGCAGAAGAAACAGTTACCAAAACCACCGAAGATATAATAGTACAAAATTTAGACTTAAGCGTAATTAGTAATACGAAGAGAGACGTAGTTAAAAGTGATAAGAGAACTGATGATCTCGTAAGAGATAGTGGACAGGAGAAAGAGGAGAAAGAATTGGCCAGGTCTAGATCTTTTGCGGCAGTCTTAAAGACTTCTGGATCCGAAAATTCTTTAGATAAACAAAATAGTCCTGACAATGGACCCTCAGTTGATAAGCTACCGAGCAAAGTTATTAGAGGTATCAAAGAAAATATTAGCCCAGAAAATACGCTAACATCAAGCATGACGAATACAAAAGCATTAGCTGTAGAATTAGAAAGACAGGTGAAAAACCCTACCGTCAATGTATGGGATGTTACACTCAAAAGCGAACCTAAAATTGAGGAAGTTAAAATCCAAAGTGATTTAGCACCTATAGCCACTATCGAGGAAACGTTAGACGATGACAATCCGTTACAGTTAGCGTTTATCGATGACGTTAAACTCGATAGCGACCTATCAATTGAAAGTAGAGTTACAATAGAATCAGATAAAACATTAAAATCAACTGAAGGTATAGATTTAGGCAAAGACGCACTATCTTACTTAATATATGAAAATAGAGACTTTGAAATTGGCGCTGAAAATATAGTTCAAACTTCGGCGCAACAGGGATCTTTAGCTGAAGAATTGAAAGAAGCTGAAATCAAAGAAATCCTCGATCTATCGCCAGAATTAGTAGTCGATGACAGCTTACAAGACAATGTATTCATAGCGAAAGAAATAATCGGCTTACGAACGTCCCCGATAATACCCGAACGGGCTAAACTTAAAAAATCCAACTCTTTAGAAGATTTATCGCAATTGACTGACGAGAAAAGTCCAAAAGCCAAAACTATAGCTTTCAAAGTGCCTGAGAGTACGACACCAAGAGACATACCAGAACGCAGATCGAAATTACGGACCCGAAGTGGTTCAAGCCCGAAATCTCTACCCGAAAGTTTGAATAAACCTTGCCCGTTAACCAAAATGGAGTCCATATTGACTAAAAAGAAGAAAAAGGTGTCTTCTTTAGGCAAAATGGCGCGTGATTCTCTTCTAGCTTTGAATATGAGTGAAGATGAAATAGCAGAATTCCGACGGTCTTATAAGTTGACGTCGGTTGAGAGCCTGAAATCTTTAGAATCGGTGTCTGAGAGCGGGAACTCAGTTGATTCAAGATGCAGAGCTTGTCTGAGACAATCTCAGGAGAGTTTAATGTCTCTAGATTCAATTTCAGAAGATTGTAGGTGTACAGAAGAGTGCGATAGGCCCGGAAAGTCTGCGAGATAAAAGTTTAAATGTTATATGAGGGAAGAATTGTTTTTTTTCGTAATGTATAGAGAATTTAATTTTTAAGTCTTATGTTGTCATTTGTTGTTATAAGAAAAGGTGTAAGTCGGGGTTAAAAGGAATTATTCTAGATTATGATGGTTCCTTTGCACGCGGGAAATGAAAAACAAATAATGTCTTAGGTTTTCGCGATTACTACACATTATAATAAAACAAGTGTAAACGGATTAAATCGCTAATTTCTGTATAAATTTGCTGTCATGACGCCTACAAGCTCAGTCAAGTCAAAAGTCAAAGTCAAAGTCAAAACATTTATTTCAATTAGACCATTTACAGGCACTTTTGAATAGTCAAGCAATAGTTGTCAGTCAGTTTGTCCGTTAGTTGAAGCTAGTTGTCCGTTCCAAAACGTAGATTCCTATGGAGAAGTCGTCCTGCGACCACGAACGCTGCGAAGTGTTCGAAACGTCAGGAAAAATCAGTAATATACGCGATTTAATCCGTTTAAACTCGTTTTATTATAGTGATTTAAATGTCACAGTGCATACAAGTCATCGCGATAGTCAGTCCACCAGCCAGTCACATAAATAAATCTAAATAAGACAATAGAAGTCGCAAAGGCGCGTGACCTTGTCGCCGTTTTCGGGCAAATTATGTAAGGCACGTGTACATGACTCCAACATAAAGAGCGCGTGTTTAAAAATGTGACGTACGTGAACGGAATTAAGTTTAATTTACAATGCGTTGGATGCACTGACATTGACTGCGAACGGGCGACACGCGTCTGGTAGTAATGTGTAGTAGATCAAACTATTGACTTATGTAGATTTCGGTGGTCCACATCTTTTCAATTTTAATGAGAATATACAGGGTGGCAGGTTAGACAGTGGAAATATTTAAAGGGGTCATTGTAATCATCATTATGATGGGGCCAACCCTGAAATCGCGAACAAAAAATCAGCTGTTCCATACATTTTGTTGAGTTATGTGAACATAAATGTATGGAACAGCTGATTTTATTTTCGCGATTTCGGGGTTGGTCCCATAATAAAAGTTGTTCATAATTATGAGTACAATGACCCCTTTGAATATTTCCACTGTCTAGCCTGCCACCCTGTATAATTTAATCTCTGACTTACACCTCTGCTTACCCTATTAAAGAAGGAATGTATTAAAACGAATTCAGATTACTGTAACCACTTTATGAAGAGAAGATTGGGTAACGGACTTAACTTATTATACTCAAAATAACATGAAATACGTGAAAATGTAATTGTTTTGTGTGAAAATAAAAATATTTGACTTTATAATTTAAAAAACCGAACAAAACAAACATAATTATGTATTTTGTTAAATCGCGCACGTATGAAGTTATAACCTTAGGTCAGCGCCCCGAAGCGGTGGACCCTAGTACTAATTGGTCAAACTGACTGCAGATTTATCGATGGTAACAAGACAATGGTTCAACTATGTTCTCATAGATGGCGCTTTAACCAATTAAATCAAGCAGTGATAGCCTAGTGGTTTAACCATGTGCCTCCCACGGCGAATGGTTCGAGTTCGATCCCGAGGCACGCACCGCTGACTTTTCGAAGTCATGTGCGTATTAGAAATTAATTATCACTTGCTTTAACGGTGAAGGAAAAAATCGTGAGGAAACCGACATGTCCTAGAACCAAAAAAATCGAAGACATGTGACGTCTACGAACCCGCACTGGGCCCGCGTGGTGGACTACGGCCCTCTCCCTCTCACAGAGGAGGCCTGTGTCCCAGCAGTGGGAACATTATAGGCCGATTATGATATGCTATGCTTATGCTATGTGACATAAATGATCGTGTCTTTTGAATGCGTTAATTTAGAAACTTGAATTTTTTACACCTCCAAGGGACCGTAGACTTTAGTATTTGATATTAATTTCAACTTTATACTACATACGGATAAAAAAGTAATTCGTACCTCAAAAGAAAAAAACAGAACCCAAGTTCCGTTTTTTTCTTTTGAGGTACGAAACTAATTCTATCTAATGGTTCTTAAATTTACGAGTTTGTATGGAGATTTTGCAATTCCTAAAAAAAAAATCCAAACAAATGGTATTTTTTTTTAAAGCGCGACGCCAAATTTTTACCCTGAGGAGTTCAGAATAAGGTACTGAACCCATGGTTTCAGTTTTCACTTTTCGTTACGCTGTCGCTTACACTCAGTATACAATACCTATTATTTATCGCGTAATAGATGGCAATACCTATTATTTATCGCGTAATAGGGTGTAGAACATTTTTCAAGGGCGCTGTTATAGTATAGAAGCTCGGACCGAACGTGTACAAGGCTAGTAAGTAGTTACGGCACTGATAAACCTTATTTAACGACTGCATGCGCAAAATTCTGAAGAACCTATATTATGTGTTGCAAATGTTGCAATACGCTCACTATTGTTTGACCTGTTTTTATATTTATTTTCACACAAGGCAAATTATTGTTTAACATAATCTTTGTAGAAAAAGTGTTCGAAAAAATATCACAAAGTTATGTTAGAAAGTGTACGGGTACGGTAACCATAAAAATTCACAAAATTTTTGAATTTTTCGCCAGAAATATGCATAAAAACTTTAATGCAGAAAAATCATAATCTATTAGGTTTATCCTCAATATAATTTTTTTGCCACTAGTAGAGCTCTTTAGCTAGTTAGACCTTTTTTTTCGTAACTACTACTTTACGTTTTCTATTATAAAGTTATGGTGTTCCCGTAAGACGTTTCATAGTGGCGACCCCTCAGATCATAGAAACAAGGAGATGTGCCAAGGCGCTATCGAGCTTGATGCCTGATCTTGAGCAAATTGCTCATATTAAAAACATACGCGCTGGCGACGAACCGAACACGATCGATGGTATAAATACAGTGTTTTAGTTTAGTGCTAGTGTTGAGTGACGATTAACAGTGTTAGATTGAGGGTGTGCGGAATTTTCAATGCGTAGGAGATCTTTTTATTCACAAGGAGCGCTTAATTATGCGCGTAATTGTGTCGAAAAATTTACTAAAAGTGGCATCAGTTGTTCCCGTACTAATTTGCTATGATGGCATATCTCCTTGTTTCTATGATCTGAGGGCGACCCTTAAACATGGTGAAATATGTGTGTACTATACACCTCTGTCTCACCCCTCGGGAATATAAGCGTGGTGTTGTTTTTTTTTAATATTTTTTTTATTAAATTGAACACTTTTTCATACAAAGATTGTAAAGGCGAGATTCACACTGCATTTGACTTTAAGTAAGCGTTCTTACGAATATGAACATTATGAGTATAACAATAAGATTCATATTCGTTTAAGCGAATATCGAATATAACATTTAGGTTCATACGAATATGAATCTTAACTTTATGGGAATAATGTTCATATTCGAATGAAACGCTTAGTTAAGTGAAGTCAAAGTGCGGTTCGTGAATGTCGCCCTAAATTAACCTAAATGAGACAATGTTTTCAAGGACTGAAAAATTACGAAAATTTTTGTACTTCAAAATTGACTTAAAATTTGTATGTAATTATATATCGTTTTGATTCGATTTACGTAATTATAATTTCGACTATGTACTTGAATAGTATTATGTATTTGTATGTTTTATTAAATGCGGGTAGGCAGAGTTTTGAGATATATTTTTGGTTTCAAAATTTGTATAGATACTTGAAATGCTTTTGAACCCCTTATTGCTCTTGCAATATTGATGTAATGAAATTGTCTGTACTTTAACGCCATACGCAAGCGTGCTCCATCGTAGACCGCATCATTGCTTAATATTAGGCGAGATGGCGGTCAAACGCAAGCCTATCAATGAATAAAAAATATATATAAAATTCGGTTTGAAGTAGGGTTTGAAATGATCAGGAGGTAATATTTTTTCTTTGATAAATAATTTACTGGCAATTTTTTGTTTTCCTTTCTCAAGATAATTATAAAGAACTTTGAATTCTAATTTTAAGTAAAGCATTGGATACGCTATGTTATAGCAAACAATAATAATTTTCACAACAAACGATTCAGCTGTTTTATCACAAATCCCAAAAAAAATGAAAGGTCTTAAAATTCTGACTACCCTCTTAAAAATGTAGTTGATATAGAACTATCAATTTCAACTTATTTGTCATAAAATTGAGATAGTCGACTAAACTATTTAGTTGTATTGACTATTCAAGTACTTTTTTGTATGTGTACAATACGAAATTTTTGACTACCCTCATAAAAAATGGCGTTTTTTTTCTATTATGATTATATTTAGATTAGTCAGTAATAAAAGTATGTCATTATCATCCGCCTAGCCTCTTCCTAACTAGGTTGAGGTCAGTTTTCAGTCTAACTAGATACGACTGAAAATTTATATTTTACATGAAGCGACTGCCTTCTGACCTCCACAACCTAACCATTGGGTAATACCGGTATTTTTTATATAATTATGAAACTGAAATATATTTATTATAGTTTATGCAATGGCAGTTCGCTTCTGTTAGGGTCGTGGGTTTGATTTCTAATCGGTACAAGGCCTATAAATATTAATTTAAAGTGCGTGTATGTTAAAACATACACGAAAAAATAACTATTATATAGCGATGTTTAAATAATTCATGCCAAATTTTTGAAGAGGAAAGTATAATTTTATAAAGATATGAAATTTCGTGTTGTATTAGATACACAATATTTGGAAAATTAAAGTATGATTGTGCGATTTTTCTAAAATTTGGTTATAAAAACAATTGTAAATAAAAAAATGTACAGAAATGGTCGTTCGAAATTTTTATAATAGTGTTAAGTGGTTTAATTAAAAATAAAAAAACTTAAGGCTTTATACACAATGAGCGATTTTTTTGTCGCTGCGACTTATCGTTTGCGTGTACTTGTCCTGTTGGAGTAATTGTATTGTATGAGAAATATTATATATTCACCAATATATCAGATTGATGTATTGGACTTTTTCTTAAATAATATAATATAGATTTTGGGATTAAAAAAAGTATTCGATTTTTTCTAATAATAATACATAATTATCTACATAAAAATGTGTATAAATATATACAAACTGTTTAAAAAAACATTAAATACATACTTATGTCGCGAGGTTCAATTTGAGATATTTGTATTCATCGAAAATCGTACAGCAATTAGGTTAAACGATAAGGAAGTTTAGCAGAATATGGGTATTATTTGGCATGTGACGATGCACAGCATCCTGTGAGAGGGCGTTGTATACTTCCCTTAGTTGTCAGCCAATCACAGCTCTTGTGACGTCACATCCTCGACCAATCAGCGCAGAGTTCCGGTAATCACGTGGTCCCAGGTGGCGGGTCGCTAATGGCGAACAGTTTTACCCCACATAGCGTCGTTATTTCCCGACTTAGTAACATCTAATTTAGAATCTGCATCTACCTTCTAATATTTCCAAGTAATATTAATATATTCAAAAATTCAAATAAATTAATATGAGCGATAATCAAATAAATAGTGCAAATGTGAATAATTGTGATTCGGAACAAGAAGCGGAAGCAGGTAACGACTCGATGTCTACATCGAGCCGTAAACGCCGGCTAGCACCTAGCGATTCAAGCTCGTCGCAATCGGATTCTTCGGACTCTGAGGTAAAACGGCAGAAATGCGGTGAGTCATCAGACATTTTAAATCTTGTCAATCAAGTGACTGTGCTAACCAACATTTTGATGCAAAACGTGTGTGCACCTACCGCACCTAGTTCGACACCAAATTATAACATTGCGGCGGCGTTACATAATCCAGAACCGGTTCCTGGACCTAGCTCCTCGGTACCGTTAGACTTTTGTTTGAATCGCCCGCCGGCGGCTACCAATAATATAACGAGTGGAGTTCCGCATTTGAATTTAAGCGTAATTAATACGTCCCTTAAGGATCCTAAGGTGCCTCGCGCTAATCCTGACCACGTCAAGCGACTTGAAACGTTACAAAAATTCGGTGACTCATCGTGGAAGGATGTGCGCTACGCAGAGGCATTAAAAATTCATAACGCAGCACCTGGCTTCGTCGAGCTCGAGATCAACGATGAACTTAGACAATTTATTAGGGGCAAAGATTATGCGGCGAATTCAGAGAGATTGATAGCAGCACTATGCAACGCCTTAATTTCGCAGCGCGAGTTACTTAACCAAAGCTTACAACAGTTCATTGATTGGACAGCTTCCCCTAGTGCTACACTTTCTGCCTCTAGCATTTTTGATAAAATATCAGAGTCATTTCTACCCTCGTCAAAATTTCACAAAATTAGTGAGGAAATCATGCAGCTAGTTTGCGGAAAACGAGCTGAATACATAGAAAATCGCCGGGAACGCATCCTGGGCGAAATTGCTAATAAGAACCTTCGTGACGGTCTGCGTAAGATCCCTCCGAGTTCTAACTGCTTATTTGACGAAAACCAACTGCGTGCTTACATTCAACATACAGGTGGCATAGATAAATGGGTACGCCCTTGGTTTGGCTCTGAAAAAGATCAAAACAAGACTACCCCCAAAGTAACAAGCAAACCAAATAGACCAAATTTTCGCGAGTTACCACAGAATAATGCGCCCTTTCGTCCAAAGGATAACGATTGGAACTTTAGAAGAAACAAAACCAATGCGAACTCTTCCAGGCAGTCCAATAAGAACAAAAAGTTCCACAAAAAAGACCAACCAAGACCTCAGCCAAACAAGAAGAAATATGACAAATGACTCGCAGCCGCACAAGTTCTACGGAGGCTGTCTCCGAGCGTATCGGAGACAGTGGCAGATGCTGCGGGCTCCGGAGGCCCTTCTCGGAATGATCACGGGAATGCATCTGCCATTTACCTCCAAACCACCACTTGTTCATCCATCAATACGAGTCCTGCGCCAATTCGAGACGGCACAATCGAAAGAGATGTCGAACGAAATAGAAAAATTATTAGATCAAGGCGTACTAGAAGCTGTGGATCATCGTGTTGCCGGTCCGAGTTTCTTCTCAACGATGTTCCTCACGAACAAGAGCGACGGGTCCAAAAGACCCATATTCAACCTGAAGCGCCTGAATCGTCACATAATTCCAAAACCTTTCAAACTAATGTCTCACTTTCAGATACCCCATTTTTTACAGAAGGAAGACTGGATGGTGAAACTGGACCTATCCTCAGCATATTTTCATGTGAACATCTACAAAAACCACCGTCGGTTCCTAAGACTAATTTATGGTCAAAAAATTTTGCAGATGACCTGCCTACCATTCGGTCTCTCATGTGCACCCAAAAATTTTGCAGCTGTAACCAACTGGGTGGCCCAACATCTAAGATCCAAAGGTATGCGAGTCGTGGTCTACTTAGACGATTTTCTGATAGCGTGCCAATCGAGAAGCCTTCTGCTGTCGCAGGTGGAGTTATCATTAAATGTACTCGAGATGTTAGGGTGGACAGTAAATTACAAGAAGTCCGTCACCGAACCCTCTCAAGAAATGGAATTCCTGGGGCTCATTTGGAACACCAAAGGAAACTTCAAGTGTTTACCTCCAAAAAAGACCCAGTCAATTCTATCACTTTCGAAGAGAGTTATTCGAAGGGGAAAAATTTCTTTGAAAGAAGCTCAAACCATCCTAGGCACTCTCAACTTTGCCAACTTTGTCATTCCAAGAGGTCGTCTTCACTGCCGCCAGCTTCAAATTCTGTCTCGGAGTCTGAAGCGTCTCCCACCTCGCAAACCGGTAGCAACTTCACTAACGGTCACAAAGGATCTGAAATGGTGGGTCACAACCTTAGAAACGCCTCTAGTTCGGAGCAGCTTGCACCCGGAGTTACTTCACCATTTTATGACAACGGATGCGGCAGATTACGGATGGGGAGCACAGTTAGACGATCTTTCGGTTTCAGGAAAGTGGAAACGAGACCAGTGCCACTGGCACTGCAATCGAAAGGAAATGTTTGCCATAATAGCAGCGGTCAAGCATTTCCGATCTCACCTACGCGGTCGCCACGTGAGCCTGCAATCGGACAATCGCACAGTGGTTTCTTATGTTCGAAAAGAAGGCGGAACACGATCAGCGGCCTTACTCCACATGACTTATCAACTTTTGAGTCTTCTAGACAAAGAACACATCTCCATGACTGCAGAATATATCCCAGGCAGGTTCAACGACATCGCAGACAGGCTATCCCGAGGGAAACAGGCGGCAGAGTGGCATCTACTGCGTCCAGCCCTCAGGAATGTTTTTCACAGGTTTGGGGTTCCACAGATAGACCTCTTTGCCACCAGGGACACCAGGGTTGTAAGGAAATATGTTACCAAAGATTGTTCAGACTCTTTGGCCCACTTTTGCAACGCCTTCAGTCGTCAGTGGCTATTTCAGCTGGCGTGGGTGTTCCCACCCCCAAGCCTAATTCCTCGAGTTCTTCACCATCTGAATTCAGCTCAAGGCGTCTACTTAATAGTGGCTCCAATGTGGAAGAGAGCCTATTGGTTACCGGATCTCCGACGTCGAGCACTCTGCAGACCCATGAGAATCAACAACCTAGCTCGAGTGCTAATAGATCAGAGCACGGGCCTTCCACCTCCTCGAATTCAAGACATGGAGCTCTACGTTTGGAAGATAGTGGGTGGGGCGAAATAACTAGTAATTGGTCAGAAGCTGAAAGGTCCCTGCTCCGATCTAGTTGGAGGGAGTCTACGCTGAGAACCTACAGACCGGCGTGGTCCCGTTGGGTCAAATGGTGTACAGATAACAATTTTGACTTCAATTGCCCCAATAATATTAGTTTGTCAAAATTTTTAGCATACCTATTCATCGAAGAGAGATTAGCTTATCCTACTATATTGTTGCATAAATCTGTAGTTTTAACCTTTGGACGACCGTCCGATAACGAAAACTTGAATTCTCATTTTTTAGTACAACATATTCTTAAAGCTATCTCTCTTCAATCTCCTAGAGCAGAGAAGTCCCCTATTTGGGACCCAAGTGAACTGATTGCCTGGATGCAGACGCATCCCCCTAATAACATTACCTTGTTCAAAGCGTCGCGACGATTAGCTTGTCTTCTGTTGCTAGCATCGGGCAGGCGGGTCCATGACCTTACTCTACTTAAGGTCTCATCAAATTGCTACATCGATCGTGGTGATCACATCATCCTGTACCCAGTGTTTGGTTCAAAGACGGATACGGCTGCGTACAGGCAATCCGGCTGGAAGTTATCTAGTCATACTAATGAGAATATATGTCCAGTTAATTGGCTAAGAAAAGTTTTGGATTTAGGTAAACAAAGACGTACAGCCGAATGTAATCACTCATTGTTTGTGTCGATTCGAGGTCCCACGCAAAGTGCATCACGAACTGTTATAGGTAATTGGGTAAAAAGCTTATTGAAAGATGCAGGTATTTCTGCATCTCCCGGAAGTGTACGCTCAGCTGTAGCTTCGTTAAATTGGTACGAAAATGTTCCAATCGAAGATATCCTCTCTCGTGGTAATTGGCGCGGACCGAATACCTTTGCCAAATATTATTGTAAACAGATTATAGGTAAAGTTGACACTTCACCAAGTGCGAGTAATCTCTCGAATAATTTCGAACCAGTATAACACAAAATTGGGAGTGATAGTTGATCTTTGTAATTTTATTAATTATTGTTTGCTAGATTACGTTAATCATTATGAATCTAGTTGTTATTAAACAATATTTTTGTTATATGATGTTAAAAGATTAATGTTTAAGTACATAAATTAAACTGTATACATAGAGATATATAAACTGATTGATAAATACAAACTCAATGTTGCTATATGGTTTTTATATTTTCAGTCAATATTATCATATTCTCACATAGCGTCGTTGTGGTCACCAGGAGTTATAAACACGTCTCTCACAGGATGCTGTGCATCGTCACATGCCAAATAATAGTGCAAGTTTTACATAAAAATAAAACTTGTATTATTAAGCAGAGACGATGCACAGCATCCATTCAAGGTCTCCTGGTGAGAGACTTCTATGAGGTAAAACTGTTCGCCATTAGCGACCCGCCACCTGGGACCACGTGATTACCGGAACTCTGCGCTGATTGGTCGAGGATGTGACGTCACAAGAGCTGTGATTGGCTGACAACTAAGGGAAGTATACAACGCCCTCTCACAGGATGCTGTGCATCGTCTCTGCTTAATAATACAAGTTTTATTTTTATGTAAAACTTGCACTATTGTCTCCGAAAATGCTGAACAATTTTTGATATAACAAATTGTGCCTCGAGCTAAGATCAAAATTATGATCATGTAACATTTGACTTCATAATATATTGTACATATTAAAAGCTTTTAACGTCATATGGTGTTTTTGTTACCGTTCCTTTAAGAGCCATTTTGTCACCTGTCTCGCTCGCACAGAACCATATTTTTAAGAATGTTAAATGAAAATATGCATTTTTGGAAAATGTAATTCATTAATATTTTACATAAAAATATTAAAAATCAGCTGTTCCATACATTTATGTTCACTTTTATCAATAAAATGCCAGCTGATTTTTTTCGCGATTTTAGGTTTGGTCCCATAGTAAAAGTTGTTCATAATGATGAGTACAATGATTCCTTTTCGTATTTTGTCTGACTAAACTTACACCCAGTAAGTATTTATCGCGAGTGGGTTGGCTAAAAAAATCTTGGCCTAACTTAGTGTGAGGCAACGTTTTTATAAAAAACTAGACTTTTGCCCGCGACTCCGTCCGCGTGGACTACAGTGAAAGGACCAGTTTAAATGACCTCCGTAGTGTAAGGTGGCTAGTACTACCAAAAGGTCAAGCTGTATCTCAGGTTCCTCCCATCAGAATTTGATGAAACGTGGCTTAGATTTTAAGTTGGACCCCAAGCTATCGAACTGTGAAAACCACATCAAAATCCGATCAGTACTTTTCGCGTGATGCGCGCACAAACACAAAAATTAAAAAAAAAATATTTTCGGGCATGGTTACGTCCCAGTACCCTATCCCGACTATTATTTCTGGAATATCTTCAATGTACAGACACGGCTCTTTTACAATTTTATAATAGTATAGATATTTAAAAAAAAACCGGCCAAGTGCGAGTCGTACTCGCGCACCGAGGGTTCCGAATCATTTTTGGACGTATAAAGTGAAAAAATCCGGACCGCATAACTAAGTTTGTTTGTGAAGGAATTTTGATGATTTTGAAAAAACTGTACTAGTTAGGAACATCGTTTTATTTTTGGTGCCATATTTGGGTCAATTCCTATCAACTCTAATTATTTCAGATTTTTCGCCCCGCAAACTTCGTATATAATGGGGGGGAATGGTAATTTTTCGGTCATTTTTCATCGTATGTCGAAAACTGTGAGACATAAAATAAAATGAAAATATATTTTGAAATGTGCAGATCAAGCCCTTTCATATGATATGTCACTTGACCTAGTAACCCCACTTTAAAATTTCGGACCCTCACTCCGGCCCCTTTTGCAATGAAAATAAAAATATTTTTGGACTTTTTTCACTTGCAATAAAGTTGAACAAGCATTCTTTATAACTGTTCCAAATTTCAAGTCGATAGCATAAGTAGTTGCTGAAATAAGCAGGTGTGACAGACAGACAGACAGACGAAGTCGCACCATAAGGGTTCCTTTTTTATCATTTTGGTACGGAACCCTAAAAATACTTAAAATTAGATAGGTTGTTCGATCCTTGTCTAGTATAAGGTGGTTTTATGCTCCATTAATTTTATTTCTCCTACCCTCGCTTCTGGTGAAGTGACGGCGATGAGCAGCCATCTTAGTGCTGCATTGAGTCGACGTTCGACTACCGAACGGGAAGCAGGATCGCGTTGCCGTGCACACCGATGTGCCGATTACCACATTGTAAAACCTAACTTTTCGTCTACTATTGTGATATAGTGCCTTCTGATCGTATCAGAACAATCTTAGACATTAGTTAGTGTGTGCCTCCAATTCGGATCCCGAAAGACTTTCTAGAAGCCCACAGTGACGTCACATCCAACCACGTGGCAGCGAGCTGCATCTGCAAGCTTGATCCAAGCCAGGACAAGGGTAGAGCACAAGGTTAGTGGAGTCAAATTGCCTGTTCTAGTCTAGGATCTGAATCTCATCCAGTTTACACCATAATTATTAATTATTAGGGTTCCGTACCAAAATGGTAAAAAAGGAACCCTTATGGTGCGACTTCGTCTGTCTGTCTGTCTGTCTTTTTTTTATTAGGTATATCTCTAAAACCACAGATTTAGAATAGACTAGATACCGCAAACCGTCCGTCTCAGCGTGCCCGAAAGTTTGTGCAATGCCTACTTGCCGCGTTTCTACTTGAGTTTACTTCCAAACGCGCCGGTGAAACTTGACAAATAGTGTCGTTGAGGACATACAAATGCCAAACTGTACAAATAATAACTAAAAACTTCTATAAGGGTTGCCCAAGGCCTTGCGCGAAAGCATAGTAGGTAGGAAAAAGGTGGCTCGCTCGTTTTCATACTATTTAGTGACCATGCGGTATTTCTTCTTAGTCGGTACACTCTTGACAGAGCGGTCGTGGTCGTTATTAGGTATCTCGACGTGTGACCCCTTTGGTTATGCGGCGCCATTCTTCTTTAACTGCTGCTTTCCGAGTGCATTCGTGCATGGGCTGGTTAACTGCAGCTTTGATCCGGTCTGTCCATCTCATTGGAAACCTGCCGCGTGCTCTGGTGCCTTCAACTTTTCCTTGTACTACCAGGCGCTCGATGGAGTCGTTGTTGCGACGGGACACGTGCCCATAGAAGGTGAGTATGCGTGCTTGAACAATGGAGGACATACGTTGTTTGATGTTCAGCTCTTCGAGTATAGGTACGTTGGTGCGGAACTCGTTCCACGATACTCCCAGCATCTTTCTCCAGCACCACATTTCCAGAGCATCTATTCTCTTCTTTTCGCTTTCACGTAATGTCCAAGTCTTTACCCTGCGGTATTTACCCTAATCTAAATCTGTGTCTAAAACCCTCAAAAGTTCTCATACAGTCCACTACTCAAAATTAAAAGCCGTCGTGCCACATAGGTATAAGGTATTTCAATAAAACAAAACGTTTAATACAGCAATTTTAATACCTATTTTCAAAAAACACCTTGTAATTCTTTTATAAGGAAATTACTTTCATTAGCAAGGCCCACCCTTGCTATATGATCAGGGATGTTAACTCCTTCTATCTCTGGATTAAAACCTCGCCAGCGTTCCGCCCACATAATATACCTCAGTTTCTTCTTATACTCCGCTTCTTCGGTATTATTTTTGGATCCCCATTTAATTTTATTCTTTTCTTTTATATTTTGAGGCATTTTAGTTCCATCTATTTTCGTCATTTTTAAAATTTCGTCTTTTCCTTTCGTGATGTTGAATTCTTGCATTGATCTTCTGGAATTTTTGGGAATCTTCATGCCTGGAAAAAGGTTCTGTTAAAAATATTGTTTTTAAAAAATATCAATCATATATGGATGTCAGATGAGAGCATTGTGTGTCCAAAACTACTATGACATTGAAGTACGGTCAGGGAAAGGGATGGTTCACTATCATTGATTGGTCGTTATCATACGTATCGTATCGTATCGTATTCAAGCTTCGAAGCAATTCGGATTCGCTTCGAAGTTTGAATATACGACCAATTATGAATGATAGTAAATGATGTTTTGAGGGAGTTAAGTATTAGAAATGACCTATTTTAAGTTATGTCTTAAATATAAGACGGACCTTACGAGGCTGACATTATGCAATTGTGCTCAAAAGTCTCAATAAACTAAATTATTTAAAAAAATCTTCATGCCTTTGTCCCTGGCGTCTTTCACGGCCTGCGCGGACAGCCCAGGGTTCCTCGCTGCGTATTGCTCTATCATTCTATCTTCCTCCTCTCTTCTTCTCTTGTGTTCGTCCAGTACATCAATGTAGACGTCTCTTTCTGCTCTCAATTCGTTGAAGTCGCTCTCTGCGTTGAAATTATTGAGTTATATTATAAACTATAGCTATGCCAGCGACTTTGCCCGCTACTTCGTTTGCGCGAAATTTTGACAAAATATAGTATATAGGTACGTTTTTAGGGTTCCGTACCAAAATGGTAAAAAAGGAACCCTTATGGTGCGACTTCATCTGTCTGTCTGTCTGTCTGTCACACCTGCTTATTTCAGCAACTACTAATGCTATCGACTTGAAATTTGGAACAGTCATAAAGAATGCTTGCCCAACTTTATTGCAAATGAAAGAAGTAAAAAAATATTTTTATTTTCATTGCACCTTTTGCAATTAAAATAAAAATATTTTTTGCCGGAGTGGGGTTCCGAAATTTTAAAGTGGGGTTACTAGATCAAGTGGCATATCATATTAAAGGGCTTGATCTGCACATTTCAAAATATATTTTCATTTTATTTTATGTCTCACAGTTTTCGACATATGATGAAAAATGACTGAAAAATTCCATTCCAAATCTGAAATAATTAGAGCTGATAGGAATTGACCCAAATATTGCACCAAAAATAAAACGATGTTCCTAACTAGTACAGTTTTTTCAAAATCATCAAAATTCCTTCACAAACAAACTTAGTTATGCGGTCCGGTTTTTTTTTCACTTTATACGTCTAAAAATGATACGGAATCTTCGCTGCGCGAGTACGACTCGCACTTGGCCGGTCATGATACCCGCTAAATGGCAGTAGGCAATAAGCTTTACAAAACCTATTTATATTCCATACCTTCGGAACCCTGCAATAGGTATATCGAAATGGAACATACCTACACAAAAAATTATGTTAAAATTCTTCTACTGAAGAATGGTCACATTTCTTCTCTTCTTGTATGCATAAAACGGTGTAGAAATCTTTCTACAATCTGCGGGTAGTATGTCACATGTCTTTCAATTTTTAGGGTTCCGTACCTCAAAAGGAAAAACGGAACCCTTATAGGATCACTTTGTTGTCCGCCGTCAGTCACCGGACCATAAGTGGAGCCATCTGCTCATAGATGACACCACTAGAAGTATGCAGTAGCGCCATCTATGATCATATTTTGGATCCCTTAGGGCGCGAGGCATACTCGCACTTGTCCGGTTTTTTTTTTGAGTTCTTTAACGGTTGTGGTTGTTTGTACGGTTTTTTTAGATGTAAATACTTACGCATAACGGAGTATCCATTCATAATTTCGTCCACGGTGTGAGCATGCCGTTTGAAGTCGGCATGGTTCGAATAATACCGATAAATTTGTAGCATGTGCTTGAATTTGTCCATGATACCCGACGCAAGCATCCCGAGCTCGTAGGCAAAACTGTTCTTATAATCTTCTTGTACTATATCAGCCTGGCGAAGTTTGTACATTGCATCTGAAAGAGCTTAGTCGCTATGTTGGCTGCCCTGAATCTCAATTTATTACAACGTTTTTAACGGTGTTGGAAGTTTTCTTTCAGCACCAATTCACTTTCATAACTTTTTAACGTAGGTACTAAATATTATTATAAAGGAAGTGACTCCGCGACCGCCGCCGTGACCTGAATTTGCAGCCGCCGCCGGTTGCTAAATTGGCAGCCGGCGCTGACATTGGAAAAAAAGCGGGAAATGGGGTTGGCAATTTGGCATAATTAAAAAAACATTTCATGTTTCATTTGAGTAACATACCTAACTAGGGTCCAAGAGCGAGCGAAGCGAGCTCGGGAACTTGGACACCCGGACACGGACAATTTAGGTTCGAAGGGGTTGACGGGGGTTTCAGTGAGCGAGCAAAGCGAGCGAACGAAGCCCCCGTCAACCCCTTCGTGTTAGGTTACTTTTAAGATTGCAGACAGAAACAGGAGCGGGGCTCCGTCGACCACCTCCCTCCGCCTTGTAAGTCCAAAAAAGTTGTATTTTGTTTTACATTGACACTGTAATTTAAAAGTCAGTCTAAGGTAGATAATTCAACTTAAAACACGGCAACATTAATCTGCTGCTACGGTAGTTTGCAATTATTTTCGTCTGGTATCACTGCTACTCCAAGGCTACGCCGGTTTTCAATGGCGTTATTTTTGGGAGCCGCCGCCGTCTGCAGAGGCGCTCCCTATTATAAAACATAAATCTACAAAAAACACATAACGATATGACCTAAATAGGAATGAGAAGCAGGGGAGCCAACAGAGCGTCTACGGGAATTCTTACGTGAAACGGTCTCTACCTATACTTACCTAACGTGATTACGTGACCACTTTTTAGGGTTCCGTACCTCAAAAGGAAATACGGAACCCTTATAAGATCACTTTGTTTTCCGTCGATTGTATTAAGCGCCATCTATGAGAATATAGCTTGTTACTGCTGGTTGATGCTGTTGAAGTTCAACTATATTCTCATAGATGGCGCTATTGTGCCATCATGTTTTTATACGTCTGAGGAAGGTACGGAAGCCTCAGTGCGCGACTCCGCGACGCTTGCGCAATTAAACAAAAAAAATGTATTTATTGAAAAAAGAAAAGAATTTATGAAAAACAATGACTGAATTGCTTCCCCGGGAAGGTACGTATACTTGCAACTTCTTACGTAAAGTGCGGAGTGCGATTAATGTGATCAAAATAAGAATAGGACTGGCCTTGCGCCATATTGTTGACAGTGTGTTGACGTTTTTGAAAACTGAGTTGTTTTGTATTAAAAAATCCGTTAAATGGTTAAAATAGATTTGGTAAATTAAAGACTCGGTTAAATAAAGTGTACCCTACTTAGTAAAAAAAATAACGTTATTGATTCGCAAAATAATTTTCTTTGTAAGTCTTACTTTTCAAGTGATAGTTGACAGTTTGAGGTCATTGACGTTCCTATTCATATCGTGATCGCATTATACAGGGTAAAATTAAAACCAGTGCGGATATTTTAGGAGGTGAAAGTACTCATGAATATGATCAACTTTTATTATGGGACCGACACTGAAATATGAAAAAAAACAGCTGTTCCCTACAAAAATGCACTACAACATAATCAAAATGTATGGAACAACTGTTTTTTTTTTTTCATATTTGTGTGTTTAAAAATAGAGGTGGTTGTTTATTAGTCTTACTATTCTGTAGTCTATGTTTTAATGGACATCACAACTCTAGATATCTTCCTTTTCTTAATCTCTCAATCTCATTCAATTAAAGTCTCTCAATCAGAAAAATACGAAATGATAATGAACCGCCAGCAAGTCGTCCGATCTGTGATTGTGATTAGAGAATAGAATAGAATAGAATATACTTTATTGTACACCATAATTATTGTAACATAGCAAGGTATCGTAAATCTAGGGTACAATGGCGGTCTTATCGCTGATAGCGATATCTTCCAGACAACCTTTGGATGGACTGATAGAACTTAAATAAAATATGGGGGTAGTTCGTGATGTACTGTTATTAAATATATACCATGAATGATACATAAATATAATACATAAATAAATATATAATTATATACTTATATATATATATATATATATGAATATGTATAAAGTAATTATGCAAAAGAGAAAACAAGATTGATGATGAAATACTGCTATCAAGAGGAAATAGAAACATGTTCAGAAAGGAAATGATCTTTTACTAGGTGTTTAAAAGAAGCTAGTGACTGGGCTTGTCTCACTGGCACCGGCAACGCATTCCACAAACGTACTGCCTGGACTGTGAACGATTTATCGTAAAATTTAGTAGAATGCGCAGGCATCAAAAGTATCAAGTTCTCCGATGACCTTAGGTGTCTAGTATGTGTGTCATGAAGGGACTTAAAACGGTCTTTGAGATAAGAGGGGGTTGCAGGATTGAACAGGACACTGTAAAGCAATGATAAAATATGGGTATTCCGGCGAAGGCGGATTGGCAGCCACTTCAGTTTAATGCGAAATTCTGAAACGTGGTCATATTTGCGCAAACCAAATATGAATCTGATGCAGAAGTTTTGGAGTCGCTCAAGTTTGTCTAGCTGCACTTCAGTAAGATCTGGATAACTGGCATCAGCATAGTCAAGGATTGGGACAAGAAGGGACTGGGCGAGCGCAGTTTTAGTAGTAGTTGGCAGAAAATTGCGCAGTCTTCGTAAAGACCCCGCTGACGCAAACAATTTGCGGCTTACTTCTTGCAACTGAGGTCCCCAAGAAAGATAATTGTCTATGTAAATACCCAGGTCTTTCACTGAGTCACTGTAGGGAATAATAGAACCATCAAAAACAATTTGAGGAAGCTGCGACCAGTCAATCCTTGAGTGCAGCCTAGAGCTGCCGACAACAATGACTTGAGTCTTCGCAGGGTTAACCTTTAACCCATAAGCTTTACTCCAGTCAGAAATTCGAACTAAGTCTTTGTTTACCATTTTGACAGCTTCAGACAGCTCGCTTAAGGGAGCTTGTGAATAAATTTGCAGATCGTCAGCATAGAGGTGGTAGGATGAGAGAAGGTCATTGGAAATAGAATTTATAAATATTGCGAAAAGAAGAGGAGAAAGAACGCCGCCCTGTGGTACGCCGGCAGAAGTATCACACCATGAAGAGAAAGAACCTTCGATGCAAATACGTTGCCGGCGGCCACACAGGTAACTACGAAACCAATCAATCACCGTTGGAGATATGTTAAGAGAGCAGAGTATACCGAGCAGGATATCGAAATCTACGGTGTTAAAGGCATTACTGAAATCTAATAAGGAAAGAACCGTTAGATTTCCATTTTCCATACCCGATTTAATATCGTCTGTAATGTTCACAAGAGCTGTGGTAGTACTATGTCCCGGACGAAACCCGGATTGGAAACAATTAAGGAGATTGTTTTTGCAAAGGAAAGCACTAAGCTGATTATGGATAAGGCGTTCTAGAACTTTGGACAGGAATGGTAATATGGAGATAGGTCGGTATTCAGAATAGGAAATTGGATTACACTTTTTAGGCAAAGGGGTAATTTGGGCTTCTTTCCATAGGGAAGGAAAAACACCACAGGATACGGAATAATTGAGGATATGGCAAAGGGCAGGAAGGATTTCGTCAAGGATAGGGAGTATCATCTTGCGACTAACACAGTCACTACCAACAGCATTGGACGTGATGGATTCTATACTCTTCTTAACATCACAAGCAGAGAATTGATTAAAGACGAATGGTGAATAATCGGGAGTGGGAAGAGATGAAAGATAATTTAATGTTTTGGCTTTAATAGATCCATTGAAATTAGAAGAGGTGGAGAAATGTTGATTAAGTAATTCAAGATCTACATCCTTAGGAATAGAATCTTGGCGTGACTTTCCAACTCCCATTGATCTAAGAAATTTCCAGACTTTAGCTGGGTCGCCGTTGTCAACGGATTTATGAATGTAGCGGCGCTGTGCATCCCTACACACCAAGTTGCTGCGGTTGCGGATTGCAACATACTTTTCACGATTTACGGAGGTAGGTCTACATTTTAATTTCGACTTTGCTGCTGCTTTCTTTTGCAAAATGACTTTCAAGTTGTCCGTTAGCCACGGTGCCGGTAGATGTTTTATTTTTACGGGTCGAACAGGTGCGTGAAGGTCGTAAAGCTGGTTAAGATTAGTATTGAGAAGGTTGACTTTGACATCAACCGACTCAGCTGCAATGAGATCAGACCAGTCAATGTTGCCGGCATCCTCACGGAGGTTCTCAAGGTTCATACTACCAAAACTGCGCTGGAGGAGTATCTTAGGTTTAGCTTTAGGGGGGCGAATTTTGTAGGAGAGGAAGATAAGATCATGGTAAGAGAAAGCGTCAGCTGAACATTGTCCATGCTTGGCAACATGTTGAGTTGAAGAAACGAGTATGAGGTCAAGTAGCGAAGGAGCACAATTAGGAAAGTGGTGCGTGGCACTTAGAGGAAGAAGAGATAAGTCGCAGGATTGTGAAATGGAACGGAGTGAGGAACAGCGTGAATCTTGTTTGAGAAGACAAGTGTTGAAGTCCCCCATTATGATAGTATGACTGTAAGAAGGAATTAGGTTAATTAGGAGACTTTCGAAGGAGGAGAAATAGTCGATGCGCAAGGAAGGACAATAATAAACACCAAGCAGTACCTTCGAATGATGAAGGTTAACTTCCAAAAAGAGATGCTCGCCAGCATTCGGCGGTGGTGGCTGTGATGACATATCAACAATTGAAAAAGGAATGTTTGCACGAAGATATATGGCAACACCGCCACCACCGCAGCCTGTGCGATCATTTCTTATCAGTTGGTATCCGGGTAAGGAATAGGAAGTGGAAGGAAGGCATGGTTTAAGCCATGATTCGGAGACAAGGATAGCATGGATATTCTTACAGTCCAGATTTGCCAGCATATCATGGTAATGAGCCGGAATACTTTGGGCGTTAATATGGACTACATTTAGATTCTTTGGAACATCGGAGAATTCAGACTCAAGCGTGTCAGCAAGAGATGGGATACTATTGAAGCTATCATTGTCACTGTACGCTGATAAAAAACTGTCATTGTCACTAAGTGTATCACAATCAATCATAAAAATAAAAAAAATAAAAAAATAATAATAATAAAATACTATAAATATCAAATAAAGATAAAATAAAGGTTGATTCAAAAATATGTCCACCCACCAGTTGTGTGTTTACATACATTAATAAAAATCAAACAATATAGACAAAGCATGGTCCGGGTACAAATTCACCACAACACAGAAGAGTAAAATAATAATAAAGTTGTTGTGCAATTTGATGTTTGCGGCGTGAACTTAGAGCATAATCAGCTTATAGTCTAAGAGCATGAATAATCTATGTCGCCATAGACAATTCATGATCAATATGTCACAGTCGTAGTTAATGGTAAATGGAACGCAACTATTACTTGACACTTGACATCTGTCAAGTGCCAGAATAGTGAAATAAAATCAAATGTCAACAAATAATTATTATGGAAACGAAAATATAGCGTAACAAGGGTAGAAGTACTTTATAGAAAAAAATACGAAGGTAACGAAGTTAGTATAAAAACAACAAGAGAAGTGAGTGAATTTATTACCCGGACGAGGCAGTGAAACTGATCACTTTTTAATAGCAGCAGCTCGCTTCTTCCTCGGTGCCACAGTTTTTGAGGCCGGCTGATCGGTCTCTAGTTTATCTGAGTCCGGTCCAGGCTCACCAATCGCATTGAGCTCGCTGTGTGTGACGACTCGGTGCTTAGTGCCGTCCGCCCCCAAGATGAAAATATGGCCCAGTTTGGTCCAACAGTTAGAAACGCCAAACTTTTCACGTGCCGCCATGAATACTTGATGCCGCGACCTGGTCAAGAACTCGGACAAGGTTATGCCCGAACCTTTCAGTTTTGTTTTTGCAAACCAAATCTTGTCACGGATATCCACATCATGCAACTTCACCAATATGGGTCTAGAATTGCTGGTGTTGGTATGACTACCCATTCTGTGGCATCTACGTATGGAAGCAACTGAAAAGGCCTCCAACTTCAGATTATCCCGCATCACCTCAGCAACCACCGATGCAGTCTCCTCCTTGCTCACCTCAGCAACACCGTGGACAAGAAGCATTTTTCTGCGGCCTCGCATCTCCAGCGCATCAATGTCCCTGGCAAGCGCTTCCATCTGACGTTGAAGACAGCTGAGAGCTTCCAGAATAAATGACTTAAATGATGCATAGTCCGCCGCAAGATTGACTGTGCTACTGGCCGCTGGTGTCTTGGTCGTCAGTTCAGCTTCAAATTTGGACATCCTTTCATGGAACTGTGCCATCAATTCGGACATTGACCCCTTCAGTGAATCCATTTTTTTATATTGTTTGTTGAAAGTGAAGTGAAATTCAAAAGTAACACAAAACTAGCAGGTAGGTATTGTTAGCAGATATTTTTCATATAAAATTATATATATATACTATTTAATTTAATTTATATTGAGAGCTTTTTTTTTCTCTGCCTACTGTCACAACTACCCGCCGCAGAAAAAAAGTGATTTTAAATTATACTAGTTTAAGTCTGGCAGTGTTGAATCAGTAATAAATCAAATGTGTTAATCAAGCGTGCGTTTGCAATTAAAGAACCCACAATCAGAACATTATAAATACGTATTGTCTATTGGGCCGAAAATGCACATGCGCGATCTCTGCTCATAACTGACGCCGGTAGATACCTGATTTGGCAAGTAGGTATGTATTACGTATAAGTATTAGAATCTTAAGAGCTATATCTCATTAGGATGCCATGGCAGCGATGGACGCCAGAAATTGTTTTACAAAGTAGGTACCTAACCTCAGATCATAGAAACAAGGGAGATGTGCCAAGGCGCTATCGAGCTTGATGCCTAAACTTGAGCAAATTGCTCATAATAAAAACGTACGCGCTGGCGACGAACCGAACACGATCGATGGTATAAATACAGTGTTTTAGTTTAGTGTTAGTGTTGAGTGACGATTAACAGTGTTAGATTGAGGGTGTACGGAATGTTTAATGCGTGGGAGATCTTTTTATTCACAAGGAGCACTTAATTATGCGCGTAATTGTGTCGAAAAATGTACTAAAAGTGGCATCAGTAGTTCCCGTACTAATTTGCTATGATGGCATATCTCCTTGTTTCTATGATCTGAGTACCTAACCATATGATACCTCACTTGGCGGCGGCTTGGCGTCGCCGCCAGCCCGGACGCCCCGCTCGCTCGCCACGCACGCAATTCTTCAACGTACATTTTGGTTGTGGGAACAAGCGATACTAATCTCGTCTGGCATCCGCTTTGGCGGCCAGTTTTGGCGTCTCACGGACGCCAAGGGTAGTAACGGAAGTGCTGCTGGCGTCGCTGCCATAGCACCCTAATGAGCAGGCGCGGTCCCGGGGGGGGGGGGGGTTCATGGGGGTCATGATCCCCCCAAAATACTAAATATATGCAAAAATGCGCCAAACACGGTAATTAACGGTATAGCACGTCGGCATTAATCGGTATGACCCCACCCCGAAGTCTTCGGCTGCGACCGCGCCTGCTAATGAGAGTGGTGATGGAGGTGATTCTCGCGGGTTCGATATTAATATCGCATTCAATATATATTGCAACAACTGTCAAAATGGTAGGGATTTTGACGGTTGTTGCAATATGTATAGAATGCGATATTAATATCGAACCCGCGAGAATCATCCCCATGGCCCTAGTACGGTTTCGGTACCTTTGCACAGATGTTGTGTCATGTTTAGCAAATTTCTAAACATGAGTTGGTTTGCCCAATATTCACGGTATAGTTTGTAGGGCCTGTCAGGACCACCGCGAGCATACCGAAAGTATCCTTCTGTTCGCCCTAACAAAACTGAAAAATGGCAATAAGTAAGAAAGAAAAAAAGGTGATGCCTTATAGTTTTACAACTTAATGTAAAACTATAAAGCCCGTCACAGACGTAGCTATAATATATATTAATATGAATCATAGCAAGGCATATTACGACATATTTTCTATATAAATTTTCGAGTGACGCACACACGCAGCTATATATTTCTATGACGTCACCAATACATTATACCGATATATTAATATATATTATAGCTACATTTGTGACGGGCTTTAAGTTTAAATTTTTGACAGATTTTGTACGGGCTGATTGCGTCAAACCATCTGTATTCGTAAGTCAGTATGTAATCGTTAAGTCAGTATGAAATTGTCGTACAAGCCGCCATATTTGACGATTACAGACACGTAACTGTAAGTTGAAACAACATGTCTATATAATGTGTACCTACTACCTACATTGTGCAATCCTACTAATATTATAAACGTGAAAGTTTGTGAGGATGTATGGATGGATGTTTGTTACTCTTTCACGCAAAAACTACTCAACGGATTTTGATGAAACTTTACAGTAATATAGCTTATACATCAGAATAACACATAGGCTACTGTTTATCCCAAAAACGCGGGCGAAGCCGCGGGCAGAAGCTAGTAAATAAATAAGAAAAAAATATTTAATTGCACGTAGAGATGCATGTATGAGTAGGTACCTCAGATCATAGAAATTCTATGATCTGAGGTAGGTACCTACATTGGACACAATCATACAAAGATAAAAATAGCTTTATAAAAAGAATCATAGAAAATAAAGCGTCGAAACCACATGCAAAAAGTGGTGGTGCACAATCAAAATGTGGTATATTATTATTTTTAGGGTTCCGTACCTGAAAAGCACAAACGGAAACCTTATAAGATCACTTTGTTGTCCGTCTGTCACCGGACCCTTACAAGCTTAATATTATGTTAAGCACCATCTATGAGAATTTAGCTTGCTGCTGGTTGATGCTGTTCAACTATATTCTCATAGATGGCGCTATTGTTCCATCATGTTTTTATATGCCTAAGAAAGGTACGGAACCCTCAATGCGCGAGTCCAACTCGCATTTGGCCAGTTTTTTTTATTTTTAATTAAATAATAGGCTTGCGTTTGACCGCCATCTCGCCCTGTTATGCGGTCTACGTTGGAGTACGCTTACCGAGAAGAAACCGATCACTCGCGACTTGAAGATACACATATCGTAATTATCGGTCTCATTGAAACGATATTCTCAACATCCACACCGACAACGCTGATTTTCATTGCGGACCCGACAGTAATTAGCCAGGTCTGCGCCACGTGTCAGAAAAACAATGAATGACAATGTGGGAATGTTTGTTGTCGCTACTGTTCTATAGTGTTGTGTTTCTGTGGTGAGTCAGGCGCGGTCCCAGGGGGTCACGGGGGACATGACCCCCCCAAAATCGTACAAAAATGCGCCAAACACGGTAATTCACGGTATAGCACGTCGGCATTAATCGGTATGACCCCCCCTAAAGCCTTCAGCTGCGGTATGACCCCCCCAAAATCGTCGGCTGCGACCGCGCCTGTGGTGAGTAAGGTCGCCAGAGCTCCTAAGGTTGACCTGTTCGTCCCCTAAGCTGTCGGCACAGCGAATCCTCATTTTCAGGGTCTGGTCTGCTTACCATCAGGCGGGGGGTCCGCCTGTTTGCCAAATTGCCACCATCGTTGTATAAAAAAATACCTACTGTATGCCTACTTAAGTTAGTCTTTTTAGTAGGTAAGTACTTACATAAAAAAACTGTTATTTTTAACATTTTCCGGTTAACGTTCCGTCTTCACCTTATCGTACGCTGTTATTCATACTGTTAGCGAACAATTTTCTAATTAGCAATCTAATTAAAAACTACGATTATGGTATACAAATTCTATGATTATGCAATTTTTAGGGAGAAAGACAACTTTGGCGGCCGGCAGCTAGTCTATTTTGTTAGGGCCATATCTCATAAGGATGCCATGGCAGCAACGCCAGCAGCGCCGCCAATTAAAACATGTCAAATTGTCTCAGTGACGTAGCGTAGGTTTTCGCCGCCCAGGGCCGACCGAAAATTCGCTACCCTTCCTCTATTTTCCGACTGCGGGGAAGCTTAAAAGGAGGGTATTTCCGTTTCTGTGTTCCCTCCTAGAGACTAAACGAGCGAACGGATTTTAACAAATGATGTATTATTCGATTTGTATCGACGTCGCGAGTGTTTTAAGCTATAAATAATTATAGCTTAAAACACTTCGCCATGTTGGTTTTTTCAAAAGAAAGAAAATAATAATTTTGGTTTCGGAAGTCGGTGGCAAAAAAAAGCAAACAAAAATCAAAGCCACCGACTTCCGAAACCAAAATTATTATTTTCTTTGTAGTGGATTTTTGAAGTCGGTTATTTTTTGTTAAAAATGTTTTTTCATGTTCACCAAAGCTAATCGACCGATTAAACACAGTAATCAACCGTTATATCTAACCAAGGTGGGAGAGGTCGTTTAACATCCCGATTAGTATTTAAATAAAATAAATAAATAAATTAGTACTTAATCAGGGTATTTTAACGTTTCACAATTACGAATTTGTGAAAAAACCGAAACAATCTTATTTTTATCGTTGCTAATTTATTAACAATGCACTTCTTTTTATCCATTATGTTAAACAATTCTCAGATGACCAACATACTTTAGTTAATAGAATATTATTTGTAGGTTAGCAATTTCAATAAAAAATGACATTGACAATCAAGTTTGATAATGACATCTCAGATTGAATGCTGCTAAATCAAAAATCAATGTTTCCAGTAACCAAAATAATAGACATGTCATAATCGGGACTTTTAATTTCCGAAGGGTAATCTCATAATACAACCATTTTAAAAAGTTTAGATTTTGTACGGTTTATTACGTGTATTGCTACTAATCATAATCAACTGTATTATATCATTCGGTTTTTAATTCATATAACGCTCGATTACAAAACCGAGGTTGAAATAAAAGTGATGAACACGAAAATTGCCGCCTCGTGGTTAAATGACTGTATTCGGTTATCGAACCGATTAGGAAAACATTGGTTATTTCGTTGTTGGTGAACTTAGGCCTAATTCATATAACGCTCGATTACAAAACCGAGGTTGAAATAAAAGTGATGAACACGAAAATTGCCGCTTCGTGGTTAAACGACTGTTTCGGTTATCGAACCGATTAGGAAAACATTATTTCATTGTCAGTTAACTTAGGTCTTAATTGTATTACAACGTAGATACCTAACCCTACCCTGCCCCTTACGCGGTTGGCACAGCGAATCCTCACTTTAAAGGGTCAACGGTCTTTCGGCAACGCGCATGTAATACTCGGTGTTCTCAGCGTTTCATAGGCTATGTTAACCGCTTAAGGGCCAAGTTGACCGGCAAGATAACAGCGCGATAAATTGAAAACGGCCGTTTAACATATCTTTTTATATAAGTTATGTTAAACGGCCGTTTTCAATTCATCAGACTGTTATCTTGTCGGTGCACTTGACTCTAATTACCATCAGGGGGGACTGACTGTTTAACGTGCTTTCCGAGGCATGAAAGGTCTCAAAGAATGATCACCCATCTAAGGCCAGACCGCGACAAATGCAGCTTAACCTTACCGACTATCGCAGCTGTTAATAAGCCACGTCTTCAGAAAAATCCGGACGAGTGCGAGTAGTACCACTCGCCCCCTGAGGGTTCCGAAATATGCAATAGCGCCATCTATGCCGCTATTACATCATAGTAGACATATAATATCTTGACCATAGATGGCGCTATTGCATACTTCTAGTGGCGCCATCTACGGACAGATGGCTCCACTCATGGTCATGACAGACGGACAACAAAGAGATCTTATAAGGGTTCCGTACCCAAAGGGTAAAACGAGACCCTATTACTAAGGCTCAGCTGTCCGTCTGTCTGTCTGTCTGCCACTAGGCTGTATCTCATGAACCGTGATAGTTAGACGTGACAGTTGAAATTTTTACAGATGATAATATATCGGGTGTAAAAAGACCCTTAACGAAAACTGAAACCACATATTCTACCCATCAATACGATGATTTTTTTGTACTGGACCGTACCTGGGAACCGACTAGTTATGGAGATATTGAAGGTTAAAGTTTCAATATGTTTTTTAAGTTTTTCACGAAAACGGCACTGGGGCGGCAGCGGCGGGGTTCAGGGGCCGGAGCAGACCTATACTCCACTTCCCCCGTCCCATACAAATCAAAACACCCATAGGCACAGTCGGTAGCGCGTGATTACAAATATCAGCTGTTTTTTATACCTAAAAATAAAAGTCGTTTCCCAGCTATTATTTTTGCTCAAAGTTAGTTACACGTATAGAATGCGTAGGTGTCGGCTTGGTGATGTGTCTTTTTACACCCTGTATATTTCAGTTGCCGCTAGCTATAACAACAAATAGAAGACAGAATACTTAAAATAAATATTTTATGGGGGCTCCCATACAACAAACGTGATGTTTTTGCTGTTTTTTTCTAGATCTTCATAAGGTCATAATATAGTGTCTAATGTTGTTTAGACAATGGTACGGAACACTTCGTGCGCGAGACCGAATCGCACTTGGCCGGTTTTTCCTTTTGAGGTACGGAACCCTCAAAAATCTAGGCTGTGATGTCTGAATAAGGGAATCCTACTCAACAATATAATTAATAGTTTTTATAGCACACGTGGTTAGATACAATTTAAATACGTGCTATTAAAAATAGCCATAACTAGAATTTTAGTGAACATTAAAATCTTAAATAAGTTTTTAATTTATTCGACATGGTAACCCAGCTAGTGTTATTCGATTTAAAAATATATTCAATATTTTTTTTATTACTTTTTGCATGTAAGTCATATTTTTCATTTTTAATAGACTTGAGTAGAATGTACAATAGTAAATAGAAGCCCTAGACCTCACACTAGGATTCCCTGTGTTGTGGGGTCCAGTCTCTTTAGTCCAAAGGATGCAGCTGACACATTTCAGAACATAACAAAATTAAATTAGAATAATAACAGTGTTAAGTTTAAGTTAAAATTAAATAATAATAAGGCTCGTATTACAGAACCCAACTGAAGGTTCAAGCATTACTTAAAACTAGTCCAAACCAATCAAATAGCTTTAAATCTACGCTCAAGGCAAGATTTGTGCCTGAGTATCGTTCCGCAATGCTGGTTCAAGGTATTACGGAACCAAACCCAAGACTCAGACATTACTTTAAAAACCAGTTCCAATTAAATTCGTTATTTTTTTAACACCCTTACCACTAAAAAGATAAACACGTGTTCAACACGAATGCTACCAAAAATAATACGCACTTGTTTTAGCACTAGCTTGTCTAAAACAAGTGTGTATTGTTTTTGGTAGCATTCGCGTTTAACATGGTGTTTATGTTTTTTGTGGTAAGGGTGTTAATATACAGGGTAAAATTAAAACCAGTGCGGATATTTCAGGAGGTGAAAGTATTCATGTATATGAACAACTTTTATTATGGGACCGACACTGAAATATGAAAAAAAAAAACAGCTGTTCCATACATTTTGATTGTGTTGTAGTGCATTTTTGTAGGGAACAGCTGTTTTTTTTTTTTCATATTTCAGAGTCGGTCCCATAATAAAAGTTGATCATATTCATGAGTACTTTCACCTCCTAAAATATCCGCACTGGTTTTCTTTTACCTTGTATATGCTAAACTAGAGCATTTTTTCTAAACTTTGATATGAGTACATTTTAGATTACGTTTATCTATGTAGTGTAATTAATTTGTAAAGTTAGGTCTAACGCGTTCTAAAAAGTGAAGATCGCGCAGAAACTATTGAGCGTATTTTTACGAAACCTTCACCATTTTAAAGATAATTCAACTATCTAACTTTTAGTATGAGTGTTTTTGTAAAAAATCAAGTATTCGGTACTAAAAAGTAATAATACCTCGAATTCGGCACAGCGCGCTCCTTGATAGGCGAGTCGTATTGTTCGGTGGACGTATGTTGCGTGAGCTCAGCACTAATCACTCAAGCTACACCGTCCAAATCATTCAAGGCCGTACGCAGTTATCAGCGCCTTAAACATAACTAGCGAAATGTGGGTATATTATAAACCTCTTCCTAAGCCTTCGGGGAATATTGGCGTGACAGGGACCGATTAATCGGGTTAAAAGGTTACCGGTTAAATCTCTAACCCATATTTTTGGTTAATCCTAATCCAGGGTAACCGGTTAACCCTTTAATACGGATACCGTTACCGGTTAATACATATTGAGGATCAACCCGAATGATATAGAACAAAAATGAAAAAAAAAAAGGAACAAAAATGAACTCTATGCGTGAACCGGTTATTATTAGGCTGATTAACCCAGAATACGGGTTAACCTTTAAGCAAGGTTTTCACCTATAATAATATCAGCCCTGTTTATAAACTGTCCCACTGCTGGGCACGGGCCTCCTCTCAGAATGAGAGGGGGTAGGCCATAATCAACCACGCTGGCCAAGTGCGGGTTGGCAGACTTCACACACCGTCAAGAACTTTATGGAGAACTCTCAGGCATGCAGTTTTCCTCACGATGTTTTCCTTCACCGTTAAAGCAAGTGATAATTAATTTCTAATACGCACATGACTTCGAAAAGTCAGCGGTGCGTGCCTCGGGATCGAACTCGAACCATTCGCCGTGGGAGTCACGTGGTTAAACCACTAGGCTATCACTGCTAAGGTTTTTCACATAACCTAAAAAAAATAACCCGGGTTAACCCCTATACGGGTGACCTTTACGGTCCGTGGCGTGATGTTATGACATAAATGTGTACAGACTGGAGGTTCTGTGGCGCTCAGCTCTATTATAACGACCTCAAACACGCCAAGCAAATACTCTTGACAGCTGAAGACGTGATAAAGTCCACGTATCGACTTAGCGATACTGTGGAATTCATCAAGCAGGACAATGTGAATACAGCGCCGTACGAGGTAAGCACCTAATATTATACAGGGTAAAATTAAAACCAGTGCGGATATTTTAGGAGGTGAAAGTACTCATGAATATGATAAACTTTTATTATGGGACCGACACTGAAATGTGAAAAAAAAAAACAGCTGTTCCCTACAAAAATGCACTACAACACGATCAAAATGTATGGAACAGCTGTTTTTTTTTTCACATTTCAGTGTCGGTCCCATAATAAAAGTTTATCATATTCATGAGTAGCGGTACCTACTTTCACCTCCTAAAATATCCGCACTGGTTTTAATTGTATCCTGTACTAGCGACCCGCCCCGGCTTCGCACGGGTGCTATAAATATCCCTCTTGAATCAGTATATCTATTAAAAAAACCGTATCAAAATCCGTTGCATGGTTTTAAAGATCTAAGCATACATAGGGACAGACAGACAGACAGCGGGAAGCGACTTTGTTTTATACTATGTAGTGATATAAGTACCTAGGTACTCTTTTTTAGGGTTTTGTACCAAAATGGTAAAAAGGAACCCTTTAGGGTCTGATCATACGTCCGGAATGCCCCTCCGCAATTAAGAATCCGAATGAGTGATTTTACGTCAAAGTGAATGGAATCGTTAATAAATTGAACGATTCCAGCCGCAATCGTTCAATTTATGAACGATATCGTTTAATTTGACGTAAAATACCTCATTCAGATTCTTAATTTTGGAGGGGCATTCCGGTTTGTCTGTTCTCGCCTTTATGGTGCGACTTCGTCTGTATGTCTGACTGTTTGTCTGACTGTTTGTCTGTCTGTATGTCTGTCTGTCTGTCACGGCTGCTTATTTCAGCAACTACTAATTGGACTTGAAATTTGGAACAGTTATAAAGAATACTTGCCCATCTTTATAAATTGCAAATGAAAAAAGACAAAAAAAAAATGTTTTCATTGCAAAAGGGGCCGGAGTGGGAGGTCGAAATTTTAAAGTGGGGTTACTAGGTCAAGTGGTATATCATATGAAAGGCTTCGTTTGCACATTTCATAATAATCGTTGGATAGGTCTTTAAAAATAACAAAAATAACTCATAATCTAAACTAATATTATATAGAGAAAAGATTTAATTGTTTGTTTGCATTGAATAGGCTCCGAAACTACTGAACCGATTTGAAAAATTCTTTCACTGTTGGAAAGCTACACTATCCGCGGGTAACATAGGCTATATTATATTTTCAAAAAAGTTAGTGATCCTTAAGATAATTGCAATAATGTAACCCAAGGTAGCAAAATTTTGCCTATAAAATTCATTATTTGGCGTGCACTGAGAAAACTATTGATGATAAATAAAAATTGTGTACTACATAATTAAAGTATTCATTATTACCTATAAAAAAGTCCGCGACGGGATATGTCTAACTATTATAGTTATGTCACAATGACCGCTTTTTGTTCAAATTATTTAATCTAAACACGGGTGATATCAAATTGTGGTGAAATTGGTATCATTGTAATATTAATCCTTATCCATTTAAATGTCTGATAATGAAAGTTGATAATGTACATGTAAATAACACTTTAAATTATTTGAATCTGATCTTTCGTTTAAAAGTTACGACGGGTAAAGCAATGCTAAAATTAAGAAAAAGTAATATTCTCCATTTTTAGGGTTCCGTACCAAAATGGTAAAAAAGGAACCCTTATGGTGCGACTTCATCTGTCTTTCTGTCTGTCTGTCTGTCTGTCTGTCTGTCTGTCACACCTGCTTATTTCAGCAACTACTAATGCTATCGACTTGTATGGAACAGTTATAAAAAATGCTTGTCCATCTTAATGGCAAATGAAAAAATTAAAAAAATATTTTTATTTTTATTGCAAAAGGGGCCGAAGTGGGGGTCCAAAAATTCAATTTATATTAATTTTATGTCTCACAGTTTTCGACATATGATGCAAAATGTCTGAAAAAATACGATTCGGTCCCCTTATCTCCGAAGTTTGCGGAGTAAAAAATCTGAAATAATTAGAGTTGATAGGAATTGATCCAAATATGGCACCAAAAATAAAACAATGTTTCTAACTAGTACAGTTTTTTCAAAATCATCAAAATTCTTTCACAAACAAACTTAGTTTTTTTCACTTTATACGTCCAAAACTGACACGGAACCCTCGGTGCGCGAGTACGACTCGCACTTGGCCGGTTTTTTTTGTTTCGTCCATCCAATATGTATAAGTAAATGAAATGTTACGGGCAACTTGATAACTCCGGTCACTATGAATAATGGCCGGTCTGTATGTCTGTATAACAAAGCCCGTATCAATTGGGCAATGTAATTATAAATGCATGACTAATTGCTTTTCCCGGTCATTATGAATAATGACCACCCTGTCTTGGGCAAAATCATAGAACAGAATGAACTGTAGTGTTTTTGTCAAAAATAAGGTAGGAGGGTAAAAGGGGTAAGGGAGGCAGAGGGAAAAGGGCAATGAAATGCAAAAATCGACGTAGCGGGTAAGGAGGGTAAGGGGGTAAGAGGGGTAAGGAGGTACGGGGGAAAGAAGAGTAAGGGGCTAAGGGGGCATGGGATGAGGGGGGCAGGGAGAAGGGCAATGGTTGACATATCGGGGTAAGGAGGTAAGGGGGTAAGGCGTAAGGGGGGTAGGGAGTTAAGGAGACCGAGGGGAAAGGGATGAGGGGACAGGGGGTAAGGGCGCCGGGGTTAAGGGGGCAGGGGGAAGGGCAATGATCGACGTAGCGGGGTAAGGGAGGTAAGGGGGTAAGGTAACAGCTGTAGGTACATAGCTGTTACCTATAGCTGTTACTTTTTAGCCCGATGTTCCGACGTAATCGAAACTTACGCGGGTAAAACCGCGGGGCGCTGCTAGTATATTATTTTTTATTTATTTTTTTTGATGGGAAATCATCAAATGACCCCTCCCGCTCTGGGCGGAGCGGAAGGGAGTGTCAGACTCTTACTGACTAAAACCCACCCGTGTTCCTTCCTTTGCCCTTTATGTTCCGGGTCAGCGGTATCCCTTTCGGACAATCCCGCTTTCCCGGCAGGCTTGGGCCCTAGTGGGCCCCCTTTTTAGTATATTATATTTGCGGTCGGTAAACTGAAAACTTCTTGCTACGGAAGCACGGGCCGATTCTTTTGAAAAGCGTAGTTATCGTTTTCGTAGCACAAAGCTACGCCGTAGTTCGGCGTAGCAAGGTAATGTGCGGGCTGACATGCGAGCCGCGACAAAATTTTGTCGACGCTTTTATCGTTCATTTGTCTCGTATAAAAGAGAAAGAGCGAGACATAACAGTCAACAAAATTTTGTCGCGGCGCGCATGTTAGCCCGGCTGGCTTCCAATATTTCGCGAAATAAGTTTAGAAATAACATTGTTTTAAATTACCTACTTGTTGAACGTCTCGAGTTGGTCCAAGTTATATACAGGTGTGGCCAGGAAAGTGACTTACTTATACAGGATGTAAGCTAGACGTATTGAAAAAAGGTGTTTAGTATTCATTACTAGTTCGATAAAATACGGGGCCAACTTTGAAATCACAAAATAAAAACCGGCCAAGTGCGAGTCGGACTCGCGCACGAAGAGTTCCTTACCATTATCTATACAACATTAGACACTATAGTGTCTTTTTTTTGCTGTTTTTTTCTGACCGAGAAAGAAACAGCAAAAAAATCACGGTTGCTGTATGGGAGCCCAGTTTAAATGACCTCCGTAGTGTAGAGTGGCTACTACTACCAAGAGGTCAAGCTGTATCTCTGGTTTCTCTTATCAGAATTAGATGAAACATGGCTTAGATTTTAAGTTGGACCCCAAGCTATCGAACTGTGAAAATCTCATCAAAATACGTTCAGTACTTTTCGCGTGATGCGCGCACAAACAGACAAACAGACAAAAAATCAAAAAAAAAATCTTTTTGGGTATAGTTACGTTCCAGTACCCTATCCCGACTGTTTTTTCTGGAATATATTCAATGTACAGACACGGCTCTTTTACAATTTTATAATAGTATGGATGATACTACTCTGTCAAGAAGTACCGGGAAAAGATCAATAATACAGAAAATGTTTGTTATTCATCCAATTTTATTTTATCACCTTCAAAGAATGCTCCTTCAGAAACGATAAACTTACGCCAACGAATAATCCAATCATCAAAACATTTTTTAAACGCTGTTTCCGGAATCGAGTTGAGTCCTCGCCGCGAATTCTCCTTTATGTCTTCTACCGATTGAAAACGGGTGCCACGAAGTGATAATTTGAGTTTAGGAAAAAGAAAGAAGTCGGCTGGAGCCATATCTGGTTAATATGGTGGTTGCTCGATGGTATTTGTTGAGTGTTTGGTCAAAAATTCGTTCACAATGATGGCCTTGTGCGAAGAAAATTCAGGTCTTTTGGGACTAGCCGAGCGGTAACATGTTTCATACCCAAATGATTAGTCATATCGACGTAAATAAATGTTTTTTCTTTCTTTTCTTTCTTTCTTATTAGTTAAAATGGTACAGATCGGCTCGTGAGATACAGATATATAAGTTCGGCGGCTATCTCTCTCAAAGTTGAATGAGGATTTTCAGTAACTAAGTATTTCCATCACTTTTGCGATGTTAACTTCAGTTGCAGACGTTGATGGCCTACCAGAGCGAGGAAAATCTTCCATCACATCTCGACCGCTTTTGAACGCTTTTTACCACTCATGAGCACGTAATTTTGATAAAGTCGATTCACCGTAAGCCTTCTGTAACATTTTCAGTGACTCCGAACACGAAATTCCTTTGGCGTTGCAAAATTTTAGACAAACTCTTTGTTCATTGTTTTTGTCCATTATGAAATTCGCAATACACACTAGATATATGAGATAACTAAAAACAGTACTGCATTTATATATAAATAACAGATGCAATTCAAACTCCGCGCTAAATTGGAAAACAGTTGTGCCAATCTAACAACAACAAAAAAACCGGCCAATTGCGAGTCGTACTCGCGCACCGAGGGTTCCGTAACAGTTTTGGACGTATAAAGTGAAAAAAACCGGACCGCATAACTAAGTTTGTTTGTCAAGGAATTTTGATGATTTTGAAAGAACTGTAATAGTTAGGAACATCGTTTTATTTTTGGTGCCATATTTGGGTCAATTCCTATCAACTCTAATTATTTCAGATTTTTCGCTCCGCAAACTTCGGAGATAAGTGGGGGGAATGGTATTTTTTCAGATATTTTTCATCATATGTCGAAAACTGTGAGACATAAAATAAAATAAAAATATATTTTGAAATGTGCAAATCAAGCCCTTTCATATGATATGTCACTTGACCTAGTAACCCCACTTTGAAATTTTGGACCCCCACTCCGGCCCCTTTTACAATGAAAATAAAAAAAAAAATTGACTTTTTTCATTTGCAATAAAGTTGGACAAGCATTCTTTATAACTGTTCCAAATTTCAAGTCGATAGCATAAGTAGTTGCTGAAATAAGCAGGTGTGTCAGACAGACAGACAGACAGACGAAGTCGCACCATAAGGGTTCTTTTTTACCATTTTGGTACGGAACCCTAAAAACAAAAATTTGAATTTGGAACCATAAACAAATCATCCATTCCAGATACTTTCTTGACTGGATGTAAAACAAATCTAATTTCAGATTGGGTACTTGATGTTTATGGCCTTCGAGAAATACCGAATGATGATAGACAAATACAACACGACGATGACGATGGGAGGTCATCTCTGGACCGTGGAGATGGTTATGTACCTTGAAGACATAGAGCATCATTATTGGCAAGTGGTGCATATAGGTAACTAGCATTTTAACTACAAACAATTTATATACAAAAAACTTTTTTAACAAAAAATAACCGACTTCAAAAATCCACTACAAAGAAAATAATAATTTTGGTTTCGGAAGTCGGTGGCTTTGGTTTTTGTTTGCTTTTTTTTGCCACCGACTTCCGAAACCAAAATTATTATTTTCTTTGTAGTGGATTTTTGAAGTCGGTTATTTTTTGTTAAAAAAGTTTTTTATTTTTTTCCCTTTCTAGTTCTTTATCCCGTGTTAGATTACTTTCACGAATTCGTTCAACGGTAAATCTTCTACGGAGTGTGTACATTTATGCATATAACTTTGTACATAGGAATGATTACATAATGTATTATATACTAAAACCTTCCTGAAAGTATGTAGATTACGTTAGTGAAAACCCCATCCAAATCGAATCAGCAGTTTTTGAGAAAATCGCGCACATACAAACATACATACATACATACGGGACGAATACAGAACCTCCTTTTTTGAAGTCGGTTAATAAAAATGACATTGAATGTGATAATAATGTTGTAATACATTGATTATAATTATTGTAAATGTGAGTACTATGTGGGTTATTATGTTACTGTTATAGATCTCAAGTTCAGTCTGACAGTTTGAGTACTTTAGGGGGCCTACCCAAATGTCCTTTCTGATGGTAATGTTCGTCGGGTCGTTGAGCTCCCTAAGTCTGGGTTGAGCTACCACGATACCCGGCACATGCGTGCACAGTCAGGTCAGGTCCACTCAAATCTGTATGGCTCTTTCCTCTAAAGGCCATTTCAGACTAACCTGCATGGTTCTTATACAATTTATCTTAATTGTCTGGACTTTAAAAGAGACATCAACCTTTGAGTAGGTTTCGGTGTTTCTTCTCAAAGGTAGTCATATAGGAAACACCGAACTCATCTAGCTTAAAAATATGTTTTGACGTGTAAAAGTGTTATTTTTAACCTATTTACAAAATAAATAGCATTTATCATTTATAGCTTCCGCCCGCGGCTTCGCCCGCATTTTTCGGGATAAAAGGTAGCCTATGTGTTATTCTGATGTATAAGCAAATTCCTCCAGTAGTTTTAAATTAGATCAGTCTATATTTTATGTTCCACGCGCACCTACAACAAAAAACTTTAAACGTCAATTGCCAAAAGTTTGCAATTTTGAATTAGGTCAGTGTTTGATTGAGCGTGCGATTTGTTGATAGACAGTGTTTCAAAACAGTTTATTGACAGTGTTTTGCAACGTTGCATCACCTCTGGAAACAGTCGATATATAAACAAATGTTGCTTAATGAATATGCGGCTTAAAACCATAAGGGTTCCTAAGTAGTTTTAATACAGAACCCTAAGAACTCGATTTGTAATATACAGGCTGGAATTTTGTAATGCCACCTGAAGGGAAAGTACTCTTAATACTGTAGATAGAAAATTGTACTCAAAGAAAATATTCCTTTATTTTTGAATAGAAAGAAAACTGCATTCAAATATTTTCAAAAATTCGCTTGCCACACCCGGGAATCAAACCGACTAAAATCTGAAAAAGTTACAATCTGTACTTTTATTGCATCGATCGTTAGGATCAATTATAAGGATGAAATCACTCTAAGAAACTTGATAAATTAAATGAAAGGAAAACCATGAATCTGCTGGACTTATAAATTCAATGAGTCAAGTTAAAGCTTTGAAAAATTGAAAATTTTCGAAAAACTTTGAATACAGTTTTATTTCTATTCAAAAATAAAGGAATGTTTTCTTTGAGTAAAATATTCTATCTACAGTATTAAGAGTACTTTCCCTTCAGGTGGCATTACAAAATTCCACCCTGTACCTATAGTAAGTAAACCAATATTCTTTTTAGTGAACATGCTCCATGAAATCGAAAGAAAATATGCCATAAACTCCAGCTTATACTCCACCTACCACGAGTTAACATCAGCTGAAATAAAGGCCATAGAAGCTAAGAAGATCATAGGAGCGCCAAAAATCGGCGATTTAAGCCCCAAGAAGAAAAAGAAGAAGAAGTTTGTTATGAGTAAATATCTTCTGGACAGGTTGAATCCTACGACCAAGAAGAAGAAACGGATGTGGCCTTTGGAATACGGTTGGGAAATAAGCAATGATTGGTAATTCACGTTGAAAGCAAGTCCCAACTAAAATATGTTATTATAAAATTGTATAAAACCCGTGTTTGTATATTGAAGATATTCCAGAAAAAACAGTCGGGATAGTGTAACCATGCCCAATTTTTTTTTTCGTCTGTCTGTTTGTACGCGCATCCCGCAAAAAGTACTGAACGGATTTTGACGTGGTTATGACAGTTTGGTAGCATGAGGTTCAACTAAAATCTAAGCTATATTTCATCTAATTCCGGTGGGAGAAACCAGAGATACAGCTTGACCTCTTCGTAGTACTAGCCACCCTACACTAAGGAGGTCATTTAAAATGGTCAATTTATTGTAGACCACGCGGACGGAATCGCGGGCAAACGTAAAAGAAAATCCGAGACCAGCTTGTTTAATTTAATCATCGTTTATAAGTAGGTATATATATATAGTAGGGAAAAAGTATAGGTACTTATAATAACACTAGCAAACCCGGCGAACTCCGTTTCGCCACCGTAGTACATGCTATGTATCAGAGATGGCGCTGTATGTGAAAAAAGATTTTCCCACTTTTCTCTTTAAATTTTCCTGAATTTTCTTTGCTATAAACCTCACGGAGCCCGAGACCTTTCCAACGAATGCAAAACCGTGGAAATCGGTTCGTCCGTTCTGGACTTATATCGTCAGGAAGGAAAACCCGACTTATTTTTATATAGTAGATTAATAGCAGTATGTAAGTTTACAGAATATTTGTTTTAAAGTGAAATAAAAATACAATAAGTGTATCTATAAAAATGTATTTTATTAATTACCTTACCTATTTATGTAGGTAGGTATATTTCCTTAATTACAAAAGTGAATTTCATAAGCATATCTACATCAGATTTCGTATCAGATTAATCTCTATTACAGATAATATTATAATAAGATAAATATCAATGATAACATTGATAATTATCGCTACGAACTCTGCCTTCAACGAAAAAATAACCAAAAACCATTGTCCCCAGCAACCCAAAGCTACAGCGACTTCCAAAAAGTATTCAATCCGAAAATATTCAACGAGCTATCATGGACCGTCAAACTATTATTGTTAAATGATTATTTCAACACTACTGCACAACCTACCACCCAGACGACAGTGGTGGTACCACCACTAATACTACCCGAAAGACGGGTCCCAGGAATCGAATCTCTTGTAATACAACGAAGACAGGAGCTACAAGAAGATACGGTCGCAAAAGACCCCGACGAGGACGATAATAGTATGCGAATGAAACTATTCAAACTAATGTATGAAACTATAAGAGATAGCGACTTAAAGTGTAAAAGAGCCGAACTAATCCGAACTCATTACAAAAACTCATCTGTTTTCGAAATCGGTTACCTAATGGGTGATGTAATGGATAAATTTAACATCATGACCGATATATCAATGACGTTGAAACGGTTGTTTCATGAATGGAAACCGATTGAGCATATTAATGCATATGAGCAGATTTCTAATCAGGCGATTGAGATCAATAATTTGATTGATATGATGAGAAGTATTAGTAGGAAGAATGAGACTAAGGAAAATCCTAAAGATTAAGGATCAGTTTTGAACGCAAGACTTAAATTTCCAATAAAATAGAATTTTACAATGATCGCTGTGTCAATTGCATGGTGATCAAAATTCAATATCGACAATAATTATACAATATAGTAAATAAAATCTAAATAAAATCATCAATATACCTAGATCTCGAAATTATATTGGAGGAAAATCGTAATATTTTCATGAAATAATCGTATTAAGGGGTTACGCCGGGGCTTCGTTCGCTCGCTTTGCTTGCTCACTGAAGCCCCCGTTAACTCCTTTGTGTTAGGTAACTTTTAACCTTGAAGACAAAAGACATCTAAGACATCTAATACGAGCCTCGTCGACCACCTTTCCTTCTCCTTACAAGTCCAAAAGCGAGCGAAGCGAGCTCGGGAACTTGTGGCACCGACACAGATAGGTTACCTTCGTCTTAGGTTACTTGTAACCTTGTAGACAGAAATATGAGCTCCACAAAGTGGGGCTATATCGACCATTGCCCTTCACCCTGTCCCCCTTAGCCCCTATGCCCCTCCGGTGACCATTATGTACTACCGGTTCCCAACAGCGTTATTTTTGTGCGCTGGCGCCGGCAGCGGAGTCACTCCCAAATAATTATGTTATGTACAATAACAAATAAGGCATCTTATCAGAATATTATTTAATTTAATAAGTAGGTATATCAACTTAATCTAATTATTTAATGTACATTTTTTAAATTGTTTAAGAAAAGAATTGTTATTGCTTGAGCTATCGGCTTTTTTAGTGAACACGAGACGACGTGTAAGCATACTAGAAATGCATGGAACTGCTTTTTTATTGTCACTACTCGCTTCAGAGGTACTCGATTCAAAATTTAAAGCAACCTTTTGACACACATAAGTAAGTAACGTCAAAATATCCGTATCCGTTGCAAAGTAGTGTAGCTCTTCACACAGAGCCTGAATGAACCAGGAACCATTTCGGGTGTTTCTCCACGCAAAATATCCAGGCACAGTGGAACGTGCGAGTAAGAAGTCGGGATAGGTAGGATTTTTGTGGGGCTCAAACCATCCGTCTGTCTCAATATCTCTCGTTAACGTAACACCATCGTCATAATCTTCACCCTAACAAGCCTGAAACACGAATAACTTCGGTTTTCCAGCAAGCGTTGGACAATTTTTCTCCGTAAATCGGCACCACAATTTCTCTGGCCTATAGTGTGTGTCGTTTGCACACAACGTATCGGTTGTTCCGTGTGTCAATACTACAATAAGAAGACAGTCGTTTTTGGAGTGATTCATTGTCGCTGTTTCGTTAATTTTCATCATAATTTCTGCATATTTTAGATTTCTGAACACATCAACACTAAATCCTAACTCCTTTAGACATTTATCCAGATTGTCGCAGTCTATCAAAGTGCCGGGTCGCGGTGTTAAGTCCATTTCAAAACGGTCGTGACTAAAAATGATGGCCTTACCCCGGTATTTATGATTCATGTTGTAATATTCATTTCTGTATGTATTATAGGATTCGGGAAGGCAATTTCGTCTTGCGCCATTGCTAGATTTTAAATGTTGTTCAGTTTCTTCATTTCCTTCTGCCATTTTGTTACAAGTTTTTATTTAACTTGCCGTGTGTGTGTGTGTATGAGGCGAAATCTTGCAACTGAATTTTAGTCCAGTTCTCCCCAACCGATTGAGCTGAAATTTGAAACACATACTTATGTGACTTCGTTGATGCAATATATGGTACTGTGGAAGTGGTCTCATGATGGAGCCGGGAGATGGCCATAGGAACTCCTCAACTTCTTTACATAACTCCGTCGTGTTTGGGCTCTACTATAGAGTACTTTAGGCCTAGATGATGTTCAGGGTCTCAAGATGGAGCTGGGAAGTGGTAATTATAGAAGCTTCTTTTGAAAAATGATTTTCAATACCTATAAAAACTTATGTAAAATATCTACCTACCCAATTTTATACACTCACAGTCACACACACTTTTATTTTTTAGAGTATTGTACAACACCTCAGATCATAGAAACAAGGGAGATGTGCGAAGGCGCTATCGAGCTTGATGCCTGATCTTAAGCAAATTGCTCATATTAAAAACGTACGCGCTGGCGACGAACCGAACACGATCGATGGTATAAATACAGTGTTTTAGTTTAGTGCTAGTGTTCAGTGACGATTAACAGTGTTAGATTGAGGGTGTGCGGAATGTTCAATCAGCGCTTAATTATGCGCGTAATTGTGTCGAAAAATGTACTAAAAGTGGCATCAGTTGTTCCCGTACTAATTTACTATGATGGCATATCTCCTTGTTTCTATGATCTGAGTACAACACAAATCAGTAGGTATATAGATAACTAGGTAGATACAAAGGTAGATACGTACTTTATTCTATTGAATATCGGGTTTAACTCACAGTAATTAATATGAACAAGTATTTAGTACCTACTTCAGATTTGTTTTGCAGCAGATAAAGCACTATTTATACGTCTATTCACTTCAAAAAATATACATCGAATACTCGAATACATTGCGCAATGATTAAACTGCAGTATTTATAACGGAATATGATGACGCAACAATCAAGATCTGCACGCAACTACCATAGGTGTTGCCATGCGGTATGCATTTAAAAGTCATTAGTCAATCGTGTCTATTTCAGTCAGATGTACCTACATCAATTCCAGATAAAATAATAACTAATATGTTACTGTTACTACTTATCCTCTTAACTACACTCAGAGGCACAATGGGGAAGAAAAGTGAAAACTTTTAGGCAGAGGGCGCTGTGAGGTAGTTACACCTGTCAAAAAGCTATAGTTAAAACTGTGCATTATGTGAATGATAAATTTAGTTTTGCGAAGTTTTTTATATCATTTTCGTTCTTAACTATGTATTCTACCTGGGGAATTGAAAAAAATGGGATAATCGCAACGAGGAAAAAAAGCTGAGCTGGTCTCAAGGTACATTATATTTATCATTAATATCGATTTTTAGCTATATTTAGGACATTATTAAAGTTGTATGTTCTAAAATGAACTTATCTCGCTATGATAAGCTAGCTTTAATGATATTAATGTTATACAAGATGTAGGCTATTTTGTTACAAAGTGAGGTTATTTGAAGTAAAAACATCTTACAAACGATTAGTATTATGACATATTATATTGCCTTATACCAACCTGTTGTCTTATAAATGGTCTCGTAGTCTTTACTATTCTCAGTGCTTTTTCCCACTTTCTTTTTAAACGAATATTACTTGGGAATTTGTGAACACCTATTTCCTTACATCCAAAGGCTACACAACGACCCATATTTTATAACCGTATAAATCGAGAAAATAACAAATTTTAAACAATCTCTATGGAGATTGACAGTTCACTTGTTACAAATAATTAGCGCCCTCTAGGCGGAACTAACTGACAGTTTTCTTCCTCATTAACCGGCCACCTATGTTTAGTGTCACCACGTTCGTTTATGATAAATAATGCATATCATGATGAATGTTACTTCATATAACTTTGACATGAAATGTTTTCTTTTGAAACAATTTATATGCATAATGACATTGAATGTGAAATTATTATATTAATTATGATTATTGTAAATGTGAGTACTATGTGCCTTATTATATCACTGTTACAGATCTCAAAGTTCAGTCTGACAGTTTGAGTACTTTAGAGGGCCTACCCAAATGTCCTTTCTGATGGTAATGTTCGTCGGGTCGTTGAGCTCCCTTAGTCAAGGTTGAGCTACCACGTTTCCCGGCACATGCGTGCACAGTCAGGTCAGGTCCACTCAAATCTGTATGGCTCTTTCCTCTAAAGGCCATTTCAGACTAACCTGCATGGTTTTTGCACATTTTATATTAATTTGTCTGGACATTAAAAGAGACATTAACCTTTGAGTTTGTTTCGGTGTTTCTTCTCAAAGGTAGTCATATAGGAAACACTGACCTCATCTAGCTTAAAAAAATGTTTTGACGTGTAAAAGTGTTATTTTTAACCTATTTACAAAATAAATATCATTTATCACTTAATCAAAGAATGCACTGTGACTGTGAATTATGATCACAAACGTCACCTGCGCAATAACTGGTTTTTCGGTCTCTTTGGCAGAATGAAGAAGACGAGGGGCGCCGAGGCTGCACGCGATTGGTTCGTCAGTCTCACTCGTCGTCTATTGGACTATTCTCTATTACGTATTGTCAACGGTCTATTGTCTATTGGGTCAAAAATGTACATGCGCGATCTGTGATCAATAATGATCAAGATCCTTGGCGATACATATAAAATAACCTATTTTGATTATTTATTCGAGATTTTAAAGTTTTTTTTATGCGATTTTACTAAAACGAGCGAAAATAGTTGAATCGTGTTTTGGGTTCAATAGCATATTTTTAAAAGAGGTAAACCGTATGGTATTGGTTAAAAACGTTTGGCTGCTGTCAACCTCAATAAATAAAATTCAATCAAAGCCTGCAATACATGTTGGCCGAGCGTTGTCGAGTGAAGGCCAATACCAACATGTAGACGGTATATTTGCTTTGTCTTGCTATCGCTCGGTGTCACTTGCCTAGTTGGTTGAGTATAGACAAGCGCCAACGTGTATAGACCTCATTTGACGTAGCTTGCCACAACTTGCAGACGCTCGCGATCACTTGCGTCACTTCGGAGCGGTGTCGGTTTTTCTGCACAAATCAAAGGCGCTCGCGCGCGCTCGGACAATAGTGTTCACATATTTGCCCGCGCGCTATTATGCGGTTGAAGTCAAACTTGCCGAACGTCTAGACAGTAGCGCTTGCCTTGTGTCAATTTGTCTAGGCTCGCGTTGGTCTAAGCTCGGCCAACATGTATTGCAGGCTTAATAATTAAGCACAAACTCCAATGCCATTAACAATAAAACTATTAATTACCAATTTAAATCTTTGTTAATTACAGATTTATCGCAGTACAATATCTTTTGTTATTTAATTTTCAAGTTCTTTTAAAAGGACCAAATGTTCAAAATGTCCAAATATACAATTAAATTATTTTATTTGTTCTGCCTAAGTAAGTAACATATATTATCTGTATTTATTCACGTAACATCGTGGCTGCAATCTCCGAAAGTGTAGATAGAGATAATAATATATAGTATCTACACCCATATTTCGCCTGGTAACCCGCGAAGTTCAAATTTGCATTTGTTTTTGGAACGGAGTTCCTTTACGCAGGTTACGTATGAGTGAACTGGGAGACATTTTAAGCGATGACGGCGATGACGTTTTGTGTCATTTCGCTTTTATACCTATTCAACCAATTAGCACGCGCGGCTTCGGTCTATATCGATTACCTACCTCAAAAACTACTAAACGGATTTTCATACGGTTTATATATTTTAGCCGAGCTGTCACGGTTTTTAAGGAAGTCGGAAAAAAGGGCTATTTGCGCGTGCACTGCCCAAGTCGTCTGATATATGTGAAGAAAACAATGTATTACAAAAACGTTGGCCTTAAATAGGTCTAAAAAAAACATCTGGTTTTTTTATATTTAAGCCACAAAATCATACATCAAACTTTTATATTTAAGCCACAAAATCTGTTTTTATGTTTTAAAAATAACAATAAAATTAGGCAATGTTTAACTGGACACATTTATCGATAAAATATTAATCCTTATCCAAATAAGTAGTTTCATTGTCACAAGTATTTAATGGAGATGATTTTTGGGGTTTAAAGTATTTTATACAGATAAATAGTTTCAGAGATAACACGATGTAATCAACGCGCGGCGGAGTCATTTAATAATTTTGTGACATTGCTTCGTAGCTGAGCAAATTTTGCGTGACTCGGGCCTAAGTTCACCGACAAGATAACAGCCCGTTAAATTGAAAACGGCTGTTTATCACATCTTTTTCTATACAAAAAGTCATGTTAAACGACCGTTTTCAATTTATCGGACTGTTATCTTGTCGGTGACGATTCTTTAGGATAAACCTTTGGTTAGCTAGTTAGATGAAATTCTCGGAAATTTTTGGAACTTCGTTCCTGACGGCGGTCTCCTGACCCCACACGTTTTTAGGATTCCGTACCTCAAAAGGAAAAACGGAACCCTTATAGGATCACTTTCTTGTCCGCCGTCAGTCACCGGACCATCAGTGGCGCCATGTGCTCATAGATGGCGCCATTGGAAGTATGCAGTAGCGCCATCTATGATCATATTTCGGAACCCTTAGGGCGCGAGGCATACTCGCACTTGTCCGGTTTTTTTATAAACAGCAGTTCTGTTTTATGTCGTATGTTAATCAAACGATTCGCGACTGGAATTATAATATTCCTAAATCCATCTAAATCATATCAATAATCTATTATTATTCTAATTACCTACTTAGAACTTAGAGAGTTGTATTGATGATTGTAATGATTATTATTCTTTATATACATTATTTAAATATTACATATTAGTTACTGTCGCGAACATTCTACTAATATTATAAACGTGAAAGTTTGTGAGGATGTATATGTAGATGTATGGATGGATGTATGTATGTTTGTTACTCTTTCACGCAAAAACTACTGAACGGATTTTGATGAAACTTTACAGTAATATAGCTTATACATCAGAATAACACATAGGCTAATTTTTATTCCAAAAACGCGGGCGAAGCCGCGGGCGGAACCTGGTAAATTATAAATGCGTTGTTGCTTCAACGGTATAACGGACTTAGACGAAATTTGAAGAGTTAGCCTGGGACCTGGAAAAGCTCCTAACTAGCTTAGGAGATTTTCCAGGTCCCAGGCTAACTCTTCTTTCATCTTTTCATTAATTTTCAAGCAGATAAATTCGCGGGCAACATCTAGTAAGTACCTATAGGTACTATTTTTTAAATAAAATAATAAATCCGTGCGTTGCGAACGTTGGACAGTCGACGTTTAAGAGGAACTGTACCAAACAGCCCTGGATCTTGAATTTTTTCGTGGCGGGGCAAAAACTGAATATTTTTACTATTTTTACTTTTATCATCATCATAATTTCAGCCACAACACGCCCACTGATGCTGATGAACATAGGCCTCCTCCAAAGAACGCCACAACGACTGCTCTTTGCGATTACTACGCTTGGTAGACGAATACGCTACTCAGTGTATTCGTCTACAGAGCTTGAATTTGCCGCCCTCTGAATTTACCGCCCGGGGCACGGGCCCCGGCTTGGCCCCCCCTAGATCCGGGGCTGGTATCAAAAGACGTCGACGTATATCTTTAGAACGGCTTTTTGTATTTTTAGTATCTTCAGTATTATCAAACTACAACTGGAATGACGTAATGGGAAAAGCGGAGAAGGAGAAGCTTATTTGGCTCTCAGAAGACCTGCTCAAAGACTCCTTACTCAAAATGAGACAAATTATAGAAATTCGAAAAGAACATGAACAATTAATTTCCTATCATGTAGGAATGATTATAGGTACGTTTTGATGACAAAGTCAAAGTCAAAACATTTATTTCAATCAAATTTCAATTAGACCATTTAGAGGCACTTTTGAATTGTCAAGATATACCAAGTTGTCAGTCAGTTTGTCCATTAGTTGAAGCTAGTTGCCCACGATAGAAACGGGTTTTGTCTACAGATGAGTAGACAAAGTGACAAATTGTGGAAAGATTTCTACCGTTTTATGCATACAATGAGGAGAAGAAATGTTTCTATTCTTCAGTAGACAAAACTTTGATAAGTCAAGCACGGGTCGCCGCGTGCTCGGGCAGTAGAGATAACGAGAATAGAAAGAACTTTGTCTTTTCTTTGGTAGAATAGAGATAGAATTGGTCATGCAAGCGGGCTGGAATAGCACAGGTTACTTTTGTCTCAGAAATATGTACAGTTCACGTGGAATAGATTTGTAATTTTCAACAGCTATGTAGTTATACATAAATATAACTTAAAAGTACCATTACTTAAGTTATTCACGTAAGTAAGTTAAAGAATTGATTTCCGCATCCGGGGTTGTTCGTTTCGAAATATCAGTAGCCGCAGATTTCGAAAATTGTTGGATGTATAAGTCCCGGCGTCAGTCTTGATCACAAACGTGACCTGCGCACTAGCTGATTTTCGGTCTCTGTCTGGCGGAATGAAGAAGACGGGGAGCGCCGAGGCTGCACGCGATTTGTTCGTCAGTCGATGCTCGTCGTCTAATCGGACCATTCTCTATTACGTATTGTCAACTGTCTATTGTCTATCGGACGAAAAATGTACATGCGCGATCTGTGATCATCTTTAATGCCGGAACCTATACCTACTTATATTTTTTTTTTGTTTTTTCCGCAGGTAGAATTCGTGAAAAATACCGCTTCATGGTGGAAACATACAGAGAAATATTGGATAAGACACGTGAAAGATTGAAAATGTGGCCTCCAGGGTACCACTGGATTCGTCCCCTGCATTATATAATAGCCTTAGAAATGATGCATTACTTATACATCGAAATAGATAAATTAATCGATGTCCTAGATGAGACGGCCACTGAGGACATGCAAGGATCTAATTTTCTTGTTGGGAGACCCATTCCTATGGTGCGGATGGGTCCAGAACGTGGTAAGCTTTTTTAGGGTTCCGTACTTCAAAAGGAAAAACGAAACCCTTTGTTTAGTCATGTCCGTCTGTTCGTTTGTCACATCCTCGTAAAATCTGAGTTCATAACCAATTTGTATGGGACTTCGCAGGTCTTCTGTGAACCGCCATAATAGCGTATAATAAAATTATGAAAAATAAAATAATTAAAGGAGGGGGAGAGGGGTCACATCAAACTGCCGTATAATTTTTTTGTTTGCACATCCCTTCATGTGCTTCGTTGCAGCGCCGGATCTTGAATTATTTCGAGGCGGGGCAAAAACTGATAAATGCCGCCCCCACCCGACAATTTTTTTTATCATCATCATAATTTCAGCCATAACACGCCCACTGATGCTGATGAACATAGGCCTCCCCCAAAGAACGCCACAACGACCGGTCTGGCGGTTACTACGCTTGGTAGACGAATACACTACTCAGTGTATTCGTCTACCAAGCTTAAATTTACCGCCCTCTGAATTTGCCGCCCGGGGCACGGGCCCCGGCTAGCCCCCCCTAGATCCGGGGCTGCCTCGTTGGATAGGTCTTTGAAAATAATATAAAGGTCTTTATGTCACTTACTCACTTCCTTATTTAGGTGCATATTTAATTAACTATATTGACCTCCGAAAGGAATTAACAAGGTGTACTCTAACTTTCTTACCGCGTTATCAAAAAAGCTGATAAAAATCAAGCTTGTAGCATCCAATAAACACTTTCGATCATAATTAGCTTGAACAAGGTACCTACGTCAACAAGTTTTTGAAATATTCACCATTTTCGGTTTTGAGTTTGCCAACTACAAAAATATCTTTGTATTTCATCCTAACTTCCTTTTATTCTAACCTATTAACAGGGACGCAGCGACGTAAAATGGCGCCCAGGGCACGCATCCAAACTGCGCCCCTTTCCCTTTGTAATTATTTCACGTGTAAATATATATAATATAGATATAAAGAGATAGATATAAATAGATATAAAGTTTTATAATGTAGGTATTGTACTTATTATTATACCTACATAACATCCGCAGTCTATTCTGGAAGAAATGCACAATAACAATTAAATAATCCTCAAAAGACTTATTTCACCATGTTTGCGAATTTGGAATGTATTTTTTTTTTAAAGGTAGCTGGTAACTTTAATTTTTTTGCGCCCCCTCCTTGATGGCGCCCAGGGCAAGTGCCCTGCTTGCCCGACCCTATAATATACTGGCCTGCAAAAATAAGTACTACTCTTTCTACTACTACTTCATACTAAGTGTGATACTTATTTTTGCAGGCCAGTGTAATAATGAAACTTCTTTCAGATGAGATAGAAGAGATTGTCGGACAGGAGAGAGAAAAGAGTTTGCTGCGACAACAGTACTTAATGAAGAAGATCGGTCAGCCGGCTAATATGACCACCGTGAAGAAACGGTTCCTACGTCAGTGGCCGGTAGAAGAAACATGGTCTTTGGAGAAATATAATTATAATTAATACGCTAACAATCCTCGTTTTTGTGAAAATGAGTGAATGCCCGTGGTCGTTGCGTTGCCGACCCTACCCCTACTATATAGGGTGTCAGGTTAGGTTACTATAAAGGGGTCATTATACTCATCATTATGAACAACTTTTACCATGGGACCGACCCTGAAATCGCGAAAACAAAATCAGCTGTTCCATAAATTTATGTTCACATCATTCTAGTCAGCAGCTGATTTTTTTTCGCGATTTCTGGTCCCATAGTAAAAGTTGTTCATAATTATGAGTACAATGACCCCTTTTCGTATTTCCACTGTCTAACCTGACACCCTGTATAATATGTGTAGTATCCTACTATATTACGAGTCCAACTACACTCCGTTTACTTTATAAGAACGCGCGTGAGGTGGTTGGTAGCAATTTTTCTATTCTTCAGTCAACAAAAATCTAAAACTACGCTAAGCACACGTCGCCGCGTGCTCGGGCAGAAGAGAAACGAGTTGGATAGAAGGAACTTTGTCTATTCTTAGTAGAATATAGATGGAATTGGTCATGCTAAGCGTACTGATAACTAACAATATTTATATTTATTTTATTTGTTGAACAAGAAAATCTGTACCGATACAATTCTACCAATCGTAATCGATCTCCCATCCGTAATCGAGAGGCCAATGCTTATTGTATCTCGCTTTCTTCTTCCCAGAATAGTCCTGCGACAAACCCTTCAAATACGCCTGTCTCAACTTCTCATACATTTTCTTTTTCTTCCGTCTCTCTTTCTCCCTTCTTTCCTGCATTTTGAGAATGTTATTCTGTGCCGCATATAATTCTGCCAACCCCATATCCCCAGCCTCTTGAGCCGCTATCGAGAATTCCAATACGGATCTCCATTTTCGCGGCGTTTCGTGCATCATGCGAACGAGATGGTACAGTTCGAAATAAAGAAACTGTACCAATTCGACGCGCTTCAAAGTGTCGGGTACCGTGTCTGAGAAGAACCGTAACGGTCGTTGAGCGTGTTCTACGAGTTTTCGGTATCTGAAAGAAGTTATTAATGATTTTCGGTACCGTATCTGATATGGACCACGGTCATAATGGTGTGGTCTGCTTGTTGTTGTAGTTTATCGATATACTATTAGAAATACTAACAACGAGGCGCGAAATCCGGTCTTTTTCGCCATTATCCTCTTTTCACGTAGAGCTTATAATACTGGAGACGTATGGCGGTGAATCACCGAATAACATTTTCTACAACATTTTGCGGAGGCGAGGTGAACTCTACGAAAATTTGACAATCACACACAGATACAGGATTACAGATTGTACCTAAATAAACCATGTTGGTGCATAATTTATACTATGTGATAAGAAATTCCATGGTTTCGCAGATTTGAAGCAGCAGACCGCCTTTTACAAGAGGAAACTACACAATTAACCATTTTCAAAATTACAATACAAAATGACAGCTGCAAACATGCAACAAAATGATAGATGGCCGATGTTTTTTGGTAGAGGGGTTCGCCCGGTTTTGGCAACTCTATATAAAAATATAAGTATGCTCTAAGATCTGAGGTGATGACCTTTACACTACCTTTCAATAATCTCTCCTATGATATACCCTTGTTCGTAAAACGGACTCTCTTCATACATAAAACGCATATCGTTCAAAGCTGCTATGCGCACATTCCCCTCTTCATAGTACGAACGCATCAGCTCCAGAATCCTATGGGGAGCCTTCAGGGAGTTCCACCATGAATCGAACTTTTCTCCGCGATGTTCTTGCCATTGATGAGATTTTGACGCGACTGCAATTGGGTAAGTTAGCGTAAGGTGGGGTAACGCAGGGTAACGTAGGGTAATGTAGGGTAACGCTAGGTAAGGGGCATGTCCTGCCTATTCTTGTTAACTAATTTTTATTATTTCTTTGATAGTACCTATATCGGACCCTGGTATTAACATAGGTATGCCTGTTTATATTATTATGTTTCTATATGCATTACTCAAAAACTATGAGGCAAAATTTTAGTAGTAATCATTAAAATATTGGTATAAGAATCAAAACCCGAATATTGCAAAACGAAAATAACAAAATAGTAGAATAACTTACATAACAATACGAATAAGGTAAATAAATGCATTTTTTTTATTTATCCATCAAAAATTATAATGTAAACGCATGTTGATCAATTTTACTTGAATTACTTTATTCTTTGTTCAATAAAAAATATCAAAATTACCCGAAGTTTTCAATTACAGTATTGAATTGGTAATAAATTATACGTAATTTTTTAACTACCGTAAAATTTATATTAATGAACTTACATAACATCACGCCCAGTGGCGTAGCTACCTTGGGTGGCACCCGGTGCGGAAGTTGCTGGTGTCACCCCATCGAAAGTAAAAAGCAATAAATTTTATATGATAAAGGACATGGATCATTTATTATTTACAATATTGAAGAAATAACAAAACACAATAATAACTAAGACAGAAAAGGAATTGTTATACAATTAAAATTTCTTCTTTCTAGCTTTGACAGCTGCAAACTAAGCAATAACTTCATCGAAATTTATATTTTGTATTACCTCGTGTTCGATGGCTTAATATACCAAGATTGCTAAGCCGCGATTAGGTCATTGTTGCCCGCAAATAGTTTTTTATTAATTCTAATTTACTGAAACTCCTCTCACATGAAACTACGGAACCGTCACACGCAAACCGTCATGAACAATTTCAGTGCAATCATAAGATTTGGAAGAGATTCTGTAAAATCCCACTCTACGATAAACTTTAAAAAATCTAGAGACACCCAAATGAGAAATGTTGCAACTGAGACGTCAAAAATCGCGAGTATGGGACGGGGAATCCCCCACGACAGCGTCAGGCTCTTTTGCGGGAATCCCCGAATTATACATAGAGCTGAGCTATTGCTAGTGGAGGAATCCCCGAAAAAGAAATTTTTGTGCTAGCGATAATTTTTTTTTTGTTTGTACATTGTTCTTAAAGTTAAGAGACCAGGTGGGTGTCACCCCAAAAAAGGTAACACCCGGTGCGGCCCGCCTCCGCCACCCCCCCTTTGCTACGCCACTGATCACGCCTTTATTCTTCAAATGGTTAGGCAGAGGTGTACATAGTACCTACACTACCTCAGGGGCGTAACTAGGGTGGTGCCCCCAAGGTCTGTTGTACCCTGGACGCTATCAAGGGGGGGCGCAAAAAAACGAAATTTACTAACTACCTACCTATTAAAAAAAATACAATCCAAATTCGCAAACATTGTGAATTAAAGCCTTTTGAGGATCATTTAATTCTTATTGTACATTCTTCCAGAACAGACTGCGGATGTTATATATACAGGGTGGCAGGTTAGACAGTGGAAATATTTTAAGGGGTCATTGTACTCATCATTATGAACAACTTTTATTCTGGGACCTACCCAGAAATCGCGAAAATTAATCAGCTGTTCCATACATTTTGTTGAGTTATGTGAACATAAATGTATGGAAAAGCTGTTTTTTTTCGCGATTTCCGGCGTGGTCCCATAGTAAAATTTGTTCATAATGATGAGTAAAATGACCCCTTAATATATTTCCACTGTCTAACCTGCCACCCTGTATACTGTAGGTATATTTAGTACATACCATACATTACAAAAATTTGCAAAACTCAATATTTACACGTGAAATTATCCTAATTAGTGTACGCATCCAAACTGCGCCCCTTTCCAAAGGGAAAGGGGCGCAGTTTGGATGCGTGCCCTGGGCGCCGTTTTACATCGCTGCGCCCGGGCGCCCCTGCACTATCCGCTAAACGTTCACAATTTCACTTAATTAATAAATCCCACAAACAACTCAGAACTATTATTTACCGTACTTAACAATTTTCCTCAACACTAACGCCATCTATCGGCCGCCACTTTAAAATAGTTTTCATGACGAAATTACGCAAAAATGTACCTCACAGCTTATAAAAAACGTACCGGATATGTTTTGCCAACCCACAAACATCTAGAGATAAAAATGTTATTAAATTATTATCATGTGTGTTACGTATGGCTATATTATGATATGGCGTCATCATTAGACCATTGGTAGCATGAATAATCACCAGTCATTGTACGATCGTCTTGGCGCGCGAATGTCACCGCGAGTGTTACCCGACCGATTTTGATATCAGTTGGTAGTACCGTCGTTCGTGGTTTTCCCGTGCCTTCTCGACTTGGCCGTGTTATACCCAAAGTTTGTTTACATTTTCGAATTTCGAAAAAGTTACAATAGTTGAGTTTTGTGATACTTTTTGTGGTGTGAAGTGATTGCTTTTTGGATTTAAAACCTTCTTTTTTGTTGTAAGTTTATTTTTTTTATTATATATTTAGGTTTTTTTGCGTTTTTATTGAAGTGAAAGTTTACGCCTAGAGTTTTAATAAAAAAATGCGCAGAAAACAAATCAGTGTTGCTGTTGACCTATAGAATGTGTCAATTAGATGTTTTGTCTTTTTCTCTCTTAAAGTTATTGCCTATTGCTGTCTCTCTTCTGTCAGGCAAGACGAGATTGTTTGGCATTCCTATTTACATGTGGTAACTTCAAACATTGCGAAGTGTTTTTTTTAATAATTTATTTATTGACTGTAGTGGGTCTGGGTACACTATCTATTAATAGATTAATAGATTCCTAGCTTGGTGGACGTCAGAATACATAATATTTATTTATTTATACGCGAAAATCGAAATTTGAAGTAGGTAGACCATATTATTCCCATAAGTTCCGCCGCAGTCGGGTAATAAGGTATTACCCGACTGCGGCGGAACATAAAAGGATGATAATGTTTTTGATTGGTATTTATCTAAATATATGTCAGCATCAGCATCTATGTATGTTCCTTCCTAGAGGCTAAACGAGTGACCTTAGACATAACGTGGGGTATCAAAATGAAGGGCTGGAAGAAACGATTCTAAAATATACATTATTTTGAGGAATAAATAAAATAAAAAATCAGTCAATTAAAAAAAAACGAGCTCGGGAACTTGACACCCCGACACGGACAATTTAGGTTCGAAGGGGTTGACGTGGGCTTCAGTGAGCGAGCAAAGCGAGCGAACGAAGCCCCCGTCAACCCCTTCGTGTTAGGTTAGGGGAGACCGGGGATAGTTGACCAATTTTTTACTTAATGGTATATATCTCTAGTGTTTTAATGTATTTAGATAAAATAACCACTATATTTGATAGGAACACTATTAAGCTAAATAGTAAATTCATATTTTTTTGATTACTTAACGTTATATTAGTTATTTACGCGATTTTGCAGACCTCTGCCTCTTAGTCGACTAACCCCGGGTCTGGGGTAGGTTGATTACGACATAGGGGTAAGTTGACCTATACAGTAATTTCTATAAAAGCATGGAAAGCGATGAGCAATATATATATTCTTTGTTTATTGAGCTTTTAATCAAACTATCAGTCAAATTGAAAGATTACAAGTGTTTGGGCCATACCCATTGGGCAGCAGAGTGCATAGTAATGGATCACAGTTGAGGTTACTGTAGTGAAACCCACCATACCATGCAGGCAATGTCGAAGGGAGTAACAGGCGCACAGGTACATTAACTGCAAGGGTAATGTTCCGGATGCTCACTCGGCTTAAAGCCAAGACTGCCCAGAATAACTGATATAACCCAGACCTTTTAAGCTCACCATTATCACCGCTAATATTAAGTTAGGTAACCAATGTATCAGTATCGTTGATGTGTACCTCGAGGAAGGAAGTCCTATAGAAGACCAGGTCTACTGCATCGCTCAAGTGATCAATGCGCTTAACACGGAAAAGTTTATCGTTGCAGGAGGCCTCAATGCAAAGAGTCTTTGGTGAGGTAGCGAGGCGGAGGATAGGTGAGGAGCTGCTATTGCTCAGTTGGTCACCGAACGAAACATTAAAACTCTTAACAAAAGAAACACACCCTGCTACTTCATTTACACAGGTGACACCCTGTATTCCAGCGTCGTGGACATCACCACCGCGTTGGGACATTTCTGCCCCATCACCGGAACTGTAGTTTGGATCCGGACTTCTTGCTCATCAGATCTCAGACCCATTTGTTTTGAGGTTTAGATGTCATTAGCTGGAATGGTGTGAACAGAGATCTGCACCACTACCGAAAATACAACTCCAAGAAGGTGACTGGGACAAGTTTAGGTCTACACTTTCTGGGAGCTCATGGACTGGCTAGCGACAGAGGAAGCTTTTGCGAGGTACACTCACCGGAGGATCTGGACTGCCCGGCGGAGAAATTGACGAGGGCTATTGAGAGGGCTTGGGGATGAACAATATGCGAATGCATAGAAGACGAACGAATGAACATACTAATTCAATTATTCTACCAGCCCCAAAAAAAAATAGTCAACCATCCCCAACCACCATTTTAATTCTTCCTTATCATGACTATCCTTAACTATGTCTCCGACTTGAAAATCACACTATGCTATATGATAAACAACTCATAAACAAACTTTTGGTTTAAAAAGGAAGTGGTTCACAATAAATCTGTAGGCACAAAAACAAAAAGTGTGAGAGAATAAAATTTTACTTAAGTGTATAATAAACACAAATCGTGTCACCATTACTAAACGACGCGCGGCCGCGATGCCGTGCTTTGTTCAATTGGGGGGAGCGCGGATTGGGACCATTGCATGTGACTGGATGACGTAACACTCGTACTGTCGACGAGTTATTAGCCGTTAGTCTACCTACCCGTTGGTCAACTATCCCCGGTCTCCCCTACTTTTAATCTTGGAGACAGAAATAGGAGCCCCGCTTAGCGGGGCTCCGTCGACCACCACCCTCCCCCTTGTAAGTCCAAAAAAGTGGTATTTTGTTTTACATTGACACTGTAATTTAAAAGTCAGTCTAAGGTAGATAATTCAACTTAAAACACGGTAACATTAATCTGCTGCTACGGTAGTTTGCAATTATTTTCGTCTGGTATCACTGCTACTCCAAGGCTACTCCGGTTTCCAACGGCGTTATTTTTGGGAGCCGCCGCCAGCTGCGGAGGCACTCCCTAATACAATATTTATCGCAAAAAATATATAGGTAGATACTTGAGTAAAATGAAACATATCACACATTACACACATGATTTGTCCATACTAAACGGAAATGCTCTAAGTATATCTATAGGTACAATTAAAATTGAATTTCGTTAGTTTACAAACACAATTATGTAGGTACAAGTGGCGAAGGGTCCCTACAGTACGATTCCTACCGGCTTCACTTTTAAAAATAGGACAGGCAGTATTGCCAGTGGCGTGCCTACAGGGCAAGCCCGAGGGTATTTCGCGTAATTTTTCATGATTGTAAGTGTTTTTTATTGTACGCTACTCACATTCATGAAAAATTTAGAGATATACGCTCGGGCTTGCCCTGTAGGCACGCCACTGAGTATTGCCTACTTTTATGAATTAGCTTTTCGTGGCCAGTAAGCATTTGTAGCTTCGGCTTACCTCTCACAACTCTCACCTTTCGCAACTAGTACCTACCTACTTTTTAGTCGTATTTCGATCACAGACATTATGTAATTTTACATGATAATATAGATAACTAGACTTTTGCCCGCGAATTCGTCCGCGTGGAATGTCCAGTTTAAATGACCTCCATAGTGTAGGCTGGCTAGTACTACCAAGAGGTCAAGCTGTATCTCCGGTTCCTCCTATCAGAATTAGATGAAACGTGGCTTAGATTTTAAGTTGGACCCCAAGCTATCGAACTGTGAAAACTACATCAAAATCCGTTCAGTACTTTTCGCGTGATGCGCGCACAAACAGACAAACAGATAAACAGACAAAAATTAAAAAAAAATATTTTTGGTTATGGTTACGTCGCAGTACCCTATCCCGACTGTTTTTTCTGGAATATCTTCAATGTACAGACACGGCATTTTTACAATTTTATAATACACTCGGCGTCACAAAAATCGCACCTCTTCGAAAATAAGTTTTAAGCATGTGCCGCCATCAACGAATACATTAAACCCAATTAATATTGGTATCAATTGAAAGTATGTTTAACGACCTTTAAATTAACAACAGTTAGAATTCCTAAACACAACAGATCTCATTAGCACGTTACGTTAAAAAAATGTTGTCAAAATACGCATTACAACGGCCACTAATTGCACCTCCCTACAAGGGTATAAAATGGGCGACCCGGGTTAAATGTGGGTCATTCGCTATTCAACCTTCGAAGTGAACACACGTGAACAGTTACAGCAAGAAAAATACCCCAGAAGATGGATACCACTGCAGATGAAGCCGCTCAAGTCATTGCACTACTGCAATCAGGGATGCGGCAATGTGATGTTGCTCGGCAACTGAACTTGAGTCGTTTTTCCGTTCGACGAGTGTTCCAACGCTTCCAAGAGACTGGTGGCTATATCCGAAGACGTGGATCTGGAAGACAACGGTGCACATCCGAAAGAGACGATCGCTTCATTGTTTCGACGTCTTTACGTAATCGGTTCTCCAATGCTGTTGAGCTGCAACAACAACTGCGATCAGCTCGCAGAACTTCTGTAAGCGTCTCCACGATTAGAAGAAGAATGCGGGAGAAGAAAATTGCAGCTCACAGGGCTGCTACAGGGCCAAAATTGACTGCACAGCATAGGAGAGACCGGTTGCAATTTGCCCGTGACCATGTAAATTGGACAATAGACCAGTGGAGGGCTGTGCTCTTCTCGGATGAGACTAGGGTGTGTCTTTTCTGCAACGACAGGCGTCGAAGAGTGTACAGGAGGCAAGGAGGCAAGGATTCGCACAAGCCTGTATTCAAGAGACAGTGGAATACGGGGGTGGCTCGTGCATGTTCTGGGGCGGCATATCAATCGACGGCAAAACGAACCTTGTGTGTGTTTCTCGGACTGGAAGTGCTCGCGGGCAAGGGTCGCTGACTGCTCATCGGTACATAACAGAGATCTTAGAGGAGCAGGTTGTCCCTTATGCGGGTTTTGTTGGCAGTGGGTTCACGTTAATGCACGATAACGCCCGCTGTCACACCGCTTTAATTGTAAGAGACTACCTGCAAGAAGTTGGGATCCCTGTTATGCGCTGGCCGGCGCGAAGTCCAGACCTGAACCCTATTGAGCACCTTTGGGATGAACTGAAACGGCGAGTACGGGCACGTGATCCTGCCCCTACCACTCTTCAAGACCTCCAAGATGCTGTCGTTGCGGAATGGGACAACATTCCTCAAGAGACTGTTGTCACATTAATTAGGTCCATGAGAGAACGCATGGAAGCAGTCATCAGGGCTAGGGGGGGTAACACTAGGTTTTAAGTTGTTTTTAAGGACTTTGTTGTAATTTTTGCTGATAAAATTAAATTTAACTTTTTAATCATTTGCATTAGCTTGCTTTTTTTTATTCCCTGGTAAAGAAAAAACCAAATCTGTTGATTTATTCTGAAATTTAAATAAATTACCTTTCCAATGATACCTTATAGTCATATGTCTACTATTGATTAATAGGGTTAAAATGACTTTGAAAGGAATTCTTAAAGAGGTGCGATTTTTGTGACGCCGAGGTAGTATAGATAGATAGATTAGGGTAACGTGTAGCGATAAGCGATAGTAAATTGGGATTAGGTAGGGCGATAAAATATCTTGGGTTTTTTTGCAAATTAGCATAAGCATAGCGTAATCGGCCTATAATGTTCCCACTGCTGGGACACAGGCCTCCTCTCTGTGAGAGGGAGTGGGCCGTAGTCCACCACGCGGGCCCAGTGCGGGTTGGTGGACGTCACATGTCTTCGAATTTTTGGTTCTAGGACATGTCGGTTTCCTCACGATGTTTTCCTTCACCATTAAAGCAAGTGATAATTAATTTCTAATACGCACATGACTTCGAAAAGTCAGCGGTGCGTGCCTCGGGATCGAACTCGAACCATTCGCCGTGGGAGGCACATGGTTAATCCACTAGGCTATCACTGCACTCACTGTAGGCACACAAGGCGCTCTGAGCTTGAGGATTCAGTTTGATCACATTGATCGTAATAAAAACGTACACGCTGGCGACGAACCGAACACGATCGATGATATAAATACAGTGTTTTTGTTTAGTAGGTGACGATTGACAGTGTTAGATTGAGGTTGTGCGGAATTTTTAATGTGTGGGAGATCTTTATATTCACAAGGAGCGCTTGTAATTGTGTCGAAAACTGTACTAAAAGTGGCGACAGTTGTTCCCGTTCTAATTTGCTATGATGGCATATCTCCTTGTTTCTATGATCTGAGAGTTAACCTTTCGGGACTACAGGCGTGATGATCAGTTATGTTACATTATACCTACTGATAACATAATCAGTAAACTCAAAGAAGTATGTTTTTTCGGCGTTATCTCCCGCCAAGACGTAATTATGAAACGATGTTTGAATTGAGTGGTTACTGTTTGTACCGTATGTTGTCTGTTATAAAGTTGAAAAAAACTTTGACTTAGGCCCGGTTCCACCATCGTCAGATAATTTATTGAAGGAATAAAGTTGAGATTTGTCAGATTTTGTTACATTAGAAAATCTGTCAAAAATTTAAAAATAATTCTTAGATCTATAAAGTTAACTGACCATGGTGAAATCGGGGTTATTCCCAACGGACCACGTGGTCAGTGCAACTCGCCAACCGACCACGTGGTCCGTTGGGAATAACCCGAAATCGGCCCTTAGAGAAAGATCTAAGATAGGGCTGCCTCTCCTCGTCCGTTGGGAATAATCCGAAATCGGCCCTTAGAGGAATATCTAAGACAGGGCTGCCTCTCCTCTTACTGTCAGTCGCAGGCACTCGTGGGGAACAGCTACTTAGTAGGTAGGTATAATTGTAATACTATTGGTCCAATTTAAAACAGTTTGTTATCGGACAAAAAACAGTTTGGTAACACCCACAAAATTTAAAAACCGGACAAGTGCGAGTATGCCTCGCGCCCTAAGGGTTCCGACATAAGATCATAGATGGCGCTACTGCATACTTCCAATTGGCGCCATCTATGAGCAGATGGCTCCACTTATGGTCTGGTGACCGACGGCGGACAACAAAGTGATCCTATAAGGGTTCCGTTTTTCCTTTTGAGGTACGGAACCCTAAAAATGATTCAAGATCGTCACAATCATACAGACCTACTTTCGCATTTATTATATTAGTTTAGATTCGGGAAGTTACTTCAAATTATTCTATTAAGTATATAGGTACACAATGGACATTATTTTGTTGCTTTATGTATTTATTATCCTCGTAGGTAGGTATAAGTATTGTAAACAATTTACCAACCGCAAATATGCGTCATTGTGTTAACTGCAGTGGTCAGTTGTGTGACGTAAGTGCCTATTGGAGTTGCCAGAAATTCAAAGTTTTACTGAATTCTGTGATACTATGAGATCGTGTTAAGAATAGGAACGACAATGACCTCGAACTGTCAACTATCACTTGAAAAGTAAGTTTTACAAAGAAAAATAATTTGCGAATCAATACCTTAAGTTATTTTCTTTCACTTTATTTAACGGAGGCTTTCATTCATCAAATCTATTGTAAATGTTGTAATAGATTGTTTAATACAAAAAACAGCTCAATTTTCATTACAAAACGTCACAATATGGCGCAAGGTCAGTCATATTCTTATTTTGATCGCATAGTACGAAAAACTATCTATACTATTATAAAATTGTAAAAAAGCTGTGTCTGTATATTGAAGATATTCCAGAAAAAACAGTCGGGATAGGGTACTGGTACGTAACTATACCCAAAAACATTTTTATTTGAATTTTTGTCTATTTGTGCGTGCATCACGCGAAAAGTACTGAACGGATTTTGATGTGGTTTTCACAGTTCGATAGCTTGGGGTCTAACTTAAAATCTAAGCTACGTTTCATCTAATTCTGATGGGAGGAATATGAGATACAGCTTGACCTCTCGGTAGTACTAGCCACCCTACACTACGGAGGTCATTTAAACTGGTCCGTCCACTGTAGTCCACGCGGACGGAGTCGCGGGCAAAAGTCTAGTATTCAATAAATCTATACTAACTAAGTAAGTACCTACGAGTAATTTATTAAAGCTGAAGAGTTTGTTTGAACGCGCTAATCTCTGGAACTACCAGTCGGATTCGAAAAAATCTTTTTGCATAATATAGCCATGTCGCGGAGTACCTCACTCCTCTGACCTCTCAAGCCTCGGCTAGCTAAGAGAGGGAGCCTCCACAGACACAAATCTTGGTAGAATAAAACACTGCAGGATGGTTGGAGAGGTATATTGCGAGACGTAGGTTGTATATTTGCACTTTATAACGTTACACAGAGGTACAAAAATAACTGTTACAAAAAGAGACTATTTGCTTATAGCTTTGCACACTTGATAAATAGGTAGTAGGTATAAAATATAACAGTACAGCGGTTCAGCGGTCCTCAAGTGATGTCGTTGGAGACCAGACAAAGAATGACGAAACAATGAAATAAATACATAAAAATATGAGATGTTCTAATTTTGAAATTTGTAGTTCAAATCTGGAAGAATGGAGTGGATGAAGTGGCCAGTAATGGAAGATTGCCAGCACTGAATGATGAATGAAGGATGACTCCGTCACAGTCACTTAGCCAGATTCATGAGGAATAGTACAGGCTATTTAACATCACGCTACGACCCTTAGAAGCCGAGCAACGGGCACTATTACACGTGCTACAAATTAATAAAAACATAAATATTTGTTTGGAAAGCGGTTAACTTCTTAAAATTGTAATTTTTAATTACTGTGTAGCATTTTGTGTTCCAAGTTATATATGTACAAGGATCTTAGGTACATACATGTACGGAAGTTGATTATTCAATAATTACTAGCTTGTTTATTTTTTAAGAAAAATGTGTTTTCAATAAACATGCATCTGTCTGTGGTTTTGCTTGCATAAAATAAATATTAATAAAAGAAAACCGGACAAGTGCGCGTATGCCTCGCGCCCTAAGGGTTCCGATATATGATCATAGATGGCGCTACTGCATACTTCTAGTGGTGTCATCTATGAGCAGATGGCTCCACTTATGGTCCGGTGACTGACGGCGGACGACAAAGTGATCCTATAAGGGTTCCGTTTTTCCTTTTGAGGTACGGAACCCTAAAAACGGAATAAAGTACGAGTAAGATTCGCGGCCTGCGGGTTCCGTACAAACTTAATTATGTATGTTGATATATTAAATAAAATAAACTATTTCACCAGAAATATGCATTAGCGCCATCTATGAGCAAGATGTCGCGATTAAATACTTCTTCTAGTGGCGCCATCTATGAGCTGATGCCTCCACCGGTTAAGGGTCTTCATTCATAGTCAAAATTTTCATAATTAAGTATACTTTTTTTAAAGGGCTAAGTAAACATGATATTGGCTAAAGACTTGCAGAAAAAAATTGGCTGTGTTGTCAGCATTGACCTATGTCTAGACAAGCAGTTCCGTAGGGCTAACATGCGCGGCGCGACAAATTTTGTCGACTGTTTTGTCTCGCTCTGACTCGTGCAAATATGAGACAAATGCACGATAAAAGCGTCGACAAAATTTTGTCGCGGCGCGCATGTTAGGCGCTCCGAACATTATACATGTCACACTCAAGTGTTGTGCGGGCACAACACAAGCCTTACATTCACTTTGACGTTTCATGCGGTGAGCAACAGACAAGTACCCGCGTGTGGGGCATGATTTTTGTTCGGAACTGCTTGTCTAGGGACATAAATAGGTCAATGGTTGTCAGCCTCATAATAGACAGAAATCATCAACACCCAGTACGCATGCGTGGTGATTACTGGTGATAGTGATTATTGCTCGTTCCTCTGTGATATTTTTTTATAGATATAGGGTAAGTATGTATTTTTGCATGAATTAAAAGAAAACATCTGTTTAAACTTTCAGTTGCCATGTTCTTATTAATAAAGGTATTGAGTTTACACAACATTATTATTTGGCACAGCAGTTCCTTATTATTATAATAATATCGGGTAATAGTATGTTTGTAAGTTAACACCAAGGTTGACGTGATTAAAAGGGTTTATTCCACTTTGTTCACCTGGGTGAACAAAGTGGAATAAAAAGTGTCCTCTGTTCACCTGAGGAATTAAATCACCTAGGTGATTTCACCTGGAACAAAGTGGAATAAACCGATTAAAAGAAGTTGTTTTAAAACACGAGTTTTAGATGTTTTTATATGTAGATAGATATTTTCTCTACCAACTGTTCTACAAAGACAAGTTTAAAAATAGTCTAGAAATTAATTATATTATTCACACCGAGCGGCGCACGGCGGAGCGCAGCCTCTCGGCGCGAGCATTCCGGTGGATGCGCGGGCATTCCGGCGGATGCGCGGGCATTCCGGCGGATGCGCGGGAATTCCGGCGGATGCGTGGGCATTCCGGAGGATGCGCGGGCATTCTGGTGGATGCGCGGGCATTCCGGCGGATGCGCGGGAATTCCGGCGGATGCGTGGGCATTCTGGCGGAATAAGAACTTTATTTACTGAAGAGACACTTCGCCGCTCAATGCGGAGTTCCCTTCGACTCTATTTTGGTTCCCCTGAATGTCAATATGTTATGTTTTTAACGGTGTTGGAAGTTTTCTTTCAGCACCAATTCTCGTTCACCACTGTTTAGTGTCCAATAGGCATTACTTTAAGACCTTGTCGCGGAGTGCCTCCCTCCTCTGACCTCTCAGCCTCGGCTAGCTATGAGAGGGAGCCTCCACAGACACAAATCTTGATACGAATAAAACACGATGGATGGGTGGAGAGGTATATTGCGAGACGTAGTTTTTGCACTTTACAACTGTTCACAACTGGTAGGTATATAAAACTGTTACAAAAGACGTTTTACTTATGACTTTGCACACATTTCATTTGTAGGTAACAAAATATAACAGAACAGCGGTTCAGCGGTCCACAAGTGATGTCGTTGGAGACCAGACAAAGAATGACGAAATAAATGCATAAAAATATGAGATGTTCTAATTTTGAAATTTGAAGTTCAAATCTGGAAGAATGGAGTGGAGTGGCCAGTAATGGAAGATTGCCAGCACTAAATGATAAATGAAGGATGACTCCGTCACAACCTAACCCATGTAATGTTATGTAAATAATATGATACTAAGGCCATGTTGTTTCAACTTACAGTTACGTATCTGTAACCGTCAAATATGGCGGCTTGTACGACAATTTCTTACTGACTTAACGATTACGTACTGACTTACGAATACAGATGGTTTGAAGCAACCCGCCCTAACACTATCGGTACAATGGCAGTATCACATATTGAACATACGAATAAAATTAATATATTAATCATTTAAATACCAATATTTGTTCAATATGTGGCGCTTCTTTTTATAATGTGTCTTGAGTTATGTGAATTAATTAAGTATATCACGGGGTCATTGAAAGTGACAAGGTTATATTATATATATCAAATTATATTATGTGTACATACTTTATAGCATAAGCATAGCATAATCGGCCTATAATGTTCCCACTGCTGGGACACAGGCCTCCTCTCTGCGAGAGGGAGTGGGCCGTAGTCCACCACGCGGGCCCAGTGCGGGTTGGTGGACGTCACATGTCTTCGAATTTTTGGTTCTAGGGCATGTCGGTTTCCTCACGATGTTTTCCTTCACCGTTAGAGCAAGTGATAATTAATTTCTAATACGCACATGACTCCGAAAAGTCAGCGGTGCGTGCCTCGGGATCGAACTTGAACCATTCGCCGTGGAAGGCACATGGTTAAACCACTAGGCTATCACTGCTTTATAGTTTATACAAGGTGGCAGGTTAAACAGTGGAAATATTTTAAGGGGTCATTGTACTCATAATTATGAACAACTTTTACTATGGGACCAACGCTGAAATCGCCAAAAAAATCCAGCTGTTCCATACATTTATGTTCACATAACTCAACAAAATGTATGGAACAGCTGATTTTTTTTTTCTCGCGATTTCTGGGTTAGTCCCATAGTAAAAGTTGTTCATAATTATGAGTACAATGACCCCTTAAAATATTTCCACTGTTTAACCTGCCACCCTGTATGTACACACATACACACACGTAGGTACACACATACTTTATAGTTTATATGTATTTAGAGAACTGCAAATTTGTTTGCGAACGTTCGAGGGAAATGTCACGGTGAGATTCTTCCTCGCTCGCAAACAAATTGGCAGTACTCGCGGTGATATCAAGCGGCGAGTCGGTACAGAATAGGCAGGCTGGTTAATTATTCTCTCAGATCATAGAAACAAGGAGATATGCCATCATAGCAAATTAGTACGGGAACAACTGATGCCACTTTTAGTACATTTTTAATTAACCGACTTCAAAAAAGGAGGTTCTGTATTCGTCCCGTATGTATGTATGTATGTATGTATGTTTGTATCTGCGCGATTTTCTCAAAAACTACTGATTCGATTTGGATGGGGTTTTCACTAACGTAATCTACATACTTTCAGGAAGGTTTTAGTATATAATACATTATGTAATCAATCCTATGTACAAAGTTATATGCATAAATATACTCACTACATAGAAGATTTACTCTTGAACGAAGTCGTCAAAGTAATCTAACGCGAGATAAAGAACTAAAAAGGGAAAAATAAAAACTTTTTTAACAAAAAATAACCGACTTCAAAAAGCAACTACAAAGAAAATAATAATTTTGGTTTCGGAAGTCGGTGGCAAAAAAAGCAAACAAAAACCAAAGCCAGCGACTTCCGAAACCAAAATTATTATTTTCTTTGTAGTTGCTTTTTGAAGTCGGTTATTTTTTGTTAAAAAAGTTTTTTCGACACAATTACGCGCATAATTAAGCGCTCCTTGTGAATAAAAAGATCTCCCACGCATTGAACATTCCGCACACCCTCAATCTAACACTGTTAATCGTCACTCAACACTAGCACTAAACTAAAACACTGTATTTATACCATCGATCGTGTTCGGTTCGTCGCCAGTGCGTACGTTTTTAATATGAGCAATTTGCTCAAGATCAGGCATCAAGCTCGATAGCGCCTTGCCACATCTCCTTGTTTCTATGATCTGAGGTTATTCTTCTCAGAACGATCAGCGTGGCTCCGATCTAGCCACGAGCCCCTCTGACGTCAATGTCGCTGCGATCAGTGCTGCCAGATGGAAAAATTAATTGAGCGCTAAAACTGTCAAAAAAGCGCCAGATTCTGCGCTAAATGTTTGACTTACAAATAGGAAAAAAAACTTACCAAAATGGAAATATACATTTTAATCAGTAACGTTCATAAAATCAACACGTCAAATTGAAGAAATAAATGGTCGCTGATTGGTCGGTAGTCGGTGCGCATGACATGTGCGACCACTGAAGAGAAATTTTGTCGTCGGATTAAGATAAAGAAGACTGTTGTTTGAAAACTTGTCTTTTTAGCTATTTTTTTTTTTTTGAGTATGGGAAATCATCAAATGACCGCTCCGCCCAGAGCGGGAGGGCCGCTCTGGGCGAAGCAGAAGGGAGTGTCAGACTCTTACTGACTAAAACCCACCCGTGTTCCTTCCTTAGCCCTTTTGTCCGGGTCAGCGGTATCCCTTTGGGCCCTAGTGGGCCCCCTCTTTGATGCTGACATCTCTTTAAGGCGCGCGTAGAACACGTACGCGCCGTTCGGCACGGGCCTGGTCCTGATTGGACGGTGAGTTACCCATACTCACCGCCCGCAGGCCCGCGCTGTCTTTTTAGCTTCGTTCACGTTTCTCGGTAGAGTTAGTAGAGTAACTATAGTATATTCCTTGCCCCTTGGGCCGGATCCAAAACAGCGCTAGATTATGCGCTAGGCGCTAAATTCTCAGATTCGGCGCTAAACATGTCAAAAAAGCGCTAGATCTAGCCGAAAGCGCTAAAATGGCAGCACTGGCTGCGATGTAATTAATAAACTCGACATCATACAATTTTATCATCATCAACGCGTGTATTCTACTGTGAAAACCACGTGTTTTTACACGCGAACTACAAAACACAACTTGTGTTAGTGTCACTGTATTATTAGTTATTACATTACACTAATACAGTGTGTTTTTTAGACTACTTGATATAATAAAATGCGAAAGTTTTGATGGATGGATGTTTGTTACTCAATCACGCTAGAACGGCTGAACGGATTTGGATGAAATTTGACACAGAGATAGATTATAGTCTGGAATAGCACACAGGCTACTTTTTATCCCGAAAAACGCGGGCGAAGCCGCGGGCGGAAGGTCAATTAATACTAGATGTGCCCTTAACTTCGTCCACGTGAAATTCGGATAAGTAGCCTAAATTACTCCTTATAACATCAGCTATCTGCCAGTGAAAGTTCCTTCAAAATCGGTCCAGCCGTTTCGGAGATTAGCCGGAACAAATAGACAGGCAAAAATATAAGAATTTTCTAGTCCAAGCATTGGACTGGACAGGAAATTGGCTGGTTGCAGTAGACTAGAGAGAATGGAAAACTGTCAAAACGTTTGAGCACGTTTTGACAGTTTTCCATTCACTCTCAATCAGGGTGTAAAATTGAACAAAATCTTTAATTGCGCCGAAAATATAAACTTTCGGAGAAAAACAACTATGTTCTTCCTAATCAAATAATGCACTACATAATTATATAAAATAACCATTTAAATAATTAATATTATTTAATAAATGATTCGATAGGTTGTAATCATAATATATTAATATTTTTTTTTACAGTTTTTTTTCTATACAGCGAAAATAGTTGAACCGTGTTTTGGGCTATTATAGGTCTGTACTGCTTGAGTCCAAATAGTCAAACTTGAAATATTTTTTATTAAGATCTAATCTAAACCATTTGGTATTAGCTAAAAACAAAACTAATTTGAATAAACTTTCTTGAATATGCTTGACCAAGCTTTTTTTTCTCTAAAGATAAAAGTTTGCCCTTGTTTCATAAAACATCCTGTATACGTATCAGTAATTATGTGTAATCTTTGTTTGTAACAAGTGTGTGTACATAGATACGAGTAGGCACAGTCAACTATAAAAGTTATTGACGTTGTCGGTATTTTAAAATTAAATATCATTACCATCGTCATTAATATAAACAATTTTTTTCAAAAAACAAAAAACCCTGCTGCTTTATATTATACTAGCAGTTGCCCGCGACTTCGTCTGCGGAAAATAGATAAAAAGTAGCCTATGTGTTTTTCCAGGTTCTAGGCTACCTCTTTGCCAAATTTCATCCAAATCCGTCCAGCCGTTTCAGCGTAAAGAAGTAACAAACATACACACACACACAAACTTTCGCATTTATAATATTAGTGGGATTTAAATATGTCCTCCTTATGTCACCCCCACAAGAAAGATAAATCTAACCTATAAGGGTTCCATTTTTCCTTTTAAAATACGGAACCCTAAAAACAGTCTTTGGGCAATAAACTTTGTTGCTTCTAAATTCAATTAGCAGCCACTCGTTACAATAACGTGTAGAAGTGTAGACTGTACATACATACTCTGAAAATCATTACCCACCTTTCTGGTGTCGGGTGAAAAATTTAAAAACGCTTCGCTATAGTCCGCTATTGATTTTTTTATGACCGTCATAACACAGGCCAAGGTAAGCCCATGTTATCTAATATTTATAGCATATCGATTGTCACTTGTCATAAATACACTCCTATATAGAATTTCTACATCTAAGTATATTATGTATCTATATTTTATTTTTTTTATATTAAAAAAAGGCTTTGTCCTGACCTCGGATCATAGAAACAAGTAGATATGCCATCATAGCAAATTAGTACGGGAACAACTGATGCCACTTTTAGTACATTTTTTGACACAATTACGCGCATAATTAAGCGCTCCTTGTGAATAAAAAGATCTCCCACGCATTAAACATTCCACACACCCTCAATCTAACACTGTTAATCGTCACTCAACACTAGCACTAAACTAAAACACTGTATTATACCATCGATCGTGTTCGGTTCGTCGCCAGCGCGTACGTTTTTAGTATGAGCAATTTGCTCAAAACCAGGCATCAAGCTCGATAGCGCCTTGGCATCTCCCTTGTTTCTATGATCTGAGATCCTGACTGACTGACTGACTGATTTTATGCCACATATTTTGATAGGTACCTACTCGCTAATAAATCAAAACCTATATAAGTAATAGACAGTGGCGTGCCTACATGGCAAGCCCGAGGGTATATCTCTAAATTTTTCATGAATATAAGTGAGTAGCGTACATTAAAAAACACTTAAGTACAATCATAAAAACTTACGCGAAATACCCTCGGGCTTGCCCTGTAGGCACGCCACTGGTAATAGAGTACTTCCTGTTGACCTAGAATCATGTTTGGAAAGAAGCAAAAGTACAAAAAAAATCCTAAAATCATACTTACTTATCACAAAAAATAAATTGCGCATACTTTACTTGTAATTTGTACTGAACCCTCAGGGCGCGAGTCATACTCGCACTTGTCCGGTTGTTTTATACTAAACATATTGTGTAAATATAAAAAAATGATCTTTGAACTCATCGGCCACCAAAAACATAACTGGTTCTGTTTTACAAATATATGAGTAACTAGACTTTTGCCCGCGACTCCGTCCGCGTGGGCTACAGTGAAATGACCAGTTTGAATGACCTCCGTAGTGTAGGGTGGCTAGTACTACCAAGAGGTCAAGCTGTGTCTCTGGTTTATCCCAACGGAATAAGATGAACCGTAGCTTATATTCTAAGTTGGACCCCAAGCTATCGAACTGTGAAAATCACATCAAATCCGTTCAGTACTTTTTGCGTGATGCGCGCACAAACAGATAAACAAACAAAAATTTTAAAAAAAATCTTTTTGGGTATGGTTACGTCCCAGTAACCGTGGAATATGTTCAATGTACAGACACGGCTTTTTTACAATTTTATAATAGTATAGATATTTTTGCAATAACCATTTAAACCCATGCTACATAGAATGCGGTGCGGAAGCGATGCGGTTATTTTAAACCTGCCAAATAATTATAATAGTAAGGGTGCATTTCTACCAGAGATGTGCTATGCAACGTTGCTATGGATACGTTTGATGAACCAATCATATTCATTGATCAAAATAGCATAGCACTGGTGGAAACTGATTCAACTAAGCTACGTTTTTTATATGGAAGGATGCATGCTGTGGATGCGTGCTAAGGATGCGAGCTATGGATGCACGACACCGACTGTTCCGCACATGATTATTGTGGTCTTTTGTTCACTTTTTTTCCTCTATAGCATGAACACTAACGTCATGGCGTCACACTGAACTAACAGTCATGGTGTTCATAGCTAGCGCATACAATATCAATATCGCTATCGAATCCGCACCGCTTTCTATGTAGCGAACCCTTATTTACATAAGACGGCATGTCCATGAGACGTGTAATTCACAAACACATGACCTTATGTTAATAAATTAGAAGGAACACAGACACTGCAGATTATAAGGAAAAATACGAATAAGTTTAAAATATCTAGAAGCGGTGCGGGTAAACAACTTTTGCAATTTATATCCTCTAATAGGTAATTTAAGAGAGGTAGGACATAGGCGCGGTCGCAGTCCAAGACTTTGAGGGGGGTCATACCGCAGCCGAAGCCTTGGGGGGGGTCATACCGATTTTGGGGGGGTTCATGACCCCTACGCCCCCCCTCCCTCTCGCTACTGGGTATAGTGGGATTTCTTACTCAAATCTGATGCAGGACTGGGGAAGTAGGTATCTGCACCTTACAGAACACTACAGCCAAATAACGCTGCTGTTGTGTTCCTGAGATAAAGGCGCCAGAGGTGCTCTGGCGACTTTGGAGATACCTACTTCCCCAGCCCTGCATCAGATTTGAGTAAGAAATCCCACTATACCCAGTAGCGAGAGGGAGGGAGGGTCGTAGGGGTCATGAACCCCCCCAAAATCGGTATGACCCCCCCCCCAAGTCTTCGGCTGCGGTATGACCCCCGTCAAAATCTTGGACTGCGACCGCGCCTATGTCCTACCTCTCTTAAATTACCTATTAGAGGATATAAATTGCAAAAGATTATAAATTGCAGGCGCGCTGTGTTGACAGCTTAGGGTACAAGCAGGTCCCCACCTCCTTGTCCCCTACGCTGTCGGCACGAATCCTCATTTTAAAGGGTCGGCATACCGCATGTTATAGGTACATAGACTGTTTAAATTAAAATCGTTTTGGGGTGTTTCGGCTTTTTCATTAACATTCATGTTGTTTAATCCAATGATTAAACAACATGAATGTTAAATAGGTTGTCAAATAGGAAATTAACAATCTTAAGATAAGTACAAGGACACTGATAAGATATATCTGTACATTTGGCACAAGTTGCACAATATTATCTACATGTCGCAGACGGGGTGTGGCCGAGATGCGAACAGGGTACTTCTTCACGATCCGACATAGTTTTTGGTTATTGTGGGCATTGCCGTGGGTTCTCGAGTGAACACAACGAAACGTAGGACCAGTTTGTAGGCACAAGTAGTCCGCACGATGTCTGATGGCTAAGTGACCGCACCGCGCCGCAGGCATCCTCCCGTCGACTCGCACGAACGTCAAGCCAGACAAGGCGTAGCGTGGACTAATTCAAAGAGGGGGCCCACTAGGGCCCAAGCCTGCCGGGAAAGCGGGATTGTCCGAAAGGGGTACCGCTGACCCGGACAAAAGGGCTAACGAAGGAACATGGGTGGGTTTTAGTCAGTAAGAGTCTGACACTCCCTTCCGCTCCGCCCAGAGCGGGAGGGGTCATTTGATGATTTCCCATCCTCAAAAAAAAAAAAAAAAAAAAGACCCTGTCAAGCGCGATAACTTCCCGCTTGCATTTCGTTGTCAATTGACGTCCTGTACTAATGACCCATCAGACATACATATTATAAGTATTATAGCGGCTTGTTATTGTTACAAAAGGCAGAGGTGCAATGGAACAATATCCTGCAATGGAAAAATTACAAGTTCAGTCAATCAAAGGTTGTCCAGGAATAGCTGTCGGATTCTCAGCTAGCTCTGAGCCTCAGGAACAACTTGATAAAATAAAACGACTTGAGAATGGGAATAGTATTGTAATACAGCGACTACGAAGCGTCTACGTAGCGACTACAAAGCGACTACGCTGGGTCTACGCAGTGTCTACGAATGACCTACACATCGCGTAGCTGTGTGGACACCGCGTAGGCCCAGCATAGACGCTTCGTAGATACTTCGTAGCCGTTACGTAGTCGCTACGTAGACAATTTGAACGCGCTAATCTCTGGAACTACCAGTCGGATTTGAAAAATTCTTTGTGTATATGATAGCCAGATTCATGAAGAATAGTATAGGCTATTTAACATTACAGTATGGCCATTAGGAGCCTCGAAACGAGGGTGAAACCGCGGGGTACAGTTCTAAAAGTGGCTACAGTTCCCGTACAAAGGACGTCGGCAGTTTTAGGCTTGATATGGTACAGTAATAAAAGCTTAACCAAAAATAAAAATATATTTTAATTGTTCTTTGCCTAATTTATCTTAGAGATTAAGAATTGGAATCAAAAATCGAAATAAATAAGAAATAAAATGATTATGCCATTGACATTTTGAAAAAACCACTAAAACAAAAACGGGTGCATGCTGGCTGGCGCGTGCTTCCACAGAATATCATGGTGACAGCAACTAAAACCTTTGAATTGAGAACTAATTAGTCGGGCTGTACTGCATTGGATTATTCACACCATACTTAACCTCACTGTCAGAAATAAGAATATTTCTCTTTAACCCAATTACGTACAAAAACAAATAAAAAAAATATTTAAATACTCTTGAAATACTCGATCACACCAAACTAATTTCATATCTGTACCGACTTACACAATCTGAGGCCCAGCGTTCTATGGGCGTCTGCCAGTGCCCTTTGCTATGATAAGTCATGGTAACTTCGGTAACTAAATTGAACGGCCACTAAAGCACAATTTCTCCTCAAAAAAGAATATATTCATCATTTTAATTAAATCATCCTCATGAAGAACACTCATAGTCATTGGTGCCGATTTTGTTGTTTACGAACTAAACTATTTTTTTCTTATTATGTCTCTTTCTAATAAAGAACATGAGAGAGGGATAGCAGATATTTAATCCTGTCAATTTAGTCGTAATCGCTAAAGGTCACGACGATTTTTCCGTAAATGACAAGGGCGTAGACCCTGGGTTCCTAACCTGGGGTAATTACCCCCTCGGGGGTAAAACAGCTATTCTGTGGGGGTAATAACCCTGGCAATATATAATTTTATAATCATTAAAAACTAAACTTAACATTAAAAACATTTGAATGCAAAACAATATCAACTTCACACTGATCATTAATTCATGAACTTTTTGTGCAATTTATTGTGATCAATAAAGATTTTTCATGTGGTAAGATAACATTTTAAAGGCAGGCGGGAGGGGCAATTGAGTGGTAAAATCAGCCCCGGATGTTGAATTATTTCGAGGTGGGGCAATAACTGAAAAATGCCGCCCCCGCCTGACAATTTTTCCGAATATTTTTCTTATCATCATCATCATTTCAGCCATAATACACCCACTGATGCTATAGGACATAGGTCTCCCCAAAAGAATGCTACAACGACCGGTCAAGCCTGCTATTTGCGATTACTACGCTTGGTAGACGAATACACTACTCAGTGTATTCGTTTACTAAGCTTGAATTTGCCGCCCGGGGCACGGGCCCTGGCTAGCCTCCCCCTAGATCCGGGGCTGGGTAAAATGAGTTTCTCTAATAGGTCATAGGGGTAGCAAGATTGAAAAGGTTAGGAACCACTGGCGTAGACTAATTTGACAGTTCTAAATATTTTTTGTCCTTTTTCAATGATATTTGTAAGAAAGAGATATGGTGTGATTAAAATTAGTTTAGTGCGATGGTCAACAGAATCAGCACCATTATCAATAAAACCTATTTCGACTAATACTTTTTTTAATAAGTAATTATATCCGTAAAACTTTACTGTAAGCAAATAGGTCTCTACGGAAACTACGAGATTGTAAATATTTAAAAGATAACGTTTTTACCTATTTTTGGAGTAAAAAATCGTGATAAAAAATTGCGATAAGTTATGGGTGCGAGTAAACATGTGATTTGATATCATGGTCGCTGCGATTAGAAATTTATCTATGTGTATAAATAGCCGTGCAAAATAACAAAAAAAAACCAACCAGACAAGTGCGAGTATGCCTCGCGCCCTAAGGGTTCCGAAATATCATCATAGATGGCGCTACTGCATACTTCTAATGGCGCCATCTATGAGCAGATGGCTCCACTTATGGTCCGGTGACTGACGGCGGACGACAAAGTGATCCTATAAGGGTTCCGTTTTTCCTTTTGAAGTACGGAACCCTAAAAAAGATAGGTACGCGGCCAATAAAAAAATATATCGGTTAAAACGACATGATTTTTTCATAGATGTACCTAAGTATTTAAAAACAAAAAATCCATATTTATACAACGTTATTCTTAGGTAAAGCGATAACCGAAAAGAGGTCATTGTACTCATTATTATGAACAACTTTTACTATGGGACCAACCCTGAAATCTCGCAAAAAAATTGAGTCCATTCCATACCATTGATTAAAACCAGTGCGGATATTTTAGGAGGTGAAAGTACTCATGAATATGATCAACTTTAATTATGGGACCAACACTGAAATATGAAAAAAAAAATCAGCTGTTCCCTACAAAAATGCACTACAACACGATCAAAATGTATGGAACAGCTGATTTTTTTTTCATATTTCAGTGTCGGTCCCATAATAAAAGTTGATCATATATTCATGAGTACTTTCACCTCCTAAAATATCCGCACTGGTTTTAATTTTACACTGTATCATACATTTGTGTTCACTTAAATCGACAAAATGTATGGAACAGCAGATTTTTTTTCGCGAATTCAGGATTGGTCCCATAGTAAATGTTGTTCATAATAATGAGTACCTACCTACCTACAATGACCCCTTTTCGTAGCGTTGATTTAGTTGTCAGGCTGATGAACTTATCTTTAAGAAGCAATGCATTGTGTTCCATTGTCAAAATGAAAGACTTGTGCAAACCTAAACTTGCGCAAAGAAATCGATACGTGTGTAGTCGGCCGATTAGTCAGACTTTTTTAACAGAACTTTATAGGAACATAAATGTGTGTAAATAAATCTGTCGACTTGAATGAATCATTCGCCGATATCCTTAGTGGAATCAAGTAGGTACCCACGGCTACACATCAAGCTATACATTCCCCGTTTACACTGACCTCTCACTGTAAGGAAATCCTATACAATGCGAGATCAGCTTATACTGGAAATGTATAGCTTGATCTGTAGGCGTGCGTACCTACCTAATTTACATTAATTATCTGTGAACTATTGTCCATTTGCGTCATTAATAACTGGACATAAATTATACCTGCTAATAAAACCAGTTCAAGAGTAAACTGTATGAATTAACGTTATTGAAAATAGTGCCATCTAGCGTCGAGTAGGAAGGAACATTTATTATTATTGTGAACATATTTGCCTGCTTTTTTGCTGTCACACAAATTGAGTTTTTTAATAAATTACATCATCCATGAGACGTAAGCAACGCCTAGGTACTGTAGATACCAAGTTTTTACAACTATCCAATTATTGATTTTTTTTTTACACAACACGTGTAAGATACAAGAAAATACCTATAAAAAACATAACACAAATAAATGAGTAGGTAAGTATACAGGTATTATTATACCTAAACATTAAAAAAACATAGCAGTGATAGCCTAGTGGTTTAACCATGTGCCTTCCACGGCGAATGGTTCGAGTTCGATCCCGAGGCACGCACCGCTGACTTTTCGAAGTCATGTGCGTATTAGAAATTAATTATCACTTGCTTTAACGATGAAGGAAAACATCGTGAGGAAACCGGCATGTCCTAGAACTAAAAATTCGAAGACATTTGACGTCCACCAACCCGCACTGGGCCCGCGTGGTGGACTACGGCCCACTCCCTCTCACAGAGGAGGCCTGTGTTGGGACACAGGCCTCCTCTGTCTCTGCAGTGGGAACATTATAGGCCGATTATGCTATGCATGCTTATGCTAGTAAAAAAACAGTTATCTCCATGTATCTAAGGGGAAGTACGCACTATGTAGGTACGAGCGATATTTTGTATCTTTTATCAGTGCCTTAATAAATTGTATCTACATACTACATAGATACTATGCTGTCGCCCGCGTCTCCTTCCGCATAGACTCCAATAAAATGACCATTTTAAATGACCTCTTTAGTGTATGGTGGCTAGTACGACGGAGAGGTCAAGCTGTATCTCTGGTTCATCACACCAGAGTTAGATGAAATGTGGCTTAGATTTTAAGTTAGACCGCAAGCTACCGAACTGTAAAGACCACATCAAAATCCGTTCAGTAGGTATTTCTTGCGTAATACGCGCACAAAATTAAACAGACAAAAATCCAAAAAATTGGGCATGGTTAGGTAGGTAGTTTAGGTACGTCCCAGATGTACTACAGACACGGCTTTTTCACAGTTTTTTATTACATAAGTAGTATCTAGATCTTAATTCCGTACCATAGTTTTATAAGTCGACTTACATACTTATATTTTTTTAATGCATATTATGCATTAAAATTGCTTCTTTCATAGGGTGAATAAATGACTAAGTCGATACGTCTGTACCCCTATTATGAGTTTTTTTGACGTGTAGTATCGTTAACGTAAGCATATTTTGAATTGAAAATACACGTTTGTTACACAATATTTATTTAAATTAAATACTTAATTAATTTCTCTGTATTTTTTAAAATGTGCAAATTGTATAAAATTTCATCAAAATGTTCCAGGGCTGCTGTATTTTAAATTCAAAATATGCTTACGTTAACGAAACTATACGTCAAAAAAACTCAAACTGTTCTACCGCACATAGCAAACATGTGAATTTTTGAATAACTCTCGGGTAGGTACATATGCATTAAAAAATATATAAGTATGTATGTCGACTTATCAACGTATGGCCCGCCTGGTACGGAATTATTATCTTAACTTGCCCGAAGATTGGCTCTACTTCTACATACTACAAGTCTTTCGTACGAATCTTTAGAAGAAAAGTTCAAATGGAACGAGTATTGGAATAGCATGTTTAGAGTTAAAGATACAATATTGACTTGTAGTCTATAATTAGACATGATAGAACGATGTCCAGTCGCAAGAATTGCCAGTCATTGTCTTACTGATAAATTATGAAGTATCTGCGAACAAGTAAGAACGAAATACGAGTATCTTGTAAGTACATAATAATAATCTCAGAGGCGTAAGTTGTGAGTGGGCCAGTGATGCCGGACCCTCAGGGAGCAAGTGATCTGAGTTTAAAGTCCAGCGAAGCCTCTCCACCCTTGTTCCTATCGGCGGCGGCGACCTCTCGCGCCCGGCCCTGGTTCAAGCCATGGTCCGGGGCGAGAGGGAATGGGAAGCCGTCACCTCCTTCTGCGAAGCAGTCATGCTAGCGAAGGAGGTGGCGGGGCGTGAGAGGGAGAGAGCCTCACGTCCCAGCCGCCGCGGCGGTGGACGCCCCGGGCGTCGGGGGTCACTTGATGGCTCCCGGCCACCGTAGGCGCGGGCCTGTGGACGGTGAGTTGGGTATGCTCACCGTCCGTCCGTCTCATGACGACAGGCCGTGTCGACGGCGCGTTCGTGTTACACGCGCGCCTCAAAGAGAGTCAGCAACAGCGTAGGGGCCCGCAAGGGCCGAAGCCTGCCAGGGCTGCGGGACTGTTCGAAAGAGACACCGCAGCCCTGGAATGTAACGGGCAACGAAGGAACATGGATGGGTTTTAGTCAGTACAAGTCTGACACTCCCTTCCGCTCCGCCCAAAGCGGAGGGGGTCATTTGATGATTTCCCATCCAAAAAAAAAAACCCTTGTTCCTGTTGCCCCCTTTGTTGCTACCCGAGCTACTTTTTTCAGGGGGCCCAGTTAGTGAGTTGGCAAGTCTCCGTCTGCCATTTTTACGTGTGCACATACATTGTTTCGGCAGGCGCCATAGGTCCCCTTAACTTAGTCCACTACCATCCCACCACAATAGCCCAAGTAGTTTCTTTTTTCCACATATATATTGCAATAGTCCTGAATAAGCTGGTGGTTATCCTATGGTGTATTTCTATAGTGCATACAGGGATAATCACCAGCTATGTCACCATTAAATTTTATTAAAAAGCTGTCATAAAGGGCCTCTACGTGTTGGCTTCGGCCCCGCGCACGCCTTCAAAAGGTCCGGGACTCTTAAGTCCCGTGTAACTGAGACAAAATCTCAGAGGAATAAAAACACATAAGGTGTGCCGTGTGATAATAGAGATAAACAATGCTAATAATAAGTATTGATTTGTAACATAATTACAGTCATGTTGACGCGGACGGCGACATATCGCGGGTTCGATTCCCACTTCTTGCAACAAATATTTGTTTCGGGTCATACTGCGAGTTGCAGAAAAGGTCATTAAGTTTTAAAGGAGACTTTAACGATAGAAATTGTATGGTTAGTCTCAATTAAAATTTAATTATCTTTCTGCAACCGACCGTTAACACCCTTACCACAAATAACAAAAAATAACCGACTTCAAAAAGCCACTACAAAGAAAATAATAATTTTGGTTTCGGAAGTCGGTGGCAAAAAAAGCAAACAAAAACCAAAGCCACCGACTTCCGAAACCAAAATTATTATATTCTTTGTAGTGGCTTTTTGAAGTCAGTTATTTTTTTGTTAAAAAAGTTTTTTATTTTTCCCTTTTTAGTTCTTTATCTCGCGTTAGATTACTTTGACGACTTCGTTCAACAGTAAATCTTCTACGTAGTGTGTACATTTATGCATATAACTTTGTACATAGGAATGATTACCTAATGTATTATATACTAAAACCTTCCTCAAAGTATGTAGATTACGTTAGTGACCCCATCCAAATCGAATCAGTAGTTTTTGAGAAAATCGCGCACATACAGACATACATACATACATACGGGACGAATACAGAACCTCCTTTTTTGAAGTCGGTTAAAAAGATAGACACGCGTTAAACGCGAATGCTACTAATGCTAATGCTTTTTTTTAGGTTTTTTAGTGTTTTACGGTCGTTGAAGTTTAACACATACCACAGATAATACAATACTACGCGTACAGATGCCTCATCTACTTATTAGTAATCTGTGATCTCATACAAAAAAACGTGTTCGCCGCCGTAACGCGGGCTATCGGGCTAAACATTTTTTTCGTAACTAAGTAAATGATATTTTTAAATTTGAACAAATATTTAAATTTGACAATTTATTCATGTTCTACATTTTACACAAACTTCAATAACAAATCGATACGTATAAACGCCATCTATTAAGAGTTATTTGAACAAATTTTCCTTTGTTCCTGATGAGACCCCGTGACACATACATACATACGGTCCGCCTGATGGTAAGCAGTTACATTGTAGCCTATAAACTGCTTGCAACACCAAGAATCATATGCGCGTTGCCGACCTTTTAAAATGATGATTCGCTGTGTCGACAGCTCAGGACACGCGCAGGTCCCCCGCTATCAACACAGCGCATCCTCAGCAGCTCTGGCGACCTTACTCACCACAGGAACACAACACTACCGAACAGTAGCGTTATTTGGCTGTGGTGTTCTGTAAGATGGAGGTACTTCCCCAGTCCGGTTGCTCCAGATTTGTGCGAGATATCTCTAGGTGCCCTACTTCTCTTTAAATATATTGTTTTTTGAAAAATAAGAGCTTTAAAGAGGCGTCAGGCATCTCTTTTCCTATTTTTTTTTATTTATTTATTTGCAAGAAAAGGTTACATAGATGTGCTTACAATGGTTTCTGCACTAAGCTCAAGGCTTGTATCGCAGAAACCATAAAAAAACAGTGACAAAAAAAGCTTAACATAACAGGTAGCCAAAGAACACACAAAAGTTGAGTAGCGTGAGAATCAATAAAAACACAAAACAGAAAAAAATGATAAAAAATAAACACGAATAAAAAAAAAATGATAAAAAATAAAGACGAATCAAAAAGAAAATAAAAGGAAAGTTAAACACAAAATAAAATTAACAATACCAAAAAGTGTTTGATTGTGTTGTGCGTATGTTCAGTGTAGTGAGGAGTGTGTGTGTGTTCAGTGTAGTGAGGAGTGTATGTGTGTTCAGTGTAATGAGGCGTGTGTCTTGGGAATGTCAACCTAAAGTTAGAAGTATGTTTTCTGTTTCCTGGTAGGATAGCTCCAGTAGCCATGACTTTACGATTAATTTAATTTTACTAGTGAGCAAGTTCTTGATTTGAGTTAGGTGGTGGCAGACCTTGTTGTAAATATGAGATTTCGAACTGTGCATTTATATCTGAAGAAAATCTAATTGTGAATTTTATTAGCGCGTGATTGCCACAGCACAAAAATATCAGTTGGTCAACGGAACTGTAATGCCCTTGAATGCCTGTAGGTACCTTATCAGTTACACGTGCCTTTTTTTTTTATCTCAAAAATCCGTAAACATTCACAAGTTTTATTGCTATCTTAGATCATAGAAATAAGATATGTTATCATAGCAAATTAGTATGGAAGTGTGGTCGCGATATCGCCACTTTAAAGTAGTGTGCGTTACTCAGATCATAGAATAGAAACAAGGAGATATGCCATCATAGCAAATTAGTACGGGAACAACTGATGCCACTTTTAGTACATTGTTCGACACAATTACGCGCATAATTAAGCGCTCTTTGTGAATAAAAAGATCTCCCACGCATTGAACATTCCGCACACCCTAAATCTAACACTGTTAATCGTCACTCAACACTAGCACTAAACTAAAACACTGTATTTATACCATCGATCGTGTTCTGTTCGTCGCCAGCGCGTACGTTTATAATATGAGCAATTTGCTCAAGATCAGGCATCAAGCTCGATAGCGCCTTGGCACATCTCCTTGTTTCTATGATCTGAGGTGCGTTACAATACAAACGTTAGGTACTTGTATAGATCTCGCACACATTAAAAGTGCCGCAAACCCTCAATCTAACACTGTTATTTGTCACGCCACAATAGTCACACAAATGACACACCAACCTAAAATACTATATGTATCTTACTTAAAAAACATCGATGGTGTTCGGTTCATCGGCAACATGATCACATTTCTCATCCTAACTCCTACTTAATCCTACTAATAATTATAAAATTAATATTATTTAGTCATATCGTCTTTAATAAACAGAAATCAACCTCTAATCAGTACATGTGAGAAAAATACAGATGCTTACAAAATAATAATTATTTCAATCAATAAAACCTTTCTAAACGTCGCCTTTAAAGTATTCCTGCTCCATCTTCACATTGAAAGGCCCTGACATGTTTTCGCGTGCCTCTTACTCTCATTGATACTGCTCTTATAACTGAGATTTGTATTTTCACTTTCAACCAGTACACTATTTGAGAATATGCGTTTCCCCATTTCTCATTAAGCTTAATTATAATAATTATTATAAATGTGAAAGTTTGTATGGATGGATGTATGGATGTATGTTGTTACTCTTTCACGCAAAAACTACTGAACGGATTCTGATGACATTTTACAGCTTAAACATCAGAATAACAGTTAGTTACTTTTTATCCCAAAAACGCGGGCGAAGCCGCGGGCGGAAGCTAGTATATCATATCATAGTGTCAAGCTCATAGCGTCTTGGCATATCCTTATTTTTATGATCTGAGATTTTTATTTACTTACTCAACATTGATAAGAGGCTGTAAAAGATTTTGGAGGTTCCAAATACGGATATCGCAAATTGACCTTCAGGAATGATCTCGAGTTGAATATTACGATTTACCTATGCGTATGTCAAAGATATATTCAAGAATTAGGTAATATAATAACTGGAACAAACTGTCTATTCTGCAGTGCGATTCTGTAACCATCTCACCGTGAAAACTTAGGTGAAGTGAGTGTGGAGTGAGCTGTCAATAGTGTCAATTCCTAGCAAAAACTTACTTCACCTAAGTTTTCATGGTGAGATTTTTACAGAATCGACCGGCTGTACCGACAAGCCGAGTGATATCACCACGAGATCTGATAATTTGTTTGCGAACGTTCGAGGGAGAATCTCACCGTGACATTCTCCTTCGAACATTTGCAGAAAAATTATGCTATTATGCTATGTGTCGGTACGGAATGGACAGGCAGGCTAAATCCTATGTCATGGGGGCGAGCATCCGAGCATGCCATTGTGTGTGACGAAGTCACTACGGGACACTAGCGCCCCACGTTGGGCGCCAGTGTCCCGTAGTGACTTCGTCCCAATCTGACACCAATTCAGACTCCATATTACGAGACTTTCCATAAAATATGGAAAAACCTTTTGTCTGACCCGGGTATCGAACCCAGGACATCAAGCTTAGCAGTCTCGCTCTCGATCACCATTAGATAACACTAGAACTAATGTATTCCTTGACCAAAATTGTTTTATGATTGTGAATAATAAATAAAAGCTGTGCTTATGAATTGATTTATTAAATTCAAGATAGAAATTCGGAAGGTTCATGACAAGGTCACTTTGCAGTGTTGCCAGCTACAGTTTCTACAGTGTGACCAACATATATACAGATTCCGACGAATTGAGAGCTCTTTTTTTGAAGTCGTTTAAAAATACACACACTTGGCCATACTAAGCTAACGTAGAACCAATAATGATATTATGAACATAAATATTTCTACTGCAACAAATATAAGTAAATATTTCTTTCTTTTAGAGGTCCCATCATCCGCCGAGTTTTGCTGACAAGATGTTGGCAGACGAGGTGATGCCCACGATGAGGAGCCTCAGTCCCGACCCTGAGGATATGGCAGCCGTCAACAGGAAATACAACAATACCATGGTAAGATTATCATAAACCCTTATTTTTCTAACAGAAGTGTGCACCTGTTAGCATGATGGCGGCATTTTCTAGCGATAATTACAGTTTTTTAGGGTTCCGTACCAAAATGGTAAATAAAAAAGGAACCCTTATGGTGCGACTACGTCTGTCTGTCTATCTGTCTGTCACACCTGATTATTTCAGCAACTACTTATGCTATTGACTTGAAATTTGGAACAGTTATAAAGAATGCTTGGTCAACTTTATTGCAAATGAAAAAAGTCCAAAAATATTTTTATTTTCATTGCAAAAGGGGCCGGAGTGGGGTCCGAAATTTTAAAGTAGGGATACTAGGTCAAGTGACATATCATATAAAAGGGCTTGATCTGCACATTTCAAAATATATTTTCATTTTATTTTATGTCTCACAGTTTTCGACATATGATGAAAAATTTCCAAAAAAATACCATTCCCTCCCCCCTTATCTCCGAAGTTAGCGGAGCGAAAAATCTGAAATAATTAGGGTTGATAGGAATTGATCTAAATATGGCACCAAAAATAAAACGATGTTCCTAACTAGTATAGTTTTTTCAAAATCATCAAAATTCCTTCACAAACAAACTTAGTTATGCGGTCCGGATTTTTTCACTTTATACGTCCAAATATGATACGGAACCCTCGGTGCGCGAGTACGACTCGCACTTGGCCGGTTTTTTTTAAATAGCAAACAAATAATCACATTCTGATGATGTATCTCTAGAAGAGAACCAATTCAAAAATAATTGACAGCTCCAAGTGCACAGATAAAAAATCAAGATTATAATTATTTTTTTATCCGCCAAGCTTTTTTCAAGGTTGAAGTCGCCTTTCAGTTTATATCTAGATGCAGCTGAATATTAATATTTTACGCGGAGCGACTGACATCTGACAAATAATGGATACCTTTATTAAAATTGCGAACAAACATCTTTTTAAGAAAAGACAACAGCTATTCATAAAAATGTTCAATGAAATTAACTACCTAATTTTTTTGTTTACAACTCTACTATTACGCGCCAATAAATTACAGTGAATTGGCGCACTGATTTTTATCTACAGTATGGTCATGGCCACTGTTTAACAAAATTATTACCACCGATTTAGTTGCAGAAATTATTACCACCGATTTAGTTGCAGAAATTATTAGCACCGATTTAATTGCAGAAATTATTACCACCGATTTAGTTGCAGAAATTATTAGCACCGATTTAATTGCAGAAATTATTACCACCGATTTAGTTGCAGAAATTATTAGCACCGATTTAATTGCAGAAATTATTACCACCGATTTAATTGCAGAAATTAACAAAGCCTGGTCACATGGGCGTAGCCAGCCATAGCCATAGGGTGGGGCAGCCGTCTAAAATAATATATAACTAGCAAACTATATCCTGGTTAATTTTTTCCTACTAAAAGGTTACTCTCACCCTGTATCTATCTGCCGGGAAAGCGGGATTGTCCGGAAGGGATACCGCTGACCCGGACAAAAGGGCTAAGGAAGGAACATGGGTGGGTTTTAGTCAGTAAGAGTCTGACACTCCCTTCCGCTCCGCCCAGAGCGGGAGGGGACATATGATGATTTCCCATCCTCAAAAAAAAAAAAAACCCTGTATCTATATCTCACCTACCTAGTACCTACATCACATAATCTTCCATCCAAAAATGTGTCTCTAACTTCAGCCATTTGGGCTCTGGGTGTATTCTAATTTGTTAATCAGTCAATTTAGAGGTTTTATATCTATCTAAGATAGACTATCTATGATCTATTGTAGTTAGTACCTAGATAATTTATTTTTTTAGGTTTGGTCTAGGTCAGAGCTAGGGTGGGGCAAGCGCCCCACCCTGCCCCACGTGGCTACACCCATGCCTGGGCATGCAAATGTCAGCTGTTGATAATGTATATTACAGAAAGACCAAACCTGAAATCGTGAAAATAAACAGCTGATTTTTTTTCGCGCAGGGTTGTTCCCATTGTAAAAGTTGTTTATAAATATGAGTACAATGACCCCTTTTCGTATCAAGCAAGACGGATTTAAATTTCACGCCGTATAAACCTTTACCTACCTACCAAAAGAATAGAAGAATTACGTAGAGCTAAGTTCACCGACAGTGAAATAACCAATAAATAGATTAAAAGATAGATAGGCTATGCACGTGCATTTCGCGTCACTGTCCGATAACCGAATGAGACGTCAGCCTGACTGTAAATACTGTAATAGGTGCATTATCATCTGCACAGGCACGTAATAAAATCTCCTAAATAATCTACGGTCCAAAGATTGAAGGCGATCATGTAATAATAACGTGAAGTGGTCAAAGATCGGAGTTTAATTGGACTGGATTGTCCAGTGATGTTCGAACTTTTTAGGGTTCCGTACCAAAATGGTAAAAAAGGAACCCTTATGGTGCGAGTTCGTCTGTCTGTCTGTCTGTCACACCTGCTTATTTCAGCAACTACTAATGCTATCGACTTGAAATTTGGAACAGTTATAAAGAATGCTTGTTCAACTTTATTGCAAATGAAAAACGTCCAAAAATATTTTTATTTTCATTGCAAAAGGGGCCGGAGTCCAACATTTTAAAGTGGGGTTACTGGGTCAAGTGACAAATCATATGAAAGGGCTTGACCTGCACATTTCAAATTATATTTTCATCTTATTTTATGTCTCACAGTTTTCGACATATGATGAAAAATGTCCAAAAAAATACCATTCCCCCCCCCTTATCTCCGAAGTTTGCGGGGCGAAAAATCTAAAATCATTAGGGTTGATAGGAATTGACCCAAATATGGCACCAAAAATAAAACGATGTTCCTAACTATACCCTATCCGTTTTACCAAAAAATAAAATGTAAACAAACCATAAAAAGGGTTGTTTGGATGTCGCATTTACAATGATAAAGTTAATAATAACATTACTATAGCAAAATTTAATTATTTATTTCAAATATCACCTTAAACTCTTTACATTTATAAAAAAACATAACATCTTAGATTTTACAATTATTATTGATACCAATATTAATACGTATAAAATTTTTATTAATACAAAATAATACGAATAACTAACTTACCTTATAAAGAAACTAAAATGGCAAGGTTTCCTAATCTGTATTTCATTTTATACGCTGATAATTTAAAGTGTACTTTATAACTGACTATTTTACATTGGAACGAGTGTTTCTTAATTCGGTCGGATTATAACCGCCATGTTTTGTTTACAGCTGTGATTGAACTCGTTGATGCCACCGTGTTATTATTCGATATTTCGTTGTGTTTTCGTTATTATTCATTAAGTTATTGATTTTGTTGAGTTTGTCTTCTTTGTTACTCTTATTTTTATTGTTTTTTTTTGTAAAATGAGTGAACCTGGGCCGAGCAATATTTGCACTTCTTCATCACCGAAAAAAAGCGGTCCAAGAGGACCTAGTGATGGGTTCAGTGGATAAGGAGATCCTTATCAACGTCTACAAGCATGTAGAAGAGACGTGGCCTAAGGATTCCTATGCTTACAAGTACGACATAGCCGATAAAACTGCGGAGATCATGGGGATATCTCGAAGCTATTTGAGAACCATTGGTTTGTTTGTTTACATTTTATTTTTTGGTAAAACGGATAGGGTATAGTACAGTTTTTTCAAAATCATCAAAATTCCTTCACAAACAAACTTAGTTATGCGGTCTAAATTTTTTCACTTTATACGTCCAAATATGATACGGAACCCTCGGTGCGCGAGTACGACTCGCACTTGGCCGGTTTCTTTTTCTTGCGGGCGGCATTTGACACTTTAATGGCGGGGCTAATGGGAAAAACGGGTTTTAGTAGTTTCGTCACAGTGTGTTATCGTCACAGTTTTTAAAACTCCATACATATTGAATGTAAAATGGTCACAGGTACTTTTATTTAATCATATTTTTGTGTAAGCTCGTCACAGGTACCTACATATAGATACCTATAAACATCTACTTTTTGTACAGACTGCAACAAAATTGTTCGATAAATAAAATATATTTTTAGTAGAGATCAAAATGATGTTACAAATCAGGGTTGAAAAATCAGTTTTCTTTTTATATTTATCAGATTTATTTTTATGAAAAGAATGACTTTTTTAATTACTAACCTACGAGAAATCAGATTTATTTATTTATTTCAAATTCTTAACAACTATCTTTACAGGTAAGTACTACTAGCACAGTACTTTGACAGCGTAGTGCCACTCAGAATGATGAAATTATGAATAGAATGGCAAAAGTACTAGGAGAACATAATTATAAAGAAGATAATATAATAGGAGAATGTACTTTGAATGCAATAATTATGCTAATGTACCAAACCAGGAATGCAGATTTGCTTTGTAATAATAATTTAGTCAAAAAATGCAGTGTTTTACTTACTGAATTGCCTAACAAGATATTGAATTATTACATGATGCTAACTTTCAGTTACAAATGATGTGCTTGCATTATGCATTTGAAAGAATTTCAAATATTGAATCCTTCGATAATAAAACGATGTAAAGATATTTATCCATTTTAAAGAGCTACCTTTTTTTGTTGACTGTACTTTTCAAAGATTTTTCAAATAAAAAAAGTTGTGACGATTTTATACAGAGTGAATGTACCTGTGGCGAATTTAGACGTAGATCTTCTGTGACGAAACTACAGTTGTGACGAAACTACTAAAACCCGGAAAAACGTGGGCCGGGGGTTGACCGTCGCTGTTATAATTATATGATTTGGACTTTTTATATTTTCTATTTAATTTTAACAGTGCATTGTAATTAATAGGTACCTACGAACTTTCTCAGATTTTATGGCCAAATATTATTATTTTTACGAAAACGTTGAACCATTTTTATTATAGGTATGTAGATAATGTAAATCCCTTTTTTTAAGAACTAACTCTATGTGAGTACTTGTTCCTGTCCTGTACCTACTCAGGTTATAATTATTAGACATTGGTGCCGATCTGCCGATACTGTTGTTTATGAACTAAACTAATTTAGTCATAATATGTCTTTTTCTAATAAAAAGACATGGGAGAGGGATAGCAGATATTTAATCCTGTTAAATTAGTCCGCTTGAATAGTTTTAATGTCAATTTAGTCGCAATCGCAAAAGGTCACGACTATTTTCCCGTAAATGACAAGGGCTTAGACTAATTTGACAGTTCTAAATATTTTCTGTTCTTTTTTAATGATATTTGTAAGAAAGAGATATAGTGTGATTAAAATTAGTTTAGTGCGATGTTCAACAGAATCAGCACCATGGTGCTGAATATCTCTTTCTTACATATAAAAGACAGAAAATATTTAGAACTGTCAAATTAGTCTCTAAACCCTTGTCATTTACGGGAAAATAGTCGTGACCTTTTGCGATTACGACTAAATTGACATTAAAACTATTCAAGTGGACTAATTTGACAGGATTAAATATCTGCTATCCCTCTCTCATGTTTTTTTATTAGAAAGAGACATAATAAGACTAAATTAGTTTAATTCTTAAACAACAGAATCGGAACCATTATGTAGGTAGGTACCATATCTAGTTATGTATCTACTCTAAGACAGTAGGAATTTACCTAAGTATTACATTATAAACATTAAAATAATTATTATCCTACGGCCAACAACAAAAACAACGAATGTTTTCAAATAAAACAAATTGTTTTTCATAACATTATGCAATATTGTGTAACTGTATTTTTGAAATATTTTAATAGATGGCGCTAAAAACAAATAAGATAGGTACCGTAAAGTACTGAAGTTTCTGTTTTTGACGACTTTAAAAGTACAAATCAGACATGCTACATGGAACCAGAAATTCAGACAGACAAACCAAATATACCAACTATCAAAAATAAAAAACAATTACCGATTGCATAGATTCCATTACAATGTAATAAGTAGAGCACTGTTAATGTGTAACAAAATACCATGGAATTAATAAGTAAGTAGGTAGGTACTAACGAAAATAGGTATAATAATGAAGTCTCGTCTTGATTTAAATAATATTATTTGACAATTTTATGGTCGACTTCGGCGATCATCGAGCCATCTAGTGCTAAAAAGCAGCTTTGTTCTCCTATTAATAATGTAGCTATTCCATAACAGATGGCGCTGTCAAATAGCTACAAAAATATGTCTGCAGTGTGCTTTTTTTTTTATTAATTTAAATTCCTAGCCATAATACCTTAGCTAGAATAATATAGTAATTTATTTTCTACGCTAATATTAGTTACGTGAAAGGTAACCTCTTGTAATCAGACGGATGTTATCTGTAGAGCAAAAACACTTCTCTTTCATTTGTATAGCTCTGTCCCCCTCCAACTGTCTGCATGACGTGTGCCTTTTCATGCTGTTTTCGATCGTGGCGAAGTCAGTCACAAACCGATTCCGATGTCGTATGATCTTGTTATTTGATGTTATTTTATCAAATATTATTACAAATAACCTTCGTATCGAGTTCTAAGTGTTTTTCGCATATGTAACTGTGATTTAAGGACGAACCTAAGCCGGATATCTGTGTATTACGTGAGTGTATTCGAGTGAAAAGTGGAACGTTGTAAAAAACAGCAAATCTTGCTGTTTTGCAGCTGTTTTCCAAGTGCTTTTACCTGTTTTCGTGGATTATCTTCCGTTATAGGAGTTAACGGAGCGTATCGAACCTTTGCTGCAGCAGTCTTTGTGTAAAAACTACTTAAATTATATTTTTTAGCCTATTCGTTACTTACAACTTAGAGGTTACGAATTTTTTTTATAGGAATATTAAGCATGCCTTTGCTTCTCTCGTGGTACGTTTAGCTTATTTCTAGACCAAAAACCTACCTATTTTTTTTGTCGTGACGTGAGTGACTATGATATTGCAGTGCGAACAATCGACTTTATAATCGATTCTTATCGGAATCTTATTGACACAACCACAACCCATGGATTCAACAATAATTTTCGTAATTAAGTATGAGTAACGTACGTGAACACACATTTACTAGAGGCGGAATTAAACTGAAACAAAATACTTTATTTGCTTATTATATCTCTATTCATATTTCCTGTAATTTTCCTAATAAAAAAATACCTTTGTTTCATAAACATGATTCGTTAGCTAGCTACCTACCGAATACCGGCTACAAGTTATTAATAATGGCGTTTAAATCTAGTCTTGACTAAATAGTAAATACATGAATAAATTATAACAGGTTTTAAAGCTTGACTGTTTTTCCTGGTAATTCTATTGTAACCTATTAGCTATTTCGAAAATTGAATTTTCTGCTTCCAATGAAGTTGTCCCAGTACTGGTTGTATTATTTACACAATGGGCCATAGTGGTTGTAAGTTCAGGAAATTCAAGACGGACGATATGTAATTAAAAACAGCTATTAGGTCATGTTTGCTTTCTCTGCACAATATAATCAATAATAATACAATTCATAGTAAATTAGCAATACTTCTAGTCAATTGCTGTCTCACATAATGGCATGAAAATGAAAACAGTTACCTACTTATTTATTATATAAAGTGCATAATCAGTTTCAGTGAGATTTTATTATTATTGGGGGGGGAGGAGATAAATAATTATGTAGCTGGAGTTCTTTAGCCTATCGTTTGTAAAATATATTTTGAGTCCTGTGACAGATGTCACAGGACTCATGTCAAATATGAACAAATAATATCAAAATGTACATATTTGATATCTGTCACTAGCCTCAAGCTATATTTTATGAACTTTATTAATGCAAAAGGTGGCAAAAGGAATGTGTATTGCTTACTTGCTTTAAGTAAATACTTTATTGAATTAAAATATTTTTGGCTTAGATGTTTTTATTTGTCAAATATTCTTATCAAAGTCAAATATCTTATACTTACTTAGTAAGAAGTACATATTATATACTTAATTACAATTTCAAATAATATGCTCCAAAATAAGTTACATATTGGCTGTACATTAATATGCCTTTGACATGACTTTTAGTTCAACTGAATAAATAATTTTGGTTATTTTATTGAAGACTATTGAAGACTGTAGTAGACTTCAAGCTATTTATACACCTAAATTCTATGCTGTTCTATGTTATTTCATATGGCCAATGTCGTCTTGAAGTTTCAAAAATATGCATGCAACTTTTAAGGGGAAGTTTGTTTATCTAAACTAATTCTTATTATTCTTAGTCTTAAACAAAAGAGGTAGGTACCTACCTACCTACACATGATGTTACTTTGTAATTGTTATGCAATACAAGTTCCTGTTAAGGGATCTGACCAAAATGTCAACACAACACAAACCAACTACTTACTTCGCAAAATTACTTTGCACAACACAACATCAACTTTGCATAATCTCTTCTTCCCAAAATATTTTTTCAACATATTTTTACTTTTCCAAGTAAGCGTTTCTTGTGAATAGTAACCTTATTTCTGTACTAATAATGTTCATATTCATTTAAACGAATGTGAAAAAGCGTTTCCTGCAAATATGAACATTATTCATATAATAATGTTCATATTCGCATAAAACACTTAGCAAAGTCTATGAATCCAACTAACTATGGTGAAACTTTGCATGGAGTTCCACCTCATAGCAGTAATGCATAAAATACATAATATATTGTCCATGGTTAGGTTAATGTTTTCATTTAGAGCGACAGAATGCTATAGCACCCACAGTTAATTCGCCTGCGAATCTAGGTTAATTAAGTGGGTGCAATAGGTATGTTACTAATTTAGACTTTCTAGCGCTACATTCACTCTCACTGAAAGCGTTTGTGCAAATTCTAGGTGCATACAATTTTCAGCGGATTGTACACTCAGAGATGGTGTTCCCCGATAGTTACAATTTGGGTGTCTTCAAGTCGCGAGTGACTCGGTTTCTTCTAGGCAAGCGTGCTCCATGGTAGACCGCATCAGGCGAGAAGGCTGTCAAACGTAAGCCTACTATTAAAAAAAATTAAGAATATATACATGACTATACTACTCATACCTATATTCAGAAACATTACTATGAGGTCTACGCACAGTGTACAGAAAACTCATACGAATATGAACACTATTTGTATTATGTTAAAGTTCAATTTATATGAAGCACTTGTTTATAATCGCTTATTCTTACAGCTATAATGATCATATTCGTATGAGTTTTCTGTATACAGTGCGTTCGAGACCTCATAAGTAATGTTTGTGAATATGGATGTCAGTGGCGGATTCAGAAATTATTTTTGGGGAGGAGTGAGGGATTCAGATATAATTTTTGGGAGGGTGTTATTTTTCACTAATCTAATCTGAAATCTGTCAGAACTTTAGTTATGGGGGAAATGAAATGATAGGTATTTAGTTAATAGTTAGTCTGTAAATAGGTTACAACCATATTACAAGTATTACACGTCAAAAAAAGTTTTTTTTAAAACGAGAAGAGGTTGGTGTTTCCTATCTGACTACCTTTGTGAAGAAGCACCGAAACAAACTCAAAGTGGGGGGAAGCTTTACTTACAAACTATCGTTCAGTCCAGTTAGATATTATGCAATGAGGCCTTAGTCTGGCTAGATAGATACGGTATTTGAAATTCGTATTTACGTAGGGTCCTACTTATCCTCGCTACACGCCTAAGCAGGCACGTTTTCCTAACACGTGGTTTCAACTTTTCAAGTGTAGTTGTTTACTAACTTAAAGAGAAAAGAGCAAAATATGCATGCATTCTTTAAGATATTTTTATCTTGCCTAATAATTCTATGAATTTAGAGATCTTAGAAACTGAAAAAAATCTGAATATTCATTCCTGCTTTCCTGGGGGGTGATTCTCGCGGGTGATATATTGATATCGAATTCGATATAAATTGCAACAAATGTCAAAATGGTAGGGATTTTGACAGTTGTTGCAATATATATCGAATTCGATATCAATATCGAACCCGCGAGAATCACCCCCCTGCCATAAAGTTTTTTTTATTTTTTTTATTCGATGATAGGCTTGCGCTTGATCGCCATCTCGCCTGAAGTTATCCACAGATTATACGTAGCGCAGTGTTTTGAACTTTCCAGTAAAAACTTTTTTCGCAGATTTTTTTATAGAACGTCCTTGCGAAGTCGTACGGTCAGCGCAGGTCGTTGTTCCCGCATTTTTAGTCTGTTTGATGTAACATCTAAATCTAATAGATTTGCACGCTGCTAAAAATATGGCGATCAATATCTATTGCGCGCTTTTTTAGAAATTGCGTTTTATGTGTGAAACCGCAGGCGGAAGCTAGTAAATAAAAAAAATAAATGGTACTCAAAGCTATATTCAAAATGTACGTCAAAACGTAATAGTTCTTGTCTGTAATAACATCCTAGGTTTATTTTTAGCTTACCTATTTCCGCGAAGGACTGAATTTCCTCATACAGTCGGAAACACAAAGCGCATAAAACTGTTTACAATTTTATTTTTAATACTTCACTCAATATTTTTATAAGTTTCCGATTTTACTACATATACCTACTCCCCCTTATAAACCCCTTATAATTAACTGCTGATTAAATAGACAACTATCCTTGTTATTTGTATGACAATGTCAATAAAATTGACATAGAGCTGTTTTTAATTGAATCATCGTTAGGGGTTTAAAGTATAAAATAATTAGCTGCTGCCCGCGACTTCGTCTGCGAAAAATGAATGTAAAATACCCTATGTGTTTTTCCAGGTCCCAGGCTACCTCTTTGCCAAATTTCATCCAAATCCGTCCAGCCATTTCAGCGTGAAGAAGTAACAAACATACACACACATACAAACTTTTGCATTTATGATATTAGTGGGATCTTCTCATGATGAAAGGAACAGCGTTTGAAATTATCAAAACTTCATGCGACATTTTCCTAATTCCTCCACATCACATGCCCGTACCATAACGATTACCACATGCATAAAAACCGGAACCCTAAAAATCATAAACACTCGTCGTAGCGTGATGTTAAATAAAAATATAGTAGGTACCCATACTCTCATGAATCTGACTATAATAAACAAAAAAAAAAATTCAAATCAGTCTGGTAATTCCAGAGATTAGCGCGTTCAAACTCATGTTGATGCGGGATTTGTTGCGCCGTTCTTCTTCGCAACAAAAACACTAGAAAACGGTCAAGAGCGGGCGTTTTTGGAGAAAAATTGTAAGAAATTCTGAATTTCGTGAACTACCTTAAACCATCCCCCATAAGCATTTAAACATTTTAAACCCGTAATTAACCGTATATGCAATATTGCTAAATAATATAGAAACTAGATACAGAACATAATAATGTATTAGGCTGACGTAACTAAGTTGTTTCAAGGTCATTGACCTTCCGCCATCTTGCTAATGATTCACTTCTTTGTTTAATCGTTTACCTCACACTCCTGCGCAAGTAATATCGTTATTTGTTGCCTGTTGAAATTGAACTATATTTTCGTAAAATGGTCTTAAAATAATTCTTGACCATTATTTTACATTTTGGAATGATTGACTGACCTTTTAAAAAAAATATTTGTTTCTGTTTCTGTCTACCTCTACCAGAAAAAGGAGTTTTGTTTTTTTAGAATAATTATCAAAAAAAAACAAATCCTGGAAAAAACACCTAAATTGCTAAACTATAAAAAATGCATTTATCTGATTTTGAAGATAAGCAACGGGAATTAATAATGTGTCACTTGATTGCGCCGAGAGTCCGAAGGTGCGGAAGTTGGTGTGAAATTCGAATCTGAAAATTTTGATGCAACGTCTTTCAAGAAAGAAAATATCGCCCATTTGGAAAAGCAACGACGTAAAATAATGTCAATTTTTCTTTTACTGAAATATGACAAAGTAGGTACCTACTTAGAAAGTGTAGTTACGTTTGGAGAAACTACGAAAAGTGTGTTAAAGCATACACTTGATCATATTTAAAGTCATTAAATTGTTTATTTCGAATTCAAACTTTGATCCCACACATTGGAATCATTAGTTCAATGTCAATGTCTTTACGCTTGAGACGCGTTGTGGGCGATAAGTTGATGCCCTCAAACAAAGAACTCCTGGTGATGATACAGCGTCATATAAGGTTGCCATAATTTCCAGGAACCAATATTTCGTTTCCCAAAACATGAATTACCTAGAACACATTTTATTTATACCTACTTATGTTATTACTTTGGCCAAAGATTTTATTAAGCACTAGCTTCCGCCCGCGGCTTCGCCCGCGTTTTTGGGATAAAAAGTAGCCTATTTGTTATTCTGTAATATTATAAGCTATATTACTGGAAAGTTTGATCAAAATCCGTTCAGTAGTGTTTGCGTGAAAACAAACATTCATACTATATCCATCCATACATCCATCCTCACAAACTTTCACATTTATAATATTAGTAGGAAGTAGGATTGCCATACAGCTTTCTTTCGTCTTTTGAGTAGGTACGCTACCAGTTGACAGCGATGCGGAGGAAGTATATTTTGATGCTCTTTAGTTGGTTTTAGAATTTAAATATTATTATAAGTAGATACTTAATGATAAGTTTTTTGTTTGTTTTCGTACATAAAACTGTAATAAGTTATATGTAAATAAACACTTCTGTGAAAATTATTTTAGTAATTTATTAGTAAATCTGAGTAAAATTTAGAATGTTTTTTTTAAGCGTCTATCTTCAATATTCAACTGCATTCGTAAGTTTATTAGTTTTTTTAACTCCATTCCCAGACGATGAAAGCCCTTTCAAGGAGACGAAAGCTAAAATTAGCATCTTCAGGAAGACATAGAGATGTCTGCTTATTTTATGTCAACCTTAATATTATTACCGAGAATATTGTTTGTTGAAATCATTTTATACTGCCGTTTTAGTATAGTTTCTGTTGACAGTTAAATCATAATTCTCTTGGCATGATATTACGGATGGTCGTGCCTGCGGTTTCACCCGCCGTTGGTATCCTAAAGCCGCGTCTTCTGCGCCCTGTTTTCGTGTGCGTGTTTTGAGTGTTTTTATTCGTCAAAACACGTAGACCACGCCCCTTTCTCGTTCACTGTTCGATGTTCGTCGAACACGAAAACAGGGCGCAGGAGACGCGGCTTAAGAGTGATAGCGTGATGTTATACAGGGTGGCAGGTTAAACAGTGGAAATATTTTAAGGGGTCATTGTACTCATCATTATGAACAACTTTTACTATGGGACTAACCCTGAAATCGCGAAAAAAAATCAGCTGTTCCATACATTTTGTTGAGTTATGTGAACATAAATGTATGGTTTTTCTATCGCGATTTCAGGGTTGGTCCGATAGTAAAAGTTGTTCATAATGGTGAGTACAATGACCCCTTAAAATATTTCCACTGTTTAACCTGCCACCCTGTATAGCCTTTATTATTCCTAGTGAATCTGGCTATCATATACAAAAATATTTTTTCGAATCCGACTGGTAGCTTCAGAGATTAACCAACAAAAAACTCTTCAGCTTTGTTATTCGTATACCTAGATTATGTTCATTCTTTCTTTTATTCTTTGGGTTTCTTTATTAATATTATCATTTGCATAACTTCATAAAAACATTGACTAGATAATTCGGTCATCGTTAGAGAATACAATCCCGAGCATGTTTTTCAATCCCGGGATTACGGGATTTTTGAAGCGTAATCCCGGGATCCCGGGCCTATCCCGGGATTAGACTATGTGGTTTCTAATTGGGCTCAAATTAAAAAAAAACTTGAGTAATTAAAAAACTTTATAATGTCTTTGCACAACAGTCAACACAAATCACAATAATAATAAGAAAATAAAAAAGACAAAACAAAAAAATTATACTTTTGCAAGAAATTAAAAAGACAACATAAATATACTATTTAGTATTTCGAAAATATAATCGCAGAAATATCAAAGCATCCAATGTTTGACTTCCAAGCCTGCTTCGTAGTTTATTGCCAACATAAGCGGCAGCTGAAAACGCTCGCTCAGGTTCAACGCTGGTTGGAGGAATAGACAATAGATACTTGTATGCTGTTTCTAAGTGATATCCACGAACTCCTCCATTTTCGAACAGACTCATTTCACGTCTAATACTATTTGCCAACCCCAATTCATTTTGTACTTGTACATCAGGATCTGGGGATTTCATACTCTTGTTAATTTCCAGCTGTAACTTTTCCTTTAATGTCAATTGGGGTTGGGAGGTTTCTGGCCTTAGCTCATCATCTATTTGTGATCCTGACCTTTCTTCTTCTTCTGTGTCATCTCGACTATTAAGTCTTTTAACAATACTCTTTATTTGCTTCCTCACTATAGCCTGTGTCGGAACTGGAAATAAGTCATGCCATTCCAAATCCGATAACAACTGATTTTCATCATTCATTCGTGGATTTTGTAAATAATTCAATACACCAGTTAAATTATCACTTCGTCGTTGCTTTATACGTTCCACTAAGGATGTTTTCATTTTTTTGGCAAGTGCTGAGTTTTTGCTAGACAGTTGTTTTATAAGAAATTTCAAAGCGGCATCAGCTGTGCATAAATTAGCATCTCGCCTACAGATTGCTTCTACTGTCAATTTAATTGGGGTCAGCACATCAACAATTTTATTTACCAATTCAAAATCAACATCTTCTAAACGAATTGGATGATTGAGATCTATAAGAGCTTTTTGAATGCATGCTTTTAAAAGATAAAATCGCTCCAGCATTGTTAAAAGACTATTCCATCTGGTTTTACAGTCCAAAAGAAGTGACAGCTCTTTTCCATGTTCAATTTTCACATATTTTTGAAGTACTGTTTCATTTTTTAATGGTGATCTTTTGAAATACACTACAACTTTGCGGATTTTCTTTATCAGCTCATTAATATTTTCATATTGTGTTAACTCTGGTACGTGTTCTGGCGCAAGATCATTTTGTGACATTACGATTAAACCTGATTCTGGACAGTCTAAGTCTTCTAAATCGTGTTCATCATCGCTGTCGTCCATATAATCAACAGTAACAGCTGGTTCATTCAGAGTATCATCTGAGGTAGGGCTATGTTGCAAATAATTATGTTTTTCATAAAGCACATCACAGACCGCCAAATTGATACCATGTGCGAGACACAGTTGATGTTCGGTGCAAACAAGCCGCCCCACCTTTATCATAACATTCGGTCCATCGGTTACAATAGCCACGATGTCAGTTTCCAGGGAAATATCAAATTCACTGAGACGCTCTTTCAATATACGAAGACAATTTTCAGCTGTCATACTTCCGTAAATAGGAACAAGTCCTAAGTTCCAAAATTTTTTATATGAATGAACGTTGACAGCCATGTATCGTTTATTGGAAGTTGAAGTCCACTCGTCGAAAGAAAGACTAAATCTTTCACCTGCACTTTTCAATTGTTTCAATTCTGCAATTACTTGCTTTTTGATTTTTTCACTGTAATTCATAACACGTTTTCGAACAGTGACGGCTGACTTTGGTAAATCCGGGTATTTTGCTAAGAGCAATTTTCTCAAATCATCTGAAGCTATGAATACACTGAATGGAAATCCATCTAATGCAACCATTCTTGCCAAAACATCATCCAAGCTATCGTCGGCACTTTTAGTAAAATAATCATCTAACTTTCGCTTGGTTGGCGGCGGAGCTGTGTTCATATTTTCAGAATCTTGACTTGTTGAAGCTGATATAACCTTGATGTTATGTTTTGATAACAAATGTGTATGTAATCCCTTAGTCGATCCACCCAAAGTCTTGAGAATGGCTGGGCACCGCTTACATTTAGCACTATTCCCATCCTTCGCGACTAAAAAATAACTCCACACTGACGTCGCATCACTGTCTTTTTTATGTTTAACAAAGTCTGCCGCCATTTGAAATACTTAATTTCAGGTAATTTACTTTAAATTTAAATGACGAAACCTTCGTAACCCGTCACTGACAGAATAATAAATGAAAAAAATAAAATCTGATTAGCATATTTATACTTTCATACAGGGAATCCCCGACGGGAAAATACCCGCAACAATACTATGATATGAGATGATCGGGTGATTTCCCTGTTGGTTCGTTGGGGACTTGGGGAATCACCTTAAAAGTAGCATATTTAATACTTTCGTACAGGGAAACCCCGACGGGAAATACCCGCAAAAATATTATGATAATAAGAGATGATCGGGTGATTCCCCCGTTAGTTCATTCATTGGGGAATTACCTTAAGAGTATTGTATTGAAGTACTCAGAGTGGGGAAGTCCCTTCTAAGTTTACAACAAACATATTAAGACTGTACCTGTGTAGTGAATAGTACGTATCGTATGACGGCATTGACGGCGTATCTAAAAGTGTTTTTTGTCGTTATGTATTAAATGCTATTAAATAACCTAGGCAAGGTTATCGTCAAGGCGCAACGGACTACGGCATATAAACTAAACTTGTATGTGGCAATCCCGAAAATCCCGAGATTAGCCAAGTGCAGTCCCGGGATTTTCGGGGCCAGAAAACGGTCGGGATCCCGGGATCCCGAGATTCGGGATCCCGGGATTGTTTTTTCTAGTCATCGTCCACGAATATGCAGCAATGATCCTGACTCATGCGAGTATGACGAACAGCGAAAACGTTTTCTTTCATTTCCGAAATAAAATGTCGACACGTGTGTTCTATAAACACGTGCATAACAATCAAAATGCATGTGGATGCATGATTATCTTCATACTGTTATTTTATATTTCATCGTGAATTCCTAAATAATATGTAGATCGTTCTGCATTGAGGTATTAACTCAATGTTGTTCTATGATAATCTTAAGCCGGGTCTCTTGCGCCCTGTTTTTGTGTTCAACGAACATTGAACGAACGATAAAGTGAACGATAGAGTGAACGATAAACGATTTTGTTCGTTTATCGTTCACAAACATGTTTGCCGAGCCTAGCGGAAAACATCACCGCGTTTAGCCGGGTCTCTTGCGCCCTGTTTTTGTGTTCGACGAACATTGAACGAACGATAAAGTGAACGATAGAGTGAACGATAAACGATTTTGTTCGTTTATCGTTCACAAACATGTTTGCCGAGCCTAGCGGAAAACATCACCGCGTTCGCCTGCGGGGGAATGAATGCAATGAATGAATGACCTCACATTCTTCGGAACTCATTTTGAAATGGCATACCTAGGGTTGCCAACTTTTTTTGAGAAAAATAACTTATTTGGAAGAAAAAAAAAAAGATTTCTCGTATTTATGCATGTTTTTATTCACATAAAAAAAAATGTGTTGGTACTTTTAGCACACGTAATATTTTTTATGTTGTCTTTGAAAGTATCAAGGCTAGTTTGACAACCGAAATTTATATTTAAATAAATAATTAATAACTCGTTTTTTATTTTTATGGACCATTTGTTTCTCTCTTCTCGCCATGTCAGATTCGATACCGAAAAAACTCTTTTAGTAAAAGCTGAAGTGGCGGGAACAGAGAGTAAATCAGAAATATGTATTTTTTAAATTTGGTAAGCTATCAGATGTATTTGCACATGTATAGTAAAATTGAAAATAAAGTATTTTCGCATACTTTATTTTTATGAAAAATTATAAATATCCCACTCCCACTAATCCCACTAATATTATAAATGTGAAAGTTTGTGTGTGTGTGTGTGTGTATGTTTGTTACTTCTTCACGCTGAAACGGCTGGACGGATTTGGATGAAATTTGGTAAGGAGGTAGCCTGGGACCTAGAATAACACATAGGCTACTTTATACTCCCGGAAAACGCGGGCGAAGCCGTGGGCGGAAGCTAGTAGAAAATAAAGTAGGATACGTTATTATAAAGTACTAGCTTCCGCCCGCGGCTTCGCCCGCGTTTTTTGGGATAAAAAGTAGCCTATTCTGATTGTATTATGATGTATAAGCTATATTACTGTAAAGTTTCATCAAAATTCGTTCAGTAGTTTTTGCGTGAAAGAGTAACAAATATCCATCCATACATCCTCACAAACTTTCACATTTATAATATTAGTAGGATTAGTAGGAAGTAGGATAGGATAGTTAGCAACCCTAGGCATACCTGTCATACATTGTTCGATGTTCTTGTTTAGCAAAACAAAAACATCGAACATCGCAGGAGACGCGTGAATGAATGATTTAAATTCGCGAACATGTTCGTAAAACAATGTTTTGTTCAAAATTTCTTGCATGAGACACGCCTTTACAATTTTACAAACAATGGAGAATTTGAAGATTCTACGCGCCAATTTTTGACAGTTTTGGGGTTCTGACAGATGACACCTGTCACTATTTGTTTTTTTTTCTTCTAAGGCATTTTGCAATGATAAGACAGTAAACATAAAAGTACAAATAGAATTGACAGTAACAACGAAATTCTGTGCTAATTACCGAAAAATCGCAAAAAAACTTGCCAAAATTTCATTTATTTATGAAAACAATTACATATTACGTATTTATAACTGCATTGTAAGATTTATTGTGATGTCGGGAAAATGGAACAACGCCTTGTGTGTGACCTCAAATAAATATAAAGAAAGGACAAGATGAGAAATGTACAGGAATGTTTTGATCCACCACTTTTGATGCGGACAAAGGGAATGATGCCAAAAGCCAGAAATGCAGTCTTCCTGATAATCTGTTGTAACTAAACCTATTTAGAGAAAGTTATTGAGGTCAAAAGCTATAGAATATGAGATTTTTTTTTTGTGACAAATAGTCGTTCGCTGTTCTGACAGTTTAAGGGACAAGCAGGTCCCCGCTGTCAACACAGCGCATCCTCAAGAGCTTTGGCGACCTTACTCACCACAGGAACACAACACTACCAAAGAGTAGCGTTATTTGTTGTGGTGGTGTGATTTTAGAGCCTTCCTCAGGTTTACGTCGATGGGAGTTTGACATAATGACTCTAGGGCTAAGCATCTATCTCCCTGTGGCTGGCTCAATGAGTGTTGGTTGTTGACAATTAAGTCAAGTTCTTATAAATGACACTGAAAATACTAAATTGGTATTATCTTATATTATTATGTTATCTGATACACCACAAAACATCGCGAGGAAACATAGACAATACAAGCTCTGAATCCTACTAATCAGTGCAATTGCTTCGTGCGACAGAGATGGCGCTCTATAAAAAGCCGAAGCTAGCCGTTATCTCTTTCTAAAGCTCGATGTCTAATATTTACTACCGCGTACTGTAACTAGTTATTAATAAAACATGGGCTGTCCTGTTCTGTTGTGTGTTGTGTGTCAACCTTGTTCTAAATGCCGTGGTTGAGGACAACGGGTGCCTTACCCTTCTACGGTGCACCAATGCTACACAGTTACCATGCCTATGTTTTCTATGGTGCTGTTTCATTTTAGTTTCTATATAAAGTAAATAAATTATGTTAGCGTTGATGTAAAGGGTCGGTAGCGTGTTCTATTTATGATTGAAGGAAACATGCTTCAGAAAATTTAAATTCTAGCGGTTAGCGCAGCCATCTTGACCAAACTTATTCCCGCCAATTTTCCTGTCAAAGTAAATGTTGGTATAAGTCCCGGCGTCAGTCTTGATCACAAACGTCACCTGTCTATCAGCTGGTTTTTCGGTCTCTTTGGCGTAATGCAGAAGACGGGGGGCGCCGAGGCTGCACGCAATGGTTCGTCAGTCGATGCTCGTCGTCTATCTATTGGACTATTCTCTATTACATATTGTCAAATGTCTATTGGGCCAAAAATGTACATGCGCGATCTGTGATCAAGATCCCTGCCAATACTTATACCCTTGTTTTATAATCTTAGATTCACGCCAATTTTGATGTATTTACCTGTCAACTAAATAGCCCCTATTTTGCTATTATTTGGGGTTTTTTAATGACATTATTTGTTTCAAATATAATAATAACTATTCGACCTGGGAATATGTAGGCAATATGTAGCTACGTATATTTAAACTTATTTGTGTGCATCTTTTGTACAACCACGCCTACTTTTAGGTAGATGACAAATATATTTTATTCATGTGTGTAACCTTGATTCCAATACTTGTCCGTTTTCATCTCGCCCTGAAGGCCAATTCTCATAATTAATTTGCAGTAGGTAGCTACCTACATAGATATATGACATGATTATGACTATAGTCCCCGGCACGTAACTTGGCAAGAGTCGTTAGATGCGCAGAAGTCGTTTTGTAGGTCTTTTTGGTGGTCAAGTGGGGCGCGGGGTATGGGCCACGATGCGCGAACTTACCCCCACTATGCCAAAACCTTGCCAAGTTACGTGCCGGGGACTGTACCATGCTTTGTTTACATATATCTGACGCTGCGCAGCCACGTTCAGACATTCTCACCTTCGAAGGACCTTTGAAATGTTCTATGTTCCCGCCACAACGACTTTGGAATTAAAATAGATTTCTAAACGTTTCTGTTTTGTTTTCTCTACCCACTCTGGTAATTTGACGTGTGATGCTGATGATGGATAGGAAAATTGGTTCTATGAATTCTAGAGATGGAAAGGAACTAATTGGGTTATGGTTTATGGAGTTCTGAATTTCTGATGGTAGGTACTAGGTATACACATAAATAATTTCTGATATACATAATAATATATGATTATGATAACTCGCTTAAATCTGGAGCAGCCCGACTGGGGAAGTAGCTACCTGCACCTTACAGAATACGACAGTCAAATAACGCTACTCTTCGGTAGTGTTGTGTTCCTGTGGTGAGTAAGGTCGCCACAGTTCCTGAGGATGCGCTGTGTTGACAGGGGGAACCTGCTTGTCCTCCGCTAAAACGAATTTCTATGATATTTCAATAGTTGAAGAGTGCATTACATGTGAGGTCCTTTTCTAGCAACGAGGAGAGACGAGAATACCTATAAAGTTGTTACATGGCATTTCAATTCTCTCCGGTCCTGGGTCTGGAACTCTGGATTAGCGGGATCTGCAAGGCGAGACTTATAGATTATTTATGAACTCTGCAACGGAAACACAATTTCGCGATAGCCATCGCAAGATAGCGATGCTCCCATGGCCAAGCGCGTCTCACTGTACCCCACAATCTCGCGATTGATACAGCTCGCGCTTGCTTTTACTGACGATTTTTGGTGGATATGGGCCGGCCGGAGAGATTTCAATTCTCTCCCATTGTCCTATCCAATCTACTCCTTGCCTACCCTGTTCAAAAACAGCTTTAATCCGCATATAGTGTCGTAACCGCTTGTGATACATTTCCAATACTAAAATGTCACTCGTGCAATCCTCCCCACGTAACGAAAGACCTTCATGAGCATGACCTTATTTATTTCCAATAAAGCCAGATAAATACCTATATGCCAATTTTATTAAAGTTTACTGTTACCGATGATGGTAAGTAGGGATAATGAAATCACATAACCGTCCATTTGAGTTATGTAATCATGCCTGTATTCCGAATGGGGAGGGGAGGCAGAGGTGTATTTGGTATACCTACCACCTGTTCGGGGATTCGCTTATGTAAGAGGGGGTGAGCCTTTCAAAATCCGAATTTCCTATTGGAAAAAATTATTATCCAGCCTCATCCTCATCCACCGTGTTTGACGCATTATCTTGCCTACTCTATTAAAGTTTCATAAAATGAATTTGCGTAAACGGCATCCCACAACATAAGTATTCTAATATATTTTCTTACTACTAAACTACGCCCATCCATGCAAAGAAAATCTACCGAATCTACGTCGAAACACAGATTACTGCCGAAAGCACACGCTTCCCGCCGAAATTTACGTCATCGAGTAGTTTTTTTTTCGCGTTCGACCGGCACAAGTTCAAGGTTATCTACCAATGTTAGCTTTAGAGAGACGAATAAATATTTTGCTATGGACTGGGTTTCTTTTTAATCACGTGGTTCTTGGTTTCTTCTATAACAATGGCAATTTTAGTGTTTACTAGTTTTGACCTTTTTATAAGTCTTTTTGAAACATCATTGATAAATTATTAGGTAGATATAATTATGTAATGAGACTTGTCTGAAAAGAATGTTGTGTTGATTATTTTGTAATTTCTGGTAACACCGTAACCCGTAACACTTTTATTAAGTAGGTACCTACCTACCTATTATATACATTTTAATCACATAATATTATTATTAAAAAAATCAGAGAAAGAAAAACAAGAATTGGCATGAATAATTATCTAACTAAATAATTACCTACCTGTCTTAATAATTTCGAACCCTGGAGTTTAGTAAATTTTTCACGTTTAACTAATTAGGTAATACCTACCTACTATGTAGTTGCTTAGTGGTGTTCGTAACAGAAATGGGTTCACCGCCATTCTAATTATTATTTGTTAATTTGCATTGAAACAATACAAATTCGTATGCATCTGGGGTTATTGTAAGTTTTCTAACATTCACGAAATAAGAATGAGTTGCCTACCTATGCTAAAATAAATGAGCAATTCGTTGATAAACCGACCGTGTTACTGCGAAAACATCATGGCTGTTTTCATCACAAGTGTATGACATAAAACAAGGCTGTACGAAGTTCAATCAGTGTCACAAAAAAAATGTTATACTCGTCACTATGACTTACAATTCCTATTAATACAGGAGGTAGAGACCGTTCCACGTAAGAATTCCCCTAGAAGTTATGTTGGCTACCCTGAATATCAATTTATTACAACGTTTTTAACGGTGTTGGAAGTTTGAAAGAAAACTTCCAATTCACTTTCATCACTTTTTAACGTCCTTAATATTATTATAAAACATAAATCTACAAAAAACACAAAACAATATGACCTAAATAGGAATGACAAGCAGGGGAGCCAACATAACTTCTAGGGGAATTCTTACGTGGAACGGTCTAAAATGACGGTAGCAAAATATGGTGTCATTTCGTAATCGTAATCGATCTATGGCCTGCGCTTTTGAATTTAATTTATGCTGTCAATATAAAAATATTTTTTTTTTCGTATGTTTAACTCTTTAACTTTTGCAACAAGCCTGGCCCTTTTTGTATTTTATTTGTGATGTAAATTAACAGCAAGCTCTTACATTTTAGTAAAAAATTAGAAAAAATACAACTAAACACGAATTACATAGTAATATTACTTATTTTACCCATATGTTTAGGCAGAACTGGACATAATTATCTCCGTTATGTTCCTACCTATCTACAGTTACCTACTAAAATTAAACATGTACTTACAAAGTATTGCCCTCTATCCTCTATTAAAGATTTCAAATTAGGAGACAAGTTCAATATTTGGGTCTGAAAAAAGAACGTCCTTTAAAATAAAGGACGTCTGGCAAATTAGCCGCAACTAGTTAGAGTAGTTAGACAAGAAACCGACTCCAACCGCGTTGCGAAAAGTTTAGGTGAAAATTGTCCTGTACATACCTAATATTAGCACAGATATTATACAAATAATAAAGTATTTCTCAATTTCTTTTATGGTCAGACTTCCCAAACCATAGTCGAAAACATGTGACGTGCTACTTTACTTTGACAAGACATTAACTCCGTTCTAGATCCACAAAATCTGCCAAAATGGCGGAACAGAAGCTATATTTTACGCCCTTGCAACAATTAGAAAGTTCGCCAATTAATAACAAGTAGAAAGCGCTACGCATAATCGTGGAACCACAGAAAATTGTGAAAGTTGATAACGTACACGTCAAATTTTTGGCGCTATTTCAACTGTCACTGTAAAAAAAATTATGTTACGTCTATGCTCTAAAAATTTTAGAGACCACAGTAATTTACGTGACATCCACACACCGGCGCTCTGGGCTCGCGTTGTGAATTACGACCCAATCCCTCTTACAGAGCGGAGATCTGAGTCCCAGCAGTAGGGTCATTAAAGGCCGATTATGATATGAGTATTTTATCAAGATATTGGAAAACTTCGGCTAAAAGAAGACTAAAGTATAATGATTTTAAATATCTTCTAACTATGCTTGCCTTCGACTGCAATTTAATCAATTTCTTTTGTAACCAATTAGAGCACAATAGCGAGTTACATTACACAATTATGTATATTGTTTATATTAATATAAGCAGCGCCTTTGTTTTTTATTACGACATCAACTCAAACTGTACGTACCAGCTACAATATGCAGGCGTCCATTGAAATAAAGAAAGAAGAAATGATTTATTTCATTCTTCATTTAATAACAAATATATATAACTAGCTGTTGTCCTACGATACAAGCCGCACGGTCTAACTTGGGTAAGCAGAAATTAGTGAGGAGTGGCTGCTAATTTAAATTGCTAATTACTCCTACAAAAATCAAGAATATCTATGTAACTGAAAAATAATATTTTTGCGAAACAACCCACTTTTCAACTATTTTCTTAGCGTACATGTATGTGCGGATGTCTCGGTGAGCCAACTTCTACTGGCCAAGTTACATCGTGCTAAATGTACTGTGAAGTGTTAAAACTTCATAATGCAAACGAAGCAATGGATGTTGTTGAACTGTCAAAATGAAAGCCATCTGATAGCAACTGTTACGTAATAGGGATAAAGAGCGTTTCACATAAGAGTTCTCTTCGACGCTATGTTGGCTCCTCTGCCTGTCACTTCTATCTAGGTCTTAAAGTTTTATGTTTTTTGTAGATTTATGTGTTTAAGTAATGCCTGGGACGCTAAAAAGTGGCGATAGAGAATTGTTACTGAAAGAAAACTTCCAACACTTTAAAAACGTAGTAACATGGCATTCAGGGGTGCCAACATATCCTAAAGGGAATGCTTATGTGAAACGCTCTATATCTATAGCAACTGTGTTCGGTTCCCCAATTGCTTTAACAAACCATTTCCCTCTTCAACCGTATATGCAGAAATTAATTTTAATGTTTTTCTCTGTTAGTTCAATCTGGTTGAGAATGCGTCCTTTGTTTATCCTACCGATGACTAAGAGTTCGAACTCGTTATTTTTACGACGGCTGGTTTGCCGGTGTAAGGATATTGAGTTCATACGATTATGTCAATGTCTTTGAGGCCGTTCTTTACCCCGCAAGTGTTAATATACAGCTTTGTTTCGCTGCGAAAAAGGGATGGTGATATACATATAGTCGCTTCATCTCTTGCTCAAACGATAATAATAACATTCACATTGAGTTTGAAGTTTAGTCTATACTTAACCCGATTTTTCTGTACACCTGTCAATGTCAAAATATTAGCATGTGGCGGCATTTTCTAGCATTAGTTACAGTATTTTTTTAAAGTTTCTCTAAACTATAATAAATTGCTCTATATTTAGAGCAATTTATTATAGTTTATACAAACGGATTATACATTAGGAAGCGCAATTAATTACGTTCTATTCTAAGGATATGTTTATTTTTTTTGACAGCTCCAAGTGCACAGATCATAAAATCGAGTTATAAAGAGGATCAAAATGATTCCAACCTATTTTGCGTAAAATCGGTGATGTCTCGTAGGGCGATTTTTTCGAAGAAACTTTTGAACTGACTGGCGGATTGAAAAGCTAAAATGCCTTCACTTTTAAAATAGAACAGAGTAATATTCATTCGATTGAAACATATCATAGATCAGATGTAAATAAAGACAAAACCAGAAGAATTAAACGAACTTTATATGAGTGCTGGCCGTTGTATAACATCAAATTAAAAAAAAAAAAGATAATTGTAACTTTAGCAGATGGTCTGAATCCGTTGCATTGCGCAGTTGTGGTCCTTGACCTAGAGCGTGCACGTGTTTTGAACAGCTGGTGACGAGACGCATTTAGAATTTATTAAAGCTCCGATACTGCTTTAGCGAGTTACTAACACGATTAACTTGTACTTCCATCCATTTTGTTAAGAACTTCGTGGTCACGTGTCAAAATGTGACAGGTGATTGTTTCATGTCACATGTGTCAAAAATGGGACAGTTGTTTTTTTTTACATAAAATTAAAATGATTTAGTATTCCACGGATATAGTAAAGCGGAAAATAGAAGGAAAAATACTCTTACAACTGTTATTAGTTATTGCTCTATTGTTCTGTCTGTAGTAATTATCTATTTACCTTTATTAATAGACCATCTTAATATTCCATTTATTCCTTTGTTTAAAAAACATAACAAAATGCGCTACAATATTGCGATGATCGTAGTGTTCACAACATAGGCATCGCATTTTACCTTGACCTCGCTTTCCTTTGTGATCGCACCAATGAATAGGTCTTGATTTATTGGTTGGCAACATTTGGATGGACGCCATGACAGGGAAACGGCCTTTAAGTCATCCCAATGACGTTCAGAACAAAAGCAGGTTGAAAGAGTTCGATGCTTACTTCTTCCTATTTTTGGCTGTATGCGTTACGGTCTTTGCATCTTTTATTAATCTGTGCATAAAAAAAAGATTTTATGATTTTTTTATGGTTTTGCGCGGGTCAAGTACATTTGTTTGAGATGTAGGTAGGTACCTATATGATTTTTTCTTAATTTTTCTTTGATTATTTTATATTTATTTAACTTGGTTTCTTATGAATAAACAGCTGTTGTCTGTTACTGATGATAACTTCAATCACCCCGATAGATCCACTCAGTGATTTTTAGGGTTCCGTACCAAAATGGTAAAAAAGGAACCCTTATGGTGCGACTTTGTCTGTCTGTCTGTCACACCTGCTTATTTCAGTAACTACTAATGCTATAGACTTGAAATTTGGAACAGTTATAAAGAATGCTTGTTCAACTTTATTGCAAATGAAAAAAGTCCAAAAATATTTTTATTGCAAAAGGGGCCGGAGTGGGGGTCCGAAATTTCAAAGTGGGGTTACTAGGTCAAGTGACATAATTATCATATGAAAGGGCTTGATCTGCACATTTCAAAATATATTTTCATTTTATTTTGTCTCACAGTTTTCGACATATGATGAAAAAAGTCCAAAAAAATATTATTCCCCCCCCCTTATCTCCGAAGTTTGCGGAGCAAAAAATCTGAAATAATTAGAGCTGATAGGAATTGACCCAAATATTGCACCAAAAATAAAACGATGTTCCTAATTAGTACAGTTTTTTCAAAATCATCAAAATTCCTTCACAAACAAACTTAGTTAAGCGGTCCGGTTTTTTTCACTTATATACACCTATACGTCCAAAAATGATACGGAACCCTCAGTGCGCGAGTACGACTCGCACTTGGCTGGTTTTTTATGTTTAGTCCAGCATTATCCTAATTGCGTAACTCAGTTGCTATCATCATGGCATTGATTTTGGCATGCATTACGCCATGTTTCATAAATGCTCCCGATAACTAGCTCAACGCCGCAATGGATATTGTTGAACTGTCAAAATGAAAGCCATGGTGATAGAAATTGAGTTACGCAATGAGGGTTCAATTTAACGACATCGAATTTGGCATTGCTGATGTCCATAGGATTTATAAATGTATATTTTTGCGAATTTTAAACATGTTAAAGCCATGTTATGCTTATCTTAATGTTATTAAATATTAAGACATTCCAAAAACAGTTGACACAGGCGGGACTTGAACCCGCGACCTCTGCCGAACCGTGGCTAGCACTCTCACCAACTGAGCTACTGTGTCTTCGCCTGAATCAATTGAAATTTGGAATCCCTTCAATACGCCTCTTCCGAACGTCAGCGACATCTATTGGAGAATAGTTACAAACTCCAACTCAATGTTTCCAATCTTTGCAGTTTGGAAGAACATCGATACGATATCATTTTAAACATGTTAAAGCCATGTTATGCTTATCTTAATGTTATTAAATATTAAGACATTCCAAAAACAATTGACACAGGCGGGACTTGAACCCGCGACCTCTGCCTCTGCCTCTGTGATCTCTGCGTATCGATGTTCTTCCAAACTGCAAAGATTGGAAACATTGAGTTGGAGTTTGTAACTATTCTCCAATAGATGTCGCTGACGCTCGGAAGAGGCGTATTGAAGGGATTCCAAATTTCAATTGATTCAGGCGAAGACACAGTAGCTCAGTTGGTGAGAGTGCTAGCCACGGTTCGGCAGAGGTCGCGGGTTCAAGTCCCGCCTCCATAGGATTTGCTTCGGTCTTCCCCTGTTGTGTATTTCTATTTTCAGTGGTTTAGGTTGTGCGTTGTCAGTAATTCTGTCATGTCTTTACATTAGCAGATATTATACTCGCACGATTACTTATTATGAATTTATGATGACAATCTATGTACTTACCTACTATGTTTTCTCATCGCTACACGTGTACCGATCTAGTTACGACGTATATTATTGATAAAATGATTATAACAGTCTCTGTTCGTATAATGACCTACGTTTGGCGTAGTTTCAATTTCCGTAGCACTGTTTTATCGGCTACTAGTTGTATCTATGCCTAATTATTACGCATAGATTTCTAATACATTAGCTCTGATGTCACCTTGAGGTCAAAGCACTTTTTAAAATGAATATCCCATGAAAAATTACTTACTTTTCTATCTAAGAAAAATTGTTTTCGCTCGACCCAGAATTTGTATGCATTTGTCCCATTTCCAAAGTAACAATGTTGCCAGATTAGTCATTGGTTTTTTGCAGCCAAGTGGTGCAACGAACGTTAAAAATACACATAAGATCAATACTCTCTGCCTATCCTTAATACATGAAGCGTAAACATAAACACAAAGGAGACCTGATGATGTAGATAACACTGGATGTCTCGATATGGCGACAACGCTGACTCAGGCGGCCTAAGCCTCTCCATTTTGGGATTATGATAAACGCAATCGAAGTATCAATGTCAACTTTATTCAATCATTTGACGCTTAAAATGGAGGCAAAATTATTAACTAGATTTTGGAAAGCGATGTTCGAAATTTTAAAATTGAATTAATTTTTTTTTGCGTATATCTGGCGGATGTGGTTAAGGTTTGTTTACACCAAGCAGGTTAAGACAAAGAAGTTTTGAGATTTTTCACGTTTTTATTGGCCTGCAAAATACGTCTTTAGCTATCGTATGATGATGTCATTAATTCGCGACAATGACAAGGAAATTGCTCTAATATAATAAATAGATTAGATAACTACACTTGAAATAATAGATTATTCTCCTATCAAACAATAATAAAACATTGACTTTGGAATTTTGAATAATTAATTGTGATTTTAAAGGTCAGATTGCATTAAATTAGGTATGATTGGAAGCTATTAAATAAGTGTCATTGAATAGAAGTGAGCCCCGGAACTACTTCGGCTAGGTATGTGGTTCTAAATATATTTCATCCTAGCATCTTCCATACTGGAATCGTCCTTCAGCCTAACTAGGTGATAAGCTGCAGCCTGCAACTAGTCACGAGAGAATAGGTTACTTCTAGGCAATCATGTTTGTGTTGTGAATGTGATTACTGCCACACAATAAATAATTTATTACTTATGCTACTGCGAGGCAAATACTAATGTATCCCTATTTCCGCAACATTGTTTTTCTCACAAACGCGGTTCGGCTACAAATCTGGCGCAACCATAAGATAATAGATCGTACACGTGCTGCCAAAACGTGTAAAGCTGTAAACTACACTAATAGTGATACAATTTAGTCTTCATTTTTATTTAGTTTGAGTTTTTTTGGGATAGGTAAATACCAGGAACTCGGTGAAGTAAACCAAAAAATTCACTTAAAAAACGTCTAAAATTAGGTTCGTATTTCAAGAAGTAGCTGTAGCTCCTATGGAGAATAGCCGACAAGAAACTCTTTACAAGATTATTACGATATATCATCTAAGTTACCGAAATAAAAGTTAGAAAACAATTTGATGGGATAATGCCACTGGTTGATTGTGGCTTATTTTGAAGTGTCATCTAATCTTTAAAACAATCCTGCAATTCAGTTAAAGCATTTATTTCTATTAGACCCTTTACTTACAGTAGGGGTCTGTCAGAAAGATCAACTGATCCTATCATACTACATATTCTCATGATAGCTAAAAATATAACTTCGTAATTATGTCCTGCGTAGTACCTACGTCTTTGTTACAATCTTGTAATCAATTGGATCTAGCTATTATTGTGCTAGGCAATCTAGGTGTGTGGGCGTTAGACTCGCTAGCTGTCTACCTTGTCTTCACACTATATTCCTAAAGTATTTACTTACTATAATTTTAAAACGTATTCAGTGTATCTTTTCTTAGTTTTAAATAAAGCTTAATTTAGTTTTAGTCAAAAGTTTAGAACTTTAAAGTAACATTTCCCACAATTCTGCGCTCAAAACCAAATGATTTGCTTTAATAAAGTTATTGTTTAACTTTTCTGATACAAGCTAAATTTTGCTTTAGTCAGATTTAAAATGCTGCAATTTGAGGTCTTAAAACTTTAAAATGCTATGTTAAAAACATCGTGAAAGTAGCTGTTCTTTGTTTCCAAAAATCCATATAATAGCCAAATAAAGCGTATTACCCATATCAACGCAAACTAAAACTTATCGATGTTATGAAAAATTACGTACCTACCTATATTGTCTAATATCTATTGCAAAACACGTCATAATATTAAACAGCAATGACATTCAAACATTTCAAACGTACCTAGTTGCCATGGCTCAATGTCTACAAAGGTAAAATTAACGATTCGCCAACGAAAATTCAGGGAAAAATAAAGAGATTTCATATGATTCACTGGTCAATGTTCTTTGCTGTTGGCTCGCAGTTTGCCACCGAGCGCGGTCGTGAGCGCGCGCTCAAAACGAACTAACCGAGTAAACAAAGGACTTTGTTTTATCTGACGTAAATTGAGGCGGGAATATTAACTTTTTAATCCTTCTATATTTTTTAATTAAATCTATGGTCTCTGAGATATGTTGGTAGTGTGTGGTTTTTTTAAATTTATTTACAAGGTTGGCAGGGTGAATAATTTATGATGTTCGGAAATTGAGTTCGTGGAAAATTGAAGTGTTGTTCGTATTGCGAATGTGTGTGTATTTTTGATTCGGTGTTTTCTTGTGAGATTAAGTTAAAGTGTTGTTAACAATATATTTTTAGCTTGTGGCGTAATTTAGTTTCCATTCGTAAACAATGCGAACTTGTTTGTTTTTAACTAGTTTCATTTTTCTGTGCGTAAACAACGTGATCGAAGTTTGAATTTGAAAATCGAATTCCGCAATTTTTTATTTTTTCTGTCTTTTATCATTAAAATCTACTATTAAAGTCTACCCTCCTTGTTCATAAAACAAAGTTATTAAAATATTTAGACATTTCATACGCTTTCTAGACGCAAAAAATGTTTTAAAATTAAATAAAATTCGCCTAAAGAGGTCAATTAACTCTAAATAATTACACAAACAGTTTTTAGTCGCTTTCGTAATCTACATACCTACAATTATACGCAGTTATATGACCTAAGTGTGAATATATAAGGTACATAATCGCTTGTTTTGAGATAAGTCGTAAGGTTAATTTGATTCTTTTGAAGCTGGTATACCTACTAATAAGAGATTTATTTTACATGTTAAGTACATATTAGTTACATAATGTACGTATGTATTCTTCGCGCTAAGTCTGAAGCGAGCAGCATTTAAAGCATGATAAATACATACGTCTACATAAGTAGGATATCTCGACATGTCAAGATATCTTCCATAAGAAAAAATAAAAGCAGAAAAAATTCTACCTTTAATATTGTGTTTAACAACTCTGTCAGTTTTATTTTTGTTTTTTTCGGTATAACACTTATTTTTAATAACATTTTAAAGGTATTTAAAATGTTATTAAAAATAAGTGTAAATAGGTACTATTTTCTGGAGCAAACCTTTTACTCCAAGGAGTTATTTTCATAGCAACTAGCGACTTCTATCGTAACTTTGCGAAAACAGACGTTCCACATTTAAATTTTAAATGTGGAATTAAGAATTCGTAATTTTGGATTAAGAATGTTGACAAATAATGTCAAATGTCAAAATGTAGATCAGGTTAAATAACTTTTATGTAAAGTAAGCTGTACAAGTAATAAACTGCATGGTTCAAGGCTATATTTAATTATTTTTATTAATAAATAACGGGTCTTTAATTTATAAATACCTAGCTTATCTTTATCTAGGAGATATACAAATACAATACAAATCATTTTTGTAGCGAAATAAAAACATTTTAATTCTGAATGACATTTTAAGCAGTGCTGTCACTGCTCACAAGTGCTATACAGTCCCAGTGAAAAATATTTCACAATAGATAATAGTATTCTAACTTAGTAATAAGCATTTCAGAAGCTATACGCCTACGTGAACAAAAATACACACACTGCCAACATAACAATACGTAACAAATAAATACTGCCAACCTAACAAACTAAGAAAGTGTTTACATAATTACATACCTAATTAGCAAATTGAAATGCAAAGAACATGCATTAATTGCACTGAAATTAATCCTTTTCACTGAATTTTGTACTTTGAATGGACGTAAAAACTTCCTTAATTCAATTTCCAGCATCCGAGCGTAACACAAAGACTGCTGCATCAAACTGTAATTATAATTACAGAGTAAAAACTAAGTGAAGTGCCCTGGCGTAAAGCCAGGAAAAAACTAATCACGTTTCTCGCGAACCCAGTGACAATGTGCATTATAAACATGTATACCAACATAACGAACTGTGTGAGAAAGTGACATCTGTCAAAATGTCGGAGAAAAGAAGAAAGAAGACCACAAATTTTATTAATAACATAAGGACTATAATAGCATAATAAATAAACAAACTTTAATACCTGATCTCACACGTGCTCAATTTTAAGTTTTAAACATGATATCTTTAAAGAAATTGTACGGAGACGAGTTGCTTAGACTCGCTCTAGTCTTAAGCTTGCTAAAGGTGGACCCCAACGATTACTTAGAAAGGGAAACCCAGCAGATGATAGCTGGACTCCACATTTCAAACGGATCAGACTGGTCCTTAGAACAAGAAGCAAGGACGCTCATAAGACCAAGATTCGTCCACCCAAAATCGTTAGACAACATCCTGATTAATTACGAGCGCCAACTGTTCGAGGAGTTAAACTCCCTCGGCCGATATGGAAATTCTGATTTAGAATATAATGAACGGATATGGAATAACAGAGCCCCGATACTTCATACATATTTAGTAAATAACGTAGCGACTAACACAGTTGCGCCGGCGCTCGCTTCGGCGACGGTTCCCGAAAATGCTGACCAAGATTCAGTGTCAGCTGACGATAACGTAGCTCAAGAAATCAAAGTTTCTGATGAAGAAGAAGAAACGACGAACAATGAAGAACGTCCAGACGCAATTGTCACTCTTTCTGCTGATTTTTTCCATAACAGAACTGAAGAAGACATTTTCGCGGAAATAGCATCAAGGTCCTTTGACGTCAACGAGTTGCTTGTCCAACCTTCCGTTATGCAGATCAAAAAGGAGGACGAGGGCTTCGATGTTCGGGTCAAGGAGGAAGAAGAGGATGACGATCTTTATAGCGATAACGCTATTGATTTCATGCCTTATTTCAATCCGAAAACTGAGTTGGATTTGGGAGAAACCAACTCAGTATTTCAGCAGAACCTGGCGGATTTACAAGAGTTTGGAGAAATCGATGAAGCTAAAGAACTGAAGAATGACTTGGCGTATTTAGATGTCAAGCAGCAACAGGAAAACTTGGAGCAGTATTTGATGGAGAATACTCCTTTGGATTCTGAAGTTTATGAGCTAGCACCGATGTTTGAAGAAGAATTGGTGCTAAATGTAAAACGAGAGCGAGCTAGTACGAGTTTCACAGCGAGTTCGAGTGGTGTTAGTGATATGGATGCTTCCAGCGATGGAGTTGATGTGAAGATCGAGCCTGATGAGGGCCATCATACAGGAGACGAGCTTACCCAAGAGGTGAGTTTTTTATATTTTGTTTTTTGCACTAGGTAGGTACTGATATTCACCCGTTTTTAGTTAGGAAGATGATGGATCAGGTATTTGTCGTATTTCTATAGAGCCAGCTTTTAATGTTGGGACAGTGTTTTTCAGACTGCTAGGATGACTAGAAATGGCTAGGCTTGATGACGGCATTTGGGGGGAGGGACTATATTACCAATTTACCTGTGTTAGTACATTGACAGTACCTATAATGAATATTTTAATTGCCGCATTGAAACAACAGTCGTAATTAGAACCTACGCAATAAACACTTTTGGAACCATTGCTGGGTTTGTTTGTGGATTTTTTAATCAATGTGTTTTTAAACTGTCAATGTAAGGTAAAATGACGTCACAAGAAGCCATTTGGTTCAAAGTACAGCTATAATGAATAAGGTTACTGATTTTAAAGTTTTAAACGCAATGGTAATTTGGTGACGGGTTGTCATCAATTTCTTTATTTTTTTTTACTATTGTTCATGTTTTTTTCTTTGCGAAGGTGTCAAGGAGTTACTTACGTTTACGAAAACCTGGTTTATTTCATATTTATGACTATGAGAGACGAAAATAATTCAAATTGTTTTTTGATTTAATGTGTTTAAGAATTTGACGGATTTTGACAGATAATAATGACGATGAGAATGTTTCATTTAATCGGTTGGATAGGACCCGAAAAACATCATTGCTAAAAAGTCGCGAAAACAGTACCTACAGTCTTTTACAGTTGGAAATATTGGTACCCAAGTATATCGTACGAGCTAATTATAATTGTTAATATGTATTTAAATAAAACACGTAGTGTCAATGTGGTGACATGTTTACGTATAATTCGTATTTATTTTGTTTTTAATACTTACCTGATTGACGTAAGACATAAAACAGTGCTGTTAGACCTGTTGTTTTTGTCCAAAGTTGGCATCGACGACGCGAGTTTTAGATCGCGACTATTTTCCCGTAAATATTGGTCCTGATAGTCGTGATATTTTACGATAACGTTTCAATTGACATCAAAACTATTCAAGTGGACTAATTTGACAGGATTAATATCTTCTATCCCTTTCTCATGTTTTTATTAGAAAGAGACTTAATGAGACTAAATTAGTTTAGTTCGTAAACAACAGAATCGGCACCATTATGGGTATGTGATGGGCATAGACTAATTTGACAGTTCTAACTATTTTATGTCATAAAGCAATGATATTTGTAAGAAAGATCTTATTATTAGTTTAGTCTGTTTAATACGGCACGATGTACAACTTAATAGGCACTATTATCGGTTATTTGAACTTTGAACGATTGGATGTGCGATAAAAAATTGATAATAGATATTAAAGTGCAATATAAGTAGGTAGGTACCTACGTGTTTAATATTTTAAACATGTCTGGCGCTGGCTTTACACTCGAGTCTGTCATTGGACTAGTGACCGTGACAGCTGACCGTGGGGTCCAAGCTTCCTGGGTCGGAACTTTTTTTGGGTTTTTCCATTTTTTAAATTTTAATTTAACGAGGCGATTATCGCTACGATTCTTTGTTCGATTTAAACATCGAATGACGGATTGTACATGTGTGGCGATATCGTATCGTAGGTATTCAATCTTTTGGTCGAACGAGCGATTCAAAATCGCAACAGTGAGAAGCTGCACTGAGAAATCGTTCGCCTGGCGTCCGGCACACACGCTGTGATCGAACGATAAGATGGATCGTCGATACGATCAGCACCCTAATTGTAACTCAGTTGCTATCACTATTACGTTAAGTTTGACATCCGTTTCATAATCTGTGCTCCCGACAACTAGCTCAACGCCGCAATGGATGTTGTTGAACTGTCAAAATGAAAACCATGGTGATAGAAATTGTGTTACGTAATTAGGATGCAGGTCGTTACGATGTGAATGGGCACCTTGACGAAATATTAATGTAGATACATCTCTGCTCTCCCCTCTTCAGGGTTAGGCGGCATATTATGTATGTATGTATGTAAATATTTGCATAATAAATTCTCAGTTTCTTACAGAAAACATTTTGACATTAGCTCGTAGCTCAGTTATTTAACTTAAAAGGTCATTCAACTTATCTGATTATCATAATTTATTATGGCAAAATCTTATCTCGCGTTCTTGTAATCTTTTATGTTTAATATTATGACCTTGACAATGGCAACCAAAGAGTTCAATAGCCTTATGAACTTACTACCTTCCGCCCGCGCCTTCGCCCGCATTTTGGGACAAAAGGCAGCCTATGTGATAGTCTGATGTAAGTATCTATACTATTATAAAATTGTAAAAGAGCCGTGTCTGTACATTGAAGATATTCCAGAAAAAACAGTCGGGATAGGGTACTGGGACGTAACTATACCCGAAAAGTTTTTTTTAAAATTTTTGTCTGTTTGTCTGTTTGTGCGCGCATCACGCAAAAAGTACTAAGTAGTCCAACTTAAAATCTAAGCTACGTTTCATCTAATTCTGAAGGGTACACTAACCAGAGATATAGCTTGACCTCTTGGTAGTACTAGCCACTCTACACTGCGGAGGTCATTTACACTGGTCATTTCACTGTAGTCCACGCGGACGGAGTCGCGGGCAAAATCTAGTAAGCTATATTACTGTAAAGTTACATCAAAATCCGTTCAGTAGTTTTTGCGTGAAAGAGTAACAAACATCCATACATACATCCATCCATCTATCCATACATCGGATACATCCTCACAAACTTTCGCGTTTATAATATTATTAGGATTTCTGCCGCTATTGAAGCATTGGTGTGTTCCAGTTTGAAGGATATAGCCGGTGTAATACAGGCTTATGAAATACTAACTGTTCCCCGCGGTTGCTCGGCTCCTAAGGGTCGTAGCGTGCTGTAAGTAGCCTATACTATTCCTCATGAATCTGGCTATCATATACGAAAATATTTTTTGGAATCCGACTGGTAATTCCAGAGATTAGCGCGTTTAAACAAACAAAGTAAAAAACTTTTCAGCTTTACTAGGTTAGTATCTAATAGATTTCAACTTAGTCTCTAGGGTGGACAGCGCATGCGATGCCTCTGGTATTGCAGATGTCCATACGCGGCAGTAACCACTTACCTCAGATCATAGAAACAAGGGAGATGTGCCAAGGCGCTATCGAGCTTGATGCCTGACTTTGGGCAAATTGCTCTGAATATTAAAAACTTACGCGCTGGCGATGAACCGAACACGATCGATGGTATAAATACAGTGTGTTAGTTTAGTGCTAGTGTTGAGTGACGATTAACAGTGTTGAGGGTGTGCGGAATGTTTAATGCGTGGGAGATCTTTTTATTCACGTGGAGCGCTTAATTATGCGCGTGATTTTGTCGAAAAATGTAGGTACTAAAAGTGGCATCAGTTGTTCCGGTACTAATTTGCTATGACAATATCTCCTTGTTTCTATGATCTGAGCCACTTACCATCAGCAACCTAATTACGCAACTCAGTTGCTATCACCATGGCATTGATTTTGATATCCATTACGCCGTTCGTTTACTCCCGATTCCATTACTCCCGAGCTAGTTGCTCAACGCCGCGCCGCAATGGATGTTGTTGAACTGTCAAAATGAAAGCCATGGTGATAGAAATTGAGTTACGCAATTTGAGTGCAGGTGGGCCGCCTGCCATCTGCCATACAATATAGTAAAAAAGACGTGGTATAAAAGATTCTGCATCGATTTATTGGATAAAAAATTCTAAATTCATAGTCAGTTCGACCGTCAGTTTCTGAAACCGTATTTAATTTTTAACCTCATAATATATCGGTCAACATGGCGATAACAGTAAAATTCCGAAATAAATAAGTACGGTACATGATGAGAAAAACCGCAAACATAAAACTTTGGTATTGTCGTGCTCAATTAATATCAGTCAAAAACTTTTTTTTTATTATAGTCGAACCAATTTTAATTTATTTTAATATTATTATTTCCTAATTTACACACAACTACACACTATATCAACACTAACAACAAACTATAAAAAAACATGCGTCATAATATTCTTCTTCACCGCTGTCAACGGGTAACGTATCTACCCCATGCATTTTGATTAAATATCAATTATTTTAAATGCTATTTTAATGTTTATTTTATTTTTTGTTTTTATCTATGCGTTAAAAAAATCATATTATGCACATACTTTAGCATGGTAATGATTATTCGTAATCGATTCAGGTTGTTATGAAAAATTCTGAATCGGGCATCGGTTGGTTATAGATAAGAATAGATAAAAATATTGTCGCTTATCGTGCAACCGCACTATTATATAAAACTTATTGCTTTAATATTCCCACGCATTGCCAGTCGATAGAAAAATCTATTACTATAATATTATAAAGCTGAAGAGTTTTTTTGAATGCGCCAATCTCTGGAACTACCAGTCGGATTCCTAAAATAATTTTTGTATAGGATAGCCAGATTCAGGCAAAAGTTAGTCCAGTCTACTTGTTTTTATGTTTATTTCAAGTCCTAGAACATATTGTCCGTTCGTATTTCTAGAATTACCTAACATCAAAATTGTTTTAAAAATAAAATAGACTTTTTTTAAATGCTAGCACGCCCACTATTGCACGCAAATTTTTAGTTAGATCGTCACGCAGAGGTCAACAACCTGTAGTGTCAATAACCTTTACGGCAAAAAGGCTGTTTTGCGTTTTAATTTGAAATTGCACGGATTTTAAGCCGCGTTGATCTGGTAGATAAAATTAAATGTAGTCGTTCTTCCGGAGAAGAGCATACCTATGTGTTTCTTTTGGTATATAGCGTTTCAGATAAAAAATCCCTTCGACGCTAAGTTGGCCCCCCTGAATGTCAATATATTACAATTTTTTTAACGGTGTTCAAAGTTATCTTTCAGCACAATCAGCACCAATTCTCGTTCACCACTTTTTAGTATTCTAGGCGTTACTTTAACACTGAAATCTAAAAAAAACCAGAAAGCTAAGACCTAAACAAAGTGACAGACAGAGGAGCCAACATGGCGTCGAAGAGAATTCTTATTGTCCTCTTGTGTCCTCAAACAAATGGGTCTTCTTTCAAAACCAATTCTCGTTCACCGATCTACAAAAAACATAAAATATTAGGGCCTATACAGGCGTGGTAGACAGGGGAGCCAACTTAGCGTCAAAAGAAATTCTTACGTGAAACGCTCTAAATAAGTCTGTAAAACATTGTACCATAAAGGTTTATGGAGTACAAACATCTGTAAACTGTATCGACCTAGTTTTAAAATGGTAACCTTGTAACCAGTGACACTGCAGCCAGACTAGTACAAATCAATAGTTTTTAGCTGTTCTAGTATTGATTTCACCAAAGAACAATGTTTACAGTAAGCTAAAGTTATTTTCTATGAGTGTTGGTAGGTATAAACCTACCAACACTCATAGAAAATAACTTTTATTTTTGTATGTTGGCAATTATATTATAGCTGTCCAATGGACTAAGCGCAGAAAAGAGTCTAACTTGGGATTCTACTGTTGAATTAATACGTTTTGGTTGAAAAATATAATATTAAGAATAAATATTATTATTGGTACCTACCTACCTACCTATAGAAATTATAAAGCGCCTAGACTGGTCTTTTTTTTTTCGAAATGAAATATTGATAGGACACCAACAATACTTCCTCATTTCAAACGTTTAAAATTAGAATTTCTAAACACAAAATGGACTAGAAAACCGTTAGCCGACCGTTTTAAAATTCGAATGTGTTGTTTCTTTCAATGTTTTATTTAGAACATGTAAATTGATTGTTATATTAAAAAGTGTGTGCTTAGATCGTTTGGTCATGTTGAGAGAATGAATGAAAGGCGAATAACAAATATAATTTGTATGGCGAAAGTGGAAACGCCGCAAGGGAACGCCCCTAGGAAGGACGTACCTACACTGATCCTATTAGTGATGTTCTTCAAAAGCTTAAAAATATAAACGTGATGAAACGTACAGGTTTTACCTACTCAAATATTTTTTTAAATCATGTTCGATTTTGGTTTTCTAAAAACCGTTAATCTCAAAGAAATTTAATTTCACTCCCTTGACAGCCCAAAATAGGCGAAATGCAATATCCAGCCTAATTACGTAACTCAATTTCTATCACCATGGCTTTCATTTTGACAGTTCAACAACATCCATTGCGGCGTTGAGCTACTATCGGGAGTACGGAATAAGAAACATACGTACATAAAATTAATGTCATAATCAACAATGGCATGATGATAGCAACTGGGTTACACAATTAGGGTGCTGATTTATGAACGTGGACGAAGTAAAAAAAAGTGGCGGCCAAGTGCGAGTGGTACTCACGCACCGAGGGATCCGAATCAGTAAAAACCGGACCGCATAACTAAGTTTGTTTGTCAAGGAATTTTGATGATTTTGAAAAAACTGTAATAGTTAGGAACATCGTTTTATTTTTGGGCAATATTTGGGTCAATTCCTATCAACTCTAATATTATTTCAGATTTTTCGCTCCGCAAACTTCGGAGATAAGGGGGGGGAGTGGTATTTTTTCAGACATTTTTCATCATATGTCGAAAACTGTGAGACATAAAACAAATTGAAAATATATTTTGAAATGTGCAAATCAAGCCCTTTCATATGATATGTCACTTAACCTAGTAACCCCACTTCAAAATTTCGGACCCCCACTCCTTTTGAAAAGAAAATAAAAAAAAAATGTCTTTTTTCATGTACAATAAAGTTGGGCAAGCATTCAGACTGCTTGAAAAGTGCTCTTGTTTTGAACTTTTTAGTTGTTTTTTGGCAGTCGGGTTTTTTTAATTTTTAATTTACTATTTTTTTTACAATTTTGGTACGGAACCCTAAAAAGTAGGTACTTAATTATGTAACGTAACACGTGGAATTCTGTAGTTGCTGCCCACCATAGGCAAAGTTTGGGGTGGATAAAGTCGGGTTACTACCACTAGTATTTTTTCGTGAATTTGATGACGACACATCTCATTTTTAGCGCTTATCTACTCCCGAGTTCTAAACAAAGCCAATACCGTGGGAATTAAGTAAATTTTTACAATATGTTTTATTTCCTTTTAAAAACCAAACCTCTAATAAAATCACTCTTTAAAAAGGCAATCTTCTCACACTACCACAGTATTTTAAGACTGCTGCACACTGTTGAAAAAACCCTTGAGAGCGGACATTTTGAGTGAAGCTTAGCAGGTGATTCGTCATAGGTAATATTCTAAACGCCAGAGTAGAACTCCCGAGTGCCAATTACATATGTATGGTTGCTGAGAAAAAAAATCCGAAAAATAAAACTTTAAAAACGATTATTTCAGAAGACCTGCGGGATATGAAGTTGATTTTTTTCGTACTAATAAAATACATAGCATATTATATTAATCAACTCTCTCTGGCTGCTATCAATGTGGCATAGTCGAGAAAAAAAATAAAAACCATATGAATGAAATTTTGCATTTACTCATGTTAGGCTTGGGTTTCGGAAATGCGATAAAGCTAATTATGTACTGTTTTAAATGCTTATTATGATGCTGCTTTGAAATTTGTAGTTACATTAATTTTTTTCGAGAAAATATAATTTTTGCACTTTTGGAATATCTAAAGTTGACAATCTTTCGGATTTTTTTCTCAGCAACCATACATAAATGGCACTCGGGCACAGATTACTGAATAGTTACACTCGGGAGTTCTACTCTAGCGTTTAGAATATTATGACAGATCACTTGCTAAGCTTCACTCAAAATGTCCGCTCTCAAGGGTTTTGCAACAGTGTGTGCTGCTACAAAGTCGTATAGATACACCTCAATAGTTGTGATATAGTAAGTAACACATGGTATCCACACGTGTCTTTATTTTTGCGTACCTACTTTCATACTATGATAGTATCAAGCATCACACGACGTGATACTTAAAATAAATAGATGATGATAGATTTATGTAGGGTAGAGGCTCTAGACAAGTTGCTTTTCTGTTAGCGTTCACGCCAAACGATAAGCACAAAATGTATGGCAATGACATTACCTGCGGAAAAGTCACGTGACTCACAAATGTCACTCCCATACATATTATCCGTAGCGTTTGACGTTCACGCTAACAGAAAAGTAACCTGTCTAGGGCTAGGGCGGGATATCTCGCTCAAAAGAGCAACCCGACTTAGGAAGTACAGAATACCACAGCCAAATAACGCTACCCTTCGGTAGCGTTGTGTCCTCAGATCATAGAAACAAGGAGATGTGCCATCATAGCAAATTAGTACGAGAACAACTGATGCCACTTTTAGTACATTTTTCGACACAATTACGCGCATAATTAAGCGCTCCTTGTGAATAAGAAGATCTCCCACGCATTGAACATTCCGCACACCCTCAATCTAACACTGTTAATCGTCACTCAACACTAGCACTAAACTAAAACACTACATTTATACCATCGATCGTGTTCGGTTCGTCGCCAGCGCGTACGTTTTTAATATGAGCAATTTGCTCAAGATCAGGCATCAAGCTCGATAGCGCCTTGGCACATCTCCTTGTTTCTATGATCTGAGGTTGTGTCCCTGTGAGTAAGGTCGCCAGCTCCTGAGGTTGCGCTGTGTTGACAGCGGGGGATCTGCTTGAGCAGTTGGCACAGCGATTCCTCATTTTAAAGGGTCGGCAATGCGCATGTGATACTTTGGTGATTTGGTGTTGCAAACGTTTCATAGGCTACGGTGGTCGCTTACCATCAGGGCCCCAATTCTGCTATTTCAATAGTGTATGAATGGTGTCATAATGACACCAGAACGGTCAAATCCTAAGCGCTCATTGGCTTAGAGTAAGACTATCTGTTTCGTCATTGGTCAAAACGATGTCATTGATAGACCATTCTGACACGATTACGACAATTGTATTAGCAGACTTGGGCCCCAGGTGGGCCGTATGCCTGTTTGTCACCATCGAATAAAAAAATCTATAAGTACTACCTTTAAAACAGTACTGTGTCTGACTAACAGACAACGACCAGTCTAAACCGGCGCACCTCGAGATTTGAAAGGAGGAAAATATATTCCTTGAGTACCCTAGAGGTGCACTAAGGAGGGATTTTTTGAAATAGACCCCTAAAGGGGTGAAAAGGGTAACATAATGTTTGTACGAAGAAAATAACGACATTATTTTGTTGCTGTTGTGTTCCTAGATATAAACCATGTTATCGATGTTTAAAATAAACCATACGTCACATGAAAATGTATTTATTGTCTGTGATTAAAAATACGTCAAGATATTACAAGTTAGAATAATAACATTGTACAAAACATGGATACCACGTGTTTTGTTATTTATATCTGAAACTACTGAACCGATTTTGATGGAAATTTCACACTAGAGTATGTCCTAGGTACCTACCTATATTTTTCCTTTTGTTCCTACTTTTTTTTTAACGTTTTTCTAAAACGGGGTGAAAAAGGGTTTATGTAATTACGTATACCAAGAGGGTACACAGTTTTGAATGCTTGCCAGTTTTCGAGTCGTGTGTGTTTGAAATTGAAAGTGATATAGTATCCACGTGTTCCGATAATAATAGAATTGTTTTGCACTTGATATGTAGTTTCAATTTAGATGTTATTACTTTGTAAATAAGTGTTTTGAGGACCAGACACGTGTTGGTTAGTTGTTTTTATAGTAGGGCAATGAACTTGATTTGAAAAAAAAAATTTTTTTCATTTTCCGGAATAAAAAGTAAGTAGGTAGTGTAGGTACATACTTACATACGTTGTGTGAGTCCATAAGATTAGGCTATATTTATGCTGAATTTGTTTATAATCGGTGATGTTATTTATAAAGAGTCCAACACATTACACAATCCGCTGTCAAACATGTCAACTCTTGTTTATTTTTGTCAAACAATAAGATTGGTTGCTCAAAATAAAAACAAGCAATCACTAAGTTGACGTTATTATAACATCTATTTTCAACAATAATTATCAATTAACAATCATTATTATATAAAATATTTACATTTAAGCTAAAAAAAAAAAATATCAAAATGTTCAACATCGAAGCAGTCAGCTTTCTTCATATTACCAGCGTTTCCATTTCACCTTAAAATGTCTCCCCAAATAGGTTATCGAACTTAGAGTTCAGTTAGAGGGGATTTCACCCCCCAGGATTTCGACCCCTGGAGTCGAGACGAGGAAACAAAGGTGTCAGGGCATTGGCTTGGTTTACCAGACGTCTGGAAGTCTACAACAAACGTTCGATACTGCATACTCGCCTATTTTGGGTTGATAAGGGGGTGAAATAAAATTTATTTGAGATTAGAGGTTTTTGAAATTAAAGATTTTTTTTTTATTTCAGTACAATGTGAAAGTACCTTATAATGTTTATATTTTTAAGTTTAAATAATGAGAATTTAATAAACTCTGGAAATAACGAACGCGGCCTAAGGGAAAGTGTAAAAGTATAAAACCCTAACAAAGGAATCATTACTTTATAAGCACACAAGCTATGTAGGTACCAACAAGATTAGTAAAACTGTTTCTTACTAGCTTCCGCCCGCGGCTTCGCCCGCGTTTTTCGGGAGAAAAGGTAGCCTATGTGTTATTCTGACGTAGGTACCTATAAGCTATATTACTGTAAAGTTTCATCAAAATCCGTTCAGTAGTTTTTGCGTGAAAGAATAACAAATATCCATACATACTCACAAACTTTCACGCTTATAATTATAATATTAGTAGGAAATGGCTGCGCTGACAAAATATTGTTCCATACAAACGTAGTTTGGTGATAACTCTACTACTTTACGCTGTACAGTCAGGGAAAGGGATCCTTTAGCAGGTACGCTATCATTCATATTTGGTCGTATATTCAAACTTCGAAGCAATTCGGATTCGGATTGCTTCGAAGTTTGAATATACGACCAAATATAAATGATAGCCTACCTCTACGACCAAATATGAATCCTGCTAAAGGATCCCTTTTCCTGACTGTAGCTACGTCAAACGCTAGGACTATTGTCGATTTGTCTCGTCATTATCTAGGCTTGTATGGAAACAGAACAGTAAAAAAATATTTGAAAGTTCGAGCCTCGAAACTTCACACACTAATTTTAACGCAACTTTCGGCGTAAATAAATAACTTATGGAATACCTATGAAAATTGCAAAATAGCTTCCATACAAGCATAGTTAATTTATTCAAAAGTTCAAATAACTTTGGTTTTCATAGATACATTCAGTAGTTTTTTTTCATTATAACCAAACACCCAATGGTCTGTTCATGAAGTTTTACGAGCACGTTTTCGGTATAAATCATCGTACTTACCTACATTTCACTTTCTCACACGATGTCGGGTGAGCTAGCATGCGTTCGATTAGCGCACACTTTTTTTTAGTTTTTCCCAAAGTTCTTTTTTAGTTTTTTTTTTGTTTCGTGCAAAGGGCAGTACCTATGTAGTTATTTCTCTATTTAAGGCGACGGTAAATGGTAACGGCTGTAAATCTCAAGTTTTAAATCTCTTATTTCGCCGTCAAATGATGCAGGTTAGTTGTGCAATTTTTTTATGTTAAACTAGAACATAATTACATCAATCGTACCTGTGAATATTTAACTATTGTAGTAAAATACTTAATGAAATAAATTCATGAATTACTGTCTACCCAAAACATAAAAACGTAATTACTTTCAAATCGCATAAGATATTTTCATGATTTGTTTTGTGTGAAAAGACTATGTTACTACCTATAATATTGCCTGTTACTTTTTTTTTAATATATTTTAGATACTAATAAGTAATAATACGTCTAATTCGGCACAGCGTGCTCCTTGATGGGCTAGTCGTATTGCCCGGTGGACGTATGTCGCGTTGCTTGAGCTCAGCACACAACAATCAAGTTATACCACCCAAATCACTCAAGGCCGTTGGCAGTTATCAGCGCCTTAAGTTGTTGATCATGATGAACGATTCAACTGATTATAGTAACAAACAAAACAGTATGAATCATGCTGTTACGAACTTGTGTCGCAAAATATTGAGTGGTTGAGTAAGCCCATGTTGATTGTTACTATAGACGTCCGAAGTTCCGAAGGTCAACCACAAGGTTTTTTTTAGTCTGTTCGGTAAATTTATCTTTTTGCTTACCAATGGTAACTTTTTACAATATCCGCCGTTGCTCGGCTCCTAAGAGTCGTAGCGTGATGTTAAACAGCCATAATCTTCTTCGAGAATTAGGCTATCAACCAATAAATTTTCAAATCCGTCTGGTAGTTCCAGAGATTAAGGCGTTTAAACAAACAACAAAACAAACAAAACTCTTTTATTGCCTAACTGCTGAGCTCCCAAATTTCACGAGGCCACCACTCTTTTTCACCCCTTTAGGGGTTGAATTTCAAAAAATTCCTCCTTAGTGCACCTCTAGCCTCTAGGGTGAGTACCTACCTACTCAAGGAATTAACGTGCGTTTGAAAATCTGCTAATTCGCCTTTTCCTATCTATGTTGTTAATTTTATAAATAGTACAGGATTTCAAGCTGTTGCAAAGCCGTTGACACTTTGCAAATAAAAAATTCCATCAAATAATTTCGACGAAATTCACAAAAAAAAATGAAATCTACCTAACTTTTTGTGTACGATCACGCCATTAGTAGAAATATACAAAGAAAAGTGCGTGCGAAAGAGACAGCACGTTTTACTACAAAAATAACTATGTTACACATCACGACAGAAAGAGACAGTTAGCTTTTACTACGATTACGTCATTGGGTGTCCATTGCTTACGTTGTACGGTGACATGTATTTGATGTCAAACATAAACTGCAATGGAAAGGTGCTAAATTATTATGAATAAGCAATTTGTTTTTGGAAGAGACGGACGGACATGACGAAAATTATGATCACGAATGAACGGAGCCAGCTGTGATATTTACTATTCTAGTTTCTATGAATAAGCTTTATATTTTTTTATTTGCACTTTATATTTCTTTAACTTTAGCATTGGTAATTTGATTTTGCGAATAAAAGCAATGGGGTCAAGGAACTTCACAAAAATAAACGCTGAATTTCCCGCCAATACCTACCTAAGAAAATATTTAAATGTCACGTTGACAGGTCCCGTGAAAATGACAGGTGATGGGTATTTTTTTGGCACTTGATTTTTTTGTTCATAAAGTAGATGTTAGTTTAATTTAAAACAGCCTGCTACTATTTGGCCATAAAGCGGGATATTCGATGCTCAAACTGTTGAGTGCATGAACCATTGTAGGTAGGTATTCCGAGAAACCGAAACAAAACTGCTTAAATATGCATATATTTATTTGCATTCATTATTCAGTTTACCTACCTATTATTATTTATTTATGCTTTTTACTTATATTTATCATCAATATTTGTCTGGCTATTATGCCTAATAATAATGAGAAATTAATGGTGATTTAAAAACTCTTTGAATAGACGGGCCCTTGTTTAGAATTTTCAATGCCATAGAAACGTATGTAATTATAATTCCTACCTAGGTAGGTTAATATTTATATTCTTTTTTTTTACCGTAGCAAGGTCTTCTGATGCCAGATTGAACATAGCCTAAGCCTGTCTACATAATTCTTATAAGGATCGGTTGAAATTCAATTACCTACCGACTTCGTATATAAATTTCAATTAGTCTTTACAAAAGACAGCTTCCCAAAATTGCTCACACAATATTATGGCTTACTGTACTATCATGAGTTTTTTTGACGTGTAGTATCGTTAACGTAAGCATATTTTGAATTGAAAATACACGTTTGTTACACAATATTTATATAAATTAAATACTTAATTAATTTTTCTGTATTTTTTAAAATGTGCAAATTGTATAAAATTTTATCAAAAAGTTCCAGGACTGCTGTATTTTAAATTCAAAATATGCTTACGTTAACGAAACTATAGGTACGTCAAAAAAACTCATGATAGGGGTACTGTACTGGTCCTTCTATACATATTTTCTACCTATTGACCACAGAACATTTATACTCTAGCGAGTGACGCCCCAAGTCCCCAACCCACGGGGGCAGATATTCACATTTTGACATCTATCCATCTGGAATACGTCTCGATGTTACGCAGTGCGGGAAGTGGTCTATTTCGGCGAAGTCTTGACCTTGTGTTACCTTGACCGATGTTAACCTTGTTTCGTTAATAAATTACGAGTTTTTTACTCCAAATCGGATGTTCTAGAAGTTATTTTGGTAAGTTATTACAACGCCATCTGTTGAGATTTTCTCGTAAATCAGTTGAGTAAAATTACAGCTTTTCTAGGAAAATGTACGCATGCATTGCTAGCTTGTGTACTTACCGAATAACCTTCTCGAAGATAATTATTGTAATTTGTAATGATCATGCTTGTATTATTATTTCGTCATTGGTTTAAAGTGTTGATATTGTTTTATTACTTTTGTGTGCTATTTTCACCTTTTCCGTCAGGTGTACCCGGAGTTTTTTTGACGTGTAGTATCGTTAACGTAAGCATATTTTGAATTGAAAATACACATTAATTTGTTGTATAAATTAAATACATAATTAATTTCTCTGGATTTTTTAAAATGTGCAAATTGTATAAAATTTTATCAAAATGTTCCAGGACTGCTGTATTTTAAATTCAAAATATGCTTACGTTAACGAAACTATACGTCAAAAAAACTCATGATAGGGGGGGTACTGTAGACACAATTTTATAATTTATATTGTTTTCCTTTTTTTGATTTTGCCATGCGTTTTAGTTAAGCACACGTTTTTTCTGTTCTTCATAAATTATAAAGATTTTGTTTATAAAATAATAAAAACATGTACCTACTTCCGCATTTTTCCTGGTTCGTTCATCTGTAGGTCTGTATTTTACATTCACAAGTCAACGCGCAACGCCATCTGCCGTCGAGTAGCGGACACTAAAGTTTTTGTCTGCTTTAAATGCCGACAGATGGCGTTAACTACAATAGTTTAGCAATCCAAAATACAGATGACGTTAGTGTCGTTAGTTCTACGATCATCAAATAGATGTCTCTGGCGTTGACAGTTCGACTTTAATTAAGTAGATGGCGTTAGCTCTGCCGGATAGATGGCGTTGTTGTGAATGTACAATACGGAACCAGAAGAATTCGCTTGTATCTTGATCTTGAAATCTTGATAGTATGGTGGTTATGGTGCCTGTTCATTCTAGCTAGTAGGTACTTAATTCGTAAAACATGATCTTATGAAATTGTGCTAAAATTAATCAAGCTAATGTTTTTAAAAAACAGCATCAATTATTTTTTTATCCGACTTCAAAAAAGAAGGAGGTTCTCAATTTGGTTGTATTTCTTTGTTTTTTACCTCAGAACTCCGTCATTTATAAACCAATTTGGAAAATTCTTTTTTATTCGAAAGGAAATACTTTCAGATTGGTCCCATTTTAATTTCGTAAAGAGTTCCTTTTGGTATGCCTGGGGTATTTAATGGGAGATAAACGTATTAATGTAGTGTCATAATTTGTTTATTTAGGTATATCTTGAAAACCTGTCTTTAACCAATGTTAAAAAAATGTTTAAAAAGTTCATCAGCCAATTAGGTACCTCTAATTGGCTGATGAACTTTTTGTTAAAGTAAAATTAAAATAAATCAATTATCCTATCTATGTGTAGCTTTATCAATTTTACGTATATGTTTTGTTTTACTCATATTCAAAACTGGCTTTCCTTGTCTCTTCTACAGACAAATATATAAGTACGAACTTTATATTTAATAGAGTGTAAATGTAAAGTATATAAACTGCATTTAACAAAAAATATAATTAAAAATTCGATGCACTGCGCTTTGATCAATTTATCCCGCTGTGTGTGACCCCTGCCGACTTTTTTGATTAGCCGGGAAATCTCAGAATTACAAATTTAAACCTTAAGCCTCTGGTATTAAGAAGAATTCTCAGTGAAGTTAATTTAGATTTATGATGTTTTAAAAATAACTCGAATAGTAGTTCAATATTTGAATTGATACATGACAAAATAGACGTAACTTATTTGTGCAATCAATAGATTTCAACACCTATTTGGTTTCGTTTAAGTTTATTTTTGTTTGTAAGTTTTCACTTTTAGTGAAACCGGTTCTTCTTGGTAGCCGCAATTATTTATTAATTCACTATTTTAAGCCAATTAAAGATGGCGGAGTCAATACGACGTTGATGTTAGTTATAATTGTATGCATTTAACGTGTTAAATTCAGAATATAATTATGCATGGAGATTTAGTTGAATTTTTTTGAATTATTCATTATAATAGGGAATAAAACAGAAATTACTACAGTGACATTAAGTCACTATTTTCATAAAAATGGGCAGAACTCGACACATGTACTCATAACTTTTGATAAAGGTAGGTACTTACCTAATGCTAGATCTGCCAGAGATCTACCTAATAAAGCATTAACTAATTTACCTATATTCAACGAATCGACAGTGATTTTTATCTTAAAACCAATTACCAATATTATTTTTGATAGCGGCACACCGCAAAAGCATTCCAAGAAAAAAATAAAAATCTTCAAATTTCGAACAAAAAAATTGGACGATTCCTTTATTATCTATACCTGTCATCTTTGCCAAGATGGCGCCGTTTTCTAATAACTCCATAGGAATAGGTAACTAACATAGAGGGAGCGCAAAAAAAAAAGATAAAAACTGCATTATATTATGCACATGTTTTCTTACGGATCATCCTATGAGTTAGGAGGACTGTCTAAAGATTTTCCCCTCTTGCTTTATGCAATAAAAGCAAGAGGGGAAAATCTTTAGACAGTCCGTATAGCCAAAGCCCGAACCATGCTATAACCGAAGAATGTGTGAGAGAGAGCCATATAGAGGGAAATTGGTAACCGGCTGTGGTTACACTTGACACATGATTCATGTCATTCCCTATTATGTTAATCGGATAGATGTGACATCCATGACCATGACCTAGCCCGTAGGTCCGCGTATATAGTACAAGGTAGACTTATGCCCGTTTTCACCAACACTAGGAGACACCTAAGTGAAATGTTTAAATATGAAAAACTTTTTTAACAAAAAATAACCGACTTCAAAAATCCACTACAAAGAAAATAATAATTTTGGTTTCGGAAGTCGGTGGCTTTGGTTTTTGTTTGCTTTTTTTTGCCACCGACTTCCGAAACCAAAATTATTATTTTCTTTGTAGTGGATTTTTGAAGTCAGTTATTTTTTGTTAAAAAAGTTTTTTATTTTTCCCTTTTTAGTTCTTTATCCCGTGTTAGATTACTTTTTACTTTTTACGAATTCGTTCAACAGTAAATCTTCTACGGAGTGTGTACATTTACGCCTATAACTTTGTACATAGGAATGATTACATAATGTATTATATACTAAAACCTTCCTGAAAGTATGTAGATTACGTTAGTGAAAACCCCATCCAAATCGAATCAGTAGTTTTTGAGAAAATCGCGCACATACAAACATACATACATACATACACACATACATACATACTTACTTACATACATACATTCATACATACATACATACATACATACATACATACATACATACGGGACGAATACAGAACCCTTTTTTGAAGACCCTCCTTTTTTGAAGTCGGTTAAAAAAAGAGTTCCCTGGCGCAAAAGAACATGTCACCAACTACTAGGCGACAACTACCTATGGACTATCCATGGTTGTCGCCTAGTGGTTGGTGACATGTTTATTTGCGCCAGGGAACTCTTTTTCATATTTAAACATTTCACTTAGGTGTCTCCTAGTGTTGGTGAAAACGGGCATTAGAGCGTTTCACATAAAAATTCCCTTCGACGCGGACGCTATGTTGGCTCCCCTGTCTATCACTTTGTTTAGTTCTCAACGTTCTATTGTTATTTAGACTTAAGGCCCCGGTATACGCCAACGGCCTTGAGTGATTTGGGCGGTATAGCTTGAGTGTTCTGCGCTGAGCTCAAGCAACCCGACATACATCCACCGAGCAATACGACTCGCCTATCAAGGAGCGCGCTGTGCAGAATTAGACGTATTATTACTTTTTAGTATCTAAAATATAAAATAAAATAAAAGTAACAGGCAATATTATAGGTAGTAACATAGTCTTTTCACACAAAACAAATCATGAAAATATCTTAAGCGATTTGAAAGTAATTACGTTTTTATGTTTTGGGTAGACACGAATTCATGAATTTATTTCATTAAGTATTTTACAACAATAGTTAAATATTCACAGGTACGATTGATGTATATATGTTCTAGTTTAACATAAAAAAATTGCACAACTAACCTGCATTATTTGACGGCGAAATAAGAGATTTAAAACTGGCCGTTACCATTTACCTTCGCCTTAAGTGTTAAAGTAATTCCTGAATTTCGCGCGCAAACTTCACGGATGCCTGGAACACTAAAAAGTGGTGAAAGAGAATACGGTAGTGTCCTACTATTAAAAAAGTACAAATAAATTATTTTATTTTAAAGAAGGAATAGGCACAACAAAAAAGTAAAAGCAAAAATAATAATTTATAACAAAATGGAAAACATTAGACGCTTTTAAAGTTTTTGGAGGGAGTATCGCTCCGTCTTTGTCGCGCAAGCGGACGTAGGTGGTGTTACGTCACTAGTAGGTAGTGCCGTCCGTGTCTAGCAAATCATTTTAAAACGCTTATAACTTTGCCAATTTTGTAGATGTGTCATCGGTTTTTTTGGTGTTAATTGTCTTTTTTTAAATAGTTTACAGATTCACAATAAAAAAAAAGTAGTTAACATCCCTATTGGCACTGAAAGAAAACATCCAACACCGTTAAAAACGTTGTAACATATTGACATTCAGGGCAGCCAACATAGCGTCGAAAGGAATTCTTATATGAAATGCTCTATAGATTACGGCCCAAGGAGTACCGTGTCTCAGTAGTGGGAACATTATCAATAGGCTGATTGTTTCTTGTTTCTATGATTTGAGGGCAATAATATGTAATTATATATAATATTATATAATAGTATATAATACGTCATTGTTTGAGGGCCCATATTTCTCCAGTTATGAAGTTTCATGTAATTAGGAAGCGAGCCTATTACCACCATTGATAATGATAACTAACATGGTATTTTTTTTTTGTCCACAGGATATGGATCTTATCGAAGTGCTATGGAAGCAGGATGTGGATATGGGATTCTCCCTCGAAGACCCTATGCAACCGGTAAGGGAACTTTCGTATTTTATCCCTTTTTTAGGGTTCGTACTTTAAAAGGAACAAGAGGACCCCTTATAGGATCACTTTGTTGTCCGTCTATCTGTCAAGACCCTTTTTCTCAGGAACGCGTGGAGGTATCAAGTTGATATTGCTTAATATCAAAATACTTAGATCTATAGTCCTTTGGAGCTGTGAAAAAATCAAGCTTCTATGTCAACGAAATCAAAAGATACGTATCATGCCGCATATTTTGACACTCGCAAATAAATCAAAACTTATAGGGTTGTCCCGTTGACCTAGAATCATGAAAATTGGCAAGAAGCAAGGTCGCAAAGCACAAGTAAAGGGAAAATCCGAGAGCTAGAGCTTCTGAGGATGCGCTGTGTTGACATCGGGGGATCTGCTTGTCTCCTAAGTTGTCGGCACAGCCAATCCTCATTTTATAAGATGGCAACGCTCATGTGATACTCGGTATTGTGCACGTTACATAGACTATGGCCGTACGCCTTTTTGCTACTAATATTATAAAGAGGAAATATTGTTTTGTTTGTTTGTACCGAATAGGCTCCGAAACTACTGGACCGATTTTAAAAATTCTTTCACTAATAGAAAGCTACATTATCACTGAGTAACATAGGCTACTTTTTATCCCGAAAAAATGCACAGTTCTTGTGGGACACGCGGACGAAGTCGCGGGCGAAGTGCTAGTCTACTATATAAAAATAAGTCGGGTTTTCCTTCCTGACGATATAAGTCCAGAACGGACGAACCGATTTCCACGGTTTTGCATTCGTTGGAAAGGTCTCGGGCTCCGTGAGGTTTATAGCAAAGAAAATTCAGGAAAATTTAAAGAGAAAAGAGGGAAAATCTTTTTTCACATACAGCGCCATCTCTGATACATGGCATGTACTACGGTGGCGAAACGGAGTTCGCCGGGTTTGCTAGTTGGTTATGATATTTTACAAGCTTTTATTTAACTTGCCCTGTTAGTGGGGGGCAAAATCTTGCAACTGAATTTTAGACCAGTTCCCCCGATAGAGCTGAAATTTGAAACATATGTAACTTCGGTGACAATGCAATAGTATGATACCAAGGAGGTGGTCTCATGATGAGGCCAGGAGGTGGCCATGGGAACTCCTCAACTTTTAAACATAATTCCGTCGTGTTTGGGCTCGTCGGATTTGTCTTGACAAGTACTGTAGACCTAGATGATGTCCAGGGTCTCATGATGGAGCTGGGAAGTGATCATTATAAAAGTTTGTTTTGAAAAAATATTTTTCAACATAAAACTTATAATGATATCTACTATATAAAAATAAGTCGGGTTTTCCTTCCTGACGATATAAGTCCAGAACGCACGAACCGATTTCCACGGTTTTGCATTCGTTGGAAAGGTCTCGGGCTCCGTGAGGTTTATAGCAAAGAAAATTCAGGAAAATTTAAAGAGAAGAGCGGGAAAATATTTTTTCACATACAGCGCCATCTCTGATACATAGCATGTACTACGGTGGCGAAACGGAGTTCGCCAGGTTTGCTAGTGACTTAGAAATAATGGTTATGGTTAACTTAAGTAATTCTTCTTCCTCAGGAGGGTCCGACAGCTACGAAGGTGTTAGGCGATGAGATCGATAAGGAACTGAAGTTAGCAGAAGAGAAGATCGTGAAGAGCAATGAGAAAGAAGAGATTGAGAAGGTGAAGGCTTCGCTGCTGGATTCTGATATTAAGGAGGTAAGTTACAGAAGTTTTTATGTCTACAGAAGATAAGTAGTGTAAGAAATGTAACGTAGAGTCGTAGCGCAGTGGAGACCATATTAATCTATGATCGTAGGCTTTATAATTGGGGAATAAAACAAATTCTAGAGGACCGGTTCTAATACTAAATAAGCTGCGTTAAAATGAAACTTAAAGAACAATGGCCACATTCCTAACATGCTTGGACTCGGAAAATCTTATAAAAGTTATAACGATGAAACATTTGTCATTTTATTTGCCTATTTATATATAACTACGTTCGGCATTCAATATATTTTTTAAAGCACGGAGAATCGAGATATTACGTATAATGTTTTTTTGAGTTTATGCGGTATATTTATAATTCTGTAGCAATTTGAATTGAGAGGTTTTTCACATTGAGGTCTAATTTAAGTAGGCAGGTACATTAAACCTCGGGTTAAATAATTATCATGATTTTATCCAGTTGAATACAGCCTGGGATTCAATTAAGAATCAGAAATAAAATCAATTTAGATTTTAAAAGGGATGTAAATAAATGTGGATGCGTTCATAAATAAATAAATAAATATTTTACCCTGCGTTTTGTTTCAAGCAAAATTATACCATAATGGTATAATTTTGACGACGTTTATCTATTATTTCCCGGCTTTTAAAAATAAACTGATGCCATCTATTAATTACATTAACAATGTACTACATTTTGCTAACATTACTATCTCTATAAGAATTAATGTTTTTTCCGAGGCCAAAATGGCCATTTACAATTTGAGAAGGACCTTTACTTATAATAATATTTTTTCTTCTCAGGACGATCCTTGGGCCGGCCTGTCTTATACCGTTGATACTGAGACAGGTAAGAAGCTTCATATTAGTATAATTACTTTAATTCTCGACATCAGAGGCATCAGGCCGGACACATCCGCCCAAAATCACTTTTTTGCACATAGCTTATAAGATTCCGTTTCTCTTTCAAACCCACTGACTCTGGTTTTACTATCTATATTAGTGTTGCCCAAATGCAAGACCGAGACGTGTCTTACTCAGTCTTTGGTCTCGGTTTTGCGTCAATACCCATAGTCGTCGTCTTGGTTTTAGTATTGCACATTCAATCTTGGTCTTAGTCTCAATCTTACTGTAATTAGGTGGTCTTTGACTTGCGAAAATGATTGATGCAAGACCGATTTTGGGCAACACTAATCTCTATCCACTAAGGAAATAAATAAGTTAATAAAGTCGGATCTGAAGGCTTTCCCTTACAAAAGTTAATTTTATATTTGCTCTCGTAAAACCTTAAGTTTCGTAGATACGACCTAATGCATCTAATGTCGAGAATGACAAGGTCATAAATGTATATTTATTGTGGATTTTAAACGTGTCCAAGTCATGTTTTAAAAGATTTAAAAACAACTGACGCGGGTGGGATTTAAACCCGCGACATCTGATGCTGGCTGGACACGGTAGCTCAGTGGTTACGCCACGGTACGGCACAGTTCGCGGGTTTAAATCCCGGCCGCGTCAGTTGTTTTTAAATCTTTTAAATATTTCATAACAATTAGTTAATCATAACATGGCTTTAACATGTTTAAAATTCGCAAAAATATACATTTAGAAAAGTAGAATTTGACAAAAATATATTTATATCTTACTTTTCGTTTCGCAATATTTGAGTGAATAGAATCCATAAACAGCTAATTAAAACTATGCGAGTATTTCTTGTAAAAGCTGATACCTATTTGTAAAACGGGGAACAATTATTAAGAAGACGGAGATCAAGAATAAATAAGGTAAGTGATAATTTAATATAATATACATAAATCTAAAAAATATACAACCAATCTATAAATCTATACTAATATAAAAAAGCTGATGAGTTTGTTTGAACGCGCTAATCTCTGGAACTACCAGTCGGATTCTAAAAATTGTTTTTGTATATGATAGCCAGATTCACGAAGAATAGTATAATCTCAGATCATAGAAACAAGGAGATGTGCCAAGGCGCTATTGAGCTTGATGCCTGATCTTGAGCAAATTGCTCATATTAAAAACGTACGCGCTGGCGACGAACCGAACACGATCGATGGTATAAATACAGTGTTTTAGTTTAGTGCTAGTGTTGAGTGACGATTAACAGTGTTAGATTGAGGGTGTGCGGAATGTTCAATGCGTGGGAGATCTTTTTATTCACAAGGAGCGCTTAATTATGCGCGTAATTGTGTCGAAAAATGTACTAAAAGTGGCATCAGTTGTTCCCGTACTAATTTGCTATGATGGCATATCTCCTTGTTTCTATGATCTGAGAGTATAATTATGCTATTTAATATCACACTACGACCCTAAGGAGCCTTCATTCAGCTTTATTGTATTAGTAATAGATTTTAAAGATTTTTATTTAGGTAGGGACCTATGTTTTTATCAACCAAAAAAAAAATACCTACCATGTAACTGAATTTTATAAGTCTTCCATAGGCTTTCAGAAGCTTTTGGATTCACCTTTAAATCTTAATCGAAACAGCTGTAACAAATTTCTTGAAAAAAAAAATAAAAAAACGTTTTTTTTTTGTTTTTTTTTTTGTTGCGACCCTATTTGTTGCGTCTTTGTTTCTATCCCCTAGGGTTTCCACCCTGCGGCATAGCGGCAGATCATTACTCTTATGATTCAGCTATTTCTTGCCGTTTGTCGCACCGAAATATGTCTAGGTTTTTTGATTTGAAATTGTATTATATTGTTATTTAAGTAATGTAGATTTTTATTCGTCGTTTTTTAGTTTCCAAGATATTTTTGTGCATATTATGGAAAACTAGCTGTTCCACGCGGTTTCACCCCCGTCGCTCGGCTCCTAAGGGTCGTAGCGTGATGTTAAATAGCCTATACTATTCCTCATGAATCTGGCTATCATATACCAAAAGAATTTTTCGAATCCGACTGGTAGTTCCAGAGATTAGCGCGTTCAAACAAACTCTTCAGCTTTATTATATTATAATATACAGGGTGGAATTTTGTAATGCCACCTAAAGGGAAAGTACTCTTAATACTGTAGATAGAAAATTGTACTCAAAGAAAACATTCCTTTATTTTTGAATAGAAAGAAAACTGCATTCAAAGATTTTCAGAAATTCGCTTGCCATACCCGGGAATCGAACCGACTAAAATCTGAAAAAGTTACAATCTGTACATTTATTGCATCGATCGTTAGTATCAATTATAAGGATGAAATCACTCTAAGAAACATGATAAATTAAATGAAAGGAAAACCATGAAATATGGACTTATAAATTCAATGAGTCAAATTAAAGCTTTGAAAAATTGAAAATTTTCGAAAATCTTTGAATGCAGTTCTCTTTCTATTCAAAAATAAAGGAATGTTTTGTTTGAGTAATATTTTCTACCTGCCGTATTAAGAGTACTTTCCCTTCAGGTGGCATTACATAATTCCACCCTGTATAGTATAGATTGGAAATGGTTATGTGTGAGATCATAGAAACAAGGGAGATGTGCTAAGGCACTTTTGATCTTGTCGCATTGACATAATCAGTATGATCGATATTTATTTTACACTGTTCTAGTTTAGTGTGAGTGACGAGTGACGAATAACAGTGTTAAATTGAGGGTGTGCGGCATTTTTGATGTGTGGGAGATCTCTATATTTACAAAAGAGCGTTTGTAGTTCTGACGCTTACTGCTTTAAAAGTGGCGACAGCGGTTCCCGTACTAATTTGCTATGATAACATATCTCCTTGTTTCTATGATCTAAGACTAAAACCTTCCTGAAAGTATGTACCTAGATTACGTTAGTGAAAATATATATCAACTAGCTTCCGCCCGCGGATTCGCCCGCGTTTTTGGGATAAAAAGTAGCCTGTGTTATTCTGATGTATAAGCTATATTGCTGTAAAGTTTCATCAAAATCCGTTCAGTAGTTTTTGCGTGAAAGAGTAACAAACATCCTTGCATCCAGCCATCTATCCATACATCCTCACAAACTTTCACGTTTATAATATTAGTAGGAAGTTTAGAAGTTTTTGGGAAAATCTTGGACATACAGCTACAAACATACATTCGTACAAGCGGATCAAATACAGAATCTCTAAATATAGCTACAAATATACAAATGGATTAAATACAATACAGAATCTCCTTTTTTCTAGTCGGTTGAAAATAAACAAAATAAATAGTATCAATCTAACATTTCGTTCAGAACGCATGAACGCACAACTACCCTCCCTTTTAACAGATTAAGTATATCGCTTCTCCCCTATTTACTAACATTACCTAAGGGTCGGTATAACTACCCCTGATCGAGGGTGACGCCCTTCCAAAAACGTATACTTGATACTTGTAATAGTACGTAGTATTTAGACACATATAAATATTACAGGGTGGCAGGTAAGACAGTGGAAATATTTTCAGGGCTCATTGTACTCATCATTATGAACAACTTTTACTATGGGACCAACTCAGAAATCGCGAAAAAAAAATCAGCTGTTCCATACATTTGTGTTCATATAACTCAACAAAATGTATGGAACAGCTGATTTTTTTTTTATTTTTGGTTAAGCTTTTATTACTGTACCAGATCAAGCCCAAACCTGCCGACGTCCTTTTGTGAGTTTGTGTATATGAGAGTAATCTCCGAAACTACTGATCCGATTCTGACAATTCTTTCACTAATAAAAAGCTACATTATCCCCGCGTGCTATAGACTGGTTTTTGTCACGAAAAAATGCACAGTTCCTTGTGGGTAACGCGGACGAAGCCGCGGGCAAAGTGCTAGTATAGGTGTGAGTTATGAACACAAATCGCGCATGTACATTTTTGGCCCAATAGACAGTTGACAATACGTAATAGAGAATAGTCCAATAGACGACGAGCATCCGACTGACGAACCAATCGTGCAGCCTCGGCGCCCCTCGCCTTCTTCATTCCGCCAAAGAGACCGAAAAAATATCTAATGCGCAGGTGACGTCTGTGCTCATAACTGTGGCCGCTAGTTATACCTAGAAGAAAGAAAGAAAGAAAGAAATTTATTTTGCAAATATGGGTACAATCAATACCTATCACATATTTTTTTTGTATCTCGCATACTAAAATCCCAAAATTTTATTTTGTCATCGTTGAATTTAGATAATCCAATAAAACTTTCACTAAATATTCATTGCAGGCCTATAGTTCTGAAGTTGCGATGAAAAAAGTTTAAAACATAAATTGACTTTTGAAAAAAACTCGATTATCTTCGGAGTTTCGGAAAGGACATGTTTTCAAGTTTTTCGATTAGGGTTACTACGTAAGCCAATTGTGTTGTCTGTCTTATTTTTACCCGACTGCAACAGAAGGCGAGTAATGTTTCTCGAGTAAAAATTATGAAAATATAAGTTGTCGTTAGATTTGTCATTCTTTGCTCGCAACATCTAATTTTTAGCGCTAATGATGAAATGAAATGATGAAATGATATTTTATTCTGTAAATAGGTTACAGGTAACACTTTTAGAAGTCAAAAATTGTTTTGATTTTTAAGCTAGATGAGGTCGGTGTTTCCTATCTGACTACCTTTTAGAAGAAACACCGAAACAATCTCAAAGGTCAGTCTCTTTTAAAGTCCATTAGCTAAGGGGGCGTCCATTAATTACGTGAGTTGATTTTGGGGATTTTTCGACCCCCCCCCCCCCCCGCCCTTGGTGAGATGCATATCTGTGCTTGATTGCGTTGGATGTAGGCATTTAAATAAGCATAATTTGTGTCATTATTTTTATTTGAGACAGAATGTAGTCTAGAATCACAGTGAGAAAAAACTATTGTGTAGGATTTAGACATAATTTTGTAAAAAAAACATGTTTTACTTAATTAAACCTAATTTTCTTGCAATTTTAGTTTCTTGCGAAAAAAATATACGTGATATTTGCCGAGACCCCCACTCCCCCCACGTGAGATTGTGTGAGATTCGGCTCGACACCCTCCCCCCCCCCCTGAATGCCCCTCGTAATTAATAGACACCCCTTACTCACGCGGTCTATGGACGTCTTGCAAGTGCTTGAAAAATGTATTGCAAAATTTGTAGCGAACAGACAGACAGACAGACAGACAGACAGACATGAATGCGAGTTAATAAAAAGTGGTAAAATCTAGCAAGCTTGCTTACCTATACATACCTCGAAATTACCAGCCCTAGAACCAAAATAATAATGAGAATTACCCAACCAAAATTGCCAGACCTCCCGCACTCCGCTCTGTACTTTAATATCAGGAATACATAGGAACGATGCGGGGTATATAGGGAGGTTTATATAAATTGGTTGATACTTGTGACAGACCCACGTTTGGATATCAAAGAGTCGGCCGTTTTAGGGTTCCGTGGAAAGGAAACGCTTTTTACGTGTTGAATCTAAACTCATATTAGTACATGGGCGTTAATATTTTTTGTTTCATCCGAATCGTTTTTGAAATCAGTACCCCTATCATGAGTTTTTTTGACGTATAGGTAAGTAGTATCGTTAACGTAAGCATATTTTGAATTGAAAATATACTTTTGTTACACAATATTTATATAAATCAAATACTTAATTAATTTCTCTGTATTTTTTAAAATGTGCAAATTGTATAAAAAATTATCAAAATGTTCTAGGACTGCTGTATTTTAGATTCAAAATATGCTTACATTAACGAAACTATACGCCAAAAAAACTCATGATAGTACAGTTGTTTTTTTGTTTGAAAATTATTTTTATTTATTTCGTTCTAGTACTTTGTCCTGAGTTCCTTTACTTTCTCTAATTCGTTCATATAGCTTAGTACATACGAATGATTACCTAATAAGTAGGTATACTAAAACCTTCCTGAAAGTATGTCGATTACGTTAGTGAAAAAGTCGTCAAAATTGGTTTAGTAGTTTTTGAGAAAATCGCGGACATTATACATATTAGGTATTATAAATAAATACACTAGCTGTTCCCCGCGGTTTCACCCCCGTTGCTCGGCTCCTAAAGCTGAGTACTCACTTAGCAGTGTAGCATGTAATGTATCAGATACGGTATCAAGTGAGTACGTAGGCACGAGCCCGCTGCGAGCCGCTCGCGCGTGGAGCGCTGTAAGCTCGCCTCGCAGTGACCCGCCGAGTGGCGGTATCACTGCGAACACAAAGGCGGCTCGCAGTGTGATCCGGCAGCTCGTAGCTAGATACGCGGTGGACCGTGGACGAGCCGTACCTACTTGCAGGTTGATACAGTATCTGATACGTTACATGCAACACTGCTAAGTGAGTACCCAGCTTAAGGGTGGTAGCTAGTAGCTAGCGAGATGCTAAATAGCCTATACTATTCCTCATGAGTCTGGCTCTCGTATACAAAAATATTTTTTGGAATCGGACTGGTAGTTCCAGAGATTAGCGCGTTCAAACAAACAAACGCTTCAGCTTTATACCTAATATGTATTAGTAGGTATAGATCAGGGATGTTACGGAGCTTCGACTCCGACTCCGATAAGTCGGAACTTCCGATTGATATTACACCTCCGGTTCCGACTTCGGCTCCGACACTTTTAAGTCGGAGGTTTAAATCGGAGGTCGAAGCATAGCGGATAGCGGTGGCGGCGCGCGGCGGCATTAATTTCAAATATTTTTTAATTGAAATTAAAGAGGCTAACTGAATAATTTTCAAGTACTACTTATTTTATTAGGCCTGCCCTTAACACATCTCTCTTCTGCCACCACCTCCGACTCCGCCTCCGACTTCGATTCTGACTCCGACTCCGGTTCCGACTCCGAGAAACCGGTTTATCGGAACCGAAGTCGGAGACGGAGTTTTTAAATTTGGTTTCTCGGAGTCGGAACCGGAGTCGGAGTCAGAATCGAAGTCGGAGGCGGAGTCGGAGGTGGTGGCAGAAGAGAGATGTGTTAAGGGCAGGCCTAATAAAATAAGTAGTACTTGAACATTATTCAGTTAGCCTATGTATCTATACCAGGAGGTATAGATACATACAAACGGGTCGAATACAGAACCTCCTTTTTTGAAGTCGACTAAAAAAACCCCATTTTAAAGTTGAATTTACGGAATACGGAACCGTCTCCGCATCAAACGCTTCGCTCCTACCGCTAAATAATTTCCACAAGTCATCTAGCGGCCTGTGTTCTCTGATTAATGTTCTTTTTTCTCTTGCTTTTACCTTTTTTTTCACTGTCCCACAATTGGTGGTGTTATTGGAATATTTTCTTCAAAGCTACAGTCAAATATTTCTATATTATGAATATTACGATCCTTTGTATGTGTACCAAGATGTTTTAATCAAATATGTGTTGATGCATTTCGCGTCCTAAAGGCGCTGTTAAACGGGCTTGTTTTTTGACAATTTCTTGCTGCAATTGTATAGCCGTGAGTTGAGATCTATGTCGTGGAACTCAGTAGAACAATTTCCGCAATCTTGCAGTATAGCCCGGCGATATTGGTATGAAATTAAATCATGGTATAATACACAATATAGATAGTTGCACGATATAGATCTCAACTCACGGCTATACAATTGCAGCAAGAAATTGTCAAAAAACTAGCCCGTTTAATATCACCTTTAGATCGATTCTTTACATAGGTATACCTCAGATCATAGAAACAAGGAGATATGTTATCAAACAAATTAGTACGGGGACCGCAGTCGCTACTTTTAAAGCAGTGTGCACATCTACAAGCGCTCCTTTATAGCGATCTCCCACACATTAACAATGCCGCACCCTCAATCTAACACTGTTATTCGTCACTCGTCACTCACTAAACTAAAACACTGTTTATAAATCACCGATCGCCATGTCCGTCGGTAACATAATCACATTGATCGAGCTCAATAGGGCCTTGGCCCATCTCCACACATTTCTATGATTTTAATCGAAACCTCTCCTTGCCTCGGAGAGTACGGGTTGTTGAATACCACTCGCTAGATGTTTCGCGCGGTTTCACCCCCGTTGCTCGGCTCCTAAGGGTCGTAGCGTGATGTTAAATAGCCCATACTATTCCTCATGAATTTGGCTATGATATACAAAAAGAATTTCTCGAATCCGACTGGTAGTTCCAGAGATTAGCGCGTTCAAACAAACTCTTCAGCTTTGTAATATTAGATGAATATTTTTATACAAAATCATCGCTGAATTTCACAATGCGTATCTATACATCCTACTTCCTAGTTCCTACTCATCATCATCTGCCTAGCCTTTTCCAAATTATATTGGGGTCGGCATCCAGTCTTAACTAGTTTTGGCTGAATATCAATATTTTACGTGGAGCGATTGCCATCTGACCTCCACAACCCAATTAATGGGTAATACCGGTATTCGAATGTTAGACCAGCCGGCCTAGCATGACCACGATAGAAACGGGTTTTGTCTACATAGAAATAGACTAAGTGACAGATTGTACTACCGTTTCATTCATAAAACGTAGAAATGTTTCTACAATCTGTCACTTTGTCTATTTCTATGTAGACAAAACCCGTTTCTATCGTGGTCATGCTAGGCCGGCAGCTGTCAGACTTTAGGGCTTCTGACTACCCGTAACGATTGTCAAAGACATTCTTATGACAACCGGGACCGACTGCTTAACGTGGTCTCCGAGGCACGGAGGGGTCTCGATGTGTAAAGAACGGTCACCCATCCAAGGACTGACCGCGTCAAGCGCAGCTTAACCTCGCAGATCGATCGATCAGCGCGGCCATCATTTAGCCACGAGCCCCTCTCCTAGTTCCTACTATTCCTGCTAATATTATAAATGTTTTTGAGGATGGACGTATGTATGGATGTTTATTACTCTTTCACGCAAAAACTACTGAACGGATTTTGATGAAACGTTACAGTAATATAGCTTATTCATCAGAATAGCACATAGGCTGCTTTTTATCTCAAAATTTCGGGCGAACCGAGGGCGGAAGCTGGTATTTTTATACGTGAACAAGCTAATTTTACGATCAAAACTTTGACATACGTTTTAGAAATCCATCTTTGACACACACTGCAACTAATCCCGTATTCAACTATGGTATTATAATATTATTAATGGTCGGTACTCAAGGGAATTGAGATGTCTGCCTACCCCATAACATTAATCATTATATTACAATGGCATACGCGCATGCGTTACAATATGTACTCTTTTGTGGGGAAGTTTCTATGTGTTACAGTCGCATTGGAGTAAAGCTGGCTACATACCTACTTACGTTAAATTTTTAACAGTTCAGTTAAGTCGTAACGTGTAGAAAAAAACCGGCCAAGTGCGAGTCGTACTCGCACACCGAGGGTTCCGTATCAGTTTTGGACGTATAAAGTGAAAAAAAACCGGACCGCAAAACTAAGTTTGTTTGTGAAAGAATTTTGATGATTTTGAAAATACTGTACTAGTTAGGAACATCGTTTTATTTTTGGTGCAATATTTGGGTCAATTCCTATCAGCTCTAATTATTTAAGATTTTTCGCTCCGCAAACTTCGGAGATAGGGGGGGGGGGGGGGAATAGTATTTTTTCAGACATTTTTCACCATATGTCAAAAACTGTGACACATAAAATTAAATGAAAATATATTTTAAAATGTGCAGATCAAGCCCTTTCATATGATATGTCACTTGACCCAGTAACCCCACTTGGAAATTTTGGACCCCCACTCCGGCCCCTTTTGCAATGAAAATAAAAATATTTTTTTAATTTTTTTCATTTGAAATAAAGTTGGACAAGCATTCTTTATAACTGTTCCAAATTTCAAGTCGATAGCATTAGTAGTTGCTGAAATAAGCAGGTGTGACAGACAGACAGACTGACGAAGTCGCACCATAAGGGTTCCTTTTTTACCATTTTGGTACGGAACCCTTAAAACTGAGAACTCTACAATAATGGTTGTTGGTTACAATAATAATATTGGTCCTGATTCTGTTGTACATTGCACTAAACTAATTTTAGTCACACTATATCTCTTACGAATATCACTGAAAAAGGACAGAAAATATTTGGAACTGTCAAATTCACCTACGCCCCTGTCATTTACGGAAAAATAGTCGTGACCTTTTGCGAAACCGACTTAATTCACATTGTTATGAAGCAAGTGGACTAATTTGACAGGATTAAATATCTTCTATCCCTTTACTTACTAAGCATATCATATGACGAAGCAGAACAAATATTGAACGTGGTAAAATAGTCTATAAGTAATTTGCTATCCTCTCTCTTTCTATTCCTATCACCACCTCACACACACACTCTCACTTACAAAACACCCTCACACGCTTTGACTCACCCACACACAATTGCGTTAGAATAACTTTGTTTGCTTTGCATTTAAGTTTAAGATTCATTTTTTTTTCTCTTTCTTTGTTAGAAAAATTACTGAATTGATATTTATCAACCATGGCTAATGTTTATCGATAGATATATCACAACTATTGACACCCAAGATACAGGCTTGCCTAGTTTGAGGTCAATGTGCAACTCTTTTGTATGTGTACTTACTCTTTTCGGAAATAAATATTTTTATCTTATCATCCTTTCTCATGTTTTTCGTTAGAAAAAGACACAATTAGACTAAATTAGTTAGTAAACAACATTCGGCACCATTGACTTTGAGAAAGAGATAATTAGCTAGCTTCGGCTTTGTAGTTTTGTAATATTATACACTAAAACCTTCCTAAAAGTACCTATATGCAGGTTACGTTAGTGAGAAAATCATCGAAATTGGTTCAGCAGTTTTCGATAAAATCGCGGGCATACAAACATACATGCAAACGGGTCAAATACAGAACTTCTTTTTTTGAAGTAGGTGGCAGATAGCGCTCTACAAATTGTACGATGTACATATGTGTCAAATATTCGCTACACTTTCAACCACCCACGTTTTTTTTTATAGTTTTCAGTGAATTTGCTTGTACATGATGATAGGACAAAATGTGGCTACGTACTATTTTTTAATGTCAAGTCATCTACATAGTAGGTCGTTGAACTTGGGTATGTGTTGGTAAACATCAAGTATTTCGAGAAATTAGAACTCGTACTGTTCCAATGGTTTAATGGTCGCACGCGCGGTTCCTAAGCTCGGACCCTCAGATCATAGAAACAAGATATGCCATCATAGTAAATTAGTACCGGAACAACTGATGCCACTTTTAGTAAATTTTTCAACACAATTACAAGCGCCCCTCGTGAATATAAAGGTCTCCACACATTAAAAATTCCGCACACCCTCAATCTAACACTGTTAATTGTCACTCAACACTAGCACTAAACTAAAACACTGTATTTATATCATCGATCGTGTTCGGTTCGTCGCCAGCGTGTACTTTTGTACTACGCCCAATGTGGGCAAATTAAAGCATCATGCTCAATAGCGCCTTGGCACATCTCCCTTGTTTCTATGATCTGAGCTTGAACCCTAGGTTCGAATCACGGATCGCATAGGTATTATAGTGTTATTAAGGGCTTACACGCGGAAGCATCTATAGAAACGGGTTTTGTTGACAGAAGAACAGACAAAATGACGAACAAGACCGATCAGGTAGCATGATAATAAATAATAATGATATCAGCCCTACTTATAAAATGTCCCACTGCTGGACACGGGCCTCCTAGGATGAGAGGGGGTAGGCCATAGTCCACCACGCTGGCCAAGTGCGGGTTAGCAGACTTCACATACCTTCAAGAACTTTATGGAGAACTCTCAGGCATGCAGGTTTCCTCACGATGTTTTTCCTTCATCGTTAAAGCAAGTGATAATTGAAGCATTGGGTGCAACAAGGGCGTTCAGTACCCAAGGTCAATGACGTATTATATATAGACACGTCATACACCAACATCACTGTACTAAAAAATGGCGCAAATACTTTAAATAGCGAAGCTACATATCAGTGCATATGTGCAAAAAAAGGGAAAGAAAACGAATGCCTTACTTAGCATACCTACCTCTTGTTTAGTAGGTTTTTTTTCGCGAAATTGTTGCAAGAAATAACGTTCAGCCAAGAAACTGGTTGGTGCATGATTAAATGAATGGTGGGCAATTACATTACTTTTTTTTGTCGCCATTTTAGATCGCGGGTAACGTATCTATGGTTTACATATCATTGCCCAAGGTCCGTTTTGATATTATTGCTTCGAATTATGCATTGTACCGTCTGTCATGACAAAAACTCATTTCGATTGAGTCTAGAAGGCGAGATAGGTATTTATTGGTAATGGTTTTGCTATTTCTAGTTCATTTTATTGTAAAAACATGTCCAAAATCTAAACTAAGTAATCTAAACATGTCCAAAACTAACAGGGCAAGTTATAATAATGCTTGTCTAATATAAATGATAAACCGCTGCAGTGTGCAATGCAACGTTCTAAAATTGAAAGTGAATTTGGAAGCATGAAGTGGCCAGTTAAGAGGTTACCAGTTCTAATTAATGAAATGATGGTAAAGTAGGTAATAATAAAGTAGATAGGTATAATAACGTAGGTAATAAAAAAATAATAATTTAGAATAAAAAATGAAAAAAAAAAACCTACCCGAACATAGTTTAGATGCATTGAACAGAGGTCCTATATTCTTTTTCCTAAATCACCTAAAAAACCAAAAAAAATCTGCTTAATTTTTAAGCCAATGTATAAATTAGTCTACAAACATTTTGAAATTGGCTTCAAGTCTACTGTAGCCTCTAGCGGCTAAACAACAAAACCTATATTCAACACACGGCTCGCCTACTAAAATCGATAGCACTAAACCGAACGAACCAAAATGGCGGACGCGGGAAACCGTTTTCATTAAAATAAAAACATCAAACCATTAATATAACCAAGAAAAGATTAATGTCGACCGAACAAAGCGTAATAAATTAGAAGTGTAATATTCTGTAAGGGAGCCTACCCTACGCCATCTTGTTGTAAACGGGCTTCTGATTGGTCGACTTGCTTACTAATCAATAATTTTTCTCTCACGCTATAAGGGTGTAAGTTGAAGTCAAGGAGCGTTGGGAATTGGACTCTCGCTGTGGATATTAAAGTCGGTTTTGCGGTGTATAGGTGTCCTTAAAACAATGGTTTTGTAAATGTGGTATAGGTATAAAAAGTGTAGGTAGGGAATAAGTTATTTCGATTCTAAAGTAATTTATTTTTTGTGAAAGGTTTTCTTTTTTAATGTTAATAATAGGTAGGTTGAGCAGTTAGATAGGTACTTAAGTACTTCTAGTAAGTACTATCAGTGCCAAATACAGGATTAGGTATACCTACCTACTTGTGAAATACTAACAACCTGGCAGGACTATTATTAGGTAGATAGCATATAGCATAATCGGCCTATAATGTTCCCACTGCTGGGACACAGGCCTCCTCTGTGAGAGGGAGTGGGCCGTAGTCCATCACGCGGGCCCAGTGCGGGTTGGTGGACGTCACATGTCTTCGAATTTTTGGTTCTAGGACATGCCGGTTTCCTCACGATGTTTTCCGTCACCGTTAAAGCAAGTGATAATTAATTTCTAATACGCTCATGACTTCGAAAAGTCAGCGGTGCGTGCCTCGGGATCGAACTCGAACCATTCGCCGTGGGAGGCACATGGTTAATCCACTAGGCTATCACTGCCCATTAGGTAGATACTAACATTATAAACAACAACTTTTGTTTTACGACTTTTCATAATTGATCAGATTTAATTTCATACAAAATTTAAAAATATTATCTATTTTTTGCATAGAAAGCACGGCAACTCGTAGCGTAGGTTGTAAGTCCCACACGCAAACCTAAGAGGTTTAAGTGGTACTTTTAAACCAACTTGTTTTTGTAATATTGTGTTTGATAATAAAAAGAAAAAAAAAATACATAAAAATATTATTAAATTCATTTGAAGAAGAGAACAATACGGTAGTGGACTACTATTAAAAAAGTACAAATACATTATTTTATTCCAAAGAAGGAATAGGAATAACAAAAAAGTAAAAAAATAAATAATAATTTATCACAAAATGGAAAACATAGACGCTTTTAAAGTTTTGGAGGGAGTATCGCTCCGTCTTTGTCACACGAAGCGGACATAGGTGGTGTTACGTCACTTATCATGCATGCCGTCCGTGTCTAGCAAATCCTTTTAAAACGCTTAAATAACTTTGCCAATTTTGTAGATGTTTCATCGGTTTTTTTGGTGTTAATTATCTTTTTTCCAATAGTTTACAGAACCACAATAAAAAAAAATAGTCCGGTTCGTATTGTAAGAGAATTATTTTGAGATGAAGTTTTTCACTATTATATCCCTATTTTTAGGGCGGCCATGACAGTTGAGTTTGACAGTTTTGTTTTATGACGTGACATTTAAGTCATTGTGCGCACGCGTGGTGGATTGAATGTTGCCATTTTGACTGACATTGACATAACAACAGTTGTCAAAATGACGTTTCACTTAATTTTATTCATTTGTCGATTGTTGATCCACCATATTTGTATTGTGTTGCTCTCCTTGACAAAGAAAAGATTGAATTACAATTCAACGAAGTAATATTATAGAAAATAAGCATTAGGAACCGGTTACTATCATGTATAGCTATAATACTTAATTGCGTACGTAGACCCCTCCCAGGCTCCATACATTTCTGACACAACTCCATTCAACCCTAAAGGGGTAGCAAAGTTAGACAGAGTCATGACCACAACTACATAGGTACTTTAGTTAGGTACCTACATATATCTAAAACGGCATCAAAAATCACACGATTTTTTTTACCGCAAACCAATTTGTTTTAAAACGTTTTTTTTTACAACCAATTCACCTTTTCTTGTAAAACCTCATTTTTGACAAATCCTTTTATCTTAAAAGCATAGTAGACATATTTTTTTAACTGACTACCGGAATGCAAGTAGGAGACATAAAAACTGCAGTTAAACCCTTTTTTCTAACCATTGTGTAGCCCTGAAGGTGTTAACAGTATTTTTTTTGGTTAAAACTTAAACTAAATGGGTTAAGATTGTTAGTTATGGTTGTGACATTTAAATCGTTTGTTAATATTTTAATTCGTTAAAAGTTTTCTTTCAATTTTGCTTACTGGTAAATTGGACACAGTGATGTTGAGACCTAAGTCTGCTATTGCAGTTGTGTAAGAATGGTCTCATAATGACATCATAACTGTCAAAACCTAAGTCAAAACCTTTGGTTATTGGCTTAGAGCAGTGTTTTTCAACCTGTGGGTCGCAAAGACTTACTCGGGGGGTCGCGATCACAAGCCAGGTAAAACTAAAAACCGGCCAAGTGCGAGTTGTACTCGCGCACCGAGGGTTCCGTATCAGTTTTGGACGTATAAAGTGAAAAAAACTGGACCGCATAACTAAGTTTGTTTGTGAAGGAATTTTGATGATTTTGAAAAAACTGCACTAGTTAGGAACATCGTTTTATTTTTGGTGCAATATTTGGGTCAATTCCTATCAGCTCTAATTATTTCAGATTTTTCGCTCCGCCATCTTCGGAGATAAGAGGGGGGGAATGGTATTTTTTCAGACATTTTTCACCATATGTCGAAAACTGTGAGACATAAAATTAAATAAAAATATATTTAGAAATGTGCAGATCAAGCCCTTTCATGATATGCCACTTGACCTAGTAACCCCACTTTAAAATAGCGGACCCCCACTCCGGCCCCTTTTGCAATGAAAATAAAAATATTTTTTTACTTTTTTCATTTGCAATAAAGTTAAGCAAGCATTCTTTATAACTGTTCCAAATTTCAAGTCGATAGCATTAGTAGTTGCTGAAATAACCAGGTGTGACAGACAGACAGACACACAAACAGACAGACAGACAAAGTCGCACCATAAGGGTTCCTTTTTTACCATTTTGGTACGGAACCCTAAAAACATAGGTTGTAGGACTTACAGTAAAATAAAAAACACAGCAATTTCAATGAGAAGGCTGTGCCTGTTTATTTTTAACCTTTTCCGCGACTTCTTCACGGCAAAGGATAATCACCGACCGAAGAGCGCCTGCGACATCTTGCACAATGCACTTGATTTCTCTATCAGTAGGTACAGTTTCAAAAGAAAGAAAACTAAATACCTACTAAAATTATGTATGTCACCTTTCACATCACTGACATTGTTTTATTAAAATCTTGAGTGGTCGCCAAAATATTTTTACTTGCAAAGGGGTCGCGCATTCAAAAAGGTTGAAAAACACTGGCTTAGAGTAAGACTATCTCTTTGGGCATTGGTCCAAACCAACAATAACGATGTCATTATGAGACCATGCCTCAGATCATAGAAACAAGGGAGATGTGCCAAGGCGCTATCGAGCTTGATGCCTGATTTTGAGCAAATTGCTCGTCGCGCTGGCGACGAACCGAACATGATCGATGGTATAAATACAGTGTTTTAGTTTAGTGCTAGTGTTGAGTGACGATTAACAGTGTTAGATTGAGGGTGTGCGGAATGTTTAATGCGTGGGAGATCTTTTTATTCACAAGGAGCGCTTAATTATGCGCGTAATTGTGTCGAAAAATGTACTAAAAGTGGCATCAGTTGTTCCCGTACTAATTTGCTATGATGGCATATCTCCTTGTTTCTATGATCTGAGGACCATTCTGACACGATTATGACAATTGCAAAAGCAGAATTGGGGCCCTGTTTAGCGGCAGTGCCGTAATTACGGCGATGCCAGCCGTGGCCAGGTACGGGGCGCAGAAACAGACCAGGATCAAAGGACAATGCCAGCCAATGTATGGCGCCCCGTACCTAACTCAAAAGTCTTTGTGTCACAACCAAGCACCAAGCAAACGCAAGCCTATTAATTCTCCACCAAATACGCTAGGTATTTGGTGAAGAATTAATAGGCTTGCGTTTGACCGCCATCTCGACTGATGTTAAGCAATGATGCGGTCTACGATGGAGCACGCCTGCCTTGAAGAAACCGATTCACTCGTGACTTGAAGACACCCATAATGTAACTGTCGGGGAACACCCGCTCGGGCAGCGCATTCCACTGTTTGGCGGTTTTGACAATGAAAGTGCAATCAGCGCTTTGTTCTGGTTTTTGGTATATCAACCATGAACCGATGGCGCTTTTTCGTGCTCCTGACTTAAATCAATGATACTTTTCAATACTTTCACTGACAAGTCAATAAAACAAACATGATTTTGTGAAAATTGTATCTCCAAAGCTGCTGATACGCAATGACGCGGCGGACGTGACGTCACCGTGACTCGCCACACAGCTTCCGGTCGTTTGCTTTTTAATTTTTGAGCTTTCTATAACCACATGTTTGTGATTAGGAGGTTTGTGACCTGCGGATAAGTTTTGGTTAATTTATCTGGCAGATAATCCTACTTCCTACTTCTACTAATATTGCGAAAGTTTGTGAGGATGGATGTATGTATGGATGTTTGATACTCTTTCACGCAAAAACTACTGAACGGATTTTGATGAGACTTCACAGTAATAGGTATAGCTTATACATCGGAATAGGCTACTTTTAATCCCAAAAACGCGGGCGAAGCCGCGGGCGGCAGCTTATTTCAATATAAATACTGTTTTGTATTTGAATTTATGTGGCATTTCAGATACAGTGAAACAAACTAAAACTCGCCTCTCAGATCATAGAAACAAGGAGATATATTATGTTATCGGTATTAGATAGAAACAGGAAGATATTATGTTATCATGGCAAATTAGTACGAGAACCGCCGTCGCCACTTTTGTATTTTTTTATTTTTTTTTATTGTAATTTGATTTTAATTTTGATTGTAATTTGATTTGATTTTGATTTTGATTTTGATTTTAATTGGAATTTGATTTTCATTTCATTGTTCATAATTATGAGTACAATGACCCCTTAAACATTTCCACTGTCTAACCTGCCACCCTGTATACATAGTACATCTCTCAATATTTTCTTTTATGCATTCTTCCTTTTTCAAATTATCATCTGTAACCCTATCTGGCAAAGAAGATTTCACAAGTCCATTTAAATGAGACCTGCATCATCTGCTACAGAAAATAGTCTCCCGAATGCGACATACCTAATTCATTTAAAAAGTGTTTGAAATGTATCGGGAATATCAAAATATCACCGATATATCGGCATCCCTAGTTAATGTCCTTGTTTACTATCAAAGAAAACTAACTCTAACTAAACACTTTCACTAAAGCAGACATGTTCCAGTCACGGTGACGTCACAAGATGGCGGCCAGTCATCGCATATCAGCTATTTCGTGTAACAGTACTGTTTTGAGTGTTTATTTTGACTTGGTGTTTAACAAACGGAGTTTTGAGTTGGTTTAAACCGTGGTTCTTCTTCCTTCTCAATGTTATCCCCTATCTACTAGACTTGCCCGCGACTCCGTCCGCGTGGACTACAATGAAAATACCAGTTTAAATGACCTCCGTAGTGTAGGGCGGCTAGGCCTGGCTAGTACAACCAAAATGTCAAGCTGTATCTCTGGTTTATCCCACTGAAATTAGATGAAATGTGGCTTAGATTTTAAGTTGGACCCCAAGCTATCGAACTGTGAAAACCACATCAAAATCCGTTCAGTACTTTTTGCGTGATGCGCGCATAAACAGACAAAAATTTAAAAAAAATTGTTTTTGGGTATGGTTTGGTTACGTCGCAGTACCCTATCCCGACTGTTTTTTTCTGGAATATCTTCAATGTAAAGACACGGCTTTTTTACAGTTTTATAATACCTACATAGTTATTATATACATACACATAACTACAATAGTCTCAATCGTACCAACCTCAGATCATAGAAACAAGGGAGATGTGCCAAGGCGCTATCGAGCTTGATGCCTGATCTTGAGCAAATTGCTCATAATAAAAACGTACGCGCTGGCGACGAACCGAACACGATCGATGGTATAAATACAGTGTTTTAGTTTAGTGCTAATGTTGAGTGATGATTAACAGTGTTAGATTGAAGGTGTGCGGAATGTGCAATGCGTGGGAGATCTTTTTATTCACAAGGAGCGCTTAATTATGCGCGTAATTGTGTCGAAAAATGTACTAAAAGTGGCATCAGTTGTTCCCGTACTAATTTGCTATGATGGCATATCTCCTTGTTTCTATGATCTGAGGTACCAACGTAACAACAATAAATTGGTAATCTACATCTGTATGGATCGGTTTTAATTAACTTTTTTGTTCGGTTGTTATAAACGCAGTCGCTGTAGGGACGGTTGATTTGATACTAACGAAACATCACGGCCGTATATCCCCGAAGGGTAGGCAGAGGCGTATAGTACACTCACATTTCGCCAATAATGTTATAGGAGGCGAGTTTATTGCCATAACTCTAGCCTCCTAATAGAACACGATAACATTTTTCCTGACCCGGGAATCGAACCTAGGACCCCGATTGCAACCCCGCTGTACGGGATCCCGCACCGGCTTGCGGGTTCAGGAAAAGTCGTGAAATTGTAGACAAATCGTGCAAAGTCCAGTCAAATCAGACAGATACCTACGGATTTCATCGCAAACTACCGATCGCTAAATAATAACGAATAAAACCGATTGCCGTAATGTTTACGATAAATGCTAGTCTCTACAACCGAGATAACGAGCAAACCATACCTATCGCGCCATATTTATTGTTGATTTTAAAAACACAAATTAATCTAACAAAAATGGTGGCAAAAATACTCGCAAACATTACGAGAAAAAGTTAAGTTAGCGAGAAAGTACGCTATGATACCAATAACAATGTCGTAATAATCGGATCGTTAGGACTTTGCGACCGATTTCGGGCGTAACGAGAGTTGTCAGAATTTCAGACTTCTGACCAGGTACCCATAACGACTGTCATAGATATTCGTATGACAACCGGGAGCTTTTACCATGCTTTCGCATGACCATCTCGTTGTGTAATGGAACGGTCACCCATCCACGAATTGACCGCGGCAAGTGCAGCTTAACCTCACAGATCGATCGCTTAGCACGATTGTTACTTAGCTGCAAGCGCCTATTATATCGACCTTAATTAGAACATCTCTATTGAACGATTAGTTTCAGTGTCTTGAAGATGTGAGTTAAAAATAAATTAGCTATTATATTCAGAGCGATGAACTCTGTGTTTCAAATTCTTATTGTACTTGTTGTTGTCTACTGTTTCACTCAAACCCTAAGCAAACTACTATATTAACCTTGATATAAAGTACGGTATCTGATGTTCTCCGGAATTCAAGCAATTTCCATACCAAATTCATCAAAATCGGTTCAGCAGTTTAGAGTGAACACATAACAGACGTTTTTGGTGTTTATTTAAATTAAACTCTGATACCATTTTTTTTAATCTCATCCTACTCGGACTAAAGATGCGATGGAGGTATTTCAGAAAAACATTTAAGTATTTACTAAGTATCTAGAAGCGATGAAAAATCTTTTATGTATTTTTTTACGTCTTGGTATACCTACTATCTACCCGAATATTATAAAGAGAGAGTGCAATTTTTGTGAGTTTGTGTACAAGTAGGTATCTAAGTAATCTCCGAAACTACTTCAAAAAAATCAAAGTCTGATTTTTATTTAGGTATCCTGAAAAAATGCACAGTAAAGTTTCTGTAGGCCACGCGAACGAAGTCGCCGGCTAAGCGCTACCAAAAAATAAAAGTACAAGTACTCTTATTTCCGACTGCGCCAGAGGGAGGGTTATGTTTTATACATCATACCTACTTATTTTTGCTAGGTATCCAAAAACACAAAATGTTCGTTTATTGTTTCTTAAAAATAGCAATCCTACTCGCGACTAGGGTTGCCAACCGTACTCTAAAATAGAGTATTGTACTCTATATCATGTAGGTGTACTCTATAATATATAACACTAATAGAGTACGCTAACCAGACCCTTTTAAATATTTCTACTGTCTGTAACCTGCCACCCTGTATAAATTTAGAATTAGAATGAGTCATACAATTCTTTTAAAAACCATGAAAAAATTTTGTGCTGTGAAAAGCACAAAATTTTTTAAAATGAAAAATAAATGATAGGTACTCTTTTTTGGAAGTCCGTACTCTTTATTTACCTCCATTAAAGTCAGATATACTCTATTTCTTCTAATAAAAGTTGGCAACCCTACTCCCGACTGGCATTCTTTTGAAGTAGTTTGGGATCGCTGTACATACGTATGTACTATGATCTCGCGTCCGTGTGTGTGCGTCTTTTATCGTTCACTAACACTTTGCCCGCGACATCATCCGCGCGACATTACACGTAGCGCCATCTAGCGTCCTAAAGCAATTGTGACCGTCGAAGGTTATTGTTCATTCCCTCGGGAACAGTACTTTTTTTTTGGGTGAATGGTACCCTATGTCGTTTTCTGTACCCCTGACAACGTATATGCAAAATTTCATGATGATTGGTTCAGTGGTTTAGGCGTGAAATAGTAACAAAAAAAAACTTCTGTCCGCATTTACCTACCTATAATTTTAGTTGGGGACTAGCTTTCGCCCGCGGCTTCGCCCGCGTTTTTCGGGATAAAAGGTAGCCTATGTGTTATTCCAGACTATAATCTGTGTGCCAAATTTCATCCAAATCCGTCTAGCCGTTTCAGCGTGAAGAAGTAACAAACATACATACACACACACACACGCACAAACTTTCACATTTATAATATTAGTGTGATGAAGAGCCCAAATACCAATTCTCATTGATTTTACTTTAAAAATGACGGACTTGCATACAAACTTTCATCCCCTATTTCCCCCCCTCAGGGGTAGAATTTCCAAAAATCCTTTCTTATCGGATGCCTACATCATATAAGGAATACGTCCTCCAAATTTCACGTTCCTACGACCAGCGGTTTAGGCTGTGCGTTGATCCATCAGTCAGTCAGTCGGTCAGTCAGTCAGGACAAAGCATTTTATTAATATAGATTGTACGAACCCAGCCTTCTGTAGATATCTACTAGCTGTTCTCCGTGGTTTCACCCCCGTTGCTCGGCTCCTAAGGGTCGTAGCGTGATGTTAAATAGCCTATACTATTCCTCATGAATCTGGCTGTCATATGGAAGAAGAATTTTTCGAATCCGACTGGTAGTTCCAGAGATTAGCTTTCAAACAAAACAAACAAACTCATTAATATTAGTTATAGTATAGATTTTGTGACTTTCAAGGTTGTCATAAAAAGTTGCCGAGCTTGAAACATCCCACTGTTGGGAAAAAGCAAAACAATAAAAATTTCAAAGGCACATCAAACATTTACGTTCGAGTATAAAATTAAGATTGAATCAAGGATATGCTTAAAAGAGTTGCGATTCAAAACTGAAATTCGCGATAATAATCAGGATAAAGCTCAATTCGAAATAACTTCAAAGGAACATCAATTTAAAACATATTATATCGGAATATACCTAAAGTGACCCAACATAATGTATAGGTACTGTACTCACATCCTGGCACAGAAAAAAGTAAGCGAACAATCGCAGTAACAAACATTTATCCATCTCTTTCTTACATACAACATGACTATGCGATAAAAAGAGATAGGTATATTTATCTCAACGCCGCCTCAAGCTCCGCCTACAGGCCTTATAGGCAGACCGGTTGGTCGAGACAATGTGAAAAAAAAAGCTAGTTCGAGCAAGGGACAAAAAGGTATACTGCCCCATTATTCGGTAGAGGCTGTAAGGAGAGGTATCCTTTGCGCGATTAAAAAGTGAAAATCATAGTGCATATTGCTATGTCATGGACGGTTGCAATTTTTTTTTAATTCAGTGACATTTGAATTTCGAATGGTGTGATAAACTTTTTAGTGTTTGTGGATTTTTGACAATTTTTTTTATAGTGTGTTAAAAAAAGGATTAGATTTTATTCAGGTATGTGTTTTTTTCTCTAGTGTAATTAAAATGTATGTATTATTAATTCATCTTTGCGTGAGCATTCAAAATGGCCGATCCGCGCTGCGCTACAACGCTGATTTATTAGTAATTACGATTTCTGGCCTTGATTTGTTTGAAGTAAAAAGGATTCTGCCATGAAGGTTTTATTTAATTCAGGATTCTTCTTCTGGCTGTCAAATAGGAATTGATAGTATAGTCCTGGACCGCAGGTAGCATACCTATGCTCAATAGCAATTAAGTAGGTACTATGACCAATGGCTAAATTATTGTTCAGGAAGCGATTAACCTATGACCTCTAGAAGCCTACGATTCTATGGCCCATCCCCATATACATATATCATGATACCACACATATTATTCCATGTCTTACACCTCAAATATTATTTCCATACTAGCGACCAGGCATTATTCAGGCATATCTACTGATGTGGCGACATAAAACCGGAATAAATTCACTAAATTGTGGTGGAAACCGTATTCAAATCCTTTGTGTAGTTTAGAAGAACTAAGCGAACAAACAGACACGAAAAACTACTTCGTTTTATACAATTTATAGAAAACGAGCGTTCCCCACAGTTTCACCCCCGTTGCTCGGCTCCTAAGGGTCGTAGCGTGATGTTAAATAGCCTATACTATTCCTCATGAAACTGGCTATCATATACAAAAAGAATCTTTCGAATCCGACTGGTAGTTCCAGAGATTAGCGTGTTCAAACAAAGAAACAAACTCTTCAGCTTTATAAATTTATAGGTATAGATTTGACACGTTATTTTTGCTGAAAAGACAGATTGCAATGCTATTCACGATAAGTAGCTAAGTACATTATTCATCATTGTGGGCAAAAATATGGTGAGGAAATGTAGACTTACCTAATGGGGTAAAATTAGTATGCAGTGAGTAAGAATGATGATCAATGATACTCATTCCTTCTCTGCAGTCCCGTCTTAATCATAAGCACGTGGGGCACCAGCCCCCGGCCTGATAAGGGTCCCAAAATGCCAAAACCTAGTTGGCTATGTATTTTTTATCCAATTAATCAAGGTTTTTTAGTTAAACGCATCATTAACAAAGCACTCAGATCTATCCCCACCAGTGCGGATCAGTAGGGATATATGGAGTAGTAAGTTCCATATATCCCAACCGGTAGCGATACTTGGAAAAAAACTCCAAGTATCCTTACCAGCGGGGATATGTCAGTAGGGATATATGGAACGGCCAAAAAGTTTGCCCGGCAGAGGTTTCATAATGAAAGTCACTGAACAAAATTCTGATGTTAAGTTAACAAGGACGCCAAATTTTGTGTGCCCAAGAGCCCCTGCATGGCCCAAAACTGCCCAGCCGGCCTAGCATGACCACGGTAGAAACGGGTTTTGTCTACATAGAAATAGACAAAGTGACAGATTGTAGAAACATTTCTACCGTTTCTATATTACCTATTATAAGCCCTTAGTCCTGTAGTCGGTGCAAAAATTCAAATAAAATAAAACCTGAAGGAAATTTTACAGTACTCAATACATCAATGAATTATCTATCATTATTCTTAGCTTGGTTGATAAGTAGCCTATAGTATGCAGGAATAATATACCTTCCTAATAGTGAACAATTTTAAGAATCGGATCAGTACTTTCGGAGATATTACTTCACACATACCTACCGACTTAAAACTTTTAGATGTCATGACCTTCCTAACTCAATTATTTACCCCAAAACATATTTTACTTAGTTAATAAGTAGGGAGGCAGCACCGCGTTTTGTGAAAAAAAACTTAATTTAAATAAATAATACTAAAAGATGAAATTATTCCATTTTCCGTCGGCCCGCGCACGCGCCTTTATAAGATCCAGACTCCAGACCCAATCTATGTTGTTTATGATTCACTAATATTGTAAACGTGAAAGTTTGTGAGGATGTATAGATGTATGGATGGATGTTTGTTACTCTTTCACGCAAAAACTACTGAACGGATGTTGATGAAACTTTACAGTAATATAGCTTATACATCAGAATAACACATAGGCTACTTTTTATCCCAAAAACGCGGCCGAAGCCGCGGGCGGAAGCTAGTAATAGATAAATGTTTTAAAATCGTTGCGCCGAACAGAAGACATCAACGCGTGCATTGCGGCGCAGCATTCTTATTTAGGTGTTTGATTTTGATGTCGATTTCCTTTAATTTATATTTTATATTATTTATTATTTATTTATTATATAAAAATAAGTCGGGTTTTCCTTCCTGACGCTATAACTCCAGAACGCACGAACCGATTTCCACGGTTTTGCATTCGTTGGAAAGGTCTCGGGCTCCGTGAGGTTTATAGCAAAGAAAAATCAGGAAAATTTAATGAGAAAAGCGGGAAAACAACAAAAAAAACGAAGCCGGTGGCGAAAGGGAGTTCGCCGGGTTTGCTAGTTTATTATAAAGGTACATATTAAGGTCTATAAAATAATATAATGTCCAACAAAACTATATATATAGTTTGTCTGTTGGATCGCAATAATAATATAATAATAATATCGCAGTTTAAATATAGACGTTACTATACTAATGCAGAAAATTTTATAATGGTAATTTAATAATTAGGAAAGTAGGTACTATGTATACATGTTACGGCAGTGTACTAAGTAGATATTTTTTAAGTTATTATATTATTATACTAGCAAACCCGGCGAACTCCGTTTCGCCACAGTATCAATCAATCAATCAATCAAAACATTTATTTGCTAGAATATGGTACATAAGGTGTTACAGTAAATTGGTTTCAGCATATCCTGCCATAGCATGGCGTGCAAATATGTTCACAGTCAGTGACGTTAATTAATCTAACTTGCAAATTACAGGTTCTATTGACTTATCCTCTAAAAAGTCTTTTACAGTATAATATTTTTTAAACAGTAACATATTGAAAAGCATTTTTTTAAACATTGTCAGGGGTAAGTCTTGTAAAGTATTAGGTAAATGATTGTAAATAATAATCGACATGCAGTAAACATTTTTCTTAAATAATTTTAGCCTTGTTGGTGGCAATCGAAGTCTGTCTTTATGCCGTGTTCGGCTATTTGGCCTGTCAGTGTTCGTCTCAAATAAATTATAGTTTTTCTTAACAAAAACACATATTTCAAAGATATATAAACATGGCAGAGGTAGGACTTTAAGTTTTTGAAATAGTGGCTTACAGCTGTCTAAAAAGTGAGCCCCACAAATGGCTCGAATACATTTTTTTTGAGCTTTAAAAACTCTGTCAAAGTCTACTGAATTACCCCATATTATAATGCCGTATCTAAGTACGGATGATACATAGCCATGGTAAGCCAGCATTGCAGTTTCACAGTTTACTGTTTGTCTAATTCTTTTTAATACATATATGAAACGATCAATTTTTGTTACAATTTTATCTACATGTGCCTTCCAATTGCAATGCTTGTCTACCGTAATACCCAAAAAAACACAATTATTAACAGTTGTCAAGTGAGAATGGTTATAATGAATGTCAAGTTTATTTATGTTTGAATTGTATGTCTGGAATTGTATAATGTTTGTTTTAGTCATGTTTATTTTCAAGTTGTTTTTGTTAAGCCAACTGATAGCATTATCCAAAGCCTGGATGATTTCCTTTTCTAAATTTTTGTCAGTGTCACTCTTAAGCATTATAGTTGTGTCATCAGCAAATAGTATGCAGTCTTTGCCTATCGCCTCTAGAATGTCGTTGATGTATACCAGAAAGAGCGGTGGGGATAAGATTCCTCCCTGTGGGGTGCCATAATTATTGACTTTATAGTAGTAGTACATGCTATGTATCAGAGATGGCGCTGTATGTGAAAAAAGGTTTTCGCGCTTTTCTCTTTAAATTTTCCTGAATTTTCTTTACTATAAACCTCACGGAGCCCGAGACCTTTCCAACGAATGCAAAACCGTGGAAATCGGTTCGTCCGTTCTGGACTTATATCGTCAGGAAGGAAAACCCGACTTATTTTTATATAGTAGATTAGTACTAGCAGTGCCCTGCAGTTTCACACGCGATTTAATTTAAAAGAAATCGGATTAATAACCCGCCAGCGCTATTATTTTGTTTTCGCTTAGCGTTCTGACTTTTTTTCTTTTTGCTCGGCTCCTAAGGGTCGTAGCGTGATGTTAAATAGCCTATACTATACTATACTATACTATACTATAATATACTATACTATTCCCCATGAATCTGGCTATTTTATACAAAAATATTTTTTCGAATTCGATTGGTAGTTCCAGAGGTTAGCGCGTTCAAACCGCTTTCGGCGATTTCAGACCGCTAAATTCAGCAAATTAGCGTAACACACTCGTAGTGACAATTGTTTTCATTTTCAAAGTCTAAGCATTTATTTAAATTAGACCTACAGGTAGTTCATCAAAATCCGTTCAGTAGTTTTTCCATGAAAGAGTAACAAACATCCATCCATCCATCCTCTCAAACGTATGCGTTTATAATATTAGTAGGCAGTAGGATTATAAAACTTTTCAACGCGAATATAGATGTGGACATAACCCCCCTTACTTATAGACGCCTCTTAACTTTAACCACTGATTAATTATACAACTATCCTTGTCATTTGTATGACAATGAATAGCGACTACAATTGACATAAGAGCTGTTTAATTTAATCATCGTATTTAAGTAAGAACAAGTTTAACTATAAACGTCCCAAGAGTATAACCAACCCAGCAAAATCGAAAAAAAAACCGCGAAATCATACAATTGTATCGGTTATCAGAACTTTTTTTTTATTTACTTGCCGTATCGATATCTGCGTGACATCGATACTCGGTAGCTAACTACAATGGTCCCAATCGATCAAATAAGTCGTATTGAATGTCACAATATTTTTGTAAGCACAGGAATTTTCAAAGTTTTTGAAATCAATCTGTTCCCGTGGGAGTGAGTGACAGTCATAGAGTTGGTTGCTTTTTCGAAAATTTAAAGCTTTTGGGAGGGCTAAAAAGGAAACTTTCTACAAAAAAAGTTTTTTTTTTTTCATAATGTCCTTTATGATGGCAATACATTTCATATACTTATATATACTCGTAACATTGCAGCTTGTAATCTAGTTTCTTGTTTACTTTGAAAAATACTTTTGATTACTCCTTTCCCTATAAAATGTAAAGAGTTATGTTAAGCTACTAAAATAATCATAAAAAAAGGAAATCAGCCCTATTTATAAACTGTTTCACTGCTGGGCACGGGTCTCCTCTCAGAATGAGAGGGGACAGGCCATAGTCCGCTACGCTGGTCAAGTGCGGGATAGCAGATTTCACATACCTTCAAGAACTTTATGGAGAACTCTCAGGCATACCTATAGGTTTCCTCACGATGTTTTCCTTCACCGTTAAAGCAAGTGATACCTACTTAATTTCTAATACGCACATGGCTTCGAAAAGTCAGCGGTGCGTGCCTCAGGATCGAACTTGAATCTTTCGCCGTGTTGTATACTTGTATTTAAATTACTACCTAAAAAAATTACGGCGCTTTTTCTCCTAACTCACGTCGGGAAAAACTATCTACAACAACATCTTTGTTGACAAGATACTCTTCACGCCGTAAAATCGTTCAAAACATGTATTTACCACAAAAAAAGCCAAAATTGAATCCCTAAGAACATACAGAAAAGCTAACTCCAAGATATCCGACCACAATTCTTATTCGAAATACAAAACAAAAAAATAACGACACGACTTTTAAAATGAGAACATCCCACACGCTCCGAAATTGAAAAGGTCCGCGGGACAGAGGTTTAAAAAAATAAATAAAAAAAAAACTAGTTCGTTATTGAAAATTGAGAGGAGGCGTGTTATGGGGAGTAGTTTTTTGTGGTTTTCTGAAGTATAATTTTGTTGCATTTTATGTTACGATCTTAAGTGTATTTACTTTATTCTTTTAGCGGTTGAATTTTCGATTCAAGTTTTTAATTCTTGGTATAAATTGCTATTGACTTACTACTTTAAAACTATGTGAATTACATCATCAGTATTTTGGAAAAGAGTTTTTCTATCTGGCTACAAATCCTTACATACTTTAAAGTCCTTCTTTATATGATTATAGTAAGAACTTAATAAATCAACGTTTCAATATGATAGCCTTGGTCGCATTGCCACCGTGTTACTGACTCTAACAGGGCATGCGATCACGGCTATACCCTGAATATGAAACCGTTAATTTATTAAGTTTTTCACAACACTAAATTCCTTAAGTATAAGAGAAGAATTTCAGGTTGTCAGACAGGAACGTTTTTAGGGTTCCGTACCAAAATGGTAAAAAAGGAACCCTTATGGTGCGACTTCGTCTGTATGTCTGTCTGTCACACCTGCTTATTTCGGGAACTACTAATGCTATCGACTTAAAATTTGGAACAGTTATAAAGAATGCTTGCCCAACTTTATTGCAAATGAAAAAAGTAAAAAAAATATTTTTATTTTAATTGCAAACGGGGCCGGACGGGGGCTCCGAAATTTTAAAGTGGGGTTACTAGGTCAAGTGGCATATCATATGAAAGGGCTTGATCTTCACATTTCAAAATATATTTTTATTTTATTTTATGTTTCACAGTTTTCGACATATGATGAAAAATGTCTGAAAAAATACCATTTCCCCCCCCTTATCTCCGAAGTTTACGGAGCGAAAAATCTGAAATAATTAGAGCTGATAGAAATAGACCCAAATAATGCACCAAAAATAAAACGATGTTCCTAACTAGTACAGTTTTTTCAAAATCATCAAAGTTCCTTCACAAACAAGCTTAGTTATGCGGTCCGGTTTTTTTCACTTTATACGTCCAAAAATGATACGGAACCCTCGGTGCGCGAGTACGACTCGCACTTGGGCGGTTTTTTTTTATGCTTTCCAGTTCGATTTTTTTCGTAGTCGGGTTTTGTTTTTAACTATATGTTTTTTGTTAAAAAGTGGTAGGTATCCCTCCAGTTGTCAAGTTACTGCTAGAGACCGTTTCACGTAACAATTCCCCTAGACGCTATGTTGGCTCCCCTGCTTGTCATTCCTATTTAGGTCATATCGTTATGTGTTTTTGTAGATTTTATGTTTTATAATAATATTTAGGACGTTAAAAAGTGATGAAAGTGAATTGGTGCTGAAAGAAAACTTCCAACACCGTTAAAAACGTTGTAATAAATTGAGATTCAGGGCAGCCACCATAGCGTCTAGAAGAATTCTTACGTGAAATGGTCTCTAATATTTATAGGGCATAATGTAAATGGTTGCAAGTACTACGCTTATAACCTTTTTGGAAGACAGTACATAATCAAAATTATCTAGACGGTTAACATCAAAACTCATTACATATAAAAAACCGTTAAACCCAAAACAACCGGTACCGCGTATGTTGATACTCTCGCAGTTGGATACCGATTTGAATGGGTATCGAAAAAACGATGACCCCTACTGAGAGGCTATGTTCACACCCTTTTGAATTTTAGAGGTAGGCAGCCTTTTATGTATGTTCAGTTCAGTTGAATTTTAAGTTGGAACTTTAATATTATACGGTCGTAACAGAACGTGTAAGGTGCTAATACTGCCGTGCTTACGATAATCGCAGTAAGTCACATGTTTTTTCGATATTGAGTTAAATACATAATTTAGAATGTAGAGATTGAGGTCTACATTTCTGTATATTTTGCACGGCAAATATGTGAGAGCTCGTAATTTTAAAAATAATAGCATCCTACTAATATTACATTATAGCTAAAGTGTTTGTTTGTTTGTTTTTTTGAACGCGCTAATCTCTGAAACTACCAATCGGATTCAAAAAATTCTTTTTGTATATGATAGCCAGATTCATGGGGAATAGTATAGGCTATTTAACATCACGCTACGACTCTTAGGAGCCGAGCGACGTGGGTGAAACCGCGTGGAACAGCTAGTCCAGTATAAAATTAAGCAAATAATTTGCATACCTTTCGCCCACGGCTCCGCCTTTAAGTCGTTAAGTAAACTTATCAAGATGAAACTCATGCTTTTTTCTCAGACTCCTATAAGACAATGGGGAAAACCCCTATGTTAATTTAGCGGATTTTTAATGCAAGATTCGACGAAATATTTATTTGATAGTCTTTTTTATATAAACATCGATGTTTAAGATGTTTTTTCTGCGATCAGCATAGTGTTTTTCCCGTGTGGTAAATTTTCCCTGCTTTCAGGATCTATTCTGAGTTAGATTGTGAACATATTTTTGTTTTATTCTTAACTACTACTTATACCTATTCGCACGGATCGAGCCTGCAATGTCTCTTTTGTATTTTTTGTCATGACCCGTCCCAGGCGCCATTGATTTTCAAGTCAATCGGATAAAGGATATGCCCAAACGCATAGGTAACGAACAAACAAACATATTCTTATATGTATATTAAATAACAAAGTCGTACATTCTTTGTTATTAAGAATCAAACAAAAAACATCATCTACTTTAGATTTATGCGACCTTTATGTGAACAGTTGAATTCATAACTTTTAAAAAAGTTAAATAATTTTTAGAATCTCAATTGAAAAATTACAATCTACCTACAAAATTGCACTGAGAAGCAACTATAAAATCTATTCGAGAGATACACTTATATATTTTTATCTTTACAAGATATCACAAGAGTTTTCTACACGTTTTTTGTTGTCCAACTCATTACAACAATAATGACAGCTCTCTTTAGTTCTCAAAATGAATCATAAGTAACATTAATATTTAATACCTAGTAATGTATACAAATACCTATAAGAAATGAGGAAAAACACACAAATAAAATACCTACTTTAAAAGGAGCGTCGAATCAGACGACCGCAACGAGAAACCACATCAAAGTTATCGCTATCTCCCTCTAAAGCGCTCGGAATGATTTTAAATTAATTCGAAAATTGAAACAAAAAGTTGCGCAAGAAAGGGATGGATGTATTTCAGTTGTTTCGAATCGAAATTGGAATGTTGAACCGGTTATGGAACTACATGATTCGATTTTTTAATTTGAGTTTTGTGGTTCGAGTGGGAAAAGCTATTCGTATGGTCGTATTTTGATATAAAAAACCGCTTTTTCTACAATAAAACGGATTTAAAAACACTTATTGATATCTTAATTCTGGTTTTACATAGGTACAGTCTATCATACAAGGAATTATAGATTGCTACGTTAGTGCTAAATTAGTCTTTGTTTCAATTAAGTACATAGGTATTTAGATTTTCTTCATAATAAACATAATACTTGTCACCTACTTCCATAGCTGTTATTGGTCGACATAATTAGAACATAACATGGCTGCCGCATTCCCATAATAAATCTTGATTGGAAACAATTGCTTAGAATTGGTATAGATGCGATATTGGACCAGAACTGCAGTTGAAATTCATATTAACTGTTCCAGTATCTACCTACAGGACAAAGACCTTAGAGCAGTGATTCTTAAACTTTTTGTAGCCACGGACCACTTTCGGAGTTTAAAAAATTCCACGGACCCCTGTCGAAAGAAATTAAGAAAAGAAAACAAAGCAAGACATTAAAAATCACTTTTATTTTAGAGATTTTAAATACGAGCGAGTGGTCAAACAAACACTGCGTGAATTACTGCACAATTTTCCTAATAAATATAATAAGAGTGCACTGAGTGGCCATGGACCCCTGACACTCATGTCACGGACCCCTAAGGAGTCCGTGGAACCCACTTTAAGAAACCCTGAGAGCTTGCTTCATACTAAAGTGTCGTGTCGTGATGCAATAATAGATAAATTAAAAACTAGAAGCTGTGTCTGTATATTGAAGATATTCCAGAAAAAAACAGTCGGGATAGGTACTGGGACGTAATCATGCCCAAAAAGTTTTTTTTTCTTTCGTTTTTTCGGTTTGTTTGTTTGTTCGCGCATCACGCAAAAAATACTGAAGGGATTGTGATGTAGTTTTCACGGTTTGGTAGCTTGTGGACCAACTTGGGGAGCCTAGTGCCATCAACCGGTCACAAATCCAGTCGCCAGGCTGCTATTGAGGATTTGCGAATAGAATTCTTTTACAATCTTTTATTTAACTTGCCGTGTGTGTACCGGGCGAAATCTTGCAACTGAATTTTAGATCAGTTCCTCTCAACCGATTGAGCTGAAAGGGCACTGGCAGACGCCCATAGAACGCTGGGCCTCAGATTGTGTAAGTCGGTACAGATATGAAATTAGTTTGGTGTGATCGAGTATTTCAAGAGTATTTAAATTCATTTTTTATTTGTTTTTGTACGTAATTGGGTTAAAGAGAAATATTCTTATTTCTGTCAGTGAGGTTAAGTATGGTGTGAATGATCCAGTGAAGTACAGCCCGACTAATGAGTTCTCAATTCAAAGGTTTTAGTTGCTGTCACCATGATATTCTGTGGAAGCACGCGCCAGCCAGCATGCACCCGTTTTTGTTTTAGTGGTTTTTTCAAAATGTCTATGGCATAATCATTTTATTTCTTATTTATTTCGATTTTTGATTCCAATTCTTAATCTCTAAGATAAATTAGGCAAAGAACAATTAAAATATATTTTTATTTTTGGTTAAGCTTTTATTACTGTACCATATCAAGCCTAAAACTGCCGACGTCCTTTGGAACGCATATTACGTCAATTCAATGACAGTGCAATAATAATACTACCATGGAGGTGGTCTCGTGATGGAGCTGGGAGGTGGCTATAGGAACTCCTAACTTCTTAACATAACTCCGTCGTGTTTCGGCTCGTTGGATGACAAGTACTACAGATCTATATGATATCCAGGGTCTTATGATGGAGTTGGAAAGTGGTCATTATAAAACTCAGATTATAGAAACAAGGAGATGTGCCAAGGCGCTATCGAGCTTGATGCCTGATCTTGAGCAAATTGCTCATATTAAAAACGTACGCGCTGGCGACGAACCGAACACGATCGATGGTATAAATACAGTGTTTTAGTTTAGTGCTAGTGTTGAGTGACGATTAACAGTGTTAGATTGAGGGTGTGCGGAATGTTCAATGCGTGGGAGATCTTTTTATTCACAAGGAGCGCTTAATTATGCGCGTAATTGTGTCGAAAAATGTACTAAAAGTGGCATCAGTTTTTCCCGTACTAATTTGCTATGATGGCATATCTCCTTGTTTCTATGATCTGAGTTATAAAAGCTTGTTTTGAAAAATGATTTTTAACGTAAAACTTATTTAGATAATCACGTAGAAAGGGTTACCGAACAATATACTTGGGTAAAAAGTTCCAATTCCCATAAAGATAAACAAACACAATGTAAAATTCTCTCTTTACAAATTTAAAACAATAAAACTGCTTTTATCTATATGACAATCTTGAAGTTTTATTTATACACTAGCAGTTGCGCGCGACTTCGTCTGCGTGAAAATGGATGAAAAGTACCTATGTGCTTCTCTAGGTCACATACTATGTACCTATACCTCTATCAAATTAAATTGCGCGCACACAGATACCTATATAAAAACTTAAAAAACAAAAAAAATTGGGCGTGGTTACGTACTTACGTCCCAGTACCCTATCCCGAATGCTTTTTCTGGAATATCTTCTATGTGCACTTGTACAGACACGGCTTTTTACCCGACTGCGCGACGCAAAGGAGGGTAATGTGTTTATCAGTCTATGTATGTATGTATGTATGTATGTATGTATGTATGTATGTTTGTTTCTATGTGGCGTTCTAGAGACCAAATGCGTAGGCCGATTTTGATAATTCTTACGTCAATCGATTCGTCTTAACCTTGCGAGTGTCACTAAAGACATAACAGTAATCAAAATTCACCACAGCGACAACCAGACGCCATATTGTCAAAATGAAAAAAAAAAAAGTTGATGAACTATGTCAAGTGGGATGTCGTTGAATAGGTATTTTAAAATCATCTTTAGGTTCCTTTTATCATTTTTCATTTTAAATAATAGTTTAGGATATATAACGATTTAAAGTTGTTTAACAAAGCAATCATTCTCGCTAATTCTTACTTATTGATTTAAGTTTTTATTTCAAGTATTAACAATATACAAACAAAAAAGAAGATTACGAAAACATAAATAAATAATAAATTAAAAATTAAAAAAACCCGACTGCCAAAAAACAACTAAAAAGTTCAAAACAAGAGCACTTTTCAAGCAGTCTGATGCAGTTGGTGGCATAAAATCTAAGATTTAACACAAATAATTGCCACCAACTGCATCAGACTGCTTGAAAAGTGCTCTTGTTTTGAACTTTTTAGTTGTTTTTTGGCAGTCGGGTTTTTTTAATTTTTAATTTATTATTTTTTTTACAGTTTTATGTACAATTATATCGATGGGCCTCCCCGGGAAGGCCCACAGATATATTATGCTTGTAGCTTATTACTTAAAGTGCAGAATGCGCCAGGCCTGATAATGGTGCCGATTCTGTTGTTTACCGACTAAACTAATTTAGTCTTATTACGTCTCTTTCTAATAAAAAACATGAGAAAAGGATAAAAGATATTTAATCCTGTCAAATTAGTCCACTCGAATAGTTTTGTTGTCAATTTAGTCGTAATCGCAAAAGGTCATGACTATTTTCCCGTAAATGACAAGGGTGTAGACTAATTTGACAGTTCTAAATATTTTCTGTCCTTTTTCAATGTTATTTGTAAGAACGAGATGTAGTGTGATTAAAATTAGTTTAGTGCGACGTTCAACAGAATCAGCACCAATGTATAGCATTCCATTAAAAAATTGTTCTAACACTTTTTATTACGTTTTCTGGTTGATTTAAAGCTCCATAATTCATGTCATCCGTCGGTCTGTCTATCCCTCAGATCATAGAAACAAGGAGATATGCCATCATAGCAAATTAGTACGGGAACAACTGATGCCACTTTTAGTAAATTTTTCGACACAATTACGCGCATAATTAAGCGCTCCTTGTGAATAAAAAGATCTCCCACGCATTGAACATTCCGCGCACCCTCAATCTAACACTGTTAATCATCACTCAACACTAGCACTACACTAAAACACTGTATTTATACAATCGATCGTGTTCGGTTCGTCGCCAGCGCTTACGTTTTTAATATGAGCAATTTGCTCAAGATCAGGCATCAAGCTCGATAGCGCCTTGGCACATCTCCTTGTTTCTATGATCTGAGGTCTATCCTCATTGCCAGAACAAGCATGAAAACTGACCAAATCATTAAAATTGACATCAATTTCTGTACTCCACCAATAGGGAGCCGTCCCATCTGTTCCAATTTCAAACAATTGGAGGCAATAGAATCCTATTGAGGAAGCGGCCATCTTGAATTTATTTAACTGTCAATATGGGACGGTAAAATGCTGCATCTTGTCTTGGATTTGTAATGCTAATGTATATGCGATAAAATGCTGCATGTTGATTATTTAACATTTTTTTATGTTAATCCCTTGATTTTTGGTGGATAGTGAATATAATACAATTAAAAGAGAATAAAGTAATACCCAATTAGAAAAACTAAATTAAAAGGTCCGGTGAAAATTAAATAAAAAAAAAAATATTTTGATACATTTTTACAAAAAGTTTCAGAGTATAGCCCTGGTTAGACCGGTCGTTATATGGATGATGGAGTACGCCTATGTCCAGCAGTGGACGTCAATCGACTGATAAGATAATACATATATATTTATTCCTTTTTAAAAAATATAGAAGAAATAAAACCAAAAAGCATTCCGTATTCGCTTCCGCATGTTTAAAACCTTTTAAATAAATTCGCGATCAAAGCATTCAATGTTGAAATAATCAACAATGCGTTTGACCGACACGCCAATGATCCATGGATCATAGATCTATAGATCAATTCACTTTCGGCGCAAGCGGCGCGACAAGTCATTGCCAAGGTTACAACAATGCTCTTTTTGTAACAAAACATTATGTAATAGTTTATTTTTGTTTAATAGTTGTTGCGTACATTGGTTATATTTATAGTTCGTCTGTAAGTGAATGTTTTTCTTTACTTATCTATCCTATTAATACCTATTATAAACACGAAAGTTTGTGAGGATGTATATGTATGGATGTTTGTTACTCTTTTACGCAAAAACTACTGAACGGATTTTGATGAAACTTTACAGTAATCTAGCTTATACATCAGAATAACAGATAGGCTGCTTTTTATTCCAAAAACGCGGGCGAAGCCGCGGGCGGAAGCTAGTTATAGATAAACACGAAAGTTTCTGAGGATGTATGTATGGATGGATGTTTGTTACTCTTTCACGCAAAAACTACTGAATGGATTTTAATGAAACTTTGCAGTAATATAGCTTAAATATCAGAATAACACAATAGGCTACCTTTTATCCAGAAAAACGCGGGCAGAAGCTAGTTATCAATGTCATAGAGATACAGTTTCTAAGTTTTTTTGTATGAGGTAATCTCCGGAACTACCGATCCGATTCTGAAAATTCTTTCACTAATAGGAAGCTACATTATCCCTGAGTAATATTTTTACTTTTATTCTGAAAAAATGCACGTTTAAATAGGACTTAGCGATAACTGGCGAAATGTGTGTTTAACCCTATAGGAAAAGCAAGCGTGATGATATGTTGAAGTTAAAGCCCTAATCAAACTGCACACCCATGCTATAAACCATATCACTACCTAATAACATTCTAAAAACTAAAAAGCCCCGCGATTGGTGAACCGTGAAGGCTACAAGATGGCGACCCAATATGGCGACCGCGAAACAATTAAAAACATGTGTTTTTTTTACGACCGGACGGAATTTGGTATGGTTCGATCGATTTTACATAGAGTTTTTTGTTTATGGCATTTGTAGATACGAATTCAATGGGATTTACCTGTTTAAGTATAGCAGGAAGGCTGTATAGTTAGGTTATAATTACTTGATTCTTCTGGCACGTGTTACAACTACGAAAATAGCTCAAATATTCCACTTTCATTGTGAAAACCGCCAAACAGTGGAATGCGCTGCCCGTGTGGGTGTTTTTTGACAGTCAAAGTCAAAGTCAGTCAGTTTTGTTTGTGAAGGAATTTTGATGATTTTGAAAAAACTGTACTAGTTAGGAACATCGTTTTATTTTTGGTGCCATATTTGGGTCAATTCCTATCAACTCTAATTATTTCAGATTTTTTGCCCCACAAAACTTCGGAGATAAGGGGGGGGGAATGGTATTTTTTTGGAAATTTTTCATCATATGTCGAAAACTGTGAAACATAAAATAAAATAAAAATATATTTTGAAATGTGCAGATCAAGCCCTTTCATATGATATGTCACTTGACCTAGTAACTCCACTTTAAAATTTCGGACCCCCACTCCGGCCCCTTTTGCAATGAAAATAAAAATATTTTTGGACTTTTTTCATTTGCAATCAAGTTGAACAAGCATTCTTTATAACTGTTCCAAATTTCAAGTCGATAGCATAAGTAGTTGCTGAAATATGCAGGTGTGACAGACAGACAGACAGACGAAGTCGCACCATAAGGGTTCCTTTTTTTCCATTTTGGTACGGAACCCTAAAAAGGGATTAGCTAGACTGGAAGGTTATTTATACCTATTTTTGCCGCCAAACATGGCTGTATTATGGTTTGAAGGATTGGCGGGCCTATTTCCACCAATTTTCAACAACTGAATGCATAAAACCTCCTCCTTTTTTGGAAATTTGTTAGTAAAAATGTGGCCGATTTCGATTCATATAAGCCGTAAAAATTCCAGTAGCATACAAAATACAAATTAATCGAATTATTAGTTAACACTTCCTAAAATTAATCCTACCTAATCTTGTACCGAGGTAACCCGTTCTACGCGACGTGAAAAAAAAAACATGTCGCCAGTGACTTCGGTCTTATAGACCGGACAATACCAGGATTATCATAAGTCTCATTGTGCGTCACAATAGCTACTGTGGTTCACCGTTAGTTATTTAAAGGATTTGACTAAATGTGTCAAACGTTTTTGGGTTAATTTTTGGGTGATTTTTTTTTTGGTGTTGAATAAGGAAGTGGGTTTATTTTAGATAGTTTTGTGTTCTTGTTTAGTATGTGTGATAATTTTGATTTGAGACAGAAATTTTCATAAAATTTTTGTTGCAAATTAATAGTCTAGTTTTGTTCACATATTTACGATTTTATGCTTTGATCAGCTTATAATAAGATTAAGTTTACTACAATTTTTCGAATTTAGTTAGGTGTGAGACCTTAGAATATAGAACAATAATCGTTATGTTGCTGTTTAAAGGCATATCGTCTAGGAGTGATTTTTCAAATGGGTGACTACCACATGATAAAGAAAGTAAACTATGCATTTTTGACTCTACCATATATTTTTGACATAGCAATAACATAATACAAATCTACGTATCCAACGGCTTTCATTTAAAACAAATAAAATGACAATTTACAGCACCTTACACACTCAAAAAATTTTCTAAGAACTAAATCTCTTATGTCTCCGTCTGTCAATTATGATTTATTCCCCAACCCTTCGGCTACCGTCCGTGCATAATTATGCGGCGGTCTTTTAGACCCTTTCATAGCTAAACAGATTATCGGCCAGCATTCAAAGGGTTGTTTTTTTTGTGGTCAACCGCTGTACAGTACAACACGGTAATGATTTATAGTTTTATGGAGTTGTAATTTATGTAAAAATAAATGAAAGATGACGGCTAGCGCTACTTGCGATTTTTTTTGTCTATGGAGGTTGGTAATCTTTTTTGAAAGTTTAGTTTCGGTTGAAAATACCGGTGTACCTACTGTGGGATATTTTTGCAGCAATTGTATTGTATTAAGAATAAGAAAACATTGTTAAAAGGGTGTGAAATAAAAGAAATGTAATGATCATGCGGGTTCCTTGTTATTTGAGGAAGCTGGCATAAAGAAAAACAAATTCTTAATATTATGTTATTGCTTTTTTAACATACCTACCTTGTGTAGCCAGATTTAGCGTGACAGCTATCGAACAACGAGATTTTTTTTTCATTTTTATCATTTTTAGGTAGGTACCATAAATGATATTTATTTTGTAAATAGGGGAAAAATAACACTTTTCCACGGCAAAACATTTTTTTTAAGCTAGATGAGGTCGGTGTTTCCTATATGACTACCTTTGAGAAGAAACACCGAAACAAACTCAAAGGTTAATGTCTCTTTTAAGGTCCAGACAAGATAAATTGTGTAAGAACCATGCAGGTTAGTCTGAAATGGCCTTTAGAGGAATGAGCCATACAGATTTCAATGGACCTGACCTGACTGTGCACGCATGTGCCGGACATCGTGGTAGCTCAACCCTGACATACCTATTAGAGATACCTATTATCCAACACCCAACTCTAACCTCTCTATTCTTTTTCAGGGGAGTACGTGATCCAGGGTGACCTTCCTCGGGAGCTGGTGAGTGAGGAGTCTCGATTCGATCTCTTGGAGGAAGCCCTAGGCCTTGTCGAGCTCGGAGACGAAGCCGAAACGAAGAATGAACCGCCTGAGGTAAGGAATCCTACTAATATTATATACATATATATAGTTTGGATGGATGTTTGTTACTCAATCACGCCCGAACGGCTGAACGGATCTAAATGAAATTTGGCACAGAGATAGATTATAGTTTGGAATAGCACATAGGCTTTTTACCTCGAAAAATGCGGGCGAAGCCGCGGGCGGTTATTCTAACATCTAATCGAGTGTGACGCTTGCAGGCGATAGAGGGCAGCAGCAGCGGCGGCACCTCCGAGATGCTGCACCCGGCGATGAGGCACGTGCCTCATCATCCGTTGGCGCACTACCACAACCAGGTCAGTGGATACTGTGATGTACCGTAGAGGCGGTTACTTTGACCCTAGGGCATAACTTTGGACCAATGTTTGAACGGCCCGCCGTGTCGCAACCACACAACCAATTATCGCAGTTCTTTGGTCACTAATAGAACTTATTATGTCGTAGGGTCAAAGTAATCTGCCTCTTTAGTATTTACTAAGTTTCAGAAATAATTCCGTGAGATAATTCGTACAAAAATCGGGGTCACAATGAAATGAAAAAAAAAATTGAGTTTCACATAAGAATTTCCTTCGACGTAATTTTGGCTTCTCTTTCACCCTTTTTAGTGACCCAGGCATTACTTTAACACTTAAATCTACAAAAAACACAGATAGGACCTAAATAAAGTGACAGACAGGGGTGCCAACATAACGCCGAAGGAAATTCTTATGTGAATCGCTCTGTGGAGAGTTCTTTACATTTTTTTATCAAGAAAATTTAAAGGAATCGTGTTTTCCTGTCATCAAATTCTATACCTAACAGTCAATAAATATACACCTAAAAACTGGGTTCATAATCTACAAACTAAAATAAATAATATGTGGAACAGAAAATCCAGGAAATTTCCGAGATTTCTTACCTAATCTATGTATTTAAATTAATGAAAATAATTTTCTGTTGAAATCTATCAATATCACTTCAATACTTTCGCTTACCTCAAAAATATTTAAAAAAACAACAAAATAAGTCGGTGCGCATCAAATCAAAGAAGAAATGTAACCTGTAAGTTTAGGACTCTTAAATAGTGATGATAAATGAATCGATGTCACTGGGATCATTGTGCCACACACGGCGAGGCAGGGTTAACGTGTGGTGCAAGTTATAAGCGATGGTGGTTTTAAAAATACGAATACCTGCAATTATAAATTTATATTACGCATCGAGTTTGAGAAAGAGATAATCGGCTACCTTTGACTTTGTAGAGTCGTATCCGTCATTCATAAGTACAGGTGGGCAAACAATTCTGCAAATATCAACACTGAATTAATAAAATAATGAGTCGCTTTATGCAATTTTAGTCACGATGGAGCGCTTCACGGAAAAACAGTATGCATTTTGTGTACTTAAATCATTTTTACAAAAACAGTGATTCTTGCAGTATTGTTCGGCGTTTATTTCGCTCTGAATACGTATCTCAGAGTCCCAGTGAAAGTTTAATTAGTTCTTGGATTAGAAATTTAAGTGGAGTATACATAAGGAAACCAATATCAATTGCTCAATTGGCAGAAAATAAATCATCATCCAAGAAATGGCTGCCATTCCACGCGTCAAAATGCGAGAGAGTTGTTACTCCGCTCCAGTTTCGATGAGTGTTGAGACGGGGAACATCTCGACGATGTTGCTGGAGCAGTGTGGTTATGAGGGATGACCAATGATCGGAGTAGGTAGATTGATTTGGGGTTAATGAACTGGCACGTATATATTAATATGGATATGATTCCGGGATTTTGTAATAATTAAGATTTTTTAAGAATTTCAAATATTGTTATGTGTAGGATGAAGAATGGACGCACAAAAATAAGATTCACTTTATTACTTAATAAATAAGAAAACGTCGAGGTTAGGCAAAATATTAATATTTTGATTATGTTTGCGCGCGAAAAGTCCCGATATAATTAAAAAAAACATGTGTACAATTCGCGAAAGCTTAAAAACTACAAATAAGAAAAAAACAATTTTAAATTTTAAACTATCGCATTCTATAAATTTCAAATGATTTGGTTTAAAAATCTTTACATTCATAATATTTGATTCAATCCCGTAAGTACCAAAATGAAATCCCGGAAAAAAGGCTTATCCATGTTATGATTTCTATGACTATTCATGATGCAAGTACGTAAAATCAAACTACTCCGATAATTGCTGATGACCATTAGTTTCTTATGTTTTGTACCACACAATAGTTCGTCATTGTAACCCAGACAGTTCTAACTCAAATACACATTAATCACGTATGACAAAAAACATTTACGTTCCGACAAATCGTTTGCTAGTTTAGAAGATTTCGTTTTAATTGTTTTTGACTACTGTTTCTGTTTTATAGTGATTTGGGAAGATTTACTAACGCCGGTATAATTATAAGGGCAGATTTGCTTCATTCGTTTATTTGGTGAGAAACCCGTCGTACTGAATAACTTTGCCTATGAGACCGATCATAAATCATAAGTCATTTATTCATTACCAAAAAATTGTATCTGAATGTACACGAAATAAATTAATTACATTGAAAATAAGATAACTAATAAAAAATAAAAAAAAATGAAAGAAAGAAATGTCAGTAATTTTATGAATTAATTTAAATACAAATACATAACAATGCAATAATACAGTAGGTACTACATAATTACAATTCTTCAATATCATATAGACACTTTTTCAATAGGAAATTCTTGAGATTAGTTTTAAAGGAGCTTGTGAGGACAGTGCTTTTAACCTCTAAAGGCAACTTGTTAAATAATTTGACTGGTATCGTGGACTATGTTTCACAAAATTGAAATTCGGATTTATCATATGTTTAAGGTCTTTGCTACGGGTGCCTTCCCTTATCTGCCGTTCTTCTGTTGTTTCAAATTCATGTAGGTACTTAGCCATATTACTCAAGATTACAAAGACATAAAAGTCCGCCTAGTCTTTTCCCAAACTGGATCGGTCGGCTTCCAGTCTAACTAATTGCGGCTGAATATCAATAGTTTACGTGGAGCGACTGCCATCTGACCTCAACAACACAATTATTGGGTAATACCCTCAGATCATAGAAACAAGGAGATGTGCCAAGGCGCTATCGAGCTTGATGCCTGATCTTGAGCAAATTGCTCATATTAATAACGTACGCGCTGGCGACGAACCGAACACGATCGATGGTATAAATACAGTGTTTTAGTTTAGTGCTAGTGTTGAGTGACGATTAACAGTGTTAGATTGAGGGTGTGCGGAATGTGCAATGCGTGGGAGATCTTTTTATTCACAAGGAGCGCTTAATTATGCGCGTAATTGTGTCGAAAAATGTACTAAAAGTGGCATCAGTTGTTCCTGTACTAATTTACTATGATGGCATATCTCCTTGTTTCTATGATCTGAGGTAATACCGGTATTTGGATTTTAAACTAGTTGTCAGACTTTTGGGCTCCTGACTACCCGTAACGACTGTCAAAGATATTCCTATGACAACCGGAACCGACTGCTTAAGGGCGCTTGTAGACGTCCGGTTTTTTTCACCGGACAACGGACCGATTTTTTACCGGATTCGCGGTGGTGTATGGTTTATAATGAATGTGTGTACACGCACCGGACATTGGTCCGGCGAACAATTCACGCCGGATTCATTATAAACCGTACAATGGTAAAAAATCGGTCCGATGTCCGGTGAAAAAAACCGGACGTCTACAAGCGCCCTAACGTGCTCTCCGAGGTACGGAGAATGGTCGAAAAATGGTCACCCATCCATGGACTAACCGCGGCAAACACAGCTTAACATCGCAGATCGATTGATCACCGGCTGGTATTTAAGTACAATATAAAAATACACACGACTCGAAAAATATTCCGAACCGATCACGATCACCATTCATGCGCACAACAATGATGATAGTAGGTATCGATTGTAATCTCAGATCATAGAAACAAGGAGATGTGCCAAGGCGCTATCGAGCTTGATGCCTGTTCTTGAGCAAATTGCTCATATTAAAAACGTACGCGCTGGCGACGAACCGAACACGATCGATGGTATAAATACAATGTTTTAGTTTAGTGCTAGTGTTGAGTGACGATTAACAGTGTTAGATTGAGGGTGTGCGGAATGTTCAATGCGTGGGACATTTTTATTCACAAGGAGCGCTTAATTATGCGCGTAATTGTGTCGAAAAATGTACTAAAAGTGGCATCAGTTGTTCCCGTACTAATTTGCTATGATGGCATATCTCCTTGTTTCTATGATCTGAGATTGTAATCTACATCGATTTACGTGGAGCATCGATATCTGATGTCGATTAATTGAGTGACGTGCAGCTCTGAAGAATATTTCGGATATTTTGGATATTTTTCTTTCTATTTTTACTTTTGGCAGTTGAATTCATAAAGGAACGTATTGAAGGACATTTAGTATTCGATACTAGTTCGACTACGGAACCCATGAAATCACGAAAAAAAATCAACTGTTCCATAAAACAATATCTTTAATGTATCACTTTACAAAATGTATGGAACAGTGAATTATTTTTCCTAATTTCAGGGTTGGTAGTAGTAGGTAGTATCGAATTTGCGATTTGGGACTAAGTTTGTCCTTAAATACCTACACCCTGATTCACTGTCATTTTTTCATTAAAGTTAAAATTATTTGATACCTGTCAACTGTATTGGTTTAAGTAAAGAATGTTAACTATATGTAAATATTAAACTGTGTGACATGGAATACAGTAGCTGGATTTGGGGCAGTTTGAGTTTCTTTTAGTAGTGATGTGCGTAGTTTGTCCATATTTTAGTTTTATTTAAAAATTACATTTGATTTTAAAGACAGAAAATATGAAGTTACTTGAGGGTTATTTTTCATAGGACACGGTAGAGTGGAACTGTGCACCATTTTTTTTTTAAATCTGTTTGGTATACAGGGTGGCAGGTTAGAAGTGGAAATATTTTAAGGGATCATTGTACTCATCATTATGAACAACTTACTATGGGACAAACCCTGAAATTGCGAAAAAAAAATCAGCTGTTCCATACATTTTGTTGAGTTATGTGAACAAAAATGTATGGAACATTATGCTGATTTTTTTTTCGCGATTTCAGGGTTGGTCTCATAGTAAAAGTTGTTCATAATGATGAGTACAATGACCCCTTTAAATATTTCTACTGTCTAACCTGCCACCCTGTATGTATAAAAATATGTTTTGAATCTTTGGTAAGGCTTTTCTTAGAAACGCTAAACTGTGTAAGTGGGAGTACTGTTAAGGTATTACATAAAATCATAAAACTTTTATAATATTTTATTTTGATCATTATAAATTGTACCTAATTGAGGAATATTAAAAGATAGACAATTTAAAAAAAAAACTTTCAAAAAAAATATCGACAGATTCCCATCCCTATCACAAAAATAGGTATGTAACACAAAAACCCCACTTCTGATATCGGTACTACCCATCCCTGTTTATTTAGGCGCACCACTCGAGACACGCATTGTGTAGTGTTGGTACCCTTTTCATATCGATCTGCGAAGCTCGGTGACGTCAGATAATCGGCATTCCAAAGAAAATAAAATATGAAGCCTGGCGCATTCCGCACTTTAGGTAAGATAAAAAATAATAATATCAGCCCTGTTTATAACCTGTCCCACTGCTGGGCACGGGCAGAATGAGAGGCAGTGGCGTGGCGTGCCTACAGGGCAAGCCCGAGTGTATATCTCTAAATTTTTCATGAATGTAAGTGAGTAGCGTACGAGGGGCTCGTGGCTAAATGACAGCCGCGCTGATCGATCGATCTGCGAGGTTAAGCTGCGCTTGCCGCGGTCAGTCCTTGGATGGGTGACCGTTCTTTACACATCGAGACCCCTCCGTGCCTCGGATAGCACGTTAAGCAGTCGGTCCCGGTTGTCATAGGAATATCCTTGACAATCGTTACGGGTAGTCAGAAGCCCTAAAAGTCTGACAGCTGGTCTAACATTCGAATACCGGTATTACCCATTAATTGGGTTGTGGAGGTCAGATGGCAGTCGCTCCACGTAAAATATTGATATTCAGCCGAAACTAGTTAGACTGGAAGCCGACCCCAATATACACTCGGCGTCACAAAAATCGCACCTCTTTAAGAATTCCTTTCAAAGTCATTTTAACCCTATTAATCAATAGTAGACATATGACTATAAGGTATCATTGGAAAGGTAATTTATTTAAATTTCAGAATAAATCAACAGATTTGGTTTTTTCTTTACCAGGGAATAAAAAAAAGCAAGCTAATGCAAATGATTAAAAAGTTAAATTTAATTTTATCAGCAAAAATTACAACAAAGTCCTTAAAAACAACTTAAAACCTAGTGTTACCCCCCCTAGCCCTGATGACTGCTTCCATGCGTTCTCTCATGGACCTAATTAATGTGACAACAGTCTCTTGAGGAATGTTGTCCCATTCCGCAACGACAGCATCTTGGAGGTCTTGAAGAGTGGTAGGGGCAGGATCACGTGCCCGTACTCGCCGTTTCAGTTCATCCCAAAGGTGCTCAATAGGGTTCAGGTCTGGACTTCGCGCCGGCCAGCGCATAACAGGGATCCCAACTTCTTGCAGGTAGTCTCTTACAATTAAAGCGGTGTGACAGCGGGCGTTATCGTGCATTAACGTGAACCCACTGCCAACAAAACCCGCATAAGGGACAACCTGCTCCTCTAAGATCTCTGTTATGTACCGATGAGCAGTCAGCGACCCTTGCCCGCGAGCACTTCCAGTCCGAGAAACACACACAAGGTTCGTTTTGCCGTCGATTGATATGCCGCCCCAGAACATGCACGAGCCACCCCCGTATTCCACTGTCTCTTGAATACAGGCTTGTGCGAATCGTTCTCCTTGCCTCCTGTACACTCTTCGACGCCTGTCGTTGCAGAAAAGACACACCCTAGTCTCATCCGAGAAGAGCACAGCCCTCCACTGGTCTATTGTCCAATTTACATGGTCACGGGCAAATTGCAACCGGTCTCTCCTATGCTGTGCAGTCAATTTTGGCCCTGTAGCAGCCCTGTGAGCTGCAATTTTCTTCTCCCGCATTCTTCTTCTAATCGTGGAGACGCTTACAGAAGTTCTGCGAGCTGATCGCAGTTGTTGTTGCAGCTCAACAGCATTGGAGAACCGATTACGTAAAGACGTCGAAACAATGAAGCGATCGTCTCTTTCGGATGTGCACCGTTGTCTTCCAGATCCACGTCTTCGGATATAGCCACCAGTCTCTTGGAAGCGTTGGAACACTCGTCGAACGGAAAAACGACTCAAGTTCAGTTGCCGAGCAACATCACATTGCCGCATCCCTGATTGCAGTAGTGCAATGACTTGAGCGGCTTCATCTGCAGTGGTATCCATCTTCTGGGGTATTTTTCTTGCTGTAACTGTTCACGTGTGTTCACTTCGAAGGTTGAATAGCGAATGACCCACATTTAACCCGGGTCGCCCATTTTATACCCTTGTAGGGAGGTGCAATTAGTGGCCGTTGTAATGCGTATTTTGACAACATTTTTTTAACGTAACGTGCTAATGAGATCTGTTGTGTTTAGGAATTCTAACTGTTGTTAATTTAAAGGTCGTTAAACATACTTTCAATTGATACCAATATTAATTGGGTTTAATGTATTCGTTGATGGCGGCACATGCTTAAAACTTATTTTCGAAGAGGTGCGATTTTTGTGACGCCGAGTGTAATTTGGGAAAAGGCTAGGCAGATGATGTAAGTGAGTAGCGTACAATAAAAAACACTTACAATCATAAAAAATTACGAGAAATACCCTCGGGCTAGCCATCACTAGACCAGTTAGTATGATTGTAATAACAAAAAAAAAACATAAAAATATACTAAAGGATCAATGATTGCATCCTTTAAAAATATTCCAATTAATATTATCCATATCATTTAAAAAATCCCTGCAAAATAATATGGTATCACGATTTTGCTGAGTAAGGGACAGACGGACAGACAGCTGAAAGAGTCGGTATATCCCTTTAATGTAGCCGACTATGCTAAGTCATTATTGATTGTGTTAAAGTCAATGTATTGCAATTTAATTCTAGAACCCCGTCGTGAAATTATACGGGACGACTTTTAAATGGATATTGGACATCACTATTGTGTGGTGCAACCCTATAGTTGGTAATGGCGGTTAAAAGAAGTGTCAGTTATATGTCAAATGTCAAGTATAGTACACAATCTAAACTATTACAAAACTGTAAAAATGCTATGCTAGTCAGGAGTGGATACTGGGACGTTACCATGCCCAAAAAACTATTTTTTGTGATTTTTTCTGTCTGTTAGATAGATTATCTTAACTGTCATTTATGCAGTTACGTGAACTTCAATCCTGGATTTTTTTACTGACACTATAATAGTCAAATCAAAAACTGTGTATCATAAACTTTTTTTTATCGAGTTGCAATTAAGCAGGCGTTCCATCTGATGGTAAGTGATTACCACTTGTAGACATCTTCGAAACCAGAGGCATCGAATGCTTTGTCTAGTCCATCGAATGGTCGGCAAGTATTTTTCACTGTTGAAAAATTTTATCGAGGTCCAGAAAAAAAGAAACCCATAATGCTTAGGTACTAGTTTTTTTTTTCAAAAAATTAGCAAATTCGATTTTTACTCTGTTTGTAAAAATTATAATACGAAAAATATTTTATTCATGTGAGTATGTTACTGGCATTGGCATAGTATAGTCATATAAAAATGTTATTTAAATTGAATAGGTAGGTTTAAAGAATATGTGGTGGCCCAAGGTTCGACCTTCCATATTGGCAGAATCGGCAACGCGCATATGATACTCGGTGTTGCAAGCGTTTTATAGGCTATGGTAACTATGCTTACCATCAGGCGGGTCGTACGACCGTTGCCACCATCGTCGTATGAAAAAAAAGGTCAGTCCGAGTCATCACTATACCAAGTAAAGCATCATTGAATTTCTTCAGAATGACGCGCAAAAATCAGTCTTAATTTTGATATAAATTCTATAGAAATTAAAATTGTAATATAATGTTAATTCTAATACTTTCTAGTAAGGTCATCGGTGCATGTATTTGGCGCATCAGAATGACATTTTAATCGATTTTATCGACAAACTAGAAACTAAAGAAAGCGGAAGATTTGCACATCACTAATCTTGATTAGGGTTGTCAAAACATAATGTAGTAGAGTTTTTTATGAACGAGCTCGTCTATTCCTTAGCTTAGAGCATATAGCCCTGGGACGTATAGCGGTGAATCACTGAATAACATTTTCTACCACTTTTTGCGGGGGGCGAGGTGAACACGTATACACACTACGAAAATTTGACATTCACACACAGATACCTGCCTACAGATTGTACTTAAATATAACAATGTTGGTGCATAATTTATACTTAGATGTGATAGGAAATTCCATGGTTTTGTACATTTGAAGTAGCAGACCGCCTTTTAGAACAGGAAACTACTTATTTAACCATTTTCAAAATGACAACTGTCGCGCATGACTAAGTTTTCATATGGCTAAATCGGTTAGATGGCCAGTGTTTTTTGGTAGAGGGGTTTGCCCGGTTTTAGCGACTCCATTAAAAATAAATGCTCTAAGTTCCCTAGGCATAACCAAAAACATAATTTGCAATACCAACGGTTTACTGCAGGTGTGAATCGTTTTATTTAGATCTTGTAAGCCCCTTAAAGCATGTTTCTTTTGACCCATGAAAATGACCTACAAGTTTGAGCATGGTATAGCCTATCTGTGGTTCAATCTCTACATAGTACAGATCGAGCGGCGAGATGAAAGAGATGGGAACGCAGACTGTCCGCACTAATGAACTATGCGACAGGGTTGCCAGTTCAAAAAAAACCGGACAAATGCGAGTATGACTCTGAAAATGTATGTTTTTGATAACAGAAAAATGGGATATAACTACAAATGATAAATTTTCGCGTTTTTTGTTTTTGTTATGAGACCATGCTCGTTGTATTTCATAATTTAAGGTCAAGGGGAAGTATCCTATATGTTTTGATTTATTTGCGAATGTCAAAATATGCGCCATAAATGGCTGTATTTTTTTATTGCATTGACCTAGCAGCTTAATTTTTTTACAGCTCCAAGTTACCGTAGACCTAAGTATTTGATATTAATTTCAACTTGTTACCTTTATGCTTTCCTGAGAAAAAGGGTCTTGACAGACAGACAGACAGTTCCTTTTTCCTCTTGAAATACACAACCCTAAAAACGGATATTAAGAAAAGAATATTCTAGCATAGTTGGGTTTTCTGGGATAGTCCTGCTTGTCCCCTAAGCCGTCGGCACAGTGAATAATAAATTAAAAGGGTCGGCAACGCGCATTTTCTACTCGGTGTTGCGCACGTTCCATAGACAACGGTATACGTGAGTCGTGAGCACAGATCGCGCATGTAGTACATTTTCGGCCCAATAGACAATAGACAGTTGACAATAGTCCAATAGACGACGAGCATCGGCGCCCCCCGCCTTTTTCATTCCGCCAAAGAGACCGAAAAATCAACTAATGCGCGGGTGAAATTTGTGCTTAAGACTCATGCCGGCAATTATAAATGCTTACCATCAAGCTGGCCGTACGCCTGTATGCCACCAACGTCGTATAAAAAAAAACTTAAAAACCGGCCAAGTGCGAGTCTTACTCGCGCACCGAGGGTTCCGTATCAGTTTTGGACGTATAAAGTGAAAAAAACCGGACCGCATAACTAAGTTTGTTTGTGAAGGAATTTTGATGATATTGTAAAAACTGCACTAGTTAGGAACATCGTTTTATTTTTGGTGCAATATTTGGGTCAATTCCTATCAACTCTAATTATTTCAGATTTTTCAGACATTTTTCATCATATGTCGAAAACTGGGAGACATAAAATAAAATGAAAATATATTTTGAAATGTGCAGCCCTTTCATATGATATGCCACTTGACCTAGTAACCCCACATTAAAATTTCGGACCGCCACTCCGGTCCCTTTTGCAATGAAAATAAAAATATTTTTTGACTTTTTTCATTTGCCATAAAGTTGGGCAAGCATTCTTTATAACTGTTCCAAATTTCAAGTCGATAGCATTAGTAGTTGCTGAAATAGGCAGGTGTGACAGACAGACAGACAGACGAAGTCGCACCATAAGGGTTCCTTTTTTACCATTTTAGTACGGAACCCTAAAAACACATTGCGAAACATAGTCGAACTTTACCACTAAATCCAAACTAATTGGCCGGTCAAAGTACAAAACGCTACTTACTTTATGCAAAAAATGGCGGCAAAAACATGGGAAATACACTTAGAAACTATTTGCCGTAGTCTTACATCTATAAATAGTATAAAATAGTCGCTTTTCGTGTCAATCTGTTTGTCTGCTTAATTATTCTTAACGACAATGGATTTTGATGCGGTTTTCGCCACCATTTAGAGAATATATTTTACTTAGGTACAGCACAGAATTCTCGATGTTTTGACATGTCGAAACGAAATTATTAGAAAAATAAACCGGACAAGTGCGAGTACGACTTGAGGGTTCGCCCTGAGGGTTCCGAAATATGCAATGGCGCCATCTACGCCGCTATTACATCGTAGTATGAAAAATAAAAATATGCTTCTGTGCGAGCGGGACAGGTGACAAAATGTAATCGGCCTCTTAACGTGCCAGTTGCCACCTACGCCATATATTGATTATCCCTTAGCTTGCGTATGCGCAAGGGGTACACAAATAGTGTACCTTGTGACGAAGTCATCCTGTGCTGGCAATCTTCCATTACTGGCCACTTCATGATTTGAACTTCAAATTTCAGAATTAGAACATCTCATATTTTTATTAATGCATTTATTTCATTGTTTTGCCATTCTTTGTCTGGTCTCCAAAGTCTTCAGTCGTGGACCGCAGAACCGCTATACTGTTATATTTTGTACCTACTACCTATTATTATAACAATTGTGCAAAGTTATAAGTATAAATATAAACGTCTTTTTATCACAGTTATTTTTATACGATGTAATCATCGTAGTAGATAATTATATCATATCTTCATCATAGATGGCGCTACTGCATAGGTACTTCTAGTGGCGCCATCTATGAGCAGATGAGTCCACTCATGGTCTCATGACCATGAGTGGACCCATCTGCTCTTAGATGGCGCTCATGACAGACGGACAACAAAGTGATCCTATAAGGGTTCCGTTTTTCCTTTTGAGGTACTGAACCCTAAAAACAATAAAACCCGACTTATGTCACTCTCACATTGAAGACGAATCTAATGACACATCATAATTATATAGAGGAGAGAAATCGTACGAGCTGTTTAAATCGTACCACATGGAAATTCAAATTAAATGCAATATTTTTTTCATTTTGCAGCATCAAAATAACGCTGGCAACACTTATCTAATGCTGCCATTTTGTCATTTAAATTGTCATTCAAAAAAACAATATCTTCAGTAGTATTTTTTCAAACCTGCTGCATAGTTAAGTGGTACGATATAGGAGTCTTTCCCCTTGAATTCCATCAAGCCGTTTAGGCTAGATACACAAGACGTGCCAAAGAGATAGACATACATACATTCGAAAAACATTACCCTTTTTCTTGGACAGACGGGTAAATAGTATATTTTGCTGCTCGATTGCAGATCGATCGGTTAGCGTGGCTGCTAGTTAGCCATGAGCCCCTTCAATTATATACTCAATTATATGTACTTGCAATAATTGTAGGTTATTAAGACCTATTAAGACATATTACCTGCTTTTAACTTAGTTTACTAACATATAATCTAGCTGACGTCAATTGTAAATGACATTGGTATATCTTTTTAACCGACTTCAAAAAAGGAGGTTCTGTATTCGTCCCGTAAGTATGTATGTATGTATGTATGTATGTATGTTTGTATGTGCGCGATTTTCTCAAAAACTACTGATTCGATTTGGATGGGGTTTTCACTAACGTAATTTACATACTTTCAGGAAGGTTTTAGTATATAATACATTATGTAATCATTCCTATGTACAAAGTTATAGGCATAAATGTACACACTCCGTAGAAGATTTACTGTTGAACGAATTCGTGAAAGTAATCTAACACGGGATAAAGAACTAAAAAGGGAAAAATAAAAAACTTTTTTAACAAAAAATAACCGACTTCAAAAATCCACTACAAAGAAAATAATAATTTTGGTTTCGGAAGTCGGTGGCTTTGGTTTTTGTTTGCTTTTTTTTGCCACCGACTTCCGAAACCAAAATTATTATTTTCTTTGTAGTGGATTTTTGAAGTCTGTTATTTTTTGTTAAAAAAGTTTTTTTACATAAGAGGTCCCTTTGACGCTTTCTTGGCTCCTCAGTTGGCTCCATATTGCAAAAAGTAGTAAACTCACATGTGAGCCAGATTTTTAAGAGGCCTGTTACATTTTGTCACCTCTCTCGTTAAATGAAAAGATGCATTTTTGAAAAAAATATTCTTATAATGTTTTAGATACTTAGCATATAAGCATAATCGGCCTATAATGTTCCCACTGCTGGGACACAGGCCTCCTCTGTGAGAGGGAGTGGGCCGTAGTCCACCACGCGGGCCCAGTGCGGGTTGGTGGACGTCACATGTCTTCGAATGTTTGGTTCTAGGACATGCCGGTTTCCTCACGATGTTTTCGTTCACCGTTAAAGCAAGTGATAATTAATTTCTAATAGGTCGAAAAGTCAGCGGTGCGTGCCTCGGGATCGAACTCGAACTATTCGCCGTGGGAGGCACATGGTTAAACCACTTGGCTATCATTAATAATATTAATATAAGAGGTAAATAACTAAAACACATCTCTATTGTGTGATCTAATCAATTTAGGAGCTAAACTAAAAGGATTGGTTTTCGAGATAAGTTCAACTCGTGGGTTTTTAATCATTCAATTTGAGTTTTCAATGTTAAAGTTAATATTATTATCTAAAACATTATGGGCCGTACCACAAAAAAGATAGACACGCGTTAAACACAAAAATAATACGCACTTGTTTTAGCATTAACTTGTCTAAAACAAAAGTGTATTATTTTGGGTAGCTTTCGCGTTTAACGCGTGTCTATCTTTTTTGTGGTAAGGGTGTATAAGAGTACATTTTTCATAATGCATCTTTTCATATAACATTCTTAAAAATATGCTTCTGTGCGAGCGAGACAGGTGACAAAATATAATAGGCCTCTTAACGTGCCTGTTGCCACCTACGCCATATATTGATTATCCCTTAGCTTGCGTATGCGCAAGGGGTACACAAATAGTGTAGGTACCTTGTGACGAAGTCATCCTTCTTTCATCATTTAGTGCTGGCAATCTTCCATTACTGGCCACTTCATCCACTCCATTCTTCGAGATTTGAACTTCAAATTTCAAAATTAGAATATCTCATATTTTTATTTATGCATTTATTTCATTGTTTTGCCATTCTTTGTCTGGTCTCCAAAGTCTTCAGACGTGGACCGCAGAACCGCTATACTGTTATATTTTGTACCTACTACCTATTATTATAACAATTGTGCAAAGTTATAAGTATAAATAAAAACGCCTTTTTATCACAGTTATTTTTATACCAGTTGTGAACAGTTATAAAGTGCAAAACTACGTCGCAATATACCCCTTCAACCATCCTGCTGCTGTTTTATTTCTACCAAGAGATATTGTGTCCGGAGACTCCCTCACAAGCTAGCCGAGGCTTGAGAGGATAGAGCGAGGGAGGCACTCCGGGATAACCTAAGCGTTTGTAGATATGCTAGGTTTTTAACCAAAAACCTGTGGCTCAAGATCGGTGGCACAGACTCGTAACAAACTGCTTTAAACGCTGTCGGTGCCCCAAAGGTGCGATGATTGATAATGTTTGGACATTAAAGACGGGTGACACGGCCCACCTGCATCGAATGACGGACATATTGACAAATTGTTGTAACTAGAGAAGTAGAGATGCATATCGAAAAATCTGTGGGGTGGTAATAGTACACCGATTAAATATATCACTTTTAAAAAAACAAAAACCCGACTACGACAAAAATCGAACTGAAATAAGAAAATATTCCTGTCTGATAGCCTGAAATTCTTTTCTAGACTTAGGAATTCAGTGTTGTGAAAAACATAATAAATCAACTTTTTAATATCCAGGGTATAGCCGTGGTCGCATGCCACCGATTATATTAATACTACATGCGACCACGGCTATACCCTGGATATTAAAACGTTCTTCTCTCTTATGGTTTTCGATAAATTCAGTGTTCCTATGTGCAAAATTTTTGGCCTACCCTTTATATTTAATAATACGTGAAGAGAAAACTTATTGGAGGAATAATATACTGGAGGTAGTCTAACCGTGTCTGAATATTGTGTGAAGGCTGTCATTTCTCGTTGACAGTGATACAGTGACGTCACTGTAAAGTACACCGCGCATTGGCGCAATGTTTTGATACAGTGATGTCACTCAACCAGTCAACTCTTCCCTAGTCACGCACACTAATACAAATCCAGAACCGCACACAAACAAAAAACGGCCAGCGGCTTTATGTCCTTAGGCTCCGTCTATAGATTATTATATGTCTATGGAAAACTTTGTACAGGAGTTAGATTATATGGAGAAGGAGCGCAGGCAGCAAAAAAATATATTTTTTGTATAACAATTGCTTGAATTTCGACCACAGGTGATATTATTAATTACTTAATTTCAATTTACAATACAATAAACCACATGTTTTGAGAGGCGTTCCGACTTACCCCTGCTTTTATAACCGCGAAAATACAACATCTCTAAACCCATTATATCCTGATACGCGGTGAAAAAACGAACTAAATGACATGTACTGAATTTTGACACATAGTCGCTTTCGCCTTTCAAAGTGGCGCCGCCTCGGCGTGTCAAGTTATATCGGACAGTTTTGACAAATGATCAGCTGACAGGAGTACAGGTAGGCATTTTTTCTCATCTAGCAATGGGGTGTTTATGGCAGGTTGGAACTTTTTTTGTTATTTTCTTTATTTTAAAAACCGCTAATGGTTCTATTGTGGTCTGCAAGATGTGGGCTGTATAACTGTGCACTTAGAGCTGTCAAAAAAAAAACTCTTTTTATTAAACACAAGCACAGATAATATAATACTATACGTACAGATGCCTTATCTCATACAAAGAAATGTGACCGATTTAGCGCGGGCTATCTTCGGGCTATACATTTTTCCGTGCTTAAAGGATTTTTTAAATTTGAACAAATATTTTTCATGATGTATTTTTTCATGTTCTCAGTTTTACGCAAACTTCAATAACAAATCGATACATATAACGCCATTTATTATGAGTTCTTTCAACAAATGTTCCTTTGTTCCTGATGAGACCCCATGACACCAGCAACTCTTGCACGATGGTTAACGATTGAGGTAGGTATGTTTTACCAACTAATTTGTAAAACTTGAAAATCTCAACATAATGAACATATCAACCCGAGCCATTGCTAAATCAAATCAAATCAAATCATTTATTTGTGTGGTTCTTGGTGGTACAAGGATCTTAATATTATGGTGTGTTGCTCAAAAACCAGCCCAATGGGCCTACACAATTCGGCGTTATGATAACAAAGTAGATAAATAGGCATTACAAACATTATCATTATCAGTCAAAATACTCATCATCCGCCTAGCCTTTTCCCAAACATGATTGGGGTCGGCTTCCAGTCTAACTGGTTGCGGCTGAATATCGATATTTTACATGGAGCGACTGCCATCTGACCTCCGTAACCCAATTATTGGGGAATACCGGTGTTCGAATGTTAGACCAGTTGTCAGGCTTTTGGGCTCCTGACTACCCGTAACGACTGTCAAAGATATTCCTATGACAACCGGGACCGACTGCTTAACGCGCTCTCCGAGGCACGGAGGGGTCTCGATGTGTTAAGAACGGTCACCCATCCAAGGACTGACCGCGGCAAGCGCAGCTTAACCTCGCAGATCGATCGATCAGCGCGGCTGTCATTTAGCCACGAGCCCCTCTATTATCAGTCAAAATACTACATAATACTAAATAATAAGATGAGATGGTGTTATTAGACCTAATACAATATCTCCTACCTATTCATTTTAGAAAGAATAACTGACATAAGCTTATTATTGATAAGATTTAAATGAATTAGGACCTGATATGTTTTTTGTAAATATCCAAAAACTCGGAGGTTTGTGGACTATGTAACTCATCTGTATAATAGTTTTAGGAAACCTTAATCCGAAAAAATAAAATTCATATCAGTACATGAACTTTCAGAGGCTAGGCAGAGAGCCTTATACAAGCTGGCCATGGCCTTTTGCCTTCGGTTATATTATTGCAATTTTCTTAAGGATCTCTATTTTTTTTGATAATATAATATAGCTTATGTCACCCGGGGATAGTGTAGCTTTCCAACAGTGAAAAAATTTTTCAAATTGGTTCAGTAGTTTCGGGAGCCTATTTAATGCAAACAAACAATCAAATCTTTCCTCTTTATAATATTAGTTTAGACTAGCTTTTGCCCGCGACTTCGTTCGCGTTTCCGTCGTTTTTCGTAAAAAAGTAGCGTATGTCCTTCCTCACGGTTCAATGGTTTTGATGTAACAGACAGATTAACTTTCGTATTTTAGTAGGGAAATATAATATTCCAATCCACAATACTGTTAAAAAATATCGCAATAAGGAACCGTAGAATATTATTATTAATAGCTGTGCCCGCGACTCCATACATACCGAACATACAGACAGACAGACAGACAGACAAAAATTTTACTGATTGCATTTTTGGCATCAGTATCGATCACTAATCACCCCCTGATAGTTATTTTGAAAATATATTTCATGTACAGAATTGACCTCTACATATTTATTATAAGTATAGATAGATAATATCCTTAAAATGTAATTACATATTTGTGCTTCCTAATGTCGAATCAGTTTGCTGTTTAGGGTGCTATAGTACTGGCTGTTCCCAGTGGTTTCAACCGCGTTGCTCGGCTCCTAAGGGTCGTAGCGTGATGTTAAATAGCCTATACTATTCCTCATGAATCTGGCTATCATATACAAAAAGATTTTTTGACGGGAACAGCTGGTCGTCGAATAAAAAAGAACTGTCTCCTTCAACAACAATGAATAGTTCTTATTCATTTTTGATTAATCAAACAACAGTTAACATACAGTTTGATAATAGATTTGAATTGGTTCTGCGAAATTGGCATTCAAAATAAGTTCTTTACAATAGTTTAACAGACAGGATGTGAACTCGCGACCCCTAGCTTTTACAATCTTATAATCATTGCTTGTTACCAAGAAACTAAATTCTAAACAAAATTTTCGGAATTTCTGAAATTTTGAATATGAAATCATTGGACCCTCTTTCTTAGTCAAAATTCTTATATTTTGATTAAGTTTGTGCGCGAAAAGTCCCGATATAATTAAAAACAATAGGAAGGTAATCAAAAACCATCATATATTTGCATTACAAAACGAAATACAATATGAGCAGTGTTTTTTTTGTTGAGGACAAATAATACTTTGAACAAAAAACTACAATTTGATTTGGGCACTGTTTTTAGGGTTCCGTAGTAAAACTAGGAACCCTTATTCGAGATTCGTCATGTCTGTCTGTCTATCTGTCTGTCCGTCCGTATGTCACAGCAATTTTTTTCCGAAACTGTAAGACCTATACTGTTAAAACTTAGTAAGGAGATGTATTATGTGAACCGCATTAAGATTTTCACACAAAAATAGAAAAAACATTAAATTTTTGGGGTTCCCCATACTTAGAACTGAAACGCAAAATTTTAATAAGAAAATTATAAAACTAAAAAAATATATGATATACATTAATGTAAACTTACACCGAAAATTGGTTTGAACGAGATCTAGTGAGTAGTTTTTTTCAAAATCATCAAAATTCCTTCACAAACAAACTTTGTTATGCGGTCCGGTTTTTTTTCACTTTATACGTCCAAAACTGATACGGAACTCTCGGTGCGCGAGTACGACTCGCACTTGTTTTTCTTTAGTGTACAAATAATTATACTTTGAACAAAATACTACAATTTGATTTGGGCACTGATTTTTTCCTATAGTCTACAAATAATTATATTTTGAACAAAATACTACAATTTAGACACTGATTTTTCCTATAAAGAACAAATAATTATATTTTGAACAAAATACTACAATTTGGGCACTAATTTGTTTAGCATAATTTTCATAATACGGCTTCTGGTCATGAATTAGTTTTTGATCTACAAATAAGTTCTCTTTGGAAATACCGTTATAATACTGTTCAAGTGTTCAATATAAAAGTGATATTCAATCAAGAATAATTATTAACAAATATGGACATACGGAGATAAGATGAAAGTTTTCCAATTGTAGTGTTGCGTACCGTTTCTATGTTGTGGGTAACGTGGGAATTCGGACATTGGACGTAGTGGCTGGTTTTCTTTTTTTTTCTTTTAACATAAAATTATCAAGTCGTGTTGAAAAACCATATTCCGCATATCATGTTGTAAGTTCCATGTTATGGAAAGCGTGCCCAGGCAAAACTCCAAACTCAGGAAAAAAAGTAATTAATCTAATTGCTAATTTGGTCGAAATTTAATCACTAAAGCTAAGATTTGACAGCTAGCTTTCTTGCGTTCCCCTTATGCTTTACAACTTAGTATTTTATTTAATAATAGCTTTGTCATCCGTCTGTTCATATGTCAAGACCTTTAACGGGAGGCATCTGCTCATAGATGGCGCTATTGCATATTTATATCTATCTGTATCGAAAACAGACAAAAATCATCGAGACTCGAGTCCCGAGATAAATGAACTATCCACATACATAATTAAGTTTGTACGGAACCCTCCGGGCGCGAGTCGTACTCGCACTTGTCCGGTTTTTTTTCACCAGAGACCTTCCTGAGTATGCGCACAGCAACTGTACAAAGTTTCAAGTCAATGGAATAAACGATGCGCGCACGCATATGTGACGAACAAACTTACGAATAAATATTATTTTTTGTATATTAGATTAGCGTTGGCATGTCATGACAACGTTGGCTTGTCTGCTATTAGCGGGTTTAGCGACATTTCCTAGAACCTGATCGCAGCACCACCTACTGGGTCTAATTATTGTGAATTTAAACCATCCAGAGACCAACTCAAACACACAAAAAATATCATCAAAATCGGTTCATCCGTTTATGAGGAGTTCTGTGACATACACACGTACCTACAGAAGAATTATATAATAGGTCCACGTTTCACCACTTATCTCACCAGATAATGCTTTAGTCTAAATCTAAAATAATATCCAAAACGAAACAAAAAAACTTAAAAACTAGACAATACAAAAAATATACAACACTCAATAATACACCGCGACATAATGATATATAATGCGCTTGCGTCCGTCTTTCTGAATAGGACCGTAATTGCTGCGCCTGACCCCAAGATCTATGGATCCGTTGCGATCTATAGATCATTGATCGATAATAAGGATAGTATGCGCGCGCCATATGAAAGTAGAAAGGTGTACAGAATTTTATGGTTATCGCGAAAATCATTTTATGTTGTTATATAAAATTAGTATTGTAAATAAAATGGTACACCTTGACATTTAATCATTGCTTTTTTAGAAAAAAACGGTGCTTTGACTATGGTCTACTGTCATTCTGTAGTATTAAACTGACGGTACCTACGTACCTACTGTAGAAGCTAGAGGTAAGGGGAACGGAAACTCGCGTCTGAGCTTGATATTCGTGTATTTAGGAAGAAATTACAGACAAAGTAGAAAAGCGCGACTAGTTTAGATCACGGCCGATGTCAAGCCTCTCCTCTTTTTAGGGTTCCGTACCAAAATGGTAAAAAAGGAACCCTTATGGTGCGACTTCGTCTGTCTGTCTGTCTGTCTGTCACACCTGCTTATTTCAGCAACTACTTATGCTATCGACTTGAAATTTGGAACAGTTATAAAGAATGCTTGTCCAACTTTATTGCAAATGAAAAAAAAAAGTGCAAAAATATTTTTATTTTCATTGCAAAAGGGGCCGGAGTGGGGTTCCGAAATTTTAAAGTGGGGTTACTAGATCAAGTGATATATCATATGAAAGGGCTTGATCTGCAAATTTCAAAATATATTTTTATTTTATTTTATGTCTCACAGTTTTCGACATATGATGAAAAATGTCCAAAAAAATACCATTCCCCCTTATCTCCGAAGTTTGCGGGGCGAAAAATCTGAAATAATTAGAATTGATAGGAATTGACCCAAATATGGCACCAAAAATAAAACGATGTTCCTAACTAGTACAGTTTTTTCAAAATCATCAAAATTCCTTCACAAACAAACTTAGTTGTGCGGTCCGGATATTTTCACTTTATACGTCCAAAAATGATACGGAACCCTCGGTGCGCGAGTACGACTCGCACTTGGCCGGTTTTTTTTCTATATCACAACCTATTCTATTTAATTCAAAATTCTTAAGTCATCGCTTGTCTCATAAACGATAAAGTTAACCAGCCTACTAAGACTTCACATTAAAACCTCTACAGTACAATCCCCTAAGTGGTAGATACGTGATTTGCATGTTTTGCTTTCGTGACCTTCAGGCCACCCTAAACTCTCGTTTAATAACATTAAAGATCACACCACGGTAGCGTAGATAGCGTAGGTACGGTAGGTACTAGAGTTTGCACCTCAGATCATAGAAACAAGGAGATATGTCATCATAGCAAATTAGTACCGAAACAACTGATGCCACTTTTAGTACATTTTTCGACACAATTACGCGCATAATTAAGCGCTCCTTGTGAATAAAAAGATCTCCCACGCATTAAAAATTCCGCACACCCTCAATCTAACACTGTTAATCGTCACTCAATACTAGCACTAAACTAAAACACTGTATTTATACCATCGATCGTGTTCGGTTCGTCGCCAGCGCGTACCTTTTTAATATGAGCAATTTGCTCAAAATCAGGCATCAAGCTCGATAGCGCCTTGGCACATCTCCCTTGTTTCAATGATCTGAGGTTTGCACTAAGGAGGGATTTTTTGAGATTCCATCCCTAAAGCGGTAGAAGTGGTAGTTGGTAGGTATAAAAAAATGGCGACGTTGTTTTGTTTTCCGAATTCCACGCGGACGGAATCACGCACTGCTAGTGATGATAATTTGATTATGATGTTAACCTTTGAAAGTATAGATCATAAACTCCGAAACACTTTCATCAATAAAACTCGTATCAATGCCAAATACGATCGATCACGGATCTATGAGATCATAGTTATAGCAAATGATCCATGGATCATTACGTGCGTACGCGCAGTTTTTGCTGCTTATTTTAAGCCTGAAATACATGTTGGCCGAGCTTAGACCAACGCGAGCCTAGACAAATTGACACAAGGCAAGATAGTAGTCTTTGAAGGCAAGCGCTACTGTCTACACGTTCGGCAAGTTTGACGTCAACCGCATAATAGTGCGCGGACAAACATGTGAACACTATTGAACGAGCGCGCGCGAGCGCCTTTGATTTGCGCAGAAACCGACACCGCTCCAAATGAGGCAAGTGATCACGAGCGACTGCAAATTGTGGCAAGCTACGTCAAATGAGGTCTTGGCGCTTGTCTATACTCAACCAACTAGGCAAGTGACACCGAGCGATAGCAAGACAAGGCAAATATACTGTCTACATGTTGGTATTGGCCTTCACTCGACAACGCTCGGCCAACATGTATTGCAGGCTTTACAGTATAACTATAATGATATTGTCTGAGTATGACACATTACTGGACTTAATGCGTATGCTTATGAAATTGGAGTGAGCAGAACCTAGTTTTGAAGAATTTTAATAGTGACTAGTTGTTCCCCGCTGTTTCAGCGGTTTCAACGGTCATAGCGTGATGTTTAAGCCTATACTATTCCTCATGAACCTGGCTATCATTATGCAAAAATAATTTTTCGAATCGGACTGGTAGTTCCAGAGATTCACGCGTTCAAACAAACAAACGTCTTCAGCTTTATAACTTTTAAAAGCGATTATAATAAAACAAGTTTAAACGGATTAAATCGCGTATATTACAGATTTTTACAGAGTTTTCCTGACGTTTCGAACACTTTGCAGCGTTCGTGGTCGCAGGACGACTGAGGTGGTAGGCGTCATGACAGCTAATTTAAAGAAAAAATATTCTCGATTTAATCCGTTTAAACTTGTTTTATTATAATGTGTAATAATCGCGAAAACCTAAGACATTTTTAAAAGGGCCTTGTAAAAACTTCGGTTTTAAGAATTTATTTTTAGGTTGCCAGAGCTCCTGTGGATGCACTGTGTTGACAGGGAACCTGCTTGTCCCGTAAGCTGTCAGCACAGCGAATCTTCATTTTAAATGGTCGGTAACGCGCATCTGATATGACACCGGAATTAGATGAAATATGGCGTTGATTTTTAGTTGAGACCCCAAGCTACCAAACTGCGAAAACCAAATTAAATTCTGTACCCCGATCATGAGTTTTTTTGACGTGTAGTATCGTTAACGTAAGCATATTTTGAATTGGAAATACACGTTTGTTACACAATATTTATATAAATTAAATACTTAATTAATTTCTTCGTATTTTTTAAAATGTGCAAATTGTATAAAATTTTATCAAAATGTTCCAGGATTGCTGTATTTTAAATTCAAAGTAAAAATATGCGTTAACGGAACTATACGTCAAAAAAACTCATGATAGGGGTACTGTTCAGTAGGTACTTTTTGCGTGATACGCGCACAAATAGACAAAAATTCCATAAAAAAAAAAAGTTGGCATGGTAACGTCGCAGCACCCTATCCCGTCCCGACTGTTTTTTCTGTGGAATATCTTCAATGTACAGACACGGCATTTTTACAGTATTACAATAATACAGAAGTTTTCTCAATAACAACCTACAATTATCACATTATATTAAAGAAAGTGCGAAAAAACAACGAAAAGCATTTGTATAATTATTCAAATTTTATTCAAAGCAAACATAATCATAATTGGTCGCGCAATTAGTACTCGCTCGTTCGTTAAAAAAATGCGGTGTTTAGTTCAATTAAAGACTTAAGTATTTGCATATGAATAGACAAAATCTTTATAACAAAAAAAATTGCTATTAATAAAAAATATTTTAGTTAAGAAATCATTAGATACTGCTCTAGAAACGGTAAGGGAAAACCTCAGATCATAGAAACAAGGAGATGTGCCAAGGCGCTATCGAGCTTGATGCTTGATCTTGAGCAAATTGCTCAAATTAAAAACGTACGCGCTGGCGACGAACCGAACACGATCGATGGTATAAATACAGTGTTTTAGTTTAGTGCTAGTGTTGAGTGACGATTAACAGTGCTAGATTGAGGGTGTGCGGAATGTTCAATGCGTGGGAGATCTTTTTATTCACAAGGAGCGCTTAATTATGCGCGTAATTGTGTCGAAAAATGTACTAAAAGTGGCATCAGTTGTTCCCGTACTAATTTGCTATGATGGCATATCTCCTTATTTCTATGATCTGAGGGGAAAACAAAAACATCGTCCTAGAACCAAAAATTCGAAGACATGTGACGTCCACCAACCCGCACTGGGCCCGCGTGGCGAAAATTTGGCGGTGTTGTTGTCACTGTTGCCATTTTAGGGATTTTTCCGCTAGACATTTTTTTTTGCTTTTGCCACAGATAATACAATACTACGCGTACAGATGCCTCATCTCATACAAAAAAACGTGTTCGCCGCCGTACCGCGGGCTATCGGGCTAAAATTTTTTTCGTAACTAAATGTTTTTTGAAGAAATATATATATTTGTCTATTTATTCATCTTCTAAATTTTACACAAACTTCAATAACAAATCGATACGTATAACGCCATCTGTTATGAGTTATTTGAACAAATTTTCCTTTGTTCCTGATGAGACCCCGTGCTTTTGCATACATTTCTAGCTTAAAAGTCGCAAAATTGACAACAGTGGTCTTTTTCAGAGACTCTCTGGCAGAGACACACACCACAATTTTGCGACTTTTGTGCTAGAAATGTACATAATTATGCAAAAGTCAACTATGTCTAGCGGAAAAATCACAAAATTGGCAATAGTGCCTGTTGTTAGTGCAAGGTACAAATCAGTACTATCATGAGTTTTTTTGACGTATAGTTTCGTTAACGTAAGCATATTTTGAATTTAAAATACAGCAGTCCTGGAACATTTTGATAAAATTTTATACAAATTGCACATTTTAAAAAATACAGAGAAATTAATTAAGTATTTAATTTATTTATATATTGTGTAACAAACGTGTATTTTCAATTCAAAATATGCTTACGTTAACGATACTACACGTCAGAAAAACTCATGATCGTAACCCGATCATGAGTTTTTTTGACGTTTGAATTGATGTCACAACATTTATCAATGTGTCGATTTTGTACCTATTTGTACTATGAACAGTAAAACTAGGCCACTACATGTTTTTTTTTTAAATAAAATTTTATCAATGGCATTCCAGCATTCCTATATGTTTAAGTATACACCCTTAAAAATAGCAACAGGGTTTCTGTTATATTGTATAATGTATATGTATACTTATGTTCATATTCGTATGAGTTTTCTGTACACTGTGCGTTCGAGACCAAGTAATGTATGTGAATACCAGGGTTAAACATTAAGCAGTCGTTTTTTTTTCTAAAAATTTACAAATTTCATCTGAAGAACATCACTATCACCAATAAAATCAGTGTATGTTCTTCGGCGTCCTCTTTCCCTTCCACTTACCTACATCCTTATAAAAAAAAATTTTTCTAATTAATTATTTTAGACAACAATTTTTAATTTAAACAACTTCAAGTCTAAATGTAATCATTTGTTTTTATGCGAAGTACACACAATAGAATTAACGTAATCGATGTTCTTTGTTGCGATTCGTTTAATCGATAGGAACTACAGCGATGACCTTCTAATGTGTAGTCATTGTCAAGGTCATGTAAATTCGTTTCAAGGTTCTGTCATAACTTCACCGCTGTTTTCTCTGGTACCCAGCGCCAAATATTTATCTAAGTTATACTATTATTTATTTATTTTATTAATTATAACGGTATACACCAATTACAATAATTATTAAGAAGCCTACCTACTTATTTATTGAGACTTAACTAAAAATAAACCATAAATACCAACTTACCTACTTTAAAAGAAAAGAAAAAAAAAATTCAAACAAGACTAAAAAAAAAAAAACAATTCAAACACGCAGTCATTCATCCTTCTCACAGAACGGCAAACACTCTCGCAAAATATCCTGCCATCCATCCGCAAACAGATCACATTCAGGATTGGCGCACAGGAGGGCGGAGAGGGTACGTGGTATTGGCGACCTTGAGCGCGCTACGGTGCGACACGACGGCACTGCAAACATTATAAAACCGTAAAAAGCCTTGTCAGACACATTGAAGATATTCCAGGAAAAAAACCGGACAAGTGCGAGTACGACTCGCGCCCTGAGGGTTCCGAAATATGCAATAGCGCCATCTGTGCCGCTATTACATCATAGTAGATATATCATATCTTGATCATGGATGGCGCCACTGCATACTTCTAGTGGCGCCACCTATGAGGAGATGGCTCCATTCTCCAGTCTCCAGTCACTTCTCCAGTCCGTCTGTCCGGTGACAGACGGACAACGAAGTGATCCTATAAGCGTTCCGTTTTTCCTTTTGAGGTACGGAACCCTAAAATACAGTCGGGATACGGTACTGGGTCATATCATAAGTGGTCGTATTTTTTTATTGCATTCACTTAGAAACTTGATTATTTTACAGCTCCAAGGGTCCGTAGACCTAAGTATTTGATATCAATTTCAACCTTATACCTTCACGCGTTCCTGAGAAAAAGGGTGTTGACAGACAGACAGACAACGAAGTAATCGTATAAGTTTCTTTTTTTTTCTTTTGAGATACGGAACCCTAAAAATAATGTTGTATATTTAATAACCCAAATACTGCCTGACCCAGCGATCGAATCCAGGACGTCAAGCTTACTACCACTGACGAATGAGGGAATCTAGTTTAATAAACCTATAGTTTTATAACATTATTTTGAACTCTCGTTAAACCGTTAGAGGGATTAAAAGCAGTATGTTTAACAGCCGGTCTAGTATTTTAACTGTTACACATTTTACCTACATTTTAACTGAGTTTATAACTCCTTTACGTTTAACGATACAGTTAAAAACTTTCACTTTTTAACACTTACTTTTGTTTCATACTAAGTTTATATTAATACTAGGCTTTTGCCTGCGACTTCGTCCGCGTGGACTTCAAATTGACCAGTTTAAATGACCTCCCTAGTGTAGGATGGCTAGTACTACGAAGAGGTCAAGCTGTATCTCTGGTTCATCTTACCAGAATTAGATGAAATGTAGCTAAGATTTTAAATTAGACCTCAAGCTACCAAACAGTGAATACCACATCAAAATCCGCTCAGTAGGCACTTTTTGCGTGACGCGCACAAACACACAAAAATTCCAAAAAATATTTGTGTGGGCATGGCATCCCGACTGTTTTTTCTTTCTGGAATATCTTCAATATCACGGCTTTTTTACAGTTCTACAATAGCCATAGACAAGGCAGTCTCTTTCTATTGGTGTAGGTAAGCGTGGGCGAAGTGGGCCCTCGCCCACGGCCTCGCACTTAAACGGGCCTCGCGAGGCCCCCTTAAATGCGATGCGCCCAAAATTTACCACAGATGACTAATTAATTTGATCACTTTTACGCTCGAAAAAGAACATCACTTTAAAAGCTATTTGGTTGGTGCCTTGCAAAAAGTCCCTCTTAAGTGCGACTGCGAGGCCGTTGTAACTACCGTGTGTGTAGGTATGTCGTGTTTTTTTTTTTTTTTTTGGATGATGGGAAATCATCATATGACCCCCCCCCGCTCTGGTGTCAGACTCTTACTGACTAAAACCCACCCGTGTTCCTTCCTTAGCCCTTTTGTCCGGGTCAGCGGTATCCCTTTCGGACAATCCCGCTTTCCCGGCAGGCTTGGGCCCTAGTGGGCCCCCTCTTTGATGCTGACATCTCTTTGAGGCGCGCGTGGAACACGTACGCGCCGTTCAGCACGGGAGGTATGTCGTGTCAAAGCGTGTTTGGTAGGATAGATCTATTGGGTAGATCTTGCTAACTGGTGTAAGCCCGCTAAATTGCCTCCCCGGGAAGGCACGCCGATATAGGTACTTGAGTGCCTGACAACTGACACAACATCTAGCAATTTTTCATTAAAAACAAACATGTTTGATTTAAATTAACGACAACTTTTCAAAAAACGAAAGCCGTACTACCGCAACCGAAATCACCCGAAGTGACACGAACTGTTCTTTTTTCAAACGCTATGATTGATAGCCACTCTCGCGCACAGAGACAGTTATTCTGTAATTACGTTTTTTAACTACATAATAATTTTTATTGACGGTAGTAATTTGAAAAAAAAAATACATACGGTATAAAAAGTAAGAAAGATTATTTTATGGACATTAATTAAACACATCATCACGCTTAAATTCCCCGAAGGTTTAAACACAGGTGTAGGTAGGTAGTACCTATACAGGGTGGCAGGTTAGACAGTGGAAATATTTTAAGGGGTCATTGTACTCATCATTATGAACAACTTTTACTATTGAACCAAACCTGAAATCGCAAAAAAAAAATCAGGTGTTCCATACATTTATGTTCACTTAGCTTGACAAAATGTATGGAACAGCTGATTTTTTTTTTTCGCGATTTCAGCGTTGTTCCCATAGTAAAAGTAGTTCATAATGATGAGTACAATGACCCCTTAAAATATTTCCACTGTCTAACCTGCCACCCTGTATAATAGTACACCCAAATTTCGCTGGTTATGTTTAAGTTCCATGTAATAGGGACCAAGCCTATTGCCGTTGTAGCGATAGCAACACCTTGCTAGATATCACTACAATATATCTGGGCCCCAAGTCTGCTAATGCAATTGTCATGATCGTGTCAGAATGGTCTCTCAATGACATCGTTTTGACCAATGACGAAAGAGGATAGTCTTACTCTAAGCCAATGAGCGCTTAGGTTTTGACCGTTATGGTGTCATTATGACACCATTCATAGACAATCACAATAGCAGAATTGGGGCCCTGACGTCATGTTACCAAATTGTGAAAACGACATCATAATCTGTTCAGTACTTTTTGCGTGATCCGCGCACAAACAGGCAAATAAAAAATAAACAATAAAAAACATTTTTGGGCATGGTTTATAATACGTCCCAGTACCGACTGTATTTCTGGAATTCTATAAATAAAGCTGAAGAGTTTGTTTGAACGCGCAAATCTCTGGAACTACCAGTCGGATTCGAAAAAATATTTTTGTATGTTATAGCCAGATTCATGAGGAATAAGTTTAGGAGCCGAGCAACGGAGGCGAAACCGCTGGCGGAAGCTAGTCATAAAATAAAAGTAAAAATCAAATCAGTTCATAAGTACTAGAAGCACCGAATGTCCAATGAAAGTATGTCTGCGCCTGCGCCTCAAAGCTCGGTGTCCGTTAGAAAATGATCGCGGGCCGCGACTCGCCGATTTCACACCACCGTATTAGATGCTTAGCTTTTTAGGGGTCCGCAACTGAGTTGGGAAAACTTTTGGATTAGCAAATGTGTGGTCTGCCGGCCTAGCATGACCACGATAGAAACGGGTTTTGTCTACATAGAAATAGACAAAGTGACAGATTGTAGAAACATTTCTACGTTTTATGAATGAAACGGTATAATGTTTCTACAATCTGTCACTTTGTCTATTTCTATGTAGACAAAACCCGTTTCTATCGTGGTCATGCTAGGCCGGCTGGTTGCTGGTGTTCTAAATGATTAAGTACTAGCTTTTGCCTACGGCTTTTTAGGATATAAAGTAGCCTATGTGTTGTTCTGATGTATAAGCTATACTACGTCTAGCTATATCCACTAGTTTCATCAAAATCCGTTCAGTAGTTTTTGCGTGAAAGAGTAACAAACATCCATACATCCTCACAAACTTTTGCGTTTATAATTCTACTAGAATGTTTTTCTTTTGAAAATATCTTTAGTAGGTACTCAATGCTTCGGTGCTCAAAGGGTGCAATTACGATACCAACCTTTCTACTATAATAATTAAGCTAATTAGCTTTTTATCGATATTTCCTAAATAGTTATGAATTAAACTGCAGTGTGATTAAGCGTGCAGTGATAGGCTTGTGGATTAACCATGTGCCATCCACGGCGAATGGTTCGAGTTCGATCCCAAGGCACGCACCGCTGACTTTTCGAAGTCATGCGTATTAGAAATTAATTATCACTTGCTTTAACGGTGAAGGAAAAACATCGTGAGGAAACCGGCATGTCCTAGAACCAAAAATTCGTAGACATGTGACGTCCACCAACCCGCACTGGGCCCGCGTGGTGGACTATGGCCCACTCCCTCTCACAGAGGAGGCCCGTGTCCCAGCAGTGGGAACATTATAGGCCGATTATGCATTATGCATGTGATTAAGATGATATTTTTTGAAAACGTTTTATTTAAGTAATACTAGTCTTGTAACTTACAACATCTAGTAAGCAAAATAACTAAGTTTCAGGATTTTACATATTAGATTACCAATTTAAAGTGTTTCAAATCTTTAGACCCACAGGCACTGATTTTAAAAAACTAAAGAATAATGTAGCTTCCTAATAATGAAATAATTTTCAGGATGTGAATTTTCAGTATTTCCAGAGATTACGTTACAAACTTTACTTCTTTATAATATTAATGTACATACAAGTACACTGGTTAATTACACTAGTCTACAACTTACACAACAATGGCACATTTTTCCATCATCAATGTCATATCAACAGAATAATGCCCAGTGTCTGACATAGGCCAAACATCAGTATGCAAATCGACACAAAAAATCCCTTAAGATTTTATCAGTCCGTCTCTATATGAAAAGAGACTTAATATCGGTTAAAAGTGCTGCAAAAAAAATATAAAAAAATACATACGGACCCCATACATACCTAAATCTAACGCTTGACTTTTTAGCAAGCGCACGAACAATATTGTACACGCAGTAATACTCGCGCTGTGCCGCGCAACGCGCGTACCATGCGCCGCCATCTTGAATCTAATGTCAAACTGACATGACATCAAATTGACCAAGGAATAACGATGTGATTCCAATACGTACCTGATATTTATTTTAATTTTGTGCAATACCCCACTAATTGTGGACAGTCTGAATATAAGTGCAATATTTTAATTTTAGTTTTAAAATTAGTGTTGGGATTAGTTTTTAGTTTAGTTTTTTATTTTTTTTTTAATGTGCTTATAATGGATGTTTATGAATACCAGGTGAGTTTGTTTTTGTAATTTTCTTGTTAGTTCCGGGTTAATTTAAATGTAATAATAAAACTATATGTAGTGAGAAATCATCGTTTACAGTAACTAACTTAACAGTTAAAGCCTTGACTTGTAGTTAAATATTAGTATTACAGTTGTGTATGCACGTAATTACTATCTGGTAATTCCCCTCAAGTTTTAGAGAAGAAATAAAACTAATATTTTATTAACAAACAGAATGAAATTGCTGCTCATCCTCTTAAAAAATATTATGATTGTGTCTTTAGAAGAATAGACAAAGGTTTGTTCTACAGAAAAATAGACAGAGTGACAGATTGCAGAAAGATTTCTACCATTTTATGCATACAATGAAGATAACAAATGTCTATTCTTCAGGAGACAAAACTCTGATAAGCCAAGCACGGGTCGCCGCATACTCGGGCAGAAGAGGTAACGAGTTAGATAGAGAGAACTTTGTCCATTCTTTGGTAGAATAGAGATAGAATTGTCAAGCGAAGCGTGCTGGTGTTTGATTTTTAGCTTTTTTTATACAACGATGTTAGAAAACAGGCGTATGTCTGCTGGAAAGGTGTCACCGTAGCCTACGAAACTAGCCCTAAACTAAAACACTGTATTTATACCATCGATCGTGTTCGGTTCGTCGCCAGGCATCAAGCTCGATAGCGCCTTGGCACATCTCCTTGTTTCTATGATCTGAGATCTATACTAATAAGGCTGAAGAGTTTGTTTATTTGAACGCGCTAATCTCTGGAACTACCAGTCGGATTCGAAATCTTTTTGTATATGATAACCAGATTCATGAGGAATAGTATAGGCTATTTAACATCACGCTACGACCCTTAGGAGCCGAGCAACGGGGTGAAACGGCGGGGTACAGCTATACCTATTATAAAGAAAACGTTAACTTCAAAACACAAAGGATTTTAAAAATACATGATGTAAAATACTAATTTTGTAACAAAAACATAATTTGTCAGTTTTTGTCACAAATCGCAAATTAGCAATGTAGCATACGATAGCGTGTCATTTGTAAAATTATAGAGTAGTCATACTCACTCGGGAGTCGAACCCGATACCTTGGCATGACCGTGACAAAATTACTAGTGTTATTGTCTATGGTTCTTTAGTCAAATGATGGGAACTGTACTTCCGGTTCCTAATTTAGATTTTTTTAAACGATAACGCTGGCAATTTTTGTATCGTGTATGTGTTCACAAACACAACCCTTAGGGAAATGAGGAAATCAGGGATTTCATGAAATCCCTAGGGATACCACGATAGATGTCAAATTTTCTTGTCTATTACGTCTTCTTACTAAAAATATCACAGACATTATTTTAGCATAGCAAGAACTAAGAAGTATGTAATCATAGGTACTTCTTCTAGTGGCGCCATCTATGAGCAGATGCCTCTGACTTACCACGGATAGACGGACGACAAAGTGATCCTTTATGGGTTCCGTGTTTCTTTTTGAGGTACGGAACCCTAAAAAAAGAATTATACACCATGAGCACTACATACAGGGTAAAATTAAAACCAGTGCGGATATTTTAGGAGGTGAAAGTACCTACTCATGAATATGAACAACTTTTATTATGGGACCGACACAGAAATATGAAAAAAAAAATCTGCTGCTCCCTACATTTTGATCGTGTTGTAGTGCATTTTTGTAAGGAACAGCTGATTTTTTTTTCATGTTTCAGTGTCGGTTCCATAATAAAAGTTGATCATATTCATGAGTACTCTCAACTCCTAAAGTATCCGCACTGGTTTTAATTTTACCCTGTATTATGTCAGGCTGTGTAATTGAATAAGGATAAAAAAAAAACAAAATGGTCGCACGCAATGCGGTTTCAGAGGAATTTCTCCAGCAAACGCTTCGATGAAAGAAAGAAAGATAAAGAAAAGAAAGAAGAAAGAAAGAAAGAAGAAAGAAAAGAAAAGAACTAAAGAAAAGAAAAGAACTTAATGATGTACATACCAATGGTTGAATAAATGATTAAATGATTGTGGAATAAGATTCCTGCCAAGGTTTTCTCGGGGGTCTACAGTATGGGATTCTTCAAGAAGGGAATAAATAGGTTTTTAAAGGGTAGCAACGCGCAAGTAATACTCAGCGTTGCGCATGCGCACGTTTCATGGACAACGGTAACCGCGAACCATAAGCCACCATCGTGTGGTATAAAAAAAATTGTCTTGTCTAGGATTAAAAATAGTACCTAGCTGCCTGAAGATACTTCAACAGAATTTTGTCTCCGCGATTAAAAAATGAGAACGTTTTTATCTTAACAAATATAAAATTAAAAAATAATTAGAAATCTAACAAGACGGACGTTCAAATCGTAGTTAATTTGATTGACACTGTATTCACATTCACATCATTACATACCGTTTCGTAATTACTTACTTTTCTCGTAGCTTTCTTCTTCAGTGACACAGAACAGTTATAAAGGCAGCCATAGTTTTCTTATTAGCAACATTTGACAGTTTAAATTTTATTGTAAAGGAAAAAATAGGCAATAGTAACAATTTATACAGCCTAGAAGAAACATCAGTCATTCAAATCTTTGAAATGCATCTATAGTTTTCTGAAAATTTGACAGTTTCGATTTTATTAAACATGAAAAAATAGGTAATAGTAACAGTGTTAAACAGCCTAGATAGACCAAGCTCAGTCATTAAAATATTTAAAATTAAATGCATCCATAGTTTTTTATGGCATGATTTGACAGTTTTCATTTTAGTGAAAGATGCAATGGTAACAAATGACTCTTCGACTAGACTGCATAGTCTAGTCGAAGTAACACTGTATATAAAAAAAGTACATTAATATTATAAATTACAAAAAATGTATTTAACTCAGATGACGTTTTTACGGTTAAAACTTCAACTACTGAATTGAGCACAGTACCCCGATCATGAGTTTTTTTGACGTATAGTATCGTTAACGTGAGCATATTTTGAATTTAAAATACAACAGCCCTAGAACATTTTGATAAAATTTTATACAATTTGTACATTTTAAAAAATACAGAGAAATTAATTAAGTATTTAATTTATATAAATGTTGTGTATCAAACGTATATTTTCAATTCAAAATATGCTTACGTTAACGATACTACACGTCAAAAAAACTCATGATCGGTACCCAGATGTTCATTTCAAACAGGCAAGTTCAGGTTTTCTCACGATGTTTATTTTTTCAGTGTAATTCTGTAGCGTCTTTAGAATTAATCAGGCTTTCAAAAATTGATTGTAAAGAATACCTCAGATGACCGTTTTTAAATCGCTCATACACGAAGACTCCCCGAAAAACAATTTTCGCGAAGATGAATCGAAATTGGAACATGCGTAATTACATTCATTCAGCTGTTTTTTGACAACATTCGCCCATCACTAGTAAATTTCCGAGTGTCGCCGATTAAAAACGATTGACCACGATATCTAAACCAGGGAGCACATTAGATTCCAACGATTTCCAAATCATAAAACCTCTTATATCAAACGACCTTGTCTCAAGGTGTGACAAAATTACACACGGCCAGTATCACTGCCGTGTAATTTACGGCACGCGAGTCTGTACGCAGCCTAATTATAGACACGTGGCTTGCTGCTTATTGACGTCATCAGACTATGATCTTGTACCATACTGAAGGATAGGACGTGATTAAAAAATTGTTAGGGTTTTCTAAAGGACTTTTGCGCCAAAACGGGCTTGGCGCTCTTTGGGTAAGAACTCAGATCATAGAAATAAGAGAGATGTACCAAGGCGCTATTGAGCTTGACGCTTTAGTTTGATCACATTGACTATATTAAAACGTACACGCTGGCGACGGACCGAACGCGATCAATGATATAAATACAGTGTTTTAGTTTAGTTTACGATTGACGAATACCTAACAGTGTTAGATTGAGGGTATGCGGAATTTTTAATGTGTGGGAGATCTGTATATTCACAAGGAGCGCTTGTAACTGTGTCGCAAACTGTTCTAAAAGTGGCGACAGTGGTTCCCGTACTAATTTGCTATGATGGCATATCTCTTTTTTTCTATGAGCTGAGCTGTGGCCAAAGGCGAAAAGGGTTTTGAAATTCACAGGCTATGAGATACCCTTGCATGCTACACACTAGCCTCGCCACCACAAACAACCGTCTGCGCCGAGTTCATAAAAAATGTATGAAAACTATAAATGTCGATTTTTGCGAATTTTAGCCATGTTATGCTTATCTCAATGTTATTAAACATATAAGACATTTCAAAAACAATTGACACAGGCGGTGTTTGAAGTTTGAACCCGCGACATCTGCCATACGTGGCAAGGGCTCTAACCAACTGAGCTACTGTGTCTTCGCCTGAATCAGTTGAAAACTTTGTATGAAAACTGACCGCTCAGTGACGACATTTTGTGGTTGACGCGAGTGGTTTATTTTTTGGAAGACCTATTTTGAACATAGTAAATGTAGGAATTCTAGATATTAAACACCGCAGGTTCTATAAAAGCGCTTTAACTGTAACAGTTAAGTCAGCAGACAAACAGTTAACGACATTTTCTACGGTTTAACTCATATTACTAGAAAGTGTATAAATAACAGTTTTACTTAAACTTGTCTATGTCAAGTGTTTATGGTACGTTCTAAACGAGAGCATGATTTATAAAAAAAACGAATGTTCGAATTTAAATTTTTTACAGGTTTTTTTTTTAAGAAAATGTTTAGTGTTGACGTTCGCTATTTAAAATTCATATCATGTGTCAACTGTTTTTTTTGTAAGTACAACTTGTATATTAGTAAAGAGTATTTACGCAATGCTGTTAAAAAATGCTAAGGGCACGGAAACTCAATGGGCCTTCTACAAAGTTTGATGCTTTATCGTTAATTCCTACCTATAATCAGAAGTTTTTCGTTAATTCTTCATCTGACCTCATACATAAACTCACGCCGTTTTCCCCGCGAGAGTAAGCAGAAACTATAGAAAACCAGTTGATACGATCCTCACTCTTTTTGCTTCATCCACGGCCATACATCTGGTTATAAGGCGCAAATTGCTAAGACTACGCACCTAACTTTTTAAATGACCGCGCTTTTTCACACAAAGGCGGCTAAAACGTAAACCAATAAAAGTAAAAAAAAGTAGAAACTATGTTTTCGAATTCTAATTTGAATTCAAATAAAGAATGTTTAATTAAGCTACCGGTCTCAATCGGCTCGCGTGCCGTCAAGCATACATGACGAGCAAAACTGGACGCTTGCAATAGGCTACAAGTGCTCAGTCAATATTGACCGCACAACGACAGCTTTTCACTGAGAATCGTACGGGAAACGGATTTTTTTTTTATTGTCGGTTTTTTTTGGAGATGTTACTGTTTTAGGTTTGACATGTTCAGACTTTAATACGTAATTGGAATTTCTAAAAAATGCTGTTTTTACGGTTCCGTAGCCAAATGGCAAAAACGGAACGGAACGTATGTCATAGACATTTTACTTGAAAACTATTGGTACGGTACTTAGATGAAACTTAGCAGGTGTCTTCTGTGAACAGCCCTAAACCAGTGTAGAAAAATTCAGAAAAAAAAAATAGTCACTCCGTACATGACTGAAAATGTTTGCGCACCCCTTCATGTGGGGTATCGTTCGATACTCAGATCATAGAAAAAAGGAGATATGCCATCATAGCAAATTAGTACGGGAACAACTGATGCCAATTTTAGTACATTTTTCGACACAATTACGCGCATAATTAAGCGCTCCTTGTGAATAAAAAGATCTCCCACGCATTGAACATTCCGCACACCCTCAATCTAACACTGTTAATCGTCACTCAACACTAGCACTAAACTAAAACACTGTATTTATACCATCGATCGTGTTCGGTTCGTCGCCAGCGCGTACGTTTTTAATATGAGCAATTTGCACAAGATCAGGCATCAAGCTCGATAGCGCCTTGGCACATCTCCTTGTTTCTATGATCTGAGGTTGGATACGTCTTTGACAATGAAAGCGATTGTTGACGAGAGTGTATTAGGCAATTAGCATATACACGATTTTTGCCAATAAAATACATCTAATTAACCAGCACCCGAATTGCGTAACTCAATTGCTATCACCATGGGATTGTTTTTGACATACATTACGCCGTATGATTGTTATTCCATGCTCCTATAACTAGCTCAACGCCGCAATGGATGTTGTTGAACTGTCAAAATGAAAGCCATGGCGAAAGAAATTGAGTTACGCAATTAGGCTGCTGCTTAAAAAAAATAGGTTCTGTATTCGACCCGTTTCTATGTATGTACCTATATAATTATGTTTGTATGTTCGTGGTTTCCTCAAAAACTACTGAACCAGTTTTGATGATTTTTTCACTAACGTAGGTAATTTAAGTAGGTACCTACATACTTTCAGGAAGGTTTTAGTAATTTCATGTATACCTTATACATTAGGCAGGTACTAATCATTCCAGTGTACGCAATTATATGCATAAAAATGATACCAGATAACGAATTCGTGAAAGTAATCTAACTCGGGATGTAGGAAGTACCTACTAAAAAGGAAAAACAAAAAAACTTTTTTACAAAAAAACAACCGACTTCAAAGAATCATTACAAACTAAAATTTCAATATAGGTACAAAATACAAACAAGAAAAATTATGAATTTAAAATTATTTACTTTAAAGCGGTTTTTTGAAGTCAGTTGTATTTTTTTTAGTAAGTTTTTTGATAGACAAGATTCGTTCAACTCTTTAAAAAAGGTTGTATGTTTGTAATCGTGTTTTTTTTTATTGTAGCATAAGTATTTTTTGTCAATTGAGGAAAATGTTTGGCTATTTGCGATACAAAGTACTTTAGAGGCTTACCGGTGACCGAGTACGATGTATTTATAGTTCACGACGAGGTATATTAGTCGCTTTGGTGAATGAATTAAGCGCTTAAGATAATCTTTAGATGGGTACCAATCTCAGATCATAGAAACAAGGAGATATGCCATCATAGCAAATTAGTACGGGAACAACTGATGCCACTTTTAGTACATTTTTCGACACAATTACGCGCATAATTAAGCGCTCCTTGTGAATAAAAAGTTCTCCCATGCATTAAACATCCCGCACACCTCAATCTAACACTGTTAATCGTCACTCAACACTAGCACTAAACTAAAACACTGTATTTATACCATCGATCGTGTTCAGTTCGTCGCCAGCGCGTACGTTTTTATTATGAGCAATTTGCTCAAGATCAGGCATCAAGCTCGATAGCGCCTTGGCACATCTCCCTTGTTTCTATGATCTGAGGTACCAATAAATAAAATTCAAGTATCTGTCTGTGATTTCAAAATAAATGCCAAAAAGATACAAACTGATACAATTTGCTGAAAGAGAGAAAATAACTTCGAATCCTGGTGTTATGATTATGACTTGATGATGTATATTGTCTTCCTTCGTATGCAGGCTGTATAATTTCAGGACCTTTGCCTCTGAAACAAAACTAACGCCCACCATTTCTCACCTTAATCGGACCACCAAAATAGCCCTAAACAAATTCAATCACTAGATTCCGTTAAAAATCAAGTTTTTCATCGTTAAAATACACAACTATCCGTTATTTCTCGTGTTGGCACTTGGCAGTAACAATATTGACATCGAAAGTCGCCATGTTTGTTTTGAGATTTCGCGCCAACTGAACGAGTTTACCTTGTCTATGGTTTTTTTTTTGTTTGAACATCTGGCTTTTGTGTATTTTTGTTTTGAATTATCAGATTTGTGATTTTGATGATGTTTTTGCAATGTTTTTTTAACTTACCATCTATTTAGTCGAGGGAAGAGGGATGAAGAGGGAAATGTTTACCTACTTTAAATTGTAAATAGTCTAAATTAAGGAATCTACTTTTAGGAGCTTTCTCCTAAAAGTAGATTCCTTAATTTAGACTATTTAGGCGGATGTTTTTAAAATCTAAAATATACCTACATTATTCTTTAATAATGTAGGTATATTTTAGATTTTAAAAACATCCGCCATACATATTAACATCCGCCAAAGTCTAAAAGTTACATACTTAGGTACATTACATACCTACATCCTAAGACTTTTTTGATCGCATAATTATCCAGCTTAACTCAACTTTCTATCAACTTAAGTGTAACCGTTACTTCCAATGATATAACTATAAATTAGTTGCCAGACTTACAAACATAATCATAATTTTGAGACACGATTTCAGAAAAAATGATGTAAAAAATATGAAAGTTGATATTTCATACCATAAGATATTGAGAGTAGGTTCTAATGATTTAAACCTTAACCATAACTGTATCTGCCATACGTGTGCCAAATGCGGTGGAGAGCAGCAGTTAATTAAAAAAAAAATAAGTTCGACATAATTACAAAGTATTTTTTCTAGAAATTCCATATTTGTTGCCTTTTTTTATTTTGAGTGTGTCAAACTATGTCAGTGCGTAAACATTTTAATATTACATAAAAAACAATAAATATTTCAAATCGATATAGACAATATTTTTTTAATAACGCCATCTAGCTTTAAAGAGCCAAACGAATTTTGTTTAGTTTTGCCCTGGCGGCGAGTAGCAGAACTATTTTATCTTATGCGACGACATAACTTTGTAGCGGCGGCTACGTTTTTTGTTGATAAAACTATTTTAAAATTATAAAAAACGTGTTATGTATTTAAATAATTACATTAAGTTTTTTGTGGATCATGCCGCAATTATTATGATTAATGAATTTTGACTTTCAAGTGGGTATGTTTTTTGTAAGTCTTTGCGTAAGATTAAAAGCTATTTATCTGTTAGACGAGTTACGAGACCCAGTTCTAAATAAAATTACGTTTTGCAAATCGAGGAAGTAATTAATTTGACCTTTTTATCGCCTTTTATATTTTAAATATTTCACTAAACAAAAATTCAAAGAAAATTGTAGACCACCATTATAGGGAACATTGTCCAAGCTACCGGTGGTTAGGACTCCAGAGAGAGGAAGCTTTTAATTTTACTAGCTATAAATTTTTTCAATCTTATAATAAAGTGGGCGGCAGTAAATATTACACATAGAGTTTCAGAAAGATAGTCGGCTAGCTACGGCTTTATAGAGCGTCATCTTTGTCACACGAAGCACTAACAGTCCGGTATCTAATAAAATCAGCGGCAAAACGTCACACAGGTATCACAAAGTGACGGATACGACGTTCTACAAAGACGAAGCTAGCCGATTTTCTCTTTCCCAAATCACATGTGTAATATTTACCGTGTAATATTTACCGTGTAATATTTACCGTGTAATATTTACTGTGTAATATTTGCCTGTCACATATTATTTAACCTTGGTATCTTTGTCTGCAGTCGTTGATGCGGTCGATGTCGGTGGAGCAGCGCTGGCAGGACCTGGCCTCCCTGCTGACCATCCCCCCGCCGCCCCCACCCGACCAGTACCAGCACTACCACCACCACCACCATCACCAGCATCCGCATCCTCATCCGCATCCGCATCCACATCCACATGCGCATAATATTACGTAAGTATATATTATTTTAACTAGCTTCGGCCCGCGGCTTCGCCCCCGTTTTTGGGATAAAAAGTAGCCTATGTGTTATTCTGAGGCATAAGCTATATTACCTACTGTACAGTTTCATCAAAATCCGTTCAGTAATTTTGCGTGAAAGAGTAACAAACATCCATACATACATCCTCACAAATTTTCACGTTTATAATATTAGCAGGATTTTTTTTGACAGCACGGTTGGCGAAGAGGCTATTGGGTGTTTCGCGACGTCTCGTGATTTCTATTTTCGCACGGATTCATTCACGGATCAATCATATTAAAAAACCGGACAAGTGCGAGTATGCCTCGCGCCCTAAGGGTTCCGAAATATGATCATAGATGGCGCTACTGCATACTTCCAATGGCGCCATCTATGAGCAGATGGCTCCACTTATGGTCCGGTGGCTAACGGCGGACAACAAAGTGATCCTATAAGGGTTCCGTTTTTCCTTTTGAGGTACGGAACCCTAAAAAGAACTTCACAATAATGTTTTAGTATTTTTTTCACTAATCAATACATTTTATTGTAATTTCCAGCGCCCATGGCGCGGCGGGCGGCTACGGGCCGAACTATCACGCTCCTATACCGCCTGTTCCTGAAAAACACCCGGAGGCCTATGGTAAGTTAGCTTTATTATTATTTAGCCTATAGCAGGGATGGCGAACCTATGGCAAGCGTGACAAAATTGGCGCGCGACAGAAAAAAAACTTGGCATGGTAACAGTGGCGAAGGGTCAGTTTTTGTAAGAGGTACGCCGGAGCTACAAATGCTTATCTGGCCACGAAAAGCTAATTAATAAAAGTAGGCAATACTGCCTGTGCTATTTTTCAAAGGGAAGCCGGTAGGAATCGTATTGTCTGCGTCCCAGTACCCGGTTTTTCTGGAGTATCTTCAATGTACAGACACGGGTTCTTCACAGTTTTTTTAATAGTATAGAAATAAAGTGTTACGTTTCCCCACCAGGTGGCGCGGCGGCTCCGCTAGAGGGCGCTTACAAGGTGGAAGCCGCCCAGCACCCTCAGCAACATGATCCTCTCTACTATCAGGTAAATTATACTATAATTTAAAAACTTACATTTAATAACATTATGATAAGCTTAACATGGCTTTGACATGTTTAAAATTCACAAAAATATACATTTATTATTATGTATAGATAGATGGTGATATCGTATCTATGTCCTTCTAACCAAGGGTCGGAAACGTTATTTAAAATAACGTTTCTAACAGTTCTTCTTATTGTGTTCGTTGCATTGCGTTCGGAACGAAAACGAAATGGGAACATTTTCAAAAACCGGTTTAATCCGCAAGACGGTGCAGCGAGGGTCGTGCGACGACAATTATGGACTTGTTTGCAACACAAAAATTCAATAAAAACGGTTAAAAACGTTTTATTAAACGAAATCGGTATATTTTTTTTGTTCTTCTAAAACGTTATTTATAACGTTCCGTCCGAACATAAACGAAACAAATTGTTCTTTAGGTATTTAAGACGAAAACGTTTCGAAAAATATACCGGTATCCGACCCTTGCTTCTAACTACAAAGTTATGGCATTGAGTTGGAGTCTGTATTAATCCCCGATAGATGTCACCACCGCTCATAAGAGGCGTATTCAAAGAGATTCCAAATTTCCAAAGTTAGAGCTACGGGGCGGCAGAGGTCACTGGTTCAAGTCTGACCCACGCCGGTTGTTTTTGAACTCTAATCACTATACTAATATTATAAAGTTTGTTTGTTTTTTTGAACGCGCTAATATCTGGAATTACCAGTCGGATTCGAAAAAATCTTTTTGTATATGACAGCCAGATTCTTGAGGAATAGTATAGGCTATTTAACTATACAGGGTAAAATCAATACCAGTGCGGATATTTTAGGAGGTGAAAGTACTCATGAATATGACCAACTTTTATTATGGGACCGATACTGAAATATGAAAAAAAAATATCAGCTGTACCTGTTCCTGTTCTGTTTTTCATATTTCAGTGTCGGTCCCATAATAAAAGTTGATCATATTCATGAGTACTTTCAGCTCCTAAAATATCCGCACTGGTTTAAATTTTACCCTGTATAGCCCCCGTTGCTCAGCTCCTAAGGGTCGTAGCGTGATATTTAACATCATGCTACGACCCTTAGGAGCTGAGCAACGGGGGTGAAACCGCGGCGAACCGCTAGTTACCGTATAAACGGAAAATTAAGTATGAATTTGTTGTCTTTTATCAGAATGCTTCTGCGGAGATGCCGGGACCGACCAATCAGGACGGGTTTCTTCAATCCATCCTGAATGACGAGGATCTTCAGCTCATGGATATGGCTATGAACGAAGGTAGGTCTAACTATAGTTTAACTCATAAGGAAGAAAGGAACATTTGTTCAAATAAATCTCAATAGATAACGTTATATTGATTTGTTAATGAAGTTTGTGTAAAATTCAGTATAATTATGAAAAAATACACCATCCTAGTCTCCTAGTCCTACCGGCCTAGCATGACCACGATAGAAACGCGTTTTGTCTACATAGAAATAGACAGTGACAGATTGTAGAAACATTTCTACGTTTTATGAATGAAACGGTAGAATTTTTTCTACAATCTGTCACTTTGTCTATTTCTATGTAGACAAAACCCGTTTCTATCGTGGTCATGCTAGGCCGGCTAGTAATCTTTTTTATTTAAAAAAAAAAAAAAAAAAAACATTACTAGTAATCTTTTTTATTTAAAAAAAAAAAAAAAAAAAAACATTACTAGCCGGCCTAGCATGACCACGATAGAAACGTCATATAGCTTATATATCAGAATAACACTTGGCTACTTTTTATCCCAAAAATGCGGGTGAAGCCGCGGGCGGAAGCTAGTGAAAAATATTTGTTGCAGCAAGATGAAGACAAGTATAAACTTCTTAATATTATTTGTATTTTTTTTTTATTATTATTTCAACTTTACTGTGCAGCGCCAAGGTTGTCCTGTTATGTTATGCATTGATTTTTTTTGTAAATAAATAAATAAACTCGAGAAACAGTAGTCAGCAAAAAAATATTTTAGGCCACCATTTTCTATACATTTTTTTAGTTTTCTTTGATGTCAATTAGTTAAAAACACGCTAACATGACTCAGTGTTTATATAATTTAATTAAATAAGACGTTAATGGCCCCTATTACGTGTAACTTAAACATAACTGGCGAAACGTGTATGCCTCTGTCCAACCCTTTCAGGAATCCAGGCGTGATGTTGTGTTATACTATTTTTAGGGTTCCGTACCTCAAAAGGAAAAACGGAACCCTTATAGGATCACTTTGTTGTCCGCCGTCAGTCACCGGACCATAAGTGGAGCCATGTGCTCATAGATGACGCCACTAGAAGTATGCAGTAGCGCCATCTATGATCATTTAGCGGAACCCTTAGGGCGCGAGGCATACTCGCACTTGTCCGGCTTTTTTTTCTTGGAATGAGATAACACTCAATCTTATAAGTATTTAGACATTTCATAAAAAAACACTAGTTCTTCACAGTGACTGCGACATACGTTAAGTCATTCATTTTAAATACATATTTTTTACATTAAAAAAAACTGGTGGATTCCAAAATATGCAATAGCGCCATCTATGTCGCTATTACATCATAGTAGATATATCATATTATCTTGATCATAGATGACGCTACTGCATACTTCTAGTGGCGCCATCTTTGAGCAGATGGCTCCGCTCATGGTCATGACAAACGGACAACAAAGTGATCCTATAAGGGTTCCGTTTTTCCTTTTGAGGTACGGAACCCTAAAATAGTATTCCACCGGCATCGGGAACAGGGCCCCAGAGAGAGGAACCTCCTAACTATACGAGCTGAGTCCAAGAGTACTGTTTTCTGTATCAAGCCCTTGATCTAACTGCCTAACGAGAGCCTCCTCAGGTGTAGGTCGAGGCTCTTGGCTTCATCATTGGCCGTGACGACTATCAGTACTTACAATGATTGCTGAGTCCACATCCCACTTGTTGACAACCTCGTGTGCTAAGTCAAGATACTTGAGTTCTTTATCTTTCTCAGCTTTCACGAGATTTTTATACAAGGCGGTGATATCTTATGATTTACTGTTTAACATTTCATTAGATAATGATCTGTTAAGAACTAGCAGCTGCTAAAAATTATCAGATAAACTAATATTATTATTTGACTGAATTAAAGTCACCTCTAAACTTACACACCTTTAAGCATAGTCATAGCATAGTAAAAAAAACCTGACAAGTGCGAGTAGAATTCGCGCCTTGAGGGTTCCGTACAAGTACAAATATGCAATAGCGTCATCTATGAGCAAGATGCCGCTATTAGGCGAATCACACACCGCCCCGCGCTACGCTGCGGGGTGCGTTTTCAGTGTTGCACCATGCGTGATTTCTATACAAATACAGGTACTTGCAAAGAACCGAACATCACGCACCCCCGCGCTACACTGCGTGATGCGGGGCAGTGTGCGAATCGCCTTACAGTCACGCTTTTAGTAACGCCATCTATGATCAGATGCCTCCACCCGTTAAGGTCTTGCTTGACACACCAACGAGGTACGGAACCCTAAAAAAGGAATGACAAAAACGAATTAAAAATACTACCTGAAATAAAGTATGGTATGTACGGTCCGTTTCTCCATCGGATTTGTTCCATTTAACTTATTTGGCGGATCATTTTCTACAAATTCTATAATATTTATTTATTGGATACTGCGACCTTTTTTTGAATGACCTCCCTCAAAGCTAACTAAGGAACGTAGAGGGACTTATTCCGATACTGGCGCCCACCTTGGGACACTGGCGCCCACCTTGGGACACTGGCGCCCAACGTGGGATAGTGGCGCCCAACGTGGGATAGTGGCGCCCACCGTGGGCTACTCCGGGACAAACTAACTATAAAAACAAAAATAACTATTTATAAAAATACTAGTAATGTCTCAAGTTTACGCGATCACTACACATTTCAATAAAATAAGTTTTAAGTTAACGTATTTCAATGCGTATAATTTTTACTGACTAGCTTTCGCCCGCGGCTTCACCTGCGTTTTTGGGATAAAAAGTTACCTATGTGTTACTCTGATGTATAAGCTATATTACTGTAAAGTTTCAACAAAATCCGTTCAGTAGTTTTTGCGTGAAAGAGTAACAAAAATCGATACAAACACCCTCACAACCTTTCGCGTTTATCATTTTAGTAGGGTAGGATGTAACATTTTAAAATTCATATTACTTTTCACTAAGAAATTCACTTTTCAATATTGTATAGTGTTAACTAGTTACATATTCTGTTGTTGACTTGTTTACATCCAATCTACAACAACATGCCAACAACTGATAAAATGAATAATACCTGATTACATTTATCACGGCAACACACGTAATTTTGCCTAAGTACATATCTGTGTTTGAAGATATATTTTTGCAAAAACAAAGTGACTGTACTATGTTATCTACTTATTATCTTACTTATGTACACATCATAACATTAGTTATTTGATAAAGAATTAAATTCAAAATGGACGACTTTTTATTTACTATTCGTCATGTATTTTTACTTTTTTATGTCATCATTAGTGATGTGCCGAATTAGATCCGGGGATACTCATACGGAGTATAACTAGCACAAACGTCACCTGCGCATTAGCTCATTTTTCGGTCTCTTTGGCGGAATGAAGAAGACGGGGGGCGCCGAGGCTGCACGCGATTGGTTCGTCAGTCGATGCTCGTCGTCTAATTGGACCATTCTCTATTACGTATTGTCAACTTGTGACGGAGTCATCCTTCTTTCATCATTTAGTGCTGGCAATTTTCCATTGCTGGCCACTTCATTCATCCCATTCTTCTAAATTCGGTTTAGATTTTAACATTAAATTTCAAAATTAGAACATCTCATATTTTTTTGCATTGTTTCGTCATTCTTTGTCTGGTCTCCAACGACATCACTGGTGACCGCTGAACCGCTGTACTATTATATTTTATACCTACTACCTACTACCTATTTATCAAGCGTGCAAAGCTATAAGCAAATAGTCTCTTTTGTAACAGTTATTTTTATACCTCTGTGTAACGTTATAAAGTGCAAAAATACAACCTACGTCTCTGGTAGCAGAGCGTGGTTAACTTTTTTAACTTTTTGTAAAAAAAATCTTTAAGGATTTTTTTTACGCCGGGGGAGCGGGGTATTGTGAGACGTAGTAGGTATAAAAGTAAAGTAGTAGTAGTATAGTAAAGTAAAGTAAAGTAGTAGTAGTAGTAAAGTAATAGTAGTAAGTAAATTAGTAGGTATAAAATATAATAGTACAGCGGTTCAGCGGTCACCAGTGATGTCGTTGGAGACCAGACAAAGAATGACGAAACAATGCAAAAAAATATGAGATGTTCTAATTTTGAAATTTAATGTTAAAATCTAAACCGAATTTAGAAGAATGGGATGAATGAAGTGGCGAGCAATGGAAAATTGCCAGCACTAAATGATGAAAGAAGGATGACTCCGTCACAAACTGTCTATTGTCTGCTGGGCCGAAAATGTTCATGCGCAATCTGTGCTCATAATTCACACCGCTAACTATACGAGCGTCTACATCCGCGGAATCGGATACGGATCTTTATGTTATTGCTAAAAATTTCGGTCGGTGAATGTTTTAACGGTTCGTTCATTATGCGTATGCGTGACCTTTAAGCCTAATTAAAAATTGTAATTAAACTTATTTTTTTTATATCTTTCCCAAGCTGTTTGATAGTTAATAATTGAGTAAAATCGTGAATGTAGTTGTTATTTCGTCTATTAGGTATAAAATCACAAATAATATTTATGAAAAGATTTATTAAAGAACGGAAGATACGCGCGGATACGGATATTCGAAACGTCACTAATTTTAAACTAAGAGAGTTTAGTAGTCAAACTTTATCATATTAAGGGGCGACGCAGACGACAGACTTTTTGTGCGATCGAGTCTGCCGCGCTTTGCAGCGCTCGAACAATCTGTTCACTAAGTTTTGCAGATTGTTCGAGCGCTGCAAAGCGCTGCAGACTCGATCGCACAAAAAGTCTGTCGTCTGCGTCGCCCCTTGTCATGTTTATTTGCGTACGAGAAACTCGTGTAAGGTATCACGTAGGTATAACAAAAAACCATTTTAATCAATATAGTTTAATATCATTAAGATAATAATGATTAATTGATTGGACTTTAAGCTTTTCAGTAATCAGTTTAAAGCAGTGTTCCTCAAAGCGTGTGCCGCGGCGCACTGGTGTGCCGTGGTCATTAGTTGGTGTGCCGCGGAAATCTCCTAAAGTTAAATTCACCGTGCGCTTTCGTTTTGTCGATTATTGATGCAGGATGTAAAAATGATTTTTCATTGATGGTGTACCTCCAAAATTTTTAGAGGTACACCTTGAAGACAAAAAGTTTGCGGAACACTGGTTTAAAGTACAGATTCGCAAAAAATAGTTTAAAAAAAAATTAGGGCGCCACTTTCACACATAGACATGTACATTTTAAATGGGAAATTAGCAAAATCTAAAACGTAGACCGCGCATCGGTCACGTCCGCTGATGACGTGTGCAATGTGTAATAATGACACATTGCGCATGACATGACGTCATCGAAAACAATGTTTAAATGAATGTTATAATGTGTCATATGCCTGTGACTTTATCACACTTCGTAAAGGATCAACCTTAAAATCACGAAAAAAATCAACTCCCATACAAAAATATCCATATCACTCAACAAAATGTATGGAACAGCAGATTTTTTGTCTGTCTCTGCGTCCCTCGCCGGGAAATACAGACGTGATATGATGTCAAACAGCTGTAAAAACGGAAATCAAACGTGAAATAATATTAATAATTACACATAATAATTTCTTATCAAAATTCTGACCTAAATGACGCAATCGATTCTTCAAAAATTGGTTAGTCACTTGTATCGCTCCGATGCCATCACACGAGAATGGCCGAAGACATACGAATTGTCGAGCGTTCTAAATTTAAACCATTTACATAGTAAATAAGATACTATTGTTGATTTTACGAGAGTTTATTAAGACTATCATGTGAAAGATGCACCATTTGTCATTTGTCGAGTGGCTGTGTAGAGCATTCCTTTGCAAGTGCATTTAAAAAAGTTTAAATGTCAGTGCAGTGACAATTTTTAAATAGGGCTGTGATTTATTCGCGATTCTAAAGAGGTTGCATTGATTGCGTATTGAAAAAGAAAGAGGTCCAATTAATCCTTATTTCATACGTGGACATAAGATATTGGAAGAGAATATTTTAATAAATTCGCCGAAAAAATTATAACATAAGGCTGTTGAAACAGAATGTGTATATTTAAAAAGCATTGACGCAAATTATAAAACAAACATGGAAATCTATTCGTATGTTTACAGACTATTTGTAATGAAGTTTAACATCGTTAAGTGAACCAGTGATAATATTGAACCGTCCACAAACATTCGCGTGACAAAAAAGAACTGTTAATTTTAACGTTTAAAAAAGGAACTGTGATTTTTTTTGACATTTGTGTTCCCGCCAAATTTTGAAGTTGACTGTTCGGTTTTTTTGAACTCTCCGTTAGCAAAGGCGTACTCATGCCATTCTTCCGCAAAAGTGCAGAAAAGAGTCGAAAGGTGCACAGTGAATGTAGTCTATGCATGTGCCGATACTGCATGGCCTTTCGGAGACAAAGAACGACCTGCGAATCATTGATAAAAGTGTCAACGTCAGTGCTTAAAAGATATAACTTTTGTTTATACTCATTCAAATATAGACTATTTTTCGATCCTTGAAAGTTATCTAATATTAGTTTTAGATAAAACACAATGGTTGCTGTTTATATTGAGATCAAGTGAGCTTAGTATTTACATATTTCTTATGCGCACGACGTCACGGGAAATTCCTTGAACATAAAGAAATGGCGTTTAAATAATCTTCGGAATTATTTCATCATTTCGCCGAAATATTTATGAGGATATACGAAGGCATATACGACGATATATATTTTATATATTTCGAAAGATAAATAATTGAGATTGAAAAGATCTTTGACGATACAACATGGATTTGACAGTTGCGAATTACGCATATGCGCAGCCATTTTATGCGATGGCGCCATATTTGCGGACCCCCATAATGTATCCAGATCCGGTGGAATATCTGAACAGTTATTACAAATTCTATGATGGTAAGGATTTTTCTAGATTTATATCAATTTAGCTACTTTTAAGATGGTTTAACAAAATACTGTCGTCCGCCCAGCCTTTCCGGTCTTTGATTCTTAACTATCCGACTGAAAATCAATATCTAAGATGTCGGCATGAAGTAAGTATACTTTAACATTAGTATAACAGCCATGTCGTGGTAAAAAGATGACCCAGTCTACACGCCAAGTTGTTCGACTTTATAAAATAAACAGTATGCGACTTAAAGCCCTAATTTATTTAGTGTTTTGAATTTTGTCTCTTAAACTCCTCAATCTATATATAATCTATCTAGGTATATGATACCTAGATGAGCCCTCACTTACCCCCAACGATAGTTCTGCCAGCGTATCGTCGCGACTCGTAATAGATCGCCGCGTCTCGCTACTGTAGTGGAAGAGCTCAGTTTGGCGTGGAGAGAGCGCGGCCTCGCCGCGCGTCCTTTCAGACACGCGGCAAGTCCGCGACGTTTTGTTCGTCAAAAGTCACTCGTTCTATCGCCGCGATGGTATCGCCGATTGGCGATTGATTCATAATGTCTCTATGGAATTTGATGGCACGGCGAGACTATCGTCAAAGAGGCGATAGTCTCTCCAAAGACCCGATAGTCTCCCCAAAGAGGCGATAGTCTCCCCAAAGAGCCGATAGTCTCCCCAAAGAGCCGATAGTCTCCCCAAAGAGCCGATAGTCTCCCCAAAGAGAGTCTCCTCAAAGATGCGATAGTCTCCCCAAAGAGGCGATAGTCTCCCCAAAGAGAGTCTCCTCAAAAAGGCGATAGTCTCCCCAAAGAGAGTCTTTTCAAAGAGGCGATAGTCTCCCCAAAGAGCCGATAGTGTCCCTAAAGAGGCGATAGTCTCTTCAAAGAGAGTCTCCTCAAAGAGGCGATAGTCTCCCTAAAGAGCCGATAGTGTCCCTAAAGAGGCGATAGTCTCCCCAAAGAGAGTCTCTTCAAAGAGGCGATAGTCTCCCCAAAGAGAGTCTCCTCAAAGAGGCGATAGCCTCCCCAAAGAGCCGATAGTCTCGCTGTGATACTCGCCTTAAATAACGGTCGCTTACGGCTTTATAAAATGTATTGTACACACGACTTAAAGCCCTAATTTAAATGACAAGTTATTTACTGTGCTGGGACGGTGCGGTTATAATAAGGGATGACCTTAAGGGACTTTTTGCAGCGATTCAGTAGCGATCTAGTGATAAAATTGCAAAAAAACCCAGGTCCTATATCTTCGCCCAAGTAACCACGATTTTGCATCGCTACTATCGCGGTACAGCATGGATCAATCATGGACATAAACCAATACAGTCACGCGTTTGCATCGATGCAGTCGCGCCTTGCAAAAACGATGCAGACGCGCGTTTACGAAACGCACGACTGAATCGCAGTAAAAAGTCTTCGTAGACGACCTTATAAGCAGTGTCACCTGCGCAAGTAATAAAGAAAATAGATATAGAATCACCATAGATAACGCAAATATGGCTTGTCATGGTGACGAATAGGTTTTTTGGTTTATAGATAGGATGTTACCGTAAAACTTTGATAGACCGACTTTTCTGATAATGCCTAATTTGTTTTTTGTTTACGCAGCATGACTGGCCATATTTAAATTTAAGAGTTTAGGTATTATTTGAAAAAATGCCTATTTAAATAGTAAATTAAACAGAGGGAGTAACATTAACTAAGTAACAGTAATTTAAAGTAGACTTGCAACAAATATTCGGCCACTCTTTGGAATAGGCCGAATATTCAGCCGAAAACCAAAGAGGGCCGAATATTCGTTGCAAGTTTGATTTAAAGTGTTAATGTTAACACGTTAAGTCCATCTTATCTCCGAAACTACTGAGCATAAAATGAAAAAAATAAAAATAGGGAATTTAGGGCCCTAAGTATTAAAGTTGTGTCTGCGTTCACAAATTCTATAGAATACTTATTCTGAAAATGCTCGCTCGCTTGTAAACGGTACTAAAGCGTGCGAACAGTTGCTTAGAGCGTTCTTGCATGTTCGGACGTGAAGCGTTCTTGTGTTCTAGCGATTCGTTCATAGCATAAGCATAGCATAATCGGCCTATAATGTTCCCACTGCTGGGACACTGGCCTCCTCTGTGAGAGGGAGTGGGCCGTAGTCCACCACGCGGGCACAGTGCGGGTTGGTGGACGTCACATGTCTTCGATTTTTTTTGGTTCTAGGTTTCCTCACGATGTTTTCCTTCACCGTTAAAGCAAGTGATAATTAATTTCTAATACGCACATGACTTCGAAAAGTCAGCGGTGCGTGCCTCGGGATCGAACTCGAACCATTCGCCGTGGGAGGCACATGGTTAAACCACTAGGCTATCACTGCACTGCGCTGCGATTCGTTCGGCTGATCGAAATAACTATTGTGCAAGAATTCTCGTTCTTGGTTCTCATTTTTCTCGTTGATATTTCGGTGTAAACGCTGAAAACGAGTTTTCGTTTACACTAAAATATGAGAAAGAATGCTCTTTAGCAATTTGATCGTTTGGTTTAAATCGATGTTCAATCGATCATCGATTATTCTTTCAGTGTTGCTATAAACAATTTTTAATTATTTTGTAACTTATCTACCCATGTAAACAGATTTATTGAACAGACTGTGCGGAACCCTCTCCACGCGGGTTCGGCTCGCACTTCACCGGTTTTTTTAACATTAACAACACGACTACGTGAAAACATGAATACCTACTCATTATCGGTGGACATTTTTACATAACCTGAGATTGATAACAACTTTCTGATTAGATTGTCCGACTTCCATAGTTCAGTTCTTTCAGATATCGTATTTTTTGGCGAATCAGCGTGAGTTGAGCATTATTTTTTAATATTTTGTTATTTTAATAGTGTCAATTCATTCTTGTGTAGTATACCTATAATCATTTAATAGTATTTTAGTTTATTTTAAATTAAAAATGGTGGATATTTTTAAGGAAGTGAGGGTAGGTACGTTATGTTGATACGTCATTTCATTTAAGGTGGATCCGTCAAGGTTGCGCGCGAAATTCATAATATTTTGAGTTTTTGCAAATTGCAGTGCTGTTTTACGTTGTATGTTGATCCTAATTCGATTCGCGACAGTAATGTTAATAATTATAGTTACTAAATAATAATCATCAAAATCATCATTATAGCCCTCGAAATTATGTTAGAAGAAAATCGTTTTTTTTCACGAAATAGTCGTATTTTCCTCAAATATAATTTCTAGGGCTATGTTGATGATTTTAATGATTATTATCTAATAACTATAATAGCATTATTGTCGCGAATCGAATTTGGATCAATCTATAACGTAACATGGCGCTGCAATTTGCAAAAAAACCAAGATATTTTGAATTTCGCGCGCAACCTTGACGGATCCACCTTAATAATCTCCTTTTTTTGTAGTCGGGTAAACATGTGTAGTACTTTTTTTTTTTATTATTACCATGTTTTTAACTCGCATTCTTGTCTATCTGTCTGTCTGTCTGTTCGGTACAAATGAAATTCATTTTTCAAGCACTTGCTGGCATCGGAGTAATCAGAAATTTGTTATACCTATGTAATTTGAATGACAATGCAATAATATGGACTAAATAGAAAAACTATAATTAGGTATTTGAAAAAACAAAACGGACTAAAAAGTACAAAATTATTTCTGTACCCCTATCACGAGTTTTTTTGACGTATAGTTTCGTTAACGTAAAGCATATTTTGAATTGAAAATAAACGTTTGTTACACAATATTTATATTAATTAAACACTTAATTAATTTCTCTGTATTTTTTAAAATGTGCAAATTGTATAAAATTTTATCAAAATGTTCCAGGACTTCTGTATTTTAAATTCAAAATATGCTTACGTTAACGGAACTATACGTCAAAAAACTCATGATCGGGGTACTGATGATATGAAAAACGTGGGGCGCATGCAATAGATACCTAATAATAAGATGCGCCCCACGTTTTTCATATCATCAGAAATTATTTTTTACTTTTTAGTCCGTTTTAAAAATGTGGTTTTAAAAAAAAATTTGGGCATGCTGCCTGCCGTATTGTTGAATAATAAGTCGGTCCAACATGCGACCACGGCTATACCCTGGATATCATAATGTCTGGCTATCAGACAGGAATATTTTCTTGATTCATACTTTTCAGTTCGATTTTTGTCGTAGTCGGGCTTTAATTTTTACTAAATTTATTTTTTTGAAATTATCGTCTGGCAACCCCCCAGTTAGGCTACTCCGGATTTCAGCGAGATATCCTACCTCTCTTAGATTTAAATATTCAGCCTTTTCTGGACTATAATTAAACCTAGATAATTGTTTCAGGGATGTATACGATGCGCATGCTGGACGGCGCAAGCGCACACCATGCCCCCCACCACAATCACTCCCACATGATGATCACGGGTACGTTTATATCAGATTACTAGCTGTTCCCCGCGGTTTCACCCCCGTTGCTCGGCTCCTAAAGGTCGTAGCGTGATGTTAAATAGCCTATACTATTCCTCATGAATCTGGCTATCATATACAAAAAGAATTCTTAACCGACTTCAAAAAAGGAGCTTCTGTATTCGTCCCGTATATGTATGTACGTATGTTTGTATGTGCGCGATTTTCTCAAAAACTACTGATTCGATTTGGATGGGGTTTTCGCTAACGTAACCTATATACTTTCAGGAAGGTTTTAGTATATAATACATTATGTAATCATTCCTATGTACAAAGTTATATGCATAAATGTACACATTCCAGTAGAAGATTTACTGTTGAACGAATTCGTGAAAGTAATCTAACACGGGATAAAGAACTAAAAAGGGAAAAATAAAAAAAACTTTTTTAACAAAAATAACCGACTTCAAAAATCCACTACAAAGAAAATAATAATGTTGGTTTCGGAAGTCGGTGGCAAAAAAAAGCAAACAAAAACCAAAGCCACCGACTTCCGAAACCAACATTATTATTTTCTTTGTAGTGGATTTTGAAGTCGGTTATTTTTTGTTAAAAAAGTTTTTTCGAATCCGACTGGTAGTTCCAGAGATTAGCGCGTTCAAACAAACTAACTCTTCAGCTTTCTATTGTTACTATTAGATTATATCAAACTAGTGGCGGTTTCAGAGCTAGTTACTGAAAGCCTTTCCAAATTTTCCTTTCGAAAAAGAGTCTCGCACCCCCATAGCATAGCATAGCATAATCGGCCTATAATGTTCCCACTGCTGGGACACATGCCTCCTCTGTGAGAGGGAGTGGACGTCACATGTCATCGAATTTTTGGTTCTAGGACATGCCGGTTTCCTCACGATGTTTTCCTTCACCGTTAAAGCAAGTGATAATTAATTTTTAATACGCACATGACTTCGAAAAGTCAGCGGTTTGTGCCTCGGGATCGACCTCGAACCATTCGCCGTGGGAGGCACATGGTTAATCCACTAGGCTATCACTGCACTCGCATGCACTCGCACCCCCATTTATACGAAATTACGCACTTTTGAATTGTCAAGCATTATATTTTGTCGGTGAATTTTGTCCGTCAGCTGAAGCTAGATGCCCGTTCCAAAACATAGATTCCTATGGAGAAGAACGGACAAGAAACTCCGTGGTTTCTCTTCTATACTATCTATACTATACAGGGTGGCAGGTTAGACAGTGGAAATATTTTAAGGGGTCATTGTACTCATCATTATGAACAACTTTTATTATAGGACCAACTCTGATTTATGTTCACATAACTCAACAAAATGAATGGAACAGCAGATTTTTTTTCGCGATTTCAGGGTTGGTCCCATAGTAAAAGTTGTTCATAATAATTAGTACAATGACCCCTTAAAATATTTCCACTGTTTATCCTGCCACCCTGTATACCTACTATAATAATAAATATTAAAGAGGAAAGTTTTTTAGTTTGTACCGAATAGGCTCCAAAACTACTGGGCCGATTTTAAAAATTCTCTCACCAGTAGAAAGCTACATTATCACTGAGTAACATAGGCTACTTTTTATCCCGAAAAATGCACAGTTCCTGTGGGACACGCGGACGAAGTCGCGGGCGAAGTGCTAGTTTCTATTTATTTATTTATTTTTATTGGTTCACCAACAATTGTTTACACTGGTTTTATGCTAAAGGTAACATGTAATATATTATTATATATTATTACTAGTGTAACAATCACTTATAGGTAAACTCCGCATGCATAAAGAAGTTGTACAAAAGTAATATTACTATTAAATTAATTTAATCTTAAATTAAATTAAGCTAGTTCCATAATGCCATTACATGCATAATTTTTTTTTTATTATTATTTTTTTTTTTTTTTCCAATAAATTCAATGTCTTTGTTTCAGAGCGGGACTCGGCGTCTGACAGCGCCGTGTCTTCGATGGGATCGGAGCGAGTACCATCGCTGTCTGATGGTGAATGGTGCGATGGCAGCGACTCCGCCCAAGAGTTCCATAGGTAAGGGATCCCTAGGCAACTTTTAACAGCAAATATACGACATTTTGTAACTGACTTCAAACGGCAAATATATTGCAACTTCATAAAAATACGGTTCTGTATTCGATAGTATGTTTGTCTACGATTTTTTCAAAATCTAGCAGATAGATCGATCGACGCGGTTCTTAAGCTGGACATTCATGGCCGCGACCGGTCTGTCGTGCCAAATGGCGTGATATACAGTCAGAATTTCATCCCAAATGCAAATTACCGCGATGCCAACCCACGGCATTTCCGTGCCCGCCGCAATCCACGACGTCACACCATTTGGCGTTACGCCATTAAACCGTAAGTGTAAAATGATTGCGCCATGGACCGATCTAGAATGAAAAGCCATTTGGAGTGAAGCCGCGAATGGCCTAAATTATTGACGTCCATCCAAACGGCGTGACCATTATAAACGAACCAAATGACACAGCAATATCGCTATCAGTAAGATTATAGACAATAACAATGTGTATATTTTTTTTAGCTCAAAGTTTCGGCCGTATGACAACTCATTTGGTCGAGAGCGCGCCGCTCCGCATCAAGCGCAGAAAAAACATCATATGTTCGGAAAACGATGCTTTCAGGTAAATTACAGATAGCTTTAAGGGTTCCGTACCTCAAAAGGAGATACGGAACCCTTATAGGATCACTTTGTCGGCCGTCTTTCCGTGGCAAGTCCGAGGCATCTGCTCATAGATGGCGCCACTAGAAGAAGTGTGTAATACAGTCATCTTCCTCATAGATGGCGCATATTTTTATTGTAATATTTTATTTTATATAATACTAGACTTTTGCCCGCGACTCCGTCCGCGTGGACCACAATTAAATTACCAGTTTAAACGACCTCCGTAGTGTAGGGTGACTAGTGCTACCAAGAGGTCAAGCTGTATCTGGTTTATCTTTAAGTTGGCCCCAAGCTATCGAACTGTGAAAACCACATCAAAATCCGTTCAGTATCGATACTATTGACGGAGTTTATCATCGATAGTGTTGCTGCTGATAAATTATAAATTATATCGATACAACGGGATGGCTTTTTTAGATGAAAACTGTCTATACTAATAATATAAAACTGAAAAGTTTGTTTATTTGAACGAGCTAATCTCTGGAACTACCAGTCGGATTCGAAAAATTCTTTTTGTATAAGATAGACAGATTCATGAGAAATAGTATAGGCTATTTAACATCACGCTACGACCCTTAGGAGCCGAGCAACGAGGGTGAAACCGCTAGGAACATGCGAAACTATCGATATTTTTATCATCGACAAACGTCGATGATAAAATTATCGATAGTTTCGCAACACTAGCTCAAGCATGATGTTATACATATATGTTTTTCTACAGGAGCAACCAGCACCTACCTTGGATCCCGTCGGTAGACCGAGCGTGGTGAAGTATGAGTGCCCAGAACAGACCTACCACCATGATAACATGCATATGCATAATGGTAAGTATTCATCTCTTTTATGGTTCGCTTGCGCCATAGAGTTAGCATAAGTAACTCCGTATTAATAAGCGTAGCAGTCTAAATAAATAACATTTTGTACTACTTTTTGCGGGAGGCGAGGTGAACACGTATAGCACACTACGGAATTTGACAATCACACACAGATACAGGGTTACAGATTGCACTTAAATAAAACCATGTTGCATGTTGGTGCAAGTCATAAGAAATTTCATGGTTTCGCAGATTTGAAGTAGCAGACCGCCTTTTACAATAGGAAATTACACAATTAACCATTTTTAAAACGACAATACAAAATACAAAATGACAGCTGTCGCGCATGACTTAGTTTTTCTGTGGCCAAATCGGTTATATGGCCAGTATTTTTTAGTAGAGGGGTTCGCCCGGTTTTCGCAGCTCCATTTAAAAATAAATATGCTCTAAGGCGCCAGTAGATATTACAAATCGAGCTCTACAAAGATAATCTGCTAGCTTCGGCTTTATAGATCGTCATCTCTGTCGCACGAAGCACTAACAGTCCGGTATCTAATAAACAAGTCAGCGACAAAACGTCACACAGCTGTGAGTGACGGATACGACGGAGTCGGAGCTAGCCAATGGTCTCTTTCTCAAACTCGGTGTGTAATATTTACTGTGAAATATTTACCCTGTCATATTTACTCCGTAATATTTACCGTGTAATATCTACTGTGTCATATTTACGGTGTAATATTTACCGTGTAATATTTACACATGTCATTTATAAATTAATATTTTTCCCTTTTTGCAGTGGACTTCGCGCCGCGTCCTCAGTTGCCCCCGCCACACGTCACAAACATCCACGGACCCCCCTTGGATCTAAACACGGCCCATTCGAGCCATGCTTTATTACAGGTAAATTTTACTTTAATATCTTCTAGATATACTCCACTAGCTTCCGCCCGCGGCTTCGCCCGCGTTTTCCGGGATAAAAGGTAGCCATGTGTTATTCTGATGTATAAGCTATATTACTGTGAAGTTTCATCAAAATTCGTTCGGTAGTTTTTGCGTGATTGAGTCACAAACATCCATACATACTATGCGATCAAAACAAGAATAGGACTGACCAAAGGGCACTGGCAGACGCCCATAGAACGCTGGGCCTCAGATTGTGTAAGTCGGTACAGATATGAAATTAGTTTGGTGTGATCGAGTATTTCAAGAGTATTTAAATTCATTTTTTATTTGTTTTTGTACGTAATTGGGTTAAAGAGAAATATTCTTATTTCTGACAGTGAGGTTAAGTATGGTGTGAATGATCCAGTGAAGTACAACCCGACTAATGAGTTCTCAATCCAAAGGTTTTAGTTGCTGTCGACATGATATTCTGTGGAGGCACGCGCCAGCCAGCATGCACCCGTTTTTGTTTTATTGGTTTTTTCAAAATGTCAACGGCATAATCATTTTATTTCTTATTTATTTCGATTTTTGATTCCAATTCTTAATTTCTAAGATAAATTAGGCAAAGAACAATTAAAATATATTTTTATTTTTGGTTAAGCTTTTATTACTGTACCATATCAAGCCTAAAACTGCCGACGTCCAACGTACAATAGACTTGGTAAATTAAAGACTTCGTTAAATAAAGTGAAAAAAAAGTTATTAATCCGCAAATTAATTTTCTTTGTAAGACTTACTTTTCAAGTGATAGTTGACAGTTCGAGGTCGTTGACGTTCCTATTTTTATCGCGATCGCATAGTAAACTGTTTATAAATGTTTACTTTCCATAAATTAGGGGGTAACTTTACTAAACCCCCTCCATTTTTTGTCACAACAGAGCAACATCCCAAGTCCGGCCCCCCCACGCTTCGCGTACGCGACTCCGGAGCGGGTCAGACACAATCACACGTACAGTGCTCCATTAGCGGCCGCCGACCAAAGACCGGCCGCTGTTAGGGATAAAAGAGGTAAGAATTAGGATCAAACGATGTATCAACTATTTTATGACCACCTTCGGATAAGTTACGGTTAATTTATCTGGCAGCTAACATTTTCTTCGTGAAGGTATATTATTTTTACGAATTTTGAACGTTTTAGGAATATGTACGAATAATAAAAAAATACGAATATTTTCATGTGTTTTTTAAGAATTTTGAATGTTTTAGGAATATTTAATTCAATATTTAAAAATAGTCATGCTGACAAAAAATGGCGATATCGATATTTTTCACTCGATAATACGGCAGTTGACTATTTTTTTTTTATTGTGAATCTGTAAACTATTTGAAAAAAGACAATTAACACCAAAAAAACTGATTAAACATCTACAAAATTGGCAAAGTTATAAGCGTTTTAAAATGATTTGCTAGACAGGGACGGCACTATCACGCAGTGACGTAACACCACGCGAACGTCGTACTTAACTCCACACCGACGCATACTATGTCAGTTTCGCGCGATAAAGACGGAGAATACTCCCTCCAAAAACTTTAAAAACGTTTATTTTTCCATTTTGTGATATTTTTCTTTTTTTTTAACTTTTGGTAGTTCCTATTCCTTCTTTGAAATAAAATAATTTATTTGTATTTTTTTAATAGTAGTCAACTATTTTACGAAACTTTATGAGCGGACAAACTTCAAATCGGCCATCATAGCGTCATAAGCATAGCATAATCGGCCTATAATGTTCCCACTGCTGGGACACAGGCCTCCTCTGTGAGAGGGAGTGGGCCGTAGTCCACCACGCGGGCCCAGTGCGGGTTGGTGGACGTCACATGTCTTCGAATTTTTCGTTCTAGGACATGCCGGTTTCCTCACGATGTTTTCCTTCACCGTTAAAGCAAGTGATAATTAATTTCTAATACGCACATGACTTCGAAAAGTCAGCGGTGCGTGCCTCGGGATCGAACTCGAACCATTCGCCGTGGGAGGCACATGGTTAGACCACTAGGCTATCACTGCTTCCATCATAGCGTGCCTCTGATATAATTTTCTATTTTTTTTGCAGTGCGGCGGCTGACAGATGGTAGTATGTCAGACGGGGGATCCTCGGCTACCAGCAGTGGCCAACATCTGTCCAGAGACGAGAAAAGGGCTAAAGCATTAGGTAAGGACTAACTAGTCATTTATTATTTAGAAGATAAACAAAATTATTAGAAAAAATCCCAATTGCATAATATTTGAATATCCTCGAAAACTATACTCAGAGGCACAATTAACCGGCCACCTATGTTTAGTGTCACGTTTGCTTTCGAAATCGTAAAAATGCTTCGGGAACACAAATCAGAAATGTTATTAAATATTAAGACATTCCAAAAACAATTGACACAGGCGGGACTTGAACCCGCGACCTCTGCCGAACCGTGGCTAGCACTCTCACCAACTGAGCTACTGTGTCTTCGCCTGAAGACACAGTAGCTCAGTTGGTTCAAGTCCCGCCTGTGTCAATTGTTTTTGGAATGTCTTAATATTTAATAGCATTAAGATAAGCATAACATGGCTTTAACATGTTTAAAATTCGCAAAAATATACAAATCAGAAAAGCAGTGAGAGTAATAAGTGTTTAATTTATTGCTATAGTAGCTACTTATGAAGTAACGTTCATCATGATATGCTTTATTTAACTTAAACAAACGTGGTGACACTAAACATGTGGAAATATTTTAAGGGATCATTGTACTCATCATTATGAACAACTTTTACTATGGGACCAACCCTGAAATCGCGAAAAAAAAATCAGCTGTTCCATACATTTCGTTGAGTTATGTGAACATAAATGTATGGAACAGCAGATTTTTTTTGATTCGCCTTCATTACAGGAGTAATGAAGGCGAATCTAACGACATAAATACATCAAGCCGTTTAGGCTACAGAGCGTGACAAAGAAATAGACATACAAACATACATACTCCCAAAAAACATTATCATCCTTCTGAGGTAGTCGGATAAGAAAAAAATTGTGGCAAACAAGCTGGCCTACAATACCAGTTTAAGCTCTAAATGAATAAGTTGCTCAACAGTCGCGCAACTATCGCCCAACAATCGTGCAACAGTTGTGCCACTTTATCTCCCAACTGTGAAGCAAAAGTAGCAGAACTGGTGCCCAACAATCGCGCAACAGTTGCGCCACTTTTTTTGTTATACGTACAAAACGCACACATTAACCTGTCCAAGTGGCCGCAGGCATCCCCCTGGAGGTGCAGGACATCATTAACCTGCCAATGGACGAGTTCAACGAACGCCTGTCAAAGCACGACTTGAGCGAAGCGCAACTCTCACTGATACGGGATATTAGGAGGCGCGGGAAGAATAAGGTATGTTTCCGTTTTGTATTTTATTTAAATGCAAGCACGCACTTCGTGCAATTTTTTTCATCACGTACACCACTGCTCTAAGGGTGGGTATAGACTAGAGCTAGGACAGTGATAGCCTAGTGGATTAACCATGTGCCTCCCACGGCGAATGGTTCGAGTTCGATCCCGAGGCACGCACCGCTGACTTTTCGAAGTCATGTGCGTATTAGAACTTAATTATCACTTGCTTTAACGGTGAAGGAAAACATCGTGAGGAAACCGGCATGTCCTAGAACCAAAAATTCGAAGACATGTGACGTCCACCAACCCGCACTGGGCCCGCGTGGTGGACTACGGCCCACTCCCACTCACAGAGGAGGCCTGTGTCCCAGCAGTGGGAACATTATAGGCCGATTATGCTATGCTTATGCTATAGACTAGAGCATTGACTTGTAACAAAACAACGAGCCGCTCTATGATAATGTTTTAATGTCACGCTAAAATCACCCTTCACAAAACAGACGTCGAACACGCTCGCCGTGTTGTTACACAGAAATACTTTAGTCTATACCCACCCTAAAAACGGTGAAGGAAAACATCGCGAAGAAACCGGCATGTCCTAGAACCAAAAATTCAAAGACATGTAGTTATAGTGAGCCAGTGTAACTACCCCTAACAGAAACCAATAGATCCTACGCTACTGTAATTAAAACTTTACTATTATTTTACCTTTATTATTATTGATAAATGATATTTATTTTGTAAATAGGTTAAAAATAACACTTTTACACGTCAAAACATTTTTTTAAGCTAGATGAGGTCGGTGTTTCCTATATGACTACCTTTGAGAAGAAACACCGAAACAAACTCAAAGGCTGATGTCTCTTTTAAAGTCCAGACAATTAAGATAAATTGTGTAAGAACCATGCAGGTTAGTCTGAAATGGCCTTTAGAGGAAAGAGTCATACAGATTTGAGTGGACCTGACCTGACTGTGCACGCATGTGCCGGGTATCGTGGTAGCTCAACACAGACTTAGGGAGCTCAACGACCCGACGAACATTACCATCAGAGAGGACATTTGGGTAGGCCCCCTAAAGTACTCAAACTGTCAGACTGAACTTGAGATCTATAACAGTAACATAATAACCCACATAGTACTCACATTTACAATAATTATAATCAATATATTACATCATTATTATCACATTCAATGTCATTTTGTATATAAATTGTTTCAAAAGGAAACATTCAATGTCAGTGTATATAGAAAAAATTATAAAATCAAATAAAAGAACAATAATTTATTATTTTATTTTTATTTTTTATTAATTATTATACCTTTTAAAATACTTTGATTCTAGTACCATTGCTTATTATTTTCTCGCAAGTGTGAAAAGTAGAATATTCTTCTTGGAGATAAACGCGTGTCTTCGTCTTGGGCGAGCTTGAATCCCTCGCTGCACTCATGATGCTAGTCTTAACTCTAAACTACCTCGCTGCGCTCAAGAGTTAACCGTAGCATCCTTCGTTGCACTCGGGATTCAATATAGCGCCCGTGACATAAGACACTGCTTTATCCCCTTGGTGAATAATCTATTAAATATCCTGCCCACCAGGTCGCAGCACAGAACTGTCGCAAGCGCAAGCTAGACCAGATCACTTCCCTCGCGGACGAGGTGCGCACAGTGCGGGACCGGAAACAGAGGACACAACGAGACCACAGCTCCCTACTCGCTGAGAGGCAACGCGTGAAGGAGAGGTTCGCGGCGCTGTACCGACACGTGTTCCAGGTACTTATAAAAGCCATGTTAAACAGTGGACACAGTGGGACCACAGCGCCCTCCTAGCTGAGAGACAACGCGTGAAGGAGAGGTTCGCGGCGCTGTACCAAAATGTGTTCCAGGTATTTATAAAAGCCATGTTAAACAGTGGACACAGTGGGACCACAGCGCCCTCCTCGCTGAGAGACAACGCATGAAGGAGAGGTTCGCGGCGCTGTACTGACATGTGTTCCAGGTACTTATAAAAGTCATGTTAAACAGTGGACACAACGGGACCACAGCTCCCTCCTCGCTGAGAGGCAGCGCGTTAAAGAGAGGTTCGCGGCCCTGTACCGACATGTGTTCCAGGTACTTATAAAAGTCATGTTAAACAGTGGACACAGTGGGACCACAGCGCCCTGCTCGCTGAGAGGCAGCGCGTGAGAGAGAGGTTCGCGGCGCTGTACCGACACGTGTTCCAGGTACTTATAAATGTATATTTTTGTGAATTGAAACATGTCACAGCATTGTTAAGCAGTGGACACAGTGGGACCACAGCGCCCTGCTCGCTGAGAGGCAGCGCGTGAGAGAGAGGTTCGCGGCCCTGTACCGACATGTGTTCCAGGTATGTACTTTTTTAACGGATTTCAAAAAGTGAGATGTTTGTATTTTGTATGACCGCGATTTTCCCAAAAACTACTGATCTGATTTGGATGAGGTTCACTTACGTAATCAACATATTGTCAGGAAGGTTTTAATGTAATTATAATACATTACGTAGGTAATTGTTCCTATGTACGAAAAACAAATAAAAAAAAAACGACTTCAAAAAGCCGCTACAAACGAATAATAATTTAGTGGTTTCGGAAGTCGGTGGCAAAAAAAATATATTTTGTACACTCGACGCCATTTACGGTCGACCACTTTTCGCCCTTATTTTTAAGAACATAAGGGTGAAAAGTGGTCGACCGTCGAGTGTACCTAGTGGTTTTTTTGAAGTTGGTTAATAAAGCTGAAGAATTTTTTTGTTTGTTTTCAACGCGCAAATCTTTGGAACTACCAGACGGATTCGAAAAACTATTTTTATATGATAGCCAGATTCATGAGGAATAGTACAGACTATTTAACATCACGCTACGCTATCAGGGACCGAAAAGGTCACCCGTATAGGGGTTAACCCGGGTTATTTTTTTTGGCTTAGGTGAAAAACCTTGCATAAAGGTTAACCCGTATTCTGGGTTAATCAGCCTAATAATAACCGGTTCACGCATAGAGTTCATTTTTGTTCCATTTCATTCGGGTTAATCAGCAATATTAACCGGTAACGGTATCCGTATTAAAGGGTTAACCGGTTACCCTGCATTAGGATTAACCAAAAATATGGGTTAGAGATTTAACCGGTAACCTTTTAACCCGATTAATCGGTCCCTGCTTACCATCCTAATTTGCGTCTTCTTTCTCAGAATCTGCGCGACCCTGAAGGCAGACCGCTGTCTTCACAGCAATACTCGCTGCAGCAAGCAGCCGATGGCAATGTGGTGCTCGTACCCAAGATGCCGCAGCATCAAGGTTGGTATTCATGATGAAGAGCATATTCAGGTCTTATAAGGGGTAGGTTCAGCAGTTATGGCGTAGAACTGTTGAGCGAGAGGTCGTGAATTTGGACCCTATTTGTTACATTATTATCACAAATACAGGGCCCCAAGTCTGCTAATGCAATTGTTGTAATCGTGTCAGAATAGTGTCTCAATGGCATCATTTTGACCAATGACGAAAGAGTTAGTCTTACTCTAAGCCAATTACCGCTTAGGTTTTGATAGTAATGGTGTCGTTATGACACCATTCTTACACTATTCAAATAGCAGAATTGGGGCCCAGCTACAAAAACTATGTTATGGCTAAAACTAAATAAATGCGTTTTAATATTGTAAGTTTAACTGCATTTCCGCGTCCAAAGCTAGGGCCTATTTCACAGTATCCAGTATAATTTCTAAATGTTGGGTGAAATTATCTGCCAGATAAGTTAACCGTGACTTATCTGCCAGATAAGATATACGGGACATATCTGCCAGATAAGTTAACCGGAACTTATCTGGAGGTGGTGAAACGAGCCTTAACTTTACTTATTTTTAATTTGTATTCTACAGATCATCCAATGAACCGCACATCTGACGAGGAAATGGATAGAAAAGCGAAGAGCTATGACCAGTGACACACCGCCTACTACACACAGTTCCCGAGATGGTAACGCACACAAACACACATAGAGACTCGACCACCCAATAATTGTAACTTATACAAACAATAAACAGAATAAAAAAAAACAAAAGATTTTTCTGCTGATACTTGAAAAAATTGTTTGACGTTTGTCAAATGTCAAAATTATTTTACGTTAAAGTTAAATATTTACATTTGCATCAATATCATATATATTTTAAAAACACATAAAATAAACTTTTGACTTCTGTCAAAATAAAATGACGTTTGACAAATGTCAAAATGCAATCGATTATACATAATTCTTACATTTGTACTAGCACCTTTTAAATCACGGATTTCCTTGTATGTTACAAGAATAGAATTACAATTAATTACTTAGAATTACAGTTTTTAGCGCAATGTTTATTACGTAAAGTGCAATGACAAAAAATCCGCCTTTTGTAGTCTGGTCGCAAGTTCCAATCAAATAGTTGTATGTCGTTCAGATACAGCTTTCATACATTTTGTGTGTGTTATGTCATTCAAAAAAGCCCCATTTTGGGATAAAATTGTGGAATATTAAATATCTATCAAAAACGGCGTGTCCTCAAGAATGTTCATAGCTTGTGTGCTACAATTTATAGCTTAGTATAGCTTTCTTTCTTGAAAAATGAGGGTAGACGCTAAGTTTTCTCAAATTTTCAAAATACATCTTCGAAAAAAAATGTTTGTGATACAAAAAAAAGAATTCCATTTTGACTTAGTTCTTGATTAGCGAATTTAAAATTAGGTTTTTAGGTGTTTTTTACAAAAAAAAAATAACTACATTATTTTTTTATTATTTCAAAAGATTGACAGGTAAAATGTTCTATTTTTTTGAAATTAGTGAATGCTTTTTTGTAAAAAATACGTAAATATTCTAAAAACCAATGCCTAGTTTTTTTGGGTTTACCAACAAAATTGTTCCAAGCGAAAGGAAGAAAAAAAAAACAAAATATTTACCACAAACGACTGATATCATATAAACCATAGATTATAAAACGATAAAAAAAAATCATTGATGTCTATGACATCGTTACGTTGCAATAAGTAATTTTAGAAGATTTTTGTAAAATATTTTTTTTTCTCTTACACTTAAGTTCGTTTATTTAATGTTATTTGTTTTAATATTAGTTTTTAAGTGCCTAGGTAAAATAATCAGCTAAAATGATTGACCAGAAACAATAAATAAATATACAAATAATATAGGATAGGTTTTTTTAATCAAATAACTTCACTTTAGCGGGGTAGCCATTAAAAAAAAAATACACTTACAAATCAGGCAATCATAAATATAGAACAGTCTGAAAATTTTGTCTGAACTGAAAAAAATGCAGATTAAAATTGCTACTGGGTTGTGGGAGCTAGATCACAGTCGCTCCATGTAATGTACCTACTTCAGTAATTCAGCGTTCCATAGTAAAAAAATAAAAAAAAACAATATTTATGAATCGTTATGCAGCTTAAATCTACCCTAATAAAAAAGTGAGGTTTCAACCTGAACAATCTTTTTATGCTGAATAAAATCATTTAACTGTATGTATATATTTTTTATTGTCATTTCGGTACGAAAAACAAAAAAATAAAATTATGATATTTGTCAATTTTTTTTTTTTGTTTATTTTTATCCAGTTCCATTTCATATGAGTTGTTAAGACTTGCTTATTGGTAACGCGAGTTCAAATAAACTCATAATTAAATATTTTAGTGATTTAATGAGTTTTTTGTAAGTTTTATTTCCTTAGAAAAATGTAATTTTTACCACAAAAAGGTATACCTATTACTAAGGTACTACTAAGGTAAGGTATTACTAAGGTACTCATGATGTAACAAAAAGCGAAAAAAAAGCAGTATTGAATTAAAAAAATACCTCAATCTGTTTGCCTTGAAAAATCAAGTCTGTGTAATTTTTACAATTATTTTATTAATTTTGACAGATATCATAATTATGTTATTTCCTATGTACTGTCGTACATATATTTTGAATACGAGTACAAAATATGTAAAAAAAAACTTGAACTATAAAAATCCAGTTTTTTAAACTTTTGCGCCTATACACGAAATTCTATAAAAAAAAGTAATAACAAAATGAAAAAGTACTTGTACAGGTCACCCATCATTTTCTACACCTTGTTAGTGACGCTTAGCATTTTGTGTATAGTCTTAAAGGTTTGTACTATTATATAAAAAGTAGTTATTAAAAAAGATATTTGGATAACATTCCTGTGGTCTTTATGTATATCATTATTTTATTAGTACTGTAAAAATATATCTACATTCTAAAAACAGAATTTAATATGTTATTTATTGATACCTTCTTGGTATCGAAATAGTACCTACTCAACAATTAATATAACTAGTTCCCGGTACTAGTACCGATATATTATTTTCCAGTACCGAAAAAACGCTAAATACTTACATAATAATGTACATATATTGCAATGGACGTTTTCGAACTAACATAATAATGACATACAAAAACTAAATAAATAATATCTTTTTCAACATAACTACGTTAAGATCTGTAAACATAAGTATACTTACTGTAATAATAATATTTTTTTAAAGACAACAAAATATAACCTTGGACATCCACGAAATCGTAATATCAGCACATGTATCTATAACCACATTGTTGTCTTTGAAAAGAAAAAATATAAATAACTATGGTGCATATTTTTTTTATCAAAAAAGTAACGCATAGAATATCGCTTTTTAAAAAAAGTAAATGAATTAAAACATAAAAAAATATTTATTCGAATAGGGCGGCGTTGCCAAGTGGCATTGTATTTATTAAAAATATTTAATTTAAAATAACGTACGCCTTTACAAAGTTAAGTATTGAGTATTATGTTATAGTAATTTTTGTTAAGGAGTACTTTTTAAATTAACTATTTCGCAATTGTGGGCCGTAGTGACCATAGTCGTGTACACAGTGGCCTATATTGGAAGATATTGGAAGTCAGAAAAAAAAGTCTAATTTTAAAGGGTCGTTTCCACTCGTTAATACTCCGTTGTTAACACTAATAACGACTGTGAATGTTTTGTCCCAATCGTTAACAGTGTTAAGCGAAATCGTTATTAATTCGGTGCCTCAAAAATCGTGATTAACGCACTTTCAATAACCGTTATATCTTTGGTTTCATTTCACTTTATTTTACTCTGACTGTCGCGTTCTTCAACAGTGTTAACGAGTGGAACTAAAACATTTCCAGTTTTCCAGTAACGACGGGGAATAAACGAGTGGGAACGACCTATTTTAAAATATCGGTATTACCCAGTAGTTGTGTTGTGGAGGTCAAATGGCAGTCGCTTCACGTAAAATATTGATATTCAGCCGCAACTAGTTAGATTGGAAACTGACCACAATCTAGATTGAAAAAGGCTTAGGTATCTTTAAAAGTCTTCAATTTACGACAACTGTGTATAAGATTAAAAAAAAATCTTTAGTATAAGTGACTTAAGTTATCAGGCAACGGGTAGAGCATTTTTAACTTAAGTTTATACGAAACTACTTTTACCGAGCTATACGCGAAATGGCTGTGGGTTATTTTGTAAAATTGCTGGCGAATTTACGAATAATTGTTAGTCATGTTTATGGTAAAATCTTGCCATCTTGTTTTAATTAGTTTTGTTACTTTGACTGGACATTAGACAAAGTGTATTAAAAACAGAAAATTCTTTTTTGGTTTATTTACAATATACGTACATACCATGGAGCATGTACATACTTGTATTGTATAACCACTTTAACTGGTCCCGGTCAAAGTGAACTATCTCTTTGAATAATTGTAACTGTTCGTATTTCCACGTTCATATTTTTTTTTTAATAAACTTAAAGGTCACAAACTTAAAATGTTTTATTTTTTGTAACTTAAACATGACTAAACATTATTTATAACCTGTATAAATTATAGCTTCTTATGATTTATCTTAGATTTTTCATTATAAAGCTTATATGCCTTAAAATGTTTTAATAATATTGAATATGGCGGAGTAATCTTGTATGCTTTCGCGCATCATCTATGCGCGCGCACTATTGATTTGAAACTACGAAGATAAATGCCAGTAACTCGAAAACGGGTTTTAACAAACATACATACATAATCTCCTTTTTTTAAGTCGGTTAAAAATATAATATCTTATTAGGTACTGTCGCAATTTCGATAAAATATTTTTTTTTTACGTCATATTTAATATTTTAAAACAGATTTAAACTTTTTACACTTTAAAATACATGCAAGAATTTTGTATTGATTTCACTACTAAGAATGATATTGCATAAAATAAGCGAGAGCATGCAAGAAAGTAGTTCAATATGCAAGAATTTCAGAATTCTTGCTTCATGAAAGTTACCATCTTAGTATGGGTAGTCTCTCGCATTTTCTTGCATGTTAAGCAAGACCCTGTAAATAGCAAACTGGTTTAATTCTTATCGCCAGAGAATCTGTTGTATAAAAAAATAGATTTAAATGTATTTTTTAATTTAACTTTAAATTAAGATAAAAGGTAACATAGATGCTAAGACATAATATAAAAACATGAAATATTATATTTGTTTTTTTTTATCCTTTATAAAATAATAATCCTCGATTCTTTATAATATGTTGCTAACTACCTGAAATAAATTAATTTTATTTATTTATTTATAACTAGGAGAATATCAGGGAATGCAAAATGTTCTAGTACCTACAATTTTAGTACGGCGCAGTAGCTCAACAGAGTACTAGGAGAACAGAACCATGTAGGAGATATCAGGGAGTACAAAATGTTCTAGTACCTACAATTTTAGTACGGCGCAGTAGCTATACAGAGTTAAGTACTAGGACAACAGAACCATGTAGGAGATTATCATGGTGCAAAATGTTCTAGTACCTACATTTTTAGTCCGACGCAGTAGCTCAACAGAGTACTAGGAGAACAGAACCATGTAGGAGATATCAAGGAGTGCAAAATCTTCTAGTACCTACATTTTTAGTACGATGCAGTAACTCAATAAAGTACTAGGAGAACAGAACTATGTAAGAGATATCAGAGAATGCAAAATGTTCTAGTACCTACATTTGTAGTAGCACAGTAGCTCAACAGAGTACTAGGAGAACAGAATCATGTAGGAGATATCAGGGAGTGCAAAATGTTCAAGTACTTACATTTTAGTCCAGCACAGTAGCTCAATAGAGTACTAGGAGAACAGAACTATGTAAGAGATATCAGAGAATGCAAAATGTTCTAGTACCTACATTTTTAGTCCGATGCAGTAGCTCAAGTACTAGGAGAACAGAACCACGCAGGAGATATCAGAGAGTGCAAAATGTTCTAGTACCTACATTTTTAGTCCGGTGCAGTAGCTCAACAGAGTACTAGGAGTACAGAGCCATGTATGAGATATCAGGGAGTGCAAAATGTTCTATACACCATAAAATATAGCTTGATCTCTGTGACAGATGTCAAATCAGTACATTTTTAATGCATTTTGAAATTATTTGTTCGTATTTGACATCTGTCGCAGAGATCAAGCTATGTTTTATGGGGTATATTACCTACATTTTAGCCAGCGCAATAGCTCAATAGTTAAGTACTAGGAGAACAGAACCATGTAGGAGATATCAGGGAGTCAAATAAAACAATTAAATTATATTATAAAGTCTATATTTTATTTAGTAATCATAACAAGCTAAAGTATATTTCTAGGACAGGCGGAAAAACTGACAATGTCACTAAGTATTATTTTAGCGTCTACAAAACGATAAGTATCGGTCTCCATACACTTCTCTATCAATTACGCTTCTGACCGCGTTTCATAATACGTGGTGGACCAACACGCAGAAAATGTAATTTAATTTTACCGCTTTTATTTCCTGAACACGATTTACTTTTTACAATTTTTTTATAAGATTAGACAGAAGGTAAAACAGAGATCAAAAATAGAACTGAGTAAATGGCAAAACCCCTACGGTACGTTCAAATGTCATTGTCAGTTTTTCCCTGCCGTAGAAACCGACTATAACACTAAACATTCTCAGATTACATGTCATTTTTAACCGACTTCAAAAAAGAAGGAGGTTATCAATTCGATACGTATGTAAGTAATATTTTTTTAATTCTCTAATACTTATGACTAGGGATAACTCTACAAATTCATCGAGAAATCGGAAATGCCGAATATTTGCGTATTCGGCCCTAGTAGGTACATCACTACTTGTGACCAATATAATATTACTTATACCTAATTAAATACAAAAATTCTTAGGTGGATAATACAGAGTCAAATGAGTGAATTATATTATTTAGGTATTTTAAAATAAATTCTTCATTTTCTAAAGTGCCTATAAATTCTTTTATTTAAATAAATGATTACTGTAACCGCAGATTTAGTTATAAGCTAGATACCTACCGCATGTTCACTAAATACTATGAAAACGAGCGAGCCACTTTTTCCTACCTACTATGCTGTCGCGCAAGTTATTTAAAGGCCTTGGGCAACCCTATCAGAGTTTTTACCAGGGACTGATTAATCGGGTTAAAAGGTTACCGGTTAAATCTCTAACCCATATTTTCGGTTAATCTTAATGCAGGGTAACCGGTTAACCCTTTAATACGGATACCGTTACCGGTTAATATTACTGATTAACCCGAATGAAATAGAACAAAAATGAAAAAAAAGGAACAAAAATGAACTCTATGCGTGAACCGGTTATTATTAGGCTGATTAACCCAGAATACGGGTTAACCTTTATGCAAGGTTTTTCACCTAACCCAAAAAAAATAATCCGGGTTAACCCCTATACGGGTGACCTTTTCGGTCCCTGGTTTTTACAGCTATTATTGGTACAATTTGCCATTTTTATGTCTTCAACGACACTATTTGTCAAGTTTCACCGGCGCGTTTGAAAGTAAACTCAAATAGGAAAGCGGCAAGTAGGTGCATCGCACAAACTTTTCAGGCACGCTGGGACGGACGGTTTGCGGTATCTAGTCTACTCTAAATCTGTGACTGTAACACATATAATTATATAGAGGGTTTACTGTGTTAACTAGCTATAGTTTGTAAAATATAGCTTGAGTCCGAATACGTAATTTTTAGGGTTCCGTACCTCAAAAGGAAAAACGGAACCCTTATAGGATCACTTTGTTGTCCGCCGTCAGTCACCGGACCATAAGTGGAGCCATCTGCTCAAAGATGGCGCCATTGGAAGTATGCAGTAGCGCCATCTATGATCATATTTCGGAACCCTTAGGGCGCGAGGCATACTCGCACTTGTCCGGTTTTTTTTATGTATTTTGACATTACTTGTTCATATTTGACATCTGTCACTGGACTCTTAGCTATATTTTACGAACTATATCAAAGTCAAACCATTTATTTCGATTAGACTTTTTACAGGCACTTTTGAATTGTCAAGTGCAGTGAAGTTAGTTTTGAGATATTGATTCTTAAAAGTTTACACCTAAGCAATCGCGATAAGAATAGGAACGTCAATGACCACGAACTGTCAACTATCACCTGAAAAGTTAGTCTTTTAAAGAAAATTAATTTGCGAATCACAAACTTTTTTTTTTCACTACATTTAACCGAGTTTTTGATTTACCAAATCTATTGTAATACGAAACAGCTCAATTTTCAATACGAAAAACGTCACAATATGGCGCAAGGTCAGTCCTACTCTTATTTTGATCGCATAATACCTAATTAAACCGCCAAAGAAAGCGGGAAATAATACTATTACTTATAAAATTACTAAGATATAAAAAAGTGGAATATTATTTTTTTCTTAAAAGTCATAATAATTACAATTAAATACTATAAAATGCATAGATTACATTGATCAATCTATAATATACAGGGTAAAATTAAAACCAGTGCGGATATTTTAGGAGGTGAAAGTACTCATGAATATGATCAACTTTTATTATGGGACCGACACTGAAATATGAAAAAAAATCAGCTGTTCCATACATTTCGATCGTGTTGTAGTGCATTTTTGGAACAGCTGATTTTTTTTTATATTTCAGTGTCGGTCCCATAATAAAAGTTGATCATATTCATGAGTACTTTCACCTCCTAAAATATCCGCACTGGTTTTAATTTTACCCTGTATTGTCTAGTAATTATTGTTTTTCTTTATTTATTTATTTAGATACCTTTATGAGTGCGGTGCGCGGTTAAACGAAAATTGTCTTTATTGGAAAATCACGTTTAAAGTTTTCGTATAAAGTTTGATTTTGAATATCGTCATTAGGGTTCTTTTTTATTTGGTGTCACTTTAGTTTAGTTAGTTTAGTTGACCTGGTGCAGAGGCGCGGCGGGCGGCGGGAAGCAGCGCACGTGCTCGACGCCGGCGCGCTCGTCGTCGGCCGCCAGGTGGCGCGCCAGCACGCCGAAGATCTGCGAGTTGAGCACTTGGAACCGGCGGATGCGGTCCACCATGCGCTTCAGAGGCTGTGAAAATGAGAAAAACGGGTCATTATAGGGGCGCATACACTAGCGGCACCTCAGATCATAGAAACAAGGAGATGTGCCAAGGCGCTATCGAGCTTGATGCCTGATCTTGAGCAAATTGCTCATATTAAAAACGTACGCGCTGGCGACGAACCGAACACGATCGATGGTATAAATACAGTGTTTTAGTTTAGTGCTAGTGTTGAGTGACGATTAACAGTGTTAGATTGAGGGTGTGCGGAATGTTCAATGCGTGGGAGATCTTTTTATTCACAAGGAACGCTTAATTATGCGCGTAATTGTGTCGAAAAATATACTAAAAGTGGCATCAGTTGTTCCCGTACTAATTTGCTATGATGGCATATTTCCTTGTTTCTATGATCTGAGAGCGGCACTCAGGGCTAGTGCCCAGTTATCGAAAATGCTGTTTTTATTTTACAAAACCACACAAGTGCGAGTACGATACGCACCCTAAGGGTTCCGAAATATGTAATAGCGCCATCTATATCACTATTACACCATAGTAGATATCATAATCCTGATTACAGATGGTACTACTGCATACTTCTAGTGACGCCATCTATGAGCAGATGACTCCACTTATAGTCCAGTGACAGACGGACAACAAAGTGATCCTATATGGGTTCCATTTTTCCTTTTGAGGTACGGAACCCTAAAAAGCAAGTATACTCACAATCTCCTTGACCAGCTCGTCTTTGCCATCGACCCGCTACACCCTCAGGATGTGGTAACAGAAGTCCAGCGCCTCGAACCGCCTCTGCTGTCCCAGGAGAGCAATGATCGTGCAGCCGGCCCAGTGGAGGCCTTCGTCCAGTGGAGGCATTTTCACCCAGGGGAGGCATTTTCGTCCAGGAGACTTTTTCGCCCAGGGGAGGCATTTTCGCCCAGTACAGGCATTTTCGCCCAGTGGAGGTATTTTCGTCAGTTAAAAAGGCAGTATACTCACAATTCCCTTGACCAGCTCGTCCTTGCCGTCGACCCGCTGCACCCTCAGGATGTGGTAGCAGAAATCAAGCGCTTCAAACCTCCTCTGCTGTCCCAGGAGAGCGATGATCGTGCAGCCGGCCCAGTGGAGGCCTTCGCCGAACAATTCCCTGGGAAAAATTTAGAGATTATGAGAATTTTAAACATGTTAAAGCCATACGTATAAATAAATAAATCTTCAAATTAAAAGAATTTATAAAATCTACTAGCTGTTCCCCGCGATTTCGTCTGTGAAAATGGATGAAAAGGAGCATTGTGTTTCTTCCAGGTCCCAGGCTGCCGCTTTGTCAAATTTCATCCAAATCCGTCCAGCCGGTTTAGCGTGAAGGAGTAACAAACACACACACACACAAATTTTCGCATTTGTAATACTTGCTGTTGTTCGCGTGGAAATTACAAATCTATCCCACGGGAACCGTACATTTTTCTTTACTAATATTATAAAGAGGTAAAGTTTGTAAGTTTGTATGTAGGGGGTAATGTCCGGAACTACTGATCGGATTCTGAAAATTCTTTCACTAATAGGAAGCTGCATTATCACTGAGTGCTATACAGGGTGGCAGGTTAGACATTGGAAATATTTTAAGGGGTCATTGTGCTCATCATTATGAACAACTTTTACTATGGGACCAACCCTGAAATCGCGAAAAAAAAACAGCTGGTCCATACATTTATGTTCACATAACTCAACGAAATGTATGGAACAGCTTATTTTTTTTTCGCGATTTCGGAGTTGGTCCCATAGTAAAAGTTCTTCATAATTATGAGTGCAATTATTACCCCTTAAAATATTTCCACTGTCTAACCTGCCACCCTGTATAGGCTACTTTTTTTTTCGGAAAAATGCACAGTGGGTCAGCGGGCTAAGTGCTAGTCCTGGATAAAAAGTAACCCGTGTGCTATTACTGTACTTACTCAACGGTAAACTGTGTGTCCCCAACTGGGATGCAGTACAGGAATTGAAGAGCTGACCACAATCTGAAACAAAAAAAATAATGTTCTATTTCGAAAAATCTGTTCCAAGCAGAGTTAAATCCAAAACATAAGTTTGAAATTGTACACTTATTAATTCGATAGAGTCAAGTTACCCTTGAGGATATTAAGTTACCCACGTGGCTATTAATTTTATTTACCTTCATAAGTATTATTTTTGTACCCTTGCAGACATTGCGTTACTCTCACGACTTCGAACGAAAGAAAAATCGTTTATTTGTCACTTTAAGTTACCCTCGCAGATATTGCGTTATACTCGCGGCTATTAAATTACCTTCACGAATAGCAGTTACTCTATCAGATATTACGTTACCCTAGCGGATATTTAGTTACCCCAGCAGACGATTAGTTACTCCAACAGATATTTCTTTACCCCAACCGAATATTACATTACGCTAGCACACATTAGATTACCCTTGCCAACGTTAAGTAACCCTAATGAATTTTTAAGTTCCCCTAATGTCAACGTACCTGTGGAACTCGTTGGTGTCATCGGTATGCGCAGGCGCATGGTGGTGGGGGGCGGGGGGGGCGGGCCACTGCGGCGCGGCCAGGCAGGCGCGCAGGCGCCGCAGTACTACGGAGAAGAGGGAGAGGCCGCAGCAGAGACGCTCGCGGGTCAGTAGGTCACCCTCCCGGGACAGCTGGCCTTGCTACGAGACGATGGTGGCAAATTAGGGAGAGGCCACATTAGTGCGTTGCGCTGCGCTGCGTTGCGTCATTTCACACTACACTACTCCGTTGGTTCGTCGACGCAATGCATACGACAACGCAACGGAGAAGTGTATTGTGAAGTGACGCAACGCAGCGCAACGCACTAATGGGGCCTCGCCCTTAGCGTACAGCCAGTGGCAGTCCGAGGGGGTGTACGGGTCGTGGGGGTCATGTGCCCCCTAAAATTCTTTAAGAAACTACGTTTTTTTAACGGACTCAAAAGTATGAAGTAATTTCTAATTAAATGAAAAACGTGGGACTTCATCATAAATTATTTTATACTTTTTAGTCGGTCATAAAAACTTGGTTTCTTAATTTTTTTTTTGTTTTTCAAATAATCATTTATTTACTTTGTAATCCATATTATTGCATTGTCATCCAAATTATATAAGTTTATCAAAGAACAATGGCCACTTTCCTAACATGCTTGGACTCGGAAAATCTTATAAAAGTTATAACGATGAAACATTTGTCATTTTATTTGCCTATTTATATATAACTACGTTCGGCATTCAATATATTTTTTAAAGCACGGAGAATCGAGAAATTACGTATAATATTTTTTTGAGTTTATGCGGTATATTTATTAATCTGCAGCATTTTGAATTGAGAGGTTTTTCACATTGAGGTCTAATTTAAGTAGGCAGGTCAGAACATTAAACCTTGGGTTAAATAATTATCATGATTTTATCTAGTTGAATACAGCCTGGGATTTAATTAAGATTCAGAAATAAAATCAATTTAGATTTTAAAAATGTATGGACGTCTTTAGGGACGTAAATAAATGTGGATGTGTTCATAAATAAATAAATATTTTATCCTGCGTTTAGCTTCAAGCATTATGGTATAATTTTGAAGAAGTTTATCTATTATTTCCCGGCTTTTAAAAATAAACTGATACCATCCATTAATTACATTAACAATGTACTACATTTTGCTAACATTACTATCTCTATAAGAATTAATGTTTTTTCGGAGGCCAAAATGGCCATTGTTCTTTCAGCTTAGTCCGATATCAGTAAGTGCTTGAAAATTAATTGCAAATGTACCAAACAGACAAACACGAATGCGAGTTAATAAAAAAAAACCGGGCAAGTGCGAGTCGTACTCGCGCCCTAGGGTTCCGAAATATGCAATAACGCCATCTACGCCGCTATTACATCATAGTAGATATATCATATTTTCATCATAGATGGCGCTACTGCATACTTCTAGTGGCGCCATCTATGAGCAGATAGCTCCACTTATGGTCCGGTGACAGACGGACAACAAAGTGATCCTATAAGGGTTCCGTTTTTCCTTTTGAGGTACGGAACCCTAAAAACATGGTAAAATCAATACAAAGTATAACTCACCTTAGCTGTACCATACTTGTCAACGTTCTGCACAATCTGTAGAGCGGAATATTTTGCTTCCAAACGCTTTTGTTTCGTTTCTGGCTTTTCCCCCTCTGTGAGACAGTACATAGGTTAGTAAACCCCCTATAGTCCTAATTTGATAGGTGGTTTCGTCAAGGTTGTCTGCGAAATTCTAAATATCTTCGGTTTTTTGCAAATTGCAGCGCTTTTTAGGGTTCCGTACCAAAATGGTAAAAAAGGAACCCTTATGGTGCGACTTCGTCTGTCTGTCTGTCTGTCCATCCACCATAAGAGATTTAGGCACTTCTCAAAACATAGTTGCTGATTCAAACTTGTAAGTTCTAATTTTAATTAAGGTGACTTGATAACCACGGCAAATAAGAAAGTCGCTTAGGAACCGTTGTTATTTTCAAAGACCTATCCAACGATACCCCACATGAAGTGCCCCCATTGATGTATGGTGCCCCTCAATTTGTTTTATTCATACAAGACATCTAACTGCGAAGTTTCATCTATGATCTATAAAGTGCCAATAGTAGGGACCGAAAAGGTCACCTGTATCCCTATACAGGTGACCTTTTCGGTCCCTACTATTGGCACTTTATTTTTATTTTTAACCCCTGTTAAAAAGGGGAAAAACCTTGCATAGAGGTAACCCGTATTCTGGGTTAATCAGCGTAATAATAACCGGTTCACGCATAGAGTTCATTTTTGTTCCTTTTTTTTTCATTTTTGTTCTATTTCATTCGGGTTAATCAGTAGGTAATATTAACCGGTAACGGTATCCGTATTAAAGGGTTAACCGGTTACCCTGCATTAAGATTAACCAAAAATATGGGTTAGAGATTTAACCGGTAACCTTTTAACCCGATTAATCGGTCCCTGGCCAATAGTCTTCGAGTAAATGGCCGTGACATACGGCCCGACAGACAAACAGGACGGAATTATAAGGGTTCCGTTTTGACATTTGGCTACGGAACCCTAAAAATATCAGGTCCGACATACCTGCGGCAAATGGTCGTGGCAGAATGTTCTGGAAGGGCGCCGCGTGGAGTAAATCTGTCACTTCTTCCTGACTCAGCGCCTAAACAACACAACATATGATAATAGGATGTTAACTACTTTTTTTTTTATTGTGAATCTGTAAACTATTTGAAAAAAGACAATTAACATCAAAAAAACCGATGAAACATCTACAAAATTGGCAAAAATATAAGCGTTTTAAAATGATTTGCTAGACACGGACGGCACTACCTACTAGTGACGTAACACCACCTACGTCCGCTTCGCGCGACAAAGACGGAGCGATACTCCCTCCAAAAACTTTAAAAGCGTCTATGTTTTCCATTTTGTGATAAATTATTATTTTTGCTTTTACTTTTTTGTTGTGCCTATTCCTTCTTTGAAATAAAATAATTTATTTGTACTTTTTTAATAGTAGGCCACTACCGTATTATACACAGGTGGTGCCGCATTTTAATCACACTATATCTCTTTCTTACAAATATCATTGAAAAAGGACAGAAAATATTTAGAACTGTCGTATTAGTCTACGCCCTTGTCATTTACGGGAAAATAGTCGTGACCTTTTGCGATTACGACTAAATTGACATCAAGACTGTTCAAGTGGACTAATTTGACAGGATTAAATTTAATCTATCCCTTTCTCATGTTTCTTATTAGAAAGAGACATAATGGAAACTAAATTAGTTAAGTTCGTAAACAGAATCGGCACCAGTATCGCGTAGGAGTTTTTCTAAGATATTCGATCGTGTTAACGTTAACTAAGGTAAGTAAGGTAAGGTTAAGTCACCACGACCACTCGGCCACACGACCAATCGAACATCCTATGGCCGCTCAAGAGGGGCGGGGGGGTCGGTTTTAGGGCAGGGCAACAGGGGCAGTGGCCCCGGGACCCCCACAAAAAAGGGGCCTTCACAAAAAGCAGTAGTTACCTGTTCTATCAGCATACAGAAGAGTATGATGTTGCCCAGCTCCCTGAACGCGTGGAACAGCTCTGTGCGCGCGTCCGGGTACTGCACGATGTCCGTCAGCTGCGCGTGGTAGTAGCCCAGTACTCCTGGGAGGGGGGGGGGTTGCCCAGCACTCCCTGGGGGGAGGGGGGGGAATAGTTACCTGTTCTATCAGCATACAGAAGAGTATGATGTTGCCGAGCTCTCTGAACGCGTGGAACAGCTCTGTGAGCGCGTCCGGGTACTGCACGATATCTGTCAGCTGCGCGTGGTAGTAGCCTAGCACTCCTGGGGGGGGGAGGGGGGGAGTAGTTACCTGTTCTATCAGCATACAGAAGAGTATGATGTTGCCGAGCTCCCTGAACGCGTGGAACAGCTCTGTGCGCGCGTCCGGGTACTGCACGATGACCGTCAGCTGCGCGTGGTAGTAGCCCAGCACTCCTGGGGGGGGAGGGGGGGAGTAGTTACCTGTTCTATCAGCATACAGAAGAGTATGATGTTGCCGAGCTCCCTGAACGCGTGGAACAGCTCTGTGCGCGCGTCCGGGTACTGCACGATGACCGTCAGCTGCGCGTGGTAGTAGCCCAGCACTCCTGGGGGGGGAGGGGGGGAGTAGTTACCTGTTCTATCAGCATACAGAAGAGTATGATGTTGCCGAGCTCCCTGAACGCGTGGAACAGCTCTGTGCGCGCGTCCGGGTACTGCACGATGACCGTCAGCTGCGCGTGGTAGTAGCCCAGCACTCCTGGGGGGGGGGGAGGGGGGGAGTAGTTACCTGTTCTATCAGCATACAGAACAGTATGATGTTGCCGAGCTCCCTGAACGCGTGGAACAGCTCTGTGCGCGCGTCCGGGTACTGCACGATGTCCGTCAGCTGCGCGTGGTAGTAGCCCAGCACTCCTGGGGGGGGAGAAAAGATAAGATAATGTTATTTGTCCAAACATGAGTAGATACCTCAGATCATAGAACAAGGAGATATGCCATCATAGCAAATTAGTACGGGAACAACTGCCGCCACTTTTAGAACATTTTCCGACACAATTACAAGCGCTCCTTGTGAATAAAAAGATCTCCCACACATTAAAAATTCCGCACACCATCAATCTAACACTGTTAATCGTCACTCAACACTAGCACTAAACTAAAACACTATCATTGATTACGTTCGGTTTCGCTAGCGTGTAACTTTAATTTTGATCAATATGATCAAACTAAAGCCTCAAGCTCAATGGGGCCTTAGAACATCTCCCTTGTTTCGGTTGACGGTCGAAGTCTTACACTTATTTCGGCTTCTTATTTACCAAGTGTTTGGAGTGTAACGCAACGCAATAAGGAACTTCGCTCCAAAAACCCCACCTCTTTACCACCTCTCCCTCTCCCCCTCCCACACCCCTCCCCGCCCACTCCCACGCTCCCTTCCCCTCCCGTGACTCCTACCACGCCACCACTACGGCGACCCCCTGGTAGCCCAGCAGACGGACGAGGGCGTGCAGGTGTTGAGTTAACAGAACGGATCACCTCTTAACCCCTTCCCCTGCCCAGACCACTCCCGGTCCCCTCCCCCTCTATCACCAGGCCTCTCCCCCTCCCCCTCAATCCCCAGACCACTCCTCCACCTCCTCCCATTACCACTCCCCTCCCCTCCCCCTCAATCCCCAGACCACTCCCCCCTCTCCTCCACCTCTCTCCCATGACCACTCCCCCTAACACCGCAGCTCCCCCTCGCCCCTCCCCTCCCCATCCCTCCCCTCCACACCCCCTCCCCCACTCACCGTTGGAGCCGTAGTCGTATCTGGGCAGTTTGCAGTGCCTAGGCATGGCCGCGGCCAGCGCCCGCGTGAACTGCGCGATGGTGCCGTGCAGTAGACCCCGGGCTACGTCCAGCAGCTCCGACACCACCACGGCGACCCCCTGGTAGCCTAGTAGACGGACGAGGGCGTGCAGGTGTTGGGCTCCCACGAATCCTGCAGAAGAATAATATTATTATAGGTAAACCAGAATCTCATAGTGTATAAACTCCTTCTTTTTGGCCCCATGTCTCCAAATTAATTCACTTAAAAACACAAACAGTGGGGACCAACCCAGAAATCGCGAAAAAAAAAAAGACTGACGAACAGAAGGGATTCCGCAATAATAAAACTATAAATATGGCAGTGTACGACTTCGTGTACAAAGTTATTACAAATGTCGATAAAAACACCCCTGTTAGTACAATATTATGTGACATGACGCAGGCGTTCGACTATGTCCGCCATGACATTTTGATGGAGAAATTGGAAGCCTATGGTGTCCGCGGTAACGTTCTAAGTCTAATAGGTTCATAATTATATTAATGACAGAAAACAATATACAGAAATAACTACAATAAACACACACACAAAACATGAAGACGATTTATATGTTATAAATCGTCTGTACGCGTCGTCAAATACGGTGTGCCTCAGGGTAGTGTCTTAGGTCCTCTGTTATTCATTATACAGGGTGGCAGGTTAGACAGTGGAAATATTTTAAGGGGTCAGTGTACTCATCATTATGAACAACTTTTACTATGGGACCAACCCTGAAAACCCTGAAACCCTGTTCCATACATTTATGTTCACATAACTCCACAAAATGTATGGAACAGCCGATTTTTTTTTTTTTTTTTTTTTATTTTTTAGACCATCTTTTCACGGATTCGGATCGGACGTAGTGCGAAACCGCTCTAAGACTATCTCTTTGGTCATTGGTCAAAACGATGTCATTATGAGACCATTCTGACACGATTAAGACAATAAATTGCAATAGCAGACTTGGGGCCCAGTTGTCAGACTTTCGGGCTCCTGACTACCCGCAACGACCGCTAAAGATACTCCTATACTGTACGACATTCTACGTACCGACGTACTGCGCGTACTGCGCGGAGTACGCGAGGCTGAGCTGCTTGGAGCCCCACAATAATGCGTGTCCATACTGCTGCGCCTTCTCGCGGGAGACGCCGGCCGCGAACTGAATGCCGCGACATTTCACGAATCTGCAAACATTTCAACAATCAGTCTATGTGTGCTCGGCTCCTAAGGGTCGTAGCGTGATGTTAGCCTATACTATTCCTCATAAATCTGGCTATCATATGCAAAAATAATTTTTCGAATCGGATTGGTAGTTCCAGAGATAAGCGCGTCAGACAAACAAACAAACTCTTCAGCTTTATAATCGCACTATAGTTTGTGTTAATCCATTTTAATAAGAAGGTAAACAAACCCAATTTCGGTAAAATTATCCCACAATCACTCACTAAATGGAATTAGTAACACATTAATCCGTATTTTGAAGTTTTCAGCTTGACACTTCACCACTTTTTCCAACAATATTTGTTTGATTAACATTTTAAAATTGTATTTGAAAAATCGAGGAAAAATCTTAGACGAAAAGTGAGGTTATTTAACAGATAAAAAATCATACATTGTCTATGGTCCTGAGTGATGTTCGAAAAAATAGATCAGTTTATTCAATTAAAATCGATTAGAAATCAAAATTAGTTCAATAAGATTCCGTACGGATCATAATTTTCTTATCCTATTTATTGAAATATCATCACTCAGTATCGAATTTAACATTTTTTTAATAGTAAATAATAAAATTCCAAAAAATGCGCTTCTAACTCATTCAATTAATAAAATCGAATCATTCAATTATTTAATTGATTTGTAATTAGCACTACAATTGGACGTCACTATCCTGCTGTAGGTACTTGTTTGTTTACCTTTTTATTAAAATGGATTGACACAAACTATAATACTATATGCGAAAGTTTGTGACTATTATAGCTTATACTTGACATTCTATATAATTTAATTATTGTTATTTTTGTTTCGTATTTTCCATTGCTTTTATTGAATAATAATGAATGATGATTTAATGATAGATATTTTTTTTTGAATTTTATTATTTTATTAATATTTGTATGCCATGATCTAGGCAAACATGATGATCTGTACTAGAAAGAAAGAAAGAAAAATATTTATTTGGACACAGCACATAAAAGACACAGACATTATGATAAGGTACCTACAGCAGAACAGAACACAAAACAATAAAAATAAATGCAAAAACGTGAGGTAGGTACAATAATTTCCATTTCTGCACAGGTTTGTGTCTCACGGCTGGACCAAACAGGTTCCAGATCAGCTTAATGCCAAGTCACAAGTACTTGGCGCTGGTTTTCATCTGGAACCTTTTTACCTCACGGATGTCAGTCAGTGCAGTGTGTTATACAAATAAATCTAATATGTTATAAAAATAATTAAAAATAACGATATATACTAATTTAAAATTCATTTCGTCTTTATGAGAAAAAAAAATAAATAAAAACAATTTAAATGTAAAATAATAAATAAAAAAAAATTTTTAACATCTTGCATGCTGACAATTGTTTTGTATGTTTCACTCATGTTTGGACAAATAAAATTATCTTATCTTATACATCAGAATAACACGTAGGCTACTTTTTATCCCAAAAAAACACGGGCGAGCTGCGGGCGGAAGCTAGTTTATAATATTAGTAGGATATATTACCTATCCGTAGCAGCATTATAACAATAATTCGGCAGGAAGTCAAAATTCAACTCCCAGAAGACATGCAGGGTGATCCTGCCGTATGGGGCCAGGACTCCGTGGTCGCTCTCCCTTAAAATGGCGTCAAAGTCGTCCAGGGTTAAGTAGCGGCTGAGTAGCTTGTGGCAGAGGCGGTTCACGGAGATCAGGCCTTCGAGTTCCTAAAAGATAGTTTGACGTTAAGAGTATGTGTGTAACGTATAGACTAGAGCATTTTCTCGATCATTTCTGTGTAACAAAACGGCGAGCATGTTCGACGTCTGGTTCGTGAAGGGTGATTTTAGCGTGACATGAGAACATAATCATAGAGCGGCTCGTTGTTTTGTTACAAGTAAATACTCTAGTCTACACCCACCCTAAGGCTCGTCATTAGATGCATTAGGTCGTATCTAAGCAACCTAAAGGAGCTGATAAACGGGCAACTGTTTAGGCAATTTCTTGCTGCAATTGTATAGCCGTCAGTTGAGATCTATATCGTGCAACTACGAGGCAGTATAGCCGGGCGATATTGTAATGAAATTAAATGATGGTACACCACAATAACTGCTGCAGCAACAAGACCAGACTCGCTGTCTACTATTATACAACGTGAAATTTTAGTGGTTGTTTTCCCGCGGCACAACGATTTGCCCTAAGTAGTACTATCGAAACATAGGGTTAAATTTTAATAATTATTAGAATAAAATTTTTAAAACGGTCTAAAAAGTGTAAAATAATTTCTAATGAAATGAAAAATGTAGGACGCATAATTGTAAATGCGCCCCACGTTTTTTATTTCATTAGAAATTGTTTTATACTTTTTAGACCGTTTTAAAAACGTGGAATTAGAAAAAAAATATTTTTTTCCTGGTAATTATTAAAATTTAACTCTATGTTTCAAAGTCAAAGTCAAAGTCAAAACATTTATTTCAATTAGACCATTTACAGGCACTTTTGAATAGTCAAGCAATAGTTGTCAGTCAGTTTGTCCGTTAGTTGAAGCTAGTTGTCCGTTCCAAAACGTAGATTCCTATGGAGAAGAACGGACAAGAAACTCCATGGTTACTCTTTTTCAACTAATTCAACTATACAATTTCTTTGTTTACATTTATGCCCTAATATGTGAGAGCAATGTGAAATATTTTAAAATCCCTTAGGATAAAAAATAAAATCAAAGGTAGGTACTAAAATAAAATAAAAATCATTTAAACCTGTAAAATGTCAAATATTCGATAGTACTACTGAGGGCAAATCGTTCTGCTGCGGGAAAACAACCACAAAAATTTCATGTTGTATATTATCTCACTAGCTAAGTTCTACAGCCACTACACTTATACGAACTCAATTATACAGCAATACAGTTGTTGCTACTTTGCTAGAATATACTCAGCAATATCTTACACAGCTAAATTGCAGCAAGAGTATCGCCGTAATTTTTTTTTTTTTTTTTTTTAAAAACGTTGCCCCACACTAGGGTTTCTCCTGTGTCGTGGGGCGTTTACAAACACAAATTTCACATACACAAACAGCCAGACCTTGTGCAATGCGGGAATCGAACCCGCGACACGTCGCGCAGCAGCCAATCTCTCAGCCACTGCGACAACCGTGCGGTCGATATTGCCCTAATAATCTCTAGTTCTCAGGAAGATTCCCAGCAAGATGCAATTTTTATAGACCGTTTACAAGGCCCCTATAGACGATGAATAAATTAAACAGCTCCTATGTCAATATTGAATATATTTTTTTCATTGTGAATCTGTAAACTATTTGAAAAAAGATAATTAACACCAAAAAAACCGATGAAAAATCTACAAAATTGGCAAAGTTATAAGCGTTTTAAAATGATTTGCTAGACACGGACGGCATGCATGATAAGTGACGTAACACCAACTACGTCCGCTTCGCGCGACAAAGACGGAGCGATACTCCCTCCAAAAACTTTAAAATATTATCGTCTATGTTTTCCATTTTGTGATAAATTATTATTTTTTTTTAACTTTTTTGTTATTCCTATTCCTTCTTTGGAATAAAATAATTTATTTGTACTTTTTTAATAGTAGTCCACTACCGTATTGTCATCTCTGTTCATTATCATAAAAATTACAAGGATAGTTGCATATTTAATCAGTGGTTAAAGTTAAGAGCCGTCTATAAGTAAGGGGGTAAATGTTTATAAAAAAAATTTTTCATACCCGACCGGTAGTTCCAGAGATTAGCGCGTACAAACAAACTCTTCAACTTTATAATATTAGTATAGATTGATGTGAGAAACTTACGACAACGCCAGTTATGTCTCCGGCCTCGAATTTAGCGACGGCTGCATCCAAAGCCCTATGCATGTCCGCATTGATTCGTTGCGCCACCTATCGGAATAATAAAAACAAATATACAGGGTAAAATAAAACCAGTGCGGATATTTTAGGAGGTGAAAGTACTCATGAATATGAACAACTTTTATTAAGGGACCGACACTGAAATATGAAAACCAACCGAATGCAGAACCTACTTAACCTACCTTTTTGGAAGTCGGTTAAAAAAGAGAATCAGCTGTTCCATACATTTTGATCGTGTTGTAGTGCATTTTTGTATGGAACAGCTGATTTTTTTTCATATTTCAGTGTCGGTCCCATAATAAAAGTTGATCATATTCATGAGTACTTTCACCTCCTAAAATATCCGCACTGGTTTTAATTTTATCCTGTATAGAAAAATGTCAGCGTAATACTCTAATATTATATTTAAGTCAACATTTATGTAGTTAGAACTACGCGATCACGACAAGAATAGGAAGGTCAATGACCTCGAACTGTCAACTATCACTTGAAAAATAAGTCTTACAAAGAAAATTAATTTGCGACTCAATGACGTTATTTTTTTTCATATAACTGAGTCTTTGATTTACCAAATCTATTGTAATAGATTTTTTTATACAAAACAGCTTAATTTTCAATACAAAACGTCACAATATGGCGCAAGGTCAGTCCTATTCTTATTTTGATCGCATACAAACTCTCGAAAATGTTTTCGATAAACATTGATAGGTGTACTAACAGAGGGGCTCGTGGCTAAATGACAGCCGCGCTGATCGATCGATCTGCGAGGTTAAGCTGCGCTTGCCGCGGTCCGTCCTTGGATGGGTGACCGTTCTTTACACATTGAGACCCCTCCGTGCCTCGGAGAGCACGTTAAGCAGTCGGTCCCGGTTGTCATAGGAATATCTTTGACAATCGTTACGGGTAGTCAGAAGCCCTAAAAGTCTGACAGCTGGTCTAATATTCGAATACTGGTATTACCCATTAATTGGGTTGTGGAGGTCAGATGGCAGTCGCTCCTCGTAAAATATTGATATTCAGCCGAAACTAGAGTCTAGAAGCCGACCCCAATATAATTTGGGAAAAGGCTAGGCAGATGATGATTGATAGGTGTACTAACCAATGCGCATAGGTCGACATGTCGCCCTAACAAGGCGACATGTCGCTGGCGCAGTAGCGACGCGTAGCGGCCGGCCGCGGAACCAGTGGACGCGCCCCGCGCCGCACACTCCGCTCGGTAACGTTTATCGAGAAGCATGCTGGAAACAGAATTTAGTTTGGTAAACCCTTCGCTTCGCTTTCGCCACGTCTTCGCTATCCGTAAAACACTCTATACTATCCCCAACTGCTTCTAATGATATTTATACATATTTGACAACGATTCCAGATTGTCACGCCATCATTTCGCTTCGCTTTCGCTTAGCGAATATACATTAAAATTGCTCACCTGCTCGCCAGCTGCTTGTAATGAGCATACACTTGCTCGGACAGCTTGTACACGAATTGATCGAAGCACAGGTTCACTTCCGCTTCCACTTCATCGTACAGGAACTGTTTCCGGAACACCGTCAGGGCGTATTGCGCAGAATCGTTGTAAAGGTCAAGAGGGTACAACACGTATCTGTTGAGGGAAATTGAGACTTATATAAGTGTATTAAAGATCCACTTTTATTATACTCAACATTCTGAGCAACTTTTACTATGGGACCAAACTTGAATGCGAGAAAAAAAATCAGCTGTTCCATACATTTTGCCGATTTATGCGAACACAAATGTATGGAAAAGCTGACTTGTTTCGCGATTTCAGGGTTGGTCCCATAGTAAAAGTCGGTGGATAGTCCATTGACCTCTCTAGCATCGACGACATTTAGTACGATCGATCATCGGTGAATCGATAAAAATCGAACAGTCGAACATATCGGTTTAATGTTGTAATAACACCTCTCAGATCATAGTAACTAGGGAGATATGCCAGGTAGATAGGCACTTTTGCGCTTGACGCTTTGACATGATCATTGCGATCATGTTGTCGACGGACCGAACGCGATGGATGATTTATATACAGTATTTTTGTTTTGTGCAAGTAACAAGTGATGAATAACAGTGTTAGATTGTGGGTGTGCGGCATTTTTAATGTGTGGGAGATCTTTGTATTTACAAAGGAGTTATGTTGTGACGCACACTACTTTAAAAGTGGCGACAGCGGTTCCCGTACTAATTTGCTATGATAACATATCTCCTTTTTACTATGATCTGAGCGTTAAATAGAGATAAAGTCAAAGCATTTATTTCAATTAGACCAATTACAAGTACTTTTGAATTGTCAAGATACTCACTCCATCATAGCTGGCTCCTTGGTCCTCAGTATGTGGTCAGTCAGTATCCATGGCATCGACATCTCTATGGGGAATTGGATGCGTTTCTCCATGGTTATGAGATCATTGCATTCTTCATTATGTTGGTGACGTACCATGCATTTCTATAACAAGATAAAAAATAATAAATAATAATAAAAATAATAATAAATAATAAATAAACCGGACAAGTGCGAGTACGACTCGCGCCCGAGGCTGGCCTGATGCCGAAATATGCAATAGCGCCATCTTTAAGCAAGATGACGCTATTACATACTTCTAGTGGCGCCATCTACGAAAAGATACCTCCACCTGATTACAGACAAGATGACAGACGACATGGACATGGAGAGGGAGCGCAGAGCATTGTCGGTCCGAGCGAACATGCTGGCCTGTAGGTTCCATCGATGTACCGTAGCAATTAAAATAACCCTCTTTAAGGCGTATTGCACATCATTGTACTCGGGGGCCCTGTGGTTCAGATATACCCAAAAGGCTTACAATGCTCTGCGTATCCAATACAACAACGCTTTCAGGGTGTTACTGCAGCTGCCACGCTTCTGTAGCGCTTCAGTCATGTTCTCCGAGGCACGCACTGACGGTTTTGACTCGTTATGGCGTAAGAAATCTGCTTCTCTGCTTCGAAGATTGCGTGACAGCCCCAATGGCATACTGCGCGCGATAGCTGACCGGGCAGACAGCCCGCTTGTGTGGGCGCTGGCTGAGCGTACACGTTCTGTTTTAGTTATTAGGTACTAACATAGGCTAAGTAAAATTGTTACTAACACAGTGGACCCATGTAGTCTAAATAAATTGAATTAAATTATTATAAGGGTCTTGACCCGGACTGACGGGCAACAAAGTGAAGGGTGCTGTTTTTCCTTTTGAGGTACGGAACCCTAACAAAGATATATTATTACTACCCGCGACTTCGTCTGCGTGAAAATGGATGAAAAGTAGCCTGTGTTTTTCCAGGTTCCAGGCTACCTTTTTGCCAAATTTCATCCAAATCCGTCCAGCCGTTTTAGCGTGAAGAAGTAACAAACATACACACACACACGCACAAACTTTCGCATTTATAATATTAGTAGGATTCATGGGATTAGTGTAATATTGTTTGTTTACATAGTTGGCAAGTTCTATTGTAATCATAGACAAGTGTAACTCACATTAACTTTTCGCCCCATTGTCATCTCAAGATAGAACTCCCTGTACCATAGCTGAGAGAGATCGCAGCATTTCTGAAGAGAATCTGTGGACACAGAAAAAATGTAATTACTAATTGTAATTACGAGCCAACGTTACCTAACGTCCTAAGGTTACACATTACCATATTACCACCGGGTAATATTGCCGCCTTCTGGCAATATTGCCCTGGTAATATTGCCACTTGTCAATAGCGCCATTGGGTAATATTGCCATTTGGTAATATTACCAATATCGCCACATAATATCGCCATATAATCTATAAACCCACTGTTTGTACCTCCTCCGATTATCTATTTATTTATTATTTATGTACACACAAAATATAAAAGACAAGAAAAACAAATACAGATGAGAGATTAGGTACAAAGGTACTGCTTATTTCTAAAGAAAGGACATTGGCAGTTTTGGGCTTGATATGGTACAGTAATAAAAGCTTAACCATAAATAACAATATATTTTAATTGTTCTTTGCCTAATTTATCTTAGAGATTAAGAATTGAAATCAAAAATCGAAATAAATAAGAAATAAAATGATTATGCCGTTGACATTTTCAAAAAACCAATAAAACATAAACGGGTGCATGCTGGCTGGCGCGTAAAACGCTCACGCAGGTAAGCAGGGTATGCTGGATTATGCAGGACATTACAAAGGAGACACAATATCCGAGTGTTCCTGCGGAGGCGGATCGGGAGCCACTTGAGTTCCTTGCGAAAGTGAGGAACATGATCGTACCTTTTGAGACCGAAGACAAACCGGATACTAATATTTTACAAGCGCTCAAGTTTGCAGCAAGCAGTGATAGCCTAGTGGTCTAACCATGTGCCTCCCACGGCGAATGGTTCGAGTTCGATCCCGAGGCACGCACCGCTGACTTTTCGAAGTCATGTGCGTATTAGAAATTAATTATCACTTGCTTTAACGGTGAAGGAAAACATCGTGAGGAGACCGGCATGTCCTAGAACCAAAAATTCAAAGACATGTGACGTCCACCAACCCGCACTGGGCCCGCGTGGTGGACTTCTGCCCACTCCCTCTCACAGAGAGGAGGCCTGTGTCCCAGCAGTGGGAACATTATAGGCCGATTATGCTCAAGTTTATTTAACAGCTCCTCAGTGGCATCTAAGTAGCAAGCGTCAGCGTAGTCAATTATCGGCTGAATAAGTGTCTGAGCGAGATAGATCTTTGTTTTCAAGGGCAAGAAGTTCTGGAGGCACTTATCTGACAGGTTTAGCAGATTCATCTGGCAATATTGCCAATTAGGTAATATTTCCAGTTAGCATTATTATTATTGGCAAATAGGTAATATTGCCACTTGGCTATTAGCAATTGGCAATATTGCCGATATTTTGTCAATATTGCCAACCGGCTAATATTGCCACTTAGCAATATTGCCAATATTGCCAATTAGAAAATTTTGTCACTTGTCGTCTGTTGTAATCTGCTTCAACTACCGTAACCTGCCTCCCCTGTCCCCCCCCCCTCAGTTGCCTGCCTCACCTGACAGGTTGAGCAGGTACATCCAGTAGAAGCTCAGCCGGTGGAAGGTCTCGATCTGCGTCAGCGTGCCGGCGTCCAGGTCCTTGCGTAGCGTGCGTCTGCCGCCTGATTTGTTGACTACAACGCTTGTAACCTTACTCAAGGGTAACTTTACCTTACCCGATAGTGTTCCAATGTCCCAGTGACAATATAGCCTGATTGGCAATATTGGCAACATTGCCAACTAGATAATATTGCCAATTGGCAATATTGCCAATATATCCATTTGCTAATATTGTTAATATTGCCACTTGGCAATATTGTCAATATATCCTTTTGGTAATATTGTCAATATTGCCATTTGGTAATATTGACAATATTGTCAAACGGGTAATATTCCGCCACTCTTTCCAGCTGCTTCAACTACCGTCACCTGCCTCCCCTGTCCCCCCCCTCAGTTACCTGCCTCACCTGACAGGTTGAGCAGGTACATCCAGTAGAAGCTCAGCCGGTGGAAGGTCTCGATCTGCGTCAGCGTGCCGGCGTCCAGGTCCTTGCGTAGCGTGCGTCTGCCGCCTGATTTGTCGGAGATCAGCGCTTCTAGCTGAGTGCGGACCATGTAGAGCTGGGTTGATGAGGGGCCTGTGAAGAAACATTTAACTTAATCCGCCTAGCCTTTTCCCAAATTAGATTGTAGTCGGCTTCCATTCTAATATTGGTTTTACGTGGAACGACTGCTATCTGACCTCTACAACCCAATTATTCGGTAATACCAGTATTCGAATGATAGATCAATTTGTCAGACTTTCGGGCTCCCCGTAACGACTGTCAAAGATTTCTAAGACAACTGGGACCGACTGCTTAACGCGTTCTCCGTGGCACGGAGGAGTCTCGATGTGTGAAGAACGGTCACCCATCCTAGGACTAGCCGCGGCAAGCGTAGCTTAGCCTCGCAGGTCGATCGATCAGCGCAATCATTATCAGGCTGTCATTTGCTTGACACACACTTGCTAAGGCTTTGAGACTTATAAAACCCACTTAAGACATTAAGAAGCTTAAGGGCTCTATAGAAAATGATTACATCTTCAACCACTTACCAACATTCCTTCGCGGCACTTTGATGGTGAAGCTGGCCTCTCCATCTTTCTTCCCGCGTAGCGCGGGGTCCTGTTGCGGCTCGCAGCCGCGCGCCCAGTCCCCGCACGTTTCCCGAACTGACACTATTATACTGGGAAAGAATAAATTGCTGTTCTGTAAGGTTTTGATGTATGGCCATATTGATGGAATATTGGCAATATGGCCGACCATATTGCCAATATTGTCACCTGGCTATATAGCCAGGTGCGACTATGCGACCAACCCTGAAATCGCGAAAAAAAAATCAGCTGTTCCATACATTTATGTTCACATAACTCAACAAAATGTATGAGTCAGCCCCGCTCCCCGCCCCTCACCGACCCCAAACAGTGGCAAATAAAACTTGGAAAAAAACCGCCGTTTCTTTCGTATTTTTCCAATAAAACATGAAATATATTCTGGCGAATCTTCTTGAAACTTTCGAATAAAACATGGAAAAAACAACGGAAATGGAAAAAAAACGGGAATTTTTCCTGCTTTTTTCAACGCTACTCACCCCACACGTCTGCATACAACACCTATTGTCATTGTCACATGCTCAAATTGGCAATATTGCCGCATGATTATTTAAGCTACTCGGCTAAAGCCAATATTGCTACCTGGCCATGTTGCCAATATCGTCACCTGGCCATATTGCCAATATTGTAACCTGGCCATATTGTCAATATTGCTACCCGGCCATATTGCCAATATTGTCACCTGGCCATATAAGCCACTTGGCCATTTTGGCCATATTAGCCACTTGATTACCTGCGTATTAGGTCCTTGTTGTTCTTGATCGCTTTGCGCAGCGGCTCGCGCAGTAGAAGCTGCACAAAGTCCTGCAGTTCAGCGTAAATGCTGCGTCGCGCGGCGTCCGCGAACACTGTCTCCATGCGAGCCATCAGCACTTGCAGCCGTCACCACTACCGACTACCACTTATCTCCCGTATTTAAGCTACTCGGCTAAAGTTAATATTTGCACCCGGCCATATTGCCAATGTTGTCACCTGGACATAATGACAATATTGCCACCTGGCCATATTGCCAATGTTGTCACCTGGCCATTATGATAGTATTGCCACCTGGCCATATTGGCAATATTGTCACCTGGCCATAATGACAATATTGCCACCTGGCCATATTGACAATATTGTCACCCGGCCATATTGCCAATGTTGTCACCTGGCCATTTTGCCAATTTTGCCACCTTGCAATTACCTGTGTATAAAGTCCTACTTGTTCTTAATCGCTTTACGCAGCTGCTCGCGCAGTAGAAGCTGCACAAAGTCCTGCAGTTCAGCGTAAATGATGCGTCGCGCGGCGTACGCGAACACTATCTCCATGCGAGCCATCAACACTTGCAGCCGTCACCACTACCACTCGACTACCACTTACCTCACACCACACGTCAGCATACAACACGTACTGGCAGAGTAACTTTCGTGTCGTGGTCACAAACTCAAATTGCAATATTGCCGCATGATTATTTAAGCTACTCGGCTAAAGTCAAAATTGCCACCTGGCCATAATGACAATATTGCCACCTGGCCATATTGCCATTATTGTCACCAGGCCATATTGCCAACTTTGCCAAATGGCCATTACCTGCGTATAAGGTCCTTCTTGTTCTTAATCGCTTTGCGCAGCGGCTCGCGCAGTAGAAGCTGCACAAAGTCCTGCAGTTCAGCGTAAATGCTGCGTCGCGCGGCATCCGCGAACACTGTCTCCATGCGAGCCATCAGCACCTGAAGCCCTTTGATCATAGCTATCACTTCTATCATGGCGAACTTCTCTTCTGAAGTGTAGTTGTAGCGGGTGGCCTGAAACGAATGCATTCGTTAGTTTCGTTGAAATTAAATGAAGCCAATCAATTTGATAACACTACATACTGGTTAAATAATTATATACTTTTGAGTAATGGCCACATGGCCATTTTGGGTAATTTTTCCCCTGGACGTTTTGGGCAATATTGTCCCCTGGCCATTTTGGCCGATATTATCCCCTGGCCATTTTGGGCAATTTGTCCCTTAGCCATTTTCATACTCACTCTTACGTATTCCTCAGCGTCGGGCGGGCAGCGCAGGTTGCTGGCGTAGTCTGTCGGATGCAATAGCTTCCAAGAGCATATCTCCGTTAGCACGGAACACCATGAAGATAGTAGCTGCAGTCCGCGCAGGCACAGCTCTGTGACTGCCTTATTCTCCGCGTCTGACCCTGCTTCCTTGAATTCTGGCCAAGTATTTGCCACTTATGGGTAATATTGCCATCCAATATTTAAAAAATGGTAAAATTGCTTCTTAATCTTACTGCTACTATTGAGATTTCCAACTGGCCATTTTGGGCAAATTTCCCCTGGTCATATCTTCAACAATATTTCCCCTGGCCATTATAGGCAATATTGTCCACTGTCCATTTAGGGCAATATTGTCCCCTGGCAATCTTGGCCAATATTGTCACCTGGCCATTTTGGGCAATTTGTCCCCTGGCCGTTATGGGCAATATTGTCCCCTGGCCATTATAAGCAATATTGTCCCCTGGCTATTTTGGGCAATTTGTCCCCGGCCGCTTTGGGCAATTTGTCCCCTGGCCATTTTCATACTCACTCTTTCGTATTCCTCAGCGTCGGGCGGGCAGCGGGGGTTGCTGGCGTGGTCTGTCGGATGCAGTAGCTTCCAAGAACATAGCTCCGTCAGCACGGAACACCATGAAGATAGTAGCTGCAGTCCCCGCAGACATAGTTCTGTGACTGCCTTATTCTCCGCGTCTGATCCAGCTTCTTTGAAGGTTGTTGTCACCTGGGGAGAAAAGTCACACAATTACAATCTGGGTCAGCGTTGCCAGACATCCCGATTTTGGCGGGACGTCGAGATTTTTTAGCCCAAAATTGAATATCCCGCGCGGGACAGGCTCAGTCCCGCTTTTCGAGGATTACTCGACGGTGCGGCGCTCCACCTTCAAACTCTTCTCTCTCAAGAGTTCTTCGACTAACTGCTGATTATTTACGTTTTTAGGGTTCCGTACCAAAATGGTAAAAAAGGAACCCTTATGGTGCGACTTCGTCTGTCTGTCTGTCTGTCTGTCTGTCTGTCTGTCTGTCTGTCTGTCTGTCTGTCTGTCTGTCACACCTGCTTATTTCAGCAACTACTTATGCTATCGACTTGAAATTTGGAACAGTAATAAAGAATGGTTGTTCAACTTTATTGCAAATGAAAAAAGTCCAAAACTATTTTTAGTTTAATTGCAAAAGGGGCCGGAGTGGGGGTCCGAAATTTCAAAGTGGGGTTACTAGGTCAAGTGACATATCATATGAAAGGGCTTGATTTGCACATTTCAAAATATATTTTTATTTTATTTTATGTCTCACAGTTTTCGACATATGATGAAAAATGTCCAAAAAAATACCATTCCCCCCCCTTATCTTCGAAGTTTGCGGAGCGAAAAATCTGAAATAATTAGGGTTGATAGGAATTGACCCAAATATGGCACCAAAAATAAAACGATGTTCCTAACTAGTACAGTTTTTTCAAAATCACCAAAATTCTTTCACAAACAAACTTAGTTTATGCGGTCCGGATTTTTTCACTTTATACGTCCAAAAATGATACGGAACCCTCGGTGCGCGAGTACGACTCGCACTTGGCCGGTTTTTTTATTATGTCTTTCGACAAAATAATCCCGCCTTTTTTACTCAAAAAGTTTCGAAATCCCGCTTAGCCCGAAAAAAAATCTGGCAACGCTGACTGGGTATCTTTAAGTCACGAGTGAATCGGTTTCTTCTAGGCAAGCGTGCTCCATCAGGCGAGATGGCGGTCAAACGCAAGCCTATCATTGAATAAAAAAAAATAAAAAAAATTATGTAGGATAGGTTCTATCCTATCCTAATAGGGCTTGTGCTGAGAACTATAGATGAACAATATTTACGGCGATACTCTTGCTGCAATTTAGCTATATAATTTCATTGCAATATCGCCGGGCTATACTGCAAGATTGCGACATTGTTCTCCTAAGTTGTACGATATAGATCTCAGCTCGCGGCTATACAATTGCAGTAAGAAATTGTCAAAGAAGTCGGTTAAAAACTAGCCCGTTTAACAGCACCTTAAAAATATAAAACCAGTTTTACTTTTTCTCATGTTTATTTGCGAATCAAAAGTAAGTTGTAACATTATAACATACCTCATTGCTATATCTGGCTAGTTCGGATATGTAGTTCTGATGTTCCTCCCTTATCTGGGGCAGGTGGACCATCAGATCGGCCTGAGGAGACGGCGGGTTGGGGCTCGAGGACAGTGGCCACCTGAAGAATAGAAGAGGATGATAGTTGGGCCTATGCTCAGATCATAAAAACAAGGAGATATGCTATCATAGCAAATTAGTACGGGAACAACTGATGCCACTTTTAGTAAATTTTTCGACACAATTACAAGCGCTCCTTGTGAATAAAAAGATCTCCCACACATAAAAAATTCCGCACACCCTCAATCTAACACTGCTAATCGTCACTCAACACTAGCACTAAACTAAAACACTGTATTTATATCATCGATTGTGTTCGGTTCGTCGCCAGCGTCACGGGTCTCATCAGGAACAAACTAACATTTGTTGAAATAACTTTTAATAGATGGCGTTATATGTATCGATTTGTTATTGAAGTTTGTGTAAAATTGAGAACAGGAAAAATACAGCATGAAAAATATTTGTAAAAATTTTTAAAAATGCTTTAAGCACGGAAAAATGTATAGCCCGAAGATAGCCCGCGCTAAATCGGTCACATTTCTTTGTATGAGATGAGGCATCTGTACGTATAGTATTATACACACATCAAAAGTGTCTAGGGATCAAGCATTTTTATGCGGATTTCTTGAGATTGAGATGTGGCTTTGTAATAAATTTATGATTTTATAAATTTATATGGATCCTTTTTGGTGCATTTCATAATTTGAATCAGGAACTCTCAATCAAATTCGAGTAAAAGATGAAAATAAGCTGTCAATATTTTCCCTATAAAAACATACAACGCATTGAAGACATTATTAGTGCTACTGTTTCCCTACTACTGATTAAAACCAACGTTATTATGGAGCGGCGACGTCATTTAAGCAGGGAAGAAATGCTCAGAGCCGTGGGAATGATAGAAGCTGGTTCCCGGCAACGTACTGTAGCTTTAGCTCTGAATACAAGTCAGAGTGTTATCAGTCGACTTTGGACACGTTACCGAAGCACTGGTACCGTGGCTGAGCGCCATGGAGGACGGTATCGCTGCACCACACGGAGACAAGACCGATACATTCAAATCTTAACTCGAAGAGCTCCAACAATAACCGCCATGATGTTAGCCGTGAGGCTTCATCACTCTTCAGGGAACTTAATTAGCGACCAAACAGTCAGAAACCGCTTGCATGAAGTGAACCTTCATTCCCGAAGACCGCTACGGGTACCACCTATAGCAATGCACAATCGTAGGATTCGATATCAATGGGCTCTTGAACACAGAAATTGGGCAGAAGAACAATGGCGTTTCGTGTGCTTTTCTGATGAGTCTCGTTTTGGTATGAGACCGGATACAAGACGTATACGATACTGGAGAACCCCTGGACGCCAACAGTGATTAAAATCCTGCCAGGAAGTCCATCCTTATAGTGGTGGAACCATCATGGTATGGGCGGGTATTTGGATCGGCGGAAGAACTGAGTTGATTTGGATCAGAGGCAACCTCAACGCTCAAATTTATGCTGAGACGATTGTATCAGACGTCATCGTTCCTCTACAAGTGCAAATCGGTCCCTTATTTAAGTTAATGCATGATAATGCACGACCGCACACCGCAAGAGTTGTAAGACAGACTCTCGCCGCAGCTAACATCAATGTCCTGCCCTGGCCTGCTCAGTCGCCAGACTTGAACCCGATTGAGCATGCATGGGATATGCTACAGAGAAGAGCTCTGCCGAATATGGAGGGTATCCAGTCGCAAGAAGACCTTTTTTTGTTGTTGCAACGAACATGGGCGGCCATTCCACAGCGTGATTTGGATGAACTCATTTTGAGTATGCCAAACCGATGTTCTTGTGTTGTTAGTGTTCGCGGTAGAAACACGGATTATTAAATGTTTAAGTTACCCAATAAAATTTTAAAGAAAACTGTTATTTCAGTCTTTTTTTCGAACTTTAATGTTAGTGGTTCAAATGTCAAAAATCCCTTTATTAGGAAAATGGCAAATTTCTTTATTAATGCAAAGGTGACTTGGTTTATCGTTACTGTGACAAACGAAAACACTTTATTTGATGAATCCTTAAAGAAAATTTTAATTAATATCAATCAGGAGAAAAGTTATTGCAAAAATATATGTTGATCCCTAGATACTTTTGATGTGTGTATTATCTGTGCCAGCGTGTACGTTTTTATTACGACCAATGTGGTCAAACTAAATCGGCAAGTTCAATAGCGCCTTGGCACATCTCTGTTGTTTCTATGATCAGTACCCCGATCATGAGTTTTTTTGACGTGTAGTATCGTTAACGTAAGCATATTTTGAATTGAAAATACACGTTTGTTACACAATATTTATATAAATTAAATACTTAATTAATTTCTCTGTATTTTTAAAAATGTGCAAATTATATAAAATTTTATCAAAATGTTCCAGGACTGCTGTATTTTAAATTCAAAATATGCTTACGTTAACGAAACTATACGTCAAAAAAACTCATGATAGGGGTACTGAGGGCCTATGTTAGCTGCACTTAAGCTCACGATTGGGCTATTGGCGTTGCATAGGACCACATGAGACAGTCAAATGAATTAACATTCATCATAGATACACACTTTATACATTATACATGGTGTCCCACGGCTATGCCACATGGAGGGAAAGTACTTTAAATATTTGAGATAGGAAGTTTTGCTTCATGGAGACTTCACTTTATTTTTAAAATTAAGTAATACTGCATTACAAGATTTTTAAAAAGTTGTTTGCGTCATCTGCAAATCGAAACGACCATATGTGAAAAATAAAACGAATATCCTGTATTTTTATGATCCCGATCGAAAGCATTAAATTCTTCTAAGATAGATAAGTTTAAGTTAAAATCGACACTCACTTGCTTGGATCATAGTGTTTGGATCTCTTGATGTAGTTGAACGGCGCGATCTGCATATCACCGAATAGAGGCACTACTTCCAAATTCTGCAACAATTTTTATTTTCCTTTTAGATAACGATGGTAGCAAACAGGCGTACGGCTGTAACATGTAACCGTAATCGTAACGTGTCATCGTAACCGTATTTTGTAAAAGGTAACCGTAACATGTCACCGTAATCATAAACTGTAACCGTAACCGTAATCGTAAAATGTCACCGTGTCCGTAACTTGCAAATGGTAATCAAGGCAGACCGATATTTTTAAAATAAATTGTCTGATTTGATTCAAATAAAAAATCATGATTTTTTTCAACCCAACCAGAGTTACGGCGGTCATGGTTTCTTTGTATGAGATGAGACTGTACAGCCACGAGCATAAATATCTTTATATATTACCATGGACAGTTCTTCAACACTATCTTATTTCATGATTCATTGATTAATTTTATAAATTAATTAATGTATCAGTTCGGTTATAAGCTGATTTAATGATTCATACAGTATTTTTTTTAATTACTGAATTAATCATGGAATCAGATATTATTGCCGAACTGTCCATGGTAATAAATATATTTATGCTCGTGACCGTACGTAGTATTATATTGATGCTGATTCTGTTGAACGTCGCACTAAACTAATTTTAATTACACTACATCTCTTTCTTACAAATAACATTGAAAAAGGACAGAAAATATTTAGAACTGTCAAATTAGTCTACGCCCTTGTCATTTACGGGAAAATAGTCATGACCTTTTGCGATTACGACTAAATTGACAACAAAACTATTCAAGTGGCCTATTTTGTCAGCATCGAAGAGGGGGCCCACTAGGGCCCAAGCCTGCCGGGAAAGCGGGATTGTCCGGAAGGGATACCGCTGACCCGGACAAAAGGGCTAAGGAAGGAACACGGGTGGGTTTTAGTCAGTAAGAGTCTGACACTCCCTTCCGCTCCGCCCAGGGCGGGAGGGGTCATTTGATGATTTCCCATCCTCAAAAAAAAAGTGGACTAATTTGACAGGATTAAATATCTTCTATCCTTTTCTCATGTTTTTATTAGAAAGAGACGTAATGATACGAAATTAGTTTTGTTGGTAAACAACAGAATCGGCACCATTATCTGTGGCTGTACTAAAGAAGGGTTACCTTAAAGATTCTGTCGATTCGGTCCAGGCGGATCTTTTTCTTCTGGTCTAGACGATTGATGTTGCAGACTTCGGAATCCATGAGGAACAGACCAAAGCCCATCACCTAGGACAATAACATAATTATTATTAGAAAATACGACCACTTTGAAACACTGTTCTTACGGCAAAGTAAACAAATCTTACTATCCTACTTTAAATGCGAAAGTTTGAGAGGATGGATGTATGGATGGATTGATGTTTGTTACTCTGTTATTAAATATACAGGGTGGCAGGTTAGACTGTGGAAATATTTTAAGGGGTCATTGTACTCATCATTATGAACAACTTTTACTATGGGACCAAACCTGAAATATCGAAAAAATATTTTTTTTTCACGATTTCAAGGTTGGTCCCATAGTAAAAGTTGTTGATGTACAATGACCCCTTAAAATATTTCCACTGTCTAACCTGCCACCCTGTATTTTCTTAACAACTGACACAGGCAGGGTTTGAACCCGCGACCTCTGCCTAACTGGGGCAGCACAGCCAGCACTCTAACCAACTGAGCTATAGTGTCATGTCTGAATCATTTGAAATTGGAAATCTCTTTTTACACCTCTTATGAGCGTTGCTGACATCTATCGGAGACTAATTACAGACTCCAACTCAATCCTTCTTTGCAGCTAGGAGGACATCAATACGATTTCACCATCTATACATTATAAATATATAAGGTCTTACCCTTCATACTCGAAATATTTTAAAAGGTACATCTGTAGGTGGCAAAGATGCCACACAAAGGAAAAAAAAAATTTTTCTGAGTATATATTTTTTTAAAATAAATTAATTTAAAATTATTTGACACACAAAAAATATTATTTTCAACATTAATTACGCTAGTTTTTACGTACCTTACTATTAATATTAGAAACAAGCTTAATGGATGTCGAAAATAGTATTTTTATGTGTCAAATAAATTATTTAAATTAATTTTATTGATTTATTAATAAAAAAAAATACTCAAATCAATTTTTTGTTTTCATTTGTATGGCATCTTTACTACCTATAGATATGCCTCTTAAAATATTTCGAGTATGAAGGGTAGGACCCTATATATTTTGTATACCCTCTAAAGCCGAAAAAATACGTCGAGCTTGCCCTCTAGGTACGCCACTGGGCCTATCCCCTCTCATGCTGAGAGGAGGCCCGTGCCCAGCAGTAGGAGAGTTTACAAACGGCTGATATTATGTTAATTCTTTACCTTGACAAGCATGTGTTTCTCAGACGGAGTAAGGTACATCTTCGTTTCAAACATATGGACGCATATGTTCACAACATCGGCTAGAAGTTCTTCATAACCTGCGAAAGGAATATACTTTTAATATTGATAACTAGCTGACCCGCTGTTTAGTCTATACAAATATGGGATTTCATGGGTTTTATATTTTTTTGCGCGAAACCCTAATTATATTTTCTAAAATAAAAGTAGCCTAAATTACTCTTTATAACATCAGCTATCTGCCAGTGAAAGTCCCGTCAAAATCGGTCCAGCCATTTCGGAGATTAGCCGGAGCAAACAGACAGACGAAAATGTTAAACATTGTTTTAGGTTGTTACGGCCGTACCACAAAAAAATAAACATCTGTTCAACACACGTTCAACACGAATGCTACCAAAAATAATAGGCAATTGTTTTAGCACTAACTTGTCTAAAACAAGTGTGTATTATTTTTGGTAGCATTCGTGTTTAACAGATGTTTATCTTTTTTGTGGTAAGGCCCTTAATGTTTTACCAATAACCCTGTATTTACAAAGGAGCGTTTGTAATTGAGACACAGCTTTAAAAGCGGCGACAGCGGTTCCCGTACTAATTTGCTATGATAACATATCTCCTTGTTTCTATGATCTAAGCCTCTAAGGCAGGGTTTCTTAAAGTGGGTCCAGGGGGTCCGTGACGTGAGTGCCAGGGGTCCACAGCAACTCAGTTTAGCCCTTTTCCGAACACTGGTTATGAGTGATAACCAGTGTTCGGAAAAGGGTGAGTATATTTACCTACAGTTTGTAGAACAGAGACGAGAATCGGAGACTTCCTTATAACTATTTTTTTTTACCAGAAATTTACCATAACTATAACAATGAGAATTTAAACGTTTTATTAATTTAATGAAAACGTCTATTGCGTAAATATTATTTACGCAATAGACGATTATTAATTTATTAAAAATGTAATCGTCTATTGCGTAAATATTATATTATTTACGCAATAGACGTTTTCATTAAATTAATAAAACGTTTAAATTCACGTAATTTTAGTTCTGGTAAATGTACTGGTAAAAAAAAAAATAGTTATAAGGAAGTCTCCGATTTTCGTCTCTGTTCTACAAACTGTAGGTAAATATACTCACCCTTTTCCGAACACTGCTCATAACATATTTATTAGGAAAATTATGCTAATTCATGCATCGTTTGTTTGACTGTTCGCTGGTATTATGGATCACTTTTATTGTAACTAACCAATAAATGTGATATTTAATATTATGCTTTGTTTTTTTGTTATCCTAAAATTTTCTTCGACAGGTGTCCATGGAATTTTTAAAATTCTAAAAGTGGTCCGTGGCTACAAAAAGTTTAAGAACCACTGCTCTAAGGGATACATACCATTAATCTTCTCTAGAGCATCTTTGACGGTGTCTCTGATCTTGTTCTGTGTTGCCAGAAACATGGACAAGTTCTGTGACTCTTGCAGGCTCTGGCTATCTGACATGACTTTCAGGAACTGCGCCGCTCTGTAACCGAGGTACACATTATCTATACTAATATTATACAGCTGAAGAGTGTGTTTGTTTGTACGGGTTACGCTGAGTTGCAGAAAAGGTCATTCAGTTTTAAAGAAGACTTTAACGACAGAAATTGTATGGTTAATGTCTCCATTAAAATTTTATTATCTTTGTGCAACCGACCGTATATCTCTGGAACTACCAGTCGGATTCGAAAAATTCTTTTTGTATGTGATAGCCAGATTCATTGGCCAGTGTTTTTCAACCTTCTTGAATTCGCGACCCCTTTGCAAGTAATTAAATTCTGGCGACCCCTCAGGACCGATATAACAAGGTCAGTGATTTGAAACACGACATTATTATTAAATTTTATTTCTGTGGAGTATACCTACTGATCGAGAAATCAAGTGAACAGTGCAAGATGGTCGCGGGCGCTTTTCGGGCAATCGCTTATCGCGGAGAAAGGGCTGGAAAGGTTAAACTCGGACTTTTAATTGTTTGCAGTAACTTGACAACTGGAGGGATACCACTTTTTAACAAAAAAAGGTAGTGATGTGAAAAAAAGAATGAACCAAATTGTTTGAACAGAATTATGTATTTTGGTAATGTGTTTTTCATTGATTTATTAAGATTTAAACTATGATAAGCATATTTATGGTAAAGTATATGCTTAAGCATGGCTTTCACGTGTTTAAAATTTACAAAAATATAGATTTATGATTTACTTAATTCAACTATTTTTATCATTCGTTCTCTTCACAAATTCGTTCAGTGCCCCATCACTATTAGTATAAATATGGTATCATTATTTTGCTTGGAACTGTCAAGTTACTGCAAACAATGAAAAGTCCGAGTATAGTTAAAAATGTGGCAGTCTTCTCACTGAAATCGTTGTATTTTTATTTTAGTGCGACCGCGACCCCCTCAGCAAGTCTTTGCGACCTCTCCGGAGGTCGCGACCCACAGGTTGAAAAACACTAGATAGGCTATTTAACATCACGCTACGACCCTTAGGAGCTCAGCAACGGGGGTGAAACCGCGGGGAACAGCTATATCAAGCAATACCAACCTTCTATAAGTAGAATAATCATTTTTGACGGAGCTCTTCATGTTCTTCAGTTCGTCTAACACCGCGAACATGTTGACGAACTTGCCGAGAGTTAACAGATACGCTTCAGAAACGAAGTCGCGCCGCTTCTCTGCGTGGCAGAGCCGGCGGACTTCGCCGCAGAAGCGCTCGATCGCTTTACGCTGTAGAAAATAATATACAGGGTGTAAAAAGACACATCACCAAGCCGAGACCTACGCATTCTGTACGTGTAACTAAGTAACATTATGCAAAAATAATCGCTGGGAAATGACTTTTATTTTTAGGTTAAAAAACAGCTGTTTTTTTGGTAATTACACGATAGCGACTGTGCCTTTGGATGTGTTGATTTGTACGGGACGGGGGAACTGGAGTATTGGTCTGCCTCGGCCCCTGAACCCCGCCGCAACCTCCCGAATGCCGTTTTCGTGAAAAACGTAAAAAAAATATTGAAACTTTAACCTTCAATATCTCCATAACCAGTCGGTTCCCAGGTATGGTCCAGTACAAAAAAATAATCGTATTGATGGGTAGAATATGTGGTTTCAGTTTTCGTTAAGGGTCTTTTTACACCCGATATGTACGGTACCGGCACGGAATCCTCAAAATTAATAATAATATAGATAGTCTATACCATTATAAAACTGTAAAAAGCCGTGTCTGTACATTGAAGATATACCAGAATAAAAAAACTTTTTTAACAAAAAATAACCGACTTCAAAAATCCATTACAAAGAAAATAATAATTTTGGTTTCAGAAGTCGGTGGCTTTGGTTTTTGATTGCTTTTTTTTGCCACCGACTTCCGAAACCAAAATTATTATTTTCTTTGTAATGGATTTTTGAAGTCGGTTATTTTTTGTTAAAAAAGTTTTTTTATTTTTCCCTTTTTAGTGCTTTATCCCGTGTTAGATTACTTTCACGAATTCATTCAACAGTAAATCTTATACGGAGTGTGTACATTTATGCATTTAACTTTGTACATAGGAATGATTACATAATGTATTATATACTAAAACCTTCCTGAAAGTATGTAGATTACGTTAGTGAAAACCCCATCCAAATCGAATCAGTAGTTTTTGAGAAAATCGCGCACATACAAACATACATACATACATACATACGGGACGAATACAGAACCTCCTTTTTTGAAGTCGGTTAAAAAAAAACCGAATAAGTGCTAGTATGACTCGCGCCCTAAGGATTACGAAATATGCAATAGCGCCATCTATGCCACTATTACATCTAGTAGATATATCATTATCTTGATCATAGACGGCGCTATTGTGTACTTCTAGTGGCGCCATCTATGAGCAGATAGCTCCACTCATGGTATGGCAGACGGACAACAAAGTGATCCTATAAGGGTCATCACAGACGTCCGGAAAAATTAAGAAGGTGAAGGAGGTATTTTACGTCAAATTAAACGATTGCGGCTGGAATCATTCAAATTATGAACGATATCGTTCAATTTGTGAACGATATCATTCAATTTATGAACGAGATCATTCATTCGTTCTCTTAATTCCGGATGGCCGGCCGGACGTCTGTGATGAGCCTAAAGCCGTGTCTCCTGCGCCCTGTTTTCGTGTTCGACGAACATCGAACAGTGAACGAGAAAGGGGCGTGGTCTACGTGTTTTGACGAATAAAAACACTCAAAACACGTAGACCACGCCCCTTTATCGTTCACTGTTCACTGTTCGATGTTCGTCGAACACGAAAACAGGGCGCAGGAGACACGCTTTAAGGGTTCCGTTTTTCCTTTTGCGCTACGGAACCCTAAAAAGTGATATAAAAACATTGTGTACCTGAAAGTACATAAATTGCAACAGTTTGTCCACCTCCGGAGCCAGCACTTGGACCGTCCTCTCGTAGATATGGACCCGGTCCGGCTGTTCATTGGACCGTGGCTGGGGGATCGCTCGGCTGCAGCACCTCCACGTGTACAGCATTACAGCGTGAGCGTTGCCTTCTTCGAGCAGCTCGTTCTGGAATAAGAGTAAGGTGTGAAATGGGGGTAGAAATGGTGGTATGATAAAGCGGGCTGTTCTCCGCATCTCCACGACTAGGCGCGTATTTACCGTGCGGGTGCGTAATCAAATTATTCGATCCATGCCAACTCCTTGAGAAATGGTGATAAATGATAAGTGGTAGTGTTGCCCAACTATCAATAGTTTTCAACTAAAAAAGTGTAATATTATAAAGATAGTAGGGCATAAATAAATAACATATAAGGGCATAAGGGAGGGGCTCGTGGCTAAATGACAGCCGCGCTGATCGATCAATCTGCGAGGTTAAGCTGCGCTTGCCGCGGTCAGTCCTTGGATGGGTGACCGTTCTTTACACATCGAGACCCCTCCGTGCCTCGGAGAGCAAGTTAAACAGTCGGTCCCGGTTGTCATAGGAATATCTTTGACAGTCGTTACGGGTAGTCAGGAGCCCAAAAGTCTGACAACTGCTCTAACATTCGAATACCAGTATTTCCCAATAATTGGGTTGTGGAGGTCAGATGGCAGTCGCTCCATGTAAAATATTGATATTCAGCCGCAACCAGTTAGACTGGAAGCCGACCCCAATCATGTTTGGGAAAAGGCTAGGCGGATGATGATTAGGGCATAAATGTAAACAAAGAAATTGTATACTTGAATTAGTTGAAAAAGAACGGACAACTAGCTTCAACTAACGGACAAACTGACTGACAACTATTGCTTGACTATTCAAAAGTGCCTGTAAATGGTCTAATTGAAATAAATGTTTTGACTTTTAGTATTTGCTGCTGATCTATACTAGTCTATACTAATATTATAAAGCTGAAGAGTTTGTTTGTTTGAACGCGCTAATCTCTAGAACTACCAGTCGGATTCCCAATAATTATTTTTGTATATGATAGCCAGATTCATGAGCAATAGAATAGGCTATTTAACATCACGCTACGACCCTTAGGAGCCGAGCAACGGGGGTGAAACCGCAGGGAACAGCTAGTTATAAATATACATTTACACATGTAGATTTTTTTTTTCAAGTACTAAAGGCTGAATAGTTTGACCAAAAGAATCAAGAAGAAGCCTCACCAAGTTGGCATGAACCGTAGCTTCCTCAATGTACTTGGCGATACCAGTGACGAAGCCATTGCGGTCCTCAAAGTTGGTGTCAAAGTTGGCTTGGTACAGAATGGAGCACGGTGCCGCCTCAATGCATGGTTGTTCATCTGTAAAATGGTTTAATTATTCAAAATACTATTATGACTAGTGTTCGGATAATCGGATGCATATTTACCTAAAGTTAATTTTTGGCTAAGAAATTATGGAAGCGGCTTCTTAAAATATACATTTTTTTAAATAAATCCCGGGATGCCAGTAAATCCGAATATAGGTACCTAACCAGCACAATATTGAATAATTTGTTTCAATAGGTACTTGTATGAATTATTCTAAAAAGTATTAATATAGTCTTTTAACTTATCCTGACATGGTTTGCTATGCCAGTTGGGTAACTACCTACTTTATAGGTAAGTAGATATACTGGATATACATCTGATTCTATAATCTGAAAAACATAAAATATATCGATCCCGAAATCCTGGATTTTTTTCGGTACAAAAGTGCATTCCATAATAGCCAACACCTCAACTTTAGGTAAATATGCATCAGATTATCTGAACTGTAATTATGACAGAGAAATGTTCAGGTCCCCAAGTCTGTTATTGCACTTGTGTAAGAATGGTGTTATAATGACATCATAACTGCCATAACCTAAGTTGAAACCAGGGATGTTACAAATGTCATATTTTTCACATTCGCGAATGCGAATGTTCGGGATATGAATGTGCGAACGCGAATGTTGGGGAATAAAATAAAATAAATAACTTTTTATTGGAATATAAAAAATCGCTATATTTCACTATTCTTTCCCGGTGTCATGGGAAAAGCTGCCAAAATAGCTCAACATAATTCTAAGCTTACTAAACTACCTACTTATTTATTTACTTAAACTGACTGACAACACTAACAAGGCAAACTAACTAAGCAAGCAGCGAGAAAGAAACGCTTTCTATTGGTTGAATGAAATATGTGATGATGAAATGAAATACGGGCAAAAGGTAGTAATAACATAAACCAAAAACATAAAAAAAAATCTATGGCTATCATAGTTTATGCCTGGCATGGAAAGTTTAAGCCCTTCGAAGAATACAAGTGTGATGTTATACCTACTCTGTTTTCATCATACCAATTCAGCTTTCAACAGTTTATTTCAATAAATTAAATATACATTCAAATAATTATGAAATAATTTGCTTCACATACTATTTAAACCTATATAAACTGTCAAAATATGCCTGAGAACTAGGGTTGCCAACCATACTCTAAAATAGAGTATTGTACTCTATATCATGTAGGCGTACTCTATAATCTATAACACTAATAGAGTACGCTAAAATACTCTTTTTTACACAATGTTTACTATATTAGTGCCAGTCATAATAATATTATGCAAACCCATATTTATCAATTTATCATAACGAAAAAAGTCGAATATTTACTGTTAATATGTTGGTATCCCCAATTCCCCAAGCCACATTTGGACGTTTCTGAACTCAACCACTAATGTTATTAATGTTATTATGTCAATGTCATGTCACAAGTTTTGAGAAGTGTATTGAGGGTACGTTAATTTTGACGCAAGAAAAATTCTCGATTCTCCACTGTGTTCTGACACTTGTGACTGTTTTTTGTTTGGAAAACTTTTACTGAGCTACTACAGCATTTTCTGAGAGAGTCTTTTTGGTCATGGATGTGAAGTGGCGGAAAGAGAGAAACAGAGCTTCATTGAAATTGATTAGGAATGAGCTCTTGATCTTTATAAATTTAGAGTAAGAAAGTTTGGAGTCATGCAATTCTTTTAAAAACCATGTAAAATTGTTATGTGCTGCAAAAAGCACAAAAATTACCTTTTTAACCATTTAAAATAAATGATACTCTTTTTTGGAAGTCCGTACTCTTTATTTACCTCCTTTGAAATCAGATATACTCTATTTCTTCTTATAAAAGTTGGCAACCCTACTGAGAACCCCTTGTTTATGTTCTAAATACCTACAAATCATGAGATAAGGAGTCCCAGAATAGGTACTTCTAAGTTACCCCACCTTACTTCTATCAGAGCTTTTATGGTTAAATAAAACATGAAATAAATACGTACCAGGCAATGTAAGTTCATCCAACACGTCGACATTGCTCAAGGCGTCGGATAAGGATACTTTTTCACTCACAGACATGTTTTTGTTAATTTTGAAACACGTAAAATACGAAAGGAAGTGGGATACACAGGATATGAGTAATTACACGTTAATACTGCATAAGTCTGGGTTTATTGTCACTTTAGTGACAATACAAAACTTTAATATCGTTTTGAAATCATTAAAGTCAATATTTTCACTGTAAATTAGCGAAATATTCGAATTATTATAGTAATTTTAACTCTTCACAAAAATGGCGTTTGACAGCAAAATTACTAAACATTATTTAGTGTTGTCCATTACATTACAAATACCGTCTTGCACCTTATACCACAGATAACTAATCGGATACTGTTAACGGTTTTTCTTCTCGATTCATTTTTACTTATTAATGTGCGCGTCGTATCGCCCATGGATGCGTCGCTCCACCTACTCGTTATGAGGAAACACACGTGCATTTATTGATGACATCACGCCTTATATCCTGGATGAATTAGGCAGAGCGAGACAACAGCACATTTCCCTATAAAAGTTAAATTCTAAAAACAATTTAAATAACATTACATTAAAGATACCTACCTACTTTAATTTAATAATGCTGAAGAGTTTGTTTGTTTGCTTGATTGGACGCGCTAATCTCTGGAACAACCAGTCGGATTCGAAAAAATATTTTTGATGATAGCCAGATTTATGAGAAATAGTATTGGCTATTTCATATCACGCTACGACCCTTAGGAGCCGAGCAACGGGGGTGAAACCGTGCGGTATAGCATAGATTGTCTTTGCCACCTTACCCAAATACTTAATAATGAGTTAGTGCATTTAAACATGTTTTAATATACACTTTAGATAACTATACCAATGAGATTTTTTAATGATTTAATTAAACTTCCTACTTAGTGTGGCAATTAACACCTATAAAATGATCGTAGCCAGCCATGGGCTCAGGGTGGGGCAGCAGTCTAAAATAATATGTACCTAACTAGCAAACTATACCCGTGGTCTTACCCCATTTTTTGTGTCGACTGTCGAGTATGAACGTTTAGTAATTGTAGTTAGTACTCTAGCTAGATCATTAAATTTGTTGGGTTTGGTTACCGTACAGGTCAGAGCCAGGGTGGGGCATGCGCCCCATCCTGCCCCACCGTGGCTACGCCCATGTACCTAACTATCGTTCGGTTTCTGTCCGGGAAAGTATGAATATTTCATGAAATATTACTCACCATTATAATACTAATATTAGACTATAGATGTATACTTATTCATTTAAATCATCTCAATAGTCGAGAATAGATAATAAGTAAGTAATCATTAAAATCAACTCACCAAGTTCTCTCTCTAAAGGCGCGTCTCCTGCGCTGCGACCTGTTTTCGTGTTCGACGAACATCGAACAGTGAACGATAAAGGGGCGTGGTCTACGTGTTTTGAGTGTTTTTATTCGTCAAAACACGTAGACCACGCCCCTTTCTCGTTCACTGTTCGATGTTCGTCGAACACGAAAACAGGGCGCAGGAGACGCGGCTTAATAGATCAATCAGAAATAGTCTCACCATTGTGATAATAATATTATAGTCTCTATAATATTACTATCACAATGGTGAGACTATGAATATGAATCCTACTAATATTATAAACGTGAAAGTTTGTGAGGATGTAAAGATGTATGGATGTTTGTTACTCTTTCACGCAAAGACTACTGAACGGATTTTGATGAAACTTTACAGTAATATAGCTTATACATCAGAATAACACATAGGCTACTTTTTTCCCAAAAACGCGGGCGAAGCCGCGAGCGGAAGCTAGTTCTCCATAATTTTATGACTGTTAATAATGAAAAATCATGTTTCGTTTGTCTCGGGATTTGTGATCTTTAGGTAGGTAAAAAAATGGAGCAGATTTTTATGAAACTCACTGACAAATATAAACAGAACTTATTAAAAAAAACTGTAAATATAATAAATGTATTTTCAAATGAAACAGGGGTATTTAAATTAAAACACAAAAACAAATTATGTACATTGTTTTATTATGTACTTCTGTTCAAAGCTTGCTGTTTCAACCGCGTGTATTATTATAAGAAAACTAAACATAATCAGCCTATGACCTTCCCACTCCTGGGACTCAGGCGTTCTCTCTGTAAGAAGGTGTGGGGCCATCCACCACGCGGGCCTAGTGCGGGTTAGTGAAGAAGAAACATGTATAATTATTTTAAATACGCTCAAACAAATATGAACATACTCCAACAAACTATATTGTAACAATAACTTTTTTTTTAGTGTCGTTCTAATTTTTTTTAACATAGAAATACTTGAAAATCTAAATACCTAAGTGACAATTTAAGATGTTAAAAATATAATGTTTGAAAACCAATCAAATATATTTTTTCATGCAAGCATCTAATTCACATTTCACATCCTATTCTCAGCAGTGCCAATTCGGTGTGCAAATTAATTAACTGACTGTACTTTAATATCCACACAGTTGAAACAGATGATATATGTTACAGCTCATACAACAGTAATATTTACATCAATACTTAATAATTAACTCAAAAAATAAAATCAACAGTATTTGCAACTTAATGTCTCAATAATTCAAGTCAAACATTCAAATAGTATACATACACCTGCTTTAATTGGGTACCCTAAACTCATGTAAAAATACTTCAGAGGGGTAAATCCAATTAATGTAGGCGTCCGTACTAATAGTACTCTTTAAGCCAATTATTTGGGAAATACAAGCAAGTATAAATACCCCTTTATATCGACACCTTTGGGTTCAAAGGGCGTAAAGACCATTTTGACCAAAATGAGATTCGAGCCATATAATCGATACCTTAAGGCCCAAATTTCATATTTGCCAAAATGGCCTTTACGTCCTTTGAACCCAAAGGTATCGATATATTAACATGTTTTTACGATTTATAAATAAGTCCAGTAGCAGACCCAGGGTAGGGCGGAAGCTCCACCATAATCTTAAGTTCTGATAGATTTCAGATTAGATTAGTAGTTTAGTCTTAAAATAGGTCCAAAAATCATATCTGATTAGCCCTTAGCCCCACCCTAAAAATAATTCCTGGATCCGCCACTGAATAAGTTCTTGTTATTTCCATATCAATGAAGTGGGAACGTAACTATAACTACATTATTAAAGTTATAAAATAGTTGTAAAATAGGTGTATAATTTTCAACTACCCACGATCTTGATGATCACATAAATCAACACTCATATTCAAAGAAAGCATCATTATCGCCAGACATCATCATCATCCTAGCAAGCCTATAAAACCTTAAAAGAAGCGAAAGTGAGCAAAAAATGAAAAAAAAAAAAAATATCACAAAAAGCAAAATAAAACATCTTGGTTTGCCAATTTTTCTGCGCAAATAAAACGCAATAATATTGCGCGTTGGGGAGCATAATTTTCAATTTTTTTTCTCTGTTTTAGTGACTGAATATAAGCACCACACTAAAAAACCAATTACAAACATAATAATTTAGTTAAGTATATGAAATTATACGTAGTTAAAATCCAGAATAACCTGCGACATAACTAAAACAAAAAAAAACTTACTCATTTTAGTAATAAACTAATAACTATAGAAATTAAATAAACTTATGCATAATCAGTATGTACTTAACTGAAGCTTAATAAAATACACTTATTATATTATTTTGTATTATAGGTAATGTATAAGAAAAATCTACATCCGTTTAATATGAATATAATAGTATTATAATATGTAAAACTTATTTATGAATAACTCAATCATTTAAATAGTCGTACATTCATCTATTTCTCTGCGCTACCAAAAAATATTATTCATGGCAAATTGTTTTGCTATTTTAAAATGAATCCAAAAACATAGGTACTCTAGTTGGTAATTATTACACGATTATATTTATGTACTGACAACCCTAGGAAAAAATCTGTGACTACCTTAATTTTCACAACATATTCTGGCAACATTTAAAACAGAAAAACGATCGCGAATTTTTCGCTTACATTCTGTTCGCTGTATTTAAAATACTTTTTATAACTAGAGCTTTTTAAATACTTATCCTAAACATCAATTATTGCAATTAATAGAAAAATAGCGAAAAAGGTACGCTCAAATTACATACCTCCATTTTTTTATAAAAAAAACATTTAACATAATTGCTTTTTGTGGCCAGCACTCACTTACTGGATAGAACAGCAAATATGTTTTCAAGCTAAATTTTTTGAACCTTATTTTAATACCGCGATGGTTCTTGCTATTACTGACAATTTTTGGAGGACATAGGCCAACGAGATTCCAATTTCCTCCCAGCCAATTCTCTCCTCGCCTTTCCGGTAAAAAAGCACCTTCAGGAAATTCAGATTTCAAATATTTTAGCTTAAAAAAATCCATTGCCGTACCGTCCTGTAACTGAGCCAGCCTGCCATTATCTGTCAACTCACTGTACGACTCATATAGAACCTTATGTAACCTCGTAGATATACGAATTAGCCTTTAATTTAAGGGCTAGATTTACACATTGACTTATATTTAAGGGTATACATTCACATGTGAAGTCTACGTAACATACAGGTGCTATTATAAAAATGGAAGCGGAAAAAAAAAAAATATGATCTTATTGCTTGGAATAGCTGGATATTTACGGAAAAATACGGAGTTGGAAGCTCTTAGTGTAATTTTTTGAGGATTCAGTCAAATAGATATGATATACGGTGCGGAGACGTGGACACTGACGTCGGATTGGTCCAAAAATTAAAGGTCGCTTTACGAAATATATGGCCACGTATTTAAGGAGTTTTTTTAGAAGATTTGCAAAGTTGATACTCACTGTAGAGAACCAGAGGCAAATTGGGCCACCTCGTCATGACATATTTGTTAAAAAATCTTGGAAAATAAAATTAAAGGAAAGAGGAGAGGTAGACCCATACTTAATTACATCACTCAAAAGAAAGTTAAGCTCACAACGTATAAGGAAGTCAAGCAGCTGGCCCTCAACAGAGAGCTGGAAGATGCTGCACCAATAAGAGCATGCCTCTTAAGTGGAAAGAGATGATTCGGAGTGAAATTATCCGGAAAAGAACTTGCCATAAATAGCTTGCCGAGTTAGCAAGTTACACTGGCAGTGGGCTGATGACGATTGTCGAGGGAGCACACGAGTCTTGTTAAAATATTATAAAACTCACTTGCAGGCCGTCTCAATGCAAGATTTTCACAATTACCTTACTGTTTCATACTCAAAAAATAATGTTTTAATAATTACGAATCAAAAATAATCGTATGTAGCCCAATAACGGGTCACTAATCCAGCATAACAAAGTTTTAGATATTGTTGATTAAAACTTGTCAAGTTTTTGTCAATCATATTAATTTAAACCTTATATAATTATGTACATGTCCATAACAGTTATGACTGGGTTCGGGAAAGCTAGAGAAAATTAACAACTACCCAATTTTTGAAGTCTGTGTTTTAAGAAACACGGAAAACGATTGAGATAATTGAAGAGTGGGTAGTTATTTGTTGTTTGTATAACCCGCGCTAATAAAGAAGCGAATCTTAAATGGCAGCACTAATCATTCCCTCTCAATCGCCCGTTATTGCTGTCTTTACTCACACCCGACGTATGTGAGTAAAGACAGCAATAACGTGCGAGTGAGAGGGAATGATTAGTGCCACCATTTTAGATTCGCTTCTTTATAGGAGCAGGTTATAAATATTTTCTCTTTCGCTTCCTTGAATAAAGAACATGCAGACCCTGAAAAGATGACTAAGACGACTTACTTCGACAAAGCTTCTTCGAGAAGTCTCAATATCACTAAAACACTGAAACATCCACCAAAAACACTGTTTTCCACTCAAAACTCAATCGGAACTTCTTGCATCACCAACTTATATCCTAAATTTTGTAACGGCGCAAACTTATCTTGCGGTTGGTTAAAATTGCCGTATTCCGTCAACTGCACAATGGGTGCTGGTATTTCAAAGTCCACGGTATTTAAATAATCATCATTCTCCACTATATTGAGATCATCAAACCCATTGTGGGTAATCTCATGGAGATTATCAAAGTGTATTTCTGGTCGTGCATCTTCGAACGGCATTTCTGGGTGTTTTAGTCTAATACATTTGTGCGACCTTAGGAGGGAAGGCCATACAAAGGTTTCCTCACATACCTTGCATTGTAGGCTGTCATAGTCGGAATGTTGGGTCTCAATGTGCCGATTTAAGCTGCTGTTTGACGAGTAGTATTTGTCGCATGTCTGTGAAAGATAGGTGTTTATTTAGAATGGTATGTTCGTTTTTGAAAGGCGGCGGGGTCTTGGTTGGAGGCAGGGAACTTAGAACAAAGCCATGAACAACACATACGGGACCGTTTCACTTATTATTATATTCCGCATATTATTTTAATTGGAACCAGAAACCCATCAGAATAGTTGAACATAGTCCAAAAAAAATTGGTTTTTCGAGCCGGATATAGAAAATAACCCTAAAGATAGACGTCATTGATTGACCATGAAAGAAAATATTGCGACGCAACCTGAACTAATAATAAATATTGTCTGAAAGTGCTAACATGCAGTGAGCAAGTACAGTGGTTGGTTAATGCTTGTTCCTTCTTTGTATTAGAAGAGACTTTAGTCTTTGTGAGATAGTTACAGGCCAAAATAATTACTATTTAATACATATGTATTTATAAAGCATCATAGAAATTATGGTTTTCATACGAATTTTAAATGAATGCATGTTAATGTACATTATTTTGTTGAAAATGTGTAGAGAAATAAGTATACCATCTTCCCTTGGTGGATAAATAAATGATTGTTTCTGTAGTACTTCTTTTTTATTATTTATTTAGGTACTTACATCATTAAGAAAACTTGGAGACATTTACCTTGCAACCTATTTGCGATGCATTTGAATGTATAGTCAATAAAAGAGATAAATAACCAGACATAGGTAACTTGTAAACTTCTTTTGTATTGTACCCATGTTATGTGTCAAGTAATCATGTCTATCATTATCACTTATCATAATGAGAAATTATTTTGTGGATAATTGTTTTTAAGTTTTTTTTTCTAGTGCCATTGCAAATTACCAGACCCGGTAACAATGGTATAGTAAATTTCTGTACTGCTGGATACAACCAATTTCTGACTAAACTAAACAAAAAGCGTAAGTGGTCTTTTAAAAAAATATTTTATTTATTATTTCCACATAAATATCAGCAGAGAAAAAAGTTTAGCATTTATGGAGATAAAAAACTTAATAAAATACCAACCGGGCATTTGTGCCTAGAAATAATAGTCTTTTTACTCTTTCGATCAACGACAGCCTTCTTTATCTCTCCGTTATTTATATCAAAACTTCTTACATCAACAAACTCAACGGAATCCGTTAGAACTTTCCCACCAATGTTAATCTTTTCCAAAACAAGTTTTGGTTGCATGTATTCAGGGATCGGTTCATCGGTCTTGTATGTCATTTTCATCTTTTTCTTTGTTACTCTTTTCCGTTCTTGAGAATTGTCACTGGTTATAAGAAAATGTGTCCACTTATGTTGTAGCATATCGGTTTCGGTATCAAACTTCTTGAAGCATTGATCACAGAAATAGTAGTCTTTATATCCTGTCATGGCTTTATTTGTTAAGTCTGGTAGTAATTGTATGTGACGTTCTAACGCATCACGTTCCACAGAGCTCTCCTCACAGAAGTTACAAAGGTAGAGTCTCTCATTACCTAAGTTACGCATACCATATAAGCATGTTGGTCGATCATTTGAATGTAGGAACGCAATGTGATGTGCTATCGCACATTTACTTGCAAACTGATCTTTGCACACATCGCAAACGTAACATGCAGCAACATGTTCGTAACTATGATCTTTTAAATCCATGAATCTGAAATATATTTCGTCACAAGTCTTGCAAGGATGTAGTTTTAAAACTTTACATACATTCCTACGATGATCAGTGAATTTGACTTTATTCGGTAGAAATAGTCCGCATACATCACAGTGCAGCTTGATATGAACTTTGAAGAAGGTTCGGTCAACAAAGTTCTTGTTACAATAGTTACAAATGTAGCACTTACGTTTCTTATGATGTTGTTTCATGTGAGATTTTAGAAGATAGTAATCTTCGAAGATCTTCGGACATTTTCTACACTTATGGTATTCCTTGACCTCATGAATGATGACGTGATCAGAGAAGGATACACGTTTCTGAGGCTTGCCATTAGGCTTGTATACAATCATATGTTTATTTTCTTGATGTTTTAACAATTTTTTCTCACTTGAATACCTTTTTTCACATATTTTACATTTTATACTTTCCATTGTGTTGTTTTCGCAGTCTGAATCTGAGTCTGAGGAACTGTTTAGTACCGAAATCCTTGGACACTCCTGCAGCAATCTACCTAAGTCGAGCTTAGAAAGACTGATCGAGCATTTTTTTAAAAACCGGTTTTTCGGCTGATCTTTCTCTCCCGCCGGCTTGATACTAGATTTATTACCAATATCTTGGGCTTGTAACTGCCGCAAGTAAGGACTTATGTCATAACGAGGCACTAGAACCAGAGGCACCTTCTGGAAGCCTCGAAAGCCGATTTCAGGCGGGATATTTTTACAATCGTCAATAGATACGCGTCTATTGACCACTTTATTTTTACCACTGATAATGCTTTTGGTTTCTTGATTAACTCCATTGCTTGTGGACATCAGAGGACACAATTGTCGCGGGAAAAGAAAAAAAGAAAAAGAAAAAACTAAAGTTATTGCTAAAAACGTCAACAACGCTAAATGTCATGCTAATACAAAGATGGATTGAAGAGGTGGCCAATCGCCATAATTCTTCAATATCGTAAAAACCGAAGTTAATCGACATTTTTTTTTCATTAATTATTTACTACATACGTCGTAGTTAGAAGGAATAAAAATAAAAAAATGTAGAAAAATGCCATGAATGAGGGTTTGATGATACTGTGATTTTTTGATAACTAATTACACTTCAACAACAAAGTATGAAAAACCGTAATACCTTGAGTCTTAAGTTAATCTGTGGAATGTGCGTTTAAAAACTAACCTTAAAAAAACTTGACAATTGACGTTCAACATATTAGCTGCTGAAAATAGTGTTTTGGGATCGACAAGCGTAAAATAATAAGGTGCTTCAACTACATTAACGTAAGAGTTCTTTTTTATTGAATTTGATAACAATGAATAGTACAATGCAAAAGTTTTTATGCTAATATACTTTCAATAATTTATTTTAGGAGAAGTAGTTCTGAACGCTTTCGTACAATAGTCTAGTCATACTTAGTGATATATTTTATTAAATTTCCTTACACTATTCTATGCTTACGTTGTATGATAATAAAGACTAAATTCGTGTCAAACAAAAACCAGTATTTAGGTAATTTTCTCACAACTGTTTGTCTAATTTGATTTTTCTCATCCGTTGTAGGTACCTACATCAAGTACTACAGTCAACACGCAAAATAATCAATTCGCGTGATTTTACGTAAACAATTTATTTTTAAGTCGCCGCCGTGTGCGTTTACCAGTCAAAATGTTCCCGCCGACTCGAATACGGAGTTGTCTTCCAGTTATAAATCCAATGTTTAGGCAAAAATTGCGGCCTCACAGACCGTTCCGTCAGACCTCGACGCTTCACAATAACCAAACAAAGAACATTCAAAGGAATAAATGGATGAATTTTAGATCTATTATTACTAGATGGGTGCCACTAGGCAGTGCTATTTACGTAGGCTGGTGTTATATCCGTGCGAGTATAAATTATGAAGTGTCTAAAGTTGAAATTTTGTTTTACGAGATGTTCCCATTCCGCGTAACGAGTCGGATATGGGGGAAAATTGCTGCGTGCGAGTTGCCCACATCCCTACGCAGCTTCGTGTATGGTACGTACATTAAAATGTTTAATGTGAATCTAAATGAAGCAGAGTATACTGATTTGAAGTATTATAAAAGCTTGTCAGCTTTTTTCACGAGGCCTCTGCGTGATGGCGCGAGGTTCATAGCTCCTGCGCCGTGTGTCTCTCCATGCGATGGCGTGGTGCTACACTGTGGTCCAGCGGACACAGACAAGATAGAGCAAGTCAAAGGAGTAACATACAGCCTTGAAGAGTTCCTCGGTGAAAACAAATGGGCTAAAAATAAAGCCGACACGTATTACGACTCTTTGCTCGATAACAAAGAGAATGTCCTGCATCAATGTATTATTTATCTAGCTCCCGGTGACTATCACCGTTTTCATTCACCATGTAACTGGACTGCCACGTTCCGAAGACACTTCTCTGGGAAACTTCTCTCCGTGAACCCTTGGCTAGCGAGATTAATACCAGGTTTATTCACGATGAACGAACGAGCCGTCTATATCGGCGAGTGGAAACATGGTTTCTTCAGCATGACTGCTGTGGGTGCAACGAATGTTGGCTCGATTGAGATTTATAACGATCCCGAACTACGAACGAATACGAAAGGAAGACGGAACCGAATTAACGAGGTGGATCTAGGAGAGGTAGCATTGAAGAAAGGCGAGTTATTCGGGCAATTCAATATGGGGAGTACGATAATACTGCTGTTTGAGGCTCCTAGAGACTTCCAATTTGATATGACATCTGGGGATAGAGTCCTCGTTGGCCAAGCTTTATGCCCAGCGGTTAAGGAACTTTCCAGGTGACCTGTTTTTGAGAATTTAGTTCACATAGCCCAAATAGTTATGTTGTTATATATGATGTGTGTCTTGCTGTGAATTCAATGTGATTTTTAAACTTTTAACCACCATGCTTTGTTCCAAAGTTATCATAGTATGGACCTGTCTCCTAAGATATTGATTTAAACATTGACTCATAACGAAATCAATAAGACGATTAAAAATACTGTAGTTCTCCGATTTTTTGGTTGAATAATCTAGAATTCTAGACCTTGGATGATAGAGACAAGGGAGATGTGCCAAGATGCTTTGACTTGATCAATGTGATCATGTTGCCAATGAACTGAATGCGATTGATAATATTTATATGCAGTGTATTAATTTAGTGGCAAGTGATGAATACCAGTGTTATATTGAGGGTGTGTGGTATTTTCAATGTGTGGAAGATCTCTATATTTACAAATGAGTGTTTGTAGTTGTGACGCAGACTGCATTAAAAGCGGCGACAGCGGTTCCCGTACTAATTTGCTATGATAACATATCTCCTTGTTTCTATGATCTGAGATCGAGACTTTTATCATGCTCAAGTGATGACTAAATCGACAAGTTGTTATAAAGAATTTTTTATGACCAATATCAAGATAATGATTCACAATTAATTTCTATTAATATACCCTTTTTGAGGAAGAAACAGCACTGCATGTTGATAATATGTACGCACGGCTACAGATCAAGCTATACATTTCCAGTATAAGCTGATCTCGCATTGTATAGGATTTCCTTACAGTGAGAGGTCAGTGTAAACTCGGAATGTATAGCTTGATGTGTAGCCGTGTGTACCTACCCTTACATTAATTTGTCTGTGACTAATTTAAAAGTGGTTTTTATTCAGTTGATTGTAAATCGTACTTATTTTGCTTGATAGCTCGCCGGGCCGCATAGAGTAGCTCGGCGGGCCGCATCGGGCCGGCCCGTTTTTTTTTTTACTTTTTTTTACTGGCTTAATAGGTATACTTTGAATGTATCTCCTTTAAGACGATTGCTAGCTAAGGTTTAATCATTCATTTATTTCAAATATAGAACCTATAGAAAAGTTAAAGTTTGAAAAATCAATATAAAACTTATACAATAATGCAAAACATACTCCTAAACCACGTGTTTCGTATCATTTTAAAACTCGACACAGTACACACGGCTACACATCAAGCTATACATTCCCAGTTTACACTGACCTCTCACTGTAAGGAAATCCTATACAATGCGAGATCAGCTTATACTGGAATAATTGAGTGGTATAGTATATCCACGCTATGCCAATTACGTTTATGTACCATGTAACGGGGCGAGCCAATTGCCACTAACTGGGCATATATTCAGACTCCGGGTTCCTACTAAAGGCCAAGTTCACCGACAAATTAACAGTCCGATAAATTGAAAACGGCCGTTTAACATTGACTTTGGCCTACAGAAAATTCTTGTTAAACGGCTGTTTTCAATTTAAGGGACTGTTATCTTGTCGGTGAACTTGCCCCTAAGCATGTATTTCCTAATGGAGAAACCCAACAATCCTTCGAAATCGAACCCAGCGCTGCGCAAGCGCTCAGCAGTTGTGCTAGCGATCGCAAGTAACGAACTTGACTTCTTAGTCAAGTTGGTTACTAATATGTACTATCAGTGCGGATAAAGAATAGGATCGAAAATGGCGTCGCCCCTATATACCTCTCGCTCGCACCCCGGTGGGTGTGAGAGACAGCAATAGTGTGCAAGCCAAGGTTAAATAAAAGCGATACCATTTATATGCAATCTCATTCTCTATCTGCGCAGGTTGTTTTATGTTCTATTTTTTTATCAATAAAAATTGCCAAATTCTTCGCAGTTCCGTGCCCCTAATACAAAAAGTGTGTCAAGATTACAGGGTCAGTAGCTATGAACTTTTCAAATTGTTTTAATTGCAAAATCAGATGTCAACAACCTTGTATAGAATTTAATTAGTTCTGATTATTTAGTGACTGATGTTTACAAATGGTGCATCAAAGAGGAAATTGGTATAATTACATAAAATAACAGTTTCCTATTTCATATACCAGAGTCTGGCAAACTGGAAACTTTTTGCATGCCAACATTCTTTATGGGTTAGTCTATTACCTTGCCAAAATGGATGTTATTTGTTTAATGTTAAATCAATGGAGTATAGTATAGATAGGTCATCTTGCAATCTTCGCCGGCCTTCCACGTAGTTTATCGTTTTATCGTTTAGCTACCTAAATCTTGTTGGAGTTCTACGAACCAGTGCCTCAATCGAGTGACGCAATTGTTTTTTTTTCTAACAGCTAAACAATGTTCACTGCGTTGATCTTAGGGCTAACGCAGACCAGCTACTAACCACTCACACACGCGAATATAAACAAGCGCTTTATATGAATATGAACCTTAATTTATTACCTACAAATAATGTTCATATTCGTATGAGTTTTCTGTACACTGCGTTCGAGACCTCATAGTAATGCTTCTGAATACGGGGCCAGCATCGGCGATCGAGTCACTTTTTGAAAACTCGATGCAGCGGCTGAACGCTACACTTCGCATTTCGATAAAACGCGATGCAGCATCGAAGCAATCGCTGAAATGCACGAATTCAATACAACAATCGAACGCAGTGTCGCCAATACTCACCGATCGTCGTTGCTAAAACTAGCTAGTATACTTTCTATTTTAGCCCTTGTTAACATCACGATCTTCTAAAACATACGGACGTTCTGGAGTTGCGCTAACAAACAATACTTTCAACTACTTCCGAATCCTGTTAAAATATGGTGGTTAAAAGTTTAAAAACAGTCTCTAGATGATTTTCGTTTGGTTTGATTTTATTCATTGATTGAAAAATGTAGAAAAGTACTTGTTTTGTAAGTTACTAAAACTAAGGAGCTTTTAACGCTACTATTATAATATTTAAAAGCTATTGTAATTATTTTAATTTTATCGACTTGAATATTGCAAATAGAGATGTACTTTTATCGATCTCGTATATCATATCGACAAGCAAATTAGGTTAACTATCTGACGAACATGGGTACACTACAATTTTTTAAGCGTGGCACCTATTGTTCAGATAACGGTACTTCACTATTTTGTAATTGAGTACCCCACATTTTTTCCAGTTGGATATTCTTGACTATGGTAGGTACTTATTAAATACCGTCGAAACCCGTATCTTCGCCTGTTTTACCTATCTTCGCCTAATTTTTAATAAGGTGGATTTGCCAACATATTTTTGGTAAAAATTGTGCAAAAAACAACTAAATACAAAGGCTTTTTCATGTATGGCAAGATTTTGCAAATAAATTGGAACTAACTTCACATTATTGGTCACCATTGTGATTTTGCCGTGAAATAGACGACATGTTTTTTCAGACTAGGCGAAGATACGGATCTTCGCCTACGGCACACTTTTTTAAAAAACAGGACTCTGTTTTTATTGCAGTAAGGTATATATTAGTCTGTCACATAATACAATATTTGGATCAAATGTAGTACACAGTATTTCAATTAATTGTCTATAATTCGATACCTTGCCATGATGTAGGCGAAGTTAGGGAAACATACCCATACTTCGCCTATCACGTTTAAAGCCAATTTTTAGCCAATACACAACGAAATTTAAGTCGTATATTCTCTACAATAGTAACCAAAGTACAATAAAATATTTTTTCTGTCTTCCTGATTCAAAATACTTTTAAATTAAAAAGAAGTGTTGAAAAATGTGTCAAAACCCAGGAGAAGTTACGGGTTTCGACGGTACCATTTTGATGCGGGTATGCCATTTTAAGTGAGGTACTTAATGCTAAGAAATAGGGTATTTTGAAGTCGCCAACTCCATTTTTGAAGTCAGGTAGCTAACTAAATACGACTTTCGACCATTTTTGCTGTAGATTTTAAATTAGTTTTTAGTTGATTTGTATACATAGATATATTATAGACTATGTATTATGCGAACAAATGAGTTTTTGTTGTGTCCGTATTAATTAGTAATAAAAATTGACTGAAATGTCTAAAAAAAATTGAAGTGCAATTTATGAGGCTAAAATTTTTTACAAAGGAATTTTTGGAGGGTAGGTAATAATAAAATGCTTATATCTTTAAGTATGTGTTATATTTTGCAAATACAAAGACAATTTAAACCTACAATTGATCTATTTTCGGGCCGCATTTGATTTAGCTTAGCAGGCCGCATGGACGACTTATATTATCTAAATACATTTGCAAAACATGGATACTTACAACACCCCGCTTGTGATAATTATACGCAATGCATAGCTTGAGTTATAATTATTTCGGGCCGCACAGATAAAAGCTCATTGGGCCGCACAGATCTAACAGGCCGCATTAAATGTTATACACTAAAATCCATTATCCAGAACTTGTAAACTATGTAAACAAACTTTCTATACAAATTCATCAAATTTTGACAATTTGCCATACTGATATTGTTTACAAAGTTCACAAATTCAATTCACATGGACTTTAGGACACATAATTAAAAGACGTTCTATACATATGACACACTGCTTTAATGTATGTATAATCTATTAAATAAATGTGGTTACATGCCATTTACATTTATGATAAAAAAAACTAAAAATCACTATAACCCATAGTTTATGCAAACCTGTTTAATTTTAGTGTCATAAAAATAATAATACTAGAATGGAATCTCTTTTGTGCGTGGCCAAAACGCCGCGTCCTGAACACCTACTTCCCCTCTCAAATCGCAACACTCCGCTGTCGCCCTACAGATACTAGGGCTACCTACCTATTTTGTCTAACAACCGCGAGACTGTAGGCTATTATCATGACCTTGAACTCATCTGGCGCGAGAGTATCATTTCTCAGGTTCTGTGATTGAGGTTATACACAGAGTAAAAGAAATATGTTTCTTTGGAAAAGTTGTTTGTTATCATGAGTACAACCATGTGTATAAGTATCGGTCACTAACTACCAGTCACTCTATACAGGGTGGCAGGTTAAACAGTGGAAATATTTTAAGGAGTCATTTTACTCATCATTATAAACAACTTTTACTATGGGACCAACCCTGAAATCGGGAAAAACAAATCAGCTGTTCCATACATTTTGTCGAGTTAAGTGAACATAAATGTATGGAACAGCTGATTTGTTTTTTCGCGATTTCAAGGTTGGTCCCATAGTAAAAGTTGTTCATAATGATGAGTACAATGACCCCTTAAAATATTTCCACTGTCTAACCTGCCAACCTGTAAACAATGGGATGTAAACACATTTAATTAATAGACTTTAATATCCTGTGGATTTTATTGAACCAACATATTGATGTGGAATTAAATAGACATAATATAAGAGCTTCGTACTCAAATCATAGAAACAAGGGAGATGTGCCAAGGCGCTATTGAGCTTGCTTTGACATGATCAATGTGACCATGTTGACGACGGACCGAACGCGATCGATGATTTATATACTGTTTTAGTTTAGTGTGAGTGACGAATACGAATAACAGTGTTAGATTGAGGGTGTGCGGCATTTTTAATGTGTGCAAGATCTCTATACAAAGGAGCGTTTGCAGTTGTAACACACACTGCTATAAAAGTGGCGACAGAGGTTCCCGTACTAATTTGCTATGATTCCATTGTTTCTACGATCTGAGGCTTCGTAAGGGATTTAAAGCGACTGGAACGAGTATTGATGACTTGTCACACTCGCATCAGCTGAATTTTAAATCCCTTGTAGTGTCGCCTCTTTAGAGCGTTGGCGACATTAAAAGATCAATAGCTACATATATTAATCTGGACGAAACCATCAAAGCCTAGCATAACAACAGCCCCGGATCTAGGGGGGGGGCTAACCGGGGCCCGTGCCCCGGGCGGCAGGTTCAGAGGGCGGCAAATTCAGGCTTGGTAGACAAATACACAGAGTGTAGTGTATTTTTTTTATTTTATTTTTTTATTTATTTATTTATTTATTTATTTAAATCAGGTAACAAAGACCCATACAAATATATACCTTATAGACTAACATACATAGTAAACAATAAAATACTTAAAAATACACTATACGTGGGAATTCGGTTTTGGTCGTGCTTCCCTATATCGTCTAAACACTACTCCTGTCGGCCAAAAGTCTGCGCTGAGGAAGAGTGACTTACGCATCGCGGGTATCTGGAGGATGTAGGATTTGAAATTTGTGGTCCTGCTCGACTCCATCCGCGACAGCTTCAGTAGTGACCGTTCCTCGGCACCGACTTGACCTATATTGGACCTGTATTGGTCTACCAAGCGTAGTAATCGCAAAGAGCAGCTTTAGACCGGTCGTTGTTGGGGTTTTTTGGGGGAGGCCTATGCCCATCAGCATCAGTGGGCGTGCTATGGCTGAAATGATGATGATAAAGTTAAAAATATTGTTGGGCGGGGCGGCATTTTTCAGTTTTGCCCCGCCTCGAAATAATTCAAGATCCGGGTCTGCGTAACAAGAGTAGAGATTTGTTTCTAATTGATCAAAGTATAACATCATCTAAAATATAGTTTATATCTCAAAATACACTTTGCCTTATAATTTTATAAATCCTTTATAAATAATACCCGTCCTTGTCGTTTACATGTCATTGAAGTGATCGGCAATAGAATATTTCCTGCACAGATAAAAAATTGGATTGAAAATAGCGTCGCCGCTATTCACTTCTCGTTCGCACCAATCCCATTCTTTATCTGCACAGGATGTAGGTAATCTATATGACGTACATTCATATTGTTTCATTGTATCAGAGTCTGATTGTACACCCTTAGAGGAATAACTAACATGGAGTGTACTCATGTGTCAATCATAGCTCGTAGCTACTGCCGGTTACCATTCGAACCACGCTCTACCCGTAGAGTGAAAGAGAGAGAGATTAGAGCATGGTTCAAAGTGGTAACCGGTTCTGGCTACGATTGAAATAAAAGCAAGAGGAGAAAATAGAGCACTCTTTCTGATAGGATGTTTCATAAGAAAAAAGGGGCATATATTTTTTATACTCCCTCTATATTAGTTATTCCTAAAGTATAATAAGCAGCGATCGGAGTAGGTAGAGCTACTTTGGGCCAATGAACTCAAACGTATACGTTAAAATACATAGATATGCCTCCGGGATCCCCAGATTTTTCGAGAACTTTAGTAAAGATAATCGGATTAGTTAAAGCTTGTTAGATATTCAAAGAAAATTGTCGGAATTTATGCGGGTGTTAATTTATGCCAAGTTCAGATATTTCCCGTGGCATATACATACATACTCACAAGTACATTAATGATAAATGATAAATGATATTTATTTTGTAAATAGGTTAAAAATAACACTTTTACACGTCAAAACATTTTTTTAAGCTAGATGAGTTCGGTGTTTCCTATATGACTACCTTTGAGAAGAAACACCGAAACAAACTCAAAGGTTGATGTCTCTTTTAAAGTCCAGCCGGCCTAGCATGACCACGATAGAAACGGGTTTTGTCTACATAGAAATAGACAAAGTGACAGATTTCATTCTTAAAACGTAGAAATGTTTCTACAATCTGTCACTTTGTCTATTTCTATGTAGACAAAACCCGTTTCTATCGTGGTCATGCTAGGCCGGCAGACAATTAAGATAAATTGTGTAAGAACCATGCAGGTTAGTCTGAAATGGCCTTTAGAGGAAAGAGCCATACAGATTTGAGTGGACCTGACCTGACTGTGCACGCATGTGCCGGGTATCGTGGTAGCTCAACCCAGACTTAGGGAGCTCAACGACCCGACGAACATTACCATCAGAGAGGACATTTGGGTAGGCCCCCTAAAGTACTCAAACTGTCAGACTGAACTTGAGATCTATAACAGTAACATAATAACTAATAACCCACATAGTACTCACATTTACAATAATTATAATCAATATATTATCATTATTATCACATTCAATGTCATTTTGTATATAAATTGTTTCAAAAGGAAACATTTAAAACTCACTACCAACCTTAAAATATTTTTTTATATCCCTGTAAGTCCTGAGATCTCAGGCATGTCCATACTATGAAAACATTTAGAAAGTATCAAAATTAGCTCTACCTATTCCAGTCACTCATAATAAATAGTGGTGTAATACTTTTTCTTTTTCGGTGTTTAATTATTATTTACTGTCATAGTAGGTATACCCCTAATTATGCTCATTTTTGCAAAAAAAAATATAATTAATGTATTTGTGATCGAAAAACGTGGATGTTCAACTTGAGAATTAAGTGTAAAACTAAACAAAAATGAATAAAAACAATAAATTTTATTGTATTTTTTATGTTTATATTTAATTTTACTATCCCAACATTTAGTGTAGTGAGATCGTGAAAAAATTACGTGAGATTCGACTCGACCCGCTCCACCCTAAACGTAACGTAATTAATGGACGCCCCTTTAGATGGCAGGACAGTCGCTCCATGTAAAATATTGATATTAATCCGATACCATCCTGGAAGTCGACTCCAGTCCCAAATGGTAAAAGAAGAGGTGATGATGAGTAATAGTACATTATGGTACAAGTGTGTAATGTTGGTGATTACCGCTGAGGTGCCATTGAGCATCTAAAGGGAGCCGAAGACGGTAATCATCAAATACACACGTGTATCATACGACGTTTTTCAATACACTTGTGAATAAAATAATACTCGCGCGCCGTAGGAGCAGCGCGCGCGCCTCGTGCATAACTCAATGAAAAAGTCACAGTTTGATTACAGGTGTCATTACGTGCCTAATTGCGGTGAAATAAGAGCCATTTTATGAGCAAGTGTGTAGAAAAAAATATTATAAAACTGCTATAATGTAAATCTATTTTGGCTACATTCAAGAGTAAATAACAGTGTAGGTAATAATAATTATGTAATTTAAAAACAGGTATTTTATTTTTATCACGTATCGAAGTCGAGGTCATTGAACTATCTTATCTAATGGTGTAGGTAGGTAGTGTTCCGAATTTGAAGATAAACTTATTTTTTACTTTATTACCTACGTATTGACACAGACGACACAGTAATAATTTAACTGTGGTATTATGTAGGAAGGACTATACCTACGCTTGGTTTTGCCTAATATCATTTTTTTCTAAAAAAAATAACATTGGGTAAAAACTTAATTGTAAAAATATTTTATGTAAATAAAAAAAACCGGTCAAGTCCGAGTCGAACTCGCGCATCGAGGGTTCCGTACCGTTCTTGGACGTAAAAAAGTTAAACATAATTACCTACCTACCAAGTTGTAAAATACTGACATTCAACCGCATCTAATTTAATACTAAAAGCCGACACCAACCTAGTTACGAAAAGGCTAGTCGGATTAAATGTTTCGTAGTATTTTTTGTTACAAACAAACATAGATTGTAGTGTAGTAAGTACCTATTATAGTGTCCTCTTCTTGACAACAAGTGAACGTATACCTAAACCTAAACAAAATGTTCCAGATAAAAAACATCACGCGATTTATTTGATAGTGCCTAATTAAATAAAAATAATAGTTGTGTTACTACCTACAAAATATTATCTTCCGCCGGATGGCGTGATGTATTTAAGACAGATTGGAAAAGACAACACAAAATAAGGTAGGTAGGTAAGTGTAGGTGATGCAGGTGGAGTGGAGCGGTGAGAACCTCAGATCATAGAATATGAACACTTTTATTTGACTCAGTTTGGAAATTTAGAATAAGTAACAGTTTTTGCACATTCGTTGCGTGCGTGACCGGCGAACAACATGACAGTTCACATTTTGACACTGACAGTGTCAGGTAATATGGAACGGTTACGTTCCAATGTACGTGCAATTATTTTTTTAACAAGGTAAGTAACATTAGTTTATATATTATTATTATCATTAAACCATATAGTAATTTGTTTACTTTATGTTTCAGGTAACAGCGAGGCACGTCGTCTACAGTAAGGATATGGGGAGGACTGCTGAGCAAACATAGCAGCACGCTTAGCATGACCACGATAGAAACGGGTTTTGTCTACAGAAGAATAGGCCAAGTGACAGATTCATTCATATGACAGAAAGATTTCTACCGTTTTATGCATACAATGAAGAGAAGAAATGTTTCTATTCTTCAGTAGACAAAACTCTGATAAGCCAAGCACGGGTCGCCGCGTGCTCGGGCAGAAGAGGTAACGAGTTGCATAGAAAGAACTTTGTTTATTCTTTGGTATATACAGGGTGGCAGGTTAGACAGTGGAAATATTTTAAGGGGTCATTGTACTCATAATTATGAACAACTTTTGCTATGGCACCAACCCAGAAATAGCGAAAAAAAAACAGCTGTTCCATACATTTTTGTTCACATAACTCAACAAAATGTATGGAACAGCTGATGTTTTTTCGCGATTTCAGGGTTGTCCCATAGTAAAAGTTGTTCGTAATGAGTACAATGACCCCTTAAAATATTTCCACTGTCTAACCTGCCACCCTGTAGAATAGAGATAGAATTGGTCATGCTTAGGGCTGCCATTCGTCCGGGGTTCTCCGGATTTGTCCTAGTTTAGAGGGCGCCCGGGGAGGTTCCGGTAGGGGTTTCAAAATTGACCTATATGTCCCTAGACAAGCAGTTCCGAACAAAAATCATGCCCTACACGCGGGTACTTGTCAGTTGCTCACCGCATCATATCGCATCAAATGTCAAAGTGAATGTACCTAATGTAAGACTTGTTTTGTGCCCGCACAACACTTGATTGTGACATGTTTAATGTTTGGAACTGCTTGACTGGACAGATAGATCAATGGGTTTCAAAAAGATTTTTGTGTCAGGGGAATCCTGATTGATGAAATATTTTTTTCGGGGGCGTCCGGGAAAAATATTCAATTTCAGCCAAATGTCCGGGGTTTTGAAAGTTTTTGTCCGGCGTCAGCAATTTAGGTGATGGCAGCCCTAGTCATGCTAAGCGTGCAGGAGACGCGGCTTTAAATATTTAAAATAACAATCAAAAAAGTCTGTTCGAACACTTCGAACCCGTTCACCGTTCACTCACGCATACTCAAGTAAAGCCGTGTCTCTTGCGACCTGTTTTCGTGTTCGACGAACATCGAACAGTGAACAGTGAACGAGAAAGGGGCGTGGTCTACGTGTTTTGACGAATAAAAACACTCAAAACACGTAGACCATCGTTCACTGTTCACTGTTCGATGTTCGTCGAACACGAAAACAGGGCGCAGGAGACACGGCTTAACAGGTACGATAACCTCTGAACAAATACAACAATTTTTCACAAAGAAATACCTGTGGAAATACTTACTCTACACCTAGGTACATTACTCACATTGTTTACATCCCATTAGGTATATATCCAAGTCTTGATAATCATTCTAGCTCACAGTCACAGCTGTGCAATGATTCATAATGACACTGATTCAAACTACACCATGGACTAGGGGGCGTCCATTAATTACGTGAGGCGTTTAGGGGAGATGTCGAGCCGAATCTTACCCAATCTTACGTGTAAGAGAGGGAGTGACGTAGTTGGACGGTGTTAATTTATATGCGATTGTTAACCAAAATTTTGAAATAAAAAATTAAGTATAAATAGGTAGGTACCTAAGTACTGTGTTTTTTCATGAAACAAACATTTCTGGAACCCAAATCCCTATATCGAAAAAAAATCGAATAAAATATTGGCCACGTTATTGCTTATCACCGTCCAGTTATGAATTTAGCATATATTGTGAAGGGCCCTTTAGAAATCCTTCCTTGACCCAGTTACCTACTAATACTAATGCATTTTATTATACAACTTGAATAATATAATTACCTACTGTAATATTTTACTGAAGTCATGTAGATAATACATTGTAGGTACAATCATCGTAAGTGCATGCTAATTATGATATAACGACATTTAATAGGTACGTAATTAACAGCTGATTATTATTGTTTAATCTATATTGTCATTAAAAGAAAATCATTTAATTTAATTACATAGGTAATTGACATAACAAACATCACGCCTAAATTGCCCAGAAAGTTAGGCAGAGGTGTATCATGTACTACCTCAGATCATAGAAACAAGGAGATATGCCATCATAGCAAATTAGTACCGGAACAACTGATGCCACTTTTAGTACATTTTTCGACACAATTACGCGCATAATTAAGCGCTCCTTGTGAATAAAAAGATCTCCCACGCATTGAACATTCCGCACACCCTTAATCTAACACTGTTAATCGTCACTCAACACTAGCACTAAACTAAAACACTGTAGGTATTTATACCATCAATCGTGTTCGGTTCGTCGCCAGCGCGTACGTTTTTAATATGAGCAATTTGCTCAAGATCAGGCATCAAGCTCGATAGCGCCTTGGCACATCTCCTTGTTTCTATGATCTGAGTGTACTACTATGTATAGTAACCACACTTAGGAATAGAATTTCAGAAAATCCCTCCTTAGTGCACCTTTATGGTACTCAAGGAATATTTAGGTGCCCCGATATGCCCGCGGACTTGTGCACAAAAGCGAAGATGTGCGGAGATGTCCGGAGCCGGACCAGCGACGAGAAGATTTTTTTCAGCTAGGGTGACCGAAGCTGTGCGGAGATGCGTAGGTACTGGCTAGACTGGAGCGGAAATGGAGAATGGAGACTAATGTGTGAATAACGAAATTCTATTGGTTGTTTATAACACATATAAATTAAATATTAAGTAGGTACTTAGGTACACACATCAAAAAAAGTTTGCGATCACTTTAAAAATCCAAACCTTTTTGTTACGGTAGATTATAATATAAAAAAAAAAAAACGATTATATTCGATAATATCTCCTCTCTTCTCGTTTTGTCTCCGCTTTATTGGAGTCCGGGCCTTAGGCCTTTGCTGGTCAGTCAAGGTACCGTACGCGCGTACCTATTTGGTGTTTAGGTACCTACGACGAAATAGCATATGATATTTTCCGATAGCGTTATGATATTGTGTGATCGAGAAGGTTAGTTCTATAACGAGCACAATCGACGGGGCCAAACGCGAAATTATCCAATAAAGAAAAACGTTCTGTTTGGTTAGCTCGCCATAGTCATACCTACAAGCTATAATATTTACGATGATAACAGGATGCCGGGAAATCAACTCAACAACGACTCCGATAAGTAGGTACATAGATGGAATTTATTGTTATTTATTAAAACACCGTGACATATACTTAAACTGTTTTTCTAGATTAAACGTTGTTCAGACTATCGTTTAACTACCATTCCTTAGCATCCAACCATCCAAGCATATTAATGAAGTATTAAGATCCGTCATTCGATTATCTTTGAGAAAATCGCCGCGTGTAAGTATTGGCCGCAGAGATCTTGATCACAGATCGCGCATGTAAATTTTTGGCCCAATAGACAGTTGACGATACGTAATAGAGAATAGTCCAATAGACGGCGTGCAGCCTTGGCGCCCCCCTTCTTCTTCATTCCGCCAAAGAGACCGAAAAATCAGCTAATGCGGGTGACGTTTGTGATCATAATTCACGCCGCGACCTACCTGTATATCAAGTTACTTTACAACCTTTAGAAAACAATTGATTTCTAAAACGACCGAATTGAAGATTACACCTTGCAGCGTAAATTGTTGATTATTCGTGGTTCATATTGAATCAGTTTTTAAATGATTCATTGAATTATTTTAACCATTTTCAAAACAGCCTATCTATTCTGTAGGTACCGACCTACCGACACGCCGCGTGTTATCACCGCCAGAAGTGGCAATTTCTTTGCGAACGTTCGTGGGAAAATGTCACAGTGAGATTCTCCCTCGAACGTTCGTAAACAAATTAGCAGTTCCCGCGGCGAGTCGGTACAGAGTAGACATGCAGGACCGTTAGGTTTTTTTATTCCAAACTAGCACTTCGCCCGCGACTTCGTCCGCGTGTCCCACAGGAACTGTGCATTTTTCGGGATAAAAAGTAGCCTATGTTACTCAGTGATAATGTAGCTTTCTATTAGTGAAAGAATTTTTAAAATCGGTCCAGTAGTTTCGGAGCCTATTCGGTACAAACAAACAAAAAAATCTTTCCTCTTTATAATATTAGTATAGAAGTATAGATGTAACTACCTACGAAAAGTTCTTTAGAAAATATACCTACCTACTGAAATGGCTTACCTATGGTAAATATTTAACTACACTACAACTCATCGTAGGTCGTAGGTACTCGTAGCACCATAGGTTAACGGTATTTAACCCAGTAACAACGCTTTCGGTCGAGTGTCAATAACCTTACTGTCTCCAAACTACTAACAACTAATTGTTACCTTCAATAGTTAATTTGTGGTGCTGGTCAAAGGTCGCCGGCCGGTTAGTGGAAAAACTAAGCCAGTTAGGGCCAATTTCAATGACAAGATAACAGAAGTTCAACAAGTTTACAGTTTATCGTACTGGGCCCCAAGTCTGCTAATGCAATTGTTATAATCGTGTCAGAATAGTGTCTCAATGGCATCGTTTTGACCAATGACGAAAGAGTTAGTCTTGCTCTAAGCCAAAGACCGCTTAGGAATTGATAGTAATGGTGTCATTATGACACCATTCGTACACTATTCAAATAGCAGAATTGGGGCCCTGTTATCTTGTCGGTGAACTTGGCCCTTAGTCAGAGAAGTAAGGCACCGAGAGATATCTCGCTCAAATCTGGAGCAGCCCGACTGGGGATAAGTACCTCCACCTTACAGAACACCACAACCAAATAACGCTACTCTTCGGTAGTGTTGTGTTCCTGCGGTGAGTAAAGTCACCAGAGCTCCTGAGGATGCGCTGTGTTGACAGCGGGTCCCATAGGCCGTCGGCACAGAGTCACAGTATAAATATGTACAGTACGGAAACTACGTACTAACGTTCGAAACGGCACACTCACACAAACACGCGGCAACCACTCGTCTTGACGCGGCACTCACGACTGACAGCACCGCGATGTCCGCTTAGAGGTCTCGTCGATTCGCGTGTTTGTGTGAGTGTGCCGTTTCGAACGTTAGTACGTAGTTTCCGTACTGGTGTACATATTTATACTGTGACAGAGTCCTCATTTTAAAGAGTCACGGTAAGATTTTTCCTCGAACGTTCTCAAACAAATTGGTAGTTCTCGCGGTGATATCACGCAGGTGTCGCGGTACAAAATAGACAGATAGGGCGGTATGCCTCTGGTTATTTCTTTGTCTAATGTGACTTCAACAAAATTGGGTGAATTCATCAAATGAATAAAACTTACGGCGGAGACCAAGGTTAGACTACCTCCAGTATATTCTTCCTCCAAGAATTATAATTTATCTGTGACTGTCAGTCTGTCACTGACACTGACAGTCAAGCTGACAGTCTACACCGCATTGCTGACATTGCTGTCAATGTCAAATTGTGTACACAACAAAAGCTATTTTAGTGATATTTCGAACAAAATACATTAAAAACAACAAAAAATAAACTGAAAACCTGCATTTATACACACTTTATAGTTTTATTTATCGTGTAAGTGGAAAATAACCTTCAAATGAGTTCGATTCAGGAGCGTTTGCAGCTAAAAAGAGTTCCTTTGGATACTTGGAATGTTAGAGAGCAATTGTGTTTAGCGTCAGCGGTCGTACGAAGCGGAGATCAGAACTGGATGTCAGTTTCCCGCGCTCTAAAAACCATTGGGGAACCCAATCGACCGCCAGACTGGTATTCACAAAAGAGGTTAGTGTTTTTGATCGATTTTTTTTAGTAATAAGTTTTTAGTCAAACCTTCTTGATAAATTGTATAATACCCTAATTTTTATAATGGTGTAGTGTTTTAATGGCCAGGTGCTGGACTGTGTAAAGTCCTGCAATCATTTTTAGGGTTCCATACCTCAAATGGAAAATAAAACATAAAGAATCACTTCACTGGCTGTCCCTTTTTTCTCAGGAACGTATGGAGGTTTAAAGTTGAAATTAATATCAAATACTTAGATCTACATTCCGTTATTATATTTTCCGTTACGAGCCTTGACAACTGCAAGAATTACTTTTAAATTGTATAATTGTATTGTATAACGGGCTGGTGTCCGCAACTCCACGTCAAAGCGCGTATTTTGCGTGCGGGTGGGAACGGGTGGGAGACTATTCGACCCATCCCAATTCCCCGATACTTTTAAATTACTTTCATAATATTATTATTAAATACAAACTTACATTGCAGTTGAAATAACGGTTTGCACTGTTATTTATCATTAGGTTACTTGAGTACTGGTTCTTACAACCTTTTCTGATGCGGATGTTGTTTTGTATCGATGATGTTGTGTTTTAAGAAGTTATTTAGTCATAATAATTGTTTTTAGTTGTGCGGCCCAATATGGAGCTCTCCTGGAGCACGTGGAGACTCCGAAGCGCAAGAAGCGCAGTTCAGAAGGAGCGGTGGAGACGCCGCAGGAGAGCATACTGAAGAGACTGACGCAGGAACGAATTAATGAGATTCAGAAGACGTTAGTTGAGATGAACCAGCAGTACGACCAACTTAAGGTAGGGTTTTTTACAAGCTTTTATTTAACTTGCCCTGTTCCAGTTCCCCCCAACCGATTGAGCTGTTTGGAAGGCATATGTCACATGGTGTGTGATGTGGTCTCATGATGGAGCCGGGGAGTGGCTGTAGGAACTCTTTAACTTTTTAACATAACTCCATCATGTTCGGGCTCGTTGGATTTGTCTTGACACATAATGTAGTTCTAGATGATGTCCAGGGTCTCATGATGGAGCTGAGCAGTGGTCATTAAATAAAATAAATAAAATAAAATAGCCTTTATTCACTGACTTATTAAACTTATAAACTTAAATCTTAACTTATTTTAATCTGTTTGCCGACATCGGCACCTGTGCAGTCAGGTTGTCCTGAGACATAGGCCTCCTCCAGACTCTTCCATTTGTCTCTATCCCTTGCCGTCCTTCTCCAACCCCTGGGAAGGTCATCCTCCCATCGTTTCACCTGTCCCCCTCTCCGACGTTTACCGTCTCGAGGGTACCACTCTGTGATTTGGCTAGTCCACTTTTCCCTTTTAGATCGCATCACGTGGCCAGTCCATCTCCATTTTAGCTCTTTTGTCTTTCGGAGTATGTCTACTACTTTTGTTTTTTCCCTTATGTAGGTAAGTCTCCTCTTATCTCTCAGTCTAATACTCAACATGCTCCTTTCCATGCTCTGCTGGCATACCTTCAGTTTTTGTACCGTGGTTTTGGTAAATGACCATGTTTGGCAGCCGTAGGTAAGTACCGGGAGAATGCATGTGTTGAAGACTTTTCTTTTTTCCGATATGGGTATTGACTTACTTTCTATAATGACCACTTCCCGTGGTCATTATAGAAAGTAAGTTGTAAAAAAGAAGCTTGTAAAAAAATGATTTTCAACTCAAAACTTATTTAACTCGTTGATTGCTAGTCGCTCTCGAGCGCGCAAGGCGCTAGATATATGGCCACTCAGACGATATCGGGTTATCATCTCAAACAAGTTAAATAGTGGCCTCAGAGATACTAGAGTAGTAAAAAAAATTTTTTGGTCATCACAAATTCTAAATTTTTGGCTGGCAATGAATGTGTCAATAGTTCCCTACACTAAAGTTACTAAAGTTTCATCAAAATCCTTTTAGTAGTTTTCCTTGAAGGAGTAACAAAGATCCATTCATCTATCCTCACAAATATAATTTCAGTATAATTCTTTTTTTTTTCCAATAATTTATAAGTACATATCTTACTCAGAACGAAATAACGGAGATACGTAACCCAGCGACTTCTGAGGACCGCTTGCGCGAAGTATGGACTACAATAGAAGCGCGTAACCGCGCGAGGGAGCGAGAGGCAGCTAGGCGCGCCGCCTGGCTGAAAGAGAGGGACGAGAGACGAGCGCGGGCCGACCGCGCGTGGAAACCGACGCTGAACAACCCGAATCAAACGCAACAACCTACTGGTAATATTGACCACTAGCTTCCGCCCGCGGCTTCACCCGCGTTTTTCGGGGTGAAAGGTAGCCTATGTGTTATTCTGATGTTTAAGCAATACTACTGTTAAGTTTCATCAAAATCCGTTCAGTAGTTTTTTTTTTTTATTTTTTTTTATATTATAGGAGGCAAACGAGCAGACGGATCACGTGATGGTAAGTGATTACCGCCGCCCATGGACACTCGCAACACCAGATGAGTCACAAGTGCGTTGCCGGCCTTTAAAAAACTGCTCTTGCCTTGGGCATCGTTGAGCGCAGTTTTGCCCCCCCCCACAACAATGGATTTATCAACTGCGCCATCATGGGGGGGGGGGGTTGGGCCTCCGGTACCCTCACTCACTCGGCGAAACACGACGCAAGCGTCGTTTCACGCCGGCTTTCTGTGAGGTCGTGGTATTACTCCGGTCGAGCCGGCCTATTCGTGCCGAAGCATGGCTCTCCCACTTTTGCGTGAAAGAGTAACAAACATCCATACATACAGCTCACAGTTGACCGTACATCCAGCCATCAGGATAGGAAGTAGGATATACGAGATTTTCAAAAATCGAATGACCCGAGCGGGATTTGAACCAGTATAGTTAAACAGTCCGTATTTATAAAATCTCTGGTGTTTGTTCTAGCGGCCACCCCCGCGCCCCCCGCCTCCCCTCTCCTCACGTCGCTGCTCAAGTCTTCGCCCGTCGTGACAACACCACAGCATATCTCGCATCCGGCCAACTGCGTGGGTAAGTAGACCATCAGCTCCCGATCCAGCCGGCCTAGCATGACCACCATAGAAACGGGTTTTGTCTACAGAAGAATAGACAAAGTGACAGATTGTAGAAAGATTTCTACCGTTTTATGCATACAATGAAGTGAAGAAATGTTTCTATTCTTCAGTAGACAAAACTCTGATAAGCCAAGCACGGGTCGTCGAGTGCTCGGGCAGAAGAGATAACGAGTTGGATAGAAAGAACGTTGTCTATTCTTTGGTAGAATAGAGATGGATTGGTCATGCTAAGCCAGCAGTAGCTCACAATAACGATATATCTGTCGTACTAGGAATATGATAAAACCAGAGATTTGGTCAAATCCCTATAAAGTGAGAAATACGGTAGTGTCCTACTATTAAAAAAGTACAAATAAATTATTTTATTTCAAAGAAGGAATAGGCACAACAAAAAATTAAAAGCAAAAATAATAATTTATCACAAAATGGAAAACATAGACGCTTTTAAAGTTTTTGGAGGGAGTATCGCTCCGTCTTTGTCGCGCGAAGCGGACGTAGGTGGTGTTACGTCACTAGTAGGTAGTGCCGTCCGTGTCTAGCAAATCATTTTAAAACGCTTATAACTTTTCCAATTTTGTAGATGTTTCATCGGTTTTTTTTGGTGTTAATTGTCTTTTTTCAAATAGTTTACAGATTCACAATAAAAAAAAAGTAGTTAACATCCCTAGATGTTAAAATAACACGATTTTACCATTTCCCTAAAAAAATCTAGTGATTTGATGAAATCCCAAAACTGGTGCAGTGTAATGACGAATAAAGCGTTCCCGAAAAAATACCCGCTGTGATGTCTTGACATATTAATAATTGATAATTAATTAATTATCAATGATAATTAATTATCAATAATTATTGTAATGCTTCGCATGATGGCCGGTCACACTAGTGCCCGACATAAAGACACGGAATGCGTGAGAAGGACGTAGGAGAGCTAATTAATTAATGATTTTATCATTAACTAGCACTTCGCCCGCGACTTCGTCCGCGTGTCCCACAGTAACTGTGCATTTTTTCGGGATAAAAAGTAGCCTATGTTACTCAGTGATAATGTAGATTTCTATTAGTGAAAGAATTTTTAAAACCGGTCCAGTAGGAGCCTATTCGGTACAAACAAACAAACCAAAAAATCTTTCCTCTTTATAATATTAGTATTGATTAATTATATCAATGATAAATTATCACTTCGAATCCTCATGCGACCTGCCGGTCGATTCTGTAAAAATCTCACCGTGAAAACTTAGGTGAAGTGAGTTTGTTTTGCTAGGAATTGACTCTATTGACAGCTCACTCCACGCTCACTTCACCTAAGTTTTCACGGTGAGATGGTTACAGAATCGCACTGCTGAGTCCCACTCCCACTAGTGGAACATAATCTACTATATAAAAATAAGTCGGGTTTTCCTTCCTGACGATATAAGTCCAGAACGGACGAACCGATTTCCACGGTTTTGCATTCGTTGGAAAGGTCTCGGGCTCCGTGAGGTTCGTAGCAAAGAAAATTCAGGAAAATTTAAAGAGAAAAGCGGGAAAATATTTTTTCACATACAGCGCTATCTCTGATACATAGCATGTACTACGGTGGCGAAACGGAGTTCGCCGGGTTTGCTAGTATCTATATATATATCTTATAACCTGTTTTCTCTCAACAGAAACGGTATCACCATCAGTCACAGCTCCGACCCTATCGATGCTGCTAGAGAAGTCGGCGTCAGGCACCAGTCAACATGAGAGCAAGCACGCCGCCATCGAACACATAAAGAGTCAGCTCGTACAGATTGAACAACAACTCAAAGGTACAAGCACAGATAATATACCCAGAGGCACAATTAACCGGCCACCTATGTTTAGTGTCACCACGTTTGCTTTCGAAATCGTAAAAATGCTTCGGGAACACAAATCAGAAAAGCAGTGAGAGTAATAAGTGTTTAATTTATTGCTATAGTAGCTACTTATGAAGTAACATTCATCATGATATGCTTTATTTAACTTAAACAAACGTGGTGACACTAAACATAGGTGGCCGGTTAATTGTGCCTCTGAGTATACACCGTGTAATTGACAGGTTGGCAAAAACTGAAACTGTAGCTTCATGACCATGATTATGACTGAAAAACGTTGGAATTTTCTTCAGGAAAATTGTCGAATTTTCCGACCGTTTTTCAACTAGATTTGTGTTCTATTCATTTGTTACAACAAAATCCAGCCCTAAAAACACAATTTTAGTGAAAAAAAGCAAAAAACTTAAATTCGGCAATGTAATCGTAAAAGAAAATTCATACAACCCGCGCGGAATCAGCTGTTAGCTGTAAAAGTTTACTGGCCTCCGTAGTACCTACATCATTTCCGGGAAAATATTTCACTATCAAAATATTAACAATACCAGTCTGAATTCATACTTTTCGTTTTTACCAACCTGTCAATTACACGCTGTATAATACTACTAGACTTTTGCTCGCGACTCCGTCCGCGTGGACTACAATGAAATGACCAGTTTAAGTGATCTCCATAGTGTAGAGTTGCTAGTACTACCACGAGCTCAAGCTGTATCTCTGGTTTAACCCACCGGAATTAGATAAAACGTGGCTTAGATTTTAAGTTGGACCCCAAGCTATCGAACTGTGAAAATCATATCAAAATACGTTCAGAACTTTTTGCGTGATGCGCGCACAAACAGACAAAAATTCAAAAATAAATCTTTTCGGGTATAGTTACGTCCCAGTACCCTATCCCTTGTTTTTTCTGGAATATCTTCAATGTACAGACACGGCTTTTTTATAATTTTATAATAGCATAGACATACAGATGCTTCATCCCATACAAAGAAAAGTGATCGCCGTAATTCGGGCTAACCTCGGGCTATAACTTTTTTCGTGGTTAGAGATTTTTTTTAAATTAGAACAAATATTTTTCATGTTCTCAATTTTACTCAAACTTCAATAACAAATAGATACATATAACGCCATCTTTTGACATTTATTTAAACAAATATTCCTTTCTTCTTGATGAGACCCCATGGTACAAGCTAAATTAATTAAAATTTAACAGTTCCAAGGTACAAACTAAAGTAAATTTACTGCTCCAAGGTACAAACTAAACTAAATTAACAGCTCAAATGTACAAACTAAACTAATTTAACAACTCAAAGATACAACCTTAACAAATTTAAAAGCTCAAAGGTACAAACTAAACTAAATTAACAGCTCAAAGGTACAAACTAAACTAATTTAACAACTCAAAGATACAACCTTAACAAATTTAAAAGCTCAAAGGTACAAACTAAACTAAATTAACAGCTCAAAGGTACAAACTAAACTAAATTAACAGCTCAAAGGTACAAACTAAACTAAATTTACAGCTGAAAGGTACAACCTAAACTAAATTAACAACTCAAAGGTACAAACTAAACTAAATTAACAGCTCAAAAATTTCAATGACTATTTTTCTTTCAGCCAACACTCCACCAGTATTATCTACGTCCGTGCAGCCGACACAGGCGCCATCTTTAGACATAGACGACATAGAGATTAAAGCGGAGGATGTCTATGCGTTCAGCGACATCGACATACACATACCACCCGTTACCGCCATGCATAAGCCGAATAACAGGTTAGAAAAATATATACTAATACAGCATGAAACAAAAACCCTGTTGTTCCCAAAAAGGGGTCATTGTACTCATCATTATGAACAACTTTTACTATGCGACCAACCGTGAAATCGCGAAAAAAAAAATCAGCTGCCCCATACGACATTTTGTCATAAATGTATGGAACAGCTGATGTTTTTTTTGCGAAAAAAAACAGCTGTAAGGGACTAAGGGTCGTAGCGTGATGTTAAATAGCCTATACTATTCCTCATGAGTCTGGCTATCATATACAAAAAGATTTTTTCGAATCCGACTGGTAGTTCCAGAGATTATTGCGTTTAAACAAACAAACAAAACCTTCAGCTTTAGTATATTAATATGGATAACTAAGGCCATGTTGTTTCATCTTACAGTTACGTATCTGTAACCGTCAAATATGGCGGCTTGTACGACAATTTCATACTGACTTAACGATTACGTACTGACTTACGAATACAGATGGTTTGAAGCAACCTGCCCTAAATGTTTAACATCTCATAGAAGCTCATAACTTAATCTTAAAACCTTAAATTCGTAAGGACATCGGAGAAACCAGCGAATGAGGCGTCAAGGAAAGATGATGCTGACGTCACATCCACCTCCGTTCCCGAGGACACGCCTGTTATAGTCGACGAACAAGTCATCAAGGTATGTTTGAACCGACTTATTAACACGCATTTCCTCCAATGGGTGTGGGCAGATTTTTTTCGTTTTTTTTACAGTTCTAAGGGACTTTAAAAACTTAAGTATTTGATATTAATTGCAACTTGATACCTCAACGTGTTCCTGAGAAAAGGGGTCTTGACAAACAGACAGACAATGGAGTTGTCCTATTAGGGTTCCTTTTGTCCCTTTGAGATACGGAACCCTAAAATAAATATAACTAGCTTCCGCCCGCGGCTTCGCCCGCGTTTTTGGGATAAAAGTAGCCTATGTGTTATTCTGATGTATAAGCTATATTACTGTAAAGTTTCATCAAAATCCGTTCAGTAGTTTTTGCGTGAAAGAGAAACAAATATCCATCCATACATCCATCCTCACAAACTTTCACGTTAATAATATTAGTAAGATCAATGAATTTAACTTTTTTAGGTTGAACCCGAACAAATCACAGTTGAACCAATCGAAGAAGAAGTATTACAAGATGATTTTGAAACGGTAAATTAGATTATTTTTGTTATTTTCGTATATCTATAAGCTGTTGCTCAAATTCAAGTATCGGAGACACCCCCCCCCCCCTCCTAAATTACACAAAATTTAGCGTAATTTTGATACTCTTGTATGTTTGTTTAAGTTTCATCTATAAAATGTCAATAGTCTCCCAGTAAAAAAGTCCTGTCCGTCTGTCCATCTGTGTGTTACAGCCACACACGGATGGACAGATGGACAGGACGAAATATAATGGTTTCGTTTTTGGCATTTAGCTACGGAACTCTAAAAATATCGATACCTAAGTAGAATTTAGGCATCGAAATCTTTTCACACCCCTATTAAAAACCTAAAAAAAAGATATATAAGGTGCTATAAAAATATCTGCCACGGCTGCAATGGGAGACAGTATTGTGTTTATAGATTACAATAGTAAAGATAAATTATTGATTGTCATATTTTTTTTCATACAAAAAAAAGTACGTATAAATTTTAGTAGATTAGGTAGTGACGAACTAGTCAGCTGATATCAGTTTTCATTCACAGAAAAGATGGAAAGAGATAGCAGTTGTTTTCATTGACGAAGCGACACATCGCGCGTAATTTGTGAACCACGTTATGCAGAGTAGTGTCAATGTTAATTTAACTTCTTTATTTTCTCAAATTGAATTAACTGTTCCGGGGTACGAAAGTTCTTCACTATTGTTATCTATAAACACAATACTACCTCCCATTAAAGCCGTGGCAGATATTTTTATAGCACCTTATATACATATATTTTAAAAATAGGAACCGGAACACCCGCCCGCGCAAGCAGCGCGGATAACAAAAGAGACGACGCCGGAAACGGAAATCAAGATCGCGTTCCCGGAAGTCAAGTTTCCCACTACGGAAATTAAGGTTATCCAACCGGAAGATCAGAAAGTAAGACTGAATATTTTATGATGCCAAAAAACTATGGTCCATTTCAATAGGACTTGTAAACTATGTAAACAAACTTTCTATACAAATTCATCCAATTTTGACAGTTGGCCATACTGACATTGTTTACAAAGTTAACAAATTCAATTGAAATGGACCCTACAACATTAGATTTTTGAAAAATCAATTTCCCTAGCCAGGAGGTGAATAAAGGCGACGCCATTTTTAATCCCATTTTTTATCTGAGCAGGTTATACAACCTGCTCAGATAAAAAATATGTGCGCGATAATGCATAATTCATAAATGCATAATTCACGCCGCGACCTATACAGGCGCGCGTGAACGAATCGCGGCGTGAATTATGAGCACATATCGCGCATGTACATTTTCGGCCAAACAGACAATATACACTTTTTTTTATTTTTTTATTAAATTATAGGCTCGCGTTTGACCATACACTTGACAATACATAATAGAAAATGGTCCAATTAGACGACGAGCATTGACTGACGAACCAATCGCGTACAGCCTCGGCGCCCCCCGTCTTCTTCATTCCGCCAAAGAGACCGAAAAATCACCTAAGGCGCAGGTGACGTTTGTGATCATAACTGCTGCCGCTAGTTACTAACCTAAAACTATTACCTTTATTACCACAGATAAAAGAAGAGATCAAAGAACCAGAGACGCCGACGGAAGCGGAAACGATTGAGGAAGAGGTCGTGGAAGAAACTCCACAAGATATCGAACAAGAAAAGTGAGTAACAAATATACACTTTCCTAGTAACACTGCCAGACCTAGGCATCAAACCCAGAACCCCACGGTCAGCTACTAGACCGAGAGAGTCATCAATTTCCACTTGATTTTATTTTTACAAGCTTTTATTTAACTTGCTCTGTTAGTATGGGGCCAAATCTTGCAACAGAATTTAAGACCAGTTCCCCTCCAACCGATTGAGCTGAAAGAACAATGGCCATTTTGGCCTCGGAAAAAACATTAATTCCTATAGAGATAGTAATGTTAGCAAAATGTAGTACATTGTTAATGTAATTAATGGATGGCATCAGTTTATTTTTAAAAGCCGGGAAATAATAGATAAACGTTTTCAAAATTATACCATAATGCTTGAAACAAAACGCAGGATAAAATATTTATTTATTTATTTATGAACGCATCCACATTTATTTACGTCCCTAGAGACGTCCATACATTTTTAAAATCTAAATTGATTTTATTTCTGAATCTTAATTTAATCCCGGCTGTATTCAACTGGATAAAATCATGATAATTATTTAACCCAAGGTTTAATGTACCTGCCTACTTAAATTAGACCTCAATGTGAAAAACCTCTCAATTCAAAATGGTACAGATTAATAAATATACCGCACAAACTCAAAAAACATTATACGTAATTTCTCGATTCTCCGTGCTTTAAAAAATATATTGAATGCCGAACGTAGTTATATATAAATAGGCAAATAAAATGACAAATATTTCATCGTTATAACTTTTATAAGATTTTCCGAGTCCAAGCATGTTAGGAAAGTGGCCATTGTTCTTTGGAACACATGTGTAACCTCGGTGACAATGCAATAATTGTTCCATGGAGGTGGTCTCATGATGAGGCCGGGAGGTGGCTAAAGGAACTCCTCAATTTCTTAACATAACTCCGTCGTGTTGGGGCTCGTTGGATTTGTCTTGACAAGTACTGTAGACCTAGATGATGTCCAGGGTCTCATGATGGAGCTGGGAAGTGATCATTATAAAAACTTGTTTTGAAAATTGTTTTTCAACAACAGCATAGTACAAGAAGAGACCGTACCAGAAGCGATAAAAGAAGAGCCCGCTTCAGAAGAGCCGCCGCCGTCAGAAGAGCAAGTGTTCACCGAGCCTGTGGTGGAAATACTGCCGGAAGCCATCCCCCTGCCGCCGGAACCGGAACCCGTGCAACCGGCACCGGAAATAGTGGTTGAAGGTAAGTGGTTTAAAACCGCCTTCATTCAGCATCGTTTATCGTGTGAGACCATTTATCAGCGGCAAGCAATAATTGCTGTACTTTATTGTCAATAGTGACGCGTCACTATAAACTATAAAGTACCTACAGCAATTGTTCTTTTAAAAGTACCTAGCCGTCAATTTTTACGAGACTTTGTGACGGAGTCATCCTGCATTCATCATTTAGTGCTGGCAATCTTCCATTACTGACCACTTCATCCACTCCATTCTTCCAGATTTGAACTTCAAATTTCAAAATTAGAACATCTCATATTTTTATGCATTTATTTCATTGTTTCGTCACTCTTTGTCTGGTCTCCGAAGACATCGGTCGTGGACCGCTGAACCGCTTATCTGTTATAATATTACCAATTTATAAAGTGCTCAGTGCTATAAGCAAACGTCTTTTGTAACAGTTATTTTTATACCAGTTTTGTATCAGTGTTGTAAAGTGCAATAAACGATCTACGTCGCAATATACCCCTTCAACCATCTTGCTGCTGATTTATTTTATCAAGATTGTGTCCGGAGGCTTCCCTCTCATAGCTAGCCGAGGCTGAGAGGACAGAGGGAGGGAGGCTCTGCGACAACTTTATGAGCGGACTTAAACGTCAAATCGGCCATCGTAGCGTGCCGTAGATATAGTTATAAAAAATCCGGGCTAGAGCATGTTAGACCACGCACATTGTAGCATTCCGTATCAAGAAGTATTTAAGTTTTCCGACCGCAAAGAACAATGGCCACTTTCCTAACATGCTTGGACTCGGAAAATCTTATAAAAGTTATAACGATGAAACATTTGTCATTTTATTTGCCTATTTATATATAGCTACGTTCGGCATTCAATATATTTTTTGAAGCACGGAGAATCGAGAAATTACGTATAATGTTTTTTGAGTTTATGCGGTATATTTATTAATCTGTAGCATTTTGAATTGAGAGGTTTTTCACATTGAGGTCTAATTTAAGTAGGCAGGTACATTAAACCTTGGGTTAAATAATTATCATGATTTTATCCAGTTGATTACAGCCTGGGATTTAATTAAGATTCAGAAATAAAATCTATTTAGATTTTAAAAATGTATGGACGTCTCTAAGGACGTAAATAAATGTGGATGCGTTCATAAATAAATAAATAAATATTTTATCTGCGTTTTGTTTCAAGCATTATGGTATAATTTTGAAGACGTTTATCTATTAATTCCCGGCTTTTAAAAATAAACTGATGCCATCCATTAATTACATTAACAATGTACTACATTTTGCTAACATTAACTATCTCTATAAGAATAATTGTTTTTTCCGATGGCAAAATGGCCATTGTTCTTTACGTTTGTATTTCATAATAATATCATATGTTTTACTAGTAAGGTTGTAAAGTTATTTAATATGTTTTACTACAATAGTTTGGCTTTTGCCAAAGTTGGGCAAACAGACCAAGTTGAAGGTGTCATGGAATCGCTAGAGTCGTCATTATAAGATTCAATTTTTTTATAAAAATGTGTCCGATAAAGGCTTATACTATTACTACAATAGTTAAATATTCGTAGATAGAATTGATGTGTATACGTTCCAGTTTAACATAAAAAAAATGCACAGCTTTCCTGCATTATTTGAAGGCGAAATTACAGATTTAAAATTAAAAGTTCAAGGTCGTTGGCGTTTAACCGATATATTTTTACATCAGAGCCCCCAAAGCCGGTGGAAAAGGAAGTGACGTCACAACCGGAACCAACACGTACTGACAGTATAGAGCAGAGATTGGAATTAATGGAGAATGGACCTCCACCCCCCAGAGAAGAACAGAAGATCGTAGAAGAATTTAAGAAGGAGGAAGAATCTGAGGTAATTATGTCCAGATGGCGGCTTTAAACGGTTACATCTTTTGTATTGTACCCAATTATTGATGGCGTCTGTACAAAATAAAATTTCTACTGATTGTATACTTAATTACTCAGTATCGTTATAAAAATATCGATAAGTAAGAAAAGAATCAATTCTCGTAAAAAAATATCGATACTCGTAATAAAACTAATAAAAGTATTGATATTCGTAATAAAAGTATCGACACTCGTAATTAAAATAGCGATATTCGTAACAAAAGTATCGATACTCGTAACAAAAGTATCGATACTCGTAACAAAAGTATCGATACTCGTAATAAAAGTATCGACAATCGTAATAAATCGAAAATCGTTACTTTTCACACATCCCTACTTAAATGTTGCCACTCTTTTTAATATTAAAAATACTTGTACTTGTTCTACAGGACTCCATCCCTCTAAAAGAGATGATAAAAGAAGAGTGTTTGCCGGTAGCGCAAGAAGCAGAAGTTAAAGAAGAGAGGGAGAAGACGGACGTAGAAGATACGCACACAGAGACAGATGATGACACACCTATGGAGGTAAACAAACACTTATAAGGTTCTTCGTAAAATTACTTTATTATTAACTAGCATCCGCCCGCGGCTTCGCTTGCGTATTTCGAGATGTGTTATACCTCAGATCATAGAAACAATGAGATATGCCATCATAGCAAATTAGTACGGGAACAACTGATGCCACTTTTAGTATATTTTTCGACACAATTACGCGCATAATTAAGCGCTCCTTGTGAATAAAAAGATCTCCCACGCATTAAACATTCCGCACACCCTCAATCTAACACTGTTAATCGTCACTCAACACTAGCACTAAACTAAAACACTGTATTTATACCATCGATCGTGTTCGGTTCGTCGCCAGCGCGTACCTTTTTAGTATGAGCAATTTGCTCAAAATCAGGCATGAAGATCGATGGCGCCTTGGCACATCTCCTTGTTTCTATGATATGAGTGTTATACATATAAACCTTCCTCTCAAATCACTCTATCTACAGGATAAAATTAAAACCAGTGCGGATATTTTAGGAAGTGAAAGTACTCATGAATATGATCAACTTTTATTATGGGACCGACACTGAAATATATAAAAAAAAAAAATTAGCTGTTCCATACAAAAATGCACTACAACATAATCAAAATGTATGGAACAGGTGATTTTTTTTTTTCATATTTCAGTGTCGGTCCCATAATAAAAGTTGATCATATTTATGAGTACTTTCACCTAAAATATCCGCACTGGTTTTAATTTTATGCTGTATTAAAAAAACCGGCCAAGTGCGAGTCGTACTCGCGCACCGAGGGTTCCGTATCATTTTTGGACGTATAAAGTGAAAAAATCCGGACCGCATAACTAAGTTTGTTTGTGAAGGAATTTTGATGATTTTGAAAAAACTGTACTAGTTAGAAGCATCTTTTTATTTTTGGTGCCATATTTGGGTCAATTCCTATCAACTCTAATTATTTCAGATTTTTCGCCCCACAAACTTCGGAGATAAGGGGGGGGAATGGTATTTTTTTGTACATTTTTCATCAAATGTCGAAAACTGTGAGACATAAAATAAAAATATATTTTAAAATGTGCAGATCAAGCCCTTTCATATGATATGTCACTTGACCTAGTAACCCCACTTTAAAATTTCGGACCCCCACTCCGGCCCCTTTTGCAATGACAATAAAAATATTTTTTTACTTTTTTCATTTGCAATAAAGTTGAACAAGCATTCTTTATAACTGTTCCAAATTTCAAGTCGATAGCATGAGTACTTGCTGAAATAAGCAGGTGTGACAGACAGACAGACGAAGTCGCACCATAAGGGTTCCTTTTTTACCATTTTGGTACGGAACCCTAAAAACCGCATCAGAATCCGTTGCGTAGTTTTAAAGATCTAAGCATACATATAGGGACAGACAGACAGCGGGAAGCGACTTTGTTTTATGCTATGTAGTGAAGTACCTGCTCCCCGCGGTTTCACCCCCGTCGCTCGGCTCCTGAGGGTCGTAGCGTGATGTTAAATAGCCTATACTATTCCTCATGAATCTGGCTATCATATACCAAAAGAATTCTTTGAATCCGACTGGTAGTTCCAGAGATTAGCACGTTCAAACAAACTCTTCAGCTTTATTATTGTGATATAGATGTATAGACATGTGATTAAATAATAACTTCGATATACAAGGTGGCAGGTTAAACAGTGGAAATATTTTAAGGGGTCATTGTACTCATCATTATGAACAACTTTTACTATGGGACCAACGCTGAAATCGCAAAAAAAATCAGCTGTTCCATACATTTATGTTCACATAACTCAACAAAATGTATGGAACAGCTGATTTTTTTTTCGCGATTTCTGGGTTAGTCCCATAGTAAAAGTTGTTCATAATTATGAGTACAATGACCCTTTAAAATATTTCCACTGTTTAACCTGCCACCCTGTAATTTATACAAATTTTTGTTTAATTCTTCTTGCAGTTGAGTCGAGAAGAAGAGAAGGACGGTAAGAAGAAGAGGGACTACTCGCGCAAGAAGAAATCGGACTCCAGAAGTGAGTTTGTTTTCTTGAGCAGAAGAATTTATTTTTGAACTATTTCTATGATTTTTACTCGACTTCAAAAATAGGAGGTTCTGTATTCGACCCGTTTGTATGTATGTAAATGTATGATTTTTTTTGTGGTTTTTTGATTTGTAAATAGGTTTTATTTGTATGTAGGCCTGCCATCCGTCCGGATTTGTCCTAGTTCGGGAGGGCGTCCGGGGACGGGCGGGTGGGTTTTCAAAAATTGTGTGTCGTTTGTGACTAACTTAGCAATGCTTAACCATTATATCCTAATCCTACTAATTTATAAACGCGAAAGTTTGCGAGGATGTATGGATGTTTGTTACTCTTTAACGCAAAAACGACTGTACGGATTTTGATGAAACTTTCAAGTAATATAGCTTATAAACCAGAATAACACATAGGCTACCTTTTATCCAGGAAAACGCGGACGAAGCCGCGGGCGGAAGCTAGTTCTTTAATATTTTCAAGGACATCCAGAAAAAAATCCAATCAATTTAGATGACGGCAGCTCTATATAGAAGTGATAGCCTAGTGGTCTAACCATGTCCCTCCCACGGCGAATGGTTCGAGTTCGATCCCGAGGCACGCACCGCTGACTTTTCGAAGTCATGTGCGTATTAGAAATTAATTATCACTTGCTTTAACGGTGAAGGAAACATCGTGAGGAAACCGGCATGTCCTAGAACCAAACATTCGAAGACATGTGACGTCCACCAACCCGCACTGGGCCCGCGTGGTGGACTACGGCCCACTCCCTCTCACAGAGGAGGCCTGTGTCCCAGCAGTGGGAACATTATAGGCCGATTATGCTTATGCTATGCTTTATTTGTATATTATTTCAAATGTAGTATGTAACATTTCTCAGCGTGTTCGGGTTCGGAGAGCGCGGCGGAGGCGAGTGCGCCGGAGTCGCCGAGCACTAACGACGCCGAGAGACAACATCGGCTGTGGAAGAAGTCTGTCATGCTGGTCTATAGCAGGTTAGAACTTCAATTAATGTGGATCCGTCAAGGTTGCACGCGAAATCTATACTTCTACACTAATATTATAAAGAGAAAATATTTTTTTTGTTTGTACCGAATAGGCTCCGAAACTACTGGACCGATTTTTACCATTTTTTCACCAATATTTTTTTACCAATATACAGGGTGGCAGGTTAGACAGTGGAAATATTTTAAGGGGTCATAGTACTCATCATTATAAACAACTTTTACTATGAGACCAACCCTGAAATCGCGAAAAAAAAATCAGCTGTGCCATACATTTTGTTGAGTCATGTGAATATAAATGTATGGAACAGCTGATTTTTTTATCGCTATTTCAGGGTTGGTCTCATAGTAAAAGTTGTTTATAATGATGAGTACTATGACCCCTTAAAATATTTCCACTGTTTTCCAAAAATGTTTTCCATTTTGTGATAAATTATTATTTTTTACTTTTTTGTTATTCCTTTTCCTTCTTTGGGATAAAATAATTTATTTGTACTTTTTTAATAGTAGTCCACTACCGTATTGCTTAAACATTAATAACATTAAAGAAACCTGAACAGATTAAAAAACCGGCCAAGTGCGAGTCGTACTCGCGCACCGAGGGTTCCGTATCATTTTTGGACGTATAAAGTGAAAAAATCCGGACCGCATAACTAAGTTTGTTTGTAAAAGAATTTTGATGATTTTGAAAAAACTGTACTAGTTAGGAACATCGTTTTATTTTTGGTGCCATATTTGGGTCAATTCCTATCAACTCTAATTATTTCAGATTTTTCGCCCCGCAAACTTCGGAGATAAGGGGGGGGAATGGTATTTTTTTGGACATTTTTCATCATATGTCGAAAACTGTGAGACATAAAATAAAATAAAAATATATTTTGAAATGTGCAGATTAAGCCCTTTCATATGATATGTCACTTGACCTAGTAACCCCACTTTGAAATTTCGGACCCCCACTCCGGCCCCTTTTGCAATGTAAATAAAAATATTTTTGGACTTTTTTCATTTGCAATAAAATTGAACAAGCATTCTTTATAACTGTTCCAAATTTCAAGTCGATAGCATAAGTAGTTACTGAAATAAGCAGGTGTGACAGACAGACAGACAGACAGACAGACAGACGAAGTCGCACCATAAGGGTTCCTTTTTTACCATTTTGGTACGGAACCCTAAAAAGATATACCAATGTTTACGTAGCAATAGGAGGGAGGGGGGCGGGGGGGGTTAAGAGCGTTCCTTTTGCTGACAAGGGTGTGTTAAAAATTATTAAAATTCTGCTTACGTTTACTTTGATGGCCCCCATTCGGCTTTTTAAACATATTGTATCCTACTAATATTATAAACATGAAAGTTTGTGAGGATGAATAGATGGATGTATGGATGTTTGTTACTCTTCACGCAAAAACTACTGAACGGATTTTGATGAAACTTTACAGTAATATAGCTTATACATCAGAATAACACATAGGCTACTTTTTATCCCAAAAACGCGGGCGAAGCCGCTGGCGGAAGGGTGTTAAAAATTACTAAAATTCTGCTTGCGTAATACTTTGATGGCCCCCATTCGGCTAGATTCGGCTTTTTAAACATACTGTATTAATGAATAAATACAATGTTCTTTTTTCCATAGACTATGCGCTCACAAATACGCTTCGCTTTTCGTTCGTCCAATCACGGACGAGGAGGCGCCGGGGTACAGCCTGGTGGTCAAGCGTCCCATGGACCTCACCACCATCAGGAAAAACATCGATTCCGGCGTCATAAGGTAAAGATAAACACAAACGAGTGTTAGTATGGTATTTAGTGGCAAACAGGCTGTTGGCCCGCCTGGGCCCCAGTTCTGCTATTGCAAATGTGTTAGAATGGTGTCATAATGACACCATAACAGTCAAAACCTAAGCGGTCATTGGCTTAGAGTAAGACTATCTCTTTCGTCATTGGTCAAAACGATGTCATTGAGAGACCATTCTGACACTATTGTGACTTGTGCATTAGCAGACTTGGGGCCCTGATGGTTAGTGGTGACCACCGCCCATGGACATCTGCAATAACAGAGAGGCACTTTGGACTTTGCCCACCCTAGAAACAAAATTGTAGTCTCATGTGCCTGCAATCATAATTCCGATCAATACGGATTCCTGGACGAGCTTTTGTACGTTTTATTCAGATTTCGTAACTCAAAAAGAAAAACGGAGCCCTTATAGGATCACTTTGTTGTCCGTCTGTCCATATGTCAACACCCTTGACGGGTGGAGCCATCTGCTCATAGATGGCGCCACTAGAAGTACGCAGTAGCGCCATCTATGAGCGAGATATATTATGATATCTACTATGATGTAATAGCGGCATAGATGGCGCTATTGCTTATGTCGGAACCCTCAGGGATATTCCAGAAAAAACGGGACAAGTGCGAGTACGGCCACTCGCACTTGTCCCGTTTTTTCTGGAATATCTTCAATATACACGGCTTTTTACAATGTTTTAAACAAATAATAGTAAAAATGTACTCGCACTTGTCCGGTTTTAGGGTTCCGTACCAAAATGGTAAAAAAGGAACCCTTATGGTGCGACTTCGTCTGTCTGTCTGTCTGTCTCTCACACCTGCTTATTTCAGCAACTACTTGTGCTATCGACTTGAAATTTGGAACAGTTATAAATATATATATATATACTAGGTCAAGTGACATATCATATGAAAGGGCTTAATCTGCAATCTAAAATGTCCAAAAAAATACCATTCCCCCCCTTATCTCCGAAGTTTGCGGGGCGAAAAATCTGAAATAATTAGGGTTGATAGGAATTGATCCAAATATGGCACCAAAAATAAAACGATGTTCCTAACTAGTACAGTTTTTTCAAAATCATCAAAATTCCTTCACAAACAAACTTAGTTATGCGGTCCGGATTTTTTCACTTTATACGTCCAAATATGACACTGAACCCTCGGTGCGCGAGTACGACTCGCACTTGGCCGGTTTTTTTATACATGAGAGGCATATTTGAAAAGCAATTGTGCGACACGATAGCTTAGTAGTTAGAACGATGCCACGGCACGGCAAAGGTCGTTGGTTCGAGATCTGCCCGTGTTGTTTTAAATCTCAATATTTAATATTACAATTTATTTATTGAATTTGACCGCACGGTTGCCGCAGTGGCTGAGAGATTGGCTGCTGCGCAACGTGTCGCGGGTTCGATTCCCGCATTGCACATAGGTCTGGCTGTTTGTGTATGTGAAATTTGTGTTTGTAAACGCACCCACGATACAGGAGAAATCCTAGTGTCGGGCAACGTTTAAAAAAAAAAAAAAACAATATAATATGTTTGTATTGTCACGGGGTCTCATCAGGAACAAAGTAACATTTGTTGAAATAACTCATAATAGATGGCGTTATATGTATCGATTTGTTATTGAAGTTTGTGTAAAATTGAGAACATGAAAAAATACATCATGAAAAATATTTGTTCAAATTTTGAAAAATGCTATAATCACGGAAAAATGTATAGCCCGAAGATAGCCCGCGCTAAATCGGTCACATTTCTTTGTATGAGATGAGGCATCTGTACGTGTAGTATTATATTATCTGTGGTATTGTTGTCCAGGACGACGGCGCAGTTCCAGCGCGACGTGCTGCTGATGCTGTCGAACGCGCTCATGTACAACAGCAGCGAGCACAGCGTATACACCATGGCCAAGGAAATGCACGCCGAGGTATGAACATCATACAAATTTTGTCGAGTGAATTTTTGTATGAAACAGTTGTTTTTTTTTACCCTTCAATCATCTGCCTAGACTTTTCCCAAATTATATTGGGGTCGGCTTCCAGTCTAACTAGTTTTGGCTGAATATCAATATTTTACGAGGAGCGACTGCCATCTGACCTCCACAACCCAATTAATAGGTAATACCGGTATTCGAATGTTAGACCAGCTGTCAGACTTTTAGGGCTTCTGACTACCCGTAACGATTGTCAAAGATATTCCTATGACAACCGGGACCGATTGCTTAACGTGCTCTCCGAGGCACGGAGGGGTCTCGATGTGTAAAGAACGGTCACCCATCCAAGGGCTGACCGCGGCAAGCGCAGCTTAACCTCGCAGATCGATCGATCAGCGCGGCCGTCATTTAGCCACGAGCCCCTCATGTTTTTTTTTACCCTTCAATATAAGGTCTTAATACTGGCAAATATTACAAAGATGATATTATTAGAAAAAAAAGATCAACCTTCAAAGTCAAAGTCAAAGTCAAAAACATTTATTTCAATTAGACCATGATTTGACCATGATGACCATTTGAATAGTCAAGCAATAGTTGTCAGTCAGTTTGTCCGTTAGTTGAAGCTAGTTGTCCGTTCCAAAACGTAGATTCCTATGGAGAAGAACGGACAAGAAACTCCTTATTTAGGGTTCCGTACCTCTAAAGGAAAAACGGAACTCTTGTACGCAGGGGCCGGCAAGTAATTTTTGTGGAGTCCGGATGCTGTTGAAAAATTTTATTGAGGTCCAATAAGTATGGCTCTTAAGATACAAGTACTTAGTTCAGGAGCCAACTGTACCCCTATCATGAGTTTTTTTCACGTATAGTATCGTTAACGTAAGCATATTTTGAATTGAAAATACACGTTTGGTACACCATATTTATATTAATTAAATACATAATTAATTTCTCTGTATTTTTTTAAATGTGCAACTTGTATAAAATTTCTTTAAAATGTTCCAGAACTGCTGTATTTTCAATTCAAAATATGCTTACGTTAATGAAACTATACGTGAAAAAACCTCATGATATACTGTTCAATAAACCTTATTATTATTAAAAAAAAAAGTATATTTTGCAAAAAAACTTGCGGTTTCAATTTTCACCCTGTCTGCAAAAATTACAATACTAAAAAGGTTTTAATTACCTATTTCAGTATGCTACTGGCATATTAGTTATACAGGGTGGCAGGTTAGACAGTGGAAATATTTTAAGGGGTCATTGTACTCATCATTATGAACAACTTTTACTATGGGACCATCTCTGAAATCGCGAAAAAAAAATCAGCTGTTCCATACATTTATGTTCACATAACTCAACAAAATGTATGGAACAGCTGATTTTTTTTTCGCGATTTCAGAGTACAATGACCCCTTAAAATATTTCCACTGTTTAACCTGCCACCCTGTATAAAAATATTATTTACATTGATTAGGTAGGTTGGAATATTTGGCAGTCCAAGGTTCATAGACCGCGGTCCGCCTGTTGCCGACCGCTGCCTTATAGGATCACTTTGTTGTCCGTGTGTCCGGTGTCCGTATGTAAATACTCTTAAGGCGGGTTTTCTCACGCTGACCGTCAGCGCTGATAAGTGAATATGTATGTATTACTATGAAGCGTTTCTGACTTACGCTGACCGAATCAGTTGTATCAGTTGAGTTAGTTGACCGACTAGCTACGCGCTGACGGTCAGCGTGAGAAGATAACCCGCCTAAGAGGTGGAGGCATCTGCTTTCATACATGGCGCCACTAGAAGTATGTAATAGCTGGATCTTGCTCATAGATGGCGCTATTGCATATTTCGGAACCTCATGGCACGAGTCGTACTCGCACTTGTCCGGTTTATTTATACATTTTCAAAATGAATGAAAATTACAATTGATGCTTATGTTTGCACAAAACCTTTATTTATTTCTCTGATGACTTGCTTTCATGACCTTAGTGCCATTCATTTTTAATCTTTTTTTTTGCTAAAAAGCATCTTTGTAAGCTATAGATTTCCAAAAATATTAAATTTGCCATTATTAAATTAAGACCCTCGTTTATTTTATCTGTATAAGAAATGTTGTTACCTCCCCCCAATAATAAATGTTTGTTAGGCACAGGGCCAGTTAGGCATGCTGTTGGCTGCGCAGGCGCATGCCGGACTCGTAGACTCCACCCCCTCCCGCCGCAAGCGACGCCGCGAGCACTCCCCGCGACCGCAGGCACACAAGAGACATCACTGATACGAGATTGTATAACTAACATTGACTTATATGTCCTTAGACAAGCAGTTCCGAACAAAAATCATGCCCCACACGCGGGTACTTGTGTGTTGCTCACCGCATCAAACGTCAAAGTGAATGTGAGGCTTGTGTTGTGCCCGCACAACACTTGAGTGTGACATGTTTAATGTTCGGAACTGCTTGTCTAGACATATAGGTATATGATAACAACTACTAGCCATTCACTTCGAGATGGCCGTTACCTCACGTCCCTCTTCCTCACACCGCGCCCCAAGTCAGACCCGTTCAGTATGATTATCGATTGAAGGAATGAATCCTTACTATTCTTCCTTACGTAAAAATACGATTACAAAATGTTTACAATAAAAATCTATCATTTTTATTTTATTTTTCAACGGTACTTGTCGACAACAAAATGACGTCATAGGACGACGGCCATCTCGAAACGAACTGCTAGTAATTATTTCTGGGAGTCTCCGAACAATAGCTTGCTTATTGCTTGCAGAATTTTGAGTTTTAAGGCCTCCTCAGATTACAGAAACAAGGGAGATGTGCCAAGGCGCTATTGAGCTTGACGCTGACTTGATCATTGTGATCATGTTGCAAACCGAACGCGATCGATGACTTATATACAGTGTTTTAGTATAGTGTGAATGAGAGGGACGAATAACAGCGTTAGATTGAGAGTGAGCGGTAATTTTAATGTGTGGGAGACAGTGGCGAAGCGTCCCTACAATACGACTCCTACCGGCTTCCCTTTGGAAAATAGCACAGGCAGTATTGACTACTTTTATTAATTAGCTTGTCGTGGCTAAGCATTTGTAGCTCGGCTTACCTCTTACAAAAACTGACTCTTCGCCACTGGTGGGAGATCTCTTTATTTTCTTAGGAGCGTTTGTAGTTGTGACGCACATTGCTTTAAAAGTGGCGACAGCGGTTCCCGTACTAATTTGCTATGGCTCCTTGTTTCTATGATCTGAGTGCCACATTGTTGTTGAGGAGTGATTTTTCAAAGGGGCTCATTTCCAAACAATTTTTCTGTAATGGAGAGAAACCAGTTAAAACTGTGTTAAACTAAACTAATGAAAATGAGATTTTTGTCTGTAAGTTTCCATGGAGTATGTACTTTTTGTATTGGATTTTGGACTAAAGGCTTTTAACATGACAGTGACGATGGCATTGATAGATTTTTTCGGCCGTTCCATATATCCCTACTGACATATCCCCGCTGCCGGCCTAGCATGACCACGATAGAAACGGGTTTTGTCTACATAGAAATAGACAAAGTGACAGATTGTAGAAACATTTCTACGTTTTATGAATGAAATCTGTCACTTTGTCTATTTCTATGTAGACAAAACCCATTTCTATCGTGGTCATGCTAGGCCGGCTGGTAGGGATACTTGGAGTTTTTTTCCAAGTATCGCTACCGGTTGGGATATATGGAACTTACTACTCCATATATCCCTAGCAAAAATGGAAATAAGCCTTTTTGAAAATTTATTCTACAGTTAAGCTAATAGGTTCGCTACAGCATATTGACGGCTGTCTCTGCAGGCAGTTCCAAGCTGCTAACATATAGTTGGCACACTGCAAACAACGCCAATACTAGCTTACGTAGCAAAATGAAAAGTACAATCACAGATAATATAATACTATACGTACAGATGCCTCATCTCATACAAAGAAATGTGACCGATTTAGCGCGGGCTATCTTCGGGCTATACATTTTTCCGTGCTTAAAGGATTTTCCAAAATTTTAACAAATATTTTTCATGATGAATTTTTTCATGTTCTAAATTTTACACAAACTTCAATAACAAATCGATACATATAACGCCATCTATTATGAGTTATTTCAACAAATGTTCCTTTGTTCCTGATGAGACCCCATGGTACAATACTATAATGAAGAATAAATACTTTAAATAGATGTTTTTATTATAGAGTAGTTGACTATTTTAATTTGATTTTGTTAAATACTATTCAATAGCGTGAATATACCTATATCTACCGCTGAGCATTGGTGTGTTCCTTTGTATGTGTGCCTGTGTAATTACAGACATACGGGACTACAACTTTGTGTGTAGCAAAGTGTACTAAGAACTCATTGAAATACGAACCTTATTTTTATACATGTAACGTTCATATTCGTGAGGTTTCTATACACTGCGTTCGAATTGAGACGTCTTGTTTGTGAATACGGGGGTATGTCATTCGATGAATTAAAGAAACATTTAAGTTTAAAATTAATGTCAACTATTCTGTTTTTGTGAAAAATGCGCTTCGTAATTGTGACTCTAGTGTAAGTTTTAATTTAAGGTAGAATTATGTATTTTTTGTGCGTTAATTAAATGACAATAATGTAAATGTCGTATTTTTATTTTTAACTAGGCTTTTGCCCGCGACTCCGTCCGCGTGGACTACAGTGAAGTGACCAGTTTAAATGACCTCCGTAGTGTAGGGTGGCTAGTACTACCAAGAGGTCAAGCTGTATCTCTGGTTTATCCCACCGGAATTAGATGAAACATAGCTTAGATTTTAAGTTGGACCCCAAGCTATAGAACTGTGAAAACCACATCAAAATCCGTTCAGTATTTTTCGCGTGATGCGCGCACAAACAGACAAAAAATAAAAAAAACATTTTGGGTATAGTTGCGTCCCAGTACCCTATCCCGACTGTTTTTTCTGGAATATCTTAATGTACAGACACAGCTTGTTTACAATTTTATAATAGTATAGACTATCGTCCCACCCTGAGTGCAATCTACTGATGTGGCGACATGTTAAAACCGGTCTATGGCGGACGAAGAAGACGGGGGGGCGCCGAGGTTGCACGTGATTGGTTCGTCAGTCAATGCTCGTCGTCTATTGGACTATTCTCTATTACGTATCGTCAGTTGTCTATTGGGCCAAAAATGTACATGCGTGATCAAGTTCCGTGCCGATACTTATACTAGTGTAGGGTATACCTACGTACATAATACACATCGCATATAGTACCTACATACATAAATAAATATTAAACTCATACACACCACATAATATAATAAATACATACATAACTATTAAATTCATACATACCTACTACACAGTACATACATACATATTCACACAACACATAATTACAAACAATATAAATACAGTACTTACCTGACAACCGTGCGTACACAGCCTTAACATTCCGCACGTTAGACACCGCCTTAGCTAATACCTATACCGAGCGACCGGCGACCGCTGGCCGCTAGCGGAGCCCTGCGCGAGCGGCGGGCGCTCTCTCAAAAAGTATCGGCGCCACCGCGGCCGCGGTCCGCGCCGCCCGCCGTGCCCCTCAGTCCGCGACAAGCCACCGTATAGACCGCATGTCAAATTGTACTCGCGCCGCGCATGTTGTTAACGCTCGCTATAATTATTGACTATTGTTTTGATATAATTCTTGTGTACAGACTACAGTGATTAATAGAAATAAACTGTTACTATTTACTTCAATTGTTAGTGAGTTTTATTAAATAAACCTCGGCCACCTACCTAACTCACTACAGTGGTGACCCCGACGTGATACAATACACGGTACGGTATACCCTACACTAGTATGAAAAGAAGAATCTTCAAACCAACTTCATTCAAAGTAAGCCAACTTGACTATAATATTTGTGGTTTTTCACTAAACTGTTTGAGGAAATCACCAAAATTTTTTTTAAACCGTTTTATTTTTGTTTCGGGAGCCTGAGTACCTGTGGTGGGAGTTTTGCCCCTCCCTGCCTGTACCTCCCTTGCATTCTAGGAACACGTGTGATGAAATTCAAATAAAAGGCAGCATTCATCTATGATAATGTATTTCCCTTAAGTTTTACATCGTACAACCAACTGAATTCAACACAATCGACGAATACTATATTACGTAATAATAAGAGATTAGATATAAACTTTATTTCATCCCTTAAACTAGTCGAGTCCTTTAGAGGCCGGAGCGACTTCAAAAAAGACAAAAAACAATCATTTCCTATCGAATCATGATTCTTACGATATTATACCTAAGTTATTAATTCACAGAATTTTATTGTTTTGAAATCGTATCGCAGAAAAATTGTCTGAATTTTTATAAACGCCTACCATAAAGATTTTTTTTTGTCTTTTTTAAATGCTCCGTAAGACCATAGAGTAATAAGTAAAATGAAATGGACAAATAAGTATTAATTGCGAAAATTACCAAATTTCGAATCGCATCTTGGAATAAATAGTGATATTTCTAATATCACTCCTTATTCAAAAACATTGCAAAAATTGCCTACAATTTCTTTGACTTGTGCAAACGCCGAATAATTTCAACCCTTTATCAAAACAGTTTCAATACATCTTAGCGGTTACACCTCTGGGTAACTTCCGTTTAACTTATCCGGCAGATAATTCTACTCATCTGTTCCATTTTTATCTAGTACATAGCCAATCCACTTCATTTGACTTATTACTTCGGTAAAGTATATTTTTGCATTAGACTAATTATTTACAAGCATTTTTACAGTCTGAGTCAAAAATTGCTGTTACTCCGTGAGAGGCGAGTTATATCGCCTAGTGACTAGGCTAGCTTAGATTAGCCCCTAGTCTAAAATTATATGTTAGGTACAAAACGTCATATGCCTGGCTCATGAAGCCATTTTGTCTATTTCTAAATTACATGGCAGTAATTTCACATCCCTGATTTTACCCTAAAGCGAAGTGTCCATTAGCAATAAAATTTGCGGATTTGACTTGCGCAAGCGACTTCCAACGTGTAAACGCTCGCGCAGGTTGACTTGTTGTTCGAGAAGTCGTTCAAGAAGTCGCTTGCGCAAGTCAACTTCTGAAAATTTTATTGCTAGTGGACACTTCGCTTAAGATAATCGTCTTCTTGTTTCTTCTCTTTATGAGAAGAGGCCTTTGACTGTTGGCCCGTATTGGCTTTATACATAAGAGCGATCTTTCAATGCTCGAGAATATTCCAAAATTTTCACAAAAATTAAATAATTTTTCATTATTATTTTAACCACAAATGTACGATACCTAGTATAATTCAATAGATTGGCAATGTCAATTACCGAACCAGGCTAAAAACTAAGGGCCGTACCACAAAAAAGATAAACACGTGTTCAACACGAATGCTATCAAAAATAATACGCACTTGTTTTAGCACTAACTGGAGGGGCTCGTTGCTAAATGACAGCCGCGCTGATAGATCGATCTGCGAGGTTAAGCTGCGCTTGCCGCGGTCAGTCCTTGGATGGGTGACCGTTCTTTACACATCGAGACCCCTCCGTGCCTCGGAGAGCACGTTAAGCATAAGCAGTCGGTCCCGGTTGTCATAGGAATATCTTTGACAATCGTTACGGGTAGTCAGAAGCCCTAAAGTCTGACAGCTGGTCTAACATTCGAATACCGGTATTACCCATTAATTGGGTTGTGGAGGTCAGATGGCAGTCGCTCCACGTAAAATATTGATATTCAGCCGAAACTAGTTAGACTGGAAGCCGACCCCAATATAATTTGGGAAAAGGCTAGGCAGATCACTTGTTTTAGCACTAACTTGTCTAAAACAAGTGCGTATTATATTTGGTAGCATTCGCGTTCAACGCGTGTTTATCTTTTTTGTGGTAAGGGTGTGATTGTCTACGCGTGTTTCTTAATGGGTTAACAGAGGCCCTAGACAAGTTAGTTTTCTGTTAGCGTTAGCGTCAAATGCTACGGATAAAATGTATGGAAATGACATTTGTGAGTCACGTGACTTTTCCGCAGGTAATGTCATTGCCATACATTTTGTGCTTATCGTTTGGCGTGAACGCTAACAGAAAAGTAACTTGTCTAGAGCCTCAGGCCCGATAGAGGCAGTTACATCCATACGTGTTTGTCTCGCTGACAACTTCACGCTCTTTCTCTATCTAACACAGAACAGTACTGTTAGGCGCGGTAGCTCTCTTTTACTCATAAGCCAGATCTATCCAGTATATACTATATCCATGATTTTAACGTACATGATTCGTGCGTTGTCGTTTTGTGCAAAATTTTTAATAATTTTTTTTGTCACTCCCATTTTTACTATGGCGCTGAAATCTCACAGATACGTGTGACGATCAGCTAGATGTTACCATAATTATCGACCGACGACGCGGTCGATAATTATGGTAACATCTAGCTGATCTGATGATGGTACTGGATGGTCACTGGAACTTCCTAATGGCAAAAAGGACAGTGAAAAGAATTTGTGCTCTGTTTATTCGAATCATGAGAAATTTTCATTACAAGTTGAATTATTCCACACGACCCGCATTGGGCCCGCGTGGTGGACTATGGCCCATCCCTTTCTCAGAATGGAGGCCTATGGTCCATTTCGTAATTTTTTCTAACGTTAAAAACCGCTCGTTTGTATGAAGCCTAAATCAATGTTTATTTTGTCATAAATGTCATATTTTGTCATAAACCCAATGCTTATAGCCTTTTGAGTTTTTAGTATAATTTGAGCAGCTACTGCATAAATTAAACAATATTTTATAGCGAAGTTCAATAAAATAATTTACAATTATAAAATAATATTAAATTGCCTTTCTTTATATATTATAATTTATATAAACTTTGAGTTTTTATACAATACTATGCCATACAGGATGTTTTTTAAATGACGTAACATATACAGAGTGAGGCGATGTCAATCCTTGAAGGTTTGATAGAACACCTTTTCCGATTTCGTTTTTAACATTCACAATATACAAGATGTCACTGAAATAACGGCAAAACTCGATAATAGCCAAATATCGATATCATAATCGTTTTGTAACACAAATGTTTACGAATTTATTAACGTGTGTTGCATGTTCATAATTATCTGGTATGCCCGACTAATTTCGCAGTTGAACAGTACTCTATGTCACTCATTGCGTGAGGTCGCAAGTCAAATTAATTTAAAAAAATATTTTTTTAAATAAAATTAATTTTGAATTTTATATCGTGTAATAATGCCCGACTACTTTAGTCACTGCGCGAGGTCGCAAGTCAAATTAATTTAAAAATATACTTATTAAAATAAAATACATTTTGAATTTTAAATTGTGTAATAATAACCCGACTAGTTTCGAAGTCGAACGGAACTTAATTTTTAAAAATTTAATTTTTTTTTTTAATTTTTTTTTTTAATTTTATATAGCGTAACCAGCGCAATGCCAACCGCTAGCGTACTAAAAAAAAATGCCACAACCATAAACCGAATCAATTCGAATCGAATGCTTAGCAGACGTCAAACGTTCACACACTGCGTCTATAATGTTTTCATCACATATTTTATGTAAAAAAAATACTAATGTTACTAGCTATTGCCCGCAACTTCGTCGAAAATGGATGAAAAGTAGCCTATGGCCGTCTCCAGGTCCCAGGCTACCTCTTGGTCAAATTTCATCCAAATCCGTCCAGCCGTTTCAGCGTGAAAGCATAACAAACACGCATACATACACCAAAACATTTGCATTAGTGTGATTTTAATGTATTACAAAATATATATTTTTTTAAATAGAACCTCCTCCTTTTTTGAAGTCGGTTAAAAAGAGTGAAATATACATTTTCTTGTCCATTCTTTGTAGGAAACTACATTTTGGAATAGACAAACAACTTTCTTTGTCAATTTTTACATTTTAAAAGTATGTAAGTACCTACAAAATGGTTTAATTTAAATAAATTATTTGATTTTGATATGCAATTGTTACAATAATGTAATTATTTAATTATTATTTTTCTCGACTACGGCCTTACAGCAGAGAGTAAGGATTATGAATTTCACTAGCTATGTATGTAAGTTTATGTCCTCGCACAGCCTAAACTACTGAATCGATTTTATCATTCTTTCGTATTTTGTACTATGGTCTATTTCAATAGAACTTGTAAACTTTGTAAACAAACTTTCTATACAAATTCATCAAATTTTGACAGTTGGCCATACTGACAGTGTTTACAAAGTTAACAAATTCAATTGAAACGGACCCTACCAGCGCCATTTCGTTGTCGCCATGTACAAATTATCGATTGATTTTTATATTTTCCAAACACGTAAATAATATTTGAAATATTTAAAATTTCGCGTTACTTCGTGACACCATGTATTTATTTATTTCTTGTATTATTCTTAAACAACATAAGTTTTAGTCATTTTTGTCGAACTAGTTAAGCCTAAAGTTTTTAGGACAAACTAGTTATTCCTAGAATAAACTAGTATGCTGACACGCGTACGATAAACCGGTTTTGCCTAGAACTAGTTTGGCCTGAAATCGGATTTGGCCGGTAACATAATTTAATTATACAACAAATAATATTGTATGTATGTCTTGTATAGCCATTATCTCCAGATTTAAATCGCAGATGCGCTATACCGTGTCAAAATATGGTCTCGTTTCCAATGTCGATTTCAATGACATCTGAAGAATCAAATATAGTATTGTCTCGCTCACTCATACCGAATATTGCACACTATCGTTCTCTGTCTAATTTGTGAGCTCACACGTCTCAATAAGGACACATTTACACGCGATGTAAAGCTGTCTTCAGACTACGCTATACTATATAAGGTGCTATAAAAATATCTGCCACGGCTTTAATGGGAGGTAGTATTGTGTTTATAGATTACAATAGTGAAGAACTTTCGTACCCCGGAACAGTTAATTCAATTTGAGAACATAAAGAAGTTAAATTAACATTGACTCTACTCTGCATAATGTGGTTCACAAATTACGCGCGATGTGTCGCTTCGTCAATGAAAACAACTGCTATCTCTTTCCATCTGTTCTGTGAATGAAAACTGATATCAGCTGACTAGTTCGTCACTACCTAATCTACTAAAATTTATACGTACTTTTTTTTTGTATGAAAAAAATATGACAAATAATCAATAATTTATCTTTACTATTGTAATCTATAAACACAATACTGTCTCCCATTGCAGCCGTGGCAGATATTTTTATAGCACCTTATATAGCATTATAGCTCATAGCACGACAATATCGCGCACCATACATTGTTATGGACACGTTCACACTGTGCTACTATGTCTTCAGACTACGCTATACTATATAGTAATATAGTATAGCGTAGTCTGAAGACAGCTTAAGTGCACATCTACGATTTAAATCTTTGATTAATTATCTCTATATGTTTTTACTTATGATTCTGTCGTAAAGCAGCGGCGATGTCCCTTACGTCGAGCTGAACTTTCGGCTTATGTTGCGGCGGCTCGAAATAGAAGTCGAAACGTTTGAACGACTCTATCTCTCTCTCCGAGACTTCGAGCGACGATAGGTTGGTGATGCTCGAGTCTGGGAGGAATACGCTCGATTCTGGAATGAAAAGCGGTTGGGTAAAGTTGATTTTTACTCTTTTAAGGGACGGAACGATCAATTGCGATTTCAATCTTTACGTGACTGAGGCCGCGACCGCACTGAGGCCCTAGACAAGTTGCTTTTCTGTTAGCGTTCACGCCAAACGATAAGCACAAAATGTATGGCAATGACATTACCTGCGGAAAAGTCACGTGACTCACAAATGTCACTTCCATACATTTTATCCGTAGCGTTTGGCGTGAACGCTAACAGAGGCCCTAGACAAGTTGCTTTTCTGTTAGCGTTCACGCCAAACGCTACGGACAAAATGTATGGAAATGAGTCACGTGACTTTTCCGCAGGTAACGTCATTTCCATACATTTTATCCGTAGCGTTTGGCATGAACGCTAACAGAAAAGCAACTTGTCTAGGGCCTCTGATACGGCGACAGCGACGCGACGACGATTCCTGAACAAATGAATGTCGCTTGTCGTTTCTGCTGTGCGGCCACCGACAAGTTTATATGAGTTTCGTTTTCAGTGCGGCCGCGGCCTGACTCTCATTGGTCGTTTACTTTATGCAGTTGAAGGGATTATTAATATTTTTAAAGTCCTTTCGCTCAATTAGTGTGTAATTAGTTCTTTGTTTGTAAAAAGGGGTTTCTGTTTCACTAAATTAAATTACAGACAGTGTATTATTTTTATTACTCAATAATATTCTGTTGGGTTGATTTCGGTCATACATTTAGTAAAAAAAAAAAGTTTCTTTGGGAAAGTTGTTTGTTATCATGAGTACAACAATGTGTTTAAGTATCGGTCACTAAGGGCCAAGTTCACCTACAAGATAACGGTCCGTTAAATTGATAACGGCTGTTATCTTTATCTTTACAAAAAGACATTTTAAACGGCCGTTTTCAATTGATCTGACTGACAATCTTGTCGGTGAACTTAGGCCTTATTACCAGTCACAATATTTAGAATTTTTTACCATCTTTTTTATAATGTTCAATTTCTGCGTGTCATGTGTGTGACACTAATAGAACGAACGGAGTATACAGTAGGGGAACATTCTCAGAAGTCTTATTGGTTGATTTCGGTGGCACATTTTTATTGTATAATTTGGACATTTTAACAGGAAGTATCAAATGTAGATTTAACTAAGACAATATTGGTAGAAGAGACAGATATTTCCTTTAAAATGTTTTAGTTAATCAAAAAAAATTGTGCCATGGAAATCAACCGAATAATGGGACACCTAAAGCCGCGTCTCCTGCGCCCTGTTTTCGTGTTCGACGAACATCGAACAGTGAACGAAAAAGAGGCGTGGTCTACGTGTTTTGAGTGTTTTTATTCGTCAAAACACGTAGACCACGCCCCTTTATCGTTCACTGTTCGATGTTCGTCGAACACGAAAACATGTCGCAGGAGACGCGGCTTAAGAATGACCCAGGGTTTTGTTCAGCATCTAATTGTGTAACTCAATTGTTATCACCATGGTATTGATTTTGACATCCATTGCGACGCATGTTTCTAAATCCGTGTCCCCGTAACTAGCTCAACGATGCAATGGATGTTGTTCATCATCATTCGCCAAGCCTTTTCCCAAACATGATTGCAGTTGGCTTCCAGTCTAACTGGTTGCGGCTGAATATCAATTACATGGAGCGACTGCCATCTGACCTCTATAACCTAATTATTGGGGAATATCGGTATTCGAATGTTAGACCAGTTGTCAGACTTTTGGGCTCCTGACTACCCGTAACGACTGTCAAAGATATTCCTATGACAACCGGGACCGACTGTTTAACGTGCTCTCCGAGGCACGGAGGGGTCTCGATGTGTTAAGAACGGTCACCCATCCAAGGATTGACCGCGGCAAGCGCAGCTTAACCTCGCAGATCGATCGATCAGCGCGGCTGTCATTTAGCCACGAGCCCCTCGTCGCAATGGATGCTGTTGAACTGTCAAAATGAAATCCATGGCGAAAGAAATTGAGTTAGACACTTAGGCCGTTAAACGCGAATGCTACCAAAAATAATACACACTTGTTCTAGACAAGTTAGTGCTAAAACAAGTGCGTATTATTTTTGGTGGCATTCGCGTTTAACGCGTGTCTATCGTTTTTGTGGTGAGGGTGTGTCGGCTTTGGGTCCGAATGGTGAGAACACTTACAGTAGGCGGCGGCGCCGTACGTACCGGGGTCGCTGGGCGGCGGCGGGCGCGCGCCCACGGGCCCGAAGCGCCGCTCGTCGGCCGCGCCGCCCGCGCGCGCCGGCGAGCCCGGCGGGGAGCTGCGCGCTGACTGCACTCCTGAGCACATGTCGTGGGTTAACAACTAGAGCATAGCATAATCGGCCTATAATGTTCCCACTGCTGGGACACAGGCCTCCTCTGTGAGTGGGAGTGGGCCGTAGTCCACCACGCGGGCCCAGTGCGGGTTGGTGGACGTCACATGTCTTCGAATTTTTGGTTCTAGGACATGCCGGTTTCCTCACGATGTTTTCCTTCACCGTTAAAGCAAGTGATAATTAATTTCCCAGTCGTTTCCCAGCATTTTTTTTTTGCTCAATGTTACTTAGGTACACGTACAGAATGCGTAGGTGTCGGGTTAGTGATGTGTCTTTTTATACCCTGTATGTTTTAAATTCACTAGCTGTTGGTGCCGATTCTCTTGTTAACGAACTAAACTATTCTTATTACGTCTCTTTCTAATAAAAAACATGAGAGAGGGATAGCAGATATTTAATCCTGTCAAATTAGTCCACTTGAATAGTTTTAATGTCTATTTAGTCGTAATCGCAAAAGGTCATGACTATTTTCCCGTAAATGACAAGGGCGTAGACTAATTTGACAGTTCTAAATATTTTCTGTCCTTTTTCAATGATATTTGTAAGAACGAGATACAGTGTGATTAAAATCAGTTTAGTGCGATGTTCAACAGAATCAGCACCGTTGTGCCCCGCGGTTTCACCCCTTTGAGTAGCCTGCCTATCTATTCTGTACCAACCTCAGATCATAGAAACAAGGAGATATGCCATCATAGCAAATTAGTACGGGAACAACTGATGCCACTTTTAGTACATTTTTCGACACAATTACGCGCATAATAAGCGCATTTAAAAAAATGTATCGTAATCGTTCAGTAGCTTTTGCGTGAAAGAGTAACAAACATACATCCTCACAAACTTTCGTGTTTATAATAACAGTAGGAAGTAGGATAGATAAGTATAAAAATACCGGACAAGTGCGAGTATGTCTCGCGCCCTAAGGGTTCCGAAATATGATCATAGATGGCGCTGCTGCATACTTCCAATGGCGCCATCTATGAGCAGATGGCTCCACTTATGGTCCGGTGACTGACGGCGGACAACAAAGTGATCCTATAAGGGTTCCGTTTTTCCTTTTGAGGTACGGAACCCTAAAAACATTCACTTATAGACGATCTATAAACATAACCAATGTACGTAACAACTATTAAACAAAAATAAACTATTACGTAATGTTTAACATCCATCGTCACAAACTTTCACATTTATAATATTAGTAGGATTGCCATTTATTTCTGCAATGTACCAATAGGGATGTTAACCACTTTTTTTTTATTGTGAATCTGTAAACTATTTGAAAAAAGACAATTAACACCAAAAAAACCGATGAAACATCTACAAAATTGGCCAAGTTATAAGCGTTTTAAAATGATTTGCTAGACACGGACGGCACTACCTACTAGTGACGTAACACCACCTACGTCCGCTTCGCGCGACAAAGACGTAGCGATACTCCCTCCAAAAACTTTAAAAGCGTCTATGTTTTCCATTTTGTGATAAATTATTATTTTTGCTTTTACTTTTTTGTTGTGCCTATTCCTTCTTTGAAATAAAATAATTTATTTGTACTTTTTTAATAGTAGGCCACTACCGTATTCGTTTATAAGTTTTTTTTTTCTCTTTGTGTTATTATCTTCATGGTCATCATTATTCGACATGACAACCACAATATTTCTGCAGGGCTAACATGCGCGCCGCGACAAAATTTGTCGACTGTTTTGTCTCGCTCTTACTCGTGCGAATATGAGACAAATGCACGATAAAAGCGTCGACAAAATTTTGTCGCGGCGCGCATGTTAGGCGCTCTGGTCATCATTATTCGACATGACAACCACAATATTTGCGTACCAGCCATCTGGTAAAGTGTGATGCAACTTGTTTATACTACCTTTGTCGACTTATTATTTGCAAAAAAAATATTCTTATTCCTATGGGTAAACTTACCCGTTTTACTGGGACAGGGCGGTCCGTACAGTTGGTCAGGCCACGGATTGGTGGGTGGCCTGCTGAAGAACGACTCTTCGCCTTGCATCCCCCCCTCTAAGGGAACGCCTGGCTCCTGCAAATATATATTATAGTTAGAGTATGCAGAAACCGGACCACATAGCTAAGTTTGTTTGTGAAGGAATTTTGATGATTTCTTTCAGACTTTTTTCATTTGCAATAAAGATGGGTAAGCATTATTGCAAGCATTATTTATAACTATTCCCAAGTCGATAGCATTAGTAGTTGCTGAAATAACCAGCTGTGACAGACAGACAGACGAAGTCGCACCATAAAGGTTCCTTTTTACCATTTTGGTACGGTACCTTAAAAACAATTTATAAATTAGTCTGTCTATTCCAGCTAATCTCCGAAACGGCTGGACCAATTTTGACGGGACTATCACTGGCAGACAGCTGACAATATAAGGAGTAACTAAGGCTACTTTTATTTTAGACGAAGTCGCGGATAACGGCTAATTATACAGGGTGGCAGGTTAGACAGTGGAAATATTTTACGGGGTCATTGTACTCATCATTATGAACAAATGAACATATGAATGAACGAATGAATCGCGAAAAAAAATCAGCTGTTCCATACATTTTGTTGAGTCATGTGAACATAAATGTATGGAACAGCTGATTTTTTTTCGCGATTTCAGGGTTGGTCCCATAGTAAAAGTTGTCCATAGTGATGAGCACAATGACCCCTTAAAATATGTCCACTGTTTAACCTGCCACCCTGTATAATATCAAAAATTCTCACCTGTCCTTTATTATAAAACTTCGACTCCGTCACATGATGTATCGTCACTTCACTGTTCAATTTCGACCCAACCCTCAGCCTTTGAAAATATGGCAAGGAATCCCCATTAGCGACATGATTCACGCCGGATTCCTCCGCCTTATGAAGGGAACTCTCATTCTTCTCACTAAATAATGCATTCCTGAATACATTTCTCTCTTCTTGCCCAAAAGGGGTGTATAACCCTGTATAATCCACCCTCTCTTCTTGTTTTAGAGGTGTACCTATAGGTTCCGGTCGCTGAATCGGGTTCGCAAATAGAGACGAATCAGAATCGAAAGACCTGCTTGTATCTAGCGGTCTTGTCCCTATAGGGTTGGGTGATACGACCGATTTCGGGCTCTGATTCTCATAATATTCCGGAGTTAGGAAGCTCCTTTGTTGATTATCATCAGGCGTTTTAAATAGCGAATAACCCTCATCATTCTTTTGCGTAAACGAAGCTAGATTCATGATTCTTGTTTGGAAATCGTCCGGTTTAGGGGAAGCTCTCGCTTGATCCATAGCGTATTGTGTCGGTGTAGGCGCAACTGGGGTGTATGGATTAGGATTCACATAGTTAAATTGTTGTCCATATACAGGGTTATGTTGGGGGCTCTGTGTTTTAACTCCCATTAAACTCTGTTGGTGCATCATCGTCATCAATGGGTTTCTTATGGTATACATTCCGTTAGAAGTAGGCGTGATGGTGGCTTGACAGGCATTCGGTGGCATAGGTATAGGATCCGGGATTCTAATTTGTTCCTGCTTCTTTTGAGCAGGTTGGTTGGTAATTTGTACTGGAGGTAAGTTAGGGTGGAACATTGGGTTCCGTAGGGTGACGATTTTAGCGCCGTCTGGTTTTTCCTCGGCGGCCGCGGCGGCCTTTTTGGCCTTTTTCTTGGCCTTTTTCGATTTGCCTGGAGGCGGTGGCGGGTCGGCTATGATGACTGGTTTCGGTGGCTCTGTGGAGTTTAGATAAGTATGTTTTATTATTGTTATTAAATATACAACGTTATGTAAAAGTCGAAAATGGGTCATTGTACTCATCATTATGAACAACTTTTACTATAGAACTAACACTGAAATCGCTAAATCAAAATCAACTGTTCAATACATTTTGTGAATTTATGTGAACACAAATGTACGGAACAGCTAATACGATAGTGGCCTACTATTAAAAAAGTACAAATAAATTTTTTTATTCCAAAGAAGGAAAAGGAATAACAAAAAAGTAAAACAAAAAAAATAATTTATCACAAAATGGAAAACATAGACGCTTTTAAAGTTTTTGGAGGGAGTATCGCTCCGTCTTTGTCGCGCGAAGCGGACATAGGTGGTGTTGTGTGTGGTCACTTATCATGCATGCCGTCCGTGTCTAGCAAATCATTTTATAACGCTTATAACTTTGCCAATTTTGTAGATGTTTCATGGTTTTTTTTTTTTGTGTTAATTATCTTTTTTCAAATAGTTTACAGATACACAATAAAAACAAAAAATTCAACATCCCTATTGCCTGTATGTCTACTTGTCTACTTGATAAAAAATATAATCAGATATTTGTGGCACATGGCAAAACATAGAGAACATAATAATTACCCGTAACATCGGGTAACTCCCATCCACCCCGGATGTCCTGTCCCGTTAACGGGACAGTTGGGAAAAATTGTTTCATCGACCCCGGTAGTGCTGACTCCGTCGTGTAAGGCGAGGTTTTTCTACTTTTAGCAATTATTGATGATTTTTGAACGTCTGTATCTACGTTCATGTTAAGCCGAGAATTATGAAATTGGAATCATATTAAAATTAAGCATTTTTATTTCGTTAATATCAAGGCATGATTAGTAGTTAGTTTTTTCTATCGAGTAAATTGTTACTAATCATGTTTCTTCAGGTCACGTAGATACAGACGTTCAGATTTTTTATTTTTTTAAAACGTTGCCCCACACTAGGATTTCTCCTGTATCGTGGGTGCGTTTACAAACACAAATTTCACATACACAAACAGCCAGACCTATGTGCAATGCGGGAATCGAACCCGCGACACGTTGCGCAGCAGCCAATCTCTCAGCCACTGCGACAACCGTGCGGTCGAGAAAGATCATCAATAATTGCTAAAAGTGGGAAAACCTCGTCTTAAACGATGAGGTTGGCACTACCGGGGTGGCTGCAGCAATTTTACCCAACTGTCCCGTTAACGGGACGGGACGACCGGGGTGGATGGGAGTTACCCGTCCAAAATTTGGAAGTTTTTTTTACTTGGGTCGTGGTCCAGTCAACCTTGGGTATTAATGGTTTAGTATAGCATATGTCGGCGGTGTGTGTGTGTACGTACCGGGGTGCGCGGTGGAGAACATGACGTTGGCGGGGTCGGCGTTGATGATGGGCGCGGGGCGGGCCACGGGCGTGGGGGCCGCCGGTAACTGCCCCGCCTTCCACAGCGGCTGTAGGGGGAAATGTTGTGTATAATAATATAATATAGGTATAGGTACCGGCATTTAAGATGATCACAGATCGCGCATATACATTTTCCGTCCAATAGACAATAGACAGTTGACAATACGTTATAGAGAATGGTCCAATTAGACGACGGGCATCGACTGACGAACCAATCGCATGCAGCCTCGGCGCCCCCCGTCTTCTTCATTCCGCCAATGAGACCGAAAAACCAGCTAATGCGCAGGTGACGTTTGTGATCATATCTAATGCCGCTAGCTATATATTTATACATATTTATTTTAAGAAGGGCTCGTAGCTAAATAACAGCCGCGCTGATCGATCGATCTGCAAGGTTAAACTGCGCTTGCCGTGGTCAGTCCTTGGATGGGTGACCGTTCTTTACACATCGAGACCCATTCATGCCTCGGATCGGAGAGCACGTTAAACAGTCGGTTCCGGTTGTCATAGGAATGTCTTTGACAGTCGCTACGGGTAGTCAGGAGCCCAAAAAGTCTGACAGCTGGGCGAACTTTCGAATACCAGTCACTCCACGTAAAATATTGATATTCAGCCGCAACCAGTTACCCCCTTACTTACAGACGCCTCTTAACTTTAACCACTGATTAAATATACAATTAGACTTGTCATTTGCATGACAATGAATAGAGATGACAATTGACAAGAGCTGTTTAATTTAATCATCGTCTATGAGTAAGGTAAGGCATCTTTTCATTTAACATTCTTAAAAAATATGGTTTTGTGCGAGCGAGACAGGTGACAAAATGTAATAGCCCTCTTAATGACAACAATATTGAATTGAAGTAAAAGTTAATTTACTAAGGGCTATGTTCACCAACAAGATAACAGTCCGATATATTGAAAACGGCTGTTTATCATGACTTTTCATGTTCACCAAAGCTAATCGACCGATTAAACAAAGTAATCAACCGTTTTCTCTAACCGAAGTGGGAGAGGTCGTTTAACATCCCGATTTGTAATTAATCAGGGTATTTTGACGTTCGACAATTACGAATTTGTGAAAAAACTCCAAACAATCTTAGTTTTATCGTTGCTAAAATTAGCAATGCACTTCTTTATATCCATTATGTTAAACAATTCTCAGATCACCAACATACTTTAGTTATTAGAATATTATTTGTAGGTTAGCAATTCGAATAAAAATTTACATTGACAATCAAGTTTGAAAACGGCATCACAGATTGAATGCTGCTAAATTAAAAATCAATGTTTCCAGTAACCAAAATATATTAAGATATGTCATAATCGGGACTTTTAATTTCCGAAGGGTAGTCTCATAATGCAACCATTTTAAAAAGTTCAGTTTTTGTACGGTTTATTACGTGTATTGCTACCAATCATAACTATATTATATAATTCGGTCTTTCATTCATATAACCCTCGATTACAAAATCGAGGTTGAATTTAATGTGATGAACACGAAAATTGCCGCCTCGTGGTTAAACGACTGTATTCGGTTATCGAACCGATTAGGAAAACATTGGTTATTTCGTTGTCGGTGAACTTAGGCCTAAAAGTCACCTTTAGCTTATCTGGTGATTAGTTACGGATTACTTTATTGATAGGTTGGTGAAATAGCCCCTTTATGTACATAATATCCAACGGCCGGTACAAATAATATCGGGTGTAAAAAGACCCTTAACGAAAACTGAAACCACATATTCTACCCATCAATACGATGATTTTTTTGTACTGGACCATACCTGGGAACCGACTAGTTATGGAGATATTGAAGGTTAAAGTTTCAATATTTTTTTTACGTTTTTCACGAAAACGGCACTGGGGCGGCAGTGGCGGGGTTCGGGGGCCGGGGCAGACCTAAACTCCACTTCCCCCGTCCCGTACAAATCAAAACACCCATAGGCACAGTCGGTAGCGCGTAATTACAAAAATCAGCTGTTTTTTATACCTAAAAATAAAAGTCGTTTCCCAGCAATTATTTTTGCTCAAAGTTACTTAGTTACACATACAGAATGCGTAGGTGTCGGTTTGGTGATGTGTCTTTTTACACCCTGTATAAAAGTGTACATACCACAGACTTGATGGTAGGCGGTTCCTTCTTCTCAGAAGGCTGCACCCGGGTCAGCGTGATGCCGGGCGGCAGCTTCAGATCCGCCACCTGCAAGCGATTGTGTTCACGTTTCATGGGCCTTACTACGTCATACCACAGTGTAACTACATTCGATTTAAAGGGGCGAGGGGGGGGGGGGCGAAATGTATGGCATTTTGTGCAAGGTCGTTTCTAAACTTAATAACTTTTTTTTGCTCAAAAATCGCTCGAATATTGAGTAATTTTTTGGCAGACCGAAGCCTTTGAAATGTTTTTTTCTTATTGAACACGTATTTTCTAGCTGCGTAAAAGTATTACAACAAGAAAGGTACAGTTTTCTACAAAATACTAAAAAAAAAATTAATAGCTCTGATAGTTTTTTTCTTTGAGCACTTTGCGAACTGCAGTGGCGTGCCTAAAAAGACAACGCATTTTTTTCATTATAAAGAGTATCTATGTTCATTTTTCATGAATGTACTTCTGAGAGTTTTAAAGTACGCATTAAAAAATGGACATATACAGGGTAAAATTAAAACCAGTGCGGATATTTTAGGAGGTGAATGTACTCATGAATATGATCAACTTTTAATATGGGACCGACACTGAAAAATGAAAAAAAAAAAAAACAGCTGTTCCTTACAAAAATGCACTATAACACGATCAAAATATATGGAACAGCACATTTTTTTTTTCATATTTCAGTGTCGTTCCCATAATAAAAGTTGATCATATTCATGAGTACTTTCACCTCCTAAAATATCAGCACTGGTTTTAATTTTATCCTGTATACTCCCTAAAACAAAATAAAAAACTTTATTAACAAAAAATAACCGACTTCAAAAATCCGGAAGTCGCAAAAACCCCATCCAAATCGAATCAGTAGTTTTTGAGAAAATCGCGCACATACAAACATACATACATACATACGGGACGAATACAGAACCTCCTTTTTTGAAGTCGGTTAAAAAGTGCGTCGGGTTTGCCCTTTAGGCACGCCTCTACTAGTCGATGATAAAATTCAGCGCGACTGTCCGAGCTACAATTTTGACCTGACTACGGCAAAGCCAATAGGAAGGGTTTTTAACCGACTTCAAAAAAGGAGGTTCTGTATTCGTCCCGTATGTATGTATGTTTGTATGTGCGCGATTTTCTCAAAAACTACTGATTCGATTTGGATGGGGTTTTCACTAACGTAATCGACATACTTTGAGGAAGGTTTTAGTATATAATACATTAGGTAATCATTCCTATGTACAAAGTTATATGCATAAATGTACTCACTACATAGAAGATTTACTGTTGAACGAAGTCGTTAAAGTAATCTAACGCGAGATAAAGAACTAAAAAGGGAAAAATAAAAACTTTTTTAACAAAAAATAACCGACTTCAAAAATCCACTACAAAGAAAATAATAATTTTGGTTTCGGAAGTCGGTGGCAAAAAAAGCGAACAAAAACCAAAGCCACCGACTTCCGAAACCAAAATTATTATTTTCTTTGTAGTTGCTTTTTGAAGTCGGTTATTTTTTGTTAAAAAAGTTTTATAAATAGTAGTTACACTGCAGTACAAGTGAGCGCGTTGCATCGTTGTGGACACATACCTGCACCCCGCAGCTGAGTTGCTCCATAATGCTGCACGATGCCGGCTTATCGGGCTCCGACGAGCACTGGTTCTGAAAGTTATACATAGTTATTATGTACTTTATCTGTAAACATTGACCTCCTCACCTCCGAAACTAGTGTCGTGAAACTGTAGCCTAACTATAGCTTGAAACACGGTCCACTCGGTTTGATGGTTTTAGTGGACGGCTGTGTAGTTGTATTCATAACATTTTTTTCAGTTAGTAAATTCGCCATTATACAGGGTGGCAGGTTAGACAGTGGAAATATTTTAAGGGGTCATTGTACTCATCATTATGAACAACTTTTACTATGGGACCAACGCTGAAATCGCGAAAAAAAATCAGCTATTCCATACATTTATGTTCACATAACTCAACAAAATGTATGGAACAGCTGATTTTTTTTTCGCGATTTCAAGGTTGGTCCCATAGTAAAAGGTGTTCATAATGATGAGTACAATGACCCCTTAAAATATTTCCACTGTCTAACCTGCCACCCTATATAAGAGATTTTCAAAAACAACAGACACAGGCATGACACAGGCAGGTTTTGAACCCGCGACCTCTGCCTAAACCGGGACAGCGCTCTAACCAACTGAGCTACAGTGTCGACTTTAACATGTTTAAAATTCACAAAAATTATACATTTATAATGTATACAGGTTGAATTTTTCAAGTGGGCTTGGATGGCTAAATCCGAAACTATAAGGAATAGCGAAAAACACTCAAAGGAGTCTCGGGGCCGATTTTGATACAAAATAAAACTGCATCATAAGATTTTTGAAAAATTAATTTTCCTAGACAGAAATCGAATCAGTTGATTTTGAACACGTCGCGGGCACGCAACTTTATCGCTGAAGTTGGACGAGGTAGGCCGTCTATCGTACAACACGGCGTCCACGGCGCTATTCGCGGCGTGTTCGCTGCGAACTCGCGGCGATTCTGGGGGTCTACTCCGTAAGTCCGTCAACGAAGATACGGGCCCGTCCGAAAGTACAATAGACATAAGATTCCGTCAAAACAAGTGTCAAATTCAATTTTTCGGACGGATAAAAACACATCGGGAGTAGGGACAACTGTCAAATCGTGCTATCATTCATTCTTAGTTCGGGCCCCGAACTAATCTTAAGTCCGTAGGTGATACGGAGTAAGAAACGCCCGTAACTAAGGTCGAAACTACGGATTTCGTGCTTAAAGAGTAGACCCCCTGATCCTATCTCGCTCGCAAATAGGATGTTAACTACTTTTTTTTTATTGTGAATCTGTAAACTATTTGAAAAAAGACAATTAACACCAAAAAAACCGATGAAACATCTACAAAATTGGCAAAGTTATAAGCGTTTTAAAATGATTTGCTAGACACAACGGACGGCACTACCTACTAGTGACGTAACACCACCTACGTCCGCTTCGCGCGACAAAGACGTAGCGATACTCCCTCCAAAAACTTTAAAAGCGTCTATGTTTTCCATTTTGTGATAAATTATTATTTTTGCTTTTACTTTTTTGTTGTGCCTATTCCTTATTTGAAATAAAATAATTTATTTGTACTTGTACTTGTACTGTAAGGGCTTAAGTCTGTCACCGTTGCTTCTATTACCTTTTTGCTGACAACTTCTATGGTGGTGTCAGGAGTGATGTTGATCACTTGCGGTTTCTGCTGTTGTTGCTTCTTGGCGTCCTTCTTGGTCTGTTGCGGTTGCTGAGCTGGTTGTTTTGTTGCTTTAGCTTGGGGTGGTGGCGCTGAAATATTAATAATATCTATCTATACTGTCATTAAAACTGTAAAAAAGCCTTGTCTGTACATCAGTGGCAAAGGGTCAGTTTTTGTAAGAGGTAAGCTGGAGCTACAAATGCTTACCTGGCCACGAAAAGCTAATTATAAATATTTGACAATAGTAGGCAATACTGCTTGTGCTATTTTTCAAAGGGAAACCGGTAGGAATCGTATTGTAGGGACTCTTCGCCACTGCTGTACATTGACGATATTCCAGAAAAACAGTTGGCATAAGGTACTGGGACGTAACCTCAGATCATAGAAACAAGGGAGATGTGCCAAGGCGCTATCGAGCTTGATGCCTGATTTTGAGCAAATTGCTCATATTAAAAACGTACGCGCTGGCGACGAACCGAACACGATCGATGGTATAAATACAGTGTTTTAGTTTAGTGCTAGTGTTGAGTGACGATTAACAGTGTTAGATTGAGGGTGTGCGGAATGTTGAATGCGTGGGAGATCTTTTTATTCACAAGGAGCGCTTAATTATGCGCGTAATTGTGTCGAAAAATGTACTAAAACTGGCATCAGTAGTTCCCGTACTAATTTGCTATGATGGCATATCTCCTTGTTTCTATGATCTGAGGACGTAACCATGCCCAAAAAGTTTATTTTTTTAATTTTTATCTGTTTGTGCGCGCGTCACGCAAACTGATCTTGGCGTCCAACTTAAAATCTAAGCTACATTTCATCTAATTCCGGTGGGATGAACCAGAGATACGGCTTGACATCATGGTACTAGCCTACTCTAAGAAGGTCATTTAAAATTGGCAATTTAATGTGGTCCTCGCGGACGGTGACGCGGGTAAAAGTTTAATTATGTTATTAAATAATAATTATAAGAGATTTTCAAAAATGACGAGAGCGGGATTTGCACCCGCGACCTCTGCCGTGCCGTGGCTAGTGCTCTGAACCAACTGAGCTATCGCGCTCGCTGACTCGATATTTGAAATCTCTTTGAATACGTATAATAAAAAAAAAATACATAGTATAATACTTATCATAAAATTATGAAATTTGCGATGCCTGCAAAAGGCCGCTAAGTCGTAAGTGCCTACTTATTTATTAAGATCTTGATGTATGTAACACTTGGTTTGCAAATAAATGTTTTGATTTTGATTTTGAATAATAATAGTCTATCGGTCGATTGCAGAAAGATAATTAAATTTTAATGGAGGCATTACCCATACAGGAGTAGTGAGGGGCTCGTGGCTAAATGACAGCCGCACTGATCGATCGATCTGCGAGGTTAAGCTGCGCTTGCCGCGGTCAGTCCTTGGATGGGTGACCGTTCTTAACACATTGAGACCCCTCCGTGCCTCGGAGAGCACGTTAAGCAGTCGGTCCCGGTTGTCATAGGAATATCTTTGACAGTCGTTACGGGTAGTCAGGAGCCCAAAAGTCTGACAACTGGTCTAACATTCGAATACCGGTATTCCCCAATAAATGGGTTGTGGAGGTCAGATGGCAGTCGCTCCATGTAAAATATCGATATTCAGCCGCAACCAGTTAGACTGGAAGCCGACCCCAATCATGTTTGGGAAAAGGCTAGGCGGATGGAGGCATTACCCATACAATTTCTATAGTTAGTCTCCTTTAAAACTTAATGACCTTTTCTGCAACTCGGAATGCAATTTTTGTGTAATAAGATGCAGATAAAACAACAGGCAAACTAGTAATCTAACAAAACTCACCTTTCTCCTGTTTATTTTCCTTGACTTTCTTCTCAGCTTTCTTCTCAACCACCTTCTCTTTCTTCTTGTCTTCTTTCTTCTCCTTCTTAGCGGGCTCGGGTTTCTTTTCGGTCTTCTTGACCGGCTCTAGTTTAGGCGGGTCCGGTTTCTTAGGTTCAGCTTTTTTGGGCTTCGCTTCTTGTTGTTTCTTCTTATCTTCTTCGTCGGCCTGTGGACGTGAGGAATTTATAAATTACTAGATTTTGCCCGCGACTCCGTTCGCGTGGACTACAGTGAAATTACCAGTTTAAATGACCTCCGCAGTGTAGAGTGGCTAGTACTACCAAGAGGTCAAGCTGTATCTCTGGTTCCTCCTATCAGAATTAGATGAAACGTGGCTTAGATTTTAAGTTGGACGCCAAGCTATCGAACTGTGAAAACCACATCCAAATCCGTTCAGTACTTTTTGCGTGATGCGCGCACAAACAGACAAACAGACAAAAAATATAAAAAAAATATTTTTGGGTATAGTTACGTCTCAGTACCCTATCCCGACTGTTTTTTCTGGAATATCTTCAATGTACAGACACAACTTGTTTACAATTTTATAATAGTATAGACTATAGCTGTTCCCCGCGGTTTCACCCCCGTTGCTCGGCTCCTAAGGGTCGTAGCGTGATGTTAGATAGCCTATTTTATTCCTCATGAATCTGGCTATCATATACAAAAGATATTTTCGAATCTGACTGGTGGTTGTAGAGATTAGCTCGTTCAAACAAACTCTTCAGCTATATTATATTCGTATAGAACTATAGGTGGTATAATAAACCGCTTGACTCATGCAAATATAGACAAAATAAAAAATCTACTACAATAATCTGCAGTAAAGAGAAAGAGAGACCGCACGGTTGTCGCAGTGGCTGAGAGATTGGCTGCTGCGCAACGTGTCGCGGGTTCGATTCCCGCATTGCACAAGGTCTGGCTGTTTGTGTTTGTGAAATTTGTGTTTGTAAACGCACCCACGATACAGGAGAAAAAAAAAAAAAACCGGCCAAGTGCGAGTCGTACTCGCGCACCGAGGGTTCCGTATCAGTTTTGGACGTATAAAGTGAAAAAAACCGGACCGCATAACTAAGTTTGTTTGTCAAGGAAGTTTGATGATTTTGAAAAAACTGTACTAGTTAGGAACATCGTTTTATTTTTAGTGCCATATTTGGGTCAATTCCTATCAACTCTAATTATTTCAGATTTTTCGCCCCGCAAACTTCGGAGATAAGGGGGGGGGGGAATGGTATTTTTTTGGACATTTTTCATCATATGTCGAAAACTGTGGGACATAAAATAAAATAAAAATATATTTTGAAATGTGCAGATCAAGCCCTTTCATATGATATGTCACTTGACCTAGTAACTCCACTTTAAAATTTCGGACCCCCACTCCGACCCCTTTTGCAATGAAAATAAAAATATTTTTGGACTTTTTTCATTTGCAATAAAGTTGAACAAGCATTCTTTATAATTGTTCCAAATTTCAAGTCGATAGCATAAGTAGTTGCTGAAATAATCAGGTGTGACAGACAGACAGACAGACAGACAGACAGACAGACAGACAGACAGACGAAGTCGCACCATAAGGGTTCCTTTTTTACCATTTTGGTGCGGAACCCTAAAAAGAGATGTCGGCTAACTTCGGCTTTGAAGAGCGTCGTATCCGTCACTCATACCTATGTGACGTTATGTCGCTGACTTGTTTACTATGGGGCGTTTCACGTTTTAAAGAAAGAAAGAAAGAAAGAAAGAAAGAAACATATTTATTTAGACATAAAAGACACAGACATTATGATAAGGTACCTACAGCAAAACAATAAAAAGAAATGCAAAAACTTGAGGTACCTATAACACTATTTGTTTTTGTGCCTTTGCCTTAAAAAAGCGCTGATGCGCGCGCATCGCTAATTTGTGAACAAGTAAAAATTATGCCGCGCGCTTTTTCTTTTCGCTGTATTGTTTTTCGAGTTTTATTTATTGCCTCGCAAATCCTTACTAATATTATAAATGTGAAAGTAACTCTGTCTGTCTGTCTGTGTGTTACTCAATCACGCCTAAACTACTGAACCGATTCAAATGAAATTTGGTACAGAGATAGTCTAGAGCCTGAGAAAGGACATAGGCTACTTTTTAATGCGAAAAAAGGGCTGTAAAGGGTTGAAATAGGGGATGAAAGTTTGTATGGAAATAACGTAATTTTTAAAGCTAGAAGCTTGAAACTTATTTTTGAGGGTTGGGATGTAGGGTAGGTGTAGGGTATGTGTAGGGTAGGTGTAGGGTAGATGTAGGACAGGTGTAGGGTAGGTGTAGAGTAGGTTTAGGGTAGGTGTAGGGTAGATGTAGGGTAAGTGTAGGGTAGGTGTAGGGTAGGTGTAGGGTAGGTGTAGGGTAGGGTAGGGTAGGTGTAGGGTAAGTGTAGGGTAGGTGTAGGGTAGATGTAGGACAGGTGTAGGGTAGGTGTAGAGTAGGTTTAGGGTAGGTGTAGGGTAGATGTAGGGTAAGTGTAGGGTAGGTGTAGGGTAGGTGTAGGGTAGGTGTAGGGTAGGTGTAGGGTAGGTGTAGGGTAGGTGTAGGGTAGGTGTAGGGTATGTGTAGGGTAGGTGTAGGGTAGATGTAGGACAGGTGTAGGGTAGGTGTAGAGTAGGTTTAGGGTAGGTGTAGGGTAGATGTAGGGTAAGTGTAGGGTAGGTGTAGGGTAGGTGTAGGGTATGTGTAGGACAGGTGTAGGGTAGGTGTAGAGTAGGTTTAGGGTAGGTGTAGGGTAGATGTAGGGTAAGTGTAGGGTAGGGTAGGGTAGGTGTAGGGTAGGTGTAGAGTAGGTTTAGGGTAGGTGTAGGGTAGATGTAGGGTAGGTGTAGGGTAGGTGTAGGGTAAGTGTAGGGTAGGGTAGGGTAGGTATAGGGTAGGTGTAGGGTAGGTGTAGGGTAGGTGTAGGGTAGGTGTAGGGTATGTGTACTAAACTTTACCCGTGCGAAGCCCGGGCGGGTCAACTAGTAAAATATAATTATACTGACCAGTTGCTGCTCGCGTCGAGCGAGCAGTTTCCTTTGCTTCTTGGAGAGCTGCTGCGAGTCGGGCAGAGAGTTCGATCTCTGCTGCTCTTTCACTTCCTTGGCCGGCTTTTGGTCTTGTCTGGTCTGCTCTTTGAGCTCCTTGGGATCTTTGTGCTTCTTCTAGAACAAATATATTGCACAAATATATTCAAAGTCAAAACATTTATTTCAATTAGACCATTTACAGGCACTTTTGAAATGTCAAACAATATTACAATATTTGTCAATCGGTTTGTCCGTTAGTTGAAACTAGTTGTCCGTTCCAAACCGTAGATTCCTATGGAGAAGAAACAAGAAACTCCATGGTTACTCTTTTTCAATAAATTCGATTACAATTTCTTTGATTACAGTGATGCCCTAGTATGTGAAAACGATGTTTAGTAAGGTACAAAAATCCCTTTAGTCCCACTGCATAAGTTTTCCGATAGATGTCGCCAAACGCTCCTAAGAAGCGTATACAAAGGGATCTCAAATTTCAAATGAGTTGGGCGAGACCCGGTAGCTCAGTTGGCAGAGCACTAAGCCACGGTTCGGCAGAGGTCGCAGGTTCAAATCCCGCTCGGGTCATATGATTTTTGAGAATCACTTATATATTTAATAATCCCTTTAGCAACCATAAAAAAAAATATCAGCCTACGATGGTTCTACTGTTGGGACACAGGCCTCATGTGAGAAGGGAGTGGGCCGTAGTCCACCACACGGGCCCAGTGCTGGTTGGTGGACATCGCATGTCTGTAAGACCTAATACAGGGTGAATTTTTCAAATCGGCTTGTCGGGTGAAACCTCAGATTATAGAAACATAGGAGCTGTGCCAAGGCGCTATTGAGCTTGATACTTGATTTGAGCATTTTGGGCTTAGTACAAAAGTACACGCTGGCGACGAACCGAACACCATCGATGATATAAATACAGTGTTTTAGTTTAGTGCTAGTGTTGAGTGACGATTAACAGTGTTAGATTGAGGGTGTACGGAATGTTTTAGTTTAGTGCTAGTGTTGAGTGACGATTAACAGTGTTAGATTGAGGGTGTGTGGAATTTTAATGTGTGGGAGATCTTTTTATTCACAAGGAGCGGTTGTAATCGTGTCGAAAAATGTACTAAAAGTGGCGACAGTTGTTCCCGTACTAATTTGCTATGATGACATATCTCCTTGTTTCTAGGATCTGAGGGAGAAACTATAAGAAATAGCGAAAAGCGCTCAAAGAAGTCTCGGGGCCGATTTTAATAAAAATAAAACTGCATCATTAGATTTTTGAAAAATCAATTTTCCTAGTCAGGAATCGAACCCGTTGATTTTGGAAATATTGCACCATCCGATAGTGTGACTAATAAGAATCAAATTCTGGGAAGTAGTGATATACGGTAAACTAAAGTGTTGATTTTAGGGTTCTGTGAACATAAATGTATGGAACAGCTGATTTTTTTCTCGTTTTCAGAGTTGGTTCCATAGTAAAAGTTGTTCATAACGATGAGTACAATGACCCCTTTGAATATTTCCACTGTCTAAGGCTCTAGACAGACGGACTGCATTTTAACTGCAATCCAACCGCAAATTGCAGTTCGATTGCAGTCGGTCATTTTGAATGCAGTGTCAACTGCATTCAAACTGCACTTGAAAAAAGCAGTGATAGCCTAGTGGATTAACCATGTGCCTCCCACGGCGAATGGTTCGAGTTCGATTCCGAGGCGCGCACCGCAGTCTTTTCGAAGTCATGTGCGTATTAGAAATTAATTATCACTTGCTTTAACGGTGAAGGAAAACATCGTGAGGCAACCGGCATGTCCTAGAACCAAAAATTCGAAGACATGTGACGTCCACCAACCCGCACTGGGCCCGCGTGGTGGACTACGGCCCACTCCCTCTCACAGAGGAGGCCTGTGTCCCAGCAGTGGGAACATTATAGGCCGATTATGCTTATGCTGTCTAGAGCCTAACCTGCCACCCTGTATAAATGCATCAACAGCTGTAGTATACCTTCTCCTTATTGGCTCCCTTGGCGAGCTGGTTGATGTGCGCGAGCGCCTGCTCCCACGTCTGCTTGCGGCCGTCCGCCTTCGTCACCGGCGCAGGCGCAGCCTCCTCGCACACGTTTAACACTGCAATATAAATAAAATACACGGTCAGTACTTAAGAAGTACCATCAGACAAGTCCATATCTGATCTTTTGAAAATACATTTTTCATCATATGTCAAAAACTGTGAGACATAAACAAAATAACATTAAATAAACATTAAATAAAAATATATTTTGAAATGTGCAGATCAAGCCCTTTCATATGATATGTCACTTGGCCTAGTAACCCCACTTTGAAATTTTGGACCCCCACTCCGGCCCCTTTTGCAATAAAAATAAAAATATTTTTTGACTTTTTTCATTTGCAATATAGTTGAACAAGCATTCTTTCTAACTGTTCCAAATTTCAAGTCGATAGCATTAGTAGTTGCTGAAATAAGCAGCTGTGACAGACAGACAGACAGACAGACAGACGAAGTCGCACCATAAGGGTTCCTTTTTTACCATTTTGGTACGGAACCCTAAAAACACTTACAATCATGAAAAATTACGAGAAATACCCTCGGGCTTGCCCTGTAGGCACGCCACTGCTGTTGACCATCCATTTTGCATTGACAATAGCCGTGAAGCAACAGGCGCTACTACAGCGGCCGAGCGGTGCAAGCAAGAAGCCCTTACGTGGTCAGATCCAGATTTGTTTGATAGGTACCAGCGTTGCCAGATTTTTTTTCGGGCAAAGCGGGATGTTGAAACTTTTTGAGTAAAAATAACGGGATTCTTTTGTCGAAAGCGGGACAATAAAAAACGTACGACGATCAAATATAATTTTGTGATGTTATTAATTTCATAGGCATTTGCATTTTTATAGATTCAGTATTTTAATCCTTGGTTTATATAACTTCATAGCATTATTTCAATATTGTACATGTGAGTACAGTGTAGCCATTTAGGTACTACTTAAGATTTTAATCGTTTGCTGCCTGGCGGTTGAGAGTATGTCATGCTCACTAAAAATGTCTTGCTGATGGTGGCGCATGCGTTGGGTCATTCGGTTCCCTTCAAAATGGTTGAGCTAAATGGCGCTGATTCATGCGTCATGTTCGTGAACGGGCGCCGTCTGTTGGGACTGGTCATCTCTGGACTGCTATGGCTAATATTTGGAGCTGTTTTTACTATTATTCTAGACTTATACATTGTTCTCTCATATTTGTGTTATTTCCGACAAAAACAATGTAACCATGATTATTTGTAATGATTTGATTTAAAAGAGTAACCATGGAGTTTCTTGCCCGTTCTTCTCCATAGGAATCTACGCTTTGGAACGGGCATCTAGCTTCATCATTATGACTGACAGACTCCTTGACAATTCAAAAGTACCTGTAATTGGTCTAATTTTCAATTTCAATTTCAATTTATTTATTTCCAAGAACATGGTACAATAGATCTTAAAAATACATAATTCGTCGCACATATTCTACCAGCATTTGGTGTGGAAATTTTGTTGTACAGTTTTGCATGCATGTCCATAAAAATTAACAATTCAATCATGTAGGTACGGCAGTTTTTAAATTATTATAAGTGATACATATTTTATAATTAATTTGCAATAATAAATGTCATAAAACAATAAATATACCTATTGAATTAATTTTATCAAATGTCAAAAATATCAAGAATTTTTTTTTTTTTTTTTACGTCGGTCGCCTGTAAAAAAAAAAAGAAAGACTGGCATCGATCTATAGACCATTCAGCCTTTAAATATCAAGTAATCAAGTTCACAGCTGACCGCAGAGAAATTATTGCCATTTCCAAAAAATTAAAATGTTACAAAATTAAATATAGATTCCCAATGTCAAAATTAAATTATGCTAAGTTATTCGTCAAATTGTCATGATTATTATATAATTAAATAATAAGTAATTAAAATCTGTAATTGAACCTGTAATTGAAACTGTAATTGAAATAAATGCTTTGACTTTGACTTTGACGTAAATAATCAGTAGTTAGTCGAAGAACTCTGCACAGGATAGCTCCAGATTGTATTGAATGAGTAATTCTGCTTTCATTTTTACGGAGCATTTATTTCCGGCATCCGACTATTTAAAATTCACTTGGAACAAAACCGGCCAAGTGCGAGTCGTACTCGCGCACGAAGGGTTCCATATCGGTTTTGGACGTATAAAATGAAAAAGACCGGACCGCATAACTTTGTGAAGGAATTTTGATGATTTTGAAAAAACTGACAAGGGCGTAGACTAATTTGACAGTTCTAAATATTTTCTGTCTTTTTTCAATGACGTAAGAAAGAGATATAATGTGATTAAAATTAGTTTAGTGCGATGTTCAACAGAATCAGCACCAATTTAACATAAATACTCTCTAAAACGAAAAAAATCCGTCGGGCTTGCCCTCTAGGCACGCTAGTGGTATACAGGGTGGCAGGTTAGACAGTGGAAATATTTTAAGGGGTCATTGTACTCATCATTATGAACAACTTTTACTATGGGACCAACCCTGAAATCGCGAAAAAAAAATCAGCTGTTCCATACATTTATGTTCACATAACTCAACAAAATGTATGGAACAGCTGAATTTTTATTCCCGATTTCCGTGTTGGTCTCATAGTAAAAGTTGTTCATAACGATGAGTACAATGACCCCTTAATATATTTCCACTGTCTAACCTGCCACCCTGTAGACGTGTAGTTGTACGTACCAGTGACATGCTTGTTGTTGTGCACGAGCTGAGCGAGCGGCGTGTCGCTGCGCTGTCCGGGAATCGACACTGTGACCGCGCCGTCGCCCGGCGACCGTCGCACGCATACAATACCGCCACCCGCCTGAGCGTCTGTGGACCATTACACTTTAGATTGTAATAATTCGCTCACTGAATATAAAAGGGCCACAAATTAAAAAAATCTAAAAATGATTTTATTGCAAAAATTAGGCCTAAATTGACGACATCGCCCGCCTGCGCGTCTATGGTACATTACACTTTAGATTGTAATAATTCGCTCACTGAATACAAGGGCCACAAGTAAAAAAAAACTAAAAATGATTTTATTGCACAAATTAGGGCCCTTGTGCACCTGTCCAGTTCCAGTCCGTAAAAACGGACGTTTGAAAAGAGAGAGAAGAAGAAAAGAAAGAGAAAGAGTTTTCGAACAGTTTTTTAAGAATCGTGTGACGTCACACGTTTAATACGTGCGGGGAGGAGTGGGGAAGGAAAGCAGAGATCGAATTCTATGGTTGGCATTCAAAAACTAATATAGAATTGTAAAAGTAGGTAGGTAGGTACTTGTGAAATGTTTTAGTGAAAATTATAAAACACGAATACGAGCGGTTTCCATCCGTTTCTAACACGTCTTTTTACGAACCATTTTTTTCGTACATTTTAAAAACTGGTACACTGGTGGTAAAACGGACAGGACGGGAAATACGAATACGTGTTGGAAACGGATTATAAGTGCATAAACGCCCTACGATTTGAATATGAGTAACTAGCTTCTGCCCGCGGCTTTGCTCGCGTTTTTGGGATAAAAAGTAGCCTATGTGTTATTCCGATGTATAAGCTAAAGCTATATTACTGTAAAGTTTCATCAAAATCCGTTCATTAGTTTTTGCGTGAAAGAGTAACAAACATCCATACATCCATACATACATAGGTACGTACATCCATCCACACAAACTTTCACATTATTTTATAATATTAATAAGAAGTAAGATTGCAGCACGCAATTGTAAAAAAAGATTCGCCATTCCTGGCCTATAAACAGTAAAAACCGAATGTAGTGCACAAGGCGTCATTCGGAAATTTTCATCCGTTTCCGTTAAAAACTGGATACGAACTGGAACTGCATGTGGTGCACAAGGGCCCTTAGACCTAAATTTTTAAGTTAATTCTTGCATTGGAGCATTTTGTTAGCTGACTCAATTTTGTTTTGGCCGTCATATAAAATCCTATACAGGGTGGCAGGTTAGACAGTGGAAATATTTGAAGGGGTCATTGTACCCATCATCATGAACAACTTTTACTATGGGACCAACCCTGAAATCGCGAAAAAAAAACAGCTGTTCCATACATTTATGTTCACCAAACTCAACCAAATGTATGGAACAACTGATATTTTTTTCGCGATTTCAGGGTTGGTCCCATAGTAAAAGTTGTTCATAATGATGAGTACAATGACCCCTTAAAATATTTCCAGTTTAATCTGCCACCCTGTATACATTTTGATTTGTGGCCCTCTTGTATTCAGTGAGCGAATTGTAAACAAAGACTAGGTTAATTTGTTACCCGACTGCGACGAAACCCAAAAAGAAGGTAAAGTTTGTAACCTTTGCTTTGACATAATCATGTGGGGTATCAAAATGAAGGGCTGGTAGAGACTATTTCGAAAATATACACAAACTAAAAAGTTATAAATAAAACTATTATCGATTTCAAAACTCAACTGCAACACTGTTGCCAATTTTGCGCTAGACATTTATGACATTTGCATACATTTCTAGCGCAAACATTGGCAACAGTGGTCTTTGTCAGAGACTCTCTGGTAAAGACCAGTTGCCAATTTTGCGACTTTTGCGCTAGAAATGTATGCAAAAGTCATAAATGTCTAGCGCTAAAGTCGCATAATTAGCAACAGTGGACTGCAATGTTTGATAACAATAGCACGTTTGGAACAACAAAGTTACGAACATGACTATCATTCTTTGCCCTACTCTCGCTGCCGCCATAAGAAATTTCGGTAAAAAATATAACTTACTAATAAACGTAGCATTCTGTTTCTGTTTCTCAATCTTCTGTTTCTCGAGCTCCAACATGTGCAACTGGCGCTGTTGTTCTAACTGTTGTTGCTGCAACGCCTGTTGTTGTTGTAACGCCTGTTGTTGTTGCAACGCCTGTTGTTGTTGCAACGCTTGTTGTTGTTGTAACGCCTGTTGTTGTTGCAGCGCCTGCTGTTGTAGCTGTTGTTGTCTGGCTAATAAAGCTGCTTGGTCGATCTGTGGAGCGTAAAAAATAATATAGAACATTTTTTTTGTAGATTGGATATCTTGTAATAATTCGTTTATATGCAATTTATTTATTTAAAATGTAGCTTTCCGGTTTTAGGGTACCGTAGTGAAACTAAGAACTAAGAACCCTTACAATTTTGTCATGTCCGTCTGTCACACCCTCGTAAAATCCATAACAAAGTATGAAACTTATTCGTCTTCTGGAAACCACATAAAGGCATGTAGTGAAATAAAACAATTAGGGGGGGAGGGGGGGTGACACTATAGATTTTCGGGCACCTCTTCATGTGGAGTATCGTTGAATAGGTATTTGAAAATAACATAAAGGTTCCTAAGTAACTACCTCTCTTAAAATAAGCATCTAGTTAGGCTGGAAGTCGATCTCAAAAAGGCTAGGCGTATGATGAAAGTCAAAGTCAAAGCATTAATTTCAATTAGACCAATTCGCAGGTACTTTTGAATTGTCAAGGATGTGATCAGTTAGTCAAAATGATGAAGCTGGATGCCCGTTCCAAAGCGTAAATTTCTATATGAATATTATATGTACACTCACATGTGTGTGATGCGCCGGTCTGTCAGGCTTGCCTTGGACGGCTCTGGACTCTGCCAGCTGTCGCTCGCAGTTCTGGAGTCGCCGGGAGAAGTCCAGCACTTGCTTCTCGGCTGCTTGCATTTCCTAGGAAAATAAGAAATGGTCGGGGTCAATACTAAGGCCCGTATTACAGAACGCTACTCGAGCACAGATCTCGTCTTGAGCATAGATTAAAACTAGTTTTTTTTATATATATTATAGGAGGCAAACGCGCAGACGCATCACGTGATGGTAAGTGATTACCGCCGCCCATGGACACTCGCAACACCAGATGAGTCACAAGTGCGTTGCCGACCTTTAAAAAACTGCTCTTGCCTTGGGCATTGTTGAGCGCAGTTTTGCCTCCCCCCCCCACAACAACGGATTTATCAACTGCGCCATCATGGGGGGGGAGGATGGGCCTACGGTACCCTCACTCACTCGGCGAAACACGACGCAAGCGTCGTTTCACGCCGGCTTTCTGTGAGGCCGTGGTATTACTCCGGTCGAGCCGGCCCATTCGTGCCGAAGCATGGCGCTCCCACGGTTGGTTTTCAAGTTTCAACCAATCTTTAAATCTATGCTCAAGGCGAGATCTGTGCTCGAGTATCGTTCTGTAATACGGTCCTAAGTATATTTAATAAATATATAAGTAGCCGTATTGTCAAGTGTTAGCATTGTTCCGTCGTAAAAACCCGTCAGAATATAAATTATACTTTAAACAAATGTAAGTATTTTTAAAATTTACTGGATATATTTTCCACATTTTAGTATGATTATTTTTGAAATCGTCACTTCAGGCCCTTCATTTTGATATCTCACCCCCACATTTTTACAACTTCACATAATGGCGACAAAAGAGGGGCTCGTGGCTAAATGAAAGCCGCGCTGATCGATCGATCTGCGAGGTTAAGCTGCGCTTGCCGCGGTCAGTCCTTGGATGGGTGACCGTTCTTAACACATCGAGACCCCTCCGTGCCTCGGAGAGCACGTTAAACAGTCGGTCCCGGTTGTCATAGGAATATCTTTGACAGTCGTTACGGGTAGTCAGGAGCCCAAAAGTCTGACAACTGGTCTAACATCCGAATACCGGTATTTCCCAATAATTGGATTGTGGAGGTCAGATGGCAGTCGCTCCATGTAAAATATTGATATTCAGCCGCAACCAGTTAGACTGGAAGCCGACCCCAATCATGTTTGGGAAAAGGCTAGGCGGATGATGACATAATGGCGATAAAAATCCATGTTGTTTTTTTTTCATAATAAATGTAACCAAGTCACCCGGACTATGATAACGAAGCAATTAACACCTCATTCATTAAAATCGAATGTTTAGTTTAGGCGATACGGTGAAACATACGTAAATACTAACATAGATACATAGACTGCTAAAAACATAACCCTTTCTTTTGGCTTTGCCGCAGTCGGGTAAAAAGAAGGCTTGTAATCAGAGGTGCCATACCTTAGAAGTCGTGTTCATGAGGGTAGTCAATTCTCCTAGTTGTTCAGCTACCAGCTGCACTTTTGCTTGCTGGGCCGGGTTTAATTTCTGTTTTTTACCTGTACAAATAAAATACTAATAAGTAATAAAAATTGGGGTTTCTCTGAGGGACCGACTTCGGAACGAGGTGATCCGACAGAGAACAAAGGTAGTTGACATAGCCTACAGAATAAGCTATCTGAAGTGGCAATGGGCCGGCCATATCAGTCGTAGAACCGACGACCGTTGGAGTAGACGTGTTCTCGAGTGGAGACCGCGAATCGGCAAATGTAGGGTAGGGCGCCCTCAGGCTAGGTGGAGCGACGATCTTCGCAGAGTGGCTGGTGGCAGCTGGATGAGGGTGGCCGAGGATCGAGTTAAATGGCGTGCAATTGGAGAGGCCTATGTCCAGCAGTGGACTAATACGGGCTGATGATGATGATGATGATGAAGTAATAAAAATGTTATTAAATATGTAAGAGATTCCAAAAACAACTGACACAGGCAGGATTCGAACCTGCGACTTCTGCCTATACCGGGCAGCGCTTCTACCAACTGAGCCACAGTGTCATTTCTGAATCAGTTGTAATTGACAACCTCTTTCTACGCCTCTTATGAGCGTTGGTGACGTCTATCGGAGACACTCCAACTCAGTGTCAGTTGTTTTTGGAATCTCTTATATATTTAATAACATTAAATAAGCATAACATGGCTTTAACATGTTTAAAATTCGCAAATTTATACATTTAGCATGCTTAGTAAAACACTGACCGAACTCAAAATTTGTCCAAAATGAGTTCGCGAAAAAAAAATCAGCTGTTCCATACATTTTGTTGAGTTATGTGAACATAAATGTATGGAACAACTGATTTTTTTTTCGCGATTTCAGGGTTGGTCCCATAGTAAAAGTTGTTCATAGTGATGGGTTTCTGCCCGGGCAAAAACCCCATTTCGAGTTTCTGCCCAGGCAAAAAATCTTTTCGGGGTTTTTGCCCGGGCAGAAACCCATCACTAGTTGTTCATAATGGTGAGTACAATGACCCCTTCAAATATTTCCACTGTTTAACCTGCCACCCTGTATAAATAGAGATGTACCTTTCTTCTTGGCGGGCTTGTTCTGCGCGTGTAGCAGCTGTCGCGTGTGGTCCAGGCGTCGCTTGGCCGCCGCGTGTGCGACCTGTAGCGCGTCCATTTCTCGCCGCGCTCGGTTTAATTCGTTCACTACGGCGTTGCGTTCTTCCATTAGCCGGGATTCCATCTGTTGGAGTTAACAAGAATGTGTGAATTGTTTATACAGGGTGGCAGGTTAGACAGTGGAAATATTTTAAGGGGCATTGTACCAATCATTATGAACAACTTTTACTATGGGACCAACCCTGAAATCGCGAAAAAGAAATCAGCTGTTCCATACATTTTGTTGAGTTTACAAAATGTATGGAACAGTTGATTTTTTTTTCGCGATTTCCGGGTTGGTCCCATAGTAAAAGTTGTTCATAATGATGAGTACAATGACCCCTTAAAATATTTCGACTATTTAACCTGCCACCCTGTATACCAACTTATTCGCTCCGGATTCGGATGGGTAAAGTTTAGTCTATACTAGTGTTGCCGTTCGATAGTCGATTATCGATAGTAGTCTGTCGATAACTGCCCTATAGCAAGAATATCGATTGTTCGAATCGTGACAATAGTATTGATGGAGGCAATACTATCGATAGGCCTTTCGATAGTATGACTTTTTTTTAGATGAAAACCATCGGTAGTGAAACTATCGATAATTTGATAACGCTAGTCTATGCAAATATTGAATTTCATAGGTTTTAATTTTAATTTTTTTGCGCGGAGCTGTAATTATTTTTCTAAAACAAAAGTAGCCTCAGTTACTCCTTATAACATCAGCTATCTGCCAGTGAAAGTCAAAATCTGTCCACCCGTTTTGGAGATTAGCCAGAACAGACAGACAAAATTTCTAAAAATGGTTTTTTGTCATAAGTACCTTAAATACTTTCATATACCTTTAGCGCGCTTCTTGCCGCGGTCGACGTGTCTCGCGGACCCCTCTATGTATTTATTTATTTATTTATTTATATACTCTTTATTGTACACCATGAGTATCATAATACAAAACAGGTTTACTAATTTAAATGTACAATGGGCGGTCTTATCGCACAAGGCGATCTCTTCCAGACAACCTTTGGATGGACTGAAACATAGGAGAAGATATTGGGCAGTCTAGGTGTACGTACATATTACTTAGACGTAATAATACTAATACATACTATACTATATATAATATTTATTATGAAAATAAACTAATATATATCAAATACAAACGAGAAAGAAGAAAGTGACAAAATTAGAGCGAAAGGTAATGCTCCTTTACCATTTTTTTAAAAACGGCAATTGATTGAGCGCGTCTCACTTCAAGTGGTAATGCATTCCACAAACGAGCTGCTTGAATAGTGAAAGATTTATCGAAGAAAGATGTGGAATGCAAACGGATTTTTAATTTTAGATTTTCTGATGACCTCAAGGACCTAGAGTGTGTGTCACAAAGGAACTCAAAGCGTTCTTTAAGATAAAAAGGGGTGGAAGGATTAAAAAGCACATTATATAGTAGAGAAAGAATATGGGCATTCCGGCGAAGGCGGATGGGAAGCCATTTGAGCTTTGTACGAAATTCAGAAACATGATCATATTTGCGCAAGCCAAATATAAATCTGATACAAAGATTTTGAAGTCGCTCAAGCTTGTCAAATTGGTCCTGGGTGAGATCAAGATAGCTGGCATCAGCATAGTCGAGGATAGGTAGAAGAATAGATTGTGCTAGCGCAATTTTAGTTGTAATGGGTAGGAAGTTTCGAAGACGTCTCAAGGAACCTGCAGAAGCAAACACTTTACGACTGGTTTCCTGCAGTTGTGTATTCCAAGAAAGAGTTCTGTCGATGTAAATCCCCAAGTTCTTAACATGGTCAGATAAAGGAATTACATTATTATTAAAAGAAACTTGGGGAAGTGTCGACCAATCAATCTTGGATACCATCCGGGAACTGCCGATAACAGTCACTTGAGTTTTTGTTGGATTTATTTTTAGCCCAAACTCCATGCTCCAGTCACCTATTCGAGCGAGATCTATGTTAATAGTTTTAATGGCATGAGACAACTTTCCGAGAGTGGCTTGAGTATAAATTTGGAGATCATCTGCATATAGGTGGTAGGAAGAAGAAATTCGTTGAGAAATAGAGTTAATGAAAAGTGCGAAAAGTAAAGGAGATAAAACGCCACCCTGAGGCACGCCGGCGGATGTGTAACACCAAGAAGAGAAGGAATCTTCAATACAGATACGTTGCCGGCGACCAAACAGGTAACTATGAAACCAGTCAATTACCGATGGAGATATGCTAAAAGAGCGCAGTATACCGAGCATAACATCGTAATCAACTGTATTAAAAGCATTGCTGAAATCTAGCAATGCCAGTACCGTTAAATTTCCGATTTCCATGCCCGACCTAATATCATCCGTAATGTTAATAAGAGCTGTGGTGGTACTGTGTCCAGGTCTAAAACCAGATTGGAAGGTGTTAAGTAGACTATTTTTGGAAAGGAACGTGCTGAGTTGATGGTGGATAAGGTTTTCAAGGACTTTGGATAGGAACGGTAATATGGATATAGGACGATAATCAGAAAAGGATGCGGGATTCGATTTTTTAGGTAAGGGTATAACCTGGGCATCTTTCCACGCATGCGGGAAGACACTACAAGAGACAGAGGAGTTAAGTATGAAAAGGATGACAGGAAGAATTTCATCTAGGATAGGAATGATCATTTTACGGCTGATACAGTCACATCCAACAGCGTTAGATGTTATCGATATAATGCTCCTCTTAACATCACATGCGGAAAATTGAGTAATGACAAAAGGGGAATAATCAGGTATCGGAAGGTTGGAAAGATAGTTCAAAGTATTAGCTTTGATGGCCCTATCCAAAACGGGCGAACTGGAGAAATGGTTATTTAACAAACTGAGGTCCAAGTCTTTAGGAATCGCTTCATGAGAAGATTTTCCGACACCCATTGATTTAAGAAATTTCCAGACTTTAGCTGGGTCACCAATTTGTACAGATTTATGGATATGTTGGCGTTGTGCATTCCTACACACCTTGTTACAGTGATTCCTAATCGTGACATATTTTTCCCTATTGTATTCATTAGGCCTTATCTTGAATTTAGATTTAGCAGCTGCTTTTTTGGACAATAACTTTTTGATATCATCAGTAAGCCATGGCGATGGCAGATGTTTTACTTTTACAGCTCGAATAGGTGCGTGTTGATCGTAGAGTTGGATTAAATTATGGTTAAAGATTGACACTTGCTCGTCAACCGACGAAGACTCAATCAAAGGTGTCCAGTCTATGTTGCTAGCAGCCTCACAGAGACGATCGATATTCATACCCCCAAAATTGCGAAGCAGAAGTATTTTGGTCTTTGCTTTAGGTGGCCGAATCTTGTAGGAAGTGAAAATTAAGTCATGATACGAAAAAGCGTCAGCTGAACATTGACCATGTTTAGCGACCTGATTGGAAGATGAAACAAGTATAAGATCAAGAAGTGAGGGCAAAGAATTAGGGAAATGGTGAGTGGCACCAAGATCTAGTATGGAAAGATTGGCAGAATTAATAATGCGACGAAGAGAAGAAGAACGATTATCATTTTTAAGGAGACAGGTGTTAAAATCGCCCATGATGATACTATGACTGTAAGAGGGAATTAAAGTTTCCAAGATATGATCAAACGAAGAAAAGAAATTAATGCGAAGTGAAGGACAGTAGTAGACACCAAGGAGAACTTTAGAATGGTGCAGTTCAACTTCCAGGAAGAGATGTTCACCGGCATTTGACGGAGGCGGCTGAGTGGACATGCTAACAACAGAAAAAGGAATGTGATTACGGAGATATATGGCCACCCCACCACCACCACCGACCGCGCGATCATTCCTTATGAGTTGAAAGCCGGGAAGAGAATAAGAAGACGAAGGGAGACAAGGTTTTAACCATGACTCAGATACAAGAATTGCATGGATATTCTTACAGTCAAAATTTGCCAGCATATCAGGGTAATGAGCCGGAATACTCTGGGCATTTATGTGGACTACATTGAAGTTCTTAGAGACATCAGAAAATTGTGAGACGAGAGTTTCAGCTAATGACGGGATACTAACGAAGCTTTCGTCATCGCTGCTTTCGCTACATAAAGAATGAAACGTATCAGTATCACTGCTACAGCCAGGGCTGAACATGATACAAACATAAAATAAATACAAAATATATACTTAATAAAAACTAAAATAAAATCAATATTTTTCTGTCCACCTGCCAGTTGTGTTAAAGAGAAAGTAACAATAATAAGTATTGAAATATTGATAAATTAAATACATAGTCGTAGTTCAGGTGAAAAAAATAAACATTATTATTATGTTTTAGAAAGTTTAACCAAAATGAGACCGTTCCACAGACATATAACGTTCAAAGAGAATTTTTGTAACTAATGAAAAAAAAAATAAAAAATAAAAAATAAAAATAAAAAGTAAAAAAAAAAAATAAAAAAATAGGATCGTGGAACGGACTATATTGATTGTCATTGCCATAAAATGATTGTGCATAAAACTAACATGGAATGGAACGTTATTTGACAATTGACAAAGCAAAACAGTGACAGCTGTGACAGTGACAAGTGAAGTGAAGAAAAATTATAGTGATTGGCATTGATACCTTCTAAAATTAACAAAAACAAATTAATAAAGTAATTAACAGAAAGAGGGTGAGGTGAATAAATTGATGTACAGACTAACGTGCGAGTAAAGAATTACCTACCTGAACTACTAAACTAAAGATAGAGATAACAAATTAATGGAGACTTCACTTCTTGGCTGCAGCACGTCTAGTTTTGGTAGCGGCGCCCTTTACCACTGCAGCTGGCTGAACGGTGGCTTGTTCCGGCGGAGTGGAGACCTCATCCGAGTGCTGCCCGATATTATTGAGTTCCGCCATAGAAGTGACGCGATGCCGCGAGCCATCTGCATCGAGGACGAACACAGTGCCTTCCCTGGTCCAGCATTGGGTGACACCAAATCTTTCTCGCGCCGCCATGAAGGTGTTGTGCCTGGCTTTAGTCAAAAACTCCGAGACAGTAATACCAGAACCCTTTAATTTGGTTTTGTCAAACCAGATATTGTCCCGGATAGCAGAATCGTGGAGTTTGAAGAGGATTGGACGAGGTTTGTTTGATGTGCTACGCCCCATCCTGTGGCACCGCTTAATGTCAGGTGCAGTTAACTCAAGCTGGAAGCGATCCTTGATGACTTGCACCACCACTTGTGCAGTCTCCTCATCCTTCGCCTCCGACACGCCATGCAACAGCAGGATTTTACGCCGTCCACGCATCTCCATGTTGTCCAAGCTTTGAGCCAACAATTCAACCTGCTTCTGGAGAGTGCCAAGTGCTTGAACCATAAATGTCCGGAAGGCTGCAAACTCTGTTGCTAGTCCTGTGATGTTGGTGGTAGTAGATGGAGCTTTGTGTAACTGTTGTTCAAACTCAGACATCCGTTGGTAAAACAGGTTGCTCATGTCAGTGATGGTGCGGTTGATAGCCTCCATTGTGCGATTATAAAATAAGAAGTTTGAAGGAGTTGAAAACACTTGACCGGCAGGTAGACTTAGTTAACAATGTATAAATAACATAAATAAATTAAATTAATAAATATTACTATTTTTAAATAAAATTATAAATGAGAGAAAATTATTTGCAGTTCACTTATTCAACTACCCTCCTAAAAAGTCTATGGTAAAAAAAGTAAAAGTATGGGATTGAGGAGAACCCAAATTCATACTACGTGATTCTCCGCGCGCTGACGATTAGCTGGTGAAACAATTAAATAATTTAACTTTTTTGTGCAGTAATTTTAACTTAGTTTAAGCAAAAAATAATATTTAGTACATAGTTAGTTTTATTCCCGCTTCGCCACAAAAGTGTAAAGTATGTACCTACTTGTAATATTGTAATAACGCGTCTAAGGCGAATCACGCACCTTGCCGCACTACGCTGCGGGGTGCGTGGCGACGGAACAAAAATCCCGCGCATGAATGCGTGTTCAGTGTGTTGCACCATGCGTGATTTCTATACAAATACAGGTACTTGCAAACAACGGAACATCACGCACCCCCGCGCTACGCTGCGTGATGCGGTGCAGTGTGCGAATCGCCTAAGTCACGGGTGTCTTCTGTAATAGAAGAGTTACCTTCTTGGCCTTTTGTCGCTGCTTCTTGGCGCGCTTCTTGCCGCGGTCTACGTGTCTCGCGGGCCCCTCTATGTATTGTAATAACGCGTCTAGGTCGCGGGTGTCTTCAGGACGAGAACCACGCCAACAGGAACCGCTAGGATAACAAAAAAACACAATTATATCACCTAAAAACACCAAGGCTGAGCGTGTCGGACCACGCACAGTTTAGCATAACATAGCTAGAAGTATTATACATAGTTTTCCAACCGCAAATACAGGGTGGCAGGTTAGACAGTGGAAATATTTTAAGGGGTCATTGTACTCATAATAATGAACAACTTTTGCTATGGGACCGACCCTGAAATCGCGAAAAAAATATCAGCTGTTCCATACATTTTGTTGAATCATGTGAACATAAATGTATGGAACAGCTGATATTTTTTTCGCGATTTCAGGGTTGGTCCCATAGTAAAAGTTGTTCATATTGATGAGTACAATGACCCCTTAAAATATTTCCACTGTCTATCCTGCCAGCCTGTATAAGTTTGTCGTGGTGGGCTGTCTGTCGTACATAAGTTTACAACATGACGTCCACGGTGCTATTCGCGGCGAGTTCGCTGCGCGCTCGCTTCTCTTTGAACACGCTCGCAAAACGCTGTCATAAGGCCTTAGGCCGCGGCCGCACCGGAAAGCGCGACACGATGCGACGGTGATTTCCTGAACAAATAAATTTCGCTTGTCGTTTCTGCAGTGCGGCCACCGACATATGTTTATATGAAGTTGTTTACACGAAATCGCTGCCGCCGTTCGCGTCGCGCGTACGCGTGCGGCCGCAGCCTTAAAGGCCGGCCGACACTACTCTGAAAGCATTGTAGGTACACTCACCCAGAACATCCGCTAGAAGCAGAGAACACACTGGTATCTCTGCTGGAGAGAGACACAGTGCTTCTCTGTTGTTGCGCTCTACTCTGTTGTTGTTGTTGGGCAAGTTGCACTGTTGTTGCACTGTAGATACACTCACCCAGAACATCCGCTAGAAGCAGAGAACACACTGGTATCTCTGCTGGAGAGAGACACAGTGCTTCTCTGTTGTTGCGCTCTACTCTGTTGTTGTTGTTGGGCAAGTTGCACTGTTGTTGCACTGTAGATACACTCACCCAGAACATCTGCTAGAAGCAGAGAACACACTGGTATCTCTGCTGGAGAGAGACACAGTGCTTCTCTGTTGTTGCGCTCTACTCTGTTGTTGTTGTTGGGCAAGTTGCACTGTTGTTGCACTGTAGATACACTCACCCAGAACATCTGCTAGAAGCAGAGAACACACTGGTATCTCTGCTGGAGAGAGACACAGTGCTTCTCTGTTGTTGCGCTCTACTCTGTTGTTGTTGTTGGGCAAGTTGCACTGTTGTTGCACTGTAGATACACTCACCCAGAACATCCGCTAGAAGTAGAGAACACACTGGTATCTCTGCTGGAGAGAGACACAGTGCTTCTCTGTTGTTGCGCTCTACTCTGCCGCTGTTGTTGGGCAAGTTGGGCTTGTTGTTGGGCTTGCTGTTGTGCTTGTTGTTGGGCAAGTTGCGCCTGTTGTTGGGCTTGTTGTTGGGCTTGTTGTTGGGCTTGTTGTTGAGCCTGTTGTTGAGCTTGTTGGGCCTGTTGTTGCGCTTGTTGTTGTTGTTGATTGTATCGCTGCAGCGTTTGTTGTTGCTGCTGTTGTTGTTGTTGAAGTTTTTGTTGCAGAAGCTGTTGAAATACAAATATAATTTAAAGTACATATTTATAATTTAACATACATTTTAATAATTGTCGGCGTAGAGGGAGAACTAAATAACTCGAAAAACGCGATTTACTAGTTTATTTTTTAATTTTTGGGCGTAATTCAATTGCTATCATCATGGCATTGATTTTGACGTTCATTACGCTGTATGTTTCATAATCCGTGCTCCCGTAACGTAACTAGACTAACGCCGCACTGAATGTTGTTGAACTGTCAAATTGAAGGCCATGGTGATAGAAATTGAGTTACACAATTAGGCTGCAAGTCGTAAATAGGCTCCGGTTTCTTCTGTTGTTGCGCTTGTTGCTGTTGTTTATAACTAACCTGTTGTTGTTGTTGTCTAATTTGCTGTTGTTGTTGCGGCGTGAGCGTAGGTTTGTTATGTATGGGCAGGTCGTAAATAGGCTCCGGTTTTTTCTGTTGTTGCGCTTGTTGTTGTTGAAGTTGCTGTTGTTGTTGTTGGAATTGAGCTTGTTGTTGTTGTTTTAATTGCTGCAACAAAGTCACATATGTTTAAAATTTACAGTAAATGAACAAAAAACACTCGGAGAAAACTTTAACGTGCATTAGCGTCTTCACTTTTAAGCTCGAAACGATCTTTGATTTGTCATTGACTATGACCTTCGTTTACGTTCACGCGATCGAAAATCTGAGTAGAAAAACTCACACTAGGCACTCAAGATATAAAAACGGACAAGTGAGAGTACAACTCGCGCGCTAAGGGTTCCGAAATATACAATAGCGCCATCTATGCTTCTATTACATCATAGTAGACATATCATATCTTGATCATAGACGGCGCTACTGCATACTTCTAATGGCGCCATCTATGAGCAGATGGCTCCACTCATGGTCATGACAGACGGACAACGTGATCCTATAAGGGTTCCCTTTTTCCTTTTGAGGTACGGAACCCTAAAACTAAACGATAATACTAATAAACTACTTATTATGATAATTACCTGTAGTCGTATCTGCTCCATGGCGTTAGGGTTGACTTTTCCTTCCGCTTTCAGTCCGGGCGGCACATTCACTTGTATTGGAACCGTGCGTTGTAATGCCTGGAACGAAATACAAAACATTACAATCCATCTAGTGTTGCCCAAATGCAAGACCGAGACGAGTCTAACCCCGTCTTTGGTCTCGGTATTGCGTCAATACCCATAGTCGTGGTCTTAGTTTTAGTATTGTAAATTCATTCTTGGTCTTGGTTTTAGTCTTGCTCTAGTTAGGTGGTTTTGATCTTGCAAAAATGATTGTTGCAAGAACGATTTTGGGCAACACTAAATCCATCTATGCTAATATCCTACTAATATTATAAACGTGAAAGTTTGTGAGGATGTAAAGATGTACGGATGTTTGTTACTATTTCACGCAAAAACTACTGAACGGATTTTGATGAAACTTTACAGTAATATAGCTTATACATCAGAATAAACCATAGGCAGCTTTTTATCTCAAAAACGCAGGCGAAGCCGCGGGCGGAAGCTAGTAAGCTATATTGCTGTAAAGTTTCATCAAAATCCGTTCAGTAGTTGTTGCGTGAAAGAGTAACAAACATCCATACATCCATCCTCACAAACTTTCATATTTAGTAAGATATAACCCTCAGATCATAGAAACAAGGAGATATGCCATCATAGCAAATTATTACGGGAACAACTGATGCCACTTTTAGTACATTTTTCGACACAATTACGCGCATAATTAAGCGCTCCTTGTGAATAAAAAGATCTCCCACGCATTGAACATTCCGCACACCCTCAATCTAACACTGTTAATCGTCACTCAACACTAGCACTAAACTAAAACACTGTATTTATACCATCGATCGTGTTCGGTTCGTTGCCAGTGCGTACGTTTTTAATATGAGCAATTTGCTCAAGATCAGGCATCAAGCTCGATAGCGCCTTGGCACATCTCCTTGTTTCTATGATCTGAGATATAACCAGAAGTAAGTTTAACCTTAGGTTTAGCTTCGGCGCTGGCGGCGGGCGGTTTGTCTGACACGGCCATCCGCGCCATCTTGTCGGCCAGTTGTCTCTGCTGAATGTCTATGGACTGTCGCTTCTGCTGCACTTGGGCCGGCGTTAGGTTCGGTGGCTGCGTTTTTGGTAGTGCCTGTAAAGATAAAAGTTAATTTTAATTGCTATAGTTGTCGAACAACACAATGACGTTATATTATATTACCAAGTTTTTAGTAACTCGTTTTCTTGTCTGTCTGTCTGTCTGTTCGGTATAGGTACCGGTACTACAGATGATCACAGATCACGCATGTACATTTTCGGCCCAATAGACAATAGACAGTTGACAATACGTAATAGAGAATGGTCCAATTAGACGACGAGCATCGACTGACGAACCAATCGCGTGCAGCCTCGGCGCCCCCCGTCTTCTTCATTCCGCCAAAGAGACCGAAAAATCAGCTAGTGCGCAGGTGACGTTTGTGATCAACACTGATGCCGGAACTTTTGCAATTCATTTTTCAAGCACTTGCTGGCATCGGATCAAAACGTTACACAGGTATGAGTGGCAATACAACGCTCTACAAACCCGAAGCTAGCCAATTATCTCTTTCTCAAACTCGATGTGTAATATTTACTGGCGCTTATTGTATTACATGACTTATGCTTATGCTCTTCCAGTTCTTCTGGTATCAACACCGAAGTGACTTGTTTGCCGCGAGATGGATGGACGTATGTCGTGAATGTTTAAAGTTTTGTGTGAAGATGGACGCAAGGTAAAGACAAGTACTATGCGATCGCGATAAGAATAGCAAGGTCAATGGCCTCGAAATGTCAACTATCACTTGGAAAGTAAGTCTTACAAACAAAAATAATTAGGGAATAAATAACGCTATTTTTTTTTCACATAATTCAATGGAGTCTTTCATTCACCAAATCTATTGTAAATAAATATTGTAATAGATTTTTTTAATACAAAAAAACAGTTCAATATTCAATACAAAACGTCACAATATGGCGCGAGGTCAGTCCTATTCTTATTTTGATCGCATAGTAAGTTTAAACTTCATCATTTGTATTTTGTCATATTATTTCATCTTGACTGTACAACGCCATAGGTTCCCTGTTATGTTGTGCACTGTATTTTGAAATAAAGGTAAGAGGTAAATGTTACCGGTGGTTTGGGTGCAATCGGCGGCGGTTTAGTCGGCTTCGGCTGGACGGGCGTCTCTATGGGCGGCGTCTGTATGCCCGCCAGGCGACTCACCGGCGTCTCTGGATCGCCCTGCAACAAATCATTGATGATGAAATTAATGATACGAAATAGGGGACGATGATGACATAAAATACAGGGTGGCAGGTTAGACAGTGGAAATATTTTAAGGGGTAATTGTACCCATCACTATGAACAACTTTTACAATGGGACCAACCCTGAAATCGCGAAAAAAAAAAAAGCTGTTCCATACATTTAGGGAATGGTATTTTTTTGGACATTTTTCATCATATGTAAAAATTGTGAGACATAAAATAAAATATAAATATATTTTGAAATGTGCAGATCAAGCCCTTTCATATGATATGTCACTTGACCTAGTAACCCCACTTTAAAATTTCGGACCCCCACTCCAGCCCCTTTTGCAATGAAAATAAAAATATTTTTGGACATTTTTCATTTGCAATAAAGTTGAACAAGCATTCTTTATAACTGTTCCAAATTTCAAGTCGATAGCATAAGTAGTTGCTGAAATAAGCAGGTGTGACAGACAGACAGACGAAGTCGCACCATAAGGGTTCCTTTTTTACCATTTTGGTACGGAACCCTAAAAAGAGATATAGTGTGATTAAAATTAGTTTAGTGCGATGTTCAACAGAATCAGCACCAATGCCACGGCTTTAAGGTGCCTTTTAAAAGTATATTTATTTACTCACATTGGCACTCTTGCACTGTTGTTTCTTCTTGTTCAATATGGATCGCAGTCGTTCTCTCGTCTCGTTGAAGTTTCGAGGTACTGGTGTCGTTAAAGGCGGCTGGAACGAAAACATGAATATATTTTATTCATTTTCCTTAATTTTTTTATACTTCTATAAAGGCCCGGCTACTTGCTCAACGTTATTTACACAAGTACAGCCGGCAGTAAATATTACACATCGAGTTTGGGAAAAAGATAATCGGTTACCTTAGATTTTCTAGAGCGTCGTATCTAGGGAATGCAATCTCGTCTCGCCGAGATCCCGATCTCGCGAGATTCCGGCCATATTTTACGAGATTGTATCTCGTCAAATTTCGTACGAGATCTCGCGAGATTGCGAGATTGAGCGGGGTAGCATAATCCGTGTGTGTAACTGCCTATCGTCTGTGATTCCTACGAGTGTTGAGGCAGAACGAGAATTTTCGGCCCCAGGGTAGGTACCTACTTGGCCTGCAATGTCAGGAGTCACCGTCTACCAGATGAAACCCTTATGTGCTGTTTTTGAGAAGTAATTTCAAAAATAACTTTAAGTCCCATTTAAAACACAGAATGACAAGTTTCATCTGACTAACTTTAAACTTACTACCTATTTATTTGATTTCTAAAGCAATTCTTATTACTTTTGATTACTTCATTTAAATGCTTTTTTTTTTTTTTTTTGAAAACTTGAGAAGTTCAATTTCATTTAAATAAAATAAATAGGTAATAAGACAGAAAATTATAATCTCATGGTAAAATATTTAACTAATTTTTACTAATAGACGCCTCTTAACTTTAACCACTGATTAAATATACAACTATTTTTCTCATTGAATAGAGAATAAAATCTTAACTTTAACCACTGATTAATTTATTTTTAGATTTTAGATTAGATTATTTATTTATTTATTATACAACTATTTTTCTCAATGAATTATAGAGATGACAATTGACTTAAAAGCTGTTTAATTTAACCATCGTCTATTAGTAAGGGAGGTAGTGTCTTATATTGAAATAAAACGGATATAAATATGTCAGATTACATGCATTTTCTATTTTCATCTTACATGTCGACAATCAGTAAATGGAATGAATATCATTTGCATACGTTTTCAATAAAAAATACCCAATCTCGCGAGATCTCGTAAACGACGAGATCTCGCGAGACTGGGTTTTGAGTCTCGCGAGATCTCGCTAGGCGGAAATCTCGTACGAGATTGAATTCCCTAGTCGTATCCGTCACTCATACCTATATGACGTTTTGTCGCCGACTTGTTTATTAGATACCGGACTGTTAGTACTTCGTGCGACGGAGATGACGCTCTATAATGCCGAAGTTAGCCGATATCTCTTTCTAAAGCTCGATGTGTAATATTTACTGCCACGTACTGAGTGCTGATTCCGAGTTGCAAATTACCGCGTTAATCGAGTAAACTTCTCTCGAAGCGAATGGAGTAACCAATCACGAGCGTTGGCGTCTTCACTTCCGAGCGCGAACCGGGCCCCAATTCTGCTATTGTAATTGTGTATGAATGGTGTCATAATGACACCATAACGGTCAAAACCTAAGCGCTCATTGGCTTAGAGTAAGACTATCTGTTTCGTCATTGGTCAAAACGACGTCATTGAGAGCCCATTCTGACACGATTACGACAATTGCATTAGCAGACTTGGGCCCCTGATGTTCGATTGGTCGTTGACTATGATCTTCGCTAACGTTATTAAATATTTAAGAGATTTCTCAAAAATCTAATGTCACGAGCGGGATTTGAACCCGCGACCTCTGGCGAGCCGTGCCAATGCTCTGCCAACTGAGCTACCGCGCAACGGCTCTTATGAGTCGTTTGACGACATTTATCGGAAACTATTGCAGACTCTAACTCAATGCCTTTAACTTTGCAGTTATAGGACATCGATGCGATTCCCTAACGTTCTCACGATCGAGTTTGTTAGAAAAACTCGTACTATGCACTCTGACGGCAAGTCGGTATAACACGCAGACTTTTCGCAAACCGGGTGGAGTAGTTATAGGCCGACCGTTTAACTCGCGTATCGCCTGCGGTAAGAAGGGAGCGGGGGCGGGTAACGCTACACACGGAGTCAATAAGCTCTCTGCTCCGCGCACCCCTTTCACCCATCCGCTAACATCTCCCCTCGCTCCCTTCTACCCCCGCAGGCGATACGCGAGTTAAACGGTCGGCCTGTAAGTTGTATATTATACTCACGGCATGTCCGAACACGGTGCAGTAGCAGCAAGTGCAGGGCTGCTCGGTGCCCTCGCCTGCGCACGCGACGCCGCCGTGACCCACTGACAACACAAACATTGTTATTGGAGCTACACTTTAAGAAGTCTCTCGCATTTTGTCACCTCTCTCGTTCGCACAGGACCATATAATTAAATGAAAAAATGAAATCAGATAACGAACAATAAAATAATATTAATTTAATAGGTAATCTGTTTTTAGATAAATAAAAAAACAGTGCTCAATAAATGTGACAAAATGCGAGAGTATTCACTTCGAGATGGCCGTTACCCGCTTCCCCACCCCGCGCCTCAAATCAGACCCGCTTAATATGATTATTGATTAAAGAAATTAATTCTTACTATTCTCCCTTACGTAAAAATCCAATTTAAAAATGTTTACAGTAAAAAACTATAATTTTTATTTTATTTGTCAACGGTACTTGTGCCTATGACGTCATTTTGTAGCGGTTGACGACGGCCATCTCGAAATTAATGGCTAGTAGCTGTGCCCACGACTGAGACCCCGTAGAAGTCGGAAACAACACAATGGTGTCGATTTTGCTTTATACAATCTAATTTAGTCTCATTATGTCTCTTTCTAAACATGAGAAAGGGATAGGAGACATTTAGTCCTATCAAATTAGTCTACTTGTATATTTTCAACGTGAATTTAGACTTAGCACTACGATTGGACCTCACTAAACTGTTGAAGGTCGGGTTAATGACCTGTTCGTTTATCTGTTCATTAAAATGGATTGGAATATACGGTTTAGCACCTATTTTTCTAGAAAATAACTAAAGAAACTAACCTTTACAAACATGCTGTTGATGGTTAACATTTTCACACGCCTTGGCCACCGGTTTAGGTTTAACCACCGGTTTTTTAACTTCTTTCTTCTTATCACCTTTCTTATCAGCGTCATAACATTGTTTAACGATATCCCCCAAACACACACTGTCATTGTCCTTACAAGAATTACAAACGCAATCATTGGTCCATTTGCAATCTGTTTTCGGCGTATCACAGACATCGCTTTCAGACTTACTCTGACCATTACGACTTATGTTCTTAAATGCGACTGCGTTTAAAGTCTGTTTCGCGTTTCGTAAGGCTTGGGCTGAATATTTGGCTAGATCTTCGTGATTATGAGGAGATATAGGTTTGTCTTTTGATTCTGTATCTCCCGTTTCTTCTTTGTCTGATTTGAGACTGTCTTCGATGTCCTCGTCTAAGAGTTTTGCGTCTATTGAAGAGCATATAGATATGACGTGTTTTTTATACGTTTCGGGGACGGGTAACCCTTGAGTAATATAAGATTTGATAGTGTAGAAGCTGTCTAAAAGAGATTTTTCGCCCTTAGAAGTGAGGATAGCCTCACATTTAGCTAATAAAGCGTCGTTTTTACACTTTTTATTATCGTCGTCTTCGACTTTTTCTTTGATTTTTTCCTCTTTTTTCTTCGGTGGGTCTGTTTTTTTTACTACTCTTATGCTAGCTTTGCCTATAATTTTACTTAATCCCTTAGCTGCTAGGATTTCAGCTTCGCTTGCGTTCTGAGTGGTTTTTACAGGTTGCGGAGTAGCTTTGTTAAAATTTTCTTTTAATTTCTCTTCGTATTGTTCTAATTTGTAAAGCATTACTAGCCATTCGTCTCCTGACAGATTTTTCTTAGGTAAAGTCTCCATATATTGCTTATTAACATCCCTCAATCTTTCAATAAAATAATCCCTTTTCTTCTCACTAGACATAGAGGAGAATTCTGGAACATTCTCCGGCTTCTTAATTTGAAAATCCATAAGATCTTGTATCACATTAACAGCTGTTTCTGGATCCGTTAGTATCCAGGTAGCTAGAGGCTGCGACTCGCAGCATCTCCGCAGAACGTTCATATATTTAAACTTTAAACCTTTTAACATAACTTTTTTATCATGACCTAATTTGGGGAACTTCATTATGAGGATATCTAGTGTGTTACCGACGGATGTGGTAGAAAGGATCTGTCTGATTGATTCTTTAGAATCGCTATCGGAGTCTTTATGCGTTTCATGGTGTTTCTTTAGCTCGTCTAACTTAGCTGCCATTCTATCAGGATCAGAAACATAATTCTTCCCAGCTAGATCTTGAATGTAGCTATAAAATTTATCTAACATGGCTTCGATTTCGTTCTCTAATATCTCGACAGGTATACCTTTAAATTTTGACGCGACGTAATGTTTCCACGAATTAAAACGTGATTTAACTAAGTCGCGTAACTCTTCCATGCTTAAAGCGTCTTTGACGGAATTATCGAAAAGCGTCGACGCTTTCGAGTACATTTCCGAGTTTAAACTATTTTTCGGTAAAGAGAATAAATCTTTATCTTCTTCTAAACATTTAGCTAACACTGGACTTTTATTTTGCTTGAGATATTCGAAAACTTTGTTGATAACAACTTGTGCCGATATAGAGAATAATAAGTCTTTGAAATCTTCTCTGTTTTTGTTTTTCATTAATGCTTGTAGATCCTTGTCATCTTTTAGTAATTCTACGATGTCCTTATTATCCAATTCGAACGTCATAGTGCCTATAATATCATTAGATTCCATATTACTCTTAATTCTACGTTGTGTTTTGCGTTTAGCAGTATTTTTAGTAACTTTCACGCTGTCCCTTGTTTTGTTTAGTTTTAACTCTCGAATCTGTTTCAACGTTTCCGGCGTCAATTGAGCTTCGTTATTCACTTCCGGTAAGCTATTCATGATTGACGCGAATTCCGGTAGTTCGAATGACGCGTTTGCGAATTCTGATAATTTTGATGCTATTTCTGGCATGTTGGCGAGAATTTGCGGCATATTTTCGACGAGTTCCGCTAATTTTGTGTTAGCCGTATTAATGTCTATAGGATCCTCAGTATCGATTTTGTCTAGAAATTCCGCCGAATTCTTGTCTAGGGTCATCATAACTTCGCATATCTGTTCTAAAGATAGTTGTCCGTCATCCTCCTTTTTGCCATCCTTAATACTGTTATAAGAATTGATAATATTCTGACATTCCTCCATAGCCTTTTTAATTTCTAGTCCAAAAGACACGTACTTATAAATATTTGGATCTTTTTCGTTGTCTATAGTATCTGTAATAGATTCTTTATCGTCTTTGACAAGTAGAGGTGTTCTACGCGCATTTAGAGGTATATTCAAAACTTCTGGCGTAATTTGTTGGTTAAAATCACTTTTTTCATCTTTATTTAAGAACTTATTGACCGAGAGTAGTCTCTGATTCGGTTTAGAAGAATACACGGGCATCGGTTCAGGTGTCGTTGGGGACATCTCCTGTAACGGGGGACTAACAGATTCCGGATACTTCGCCTCCACTTGCACATTATACTCTTCGGGCAAACTATCACTATTTAGGGCAAAATTCGAGAATTTAGCGAGACACTCTTTCATTTCCTTGCACATATCTGTCTCTTTTTCCCCTACTATCGTTTCCGTGTCGCTGATGTTGTCTTCTCTTTCTAACGGGAATGCTTCGGGAGGGTCCGCTTCAGTTTTAATGTCTTTGATGTCGTCTGTTAGTAGTTGTGTTGTTTGCGCAGGCGCCTTGTGTTTGAGCATTTGCAGTATTTTGTGAGGTTTACTAATGGATGGTGAGACGGGTTTTAGTTTTCGTTTGGAGGCGGTAGTTAGTCGCGGTACTTTGGGGCTGGCGGTACGTCTTTTGCGGCGGGGAAGCTCTTCGATTAGCGTTACATTGCTTTCCGGTAAGCTGGGGAAAAAGTATTTATTTAATTTTGCTATAACAAAAAACGGCTTTTAGTCAATTACAGGCGCGGTCCGAGGGGGGAGTCATAGGGGTCATGACCCCCTCCCCCCCCCCAAATCTTAGAAAAATGTGCGAAACACGGTAATTCACGGTATAGCATGTCGGCATTAATCGGTATGATCCGGGCCCAAAGTCGCCTGGTCAATTACATCTAGAGTTGACAGATGACGGGGAAATCTGGGAAAATCCAGTGTAAAGTAATTGCACTTTATTGTCCTGAAATTCGCGAATACAATATTTTTTATAGATTTTTAATAAGCCTAAAAGTGTCGCTCAATTATTGTATTAATACAGCGTGGCGATTGGCTGTTGTAATGCTTAAATATCATCTCACCTCTCCCGTTCTTGTCTCAGCTGGTCCTCAAGCCACATCCGTAGTCTATGGTAGTAGAGCTGCTGGTCGCGCATATGCATCACTTTGCGTCGCACCTATAACAATAATATAATATGCAGTACCCGGCAAATATTGGACATCGGGTTTTAGAAACAAAGAGATAATCGGCTAGCTTCGGCTTCATAAATGAGGGGTATAGTTTCAAAACCCCCTAAATCATCCTGAAGAAATTTTTCACAAGAATGTTATTTGTAAAATGTTGTGGTAAACTTAATGCAAATAGCAAATATTTGATATTTATTTGTTTGTCATGTCATAGCAATAAAAAAAAACGTAGAAAATCTAAAATTTACACTTTTACCTTTACACTTAACTTACCTTTACACTAACTTTACTTTTAACTTTACATTTTAGCGGAATTTGCAACTAACATTACTTCTTAAATTGATTTTACTGTGTATTTAAGTGGGTTATGAATGTTATCGTATAGTCATATTGAAAGTAAAATTTGAAACTTTATGTTGGTGCAAAAATATGTAAATGTGTCCGAAGCACAGAGGAATTACAGAGTAGAGGTGTTGTAAAGGGATTTGTCTTTACTACGATGCGTGATATTTTGCGGGACGCGGGGGCCGGAGGGTACCTGAGACTCCACCCACCTCAAAGTGTCTCCATCTAGTGGTGAATAGCATTACCTACAAGTCTACGACTAAAAATTGGTACGACGTAGTTTAGCTATATTCCGCTAGTTTTACCTTGGCAAATAGTCAAAACTGTTTTACTACTAGTGTTTCCACTTTCTGGAATTTCGCCTTATTGTAGGGAAAAAAGATCAATATAAAGGGTAGCTTAGGATGGCTCTTATTTTAAAATAAAAAAATAATAATAATAATACACACTTGTTTTATTCAAGTTAGTGCTAAAACAAGTGCGTATTATATTTGGAAGCATTCGTGTTGAACACGTGTTTATCTTTTTTGTGGTACGGCCCTTAAGGTTTAGTGGAAAATGAGATTTGTGTAAATAGTTCCCTATTTTGTTTGTGGTACGAACATATAATAAAAATCTGATTTTCGTTAATTCTTTCCTAAAAATTTTCACACATTGTAATACCTACGGCCTATTTAAAAAATATATATATTTATATGTCGCATCCGCTCATTAGTTCAGAACATCAATAAAATTGACAACGAAACGCAAGTGTGAAGTTGTCGCACTTGACAGAGTCTGTCAAGTCTGTCCGTGAGTCCTGACAGAGGCTCATGGAGGAAGGATTGCTGGATGTCGTGTATCCGTGTCCGTATACTGTGTGAAGGTTGGTCATTTATTGTTGACAGTGATACACATAGTGTATCAAAACATTGCGGTGTGGTTGTATATAGGGTCCTACCCTTCATACTCGAAATATTTTAAGGGGCACATCTATAGGTGGTAAAGATGCAATACAAATGAAAAAAAAAAATATTTGAGTATTTATTTTTATTAAATGAATTATTTTAAAATTATTTTGACACTAAATATAAATACTATTTTCAACATCTATTACGCTAATTTCGAATAATAATAATAAGTTAATTAAAAACTAGCGTAGTGGATGTTGAAAATAATAAAGAGCGAGTATTTTTATGTATATCAAATAATTTTAAATTAATTTATTTAAAAAAAATATATACTCTTTTTTTTTCGTTTGTAGGTATAGCATCTTTAGGCCACCAACAGATGTGCCTCTTAAAATATTTCGAGTATGAAGAGTAGGACCTTATATAAATGCAAATCCTACTATATCCTATCCTACTAATATTATAAATGTGAAAGTTTGTGAGGATGTATGGATGTTTGTTACTCGTTCATGCAATAACTACTAAACAGATTTTGATGAAACTTCACAGTAATATAGCTTATACATCAGAATAACACATAGGCTACTTTTTACCCCCAAAACGCGGGCGGAAGCTAGTTATTAAATAATTGTAGCGGTATGGTATGTATGTATGTATATTTTTAATATTTTCCTCTTTTAAAACATGGACAACACATTTTCTCCAATGTGCTACACGGATTTGGGCCAAACCGGCTAGCAAAACCTTTAATTCGGTCATTTAGAAGGTTTAATTTTCAGCCGTCGACATAACCCTTTATTTATTTATTTACTCTTTATTGTACACCATAATATCATATACAGAAAAAGCTTCCCTACTAATTTAAAATGTGCGGTCTTATCACTCAAGGCGATCTCTTCCAGACAACCTTTGGATGGACTGAAAGATAGAAGATATTGGGCAGTCTAGGTGTACGTATAGGACAACATTGAATAAGTTTATTTCTCTATAAAACCTAACCTCACTGATTTTCAAAAACAAATAGAGTTTCGAAGAAAAAAACTTTGAAAGTCAATTTGACATCTAACTTCAACCGCAAAATGAATTTTTAATTTTTATGGATTAATCTAGTTTTTATTTATTATTTCATTATTAATTACAGTTGAAGGTAGAGAAAAAGTGAACAGAATGTAAATTAAACCGTGTTTGATCGTTGATGGTGATGGTTATTAGAGAAATATTGACTAAAGTGTTTGTTTACATTGTTCGCAAGTTCTATCCGAATACACTTTATATTAATTATTAAAACGAAAAAGATTTTAGTGTCAAAGTGACAAAACTTTTAGGGTGAAATCAAAACGTAAGATGGAAACATTAATTGTTTAGGCTACTTCACGCCGTACGGCGTGCGTGCGCCTCAAAATATTAATCTACTATACAGTAGGTAATACCTACTGCGAATAATACGATATTTTTGCAAAAAAAGGCTGTAAGTAATCTAAAATTTATTTCACTACACTACTAATCATAACGATATAGTAATTATCACGTAGTTTGTACCGATTCATGTGATAAAAAGTGACGCCATCTTTTGTCGAGCAGTAAAAGTATTTCTAGGGGACAGTGTCGAATGTCATTCCGAGTATTTTCTAGAACTTCTTAGAATAAATTACGTTTAAAAATATTTGCAAGTGAAATGTGACGCCATTCATAGCATCAGAACGTTTATCCGAGTAGCTTTTGCAGGATAACATACAAAATCAAATACAACATTCATCTTTTTCTATCAAATATTAAAGAAAATAATAATAAACGGTGGGAACGCGAACGTCAGTGGCGACCGACTGATTGAGGCCACGCCCAAAGTGGGCGTGGCAAGATGACGTCACGACTCCAAAAGTATCACGGTTCGTGTTAGCTAAGGGCATCTCCTCTGTGTATTTCCTCCGTGGTCCGAAGTCATTTTAGGGGGTTTTGAAATAAGTCCCCTCAAATCATCGTGAGATTTTTATTTTGAACTATGCACACCGGCAGCGTAAATAATAATTAACTAGCTGACCTGCCTCGGCTTCGCACGGGTAAAGTTTAGTCTGTACAGATTACAGGGTGGCAGGTTAGACAGTGGATATATTTAAAGGGGTCATTGTACTTATCATTATGAACAACTTTTACTATGCGACCAACAGTGAAATCGTGAAAAAAAATCAGCTGTTCCATACATAACTCAACAAAATGTATGGGATGGCTGATTTTTTTTCGCGATTTCAGGGTTGGTCCCATATTAAAGGTTGTTCATAATGATGAGTACAAGGGTCATTGTACTCATCATTATAAACATCCTTTAATATTTCCACTGTCTAACCTGCCAGCCTGTATATTGAACAACATGTAGTTACCTTATTAAATATATAAGTGATTCTCAAAAATCATATGACCCGAGCGCTCACTTATATATTTAATACACACAAAATCACTTATATATTTAATAACTTAATAGAACATGGCTTTGACATGTTCCAAATTCACAAAAAAAATATATACATTTATAATGTATAGATGGTGATATCGCATCGATGTCCGATAACTGCAAAGTAATTGGCATTGAGTTGGAAATACTGCATAAGTTTTCCGATAGATGTCGCCAAACGCTCCTAAGAAGCGTATTACAAAGGGGTCTCAAATTTCAGATGAGTCGGGCGATACCTGGTAGCTCAGTTGGTTCAGAGCACCACGGTAAGGTTGCGGGTTCAAATCCCGCTCGGGTCATATGATTTTTGAGAATCACTTATATATTTAATAACTTAATAGAAGCATATACATATACATGGCTTTGACATGTTTCAAATTCACAAAAAATATACATTTAAAATGTATGGGACGGCTGATTTTTTTTTCGCGATTTCAGGGTTGGTTCCATATTAAAGGTTGTTCATAATGATGAGTACAAGGGTCATTGTACACATCATTATAAACATCCTTTAATATTTCCACTGTCTAACCTGCCATGCCACCCTGTATATAAGGTCCTACCCTTCATACTTGAAATATTTTAAGAGGTACATCTGTAGGTGATAAAGATGCCATACAAACGAAAAAAAAAAATGATATGAGTAATTTTTATTTTTGAATAAATATTATTAAAAAAAAATTTACACATAAAATAATTATTTCCAACATCTATTACGCTAGTTTTTACGTACCTTACTATTAATATAGAGATAGAAACAAGCGTAATTGATGTCAAAAGTAGTATTTTTATGTGTCAAATATGTTTTTAAAAATAATGTTATTCATTTATTTAAAAAAAAAAATACTCTGATCAAATTTTTTTTCGTTTGTTTGGCAACATTACCACATAGAGATGTGCCTCTTAAAATATTTCGAGTATGAAGGGTAGGAGCCTATATGGAACAACATGTAGTTACCTCTTTGAACCGCTGCAGATGGTACTCGGGGCAGAGCGCGCGGCACGGCTGGGCGGGCGCGGCGGGCGGCGGCGACCCCGGCGGGGGCGGCGCGGGGGCCCGCCCGCCCACCAGCTGCATGCACACCTGCACACGCACGTCTTACACACTATCCGACACTCAACAGCTCTCTTGTATAGTTAGTTATTATTGTATATTTGAGTAAAGGGCACTGGCAGACGCCCATAGAACGCTGGGCCTCAGATTGTGTAAGTCGGTACAGATATGAAATTAGTTTGGTGTGATCGAGTATTTCAAGAGTATTTAAATTAATTTTTTATTTGTTTTTGTACGTAATTGGGTTAAAGAGAAATATTCTTATTTCTGACAGTGAGGTTAAGTATGGTGTGAATGATCCAGTGAAGTACAGCCCAACTAATGAGTTCTCAATCCAAAGGTTTTAGTTGCTGTCACCATGATATTCTGTGGAGGCACGCGCCAGCCAGCATGCACCCGTTTTTGTTTTAGTGGTTTTTTCAAAATGTCAACGGCATAATCATTTTATTTCTTATTTATTTCGATATTTTGATTCCAATTCTTAATCTCTAAGATAAATTAGGCAAAGAACAATTAAAATATGTTTTTATTTTTGGTTAAGCTTTTATTACTGTACCATAACAAGCCTAAAACTGCCGACGTCCTTTCTTTGAGATTTGTGAATGTGAGTACCATATAGATATTTACAATGTTTTAAGCTGATTGTAGTATGACAGTTGAGAGCATGTCATGCTCGCTTAAATGTACCGCTGATGGTGGCGTGTGTATTGGATCGTTCGATTCCCTCCAAAATGGTTGAGTTAAACGGTGCTGATGCACGCGTCATGTCCGTGAACGGGCGCTGTCAGTCGGTACTGGTCATCTCTTGACTGCTCAAGCAATATTTTGACATTTTACAGGTTTAAATGATTTTTATTTTATTTTAATACCTACCTTTGATTTTATTTTTTACCCTCAGGGATTTTTAAAATATCTCACATTGTCCTCACATATTAGGCCATAAATATAAACAAAGAAATTGTATATTTGAATTAGTTGAAAAAGAGTAACCATGGAGTTTCTTGTCCGTTCTTCTCCATAGGAATCTACGTTTTGGAACAGACAACTAGCTTCAACCAACGGACAAACTGACTGACAACTATTGCTTGACTATTCAAAAGTGCCTGTAAATGGTCTAATTGAAATAAATGTTTTGACTTTTGACTTTGACTTTGACTCAACTTGGTGATTTTCTCGTTTTAGGGTTCCGTACCTCAAAAGGAAAAACGGAACCCTTATAGGATCACTTTGTTGTCCGCCGTCAGCCACCAGACCATAAGTGAAGCCATCTGCTCATAGATGGCGCCATTGGAAGTATGCAGTAGCGCCATCTATGATCATATTTCGGAACCCTTAGGGCGCGAGGCATACTTGCACTTGTCCGGTTTTTTTATTAAATGTCTATACACCGTGTAATTGAATAAACGCAAAACCTGTTTGTTCAGAATCGAGAAGAGAATCGATTACACTACTTTTTATGGTAGGTTATTTTTTTCAAAAATATAATTTTTATTTCGAGCCGAGTCTTAAAATTAATAGTGCACGAAGCCACGCGCCCCCGCCCTCTCGCCTCCCGCCCGCCAGTCTGCCGGCAGAGCGCTTGCGTTGCTAGTGTGATGAATCGTATAAAACACTTATGAAATGAAAAAATACAAATATCTTTTACAATCAGTACCCCGATCATGAGTTTTTTTGACGTGTAGTATCGTTAACATAAGCATATTTTGAATTGAAAATACACGTTTGTTACACAATATTTATATAAATTAAATACTTAATTAATTTCTCTGTATTTTTTAAAATGTACAAATTGTATAAAATTTTATCAAAATGTTCCAGGACTGCTGTATTTTAAATTCAAAATATGCTTACGTTAACGAAACTATACGTCAAAAAAACTCATGATTGGCCCTCAGATATGAAAATTATTAATTCGTTGTTATATCAATTTAACATTATAAAAATCAGTTGGGGTGTCTCAGGTTTTGCGTTATTTCAATTACACGGTGTATACATAGAGATTTGTCTATTCTTTGATGGAATAGAGATAGAATTTGGTCATGCTAAGCCGGCAGGACTTATTACAATAACAATACATTACAACCCTTACCGTAGACAATTTCTTCTGTTTCCTATAGACTTGCAGCTGCCTGCGATGCACTTCCGGTAGTCGTCGGTACATTGCCATCAACTTCCGGTCCACCTCCGATAGTCCCATGTCCACGCGTTTCCTGGCAAGACAAGGTACTATTAATTTAAGAACTGTTATTGGATACTAGGACTAGTAGAGTACTATCTACTTAGCTAGACAGACAGCAGTGAAACAATTGTAGATGTCACTACAATACATCTGACGTCATAAATCCTACATCGCGCAAGAAGAGATTGCACAGAAATAAGCTGATTTTTTCAAGTGGGCAAGGATGGCCAAATCGGAAACTATAAGAAATACCGAAAAACACTCAAAGGGACCGATTTTGATAAAAACTAAAACTGCATCATTAGATTTGTACATAACTAATTTTCCTTGCCAGGAATCGAACCCACTGATTTTGAAAAAAAAAAAAACGTTATTATTGCACCATTCGATAGTATAGCTAATAAGTATCAAATTCTGGGATGTTATGACAAACTAAAGAAAAGTGTTGATTTTTAATAACTGTTTCACATTTTCAAGTATTCATTCATAGACTACTTCTGACGTCCATGAGCCGCTCGACGGACGCGATGGACCGCACGAGGTGCAGGTAATATCTCACCTAGCTTCATGATCGTTCCTGGTGGGTGGCGAGGGCCACTCGTCGCAGTGCTTGAGCACGCGGTCCATGAGCCGCTCGATGGACGCGATGGACCGCATGAGGTGTCGGACGGTCCGGCACAGCTCGCCGGGGGCGGCTTCGCCCTCGGAGCCCCCGGATTCCACGGCGGCCGCTGCGGCTAAGAGCAGTTCTGATGCAGAGTCTAAGGATGAAGAGGTGGAGAGGCCGAGGGATGCTGTGCCGGAGTTCTCGTCTGAGTCTGATACTGTAACAAGAAAGATTACATTGAAAATTGGAAGGTTATTAAATAAGAGAGATTTCAAAAAACAACTGACGCGAGCGGAATTTCAACCTGTGACCTTTGCCTAACCGTGGGATTGTTCTAACCACTGAGCTACCGCGTCCCGCCTGCATCAGTTGAAAATTGAAATCTCTTTGAATACATGATTGTATCAGAAACTAAAAAATCAAGTTGACAGTGGTGTGCCTATAGGGCAAGCCCGAAGCATTTTTTTTTTTTTTCGTTTTAAAGAGTAGTTATTTACATATGTTCATTTTTCATAAACGTAAGTGATTTTTAATGTACGTATTGCTTTAACAACGACATTAGCGATAAATGACCATAAGTACTCTTTAAAATGAAAACGATCAGTTGGGCTTGCCCTCTAGGCACACAATTGAGTTGGAGTCTGTATAGTCTCCTATACAGGGTGGCAGGTAAGACAGTGGAAATATTTTAAGGGGTCATTGTACTCATCAATGTGAACAACTTTTACTATGGGACCAACCCTGATATCGCGAAAAAAAAAACAGCTGTTCCATACATTTATGTTCACTTAACTCAACAAAATGTATGGAACAGCTGATATTTTTTTCGGGATCCAGGGTTGATCCCGTAGTAAAAATTGTTCATAATGATGAGTACAATGACCCCTTAAAATATTTCCACTGTCTAACCCACAGAGGAAATACAGAGTAGAGGTGTTGTAAAGGGATTTGTCTTTACTACGATGCGTGATATTTTGCGGGACGCGGGGGCCGGAGGGTACCTGAGACTCCACCCACCTCAAAGTGTCTCCATCTAGTGGTGAATAGCATTACCTACAAGTCTACGACTAAAAATTGGTACGACGTAGTTTAGCTATATTCCGTTAGTTTTACCTTGGCAAATAGTCAAAACTGTTTTACTACTAGTGTTTTCACTTTCTGGAATTTCGCCTTATTGTAGGGAAAAAAGATCAATTTAAAGGGTAGCTTAGGATGGCTCTTATTTTAAAATAAAAAACAATAAAAATAATACACACTTGTTTTATTCAAGTTAGTGCTAAAACAAGTGCGTATTATATTTGGAAGCATTCGTGTTGAACACGTGTTTATCTTTTTTGTGGTACGGCCCTTAAGGTTTAGTGGAAAATGAGATTTGTGTAAATAGTTCCCTATTTTGTTTGTGGTACGAACATATAATAAAAATCTGATTTTCGTTAATTCTTTCCTAAAAATCTTCACACATTGTAATACCTACGGCCTATTTAAAAAATATATATACTTATATGTCGCATCCGCTCATTAGTTCAGAACATCAATAAAATTGACAACGAAACGCAAGTGTGAAGTTGTCGCACTTGACAGAGTCTGTCAAGTCTGTCCGTGAGTCCTGACAGAGGCTCATGGAGGAAGGATTGCTGGATGTCGTGTATCCGTGTCCGTATACTGTGTGAAGGTTGGTCATTTATTGTTGACAGTGATACACATAGTGTATCAAAACATTGCGGTGTGGTTGTATATAGGGTCCTACCCTTCATACTCGAAATATTTTAAGGGGCACATCTATAGGTGGTAAAGATGCAATACAAATGAAAAAAAAAATTATTTGAGTATTTATTTTTATTAAATGAATTATTTTAAAATTATTTTGACACTAAATATAAATACTATTAAAAAAAATACTATTTTCAACATCTATTACGCTAATTTCGAATAATAATAATAAGTTACTTAAAAACTAGCGTAGTGGATGTTGAAAATAATAAAGAGCGAGTATTTTTATGTATATCAAATAATTTTAAATTAATTTATTAAAAAAAATATATACTCTTTTTTTTTCGTTTGTAGGTATAGCATCTTTAGGCCACCAACAGATGTGCCTCTTAAAATATTTCGAGTATGAAGAGTAGGACCTTATATAAATGCAAATCCTACTATATCCTATCCTACTAATATTATAAATTTGAAAGTTTGTGAGGATGTATGGATGTTTGTTACTCGTTCATGCAATAACTACTAAACAGATTTTGATGAAACTTCACAGTAATATAGCTTATACATCAGAATAACACATAGGCTACTTTTTACCCCCAAAACGCGGGCGGAAGCTAGTTATTAAATAATTGTAGCGGTATGGTATGTATGTATGTATATTTTTAATATTTTCCTCTTTTAAAACATGGACAACACATTTTCTCCAATGTGCTACACGGATTTGGGCCAAACCGGCTAGCAAAACCTTTAATTCGGTCATTTAGAAGTTTTAATTTTCAGCCGTCGACATAACCCTTTATTTATTTATTTACTCTTTATTGTACACCATAATAATTATCATATACAGAAAAAGCTTCCCTACTAATTTAAAATGTGCGGTCTTATCACTCAAGACGATCTCTTCCAGACAACCTTTGGATGGACTGAAAGATAGAAGATATTGGGCAGTCTAGGTGTACGTATAGGACATAATAATATTACTTAGACATAATAATTAGTAAGAGAATTTAAAAAAAATAAATATTATAGAATAATTGAATAAGTTTATTTCTCTATAAAACCTAACCTCACTGATTTTCAAAAACAAATAGAGTTTCGAAGAAAAAAACTTTGAAAGTCAATTTGACATCTAACTTCAACCGCAAAATGAATTTTTAATTTTTATGGATTAATCTAGTTTTTATTTATTATTTCATTATTAATTACAGTTGAAGGTAGAGAAAAAGTGAACAGAATGTAAATTAAACCGTGTTTGATCGTTGATGGTGATGGTTATTAGAGAAATATTGACTAAAGTGTTTGTTTACATTGTTCGCAAGTTCTATCCGAATACACCTTATATTAATTATTAAAACGAAAAAGATTTTAGTGTCAAAGTGACAAAACTTTTAGGGTGAAATCAAAACGTAAGATGGAAACATTAATTGTTTAGGCTACTTCACGCCGTACGGCGTGCGTGCGCCTCAAAATAATAATCTACTATACAGTAGGTAATACCTACTGCGAATAATACGATATTTTTGCAAAAAAAGGCTGTAAGTAATCTAAAATTTATTTCACTACACTACTAATCATAACGATATAGTAATTATCACGTAGTTTGTACCGATTCATGTGATAAAAAGTGACGCCATCTTTTGTAGAGCAGTAAAAGTATTTCTAGGGGACAGTGTCGAATGTCATTCCGAGTATTTTCTAGAACTTCTTAGAATAAATTACGTTTAAAAATATTTGCAAGTGAAATGTGACGCCATTCATAGCATCAAAACGTTTATCCGAGTAGCTTTTGCAGGATAACATACAAAATCAAATACAACATTCATCTTTTTCTATCAAATATTAAAGAAAATAATAATAAACGGTGGGAACGCGAACGTTTTATTCGCACTAACAGTGGCGACCGACTGATTGAGGCCACGCCCAAAGTGGGCGTGGCAAGATGACGTCACGACTCCAAAAGTATCACGGTTCGTGTTAGCTAAGGGCATCTCCTCTGTGTATTTCCTCCGTGGTCTAACCTGCCACCCTGTATAATTTTATTATGTCACCAACGCTCATATGAGACGTATTCATAAACTCTCTAAGTACTCACAGTCATCCAGATCGCAGGTACGGTTAGAATCGCTGTCCTTGTCGACTACGGGCGCCGGCTGGCCTTCCGCACAATCCGCCCCCTCCCCGCTCTCGCCTGAATATAATTATACTGTTATTGAAGCAAACCGGTAATAGGGGGCGACCTCAGATCATAGAAACAAGGGAGATGTGCCAAGGTGCTATCGAGCTTGATGCTTGATTTTGAGCAAATTGCTCATACTAAAAACGTACGCGCTGGCGACGAACCGAACACGATCGATGGTATAAATAAATAGGTACAGTGTTTTAGTTTAGTGCTAGTGTTGAGTGACAATTAACAGTGTTAGATTGAGGGTGTGCGGAATGTTTAATGCGTGGGAGATCTTTTTATTCACAAGGAGCGCTTAATTATGCGCGTAATTGTGTCGAAAAATGTACTAAAAGTGGCATCAGTTGTTTCCGTACTAATTTGCTATGATGGCATATCTCCTTGTTTCTATGATCTGAGGTGGCGACCCTTTTGCCTTTAACCAGTCCTAGTACCCTATCCCGACTGTTTTTTCTGGAATATTTTCAATGTACAGACATGGCTTCTTTACTGTTCCATAATAGTACTAGACTTTTGCCCGTGACTCCGTCCGCGTGGACTACAATGAAACTACCAGTGTAAATGACCTCCGTGGTATAGGGTGGTTAGTGCTACCAAGAGTTCAAACTATATCTCTGGTTCATCCCACCGGATTAGATGAAAGTGGCTTAGATTTCAAGTTGGACCCCAAGCTATCGAACTATGAAAACCATATCAAAATCCGTCCGGTACTTTTTACGTGATGCGCGCGCAAACAAACAGATACACAGACAAAATTTTAAAAAAAATCTTTTTGGGTATGGTTACGGCCCAGTACCCTATCCCGACTGTTTTTTGTGGAATATCTTCAATGTAGTTTTATAATAGTATACATTTTTATTTGAAGTCTTTTAAAAAAATACTGACCACTTTCAGCGCTCTCAGCGCTTTCAGCACTGTCAGCGCTCTCCCCGCTTCCATGGCTCTCCGCGCTTCCCATGCTCTCGATACTATCGGGTCCATCTTCCTCCGGAGGTCTGTAAGTAGGATTTTATTATCATTAAATTAATACACTTCTCCCGTTTTCCCAACATTTCCCTTCACTGCTCTGCTCCTATTGATTGTAGCGTGATGAAAAGTATACTATAACCTGCCCAGGAGTATGAAGAATAATTGTACCAAGTTTAGTTAAAATCCGTCGAGTAGTTTTTGTTTCTATAAGGAACATACAGACAGACAGACAGACAGACAGACAAAAATTGTACTGATTGCATTTTTGGCATCAGTATCGATCACTAATCACCCCCTGATAGTTATTTTGAAAATATATTTCATGTACAGAATTGACCTCTCTCCAGATTTATTATAAGTATAGATGAAGCAAAAACATAGTTTGGCACAGTTAAAGTTTATATGGAGAAGGAGTGCAGTAAACTATATATTGTTATACCGGGAGTAAGTTTAGTCAGTCGCAATACTATTATCCGAGGTATATTATTGTTAATTGTTGACTTCCTGCACGTGTTCGTATATTACTGTAAGTGTGGAAAGTAATTAAAATAATAAATAAATAAATACGAAAAGGGGTCATGTAGGTACTCATAATGAACAACTTTTACTATGGGACCAACCCTGATCGCGAAAAAAAAAAACCGGACAAGTGCGAGTATGCCTCGCGCCCTAAGGGTTCCGCTAAATGATCATAGATGGCGCTACTGCATACTTCTAGTGGCGTCATCTATGAGCACATGGCTCCACTTATGGTCCGGTGACTGACGGCGGACAACAAAGTGATCCTATAAGGGTTCCGTTTTTCCTTTTGCGGTACGGAACCCTAAAAATCAACTGTTCCATACATTTATGTTCACATAACTCAACAAAATGTATGGGACGGCTGATTTTTTTCAACAGGGGTCCAGCAGGGTTTTTGTTACATGCTGTATAGATGCATTAGAAATAAATGAAATCCTACCATCACTGCTACAACTTACATTGCCCAACAGTGGGACAGTGTGGGCTAAATAAATAGTGTAATAAACTCACTTAGCACCCGTCCCGTCCCCTTGCTGCAACTCTCTGCTCGTCGTTTCTGGCGCCATCTCGATTGGAGGCTGCGGAAACATTCGGTTATATAGCTGGGCGTGGGCAAAGTGGGCCCTCGCCCACGGCCTCGCACTTAAAGGGGCCTCGCGAGGCCCATTTAAATGCGATGCCCCTAAACTTAACGTCACAAATAAGCGTGTTATTTTTTCACTATCATGAGTAGGTATGTCGTGTCAAAGCATGGTTGGTAGGATAGATCGCTCGCTCGCCTCGCTGATGCGAATTCGCTCAAGTCTTTATTAGTCCACGCTACGCCTTTGATTATAATGTTACTGTCTGCGCCATTTAATAAAAATAAATTAATAAAATAATATTCGACTAATCGTTATCACAATTACACAAATCACAACACTAATCATTCATACACGCTCCTGTTTCCTTCCTTATTCAATTCCCTTCCGCATACCAGTTGCATTCGACGCGTCACTCAAACCGCCCGCGCATTATCGCTCTCCAAAACTTTTCACAAAACACTCTCAAAGTGTTTGTTGTGTGTGACCTCAAAGACTGTGGGTGTGCCTCAAGAACCATCACTAAGAAAACATACAGTCCACCAGCCTCGAAACTATCGAAGACAAAAAAAAAGTCGCCTTTCCCTGTGAGTATACCTGATTTCCTATCTTGCGCTCGCGCCCACAGTTACATAGTATAGGCATAACACTTAGAGCCGAGTTGCCAAACAGAACAAGGTTTTTGTTAAATGCTGTATGATATCCAGATTCATGAGGAATAGTAAAGGCTATTTAACAGCACACTACGACCCTTAAGCCTGCAATACACGTTGGCCGAGTGTTGTCGAGTGAAGGCCAATACCAACATGTAGACGGTATATTTGCCTTGTCTTGCTATCGCTCGGTGTCACTTGCCTAGTTGGTTGAGTATAGACAAGCGCCAACGTGTATAGACCTCATTTGATGTAGCTTGCCACAACTTGCAGACGCTCGCGATCGCTTGCCTCACTTTGGAGCGGTGTCGGTTTATCTGCACTAATCAAAGGCGCTCGCGCGCGCTCGGACAATAGTGTTCACATGTTTGTCCGCGCGCTATTATGCGGTTGACGTCAAACTTGCCGAACGTGTAGACAGTAGCGCTTGCCTTGTGTCAATTTGTCTAGGCTCGCGTTGGTCTAAGCTCGGTCAACATGTATTGCAGGCTTTAGGAGCCGAGTATATTTCAACTTTCACGAATTATACACACGATTTCCTTTGACTTTCATAGTTTGTTTTATTTTATCTCAAGGGTATGCGGGTATAGTGTCGAGATATTAGGGGGAAATAGGAATTTAGTTTTAAAGTAAGTATTGATGATGTTACCTTATCACCATCTGCGCTGCTCTCCGGCTTGGCACCATTAAACTCGTTAACAGCTTCCATCATACCGAAGAATGAGATGCTGCAACATTTTTTACTATAATAAAATAATATCGGCCCTGTTTATAAACTGTCCCACTGCTGGGCACGGGCCTCCTCTCAGAATGAGAGGGGATAGGCCATAGTCCACCACGTTGGCCAAGTGCGGGTTGGCAGACTTCACACACCTTCAACAACTTTATGGAGAACTCTCAAGGCCCCAAGTCTGCTATTGCAATTGTGTCATAATGACATCATAACTGTCAAAACCTTCGGTCATTGGCTAAGAGTAAGACTATCTCTTTGGTCATTGGTCAAAACGATGTCATTATGAGACCATTCTGACACGATTATGACAATTGCAATAGCTGACTTGGGACTCTGGGCAGGGGCCTCCTCTCAGAATGAGAGGGGATAGAACATAGGCCACCACGCCGGCCAAGTGCGGGTTGGCATACATCACACGCCTTCAACAACTTTATGGAGAACTCTCAGGCATGCAGGTTTCCTCACAATGTTTTCATTCACCGTTAAAGCAAGTGATAATTAATTTCTAATACGCACATGACTTCTAAAAGGCAGCGGTGCGTGCCTCGGGATTGAACTCGAACCTTCACTGTGAGAGGCACAGTTTAACCACTACGCTATCATTATAAAGCTGAAGAATTTGTTTGTTTGAACGCGCTAATCTCTGGAACTATCAGTCGGATTAGAAAAATTCTTTTTGCATATGATAGCCAGATTCATGAGGAATAGTATAGGCTGTTTAACATCACGCTACGACCCGTAGGAGCCGAGCAACGGGGGTGAAACCGCGGAGCACAGGTAGTGCATAATAACTGTAATAGAGAAAATAACTTACATAGCCGCCCGTAGATGTCCGCTACTAAACATCGGCCTTCCCCATAGACCGCTAAAACAACATAGAACACCTTAGTCTTTGCATACCATAGATGCAAAGCGCCGAATAGGTTATCTATTAGTTCCACATTAAATGATAGCACGTATATAACATGGCATATACAATAACAATATTTTTGCCGCGGGACATTGTTTTCGTTTAATATTTAACAACACCATGTAGATGCGTAGAGAATATCAGTTGACGAATACTATACTCAGAGGCACAATTAACCGGCCACCTAAGTTTAGTGTCACCACGTTTGTTTAAGTTAAATAAAGCATATCATGATGAACGTTACTTCATAAGTAGCTACTATAGCAATAAATTAAACACTTATTACTCTCACTGCTTTTCTGATTTGTGTTCCCGAAGCATTTTTACGATTTCGAAAGCAAACGTGGTGACACTAAACATAGGTGGCCGGTTAATTGTGCCTCTGAGTATAGTAGGTCAAAGACCCATGGCCGGCGAAGATAGTGCAAACGTTGCCATTCCCCTCCATTTTTCTTATTGAATCCATGACATGCCTTTGGTAATCATTACAGTTCCCCAATTCGCTTACCTAAGCCCCAGATGTGCATACAGGGTAAAATTAAAACCAGTGCGGATATTTTAGTAGGTGAAAGTACTCATGAATATGATCAACTTTTATTATGGGACCGACACTGAAATATGAAAAAAAAAATCAGCTGTTCCCTACAAAAATGCACTACAACACGATCAAAATGTATGGAACAGCTGATTTCTTTTTTCATATTTCAGTGTCGGTCCCATAAGAAAAGTTGATCATATTCATGAGTACTTTCACCTCCTAAAATATCCGCACTGGTTTGAATTTTACCCTGTATACAACTGAACATAAACATAAATACTCAATAACTATGACAAATTAATTCTTAACAAGATTATATTATTATATTTCCACTAACTCCATTGCCGCTATATGAAATTCCCCTCGCGTGCTTTGGAATACATCTATCATCTCTGTGACAGATGTCAAATACAATCAAATAATGTCAAAATGAACTAAACATGTATGTATTTGACATCTGTTCCAGAGATGAAGCTATATTTTACGAACTATAGTGAGCCATAGCGTTGAGCAAACGGAGCGCTCGCGCTATAGATAGCTGCCTGACGCCCAGGCGCGTGCATTGCATATAGGCAAGTAGGCAGTGACTATCTCTTAAGGTTCAATAAAACCATTTCAACTATTACTACATCAATATACATCATTATATATCAATAATTAGTCATGATTGATATATTTTATTTATGTAGTAACAGTTAAAATAGTTATATTGAATTTTATGAGGTAGGCACTGCCTACTTGCCTGTATGCACTGCACGCCACTGCTGACGCCACTTAGGGTAAATATCAGGATGAGACCACTGTAGTGTGAAATGCTTACCTAAGAAGCTGCTTTCTCTGCTGAGCACACAACGTCCGCGGCGTGAGGCAGTCGCACCGATGTTTGTAGCCCGACCAAGCCGTCACTGTGAAAAAAAAAAACAATAGTATCAATGCTCCCACTCATGGTACTTCGAGCTCTCACACAGAGAGCTCGAAGTACCATCAGTGGGAGCATGTGTGAGAGTGGGCCGGGTTGTTTTTGTTGAATTTTCAGGGGTTCGTGGTTAAATCACAGCCACAATAAATTTTAAATAGTCGTTTTCAGTCTCTTCACTGTTTTTTTTTATAATTTGTTGAGAGACTACGTACAGTCGTGTGGCGTTGTTCTCGCCGCCATGTCAGCAAGCCGGGCCCTGGTGTTGGCTCGCTGGTGCGGGCGCAGGTAGCGCTGCAGGCGGGCCCGGGCCGCCCCCACCCAGCCCCAGCGCGCCCCGTCCGCCCCCGCCGCCCCCGCCCCCGTGGGCACCATTTCCACCTGTAGGGAACACACGTTATAAAACACTGTACCATTACATGCATACTGTGCAATAGGCTTTGTTAAAAAAGAAATCTCTATAAAAGGCTTTGACCTGACTGACTCATGGATCAACGCACAGCCTAAACCGCTGGTCGTAGAAATGTGTTTGGAAGACACAAACACATTTACACATTTGTTTATACGATGTAGGCATCCGCAAAAAAGGATTTTTGAAAATTCCACCCCCAAAGGGGTGAAAAGATGTAAAGAAGTTTATATGGGACAATGTGTTTACTTGGCCTGATCAACTTCAAACTTTAAAATTTTTATTTCCGCCTTCCACGCGGGGGAAGCCGCTGGCAAGCTAGTCTATACTAATATTATAATGCTGCCGGCTTAGCATGACCATTATGTCTCTATTCTACAAAAGAATAGACAAAGTTCTTTCTATCCAAATCGGTATCTCTTCTGCCCGAACACGCAGCGACCCGTCCTTGGCTTATCGGAATTTTGTCTACTGCAGAATAGAAACATTTCTTCCCTTCATTGTATGCATAAAACGGTAGAAATCTTTGTACAATCTGTCACTTTGTCTATTCTTCTGTACACAAAACCCGTTTCTATCGTGGTCATGCTAGGCCGGCTGAAGAGATTATTTATTTGTTTGAACGCGGTAATCTCTGGAACTACCAGTCGGATTCGAAAAAATATTTTAGTATATGATAGCCAGATTCGTGAGGAATAGTATGGGCTATTTAACATCACGCTACGTCTCTTAGGAGCCGAGCGACGGGGGTGAAACCGCGGGGAACAGCTAGTAAGATTTATAAAATCAAATAAAGGGGCATTATGTCAGTATGTTGTTTTTGGAGATGCCGCTATCGAGATCAAAATTAAGTTTACCCAACAGTGGGACAATAGGGATGTTGAATATATTTTTTTTATTGTGAATCTGTAAACTATTTGAAAAAAGATAACACCAAAAAAACCGATGAAACATCTACAAAATTGGCAAAGTTATAAGCGTTTTAAAATGATTTGCTAGACACGGACGGTGTTAAGATTTATCATCACTTTGTTTTATTAATGTAATTAAACCAAATTGAGTTGGATGTTTGCATTATAGCGCGATAGATGGCGTTATCGCATTTAAAAGCAAGCTATGGTTTCGTTACATTAAAATCATTAGGTGAATCAAATATTATCATTAAATTGTCTCTCCAAAGATATCTGGTGGTTTCATTGTAATAACAACAAACATTTTTGGTCCTTCGATCGAGCCGGATAATTATTGAGAATCAGGCTGGTACCGTGGACATACTGTGAGTACTATAATATTATTACGAAGATCAGGGACTTAGAAAAGTGAAGAAGTGGATTCGGACTTGTAGGATTTTAAAGTGCTAGCTAGGACTTAGAATAGTTCGCGAAAAAGTGACCAAGCGGGGAACCTATGCCCGATTTTGCATAGAATTTTACAAGTCCTAAAGACTTAGAAAATTTTCGTTGGCATGATTTAGAAAAACTGATATACTAACTCTTTGGAAAAAACTTCGTTGTCAACGAAAAACTTATGAGAAACTTAGTTGTCATCGGCTGTCATTCTCTTGGAAAATATTGTCTTGGAAAAAATTTAAAAACATTGATTTGGAAAAAATGGAGCTCATTAAACTACAAGAAGACATTCGGTTACAATTACAAAAGGCAAAGGTCAATTTTAGGAAAAGTCCAAAGGAAAGGATTACTAAATGTTTTATAGAAAACCGAATTCAAACCATCACAAACAAATGGAAGGATTTTTCAAATAATCATTGTGAAATAATTAAAAGAGAAGGAGCTGAAAATTCAAATTATTTCATAAAGGATGTGCATACCGAAGTTGAGGAGTTCTTTCTAGATTTTAAATCCGAATTAGAAGAAATTCTGGAATCCAGCAGTCGATACAACGAATCATTCAAGGAGCACAAGGTTTCAAAGACATCACCATCTGTCAAGTTGCCTAAGATAACAATACCACCATTCTCAGGTCAGTACACAGAATGGATAGGATTTAGAGATTTGTTTATATCGCTAATACACAACAATAAGGATATTGATAACGTGCAGAAGTTACATTATCTAAAGGGACACTTGACTGGAGAAGCAGAGCAGTTATTAAGACATATACCGATAACCAACGATAATTATGAGCAATGCTGGAAAACCCTTGAGAAAAGATACAACAACAAACAGTTTTTGGCGAATAGCATATTTACTAGATTCTTCTCACAACGTAATATTTCAATGGAGTCAGCTACGAGTCTTAAGCAGTTACTAGATAGCACTACAGACATGTTACAAGGATTGAAAAGTTTGGGTATTGAGACATCTTCGTGGGATGCTATTGTCATTTTCATTGTCTCACAGAAATTGGATACCGAATCAAGAAAACAATGGGAAGCTAAAGTCAGTCAAATTACATTTAATTCTAATAAATTACCAGATTTTCAACAATTTCAAGACTTTATACAAAATAGATTCCATTCTTTAGAATTTTTAGACACAAAAAATGTAACAAATTCAAAACCTCGTTTTAACAACACATTTCTTGTATCGCAAGTAAATTGTTCTTTCTGCAAGGGTGACCACAAAATTAGTTCATGTAATGATTTTCAAAAACTAGATCTTAGCTCAAAACGTTCTTTTGTCCAAGATAACAAATTGTGTTTTAATTGTCTTGCCAATAACCACATTGTGAAGTATTGTCGTAACACCGTTTCTTGTCACTTTTGTAAAAGACGACATCACTCGTTACTGCATTCCAATATAGTAGTACAATCAGATTCGCCACTGGAGCCTGTAACATCACACCAGGTATCAGGAGATCGACCATCGGGTAGCACACATTTCTCGAATAGTTTTGAACAAATTTCATTGTTACCCACAGCAATCGTGTATGCTGATTCGAGAAATGGTATCATACCACTGCGCGCTTTAGTAGATCAGGGTTCTCACATTTCGTTCATAACAGAGGCCGCAGTACAGTTGCTTGGCTTAAAGGGTAAAGCAGTCAAGGGTAATTTTTCAGGCATCGGCGGTGAAACTAAGGTAGTCTCAAGGGCTAAAACAAGGGTTGTTCTTCATTCACCGCACAATCCAGACTGTAACATCCAAGCAACAGTTTATGTTTTAGATAAATTAACTGGTTTGCTACCTCCTCAGCAAGTTTCATTACAACCATGGCCTATTTTAGAGACCATTAATTTAGCTGATCCAGACTTCAGGTCACCCAGCAAAATAGATATTTTGTTAGGGTCAGATGTTTATGGTCATATATTAAGGGAAGGGTATCTTAAATGTCCATCTGGATCGCTGTTAGCTCTGGAAACAATTTTTGGATGGGTTCTATCTGGAACCAATAGAATACAGTCTGCAACAAATATGAGTAGCATGCATGTTAGTATCACTAAGGCAACTACATCACGCGACGAAAGTAGCCGTTATATCGTCAAACTGCCGTTTAGAGATAAGCATCCAGCTTGTTTAGGACAGTCACGGGAAAAGGCTCGTCCTAGAAAACACCTGAAAAAGAAAACGCATAAAGCATTAGTTATACAGGATATTGGCAATAGGAAAAGTGTAAAAAGAAATTTAAACTTGCCTTATTGTATCCATATTCAGACGAATCTAGACTAATTCGTGATAGTGGGCGGATTCACATGGATAAAGGCTGCAAATATTCTATAAAATAGTTCTTCATGTTGCATACACTTCATAAACTTTTAACAGTGGGACCAGAAATCAGTGATGTTGTCTTAGTTAGGAATCAAACTTATCACACGCCAGATGGTTAAAGCACACTGGCGTGGCATAATGTAACAAGGGTAGTCAGATTGCGAAACCTAATTTGTATTTTTTGAAGTATCTTATTTACTATTCAATGTTCAATGTGGTACAAACAACATTTAGTTATAGTTATTCTGGGGGTGTTTAATTCAACAATTCATCATTCAACATAGGAGGTTTTTTACATTTTGCTAACTGTTTACAATATCATTAAGTTTGGTTATTGCTTATTTCACATTAGTCAAGGACTGTCGTCCTTAGTGGGCGGATATGTTAAGATTTATCATCACTTTGTTTTATTAATGTAATTAAACCAAATTGAGTTGGATGTTTGCATTATAGCGCGATAGATGGCGTTATCGCATTTAAAAGCAAGCTATGGTTTCGTTACATTAAAATCATTAGGTGAATCAAATATTATCATTAAATTGTCTCTCCAAAGATATCTGGTGGTTTCATTGTAATAACAACAAACAGACGGCATGCATGATAAGTGACGTAACACCACCTATGTCCGCTTCGCGCGACAACGACGGAGCGATACTCCCTCCAAAAACTTTAAAAGCGTCTATGTTTTCCATTTTGTGATAAATTATATTTTTTTTAACTAACCTTTTTGGTATTCCTATTCCTTCTTTGGAATAAAATAATTTATTTGTACTTTTTTAATAGTAGTCCACTACCTTATTATACTGTTATTTAACATACCTTAAACGTGATAGTAGACGCAGCTTTGAAGTTCTCCAATATTTTGCAAAACCTGTCCACTGCATACCTGTCGAATGAAAAAAGAAAATATCTAAACCGGCCGTTAAAGTCAGTGACTCTCACTTGAGTGCTTGAGGTCATAGTCACTGACTTTGACATTAAATGACCTTGACTCCCGAGTTAATGAGCTCAAGGTCACTGACATCTACGTTTGTCTCGTGGTGAAAAATAATAAGTATTAAAAGATGTGTGAACTTATTGAACAAATGTATCGTATTCTCAAAGATTGAACGTTTTGGTAATTGGTAATTTTGAGAATTGGACAATTTGAGAATTGGACATTTAGGGAATTGGATATTTTGGAAATTAGATATTTTGATAATTGGATATTTTGGCAATTGGACAACATGGGGATTGGACATTTTAGGAATTGGACATTTGATACGTACTCTTTCTCCATAGGCTTGTCGAACTGTCGACACAGACAGACGTCGTTGACTATCTCTTGTGTCGTTTCGCTCTGCTGCGCTAGCTTGCATAGCTGTTCGTGGATTATTGATGCACCTGCAATAAATACCGCATATCACATCTAGTTTGCGGGACCGTACCGCAAAGTATAATAGAGAGAGCCGACGTCATTCAACTTAAGGGAATAACTTACATAGAGGGAGCGTAAAAAGAAACAGGCAAGAGCGTATTGAGGACACAAAGGCTATTGGAGTCAACGGCTGGAGAGAGAAAGCCAAAAATAGAAACGTCTGGAGAAGTTTACTCGACCAGGCCAAGGCCCACCCGCGGCTGTAGCGCCTAGGATGAATGAATGAATGAAGAGCGTATTGGACCACTCACACTATAGGGTTCTCACATTCGGAAAAAAAAACAGATTTCCGATCGCAAATATAAGTTTTTATTTCATAATATCATTATGAAACACAAAGTTATTCCTGCGGTTGACAATCTCCGAAAATAAAAAACATTCCAAAAACGAATTAACGTAAGGTAGGTACCCGGCAAATATTACATTTAGGAAAATAGGATAATCGGCTAGCTTAGCTTCGGCTTTGTAGAGCGTCGTATCCGTCACGTATACCAATGTGACATTAAAGTTATTATGAATGATTTAAAATGCTTTTTTTTCGGTTCGGAAGTTGCTAGAGGGGCGGGGGGGGGGGGCGCAGCAGCTCCCTGCCTGTACCTGGCTACGGCCGTGTGCGTGCGTGCGTACCGTGCGAGTCCGCGAGAGCCCTGCGCATTCGGGCGAGGTCCCAGCGCTCCGGGCCGCCCGCGCCGCGCGGCCGCAGCGCCCGCACCACCCGCGCCGCCACCATCACCGTGCTGCCGCCTGGGGACACCCACATACATATAAATATATACATATACTAGTCATTGTAACATGTCAATATCAGTCACGAGAAGACTGTCCACGGTCAATGCAACTTGATAGAAACGTCAAGGTTAGTCAAAACTTTATTACATTTTCTTGGACTTAGGGCTAAGTTCACCGACAGTGAAATAACCAATGTTTTGCTAATCGGTTCGATAACCGAATACAGTCGTTTAACCAGGAGGCGGCAATTTTCGTGTTCATCACTTTAAATTCAACCTCGATTTTGTAATTGAGCGTTATATGAATGAAAGACCGAATAATATAAGACAGTTAATTATGATTGGTAGCAATACACGTAATAAACCGTACAAAATATGAAAATTTTAAAATGGTTGCATTATGAGATTACCCTTCGGAAATTAAAAGTTCCGATTATGATATGTCATAATATATATTTGGTTACTGGTTACGTTGTGTCTTAATTTAGCAGCATTCGATCTTAGATGTTGTCATGGTAACCAATAACAAACTTGTATGTCAATGATAATTTTTATTCGAATTTATACCTACAAATAATATTCTAATATTTAAAGAATTTGGTAATGAATGTAATAATTAAACAAAATGGATAAAAGGAAGTGCCTTGCTAAATTTAGCAACAATAAAAATTAAATAGATTAATTTTTTCACAAATTCGTAATTGTCAAACGTCAAAATACCCTGATTAAGTACTAATCGGGATGTTAAACGACCTCTCCCACCATGGTTAGAATAAACGGTTGATTACTGTGTTTAATCGGTCGATTAGCTTTGGTGAACATGAAAAGTCATGATAAACAGCCGTTTTCAATTTATCTGACTGTTATCTTGTTGGTGAACACAGCCCTTAGTGATTTTGATTTAAATCAATGATTTTTTTGAAAAAAAATCATGTGATTTAAATCACTCAACCCTGACTTAGGGCCAAATTCACCGACAAGTTTACAGTCCGATAAATTGAAAAAGGCCATTTAACATGGCGGTTTTAGAATTTAATACGTTAGTTAATTTAACACGGCTTCAGAAAAGTCTTGTTAACGGCCGTTTTCATTTAACGGACTATTATCTTGTCGGTGAACTTGACCCTTAGTCTATAAAGTGTATCATTGTGCAATAAATAAATAGTGCATAGTCCTACAAATATTATAAATGTGAAAGTTTATGGATGTATGTATCGATGTTCTCTTTCACGCAAAAACTACTGAACGGATTTTGATGAAACTTTACAGTAATATATCTTATACATCAGAATAACACAAGCAGTGGCGAAGGGTCCCTACAATGCGATTCCTACCGGCTCCCTTTGAAAAATAGCAAAGACAGTATTGCCTACTTTTATTATTCAGCTTTTCGTGGGCAGGTAAGCATTTGTAACTCCGGCTTACCTCTTAAAAAACACTGAGCCTTCACCACTGACTAGGCTACTTTTTATCCCAAAAACGCGGGCGAAGCCTTGGGCGGAAGCTAGTACAACGCCGGCTCCCCACGTTGGCCCCAACGCCACTCGCCCAACGTGTGGATCTATAAAATAGCATTGGCCCCAACGTTGGCCAATACTATTTTCTAGATCCACACGTTGGGCGAGTGGCGTTGGGGCCAACGTTTGGGCCAACGTGTGGAGCCGGTGTAATGTACTCACAGTGCGCCAGCGCCCACACGACGTCTCGTATGAACGCGAACAGCGCGTCCGCGTTGTTGGCGAGGCACAGGCACAGGCGGCAGTGGCACCCGAAGCGGGCGCGGTACACCCAGTCTTCAGTCACCATCTCCACACTCCTGGGGGACGAGGGGAAAGCATTAATAACTGTTTGGTATGCAGCAGGGTTGGATCTTCCAACCTTGGTTTGCAGCACAATATTAGGCAATAAAAAAAAACATGCGAGTCCACATGTCAATGCTCTGCATAAAATTGGTAAAGGAAGATTCCTGTCGAAGGTCGATTTCCCCCCTTTAATTTAAGGGCGCTCTCGGAATTTTGTCTCCTCTCTCGCTTGCACAGAACCATTTTTAAGAATGTGGAATGAAAAGATGCATTTTTGAAAAATGTAATCTGATAGTGAACTACAAATTATAATAATTTTACAGGTAAATAATTAAAACACATTTCTACTGTGATATCTAATAAACATACTTATGTTACTTAAAAACAATTATGATCTGTTTTTGAGGTTTAACTCTTGTGTTTTTAAAATTTGAGTTTATAATATTATAATTAATATCATTTTGTAGTTCGCTATCAGATTACAATTTTCAAAAATGCATCTTTTCATTTAACATTCTTAAAATATATGGTTCTGTGCGAGCGAGAGAGGTGCCGAATGCGAGAGCCCTCTTAAGTTCTTCTTCTTTCCTTAGAGCTGTAAAAAATCATCAAGCTTCTAAGTCAACGCGATAAAAAAATACGGCTATTTATGTCGCATATTTTGACACTCGCCAAGTCATCAAAACCTATAGAGTACTTCACAAGAAAAGGAAAAAATCCGAAAGTCGTTAATTTGTAGTTACCAAGCGCAAAAATTACTTTGTAAATAATAATATTTTGAAATAAAAACTTTGGTATATTTGCGGTCGGAAACTGAAATACTCCTTGCTATGGAACCCAACAGTCTGTGGTCTGATACGCACCTGCCCATTTTTTTTTTTGGCATGCGTTTGACCGCCATTCCACCTGATGTCGCGCGATGATGCGGTCTACGATGGAGCACGCTTGCCTAGAGGAAACCGATTCACTCGCGACTTGAAGCCACCCAGATTGCAACTGTCGGGGAACACCCACTCCTTTGTCCTTTGCAATCGTCCTAGGACTTTGACAAATATTCCATTTGTCCGATTAGGACATATACACACCAGTGGCGAAGGGTCCCTACAATACGATTCCTACCGGCTTCCCTTTGAAAAATAGCACAGGCAGTATTGCCTACTATTGTCAAATATTTTTAATTAGCTTTTTGTGGCCAGGTAAGCATTTGTAGCATCGGCTTACCTCTTACAAAAATTGACCCTTCGCCACTGATACACACACATACGTACATGTTTGTCCCGATGAGCGTGAACATGAGCGCGGAGATCTCGCACCACGAGTGGAACACGCCCAGCAGCCACTCCTGAACGGGCGAGAACTGCGCCGCCGGCGAGCCGGACAGACGCTCAGCTTCTGTGCAATCAGGGATAAGTCAAAGTCAAAGTCAAAACATTTATTTCAATTAGACCATTTACAGGCACTTTTGAATAGTCAAGCAATAGTTGTCAGTCAGTTTGTCCGTTGGTTGAAGCTAGTTGTCCGTTCCAAAACGTAGATTCCTATGGAGAAGAACGGACAAGAAACTTCATGGTTACTCTTTTTCAACTAATTCAAATATACAATTTCTTTGTTTACATTTATGTCCTAATATGTGAGAACAATGTGAGATATTTTAAAAATCATTTAAACTAGTAAAATGTCAAAATATAGTAATGAATAACCTTTATTCACTGGCAATATTAAACTTAACGCTTATATTACACCTCCGCCGCGAAATAATAAACGCGGAGCAGTGGCGTGCCTAGAGGGCACGCCCGACGCTTTTTTTTGGGTTCAGAGGTTAACTATGTTCATTTTCATGAATTTAAGTGAGTTAATGTTGTTATTAAAGCAGTACCTACATTAACCTTTCGAACGCAGGTCTGCGTTCCAATTTTTTGAAGGTTCATATGGAACGTAGATCTGTGCGATATTAACTGTACTCGAAAAATTACCTAATTACAATAAGTAAAGGTCTATAATAGCGTGAAAAAGTCGGCAAGACAGAGTGAACTAATAAAACAATATCACCCTTACCACAAAAAAGATAAACACGTGTTGAACGCGAATGCTACCAAAAATAATACGCACTTGTTTTAGACAAGTTAGTGCTAAAACAAGTGCGTATTATTTTTGGTAGCATTCGTGTTGAACACGTGTTTATCTTTTTTGTGGTACGGCCCAATAAAACAGCAGTTAAAAACTTCCATTCAACGTCAAAATAGTAAAATAAAATTGAACGAAGATTCAACTTCTTCGTACCTGGGGGTCTACTCTCTAAGCACGAAATCCGTAGTTTCGACCTTAGTTACGGGCGTTTCTTACTCCGTATCACCTACGGACTTTAGATTAGTTCGGGGCCCGAACTAAGAATGAATGATAGCACGATTTGACAGTTGTCCCTACTCCCTATGTGTTTTTATCCGTCCGAAAAATTGAATTTGACACTTTTTGACGGAATCTTATGTCTATTGTACTTTCGGACGGGCCCGTATCTTCGTTGACGGACTTACAGAGTAGACCCCCTGGTGCTGCGTAATTTGCGAAACTCTATAGAAAATAATAGAAAGGCTATAAAGATGTGAAATATTTGATAAAATGAAGTATAGACACCCATTTATCCGATATAATATTTAAATGAATCACGTAGGTATGTATTTTACGAATAAAATTATGTTCTCGTACTACGGTTTCGCGGCGGAGGTGTGATAAAGGCGATACAAACAGACGGGAGTAAAATAAAGCCGTCTACTCACCCATGCCGCACACGTAGTGAAGCAAGGCAGCCTCCTCCTCCGCCGTCACCACCGTGTCGTCCAAGTCCAACAGCTCACTGCCAGACAGGCTGCGAACGACACATCATAAAGTACATTCGCACATCCGCAAGAAAGGTGTCACAACACATAATAATACGAAATTGAGTTATGTATGCCATCTGAAAGGCAATTACAAACCTGATCTGCTAAAAAAAATTCATAATTATAGTGCGATTCCTCGCTGAGAGATGGCATTTAATACAGAATTTTTTTAAAGGAATTCTAGGATCTAAAAAAAATAAAATCGTGATTTCCCAAAAACGACATTTACTGTGTTGTGACACCTTTCTTGCGGATGTGCGAGTCATGTTAATCTACACTAATACTAAGTCAGAATTTTCTGAGTTTGTGCTTAATGTGGAGGGTAATCTCCGGAACTCCTGACCCGATTCTAATAATTCTTTCACTAATAGAAAGCTACATTATCCCGGAGTGCTACCGGATAAGGGCCATAGCACACACGATGCTTTTAGCAGCGGAATATCGATTTAGACGCTGTTCGGAAGCTCGATAGTGACTGAACACTTACTGCGCCGTTTTGATACTACGCTCAAAGATTAAAATTCCCCAAAGGGTAAAATTCTCCAAAGGGTAAAATTCCCCAAAGGATAAAATTCAAATCGTTAGGCAGAGGTGTACAGTACACTCACATTTGGCGAGTTATATTTGAGCCTATGAATTGGACACAAATTCAAACTCTGCCAACAAAAAAAACCCAACTCCGAAATCCCGCTTTGCCCGACCCGGATTTCGCCGATGTGGTCAAAACCGTCGCCGGCCACCGTCAAAAGAAGCCGCTTTTAAAATTCGACACTAATTGAGCGAACGGTCTATAAATATACTCACATGTCAGTCTGTGGCTCCAGAGGAGACTCCTCCTCTAGTGGTATGTCCTCCCGAACGTTCTCCTCCGCCGACGCGAGAAGCTACGGAAAATACACGTTCATAGTAAATAATAGTATAAAGCTGAAGAGTTTGTTTGAACGTGCTAATCTCTGGAACTACCAGTCGGATTCGAAAAAATCTTTTTGTATATGATTCAGAGCCAGATTCATGTGGAATAGTATAGGCTATGGTCCTTCGAGCCGGATACCAGTGCCCGCTACCTACGTTGCCGGCCGCCCGAGAACATGAGAACAAAGCGATAAGACGGCCCAAGTGTCCAATAGATCTTTGCATACACCACACGTCTTTCAGTCAAAATCCCAACAAGCAAACTTAAACTCAACCTTATCACCTAATCATATGGTCCATCACGCTACGACCCTTAGGAGCCGAGCGACGGGGGTGAAACCATGAGGAACAGCTGGTTACTAAATATACGTACAGTTAACAGTCTATGGTATTTCAGTGATGGATATACGCCTTTCGTAAGTTACCTACAACACCTAGGCTCAGATCTATAGAGCGTACTTAGGGCGGGTTGCTTCAAACCATCTGTATTCGTAAGTCAGTACGTAATCGTTAAGTCAGTATGAAATTTTCGTACAAGCCGCCATATTTGACGGTTACAGATACGTAACTGTAAGTTGAAACAACATGGCCTTAGACTTTGCTCCGACTTAAGAGTGCGCATGCCGCTTAGACCAACCCGCCGGTGGGCGGCGCTAAAACACTTGCTATTTCACGAAGCGCCGCCGTGTTAGAAAGGGAGATAAACAATGTTCTTACGTAAAATGAACGCAAAAATGTTTAACAGTCCTTTGGCAAAAAGGTTTGTGCAGAAAAACTACTTGATGTATCTACACTAAAGTTATGTTAAGATCACAAAATAGACAACTCACGAAAAGCTGGTAGGTATGCACCTCAGATCATAGAAACAACGAGATATGCCATCATAGCAAATTAGTACGGGAACAACTGTCGCCACTTTTAGTACATTTTTCAACACAATTACAAGCGCCCCTCGTGAATATAAAGATCTCCCACACATTAAAAATTCCGCACACCCTCAATCTAACACTGTTAATCGTCACTCAACACTAGCACTAAACTAAAACACTGTATTTATATCATCGATCGTGTTCGGTTCGTCGCCAGCGTGTACATTTTATATACGGTCAATGTGACCATCTCCCTTGTTTCTATGATCTGAGGTATGCACTCAGACCGACCCAAAGATTACATTATTAATACCGAATTTCTCATAGCTCGTTCGTTAAATCCACACAAATCTAAATAATAACTCAATAGAAATGTCATCTACTACATTATTCACAGACGCGTGTCGCCGGTTCGCTGTCAATGTCAAAGCATCCAATGCAATACAAAATTAAACTCAACCATCTATTGGGATTTATTTGAATAAATATTCCAATGTTCCTATTGAGAGCTCGTGTCTGCTTGGCACGTACCTGCAATATGTCCTCGTGTCTTATGAGGAAGTGTTCGGGGTCGGGGGCGGGCGCGTCCGCACTCAGCAGCGGCAGCAGGAACTGGCCCATCGCCGGAGCCTCCGCCTGCTAGGAGACAACCACGTTAGCTACTAGCACAGTCTGGCTATTATAGTTATTGAAATACTTATTGATGATAATTATTATTGATAATCGTCTTGATAATTATCGGAAAATTATCTTGAAAGAGAGACACAAACTTTAGTTCGTGAAAACGAAAATTAGTGAATAAGTTTTTCATTTATTTTGTATTGTTTTGTGTTCTATTTTGCTGATTATTCTGTCCGTGTCTTTTTTGTGCTGTGTCTAAAAACATATATTTCTTTCTTTCTTTGATAATTATCTGGTGATTTTCTTGATAATTATCGGTTAACTTTTTTGATAATTATCTGGTGATTTTCTTGATCACTATCGGATAATTTTCTTGATAATATAATTATTGCATTATTTTCTTGATAATTGTCGGATAATTTCTTTGATAATTATCAAAGAAAATAATGACCTTGATAATTTCAAACCCCAGCTTGTAGTATTCAAAAGCCATACTGACCGAAGCCTTGTGCTGGTAGCCGTTGCAGTCCACGTCGACGGCCGCCGCCTCCTTCAACGACGAGCTGTCGGATGAGCCTGCTGCAACAAACAGATAAATTAATATATTTACCTAAACACGTCGGTGACTCAATGCAGACTAGGTTTATTATACTGGGTGTAATTTTAGTCAGACGAAATACGAAAAGGCGTCATTGTACTCATCATTGTGAGATTTATGAGTAACTTTTCCTATGGCACCAAATCTGAAATCGCGAAAAAAAATCAGCTGTCCCATACATTTATGTTCACCTCAAAATGTATGGAGCACCTGTTTTGTTTTTCATAGATGGCGCTCCTGCATATTTCAGAACCGTCAGGGCGCGAGTCGTACTCGCACTTGTCTGGTTATTCCCTATTCTTCATCAATTTATTATTGTCTATTTCCTTTGAGGTACCTACGGAACCCTAAAAAAGAGATGGGATTTTTGTGCTATTTCTGTTAATAATTTTAATTACACGTGTAACTTAACTAGCAACCCGCACTGTTTCGCACGGGTGCAATCTACTGATATGGCAACATGTCAAAACATCCAGATTTCTGTGCTGTAGCACGGGGTCTCATCAGGAACAAAGTAACATTTGTTGAAATAACTCATAATAGATGGCGTTATATGTATCGATTTGTTATTGAAGTTTGTGTAAAATTGAGAACATGAAAAAATACATTATGAAAAATAGTTGTTCAAATTTTGAAAAATGCTTTAATCACGGAAAAATGTATAGCCCGAAGATAGCCCGCGCTAAATCGGTCACTTTTCTTTGTATGAGATGAGGCATCTGTACGTATAGTATTAGATTATCTGTGGCTGTAGGTATCTAAGTTAAATATTAACGTATTATACACATAAACCATCCGGAATAAATTCCCTAAATGGTGGTGAAAACCACACTAAAATCCATTTTGTAGTTTAATAACTAAGTGGACAAACAGACACACGAAATACGACTTTGTTGATGCTATATAAAGATTGTGTTATTTATGTTGATACCTGAAGGTTGCAGATAGTGGAATGTCAAGCAATGATTGTTATTATTATTTTTAGTGCATATTTTGTGATTATTGGTATGCTTAATCTTAAAATAGATAATCATTATACTGTTTGACGGATTAAATATATTGAAGGAATTATTAACAAGCGTATTCACGAACATTACTATGAGGTCTCAAACGCACAGTACAGAAAACTCATACGAATACAAACATTATGTATGTATAAGTATAATGTAAGGTTCATATTCATATGAAACGCATGTTTATGTTCGCTTATATGAATCTTATTCTTATACATATAATGTTCATATTCGTAATGTTTGTGAATACGAGTGCCTCCCTCGTTCAATGTTTCCGTTTACCCCAGGCGCGGTCGCAGTCAACGGTTTTGGGGGGGGGGGGGTCATACCGTAGCCTAAGACTTTTGGGGGGGGTCATAACGATTAATGCCGACGTACTATACCGTGTTTGGCGCATTTTTGTACGATTTTGGGGGGGTCATAACCCCCACGACCCCCCCTCGGACCGCGCCTGGTTTAACCTGTCACCTAGTAAATCTGTGTATGGACAATTACCCAATGGGACTTCAAGGAAACCCTCACGTCTGTCCATTATTCGGACGCACATGAAAATTAAGATTTGATTTCTTGCCAACATTTTTCGACCGAAAAAAATTTAAAAAACGCCTTCAAAAAGATCACAATAATGTTTGATTTTTGATTTGGTTTGACGTTTGGCAGCTTTTAACTTTTTTTTAATATTTTGGGTGACGTAAACACACGCGATTACAGCAATGGCGTGAACACATTACCACTAACCGTTCCTATACACTTTTTGCAGTGTGAATTAATACATTGTCGACTGAAGTGAATTTAGTACTATTTATTAAGTTGGTTAAAAACTTCACGTCTTTTTCACACCTCCGCCGCGAAACCATAGCAGCGAAACCGCAGTACAGTCCTGACTTGTCCGTTGTACGACGAGCGAAACAGAAGCGAAACGGCCTGTTCTAACGTACAGATTTGATTATGATTCTATCTCTTTCCTGTGTGATTTCCGCATCTGGGCCCCAATTCTGCTATTGCAATTGTGTTAAAATGGTGTCATAATGACACCATAACGGTCAAAACCTAAGCGGTCATTGGCTTAGACTGCTTAGAGTAAGACTATCTCTTTCGTCATTGGTCAAAACGATGTCATTGAGAGACCATTCTGACACGATTATGACAATTGCATTAGCAGACTTGGGGCCCTGCTCAGAAGCCAGATACACCTCCCCTTTTATTATTAAAATTTCAATAGTAGGTATAAAAGCTTGATTTTTTTTCTACAATATACAAACTTATATTTATTGAACGTCATTGTACTTACATGCGTCATCAAGCTCGGTCCACTGGTCGTCGGAGTCGGAGTCGGCACCGACGTCGGACGCGTCCGACACGACTTCCACGCGGCGCACGCGCATACAGACAGCGCGGCGGGCGGCGGCACTGCGCCGGCGAGACATCTGTACAAAAATCAACATTGATATTTTACAATAGCACTTTGCCCGCGAATTTGTCCGCGTGACTTATGAATTGTGTATTTTTCGGGATAAATAATAGCCTATAGCACTCAGGGATAATGTAGCTATCTATTAGTGAAAGAGTTATCAAAATTGGATCAGTAGTTGTAGATTACCCCTACATACAAACTTACAAACAAAGGAGATTAGGCACCCAAGTATGGGAATGTCTTTTTTTTATTTATTTATTTGCTTAAAACACGTTATAAAAAGGTATGCAATGCAAAATGAGATCATACATGTTTAGCTTATAATTAAAGCATCTTATCTTCTATCATCTTATCGCCCAACAGCATTATGTATACCAATGGATAAAGCTCTTTGAGATGAATATTTGTTATTACTACGACTTGTCTCAATTGTTAAGTCCGTTCGGAGGTATGGCCTCCTAAATGTGACAACTTAAGTGATATCAGAATCTTGTTATGGCGTCGCCCACCGGCGAATTTGTCTGAGCGGCATGCGCACTCTTAACGAAACGCGCTACTGAATCACTGCACAAAAGTCCTTCGACCTCCATAAAGCTCACCTCTTTCCCCTTAGCGATAGGCCGCCGTCTAGGTGCCCGTTGGGGGCGCGAGTGACGCCTCGGACGCCCCGCGCGGCCCCCCGACCACGAGGATGATGATGACCCACTGCCGGACCCACGGTGGCCCATCTGTGAAGATAATAGTCATAATATAATACTTGGTTTAGCATCAACATGGATTGGGACGTTTGAGACCACAGAAATTACTATACTATAGACGCTTCCCGCTGTCTGTCCCTATGTATGCTTAGATCTTTAAAACTACCCAACGGATTTTGATGCGGTTTTTTTTAATAGATAGAATGATTCACGAGGAAGGTTTTTAAGTATAATACATCGCGAAAAACGCGGGCAGAGCCGCGGGCGGAAGCCAGTCTAAGTAATAAGTCAATAGAAGTCGCAAAGGCGCGTGAGCTTGTCGCCGCTTTCGAGCAAATTATGTAAGGCAGGTGATGTTTAAGCAGCCACAACTCCATCGAGAGCGCACGTTTAAAAATGTGACGTATGTGAACGGAATTAAGTTTAATTTATATTACATTGGATACTTTGTCGTCTGGGAGTAAAATGTAGTAGATAACATTTTTATTGACTTTATTATTTGAATTTCTGTAGTGATGGCTCAGTAGTAGCGTCGTAGCAACCCCGAAAAGTCGTAGGTTCGAACTCCGGCAAGCGCACACTCTGTGCAATAATTTTCATCACCACTGCTCTAAAAACGGTGAAGGAATACATCGTGAGGAAACCGGCTTGTCCTAAAACCAAAAATCATTTTGAAACATCCGATTAGACTTGATCCACTTTGTACAAGATTGCATTCAATGGGAGATGAAGCCTGAATCTCAGGACCTACTCAACTGATTGAGATGAAAAATTCCTTAGATTTTAAGACTAGTTGCTATACAACAGTAAAAGTTTCAGTGAAACTCGTTTAGCTGTTTTCATGTGATAAGGTAACAAACAGACAGACATAAATTCTAAAAAAATAACCATCTTACTTATAAACGCCTCTTAATTTTAACCACTGATTAAATATACAACTATACAATTCTCATTTGTATGAAAATGAATGGAGATGACAATTGACTTTGAGCTGTTTAATTTAATAATCGTTTATAAGTAAGGATTTAATTGTTTCGTGTTTTATTTCTAGTATTCCTAGCTGATTTCAGTTAAAATATTTCAATGTACAGAATTTTGACATCTATGATTTTATAATAGATTTCAATTTCAATTAGTTCTGTCTCAGATATTTTCACACATGACGAGACATAGTGGAAGTTTTATTATAATTATTATTAGTAATAGGTGTTCGGTGTCCTAGAGAGGTCAAATACAAGTTGCTAATGTCAATGCATTTATTTCAATTTCAGGAGTCTGTCAGTTAGACAGCTTGGCAACAAATAGATCATGGTAGACGTGGGTGTACTTAACTCTCTTGCTAGCACTTGGTGAAAACACTATGAGTCATCATTATAAAAAAAATTACTATGCTATATTTTATAAGAACCTGACCATGATTTGCCCTATGTCTTATCTGGTGTTACAGAACCACCAAAAAGAAAATTGCAGTCAGTGCTGCTGCTAAAAAATGCTGTTTAGCAGCAGCACACACAGCATGACCACTATAGAAATGGGTTTTGTCAATGGAAGAATAGACAAAATGACAGATTATAGAAAGATTTCTACCAATTTAAGCATGACAATATTAGAAATGAAAAGAAAAAATATTCTTCAGTTGACAAAAGTCTACAATGCCAAGCACTGCTCCCCGCATACTCGGGCAGAAGAGATAACGAGTTGGATAGAAAGAACTTTGTCTATTCTTGGTACAATAGAGATGGAATTGGTCATGCTACGCATGCAGAAATAGGTATGGTTATAGTACTACCCCAAATGAGCTCTTAAAGGTATGTTCGCTTATATGGAAATGTACTAGAACATATAATGCAATTTAATAATAAAATCATGACTCATAAATTGTCATTATGAGATTTTCTTTTTCTAAAGAAATTGGTTATGTTTGCATATAAATAGGTTTTGATCAAGTAAAAGTTGAAAATGTGTGTTTTTAAAGGTGAAAATATGTATGTGTTAAGTATGTAATGCTTGAAGTACTTAACCTATAAGAAAATTGATACACCGGAAAGAAATACTTAATGTTTTCTAAACATACAGATATCTCAATAAAAATGAAATGTAACAGAATAACAACTTTTACCTTTATTGAATAATCTAATGTTTAACTAAAACCACCTGAGGATCAACTTTACAACCCCAAAAGTTCAACTTTAAACCAAAAAAACAAGTTTTTTACGAAAAAAAATAAAAACTGCAAGTTCTGAATTGAAAATCAAGTACCAGGCAAACAGGTTTGATAGGAGCTATTAGTTACCAATCAATAACTTGTAAAGGTATATCTCCACATCTGATTGTCATAAAATGTACACAAAACACACATTAAAGGTGTATATTAGCGAATTGGAGTTCATTGACACCTGCCGTACTCGCAAGGAGTCAAAGACAGGCACGAATTGTCAAAGACGAACCCAAAACGAGTGAGATGGGACAAGTCAGCCATATTGGCACTCACGGCTATTTCGAAGAGTGATGGAAAGTCCTGCTGCGGTTCACCATCAGCCAATCCAGCCAGCAATCCCAGCTCCGCGCTCAAATCAGCCAGTTCAGCGCCGATGCGATCCGCCCGATCCGCGTCACCCAGCTCGTCTTTCAGGATGTCTCCGATCTCGTCGGACACCGCAGCCACAGCCGAAGCAACCTCGTCTGAGGGCACTCCCTCTTTGCCCAACCCCTCGCCACCGCCGGCAAAAAGCTCAGCTTCCTCGGCAGTTCCATTAGCACTATGGCCTAAACATTTCTCCATGGAAAACATCATTTAAAAACCGAATAACAGAACTCATATGACAAACGTAACATCTAAAGTCACCGCTGGTCCTTTTAGATCACTCGAAAACAGATAACTCGGTAATTAAAAGACTTGAAACCATTTTTTCATCGGCACCGATATATCCCGAAGTTTTTGACAATACCAATATGGCGACGATATTTTTAGGTATTTTGTGACCAGTTGCAAGCGGATAACGTGACAATATTGCACATGGCAATTTTCTTTTTCTTTGTTGGACCTATTTTTGTATTCTCTTTTGAAGCAAAGCACAAGGGTCCACAGACAAAACAATTTACGTTAATGTTGGATTCATTTTCATTTTAATAAAGCGTGCCATTCTTCAGTTTTCATTCAAGAAAGTAAATTAATTCATTATTTCTATTTTTTTGAGAGAATAGGTATGAGAATATCAGTGACGAACTTTAATTTTTCATATTTTTCTTGCCAACAGAGAGGCGTGCAATACATAGGAAATTAAAACTACCTTTTACTACAGTCTGCATTCAAATATCAAGGCCATTAGAACCTTGCAATGCCTGTAAATGACGCATGCCGCTATCGAGAAATGTATCATTAGTGCATTTTGACCTTTTGATTATTTTTCGGATTTTTTTTCATAATTCACTCTTTTGAGGGAACCACAACAATCACAAATGGAGAGTCGGGCTAAGAAAAGGCTCGTTCCTTAGTGGTTTATAAACACCCACAAACAAGAAGGTGAAGGTCACAAGAGCATTCCAAATAATCAAAACACGAGTATCAAAACTTTTTTATTATTTATTAGTCTTTATTAGACTTTATCTATAGATTACGTGGGTTGCCCCGGAATTCAAGTTATGGGTTACCAAGTTTAGCGCAATTCTACAGAGAGCAACACTTTTTTTTGCGTACAAGTTGAACGTAAAAGAAATGCGAATTCTATCAACATAAGTAATCATCAAACACGAATTTATTCCGAATCAAAATATGTATGTACCTAGTCACCATTAAAAAATAGGGAGCGCCTCCGCAGCCGGCGGCGGCTCCTAAAAATAACACCGTTGGGAACCGCCGTAGCCTTGGAGTAGCGGTGATACCAGACGAAAATAATTGCAAACTACCGTAGCAGCAGATTAATGTTGCCGTGTTTTAAGTTGAATTATCTACCTTAGACTGACTTTTAAATTACAGTGTCAATGTAAAACAAAATACAACTTTTTTCGACTTACAAGGGGGGGGAGGTGGTCGACGGAGTCACTTCCTCAAAAATATGATCCAGCTGTAGTCTTTGTAACAGTATGTACCTATTGTATTTATATTATACATGGTACAGCCGTGAATAAAAATATATTTTTTATTATTCATGCATTTCCAGGTTTATGAAGTTTCGATTCACTTTTAATTTAATGGTTTGCTATTGCCCGCTAGATGGCAGTAAGTTAGAATTTAATTTTATAACGCCATCTAGTGTTGAATAGAACAACAAGGGAAAAATCAGTCCTTATTCCTTGGCAACACTGACTAATTGTCAAATAGTTGACAGGACACTTGAATTGACAGACAGATTTTGACAGAAGTTGATTCTGCGCGAAACACTTGCGATTGAAGATAATTTCGAATATATTTATAAATTGTATATGAAAAACTACAATGCAGGTAAAATGCCGCATTGCGATGCACGCTTTAACAAACACGCTATATTCCTAATGTAAACACGACGCTAAGTTAATTAAATTAAGCCCATGATCAGTTGAAACAAACTTCTGCAATAATATTTTTTTTATATTTATATTTAGTGTTCTAAATTAGGTCAAAGGTGAAACCCGGAAATAGTGTGTACACAATATAGTTTTACATAAAGTTATGGCTGTACAGAATAAAGTTTTGTATGCCTTTCGAGGGTGGATAGCCTTCGTTGCTTTTATGGACTTGGGAACCACAGGCCGGTCCTATATAGAAGGGAGGTCGTTTCTTAGCAACGCCGGCGATGAACACTTAGATGGTAAGTTAAGTTTTAACTGAAAAACATTTTTCGAAACAAGCTTTTATAATGACACTTTCCAACTCCATCATGAGACCCTGGACATTGTAAAAGTCTGTAGTACTTGTCAAGACAAATCCAATGAGCCCAAACACGACGGAGTTATGTTAAGAAGTTGACGATTCCTACAGCCACATCCCGGCTCCATCATGAGACATGAAGGCACCTCCATCGTACCATATTATTGCAAATTTCAGCTCAATCAGTTGAGAAGAACTCGTTTAAAATTCAGGTGCAAGATTTCGCCTGGTATACACAAGGCAAATTAAATAAAAGCTTGTAAATGTACATTACTGTTTCCGTTTGGGGATCAAACTCAAACGATGTAGGGCACAGCAAGATATCTTGCTTATATCTGGTACAGCCCAACTGTAGAAGTACCTTACAGAGTACCACAGCCACATAATGCTACTCTTTGGTAGTCTTGTGTTCCTGTGGTGATGGCGGTCTATATACAAATGCAAGCCTATTTAAAAAAAAAAGGTCAACAGAGCTCTTGAGCACTGTGTTGCCAGCGGGGTCTTGCTTGCTTGTCTCCCAAGCTGTTGGCATAGCAAATCTTCATTGTAAAGGGTCTGCAATGCACATTGTGACAACAGTCATGAAGTTATGATAAAATTAAAATATTTGCCTGTTTCCATTGCAGGAGACTTCACAATATCTCGCATGCTTGGGATGTATTCGTTCCTCAAGGCTCTGGCCCTCATACATTGTACTTTGTACATTCATTACAGACCGTAAGTATTTCTTTACACACATGTATACCTACATAAACTCACACATTTTCCTGGTCCCATGCCAAGATGTCCACATAGGCAATTTTTTGTAGTAGATGCTAAATCATAATAATATTAGCAAATGTAATTTTTTATATGTATAGTTGTTTATAAGTGGGCTTAATATAATAATTATATTCCCATAATTCACAAATTATTATCAATTATTGATATCTGTTTGGTCCAAGGCTTATCACTGGTTGCGAAAATAACTATGTTATCGGTTTATACCAGTATTTATCATTAGGTTACTTGAGTACCGGTATTTTATACCGATAAAACGATAACATAACTTACACTTACTTTATCAACATAAAGTAATATATATTAACATAAAGTTATGTATAACTTTTTACCGGTATAAAATACCGGTATCTTGTGAAGACCAATTGAACCGGCTCTTGGAAATACCGGTATTTCAGGACGTGGTCTAGTGTCGATATACAGGGTGTAAGGTTAAACAAGGGATGTACATCTCTTCCTCCCGAGGGAGCAGTGGCGGTCCGAGGGGGTGGTCATAACACCCCAAAATCGTACAAAAATGTGTGAAACACGGTAATTCACGTCGGTATTAATCGGTATGACACCCCAGTCTTCGGCTGCGGTATAACCCCCCCAAAAACTTCGGCCGCGACCGCGCCTGCGTGGGAGGTACTGAAAAACTCTATGGGTAGTGCTTGGTTCAAGTAGTAACCAGCTGTGGCTACACTCCCTCTAGTTAGTTATTCCTCTCCAATTGTTATTTTGATTTCTAAACTGACACACATTGTTTTGTGATTACAGGGTGGTCTCGCTGGGATACTGGTCTCTATCTTTAACAATCATCTTATACTTCTCTGAAGCATTCTACTTTCATTCTACGGATCTTAACTTCTACATAGTGTTCCCCTGCGTTTTGAACAGTGAGTTATTTTATTACTATTAATATGACATTTAAGGGGTATCCGTCAAGGTTGCGCGCAAAATTCAAAATTTCTTACGTTTATTGCAAATTGCAGCACTGTTTGATGTTGTATGTTGATCAAAATTCAATACGCCATAGTAATGATAGTATATATAATTACTGAATAACAATCATCAATATAGCCTAGAATTTGGACCAACATTCAACGTAAAACAGTGCTGCAATTTGCAAGAAACATAAAAAAAAAAGAATTTCGCGCACTACCTTGACGGATGCCCCATAACGTAACAAATAAGGCCGGCCACATCCGGAATGCCCATTCTGAATTCAGAACCATAAACAGTAAATTGTCTCTAGACTTTTACGCAGAAGCGAATGATTGCGGCTAGGATCAGATATTCAGATACATGAATGAAAACTGATTTTTTTAATGATTCCAGCGGCCAGCCGCAATCATTCACTTCGGTGTAAAAGTCTAAATCAAAAACAATTCGCTGTCTATGATTCTGAATTCCGTAAGGGTATTGCGGATGTATATGGCCGGTCTAACAGAACCTATTTATATCATGTATCTTTATATTCTTTTTCAGTTATTACCTTAATAGGTCTGATATACTTACCAACAAAGTTAAAACTCTTCGGACAAATTCCTGGCACATCGGGCATGGACAGGGAAGTAGATGATGAAAATACGCAAATATTACGCACTATGGGCAACTTTAGGAGACGAAAGCCCGGCCACTCGGTCAAAAATAAACACGTCTGATAGTGTTGCTATAAGAAAAATTGGCTGTATGTATACAGCTTAGTTCCCTTGCTTGACCGAAAATACTTGTCAGCGTGAATCTGCGACTCGATCTCGATACGGCCGTTTGATTATCATTCTCCTACCCTCCTACCCAGTCTGTTAATGTTAAGTCGGCTCTCCTGCGACGTGTTTTCGTGTTCAATTGAACTTCCGTGAATTGAAGTTCCGTGGTCGAGTGATTTTGCTAAACAAAACGCGTAGCTCACGCCCCTTTTTGTTCATTAAACATGTTCGAGGTTCAATGAACACGCGCAGGAGACCCGCCTTTAGATGAAGCATGTAGTTTTAACTTAGCCGAGCTAGCAAAAAGTGAGTGCGTAATGCGCGCACAAACAGACATAAAATTTAAAAATATTTTTGGGCAAGGTGACGTCCCAGTACCGTATCCCGACTGTTTTATCTGGAATATGTAGAAACAGCTTTTTTACAGTTTTATAATAATATGGAAGGACGATGCGAAATTCTGGCAAGTATGTTCGGTGATGAGGTTTACAAACTGTCCTATAATATAAGTTTAGTTTTTCGTAAATCTTTAAAACTCTTTTCTGGTGCTTGTAGGCATTGAGTTAGTCGGGTATACTCAACATTTTTATTATAAATTCTTCCTAATCTTTCACTTAAGGGGAATATTCTAAGGTAGAGCTAAATTCAAATTTTCTTACCTTTTTTTTGCAATTCATCTAGATATTATTTATAGATAATCATCGAAATACTCAATACAACTCTCTAAGTTCTCTATACATTATAATAATGCTAGATTATTGATGTGATTTTGAATAATAATATTCAGTAATTATACATATAATTATCATCCTTACAGTCGCGAGTCGCGAATCCTATTTTGATCAACATAATAAGTTAAAAGATTGAGTATACCTGGACTAGCGACATCACTGCATTTAAATAATATTTTTCACTTATGAAGGTAGTTTCGGTTTGAGCTATTGTATTATAACTATTATAAGGTGAAAGCAATATGATTATATTGGGTGTAAAAAGACCCTTAACGAAAACTGAAACCGTTGTACCGGACCATACCTGGGAACCGACTGTTTATGGAGATACTGAAGGTTAAAGTTTCAATATTTTTTTTGCGTTTTTCACGAAAACGGCACCGGGCGGCAGCGCAGTGAGGTTCGGGGGCCAGGGTACGCCTATACACCACCTCCCCCATCCCGTACAAATCATCACACCCATAGGCATAGTCGGTAGCGCGTAATTACAAAAAACAGCTGTTTTTAATACCTAAAAAATCTTTTTTAACAAAAAATAACCGACTTCAAAAATCCACTACAAAGAAAATAATAATTTTGGTTTCGGAAGTCGGTGGCTTTGGTTTTTGTTTTTTTTTTTTTTGCCACCGACTTCCGAAACCAAAATTATTATTTTCTTTGTAGTGGATTTTTGAAGTCGGTTATTTTTTGTTAAAAAAGTTTTTATTTTTCCCTTTTTAGTTCTTTATCCCGTGTTAGATTACTTTCACGAATTCGTTCAACAGTAAATCTTCTACGGAGTGTGTACATTTATGCCTATAACTTAGTACATAGGAATGATTACATAATGTATTATATACTAAAACCTTCCTGAAAGTATGTAGATTACGTTAGTGAAAACCCCATCCAAATCGAATCAGTAGTTTTTGAGAAAATCGCGCACATACAAACATACATACATACGGGACGAATACAGAACCTCCTTTTTTGAAGTCGGTTAAAAATAAAAGTCGTTTCCCAGCAATTATTTTTGCTCAATGTAACTTAATTACACGTACAGAATGCGTACGTGTCGGCTTGGTGATGTGTCTTTTTACACCCTGTATGTTATTCTCGCAAAATATGATTATAGTCATATGTCCTTGTAGTCGAATTCGCCTTACTACAATACAGCTAGAACCTAAAAAACACATAATCACATCCCATATTTCCTCTTAACTTGACCAAAACACCAAAACATACGTTTTATTTAAATTTCCCGCCACAGTGAGAAGCCACCACCTTAAGTATTACGATGAGTGAGTTTAAAACTATTAGTACAATCATAGTATTTTCCTACCACGGCCTTATATTCTTGCACTATAGCTTTTAGGTATGAAGTGCTGATATTTCTTATTTGATACCTTCATCTACAAACAGTGTGCCAAGTATTATTGTGACAGCAGGAATGGCGCACTCCGTACTTTAGGTAAGAAGATACAATTATATCGGCGTGCCTCCCCGGGGAGGCCATTCAGTGGGTTTACGCCGCGTCAGAAGAGTTACGCGATAGAAAGGGACTGCCTTGTAGGTTAATATATTTTTAAGCACGCAGCGTTGTGCGAGCAGAATCACTCTTTATTGCGTTCGTATCAAATAAGTAATATCAACATTTTAAACTTATAATATTTCCTTCAAATATATCCTAGCAAATATATACCTCTGTATAATAGTGCCAATAAGATATAAAGCAAATAATTTTATACATAATGCATTTTATACACACAATAGTCCGTTAGACCGTAGATTAGATAGAACAAATGACCTAATCTCGTTTTTTGATGACTTATTGATGCTTAGATAACTTATTTCGTCTAGACACCCTATTACATGGGATTCAAGGCTTGAAGTATCGGTATTTTCAAGAACCGGTTCAAGTGACATTGACAGGGGACAGTATAAAATACCGGTATCATATAATACCGGTTTACACCAGTATCATACCGGTAAAACGTAACGCAATTTGTGCGAGTGACAGAACAACACACTCCAGCTCAGGTAGTGCGTCGCGTTGTTAGTGCAATATACCTAGTGATTATGAATGCTTAATGCATGCTCATACATAAGTCACTATAAATATCGGTATTTTTAATAACGTCGTTTTTAAGAATTCGAATGTGTAATTATTACTGCCTAGGATTAGTCTTCTAAACGAGATTAAGTCAACAAACCATGCTTGGATTCGTGATTTCAATTTTATTGGTATACAAAATGCCGATTACGTTATGACATTAAATGGTATCACATTGTTTTCGTTTTAATATTTTAACATCATGTAAATGCGTAGAGATATCACCTGACGAATATTAGTAGGTCAGACCCATGGCCGGTGAAAATAGTCCAAATGTTGATCTTCTGTTTATATAATTAATCTAACAATTAAATCTACCTGTACTAGCCGCTCTACTATTTAATGTATTACCTCATCGGCACTTTGTATAAATGCATAATTCTTGTATACATAGGTTTATTTATTCTAAATTCCTCTGCTGTTTACTTTATTTGAGTAGGAAGACATTATATCAGCTGCAATTATAATTTTTAACCCGTATTAGTTGCTGCTAATTGAAAACGATTGATTGCTATCAATCATACTATTTTACTATTTTATACAATAACATAACAGGTTACACTTTCCCGGACATTGGGCCGCTATTAGCCAGGGCTTAAAAAAACGGTAACTTAAAAAACAGGTTTAGGTGACTTTGACAAGATACCGCCATAACTTTATACCGGTATTCAAGTAACCTAATGATAAATATTTGTACAAACCGTTCTAATACCGGTATTTCAAGCCCTGGCAGGGCTTAATACCTGTATCAAATTTATACCGGTATAGCTTTATACAGATAACATTTTATACCGGCTTCATATAAATACCGGCTTAAGTGCTATGAACAGGTATTTTTTGGCTATAGTAGCGATAACATTGTACATCGTATAGCCGGGGAAGTGTCAAGTCAAGAGTTGTTCCCCAATTGTCACCACTGATCCTTGATTTCGCGAGTACCGAGCCATGTCTACTTAACCAAACCTAGCGCGCACTAACATGACTTATAGCGAAAAATTATTCTTGTAATTATATAAGATTTGCTTCCGCCCGCGGCTCCACCCACGTTTTTGGGATAAAAAGTAGCCTATTTGTTATTCTGATGTTAAGCTATATTACTGTAAAGGTACATTAATTAAAAATGAACTTAAATGCTCTCTAAAACAAAAAAAACCCCATCCAAATCGAATCAGTAGTTTTTGAGAAAATCGCGCACATACAAACATACATACATACATACTTACATACATACATACGGGACGAATACAGAACCTCCTTTTTTGAAGTCGGTTAAAAATGCGTCGGTCTTGCCCTACAGGCACGTCATTGGTTGTGGGGACATCTTCGGAGCCCCGTAGAATTCGTAGCCCCTGGTATTTTGCCAATCATGCCATCACTTGCCGGGCTAACATGCGCGTCGCGACAAATTTTGTCGACTGTTTTGTCTCGCTCTTACTCGTGCGTATACGAGACAAATGCACGATATAAGCGTCGACAAAATTTTGTCGCGGTGCGCATGTTAGGCGCTCTGTAGGGCTAACATGCGCGCCGCGACAAATTTTCTCGACTATTTTGTCTCGCTCTTACTCGTGCGATTATGAGACAAATGCACGATAAAAGCGTCGACAAAATTTTGTCGCGACGCGCATGTTAGGCGCTCTGGTGGCGTAGCGACGTAGCTACGTAGTGGCGTAGCTGCGTAGTGGCGTAGCTATATGTAGTGACGCAGCTGCGTAGTACCGTAGCGGTGTAGCTGCGTAGTACCGTAGAGGCGTAGCTACGCTACTACGTAGCTATGCCGCTACGCCACTACATTCTCTTGTAATTCCCCATCGTCGTGTTGTCATTGTCATGTTAGCACGTGCTAAGCTTGCTAACTAAACAGGAATATTGATTTGTTTTAAGATACACACATGTTTGATGTTAAACGAGTGTTTAGATAATTTTCTAGTCATTATATTTAAGTTTCATCATTAATAGTCAATTTTATTGTGACTGGGGTAAAGGTGAAACGCGAGGCGATTATCGCAACGATTTGTCGTACGATTCTAACATCGAACGACGGATTGTACGTGTGTGGCGATGTCGGATCTTTTAATCGAATGATCTATCAAAGATCACAACAGATAGCAGCTACACTGAGAAATCGATCGGTCCGCAGTAGTCCGCAAACACGGTCGATGTGATCAAACGATAAGATGGATCGTCGATACGATCAAGTCGTTACGATAATCGCTTCGTATAGTTGCACCGTAAAGTAAAATTATCTGTGCGGTTCTGTGTAGTTTCGAATATATTTCAATAATCAAGATAGTACCTAATAAACTAATAATACAATAATTGTCTTGTAGTAACGATTTTAATATAATTTGTTCTTGTCATAAGCTACAGATAATTTTACTTTCCCTCAAAAAGTTTTAACGCAATAAGCTCAACAAAATGTGCTTTGTAGACAATAGATTTTAATTATTAAAGCGTTATATTTGGGAAATATATACAAAATAATATAAAGAAACAGATTCATGTTAGGGACTATGGTCTTTAACATTATGGTTTCCCTGATCTAATGCTGCATACTGATAGATAAACATATTGTCCTTTTACCAGGGTTTTCTCTTAGACCAGGGCTGTCCAACGCACGGCCCGCGGGCAGCATGCGGCCCGCGACGTGTTTGTGATGTACCATAGATACGAAAAAAACCCCATAAAATGGTATATGAATTATTTTTATGGCATCAATTATTCAAAAAATTAAAACATGTTTCTGCGGCCCTCCAAGCTATTTAGTGATTCATAGTGGCCCCCAATCGTATCTGGTTTGGACAGCCCTGTCTTAGACCATAAGACCACTCACTAGGTAAGGGACACCTGTATAAGCGCCTTTTGTCAACGTATAAATATTTGTATATAATTTCAAAATATAATAAAATACCTATTATATGTATAAACTTAGAAGGACCACAGTTACCAGTGCCATATCAAAATAGGAATTGTTACATTTTGAGAATTAAAACACGGTTTGAAAAAATATATTGTTTTATATTAAACTACCTACTTGTTATCTGCTAAATACGCACAAAATTTCCTAGAGCCCGCAGCGCCACCTAGCGGATCCAATTGTGAATCTAACTCAAACACAAAAAATGTCATCAAAATCAGTCCAGCCGTTAAGGAGTTCAGTGAGACAGTGACATACACACGTAACGTATAAAAACCGGCCAAGTGCGAGTCGTACTCGCGCACCGAGGGTTCTGTATCATTTTTGGACGTATAAAGTGAAAAAATCCGGACTGCATAACTAAGTGTGTTTGTGAAGGAATTTTGATGATTTTGAAAAACTGTACTAGTTAGGAACATCGTTTTATTTTTGGTGCCATATTTGGGTCAATTTCTATCAACTCTAATTATTTCAGATTTTTCGCCCCGCAAACTTCGGAGATAAGGGGGGGGAATCATATTTTTTTGGACATTTTTCATCATATGTCGAAAACTATGAGACATAAAATAAAATAAAAATATATTTTGAAATGTGCAGATCAAGCCCTTTCATATGATATGTCACTTGACCTAGTAACCCCACTTTAAAATTTCGGACCCCCACTCCGGCCCCTTTTGCAATAAAAATAAAAATATTTTTGGACTTATTTTTGGACTGGGGGGTGATTCTCGCGGGTTCGATATTGATATCGAATGCGATATATTGCAACAACTGTCAAAATCCCTACCATTTTGACATTTGTTGCAATATACAGGGTGGCAGGTTAGAAAGTGGAAATATTTTAAGGGGTCATTGTACTCATCATTATGAACAACTTTTACTATGATGGGACCAACCCTAAAGTTACGAAAAAAAAATCAGCTGTTCCATACATTTTGTTGAGTTATGTGAACATAAATGTATGGAACAGCAGATTTTTTTTCGCGATTTCAGGGTTGGTCCCATAGTAAAAGTTGTTCATAATGGTGAGTACAATGACCCCTTAAAATATTTCGACTGTCTAACCTGCCACCCTGTATATCGAAGGGCATATCAATATCGAACCCGCGAGAATCACCCCCCAGGTTGGCAATGACTTCAATGACTTGGTGTAAACAGCTCTTCGACTGCGTCGCCTTCGTCGGCTGACCGTCACTGACCGTCAGTCTACGTAAGCGAGCCTTTAGATCGCCTGTTTACCTTGTTGCCAGCCTACACATGCCGTAATATTTTGCATTTTGCAAGAGACTCGGAAAATAAAACACACTTTAAAAATATATTGTAGTTTTATTGAAACACTCTCTTATTTATAATAACATTTTTTTAATAATTTATTGGACGGGTATAAAAGTTGGAATGTGTTTTGAAATACTGATATTCAGCCACATCTAGTTAAACTGGAAGGCGATTCCAACTTCTTAATAAATAATAAGTAGCTTTATAATTATTAATTTACAAGCTATGCCCCGCAGCTTCACCCCCGTTGCTCGGCTCCTAAGGGTCGTAGCGTGATGTTAAATAGCCTATACTATTCCTCATGAATCTGGCTATCATATACAAAATTATTTTTTCGAATCCGACTGGTAGTTCCAGAGATTAGTCCGTTCAAACAAACAAACCCTTCAGTTTTATAATATAGAATAGATAAAGATAGATTATCATTATTATAATTTCCTGCTGAGACTTGACCAAGTTGTCAATGAATAAGTATATTAATAATAGTCAGGCACGGGTGCGCATGCGATTTTAACGAAGTCTTCGTAACGAACTATGCCTGTGTTCGTGACGTTGGCTTCCCTGAATATGTTGTCCACCTGTGGGCAAAAGTTACGATTTAATTTTAAAAAGATACGAAAAAAGGGTGTTTTATGCAGTGGCGGAATGACCTCCCCCTACAATCTTAAGTCCTGGTAGATTTCAGCCTTAGCCCTCCAAAATAATATCTGGAACCACTTACCCCCTCCAAAAACAATTTTAAAATAATTCCCCACTGTATGTATTTTGATAGGCCAGTCTTTATATTCGTTTGTCTGTCGCACTTGACAGACACAATTGATTTCGACCTGAATGAGGCGGATTTTTCAAATGTGACAGATGGAAGGATAATTATGGGCAAACCTGCATCTAATGTCATTAATTAGCGCGCTAATTCGCTAACAGTTTAATGAAAACGTTATTTGGCTAATCGACAGAATAGTGACGGCCATAATGGACATACATCATTTTAACGTGTTGTTATGAACAAAATAAAAGTTACATTTAAATACCTCTCTCGCGGATAGGCCTTCGCCCCAGTTCTGCAGCAGATTCCGAAGCTGCCTCGCTGGGATCACCCCGTTCTTCTCCGCGTCGCCAGCCTTGAAAGCATTCACCACCTGAGGAAGAATAGATAACTTTGAAATAAAGTCGTGACATCATGACCTTCGAAGTTCATATTTACAGACTGAATTTTTCAAATGGGCGTAGTTAGCCAAATCTGAAACTTTCAAGAATTGCAGCGATTCAGTAGCGATACAATCGCATCGATGCAGTCGTGCAGGTGCATATATTTATATGTGCAATTTTTTTCATCACCACTGCCCTAAAAACGATGAAGGAAAACATCGTGAGGAAACTGGCGCGTCCTAGAACCAAAAATTCGAAAAAACGTGACGTCCACCAACCCGCACTCCCTCTCAAAGAGAGGAAGCCTGTATCCCAGAAGTAGGAACATTATTTATTTATTTATTTTATTGATTTACACGGCATATACACACCAATTACATAAATCAAAGTATAGAATTATAATAATTACAAACAGACTGATAACAGAAATTATTCAAATCTTATTATTTTCCAAAAAAAGTAGGCATATAACCATTATATTGGCGAATTATATTATGAAGAGTTCTTTTGTTTGTTTAAACGCGCTAATCTCTATATAATAACCAATCAACCAGTCAGAGTTCAAAAATTATTTTCGCATTCGATAGCCCAAGTCTCGAGCAAGGTTCTAGGGTATTTAACATCACGCTGCGACCCTTAGGAGCCGAGCAATGGCGGGTGAAACCGCGGGGCATAGCTATATGCTAGATATATTTACCTCATTAGGCAGGTTTTCAGCTCTTGAATGTATATGCATGACTTCCAAAAAGTCAGCGAAGGACATCTTACCGCCTTTGCCCTTTAAATATCCTGGAAATGAACAAAATTAGTCAGAGACAAATTGTGAACTAAAGTAATCTATACTAATATTTATAGACATCGGATTATATGCACTATCAAAATGCCAAAATATGCACGGAAAATCGGCAAAATATGCACTATCAAAATACCTTTTATTATTACAATTTACGCTTATACTCACAATATACTTATACATCCTACTAATATTATAAATGTGAAAGTTTGTGAGGATGTAGAAGCTAATATACTAATATATCAGTTGTAATTATTGTGAACTTATCAAATAAATATTTTCTAGAGCAAATATTGTAAATATAAATTACCTAATATACAGGGTGGCAGGTTAGACAGTGGAAATATTTTAAGGGGTCATTGTACTCATCATTATGAACAACTTTTACGATGAGACCAACCCTGAAATCGCGAAAAAAAAATCAGCTGTTCCATACATTTTGTTGAGCTATGTGAACATAAATGTGTGGAACAGGTGATTTTTTTTTCGCGATTTCAGGGTTGGTCCCATAGTAAAAGTTGTTCATAATGATGAGTACAATGACCTCCTAAAATATTTCCACTGTCTAACCTGCCACCCTGTATAAATATTAGGTACTTTGCAGGCTGAAAATGACCTCTCTACGTCAACTGAAGTTACTGGACAGAACTTGAGATGCCATTTCAGCAGAAATCTATTCAGGCAGAGTTTAACCGGTGCTGTTGATTAATGCGTTAACTTTCTATATTCCTTCAAAACCTGGGTTTTTTTGTAGAACAGGCTTTAAGGACCCTTTCTGATAGAGAACTCGGAAGGGTTTTACTTTGTTTAATAATTTTTTCCACACCCCTAACACATTTAACTATTGAAATAAGCACTATCGACGAAAAAGTACTAAAATATGCAATAACGCCATGAAAATAGCGTTTTATGCATTTACATATGCAAATGCATATTATCCGATGTCTACTAATATAATAAGGCTGCAGATTTTACTTGTTTCACCATGCTAATCTCTGGAACTATCAGTCAGATTTGATTGTTTTTTGCATTTGATAGCCAAATTCTTGAGGAAAGTTATAGGCTAATCAACATCACGCTACGACCCTTAGGAGACGAGTAAACAGAAAAAACACAGACAAGTGCGAGTACGACGCGCTCCCTGAGGGTTCCGAAATAAGCAATAGCGCCATCTATGCCGCTATTACATCATAGTAGTAGATATGTCATATCTTGATCATAGACGGCGCTACTGCATACTTCTAGTGGCGCACACACATGTATGAGTAGATGGCTCCACTCATGGTCATGACTAGTGATGTTCCGGATATCCGTATCCGTATCCGCGGATATCCACAGGAGGAAAAATATCCGTATCCGTATGCGCTACATTTTTGACGGATCTTTTACCACACGAAATAATCCCAAATTGCACTACTAAACTTCTGTGTAGACATTTTTTTAACTCGTACAACAAACACAACCGTTATCTATGCTGCCCAGTGTCACACTAAACCAATGTTATTCAACCTTTTTCATGGCATGACCCCCTTAGTATGTAAAATATTTCGCGACCCCCTATCTTCCACTGTCTCTAGCTTGTATTTTATTATGTTACAAATATCAAATCCGTAAAACATTTACGTTAATTAGCCACAGAAGTTTTAAAGTGTTTGATTCCATTTGCCACCTCCTACTTGTATGAGTGGATGTATTCGTCAATGACTGAAATAAGAAGCAAACAAATATATCGTATAATAATTATTAGGAAATGATTTGATTCTGCATGTAGCATAAACAGATCCATGATGGGACAACATACTTTATACTTTTTCTTTTTTTTTTAAACTTGTTTTTTTTTCTTTTTACTGAGGCTTCGCGACTCTCGCGACTTCGCGACTCTCGCGACTTCGTGACTCGTGACTCTGGCGTCAACTATCGTTTCAAGGTCACGCGCACCGACACCGATTGAGTGGGAAATTTAAGATCCGTATCCGCAGAGCTTGAAGCCAATATTATCCGTATCCGTATCCGCGGATCAACATTTTTAACGATCCGGCACATCACCAGTCATGACAGATGGACAACAAAGTGATCCTATAAGAGTTCCGTTTTTTCCTTTTGAGGTACAGAAACATAAAAACGAAGTTACCAGCTAATTCCTGTATAGTAGGGCTCATTCCAAGTGACCTCATAACAACGGTCAGCTCGTCCAGCGACGTGATCTGACCGGAACGGGCAAACAGGTAGAAGCATTCACGGAACTCTGTAACATGATCAAATATTGGCATTAGAGATATATTTGGTAAATATTGTCACCTGTTGTGGTCAGTGGTGTGCCTAGAGAGCAAGCTCGACGCATTTTTTTGGTTTTGTGAGTAATTATGTTCATTTTTCATGAATTTAAATCAGTTAATGACGTTTTTAACCCATTCATTGCGGCAGAGAAAATTAACTTTATATTTCAGGTGCAGGTTGGTTTTCGTCTATAACGCACCTAGAAAAAAAAACGCCGATAGGCCTACTCCGCACCTGAATATGAAATAAAAAAACGCCGATAGGTGTCTGCCGTAGCGAATGGGTTAAAGCAATACGTACATTAAAAATCACTATCATTCATAAAAATTTACGTAAATATGCTCTCTTAAGCGAAACAAATGCGTCGTGTTCTAGGCACTGGGCAACAGGGACTGTGGCTCTGGGGCCTCCACAATTTGATTTTTTTTTAGATAAGAACAGAACAGTAAAATCTATCATCAAAGAGAAAAGAGTTCACATTCACATGGTATTTATTTGAAAAACATTTCTTATTTTCATAGGAATATCTCAATGGAAACCTACTTTCTAATCGTCATTAATTAATTATTGTAGGTAGGTGTACCGTTGTTTTAATAACAGTAAACAAATATTATTAAACTCCATTTTGACGAACTTTTCGTTAGCTTATGTACGAAAGGACTAATTGAAATGGATTTCTGAAGTTAATATTTCTAAATAGAATAGATTTTAATTAATATGTGCATTTGAATCATGAATTATCATATTATAAAATCTTATCAAATGATAAGCTGGCCATACGTACCATCAATATCCTGTTCTTTGAAATAACGCGCCTGTAACAAAGTGATTAGGTATTAATATAAAGCATCTATTATTTATTTACACATACAAATATCTAAATAATATACCATTTTTATTTTCCTTGATTATTCTCTAAAATTTCTAAAAGTTTACGAATGGAGTTCAAACCCAAGCAGAGCTTTTTTTTTGACGCTGACAGCTGACACTGACTGATACTCGACTGACATAAGCCGTCAAAGGTAAACCACAGAACAATATTACTCTAGCGAGAGGTAAACTGTCGCTGTCAAAATTACTTTCCGGGGTAGTAATATCCACATCTATTGCAATAAAGCCAGAATCACACAACCAATCATAGACATAGCCTAAGAGATAAAGCCGCGCTGGTCGCTTTAGTGACGTCACTGTATCACTGTCAACGAGAAATGACAGCCTTCACACAGTATACAGACACTAGACTAACTCCAGTTTAATCAAGAAGATTAAATACCTACATACTTTAACATTCTTGAGTAGGTTTAATATTCCTTCAAGACACCAACTTAGAATACGCCATCATAGACCATAAAGTTAGAGCATTTAACCTATGAAGTTACTAAGCCGGGCGAACCCTCTGCTAAAGTTCACTGGCCATTTTGACCTATTAGACAGAATTAAACCATATAAAACTAATTCATACGCGACACGCGACAGCTGAACTTTGCACGAAATTCCTATTTCGTTACAAAACTAGTCAAAAAAAACATACATACATGACATACTGTATAACAGACTGCTAAAATCTTTACACTTCCTTTGCCGAAGTCGGGTAATTAAAAATATAATAATTATCTTGCACAGTATATTTACCCCAATCACTATCACCCGCCATTTTAGTTTTCAATTAACTATAAAGCGAAAGTAACGAATAGGTACCTTCACGCGTCAAAATACTGCAATTACTGCAAATGCAACAGCTACGGAGACTATTTACTTTTGGATGCATGTAGTTAATATGGACGCTAACTGTACCCCTATCATGAGTTTTTTTGACGTATAGTAACGTTAATGTAAGCATATTTTGAATCTAAAATACAACAGTCCTGGAACATTTTGATAAAATTTTATACAATTTGCGCATTCTAAAAAATACAGAGAAATTAATCATGTACTTCATTTATATAAATATTATTGTGTAGCAAACGTATATTTTCAATTCAAAATATGCTTACATTAACGAAACTACACGTCAAAAAACTCATGATAGGGGTACTGATGTGAAATATGTCAAACTTTAATTTTATGTATCATTTTCACAAAGTACCCACATTTTTAGAAATGTGATTTTGGTTATCACGTCCATACAGCCTTCCCCCCAGTGTGCGACGGTCTGCAACTCGCACTCGTTGCCCTGTTAGACCGTGCTAAATAGGTTTATAAAAGAAAAGAAATTAATTTGCTAGCATTTAATGTGAAAATAAATAAAGGTATACATAGTAAGGTACCTATAAACATAGATTTGGAATTATATTAGAAGACGTGTAGCTTAAATTACAGCGCATAATTTTATTCAGCGGTGCCGATTCTGTTGTGCAGCAAATAAACTTAATTTAGGCTATTACTGGTGCTGATTCTGTCGAACATCGCACTAAACTAATTTTAATCACACTATATCTCTTTCTTACAAATATCATTGAAAAAGGACAGCAAATATTTGGAACTGTCAAATTAGTCTACGCCCTTGTCATTTACGGGAAAATTGTCATGATGACCTTTTGCAATACGACTATTGACATTAAAACTATTCAAGTGGACTAATTTGACAGGATTAAATATCTGCTATCCCTCGCTCATGTTTTTTAGGGTTCCGTAATAAAACTAGGAAACCTTATAGTTTCGTCATGTCCGTCTGTCCGTCTGTCTAAAATAATCTAAATATTTTCAGGCACCCCTTCATGTGGGGTATCGTTGGATAGGTCTTTGAAAATAACGTAGAGGTTCCTAAAATACTTTTTTATTTAAGTGCATATTTAGCAAACTAGGAGCTCCGAAAGTCGTTTACAATGTGTCCCCCCCCCCTGTAATTTTCCAATCGCGTTATCAAAAAATCTGAAAAGATTCAAGCTTATGGAATCTAATAAACGATAAAATTGGTTTGAACAAGATACGTTAATAACTTTTTGAAATATTCACTATCTTCAGTTTTGACCGCAAAAATAAGTTTGTATTTCATTATAATATTAGGAAATACAAACTTATGTTTGCAGTTGGAAGACTGAAATACTTCTTCCTACGGAACCCTAGACTGTGCGTGGTTCGACACACTCTTGCCCGGTTTTTTTATTAGAAAGAGAAATAAGACTAAATTAGTTTAGTTCGTAAACAACAGAATCGGCACAACTGTCTTTTTCTCTATGATAAAACAAGAAAGAGATGGAAATAAATAAGAGCCATCGATCACTAATAAAAAACTAGATACACAATCTCATGCAAAAGTTCTCTTAAAAATGTCGCCAATTGTATTGTGTGTGTGTGTTACATAAAATAAATATACATTAATGTAATTTCAACCTTAACTACAATGTTTAAAGTCGAATTCACAAAGCTGTTACAAAAAGCAATAAAATTTTACGACCGGTACCCACTGCTCAATAAACATCAAAACAACTTCAACCTTATACGCATGCATTAAAGTCAGAATTACTAAGTGCCAAAAGAAGTAATAAAATTTTACGACCACACGCATAACCCAAACAATTTAAGTGGGCATGCGATAGTATGATTAATACGTTTAGTAAGAGTCTTTACAATTGAGCTGCTTTATATCGCCTGCTATTTATTACGACTTAATTTAAAATAATGTTTTTACGATGATTTCTTGACAAAATATCAGTATTTACAATACAGTGTTAACAATTATATAATGATAATAATAATACTTACCAAAAATATGAAATTCCATCCTTTTTAAGCGTTCTAGACGTGTGATTTTTACAATTTTTAAACGAGCACTGAGGCATGTTTACCGTCGGAGCGTTCGAATGCTACTAGACGAAAAGACCACCCAAATGTTCAAGTCGGCGGTCATTCGGTGAGGACATTTTTTGACGCTGATTGTGTATCTAGTTTTTTATTAGTGATCGATGATAAGAGCTGACAAAATATTCATAAATAGACGACATGCGGGAAGGTTGAGGTTCCTTAAAACTAGGCATAATGCAACATGAATCGTTAACTTATGGTCTGAGTTACTTCATATAATCTGAATAAATATTACATAAAATATTTATTATTAAACTTAATCTAGGATGCTTCTTACTATAATAGTTTTCCATTTTTGCAATAGGTATTCATTACAATTATATTTTAATGTTATGATTCCTTTACATAATTATTAATACCTCTACCTACCTACTAACCTACTTATATTAGGATATTTTATATTTAAATTTAACACTTAACCATAGAATAATAGATAATTTTACTAATAATATAAATACGAGTGTTTGTTACTTCTTTACGCTGAAACGGCTGGACGGTTTGATGAAATTTGCCAAAGAGGTACCTACCCGGGGACTTAGAGAAGCACACAGGCTAGGCTTTTCATCAATTTTCACGCAGATTAAGCGCGGGCAACGGCAAGCACTGCTATAGAAAAGGAACCTCCTTTGTGCGTGCCCAAAAATGGATACTTCACTTAATTTTTAAAATTAAGTAATACTGCATTCAAAGATTTTTAAAAAGTAGCTTGCTTCATCTGGGCATCAAACCGACCAAATGTGAAAAAATGAACATCCTGTAATTTTATGAATCCGATCGAAAGGGTATAATTGTTAACATTAAAGCCCGTCACAGACGTAGCTATAATATATATTAATATGAATCATAGCAAGGCATATTACGACATATTTTCTATATAAATTTTCGAGTGACCACACACGCAGCTATATATTTATATGACTTCACCAATACATTATACCGATATATTAATATATATTATAGCTACGTTTGTGACAGGCTTAATATGTATGTTTAGTATGTAATAGAAAAGTCTCGGAAGTCTTAATATTCTGGGGAATTTGGAGACCGTGCCGGGTCTCGAAAATCTGGTCCTGGGACTCGAAATTGCATCGAGACTGGAAACCCTAGTGTGTATCGTAGTACAGTACATATTGTTTCAAAGTATCTCGTTGACTTAAACTACGCTGACATAGTTACGTCACATTCGTGTTTTACACCAGTGTGTTTTAGATTAACATGTGTCTTGAAACTACTAATTCGAATAAAACTACGTTGACATAATATTACACTTAAAAGGTTTTTCACCAGTGTGTATACGTACATGTCGTTTCAAAGTACCTTGTTGAGTGAAACTACGCTGACATATATCACACTTGTAAGGTTTTTCATTCGAGTGTGTTAGAATAATATGTCTATTTAAAATACTTTTACGATTAAACCTATACTGACATATGTCACATACGTAAGGTTTTTCGCCACTGTGGAGAAGTACATGTTCTTTTAAAGCAGCTGGTTGATAGTAACTACGCGGACATATATCACACTTATAAGGTTTTTCAGCGGTGTGTCTTTTAATATGCATTTTGAAATTTCTATTACTATTAAAACTACGCTGACATGTGTCACATTCGTAAGGTTTTTTGCCATTGTGTATCCGAATATGACCATTAAAAATATTTTTTTTATTAAAGCTACGCTGACATATATCACATTTATAACGTTTACATTGTTGTTGACGCTTAATATTTATATCATCACTTTCAATACTTTTGTCATTCAATTTTTTATACCCAAAATGATCTATATTACTATTATTATGGTAATTCATATTTAAAGCGGTATTTATTACTGTTACGTTTTGTTTGTTTAGTGATCCTTTAGTAATTTCCATAGATTTATTTAAAATTCTGTTATTAACTTTAGGTTTTGCACTGGTATCGCTCATGATAGGGTCTCTGAATTCATTGATTAATTGTGATTTGGAGATATGATTAGTATTAGTAATTTTCGTGTCTGGTAGCCCATTTTTCTTTCGCTTTTCTATAATTGTAACTTCTTGTTTTACTTTCCGTACTTCTAGTTCTGGTTTCTTCGCGACTGGCGCCCCTGTGATATTAAATATGAGTCAGTACGCTTGATACAATCTTCGCTAGTTCTGCCGCCTAAGGGCGCTGATGAACCTGAGCATTGGCTTGTAAATAATGTTACAGTACAGGTAAATAAATACACAACATATGCATTTGGTCGAACAGGATTATTTTTGCGCATCACTCGATATAATTAAAAGGAAGCTTCTGTTTGGTAGAATGATCGACAATATTTTATGTTCTTAGTTCTTACAGACGACAGTGTTGCAAAAACCTTGTAAGCGGATATTTTGAGTGAAGCTAACCTAAGAAGGCTATTAAAATATTTCAGGTGGGTACCTATATATTTGGTACCTATTAGTAAAATACATAGCACATTATATTAATAATTTATTTTTGGTTGCTAGAAACGCATAGTCGAAAAAAAAATTAAAACCATTTGAATGCAATTTTTAATTTACTCATGACAGTCATGACTTGACATGGCTTGGATTTCGGAAATGCTATAAAGCTAAATTAATACTGTTTTACATGCTTCTTAAGATAATGCTTTGGTAGTTAGTTTTTTTTTCGAGAAAGTATAGTTTCTTCTTTCTAAATATCTGAAGTTGACAAAGTTTCAGGTTCTTTTTCTCAACAACCATATATAATTGGCACTCGACGAGTACTACTCCGGCGTTTAGAATACTATGACGAATCACTTGCTTAGCTTCACTCAAAATGTCCGCTTAGAAGGGTTTTTGCGACACTGTGCGACGTTTAATTAGCTCTACTCGATGTTTAGTTCAACAAAATTTAAACACTGTGAATGCTCAATGTTCTGTTACATGTGAATGCTCTAGTTTTTTTGCGCGCTAAGGAGCGCGGACACTGATGAGTAGCTAAAAGCTATCTGATCAATTAGTAGGCTTCTGATTTTAACAAGACAAGCGTATTTTTATCAGAAAATGCATTGTTATTAAGTCACAGCTACAAGTGTAAGTATATTACAAACGAACAATAATTATATGTTGGATAATAATGGCTTAGGTTTTCGCGATTACTATATAATATAACAAAACAAGTTATAGTATAACAAAACAAGTATATAATAAACAATGATCGGTGTAGGTAGATTGATTTTACGTATTTGCATCATGAATAGTCATAGAAATTATGATTTCTATGACTATTCATGATGCAAATACGTATGTATGTTATACATGGATAAGCCTTTTTTCCGGGATTTCATTTTGGTACTTACGGGATTGAATCAAATATTGTGAATTTAAAGATTTTTAAACTAAAACATTTAAAATGTATAGAATGCGATAGTTAAACGTTTAAACTTTATATCATTTTCTTCATTGTCCTGACTCTCTAAACAATTAAAATAAATAACCGTAAGCTTCATCCTACACGTTACAATATTTGAAATTCCTAAAAAATCTTAATTATTACAAAATTTCGAAATCCCGGAGGCATATCCATATTAATATATACGTGCCAGTCCATTGACCCCAAATCAATCTACCTACACCGACCATTGATAATAAAACAAGTGTTTAAACTTGTTTTATTATATTTCGTTTTCGGATTCGTCGCGTAAATTACAGATTTTTCTATAAAAGGAAAACTCAGTAATATACGTGATGTAATCCGTTTAAACATGTTGGATTTAATAACATTAAAATATTGTGAAATCGACATAAGAAACGTATACTTAAAGTGGACGCTTATTTGTCTGTGCCAAACGAACCGAAAGAAACGAATTTTCTTTGGCCTTACATACGTACCCGCGCCGAAAGAAATAACTGCGTCGAACGAATCGACCTTATTGTAATTATTATATTATTATTATCAATGAAATAGGTACAGGTGCGCGCGTTGCCCACGTGTGACGCAGCTGCAGAACGCGGACGCATCGGCCGCACCGAATTTAATGACGTCATCTGAATTTCGCAGGGGGTTTTGGGTACCGTCCGATTTTTTCCGGCAAGTCGCCCGATTTTGCGCTGATTGGTGGGCGAGGTTACGTAGAATTTCATATAAAGAACTATAAAAGTTTTTTTAAATTTTACAATTTATTTATCTATAAGATTTTCTATCTATACCATTATTTATACGATTTATTTATATCTTAAAATACGTTTTTTTAAAGTACATTTATTATTAAAACGATGCTGACACATGTCACATTCGTAAAGCTTTTCACCAGTGTTTTAGCATCATATGTGTCTTTAAACTAGTTGTATAACCAAAGCAACGCTGACATGTATCACACTTAAAAGGTTTTTCACCAGTGTGTGTGAAATGATGTTGGTTTAAAGCACTTTTAGTAAGAAAACGATGTTGACATATGTCACACTTGTAAGGTTTTTCACCAGTGTGTGTTAGAATATGTGTATTTAAACTACCTTTTTGACTAAAACTACGCTGACATATATCACACTTATAAGGTTTTTCACCAGTGTGTGTTAGAATATGATTCGTTAGAGTACATTTGAGACTAAAACTACGCTGACATGTATCACACTTATAAGGTTTTTTACCAGTGTGTGTCAAAAAATGAGTGTATAAAGAACTTTTAGCATAAAAACGATGCTGACATATGTCACATTCGTAAGGTTTTTCCCTAGTATGTGTCAGAATATGTGTATTTAAATATTTTTTGAGAAAAAAACTACGCTGACACATATCACACTTAAAAGGTTTTACACCAGTGTGTCTAAGTACATGTTGTTTCCAAGCATCTTGTAGAGTGAAACTACGTTGACATATATCACACTTATGAGGTTTTTCACTCAAGTGTGTAAGAATATGTTTTTTTAAATTACCTTTAAGATTAAAACTATGCTGACATATGTCACATACGTAAGGTCTTTCGCCATTGTGGAGACGTGCGTGTACTTTCAAAGGAGCTAGTTGATAGTAACTACGCGGACATATGTCACACTTATAAGGTTTTTCACCAGTGTGTTTTTTATTATGCATTTTGAAACTTCCATATCTAGTAAAACTACGCTTACATATGTCACATTCGTAAGGTTTTTCGCCATTGTGTATCCGAATATGACCATTTAAAATATTCTTTTTGTTAAAACTACGCTGACATATATCACATTTATAACGTTTACATTGTTTTTGACGCTTATTATTTATATCATCACTACGGTAATTCGTATCTATAGCGGTATTTTTTACTTTTGTTACATTTTGTTTATTGCGTGATTGTTTACTAATTTCCATATCTTTATTTAAAATTCTGTTATTAACTTTAGGTTTTGCAATGGTATCGCTCATGATGCGCTCTCTGAATTTAGTAACAGATTTGGATGTACGATTTCTAGTAATTTTCGTGTCTGGTAGCCCATTTTTCTTTTGCTTGTCTATAATTGTAACTTCCTGTTTTACTTTCCATACTTCTAGTTCTGGTTTCTTCGCGACGGGCGCCCCTGTTATATTAAATATGAGTCAGTACGCTTGATGCAATGTTCAGTGATCAATAACATCAAGCTACGATTTTTTTTCTTTTTAAAACCTTAAACTTGGCGGATTGGCCGCCCCTAATATCTAGCCGCCCTAGGCCCGGGCCTACATGGACCTTAGGGCAAATTTTAAGAGCAGTGTCTGCTCGTAAAACACTATTTAGCGTTTTACGAGTCCATTGGTTCTCGTCGGTACCTATCGGTCCATCGGTTCGGAAAGCAGTTATTAATCCAATAAGTGTCATTTCCGACACGGAAGCATTCCCGATTTGGGCAGCAGTCGATTTGGGGGGGGTCATACCGCAGCCGAAGGCTTTAGGGGGGTCATACCGATTAATGCTGACGTGCTATACCGTGAATTACCGTTATCGCACATTTTTGTACGATTTGGGGAGGGGGGGTTATGACCCCCACGACACCCCCCCGCCCCTGACCCCTCGGACCACGCCTGATCGGAGACTTATTAAATACAGACCTCAGAACTGATACTTACTTATCTGATTCTCAATTTTTTCTTCTTCCACTTCTATTTTCAACTTCATTATAGGCACATCATCATCTGAGTCTGATTGAGAATGGTGTGATGGTACATCTTCTCGATTTGGATAGCTCTCCTCTAGGTATGCCGCTTCTAGTTCTGTAAATAAACTAAAATAGTCAAGATCAATTTATACAGAGTGGATCTATCGGATGGTGCAATAATACAGAATGTCTAAAATTTTTTTTTCAAAAACGTGTTCGTTTCCTGGCTAGGGAAACTGATTTTTCAAAAATCTAATGATGATGTTTTAGTTTTTATCATAATCGGTCCCGAGACTCCTTTCAGTGTTTTTCGCTATGTTATAGTTTCATATTTGGCCATCCACGCACACTTGAAAAATTCACCCTTTTTTGATTTGTCACCAAACTTTCACCCTTCTCAAGTTATACTCAACACGATTTCCTCTGTACATTTCTCATGTTTTCATAGTTTTCTTTCTCATATCTCCGGTTCTAATTGAGGTATGCGGTTCGTATTATAAACAGCAGCGGAGCAGCAGAGTCCTATAGTTTATACTTATTTTATTCTACTCTCATTCTAATTCTTTGTTAAATTAAACTAAACAGTTTTTATGAGTGAGGCAGCACATAAATAATCTATACTCTACAGGCGCGGTCCCAGGGGGGGTGGGGGGGTCACGGGGGACATGACCCCACCCAAAATCGTACAAAAATGCGCCAAACACGGTAATTCACGGTATAGCACGTCGGCATTAATCGGTATGACCCCCCCTAAAGCCTTCAGCTGCGGTATGACCCCCCCCCAAAATCGGCTGCGACCGCGCCTGATACTCTACACTAATATTATAAAGCTAAAGAGTTTGTTTGTTTGAACGCGCTAATCTCTGGAACTACCAGTCAGATTCGAAAAATTCTTTTTGTATATGATAGCCAGATTCATGAGGAATAGTATAGGCTATTTAACATCACGCTACGACCCTTAGGAGCCGAGCGACGGGGGTGAAATCGTGACGAACAGCTAGTAAAAAATAATATTAGAACATTGACATACCCTCATCATTTAGATATTCCTCCTTTATGTCAATATCATTTTTTATGACACAAACAGCAGGTAGTTGTTCTGAGATAGCACCACTTTCTGTTTGACTAACATCATCAATACTTATGTGCTGTATTGGCGTTTTACTAAACCCGCCACAAAATCGTATCTCGCGTTGAAATTCAAATGGGATTTGCTGCAAATAAATGTTGATTAAATTGTCTATCTATTCATCTATTCAGGGCCCCAAGTCTGCTATTGCAATTGTGTAAGAATGGTCTCATAATGACTGTCAAAACTTAAGTCACAACCTTTGGTCATTGGCTTAGAGAAAGACTATCTCTTTGGTCATTGGTTACGACCAACAATAACAATGTCATTATGTTATGAGACCATTCTGATGCAATAGCAGACTTGGGGCCCAGGCTCTGCAGTCTCGACATAGATAACTATCGCTTTACAGCCGAAATTGGTCGCTATCTATGAAAATATGTATGGAAAAATACGGCAGAACAACCGATTTTGGTCGTCAAGCGATCTCTATGTCGAGACTGTAGGCCCTGAGGCCCTAGACAAGTTACTTTTCTGTTAGCGTTAGCGTCAAACGCTACGGATAAAATGTATGGAAGTGACATTTATGAGTCACGTGACTTTTCCGCAGCTAATGTCATTGCCATACATTTTGTGCTTATCGTTTGGCGTGAACGCTAACAGAAAAGTAACTTGTCTAGAGCCTCTGAGGCCCTAGACAAGTTACTTTTCTGTTAGCGTTAGAGTCAAACGCTACGGATAAAATGTATGGAAGTGACATTTGTGAGTCACGTGACTTTTCCGCAGCTAATGTCATTGCCATACATTTTGTGCTTATCGTTTGGCGTGAACGCTAACAGAAAAACATCTTGTCTAGAGCCTCTGGAGTGTTACTCAAGTACGTCGGCCGCACTCTGGACAGTTGGGCGCACTGGCAACGTTACGGCACGAGCTATACTCGCTCAGCTCGCGCTCGTGCCGACACGAGAGAACACCGTTATCATGCCGCCATTCAATGTTTGTATTAGAATCATTGCAGCAGTATTACATGCAAATATTTATAATGTAATATATTTAATAGGTAAGTAGTTATCTGTTGTAGAGTCCCTCACCTTATAATCCCCATTTAACATCTGAGCGAACACCTCCTCAGCTTTCAGACATTTCCTCTGTAGTTGGTAGCATTGCTTCAGCTTAGTGTAGCAGAAGAAACAAGCTAGCATCGGTCTACAGTCTTCAGTTACTAACTGTAAAAAAATGAAAAAAATTAAGAACAAAATACCTACTTGCAATACATACCTAGTATAAATTCTTCATTATAGAATGACCGGTAACATTTTAACTAACAAACTAACATAATTGAAGTTGCATTAGTTATGGTTTAAAATACTGAATTAGCTGTTGTTCACAGTCTCACATGCATCCCTTCTAATATCATATTAGAATTATTCTGCCGTGGTAACGGAAAAGGGCACAACTAATATTTCTTCCAAAATTGAGTTATACAGGGTGGCGTGGTTATCACATTAAATAGTACAACTGGTAATACAAGTTGGTACATTTACTGACCTGTAAAAGCGACAACCGGCAACTTTTTATATTGTGTATGTACAAAGAACGCCATTTAGGATACATGGTTTCATTTAATGTGATAACCTAATTGCCACCCTGTATATGTACATATACAGGGTGGCAGGGGGGTGATTCTCGCGGGTGATATAGTGATATCGAATTCGATATATATCGCAACAAATGTCAAAATGGTAGGGATTTTGACAGTTTTTGCAATATATATCGAATTCGATATCAATATCGAACCCTCGAGAATCACCCCCCAGGTTAGACAGTGGAAATATTTTAAGGGGTCATTGTACTCATCATTATGAACAACGTTTACTATGGGAACAACCCTGAATCGCGAATAAAAAAACAGCTGTTCCATACATTTATGTTCACATTATAACTCAACATTTAGATAATTAGCAAAATATTTCAAACTCAATTTCCCTAAAATTTACAAAATGTTAGATGTGCCTTTTAATCATTTAATCATTAATTGAACCATTGGTATGTACATCATTAAGTTCTTTACGGTGGTCCCCAAGGGTGTTTCTTCAAACTTTTATTTTTTTTAATACTTTTTTTGTAATTTCATAATTTGGTCTCAATTTTCAACCAGTATATTAGGATATCAATCTACAATAGATGTTATGAGGATATGTGAATAAGGCATTCAAATTTCTGCAGCACCGATTGAAAAAAACAGGTTTAATTATTTTTTTGCGATGGTAATGACATTATGTTACTGGTAATGAAATTTGTGTTACTGGAAATGATCTTTTGTTTCCGGGAATGACATAAAACAAGAAAATTGTTTAGAAAATTGATTTTAATCTAGGGTCATTTTTAATTTCTAAATAACGACGTCTTTTGCAAAGCCTCTGCTGAGCAAGGCGGTCCTCTTTCCCCTTTTTTACTTTGGCCATATCTGAAAATAAATTAAAAAGGACATACTTAAAATTAGAATCAAAAATCCGACCACGGTGTTAAAGTAATGAACAAGTTTAGGTTTGCTGTGCCGTGCCACCCCCTTGCACTAATATTATTATTATTATTAAGTATTCCCCTGGGACGATTGATACGCTTCTAATAATAAATACAATTGACTGACAACTTTATATGAACTAAATTCGATTTTAGAGAATGATTTAGATTGAGATTTTATTGAACATACACACATAAATACTTATCCAAATCACATAATACCTTGCCTAGTTAAATTACGAATAAATATATTGTAGTATGAAATGTCATCACACGCAACAATCTGTCATTACACTCAGCAAGTTTGTCATTACCTTCAAACGTTCGTCATTACCCGCAACCCGAAATATCCCGGCAATGACGTTACTGGCTCTGACGAATTTGAACAAAACATGTCATAACTTGTTTAAAACCTTTATAAGGAATTTATGTTACAGTGGAAATTTTGTACAATATATTAATGTAAAACAATAAAAAAAATGGAAAATGTAAACATTTATGACTTACCGAGTAATCCGAAATTAGGGTAATGATGTTTTTGCCAACGAAGACTTCGGAGAAACACTTAAATCACAGAATTTTATTCCAAAAGAACGCGTGCACATCGTACGAATACTAAAACACGACTGAATATACGGGAAGAAAGGCGGGGGGCGCCGCGCATAGTCGGGAGTTTAAAAATGTTTCTTTTTTTTAATAATTTTTTGCCCTGTTGCGGGTGATGACCCAAAAGTAGTGACAAATGTTTAAATCATTGAATAATACACTATGATTTTTAAATATGCAATTATTTATGTCTAAAATAGTAACAAATATTACTATAATTATGTGTAAATACGAGAACATGATTATTCGTGAACGGTTCTAAAAAAAAAAATTATCTTATAAGTATATCTTTCATGTGAACGTTGTGGGCAATGACGATTTCTAGATTTTTTAAAATTTAAATATGAATGAAATCACTGAAGATCGTATTACAAGATTTGCCCAGTTTCGAAATGACAATGTAAAACTTATTTCTGCCTGTATCCTAGATATATCACTAAAGACAATTTTTTATATAAGAATAACACATTTTTTTGCCGATTTCAAGAAACACCCCCAAACTAGGCGAGGTCTGTATCTTGGGGACCAGAGTTGCGTGATGACATAGGTATAATTATAAAGAGAACTTTTAACATTACGACGGCAGTATTGTCCCAACCAAGTGAATGCTGGCGATGGAGAAGCTACTTCAAATAGTAAAAATCAACTTACCGGAATATCAGCCAGCTTTTCATACATTTTCTGCAGGTTTTTGCTGGCTACTTCATACATGTTAATATTGTCTATTAAACATATCCTACACACTGTTAGTTTCTCCATCTTTTTAATTGTTAATTGGGTTATAAATGAAATTCACTGATTGTAGTATGAATAATACACTGAAAAGTTAAAATTACTGCTCAACAATGTCCCAGTTATCTCAATGACCACAACACAACTTATAGTTAATGAATCCTTGGTTGGAGTACCGCAAAAACACACTTAATAAATTGATTTTTATCTAACAAGGTATCTAAACAAGATAAAAGGGCTCATTTTAATTACACCAGTAAATCAATCCACCAAACACACACCGCCCCACAGAACATGAGAACAATATCACCACAGAACAATAATACTCTAGCGAGAATATCACCGCCCTCACAGAAAAAAAACGCCAACAGGGTGACCGTTGAGAAAATCGAGAATCTGCCACACGCTACCTGAAAATCTGCCAAAATCTACCGAACGCTCATAAGAAAAATGCCATAAATATGCCACATTATTTAAGCGTTACTTTACTTTGAGGGTCGGTTTATTGGATGATGCGTGTTCTTTTAACGAAGACAATCTTGTGGTCAATTTCGAGTAGCTTTGCAAAATGCAAAATCAGGATCATCTTTTGCTTTTGAAATCCACGAAGAAAGGAAAGGATCCTGTTCCCACTCGGGATGGTAAGAACGCTCTTCTCTTCAGTACATAACCGCAATCGTTGTCAAAGTCAATACCGAAATTGAATATAAAATAGTAAATAAATAAGGTAAAAGTAATAACTTCGAAATAATAAAAAAATTGTAGTAGTTACCTAATAAGAATAATTTGTGGATCATAACTCCAGTCGATAATACGTGGCTTAGACACATCAACTACAATAAACAGGAAATCCCCCAATAGAGACCTTGGAACAAAGTTGGCAGCTCGGTAAAATGATTTCCTACAAAATAAAACATCCAAAGTTTGTTGTTTTTTGTATTAAATTGTATTGGATCTCCTAAAATATGTAATATAGGGGTATACAAATATTCCTAAATCTGCCAAATTCTGCCATTTTAGTATTTCGTCAACATATTATGCTAAAGTGAAAATTTAACAGCCAAATTGGCAGAAATCTGCCACAAACGGTCACACTGAACGCCAACCAACTGGCAACTTGACAGTTGACATTGACACTGACCGCTTGACTGAATATAGGGGAGCTAATGTTTCTTGATATAGGGGCTTGAGTAAAAAAATTAATAATATCTCATATAAATAATTAATCGATATTTTTATTGAATCCTCAGAATTTCTTTACTCGAATCTCACCCCTAAGATACATCTAGCGTGACAGAAATAAGTGCAGTCACACATCTGTCAATACCCAAAACGAAAATGGCCTTCCTCAATATTGTAATACTAAAAACGTCGTAACATTTTATGTGGTGTCCGTGTAACCTGTAACATGGCGTGACCAATAGTAAGGTAAATATTACAAAAGCAAAAGTAACATTATAGTAACACTGCTAAAACCCATTTATGTACCTATTCGACTGAAAATACTTGTATCTATGGTCATGAATAAAAAATATAAAATGAAAAAAATTACTCAGGGTTGCTAGATCGAGTTTCTGAATTTTTCGGCCATCACCCCTGTAAGGCCATATATGTATACGGTATTGTTTTGCAACTTCTTCACACATTTTAATTCTTAAACAGGTAATAAAACGAATGGAGCTAGGTTTAAAAAAATATTTTTATTAAATAAGAATCAGTTTTAAAGAGCGTATTTTACACAAGAATTTTACTATGCAGGTTTGTTTCTGACTGTTTGGTCGCTAATTAAGTTCCCTGAAGAGTGATGAAGCCTCACGGCTAACATCATGGCGGTTATTGTTGGAGCTCTTCGAGTTAAGATTTGAATGTATCGGTCTTGTCTCATCATGTGTGTAGTTCGGCGAAATGTCGCGTTGGTACGAAACCACTTTTTTCGTATTCGTTGACCATGTAACGTCGCAGCGAGTCCCTGATGATCACCGGCCTCCCACACTTCTTCCGATTCCGGAGGGTGCCCTCCTCATCATAGCGCTTAACCCACCGACTCACAGTATTTCTCTAAAACAAAAGTTTTAATGTTGAAAAACATTTTTTAATACGAGTGAATCGGTTTCTAGGCAAGCGTGCTTCATCGTAGACCGCTTCATCGCTTAAGGCGAAGGTAAATGGTAACGGCCAGTTTTAAATCTCTTATTTCGCCGTCAAATAATGCAGGTTAGTTGTGCAATTTTTTTATGTTAAACTAGAACATATATACATCAATCGTACCTGTGAATATTTAACTATTGTAGTAAAATACATACAGTCAGTTGCAGAAAAGGTCATTAAATTTTAAAGGAGTCTTTAACTTTAACATTTCTGTTAAGTTGTTCCAGAAAAGAAAGTTAGCTACCTCTTTAACTGGTTATTAATATTTAACTATTCAAACGTCAAAAAGTTACATTAGACACAATTTAGGTTGCCCAAAACGTAGTTAAGGCCAAACAGAATTTAAATATAACTTAACGAATGTCAAAATTTAATAGGTCACCAAGCATCTATTAAACATACAGTTATCTTTGGTTTTGCAATAAATTGTGCTATTATTCTTATAATTATTATAAATGCGAAAGTTTGTGTGTTAGGTTTGTTACTTCTTCACGCTGAAACGACTGAACGGACTTGGATGAAACTTTTTTATTTATATTTTATTTGAAAATAGGCTTGAGTTTGACGGCTATCTCGCTTGATGTTAAGCGATGATGCGGTCTATGATGGAGCACGCTTGCCTAGAAGAAACCGATTCACTCGCGACTTGAACACACCCAGATTGTAACTGTCGAGGAACACCCACTCGGGCAGCGCATTCCACTGTTTGGCGGTTTTCACAATGAAAGAGGAGTCAAAGCGCCTAGATATATAAATATGCCAGAAAGGGGTGAATGTGCTGGTTTTTTTTTTCAAAATACGCCACTAATTAGAGGAGCGCCACTTTTAGATCTCGCACCACCTAAAAATTTTGATAGGACCGGCACTGTGGATGAGGTAGAATCTCCGAATGATATCGACTTGAAAGATGAGGAAGTTCTTCCACTTCTGCATGATGGATCACAACATGATTCTTTCGTAAGAACTGCAATTGTAAATGCAGTATTTTCTTAGTTGCTTCTAAGAAAATACTGCATTAACAATTGCAGTTAACTGCAATTTATCATTATTAATAATAAAATAAATAAAACAGCAGAATGTGTGAATTGACTTATTATTACTTATTAAATATTATATTTTAATAGGGTACATTCATGTGATTCAAATATACATCAAGTATTTTTATTTGTAATCTTTATTACTATAGAATTACTAACACCTTTATATTTATTTTTCTAATTAAAAGCGTTATAATATTAAAATTCAATCAATATCGATCAAAACAATCCCAACAATCATTATCAATCAAAACGCAACGCTATTGGTTGTTTGGGCAAGGGTTCAGTCTGCTCCTTTATAATGCTCAAAATTTTGGCATCATCATTTGTTGTTTGTAGCTGGTAGGATCCTCCTCCTGTTTTATGGACTTGAATCTGAAATAATTATAGGCAACTAAATTGTACCACTTTAATCAAAACACTCACTTCTGTCCAGCCGGCCTAGCATGACCACGATAGAAACGGGTTTTTTCTACATAGAAATAGACAAAGTGACAGATTTTAGAAACATTTCTACCGTTTCATTCATAAAACGTAGAAATGTTTCTACAATCTGTCACTTTGTCTATTTCTATGAAGACAAAACCCGTTTCTATCGTGGTCATGCTAGGCCGGCTGGACAGAAGTGGCACTAGAAAAGAAAGCTTGCCCAAAGTCACACAGATGATAAAAAAAAATATCTTATACTTTTACATTATAGGTAGAGCTATTATTTTTATTTTATTCAGGAGATGTATCATTAGTGTTGTATTGTATACGTATACATATATAATAAAAGAGTTTGTGAAGGAATACAGGGTTAGACTAAAAGGGTTTGTGGGAGAAAACATCTGCTCTGGCAATCTATATTCAATACCAGTTGTTGTCTCTTGTTCACTCATTTATTATAATTTTTATGCATCTTGCAACGACCCCTAAGTCCAGTGTTGCACTGCAAAAGGGCGTCCTGGCGGCGTTACAATGAGCCTATGCTAGGCACATACCATCTCAGGCATCATACAAAGTAACAAGGTAGGTACGTGGAAAATACTCACTCGGACACAAGGTCAGCTAATAGCGCCTTTTCTTACGACGTGTAATTAGCACCACGTGCTCGTCGCTTTTTTTATTTGATTCCTCCATTATACGGAATTACACTTATTTAATAAATTTTTCTTGTGATATTTTAATAAAATTAAAATGTCAGTTTGATTTGACAATTTTGTAGTGCTGCCAGGTCTATTTTTCAATTTACCCTAAGCTCCGTTAACTTTTACCCTAGATTTGCAATGACATTGGAAAAAAATAGTAAATTAAAAATTAAAAAAACCCGACTGCCAAAAAACAACTAAAAAGTTCAAAACAAGAGCACTTTTCAAGCAGTCTGATGCAGTTGGTGGCAATTATTTGTGTTAAATCTTAGATTTTATGCCACCAACTGCATCAGACTGCTTGAAAAGTGCTCTTGTTTTGAACTTTTTAGTTGTTTTTTGGCAGTCGGGCTTTTTTTAATTTTTAATTTACTATTTTTATTTTTCACTTTTTAGTTTTTAATGTATGTTTTCGTAATCTTCTTTTTTGTTTGTATATCGTTAATACTTGAAATAAAAACTTAAATCAATAAGTAAGAATTAGCGAGAATGATTGCTTTGTTAAACAACTTTAAATCGTTATATATCCTAAACTATTATTTAAAATGAAAAATGATAAAAGGAACCTAAAGATGATTTTAAAATACCTATTCATCGACACCCCACTTGACATAGTTCATCAACTTTTTTTTTTTTCATTTTGACAATATGGCGTCTGGTTGTCGCTGTGGTGAATTTTGATTACTGTTATGTCTTTAGTGACACTCGCAAGGTTAAGACGAATCGATTGACGTAAGAATTATCAAAATCGGCCTACGCATTTGGTCTCTAGAACGCCACATAGAAACAAACATACATACATACATACATAGACTGATAAACACATTACCCTCCTTTGCGTCTCGCAGTCGGGTAAAAATACACAAATATTAATGTTTTAAAATGAAATAAAGACATTTGCATTGCACGGTTTGATGCTCACCATTCGGCAAACGGCATGCTCATATTGTTACTCAAATAATAAAGAAATCTATCAGTTATTGTACCTACTCAGTATTCTACCTCTTCAAAAACGGCTGAACCTATTCTTAAAGTCCGTGCCACCAATAAAGTCCTACGGACAAAAACTGGTAGGTACTAAGCTTGTAAGTTCCGCTTTTGCCTTTTGTTTGTTGGTTTTCAGCGATATCAGCGCCGTGATAGACTTCTGTGGTGGCGCGGACTCTAATGCGTTTTTATTTATTTTATAGCATGAAATTTTCTTACGTAGTGTTATGACAAAATACCCTAAACAATATAAAAAAATATCCTAAATAATTTCATGCCATAAAAATTTCCCTACGAGTATTCACCTTAGGTATTTTTCCCTAAATCTAGGGGAAAAATACCCTAAGGTGGCATCACTGCAGTTGACAGTTTGACGTTTGAGGTTTGACGATTTGTTTTTTTTTTTAATTGCGTAGGTACGCGTTTAGTTCGCCTGCGTTTTGTCATAATAAATGTAAAAGCACAGAAAACAAAACGCAATCATTCATTCTTTGTTCATTCGATGTTTATTTTATGATGACAACATTTTTAATTTCAATTTTAGTTAACGAACCAATATTAAAAGCTTAAATGCTTTTCTGCAACCTCAATTAAAATAATCATATAATTAGCTCTAATAACGCTTTAAGCAAACGGGAGATAACTGAAAGCTTTCTGCAACCGAGCGTAAATGAAATAAATTCATGAATTCGTGTCTACCCAAAACATAAAAACGTAATTACTTTCAAATCGCTTAAGATATTTTCATGATTTGTTTTGTGTGAAAAGACTATGTTACTACCTATAATATTGCCTGTTACTTTTTTTTTTTTTTTTTTTTTTATATTTTAGATACTAAAAATTAATAATACGTCTAATTCTGCACAGCGCGCTCCTTGATAGGTGTTAAATATAAAATATAATATTGTAACAAAATAATAAATATACTGTTCTAAGTTTATGCCTCCTAACGCCATCTGTTATGTCATTTGTGTAATGTTCATGTACTGTTATTGAACAGTTAGTAATAAACAAATTTTTTAGTTGTCGCTAGCCAAGCAACCGCGTTTTATTAGGTTATGGGCCCAGACCCATATTTTCCGAAATTAAGTAATTAAAAAGTCTCTATACCGCACAGAAGTCTGAAGAAACCTAGGAATTACGATGTCAGCGACGAACTATTCTATAAATGTTCCAAAATTGAAGGGGAGAAAAAATTACGACGACTGGGCATTCGCCGTCGAAAATTTTCTTGTCCTAGAAGGCATCGATTTATCAAAAAGTGAAGCTCTCAGTGATCAGGAAGATAGAAAGGCGAAAGCGAAGATGATTATGACGATAGATCCCTCGCTATATGTCCATATCAAAACTGAAAAAACCGTGCACATGTTATGGAAGAAGCTAAAGTCATTATTTGATGACTCAGGATTTACTCGTCGAATCAGTTTACTGAGGACATTAATCTCCATTCGTTTGGAAAATAGCGACTCAATGACGAGCTATGTGACGCATTTAGTTGATACTGCACAAAAACTAAAAGGCACGGGATTTGAGATTAATGACGAGTGGGTGGGATCACTTCTTTTGGCGGGGCTTCCAGAAAAATTCGCGCCAATGATCATGGCAATTGAACATTCCGGGATCAGCATAAGTGCAGACGTTATTAAGACTAAATTATTAGATATGAGTGAAAGTGCAGATATTTCAAAATCCGAGGGTGCATTTTTTTCTAAAAATTCACACCAACGCTTTGAACAAAGGAAAAGCAAATGGCGGGAACGGATCGCAAACGTCAAAACAAAACACGGCAAATACGAGTGACAGTAAACCATCAAAAATAATCAAATGCTATAAGTGCAAACGTATTGGACACTATAAAAATCAGTGCCGTTTTAGTGAAACGCCGAAAGAAAAACAAGTTAATGCATTTAGTGCTATGTTCTTAACCGGTGATTTCGACGACAGCGATTGGTACATTGACTCGGGTGCGAGCGCTCATATGATTTCGGAAAGTAACAAACATCTTTTGAAGAACATAATAATGCCTAAAACACAAGAAATTATTGTGGCTAATAAAGAAAGTGTGCCAGTGATATGTTCAGGAGATCTTCAGATTACGACAAGCGTTGGAGACTCAGTATTTGACATAAATGTAAACAATGTACTGTGCATACCTAACCTCACCACGAATTTGCTATCAGTGAGCAGAATGATTGCAAATGGCAACAGAGTGTCTTTTAACAAAAGAGGTTGTTACATTTACAATGCTCAGAACGAATGCATTGGTGAAGCTAGTTTGAAAAATAATGTGTACAGGTTAAATATTGTGCGGTCTGAGCAAGTTTTGGCGGCTGCAGTACAGACTTCGTGTACAACCTGGCATCGACGACTCGGTCATATAAATGCTAATGACCTAGAAAAGATGAAACATGGAGCAGTTGAAGGTGTGACATACCAAATGAAGAGTGACTCCTGTAAATCCAGTTGTGTTACATGCTGTGAAGGCAAGCAGACAAGGTTGCCTTTCCCTCCTAGCTCTAGCAAAACCAATGCTGTACTGGAATTGGTGCATACAGATCTGTGCGGCCCGATGGAAAACAAGTCATTAGGTATGGCAAGATATTACCTGTTATTTGTAGATGACTATAGCCGAATGTCTTTTGTCTATTTCCTCAAAACAAAGGATGAAACTTTTAAATATTTCAGAGAGTTTAAGGAGTTAGTGGAGAACCATCAATCCTCAAGAATCAAAGCACTAAGATCTGATAATGGTGGAGAGTTCTGCTCAATAGAAATGGAGAATTATTTAAAGAAACATGGCATAGTTCATCAGAAAAGCAATGCATACTCGCCTGAACAAAATGGGCTATGTGAGCGATATAACAGGTCAATAGTAGAAAAAGCACGATGTCTCCTGTTTGATGCCCAGTTCGATAAACCGTTATGGGCAGAGGCTGTGAACACAGCGGTTTATTTAAAAAATAGGTCACCTGCTGCTGGTCTCGAGAAGAGTACTACCCCGTATGAAGTGTGGACGGGCAGAAAACCAAACCTAGGCCACCTACGAGTGTTTGGTAGTCCAGTTATGGTCCACATACCAAAAGAACGGCGTAAGAAATGGGACAAAAAGGCTCAGAAGATGTACTTAACTGGATATGCAGAGAATACGAAGGGCTATCGCTTGTACAATCCAGTGAATCGAGTGGTAACTGTGGCCAGAGATGTTGTAGTCATGGAAAACATTAAGAATGACAGTAGTACAACCAACATAATAGCAGAAGAAAAGCAATCACCTCAAAGCACAGAAAAGGAGGTATCCGCAAAAGAAGTGTCAGAAGAAAATCAGTCTGAGAAGAAACATGACACCACATATGTTGAAAGTGAATCATCAAGTGACTGCGAAGATGCATTTTATGAGTCTTTGACAAAGGATGATATGGAGGTTGTTTCTCAAGAAAATGTGGTTAGTGTGTCAGAAAAACGAACTCGTCGGAAGCCAGATTATTATGGTGTAACCAACTTGTGTGTTGAGGATATGACAAGTGAGCCAATTACAGTAAGTGAAGCCATTTGTGGTCCTGAAAAAGAACATTGGATGAAAGCAATGAAGGAAGAATTACAATCTTTCAGTGAAAATGACACGTGGGAGTTGGTGGACAGATCAAATGCAGGTACTGTAGTTAAAAATAAGTGGGTTTTTAAAAAGAAACTTAGCATTGAAGGTGGTGTACGTTATAGGGCAAGACTTGTGGCTAAAGGGTTTACCCAGATAAAGGGAGTGGACTTTAATGAGACTTTTTCACCTGTGTTGAGGTACTCCACGTTAAGATTGTTATTTGCTTTAAGTGTGCAACTTAGTCTTAAAATGAATCATCTAGATGTCCCTACAGCATTTCTAAATGGTCATATTAATGAATGTGTGTTTATGGAAATTCCAGAAAATTCAAACTTTGTTAATTGTGAAAATAAAGTTTTAAAGTTAAAAAGAGCTATATATGGTTTAAAACAGTCTGCCAGAGCATGGTACATAAAGGTAGAAGAAAGTTTGTTAGAATTAGGCTACTTAAAATCTAATTATGAACCATGTCTTTTCACAAAATGTAATAATAATATTAAAATAATAATAACCCGCAGGGCACCTTGAGGCGAGGTGACGGGGAGTAGCGACCCCGCGGTACCCGAGTGCTCCAGGGAGAGGTCACCGTTCCTCATCTTCGGCTTGCCTTAATTGGCTGGTCGGAGTGAACACTGACGAGGAACAGGTCTCCCGCCTCTGGCTTGCCTTAATTGGCCGTCCAGAGTGGAGTCGCTAGAGCAGAACCCTACTGCTTGAAGGGTGGAAGCTGAGCATAAGTGGTGAGTGGGCCAGTGATGCCGGACCCTCAGGGAGCAAATGATCTGAGTTTAAAGTCCAGCAAAGCCTCTCCACCTTTCAGCCGCTCTCGTTCCTGTTGCCCCCTTGTTGCGACTTGAGCAACCATTTTCGGGGGGCCCAGTTAGTGAGTTGGCAAGTCTCCGTCTGCCATTATTACGTGTCAATATACATTGTTTCGGCAGGCGCCATAGTTTCCCATAGTTCCCCAAAACCAATCCACTACCATCCCATCACAACAGCCCAAGTAGTTTTTCTCCACATGTTTGCCATAGTTCTGCACAGCTGGGGTTTGTCCTTGGGTGCATTTATATAGCGCATACAGGGATAATCGCCAGCTGTGTCACCATTACATTTTATATATTTTAAGTTTGTTGTAAAGGGCCTCTACGTGTTGGCTTCGGCCCCACGCACGCCTTCGAAAGGTCCGGGACTTTGTAAAGTCCCGTGCAACAAAAAAAAAAAAAAAAAAAAAATATTAAAATATTTGTAGCATTATTTGTAGATGATTTTTTCGTTTTTTATAACTGTGAAGAAACATATAAACAATTAAAAAATGTTTTAGAGTGTAAATTCAAAATAAAAGATTTAGGTCAGATAAAACAGTGTCTTGGTATGAATGTCAAAGTGAGTAAAGACTGTATAACTGTTGATCAAGAACAATTTGTAAATAATTTATTGGTTAGATTTAATATGAGTAATTGTAAAACCTCAGAAACTCCTATGGAAACAAATCTTAAGTTAGAAAAAGATGAAAGTAATAAAAATTTAGAGTCTATTCCATATCAACAGTTAGTTGGAGGCCTGATGTACCTATCAGTCCTAACAAGACCTGATATATCGTATAGTGTTAGTTTTCTAAGTCAATACAATACATGTTATAATGAAACTCATTGGAAGCATTTAAAGAGATTGTTAAGATATTTAAATAAAACAAAAAGTTATGGTTTAGTTTTTAAGAAAAATGGTAATAATATGTTACATGGTTATGTTGATGCCGATTGGGCGTCATGTGCTATGGATAGAAGGTCATATACTGGGTATAATTTTAATTTGTCAGGATGTGTAATAAGCTATGAGTCTAGAAAGCAGAGAACAGTTGCACTATCTAGTACCGAAGATAATAAAGAAAGTGTGCCAGTGATATGTTCAGGAGATCTTCAGATTACGACAAGCGTTGGAGACTCAGTATTTGACATAAATGTAAACAATGTACTGTGCATACCTAACAATAGGCGAGTCGTATTGCTCGGTGGATGTATGTCGCGTTGCTTGAGCTCAGCGCAGAACACTCAAGCTATACCGCCCAAATCACTCAAGGCCGTTGGCGTATACCGGGGCCTTAACATCATGCGTTATGGCGGTCAAACACAAGCTAAGCAAAAAAAAAAAAAAAAAAACCGGACATGTGTGAGTACGAATCGCGCCCTAGGGGTCCCGAAATGCACTTCCGACGTTTGGCTCCCAAATTGGAACGGGCAGGGGCTGCCTTCAAACGGCTCTTGCCCAACCTGAGGGGGCCAAACGCCTCCTGCCGGAGGCTCTACGCGGGGGTCGTGCGGTCCATGGCCCTTTACGGGGCCCCGGTGTGGGCGCGTTCTCTGGGGCGGCGAGCCGCCCACTATCTTAACGCGCCCCAAAAGGTGGTAGCCGTGAGGCTGGTCCGTGGATACCGCACGATCTCCGGCGAGGCGGCGAGCCTCCTTGCCGCCATGGGATCTGGAGGCGATAGTCCTGCGCGGAGGTACTGCGCCGGGGGGAAACTCCGCTGCCGCGGCAAATTGTCGCTCAGCGGACAGACCTCCGGCGCGATCTCATGGCGACATGGAGAGAGCGACTGTCGCAGCCCCGTGCAGGGCACGCCACAATAGTGGCGATAGTGCCCCTCTTTGAGGAGTGGCTAGAGAGGCGCCACGGCGCCCTCACCTTCCGCCTGACGCAGGTCCTCACCGGACATGGGTGTTTCGGGAGGTTCCTGCATCGAATCGGGCGGGAGGAAACGCCCGGGTGCCACCACTGCGTGGATCGACCGGAGGACACGGCGGAGCACACTGTAGAGGTGTGCCCCGCTTGGGCGGAGCACCGCCGTGTCCTCGTAACGGCGATCGGCGGCGGCGACCTCTCGCGCCCGGCCCTGGTTCAAGCCATGGTCCGGGGCGAGAGGGAATGGGAAGCCGTCACCTCCTTCTGCGAAGCAGTCATGCTAGCGAAGGAGGTGGCGGGGCGTGAGAGGGAGAGAGCCTCACGTCCCAGCCGCCGCGGCGGTGGACGCCCCGGGCGTCGGGGGTCACTTGATGGCCCCCGGCCACCGTAGGCGCGGGCCTGTGGACGGTGAGTTGGGCATGCTCACCGTCCGTCCGTCTCATGACGACAGGCCGTGTCGACGGCGCGTTCGTGTTCCACGCGCGCCTCAAAGAGAGTCAGCAACAGCGTAGGGGCCCGCAAGGGCCGAAGCCTGCCAGGGCTGCGGGACTGTTCGAAAGAGACACCGCAGCCCTGGAACGTAACGGGCAACGAAGGAACAGGGATGGGTTTTAGTCAGTACAAGTCTGACACTCCCTTCCGCTCCGCCCAGAGCGGAGGGGGTCATTTGATGATTTCCCATCCAAAAAAAAAAAAAAAAAAAGGGGTCCCGAAATATGTAAAAGCGCCATCTATGCCGCTATTACATCATAATAATAATATTATATCTTGATCATAGATGGCGCTACTGCATACTCTTAGTGGCGCCATCTATGAGCAGCAGAGCTGTTCAATTTAATCATTGTTTATAAATAAAGGAACAAATGAATGCAAATGATCAAATAATTTTCTTTGATAATCTTTGATGGGCCTTAGTTTTATATTCAATTCAACTAATATTATAAACGTGAAAGTTTGTGAGGATGTATGGATGGATGTTTGTTACTCTGTCACGCAAAAACTACTGAACAGATTCTGATGAAACTTTGCAGTAATATAGCTTATACATCAGAATAACACATAAGCTATTTTTTATCCCAAAAACGCGGGCGAAGCCGCGGGCGGAAGCTAGTATTCAATAACATATTTAAATCATAACACTCACGCTCAATCCAAGTTCATTAGCTATTTTACTTTTATTGTATCCACTTTTACGCAGTTCAATAATATCCTTTCTCGTTGCGATATTTATATTTACCTGTAATTAATAATTACAATTACCTAATGTATTTAATAATCTAATTACTAAAAAAAAAAAACCTTATAAGTAATAATAATAAATAAACTAAAGAGCATCAAAAAATTCCTCCGCATCGCTGTCAACTGGTAGCGTGCCCGAAAGACTGGCGGCATTGCCACGTTGTATGGCAATGCTTAATCTTTGCCCAAAGTAAAAGCCAGCCTTTTGGTCACGGGAAGTGTCAACCAATCTTTTGGCGATATCTTTAAAAATGAGATGAGCACTCGGACCCCACGGCCCTAGGGTTTCAACCCCAAACGGCTCGAAAATATAATTACCGATGAGGTTATTATATTTCCGCCGCTTGAGGCTTTCCGCAGCTGCAGCAGCAGTGCCCGCACAACGCGCCGAGCTAGGAAGATGGGAAGGCGCAAGAGGGTCAACACATGTTGCGTCCCACACTAAAGGCCTACCCATCTTCCATGGGAATAATGACATACCGTCCGGTCTCTTGCCATCGTCACGCGCCAAACCATTAGGTTCTAAAATAGCTGGCACGCCGACGGTGACAAGAGCACGACGGATTATGTCATTGATATTCGCGTGTCGCGCTATGCGGCCCGCACTCCTGCTGCAAGACAAGCCGTGGTGTCCGAGGCTGTTGACAACTTCCCCGCAGTGACAGCGATGAGGGGCGCAACAGGGTGCTCCCAGACGCAGACAAGTAGCGAGGCGGAAAGTGGTGTCGTCCAACATAGTGCCTATGTTGGGCGACGGAAGTGCCTGAAGCCACAAACCCGACTCCCATTCGCCCACAGCCAATAGGCGCGCTCGCTCAGCAGTAGTATTACATGTATCGACTAAATTATTCAGTATCGCTCTGCTGAGCGGCTCATCCCATTGTCTCTGGGAAAATGGGTTGACGGGTAGGTTAGTATTCGGGCAGGCAATTTTCCAGGCATTCATTGCATCAGTGAAGCACGGTACCTCAAAATCAACCAGTGTGGAAGCTAGAATATTCCTGGTTAATTTTTCAGTACCGTGCACCGAGGATATAAATGCCGGTAGACTTATACTTGAAATTTTGCGGACGCCAAGTCCTCCCATACGAATGGGAAGAGTGGCTTGTATCCAAGCTCGGTCGTCCAAGGCCACGTTAAGAATTGAAGTAAGGGTATGATGGATAATTTTGTCTATTTTGTCCAAAAGATGAGTGTGCTTCCATAAATGGGAAGAGCGAAGAAAATATGTGAATTTAGGACCGAAACAGCAGTATCGAATTATAGTAATGGCCGAATGCATATTAATTTTGAGCAATCTTTCCGAAATGTCATTAAAATTTTGTATTTTTTCTTCAATAAAAGAAGAAAAAGAATTTTCTAAGATTGGGGACCCTAGGAGGCGTAAGGAATTTTTTTCGGTTACTGTTATTATTATTATTACTTATAAGGTTTTTTTTTTTTTAGTAAATAGAACTGTATATATACATTATGTAAATAAGATAAACGTTTAAAAAATAAACTTATTAAGATTCTAGTAAAAAAAAAAGGAAACATTCATAATCTAACGGATAAAGGGATATTAAATACTTACGCATGGCAATTTTTGTCGTGCTGGTCTCCCTCTCCAACCCCATGGTATTTTTTTAAAATTAGCTTGGAGTTTATTATGTGGTTCCGAACCCTCTAAGTCAACCGCTTTTACTGAAAACAATAAATACTAAAATATTACTACCGTACAAAAATCTAATGATGCAGTTTTAGTTTTTATCAAAATCGGCCCTGAGACTTCTTGAGTCTCCTCGAGTCCTCGAGTGTTTTTGGCTGTTCCATATAGTTTCGGATTTGGCCATCCACGCCCACTTGAAAAATTCACCCTGATTCGGCTAGGAAAAAGATTGTTCAAAAATCTAATGATGCAGTTTTAGTTTTTATCAAAATCGGCCCCGAGACTCCTTTGAGCGTTTTTCGCTATTTCTTATAGTTTCGGATTTGGCCATCCAACCCGACTTAAAAAATTAACCTGTATGTTAAAAAAAAAATCATCTATCTGGCAACTATGTTTTGGTGACAGTCCAACCCTTGGAGGAAGAATACACTGGAGTTAAGCTAACCGTGTCTGTATACTGTGTGAAGGCTGTCATTTCTCGTTGACAGTGATACAGTGACGTCACTGTAAAGTACACCGCGCATTGGCGCAATGTTTTGATACAGTGACGTCACTGAAGCGTCAACCAGTCAACTCTTCCCTAATACAAATCCAGAACCGCACACAAACAAGAAACGGCCAGCGGCTTATCTCTTAGGCTATGTCTATAGTATCCTATGTCTATGGTCCAACCTGTCATTACAAGTACCAGCCGCCATTTTCAATTCGCTTCTTTACTGGCGCGGGTTAAACTTATTGACAAAATAATACTTAGGTACGTACTTGTGTTCTTCTCAGGTACTTCTTCATCCGCTTCAGTTCTTAACTTGCTTAAAGGTTCATCGTCTTCTGAATCTAATTCAGAATGGTGTGATGGTATCTCCTCTTGATCTCGACAGCTATCCTCTAGGAATACTTCTTCTGGTTCTGTAAAAAAACTAAAATAGTCAAGAATAATTTTATACTTCTTGTTTTGTAGTTATTTGATAAAGGCAAGTAATTATGTACATGACATTTATTATAAACTAGACTTTTGCCCGCGACTCCGTCCGCGTGGACAACAATGAAATTACCAGTTTAAATGACCTCCGTAGTGTAGGGTGGCTAGTACTACTAAGAGGTCAAGCTGTATCTCTGGTTTATCCCACCGGAATTAGATGAAACGTAGCTTAGATTTTAAGTTGGACCCCAAGCTATCGAACTGTGAAAACCATATCAAAATCCGTTAGGTACTTTTTACGTGATGCGCGCACAAACAGACAAACAATCAAGGATTATGAAAAAGTAATTAGATGTTTGGTCAGCAGAATAATTATTTGGTCAGCAGGATTATACAATTGGTTAGCATAAAAATAATATCAGGGTTCAAGAGCGAGTGAAGCAAGCTTGGGAACTTGGGGTACCCCAACTTGGACAAGTTATGTTAGTGTTAGGTTCCTATTAACCTTGCAGACAGAAATAGAAGACATCTCCCTCCCTTGTTGCTGTAAAAATAAAATTAATTAGTACTTAAATCAAAATTAATTTTACACAAGCTGATCAATACACCGTGACATTTACATCGCTTTCATCCGGCGATGTAACCACTATACTCATCATTATGAACAACTTTTACTATGGGACCAACCCGGAAATCGCGAAAAAAAAATCAGCTGTTCCATACATTTTGTTGAGTTATGTGAACATACATGTATGGAACAGCTGTTTTTTTTTTCGCGATTTCCGGGTTTGTCCCATAGTAAAAGTTATTCATAATGATGAGAACCTATAGTGGCTACATCGCCGGATGAAAGCGATGAAAATGTCACGGTGTATAGTTATTTTTGCTGACCACTAGAAGCAGCTCGATTCACTTTGTTTGCTGACAAAATACATTTTGGAGCTCACCAAAACCTCATTAATTAGTTGACTATTTAAACGAATTAGAATTTGATTAATTTCTACTCTCATTCAGATTCTTTGTTCAATTAAACTAAATACAGTGTTTGTATTATATTTTATGGGTGACGCAGCACATCTAGTATAATAATATTATAAACCTGAAGAGTTTGTTTGTTTAAACACGTTAATATCTGGAACTTATGGTCGAATTTGAAAAAATATTTTTGCATATGATAGCCAGGTTCATGAGGAATAGTATAGGCTATTTAACATCACGCTGCGACCCTTAGGAGCCGAGCGACGGGGGTGAAACAGCAAACAAAAAGAACATACCATTAATCAGACATTCGTCCTTTAGCTCAATATCATTACATTTTATGTCACAAACGCCTTGCATTTGTGCTGTGATAGCACTGCTTTCTTCATAACAAACATCTTCTATGTTCATATGCTGTATTGGCGTTACAAGAAACCCGCCATAAAATTCGATCGCATCTTGAAATTCTAATGGGATTTGCTGCAAGTAGGTAAATGTTGATTAAAGTATTAATTAGTAGCAAAGTAATAATTAATTAGTAAAGTAAGTAGTAAGGTAATAATTAATTATGATGATAAAGGTATATTATATTGTCGGGCGAGGGCAGCATTTTTCAGTTTTTGCCCCGCCTCGAAATAATTATAGATTAACTAGAGAAGGCTACTATTCATCTATTTAAAGCCTGCAATACATGTTGGCCAAGCTTAGACCAACGCGAGCCTAGACAAATTGACACAAGGCAAGCGCTACTGTCTAGACGTTCGGCAAGTTTGACGTCAAGCGCATAATAGCGCGCGGACAAACATGTGAACACTGTGGGCCGAGCGCGCGCGAGCGCCTTTGATTTGTGCAGAAAAACCGACACCGCTCCGAAGTGAGGCAAGTGGTCGCGAGCGACTGCAAGTTGTGGCAAGCTACGTCAAATAAGGTCTACACACGTTGGCGCTTGTCTTTACTCAACCAATTAGGCAAGTGACACCGAGCGATAGCAAGACAAGGCAAATATGCCATCTACATGTTGGTATTGGCCTTCACTCGACAACGCTCGGCCAACATGTATTACAGTCTTAAGTGTGATACTCAAGTATGTCGGCCGCACTAACAACCTTACGGCACGAGCTATTGTCACTAAACTCGCGCTCGTGCCGACACGAGATAACACCGTTACACAGTAGGTATTCAAAAATCATCAAAAATGAAAAAACTATATTATCATCTGCGGTGGTGGAACTAAATACATATACAAGCCCCGCAAGTTGATATTGCGACTGGCGGCCATCTTGGTGACGTAGTCGACGTCGCACCGTCAGTACCGTCCGCAAGGTCAGCCCGCGCTTATGTGCTTACGCGCATCGAGTACTTATTATAGCTTTTTGTTTTTTTATCCTGTTTTATTCTTGTTGTTTAGATTTGTTACCTGTTACCCGTTAAAATGAGTAAGAAATTAATTAACAGTCGTGCTCGTGAAATTATAATTAAAGTGGACAATTATTTTGTAAAAGAGAAAGAGGACTCTAAGAGGTTCTGATTCGGAAGATAATATGAGTGGGATTGAAGAAATAGGCTAAGATTTTAAATAAACAAACATAAAATACAAATAAACCCATTACCCTAGCTTATTTATTTTTTATTACAATTTCTTTTGCTATCTATACTTTTTTGCGACGGATGACGTCACGCAGCTGTTATTGTGACAAGGTTCCATCGCAATATCAACTTGCGGGGCTTATACAGTACGTAACTATTTTTTTCTAGTTTTGAAAAAAACGTGATTATTTTACTTATTTTTTGGCGTAATTATTATATGGGGCTTCCCATTTAATAATAACGCCAAAAAATAAACTAGTAAATCGCGTTTTTCTCGAAACTAGAAAAAAATTGTTATTCAGTTCTCCACTTATGCCAACAACATTTACACAAAAAAAAAAAACGAACTACAAACGTGTCATCAAAAATTTATAACAAACTTGTTGTGCGTGTTGCCTTTATAAAATGATGGGTGTCTAGGATTTTAAAACTTTAGAAAAATTTTTTTTTTTTTGTTAGCACAATTAATGTAAAGATAACAAAGTTGTCTGTTGAAGATTCCCTCACCTTAGAATTTCCATTTAACAATTGAGCGAACACCTCCTCAGCTTTCAGACATTTCCTCTGTAGTTGGTAGCATTGCTTCAGCTTAGTGTAGCAGAAGAAACAAGCTAGCATCGGTCTACAGTCTGCAGTTACAAACTGTAAAATAAGTTTAATGTTGAAAAACAACATTTTTTCAAAACATGCTTCTATAATGACCACTTCCCAGTTCCATCATGAGACCCTGGACATCATCTAGGTCTACAGTACTTGTCAAGACAAATCGAATGAGTCCAAACTCTACGGAGTTATATTGAGAAGTTGAGGAGTTCCCATAGCCACCTTCCGGCTTCATAATGAGACCACCTCCATGTTACCATATTATTGCATTGTTACTGAGGTTACATATCGACACCTTTGGGTTCAAAGGGCGTAAAGACCATTTTGACCAAAATGAGATTTGAGCCATATAATCGATACCTTTAGGCTCAAATTTCATTTTTGCCAAAATGGTCTTTACGCCCTTTGAACCCAAAGGTATCAATATGTGTCCATCAGTTGGGGGGAACTGGTCTAAAATTCTGTTGCAAGATTTGACCACATACTAACAGAGCAAGTTGAATAAAAGCTTGTAAAAACATTGCTAGCCAGTCATCGGGTTGGTAGCAGGGCTGACTGCACCATTGACAACTTTTTTTTTTTTTTTTGGCAATTGAGCCGATGCATTGACAACTTATTAGAAGGCCCCCCAACTGCAAGCATTTGTTTATTAGCATTGTCCCAACCGTGTGAACGCCAGCAGTCGGGATGCATCCTACTTCCTACTAATATAATAGATGCAAAAGTTTGAGCATGTTTGTATGCTTGTTACTTCTTCACGCTGAAATGGCTGGACGGATTTGGATGAAATTTGGCAAAGAGGTAGCCTGGGACCTGGAGAAATACATAGGCTACTTTTCATCTATTTTCACGCAGACGAAGTCGCGGGCCACAGCTAGTATCTAAATAATTTGACACAATCAACTTACTGGAATATCAGTCAGCTTTTCATACATTTCCTGCAGGTCCTTGTTGGCTACTTCATACATGCTAACATTCTCCGCTAAACATATCCTACACACTCTCAGTTCCTCCATCTTTTTTAATATAAAAATATTTAGTTCATTCATATCTAAAATTCACTACCTATAATCCACTGCTCAACATTAATGTATTTTATGTGAAACAACGACTTCTTGTAAACTCTAGGCGAATTTGAGCCTCGCTAGAGTAATATTGTTCTGTGATTTGAGCAGTCTAAGAACCATCTGTGATTAGTGGTTATAATCAATCAAGGTATAAAAACAGTTGTACCCAAAGATTAATGAGTTGTACCTATATTCCTTGATCAGAACAAGATAAAATCATAAAAGGTACTTCTAACCGGTTTACAAACGGATAAAAAGACCAAAAGACACCAAACAAAAGTTCCAAACAATACAATATCAATATTGCCAAAGACAGCCAAAGACGTCATCGGCAGGGTGACCGTTGAGAAAATCGAGAATCTGCCACACGCTATGTGAAAATATGCAAAAATCTGCCAAACGCTCATAAGAAAAATGCCATAAATATTAAATATGCCACTTAATTTTAGAGTTCCTTTGGGGTTTGGTTTATTGGATAATTCGTATTTTTTTAACAAAGACAACCTTAGAGATGTGCCGAGTCAGGCTGACTCGAGTACTGACTCGAGTACCTAGTAAGTACTCACATACTCGAGTACTCAAAATATAGGATTCAAATCCACAGTACTCGGATACAGGACTCGAGTACTTACAGTAATCGAATACCAAGTCGCGTATTTTAATACAAATTATGAATCATAAAAAATAAAATAAATAAATATCTTGGGACAACTCACACACGGCTATCTGATCCCAAGCTAAGCAGAGCTTGTGTTATGGTAACCAGACTTTTAGCAGTTTTTGTATTGTTTATAAATATTCGTTTGTGGAAATATCATTAATTATGTTACCAAAGAAGTACGATGTTTACGTTGGTAGGTAAAGATTATATTCTTGTGTTGATTTTATAACAATGTTTACTTAAAATTTTATTGAAGAATACTCTATTTAATGTTTAAAGCGACATAAATTGTTGATCCTATATTTTTAAATGTTTATTATTGTTTTCCAAACAAGGATTTTTGTTGTGTTTATTTGTTGATTTCTGAGTAAAAAAATACGTTTGTTTCGCATTAATTGTTTCTAAAAATTACAGTGTGTTAACTATTAATTCCAAATTCCTACTAAGATTGAATTTTCTTACTAAATGACTCAATAAAAGTACATAATATTTAATTAATAAATGCAAAGTTTACTGTCAGAGTACTAAATAAAAAAAAGACTGATTATATTGATGACTGATTAGATTAAAAAGACTGATTATACCATAATAATGTTATTATTTACTTACTGTCCTATCGTCATATAATACTTATGAACCGAAAGCAAGCTTTCGAGAACAAATAAAAAAGTACTCGAGTCTACCAAAGTACTCGAATACTCATGCTGGTACTCGAGTACCTATCCGAGTTCCGTGACTCGAATCCTGATTCGATTCCTTTTTCAACGAGTACCAAAATACTCGAATACCAAAAATAGCCGACTCGGCACATCACTAGACAACCTTGTGGTCAATTTGGAGTTGCAAACTTTGGAAAATGCAAAATCAGCAGCCTAATTGCGTAACTCAATTTCTTTCGCCATGGCTTTCATTTTGACAGTTCAACAACATCCATTGCGGCGTTGAGCTAGTTACGGGAGCACGGATTAACAATCATACGGCGTAAGGAATGTCAAAAACAATGCCATGGTGATAGCAATTGAGTTACACAATTCGGCAGCGGGATCATTCTTTGCTCTTGAAATCCACGAAGAAAGCGAAGGATTCCCACTCGGGACGGTAAAAAGTTAAGAACGCTCTTCTCTTTATTATGACACAACCGCAATCGTTGTCAACGTAAATAGCGAAATCACTACATAGTATAAAACAAAGTCGCTTCCCGCTGTCTGTCTGTCCCTATGCTAGATCTTTAAAAGCACACAACGGATTTTGATGCGGTTTTTTTTAATAGAAAGAGTGATTCAAGAGGAAGTTTTATACCCGTGTGAAACAGGGGTGGGTCGCTAGTTGAATATAAAATAATAAATAAGATGAAAGTACATAATAACTTCGAAATGATAAGAATAATTAGTGGGTCTTAACTCCACAGACAATAAACAGGAAATCCCCCAATAGAGACTGTCTTGGAATAAAATTGCCACGGGCGGCCGACATTTTAGCGACACTCCAGAACTATATGCGACGTAGGTAAAATGATTTTACCTACAACATTAAATATCCGCAATTTATTGGTTTTTGTGTTAAATCTATTTAGTCTCCTCAAATAATAGAAAAAGATTCTTAAATCTGCCAAATTCTGCCACAATTGTATTTCGTCAGCACATTATGCCAAAGTGAAAATTGCACAGCTAAATCTGCCAAATTGGCAGAAATCTGCCACAAACGGTCACACTGGTCATCGGTGATGCGCAAACTCGGTGACACTGACAAGCAGTATTACCAAGCTAGATTGTCATTTTACCCCAATGCTAGATTAATTTTACGCTACAATCACAACTATTTGTACAAAAATACCCCAAGGCTATAGTTATCGTTTTAAATATGTATATAATAAAACAAGTTATTTCTTTATCAATAGTATATTTCTTAATCAATAGTTAAATTTCACAATAACAATAATATGCTGAATTTGTTTAACTCAAATTCAACATATTTTCTATTCAAATAGGTACATATATAGTGCTTACGACGAGTGCGTTTTGAATTACGCACATTTTTGTTTTTGTACAAAAAATCCCTTATGATTACCCTATACAATTCTTAACCCTAAAAATTACCCTGCGCCATCTGTTTTACTCTAAATCTGGGGTAAAATACGAGTGATAGTCAAAAACAATCGATAGTATCGATACTGTCGGTAGTTTATAATTTATGAGCAGCAATACTATTGATAGTATTGTGATCCGTCAATAGTATTGTCACATTTTTAGCTATCGACACTATTGATAGTATCGATAATTCCACTGTCGATAGTTTGGCAACACTAGTGACAACACTGACAACTGACCAGTGCTGCCTGCCAAAAAAATATCTCTATTCCCCGCGTCAGTGTTATCAGCACCCCGAAATTCCCAGCTTTTTTTTGATTCATTAATTCCTCACAAATTCTCCGAAATGATATTTTTGGAATAAAAACACTTTATTACGATATAACATTTGTTCCTTAGAGTCTGGCAAACGAAAGCTGGTCCTGAAAAAGCGCGGCAAATTAAAAAAAAACCGGCTAAGTGCGAGTCGTACTCGCGCACCAAGGGTTCCGTATAAGTTTTGGACGTGTAAAATGAAAAAAACCAGACCGCATAACTAAGTTTGTTTGTAAAGGAATTTTGATAATTTTGAAAAAACTGTACTAGTTAGGAACATCGTTTTATTGTTGGTGCCATATTGGGTCAATTTCTATCAACTCTAATTATTTCAGATTTTTCGCTCCGCAAACTTCGGAGATAAGGGCGGGAATGGTATTTTTTCAGACATTTTTCATCATATGTCGTAAACTGTGAGACATAAAATAATATGAAAATATATTTTGAAATGTGCAAATCAAGCCCTTTCATATGATATATCACTTGACCTAGTAACCCCACTTTAAAATTTAGGACCCCCACTCCGGCCCCTTTTGCAATAATAAAAATATTTTTTGACTTTTTTCATTTGCAATAAAGTTGGGCAAGCATTCTCTATTACTGTTCCAAATTTCAAGTCGATAGCATTAGTACATATATTATAGTTGCTGAAATATGCAGGTGTGACAGACAGACACAGACAGACAGACAGACAGACAGACGAAGTTGTGGCGGAATGAGAGCAGCGACTTGCGCGACCCAGCGCCGGGCACGCCGCAATAGCGGCGGTAAGGCCCGTGATGAGGGAGTGGCTCGGGAGACGGCATGGCGCCCTTAGCTTCCGGCTTACACATGTGCTTTCTGGACACGGGTGCTTCGGAAAGTACCTGTGCCGTATAGGCCGGGAGCCGACGCCCGGTTGCCACCATTGCGGTGACTGCCCCGACGACACGGCGCAGCACACATTGGAGGAGTGCCCAGCTTGGGCAGTGCAGCGCCGTGACCTCGTCGCGGCGGTCGGAGCTGCGGGTGGCCTCTCGCTCCAGGCCGTGGTTGAGGCCATGGTCGGCAGCGAGAGCGCTTGGAACGCCGTCGCCTCCTTCTGCGAGGAGGTGATGGACGCCAAGGAGGCGGCGGAAAGGGAGAGGGAGGCGGTGTCCTCTCTCCCCATCCGCAGCAGACGCACCGGGCGCCGTAGGGCGACCAACGATCTCAGGCCACCATAGGGTGCGGCCTGCGGGCGGCGGACTTGGGGCGTCCGTCGCCCGAACGGAAACAGGCCCGAGACGGTGGCGCGACGTGTTCCGCGCGCGTCTCTATAGAGGAATTATTGCGGCCGTGCATGACGGCCGCATAGGGTGACGGGGCCCGCCTTTCAGTTGGCGGGCCAATACCTGCAGGGGGTCCGCACCCCCGCATTCGTCCGCACGAATGCGCAAGCGACTCCCGCGCCCCCGGCGTAAGGTAATTGGAGGAACACCGGGGTGGTTTTAGTCAGTAAGAGTCTGACAGACCCCTCCGCCCTCCCTAGGGCGGGGGACATCCATGAGGATTTCCACCTCGAAAAAAAAAAAAAAAAAAAAAAAAGTCGCACCATAAGGGTTCCTTTTTTACCATTTTAGTACGGAACCCTAAAAAGATAGTTAGGTACCTAATTATTACATCTTTTATGTTTTATATTTTCGGCAAACATATGACGCGAGGCAAAGTTAGGGCAGTTGACAGTTTTTTTATCGTTTGTAATAATTAAAAATATTAGGTACCTACCTATATTAATGCTGGTATGATGAATTAGCTTTTCTTTATCACAAGTTATTAGAGTTCAATCGACGATAAAGTTTTGTTTATTTTAAAACGATAAAAATTGTGTTTACTGAATTTTTGTCAATTTGTGAAACAAAAACCTGAATAAAATTATTTTACTGTATTAATGACATACTTACACTTTGACCACTGGTGATAGCCTGATAGCTGAGCAGCTGAGCTGTATGATTAGGTACTCACGGCTACAGATCAAGCTATACATTTCCAGTATAAGCTGATCTCGCATTGTATAGGATTTCCTTACAGTGAGAGGTCAGTGTAAACTGGGAATGTATAGCTTGATGTGTAGCCGTGTGTAGGTACTTATTTGATTTGTTTTTCTCTCGACGGTTTAGGTTAGGTTAGTAAGTAAAACACATAAAATATTAGTAAGTAAGGCAAAACTATTGAGCGTTTCACGTAAGAAGTCCTTCTAGGCTATGTCGGTTAACCTCTCTGTTACCTACTATTTAGGTCTTAACGTTTTATATTTTTGTAGAATTATGTGTTAGGGCCTTTTCATTGTCATGCGTGTTTGCGCCCGCGTGCAGGCCAGCCACGCATGCGTGCTGCCCGCAACCTATCGTATCATACATGTTTTTATTGTCATGCGCGCCACACGCACGCGGGCACATACAAAATAATTTTCTCAGCGTGCGACCCGCAACTAGCGTGCATGCCTGGCCCACACGCGGGCGCAAACACGCATGACAATGAAAAGGCCCTTAAACATTGACCTATATGTCCCTAGACAAGCAGTTCCGAACAAAAATCATGCCCCACACGCGGGTACTTGTCTGTCAAACGTCAAAGTGAATGTGAGGCTTGTGTTGTGCCCGCACAACACTTGAGTGTGACATGTTTGATGTTCGGAACTGCTTGTCTAAGACCTAAATAGTAGGTAACAGAGCGGGTAGCCGACATAGCGTAGGACTTCTTACGTGAAACGCTCAATAGTTTTGCCTTACTTACTAATATTTTATGTGTTTTACTTACTAACCTAACCTAAACCGTCGAGAGAAAAACAAATCAAATAAGTACCTACACACGGCTACACATCAAGCTATACATTCCCAGTTTACACTGACCTCTCACTGTAAGGAAATCCTATACAATGCGAGATCAACTTATACTGGAATTGTATAGTATATATCTGTAGCCGTGAGTACCTAATCATACAGCTCAGCTGCTCAGCTATCAGGCTATCACCAGTGGTCAAAGTGTAAGTATGTCATTAATACAGTAAAATAATTTTATTCAGGTTTTTGTTTCACAAATTGACAAAAATTCAGTAAACACGTTTTTTATCGTTTTAAAATAAACAAAACTTTATCGTCGATTGAACTCTAATAACTTGTGATAAAGAAAAGCTAATTAATCTTATTCAATACCAGCATTAATATACCTAATATTTTTAATTATTACAAACGATAAAAAAACTGTCAACTGCCCTAACTTTGCCTCGCGTCATGTTTGCCGAAAATGTAAAACATAAAAGATGTAATAATTAGGTACCTACCTATCTTTTTAGGGTTCCGTACCAAAATGGTAAAAAAGGAACCCTTATGGTGCGACTTCGTCTGTCTGTCTGTCTGTCACACCTGCATATTTCAGCAACCACTAATACTATCGACTTGAAATTTGGAACAGTTATAAAAAATGCTTGCCCAACTTGATTGCAAATGAAAAAAGTCAAATAGTATATTATGCAATTAGTGAATAAAGGACGGATTTAAAGCGAGGGCCATAGATGAATCACGAGCTAGTGAAGGATTCTAACGATTGAATCACGACCGTAGGGAGTGATTCATGATGATTGAATCACGAGCGTAGCGAGTGATTCAAGTGTTAGAATCCTGAGCGACGCGAGCGATTCATGGCCCTCGATATAAATCCGTTTTATTCAAGAGTTGCATACTATACTTTATACCATGACTACGAGAAAAAGAAAGATTTAAGTGAAAATATACATATAATGAAGAAAAAGTAAAGTTAAATTGGCTTTGATGTAAACCAGCCGTGATTTTTTGGGTAGCAAGCTTTCCACCTTTCCGCTATATCGGCCGCCCTCTCTTTCACAAACTCAGGTGTTAACACATCTTCATCACTAGAATGCATTTTTAATCGATTAGAACAACACTAAACAAACACAAAATTAAAGATTAAAGTAACACTAAACTTTGTGTTCGTACAACTTACAGTATTCAAAATAGCGTCAATTTACTAAGGACAGCAAAGAACACAAAACAGTTTTTATTCTAATGCTAAACTCCTTGTCGAAAATGTCGACCAATCAAATTGAATTTAGAACACATCAATATAGGTCTACACAGATTACACTTACACTAGATACGGCAAGCCACGACCAAGCGTGCCCTGCATGTTCGACTGTTCGTACTAAAAAAAGTCTGTTAGCTCAGTGACGCTTAGTGATTGAAACAATTCTGTTTACTCTGAGCACATCACTAAATGGCTGGGGTGAAGTTATCGTAGGTATAAAAAAGATGACACGTTCGGTTTTCATACAATCTAATAACGTGCCGCATCTAGCATAGGTTCTTTAAATCTGTGGTCGAATACATTGGTGTGTTCCATTTTCAAACATCAAAACAGTGAGTAAAAGTGCTTTTTATTCACTGTTTTCAGTGAATAAAATAAGCTTTTTAGAGGGGGAATGGTATAAAAATATTTTTATTATCATTGCAAAAGGGGCCGGAGTGGGGGTCCCAAATTTTAAAGTGGGGTTACTAGGTCAAGTGATATATCATATGAAAGGGCTTGATTTGCACATTTTAAAATATATTTTCATATTATTTTATGTCTCACAGTTTTCGATATGTGATGAAAAATTTCTGAAAAAATAGAAATACCATTCTTTTGCCATTTCATGTTGCCATTTTGACTGACATTGACATAACAACAGTTGTCAAAATGCCTTTTTACTTAGGTACCTAATTCAATTGTCGTTTGTTGATCCACCATATTTGTGTTGTGTTGCTCTCGTTGACAAAGAAAATAGTGAATTACAATTCAACGAAGTAATATTTTAGAAAATAGGCATTAGGAACCGATTACTATCATGTATAGCTATAATACTTAATTGCGTACGTAGACCCATTCCAGGCTCCGTACATTTCTGAAACAACTCCTTTTGTCACAAAATGACTATCACATTCTTAGGTAATAGAAAAATGATTCTAACTTTTCACAATATTCGCTTATTGTTATTAAGGTGGATCCATCAAGTTTGCGCGCGAAATAAAAAAAAAATGGGTTTTTTTTAATTGTAGCGCTGTTTTACGTTGTATGTTGATCCAAATTCGATTCGCGACAATAATGATAATATATTAATAAATGATAATCATCAAAATCATCAATATTGCCCTCGAAATTATATTTGAGGAAAATCGTATTTTTTTACGCAATACTTAATCGTATTTTCCTCAAATATAATTTCGAGTGCTATATTGATGACTTTGATGATTATAATTTTGGATCAACATACAACGTAAAACAGCGCTGCAGTTTGCAAAATACCCAAGCTTTTTTTAATTTCGCGCGCAACCTTGACGGATCCTCCTTAAGAAGACACAGTGCCGATGTGTATTTGTACTGTATGTCGTAAAGTATCTAGTCGACTGTAACTACCTATATCACATCATAACCGTGTACCACCAGCGTGTGTTAGAATATGTCCGTTTAATTCATATTTACGACTAAAACTGCGCTGACATATGTCACATTTGTGAGGTTTTTCACCAGTGTGTATTCGTAAATGTCGTTTTAAAGTCTCTTTTCGATTGTAACTACGCTGACATATATCACACTTATGTGGTTTACCACCAGTGTGTGTAAGAATATGTCTGATTATATAAATACGACTTTTAAAACTACACAGACATATCTCACATTTATAGGGTTTTTCATCGGTGTGTAACAGAATATGATTCTTTAAAGACTGTTTGCCACTAAAACTGCGCTGACATATTTCACATTTGTAAGGTTTTTCACCAGTGTGTGTTATAATATGTGTATTTAAAGCTTGTTTGAGTCTAAAACTACGCTGACATATTTCACATTTGTAAGGTTTTTTATCAGTGTGTGTTAGAATATGATTATTTATAGACTGTTTGGAAATAAAACTACGCTGACATATTTCACATTTGTAAGGTTTTTCACCAGTGTGTATTTTAATATGATAGTTCAAATGAGCTTTTAGATAATAACTACGCTGACATATGTCACATTTGTAAGATTTTTCACCAGTGTGTATTTTAATATGATAGTTTAAATGAGCTTTTCGATTAAAACTACGTTGACATAATTCACATTTGTAAGGTTTTTCACCAGTGTGTATTAGAATGTGATTGTTTAAAGAATGTTTTAAACGAAAACTACGCTGACATATTTCACATTTGTAAGGTTTTTCACCAGAGTGTATTTTAATATGATCGTTTAAATTACCCTTGGTAATAAAACTACGCTGACATATATCACATTCATAAGGTTTTTCACACGTGTGTATTTTAGTATGTGTAGTTAAAAGTTTTAGTATGTGTATTTGTAAATGTTGTTTTAAAGGATCTTGTGATAGCCAATTTTTCTTTTGCTTGTCTATAATTGTAACTTCTTGTTTTGCTTTCCGTATTTCTACTTCTGGTTTCATTGCGACGGGCGCCCCTGTGATTAAAATTATGGGGTAAGTAATATAATAATTATGATACAATTACAAAATCTCTAATATTTACAAGATATAACAACTGAATCTCTCTGAATCAAAAGTGGTGGCATAATTGAAAAACGCTTTCTTTCAAACGTTTTCAAGATACGACCGTACATGCCCCAACGACCAGCGTTAAGACTATTTTTTGTATTGATAAATTACGTAATTTGACCCCTGTACGCCTGATACAAATTACTTCAAATTTTCTGTCTCTGGTCTAACATGTGTTTAGGAATATCAGTAAGAAAAGAAGAAGTACAATTGACGTACACAATGGGAACATAATATTAAAAGTAATTTAATTTTATACAAGCTCTGATATTCTTAAACACATGTGAGCCGCCATCCTGGCGAAAAATTTTAGCCCATCAAAAGGTATCGTATAAAATCGATATTGAATTATATAATTCAACTGTAATTGCACTACAATTGGACATCACTAAACAAGTTATATTGACCTGTTTGTGTTTGTGTACATTCTTATCAAAATGGATTGACATAAACCATAGTAAGGCCCAGACCCTCCTAGCCTCTTCCCCACACCTCTGTAAAATACCTTTTGATGGGCAAAAATTTTTCGTACGTCACTCAGTTATACAAGTTATCTTAAAATAGTAATAAATAGGCAACTACGCATATAGTTTAAAGAAGATTCTACAACTTTCTCAAAATATTGTAAATGTCTTATTAAATATTACCTTTCGATTATTTGCATTTTCTGAGAAGATTTACTATAGTACCTAATACATATATTATTTTTCTTACATCATCAGAATATAGAGATTTCACCTAGGGATGCCCGATCTGAATCGATCTTTTCGAAGATCGATTCACGGCCATACGATTTTCCGATGTTTTGAATCGATTCAACAGGATGCGATCTTTGCCCCAGATCGAATCTTAGCCTGATCGTATGAAAAAATCGTATCAACTAAAACCTAAACGTATCGTACGAACTACAACACAGTAAGATTACGTACCTACCTACGAATTGAACAGTATAGATTGGAACTTTCGAGTTACATCAATCAAAATCGATAATATCTATACTTCTGTACCTACTTCTATACTAATATTATAAAGAGGTAAAATTTTGAAGTTTGTAGTAGGGGGTAATCTCCGGAACTAATGATCCGATTTTGAAAATTCTTTCAATAATAATTATGTAGAAAGCTACATTATCCCTGAGTGCTGCTGTTTATCCCGCAAAAATGCACGGTTCCTGTGGGTCACGCGGACGAAGTCGCGGGCAAGGTGCTAGTATGAAATATGGAGGTAGATGATACCGTCGATTTATCAACTTCGGAGTACACCATTGTAAACAACATTGTAACGGGTACATGATCTAGTTTATAGGAGATTCGTGAAGGTAGCGCGCGAATTCTAAATATCTTGGGTTTTTTGGTATTAGATTCAGTATTGTAATAAATCAGGAATTGTTTTTGCAGCATATTGAGACATACGACGGCATAATTTTCACAATTATTGATTTTCAAAATATACGATAAATGTTGTTTACTCATGTCACGTGTCGCGGCATACTGACGAGCGGCCGTCTTAGTTTTGTCGAATCGTCTTACTATTATGTACGTGCATAGACTAATATGTATATAGGAAAATTACGTGCTTCACTTTTAAGCGCGGTTCACTATGTCTAGAGATTTCTTAAGTCTTTGTATTATTACTTTTTAGTAACGAATATTTGATTTAAAAAAACACTCTAACTAAAAGTTTGTTAAATTATCTTTAAAATGGTGAAGGTTTCGTTAAAATACGCTCAATAGTTTCCAAGCGATCTTCACTTTTTTGAACGCGTTAGACCTAACTTTACAAATTAATTACACTACATAGATAAACGTAATCTAAAATATACTCTAATCAAATTATTAAGAAAATGCTCTAGTTTAGCATATATTTTTATCAAATCATTAACACTACTCGTTTAGACGTGATCTTCAGTTTAAAATCTTTAAAAGTCGCATATCTGCGCCTTAAGGCAGTGTCTTACAGGACATCACTACATAGAATTTGAAAAATGTGAGGTATGTGAAGGGAATTAAGTTTAATTTTGTATTGCATTGGATGATTTGACACTGACCTACCGTGATACAGTATTCACTAGTACGGAGGTCAGTGCGAATCAAGCTCAAATAACCGCATAACGGCCCAGGTTATGGATTTAACCAAACATGGTATGTAACTAGAATTGGTATGTAAGGTTGTTCTTTTATATTGCCAATAAACTTATTACTATTACTACTATTACTATTACTATTGACAGCGAATCGGCGACACGCGTCCGGGACTAAATTAAAGCAGATGACATTTCTATTGACTTACTAGCACTTTTCCCGCGACTTCCGTCTGCGTGACCCCGTTCACCCCTTTAGGGGTAGAATTTTCAAAAATCCTTTCTTAGCGGATGTAAACCTACTGTCTAAATATTAAATCTCTATGTTCAGCGGTTTGGGCTCTGCGTTGATGAATCAGTCAGGACAAGCAATTTTATATATATAGATAGATAATTTTATATATATAGAAAGATAATTTAGATTTCAGTGGTGGAGCTCCTCTTGAATAACTAACTAATACTTAGGGCGGGTTGCTTCAAACCATCTGTATTCGTAAGTCAGTACGTAATCGTTAAGTCAGTATGAAATTGTCGTACAAGCCGCCATATTTGACGGTTACAGATACGTAACTGTAAGATGAAACAACATGGCCTTACTCGTCTCCTCATGAACTTTTTGTTCTTCTTCCACTTCAGTTTTAAACTTCTGTAAAGGTACATCATCTTCTGAATCCGATCCAGAATGGTGTGATGGCATGTCCTCTTGATCTAGACCCTCTAGGAATACTGCTTCTGGTTCTGTAAATAAACTAAAATAGTCAAGAACAATTTATACCTATGCTTAGCAGGCGCGGTCCCAGCCGACGATTTTGGGGGGGTCATACCGCAGCTGAAGACTTTAGGGGGGTGTCATACCGATTAATGCCGACGTGATATACCGTGAATTACCGTCTTTGGCGCATTTTTGTACGATTTTGGGGGGTCATGACCCCCGTGACCCCCCTCCCCTGGGACCGCGCCTGATGATTAGGGCTGCCTGGGGTTCCCCGGATTTGTCCTAGTTTAGAGGGCGTCCGGGGAGCGTCTAGTAGGGGTTTCAAAAAGTGTCTGGGGGAAACCCGGACACTTGGTGTCAGGGGAATCAATAATAGGAAGGAAACTTTTTTTCGAGGGCATCCAGGAAAAATACTCAATTTCACCCAAATGCCCAGGGTTTTTAAAGTTTTTATCCGGCGTCAGCAATTTAGGTGATGGGAGCCCTACCTATGCTCAGACTTTTAATTGTTTGCAGTAAAGTAACTTGACAATCGGAGAGATACTACTTTTAAACAAAACAAACTTAGTGATGTGAAAAAAATATGAACTAAATTGATTGAACTGAATTATGTACCTAATTAAATAATGTAACAAATACTGACTGATCGGCCTTAATATATGAATATTTCATTTTTTAAACCGACCACTGTCATTTCCTACCTTGATGCTGGCAAAATCATTGTCAAACAACAATGGAGCCATAACTAGAAAAACTGAACTGAACTGAAATAATGTAGTTTCATTGACTTGTTATCATTTAAAATAAAATATGCGTATACATACAAGGTAAAATACATGCATAGGCACAGCTTTGGCATGTTTGAATTTCACAAAAGTAGGTATAGATTTGTTAATATTTATTCAATTCAACTATTTTTATCATTCGTTCTTTTCGCAAATTCGTTCAGTGCCCCAACACTATTAACGTGAATAATGGTATCATTATTTTGCTTAGAACTGTCAAGTTACTGCAAACAATTAAAAGTCCGAGTATACTTTTAATTTTATTTTCATAGGTACTTATTTGATTAATTTTTACTCTCGTTCAGGTTATTTAATCAATTATACTTAGCACAGCGTTTGTGTTATATTTTATGGGAGAGACAGCACAGTGTGAATAATATCAGAACACTAGAAAACCCGGCGAACTCCGTTTCGCCACCGTAGTACATGCTATGTATCAGAGATGGCGCTGTATGTGAAAAAAGATATTCCCGCTTTTCTCTTTAAATTTTCCTGAATTTTCTTTGCTATAAACCTCACGGAGCCCGAGACCTTTTCAACGAATGCAAAACCGTGGAAATCGGTTCGTCGGTTCTGGACTTATATCGTCAGAAAGGAAAACCCGACTTATTTTTATATAGTAGATTATGAACATACCATTAATCAGACATTCCTCCTTTAGCTTAATGTCATCTTGTATGTCACAATCAGCTGGTAGATCTGTGATAGCACCGCTTTCTTTTTGACAAACAATATCTATGCTCGTCTGCACTATTGGTGTCTTAGTAAACCCACCACAAAATTCTATTGCGTCTTGAAATTCTAATGGAATTCGCTGCAAGTAAATGTTGATTAAAGTCTATCTTACTAATATTATAAATGTGAATGTTTGTGAAGATGGATGTACAGATGTTTGTTACTCTTTAATGCAACTACTGAACGGATTTAGATGAAACTTTACAGTAATATAGCTTAAACATCAGAATAACACATAGGCTTACTTTTTAACCCAAAAATGCGGGCGAAGCCGCGGGCGGAAGCTAGTATATTTATTTATTTAGGAGTGATACTGAAGTATGTTGGCCGCACTAACAATCTTACGGCACGAGCTATCGTCGCGCAACTCGCACCCGTGCCGACACGAGAGAACACCATTACAGTGTTCAAAAATCCGTTGTGACTAGAGGCCAGACACTTTAAGTAGGTAAAGCTAAGAAAGTGATTTATGTTATAATCTTCTAAATGCTGTTTGGTTGTGGAGAGAAAAAACTTGAAAGTTTATCGAATGTAAACTTAACTACAAACAAGCATAATATAAAAGTTAGTCTACCAAACTTGTGCATGTTGCCTTCACAAAATGACAGGTGTCTTGGATTTTAAAACTTTAGAAAAGTTGTTTTTTTGGTCATTATTGCAGTTATACAGGATAAAATTAAAACCAGTGCGGATATTTTAGGAAGTGAAAGTACTCATGAATATGATCAACTTTTATTATGGGACCAACACTGAAATATGAAAAAAAAATCAGCGGTTCCCTACAAAAATGCACTACAACACGATCAAAATGTATGGAACAGCTGTATTTTTTTTTTCATATTTCAGTGTCGGTCCCATAATAAAAGTTGATCATACTCATGAGTACTTTCAGCTCCTAAAATATCCGCACTGGTTTTAATTTTACCCTGTATATTACATGCACGTAGGTATTTATAATGTCACACATAAGTTGTCACAATAGTTGTCTGTTGTAGAATTCCTCACCTTATAAGCACCATTTAACAACTGAGCGAACACCTCCTCAGCTTTCAGACATTTCCTCTGTAGTTGGTAGCATTGCTTCAGCTTGGTGTAGCAGAAGAAACAAGCTAGCATCGGTCTACAGTCTTCAGTTACAAACTGTAAAAGAACATTGTTAAATATTGTATTTTTTTAATTAATAACAAACAACTTTGCAACACACAATATGTATAAATGCATGTAGGAATGACCTGTAACATTTTAGCTTTATGGCGAGATGGCGGTCAAACACATGCCTAATTTACAAATTATTAGGATGCATCTCTAAATAATTTGACATAATCAACTTACTGGAACATCAGTCAGCTTCTCATACATTTCCTGCAGGTCCTTGTTGGCTACTTCATGCATGCTAACATCCTCCACTAAACATATCCTACACGCTGTCAGTTTCTCCATATTTATTATTTACAAAAATATTTTGTTAGTAGGCTTGCAGAAAATATCGATGTATCGATATATCGATATTTTTTGTTTGATATATTGATATTTTTTGGCGATATTTATTATTTTGATACATCGATATATCGATATAAAATATCAAGTATCGAAAACGTATCAAAAATTATATATTTTCAGTAGCAAGACCATAGTCGCCATTGATTAAAATGTCACAGTTTTTAGATTTAAGTGATATAGTAATGTCAGGGACACTAAAAGTTACGAACGAGAATAGGTGCTGAAAGAACACTTCTAACATCGTTAAAAACTCAGATCATAGAAACAAGGAGATATTGCCACCATAGCAAATTAGTACAGGAACAACTGTTGCCACTTTTAGTTCATTTTTCGACACGATTACAATACAAGCGCTTCTTGTTAGTAAAAAGATCTCCCACACATTAAAAATTCCGCACACCCTCAATCTAACACTGTTAATCGTCACTCAACACTAGCATTAAAACACTGTATTTATAATATCATCGATCGTGTTCGGTTCGTCGCAATCGTCGCCAGCGTGTACTTTTGTACTACGCTCAAAATGACCAAAATAAGAAACAAGGAGATGTGCCAAGGCGCTATTTGATACTAAAGGGTTTGTCACACTGGATGCGTTCTGCGGCCTGAGTTCAGGTCAAAGCAAACGCAGCCCGCATCACGTATGAACAACATTGTCGGCATCAATATATTTTGTATAGATTGCGATGTGACCGTGCGAGCACAACCAAAGAACGCATGTTGGCCCGACGGGGCGGTGAGGAGGGAAGGACACGTACAATTGCTCTGCCCTGACCACAGACCGATTGTCCCGACCGACAGCGTTGTTCATACATGATGCGGGCTGCGTTCACTTTGACCTGACCGCAGGCCGCAGAACGCATCCAGTGTGACAAATCCTTTAGTATTAAACTCAATAGCGCATTGGCACATCTCCCTTGTTTCTATGATCTAAGGTTAAAAACGTTGCAACTTAATGAAATTCAGCGCCGAAAGGAATTCTTAGTGAAACGCACACAACTTTTATGAATAGTAATAATACTGACAGATTTATTGAAATAAACTTGTAAATACAAACACAATCGAATTTCGTAAAGTACTTACTAATATTTTATGAAAATTTCACCGATATATCGATATTTTTTTTTCGATATATCGAAACCAATATTGATATTTTTTTTTAAAATCGATACAATATATATCGATACTTTTTGGCACTTCTGCATCCCTATTAGTTAGTTCTTATCTAAAATTACTTTACATCACTGTTCAGGGTGACCGTTGAGAAAATAGAGAATCTGCCACACGCTACCTGAAAATCTGCCAAAATCTGCCGAACGCTCACAAGAAAAATGCCATAAATATGCCACTTTTATTTTAGCATTACTTTGAGGGTCGGTTTATTGGATGATGCGTGGATCGGTCCTACTCGGGACGGCGAGAAGTTAAGAATGCTCTTCTCTTCACTACAACATAACCGCAATCGTTGTCAACGTCAATAGCGAAATTGAATAGTAAATAAATAAGGTGAAAGTAATAACTTCGAAATGATAAAAAAAATATTTGTGGATCATAACTCTAGTCGTTAATTTGTACGTGGCGTACACACATCAACAGACAATTTACAGAAAATCCGCCAATAGAGACCTTATAACAAAGTTGCCAGCTCGGTAAAATGATTTCCTACAAAATAAAACATCTACAATTTGTTGGTTTTTGTATTAAATTGTATTGAATCTAATAAGTCTCATAATATAATAGAGGTACACAAATATTCCTAAATCTGCCAAATTCTGCCACTTTTGTATTTCGTCAACATTATTATTATGCCATAGTGAAAATTTAACAGCCAAATCTGCCAAATTGGCAGAAATCTGCCACAAACGGTCACACTGTTGTACCTATACTCTTTGATCTAAACAAGTTTTATGGGCTCATTATTATATTTTCCTAGTAATATGCGATCCAAACCGTTTGCGAGCACAAACCAAACAAAGAAAGAGAAAGTTTTAGACATCGTTCAACGAAATTGTGAATCGAATCAATCAGTGTTGCCAGGTCTATTTTTCACTTTACCCTAAGCTCCGTCAACTTTTACCCTAGATTTGCATTGTGTCATTGGGAAAAATACCCTAAATATTATGATTTAGGTTTAAAAATGAAATAAGTAGGTTAGGTACTAAGCTTGTAAGTTTCGCTCTTGCCATTTGTATGTATGTTAGTTTTAGCGATATCAGCGCCGTGTATAATAGACTTCAGTGGTGGCGCGGACTCTAAAATATTTTTATTTTTTTATAGCATAAAATTTTCTTAAGCCTGCAATACATGTTGGCCGAGCGTTCTCGAGTGAAGGCCAATACCAACATGTAGACGGTATATTTGCCTTGTCTTGCTATCGCTCGGTGTAACTTGCCTAGTTGGTTGAGTATAGACAAGCGCCAACGTGTATTTGACGTAGCTTGCCACAACTTGCAGCCGCTCGCGATCACTTGCCTCACTTCGGAGCGGTGTCGGTATTTCTGCACAAATCAAAGGCTCTCGCGCGCGCTCGGACAATAGTGTTCACATGTTTGTCCGCGCACTATTATGCGGTTGACGTCAAACTTGCCGAACGTCTAGACAGTAGCGCTTGCCTTGTGTCAATTTGTCTAGGCTCGCGTTGGTCTAAGCTCGGCCAACATGTGTTGCGGGCTTTACGTAGTGTTATAGTCTGGCAAACGCTGAGCAAAGCGCAAAGCTGGTCCTGAAAAAGCGTGGCAAATTAAAAAAAAACACTATGGTGGTATCACTAAGAACAGTAGGAATAAATTGTGTTGATACTTGACAACAAATAATAATGTTAGGGGCGGATTTTTCAATTGTTTGAAAAATAAATGCGGTGGTTGGTTTGACATATTTTCTACACAAAAGATGCCAAACAACCACATCTATTCCTCAGAAAAAGTTAACTGACGATTGAAAAATCGAACGTAAGTAAAAAAGGTACGTAATTATGTTGTAATTGGTTCTAATTTTACGTAGATTAATTTGTTATAAAGATTCTATATATTAAATAAACCATTTATTACATAATTATGCGGATAATGTAAATATGTCAATTTGAAATATTTATGAAATATAAGTATCAAAATTATATCTGGTAAAATAACCCTATAAAGAATGTTGCCATGTAAAAAGTTTCGATTAAATCTCAGGCTCAGCTTTCGTTTGCCAGACTATCACAAAATACCCTAAACAATTTCATACCCTAAAAATTTCCCTACGAGTTCAGTTTTACCCTAAATCTAGGGAAAAATACCCAAGGTGGCATCACTGGAATCAATCTTCCACCATCGTCCATCAGTCACAGAACAGAATCAGTGTAGGAAACTAACATACAGGTGAAACACTATACCCTCCTTTGGGCTTCGCCGCAGTCGGGTAAAAAGGGAAAATCGGAAAATGACTGACAGTGATATAATGACACTTTTTCACATTATGACAATGACATGACGGATGGACACATGATGGACATTCGACATCTGTGGACATGGAGGAAAATTACTGGAGTTCGTGTATCCGTGTCCGTATACTGTGTGAGATTGGCCATTTCTTGTTGACATTGATACATACACTTAGTATATCAAAACATTGCAGTGTAGTTGTATAAAATGTAAAATATTAATTATTTACAGTGCTTTAGCTAGATTTAAGTTCTCAAAATAAAGACATGTCGTGTGTGTGTGGCTGTGAACTGTTCATCAAGATCAACTTTTCGCGCTTTCAGGGTTGGTCCCATAGTAAAAGTTGTTCATAATGATGAGTACAATGACCCCTTAAAATATTTACACTGTCTAACCTGCCACCCTGTATGTAGTCATTGATATAAAGTACCTACTTACCTCCACGTGGCATAATCGTGGGACTGGGACAACCTGTATGTATATTCTCTACTAGCACTTTGCCCGCGACTTCGTCCGCGTGACCCACTGTACATTTTACCGGTAGGTATAAAAAGTAGCCTATAGCACTCAGTGATAATGCAGCTTTCTATTAGTGAAAGAATTTTCACAATCGGATCAGTAGTTCCGGAGATTATCCCCTACATACAAACTTTACCTCTTTATAATATTAGTATGGATTCGGTATGGCCCCGTCGCACCCCGCGCTCTTCGACGAGGTCGCAGAAAAGCGCGCCCAGCGCGTCATCACAGAACAATATTACTCTAGCGAGAAGAATATCAACTTCATAGTAAAAATGTGAGACGAATTTGCACGCCATCTAGTGGGATCCCAGTAAATCCAATGAAAAAAATTATATGCCCACCTAGAATAGATATTATTTTATTGACAGTAAGACAATAAAATAATACCTATTCATAAAGGTGGGCATATAATACAAATTAATACATCTTGAAAAGCTGGAAATCCACAATTGACGCACTTTCCTATGTTTTACTTTGATTAATTGCGAAACAATTCTCGTTCTCACAAAGAAATCTCGAAAGAATCACTATCTCACTCAACACAACACTTTTTCACCGCAACGGCGTAACAGTATGCCGACTCAACGTTATGATGGAAAAATCAGAAACAGTTTATCGTTATAAAGCACAACAAATAAACAGAAACAAGAAAAACGACCAACCATAACAGCAGACATTTATCATATGGTGTTGCCAGAGCAAACTACCAGAGTCCATTTTTTAAATTCAAATTTATTTCTAAAGATATAATTATTTTTCCAAATTTCGTTTAGAGTTCATAATTTTAATTATATAACCGTAAAAAAAATAGGTGTTAGTTATTAAGCTACATTTTAAATTAAATGAATCATGTTTAGGTCATAATTTGTTACACGATATTTCATTTTATTTTACTTGGTAACATTTCATTGTAATCAGCCTGTTAGACAGAGTCATCGATATCGCTATTCTTATCATGAACTGGAACCCACCTTGTGTCCAAAGTCACCCATACACAGTTGACCGAGCCTGCGCGTCATCGTCGTTAGTTCGTCACGCACGGGGCAGTATGTACGACGCCTAACAATTACCTATCAAGCAACTGAGTGTATGAGGGTTTATAAGTTTAAATAAAATATTATAATTAAAACTCATAGGTATTCTTCTAAAATTATTTTTATTTCTAATAGTACCTAAGTGTTCTGTTACAATAATAGTATCTACGAATATAATAACTAACTAATAAGCTGGCGACATCATTATGTACAAAGTTAAAAATTGTGTCAGTGATACCCAAATAGGTCATCGTCGACCTCCAGGGATCGACGATGACCTGCAAGGCGTTTATGTAAGCGAAGAAAAATATTGGGGGTCCATAAAAAAAAAATCAACTGTTCCATACATTTTGATCGTGTTATTGTAGTGCATTTTTGTAGGGAACAGCTGATTTTTTTTTTCATATTTCAGTGTCGGTCCCATAATAAAAGTTGGTCATATTCATGAGTACTTTCACCTCCTTAAATATCCGCACTGGTTTTAATTTTACCCTGTAAGTATATGAATATAATAAAATCAAACTCAAACTCGGGCGAGCGTGTTCTGCCCTCAAAAGACTAGCACAAACGCTCCCCCGAAAAATGGTAAGAACATGTTACTTTGCTTTGGTACATTCAATCCTGCAGTATGGCGTCGAGTTCTGGGAGCTAACTGCTGATTGGGAACGAGCATTCAGGATGCAGAAGCGCGCTGTAAGAGCGATAACGCGTTCACCATGGGATTCAACTGTCAAACCGCTTTTCAAGGAATTACAAATCTTGACTGTTCCCGCTATGGTAATACTACAGGCAGCGATATATGTAAGACAACATCTGAGCGAATACGCAAAACGCGGAGATAGGCATAATTACTGTACACGTGGTGGAAACAAGTTAGCTAGTATCTCACACACCCTGTCTAAATCAGGAAAGTTGGTTCATGTCATGGGTTCGTCAATATATAATCGGCTGCCTGAAAGTATTGTAAACGCGTCGTCTGACAATGCCTTTAAAGGTAAACTCAAAAGTTGGCTAGCTGATCAAGCTTTATATGACCTCAAATAATGGTTTTAAAAAAAACGCAATGTACCTATTTTTATATTATTATATTTCTTTTAAGCTAAATGAAAATTCGTATTGTTATGTTTCCATTATTAAGAATGTAATTTTCTTAATGCCTATGTGCTGATATGACTGTTATAAGTTACCCACTATTGAATGACAATGTATGATTGACCTGTCATTTTGAAAATTATAAATAAATAAACTAAACTAATAATATACACTTATTAGTATTTACTTACCTACCTAAAACCGATAAAACGTAACAATGTAAAATGCAATGAAAGAATTTCCCGTCCACATTGCTGTAATGCAGTCATGTCAAACATACGGCCCGCGGATCATCAAGCAGTAATGTATTATGAAACATGGAGGTTCAAGCTGAAGATGCGTGGATGAAGATAGGGTACTCCATCCATCCACGCCACCAACGTCGGGGTCTTCGACGGTTTTTCATGAGTTGCTGCATTGATAATCAATCGTCAGAGCGAGGTGTTCGGACTGCAACGTTTCGCTTTATCTACCGATCGTGTTCGCCGTGAACTGGCGGAAACAGTTGCGTGCTAGGTTTGTGGTGAATGCGCGGTTCGGGCGCGAGATGCATCAAATCAAAGTAAGAATGATAAATTTTATGTTACGTTTCACCAGTCTGTACGCGGCATTACATAATACTTTCTTATAATATAAACACAAATAGGTACTTAATCTATAAAAAATATGAAATTACATTTTAAGAAAACATTTTTAAAACTTTAAATAAATAATCATGAAATGAGTTTTAAGTTTTTCACACACTACACTTAACTACAGCTAGACAGTGAATAACGAGAGAGATAAGAGTAACCAGCCGTCAAACACACATTTTGGCAGTGAACGGAAATTTCCGTTCACTGCATTTTGGTAAAAAATAAATGTAAGGGAGGTCGTCCGCGACTTTTTGCAGCGTTGCAATCGCGCATTGCTAATACAACAAACGGGCAAAAAGGCGCTACTGAACTGCTGCAAGAAGTTGCCATGGGCAACGTTCCTAAGATAAGCAGGGGTCCATGAGACAAAAAAGTTTGTGAACCTCTGCCCTAGGCCCTAGAGCCTAGCTAGAGGAATAAATAACATAGATGTAATCATGTGTCAAGCGTAGCTATAGGTAGCCGGTTACCAATTACTCGATTATGAAAATATTGCGGATATTTCGAAAGCTCATTGACGTATCTTTTACAAAAATTATAAATAGAGAGGCATAGTTTTTTCGGCCTTCGGAGATCATAATCTCACCAAATTCGCCTAATTAAAAATACTTGACGACCTTCATGTTAATTTTCAAAGACGGAAGACATCCATCGATGACACCCCCACATGCAGAGGTGCGGTAAATGGTGCCCCCCTATTTTTTCCCAATTCTACTTCACGCCTTTATTTATGGCGGTTCACAAAGTTTCATACAAATTGATTAACCACTGTAGATTGTACGAGGGTGTGACAGATGGACAGACAGTCAGTCAGACATGACGAAACTATTAAGATTCCTAATTTTACTACCGAACCATTCACCCATACGAAAGAATAAACACCAATAAGCCACTTCTGGGTACCTTGCAAAGACCCATTGCAAAGGCCCACCTAGGTACCTACACCTACACAGATAAATAGGTGGTATATTTCGCATGCTCAATCAAACACTGAACTAATTCATAATTGCTAACTTTTGGCAATTGACGTTAATTTAAAGTTTTTTGTTGTGAGTAAATCTGTAATAAATGAGTTTTTAAATCACTTTTGAGAGTAAAACTACGCTGACATATATCACACTCGTAAGGTTTTTCACCAGTGTGTATTTAGAATATGTCTATTTAAATTTTCTTTTAGACTAAAACTACGCTGACATAAGTCACATTGGTAAGGTTTTTCACCAGTGTGTATTAGAATATGTCTGTTTAAATTCCTTTGATCATTAAAACTACGTTGACATAATATCACACTTATAAGGTTTTTCACCAGTGTGTATTAAAATATGTCTATTTAAATGAGTTTTGCAACTAACACTACGCTGACATATGTGACATTTATTAGTTTTACCTATTTTATTATGCTTATTTATATCATAACTTTGAATACTTTTGCCATTCAATACTTTACACTCAACATTATTCAAGTTACTATTATTTCGGAAGTTGGCATCTATAGCGGTATTTATTAAGTCTGAAACATTTCCCTTATTTAGTGATTCTTCAGTAATTTCCTTATCTTTATTTAAAATACTGTCGTTAAAATTAGGTTTTGCAGTAGTATCACTCATGATAGGCTCTCTGAATTTAGGTACAGATTTGGACGTATGATTTGTAGTAATTTTCGAGTCTGATTGCACTTTTTTCTTTTGCTTGTCTACATTTGTAACTTCTTGTTTTGTTATTCTTATGACTAATTTTGGTTTCTTCACGACGGGCGCCCCTGTGATTATAAATATGAGTCAGTACGCTTAATGCAATGCTTGGTGATCCCGCCACCTCAAACCACTGATAAACTTTAGCGTTGACATACTAATGAATGTTACAGTTTAGGTATCTTCTCAAACAACATTCATTACATTAGCATATGGTCGGTACAGATGCGTAGCACCAATTCCATCTCTATTCAACAAAGAATAGACAAAGTTATTTCTAACTAACTTGTTATCTCTTCTGCCCGAGCACGCGGCAACCCGTGCTTGGCGTAGCAGACTCTTGTCGACTGAAGAATATAAATATTTCTTCTCTTCGTTTTTAACATCGCTACAATATTAAATCGGTAGAATTTTTTCTTCACTCTATCATTTTGTCTATTCTTCCTGTACTATAGGTGCTCATGCTACGCGTGCGCGACTTTGCGTATTTTAGCTCATCACTCGATGAAATTAAAAGGAAGCTCCTCTCTTCAGCAGAATGATCGACAATAATGTTTTCACCAACGTTTAGTTGTATTCGATGTTCAGTTTAATAAAATTTAATCCATGAATGTTCTGTTACAAGTGAATGTTCACGTTTATCTGCGTCTTCAAGAGCGCGGACATTAGCTAAACTTTCCGTTCAATGCATTGCAATTACATACGGTCGTAGTTACAGTCGGGTAAGGTTTTTCACCAGTGTGCGTTAGAACATGTCTGTTTAAAATACTTTTATGATTAAAACTACGCTGACAGACGACACATTCGTAAGGTTTTTCACCAGTGTGTATTCTAATGTGGTGATTAAAACTACACGGACATATATCACATTGGTAAGGTTTTTCACCAGTGTGTATTAGAAAATGTCTATTTAAATTACTTTTGTAAATAAAACCACGCTGACAAATGTCACACTTGTAAGATTTAAGATTTAAGTTATTTTATGTCTATTTAAATTCCTTTTATAATTAAAACTACGTTGACATATATCACACTTGCAAAGTTTTTCACCAGAGTGTATCTTAATATGATAGTTTAAAGCCCTTTTTTGAGTAAAATTACTCTGGCATATATTACACTTATAAGATTTCTCACCAGTGTGTCTATGAATATGTTTATTTAAATAACTTTTTAAAGGAAAACTACGCTGACATTATGCGACATTTATTAGTTTTACATATTGTTTTATGCTTATTTTTATCATCACTTTGAATACTTTAATCATTCAATATTTTACACCCAAAATTATTTAAGTTACTATTATTGGGGAAGTTGGCATCTACAGCGGTATTTATTACTTCTGAAACATTTCCTTTATTTAGTGATTCTTTGGTAATTCCCTTACGTTTATTTAAAATACTGTCGTTAAAATTAGGTTTTGCAATAGTATCACTCATGATAGGCTCTCTGAATTTAGTTACAGATTTGGACGTACGATTTGTAGTAATTTTAGAGTCTGATAGCACTTTTTTCTTTTGCTTGTCTGCAATTGTAATTTCTTGTTTTAATTTTCGTATGTCTAGTTCTGGTTTCTCCACGACGGGCGCCCCTGTGATTATAAATAAATTTCTGTCAGTACGCTTGCTGCAATGCTCGGTGGTCCCGCCGCCTCAAGCCACTGATAAACCTGAGCATTGACTTGTAATGTCGCAGTGCGGGTAAATTCTCACACAACATTCGTGAGCATTCTTATTCTTTGGCTTGTTGGCCATATTCTACGCTATCAGCGCGCACTCATAGTTGCCCTTTCAGGAGTTATGATTATGAGGTTCAGTAAAAAAAAAAATAAGTAAAAAGTACTTTTTTATAAATGATATCATAGATAAAATAATCGTGTTACATTAAAATGCTTATATTAAGGAATATTAATAATTTCAAAACATATTTATCGAAAAATGTACAAATAAATATATTTTCAAAATTAAAGCAAATGCGCTCAACGAGAAAAGTAGAATTGGCGCATAAAAAAAAAAACAAATCTAGCAAGCCTTTAAAGATGAAAACGGCTTGCTGGTCAAGATTGTAAAACAAGGAGCAGGCACTACTAACGACGGCAACATTGCCAGAAGATTTTCCAGTGATGCAAAAACATCGGCTTGCATCACAGGAGTTGATGAAGAGCTGATCGACAGGTTCCACATAATTTGCATGCAGTGGCTTCTGGGGAGCAAGTGGACCTTCTTTAATTCTCACAATTTTGTAAAGACACTGCCACTTTGTGTGTACAATACAGTTATCTCCGTGGTAGTACATGCCCTCTAGCCAGTGGCGTGCATTGCTTATGGACAAGTAGGCAGTGCATACCTCATAAGATTTAATAAAACTATTTTAACAATTACTACGGTACCTACATAAAAAAATAGAAAATTAAAAATGGTATAAAAACCCGAACGCTGTGTTATAAAACCACCAAAAAGAAAAGGAAAAAAAGGCATTGCAGTCGGCAACTCGGGACCCAGTGTTTGGGAGTAATAGTCATTTAATGGGTTCCGACTGCAATGTCTTTTTTCCTTTTATTTTGGTGGTTCTATAACACCAGTTATGACGTAAGGCAAACCGCGGTCGGGTTTTTAATGCGTTCTTTTGGGAAAAATTGAGAGCGTTACAACACTGATGACGTAAAACCCGGATCTATCTTAAAAAGATCGTAGCTTCTAACTTCCATGGAATTGGGGTGTGAAATTTATGTGGCGTGTTGGGGAAGTAAAGACAATAATTTTAGTATAAACATCTTTTCCAAATATGGCGGAAATCTCGAGCAAAATAAGAAAAACTAAAAACGATAAATCTATTTTTTTTAATACTTATTTATTTTAATACTTTATTTTCTAAATATCAAGAGTAAAATATGGCGAATTTCTATAATAAAAAAAAGCTAAACATGTTAGCTAAACAGGGATATGAAAACTTGCATTTCAATGGTCAAATCTATTGAGTTTTTTAGTAAAAACGCGATGTCCGAAAAATTATCTTCATAAAACACTGTGAAGCGTAACCATGGGTCCATGAAGTTTCTTGGCCATTCTTCTCTTTAGGAATCTACGCTTTGGAACGGCATCTAGCTTAATTTGGCTGACTGACTGACTTTTTGACAATTCAAAATTTCCGGTAAGTGGTCCAGGTTTATGAAATAAATGCTTTACCTACTTTGACTTTTACGACTAAAACTACGCTGACATAATTATGTCACATTTCTAAGGATGTCCACTAGTGTGTGCTTGAGTATGAGTATTTAAATGACTTTTGAGAATAAAACTACGCTGACATATATCACATTTGTAAGGTTTTTCACCAGTGTGTGTTAGAATATGTCTGTTTAAAATACTTTTATGATTAAAACTACGCTGACATATGACACATTCGTAAGGTTTTTCGCCAGTATGTATTTTAATATGATAGTTTAAAGAACCTTTTTGATTAAAACTACGCGGACACATGTCACATTGGTGAGGTTTTTCACCAGTGTGTATTAGAATATGTCTATTTAAATTACTTTTGACAATAAAACTACGATGACATATATCACACTTGTAAGGTTTTTCACCAGTGTGCATTAGAATATGCGTATTTAAATTACCTTTGATACTAAAACTACGCTGACATATATCACAATTGTAAGGTTTTTCACCAGTGTGTATTTTAATATGATTGTTTAAAGCACCTTTTTGAGTAAAACCACGCTGACATACATTACACTTGTAAGGTTTTTCACCAGTGTGTATTTTAATATGATTGTTTAAAATACCTTTTTCAGTAAAACTACGCTGACATATATCACACTTGTAAGGTTTTTCACCAGTGTGTATTTTAATATGATTGTTTAAAATACTTTTTTGTTTAAAACTACGCTGACATATGTTACACTTGAAAGGTTTTTCACCAGTGTGTATTTTAATATGTCTATTTAAATGACTTTTTTGACTAAAACTACGCTGACATATAGAACATTCGTAAGTTTTTTCGCCAGTGTGTATTAGAATATGTCTATTTAAATTACATTTTAGGCTAAAACTGTGCTGACATATATGACACTTGTAAGGTTTTTCAGAAGTATAAGGGTTTTTACCAGCGTGTATTTTAATATGATTTTTTAAAGTACGTTTGTGATTAAAACGACGCTGACATATGTCACATTTATAAGGTTTTTCACCAGTGTGTATTCTAATATGATTTTTTAAAGTATCGCTTTGATTAAAACTACGCTGACATATGTCACATTTGTAAGGTTTTTCACCAGTGTGTATTCTAATATGATTTTTTAAAGTATCTCCTTGATTAAAACTACGCGGACATATGTGACATTGGTAAGGTTTTTCACCAGTGTGTATTAGAATATGTCTATTTAAATAACTTTTGACACTAAAACTACGCTGACATGAATTACACTTGTAAGGTTTTTTACCAGTGTGTATTAGTTTGTGTCTATTTAAATGACTTTTGAAACTGAAACTACGCAGACATATGTCACAATTATAAGTCTTACCTATTTTTTCATGTTTAATTATATCAGTTTGAGTACTTTTGTCATTCAATATTTTACACCCAAAATTATTAAAGTTACTATTATTGGGGAAGTTGGCATATACAGCGGTATTTATTACTTCTGAAACATTTCCTTTATTTAGTGATTCTTTAGTAATTTCCTTATCGTCAAAATTATGTTTTGCATTAGTATCACTCATGGTAGGCTCTCTGAATATAAATACAGATCTGGACGTACGGTTTGTAGTAATTTTCGAGTCTGATAGCACTTTTTTCTTTTGCTCGTCTACAATTGTAACTTCTTGTTTTGCTTTTCGTATGTCTAGTTCTGGTTTCTTCTCGACGGGCGCACCTGTGATTATAAATAAATATGAGTCAGTACGCTTGATGCAATGCTCGGTGGTCCCGCCGCCTCAAGTCGCTGATAAGCCTGAGCATTGACTTGTAATGTCACAGTACAGGTAAATTCTCACAACATTCATGAGCATTTGGTCGTACAGCACGCGTAGCACTACTTCCAAGAAAAAATCGTTAGAAATCTTTCAATCTTTCTTTTCACTATTCTACCAAGAAAAAATCGTTAGAAATCTTTCTACAATCTGTCATTTTCTCTATTCTTTCGTTGACTAAACTCGCTTTTATACGTGCTCATGCTGCGCGTGCGCGACTCTGCGTATTTTAGCTCATCACTCGATGGATTTAAAAGAAAGCTATCTTCAGTAGAATGATCGACAATAATGTTCTCACCAACGTTTAGTTGTATTCGATGTTCCTGTTCAACAAAGTTTAAACACTGTGAATGCTCTATGTTCTGTAAGTTCTGTTACAATCGAATGCTCAGGTTTATCTGCGTCTTCAGGCGCGCGGACGTTAATGATTAGCTACAGACTATCCGCTCAATTTATATAAATAAGCTTCTGCAATGAAAATGCATTGCAATTACATAAGTCACAAGAGTAAAAAATATAGTATCATTTGGCAGGTCGGGTAGGGGTGGGCAGGAGGGAAGGGAGAGTGAGAGGGGGTGCTTCTCTCCGCTGGTGGCACCACTCCCATTTAAGGCGCTGATAACTGCCAACGGCCTTGAGTGATTTGGGCGGTATAGCTTGAGTGTTCTGCCAGGCCTCTGTCACTCCATGTACTTGCGCGCTATAAGTGCCTACCGCCCAGCCGAGCGGTCTCGGTCCGCCAGCGGATCAAATTCAGTGCGGTTTTCGCAAGCGAAGCGCGCGCACGCCGTTCAATTTTAATAGTGCTGTCACAGATTACTGAATAGTTACTACGTAACAGATACTTCACTCAGTAGAAAATTTCCAATACCTATTACGATAATAGCCTACTCCCTCGCGTCAACAACCACTGTATGCTAAAATGCGCCTAAATGCTCAAGCGTACAGCAGTGATTGCTTCGCACCGCGCGATTCCACAGTAATCGCAGGGCTGCCTCTTCGATAAAATTAAATTAACATAACTTTTTATCTATGTTATTGAGAACTGTGAATATGTTCTGTCTTTTATGTGGCAGTTAAAAATTTTATCATTTATAAAATATTTAACCAACTCAAAAAAAAGGAGGTGATCAGACATACAGGCCAAACTGAGAAGTTTGACTTGTATGGTTTGTAGGTATGTATGTTTGTGCGCGATAATCTCGCGTTTGGCTAAACCGATATCGATGCGGTTTTCAGAAAAGGATTTGTTACATTTAGGAGAACGTTTTAAAATAAGTATAATACTTCTTAGTTTGATGATGATCTTCGGAGATGTTCACTAGAAATGAAAAAAAAAGCCAGGCACCACACGGCATCGTAATACGCGTACGAACGAACAGCACTATTAAAATTGAACGGCGTGCGCGCGCTTCGCTTGCGAAAACCGCACTGAATTTGATCCGCCGGCGGACCGAGACCGCTCGGCTGGGCGGTAGGCACTTATAGCGCGCAAGTACATGGAGTGACGGAGGCCTGGTGCTGTTCATTCGTACGCGTATTACGATGCCGTGTGGTGCCTTATGTGCTGTAGATGGGTGTAAATCAACAAAACATAAAACAATAAAAAAAAACATAACAAAAAAACATAAAAAAAAAATCAAAACAAAAAAAAAAAAAACAAATTATTTCTTACGGCTTAGTGCTTTATTTGAAGGCGGTTCTCTTTTTTTAAGGCTTTTTTTTTTCATTTCTAGTGAACATCTCCGAAGATCATCATCAAACTAAGAAGTATTATACTTATTTTAAAACGTTCTCCTAAATGTAACAAATCTTTTTCTGAAAACCGCATCGATATCGGTTTAGCCAAACGCGAGATTATCGCGCACAAACATACATACCTACAAACCATACAAGTCAAACTTCTCAGTTTGGCCTGTATGTCTGATCACCTCCTTTTTTTTAAGTTGGTTAAATATTTTATAAATGATAAAATTTTTAACTGCCACATAAAAGTCAGAACATATTCACAGTTCTCAATAACATAGATAAAAAGTTATGTTAATTTAATTTTATCGAAGAGGCAGCCCTGCGATTACTGTGGAATCGCGCGGTGCGAAGCAATATCACTGCTGTACGCTTGAGCATTTAGGCGCATTTTAGCATACAGTGGTTGTTGACGCGAGGGAGTAGGCAATTATCGTAATAGGTATTGGAAATTTTCTACTGAGTGAAGTATCTGTTACGTAGTAACTATTCAGTAATCTGTGGTTCTGCGCTGAGCTCAAGCAACGCGACATACGTCCACCGAGCAATACGACTCGCCTATCAAGGAGCGCGCTGTGCAGAATTAGACATATTATTACTTTTTAGTATCTATTACTAGTTTTTTGTAGATTTATGTTTTAAAGCGATGAAAGTGAATTGGTGCTGATAGAAAACTTCCAGCACCGATAAAAACGTTGTAATTACTTGACATTCAGGGCAGCCAACATAGCGTTTTTTTAATTCTTACGTGAAACGCACAATAACGCAGCGTTCTTGAGAAAAACAAATTATTGTGACGTAAGTATTTTTATACAGGGTGGCAGGTTAGACAGTGAAAATATTTTAAGGGGTCATCGCAAAAAAAAAATCAGCTGTTCCCATACATTTATGTTCACATAACTCAACAAAATGTATGGAACAGCTGTTTTTTTTTCGCGATTTCAAGGTTGGTCCCATGGTAAAAGTTGTTCATGATGATGAGTACAATGACCCCTTAAAATATTTCCACTGTTTAACCTGCCACCCTATAATTATGAAAGTACCTATCTAGGGTACCTAAGCACTTATAAAAAAAAATATTTAAAATTTTTGTCTTGTCTGTTTGTTCCAGCTAATCTCCGAAACAGTCCAACTGATTTTGACGGGACTTCCACTGGCAGATAGCTGATGTTTTATGGAGTAACTTAATAAAAAGAATTCGGGTTCTGCGCCAAAAAAATATAACCCATGAAATCCAATATTTCATGCGGACGAAGTCGCAGGTAGCAACTAGTTAATTAATAAGATGGTGTAGACCTAAGGCGTCGTGCACACTGCCGTGCACCACGCTACAGGGCGCGGGGCCGTGTTTTTAGCGTTGTATGTAAGTAGCTCAGTTTGTATAGAAAATACGCTTCCGCGCGGGAATCCACGCACCCCGCGGCAACGCCACACACGACCCCGTCCTCCCACGCGGGTTTCAATAGCGGGCGTGTAGATATTAGTATTTTATTCTCTATTCGGTACGGCGCGGCTCCGTCGTACTGCGCGGTCCCGGGCGTTGACGCGGAAAAGCACGCGGGATCGCGTGTCCATCGTCACGCGCGCGGCTGTGTGTATGAAGCCTGACAACTAACAAGCAGCTTGTGTGTGAGAGGTTTTAAGTTTACCTATGTACTTAATTATTAATTGAAACTCATAAGTAATTGTTAAAAATTAAAATAACTTTTATTTCTTATTAGTGTTCTGTTACAATTAAATAATAGTATCTACGAATATACGAGGAGTAAGGTTAGTTAGTGGCAAAAGTCGCAATACGATAAGGGGTCTTGTAGTCATCATTATGACCAACTTTTACTATGGGACCAACCATGAAATTGCGAAAAAAAAATCAGCTGTTCCATACATTTTGTTGAGTTATTATGATTATGACGTATGAGAACATAAATGTATGGAACAGCAGATTTTTTTAGGAATTTTAGGGTTGGTCCCATAGTAAAACTTGTTCGTTATGATAAGTACAATACTTTATTATAATATAAATACAAATAATCTATAAAAAATATGAAACTACATTTTTAAAAATTATGAAATTACCTACATTTTTAAAACTTAAAATAAATAATCGATGAGAAATGAGTTTTTTTTTTTCAAGTTTTTCACACACTATACTTAACTACAGCTAGACAGTGAATAGCACTAGATATACCAGCCATCAAACACACATTTGAAGTTGATGAATTTGTAAAAAAATTATGTAAGTAAAGTCGTCCGCGACTTTTTGCAGCGTTGCAGTCGCGACAACAAACAGCCAAAACACTGAATTGCTCCAAGAAGTTGCCATTTATTTATTTATTTAATTAAATATAAGTTTACAGTAACGACCAAAGCGCTTACATTTTAGTGGGCAATTGCTGCAAGAAGTTGCCATGGGCCAACGATTTAAATCGTAGATGTGCCCTCACCGAGTCACCGTCACATCGCGCGAAAATGTGTTGTTATTGAGACGTGTGAGCTCACTAATTATACAGAGAACGATAGTGTGCAATATTCGGTATGAGTGAGCGAGGCATGGAAATCGACATTGGAAAAGTGAAGATATTTTGACACCGTAGGTAGGGCACATCTACAATTTAAATCTTTGACACGTATCATATTCAAACATCATATCACATCATTTAAATCGGTACGGTACATTACAAATACAGGCATTGATTTATTCAGATTTTTTGATACCCCGGTTGGAAAGTAAACGGGACACATTAACGTCTTTTGGACTACTTCATGCTTTTGCTATTATAGCAAATAGCATGTAGGAGTCCAAAATATTTTCTTATTTAGAGGAGAATGAATATTTGGTGAGATTATGAGTAGCATGGAATTATATATTTTTTCCCAATTTTACTTAACGCCTTTATTTATGACGGTTCACAAAAGTTTCATACAAATTGGTTGATTACTGTAAAATATACGAGGGTGACAGATAGACAGACAGAAGACAGTCAAGCGCAGGCCACACCGCCAGCTGGCGGGCGGGCGGGCTAGGCGGGCGAAGCATTTCACACGCTGACGATAAGTTCGCGGTGTGAACCGAAGTATGAAGAGAGGTGAAACGATACCTCGCCCGGCTCGCTATTCAGATAAATAGGTGGTATATTTGTATGATGTCGTTTTAAAGTATCTTGTCGATTGTAACTACACACATAAGGGGGCGTCCATTAATTACGTGAGGCAATTTTCGCAATTTTTCGACCCCCTCTCCTCCCTTGGTGATTTATCGTGAGCGTGACATTAGTTTCGACGCCCTCAACCCTAAGTGGTCTAATTGAAATAAATGCTTTGCTTCGACATTTACGAATAAAACTCCGATGACATAATTTTATCACATTCCTAAGGGTTTTTCACCAGTGTGTGCTTGAATATGTGTATTCAAGTGACTTTTAAGAATAAAACTACGCTAACATAAAATGACACTAGTAAGGTTTTTCACCAGGGTGTGTTAGAATATGTCTGTGCAAAATACTTTAATGATTAAAGCCCGTCACAAAGGTAGCTATAATATATATTAATATATCGGTATAATGTATTGGTGACGTCATAGAAATATATAGCTGCGTGTGTGGTCACTCGAAAATTTATATAGAAAATATGTCGTAATATGCCTTGCTATGATTCATATTAATATATATATTATTATAGCTACGTCTGTGACGGGCTTTAATCATAAAAGTATTTTTCACCAGTGTGTATTAGAATATGTCTATTTAAATTACTTTTGAGGCTAAAACTACGCAGACATATATCACACTTGTAAGGTTTTTCACCAGTGTGTATTAGCATTGTCTATTTAAATAACTTTTGACACTAAAACTTCGCTGACATGAATAACACTTGTGAGGTTTTTTACCAGTGTGAAATCGCATAATATGTCTATTTAAAAGTTTTTTGAGACTAAAACTACGCTGACATATTACGTCACATTTATTAGTTTTATACTTATTTTTTGTTTAATTATATCATCACTTTTAATATTTTTGTCATTTAATATTTTATACGCAAAATTATTTAAGTTTCTATTTTTACGGAAGTTGGCATCTATAGCGGTATTTATTACTTCTGAAACATTTCCTTTCCTGAAAGTATGTAGATTACGTTAGTGAAAACCCCATCCAAATTGAATCAGTAGTTTTTGAGAAAATCGCGCACATACAAACATACATAGATACATTGATACTTACATACATACATACATACGGGACGAATACAGAACCTCCTTTTTTGAAGTCGGTTAATAAGAAAATATTCAACACATCGGTACAGTGGTGTCCAGGTTATAGCCGTGGTCGGATGCCGCTATGACCTGTGATGGCTGCTTAATGACGGCATGCGACTACGGCTATAACCTGGACACCACTGTACCGATGTGTTGAATATTTTCTTATTTTATGCTTTTCAGTTGTTTTTTTTCCGTAGTTGGGTTTTAGTTTTTTTAACTCTTGTTTTATTTGACACTTTTTTGGTGGCTTGGGTCAATCACTGCATTTACTTTCAGACTGTAAGTGTCGCAGTCTTAATTAACGAGATGGCGCTAGTTAGTAGCAAGAATGTCACAGATCGTACACTTTTAAATTTCCAGTGTTTGCTATATTGGATTTCTTGTAACACCCATATACCTCACGATACCCTTTGGATCAAGACAAATCCAAGGACACCCCATTTGTTAAAATCGGGTAAACTTTATTTTTTTTGGTCCTCTTTTTTACGTTTTGTCGGCCATCTTGATTAGTTTTTTTCAAAAAAACATAGCCTATGACACTCTTAATGTAAATACGAATCAACCGATACCTCATTAGTCAAAATCTGACCAGTAGTTTTTGAGCTACGATCGAACATCCATACATAGACACATACCTACATACATACATAGGCTGTTACTCATTACCCTTCCTTTTTCGTAGTCGGGTAAAAATAACCATGAAAGGGATGGCGGGGTCTGAGCTCGAACCTAAACTGTCCAAGTAGGGGTGCCCCGAGTCACAAGCTCGCTTCGAGTGAGATTAGAGTAACTTGCAACACTTGCAACTCGAGGAGAAACGGAATGAAACAAAACGAATGACAGTGGCACGTGACGCAAATGGCATACAATTTTATTTTTACGATTCGTTTTATCGATTTTGCACATTTTATGCCACGGACAATATACTGGGGGAGATGTGGTTGTCAATCGCCCATTTCAAAGTTTATTGTATTCTGCAAAAACTTCTTTACAGTCTCGAAAGAATATCCGAGGAATAGTAACGGAGTAAAAATTCGGTGTTGCCTATTAAAATCTACCATGACTTGTATTTTATTGAATCAATCATTTTTTCGTTTTTTAGTTATAACTTGTTTTTAGTTAGTTAATTTAATGTTATTACAAACTTCAACCATCGAAGCAGTTACTATGCTACTGAAGTACAGAATACCAAATCATTACTCCAATAGTTCAATTGCAGTAGAATCGTAGACCAGTGGCAAGCTATTGGTAGGTACTAAAGAACTAGCAGAATACTAAGGGCCGTACCACAAAAAAGATAAACACGTGTTCAACACGAATGCTACCAAAAACTTTTTTAACAAAAAATAACTGACTTCAAAAAGCCAAAAAGCCACTACAAAGAAAATAATAATTTTGGTTTCGGAAGTCGGTGGCTTTGGTTTTTGTTTGCTTTTTTTGCCACCGACTTCCGAAACCAAAATTATTATTTTCTTTGTAGTGGTTTTTTGGCTTTTTGAAGTCGGTTATTTTTTGTTAAAAAAGTTTTTTATTTTTCCCCTTTTTAACCGACTTCAAAAAAGGAGGTTCTGTATTCGTCCCGTATGTATGTATGTATGTATGTAAGTATGTATGTATGTAAGTATGTATGTATGTATGTATGTTTGTATGTGCGCGATTTTCTCAAAAACTACTGATTCGATTTGGATGGGGTTTTCACTAACGTAATGTACATACTTTCAGGAAGGTTTTAGTATATAATACATTATGTAATCATTCCTATGTACAAAGTTATATGCATAAATGTACACACTCCGTAGAAGATTTTCTGTTGAACGAATTCGTGAAAGTAATCTAACACGGGATAAAGAACTAAAAAGGGAAAAATAAAAAACTTTTTTAACAAAAAATAACCGACTTCAAAAATCCACTACAAAGAAAATAATAATTTTGGTTTCGGAAGTCGGTGGCAAAAAAAACAAACAAAAACCAAAGCCACCGACTTCCGAAACCAAAATTATTATTTTCTTTGTAGTGGATTTTTGAAGTCGGTTATTTTTTGTTAAAAAAGTTTTTTTTAGTTCTTTATCTCGCGTTAGATTACTTTGACGACTTCGTTCAACAGTAAATCTTGTGTGTGAATTTATGCATATAACTTTGTACATAGGAATGATTACCTAATGTATTATATACTAAAACCTTCCTCAAAGTATGTAGATTACGTTAGTGAAAAACCCATCCAAATCGAATCAGTAGTTTTTGAGAAAATCGCGCACATACAAACATACATACATATATACATACATACGGGACGAATACAAAACCTCCTTTTTTGAAGTCGGTTAAAAATAATCCGCACCTTGTCTAAAACAAATGCGTATTATTTTTGGTAGCATTCGCGTTTAACACGTGTTTATCTTTTTTGTGGTAAGGGTGAAAATGTCAAACTATTCTATCACGTCTCTATTGAAACTCCATTGAAGAATTTATTATTAAGCAAACTTGGGGCCCTGGTCTCCCTATAATGTGTATTTAAAGTACTTTTGAGACTCAACTACGCTACAAATCACGATCACATTTCTAAGTTTTTTCAACAGTGTGTATTTTTAACCGAATTCAAAAAAGGAGTATGTATGCATGTATGTATGTAAGTATGTATGAATGTGCGCGATTTTCTCCTAAACTACTGATTCGATTTGGATGGGGTTTTCACTAACGTAATCTACATACTTTCAGGAAGGTTTTAGTATATAATACCTTATGTAATCATTCCTATGTACAAAGTTATAGGCATAAATGTACACACTCCGTAGAAGATTTACTGTTGCACGAATTCGTGAAAGTAATCTAACACGGGATAGAGAACTAAAAAGGGAAAAATAAAAAACTTTTTTAACAAAAAATAACCGACTTCAAAAATCCACTACAAAGAAAATAATAATTTTGGTTTCGGAAGTCGGTGGCAAAAAAAAGCAAACAAAAACCAAAGCCACCGACTTCCGAAACCAAAATTATTATTTTCTTTGTAGTGGATTTTTGAAGTCGGTTATTTTTTGTTAAAAAAGTTTTTGTGAATGTCGTTTTAAGTCTCTTGTAAATTTGTAAATACGCTGACATATCACACATATAATATGATTTATCACCAGAGTGTATTAGAATATGTAAGTACCTGTTTAATTTATATTTACTATAAAACTACGCTGACATAATTTATGTCACATACGTAAGGTTTTTCGCCAGGGTGTATACGAATGTCTGTTAAATTACATTGTTTACTAAAACTACGCGGACATATATCACATTTATTAGTTTTACCTACTTTATAATAGTAGATTGTTGCACCGAGCGCAAAGTGAGTTATTAACGCACTAGCGCTATATTGGTGCCCGAGCACAAGCGAGGGCACTAAATTAGCACGAGTGCATTAACCACTAACTTTAGCAAGATGCGTAGTCTACTTTTCTTTCAACTACAAGCCAAGGCAAGCCAAGGCAAGTCAAGGCAAGCCAAGCTAAGCCAAAGCCAAAACATTTATTTCAATTAGACCATTTACAGGCACTTTTGAATTATCAAACAATAGTTGTCAGTCAGTTTGTCCGTTAGTTGAAGCTAGTTGACCGTTCCAAAACGTAGATCTATTCCTAATAAAAAAACAGTGCATTAATAAAAACAGTGCAATTATGAGATTTCATAAAACATTAGTGCACTGTTTTTGTTCTAAGCAGAAATAACGTCCTTTGTGATCGGTTTTGTAGTGATTAATGATAACATTACTGCGTAGTTGAAAGAAAAGCATATTTATGTCATCACTTTTAATATTTTATACCCAAAATTATCTAATATATGTTACTGTTATTATTATTTTTACATCTTTGCGCCTTGAAAACAATGTAACCATGGAATTGTAGTATCTTGATTTAAAAACGTAACCATGGTCCATGGATAGGAATCTACGCTTTGGAACGGGCATCTACCTTCATCTGGCTGACTGTCTGACAATCCAAAAGTTCCGTTAAGTGTTCTTATATGAAATAAATGCTTTAATATGACTTTTATGACTAAAACTACGCTGACATAATTTTGCCACATTTCTAAGGGTTTTCATTTCACAAGTGTGTGCTTGAATGTGTGTTTAAATGACTTTTGAGAATAAAACTACGCTGACATATATCACACTTGTAAGGTTTTTCAGCTGTGTGTGTTAGAATGTGTCTGTTTAAAATACTTTTATGATTAAAATTACGCTGACATATGACACATTCGTAAGGTTTTTCACCAGTGTGTATTTTAATATGATTGTTTAAAGTTTGTTTTGTAATAAAACTACGCGGACATATGTCACATTGGTAAGGTTTTTCACCAGTGTGTATTAGAATATGTCTTATTAAATTGTTTTTGAGACTAAAACTACGCTGACATATATCACACTTGTAAGGTTTTTCACGAGTGTGCGACAGCATATGTATTTTTATTTGACATTTTTGAGTAAAACAACGCTGACATACATCACACTTGTAAGGTTTTTCACCAGTGTGTATTTTAATATGTATATTTAAAGCACCTTTTTGAATAAAACCACGCTGACATATATCACACTTGTAAGGTTTTTCACCAGTGTGTATTTTATTATGTATATTTAAAGTACCTTTTTGACTAAAACCACGCTGACATATATCACACTTGTAAGGTTTTTCAGCAGTATAAGATTTTTCACCAGTATAAGATTTTTCACCAGTGTGTATTTTAATATGACCTTTTAAACTATCTATTTGATTAAAACTACGCGGACATATGTGACATAGGTAAGGTTTTTCACCAGTGTGTATAAGAATATGTCTTTTTAAATTTCTTTTGAGACTAAAACTACGCTGACGTATATCACACTTATAAGGTTTCTCACCAGTGTGTATTCTAATATGATTTTTTAAAGAATCGCTTTGATTAAAACTACGCTGACATATGTGACATTTATAAGTTTTACCTATTTTTTTATGCTTATTTTTATCATCACTTTGAATACTTTTATCATTCAATATTTTACACTCAAAATTATTTAAGTTACTATTATCGGGGAAGTTGGCATCTACAGCAGTATTTATTACTTCTGAAACATTTCCTTTATTTAGAGATTCTTTGGTAATTTCCTTACCTTTATTTAAAATACTGTCGTTAAAATTAGGTTTTGCAATAGTATCACTCATGATAGGCTCTCTGAATTTAGTTACAGATTTGGACGTACGATTTGTAGTAATTTTCGAGTCTGATAGCACTTTTTTCTTTTGCTTGTCTTTAATTGTAACTTCTTGTTTAGCTTTTCGTATGTCTATGATTTAAAAACGTAACCATGGTCCATGGATAGGAATCTACGCTTTGGAACGGGCATCTACCTTCATCTGGCTGACTGTCTGACAATCCAAAAGTTCCGTTAAGTGTTCTTATATGAAATAAATGCTTTAATATGACTTTTATGACTAAAACTACGCTGACATAATTTTGCCACATTTCTAAGGGTTTTCATTTCACAAGTGTGTGCTTGAATGTGTGTTTATATGACTTTTGAGAATAAAACTACGCTGACATATATCACACTTGTAAGGTTTTTCAGCTGTGTGTGTTAGAATGTGTCTGTTTAAAATACTTTTATGATTAAAATTACGCTGACATATGACACATTCGTAAGGTTTTTCACCAGTGTGTATTTTAATATGATTGTTTAAAGTTTGTTTTGTAATAAAACTACGCGGACATATGTCACATTGGTAAGGTTTTTCACCAGTGTGTATTAGAATATGTCTTATTAAATTGTTTTTGAGACTAAAACTACGCTGACATATATCACACTTGTAAGGTTTTTCACCAGTGTGCGACAGCATATGTATTTTTATTTGACATTTTTGAGTAAAACAACGCTGACATACATCACACTTGTAAGGTTTTTCACCAGTGTGTATTTTAATATGTATATTTAAAGCACCTTTTTGAATAAAACCACGCTGACATATATCACACTTGTAAGGTTTTTCACCAGTGTGTATTTTATTATGTATATTTAAAGTACCTTTTTGACTAAAACCACGCTGACATATATCACACTTGTAAGGTTTTTCAGCAGTATAAGATTTTTCACCAGTATAAGATTTTTCACCAGTGTGTATTTTAATATGACCTTTTAAACTATCTATTTGATTAAAACTACGCGGACATATGTGACATTGGTAAGGTTTTTCACCAGTGTGTATAAGAATATGTCTTTTTAAATTTCTTTTGAGACTAAAACTACGCTGACATATATCACACTTATAAGGTTTCTCACCAGTGTGTATTCTAATATGATTTTTTAAAGAATCGCTTTGATTAAAACTACGCTGACATATGTGACATTTATAAGTTTTACCTATTTTTTTATGCTTATTTTTATCATCACTTTGAATACTTTTATCATTCAATATTTTACACTCAAAATTATTTAAGTTACTATTATCGGGGAAGTTGGCATCTACAGCAGTATTTATTACTTCTGAAACATTACCTTTATTTAGAGATTCTTTGGTAATTTCCTTACCTTTATTTAAAATACTGTCGTTAAAATTAGGTTTTGCAATAGTATCACTCATGATAGGCTCTCTGAATTTAGTTACAGATTTGGACGTACGATTTGTAGTAATTTTCGAGTCTGATAGCACTTTTTTCTTTTGCTTGTCTTTAATTGTAACTTCTTGTTTAGCTTTTCGTATGTCTAGTTCTGGTTTCTTCACGACGGGCGCCCCTGAGATTATAAATAAATTTCAGTCAGTACGCTTGTTGCAATGCTCGGTGGTCCCGCCACCAAAAACCGCTGATAAGCCTGAGCATTGACTTGTAATGTTACAGTACAGGTAAATTCTCACACAACATTCATGAGCATTTGGTCGTACAGCATGCGTAGCACCAATTCCATCCTCTACCAAGAATAGACAAAGTTCTTTCTATACAACTCGGTATCTCTTCTGCTCGAGCACGCGGAAACCCGTGCTTGCCGTAGCAGACTTTGTCGACTGAAGAGTAGAAATACCTATTTCTTCTCTTTATTTTTAACATCGCCATGTTAAATTGGTAGTAATCTCTCTACAACCTGCCATTTCATCTATTCTTCCGTCGACAAAACCCGTGTCTATAGGTGTTCGTGCTACGCATGCGCGACTCTGTGTATTTTTGCTCATCACTTGCTAACATTAAAAGGAACCTGCTATTTCGGCAGAATGATACCAATAATGTTCTCTCCAATGTTTAGCTCTATTTGATGTTCAGTTTAACAATATTTAAACACTGTGAATGCTCAGGTTTATCTGCGCCTTTAAGCGTGCGGACGTAAAGACTATCCGCTCAATTTATGTACGCTTCTGCAATGAAAATGCATTGCAATTACATAATTTACAGGGGTAAAAATACACTTGACAGTACCTATTTACCTACCTAAAACCGCGTAGGTACGGATTGATGAAACGTAACAATGTAACATGCAATTAAAAAAATTACGGTCCACATTGCTGTAATGCAGTCATGTCAAATGTACGGCCCGCGGATCATTATCAAGCGGTAATGTATTGTGAAAAGTAACACTTTGTAACAAATTTTCATAGCTTGGACGCCTTGCGCGCGCGTACTGTGCGTTTCACGCGTACGTTATTAGCATTTTTATTAATTTAGCATTAAAGTTACGTGCGGAGTGATCCGTGATTTGTCGGTATTTCGGACGAACACAAAGGGGCGAGCAGTGTGCGCGGGCAGTGGGACGCGCATGTGTATGCAACGAACATGGAGCGCAAGCTGACGACGCGAATGATGAAAGAGCATTCCATCCATCCACGCCACCAACGTCGGGGTCTTCGGCGTTATTTCATGAGTTGCTGCATTATTAATAATACTGCATTGATAATCGTCAGAGCGAGGTGTTCGGACTCCAACGCTTCGCGTTATTTAGCGGGTCGTGTTCGCCGTGAACTGGCGGAAACAGATGCGTGCAGGAGGTTTGTAGTTAATGCGCGGTTCGGGCGCGCGATGCGTCCACGCTTGCAACACGGACATCAATTTAAGGCAGAATTATAAATTTTAAGTTACGTTTCACCAGTCTGTACGCGGCATTAGAAAATACTTTCTTATATAAACAAAAATAATCTATAAAAATTCTTAAATTACCTACATTTTTAAAACTGAAAATAAATAATCATGAAATGATTTTCAAGTTTTTCACACTACTTAACTACACTTAACTACAGCTGGACAGTAAATAGCACTAGATACCTATACCAGCCATCAAGCACACATTTGAAGTTGATGAATTTGTAAATATTTAATGTAATGGAGGTCGTCCGCGACGTTTTGCAGCGTTGCAGTCGCGCATTGCTCATACATGGCAACCTCCGTAAGATAGGCAAGGATCTATGCGACAAAACGTTTGTAAACCTCTGCCCTAGATAGAGGAATAAATAACATATATGTAATCATGTGTCAAGCCGAAGCGTAGCCACAGCCGGTTACGAATTTCCCTGTTTATGAAAATATTAGCGACATTTCGGAAACTTATTGACGTATATTATTTAAACATTATTTAAATAGGTGCATTACAAATACAGGCATTGATTTATTCAGATTTTTAGATACCCCGATTGGAAAGTAAATGGGACACATTAACGACTTTCGAAGCTCATAATCTCACCAAATATTCACCTATAATTGAACACCTTCATGCTATTTTAAATACGGAAGACCTATCCAACGATAATACCCTCACATGCTGGGATGCGGAAAATGGTTCTCGGTGTAATAATTTTTTTCCCAATTTTACTTTACGCCTTTAACCAATTTGGCGTCCATTAATTACGTGAGGCAATTTTGGGGATTTTTCGATCTCCTCTCTCCCCTTGGTGAGATATCGTGAAATTAGTTTCGACGCCCTTAACCCAAAATCTAACGTGAGATTTTTCAAAATGTGTAGTTTTCATAATGTATATTCCACTATAAATATAATGCACATCATAATTGTGTTATGTGCGCCTTGGAAACAATGTAACCATGGAATTGTGGTATCTTGATTTAATAGCGTAACCATGGTCCATGGAGCTTCTTGCTCGTTCTTCTCTATAGGAATCTACGCTTTGGAACGGGCATCTACCTTCATCTGGCTCACTGTCTGACAATTCAAAAGTTCCCTTGAGTGTTCTAATGAAATAAATGCTTTAATTTGACTTTTACGACTAAAACTACGCTGACATATTTTTTTCACATTCCTAAGGATTTTCACAAGTGTGTGCTTGAATGTGTGTTTAAATGACTTTTGAGAAAAAAGCTACGCTGACATATATCACACTTGTAAGGTTTTTCAGCTGTGTGTGTTAGAATGTGTCTGTTTAAAATACTTTTATGATTAAAATTACGCTGACATATGACACATTCGTAAGGTTTTTCACCAGTGTGTATTTTAATATGATTGTTTAAAGTTTGATTTGTAGTAAAACTACGCGAACATATGTGACATTGGTAAGGTTTTTCACCAGTGTGTATTAGAATATGTCTATTCAAATTTCTTTTGAGACTAAAACTACGCTGACATATATCACACTTATAAGGTTTTTCACCAGTGTGCGACAGCATATGTGTTTTTATTTGACATTTTTGAGTAAAACAACGATGACATATATCACACTTGTGAGGTTTTTCACCAGTGTGTATTTTAATATGTATATTTAAAGCACCTTTTTGACTAAAACCACGCTGACATATATCACACTTGTAAGGTTTTTCAGCAGTATAAGCTTTTTCACCATCGTGTATTTTAATATGACCTTTTAAAGTACGTTTATCGTTAAAACTGCGCTGACATATGACACATTTGAAAGGTTTCTCACCAGTGTGAATTCTAGTATGTTGTTTTAATGTATCTATTTGATTAAAACTACGCGGACATATGTGACATCGGTAAGGTTTTTCACCAGTGTGTATAAGAATATGTCTTTTTAAATTTCTTTTGAGACTAAAACTACGCTGACATATATCACACTTATAAGGTTTCTCACCAGTGTGTATTCTAATATGATTTTTTAAAGTATCGCTTTGATTAAAACTACGCTGACATATGTGACATTTATTAGTTTTACCTATTTTTTTATGCTTATTTTTATCATCACTTTGAATACTTATGTCATTCAATATTTTACACCCAATATTATTTAAGTTACTATTATTGGGGAAGTTGGCATCTACAGCGGTATTTATTACTTCTGAAACATTTCCTTTATTTAGTGATTCTTTGGTAATTCCCTTACGTTTATTTAAAATACTGTCGTTAAAATTAGGTTTTGCAATAGTATCACTCATGATAGGCTCTCTGAATATAAATACAGATTTGGACGTACGGTTTGTAGTAATTTTAGAGTCTGATAGCACTTTTTTCTTTTGCTTGTCTGCAATTGTAACTTCTTGTTTTAATTTTCGTATGTCTAGTTCTGGTTTCTCCACGACGGGCGCCCCTGTGATTATAAATAAATTTCAGTCAGTACGCTTGCTGCAATGCTCGGTGGTCCCGCCACCTAAAACTGCTGATAAACCTGAGCATTAACTTGTAATGTTACCGTACAGGTAAATTCTCACACAACATTCATGAACATTTAATTTTGGTCGTACAGCATACGGAGCACCAATTCCATCGCTACTAGTGATGGGTTTCTGCCCGGGCAAAAACCCCGAAACGATTTATTGGCCGGGCAGAAACCCAACTATATAGATGGGTTTATGCCCGGGCATAAACTCGAAACGGGGTTTTTTCCCGGGCAGAAACCCATCACTAATCGCTACTCTACCAAGAATAGACCAAGTTCTTTCTATACAACTCGTTATCGCTTTCGCTCCAGCACGCGGAAACCCGTGCTTGCCGTAGCAGACTTTTGTCGACTGAAGAATAGAAGTACCTATTTCTTCTCTTCATTTTTATCATCGCCATGTTAAATTGGTAGTAATCTCTCTACAACCTGCCATTTCATCTATTCTTCGGTCGACAAAACCCGTGTCTATAGGTGTTCATGCTACGCATGCGCGACTCTGTGTATTTTTGCTCATCACTTGCTGACATTAAAAGGAACCTGCTATTTCGGCATTGGCATGTTTAACTGGTAGTGATCTTTCTACAATCTGTCATTTTGTTTATTTTTCCGTTAACAAACCCCGTTTCTATAGGTGTTTATCATCGATTTTTGCTCATTACTTGCTGAATTACAAGGAAGCTGCTATCTTCGGCAGAATGATACCAATAATGATCTCTCCAATGTTTAGCTCTATTCGATGTTCAGTTCAACAAAATTGAATTACTGTGAATGCTCAAGTTTATCTGCGTCTTCAGGCGTGCGGACATAAAAGACTATCCGCTCAATTTATGTACGCTTCTGCAATGAAAATGCATTGCAATGCGCGGTTCGAGCGCAAAATGCGTCCACGTTTGCAACGGACATCAATGTAAGGCAAAATGATACATTTTATCTTACGTTTCACCAGTCTGTACGCGGCATTACAAGATACTTTCTTATAATATAAACACAAATAATCTATAAAAAAATATTAATTTACCTACATTTTAAGAAAACATTTTTAAAACTTAAAATAAACAATCATGAAATGAGTTTTAAGTTTTTCACACTACTTAACTACACTTAACTACAGCTAGATAGTAAATAGCACTAAATATACCAGCCATCAAACACACATTTGAAGTTCATGAATTTGTAAAAATTAAATGTAATGAAGGTCGTCCGCGACGTTTTGCAGCGTTGCAGTGCGCATTGCTAATACATGGCAACCTCCGTAAGATAAGCAAGTATCTATGCGACCAAAAGTTTGTGAACCTCTGCCCTAGATAAAAGAATAAATAACATAGATGTAATCATGTGTCAAGCGTAGCCACAGCCGGTTACCTATTTCCTTGTTTATGAAATATTGAGTACATTTCGGAAACTTATTGACGTATATTATTTAAACATTATTTAAATAGGTGCATTACAAATACAGGCATTGATTTATTTAGATTTTTAGATACCCTGATTGGAAAGTAAATGGGACACATTAACGACTTTCGAAGCTCATAATCTCACCAAATATTCACCTATAATTGAACACCTTCATGTTATTTTAAAGACGGAAGTCCTATCCAACGATACCCTCACATGCTGGGATGCGGAAAAATGGTGCCCGGTGTAATTCTTTTTTTCCCAATTTTACTTTACGCCTTTAACCAATTTGGCGTCCATTAATGGGATACCATTTATTCGCATAAATTCTTAATTCCTAATATACTCTGGCATAACAAGTTAGGCATAACATTGAATGCCATAATAATACTTTGGCATAATATTTTTTGGCATAATCTTTAAATAGTCATAACTATCATTTGGGCTATATTTATTCGGTCTAATTTTGGGTCGCATAAAGTTATGAGACTGTCGCGGAGTGCCTCCCTCCCTCTGTCCTCTCAGCCTCGGCTAGCTATGAGAGGTAAGCCTCCGGACACAATCTTGATAAAATAAAACAGCAGCAAGATGGTTGAAGGGGTATATTGCGACGTAGATCGTTTATTGCACTTTACAACACTGATACAAAACTGGTATAAATAACTGTTACAAAAGACGTTTGCTTATAGCATGGAGCACTTCGATGGTCATACGTTGACAACTCGTAACCCACACTTTTTCGCAAAATGAGTTATGTACATCAATTTTTTTTAAATTTAGCGCCAAATCTTCCTATTGATAACTCGTAATGCACAAAACATGTCACTCGAACAATTTGTGCCACAGTTGACAACTCACAATTATCAGGTATCAACTTGAACTCACTATTGCGCGAGTTACGAGGTATCAACGCAAATTCAGTTCGCAATAATTAACTGACAGAGTAAGATTAAAAATAGTTTTATATTGAATTACAACTTTAAATACATCTATTTATTTCCGAAAAGTGTCATTGAAGGTATATTGGTAAGTTTTTTTATTTTATTTTACGTAAAACGCTCAATAAAAGCTCACTATTGAAATTTTAAGCCAATCTATCTTCCATACCTTAATGTAATACTAATTAATGAGAACTATTGAGTTATTCAATAATATTTTAGGTAATAATCGTAATAAAACCTATAGGTAGCTATTTGTGTTCATATAAACGCACTGATTTAACTAAGTAGGTATTACATTCACTAATTGGTATAGGAATTGTTTTGATAGACGCTTATTTTTATTATGTACTTTGTCTATTATTCTTTAATAACTAAGATCCATGCGATAAAGTTTCAACATGGATCTTAAAGGCAGGCAAAAGCATAATTAGGTATGTACTTAAATACTTAGTTCTTTAAATTTTGTTTTAGTGTTATCATGGAGCAAAACAGTGAAGAGCTTTTTAATGAAGTTGTAACTGGCTTGAAGGAAAGACTAATTACTGTTAAGGTTTCTCGTAATAAGAGTAGTGAGTTTGTCTATGAAAGTCAAGAAATCAATCACAAGAATCATTTCAGCTTTGTTCGGTGCTAAGTACTTCTAGGGGAACATTTTCAAGTCGATCTGATGAATAATTTTCTGTCAAAAGTAACATTTCTCCGTTTCTATTTACTTCGTAAGTGTACAACTGTAACTCGGAAGAGCTCGGTGACTTTCGAAATGATTCTTGTGATTGATTTCTTGACTTTCATAGACAAACTCACTACTCTTATTACGAGAAACCTTAACAGTAATTTTATTAGTCTTTGTTCCTTCAAGCCAGTTACAACTTCATTAAGAAGCTCTTCACTGTTTTGCTCCATGATAACACTAAAACAAAATTTAAAGAACTAAGTATTTAAGTACATACCTAATTATGCTTTTGCCTGCCTTTAAGATCCATGTTGAAACTTTATCGCATGGATCTTAGTTATTAAAGAATAATAGACAAAGTACATAATAAAAATAAGCGTCTATCAAAACAATTCCTATACCAATTAGTGAATGTAGATACCTACTTAGTTAAATCAGTGCGTTTATATGAACACAAATAGCTACCTATACGTTTTATTACGATTATTACCTAAAATATTATTGAATAACTCAATAGTTCTCATTAATTAGTATTACATTAAGGTATGGATGATAGATTGGCTTAAAATTTCAATAGTGAGCTTTTATTGAGCGTTTTACGTAAAATAAAATAAAAAAACTTACCAATATACCTTCAATGACACTTTTCGGAAATAAATAGACGTATTTAAAGTTGTAATTCAATATAAAACTATTTTTAAAATCATTTTATTTCTTATTTATTTCGATTTTTTATTCCAATTCTTAATCTCTAAGATAAATTAGGCAAAGAACAATTAAAATATATTTTTATTTTTGGTTAAGCTTTTATTACTGTGCAAGCCCAAAACTGCCGACGTCTTTTCAGCTTCACCCGATGCCAGCAAGTGCTTGAAAAATAAATTGTAAAAAAGAATTTGTACCGAACAGACAGACAGATAGACAGTTATTGACAATGTGGTAATGTGGAAAAATAGTGTTTTTTTTTAAATTGACAAGTCGTAACTAATGTTGACTGCTCGTAACACGTTAGTAGTGAGGTTTTTTTAATGTTGTTTACTAGTAACTGTTTGTGTATTGATTATTTAATGAAAAACCTATGTGGCCATTATATTGTTTTAAAGTATATCAATAAATAATTCAATTACCTACCAACTCCTTTTTTATTTTATTTTTTTATTTTTTAACTTTGAAATTATACAGTTTTTTCCCTCTCCTGTAAAATTTGACACATTGCAGTTACATGTTGTCAACCTTTGACCATCGACTTTATAAATTGGTCATATTATAACAGATAAGCGGTTCAGCGGTCCACGACCGATGTCTTCGGAGACCAGACAAAGAGTGACGAAACAATGAAATAAATGCATAAAAATATGAGATGTTCAATTTTGAAATTTGAATTTCAAATCTGGAAGAATGAAGTGGATGAAGTGGCCAGTAATGTTAGATTGCCAGCATTAAATGATGAATGAAGGATGACTCCGTCACAAGGCATAATATTTATTCATCTAATAGTCATTAGATATAAATAGGCATAATTGGATGTAGTCACTATTTTATATTGAAAGTTAGTGTACTTTTTAGAGTTTCGTAATTCAGAAACTGAAATACAATGATGAATGAAGGATGACTCCGTCACAAGGCATAATATTTATTCATCTAATAGTCATTAGATATAAATAGGCATAATTGGTTGTAGTCACTATTTTATATTGAAAGTTAGTGTACTTTTTAGAGTTTCGTAATTCAGAAACTGAAATACCGACTACATAACTTTGTATTTCATAATAATTTTATGCAATAATAATATTAAGAAATAATAATATTTGTGTCAAAAAAATAACAATTTAACAATATGCATTAGTTGTCTTAAGTGTCTTAACACGTAAGGAGTTAATTATTCGAGCGTAGGTATTATTTGTATGCCAATTAACATTATGCCTAAGTATCGTTACGTGTTTGTTTATGATGCTTTAGAATAAATTATGCTTCTAAACGTTATGCTAATAGTAATTATGGATAAAAACTTATGCCTAAACATTTTATGCAAAATTATATTATGCGTAACGATCATTATGACAAGTAACAGTATGCCATGTTAAATTATGATATAAAATTTTATGCGAATAAATAGTGACCCTCCATTAATTACGTCAGGCAGTATTGGCGATTTTTCGACCCCCTCTCTCCCCTTGGTGAGATATCTTGAAATTAGTTTCGACGCCCTAAACACCCCCCCCCCCTCCCAAATCTAACGTGAGATTTTTCAAAATGTGTATTTTTCATAATGTATATTTTACTATATAAATATATGCACATCATAATTGCGTTATGCGCGCCTTGAAAACAATATAACCATGGAATTATAGTATCTTGATTTAAAAACGTAACCATGGTCCATGGAGTTTCTTGCTCGTTCTTCTCTATAGGAATCTACGCTTTGGAACAGGTATCTACCTTCATCTGGCTGACTGACTGACAATTCTTAAGTTCCGATAAGAGTTCTTATGAAATAAGTGCTTTAATTCGACTTCTACGACTAAAACTACGCTGACATAATTATGTCACATTCCTAAAGAATTTCACCAGTGTGTGCTTGAATGTGTAATGACTTTTGAGATTAAAACTAAGCCGACTCATATCACACTTGTCAAGGTTTTTCACCAGTGTGTGTTAGCATATGTTTGTTTAAAATAGTTTTATGATTAAAACTACGCTGACATATGACACATTCATAAGGTTTTTCCAGTGTGTATTTTAATATGATTGGTTAAAGTTTGTTTTTGATTAAAACTACGCGGACATATGTCACATTGGTAAGGTTTTTCACCAGTATGTATTAGAATATGTCTATATAAATTTCTTTTGAGACTAAAACTACGTTGACATATATCACACTTGTAAGGTTTTTCACCAGTGTGCGACGGCATATGTGTATTTAATTGACATTTTTGAGTAAAACTACGCTGACATATATCACACTTGTAAGGTTTTTCACCGGTATGTATTTTAATATGATTGTTTAAAGCACCTTTTTGACTAAAACCACGCTGACATATATGACACTTGTGAGGTTTTTCAGCAGTATAAGATTTTTCACCAGTGTGTATTTTAATATGACCTTTTAAAGTACGTTTATCGTTAAAACTGCGCTGACATATGACACATTTGTAAGGTTTTTCACCAGTGTGTATTCTAAAATGATTTTTTAAAGTATCCCTTTGATTAAAACTACGCTGACATATGTCACATTGGTAAGGTTTTTCACCAGTGTGTATAAGAATATGTCTATTTAAATTTTCTTTTAGACTAAAACTACGCTGACATATATCACACTTATAAGGTTTCTCACCAGTGTGTATTCTAATATGATTGTTTAAAGCAACTTTTTGAGTAAATCCACGCTGACATATATCACACTTGTAAGGTTTCTCACCAGTGTGTCTAAGCATATGTCTATTTAAATGACTTTTGAGACTAAAACTACGGTGACATGTGTCACATTTATTAGTTTTACCTATTTTTTTATGTTTAATTATATCATCACTTTGAATACTTTTGTCACTCAATATTTTATAGCCAAACTGATTAAAGTTACTATTATTACGGAAGTTCACATTGATAGCGGTATTTATTACTTCTGAAACATTTCTTTTATTTAGTGAATCTTTAGTCATTTTCTTAACTTTATTTAAAATAATGTCGCTAAAATAAGATTTTGCAATAGTATCACTCATAATTGGCTCTCTGAATTTAGTTACAGATTTGGACGTACGATTTGTAGTAATTTTCGAGTCTGATAGCACTCTTTTCTTTTGCTTGTCTACAACTGTTACTTCTTGTTTTGCTTTTCGTATGTCTAGTTCTGGTTTCTTCACGACGGGCGCCCCTGTGATTATAAATAAATATGAGTCAGTACTTGATACAATGCTCGGTGGCCCCGCCGCCTCAAGCCGCTGATAAGCCTGAGCATTGACTTGTAATGTTACAGTACAGGTAAATTCGCACACAACATTCATGAGCATTTGGTCGTACAGCACACGTAGCACCAATTCCATCACTATTCTACTTCCTTTATTCTTAATTAATTAGTCGTCTTTCTTAGTCTATTTGTGGTAACGAGTAGTATAGAAATATACAACTCGTTATCTCTTCTGCTCGAGCACACGGCAACCCGTGCTTGGCGTAGCAGACTTTTGTTGACTGAAGAATAGAAATACCTGTATTTCTTCTCTTCATTTTTAGCATCGCCATGTTTAATCGGTAGAAATCTTTCTACAATCGGTCATTTGTCTATTCTTCCGTCGACAAAACCCGTTCCTATAGGTGCACATGCTACGCGCATGCTGCTGCGCGACTCGCGTATTTTTGCTTACACTCAATGAAATTAAGAGGCGACGCAGACAACAGACTTTTTTTGCAATTAAGTCTACAGCCTTCGAACATCCTGTGCACTAAGTTTCGCAAATTGTTCGAGCGCTGCAAACTCGATCGCACAAAAAGTCTCTTGTCTGCGTTGCCCCTAAAAGGAAGCTTTTATCTTCGGTAGAATGACCGACAATAATGTTCTCTCCAACGTTTAGCTCTATTCGATGTTCAGTTCTACAAAATTTAAACACTGTGAATGCTCAATCTTCTCTTACAAGTGAATGCTCAGGTTTACCTGCATCTTCAGGCACGCGGAAATTAATGATTAGGTAAAGACTATACTCGATTATAAATTAGGTATAATATTCGCTTCTGCAATGAAAATTCATTGCAATTATAATAAGTCACAAGAGGAGAAATGTAGTATCGTTTGGCAGGAGTAGGGGTGGCAGGGAAGGGAAAGGGAGTCTCCTCTGGTGAAGCTGAAGGTCCTCTCCCCTGGCCTCCCAGTTTAAAAACATAACCATGAAAGAGAAGGCGGAGTCTGAGTTCGAACCTAAACTGTCAAAGTCAGGGTGCCCCAAGTCGGCCAAGTCGCGAGATTACACTAACTTGCAACTCGAGGAGAAACGGAATGAACCAAAACGAATGACAGTAACACGTGATGCAAATAAGCAAAAAAAGGATACAATATTTTTTTACGTTTCGTTTAATCGATTTTGTAGATTTTACACCACGGACAATTATTATTATATTGGGGGAGATTTGGCTGTCAATCGCCCATTTTAACGTTTTGTTATCGCTTTTTATCTTGATATGAGGTTAGAAACTGTTTTTAATAATTTCTCGCAAAATATGCATTACCTGAATGAGTAAAATGAGAAAGATTGGATCCCCGTTAAAAAGCTCTTATTAAATAAGAGCTTTTTAACGGGGATCCAATCTTTCTCATTTTACTCATTTTACACCCACACTCCTACCAAACGATACTATAAAATATTTAAAGTATGTAGGTACAAAATGTAAAGTACATCATCAGTAATCAAAGAAGGGATTAATGCTTACAATTAACCCTTTCGATCAGCATCATAAAGATACAGGATGTTTATTTTTTCACATTTGCTCGGTTCGATTCCCAGATGAAGCAAGCAACTTTTTAAAAATCTTTGAATGCAGAATTGCTTAATTTTAAAAATAAAGTGAAATCTGAATGAAACAAAACTTCCTATCTCAAATATTTAAAGTACTTTCCCTCCATGTGGCATAGCCGTAGGACACCTGTATAAGAGATTTTTCAAAAATCGTATGACCTGCGCGGGATTTGAACCCGCGACATCTGTCGGACCGTGGCTAGTGCTCTGAAACCAACTGAGCTTCACTCGAAAGAAACCCCTTTAAATGTATACGCCTCTTATGAGCGTATGGCGAAATCTATCGGAAACTAACAGACTCAACTCAATAATTCGCAGTTATAGGACATCGATGCGATGTCACCATCTATGCTACTGTTAGGCGAATCACACACCGCCCCGCGCTACGCTGCGGGGTGCGTGGCGACGGAACAAAAATCCCGCGCGTGAATGCATTTTCAGTGTGTTGCACCATGCGTGATTTCTATACAAATACAGGTTACTTGCAAACAACGGAACATCACGCCCCCCCGCGCTACGCTGCGTTATGTTGTTGCCAGCGTATTAGTCATTATTACGGTGACCACACACTGGCTGGCCCCGTCCGTCATCCCACGCGGATTTTAAAAGCGGGCGTGGTAGGTAGTATGTCATTCACTACTAGCTTCCGCTCAGGCACGGTCACAGCCGACGGTTTTGGGTGGGGTCATAATAATATTAGTAGGATAGTAGGATTCGGCGCGGCCCCGTCATACCCCGCGCTCCCGTAACACGCGGAAAAGCGCGCGGGAGCGCACAGTGATCGTCGTCACGCGCGGGGCAGTGTGTACGACGCCTAATGCGCCTGCCACACACTCGACGAGTGGCATGGGAAGTAGCGAGGAAAGGAGGCAGAGACATAGTGTGGCAAAATTACTCGTCATGCCACACGTCATGCTCCTCGTCCTCTCTCTCTCTCTCTCTCGTCTCGTCCGGCAGAGAGGGCAACATCGCGGCAAATCACGGCAGCGCGAGGAGCATAGCGATGAGCAGCGCAAGGAGCATAGTCTGGCAGGCGCATAACAACTAACAAGCAGCGTGTGTGTGAGAGGGTTTAACTTTAAGGTTTAAATTATTAATTGAAACTCATAGGTATTGACTCAAATTAAAATAACTTTTATTTCTTAATAGTGTTCTGTTACAATAATAGTATCTACGAATATAATTATAACGAACGAATGAGCTGGTGATGTTATTATGTACAAAGTTTAAAATTGTGTCTTGGGTGAACTTTATCTTTCTTTATAATCTTGCTTGAGACCCATCACTACGACCAGTGGCGTGTTATAAGATTTGGAACCCTGGCCGGGCCTATAAGGTTTGCCCTAAAGCAGTGATACCCAAAGTGGCCTATATCGACCCTCAGGGGTCGACGATGACCTGCAAGTGGTTCATGTCAGCGAAGAAAAATATCGGGGTCCATGACATAATGAGATGTAAATGCCCCGATTTACATCTCATGGACCCCCAAATTTTTTTTATATGAATCTCGTGGATCCACGTAGACCTCATTTCAGCAGGTCGCAACTTTAATTTTGGCTATACATGAATAGAATAATTATACACTTAATAATAGTATTTAATTTATTTATCTAAAACCGCGTACAGATTGATGAAACGTAACATGCAATGAAAGAATTTGCCGTCCAGATTGCTGTAATGCAGTCATGTCAAACATACGGCCCGCGGATCATTATCAAGCTGTAATGTATTGTGAAAGGTAACACTATGTAAGAAACTCTCATAGCTTGGGCGGCTTGCGCGCGCGAACTGTGCGTTTCACGCGCACGCTACGAGCATTAAAGTCACGCGCAGAGCTATTCATGATTTATCGGTTTTTCGGACGAGCACAAAGAGGCGAACAGTGTGCGCGGGCAGTGGGACGCGTGCACGCAACGAACATAGATAGAGGGACAAGCTGACGACGCGTGGAATGATGAAAGGGCATTTCATCCATCCACGCCACTAACGTCGGGGTATTTGGCGTTTTTTCATGAGTTGGTGCATTATTAATAATACTGCATTGATAATCGTCAGAGCGAGGTGTTCGGATTCCAACGCTTCGCGTTATCTACCGGATCGTGTTCGCCGTGAACTGGCGGTTTGTAATGAATACATTTTGTAGTAATGAACATCAATGTAAGGCAGAATAAAACATTTAATGTTACGTTTCACTAGTCTGTACGCGGCATTACATAATACTTTCTTATAATATAAACACACATGAATAAAAATAATGAAATTACATTTAAAAATAACATTTTTAAAACTTAAAATAATGAAATGATTTTTTCTTTCGAGTTTTTACACTAAATACACTTAACTACAGCTAGAAAGTAAGTAGCACTATACCAGCCGTCAAAAACACATTTGAAGTTAATGAATTTGCAAAAATTGTATCTAAAGGTCATCCGCGGCGTCTTTTTGCAGCGTTGCAGTCGCACATTGCTAATGCAACAAACGCGCAAAACGCTACTGAACTGCTGCAAGAAGTTGCCATGGGTAACGTCCCTAAGATAAGCAGGGGTCCATGCAGGCCCGCCGCAAGTGGGTGTGCAAGGAGTGCACCGCACACGGGCGGCACGTCCAGAGCGCCTAACATGCGCGCCGCGACAAAATTTTGTCGACGCTTTTATCGTGCATTTGTCTCGTATTCGCACGAGTAAGAGCGAGACAAAACAGTCGACAAAATTTGTCGCGGCGCGCATGTTAGCCCGGCAGGGGGGCGGCAAATCGAGCGATGATCACGTAAAGTTCACTTATTGTCATAAATAATACCCAGGATGGGTATTATTTAATAACAATGAGTGAATTTATGTGAGTGCGAATTCTATCGGAGGCTTAGAAGCACGAAAAAGCACCATCGGTTTATGGTTGATATACCAAAAACCCGAACGAAGCGCTTAGATTGATTCCACTTTGATGATGAAAACCGCAAAAAAATGGAAGTCACCTTCATTTTTTTTTAAGAAGAATTCAGTGTCTTCAAGTCGACATTGAATTCAACATAAGTAAATTGAGCGAAAAAAATTGCTGGGAAACGACTTTTATTTTTAGGTATTAAAAACAGCTGTTTTTTGTAATTACGCGCTACCGACTATGCCTATGGGTGTGATGATTTGTACGGGATGGGGGAGGTGGTGTATAGGCGTACCCCAGCCCCCGAATCCCGAGTTATTCTGATGTATAAGCTATATTACTGTAAAGTTTAATCAAAATTCGTTCGGTAGTTTTAGCGTGAAAGAGTAACAAACATCCATACATCCATCCATACATCTTTACATCCTCACAAACTTTCACGTTTATAATATTAGTAGGAAGTAAGAAACACCCCACGTATTTCATTCATTTTAAGAATAAAACTACGCTGACATAATTACATCATACTAGTAAGGTTTTTCGGTAGTATAAGGTTTTTTACCAGTGTGTATTTCATTATGATTTATTAAAGCACGTTTATGATTAAAACTACGCTGACATATGTCACATTTGTAAGGGTTTTCACCAGTGTGTGTTAGAATATGATTGTTTAAAGTCTTTTTTTCTTTAAAACTACGCTGACATAACACACATTCGTAAGGTTTTTCACCAGTGTGTATTCTAATATGATAGTTTAAAGTATTTTTTTGATTAAAACTACGCGGACATATGTCACATTGGTAAGGTTTTTCACCAGTGTGTATTAGAATATGTCTAGTTAAATTTTTTTTTAGACCAAATCTATGCTGACATATATCACACTTGTAAGGTTTTTCACCAGTGTGCGACAGCACATGTGCATCTAATTGACATTTTTGAGTAAAACAACGCTGACATATATCACACTTGTAAGGTTTTTCACCTGTATGTATTCTAATATGTTTGTTTAAATTACTCTTTTGAGCAAAAACACGCGGACATACATCACACATGTAAGGTTTTTCACCAGTGTGCATAAGAATATGATTCTTTAAAGAAATTTTAGAATAAAAACTACGCTGACACATGACACATTCGTAAGGTTTTACACCAGTGTGTATTATCATATGACTGTTTAAAGTATGTTTTTGATTAAAACCACGGTGACATATATCACACTTGTAAGGTTTTTTACTACTGTGCGTTTGAATATGTAGATTTAAATGACTTTTTAGAGTAAAACTACGCGGACATATATGACACTTGTAAGGTTTTTCACTGTGCGTTTGAATATGTCTATTTAAATGATGTGTTTGAGTAAAACCACGCTGACATATATCACACTTATATGGTTTTTCACCAGAGTGTATTAGCATATGTCTATTTAAATGAGGTTTGGAACTAAAACTACGCTGACATATGTCACATTTATACATTTTACCTATTTTTTTATGCATATTTACAGCATCACTTTTAATACTTTTGTCTTTCAATATTTTATACCCAAAATGATATATGTTACGTAAATTACGGAATTTCGTATCTATAGCGATATTTATTACTTCCTTAACATTTTCTTCATTTATTGATTCATTAGTAATTTCTTTATCGTTATTTATAATGCTGTTATTAACCTCAGGTTTTGGAATAGTATCACTCATGATAGGGTCTCTAAATTTAGGTACAGTTTCGGACGTAACAATTGTAGCAATGTTCGGGTCTGATAGCCTTTTTCTCTTTTGCTTGCCTATAATTGTAACTTCTTGTTTTGCTTCTCGTATGTCTAGTTCTGGTTTTTTCACGACTCGTGCCCCTGTGATTATAAATATAAGTCAGTACGTTTGATGCAATGCTCTGTGGTCCTAACACCTAAAGCGGCGGATAAACATGAGCATTGACTCATTAATCCTACAGTACATTCGATGAAATTCAATGGAAGCTTCTATGTTCGGCAGAATAATCGACAAAAATCTTAGCAATATTATGTTCTTACCGACGTTTAGCTCTTTCCGATGATTAGATCGACAAAATTTAAACACTGTGAGTGTTTAATGTTCTGTTATAAGTGAATGCTCAGGTTTATCTGCAACTTCAGGCGCGCGGACATTAATGAGTACGCTTCTGTAATAAATGCATTGTTATATTTGTTATCCATACGTCACAAGTGTATAATACAAACTAATCATTAGTGTGGAAACGTATAGCACATAGCAAATATGTTTACGATTTTTGCCCGTAGTACCTAATTATCAATTACGATTACCAGTTACCAGTACAATTATTACAAAGAATATATACATTTATTGCTTTTCGTGTGGATTTACTTAATTAAACACATTAAAACAGGAGTTGAAATATTTTAAAGTAAATTTTTGCGAGTGGCATATTGGTCTTGATACCATAAGTATGACACTCCGAATATAAAACAAAATCTAATGACATGTGCACTTTAAATTCCGCTAAGCCATTTAGACTACATGAGGTTACAAAGAAACAAACATACGTACACGCGAAAAACATTTCTTTTCTTCAGGGTCAGTCAGGTAAATAGTTGAGAAGTTAATTGTTTGAAATCCGAAACTATAAGAAGTAGACCAAAGTAGTCTAAGGAGATACAAGTTCGATTTTGGAGAAAACTGAAACTGCATTTTTATTTTTTTAAAAAAGCGCCCGGCTTAGCCAGGAATCGATCACGATTATTTTGAACAATTTTTTTTTAAAGGATGATTTTCTCCAATTTGTAACAACTTTACACACCATGTGTCCATATAACTTTTTGATTAGCGTAAACAGGAGGATACATTTTTGCGGAAAAGAAATAATTTTATATTTTCATGGTTTTAGCATGAACAAAACGTTTTTTTTTTTTTTTTTTAATCTTAAATGCAGTATTAATAGACTTGATAAACTAGATGATTTTCTAAGATCAAATCTTTGTATCTCTAACGGTTGGTATAGCTGCCATAGAGATCCACGTTCTAGAATAAACCCTGTACCTATATTTCTTCTCGGACTGCGTACACATGAAAATTGTTTCAAAACTCCTAATCGTGATAAATTTTACCTACTATACAGGATGTCCCACGGCTATGCCACATGAAGGGAGAGTACTTTAAATATTTGAGATAGGAAGTTTGGCTTCATGGAAACTTCACTTTAAAACTGCATTCAAAGATTTTTGAAAACTCGCTTGCTTCATCTGGGAATCGAATCGACCAAATGTGAAAAAAGGACACCTGTATTTTTATGATGCCAATCGAAAGTGTTTATTGTGAGCATTAATTCCTTCCAAGTAACATGGTATCCTAAATTAAAGGAACACCGTAACATTTCATGTTTTTTTTTAAATTCGCCTACTGTCTAGCTCACAGCAAAGATGCATTTAAATAGTATTTTATTGCATTTATCATGCACTTATATGGAAAACAGTGTAAACAAGTACTTATTACTAAATAATCAAAGCTATCTATGAAAATTGACACGAAAAGTTATTCTAATTAATTCTTTTCCTACACTTAAATGTAAAATTTCAAATTTTTATGTTAATTTAAGATACTATGTTTCTTAGAAGGAATTAATGCTTATAATTAACCCTTTCAATCGGCATCATAAAAATACAGGATGTTTATTTTTTCACATTAGGTCGCTTGGATTCCCAGATGAAGCAAGCAACTTTGAAAAAATCTTTGAATGCAGTATTACTTAATTTTAAAAATAAAGTGAAATCTTCTTAAAACTAAAACTTCATATCTCAAATATTTAAAGTACTTTCTCTCCATGTAGCATAGCCGTGGGACTACCTGTACATACGCCACTGTTTCAAGAATGGCCGCGAAAAAATAAAAAGCACCAATGCTCCTAACATTTTGGTCATGGGCTCATGGGTCTTGAATGCTTGACTTTGACGACTAAAACTACGCTGACATAATTATGTTACATTCCTAAAGATTTCCATCAGTATGCATTTGAATATGTGTATGTAAATGACTTTTGAGAATAAAACTACGCTGACATCATATCACATTTGTAAGGTATTTCACCAGTATGTGTTAGAATGACTGTTTAAAATACTTTTATGATTAAAACTACGCTGACATATGACACATCCGTAAGGTTTTTCACCAGTATGTATTTTAAAGTATGTTTTTGATTAAAACTACGCGGACATATGTCACATGTGTACCTAAGGCTTTTCACCACTGTGTATTAGAATATGTCTATTTAAATTAGTTTTCTTACTAAAACTACGCTGACATACATCACACTTGTAAGGTTTTTCACCAGTGTGTGTTAAAATGTGTTCATTTAAATTACATTTGAGTATAAAACTATGCTGACATATATAACATTTATAGGGTTTAACACCAGTGTGTATTTTAACATGATTTCTTAAAGCACTTTTTTGACTAAAACCACGCGGACATACATCACACTTATAAGGTTTTTCACCAGTGTGTATTCTGATATGATTTGTTAAAGCACTTATTTGACTAAAACTACGCTGACATATTTCACATGCGTAAGGATTGTTACCAGTGTGTTTTTTAACATGAAGGTTTAAATCATATTTTTGATTAAAACTACGCTGACATATGTCACATACGTAAGGTTTTTCACCATTGTGTATCCTAAAATGTCTAGTTAAATGACCTTTTTGATTAAAACTACGCTGACATATATCACACTCATAAGGTTTTTCACGAGTGTGTATTAGAATATGTCTCTTTAACTGACATTTGAGACTAAAACTACGCTGACATGTATCACACTTATGAGGTTTTTCACGAGTATGTATCAGAATATGTTTCTGTAAATGACTTTTGTGACTAAAATTACGCTGACATATATGACATTTGTTAGTTTTACCTATTTTTTTAAGCATATTTATAACATCACTTTTACTTAAATTACGGTAATTCGTATCAATAGCCGTATTTATTACTTCTGTAACATTGTCTTTATTTAGTAATTGTTTATTAATTGTCTTATCTTTATTTGCAATAGTATTACTCATGATAGGTTCTCTGAATTGAAGCACAGACTTAAATGTAAGATTTCTAGTAATTTTCGAGTCTGATCGCCCTTTTTTCTTTTGCTTGTCTTTAATTGTAACTTCTTGTTTTGCTTTTCGTATGTTTAGTTCTGATTTCTTCACGACTCGCGCCCCTGTGATTATAAATATGAGTCAGTATGCTCGATACAATGCTCGGTGATCCCGCCGCCTAAAGGCGCTGATAAGCCTGAGCATTGTAACTAATGTACAGGTACAGGTACTAATTGTACAGGTAAATGAGCGGAGCACACAACATTAGCGGTTGGTCGTACAAGTGTATTTTTACGCATCACAATGAAGGAAGCTTCTATGTTCGGGAGAATGATCGACAATATGTTCTTACCGACGTTTAGTTCGACAAAACTTAAACACTGTGAATGCGAATTCTCAATATTCTGTAAGTGAATGCTCAGGTTTATCTGCGTCTTCAGGCGCGCGGACATTAATGTGCAGCTAAAGAATAACTGCTCAATTGACACAAGTGTTACAAACTCATAATTTATGATGAAACGTATATCACATAGCGATAACGATTACGATTATTGCTCGTTACAATAGTCGAATGCGCTTACGAGTATGATTATTACATAAAATAAATAAGTATCTGCTTCTAAAAGCAATATACTTATGTAACTATTTTTTTTTTCAACACACTTGCTCATAAAATTGCTCTAATTTCACTGCAATTAGGCACGTACGTAATGACACCTGTAATGAAACTGTGACTTTTTCATTGCTATTATTCACTAGTGAGTTATAGGATTTTTTATTACGACATCTGGAATCAAACTGTGACTTATCATTGCTATTATTCACAAGTGAGTTGTAGGGTTTTTTTATTACTAAATAAAATGTTTTTTTAGTATTATTTTGTTCACAAGTGTGTTGAAAATCGTCGTATGATACACGTGTGTATTGATGATTACCGTCCTCGCCTCTCTTAAGACCCTCGCCTCACGGCGCGGGTCTGAATGGCGCCTCAGCGGTATTCACCAACATTACACACTTGTGTCATGTACATGTATTATTAATAAAAAGACTAAAATATTACATTACTTCAGTTTTTTTTTATGAAAGAATCTTGAATCCACGACTACGTTATAGTTTTCCGTAACTTATAGTTTTCCCCTTAATGTTTTAATTGGACATTTTATGCGCTCAGACAGCCCTATACTGAAACATTGGATAGATTTGGTCATAGGTGCTGTTGTGTAAATTGTCTTATTTAATATTATTGTGTGTCTACTTACTAACATAGCTATAAGATTATTACTAACAACACTATGGATTTATTAATCTGAAATCAATGAGTAATAATAATAATTTCTTAATAAATTACCTATCAGCTACTACTTACTTACTTACTACCACCTACCATTTTATCTCTACACCACCTTAGGTTGACTGGTAGAGCATGCCTATGGCATTAAGTCCGCTGATGTACATTTTTGTTGCATGAAGTTTAAATAAATGAATAAATGCTTTATGCACAAGTAAAAACTATTACACAAAGGCGGACTAAATGACTTTTAAGTATAGTAACTAGTACTTGCCTTTAAATTACCAGATGCCGAGCACGGAGGAAATCAGATTTTTCGAATTTTGCATTTTTTTGCATATGGTTGACACCAATCAGTAGAGAAGTAAGTTATGATAATCTTAGAATCATCATAAATTCGATTTACTGATAGATTGGCATCTGCTTTTTATTACAGATAATAGTACAGTTATGAAGAATGTTTTAAGACATGTAATATCTAGTGCTACTTACAAAAGATGTGAGAGAAAAAATAAAATGGAAAAAAGATCAAATCATGCATATTTATTTTTGTGTTCTCGCAGAATCTATCCTGTTTATCGTATAAAATACGTTGTATAGGTACAGGGCTATCCTACTAATATTATAAATGCGAAAGTTCGTGAGGATGGATGTATGTATGTATGGATGGATGTTTGTTACTCTTTCACGCAAAAACTACAGAACGGATTTTGATGAAACTTTACAGTAATATAGCTTATACATCAGAATAACACATAGGCTACTTTTTATCCCAAAAACGCGGGCGAAGCCGCGGGCGGAAGCTAGTTGGTTATATGTCAACAATCCGTTACGGCTTGGCCACGAGACATTCGCTGCAGCAAAAATTCACACGGTGCGAACGGCGCGGCGGAGCGTATTGCGACGAAAACAAATGTATGTAAAAGTACTGAGCATGCCACGCGTAGCGGCGATCGGCGGGACGACCGATGAAACTTGTCGAGCGAATCGCACGATCATCGGGTGGTGTGGCGGGCGATTCACACAAATATATGAAACAGTACGGCGCATGCCATGGTGTCGAGCGGCAGACGCGGCGAAAATGTAACAACCAAAACAGTTTAATTATACTGGTCGAGGCGGCAAACGCAACTGCCCGTGGCGTACAAACTGTGCCGCGTAGATTGCCGCCCCACCTGTCGCACCACCGTTTGCAACGTCCGTTCCCGTGGCGTTAAGGGGATGTAGGAAGAGATCGTTTGCACCCAAATGACCCCTGATATGCAAATAACAACAATTTTCGAGCAATTCGAAAATTGTAACGATTTGTAGCTTTGATTTAAAAACTTTTAAATATTAATTTTCATTAAAAATATTGTATGCATTGGTTTATTCATAAAATTTCAAAGTTGCATCCCATAGATACCTCAAAAAAAAAAAAACAAATTGCCTACTCGGAAATAGTTGATTTTTGAAAATTTATACAGAAAGATGTTCTGTAACACGGCTCTTAATTAAATATGGAAATCGATCCAGAATCACGTAGGTATGTAAGGCGAAAGTGAAATTACTTAATCTGACTGCATAAACAGAATGAGAAAGAATAGAAATCGGTTTTATACTGTTGGACATTAAAAAGGAGATACAATATCCGAGTGTTCTTGCGAAGGCGGATCGAGAGCCACTTGAGTTCCTTGCGAAAGTGAGAGACACGATCATACTTCGTGAGAACAAAAACAGTTTGATAAGTAAATAACAAGTGCTTTACACAAAATGTCTTGTAAATCCTCAATCATGTTTATACCTACTTTTTTAAAACCGAAGACAGATTATTTCTTCAAATGTACATTTTTTTTTATATTGAAAAAAACTACGGTGACATAATTGTCACATTCATAGGATTAAGGATTTTCACCAGTGTGTGTTTGAAATATGTGTATTTAAATGACTTTTGAGAATAAAACCATGCTGACATATATCACACTTGTAAGGTTTTTCACCAGGGTGTGTCAGAATATGTTTGTTTAAAACACTTCTATGATTAAAACTGCGCTGACATACGACACATTCGTAAGGTTTTTCACCAGTGTGTATTTTAATATGATATTTTAAAGAATCTATTTGATTGAAACTACGCGGACATATGTCACATTTGTAAGGTTTTTCACCAGTGTGTATTAGAATATGTCTCTTTAAATTTTTTTTGAGATTAAACTTACGCTGACATATATCACACTTGAAAGGTTTTTCACCAGTGTGTGTTAAAATATGTGTATTTAAATTACATTTAAGGATAAAACTACGCGGACATATATCACACTTGTAAGGTTTTTCACCAGTGTGTGCTAGCATATGTGAATTTAAATTACTTTTAACAATAAAACTACGCTGACATATATCACACTTGTAAGGTTTTTCACCAGTGTGTATTAGAATATGTGTATTTAAAGTTTTTTTGAGACTAAAACTACGCTGACATATATGACACTTGTAAAGTTTTTCACCACTGTAAGGGTTTTTACCGGTGTGTATTTTAATATGAAGGTTTAAATTAGCTTTATGACTAAAACTACGCTGACATATGTCACATTTGTAAGGTTTTTCACCAGTGTGTACTCTAATATGTCTAGTTAAATGACCTTTTTGATTAAAACTACGCTGACATATATCACACTTATAAGGTTTTTCACGAGTGTGTATTAGAATATGTCTCTTTAACTGACACTTGAGACTAAAACTACGCTGACATATTTCACACTTATGAGGTTTTTCACGAGTATGTATTAGAATATGTCTCTTTAACTGACTTCTGTGACTAAAATTACGCTGACATATATCACACTTAAAAGGTTTTTCACCAGTGTGTATTTTAATATGAGAGTTTAAAGCACCTTTTTGAGTAAAATTACGCTGACAAATATCACATTTATATGGTTTTTCACCAGTGTGTATTAAAATATGTCTATTTATATGAGTTTTGATACTAAAATTACGCTGACATATGTGACATTTATTAGTTTTACCTATTTTTTTATGCATATTTTTAATATCACTTTTAATACTTTTGTAATTCAGTATTTTAAACCCAAAATGATCAATAGTATCACTCATGGTAGGTTCTCTGAATTTAAGCAGAGATTTGGACGTACGATTACTAGTAATTTTCGAGTCTGATCGCCCTTTTTTCTTTTGCTTGTCTTTAATTGCAACTTCTTGTTTTGCTTTTCGTATGTTTAGTTCTCGTCTCTTCACGACTGGCATCCCTGTGATTATAAATATGAGTGAGTATGCTTGATGTTATGCTCGGTGGTCCCGTCGCCTAAAGGGACTGATAAACCTGAGCATTGGCTTGTAATCAATATTAAAGTACAGGTAAATGCCCACACAACATGAGCAGTTGGTCGTACATTCGTGTACGACCAACTGCTGTATTTTTGCGCATCATTCGATGTAATCAAAAGGAAGCTTCTATTAACGGCAGACTGATAGACAATAATATATTCTTGCAAACGATTAGTTCGACAACATTTAAACACTGAATGCCCAATGTTCTGTTACAAGTGAACGCTCAGGTTTTCTGCGACTTCAGGCGCGCGGACATTAATGAGTAGCTTAAGACTATTCGCTTAATAAATTACAATTAGTGTATATTACAAACTAATAATAATTAGTGATGAAACGTATATCACTTAGCGATAACGATAACAATTATTGCCATTGGTGTATTGAATTGTTTAACAGGGATGGCCTCAAAATATGACTGCAAAGTTGTAGACATCAAATTGGAGTATAGTATTAGTCTCCAATTAAATTGATGTCACTAACGCTCATAAGAAAATGGCGTGTAAAGTCCCGTCAGTGACTGTTGTTTTTGAATCTGTATAATTTAATTATGCAGTTATGCTACCTTTAATCTATGGAATGCACGAACTGACCAGAAATATTTGTAGCCCAAGATTGGATATATAAGTATAGATATGTCTTGTTTACTTATTATCTGTTCTATTAACACGCAGCCAAGTTTTTGATTATCATTTTATTTTTGGGAGCGGCGTATTGGTCTTGTTACCATAAAATGTCTATGAGACTCCGGAGATAAAACAAAATCTAATGTGAACCGTTTAGGTTATATCAGGTCACACACATATATGTATACACCCAAAAAACAGTATTCTTCTGGGCCAATCGGGTGTGAAGTTGATTTTTTTTGCCAAATTAGGCGTGATAAACTTTTTGTTTTTAATTAATAATAGGCTTGCGTTTGACCGCTATCTTGCCTGATATTAAGAGGTGTTGTGGTCTACGATGGAGCACGCTTGCCTAGAAGAAATCGATTATTTCGTGATTTGAAGATACCCAGATTGTAACTGTCGGAAAACACCCACTCGGGCAGCGCAATCCACTGTTTGGCGGTTATCAAAATTAAAGTGGAATCAAAGCGCTTCGTTCGAGATTTTGGTATAACAACCATGAACCGATGGCGCGTCTTCGTGCTTCTGGCCGTCCGATAGTAAAAAGGGCAGGAGGGAATTAGATCATGCAGATCTGAGGCACACGCTCTGAAATGTATCCAATAAAAAACCGAAACTAGGAGCCAACTGGAATGGCCTCCTTTTGGCAGAGAACAGATACACCTGGGTGTTAGCTGCATTGAACTTGACCAGGTTGGCATCCCCGTAATCGGAGAATACCTTAAGACCATGGCCTCTCTCAGACTGGATTTGTGGTTCACTGGTCTGTGTTTTGGCTATGTAGCTCTCTACAACAGTGCTGTCGTCTGCATACCCAAAGGTTCCGGGCTTTAAAGTGAGATCAAATCAAGAACTAACTTACGAAATTCCGGAGTTACGAGATTCCGAAATTTCGGATTGCATGCCATGATATCTTTAGCAGTGATGATTGAGATAAATACATGATTACATGATTTTTGAATAAATACTTGAATAATCGTCATGATTACGCGACGATAAACGAAGATTAATCGTAATCGTTTCATCATTACGTAATTACACTTCGATACAATCATATTGGATTTAATAACATCAATTTAATTAGTTAAGTGGATATAAGAAACGTATACTTAATTGACAAGTAGACACCTTGGTAGACAACTTAACCAAGCGACAATGCAATTAGAATAATGGAATGTTCCAAAAAAATCTATACATTATTATAATGGTCTCAAAAAAGCGAAACTTCACATGCTTAAATCGAATTCAAATTCAAATTCTTTATTGATTTTCTTTATCGATTTTATCAAAAAAAATTATTTGGATCTCTTGTGCACCCCGGTATCCAAATACAAAGTCCAAACATGACAAGCACTGTACACTGTACTGTACAAATTCAAACAAAAAAATTGGAAGACTACTTATATGAATAATAAAAACGCTTGGCAAAATTCTGATCCTGCGCCACTATTGGGTCAGTAGTTGCCGTTGAAGATTAAATATAACAATATAATATTGTTATTGATTCTTATGTTTGTTTGCATAATATTTTAAAGTGAAAGAATTTCAAATACTGACTGAAATGCCACAGCCCACAATACGACAAGTTAAACATGGCTTTGACATGTTTAAATTTCACAAAAATATACATTATTTTAGGTAAAGATGGTGATACTGCGCTTTTGACATTCTGCTCTTTTGACAATTTGCATCCATTTGTCTTTTCGCGCTTTTGACCGTTTGCTCCTAAACGACCGTATCGATGTCCTTATACGAGTAACTGCAAAGTTGTAAGCATTGGATTGGAGTCTTGTATTAGTGTCCGATATATGTCACTAACGCCAATAAGCATGAGGCGTATAAAGAGAAGTCCAGCCAGTTCGAGTTGTTTTTAAATCTCTTATTTTTAACGTCTTAGGGACGAGTTCACCGACAAGTTAACAGTCCGATAAGTTGAACACGGCCGTTTAACATGACTGGCCTATAAAAGTCTTGTTAAACGGCCATTTTCAAGTTAACGGACTGTTATCTTGTCGGTGAACTTGGCCCTTTGATAATGGCAATTATTTGAAGAGGTAAATCTATACGTTACAAAATATGCTTTTAACAAAAAAAAAATCAACGATTTTTTATGCATTTTAAAAATTAAGTAATTAATAAAATTTCATAAGAAAAAAAAAACTATCAAGAAAAAGGCATTTCAAATGTGTTCTATACAGTATGACGTAGGTTTTCTTTTCCAAAATGAACGGGTTCGATTTCTGCCGGGCTAACATGCGCGCCGCGACAAAATTTTTTCAACTGCTTTGTCTCGCTCTTTCCCGTGCGAATATGAGACAAATGCACGATAAAAGCGTCGATAAAATTTTGTCGCGGCGCGCATGCTAGCCCAGCTGGACAGGATAATTGATTTTTCAAAAATCTGATGATGCAGTTTTAGTTTTTATCAAAATCGGCCCTGACACTTCTTTGAGTGTTTTTCGCTATTTTTTTATATCGGATTTGGCCATCCACGTCCACTAGAAAAATGCAACCTGTTTAATGGTCTCAAAAAAGAGAAAATATACATAGCTCGATTTGAGCAAAAATGTAACTTGGATCACTAGTGCACCCAGGTATCCAGATGTAAAAACACGGCAAGCACTATACAATCTGCACCGGCGTTCTTTTATCCATTTTTTGAGAGTAGAATATACTAGTCTTTTAGTGTTTTCAAAAACCGGAAAACGTGAAAATCCATAGGTTCCGAGAAAAGAAAAAAATAACAATACTATTTCGGAATTGGTGTGATAGTAGGAGTATGAATGGTAGGGATGGTCACGTGGCGCGTGAAATTTTGTTTCTAAGTATTAATTTATATAAGGTCAAACACCTAAGGGTCACCTAAGGACAAATCAAAACATGCTGAAAAACGTGAAATATTGCCCCTTAACAAGCTCAAAGGTTAAAGTCATATCAAAGGTCAAGGTCTAATGCCTCAAAGGTCTTTAGAACTATACGATTATGGTTATACGATCCTTAGCATTGTATAGTGAAAAATGGAGACATTTTGTTTTTTTCGGCCAACCAGAGCGACTATCGTTATCTCTTCCTGTGTTAAGTCATTTATAGGGATCCGTGTGTGTGATCCGTATGTGTAACTTCGTACGTGAGACGTATTTTGTGAACCGCCATTAATAAAGGCCTGTAGTGAAATCACGAAAAATAAAATAATACTAAAACTACGCTGACATAATTGCGTTTTGACAGCGTGTGTTTGATTCATGTAATTTTGAATGACGTTTGAAAATAAAACTACGCCGACATATGACACATTCGGTTTTTCTCCAGTGTGCATTTTAATATGATAGTTTAAAGTATCTTTTTGATTAAAACTACGCGGACATATGTCACATTTGTAAGGTTTATCACTAGTGTGTATTGGAATGTATATTTAAATTAGCTGTCTTACTGAAACTACGTTGACATATATCACACTTGTAAGGTTTTTCACCAGTGTGTGTTAGAATATGTATATTTAAATTAGTTTTGAGAATAAAACTACGATGACATATGTCACATTTGTATGGATTTTTATCAGTATGTGTTAGAATATGTCTGTTTATATGACTTTTAAGTCTAAAACTACGGTGACATTATATCAAACTTATAAGGTTTTTCACCAGTGTGTATTTTAATATGATTCACCAGTACATGGTTTTTTACCTGTGTGGGTTTTAATATGGTTGTTTAAAGTACGTTTACGATTAAAACTACGCTGACATATGTTACATTTATAAGGTTTTTCACCAGTGTGTATTTTAACATGAAAGTTTAAAGTATCTTTTTGATTAAAACTATGCTGACATATGTCACATTTGTAAGGTTTTTCACCAGTGTGTATTAGAATATGTCTATTTAAATTACCTTTGTTATTAAAACTACGCTGACATACATCACACTTATAAGGTTTCTCACCAGTATGTATTAGAATATGTCTATTTAAATGACTTTTGAGACTAAAACTACGCTGACATGTGTCACATTTAAAAGTTTTACCCATTTTTTTATGCATATTTATAACATAACTTTTAGTATTTTTGTCATTCAATATTTTGTTTTTATTGTTACGGTAATTCGTGTCTGTAGCGGTATTTATTACAGCTGTAACATTTCCTTTATTTAGTGATTCTTTAGTTATTTCCTTATCCTTATTTAAAATACTGTTATTAACTTTAGGTTTTGCCATAGTATCACTTATGATAGGCTTTCTGAATATAAATACAGATTTGGACGTAAGGTTTGTAGTAATTTTCGAGTCTGATAGCACATTTTTCTTTTGCTCGTCTAGAATTGGAACTTCTTGTTTTATTTTTCGTATGTATAATTCTGGTTTCTTCGCGACGGGCGCCCCTGTGATTATAAATATGAGTCAGTACGCTTCAATGTTCGGTGGTCCCGCCGCCTAAAGCGGTTGATAAACCTGAGCATTGACTTAGGTACCTACTAATTATTGTTACAGTACAGGACGGTAAATGCTCACACCGCGCCTTGAAAACCAAACTGACTCTAAACGAAAAATGAAGTTATTCGACATCAAACTTTTTACGAAAACTTTAAACGTGATCAGTGTCAGTATTCTTTTCAAGGTGCGTCACATGATTTGGGCGTACAGGAGTATTTCTGTGCATCACTCGATGAAATTAAAAGGAAGGTTCTATCGCATGCTTAGTAAAACACTGACCTAACTCAAAATTTGAAATACCGACCTAAAAGAGCATGCTCTACAACTTAATCAAAAAAAGAACAACCCTATTCTTTGCAAAATAAGGTAAAAAATTAGATCAGTCTATATTTTATGTTCCACGCGCACCTACAACAAAAAACTTTAAACGTCAATTGCCAATAGTTAGCAATTTTGAATTAGGTCAGTGTTTGATTGAGCATGCGCTACGTTCGTCAGACACTGCTGCTTCAGGACGCTAGACCACACACTGCACAACAGACGGTCGCTAAATTAGAGGAGCTGCAATTGGAATGTCTCCAACACCCACCATACTCCCCGGACCTTGCTCCAACAGATAACCACTTTTTCCGGAATTTTGCCAATTTCTTGCAAGGAAAAAAAAATCGATTCCGATGAGGCAGTAAAAAACCGCCTTCAAAGATTTTATTGATTCTCGCTCCCACAATTTTTTGAGCAAAGGAATCAATGAACAACCTATAAAATGGCGATAGTGCATAGATAATAATGGTACACACTTTGACTGATTAGATATACAGGGTGGCAGGTTAAACAGTGGAAATATTTTAAGGGGTTATTGTACTCATCATTATGAACAACTTTTACTATGGGACAAACCCTGAAATCGCGAATAAAAAATGAGCTGTTCCATACATTTTGTTGTGTTTTGTGAACATAAATGTATGGAACAGCTGATTTTTTTTTCGCGATTTCAGGGTTGGTCCCATAGTAAAAGTTGTTCATAATAATGGGTACAATGACCCCTTAAAATATTTCCACTGTCTAACCTGCCACCCTGTATAATTTTATTAAAAAAAATGCTGCTTTTTCCGTATAAGAGACCAATTTCATAAGGACCTAATATGAATCATCAAATTAATGTAAATATGTAACTTAAATTATAGTTTGATCGCTTTTTTCTTTAGCCTGAATATAAGGTCTGTCCTCAAAAAAATCGTTCTATCACCAAAATGATAGATCTGTCACCCAATAAATAGATGTGTTGCATAATTCTATTAAAACATGCTTCATAGGGATTGGCGGGCTGTGAAAATCGGTTAGCATAAAAATAATATTAGGCTCCAAGAGCGAGCGAAGGGAGCTCGGGAACTGAGGGCACCTCGACACGGAGAGGTTAGGTTCGAAGGAGATGAAAACCCAACAATCCGTCAAAACCTTCGTGTTAGGTCGACCACCTTCCTCCCTTATTGTTGTAGATTTAAATTTTAGGCAAATTATTTGATAATTGATATATTATTTTCCAGTGTTTTTAGGTAAACACTTTTGTATTGTTTGGTGATTAAATTTTGGTGACACTTCAATTATTATGATACCCAATACAATTATTTGACGATTGATATCATTTCCCAGTACTTCTTAAGAATTTAGGTAAGCGTTTTGATATTATTAAAATTTGGTGATTCAATTTAGGTGACAGATCTAATATTTTATGAACAAATATTATTTATTATATAATTGAAAATGCATTTATTAGGTAACTTATTAAATTATACTCTATACTCTATTTATTAATTTGCCAATTTTGGTATGATGCACTTATGTAATTTTAGTACCTTAAGTCAGCGGAACTTTTATTGCGTTGCAAATTAATACACAACTTCTCAACACAACAATACATTTTTGTAGTACCCAAAATAGTCCGAAGTCATTAACACCATGGTAAAATGTGTCTAATTTAGACATGTATAAGTAAGTATGATTTCTTTAGGAGTGATGATGGAGATAAATACATGATTATTTTTTTTAAAGTACATGTCCTGAATAATCGTCCCGTTTACGCGAAAATAATCGACGATTACGATAATTATCGTAATCGTTTCATCACTACGTAATTATACTTCTATGTCGGGTTTAATAACATCAGTTAAACTGGTAAATTCGAGGTGAGAAACGTATACTTAATTGACAAGTATATAGGTACCTTGGTGCACAATACAAGCCAAGTCACAATGCAATTACAATGATGGAATGTTCTACAAAAACCTATACATACAAAATAATGATATTCCTATCATTAGTCCAATACTGAGTACCAACTTGTTTGTGATATTGTACAAGAAATAGGAGTTTAACGTCAACACAAAATAATGGTCCCAAAAAAGTGAATATGCACATACTTCAACAAATGTTTTACTAAAAATGTTACTTGGATCACTTGTGCACCCAGGTATACAAAAGTACAAACACGGCAAGCACTGTACAATCTGCTACGGCGTTTTTTAAACTTTTTATTCGGATAGAATAGTTTTTTAGTTTGTGAAATAAAAACGTGAAAAATCATAGGTTCTGAGAAAAAAATAACGCCAAAATATTCTTTCAGGTTTAGTGGGACACTGGGAGTATTAAAGGTAGGGAAGATCACGTATGGATCTAATTTTGTTTTTAAGTACCTAATAAAAAGTTCAAGGTCAAACATCCCTAGGTCAAGGACAAATCAAAATATGATAAAAATTATGGAATATTACCCCATGCCAAGCTCAAAGTATTATCTAAGGTCAAAGTCTAATGCATCAAAGGTCAAAGTCAAAAATTAAAAATTGCATTTTATCATGCAAATCACCCAAAGTTCAAGGTCATATCCAAAGTCGAGGCACAATATCACAAAAAGTAGGTACTTAATCTTGAATTAAAGAAAAGATATTATTTTGTGAAAGAATCTATAGGTACCGTACTAATTTTATAAAGCTGAAGAGTTAGCTATCACTCGGATTAGAAACATTCTTTTTGAATATGATAGCCAGATTCATGAGCAATGGTATAAGCTATTTAACATCACGTTACGACCCTTAGGAGGCGAGCGACGGGGGATAAACCGTGGGAACAGCTAGTATTAACAATGATAATAGCAAAAAAAGAATGTGAAAAAGTCGTGTTAAAATAAAGATAGAATTTGTTTGAAGCGGTACCCATAAATTATCAAATATAAATTCAAAAAAAACCGGCCAAGTGCGAGTCGTACTCGCGCACCGAGGGTTCCGTATCATTTTTGGACGTATAAAGTGAAAAAATCCGGACCGCATAACTAAGTTTGTTTGTGAAGGAATTTTGATGATTTTGAAAAAACTGTACTAGTTAGGAACATCGTTTTATTTTTGGGGCCATATTTGGATCAATTCCTATCAACTCTAATTATTTCAGATTTTTCGCCCGGCAAACATCGGAGATAAGGGGGGGGAATGGTATTTTTTTGGACATATTTCATCATTTATGTCGAAAACTGTGAGACAAAATAAAATGAAAATATATTTTGAAATGTGCAGATCAAGCCCTTTCATATGACATGTCACTTGACCTAGTAACTCCACTTTAAAATTTCGGACCCCCACTGCGGCCCCTTTTGCAATGAAAATAAAAATATTTTTGAACGTTTTTCATTTGCAATAAAGTTGAACAAGCATTCTTTATAACTTTTCCAAATTTCAAGTCGATAGCATAAGTATTTGCTGAAATATGCAGGTGTGACAGACAGACCATCACCATAAGGGTTCCTTTTTTACCATTTTGGTACGGAACCCTAATTAGATCAGTCTATATAATATAATAATGATAACTCGAAAACTATCAAGAATCGCAGAATATACATGGAGAATCATTTTTTTTTAATGACTTATCTATCCTTACAAAAACCGATAGACTAGCAATTTTGCGCCGATGTTCAAGACTTTGGACCTTGGTCTGAAAAAGGGTATCAGTGCTGATGTTTCGGCACGCTTCATAATAGATTTTAACGCCTCAAGCTGGTACTTGGCTGAGCCATCCCAAAGGTGCGAGCAGTACTTGCCATGCACAAACGAACTTGTGCAAGGTAGAACCACCGCACCTTCGAGAGAATATCCAGCTTTTTCAATTTTGGGTGGCAGATTCAGTGGAGGTCCGAGGTCTTAGGGATTATGACCCCCCAAAATCGTACAAAAATGTGCAAAACAAGGTAGTTCACGGTATAGCACGTTGGCATTAATCGGTATGACCCCTAAAGTCTTGGTATGACCCCCCAAAGTCTTGGTATAACCCCCCCTGTCTTGGTATGACCCCCATAGTCTTGGTATAGCCTCCGTCTTGGTATGACCCCCATAAAGTCTTGGTATGACCACCCCAAAGTCTTGACATAACCCCCCAGTCTTGGTATGACCCCCTAGACCCTAGTCTGGGTATGACCCCCTAGTCTTGATATGACCTCCCCAGTCTTGGTATGACACCCTCAGTATTGGTATGACCCCCCAAAGTCTTGGTATAACCCCCCCTGTCTTGGTATGACCCCCATAGTCTTGGTATAGCCTCCGTCTTGGTATGACCCCCATAAAGTCTTGGTATGACCACCCCAAAGTCTTGACATAACCCCCCAGTCTTGGTATGACCCCCTAGACCCTAGTCTGGGTATGACCCCCTAGTCTTGATATGACCTCCCCAAAGTCTTGGTATGACACCCTCAGTATTGGTATGACCCCCGAAAGTCTTGGTATGACCCCCCAAAGTGTTCGGCTGCAGTATGATCCCCCCCAAAGACGTCGGCTGCGACCGCGCCTGAGCAGATTGTACAGTGGAGCCATTATTAATTAACTAAGTACTTACTTGTTTCAAGAGCTCCTATTTCTTCCAGTTCAATTTTGAACTTTTTCATAGGTACTTCACTCTCTGAATCTGATGCAGAATGGTGTGATGGTAGGTCCCCTTGATCTAGATAGCTATCCTCTAGATACACCGCTTCTGGTTCTGTGAATAAACTACAATAGTCAAGAACAATTTATACTTAATTTTTGTAGTATTTGATATACTGTGGTCACAATTTCACAAGGCCAATAATGATAACACCAAAATAATGGTACTTTAGTTAAAAGTGCGAGCATGCTATGTCAGACCCTCAGATCATAGAAACAAGGGAGATGTGCCAAGGCGCTATCGAGCTTGATGCCTGATTATGAGCAAATTGCTCATATTAAAAACGTACGCACTGGCGACGAACTGAACACGATCGATGGTATAAATACAGTGTTTTAGTTTAGTGCTAGTGTTGAGTGACGATTAACAGTGTTAGATTGAGGGTGTGCGGAATGTTTAATGCGTGGGAGATCTTTTTATTCACAAGGAGCGCTTAATTATGCGCGTAATTGTGTCTAAAAATGTACTAAAAGTGGCATCAGTTGTTCCGGTACTAATTTGCTATGATGGCATATCTCCTTGTTTCTATGATCTGAGGTCAGACCCAAAGATATTTTTTTGCATTTATAAAAAAAATACCATAATTTTGGAGTTATTATTAATTGCCTTGTGAATTTTGACCAGATTTCTTCTCGCATTTAGGTTCTTTGTTCAATAGGGAATATGCAAGTAATTCGAAACTGCATGATTTTTTCGTTTAGTCGGATAATGCCTAATTCGCAAAATGGCACCCGAGTCTCAAAAGGGCCAATTCGCGAATGGACTAGTTCTCGAAAGGACTTATTTGCAAAAAGGCTAATTCTCAAAAGGACTAAATAGTAAAATGCCTAATTAGTGAAAGGACTCATTCGTGAAAGGACTAACACGTAAAAGGACTAATTCGTCAAATGCCCAACTTTTACTAACTTACGCCATAGGATAAATGACATGAAAAAAACAATTTTATTCTTAGGTTATCCTAAGTTTTATACGAAGTGCAAACAACAACTTAGTAAAAAACATTTTATTATTAAAATAAAACAATTTTTTTCCTTTATTTATTTAGTCCTTTTGAGAATTAGCCTTTTTGCGAATAAGTCCTTTCGAGAACTAGTCCATTCGCGAATTGGCCCTTTTGAGACTCGGGTGCCATTTTGCGAATTAGGCATTATCCGACTAAACGGATTTTTTTAGGGCTCCGTACCTCAAAAGGAAAAACGGAACCCTTCTAGGATCACTTTTTACTCCGTCTGTCATCGGACCATAAGTGGAGCCATCTGCTTATAGATGGCGCCACTAGAAGCAGCGCCATCATGCGATACTTATAGATAGCGCCATCTATGATCAAGATATGATTTATCTACTATGATTTAATAGCAGTATAGATGGCGCTATTGCATGTTTCGGAACCCTTAGGGCGCGAGTCGTACGCGCACTTATCCGGTTTTTTATACATAGCATTAGAGTCAAGAAACATTTTGGTGTTTTTTATTTTGTTGTTTTTAGTTGTTTATTATTTACAGACTTTAATAAATTTTTTTAGTAAAAGTTAAATATTTTTGAGAGAAGCAGCACAGTGTAAATAATATCAAACACTAGCTGATCTCCGCGGTTTCACCCCCATTTCTCGGCTCCTATGGGTAGTAGCGTGATGTTAAATAGCCTATAATATTCCTCATGAATCTGGCTATGATATACAAAAAAAAATTTTGGAATCCGACTGGTAGTTCCAGAGATGAGCCCGTTCAAACAAACAAACTCTTCAGCTCTATGATATTAGTACAGGAGAATCTCACTAATCGGGCACTATTCAAAACCCGAGGGTGCCGGATTATTGGAATGTTCGGATTACTGGATTGGGTAAAAAGAATCCTAAAAAATAAAATAAAGCATTTCATAAAGATAATATAATAATAGTCCATTTCAATTGAATTTGTTAACTTTGTAAACAATGTTAGTATGGCCAACCGTCAAAATTTGATGAATTTGTATAGAAAGTTTGTTTACAAAGTTTACAAGTTCTATTGAAATGGACCATACCTACCTAATGTAATTGTGTCATGTTCTACATGATTGTTTTTTAATATTGTAACATAGGTACTTATCTAATTATTTTAGTTTAGTAATTAATTACCTAGATAATTTCAAAATAATCCTTTTATTGAGATTCTGTTCATCCTACGTGGTGCGTGGCGTAGGGAAGAACGAGGGAGGTGCGGGTGGAGAGTGTCGGATTATTGGACGTATCGTCTATTGAAGTGCCGGATTAGTGAGATTCTACTGTATAGATTAAGAACATACCAAGAATGAGGTATTCCTCCTTTATCTCAGCGTCATCTTCTTCACAAACAGCTGGTCGTTGTTCTGGGATGGCAACTTCCACTTCTACTTCTTGATAAACATCATCTGTACTCATGAGTTGTATTTCCGATGTAGCAAGCCCGCCACAAAATTCTATCTCGCCTTGAAATTCTATTGGGATATGCTGTAAACAAAGGAGAATGGTCATCAAGTATGACAAAAAAACCCAGAGGGAACAGATACAAGATGTAGCTCAGAATTTAAGTGATATTTAGTGGTATCATTCTGTAAATATTTCACTGTAAGATTCGATGGCTAAATGTATGTATATTGTCGGATATAGGCACATAGGTACCTAAAACGAAGATATCCTAAAGAAAAAAAATCACCCCTGATGAAAAACAAAAAGCACAATATTGCACATTTAGCCATCAAATCTAAGAGTGAAATATTTACAATGATACCATTAACACGTTGAACGCCGCTTTAATTCTTAAGTCTTTCTGTTTGGGCCGTGGGGGACACCTTGTGGTCGACATACAATTGTTCTGTTGGGGCCATGGGGGGCAACATATGACCGCGAGTCAGACGCGATTTAAAGCGTCTCTATTGGGCCGTCGGGCACAGACATGAAGGTAATATGTATTTGACGTGACCCCCACGGCCCTGCAGACAAATATATTGTATTTGGTTTTTAGTAAAAAATATGACTTAGAAAAATATGACAAATAATTTCGGGACACGACTTGTTTGAAAGTTCTAAAGGAAAAAGTGTGTATGATAATGTGTTATTTTATATTTTTCCATAAAATTACTATTTATAATGTATTGTAAAATACTGTAGTGTTACTATTTAAGTAAGTAGTTAAAATCTGGTTAAAGTCTCATCGGAATCGAGACGGCCGGCAGCCGGCAGGACATGAGCGGGGATGACCGACACCCCGACCCCCGCGGCCCCCGCCAACGTAATACGCGATTTATTTCCGCGTGGGCCATGGGGGGCAACTGTTGAGTGACAGTAGTATTTTGGTAAAATAAAGTCACAAATTACTTTTCTTCGATTTATTTCATGTGATTTGGCACATTTTCTAGCCCCTAAAGCAATAAAAACTTATACGTAAAATTTTACAATCAGGCATTTTTAATCTGGCTCCTCTTACTAAATAAGTGAGGCCCATATGTTGTCCCCCACGGCGTTTAACGTGTTAAATATCACTAAAATTCTGTGCTATATCCTGTATCTGTTCGCTCTGGGTTTGTTTTGACCATTCTACTTTAATTTTAAATCTATTAATTGATACTCAAGCAGGGTTCTAAAAAATCTGATTGATATTCTCGATTTCTTAATTTTTATTGTATATTGCATAGTTCGCCAGCTGGCAACATTATAATTTATTAGTAGGTGTGAATGATGATACCATGGAGAAAAGATAGAAAGAGGTACGAACTTAATATGGAGACAAGTTGAATAAGCATCCAGTTTTATCAAATGAAGTAAATAATAGTTCCAAAACCATCCAAAATAGCTCTAGCAGACTCGAAGACTTTGGGGTGGTCATACCGATTAATGCCGACGTGCTAGAATACCATGAATATTGCAAGTGTTTTGCACATTTTCGTTTGATTTTGGGGGGGGGGGTCATGACCCCTACGACTCAGACAGATAGACAGTAGGCAGAGGGTTTTTTTTTTTTTTTTTTGAGGATGGGAAATCATCAAATGACCCCTCCCGCTCTGGGCGGAGGGGAAGGGAGTGTCAGACTCTTAGCAGAGGGTTTTTTTTTTTTTTTTTTGAGGATGGGAAATCATCAAATGTCCCCTCCCGCTCTGGGCGGAGGGGAAGGGAGTGTCAGACTCTTACTGACTAAAACCCACCCATGTTCCTTCCTTAGCCCTTTTGTCCGGGTCAGCGGTATCCCTTCCGGACAATCCCGCTTTCCCGGCAGGCTTGGGCCCCAATGGGCCCCCTCTCTGATGCTGACATCTCTTTGAGGCGCGCGTGGAACACGTACGCGCCGTTCGGCACGGGCCTGGTCCTGATCGGACGGTGAGCTACCCATTACTCACCGTCCGCAAGCCCGCGCCTACGGTGGCCGGGAGTCATCACGCGGCTCCCGACGCCCGGAGCGTCTACCGCGGCGGCTTGGACGGGAGAATCTCTCCCTCTCCCGTCCCGCCGCCTCCTTCACTAGCATGACTGCTTCGCAGAAGGAGGCGACTGCCTCCCACTCCCCCTCGCCCCGGACCATGGCTTGAACCAGGGCCGGGCGCGAGAGGTCGCCGCCGCTGCCGATCGCCTCTACGAGGACAAGTAGGCAGAGGGTATGGTATGAATGTAGGACAGTAGAGCCACCCTAATTTAACGCATTTTGACAGAACTTTTCATATAATTTTTTGATTGAAAGAAACTTATGGCGCTTATTTGAAATTACCCTCTTAGTACCAGTAGCACTACCCTAATTTAACACATTTTGTCGGACACTTTTCATACACAGACTTGTTTCCCCTTAAATCTATTCTCCATGGATCCCTTCTAATTGGGTTGTACCTACATATTTCAGAAGAATCCCTCACCTCATAATCCCTGATCAACATCTGAGCGAACACCTCCTCGGCTTTCAGACATTTCCTGTGCAGTTGGTAGCTTTGCTTCAGCTTAGTGTAGCAGAAGAAACAAGTTAGTATTGGTCTGAAGTCTCCAGTTACAAACTATAAAAAAAAATATAAATGTTTATTTTTGTTAATTTCAAACATGTCAGTCATGTGTTTCAAAAAGTCGACATGTTTATCACAAAGTTTATAAGCAAGATATTTCAACTTGCTCCCTGTTTGATCGGGGAGCATGGAAACGTGTATCAGAAACAAAGTTTCATCACATTTGTTTATCAACTGTTTATAGACTGTTTTCTGACATGAGGCTCTAGACAAGTTGCTTTTCTGTTAGCGTTAGCGTCAAACGCTACGGATAAAATGTATGGAAATGACATTTGTGAGTCATGTGACTTTTCCGCAGCTAATGTCATTGCCATACATTTTGTGCTTATCGTTTGGCGTGAACGATAACAGAAAGCAACTTGTCTAGGGCCTATGATGAAATGTTGCGAAACACTGTCAATAAACTGTTTCGCAACAGTGTATATCAACAAATGTAGCCTAATGAATACAAAGCTTAAAAGTCTCTTTTATATTTGCTCAATATTAGACAGTTATCTTGTGAATAGTATTTTTTTACATCATGATCATGACATAAGGCTGCTATATGATTCAATATATTCTATACTATTATAAAATTGTAAAAGAGCTGTGTCTGTACATTGAAGATATTCCAGAAAAAACAGTCGGGATAGGGTACTGGGACGTAACTATACCCAAAAAGTTTTTTTTTTTTAATTTTTGTCTGTTTGTTTGTTTGTGCGCGCATCACGCGAAAACTACTAACGGATTTTGATGTGGTTTTCACAGTTCGATAGCTAATGGTCCAACATAAAATCTATGCCACGTTTCATCCGATTCTGCTGAAAAAAACCAGAGATACAGCTTGACCTCTTGGTGAAGTTGGCTTTAGTAATTTGTCGCACGAATTTGATTGTAGTTTTAATTGTAATCATTAGGCAATAGTCTATAAAGGCTAACACTAGCGGCGTTTTATGCGAGTTTTCATAGTTTTCGAGAAATTAATTCATAAAGTTTCAAAAGTTAGATTAGGTTATTTGATGTTTTTAACACAAACACGATAAAAAGCATTAGAAAGAGATGAAATGTCAAAGAAAGCAATAAGTCTGTCTCTTTCTGACAATTTTTTGTCTGTGGCTACATAGTGTCAGTGCTTTGAATAATAAAGTAGTACCAGAATGAATTATCTGACAGAACCGAATTGCTCAACCCCAACTCCACGTGGTCTTGTCTGCCCTACACTAGTGTTTTTATAAACCCGGAGGCGCGGAGGGAGAGCAGCCCCCGCCCGCCGTAACAAAGCGCAGGCAGTAACAGAGCCCGGGTGCCTGCGGTTTGTTACGCAAGGGCGGGTTACGCTAAAAAGTAACTGGATACTGAAAAAATTATCGAAAATTTTAAAAATTTATATCTCGCAAAGTATTCGTTTTCGTTTTCTCACCCCCTCCCCCCACACATTTCACCCCCCTCCGCGTGCGACAAATCAAATTACTAAAGATTTACCGCGGGCAAAAGTCTAGTTTATGAATAAGACTAAATCCACAGTTTATATTAAATAAAGTACTAGCTTTTTCCCACAGTTTCACCCCCGTTGCTCGGCTCCTAAGGGTCATAGCGTGATGTTAAATAGCCTTATTATTCCTCATAAATCTGGCTATCATGCGCAAATAGATTTTTTTGAATCCAATAGGAAGTTCCAGAGATTAGCGCGATCAATCAAAGAAACTTCAGCTTTATAGTAAAGTTAAAGCCGTGTCTCATGCGACCTGTTTTCGTGTTCGACGAACATCGAACAGTGAACAGGAAAGATAAAGGGGCGTGGTCTACGTGTTTTGAGTTTTTATTCATCAAAACACATAGACCACGCCCCTTTCTCGTTCACTGTTCACTGTTCAATGTTCGTCGAACACGAGAACAGGGCGCAGGAGACACGGCCCAACTCAACATACATAAAAGTATGTATACATGTATATAATCAAGTGAGTGAGTGAAGTTTAAATATGGCTGATACCAACGCATTGCTACAAAGTGAACTTTGCATCTTCAAATAAACTATCATACAACTTACTGGAATATCAGCCAGCTTCTCATACATTTTCTGCAGGTCCTTGTTGGCTACTTCATACATGCTAACGTTCTCCACTAAACATATCCTACACATCTTTAGTTTCTCCATCTTGGTTGAATAAAAATGTTCGTAACTCAAATTCACTGCTGTAGTTCAAATTAAGATGTAACAACGATTTTTCTTCCTTGTGATTAAAATAAACCGGTGTTTAATAAAATTTAACACAATTTCTTGATGAGAAAACGCGAAATTATAAATGGTCGCAGCCAAGCCGGGCGTCCATTACAACAGTGTAGGTAGGTAGACTTGCAGAAATAATATCGATGTATCGATATTTTATGGCAATATTTATTATTTCGATACATCGATATATCGATATAAAATATCAAGTATCAAAAACGTATCAAAAACGATATATTTTCAGTAGCAAGATCATAGTCGCCATTGATTAAAATGTCTGAGTTTTTAGATAAGTAATGTCAGGGACACTTAAAGTTGTGAACGAGAATAGGTGCTGAAAGAACACTTGTAACATCGTTAAAAACTCAGATTATAGAAACAAGGCGTTATGCCATGATAGCAAATTAGTACGGGAACAACTATTCCCACTTTTAGTACATTTTTCGACACGATTACAAGCGCTTCTTGTGAATAAAAAGATCTCCCACACATTAAAAATTCCGCACACCCTGATTCTAACACTTTTAATCGTCACTCAACACTAGCACTAAACTAAAACACTGTATTTATATCATCAATCGTGTTCGGTCCCTCGCCAGCGTGTACATTTGTACTACGCTCAAAAGACAAAATGACCAAATTAAAGTATCAAGCTAAATAGCGCCTTGGCACAACTCCCTTGTTTCTATGATCTTTTTTTTTTTTTTTTTTTTTTTTTTTTGGGGATGGGAAATCATCAAATGACCCCTCCCGCTCTGGGCGGAGCGGAAGGGAGTGTCAGACTCTTACTGACTAAAACCCACCCATGTTCCTTCGTTGCCCGTTACATTCCAGGGCTGCGGTGTCTCTTTCGAACAGTCCCGCAGCCCTGGCAGGCTTCGGCCCTTGCGGGCCCCTACGCTGTTGCTGACTCTCTTTGAGGCGCGCGTGGAACACGAACGCGCCGTCGACACGGCCTGTCGTCATGAGACGGACGGACGGTGAGCATACCCAACTCACCGTCCACAGGCCCGCGCCTACGGTGGCCGGGGGCCATCAAGTGACCCCCGACGCCCGGGGCGTCCACCGCCGCGGCGGCTGGGACGTGAGGCTCTCTCCCTCTCACGCCCCGCCACCTCCTTCGCTAGCATGACTGCTTCGCAGAAGGAGGTGACGGCTTCCCATTCCCTCTCGCCCCGGACCATGGCTTGAACCAGGGCCGGGCGCGAGAGGTCGCCGCCGCCGATCGCCGTTACGAGGACACGGCGGTGCTCCGCCCAAGCGGGGCACACCTCTACAGTGTGCTCCGCCGTGTCCTCCGGTCGATCCACGCAGTGGTGGCACCCGGGCGTTTCCTCCCGCCCGATTCGATGCAGGAACCTCCCGAAACACCCATGTCCGGTGAGGACCTGCGTCAGGCGGAAGGTGAGGGCGCCGTGGCGCCTCTCTAGCCACTCCTCAAAGAGGGGCACTATCGCCACTATTGTGGCGTGCCCTGCACGGGGCTGCGACAGTCGCTCTCTCCATGTCGCCATGAGATCGCGCCGGAGGTCTGTCCGCTGAGCGACGATTTGCCGCGGCAGCGGAGTTTCCCCCCGGCGTAGTACCTCCGCGCGCCAGTCCCGCAGGCGCGCGAGGACTATCGCCTCCAGATCCCATGGCGGCAATCCGGCAAGGAGGCTCGCCGCCTCGCCGGAGATCGTGCGGTATCCACGGACCAGCCTCACGGCTACCACCTTTTGGGGCGCGTTAAGATAGTGGGCGGCTCGCCGCCCCAGAGAACGCGCCCACACCGGGGCCCCGTAAAGGGCCATGGACCGCACGTTTCTATGATCTAAGGTTAAAAACGTTGTAACTTAATGAAATTCAGCGCCGAAAAGAATTCTTAGTGAAACGCACACTACTTTTATGAATAGTAGGTAATAATACTGACAGATTTATTGAAATAAACTTGTAAAAACAAACACAACAGAATTTCGTAAAGGACTAATATTTTTTGAAAATTTCACCGATATATCAATATATTTTTCGATATATCGAAAACGATATTGAATTTTTTTTAATATATCGATACGATATATATCGATACTTTTTGGCACTTCCTGCATCCCTACAGCAGTGTTGCCACATCAAATGAGTTTTTGTAACAAAAAAGTCACGATTTATCGCCAATTTTTTTAAGCTTTATGAAAATCAAAAAAAAACGTTTGTGGTTGGACGAGCCCCGTCAGGACCGAAGTGTCAATAATATTCACATTAGTATGAACATATCTTTTACTACCTCCTAGCTGAACCGGCTTCACATTGGTAAAGTTTAGTCTACAGGCGCTTTGATGATAAATCGTACTATTTCTTATATTATGCGTCTAACTAAAATACAGTATAATAAGGAAATAATCATCTCTATTAAATACTTGTGATGATGGAACTACTTCTTTTGATAAGGATTAATATTTTATTTTAAATGGGCCCGATAAACATTATTATTGTTATTTTTAAAACATAAAACAATCATTTGTGGCATAAATTATGTTAAATTTATGCTGTCATGAACTTTTATAAAAAACTATTTTTGCCATACATTGTTTTCACATAATTAATATCAAATGGCTTATGCGGTGCACACGCAAACAGCCCTTTCAAACTGATATTTTTTCTGACTTCCTTCATAAAAACCGAGAGAGTTAGAGAAATTAATAAACAAAAATATTAGAGAAATTAATATACAAAAACCGTCCTCGGGAATATGTCCTTCCATTGATGAAAACCGTATGAAAATACTTCCTGTAGTTTGAGTTTACAGATAGACAGACGCGGCACGTGTAGCGTTTTTTAATACAAAAGCGAACTGGGGTCTGAGAGATTTTTGAAATGAAGTTCCTTAACGCGGCTTACGGTAGAAGTTGACTGATAGAAATCATTCGTTTCTTATGGAAAAGGCCCCTATCGCTTTCACACCCATGTGACTTTCTCTCTCTCTGTCTCTTTCTATTACACATGAGGCTAGACGTAAGGATTTTTGTTCTTGACGGGCGTCCTCCGAAGTCCAACCGCACCTGTTTTTTTAATGAGTTGGTACTTTTTTATCCAATTCTATAACATTCACTTTTCACTGACTAACATGACTTGAAACTTGGAACTTGAAACTTGAAATATATAAGATTACAGAGGTAATATAATATAATTACATATGTATTGAGTAATGTAATACAAATTAAATTAATGTCGCTAAATAAACAAAGAATACGCTAGTTTTAGCGATAAAGTCATTATAGTGGAAACACAGAATTTTATCATAGATGATTTTTGCCGTCCACTCTATGCTTTATGACCCATTATTTGAACTTTAAAAGCCGGCTACACACGATCGTCCAACCAAAGAGTATAGTAGAATAAACCAACAACAGTCCAACTTTCGTCCTACCAACCTTATACGGGGCTGATTCTTGTGGGTGATATATTGATATCGAATTCGATATATATTGCAACAAATGTCGAAATGGTAGGGATTTTGACAGTTGTTGCAATATATAACGAATTCGATATCATTATCGAACCCGCGAGAATCACCCCCCACGTGTGTAGAGTTCTGTGGGCCAAGCACGAATCATTTTGACGTATCGTATCGTAAACGTAAGCGAATTGCGAATCAAAAATACTACAGTCATAGAACATTTAGATAAAATTTTATACAAATTGTGCATTATAATAAACACAGAGATTTAAATATAGTATTTAATTATATAAATATTGTGTAGCAAACGTGTATTTTCAATTCGAAATATGCTTACGTTTACGATACGCAACCTCAAAATCGTTCGTGCTAGGCCCTCTGTTCTAGTCACAAACTACTAGGTCATTGCAAATCTTTGTTCAAACTTTGAACACATATTCAGAGTCCCGTGCCGCACATTACAATCAAAGAAGTGTTCAAATGTTTGAAGCTATATCTGGCGCCGACTTTAGGTCCTTTCGCCTGCTTAAAACAAGTGTGTATTATTTTTGGTAGCATTCGCGTTTAACACGTGTTTATCTTTTTTGTGGTAAAGGTGTAAGGGTTCCTAGTTTTACTACGGAAACCTAAAAACAACGATTTAATTAGAGGTTAATTTCATCTCTTCATATTTTTTGTTATTAGAATGATGTTTCTCTTAAAATTAAATTATCAAATTCAAAGATAAAATGGCTAGATATTCTATACCAAATCAAAAAATATTAATAGTCTGTGGCGAACCAACATGGGCGACCAATCAGCTGACATAACTGAAGGCTTATTTTTCCATCGTGTAATTAGCTAAATTGGGTAAATTATTACATAAAACCTGCTCCAAGACAGTTTTCAGTGATTAACTCGTTATTCAAGTGATTAATTATCATACATCTGTTATGGGTATCGAGATAAGCATTGCGTGAGTATTTACACTTTTCGTAAGAAATTGAATTTATTTCCGTCTTAAAAATTACATTGTACTTGATTTCGTTAGAGTAGGTACTATAGATGTTCTTTGACCGCCGTAAAACTGTTTTATGCTGTGTTATTGACTTAAAAATGTGGTGTTTGTTAAATCGATATAAATTATCCATAAATATTCAAAGCGCTATTACAGAGCTGTTGCGTGGAAAACACAATTTGAAACGCACGACTATAATATTTGTTCAATAATTTGTCCTTAGATGACTTACATTGAAGTATTTTGATGTAATTTTCGCCGATCTAGAAGGTTTTTCACGTGAAAATCTTATTTTTTTCCATTGAAATTAAAACCATCATTTAATCATGTATCTGTCTGTGACTTATGGGTCTCAAATTAAAAGAAAACAAATTATATCTAGCTGGTGTCTGACATGAATTTTGTGTATAGTTTAGACCAGGGCTGTCCAACCAGTGGGGCGCGCCTCCCTAAGAACATATTAAGATATCACAAGGGGGCCCAGTGTTTGTGATCTTCTAAAGAAAAATTCATTTAGTCTTAAATTACACAGGGTGAATTTTTCAAGAGTGTGTGGATGGTCAAATCCGAAACTATAAGAAAGAGCTAGGAGCACCAACAGTTGATAATAATGTGTGTAATTTTTCAAATGCATTATCAAAAAATCTGAAAAATATCAAATAAATTAAGGCATCCAATAAATAATACTCTCAATTAAAATTGGTTTGAAAAAAGTACCTATGTCAATAACTTTTTGAAAGATTCCCTATTTTAAGTTTTGAGTTTGACGACTACAATAATAATAAATGATGAAATACAAACATATATTTGCGGTTGGAACACTAAAATACTTGCCTCGAAACCCTAGACTGTGCGTGGTCCGACGTGCTCTTGCCCAGTTTTTTCTTTTTGCTCGGCTCCTAAGGGTCGTAGCGTGATGTTAAATAGCCTATTATATCCTTCTGAATTGAAATTGGGCTGTCAATAAGATAGATATAGTATAGATTTGTGTAGAACACAACTGCCACCCCTCGCCCCCCCTTTATATGCGTCTGGCCTTTTGTTTACATAATACAAATAACAATTCATATTACAATAATACTTCATCATTCATCAATAATATCTCCTTAAAAATAATAGGGATGTTAACTACTTTTTTTTTATTGTGAATCTGTAAACTATTTGAAAAAAGACAACACCAAAAAAACCGATGAAACATCTACAAAATTGGCAAAGTTATAAGCGTTTTAAAATGATTTGCTAGACACGGACGGCACTACCTACTAGTGACGTAACACCACCTACGTCCGCTTGCGCGACAAAGACGGAGCGATACTCCCTCCAAAAACTTTAAAAGCGTCTATGTTTTCCATTTTGTTGTGATAAATTATTATTTTTGCTTTTACTTTTTTGTTGTGCCTATTCCTTCTTTGAAATAAAATAATTTATTTGTACTTTTTAGGGTTCCGTACCAAAATGGTAAAAAAGGAACCCTTATGGTGCGACTTCGTCTGTCTGTCTGTCTGTCTGTCTGTCTGTCTGTCTGTCTGTCACACCTGCTTATTTCAGCAACAACTTTATGCTATCGACTTGAAATTTGGAACAGTTATAAGGAATGCTTGTTCAACTTTATTGCAAATGAAAAAAGTCCAAAAATATTTTTATTTTCATTGCAAAAGGGGCCGGAGTGGGGTTCGAAATTTTAAAGTCGGGTTACTAGGTCAAATGACATATCATATGAAAGGGCTTGATCTGCACATTTCAAAATATATTTTTATTTTATTTTATGTCTCACAGTTTTCGACATATGATGAAAAATGTCCAAAAAAATACCATTCCCCCCCCTTATCTCCGAAGTTTGCGGGGCGAAAAATCTGAAATAATTAGAGTTGATAGGAATTGACCCAAATATGGCACCAAAAATAAAACGATGTTCCTAACTAGTACAGTTTTTTCAAAATCATCAAAATTCCTTCACAAACAAACTTAGTTATGCGGTCCGGATTTTTTCACTTTATACGTCCAAAAATGATACGGAACCCTCGGTGCGCGAGTACGACTCGCACTTCGCCGGTTTTTTAATAGTAGGACACTACCGTATTCCTGTTTATCATAGTACTTTATCACAAAGTATTGTAATGTATATATATTACTTATTATAATTTATACAATTTGCAGTAGGTAGTAAATATGCACACAATAATAAATTTTGTATAATAGTATTGGTACTATTTGTGTGGAGAAATAATGGGATTGAAAAGGGCGTCGGTGACCGTCAGCGTCAGAAGTTATTGTCCTTTCCCTCGGGAACAGTACTTTTTTTCTATGTATATTATGTATTCTATGTATGACAATGTATATGCAACATTTCATGATGATCGGGTCAGTGGTTTAGGCGTAAAAAGGTAACAAACAAACTTACTTTCGCATTTAATATTACTAGCACTTCGCCCGCGACTTCGTCCGCGTGTCCCACAGGAACTGTGCATTTTTTCGGGATAAAAAGTAGCCTATGTTACTCAGTCATAATGTAGCTTTCTATTAGTGAAAGAATTTTTAAAATCGGTTCAGTAGTTTCGGAGCCTATTCGGTACAAACAAACAAACAAAAAAATCTTTCCTCTTTATAATATTAGTATAGAAGTATAGATAGTATAGATATAGACTAGCACTTCGCCCGCAACTTCGTCCGCGTGTCCCACAGGAACTGTGCATTTTTTCGGGATAAAAAGTAGTCTATATTATGTTACTCAGTGATAATGTAGCTTTCTATCAGTGAAATAATTGTTAAAATCGGTCCAGGGGGGTGATTCTCGCGGGTGATATATTGATATCGAATTCGATATATATTGTAACAACTGTCAAAATCCCTACCATTTTGACATTTGTTGCGATATATATCGAATTAGATATCAATATATCACCCGCGAGAATCACCCCCCAGTAGTTTCGGAGCCTATTCGGTACAAACAAACAAAAAAATCTTTCCTCTTTATAATATTAGTATAGAAGTATAGATATCGACTAGCCCTTCGCCCGCAACTTCGTCCGCGTGTCCCACAGGAACTGTGCAAACAAAAAAAACTTTCCTCTTTATAATATTAGTATAGAGTAGTTTTACCCTGCAGTTTCACACCCGTTACTCGGCTCCTAAGGGTCATAGCGTGATGTTAATGTATACTATTCCTCATGGATCTGGCTATCATTTTACAAAAAGATTTTTTCGAATCCGACTGATAGTTCTAGAGATTAAAATAGCGCGTTCAATCAAACAAGCAAACTCCTCAGCTTTGTTATATTATTATTAGTATCGATTTAGGAGAATTACGATTATTGTGTAGTAACCATATACAAATAATATTTTTGAAAATCTAAAAAAAAAAAAAGTGAAACAAAACAACCAAATAAGCCAATATGCAATGTCAACAAAAAAATTAAAGACAAAGAAGGCACCTCTGATTTGATTGTGCGCAGGTCCTAACTAGAAAATGAAGCAATACATTTATATCTTTGTCCTGAATGAACTACAAAACCTAATGCAAGTTTGTCCTGACCTGTATGTGTATGTAAATCTACCCAACTGGCTACTTTTACTTTAGTTAAAAGTATTATTGACAACCTGAACGCAAAAGTTCCTACATCTGCTCTGCTACTAGACCTGAGTAAAGCATTTGACTTTGTAGATCACTTAATCCTCAGTGCGAAATTAGACAAATGTGGAATAAGAGGCCCAGCTTTGCTGTGGTTTCAGTCATACCTGCACAACAGAAAACAGTTCATAAGAGTATCAAAATTTAATAATAAGACGAATAGTGTTGAACCCTTTGATTCAGAGCTCAGAGTGAATTGTTCTGGTGTCCCCCAGGGAAGCATTCTGGGACCTTTATTGTTCCTTATCTATATTAATGACCTTCCACGCGCCCTTTCACATAATTGTGTGTTGTTTGCAGATGATACAACCATTATTATAGACTGTAAAAATATAAATACTTATGAGTCCGAAATAAATAAGACTTTAAAAGACGTCATTAAATGGCTTGATGCAAATAAATTAAAAATTAATATTGACAAAACGAAACTAATACATTTTAAAACATTTAGAAGTAAATATATAAAATTGAATATCTGTCACAAGAATACACTAGTTCAACAGATACAGAGTACAAAATTCTTAGGAATAACATTAGACGCCCATTTCACCTGGAAAGAACATATTGACAGTATATGCATGAGGATAAATAAATTTGTTTTTGCTCTTCGCAAAGTAAAAGATGTTACATCCAGGCAAACTTCCATAATGGTTTATCATGCATACATTTGCTCAATAATACGGTACGGTATAGTTGTTTGGGGTAACTCATCGGACATCACGAGGGTTTTTATAGCACAAAAAAAATGCATTCGTGCATTGTTTGACATGCAGTGGTCCGAGTCCTGTAAACCCATATTTAAATCAAAGAATCTTTTAACTGTTCCCAGCATTTACATTTACGAAGTCGCAAAGTTTGTAAAGTATAATAGTTTCCTCTTTGAAAGTAACGACAATACCTCTAAGCGACAGGTCACTCATTTGCCTCTAAAAATGCCAGTGCCAAAGTTGGAACTATTTAGAAGAAGCTGTGTCTATATGGCGCCACTCATTTTTAACTCCTTGCCCAAGGGTATGGTTGATCTACCGTACAGATCATTTTGCCGTGTCTTACGGGAGTGGTTAGTTCAGGAGAGTTTTTATACTACTAAGGATTTCTTAAAGAAGAGCTCTTGTCGGTTCTGTGCTTATTGAAACACACTGTATCATGTAGTCGAATCAACCGATCAGGTATTACAATATTATTGATTTTCCTTTATTAATTTCATATTATTATTAATTGACATAAATTCTTTATTTAATTTTAATTTCAATTACTCTTGACATGTCTATTTAGTTAATATTGCCAACAATTATACTTATCCAATTTTTATAATGACTAAGTATTTTATGTCATAAATTGTGACATTCCATCTAAGCAAAAATTTTGACATGTTACAATTTTCTTTTAATAATTTGCATGCCAGTATGACTGGTGGAATATGTCTTGGTCCTTGAAATTATGTAACAACTTATGTACCATATTTCGAGCAAATAAATATTAAATAAATAAATAAATAAATAAACCTTTTGTCCTATATTGCAAAATACTTAGGTGACGTCATTTAGTGGTCAGAAACGCATTTACCCACGCAAATCAAGTGTTTATACGGGGGGGAGCAATGGGTATAATTGCCATCTGCTGACTCGCTTTCATCTTGACCGATTATTGAATTAAAAAAAACAACGAATTTTCTAAATCACACAAAAGTTTGGTTGAATTTAAGTATTTTGAATGCGGTTTTCACCACCATTCAGGGAATTTATTCCGTTAGGTTTATGCACGGTTTATGTGTATAATACGTTAATAGTTAACTTAGATACAGAAGAAAAATATCGATGTCTGACATGTCGCCACATCAGTGGATTTCACTCGCGCGAAGCAAGGACGGGTCGCTACGCTAGTGAATAATAAAATAAAAAAACTTAGATAAAACGTTTTATCTTGTACTTTGGTCAAGGGCAAAGTTGTTTGGCTATTTGCACTATTTGGTAGAAGGGCGGCGCGTGCGCACGGAATATCGCCAAAATATGTCTTTTAGCACGTTCTTATTAACTCCATTTCTTGTCTGATTGTTCGATAAAAAAATTGAAATGTTATTTTTCAACCTCTTGCTGGCATCGAACTAAGCTGACATTTGGTATTGTTATTTTATGTCTATTTTGTATCGACAATATTGGTCACATTTACCTATAAGATTCTTAGTCACACTATACAAACTAGTAGCGCCATATACCATAGAGTATGTAATAGGTACCTACTGTATGTTTTTACAAAAATAAACGTTAGTTCTTGTCTGTGTCTCAAGCGTTTAATTTATTATAGGTATACCTATGTAATTTGGAAGACAATGCAATAATATGGACTAAAAAAAAAAAAAAACCAATCGAATGCAGAACCTCCTCCTTTTTGGAAGTCGGTTAAAAAGAAAAAAAATATACTTAAGTATAGAATAATTTTTTTTTTAAGGAAAAAAAAAATATTTTCTAAAAAAAAAACGTTTCTATAACAGACTAAAAATTATAAAACAATTTTGTTTTTAAAACGTTCTTTTTTTAAATTATTTTTGTTTCAAATTATTTTTTTGGCTAGTTGGCCTCTCACAAAGAGAAGGTCTCCCAGCAGTGGGAACACAGGCTATTTATGTAATAGCAATAAGCTATAACTGACGAAATATGGATGAGTCCTTCACCGTTAAAGCAAGTGATAATTAATTTCTAATACGCACATGACTTCGAAAAGTCAGCGGTGCGTGCCTCGGGGTCGAACTCGAACCATTCGCCGTGGGAGGCGCATGGTTATACCACTAGGCTATCACTGCAGATGCGATGATGTATTAATTGATTTTTTTTTTCAGGTCCAGTGTGCAGAGCAAGACGCCTGAATAATAAAACATGGAAGAGCCTATATGTAGACGAAATCAATTACATTTGGACATACATAAAATCATTTAGTTATATCTGACTCTTTAGTGAAACTAAAAACAATAATAATAAGCTAAAAACAAAACAAAAAAATAGCTGATAGAGATCTAGTCTCTTTAGAATAACAATAATAGTGAAAATTAATTAAAAACAAAAAAATATATTTATTTATTTTTGTTAAATTATTATAATTATATACAATTTAGAAAGTTGATTCCATTGTTAATCCGTATTAAAAATACAATATATAATTGAATAGTTTTTAAAACTATTTTAAATGGTTACCAAAGAAATAATTGTGTAATACTGTATAGATACATAGATGTTTATAAAAGTCTGTAGAAATATTGTGACGGGAGTATTTTTGAGGCGCCGGGTATAAAATGGCCGCTACGATGGTCGAGACACCGCCCCCGCAGTTGATCACGACCATCGAATGGAGTATGATGGACAAACAGAAGTTTTTTCCGCTTTATACGTTGAGTAGTTTCACAGGTAAGATTTTTTTATTACTTTTTAGGGTCCCGTACCTCAAAAGGAAAAACAGAACCCTTATAGCTTATAGGATCACTTTGTTGTCCATCTGTTACCGGACCATAAGTGGAGCCATCTGCTCATAGATGGCGCCACTAGAAGTATGCAGTAGCGCCATCTATGATCAAGATTGATATATCTACTATGATGTAATAGCGGCATAGATGGCGCTATTGAATGTTTCGGAACACTTAGGGCGCGAGTCGTACTCGCACTTGTCCGGTTTTTTTTTTACTTTTTACTCATCCGACTCCATTTTGAAGGAGGATTTTGTCATCTCTGTACTTAAATCAGTAGAAATCCTTCTACAATCTGCCATTTTGTCTATTCTTCCCAGAGAAATTTAAATACATATTAAGTCAATAGAAATGTTCTCTACTACATTTTATTCCCAGACGCGTGTCGCCGGTTCGCAGTCTATGTCAAAGCATCCGATGCAATACAAAATTAAACTTAATGCCGGTCACATACGTCACATTTTTAAACGCGCGCTCTCGATGTAGTGGTCTCGTGTAAGACACCACCTGCCTTACATAATTTGCTCGAAACCGGCGACACGGTCACGCCCTTTACTTCTATTGACTTATTATTTAAAATTCTGTGATTCTTCCGTGTACACGACCCGTTTCTATAATCACGCTGCGCGCGCAGTGGAGTAGCGTGGGGGGTGCCGGGGGGGGGCATGGATGGGCGGCATACGAAAAGGGGCGTCAGCAAGCGCCACGATTTTGATACAAATCGAATGATACACCATTTGTTGAAATCCGTTCGCTCGTATACAGAAACGGAAATAGATACATACTAACAAAAATGGCTAAACATTCCACCCTCATTTTGGGCTTCGCCGCAGTCGGCTAAAAATAGGGGGGTGGCGAAAACCCACGCTACGCCAGCGCCACTGTACGCGTGCAGTGTCTGTGAAGTAGAGATTCATGAATCATTTTTCCTATAATTCACACAGCCTAAAAGTTATTTAGGCTTATCTTATTAACGATATCACGCACACTTATCTACACTTTCATTATTAATAGGTACGGAAATTGAGGCCTTAGTCTGTTGCTAATTAAAGATTATTTGCTTATCCTTTGAAAAATAACCGGCCAAGTGCGTGTCGGACTCGTGCCCTGAGGGTTCCGTACAAACTTAATTATGTAGGTAGATTATTACATAAAATAAAATATTCCGCTAGAAATATGCAATAGCGCCATCTATGAGCAAGATGCCGCAATTAGGGTCTAAACAGACGCCCGGAATGGCTTACTGAATTTAAGAAACGGAATCCAGAATCTGAAATCAAAACGTTCAGAATCCCATAAGAAATCATTGAACGTCACACAGAGTCTTATTTTTTCCGTTTATGACTTTTTAATAAATTGAATGATATCGTTCATAAATTGAATGATTCTAGCCGCAATTGTTCAATTTGACGTAAAATACCTCATTCACCTTTTTCATTCCGGACGACAAAGTGATCCTATAAGGGTTCCGTTTTCCTTTTGAGATACGGAACTCTAATAAAAATGCAGATGTCCATAAGCGGTGGTGGCCACTTACTATCAGCTGGGCCGTTCGATTATATATGCAAAATGACGTTCAAAAACCGTCTACCGTGGAGAAAAGTATTTTAGTTGTCCAACCTCAATAATAACTTTGTATTTCACAATCCTACTTCCTACTAATATTATAAACGTGAAAGTTTGTGAGGATGTATGGATGTTTGTTACTCTTTCACGCAAAAACTACTGAACGGATTTTGATGAAACTTCACAGTAATATAGCTTATACATCAGAATAACACATAGGCTACTTTTTACCCCAAAAACGCGGGCGAAGCCGCGGGCGGAAGCTAGTGATATTATAAATGGGCTATACAATTGAATTTTTCAGACTTTTTCATGACCCTGCAGGAGGTGAGAGGGATTACGGAACCCAAAAAACAGGAATACAATGGTGCTGATTCTGTTGAACATCGCACTAAACTAATTTTAATCACACTATATCTCGTTCTTACAAATATCATTGAAAAAGGACAGAAAATATTTAGAACTGTCAAATTAGTCTACGCCCTTGTCATTTACGGGAAAATAGTCATAACCTTTTGCGATTACAACTAAATTGACATTAAAACTATTCCAGTGGACTAATTTGACAGGATTAAATATCTGCTATCCCTCTCTCATGTTTTTTATTAGAAAGAGACGTAATAAGACTAAATTAGTCTAGTTGGTTAACAAGAGAATCGGCACCAATGCCCTTTTTTTCCTTTTTTCAGTTAGATGCGCGCTGTATCCTCTGACACTAATAAAGACACAGATCCAGGTGCAGCGGAAAAAAGAAGCTTATAGTGGAGTAGCCGACGCTATATCAAAGATATATAGGAACGAGGGAGTCCCCGGCCTTTATAGAGGATTCTGGCTATCTAGTGTAAGTACATATATTGTGTAATACTAGTTTCCGCCGGCGGCTTCACCCGCGTTTTTCAAGATAGAAAGGTTCGATACCCGGCAAGAAAAAAAAACCGGCCAAGTGCGAGTATGACTCGCGCCCTAAGGGTCCCGAAATATGCAATAGCGCCATCTATGCTGCTATTACATCATAGTAGATATGTCATATCTTGATTATAGATGGCGCTACTGCATACTTCTAGTGGCGCCATCTATGAGTAGATGGCTCTACTTATGTTCTGGTGACAGACGGACAACAAAGTGATCATATAAGAGTTCCGTTTTCCCTTTTGAGGTATGGAACCCTAAATATGATCGAAAACCTAATGATACTGTTTTAGTTTTTATCTAAATCAACCCCGAGACTCCTTTGAGTGCTTTTCGACATTTCTTACAGTTTTGAATTTGGCCATCCACACCCACTTGAAAAATTCACCCTGTATACATTTCGTGTTTGATACAATGCATTTAATTTGCAGTCTCCTTACACTATCTTTTTTCTTCAGTTTCAGATAATTTCTGGAATATTCTACATCACGACATACGAAGGAGTGCGACATGAACTAGGAAAATATGATGTCAGTCCCAAATTGAAGGTAAATAATTATCCAAATTATACAATATACAAATTAGACTTTTGCCCGCGACTCCGTCCGCGTGGACTACCATGAAATGGCCAGTTTAAATGACCTCCGTAGTGTAGGGAGGCTAGTACTACCAAGAGGTCAAGCTGTATCTCGGGTTTATCCCACCGGAATTAGATGAAAAGTGACTTAGATTTTAAGTTGGACCCCAAGCTATAGAACTGTGAAAACCACATCAAAATCCGTTCAGTACTTTTCGCGTGATGCGCACACAAACAGACAAAAATTCAATTTTTTTGGGTATAGTTACGTCCCAGTACCCTATCCCGACTGTTTTTTCTGGAATATCTTCAATGTACAGACACGGGTTTTTTTACAATTTTATAATAGTACCTACCTCAGATCATAGAAACAAGGAGATGTGCCAAGGCGCTATCGAGCTTGATGCCTGATCTTGAGCAAATTGCTCATATTAAAAACGTACGCACTGGCGACGAACCGAACACGATCGATGGTATGAATACAGTGTTTTAGTTTAGTGCTAGTGTTGAGTGACGATTAACAGTGTTAGATTGAGGGGGTGCGGAATGTTCAATGCGTGGGAGATCTTTTTATTCACAAGGAGCGCTTAAATATGCACGTAATTGTGTCGAAAAATGTACTAAAAGTGGCATCAGTTGTTCCTGTACTAATTTGCTATGATGGCATATCTCCTTGTTTCTATTATCTGAGGTACCTACCTATAGATACATAGATACAAATAAATAAAATAGAAGTGTCTGTGTGTAATGTCAAAATAACAAGTTTTTACTAAATGCATATGAAATTCTTAAACATATTGTTAATAAAATTTTTCCCAATTGAGGGTCTAGACACGTTACTTTTCTCTTAGCTTAGTTCACGCCAAACGCTACGGACAAAATGTATGGAATTGACATTCGTGAGTCACGTGACTTTTCCGCAGGTAATGTCATTGCCATACATTTTGGACGTAGCGTTTGGCGTGAATCCTAACAGAAAAGCAACTTGCCTAGGGCCTCTGTCCCGTTAACGGGGCGGGACGCCCGAGGTGGATGGGATTGTAGCGACATCTGCCGACAACAGCGAAGACTACCAACACAGCTAGACAGCTAACAGTGAATGTCACTACATGACGACTATTGGCTGAATCCTACATCGCGCAAGCCGTTTTCACAGCGATTTGCATCAACATCAACACATCAACTGGCGGGGGCAGTGGCCCGCCAGACCAATACCACCCGGTCTGGTAGGAGGATCCTCCCTTTTCAATGGATGGACATTCCACCTCGTTCCTCCATTCCCCAAAGGTCTCAGTCTTTCTTAAGAAGTCGCGGTCATCCAGTCTAATATACATTGTTTCAGTCGTTCATAGGTGGCGGGTGCGCGTCGATCGTGGGCCAGACGATCATAGTGCCATTCGACGTGCTGAGCCAGCACCTTATGGTGCTGGGCTTGGTTAGAAGCCGCGGGAACATGAGGAATCCGGTGAGTACACTTTGTACAGGTTAGACTGTGAAAATATCAAAAGGGATCATTGTACTTGTCATTATGAACAACTTTTACTGTGGGACCAAAAAAAAACCGGACAAGTGCGAGTATGCCTCGCGCCCTAAGGGTTCCGACATATGATCATAGATGGCGCTACTGCATACTTACAATGGCGCCATCTATGAACAGATAGCTCCACTTATGGTCCGGTGACTAACGGCGGACAACAAAGTGATCCTATAAGGGTTCCGTTTTTCCTTTTGAGGTACGGAACCCTAAAAATCAGCTGTTCCATACATTTTGTTGAGTTATGTGAACATAAATGTATGGAACAGCTGTTTTTTTTTTCGCGATTTCAGGGTTGGTCCCATAGTAAAAGTTGTTCATAATGATGAGTACAATGACCTCTTTGCGTATTTCGACTGACTAAAATTACACCTTGTATAAGTTTACCATTTTAAATGAAAGTTTGTGTGGATGTGTGTATGGATGTTTGTTACTCTTTCACGCAAAAACTACCTCCTTGTTGGATTTGGGTGAGATTTGGAAAGGAAATAACTTACACCCTGAATTAACACATACTATGCGATCAAAATAAGAATAGGATTGACCTTGCGCCATATTGTGACGTTTTGTATTGAAAATTGAGCTGTTTTGTATTAAAAAATCTATTACAATTTTATTGATAAAGTAAATCAAAGACTTAATTAAATAAAGTGAAAAAAAAAATAACGTTATTGATTCGCAAATTAATTATTTATCTTTGTAAGACTTACTTTTCAAGTGATATTTGACAGTTCGAGGTCATTGACGTTCCTATTCTTATCGCGATCGCATAGTAGTTTCATGTTTCCACACTTTCCACATAGCTACGCCCTTAGGCAGTGGTCCGACCGCCGCACATAGGAGTATTTCCATCTAAAATCCGGTCAAAAGTCGAATTTACGAAGTTAAATAAAACCTATTAAAGCCACACATTTTTGCAGCTCAATAACCGGTTCATTGAAAAAAGGACACATTTGTAACTCAGGTAGTCGACGCTCTCCGCACAAGCAGTCGGAACCCAGTCGTTCTCTAAGTCGCATGTCTAGGTTCTCGGCACTTGTAATTTTCACTGCATTAGAGTTTGAACTGTATGTTAGGTGTGATAAATAGTGTGAAAAAATATTGTGAATAAGGAAGTACAAGGTACGTAGATTATTTTAACATAATTATTCAATAGTTTATGTTTCATTTATGTGTTTAAATTTTTTTTTAAAGATCAACCGTAAATTTCATATAAGTTGTGTAAAATATTTTATTAAATCGTGTTTTTGTTTACTTGTCAAGGCTTGTCAAACCTTTATTTTTTTATTTATATGTTGCCAAGAATATGCTTTAGTAAAATCTATAAAAATTTGCTGCGCCTACCCGCGCCATTTTTATTTTCAATTAATTGAAGATGATAGTATAAAATGAGGATATATTTGACTTTAAATTGATTTATTTTTTATTTTCAGATAATGGAGAATCTTCTGTTAGTTTTACTACTTAGAAGAGCTTTGTATGACATCATGCGTGAGTGTAAGGAAAGGAAATTAAAGAAAAGTTGGAGATTTTGGGAACAAAATTAGTTGAAATCACCCAATGCCCTGACGATAAAAAAACTAATTTGAGGTAATTGCCAGCGGAATCTTGCTTCTTACGCCCAGGCAACAGCCAAGGTATATAAGTATATACCTACTGATTTGTACGAATGGCATCCTATGACACCTACAATGCACAAAGTCTTGATACATGGAGCTCAAGTCATAAGGCATGCTATCGTTCCTATTGGGCAAATGTCGGAGGAGGCAGCTGAGGCCCGTAATAAAAACTTTAGGCAGTACAGGCTTGACTTTTCTAGAAAATTTTGTAGAGAAAACTGCAACAGGGACATTATAAACAGATTGTTGTTAAGTTCCGATCCTTATTTAATCTCTATCCGCAATTGAAGAGAAAGTTTTTCGAAAGAGGCGCTTAATATTATGGTCGCAAATGCGCCGCCATTTTTACCATCAACGTCAACAGAAGACAACATCAGCTGCGAAAATATAGATGAAGACGATGATGATGAAGAGCAATTAAGATCATTTTAAGAAACTAAGTTAAATAATGGTATAAATGTACTTTTTACTATCATTAAACATTATTTAAATCGTATTACAATGTTTTATTACTAAATAAGTTATTAAATAATTTTGTCCGGATTTTACATGACAATACTCCTATGTGCGCCGGCGAGAAAACGACTATCGGCGATTTTCTCAAGAAACGCACAATAAATCGCACATCCGCAATCGCGGTGTCACAACACATAATAATACGAAATTGAGTTATGTATGCCATCTGAAAGGCAATTACAAACTGAGTTATGTATGCCATCTGAAAGGCAATTACAAACTGAGTTATGTATGCCATCTGAAAGGCAATTACAAACTGAGTTATGTATGCCATCTGAAAGGCAATTACAAACTGAGTTATGTATGCCATCTGAAAGGCAACTACAAACTTGATCTGCTAAAAAAATTTCATAATTATAGTGCGATTCCTCGCTGAGAGATGGCATTTAATACAGATTTTTTTTAAAGGAATTCTAGGATCTAAAAAAAAGAAAATCGTGATTTCCCAAAAACTACATTTATTGTGTTGTGACAACTTTCTTGCGGATGTGCGAAATGTACATTCCGTGTAAACAAAAGAGATGCATATATTAATAGTTGCTCTCTGACTGTTCACACTGCCGGCGAGTGGCGACGACTCGCTTTACTAGTGTTGTCGCTAAGCAACGAGCTTTCAAAAATATACTCGCTCAGCGATGCACACTCGCTTATAGCCCGGCGACAAAACTATCGGAACTACACACTCGCTTCCAGTGGCGTGCCTACAGGGCAAGCCCGAGGGTATTTCGCGTAATTTTTCATGATTGTAAGTGTTTTTTATTGTACGCTACTCACATTCATGAAAAATTTAGAGATATACCCTCGGGCTTGCCCTGTAGGCACGCCACTGCTCGCTTCCCGCTGATCGCCAACTCTTTATAGTTTCTAGTTCTACTCGTTTCTCGTTCATCGTCGTTAGTCGGACCACTGCCTTATGCTGAAAAACGCGGGTGAAGCAGCGGTCAAATAAAAATTCATAAAAATGATTCCTGTAATAGAACTATTTTTTTTCTTTTTTACAGAAAATGAATCCTTTAGGTTTAGATTTAGAAAAGCGTATGTCAAAAGCAGCGCTCGCGAAAGAGGTCGCCATTCGTGTGTACCAACTGCACGGTCCTCTGGGCTACTACCGAGGGTACGCGGCGTCCCTAGCGGCGTATGTACCGAACTCCGCGCTGTGGTGGGCCTTATACACCGCTTATCAAGGTACGAACTTTTTTTTGTGCTATGAATTTTTTAAATTAACGAACTTTATTTTAGTACGACGAACTTTTTATAATCGAAGAACTTTTTTTAGAGTAACGTATTTTTTTAATAACGATGAACTTCATGTTGGAATCAGCACTTTATGTTCTAAATGTTGCGATTGATGTTAAATTGAGGCGGTGAGAGCCAGAGTGGCCTATTATTTTCAGACACAATTGAAATCAATTGTGTCTAGAAATGATAGGTCACTCTGGCTCTCACAGCCTCAATTATACTAGAAGCAACTGCGTAAAATACCAGACGAGATAGCGATCAAACGCAAGACTTATTAAATAAAATACAAAATATGCAACAAGGAAAGGCTATGTAGGTAACATCAGGCGAAATGGCGGTCAAACGCAAGCCTATTACCAAATAAAAAAAAATAAAAACAATCAAATGAACTTCTTTTTTTTCTTTTCCAACAGACGAGTTATTGAAAATCGCGCCGGCGTGGGTGTCGACTCTGATGATCCAGTGCGCCGCGGGCACTCTCGGAGGTTTCACTACGACGTTCCTCACCAACCCACTGGACATCGTGCGCGCTAGGCTACAGGTACGCACTTCAAACTAGGCGTGAAGTTCAAACTAGTGATGAACTTTAAATTAGTCGTGAAGTTCAAACTAGTCATGAAGTTCAAACTAGTCGTGATCTTAAAACTAGTCATGGAGTTCAAACCAGTCATGAACTTTAAATTAGTCGTGAAGTTCAAACTAGTGATGAACTTAAAATTTGTCGTAAACTTGAAATTAGTCAGTGGTTCTCAACCGGTGGTCGCGGACCACCAGACCCACCAGTGGTCCCCGAGAACTAACCTAGTGGTCCGCGAAAACTAAATTAAGGTCCACGAGAGCAAATTAAGGTCCGCGAAACAAAGTTATTCTTATTTGTGGTAGATAATTTTTTTTCTTACTTGTGGTAGATCAAAAGCACGTCGCGGGCCGCACAAATATACGCCGCGGGCCGTGCTTTCGACAACTCTGGTTTAAACTATTCCTCATGGTCATGGACTCCTGGACTGGAAGTTCCAGAGATTAGCGCATTCAAACAAACTCTTCAGCTTTATTATAATAAACTAGCTTCCGCCCGCGGCTTCGCCCGCGTTTTTGGGATAAAAAGTAGCCTATGTGTATTCTGATGTATAAGCTATATTACTGTAAAGTTTCATCAAAATCCGTTCAGTAGTTCTTGCGTGAAAGAGTAACAAACATCTATACATCTATCTATACATCCTCACAAACTTTTACGTTTATAATAATAGGTCTTTACCTATGAAATTGCCGTTTTGTATGAAAAAATTTAAACTAATTTTTTTCATGTATTTTTTATTTGTATTAATCGAAGTAATCACCCATGCAATCAATGCATCTTTGCCAATGCAGTGGCAGTTTATTGATGCCCTTCTTAAGGAAATCAGTAGGCGGGAGGCAACAAAAGCTTCAAAGGCATTTTGTACTGCCTCTCGGGTATTGAATTTTTTTCCCGCCAAGAAGTTATCCAAATTCTGGAAAAAGTAGTAGTCTGTAGGCGCAAGGTCTGGTGAGTAGGGCGGACGACGGAGAGCTTCCAACCCCAGTTCTTGCAACTTGGAGACCGTCTGCTGTGCAGTATGAGGTCGCGCGTTGTCGTGCAGGAGCAGTGGAGACGAGCGATTGACCAATGCTGGTTGGAGATGTGCCAGCTTCTTCATCATTGTGTTCAGTTCTTCACAGTACACATCTGCAGTAATGCTCACCCCGTTTGGTAAGAAGCTGTGATGAATCACACCGGCGCTAGACCACCAAACAGTGACCATCACTTTTCTAGGGGTAAGTTTTCGTTTAGGGCATTGTTTAGGTGCTGAAGCAGGATCCAACCAACTTGCTGAGCGCTTGCGGTTATCAAACAGAATCCATTTCTCTTCGCAGGTAACAATGTGGTTCAAAATTCCTTCATTTGTGTGTCTGTTGAGCAGTGCAAGGCACGTCTCGACGCGTACTTCGCGCTGGCGATCATTGAGTTCGTGGGGCACCCATTTGTCAAGCTTTTTTACCTTGCCAATTTGACACAAATGGACCAATATTGTTTTGACGCTAACGTCGAAAGCTGCTGCTAATTCAGCCGTAGATTGTGTATCATCAGCTTCCACAATCACCTTTAATTCGTCATTGTCAACCAAAGTCTTCGGACGACCGCGAGGTTCATTTTTCAGGTCGAAATTTCCAGAACGGAAGCGAGCAAACCAATAACAGGTGGTGCGTTGGTTTGTAGTGTTAGCTCCGTAAACGTCGTTGATGTTGCGTGCCGCTTGTGCGCGTTGCTGCCACGACGGTACTCGTATTCCATAATTACTCGAATTTTTAACGTATCCATGATGACGAAAAAGATTGAAATGCGATGAAAATGTAACACTAATCAATAAACAAATGACTACTTTTGGAAAAAAAAATCCATGTTTTTAAAATAAAATTAATTTGAAATTAGAATTCTTAGCCAAACAAAAATTATTTTGATTTGAAATGGCCAGTACTGCAGAACGGCAATTTCATAGGTAAAGACCTAATATTAGTAGGATAGGATAGAGTAAGCAGTCAAGATTTTTTTTAACAATTTTTTTATATCGTATTGACAGGTCGAAGGTGTAGGCACAATGAAGGATATATTCAAGGCGCTGTGGGCCGAAGAGGGGCTGGTGGGACTGTACTGCAAAGGACTGTCAGCGCGCCTACTGCAGTCCGCCTGCTTCTCATTTAGCATTATCCTCGGCTACGAGAGCATCAAGCGAGTCGCGCTCAGCGACGAGTTCAAGCCGCGCGTGCGCTGGTGAACATAATAAACGTGCTACTACAACGTCACGACTTTTATTTCATCTCCACCCAGGGATTTACCAAGTGTGACAAGATGTTAGTTGTGACAGACATGATTTAGTGTGACAAGGTATCATTTTAGTGTGACAAGGTATCATTTTAGTGTAACAATGTATCATTTTGGTGTGACAATGTATCACTTTAGTGTGACAAGCTATCATTTTAGTGCGACATGGGTGTGATACGGTATAATTTTAGTGTGACATGACACGAGTGTGGCAATGTCATCGACGGTGTGGTACTTCCTGGCCACGCCACAGTCACAATTTGAATCGGTGTTAGTATCAAACAATTGTACGAGAAATGTACGATTTTGTACGCTAAATAAAAAAATATGTACTATAAAGATTCCCGAGAAATTTAACAAAATCGGTGGCGTGGCCAGAAAGTGTGCTTCCTAGCCACGCCACCGCGTACGCTGCAATTTTTAATGTAATCAACTACAAACTCATTGGTAAATAATTGTACGTATATTGTTTGTTCTATTAATAATGGGAAATGCTGCAAAAAGCCATTACCTACATCAAAAAATTTAATATCAAAACTAAAATACTACATCGTCATTCTAGCGGTAACATGACATCGTACGGACTTGAGTCTAATATCAAAAAAATGTACGTAAAATGGTCGATTTTGTACGCTAAATAAAGAAATATGTACTATAAAGATTACCGAGAAATTTAACAAAGTCGGTGGCGTGACCAGATAGTAGGGAAGACCCAATGACGTATTATATATAGACACGTCATACACCAACATCACTGAACTAAAAAATGGCGCAAATACTTTAAATAGCTAAATAGCTACATAACAGTGCATATGTGCTAAAAAAGGGAAAGAAAACGAATGCCTTACTTAGCATGCCTACCTCTTGTTTAGTAGTTTTTTTTTTTTTGCAAAATGTTGCAAGAAATGACGTTCAGCCAAGAAACTGGTTGGTGCATGACTTAATAATTGGTGGGCAATTATCTTACATTTTTGTTGCCATTTTAGATCGCGGGTAACGTATCTATAGTTTTTATATCATTGGGGAGACCGGGGATAATTGACCAAGTTTCTACTTAATGGTATATATCTCTTGTGTTATATGGTATAATTTCTTTTCATATAATTTTTACATCATATAATCATATACCTACTATACAGGGTGTCCCACTCCCACGGCTATGCCACATGGAGGGAAAGTACTTTAAATATTTGATAGGAATTTTTTTTTAAAAAATTTGAAAAGTTGCTTGCTTCATCTGGGAATCGAACCGACCAAATGTGGAAAAATAATCATGTATTTTTATGATGCCGGTTAAAATTATTTCGAGCCTATGATTCCTATTATTGCAAAAAATTGCAGTTCCTGTGGGCCATACGGACGAAGTCGCGGGAAAAGTGCTAGTAACTAATATAACGTTAAGTAATCAAATAAATATAAATTTATTATTTAGCTTGTGACGAAGTCATCCTTCTTTCATTATTTAGTGCTGGCAATCTTCCATTACTGGCCACTTCATTCACTCCATCCTTCTAGATTTGAACTTTTCAAAATTAGAACATCTCATATTTTTATGCATTTATTTCACTCTTTGTCTGGTCTCCAAAGACATCGGTCGTGGACCGCTGACCGCTGATCTATTATATTAATAATATTACCTATATTATAAAGTGTGCAATGTTATAAGCAAATAGACTGTTTTATAACTCCTGTTTTTATACCGTTGAAACATCTGGGTAACAGTTATAAAGTGCAAATAATAAACCAGCTACGTCTCTACACCTCTCCCAATCCTGCTGTTATTTTATTTATATCAAGATCGTATCCGGACACTCCCTCCGATAGCTAGCCGAGGCCTGAGAGGATAGAGGGAGGGAGGCACTCCGCAACAAACTTAATAGTGTTCCTAATTTTATCTAAATATATTAAAACACAAGAGACATATACCATTAAGTAGAAACTTGGTCAACTATCCCCGGTCTCCCCTACTATCTGGCCATGCCACCGATTTTTTTAAATTTCTCGGGAATCTTTATAGTACATATTTCTTTATTTAGCGTACAAAATCGAACATTTTACGTACAATTTTTTGATATTAGACTCAAGTCCGTACGATGTCATGTTACCGCTAGAATGACGATGTAGTATTTTAGTTTTGATATTAAATTTTTGATGTAGGTAATGGCTTTTTGCAGCATTTCCCATTATTAATAGAACAAACAATATACGTACAATTATTTACCAATGAGTTTGTAGTTGATTACATTAATAATTGCAGCGTACGCGGTGGCGTGGCTAGGAAGCACACTTTCTGGCCACGCCACCGATTTTGTTAAATTTCTCGGGAATCTTTATAGTACATATTTTTTTATTTAGCGTACAAAATCGTACATTTCTCGTACAATTGTTTGATACTAACTCCGATTCAAATTGTGACTGTGGCGTGGCCAGGAAGTACCACACCATCGACGAGTACTAGCCGCACGTGCGGTGGTGAAGCTAATTTTAGACTACATTCACGACTTTAATTCATTTTATCTTCACACATCTAAGGCGTACCACGGCTATGCCACACCGACTATGTAAGTACATACTTTAAGTATTTTAGATAGGAAAACTTGCTTCATGGAGACTTATTTTATTTTTTTAAAGTAAGTAATGAATTCAAAGTTTTTTTAAGGTTGCTTCCTTCATCTGGGAATCGAACTGACTGAGCAAGGATGCACGATATGAAAAAAAAACTACGTTTATTTTTATAACACTCGTTTATTTATGAGAGTCAAAATGGCGGGTGTATCATTACGAATCCAATCAAAATTATTACCAAATAAATGTACTTAAAATGTACTATTTAGTACCTATACTCATGAAAAATGTAAGTACCTCCTTTAGAACAAAATTATAACCAAATTAAGATACACCCGCCATTCTGATGTCAATATGGCGGGTGTATCCTAATTTCTCCCTAATTATCCATTGGTGATTGAATATTATTATTCCAAAAAAATCTACCTAAAAAGTACCTACAGTAAAAAGAAACAGTCACTCGATCTGTTCATTAGTTCCTGAGAAATAAAACTACAAATGTTTGGTACCATACCGTGGCGTCGTTCTAACTACTGAGCTACCGAGTCAGTGATTAAAGCGACGCCACGGTACGGCAGGGGTCGCGGGTTCAAGTCCCGCCCGTGTAGTTGTTTTTAAATCTCATATATTATAAGTATATTATAATTATTATGTTGTTAGTTAAATTTTTAGGGTTCCGTACCCAAGGGTAAAACGGGACCCTATTACTAAGACTCCGCTGTCCGTTCGTCCGTCTGTCACCAGGCTGTAATGAACTCATGAACCGTGATAGTTAGACAGTTGAAATTTTCACAGACGATGTATTGCTGTTGCCACTATAACAAAAAATACTAAAAACAGAATAAAATAAATATTTAAGGGGAGTTCCCATACAATAAACGTGATTTTTTTTGCTAATAATAAAGGTTATAATAATATAGTGTATCTAATGTTGTATAGATAATGGTACGGAACCCTTCGTGCGCGAGTCCGACTCGCACTTGGCCGGTTTTAATATTTTGACAACACTGTTATTTTATGGTTTCCTAGACAACGTATATAAATGTCAAGCCCGAGTCGACCGGCGAAGGAGGTCGACACCATAAAACCTTAACTATGACTTGGAAAGCCAAAAATTAAATAGGTATGTACGAACATTGACCTATATGTCTCTAGACAAGCATCATCATCAAGCAAATCATGCCCCACACGCGGGTACTTGTCGGTTGCTAACTGCATCAAGCGTCAAAGTGAATGCGAGGCTTGTATAATTGTGCCCGCACAACACTAAACAAAAATATAACATAACATAAATATGTATTTTATTAAAAAATTTAAGGATTTAAATGAAGAAAATTATTGGAAAATAGCCAAACTCGTTTTTCTACTTCGTAAACTTTTATTTATTGAATATTTTTTCACATGTCCTCCTCTAGTTTTAGCCGAAACCGAAAATGTTAAGATTAAACAAAAAACGGTTATACCTGTTTCGTTATTTGGATATTCGCGCTTATTAAGCCTCGTTATTTGACGATAAATACAAAGCTATGTTATCTATTTATAACCGTTAATTTGGCAAAAGGCACATCCAAAAGACTCGTGAATAGATTTTCAGTTATATTTTTGTTTAGTGTTGTGCGGGCACAACACAAGCCTCACATTCACTTTGACGTTTGATGCAGTGAGCAACAGACAAGTACCCGCGTGTGGGGCATGATTTTTGTTCGGAACTGCTTGTCTAGGGACATATAGGTCAATGTTCGTACATACCTATTTAATTTTGGCTTTCCAAGTCATATAGGTAGTTAAGGTTTTATGGTGTCGACCTCCTTCGCCGGTCGACTCGGGCTTGACATTTTTATACGTTGTCTAGGAAACCATAAAATAAAAGTGTTGTCAAAATATTAAAGCCGGCCAAGTGCGAGTCGGACTCGCGCACGAAGGGTTCCGTACCATTATCTACAGGGTAAAATTAAAACCAGTGCGGATATTTTAGGAGGTGAAAGTACTCATGAATATGATCAACTTTTATTATGGGACCGACACTGAAAAATGTAAAAAAAAAATCAGCTGTTCCCTACAAAAATGCAATACAACATGATCAAAATGTATGGAACAGCTGATTTTATTTCCGCTGTCCGTTCGTCCGTCTGTCACCAGGCTGATTACAGCCTGGTGACAGACGGACGAACGGACAGCGGAGTCTTAGTAATAGGGTCTCGTTTTACCCTTTGGGTACGGAACCCTAAAAATGTAACTAACAACATAATAATTATAATATACTTATAATATATGAGATTTAAAAACAACTACACGGGCGGGACTTGAACCCGCGACCCCTGCCGTACCGTGGCGTCGCTTTAATCACTGACTCGGTAGCTCAGTAGTTAGAACGACGCCACGGTATGGTACCAAACATTTGTAGTTTTATTTCTCAGGAACTAATGAACAGATCGAGTGACTGTTTCTTTTTACTGTAGGTACTTTTTAGGTAGATTTTTTTGGAATAATAATATTCAATCACCAATGGATAATTAGGGAGAAATTAGGATACACCCGCCATATTGACATCAGAATGGCGGGTGTATCTTAATTTGGTTATAATTTTGTTCTAAAGGAGGTACATTTTTCATGAGTATAGGTACTAAATAGTACATTTTAAGTACATTTATTTGGTAATAATTTTGATTGGATTCGTAATGATACACCCGCCATTTTGACTCTCATGTTTATTTTATTGTACATAATTACAAAAAGGTAACTTACAATGAAAAACATTTTCTTACAAACCACACCACAAAGATATTAGAACCACAGCCCGCTATCAAATGCTAAAACAAGGGGTACATAAAGCCGCGTTGACACGGTCCGAGTTTGCTCGGACCGAGTGGACTCGTACGAGTAAGCTTCATCCGAGTGAACTAGGATAGCTGTTGACATTATCACAGTTGACTCGGATCATTTTCTTCATTCTTACAGTATTTTTTTACAGTTAACTTCGAAAAATGACGGATTTTGTGCGAAATAGTATCGGAATTTTCGCAGACTTTTTATTTTTGTATTTCTATAACCCAACGCTTCAGAGAACCTTATCTGCTTCGTACAGTTCTACAAGTCTAGTTGTGTAACACTCTAACCACTTTTTTTTCGCACGATACGCTTGTTTGTTGTTATTATACGCCATTTTGTTTCCCTACTCGGTCCGAGTTAGCTCGGAGAAGTAGAGCGCGATCCGAGTCTACTTAGATCGGACGCCGTCGTCCGAGTGCGCTCGGATTACGGGTTGCCACAATACGAGTTACGTCCGAGTAGGGATCCGAGTGTCAACGCGGCTTAAGGAGGATCCGACAAGGTTGCGCGCGAAATTCAGAATATCTTGGGTTTTTTGCAAATTGCAACGCTGTTTTACGTTGTTTGTTGATCAAAATTCAATACGCGACACTAATGATAGTATAGTTACTAAATAATAATAATCATTAAAATCCTCCAATATAGTCATCGAAATTATATTTGAGAACAATACCACTATTTCGTGAAAGCGTTACGATTTTCCTTAAAATATAATTTCGAGGGCTATATTGATGATTATTATGTAGTAACTATATTATCATTATTGTCGCATATTTAATTTGGTTCAACGTACAACGTAAATTCGGCGCAGCAATTTGCAAAAAAACGTAAAAAGATAGAATTTCGCGCGCTACCTTGATATAATGCCTCATAAACGTACACCAAAAAAAAAAACTAAAACTACAGAAAAATAACACGGCAAAGACAGTTAAACAAAAATAGACTCTTACAACAACAAAATATAGTGTAATTCAGGTCGCATAGCGCTGCGTGCCTAAAATTATATTAACGTACAACTATAAGGCAATCTCACGCTGAGTTGCAGAAAAGGTCATTAAGTTTTAAAGGAGACTTTAACGATAGAAATAATGGTTAATGCCTCCTTTAAAATTTAATGCAACTGAACGTCAGTCGCGTAACTCTTCTAACGCAGCGTAACTGAAATCAATTCTTCGACTAATTCTACTTTCAGGTTTTGTATACAACCTAAAATTTAATGTTACAACCTCAGATCATAGAAACAAGGAGATGTGCCAAGGCGCTATCGAGCTTGATGCCTGATCTTGAGCAAATTGCTCATATTAAAAACGTACGCGCTGGCGACGAACCGAACACGATCGATGGTATGAATACAGTGTTTTAGTTTAGTGCTAGTGTTGAGTGACGATTAACAGTGTTAGATTGAGGGTGTGTGGAATGTTCAATGCGTGGGAGATCTTTTTATTCACAAGGAGCGCTTAATTATCCGCGTAATTGTGTCGAAAAATGTACTAAAAGTGGCATCAGTTGTTCCCGTACTAATTTGCTATATGATGGCATATCTCCTTGTTTCTATGATCTGAGGTTACAACGCTATATCCAAGCGTAGGCACCCATGCGGCGGCGACCTCTCGCGCCCGGCCCTGGTTCAAGCCATGGTCCGGGGCGAGGGGGAGTGGGAGGCAGTCGCCTCCTTCTGCGAAGCAGTCATGCTAGTGAAGGAGGCGGCGGGACGGGAGAGGGAGAGATTCTCCCGTCCAAGCCGCCGCGGTAGACGCTCCGGGCGTCGGGAGCCGCGTGACGACTCCCGGCCACCGTAGGCGCGGGCCTGCGGGCGGTGAGTAATGGGTAGCTCACCGTCCGATCAGGACCAGGCCCGTGCCGAACGGCGCGTACGTGTTCCACGCGCGCCTCAAAGAGATGTCAGCATCAGAGAGGGGGCCCATTAGGGCCCAAGCCTGCCGGGAAAGCGGGATTGTCCGGAAGGGATACCGCTGACCCGGACAAAAGGGCTAAGGAAGGAACATGGGTGGGTTTTAGTCAGTAAGAGTCTGACACTCCCTTCCGCTCCGCCCAGAGCGGGAGGGGTCATTTGATGATTTCCCATCCTCAAAAAAAAAAAAAAGGCACCCATGCGAGCCGGAGCGGCTGGGGCTGGTCCACCAAAAAATCGAAGCTGCGAAGGTGAGCTTGGGTGCCTACGATTTGTTACGCAAGGGCGGAGGGGCTGCACTTCCCGCAGCGCTGGAGACGTGTAAAATGCCGTGCTCCAATCATCTGTCTGTCACACCTGCCGGCCTAGCATGACCACGATAGAAACGGGTTTTGTCTACATAGAAATAGACAAAGTGACAGATTGTAGAAACATTTCTACGTTTTATGAATGAAATCTGTCACTTTGTCTATTTCTATGTAGACAAAATCCGTTTCTATCGTGGTCATGCTAGGCCGGCTGCTTATTTCAGAAACTACTTATGCTATCGACTTGAAATTTGGAACAGTTATAAATAATGCTTATTCAACTTTATTGCAAATGAAAAAAATACAAATATATTTTTATTTTCTTTGCAAGAGGCCGGAGTGGGGGTCCAAAATTTTAAAGTGGGGTTACTAGGTCAAGTGACATATCATATGGAAGGGCTTGATCTGTACATTTCAAAATATGTTTTCATTTTATTTTATGTCTCACAGTTTTCGACATAATGATGCAAAATGTCCAAAAAAATACCATTCCCGCCCCTTATCTCCGAAGTTTGCGGGGCGAAAAATCTAAAATAATTAGGGTTGATAGGAATTGACCCAAATATGGCACCAAAAATAAAACGATGTTCCTAACAAGTACAGTTTATTCAAAATCATCCAAATTCCTTCACAAACAAACTTAGTTATGCGGTTCGGATTTTTTCACTTTATACGTCCAAATATGATACGGAACCCTCGGTGCGCGAGTAGGACTCGCACTTGGCCGGTTTTTATCCTATAAGCGAACGCTCGAGGGAGAATCTAACCGTGATATCACGGCATTCAGCCAACTCACTTCCGTTGTCATGGCAACGCGCGCGCCTGAAAATGCCTTGTTTGGTTACGCTCGCGCTCGAGGAACAAACTCGCTTAGCTACATAGGCAAGACCAAAGACTCACGCGTAGCACCGTGAGATTCACACGCCGCTCATGCGGGTTACGTGCGCGTGACTCACGCGGAACGTAATACCTAATTAATAATTAGGTAATAAGCTAAATATTGATAAGATTGTACTTTTGTCAATCCCTACAGACGTCAGCAATGCTCGCCGGGTGAATTCATGCGGTCTGCTCACGCAGCGTATCGGTACAGAATAGAGCTGGAAGGGAGCTAGGTGTGTACAACCAACTTGACTTTCAATATGCGTTTCAAATAGGTTACAATTACTTATCATAAGAACGTTATTTTTAACCGACTTCAAAAAAGGAAGTTCTGTATTCGTCCCGTATGCATGTATGTATGTTTGTATGTGCGCGATTTTCTCAAAAACTACTGATTCGATTTGGATGGGGTTTTCACTAACGTAATCTACATACTTTCAGGAAGGTTTTAGTATATAATACATTATGTAATCATTCCTATGTACAAAGTTATATGCATAAATGTACATACTCCGTAGAAGATTTACTGTTGAACGAATTCGTGAAAGTAATCTAACACGGGATAAGAACTAAAAAGGGAAAAATAAAAAACTTTTTTAACAAAAAATAACCGACTTCAAAAATCCACTACAAAGAAAATAATAATTTTGGTTTCGGAAGTCGGTGGCAAAAAAAAGCAAACAAAAACCAAAGCCACCGACTTCCGAAACCAAAATTATTATTTTCTTTGTAGTGGATTTTTGAAGTCGGTTATTTTTTGTTAAAAAAGTTTTTTTAAATTATATTATCAACACGCTGCGGAGGCAGCACGGGTCTCTCTTTACTAAATTAAGTTCAATTCTTCCTTTCTAAATCTATGTCTATCCCCAAGGACGTGATGAATCTCACTGATTCGTCCTAAGTTCGTTATGTTACATAACTTACAATAACATTTAGTACCCCCCTTAGTTTTAATAATACTGTTGTGTGTTAACAAGTTTCTATACAACTCTCTATAACGTCGCGCAATCGAATTATTTGAATCGTTATCATACACATATTTTATCAATTCATTCTTATCGATTACATATTTATCTTGATATTTTATCGTGTGATTGTAACTGTTGATATGATCTAAGTAATGTGTGATTTGAATATCGCAACACTCGCACGTGTAACCTGTAGGTTCACCTACAATTTTGTGATATTCTAACCATTCATTTTCAACGGCCATATGATTTTTTCCCTCCATATGTTCTATGATATTTTGTTGCACATATGGTACATTTACATCACAAATTTCGCATTTAGCTTGTATTTTAGTATCATCTGTATAAAACAGTAACTTCTTATACGCTTCCATCTTTTGTTGGTTAGCTAATTCCAAGTGCCTTTTGCCTTCCATGTGTTTAGTGATATTTCTTTCATTGTTAGTTATTATTACACAGCAAACTTTGCATTCTATTTCATTATCATTAATATAGATAAGCAATTTTTGATAACCTTCTAACTTTTCCTTTTTAATTGCAGTTTCTATGTGATTTCTACCTTCCATATGTTTGATTATATTTCTTTCTAAATATGGTAGGTTTACTTTGCAAATTTTGCATCTCACCTTTGTTGCGTTATTATCGCTATAATATTCTAACAGACGATAGTAAGCATCGATTTTGTCGTCAGAGATATTTGATACATAACTGAATTCGTTAGATGAAGTACTACTTCCGCTGTTATCTATACTTTGCGCATTAGAGTTTTTCATGATTTTTTTATGGTTGTCATTGATTGTGTGGTGGTCTGAATCCGTTAACACAACTTTGTTGCATGGGATGCAGTGCGTTGACACTGTGTCAATCTGAAATTAAATTATTGAATGCTTCTAACATGGTCTTGTAACGATTGACTCTGTTCGTCTCCCTCTTTAAAAATAATTGTTTAGACGAATGAGGACGAAGCTAGAGGAGTATGTGAGGATCGTGGCATGTAGCGTTCTGCAGTGTGCAGCGCTGCCGCAGCGGCGAAACTGCAGTTTGGTATTCACTAAGCTACGGATAGCTGCACTGACGCCATTGTCAATGACTAGCGCTCAAGGCTATGAAGTCCGTGAGTTACAACTACTCAACGGCGGGCAAAGTGACGATTGGTTACACGCTCTTCCGCCAAAAAAATGTGTCTTATAGAATAGAGCATAGCTGTAGTTTCTGCTTACCCCCATGCGGAAGAAACGTGATTTTTGTATATTTTGAACATGTCAAACCCATAAAGCGTGTATTAGTCTCCGATATATGTCACCAACGCTAATAAGAGGCGTGTTCAAAGGGATTCCAAATTTTGACTGACGTGGGTAAGACGAAGTAGCTCAGAGAGCGACGCCCCGGTGCGGCAGAGGCCGCGGGTTCAAGTTCCACCCGCGTCAGCTGGTTTTTAAAATCTCATATATTATAGTCGAGTTAATGAAGCTCAAAAATGGTCAAAACCACTCGATCCTCAGATACAGCTCTGATTTTGTTTTTTTTTTCCATTCAGGAATGTGTTATTCAAAATCACATTTTGCGGGACGATTTTTTTTCCATTAGTATGTTTTTTTCAATCTTCCTCGATGGATCTTTTTAAATTTATTTCATAATTATCAACACTGCCTATGTTCTAAATTTCCAAGATCTAGCTGGCTTGGCTGTATGCTAGATTTAGGCTGCGTTTCCACTAGAGGTGTGCGGGGATGCGTAGCGAGAAATGTGTTTGTTACGAACCAATAGAATCGCTTCATTTACCTAGCCTCGGTGACTGAAGCGATTCTATTGGTTCCTAACAAACACATTCCTCGCTACGCATCCTCGCACATCTCTGGTGGAAACGCAGCCTTAAGATGGTCTATCGTACCTACCTATTTGGCAAAGCCGCTAGGCACACAGCAACTACTTTAATTTTAAGACCTTGTATTTTTTTTTTTGTCTGTGTGTCTATCTGTGTTGCGCGGTTGTGCCAAATAACTGTTTTTTCTTTCTTTCTTTCCATCAGTAAGTCATTTTAGTTCCCAAAATTGTGACTTTTGGACACAAAAATGTTATAGAATTTATTTTTATTATTTTTTATAATAATAAAGGCATTGGCATTCAAAAAATCATACCGGATGACTTGTTTAACCGTCTGGAAAATAATATGTACTGTCTACTGTGTAATTAGAATATTAGCCATATACGAGGATATTTGTATAGTAGAGATTGTAAAAGGTTCGAATTACCAAAAAAAAAAAACACATGTAGGTAAACAATAAAACTTACGGCACGTGCGTAAAACTTAAAAATGGTTAATGATAACGCGCAATGAATTAATTAATAACTGCCGCGGGTAAATTAGGGAGCGTATGTTTTGAATTTCGATTAAGAAAAAATAGATTTTTTATTTTATTTCCTCTTTGATTGTTACATATAAAGTTTACTTTAAATTGGTAGTATTTATCGAGAGACCAATTTCATAATTATATACGTAAAAAAAAACAATATGCCATACGATTCTACTCCATTCACCTTACACCAATGACGTATTATACAGGATGGTCCGTTTACAGTACAAAATTTTTTTTTGGGTCGTGGACATCACAAGAGTTCATCTAAACGCAATTATGTTCCGCAAAAATCAGTAGTATAGAAATTGTCATCCAATATCTTTTTTCTTAAAATCTCTAGTTGTGTAAACCTCTCTAGATTAAAAGTTATTGCACTAAATTGAATCAAATTTTATGTTCGATTCAATTTAGTGTAATAAATTTCGTTAACGTAAGCATATTTTGTATTTAAAATACAGCAGTCCTGGAACATTTTGATAAAATTGTATACAATTTGCACATTTTAAAAAATACAGAGAAATTAATTAAGTATTTTATTTATATAAATATTGTGTAACAAACGTGTATTTTCAATTCAAAATATGCTTACGTTAACGATACTATACGTCAAAAAAACTCATGATAGGGGTACTGATGTGTGAATAACGAAATTCTATTGATTGTTTAAAACACATCTCTCTTCTCGTCTCCTCTTTGGTGAAGTTTGCGCTTTAGGCTAGTTTTACTATGATCCCGCGCCGGCGTAAGCGCGACTATGAAATCGCCTTGATACTTCATGCGACAGAGACGCTCTATAAAGCCGAAGCTAGCCGATCTTTCTAAAGCTCTATGTGTAATATTTACTGCCAACAATCAACATACATTTTTAGATACCGGTAAATAAGTTCAATTCTGCCCTTCTTGATCTATGTCTATCCCCAAGGACGTGATTAATCTCACTATTTCGTCCTAAGTTCTTTATGTCACATAAAAAACAATCATATTTAGTATCGTTGACGCTAGTTTTAATAATACAGTTGTGTCTTAACAAGTTTCTATACAACTCTCTATAACGTCGCGCAACAGAATTATTTGCATCGTTATCATACACATATTTTATGAATTCATTCTTATCGATTTTATATTTATATTGATATTTTATCGTGTGATTGTAACTGTTGATATGATCCAAGTAATGTGTGATTTGAATATCGCAACACTCGCACGTGTAACCTGTAGGTTCACCTACAATTTTGTGATATTCTAACCATTCATTTTCAACGGCCATATGATTTTTTCCCTCCATATGTTCTATGATATTTTGTTGCACATATGGTACATTTACATCACAAATTTCGCATTTAGCTTGTATTTTAGTATCATCTGTATAAAACAGTAACTTCTTATACGCTTCCATCTTTTGTTGGTTAGCTAATTCCAAGTGCGTTTTTCCTTCCATGTGTTCAGTGATTTTTCTTTCATTGTTAGTTATTACTACAGAGCAAACTTTGCATTTAATGTCAGTTTTGCCATTATAAACAATATAAGTAAGCGATTTTTCATAAACTTCGAACTTTTCCTTTTTTTTTTGAGTTTCTGTGTGATTTCTGCCTTCCATATGTTCGATTATATTTCTTTCTAGATATGGTACGTTTACATTGCAAATTTTGCATCTCAGTTTTGTTTTGGTATCATCGATATATTGTAGTAGATCGTAATAAGAATCGATTTTATCATCAGAGCTACTTGATACATGACTGAATTCGTTAGATGAGGTACTATTTCCGCTGCTACCTGTACTTTGCGCATTAGAATTTCCATTTTCAGCGGTTGAAGTATTGAGGTCATCAACTACATTCAATAAATCATTTAACATTTTCTGGTGAGGTTTTCCAGCGATATGGGTGTCCATTCCACATTTGGGTACATTCACTTTACAAATTTCACAAAATTCAGATTGAGGTGAAGTTGACTCGCTACTTGTATTGTTTTTAGGTTTATTATTTTTAGTTTTATTATTTTTATGACTGCTACTATTTATATGAGCTTTCACCGAGTGCTTTGACATATAAATGTTGCAAATTTTACAAGTTACATTTTCACTGTTGTTGATAGCGAAAATTGAATTTTGATGCATAATATTTTTTAAATGTTTTTTTGAATCAGTGTGACCGGAGAAATTGTGTGAGTCTATGTAAACATTGCACGCGTCACATAATGTTTTACTTAACGTTATGGTGTTTTTCATGATTTTTTTATGGTTGTCATTGATTGTGTGGTGGTCTGAGTCCGTTAACACAACTTCGTTGCATGGGATGCAGTGCGTTGACACTGTGTCAATCTGAAATTAAATTATTTAATGCTTGAAATGGCGGTATAAAAACCAGATTAACGTATTTACATTTTTCAAATTTTACAGGAGAGTCTAAGAACTGTGAAAATATCACCTTTTCAAACATTAGCCATTTAAAATAAACAGTAATACAATTTTGGTTAAAAAAGGCATTGACCAGACAATTACGTAGTTTTGGAATATCATGCAGTACCACTTTCCAAAAAGTTTTGTGACATCGATTTTTGAATTTTTGGTAGATAAAATTTGATATTGAATTTGTACTAAAAAAAATACGTTAAAACTAAAATTAACTATATTAATGTATATTTTTTGTGAATTTGAAACATGTCAAAGCCATGTTATGCTTCTCTGTTATTAAATATATAAGAGATTCTCAAAAATCGAATGTCGCGAGCAGGATTTGAACCTGCGATCTCTGGCGAACCGTGCCAACGCTTTTTCCAACTAAGCTACCGCGACCTGCTCGGTCAACTCGAATTTTGAGATCCCTTTGCAACGCCTCTTATGAGCGTTGGCGACATCTATCGGAACCCATAACAGACTCCAACTCAATGCCTATATCTTTGCAGTTATAGAACATCGATGCGATATCACCATTTATACATTATAAATGTATATTTTTTGTGAATTTGAAACATGTCGCATAACGCGCCATGAATTAATTAATATCTGCCGCGCGTAGATTTATCGAGAGATCAATTTTATAATTAAGTTTAAAAAATAAAGAGTTTTTATGCCATAGGATTCTACTCCATTCACCTATAACACCCAATTTTTTCCAGACGCTAAAAAAAATCACCCGGTTTATCAATTTGCCCCCAATGCGGTGTTTCTGTTTTTTAAATAACACACAAAAACAAATATATTTAAAAAAAAACATCAAAATCGGAGCTGTTTCTTAAAAATAATAAGTAAAACTCTTTATTGACTCGACTAAATATTTAACTAGCTGTGCCCGGTTTCACCCTTGTTGCTCGGCTCCTAAGGGTCGTAGCGTGATGTTATATAGCCTATACTATACTATTCCTCGTGAAACTATGTATATGTTACAGGCAATTTGATAAATCCCGTCACTATTAACAATGACCGACCCGTATCAATTGGGCCATGTGATTAAAACTGCATGATTAATCACTTTTCCCGGTCATTAAGAATTTACCATTGCTCTTCCTCCAGCTCCCCTTACCTCCAAGCCCCCTTAACTCCTTACAAAACCACTACAGTTCATCGGTTTTATTATTTTGCCCAAAACAAGGTGGTTCTTACTTGATATAAACATCATTAAATTCTTACCAAACGTCCGTATCGTTCGTTGATTGGCTTGAATATGTTTCTCACATGTTTCTCGCAAACATCGTGCGATTTAGTGTCGGGTGGAATATACATCTTGCACATCTGACAGTAAAAGTAGTTTGTCACTTGTCTGTAGCTATGGAAGTGTTCTCTTGATACTTTCACCTGGTCCCCGTTTGGAGCCTTAATGAAAATAAATTCACCATCAACGCGAGGCAGATACACATTTATTTTGTATTTTTTTAGCATTTCTCTTAAATATTCTTCGAATGAATATATTTTTTCAATTTTGTCGGATTCTTCAATTATTGATGGTTGGTTTTGATTTTTCATATTTTGATGATTGTGTGTACTTTCAGAATTAGTTGTATTGTTGTGTGTTATTGGTGTAGGAGCAAAGAGTAATGAATGTTTAAATATATCATCATCATTGTCTGTACTGCAAGCATTCAAATTATTATTTTTGGTATCGTATATATTTTCCCCGTACGAATGGTTAGATTTTAAATCATTATCATCATTCAAGTTTTCTTCATTTGAATCATCATCAATCCTATTGTCTTTGAATATTTTATAAAAATCATTTAGAACTTTTATATCTTCTTTTGATTTGCAATGATACTCTGATGATTCATGCTTATATTTATTTTCTAATTTAATAACTTTTGAGCAAGGCACACAGTAATATAAATCGTTATTCATATCTATGTTGTTATTAATTGTATTTATACTAATTTGTTTAGATACTCTTTCGAGAACTTTCTCGAATATAGTTTTGAAAGTCTCATGTTGTGCGCTTTCGTTGTGTTCTTTAGAATACATTGTGGGCACATCGACGTTACAAATATGGCACTTGTATGTGTTGGCTGGTTCTGAAAAACAATAAAAGTTAGATTAAAAATTTGTTTATCGACTGTTTCCAGAGATGATGCAATGTTGCGAAACACTGTCAATAAACTGTTTCGCAACAGTGTATATCAACAAATGTTGCCTAGTGAATACGCGGCTTAACTTTCATGAGAGACTTCTCTTAACAGTAGTAGGTACTTTTATTTCGAAATTATTACTTCCCAATTTGAGTAATTGGGTAAGTAGGTAGTTAAATGAACGTAGAAAGGTACGTTGTACGTATTATTACGTAAGTATTACAAATAAAACAATTTAGGCTCAAAAACTATAAGAGCTGTAGGTACGAACATATAACCACATTTCTTAGCTTGCAGTCGGATAAACGACTGGTTGTTGTCAACAGCTACTTTAGATATACATATAGGTACCCAGTTGTCAACTGCGACCAATAGTTTGGGAAATGTTGATATACAAGATTATTCGTGTCAAATAAACGCGGCCTCATCAATGGCCTAATGCATTTTATCAGTTACCTGAGTAGCAGCCATCGTTTTCAACTTTGACTATGTGTACTTGATAATATTCAGTTTCTCCATCCAGACATTTCTTGGACCACAGCAGTTTTTTCTCCACTCTTGGGTTTTGTACATATTTACTAAGGTAGTTCAAATCTACGTTCTCCAAAGGTAACACATATGAGCACTGAGCGTCTCCGACGCATATTTCTGACATTTTAGCTGAAAAAAAATATTCACAGTCAAAATCTGTTATAAAGACATTGAAGGGTAATTTTGAGGTAATTTTGAGGGAACAGTCAGTGAGGACCTATGATTTTGGTTATTATAACCGGTATGTTGTTCTAAATGATGTCATCGTAAGTTTAACAAGATCAACAAAATAATAAAAAACTGGGCAAGAGTGTGTCTGACTACGCGCTGTCTAGGATTCCGTAGCAAGAAGTATTTTAGACTTCCAACCGCAAATATAAGTTTGTATTTCATAACATTATCAATTTATTATGAAATACAAAGTTATTCTTGTGGTTGTCAAAGTCAAAACTGAAAATAGTGAATATTTCAAAAACGAATTAGCATTTCTTGTTCAAAAGTAGTTCAATTTATTAGATGCTACAAGCTTGATTTTTTTCAGATTTTTTGATAATGCAGTTGAAAAATTACTGGGGGAAGACACATTGTTAACAACTTTCAGAGCAACTTCGCTAAAAAAGGAATTTATGAAAATCCACCCTTAAGGAGGTGAAATGGGGGTTGGAAGGTGTATGAAAGTGTGTTTTTGAAGATAGACAGAAAAAGTGGCAATTAGGATATTAACTGAGCAGCCGGCCTAGCATGACCACGATAGAAACAGGTTTTGTCTACATAGAAATAGACAAAGTGACAGATTGTAGAAACATTTCTATGTTCTATGAATGAAATCTGTCACTTTGTCTATTTCTATGTAGACAAAACCCGTTTCTATCGTGGTCATGCTAGGCCGGCTGGTACGGTTAAAAACCGCACATACAAAGCTGCAGGCCAGATACTAACTAGTGGATAAGGCGACTCTCTGACCGTAATTCTTAACCAGATGTATGTATTGTTAAATGTGACGATAGAAAAACATCCTAAGACAGGAAAGTTAAAGTCTAAAATATATTTTAATGGAATAGTTTAATCTAGCTTCGGCCTGCAACTTCACCCGTGTTTTTTCAGGATATAAGCAAGCCTATGTGTCTTTGTGTGTTGCCAAATAAATGTTTTTCCTTTCTTTCTTTTTCTTAATCTGATCTTTACATCCTCACAAACTTTCACGTTTATAATACTACTAGCTTCCGCCCGCGTTTTTAGGATAAAAAGTAGCCTATGTATTATTCTGATGTACCTATAAGCTATATTACTGTAAAGTTTCATCAAAATCCGTTCAGTAGTTCTTGCGTGAAAGAGTAAAACTTTCGCATTTTATTAAAGTAGGATAGGATATTAAAGATTATGGGCTCAACTGTATTTACACTCGAAACTATCAACTTTTTAGCAGTTAAACCAATAGTTAAACCCAATTTTTTTGATCTGCTGCTAACACAAAAGTAATGCCAAATAGAAAAATAATGAAATCGTAGACTTACCGGATCACTATAATACGTCCTCTGTGTATGTATTAACTTAACATTTTACTTAAAGAGCTTTGATGACATGAGCAACGAAAATTGAAGTAATTTAAAAACTTTAATTTCGAACTTTAGAAAACAATGGATTACAATGGACAGGGTAAAAAAACGTTACCAATGTGAAATTGTGAAATGTGAATGTGACGTGTGCGCCAGTGATGCCAAGCTAGATTTTTATTTTACCCCGATGCCTGATTAATTTTACCCTAAAATCATAACTATTTATATAAAAATACCCTACGGCTAAAGTTTTAGTTTTTGATTTATATAATAAAATAAGTTCTTTCTTAATCAATGGTTATATTTCACAACAAAATATACTGAATTTCGTTGTATAACTCAAATTCAATTCAAATAGGTACATTTATTGCTAACTAAAAGCCATAAACGTTAGAAATACTATTAACAATACAAAAACTAACCATAAAATTTTACCCCAAAGTTTACTCTAAAGAATTTTTGACCCTAAAAATTACCCTGCGACATCATTTTTACTCTAAGCCTAGGGCAAAATACCCTAAATTGGCAACACTGGTGCGCGCGGTGAATCAGATGAATGTCACTTTAAACAAGATTACTTTGGTGATGTAAAAATGTAAAGAGAGTTTGTCGATTTATCGATATCGATGAATGTAAACGTTTTTGTAAATCTCATTTTAGGATCGATTTTTATGTAAAGAACCGAAGACAACATATTATTCTTTATAAATTATTTTTGCTGCCACCAAATCAGAGAAAAAAATCAACATCATCATCATATCCGCAGAGAGACGTCCACTGCTGAATATAGGCCACACCCAAGCATCGCCATTGCGCCACAATGACTAACAAACCTAAGGTAAAGTATCCTACTGAAAAAGATATTTGTCTATAAAGAAATTGACCCTCAGTTTTAAGTTGCATGTATTTAGATCATATCGATAATTTTTAACAAATTGCGAAATAATTAATTTTTACTAGGTAAATCTACGATAGCTTGCATAAATTACAGGTGCCAAAAATGATATTATTATGTCAAACATTTTGACGAACATTGTAATTCCTCATCCTTTGTCGGTTTGTAGCGCACACCAAAGCATTCCAAAATACCGACAATAGATGGTAGAGAGCAGACATTTATCCCAATCTAAGGCTCATATTACAGAACAATACTCAAGCACAGATCTCGCCTTGAGCATAGATTTAAAGCCATTTGATTGGTTGAAACTAGTTTTAAGTAGTCTTGAGTTCGATTCTGTAATACATCCCGTAGACACAAATGTCTAGCGCTAGCAAAACGCATATAAATTTTGATACGTGTAAGCTTTAACTTTAAACCTTTATTATGCGCGTAGGTTAGGTTATGTTGAACTTAATTACGGTGATTTTTTATATCCGTTCTTACATGTATGCGTTAAAATCTGTAACTTAAAACAGCACAACTTTAGCAGCTACTTTTAACAGGTATAGTGTCTCTTGTGACATCAAATTGGCTTACTGTAAACTTATATGATGTAGGTGATTATTATCAAAGGTACAATAATAAAATATATTTTATATTTAATTTGCCTTTTATTGTCGATTTAGTTCCGACACGAATCGAATGTTTCTCATCACTAATTTTCAATGACGTGTACTTCCCCGATCATAGAGCTATACATAGGAATTCTAGAGTGCATCATTGAGATGGGACTAATTTTAATTATATTCTAAGTCAATGGTTACAAGTTACAAAGAAACGGCTACGTGATACGTTGTTTCACTTGTTTCCTTCGCACTAAGGAAACATTCAAGAATATAAATAATAGGTAGGTATGTGAATTTTTTTTTTTTTTTTTTTTTTTCTTTTGGCTTCGCACGGTTTGTGCATTTAGCCAATGTCACGTTTATATGCACAGTTTTTACGAAATAGGTACCTACATATTTCTTGAATGTTTAAATTAATGCGTTATGTACCCTTATCGAATAAAATTTAATTATTGTATAATAAAAAATAAAACTCGTTAAAAACTACTTATAAAAGATTTATATTAAAATGTAATGTAATACTCTTTCTACAATCATTTTTACTTAATTTGTGTTCAACTATTCTGTTATTTTTATTGACTAATTTACCACAGTTCGTATGGCTCCTAGATTTTCCTTTTAGGATTCGATATGGTTTCGTTTTCTTTGTAGACTCTTTGTTTTTGTTTGCGAAAACGCTATCTTCAACATTGCTTGGCAAATTCACAACATATTTTTTGTCTGGAAAATCCAATTTTGGTACTTCTTCGTCTAAAACTAACGACATTTTTTTAGAATCTGTATTTTTTTTGACACTTGTTGAAAATTCTGAAATATCTTTTATATTTTTAGTCTGATTCAGAACGTCGTCTGCAAAGTTCTGTTCTTTGTCAATCTCGTTCTCCGTTCTCTTCTCACTTTCCCTAGTGATATCATTTGTGTTGTCGTTACTTTCATTTTTAAACTCTGATTCCATAGCTACAGTTTTAACTACTTGAAATTCATCAGAATCAATATAATCTTCAGTATAATCGTCAATTATTAGTCCTCCATTATTATACATATATTCTATCCTATCTGTTGCATCTTCATTTGAATAGTTCAAAAGATCCCTATATATTGTGGTAACTTCACTTTTAAAAGCTTTATTTAACGTTTTTTCAGTAGTTGTTATAATTTTATTAATAGGATTTTCATATTTTTCTGTTTTATTCAACAAATCGATTCTTGATTCATTTTCTTTTCCAACTAAATTGATGTATTTTGATATGTTAGGGTCCATTTCTGTAAAGTTCACATATAAATATTCATTGGTAGGAATGCCATCACTCATATCTAGTTCTTCCTCAGAATTCCACGTCTTATTTAAATTTTGTGAATGATCTGTTGATTTTGCTTGGCTTATATGTTTGTAATCAACGTTTTCTGTAATAAGAGGTTCAATGTTTGTGATATTTTCATTGCTTAATTTAGCATCTTGTTTATTTTCAAGCGAATTTTCTTCATCGCCATTGTTTCGACGATAATCAGTATCTAAGTCATTATCACCGTAATCATCATCTTCAACGGGAAATAAATTTAAATGATTAGGATCATGATAGTTTCTTAATTTCTCTTCTACTTTCATTGTATTTTTACCGCTTTTGTTTCTAGTATTGTTAAAGAGGTAATTTTCTTCTTTTATAATATTTAGGAAATAATCTAACAGATGGTCCAGTAACTGTTCTCTTAGCTCACGTATATTTGATACGTCTGTTTCTGTTTCATTATTTAATATTTCGTCTCCCATGGCACTTTTAGTATCATTTGAATTTATATTTGATGCATTAATTAACTCTGTCAAATTCGAATTATCTAGTGCTGAATCGTTAAGTCCTATTATTGTATCTTTTACGTCAATATTAACAAGGTCACCAGTTTTGCTATTATTTGTAAAATTTTGGATTTTAGGCCTAAACAGTCCAGAAGTTATAATAAACGTTGGATCAATGGCTTTGTAAATGACAGGTTGTTGTTCATCTATAGTTGCTGTGAAATTCTTGATTGCTGTATCTCCTTCTTCTACATCAGCTGGAAATTGTGTATCGTTGTTAACAAGAGTAAATTTTTGTGGTAAAGTATTAGGATTTGTTGCAAATTCATTGAAACTTTCATTAACGATGTCTTTTTCAATTTCAATGTCTGCGTATTCGTCATTATTGTCTTGATTACCATTGTTTGCTTTGGATAATGTTTCTCTATCAGCAGAGTCATCTAGATGCTGTTCGTTTGTGTTTGCTACATCGGAAAAACTAACTTTTTCTTCGCTTCGTTCCAATCTAGGGTCGTTTTCTGGTGAATCGTTGCACGATTGTGGATTGTCTATCATTTTTGTAATAATGTATCCAATTTGGATAAATAGTAGAAATGTTACTGAAAGATAAAATTTCATTTGATAAAATATGGCTTAAGTTTTAAAACTTAAGCCATATTTTGTCAAATTTCAGTGGGATGAACCAGATACACAGCTTGACCTCTTCGTAGTACTAACCACCCTATACTAAGGCGGTAATTTTTACAAAATGGCCAATTTTTTGTAGTCCACGCGGATGGCAAAAGTCTATTAAATATACAATAGATTTAAGAACAACTGACACGGGTGGTACTTGAGTCGTGCGACCTACGACTCGTGATACAGATTTTGAAAAAGTAAGTATCTATTTGCATCTTACCAATTAGTCTCATGATATACTGATTTCAAAGTTGCCACTCAATACCCTGTATGCAAGAAACAGACGTACTAAAATACAATGTAAGAAAAACAAATAATTAACCAATTTACGAAGTTAGTCAAGATAACATAGATTAAAAAATTAGATGCGTCATAGTCTAAGTGTAACAGTTTTTATTTACATACACGTTCGAAAGCTGCACTTGAGCGAAGCCACACTGCTCCGTTGCGTTGCGTCATGTCACCTACACTACTCCGTTGGTTCCTCGATACAATGCATACGACAACGCAACGGAGAAGTTTATTGGGAAGTCAGCGCAACGCAACGCACTAATGGGGCCTCGCCCTTATGAGCAACTAAAATTGCTCAATTCTTAACAATTTCTATTCAGTTTTGGTATTGCCGTATATTGCTCAGAATTGCTCAGTTTTACCGTAACGTCATGGTTAATATCTATATATAATAAATTATGTATCGGTAAAAAAATAAAATTAAATAATGATTTTGGCACGGCAATGCATACTAGTCACTTTTCAAATGAAGCATGAGACGTGTAAAATTCTGATAATTGCTAGTGCAAGCTAAAACTCGTTCATCCGTTCACTCCCGTGCTGGTAGCAACAAATTTTAATCTCTATTTTTGCCATCAGATTCTGGTCGACCTCAGAAACTGATTTAGGTAACGGTAACGGATACACCTGATTTTTTTCCTATTTTTTTTTTATTCGATGATAGGCTTGCGCTTGACCGCCATCTCGCCTGATGTTGTCGTTACGAATGCTTTTACGAATCCCTTCGACGCTATATTAGCTCCCCTGAATGTCAATGTGTTACTTATGTTATTTATGGGTCATGACCCCCCGCAAAATGCTTCAAAAATGTGCGGAACACGGTAAGACGGTAATCCACGGTATAGCACGTCGGCATTAATCGGTATAACCCCCCCAAAGTCTTCGGCTGCGGTATGAGCCCCCCAAAATCGTCGGCTGCGACACATCTATAAAAATACCTACTCTGTAGCGTTTTTATTGCAAGCGTGTCAATTCCGATTTCTATGATTAACATTGTTGCTAATTAAGTAATATCGTTCATTAACGTCGTAATGAGACGTTGTGACTAATTGATTTTAATGGCGAGACTTTTCTTTTATAGTCATCATCATCATCATAAAACAAAGTCCCCCCGCCGCGACTGTCTGTTTGAACGCGATAAACTCAAAAACTAAGTACTGAACGGATTTTCACACGGTTTCCCCAATGGACGGAGTGATTTTTCAGGAAGGTTTTGGTGTATAATGCTACCCGTGCGGAGCCGGGGCGGGTCGCTAGTAAAGTTATGTATGTGAGTCGTGAGCACAAATCACGCATGAACGTTTTCGGCCCAATAGACAATAGACAGTTGACAATACACAATACAGAAAAGTCCAATAGACGACGAGCATCGACTGACGAACCAATCGCGTGGAGTCTCGGCGCTCCCCGCCTTAAAGAGACAAAAAAATCTACTAATGCTATAATCTGTGCTAAATGCGCATGTGAAGTTTGTGCTCAAGACTCGTGGCTCGTGCCGGCAATACGGTACCGACTATTTTTTTTTTATTGTGAATGTATAAACTATTTGAAAAAACATAATTAGGGAACACTAAAAATACCGATGAAACATCTACAAAATTTGCAAAGTTATAAGCGTTTTAAAATTATTTTCTAGACACGGACGGCACTATCATGCAGTGACGCAACGCAACCGCAACACCACCCTAAGCAGTCCGCTTCGCGCGACAAAGACGGAGAGATAATACTCCCTCCAAAAACTTTATAAGCGTCTATGTTTTCCATTTTGTGCTTATTTGTACTTTTTTAATAAGTAGTAGTTTAATAATGATTTTTTTTAAAAAAACCTCATTCTTTCTTACGTAAAACATTAAAACGGAAACAGTAAGTAAATCAATTTTAATAGTTATTTTACTGTTGTTTGTAGATTTAAAAGTCAGTGTTGGATGAAATTAGGAATGGGATAATATTCATGGCCATTGATTTTATAATGTGTCGTTCAGATAGACGCGGTCTGCGGTGGCGGTCAGTAGGTAGCAACAACACTGGGTTATTTCAGTTTTAAATTAAACGCGATTTAATAACAAAATCGCTTTAACATTGACAAATCAACATACTTCATTCCATTTTTTGTTTAAAAAATCTAGAAATGGGAAAGCATGTTATTTATTATTGAAATAGGTCGGTAGTTTTTCACTTTTTTTGCCCTTGCAGCCTTATTGTGACAAAAAATAAATTATTATTTCTGCATGTGCTGACAACACTATCTTGACAAGACGTCCGTCATTGCCGTCAGCTGTCATGGCAAGACGCAGAGTTGCCAGACGTACGATAAATAACGTACATGTGCGACAATTTCTACTCAGATACGATGTACGATTAGTTCGATACAATTTAGGTAGGTTTGTTTCTTATTCTGGTTTATCGTTCTTCCCATGAGAATTGTAGGTATTAGGATAGGTAAGAAAGTAAGATAAACCAGGACCCTAATTGCGTAACTAAATTGCTATCACCATGGCATTGATTTAGACACTCATTACGCCCCGCATGTTTCATAATCCGTGCTCAACGACAATAATGTTGTTCAACTGTCAAAATAAAGCCATGATAATAGAAATCGAGTGACGCAATTAGGCTGCAGAATAAGAAATTTTACTTTCAGCGCAATGCGTAAAAAATCAAAAGAATAGAGAAGTTGAGTCATGGTTTTCCACCATCTGAGAAAATTACCTATGTCTCCATAGACAGCGGCGGTCCTATAACCAAAAAATGTTATTGCAGAAGTAGGTAACTAGGTACCAAGTAGTTCTACTGGAAGCGACGCCATAATAATATAGTGATTGCTATGATCTCATTTGTATGTAAATTAATAAGTAATTTACTTTTTTATGTATCTTATTCCTTTTTCACGCACACTGTATGCCTTCCTTTGATTCCCATCTTATTCCTAGTTTTGAAAACTATAACTACGCGGTACGTCAGTGTTTCTTTGAAGGTTGTAGAATATTTTTTCATTAATTTGGTACGACAATTTAGCAACATTGGTACGTATCATTATCGTAATCCACTTGCACTCATCTGGTAACACTGGCAAGACGTCAAAGTTATCAAGTGTCAAAAGTTCAAGACCACTGGATTATGAAAACTCGATACTCGATAAACATGGGAAATTAATTAGAAAAGTGACTTGTTTTAACAGAAATCAAACGCCAAAATTCACAATAGCAACATGAATGAGTTTTTAGCTACAACTTTGACAAAATTGGTAATTTTCATAATATTATTGTGTACTGTAATTCTGTATGATGAAGGCCCCATATTTATATGTCGAAGTGCGCAAGATATTGACTTTCAATAGTGAGAAACCGTGTGATATTATGTATTTTAATAAGTGGGTGGTCCATTGGCAAGCCGGCGACCAACGGTATTACTCGTCGTCTCGCCGGCGAGCCAACTTTCGTCGGTAAACAGTGCGAGCCAAACAGTCAGTCTCGATGGAATTTATACCGCGGTCTCAGGATTTCAAGCATGCACAACGAGCTAGCGAGCTGAACCTCCTGATTTTAAGACTGCTAGGTGCTAATTTAGCGGTTTATACATCTGGCTAGTACTTAGTAGGCTTGTTGGCCTAGGCTACGTACCAGCAGGCTTGCTTGCCAATCGACCAGCCTCTTTACACAGATAAGTTCGACATTCCCTACTTATAACCCTGTAACTACCAGGGTCTGAGAGTCAACTTTGGGCAGAGCAACAGGGCTGTGGCCCTGAGGCCTCCACAAAAGAGGAGCCTCCATAAGAAATGAGCCTCCCCAACTTAATTTTTTTTAGATAAGAACAGTAAAATCTATCTATCAAAGAGAAAAAGGGTCACATTCACTGGTATTTTTTTGAAAATTTTTCTATGAAATCTATTTCTATATGAAATGGATTATGAAAAACATGAACATTTCATTTAATTCTGTTCATTAAAAGCATTTTTTTTAATTTATTATTTATTTATTTATTTATTGACCAACTTATATTTACAGCATATAACTACACATACAAGTTATTGGCCTAAATAAGTAAACATGCGAGTACACATAAACATTATAATATTTTTGACCTATTGGGCAAATGGCACATTTTTTTTTTTTTTTTAATAAACATGATCTCTAAGGAGGTACATAAAAAACTTTCTCTTAGTAGGAACTTAAAAGTTAAATATAGTAAGACATACAGAAATATTAACAAACACTAACACTAATAAACTTTATATATTCATGACATTAAAATATATTAGATTATTATATAGATATAATAACTATTGCGTATATATAAGTATGTAAGTATATATAAGTATTTAATTGAAATAAATTGGTAGATACCTAGTAATACCTATTGAAAACCTGTGAAATCTTTATTTTGTCTGTTTTTTTTTTTTTAACTAATTAGGAATTAGATGAAAAAAAAAAAAAAACAGACAAATTCAGGGTTTCTAATTTTTGGTTGCCCTAGGACCCTTTAAATCTGGCCCTGCCTTTGGGGTGATGTTTATCAACAAATAATTTTTCTGTTTTTTTAGAACCAAAACAATTTTAACCAACTAACTGTGGTCATAGGCAACGAGAGTTGTGACCTAGACTCAGCAGTGAGCGCTTTAGTCTATGCAAATTTTTTGAACTGGCAATACTGTCAGATAAAATGCAAAGTTTGTACAAAAGACCAACGTGACAATGCTGCTTGCAAGGAAGATATCTTTGTTCCGATATTAAACGTTGATCATACTGATTATGAGTTGAAGACAGAGGTGGCATATTTTTTAAGGCATAAAGGGATATTTGAAAGCAATCTGGTATTTAGGTAACCATTTTTAGTTATTTATTTATAGTAAATAGGTCAGTCATTCTCAGGAGTTTCATTATTTGGTTTGTTTCTGTGGCACATTTTTATTTTAAAGGAAATATCTGTAACCTCTGCTACCAATTTTCTCAAAGTTAAATCTAGATTCAATATTTCCTGTTAAAATGTCCTAATTAACAAAAAAATATTCCACCGAAATCAACCAAATAATGAGGCTCCTGAGAATCACCCAGATGTCATTTATGCTCCTAAGAAGAATAATCAAAGAGATTGAAAATTCGAACTTATGTGGGTGGGACACAAATACACCATAGCTCTGTGGTTAAAGCGACGCCACGGTACGGCAGTGGTTGCGGGTTCAAATCCCGCCCGTGTCAGTTGTTTTTAAATCTATACTAATATAATGAAGTTAGAGTTTTTGTTTGCTATCTGTATACTTATTTGTTTTGTACTTGTAAACAGTTGATTAACATATGGCTCTTGTTACAGGGATGACCACAACCTCAGTGATTTGTTAAACAGTTGTAAATCCAAAGTAGTGTTGGTAGACCACCATGTTTTAGCCAAAAATGACCAGTTTCTTGCTCCATACGTCACGGAGATTATAGACCATAGGTGAGTTTGATCGTCAGCCGCCTAGCTCTTTGAAGACTATAGCCAGGAATTTAGTCCGGAGGAGGGAGGAGGAGAGTTAAGCCTTGAATATAAAGACATTATTAACTACTAGACTTTTGCCGGCGACTCCGTCCGCGTGGACTACAATGGAAGGTCAAGCTGTATCTCTAGTTCCTTCCATCGGAATTAGATAAAATATGGTTTAGATTTTAAGTTGGACCCCAAGCTACCAAACTGAAAACCACATCAAAATTCGTTCAGTACTTTTTGCGTGATGCGCGCACAAACAGATAAACACAAAAATTAAAAAAAAAACTTTTTGTATGGTTACGTACGTCCCAGTACCCTATCCCGCTGCTTTTCTGGAATATCTTCAATGCACAGACACGGCTTTTTGACAATTTTATATTACCTAAAACTTGGCACATTGATGTTATTCATTAAATTAATAGGTAGGACCATGGAGCAGTTATACAGTAGGACCAATGATGTTGAATTCCTAAAAAAAACTTTTTTATGAAAAAATAACCGGCTTCAAAAATCCACTACAAAGAAAATAATAATTTTGGTTTCGGAAGTCGGTGGCTTTGGTTTTTGTTTGCTTTTTTTTGCCACCGACTTCCGAAACCAAAATTATTATTTTCTTTGTAGTGGATTTTTGAAGTCGGTTATTTTTTGTTAAAAAAGTTTTTTATTTTTCCCTTTTTAGTTCTTTATCCCGTGTTAAATTACTTTCACGAATTCGTTCAACAGTAAATCTTCTACGGAGTGTGTACATTTTTGTCTATAACTTAGTACATAGGAATGATTACATAATGTATTATAATATACTAAAACCTTCCTGAAAGTATGTAAATTACGTTAGTGAAAACACCAAATCGAATCAGTAGTTTTTAAGAAAATCGCGCACATACAAACATACATACATACATACTTACATACATACATACTTACATACATAAATACATACGGGACGAATACAGAACCTCCTTTTTTGAAGTCGGTTAAAAAGCCGAAGCTAGCTGATTATATTTCTAAAGCTCTGTGTAATGTTTTTGCGTACTGTATATCACTTGTAATGAAAATTTCTTTCTCAGGCCCATGGACAAATCCGGCTGGGTATTCAAAGATGACACTCGGTCCACGTTGGAGACTGTTGGCTCCTGTTGTACTCTTGTGACTCAGAGGATCAAAGATCTGGGTGCTTTAGTAGCCAAGGATGTAGACTTCTTCAACGCTTTCTCCGTCTGCAGTGAGATGTTACATGGTATGTTTTTTTTACATATCTATACTATAACTCAGTGACCCGCCCGGGTTTGCACGGGTACTATAAACCTTTCTCTTGAATCATTCTATTTACTAAAAAAAACCGTATGAAAATCCGTTGCGTAGTTTTAAAGATCTAAGCAAACATAGGGACAGACAGACAGCGGGAAGCGACTTTGTTTTATACTATGTAGTGATTATAAAGCTGAAGAGTTTGTTTGTTTGAACGCGCTAATCTCTGGAACTACCAGTCGGATTCAAAATAATCTTTTTGTATATGATAGCCAGATTCATGAGGAATAGTATAGGCTATTTAACATCACGCTACGACCCTTAGGAGCCGAGCAACGGGGGTGAAACCGCGGGGAACAGTTAGTAAAAATAATATAAATCAATTAGCTTTATTTATTTCAGCAACTATTGTACTGGATACTGTGAATTTCTCCAAAGAAGTGAATAAAGCGACGCCGCACGATGAAGAGATCATTTTGTTCTTAGAAAGTCTTATCAAACCAGCAGATTATGAAGATTACAGGTTAGTTGCTAACTAAATGGCGCCAAAAATGCGCATTATTCAAATAAAAAAAAAAATAACCTATAGATTCATGAGAATTAATGTGAGGGGCTCACATCATAGAAACAAGGAGATACACTGGGTGGCAGGTTAGACAGTGGAAATACGAAAAGGGGTCATTGTACTCATCATTATGAACAACTTTTACTATGGGACCAACCCTGAAATCGCGAAAAAAAACTGCTGTTCCATACATTTATGTTCACATAACTCAACAAAATATAATGGAACAGCAGATTTTTTTTTTCGAGATTTCAGGGTTAGTTCCATAGTAGGTATTTCCACTGTCTAACCTGACACCCTGTATAGTAGCTCGATTTCTACTGATCCCATTTTTTTTATAGGAAACGTGAGTTAGATGCTCTAGTGACAGCTAGGAAAGATGTCTCGACGCTCACCGCCGCTCAACTGTTAAGGAAGGACGTGAAAATTGTCGGCGATGTCTTCGTACCCAGTTTCCCTATACTTGTCAAGGTAAATAAACAGGACTTGGCTATACCCGGCGGTTTCGCACCCGTTGCTCGGCTCCTAAGGGTCGTAGCGTGATGTTAAATAGCCTATACTATTCCTCATGAATCTGGCTACCATATACAAAATGAATTTTTCGAATCCGACTGGTAGTTCCAAAGATGAGAGCGCTCAAACAAACAAACGCTTCAGCTTTAGATTAAAATAATTTATAAAAGCTACATATTACGAGTCCGTCCGGCCGTGCTATCCAACCGATTTACTTGTTTTTTTAGGGTTCCGTACCTCAAAAGGAAAAACGGAACCCTTATAGGATCACTTTGTTGTCCGCCGTCAGCATGTCGTCAGTCACCGGACCATAAGTGGAGCCATCTGCTCATAGATGGCGCCATTGGAAGTATGCAGTAGCGCCATCTATGATCATATTTCGGAACCCTTAGGGCGCGAGGCATACTCGCACTTGTCCGGTTTTTTTTCTTTCTTCTTTCCTTGACTCTGTAGATATGTTGAAACTGTTAAAAGACATTTCATTACAAAGTTCTCTATCCGTTTGCCAGGAGTTCCTCAGTCGCCCCGGAGCCCTACAGGCCGTGTCGGAAGCCCTACTCCGACACGGCTGTAATGTGGCTCTGTTACTAGGCATGGACCTCACCGAAGGACTCAAAAGAGATACTGCATTGTACTCCCCGAATGAACCTGAAAAAGCTGTGATGGTAATTTTTTTAATTTAATTTTTTTTTCATCCCACCATCTCGGAAAGAGTATTTTTGCTCTTCGATATCTGAGTGCAAAAGCCGTTTTTACCCGCTAGAGGTTAAATTCTCTTCAATATTTGAGTGCAAAAGCCGTTTTTACTCTCTAGAGGATAAAGTAAATTGAATTTAGAACATCGTGTGCACTAAGTTTGTGAATTCAAAACATCATTAAACATATTTATTTCTTATACAGCGTGTAATTGACAGGTTGGCAAAAACGAAAAGTATGAATTCAGACTGGTATTGTTAATATTTTGATAGTGAAATATTTTCCCGGAAATGATGTAGGTACTACGGAGGCCAGTAAACTTTTACAGCTAACAGCTGATTCCGCGCGGGTTGTATGATTTCTTTTACGATTACATTGCCGAATTTAAGTTTTTTGCTTTTTTTCACTAAAATTGTGTTTTTAGGGCTGGATTTTGTTGTAACAAATGAATAGAACACAAATCTAGTTGAAAAACGGTCGGAAAATTCGACAATTTTCCTGAAGAAAATTCCAACGTTTTTCAGTCATAATCATGGTCATGAAGCTACAGTTTCAGTTTTTGCCAACCTGTCAATTACACGGTGTATACCTATTTAATAACATATTTATTTCTACCTCGATGGTGCCGAATTTATAATACAACCTTTTTTTCCTCGCTGAGGTGGGATGAAAAGTTACGTGTTGCACTCGAATGCAAAGATTTTTCACCTCGTGCTCTTTTGATTCCCTCGCTAACGTTCAGGATGCTAATTTTTGAATCACTCGCTGTGCTCGGTCATCAAAATTGAGCACGCGGTTAAAAAGCAACTTTGCACTCTTGTATAACAAATAACTATTGTATCGAATACTCAATACTTACCTTCTTTCGATATTGTCCCTTGTTTAACCTGTCACTCAGTCCTATATGAGATTTAAAAAATGTGTGTTAATTTAATAAAAAAACCGGACAAGTGCAAGTTCGACTCGCGCCCTGAGGGTTCCCAAATATGCAATAGCGCCATCTATGCCGCTATTACACCATAGTAGACAGATACATCATAACTTGATCATAGATGGCGCTACTGCATACTTCTAGTGGCGCCATCTATGAGCAGATGCCTCCACCCGTTAAGGGTCTTCGGACAGACGGACAACAGAGTGATCCTATGAGCATAGATGTTCACAACCATTCGACAAGCTTCCGTGTCGGAAATGACACTTATTCGACTCTCTGCTTTCCGAACCGATGGACTCGTAAAACGCAAAATAGCGTCTAAAACGCAAAATTTAGCATTTACGCAAGAGAGTGCATCGGTTCGGAAAGCAGAGAGTCGAACAAGTGTCATTTCCGACACGGAAGCTTGTCGAATGGTTGTGAAGGGGTCCGTTTTTCCTCAAAAAACTAATGATTTGTTTCAGTTGAGTAAATACTTGGAAGAGTGGACTAGCCCATCTTTGGGGCTGTCCCCAGAGCTGCTATCGAACGCCAGCGAATGTTGCTACTACTGGCAACTCAATCTGTCCGCGTCGCGCAAGCAATACATACCCGCTGTCAACACCTTCGCGAAAATTAAATGATTACACTAATAACGAGTGTTTTATTTAATAACTTTAGTTCTATTAGTTCTGCACTTAGATATACCCCGACACGATCAAACCGTTGAGATTTATCAGAGTGGCTAGTGCGAGACTGCGAGTGTTTTTAAAATCGTAGGTACCAATACCTAAATGGTAACACGTAAAATATTTCGTTGTTGCGTTCTTAGTTCATAACTTTTTAGCAAAGAAATCTTATCTATTCTCCATGGTTCTTTTTACACACTAGCAGCACAGAACTAAAACCTCAGTTGCCAACAGTCAAAAAGGCAAAAAAAAAAAAACACCTCTGTCATCTGTCACTTGAGTCAATGTTGTCAACTTAAGGGTTTTCCTTCATTTAAGAGATAGAAATGTTAAAAGGGGGATTTGTAGGGACCGGAATCTTATAGGGGCTCAATAAAAAGTTGAAACAAAACCTGCAAATAAATCGAATAATAGCAGCCGGCCTAGCATGACCACGATAGAAACAGGTTTTGTCTACATAGAAATAGACAAAGTGACAGATTGTAGAAACATTTCTACGTTTTATGAAAGAAATCTGTCACTTTGTCTATTTCTATGTAGACAAAACCCGTTTCTATCGTGGTCATGCTAGGCCGGCAGGAATGAACTGACACAGAATAGAAAAAAACATTATTTTTGTAATAGCGAAAGAGACGTCATTAAAAAAAACTTACTGGGTTAATCCTCAAACGCAGCCTGAGCGGCCTTAACATTTTCTTTCATGAGTTACGAATGATTTGGACACTCAATCAAAGAAGTATTACTTTTGAACCTATATTGGATTTTTAGGAAGATTTAAAAAAACTTTAGGCAAAATTTTGGTAGTGGTTGGCAGCACTGTCACTGACTGTCATGGTCACTACTGTCAGTCAGTAAAAGAAAATCGATTATATGTTCAAAGATTTTATGCACTAGTAATTTAAGAATTCAATGTTATTATGTGTATTTAATGATATTTATTACTCTCAGGAATTCTCTTGAGAGTACCCAAGATTTTACGTGATTATTTGGTGATTATTTATAACCGACTTCACTTAGTAATGTATCCGTGACCGTGAATACCTACTATATAATAGCGGTTTTAATACAAATTCAACATTACTAAGAAGTCAATAATGCATTTAAATTGATTGCCAGAATAGGTAATTAATGTCGTACGCCAAATAAAGAACTGTGCAGTGATTTTTAAACTAAAAACTGAAAAGATGGAAAAACTTACAATGTGTAGGATTTGTTTAGTGAAAGATGTGGAAATGTACGTTGTAGACAATGAGAACATGCAGAAAATTTATGAAGAGCTAACCGATATACCAGTAAGTAATAATGTCTTAGGTTTTCGCGATTATTACACATTATAATAAAAAGTCGCAGTCGTCCTGCGACCACGAACGCTGCAAAGTGTTCGAAACGTCAGGAAAACTCTGTAAAAATCCGTAATAAACGCGATTTAATCCGTTTAAACTTGTTTTATTATAATACCAGTAAGTAGTTAATGTTAAAGTGAATAAAATTACAAATAAACATTTCAATATTGAATAAAACTAGTTGTTGTCTGTGACTTCGTCTGCGTGAAAAGTAGCGTCAGTGCTTCTCCAGGGTCCAGGCTAGCTCTTTGTTCAATTTCATCTAAATCTGTTCAGCCGTTTCAGCGTGAAGGACTAACAAACACAATAATAATAGTATTATTTTCTACCACTTGTACTATATTCGAACTACCTACATCACAAACATTGGCGAAGACGCCGTGGCTATAGAGTTTTTTATTATTATCGATATGTTTCGCATCTAACTGCAAGATTTTGTACCGTATTCAACAAATGGATACAATTAGTAATTTGATATTTTTTTTATTTGAAATTCGAATATTATAAAGAGTCAAAGTTTGTGAGCTTGTATGTAGGGCGTAATCTCCAGAACTACAGTTCTCCAGAAAGCCTCATTATCCCTGAGTCTTCTACTTCTTATATGTATGCAATATTAACTTTTTACCAATCATATAAAATTATTCCTAGCTTATAATATATTGTTGTTATTCATGTTTCTTATACTTAGAACTCCCATCACCTAAATTGCTGACGCCAGACAAAAACTTAAAAAACCCCAGTCATTTGGGTGAAATTGAATATTTTTCCTGGACACCCCCAAATTTTTTTTTTCACAAATCAGGATTCGCATGACAAAAGTGTCCGGGTTTCCTCCAGACACTTGTTGATACCCCGACTGAATGGTCCCCGACGCCCTCTAAAGTAGGACAAATCTGGGGAACCTCGGACTGATAGCAGCCCTACTTATACTAATAGTTACCTGTCAGAAGAAAATAAAAAAGTAAACCATTTGTTACAGTTTGTAACTGACGACCGTAGACCGATGCTAGCTTGTGACTTCTGCTATGCTCAGCTGAATCAATGCTGCCAATTGGTGTCAAAATGTCTGGAAGCTGAGGAGGTGTTCGCTCAGATGTTGAATGAGGGTTGCAAGGTGAGGGATTCTTCAATAGACAACCATCTTTACTACTATACTTATGGCCAAGTTCACCGACAAGATAACAGTCCGTTATATTAAAAATGCCCGTTTAACATGACTTTGACCTTTATAAAAGTCATATAGGTTCACACAACTCAACCAAATGTATGGAACAGCAGATTTTTTTTCCCATAGTAAAAGTTGTTCATAATGATGAGAACAATGACCCCTTTTCGTATTTCCACTGTCTAACCTGCCACCCTGTATAGAAAAAGATATGTTAAATGATATTTTGACATTAACCCTATTATTATAATAATCTAGTGATATTAATTTAATCATATTATTTTATTTTAGCTGTTGACATTTAAAATTTATTAATAGTACATAATTTTATATTATTTTAATTTGTACACCAACAAATGGTAAGACATAGAGATCTGTTTTATTACTGTATTTGACTGTAACACCTTTTGTAACAATCTATGTTCACAAATAAATAAATTGAATTGAATTGAAATTGAAAACAGCAGTTTAACATGACTTTTCTATGAAAAAGATAAGTTACAGCTGTTTTCAATATAATAGACTGTTATCTTGTCGGTGAACTTGGCCCTTAGAATAATGTGTAAAAGTGACTCGTCTAAAGCCCAGTAGGCACTGCAAGGGATTTTTTAAGTTTAACTTTTTAGCACTCATATCATCAGTGGAAAGGCAAAAGTTCTAAACCGCCAAAATGGTACTTTTGGAAAACGAGTTTTAAGGTTCTTTTCTTAAGACAATAAATCATATATCTCTTTCTTTTGGCGGTTAAGCACTTTCACCTTTCCACTGACGATATTTGGTTGATATTGTCATAAGACTTGAGCATAGCGCGGGAGGCTTAGGCATGCCGCAGCCAGGGACGTAGCTAGTGGGTAGGGGGGGCGGGGGCAAGGGTAGGCGTAGTTTTCTGTGTTAAACAAAAAAAAAACCTTATCATGCTGTTCCCTCCATGGGTGCTGGGCCTAAAGATCAAACTTATTTTCAGTTTTACTTAATGGAAAGAAATTGATTTTGATTTATCAATGTTTATTTACAGCAAAACCCATCAGGATTTAAAGGCAATTTAGAATTTTCTGGTGGGCTTTTTAAAACGCCAATACCCATGACTATAGATGAAGTTTGTCAAAAAGAAAGCGGTGCTAACACAGCACAAGAACCAGCTGTTTCTGACATAGAAGATAATATTGTGGTAAAGAAGGAATATCCAAGCGAAATAGTTGGAAGTAGTGCTATCAAAGAACAACTACCAGCTGTTTGTGACACAGAAGATAATATAATCATAAAGAAAGAATTTCCAAGCGAAAACGTTCAAAGCGCAGAACAAGTTCTAGCTGTTTGTGACATAGAAAATAATATTGAGATAAGGAAGGAATGTCCAAGCGAAACTGCTGAAAGTGGAACTACCGCAGAACAAGAACCAGCTGTTTGCGACATGGAAGATGATATTGTAGTAAAGAAGGTATACCCAAGCGAAATTGTTGGAAGCAATGCTATCACAGAACAACTACCAGCTGTTTGTGACATAGAAGATGATAATGAGATAAAAAACACTGAACAACTACCATCTGTTTGTGGTATAGAAGATAATATAGTGGTAAAGAAGGAATATCCAGATCCAAAAATCACAGAACAAGAACCAGCTGTTTGTGACATAGAAGGTGATATTGAGATAAAGAAGGAAATTGAAATTGCTGAAAGCAGCCCTGTTACAGAACAACTACCGTCTGTTTGTGGTATAGGAGATAATATTAAAATAAAGGAGGAATATACAAGCGAAAACAGTGCTATCACAGAACAAGGAGAACTACCAGCTGTTTGTGACTTAAAAGATGATATTGACTTCGAGGAGGAATATCCAAGTGATGGTATGTTCTATTTTGTTCTGATATTATTTATACTGACCATAATGTTATGCTGCGCTTGCCGCGGTCAGTCCTTGGATGGGTGACCGTTCTTTACACATCGAGACCCCCTCCGTGCCTCGGAGAGCACGTTAAGCAGTTGGTCCCGGTTGTCATAGAATATCTTTGACAATCGTTACGGGTAGTCAGAAGCCCTAAAAGTCTGACAGCTGGTCTAACATTCGAATACCGGTATTTACCCATTAATTGGGTTGTGGAGGTCAGATGGCAGTCGCTCCACGTAAAATATTGATATTCAGCCAAAACTAGTTAGACTGGATGCCGACGTCAATATAATTTGGGAAAAGGCTAGGCAGATGATGATGATGACCATAATGTTATGCAGTGATAGCCTAATAATTTAACTAAGTGCCTCCCACAGTGAATGGCAGCATAACGCGAGTTGTCATTTAACCACGAGCCCCTCCATATTTTTGAATGTTTTTGTTATTTTACAGAATTAGGAGCTCAAGCATTCACGCTGCCACTCGTTTTTGAACCAGATACAGAAGAATGTTTAATGAATCTCCAATCTGTGAAGAAAGAACAAGATGTACCTGAGGAAACAAGTAAGTATTACTTATTTAGTCACTGCTGCCGATTCCTGTTGTTTACGAACTAAACTAATTCAATCTTATTATGTCTCTTTCTAATAAAAACATGAGAGAGTGATAGCAGATATTTAATCCTGTCAAATTAGTCCACTTGAATAGTTTTAATGTCAATTTAGTCGTAATCGCAAAAGGTCACGACTATTTTCCCGTAAATGACAAGGGCGTAGACTAATTTGACAGTTCTAAATATTCTCTGTCCTTTTTCAATGTTATTTGTAAGAAAGAGATATAGTGTGATTAAAATTAGTTTAGTGCGATGTTCAACACAATCAGCACCATTAGATAAGGCGAGAGGCACTTGATAGGAGGTGGTTAGCGGTACTTAAAAACACTTGCAACACTTAGGGCCAAGTTCACCGACAGCATAACAGTCCGATAAATTAAATTACTTTTATAAAAGTCTTGTTAAACGGCCGTTTTCAATTTAACAGACTGTTATCTTGTCGGTAAGCAGTAGTAAGCCTAGTGGTTTAACCATGTGCCTGGGAGGCACATGGTTAAACCACTAGGCTATCACGGCGAATGGTTCGAGTTCGATGCCGAGGCACGCACCGCTGACTTTTCGAAGTCATGTGCGTATTAGAAATTATCACTTGCTTTAACGGTGAAGGAAAACATCGTGAGGAAACCGGCATGTCCTAGAACTAAAAATTCGAAGACATGCGACGTCCACCAACCCGCACTGGGCCCGCGTGGTGGACTACGGCCCACTCCCTCTCACAGAGGAGGCCTGTGTCCCAGCACTGGGAACATTATAGGCCGATTATGCTATGCTTATGCTATCTTGTCGGTGAACTTGGCCCTTAGGGGCTTACATTGGCTGACCCTCATTTGCACGGTTGCTTTTTTAAGCGCGTTAAAATATTACATTGACTTCGGTTTACATTTTAAATATCGGTGGGTTTGTGGGTACCTTAACAAAAAGTTATTATTTATGTTTATCATAATAACTTTACAATTACCTACGCAGCTGTATTTTTAATAATAATAAACTGTAACAAACTTAAGTTTGAACTGGATATTTAAAAAAAATACTGGCCAAGTGCAAGTCGGACTCGCGCACCGAGGGTTCCGTACCTTCCTCAGGCGTCTAAAAACATGATGGTACAATAGCGCCATCTATGAGAATATAGTTGAAGCATCAACCAGCAGCAGCAAGCTATATTCTCATAGATGGCGCTTAACATAATATTATGTTTGTAGAGGTCTTGTGACAAAGTGAGTGTGAAAGTGAGGGTTCCGTTTTTCCTTTTGAGGCACGGAACCCTCAAAAAAGAATACGATATTAACGATTTCGATAAAAAGCCATGCGATAATATCGAGTATCGATACAATCAGTAACGATAGATAGATACATCGCGATACATTTCATCGATACAAACCAAAATATCAGGCATCACTAATCTGTAGTACTTTGAATTGAGAAGTTTTTCACTTTAATGCGTCGTTCGGCCAATGCAGTCTGCAGTGGCGACAGCGGTCAGTAAGTGTAAGTATCGGCAGGGATCTTGATCACAGATTGCGCATGGACAGTTTTGGCCCAAAATAGACAGTTGACAATACGTAATAGAGAATGGTCCAATAGACGACGAGCATCGACTGACGAACCAATCACGTGCAGCCTCGGCGCCCCCCGTCTTCTTCATTCCGCCAAAGAGACTGCTAGGGGCCCCGAAATGACGAAACACATTGGTTTCTTAGTTCTATGCCTCATCAACAAAGCACTGAAATAGCCAGCAGTGCTCAGTAAAAGTTTGACCAGCAGAAGTTTTCTTCAATTTCCGACAAAAATCACTGAACAAAAGTACATTTTGATGTTTTTAAGCTTTCTACAAGGACACCAAACTCGGTGTGCCCAAAGGCCTCTGCTTGGCCTAAGACGACCCTGGGCAGCAGGGTTGGAAGTGAATTAATGTGATACGCGTAGTAGGAGTATATTTGGATTTTGGAACGAAAGGATCCAATAAAGCAGGGGTCACCAATTAGTTTCGCTCGGGGTCCGTTTTAAGAATGACCATAGCGGTCCGCACAACATTTTATAGAAACTTTCCCACCGCGACGATCAACGCTTTCGCATTGCGCGAACTCTTTCTCGCTTGTTAGCTCATTACTTCGCCCGGCCGTTTTCGAATTGACGTCAACAAAGATAATGCGGAGGATACGTTTTGATTAAATTACGGACTCTGTACCTAGTGCAAGTTGCTGTGTTCTCGCGGTCCGCACAAAATGGTCCGCCATTTGGTGACCCCTGCAATAAAGCGTTTATCTTTTTCAGGTAATTTGTCGTCAGGACATGATTTTTGTTCGCCAATAGAGTCCGAAGAGTCGAAAAATAATCCAAACAATAATACACAGGAAAACTTCGTAAATGAAACACAAAATTACCTGGTAGAGGCTCTCCCAAGAAAACGTCGTCGCCCAAAAAAAAAAAGCTAATTGTTGCTCAGAAACTTGTCAGGAATATAATTGGGTTTCTGCAGAGGTTAATAATCCACCTGATTCTTCTCGGAAACGAAAAAGGCCAGAAACGCCAAAAGAGATTAGAAAGTACAATTGGGAAAGAAAGCGTTCATCAAGAAAAAAGGAACTCCCAAAACGTAAACGTAGTCGCCCAAAAAAAACTGAAAAGAGCTTAGAAGCTTATCAAAAACATAGTAACGTTCTTCCCGAGGTTAACAAGCAAGCTGTGGCGTGTTATACAGCGAAGAACAGTGACCAGTTTCACAGTCAGCTACTTCAGGTCAAGAACAAAGTCAAAATACCTGCTACAGCTTCAGTGAGCTTCATGAACTCTACTCCTAAACAGGTTGCGCCTTCAATGTACTTCAGGACCTACACACATAAGTCTTGTAGACCAAAAACTGCTGCGACTCTTGAACCTGCCGTGCCTGTAGACGGCTCCATCACCGATACACCTGAACAGGATACGCCTTGCAGACCTGAACTTATTGTGACTCCTGAACCTGTGGCTTTAGACTCCTCCATGGCACTACCTGAACAGCTTACGCCCTCAGTGTGTCTTAAGACCTACAGACCTAAAAATGCTGCGACTCTTAAACCTGCCGTGCCTGTAGACGGCTCCATCACCGATACACCTGAACAGAATCCGCCGTCAGTGGAGACTTGCAGACCTATATATGTTGCACCTTCTGAACCTGTGCTTTTAGACTGCTCCACGATCGATACATTTGAATTACTGGCTGCGCCCTCAGTGTGCCTTAAGACCTACACACATAAGTCTTGTAGACCTAAACATGCTGCGAGTCTTAAACCTGCCGTGCCTTTAGCCTCCTCTATGACCGGTCAGGACCTGACACCTGAACAGGCTGCGCCCTCAGTGTGTCTTAAGCCCAACACGCATAAGTCTTGTGGACCTAAACATGATGTGACTTTTGTCTACTCCATGAACTATACTCCTAAGTCTGCCGATGCTGATACTGTATTTACACTAGAAGATGAAAAACTAAAAACGAAAGAACTTGAGTACAATAGGAAGACAAAATCGATAAACTCTGAAGACCTAATTAAAAATAAAATGAGAAAGACACTGGTACCGAGAATAAAATGGGCGCAAAGATCTGCAGAGGAACGTGAAAGGGATCGCGCTAAAAACACGGCTCGTTTACGCCGGGAAGAGCGAACGAGTCATACAATTGATAAGCTATTTAGAAACCACCAAGACTTTAGAAGAATAAAAGAAAATCTGGCAAGGAGAATAAAAAGGGCGCAAAGATCTGCACAGGAAATTGCGAGTGAGCGCGCTAGAAATACGGCTGCACGTCGTGCGGCACGCATGCGCGCTAGAAACAGCGAGGATAAACGCGCTCGTGACACGGCCTCGCGGCGTGCCAATGCGAAGACCCTGCGTACTGAGGAAGAGCGAACGACTGATACAATAAATACAACTGAACATCAATTGACCTTGACCAAATCTTAACCAAAAAAATTTTTAAGATAATATAGACAATTTGAGGAACCTATTTGCGTATTTTATTTTTCGAATATGTAGACATTTTTGATTTTTTTTTAATTTTGTTTCACCCTCTTTTTAGTTGCATGCTACATACCTAATAGCTGTGCTTCATAGCCACACTTCTTGGCATTGGCGGATCTAGGCTGGGGGGGTTATAGGGCTGAAGGAAAATGTAGAAGTGGGCGGAGCATAACATACCCTTATGGCTCCCTCGTCCCGCAAAATGTCACGCATCGTAATAAAGGCCCTTTACAACATCTCTGTATATTTATTCAATGATTCCATAGCTTGAATAATAACCCCATTATTTATTTTATTTATTTATTTAATTCTTCAAGCACACATATGTACAGAGGCGGACTTAATGCCATTAGGCATTTTCTACCAGTCGACCTTTGGGTGATGCAGAGACAAACAGTGGTAGGTGCAATTTCGAGAATTGATGAATAAATAAATTACACAAAGATATACATACATTTATATATAAATAATATAATTATATACCTACATATAAATACATATGTAATATAAGATATGCACAAATATATAAAATAAATACACAAAAATATATACTAACTATAGTAGAAAATTAATGGGAAAATATTAGCGCTGTGATGATTCTGCCAGATTCTTTCGAATATGCTCACGAACTTTAAATTTAAATGATAGTCGGTTAGTCGCCATCCTGATTTCCGAAGGGAGCGCATTCCATAACAAAATAGACTGGACAAAGAAAGAACGATGAACGAAGTCAGTACGGTGAGTGGGACATTGAAGAAGACGGTTATGTGAAGAGCGAAGATTTCTATTGTGGTTGGCGCAAATGTACTGAAAGTGGGGGGATAGGTAACTAGGAGAAGTGGGAGAGTCAAGAAAAGAAAACAAGGTGGTCAGCGCCCTTTGCTCTCTGCGCTGGCGTATGGGTAACCACTTTAGATGCGACCGTTGCGCAGAGACATGATCATATTTACGCAGATTGAAAACGAATCGAATGCAGTTATTAAGAAGACGGTCTAGTTTGTTGAGGAGATCTGCATTCAGGTCGAAGTAACACACATCACCATAATCGATCATAGGAAAAATTAAGGCCTGTACAAGCATTGCTTTGGTATTAAATGGCAACAGATTTTTCAACCGATACAGGGCCCGCAGCGTTCCGGTAACCTTCTGGCTGACACTAGCGACCTGAGTACGCCAGCTCAAGGTACTATCAATATGCAAGCCAAGATCCTTGACGTTATCGCTGAATGGAATGATCGTACTGTTGAACAGAACGGGCGGCCAGGTTGTGCTATCCACTTTAGATATGTTACGAGGACTCCCAATAATTATCGCCTGACACTTATTAGGGTTTACTGCTACACCAAATTTATCAGCCCAAGTTTTAATGGCTATCAAGTCCCTATTTATTCTGTTGATGGCATCAGGTATTTCATCCAACCTCCCTTGACAGTACAACTGCAAGTCATCTGCATACAGATGATACGCACACTGAAGCTCGGAAGTTAAGAGGTTAATAAAGATAGAAAATAGAAGAGGAGAAAGAATGCCGCCTTGTGGAACGCCAGTTTCTAAATCACACCAACTAGATGAGGACTCTCCAACGTGTACAGACTGCTGACGTTCCAGAAGATAAGAAGAGAACCATTCCAGTGCTTCGGGAGAGACCGTAAGATAGGACAGTATGGCCAACAAGATGTCGTGACTGACGGTATTGAAGGCATTTGAGAAATCGACCAGTACAAGAACAGTAACCTTGGTGTCTTCCAGTCCTGCCCTTATATCGCCAGTCACTTTAAGGAGGGCGGAAACAGTGCTGTGCCCAGGCCTGAACCCAGATTGAAGAGGGCTAATAAGTGAATTACAATGAACAAAACTGGAGAATTGTTTATGGACACAGGCCTCAAGCACTTTGGATAGGAAAGGAAGAATAGAAATTGGGCGGAAGTGGGTAGGAAGAGAGGGATTTGAAAGCTTAGGTAGTGGACGAACATAGGCTTTACGCCATAAGGAAGGGAATGCTCCAGAGTAGAGTGAAAAATTTACAATGTGGGTTATCGCCGGCAGGAGGTGATCCAGTATAGTTATGATCATACCACGGGTGATATTATCACATCCCACCGCTTTCGACTTAATGGAAAGGATGATCTTTCGAATCTCTCCCGGTTCAACTGGAACGAAGTGAAAAGGATTAGTATGAGGACGCGTTAGACTAGAAATTAAAGATAGAGTTTGTTGTTTGGTTAGACGATCCATGGTAGCGACGGTGGAGAAATGGCGGTTGAGATCGTCTAAGTCAATTGAATTAGGAAGGTCTAAATGTTGCGGTTTGCCGATACCTAGAGTTCCAAGGAATTTCCAGATATCAGCAGAAGAGGAAGAAGCGATATTATCCAGAATGTGGCGGCGTTTAGCATTGCGTATCATCTGGTTGCATCTATTCCTTGCAGTCTTGAATAATGTCCAGTTTTCATCAGTACGATCCCTTTTATGTTTACGGAACGCGCGGTCCCTGCGTCGCATAGCCATCTGAATGCCGTTTGTCATCCATGGCGCCGGAGGACGTTTTAATTTTACTTTTTTGACGGGAGCATGGATGTCATAAAGGTTGACCACAACATCATTGAAGATCGCAACCTTGTCGTCAACTGTTTGGGCTTCCGTCATCGGCTCCCAGTCAATCATAGATGCATCCTCCTTCAGTTTATCAACATCCATTCGTGCAAAACAGCGCCTGTACAGCACCTTGGGTTTGGGTTTAGGAGGTTTCAGGATATAGGAAAGGAAAATCATGTCATGATGAGAAAAGCCAGGAGCGTCATGTTGACCATGTGAGGAAACGAGGGAAGGATTGGAGGTGAGGATCAGATCGAGCCAAGTGTCATCGCTGACAGTGTTGTGATGAGTGGGTTGAAGCGGTAACACGTGCAGACTAGATGACTCGATAAGATGAAGGAGCTTAAGGGATCGAGGGGAATTGTGGGCAAGAAGGTTTGTGTTGAAATCACCCATGATGATGTGATGTGCATACTCCGAACCCAAAGATTCCAGTACCGATTCGAATTCAGTGAAGTAATCAACAGTGGGGGGACAGTAAACAACACCAATAACAGTCTTCGCTCCTTTAACGCAAACTTCAAGAAATATAAACTCAGCAGAAGCAGAATAGTGTGAAGAAGAAGTAGCAAGTATTTTGTAAGAAAAGTCACTGCGAAGATATATGGCTACACCACCCCCTCCCTTGTCAATCCGATCATTCCGAATAAGGACAAAACCAGTGAGGGGGTAAGTGGTTGACAGAAGATGTGGTTTGAGCCAAGTTTCAGAGATCAGGATGGCATGAACGTTGCTGCTATTGAATGCGTCGTACAGCTCGCTGTAATGGCTAGGAACACTTTGTGCGTTGACGTGACACACATTCAACAGCCGATCAGACCTATCATTAAAATTCTGTTGCAGAAAGTCACCAAGGGTGTCACTAAACGAACAAAAACTTTCATTGCTTGAAGATGTAGCAGAATCGTTAGCAGAAAAAAAAGACTCGTCTGACATAAATATATGTGAATAATACAATAAAATATATAAATATATAATAAATTACAAATTTGATGATACTGACACCAACAGTTATCAAGTTTATTGCAGAACGTGCAACTCTGCACCACCCGCCAGCTAACACCAACACTGATAAAATAATTTAAAATTAAGACGAAACACATTTCTGAACGTACACTTGAAACGTCATTATTACATATGAGTTGACACTGACAACTTGACACTTTGACAGTAATGTAGGTAAACTAAACTTTTCACATTATTTCGAGCTTAGTGATTTCGAGGGTAAATAATTTTAAGTACTCAATATAGAGAAATGAGAAGTATTATACAGTTGGGGCACAAACAAGAAGAGTAACTATGAGACGGGAAAAATACAGAACGGTAAGTAAAGTTTTTAGAATGAAAAGAATAGTGAAATTATAAAATAGCAACAGCAGCAACAAGACATCAATGATTATTTACGTGTTGTGTTTTTCAGGCACCCGACAACATCAACACCTCTTCCGCTCGCTGTTGGAGGAACGTCCGGCGCCTTGGGGTACTTCGTCAGCAAGGGCTTCAGCTCGTCGATGGAAGTAGCCTTGTGTCGACTTCCGTCAGACGCCTTAATAAAGATGACACCGTCCTGCGTCCAACAAGACCGCATCCCGAAGTGCTGGCGCGCCTTCCCGAAGACAGATTGCCTGGCCCTAGTTAAGAACTCCTTCACTGATATGGCGGAGCCCCTCAAACCTGTCTTTGCCTTCCAGACTGAGGCCTTGATGTCCGCACTGGTGAACCTAACGAGAATAGGCCGGGGATGTTCCTTGCTGAGGGCCCCAAGTCTGTGGCAGACTTTAATGGAGGATGTTGAGATGTTCCTGAGAGCCAGCTTGGAATTAAGGACATCCATGATTACTGCTGTGCTGTCCTCGTTTTCTGCTTCAGCAAGACCCTGAAAAACCAACGCTTTCCGCCGGTGCCTGGTCTCTAAGCCATCTATTTGTTTGGCACACTCATTAATCTGGCTTCGGAGCAGACCAAGCATGCTAAATATGAGCTCACGGAATGTACGGAACTCATCGGCTATCTTAGCTACTGTGTCCTTTGCTGGCCCGGCGGACTGTATCTGAGCTTCGAGTTCATCCATCTTCTTTAGAAAGTTCTCCTCAAGAGTCTTCTGTGCAGAGAGAACCTCGGCGAGTTGAGACATTTTGGGAAGTGAAGTGCAGATCAATTTATTTGTGAAAGTGCAGTTGATGAGCTGGCAGGTGGTGTTATATGAGTGTCTATGTCACATAAATGTGCCACAAACGTGAGTACTCGTTTTTTAACTGCTGTAGACTAAGTACAAGTGTAAACTTAATCGATATTTCACTTATTTGTATTTTAAATAAAATTTTAAAAATTTTAAAAAAATAATTTTATTTATTTCATTATTCGAGCAGTAGAGTATTCCGAGGTTTTATTTGACATGATGCCCACGGCCAATTTTTACCATAGCACCGCTCGCTATTGGCAGAGTTCATCCACACATTAGGGCAGTATTAAAGAACGATACTCAAGCACAGATCTCGCCTTGAGCATAGATTTAAAGCCATTTGATTCGTTGAAACCAGTTTTGAGTAATGCTTGAGTCTTTAGTATGGTTCTCTAATACAGGCCTAGAATTCAAACGGTCGCGCACAGGAATCTCCTCCCGCGAACGCTTCGGAATGAGCTTCCTGCCAAGGTTTTCCCAAGGGACTACAGTTTGGGAGTTTTTCAAGAAGGAAGTAAATAGGTTTTAAATGGTCGGCAACGCGCATGTGTTGGTTGTTGTAAGGTGTTGCAAGTGTTTCATAGGCTACAGTAACCGCTTGTGTTGGTGTAGGTGAAGGATAATTATCCAATAAAGCGTTTCCTTCTTTCAGGTAATTTGCCATCGCAACATGATTTTTGTTCGCCGGTACTGTCCGAAGAGCTAAAATATAATCCAAACAATGATACGTGGGAAAAAGTCGTAAATAAAACACAACATTACCACGTAAAAGGCCTCCCAATAGACAAAGGTGGTCGCCCAAAAAAAATTGAAAATTTTAGCTCACAAGTGTATGAAGCTAATCAGAAATATATGTGGTCTCTTCCTGAGGCTAATAAGCGAGCTGTGGCATGTCATACGGCGAAGTACCGTGACAGGTCTCACAGTCAGCTACTTCAGGGCTATAACGAAGTCGAAATCCCTGTTATACCTTCAGTGTGCTATAAGACCTACACACATAAGTCAGCTGCGCCTACAGTTAAGGCTTTTAGACCTAAATATGCTGCGAGTCCTCAACTTGCTGTGCCTTTAGACATCTCCATTACCGATACAGCTGAACAGAATGCACCATCAGTGAAATTTAAGACCTACACGCATAAGTCGGCTGCTTCTTCAGTCAGCTACGCTCCTAAGTCTGTATTCACAGTATCATCATCGCATGATACTGCACAAACTCAAAAAGATTTCACTTTTTATCCATCTGATTCCTCTCGGAAACGAGAAACGCCAGAAACGATTAGAAAATACAACAGGGAGAAAAAGCGTTTATCGAGAAACAAGGAAGACTTTAAAATACATTTACCTAAGCCAGTTGCCTCTACCACGTGTACTCCAAAACAAGCTACGCCTACAGTTCGCCCTATAAACTATACTCCTAAGTCTGCCGATGATGACACTGTACTTAATGAAGAAGATTTAATTTTTTATCCATCTGATCCTTCTCGAAAACAAGAAATGCCAGAAACGCCAGAAGATATTACAAATAACATAAATAAAAAAAATCCATATCATATGGATAATTTTCTTTATATTCGGAAACGAACGGAAGAAGAGCTTAAAGAGTACAATAGGGAGAGGAGGCGTTTATCGAGAAACAACGAAGACTTACGAACTAGGGAGAGGATAAGAGACAGAGAAGCAAAGAGAATAAAAAGGTCGCAAAGATCTGCAGAGGAAATTGAAATTGATCGCGCTAGAAATACGGCTCGACGTCGTGCGGCACGTATGCGCGCTGTAGGCAGCGAGGATAAACGCGTTCGTAACACGGCCAGACGGCGTGCCAATGCGAAGAGCCCGCATACTGTGGACGAAAAGCCAACGAGTGATACTATTGATCAATCCCTGCATACTGAAAACGAAGAGCGAACGAGTGATACTATTGACGATCAATCGACCTTGCCCAAATCTTGAGAAAATTATATTAATATTTTTTTTTTCGATAATATTATAGACAATTGTGAGGAACTTTGCGTATTTAATTTTTTTAGCCCTTGTAGACATGGTTTTTTTTTTATTTCGATTGTTACATTATTCTTTTTTGTTGCATAAGAAATAATGGTGCCGATTCTGTTGTGTACAAACTAAACTAATTTAGTATCATTACGTCTCTTTCTAATAAAAAAACATGAGACAGGGATAGAAGATATTTAATCCTGTCAAATTAATCCACTTGAATAGTTTTAATGTCAATTTAGTCGTAATTGCTTTTGCAATTGACCGCAAATTACAAGGGCGTAGACTAATTTGACAGTTCTAAATATTTTCTGTCCCTTTTCAATAACATTTGTAAGAAAGAGATCTAGTGTGATTAAAATTAGTTTAGTGCGATGTTCTACAGAATCAGCACCAATAGCTGTGCTCCAAAGCCACACTGCTTGGCCAGATTTTAAATTAACCACACTAACCGTAACATAACTACAATATGGAGTACTGTATTCATAACCATTCGACAAGCTTCCGTGTCGGAAATGACACTTGTTAGAATATCTGCTTTCCGAATCGATGGACTCGTTAAATACTACTTACCGTTTTACAAGTCCATCGGTTCTCGTCCATCGATTGGGAAAGCAGATAATCAAACAAGTGTCATTTCCGACACGGAAGCTTGTCGAACGGTTGTGAATACATAATTATGCGGGTGCACCTGGATACCAGCTCGTGCTTTTGACCCGGTTCAAAGACAATTTGTGAGAATCGTTGAGGATCCTAAACTTACAAGCAGTGTCAAACCTTTAAGTCTAAGGAGAGACGTCGCCTCCTTGTATGTTTTGCCGCTTAAATATTGAACTCAATATTCATGTGATAGACGTTACCATATTTCCGATAGACGTCACCAACGCTCATAATTGGCATATTTAAAGAGATTACAAATTACGACAGAAGCGGGCGAGACGCGGTAGCTCAGTTGGTAAAGCAATGCCACGGTTCGGTAGAGGTCTCGGGTTCAAATCGCGCCGCGACAGTTGATTTTTGAAATCTCTTAAAAAATAAATCTGCTGTTCCATACATTTTGTTGAGTTATGTGAACATAAATGTATGGAACAGCTAATTTTTTTTCGCGATTTCAGGGTTGGTTCCACAATGACCACAATGAACTCTGCCGATGACGAGCGGTGTGATGGTAAAAAGTGACCGTGGGCATCATGTCAAACGAAATCCCGGAATAATCGCATGTTGTTATTAAATATACAGGGTGGCAGGTTAAACAGTGGAAATATTTTAAGTGGTCATTGTACTCATCATTATGAACAACTGTTACTATGGGACCAAAGCTGAAATCGCGAAAAAAAAATCTGCTGTTCCATACATTTTGTTGAGTTATGTGAACATAAATTTACTTTTTACCATCACGCCGCTCGTCATCGACAGAGTTCATCCGGTAGATATACATAAGAACCCGAACGGTCGCGCACCGTGCGGTTTCCGGATTTTCTCCTTCGATTGTTTAATGAGCTTCCTACGAAGGTTTTCTGGCTTATTCCCAGGAGCTCCAAATCTATTGTTTTCCAAACAATTTTTCTCCATACATTGATTCCTAAGAGCTCCATAATTTTATTAGTTAAATAATAAAAAAACTCAAATTGTTCCCAGCGGCTCCAAGCCAAATTGCGTAAGGTCAACAAACATCGATCACTAATAAAAAACTAGATACACAATCAGCGTCAAAAAATGTCCTCACCGAATGACCACCCACTTGAACATTTGGGTGGTCTTTTCGTCTAGTAGCATTCGAACGCTCCGACGGTAAACATGCCTCAGTGCTCGTTAAAAATTGTAAAAATCACACGTCTAGGACGCTTAAAAAGGATGGAATTTCATATTTTTGGTAAGTATTATTATTATCATTATATAATTGTTAACACTGTATTGTAAATACTGATATTTTGTCAAGAAATCATCGTAAAAACATTATTTTAAATTAAGTCGTAATAAATAGCAGGCGATATAAAGCAGCTCAATTGTAAAGACTCTTACTAAACGTATTAATCATACTATCGCATGCCCACTTAAATTGTTTGGGTTATGCGTGTGGTCGTAAAATTTTATTACTTCTTTTGGCACTTAGTAATTCTGACTTTAATGCATGCGTATAAGGTTGAAGTTGTTTTGATGTTTATTGAGCAGTGGGTACCGGTCGTAAAATTTTATTGCTTTTTGTAACAGCTTTGTGAATTCGACTTTAAACATTGCAGTTAAGGTTGAAATTACATTAATGTATATTTATTTTAAGTAACACACACACACAATACAATTGGCGACATTTTTAAGAGAACTTTTGCATGAGATTGTGTATCTAGTTTTTTATTAGTGATCGATGTCAACAAAACACAAATTGCTAACATTAATGTTATAATTTCGTGGTAAAGAGTTTTAGTACCTACATAGGCAGTCACAAATTAATCTTAATATGTACTTGTACCTATTCTAAAATTGAAAAAAAATATCTCACAATGCTCATGACATTACAATTTTTTGGAGCCGCCGCCGGGAATAAAGTTATGGAGCACCTGGGAATAAGCCGGTTTTCTCGCCAGTTTGGGATTTTTCAAGAAGGGGTTAAATAAGTTTTAAAGGTTTAGCAACGCGCAAGTGATACTCATGGTGTTGCAAGTGTTTCATGGCCTACGGTAACCGCTTGTGTTGGTGTATTTAGCACGGAAGGATAAATTATCCAATAAAGCGTTTCCTTCTTTCAGGTGATTTGTCATCAGAACATTATGTTTTATGTTTCGAAGAGTCGGAAGAGTCAAAAAATAATCCAAACAACAATAAGCAGGAATACTTCGTAAATAAAACACAAAACTACTACGTAAAAGGCCCCCCCATACGTAAATGTGGTCGCCCAAAAAAACCTGAAAATTTTAGCTCGGAACAAGTGTATCAACCTTATCATAAACATAGGAAGACTTTTCCTGAGACTTTTCCTAAGCGAGCTGAGGCGTGTTATACGGCGAAGTACCGTGACGGGTCTCGCAGTGCACTACTTCTCAACAACGAAGTCGCAATCCCTGCTACACCTTCAGTATGCTTAAAGACCTACACACATAAGTCAGCTACGCCTTCAGTGAAGACCTATAGACCTAAACATGCTACCTCATTAGTGTCCCCCATAACTTGTACTCCTGAACATACTGTGTTAGTCTGTTCCATGACCTACACCAAATCTGCCGAAAATGATGGTGTACTTAGTCAAAAAGATATAATTTTTTATCCACCCGATTCTTCTCGGAAACGAAAGAAGCCAGAAACGCCAGAAGAGATTAGAGAGTACAGTAGGGAGAGAAAGCGGTTATCGAGAAGCAAAGATGACGTTAGAATTCGGGAGAGGATAAGAAATAGATTGTCAAAGAGATTACAAAAGGCGCAGATCTGCAAAGAGACGTCAAAATGATCGGGCTAATAATAGGCACTGTTGCCAATTTTGCGATTTTTGCGCTAGACATTTCGTCGCTTGCATAACTAACATAGTCTAAACAATAGATAATTTATGGAGATAGGACCGTTAGTCCTGCGAGCGACGATTTATGAATATTGCATACATTTTTTTACTAGGGACCCCACGATACAGGCATGCCTAGTGTGGGGACCACAGTGAATTCGCGAAGGTATTAGTTCATACTGATCTCTTAGAATGTGTAATGCTTATGTTAATTGCTATAAATTGATCTCTAAGAATGTGTAATGTTTATGTTAATTGCTTATATTGAAATAAAACTTTTTTCATTTTTTTTCATTTTCATTTCTACCGCCAATTGGCAACAGTGGTCTCTGCCAGAGATTCTATGGAAGATATGGTAGTTAGTAAAAAAATACATAAAATACTTATTACGTGTAATGTGGGCAGGCGCGGTCCCAGGGGTCCCAAAATCGTACAAAAATGCGTCAAACACGGTAATTCACGGTATAGCACGTCGGCATTAATCCGTATGACCCTCCCTAAAGCCTTCAGCTATGACCCCCCCCAAAATCGTCGACTGCGACCGCGTCTGAATGTGGGTGTACACGGGCCCTACTATCAGATAAGAACATTTTTCAAGGGCGCAATAAATAGAAGCTCGTAACAGGCGTATAAAAGGCTACGGCACTACGCACGCGAGCGCAAACGCGCTGACTGTGAAAGGGCCTTACATACGGTAGCTCGTCGTGTATAATGTGTCAGCCGAGCCCATAGACATAAATACTATAGACTGAGCCTAATAGGACATAAAGCCGCTGGCCGTTTTTTGTTTGTGTGCGGTTCTGGATTTGTATTAGTGTGCGTGAGTAGGGAAGAGTTGATTGGTTGACGCTTCAGTGATGTCACTGTATCAAAACATTGCGCCAATGCGCGGTGTACTTTACAGTGACGTCACTGTAGTGTATCACTGTCAACGGGAAATGTCAGCCTTCACACAGTATACAGACACGGTTAGACTAACTTCATTGTATTGGACATACACTTGTATTAGGTACGATAATTTCGACGCCACATTTGAAACGCGACACATTTAACGCCCCCGTAGTGTGTGTGCTTGCAAAAGATGGCGCCAAAAGTACCATCCAATCAAAAATTCAATCCGTCAACAACTGCCAATGACATATTATACAGGATAAAATTAAAACCAGTGCGGATATTTTAGGAGATGAAAGTACTCATGAATATGATCAACTTTCATTATGGGACCGACACTGTAATATAAAAAATGCACTACAACAAAATACTACAACACGATCAAAATGTATGGAACAGTTGATTTTTTTTTTTCATATTTAAGTGTCGGTTGCAACAAATGATGTTCAGCCAAGAAACTGGTTGGTGCATGATTAAATGAATGGTGAGTCCCACCTTACATTTTGTCGCCATTTTAGATCGCGGGTAACGTATCTATGGTTTACATAATATCATTGACAACTGCTGCATTCTAGATGAAGCCGGGGCGGGTCAGATTACTTCTTAAAACTAAATAAGTGTAACAAAATGAAACTAAGGTATGCAATGTATGATATGAATATATTTGAAATTTTGAACTAATATTAATTAATTTCATTTCATATCATTTTTATACAGGGTGGCAGGTTAAACAGTGGAAATATTTTAAGGGGTCATTGTACTCATTATTATGAACAACTTTTACTATGGAACCAATACTGAAATCGCGAAAAAAAAATCAGCTGTTCATTTAAGTTCACATAACTCAACAAAATGTATGGAACAGCTGATTTTTTTTTCGCGATTTCTGGGTTGGTCCCATAGTAAAAATTGTTCATAATGATGAGTACAATGACCCCTTAAAATATTTACACTGTTTAACCTGCCACCCTGTATATTACCTATATCATCTAATACTTATTATGTATAACATGTTATTGTTATAATTTTATCTGCTCTAATTTAATTCCATAGAATTTCCAATCACTATTCAGACGTTTCAACTAATGGTTAACCATATAACCATGTTCATTTTCTATACCATGTTCATTTATATGATCTAATCAACATTTAATATGAAATCCAATATTTGTATAGACTAAACTTTACCCGTGACCGTGAGTAGCCGGGACGGGTCAGCTGGTTGACACAATAAGTTAAAAAGCCTTGGAGAGGATATCTCCCCTGCCTCACACCACACTGTTGCGCATAGGTACTCAAATGAACCCCACTTTCCACGATTTTTAAAATTTTTGTACCACAAGGTTAAGATATTAATGAGATCAGAGTGCCTAATGCGAGTTTTTCTAACAGACTCGATCGAGAATAACGTTCTCACGATCAAGGTCATAGTCAACGACCAATCAAACAGCGGTTCGCGCTCGGAACCGCGAAGTGCGTGTATGTGGGATTTAAAAAAAAATGTTGTGTTAAACTAAGCAAAATAATTAAATAATCACATTTGTAAGGTTTTACGTCAGTGGATATACCTACGTGCATGTCGCGTCAAATTATAATTACGAGGCGCTGACATATATCACACTTGTAAGGTTTTCACTAGTGTGTTGTCTTATGTTTGATTAAATTGCTTTTCTTAGTAAATCCACGATGACATATATCACATTTGTAAGGCTTTTCACCAGTGTGTATTGTAATATGACCTTTTAAAGTACGTTTATCGTTAAAACTGCGCTGACATATGACACATTTGTAAGGTTTTTCACCAGTGTGTATTCTAATATGTTGTTTTAAAGTATCTATTTGATTAAAACTACGTCGACATACGTGACATTGGTAAGGTTTTTCACCAGTGTGTATAAGAATATGTCTTTTTAAATTTCTTTTGAGACTAAAACTTCGCTGACATATATCACACTTGAAACATTTCTCACTAGTGTGAATCAGAATATGTGCATTCAAATTACTTTTGGTAGTAAATCTACGTTGACATATATTACACTTGTAAGGTTGTTCACCAGTGTGTATTCGAATATGTGCATTCAAATCACCTTTTCTAAAAAAACTACGCTGACACATATTACACTTGTAAGGTTTTTCACCCGTGTGTATCCGAATGTGACAATCTAAATGACTTTTGCAATTAAAACTTTTCGGACATATATCACATTTGTAAGGTTTTTCACCTGTGTGTGTACGTACATGTTTTTTCGATATAGCTTGTTCGTTGGAACTTCGCTGACATACATCAATAAAAGGTTTTTCTTTAGTACATAAACTTTTATGCCCATTTAAATCGTCTCTATTAATACTCTTATAATTACATATTTTACACGTAAACTCATCCTTGATAGTATCACTTGAAATAGGCTCTCTGAATTTAATAACAGATTTGGACGTACGATTTCTAGTAGAATAGTCAATTTCTGAATCCAATAGCCCTTTTTTCTTCGGCTTGTGTGTAGTAATATCTTCTAGTTTTGTTTTCCATATGTGTAGATTTGTTTTGTTCGCGACGGGAGCCCCTGTGATAATAAATATGAGTCAGTACGCTTGTTGCAATGTACGCTGGTCACGCCACCTAAGGCGTTCGGATATGAATGGTTAGCTAAAGACTATCCACCCAATTAGTACGCTGCTATAATGAAAATGTGTTACAATCATATGGGCACGGGGTCTCATCAGGAACAAAGGAACATTTGTTCAAATAACTCTTAATAGATGGCGTTATACGTATCGATTTGTTATTGAAGTTTGTGTAAAATGTAGAACATGAATAAATAGACAAATATAAATACAGGGTGGCAGGTTAAACAGTGGAAACATTTTAAGGGGTCATTGTACTCATCATTATGAACAACTTTTACTATGGCACCAACCCTAAAATCGCGAAAAAAAAATTAGCTGTTCCATACATTTTGTTGAGTTATGTGAACATAAATGTATGGAACAACTGATTTTTTTTTCTCGATTTCAGGGTTGGTCTCATTGTAAAAATTGTTCATAATGATGAGTACAATGACCCCTTAAAATATTTCCACTGTTTAACCTGCCACCCTGTATATCTTAAAATTTAAAAAAATCAGTTACGAAAAATTTGTATAGCCCGATAGCCCGCGTTACGGCGGCGGTCACGTTTTTTTGTATGAGATGAGGCATCTTGTATTATCTGTGATATGGGTCACAAATATTTAAGTAGAGTCACAAATATTTAACTACTAACCCGACTTTGCTTCGCACGGGACAATCTACTGACACGTCAAAACATCGAGATTTTTGTGCTGTACCACGGGGTCTCATCAGGAACAAAGTAACATTAGTTGGAATAACTCATAATAGATGGCTTTATATGTATCGATTTGTTATTGAAGTTTGTGTAAAATTGAGAACATGAAAAAATACATCATGAAAAATATTTGTTCAAATTTTGAAAAATGCATTAAGCACGGAAAAATGTATAGCCCGAAGATAGCCCGCGCTAAATCGATCACATTTCTTTGTATGAGATGAGGCATCTGTACGTATAGTATTATATTATCTGTGGCTGTACCAAAGTTATTAACGTAATAATAGAATAAATCCTAATTAATATAAATGCGATCACACCTAAACCACTGATCCAATCATCATGAAATTCTACATAATACATTGTCAGGGGTACAGAAAAGGATACAGGGTAGGACCTGTTATCCAGAAAAAAAGTACTGTTCCCGAGGGAAAGAACTATAACTTGCGACGGTCACAATTGCTTTAGGACGCTAGATGGCGCTGCGTGTAGGTCACGCGGACGAAGTCGCAGGAAAAGTGCTAGTTAAAATATGAACGAGGATCTTTCTAAAGTACAGAGTCTGTGTGATGTTCCACCCAAAATATCAAAGTAATGTACATAGACTAACAACTTTTAAGAAGGATGAAATCTATGGTGCACGTATAATCACGTATAACCCGCGCCAATAAAGAAGCGAATCTATAATGGCGGCACTAATAATTCCCTCTCACTCGCACACGTCGGGTGTGAGCGCAATAACGTGAGAGTGAGAGAGAATGATTAGTGCCGCCATTTTGAATTCGCTTCTTTATTGTCGAGGGCTATAACTACGCCGCTAAAAATCCGAGTGGTGCACCCGCTACTATCGAGAACGCTCAGTTCTCGCCCCGCCAACGCTTCTGCCTCGCCAGCGCTCCTACCGCGCCAGCGCTTCCACCGCGTCGGCCTCACTTCTTACATACGGATTAACGAATACTTACTTGTATTCTCCTCAGGTACTCCTTGTTCTTCTACTACTTCAGTTTTAAACTTCGTTAAAGGTACATCATCTTCTGAATCTGATTCAGAATGGTGTGGTGGTATGTCTTCTTGATCTTGATAGCTATCCTCTTCATATTCCACTTTTACTTCTGTAAATAAACTAAAATAGTCAAGAACAATTTAAATAGGCATTTCATTTTTGTAGGTATTTGAATATTCAATTAATTTCTACCCTCATTCAGATTCTTTGTTCAATTAAACTAAACATGTACTAAATACCTTTACCCCGCGGTTTCACCCCCGTTACTCGGCTCCTAAGGGTCGTAGCGTGATGTTAGATAGCCTATACTATTCCTCATGAATCTGGCTATCATATACAATAAGAATTTTTCAAATCCGTCTGGTAGTTCCACAGATTAGCGCATTCAAACAAACAAACTCTTCAGCTTTATTATATGTATTAGAATAAATGTGTGAGGCAGCACAGTTTAAATAATATCAGGAAATTATAAACATACCATTAATTAGATATTCCTGCTTTAGCTCGATAAGAATGTCATCTTTTACGTCACAAACAGCTGGTTGTTCTCCGATAGCACCACTTTCTGTTTGACAAACATCATCTATACTCATGTGCTCTATTGGCGTTTTAATAAACCCGCCACAAAATACTATCTCACCTTGAGATTCTAATGGGATTTGCTGCAAATAAAGAAATACGTGATGATTGAAGTCTATCTATACATTAGAGTCCATCTATTCAAGAGTTTAAGAGGGAACAGGGCGTGAGATTCTCCATACAAACGTATTCCCCTTTTTTCTTCCTGAATAATGGCTCTAGAGTATTTTTTTTTTGTTTCATAAAATCAAGGTCTGCTGTATACATGTCCCTGTCATTTTCTTTTTTTCAGCAACTAATTAGTAAAGAAAATATGACCCTCCAAAAATCACAAAAAAAAAACCTATTTTTACCGCCGTGATTAAAGGACTACCAGACAATTTAGAAAAGTTTTTAACATAAAAGAAAATGATAGGAACCTAAACATACTCTTTTTTTAAATAAATAAAAAATAAAAAATTGTATCGGCTCAGATTTCAAGGAGAAAATGGGGGAATACGAAACGTCAATCTCGTCAATTTTTTTGTGATATAATCGGTCTGAGCTGCAGCTGTCCCTATCACACACTACGGCGGTTGTTCGGGCGCAGCGCGACGGCAATAGTTTCTTCAAATACCTATTTTTCAAATTCCTCGCAGGCCCCGTTCCCTCTTAAACTACAGTCGGGCGCATTGGCAATCTTACGGCACGAGCTATCGTCGCACAGTTCAGGCTCGTGCCGACACGAGAGAACTCTTTTATCATGCCGCCATTCAATGTTTGTATTAGAATCATTGCAGCAGTATTACATAGAGTATAAATATGGTAATACTAGCGCTTTGCCTGCAACTTCCGTCGATAGGGACTGTGCAGATTTTCGGGATTAAAAGTAGCTTTCTACTGGTTAAAGAATCTTTAAAATGGGTCCAGTAGTTTTAAATTTATTCATTACAAACATACAAAATATCAAATCTTTTCTCTTTATAATATTACTCTAGACAAAAATTGTTACGATAGTTGTCTGCTAAATAATTCCTCACCTTATAACCCCCATTCAACATCTGAGCGAACACCTCCTCAGCTATCAGACACTTCCTCTGGAATAGGCGGCATTGCTTCAGCTTAGTGTAGCAGAAGAAACAAGCTAGCATCGGTCTACAGTCTTCAGTCACAAACTGTAAAAAAAAAACTTGAGAGGTGTCAAGGGTCACCCGGATGGAACCGACCATCCTTTTCTAACACTAGTATTTGATATTTAATAGAATTTATTATCTTATCGAATAATCCCCGTAGAAATCCCCAGGTTCTATCCCCCCCCCCCCCATCCCACCGCTAAAAGTCCTCTATCTCGGAAACGGTTGGGAATATCAAAATTTCGACAAAATTTCCCCCCCTATAACCCCCTCCCAACTAATACCTAAATTAATATAAGACCCCTCCCTCCACTTATACCCCCCACCCGACTATCTCACCGGGCTAAGGGGTCTTGGTCCTGGTCTCGGCCCCGGTTTCGGTCTCAGTCACGGTCTCGGTCTTGGTCCGGTCCTTATTAATACGGCCCGATTAATCAAAATGCCCGTAGCATATAATATTCGCACTCGCACTCGCACACACACAGCTATTTTAAACCGTGCGGCGTGCGCCGCACGGCTTACAATAGCTTACTACCAACTTTTACCAAATTTTCGTCTTATTAGGGTTCCGTACCAAAATGGTAAAAAAGGAACCCTTATGGTGCGACTTCGTCTGTCTGTCTGTCTGTCACACCTGATTATTTCAGCAACTACTTATGCTATCGACTTGAAATTTGGAACAGTTATAAAGAATGCTTGTTCAATTTTATTGCAAATTAAAAAAGTCCACACATATTTTTATTTTCATTGCAAAAGGGGCCGGAGTGGGGGTCCAAAATTTTAAAGTGGGGTTACTAGGTCAAGTGACATATCATATGAAAGGCTTGATCTGCACATTTCAAAATATATTTTTATTTTATTTTATGTCTCACAGTTTTCGATATATGATGAAAAATGTATACAAAAATACCATTCCCCCCCCCTTATTTCCGAAGTTTACGGGGCGAAAAATCCGAAATAATTACAGTTGATAGGAATTGACCCAAATATGGCACCAAAAATAAAACGATGTTCCTAACTAGTACCCTACAGGTTTTTCAAAATCATCAAAATTCCTTCACAAACAAACTTAGTTATGCAGTCCGGATTTTTTCACTTTATACGTCCAAAAATGATACGGAACCCACGGTGCGTGAGTACGACTCGCACTTGGCCGGTTTTCTTTTTCCGTCTAGCCCCCTTTCGTAACGCGCGTTAAGGAACTTCGTTCCAATACTGTTATTGTATTTAGTTTATACAATAACAAAATACTCAATGGTGCCGATTCTGTTGTTTACAAACTAAACTAATTTAGTCTCATTTTGTCTCTTTCTAACGAAAAACATAAGAAAGGGATACAAGATATTTAATCTTGTCAAATTAGTCCACTTGCTTCATTTCAATGTGAATTTAATTGGTTTTGCAAAAGGTCATGTCATGACTATTTTCCCGTAAATGACAAGGGCATAGACTAATTTGACAAATTTTAATTTTTTCTGTCCTTTTTCAATGATATTTGTAAGAAAGAGATATAGTGTGATTAAAATTAGTTTAGTGCGATGTACAACAGAATTAGCACCATAATATTGGTGCTAATTCTGTTGTACATCGCACTAAACGCATATAGGAAAGAGCTATAACATTTTAGCTAACAAACTAACATAATTTTAGTTGTGTTAGTTATGGTTTAAAACACTGAACTAGCTGTTGTTCACAGTTTCACTGACATTCTATCCTAGGGTACTACTTCAAGCACCAGCCGGCCTAGCATGACCACGATAGAAACGGGTTTTGTCTATATAGAAATAGACAAAGTGACAGATTGTAGAAACATTTCTACGTTTTATGAATGAAATCTGTCACTTTGTCTATTTCTATGTAGACAAAACCCGTTTCTATCGTGGTCATGCTAGGCCGGCAGGATGTAAGTTCTTATTAAATATCTTCTTATAAATTTCATCACTATCAGTGCAGTCGTTACCAGTAAAACGGTAACAGACAAAGCTACTTTTACATTTCTAATATTAGTTTGGTTCAGCCGGCCTAGCATGACCACGATAGAAACGGGTTTTGTCTACATAGAAATAGACAAAGTGACAGATTGTAGAAACATTTCTACGTTTTATGAATGAAACAGTAGAAATGTTTCTACAATCTGTCACTTTGTCTATTTCTATGTAGACAAAACCCGTTTCTATCGTGGTCATGCTAGGCCGGCAGGTGCTGAATATGTCAAGCGGATCTATTATATTTTTAACTAGCCGCCTGCAGCTTCGCCCGCGTTTTTCGGGTTAAAAGATAGCCTATGTGTTATTCCAGACCACAATCTATCTGTGTGCCTAATTTCATAAAAATCCGTCCAGCCATTTCAGCGTGAAGAAGTAACAAAAATACACACACACACAAACTTTCGCATTTATAATATTAGTGGGATAATAATTAAATAAGCATAGCATGTTTAAAACAATCAGTGAAGTTAAAGTTCATAATTATGATTATGGTTGAGGCCAGTTTTATTGTCATTGTGCTTGCATACAATGCATTACCACAAAGTATAGATTGTAGCATAATATATAAATATATGCTATTAATATATATATATATATTAATAGCATTGTAGCATAAGCATGCTACAATGTTTTCAAAGGTGGAAAGTATCTATACTTTGTGGTAATAGACAATAGGTAATGAGACAATTCTTATAAATAAATGCTTGCAGTGGGGAAGCCCCCACTGCAAGCATTTATTTATATGAATTGTCTCAACCACATGAATGGTGGCAGTGGGGATGTATCTTTAAATAATTTGATACAATCAACTTACTGGAATATCAGTCAGCTTCTCATACATTTCCTGCAGGTCCTTGTTGGCTACTTCATACATGCTAACATCCTCCACTAAACATAGCCTACACATGGTCAATTTCTCCATCTTTTTGAAATATTTTTTTTCACTGAAATTCACTGTTAGGCCTCAAACAGACTATAGGTACGTTCTTTTTGAGTAATTGAGAACACCGGGCCCGAAGAATTTGTGAAAGTTCCTTTAGGAATTGTTCGGGCGCTTGGTAAATGACTTATCAATTGTTGGATTCTCCTGTGGGTATGTCATTAATTTATTATAGCAATAAATTTATTAGGACCCAAGAATGCGCCGACACCGCAAAGCTTCAAAGAGTACATAAATGCTTGAATTGCAAAACTTTTAGGCAGGTATTTTGACAAAATGCAGAAATCATAAAATCAAAGAGTATGTACAACATACTTACAGACTATATAAACCAATTCCAATGCCAATGGCCCAATGATTCCAAATCTAAAATCTATTACTATTATTTACTATTTCTATTGATAAGACCATTTGACGTACCTATTGATTGAATTTGAATGTTGTCAGATAAATGTTGCCAGTTATTCTGCTTTAATCTTTTTCTATGCAATGTCAATATGATCATATAAAATATTGTTCTGAGGGCGAGATGGGCGAGATTTATGTACAGAATGGTACAGAATTTTGTGATGTCGATGTCGGTGCATAGTGTGAATATAAAGTTACATTAGTGTGTTTTCTCGATATTTTCAAGAAGTCGTTGTTAAACTTACGAAGCGCCCTAACAATCAGTAAAGTACACAAATTCTTCGGGCGCTTGTTCTCAATCAATCACTAAACAGAACCTTGTCTGTTCAGTGAATTTCAGTGAAATCAATTTATTTTTATTAAAAAAAGATGGAGAAACTGACGATGTGTAGGATATGTTTAGTGGAGGATGTTAGCATGTATGAAGTAGCCAACAAGGACCTGCAGGAAATGTATGAGAAGCTGACTGATATTCCAGTAAGTAGATCAAGTGAAATCAAGTAAAAATCTGTTATAACGACATCAAAGGGACAACTCATTTGGTCGTAAAGCCCGATAGTAGTAATCGTAACAACCGGCGATATTTTTGAGGTACCAATCAGCCCAGACCTATGATTTTGTTTATTATAACCGGTATGTTGTTCTAAATCTAAGTGATGTCGTCGTAAACGGTTTAAACTGTAATTTGTTAGTAAATAAACAAAATTGTTATATCTACAATGTCTGTATTTTTCTTTACAGTTTGTAACTGAAGACTGTAGACCGATGCTAGCTTGTTTCTTCTGCTACGCTAAGCTGAAGCAATGCTGCCTATTCCAGAGGAAATGTCTGAAAGCTGAGGAGGTGTTCGCTCAGATGTTGAATGGTTATTATGAGGTGAGAGATTCTTCAACAGACAACTATTGTTACAATGTATTACACTATGTATAAATACTCGCATGTAATACTGCCGCAATGATTCTAATACAAACATTGAATGGCGGCATGATAACTGTGTTTTCTCGTGTCGGCACAGGTGCAAGCTGTGCGACAATAGATTGTGCCGTAAAGTTGACAGTGCACCCACTGTTCAGGGTGCGGTCGACATACTTGAGCATCCTGAATAGATGGATTCTATTTAATAGATAGACTTTAATCATCGCTTTTTTCTTTATTTGCAGCAAATCCCATTAGAATTTCAAGGCATAATAGAATTTTATGGCGGCTTTATTCAAATGCCAATAGAGCACATGAGCATAGATGATGTTTGTCAAACAGCAAGTGGTGCTGTCAGAGAACAACTAGCAGCTGTTTGTGATATAAAAGATGATATTTTTATTGAGCCAACCCCTCAACTGTCTGGGGAAACGGACAAGGGGCTAAAGGAGGAATATCTAATTAAGGGTATGTTTTTCATGTTCTGATATTATTTATACTGTGCTGACACACCCATGAAATGTATAACACATCAATGTCATCATCTGCCTAGCCTTTTCCCAAATTATATTGGGATCGGCTTCCAGTCTAACTAGTTTCGGCTGAATATAAATATTTTACGTATAACACATCAATGTGTTTAGTTTAATTCAGTGTTTTTCAACCTGTGGGTCGCGACCCCTAGGGGGCTCGTAAAGACTTACTCGGTGGGTCGCATGCCTGGTAAAAAGGATGGGTAGTACCTAGGTCTCTAGGCACACTAGAATAAAAATACAACGACTTCAGTGAGAAGGCTGTGCTTGTAAGAATGTATCTAATGTAAGAAAAATCACTGCCAGGCGAGCGCCCGCAAGTACCTTACCCAGTTAACTTGATTTCTTGATGACTAGGTTTAGCCTCAGTAGAAGGAAACTCAAATAATATAATATTATGTCGTCTTTCCAATCACTGACATTGTTTATTAAATTATTATGGTCTTGAGGGGTCCTCAGATTTTTTTATACTTGCAAAGAGGTCGCGTATTCAAAAAGAATACAAAAATACTGGCCACTTTAATTGAACAAAGAACCTTAATGAGAGTAGAAATTAATTGAATATTCGAATACCTATTTGGGGAATGGAGGAAGGAGGTGGAATGTCCCTCCATTGAAAAGGAAGGATCCTCCTACCAGACCGGGTGATATTGGTCTGGCGGGCAACTGCCCCCAACAGTTGATGTCGGGTTTCTCTATATATGTTATATAACGCTGTGAAAACTCTGCTTGCGCGATGTAGGATTCAGCCAATGGTCGTCATGTAGTGACAGCTGTGAAGGTAGTCTTCGCTGTTGTTGGCAGATGTCGCTACACCTACTAAAATATGTATAATTTGTTATTGACCATTTAATTTAATTTATAGTAGTAAAAGTGGAATACGAAGAGGATAGCTATCAAGATCAAGAAGACATACCAACACACCTTTCTGAATCAGATTCAGAAGATGATGTACCTTTAAAGAAGTTCAAAACTGAAGTAGAAGAAGAACAAGAAGTGCCTGAGGAGAATACAAGTAAGTATTAGATAACCAATAGGTAAGGAGTCAGGCCGACGTGGCTGAACCGTTGGCGCAGTGAGAGCGCTGGCGGGGCGAGAACTGAGCGTTCTCGATAGTACAGCGGTGGGCGTAGTCTCGTGATTATACGTGCACCATAGATTTCATTCTTCTTAAAAGTTCAAGTCTATGAACTTTGACATTTTACGTGGAATTGTTACATGATAACATGACACACACACTGTACTCAAGAAAGATCCTATTTTATTTCCTACCAGCTGTGAGCCGCGGTTTCACCCTGGCTGCTCGGCTCTTAAGGGTCATAGCGTGGTGTTAAATATAAAAACCGGCCAAGTGCGAGTCGTACTCGCGCACCGAGGGTTCCGTATCATTTTTGGACGTGTAAAGTGAAAAAATCCGGACCGCATAACTAAGTTTGTTTGTGAAGGAATTTTGATGATTTTGAAAAAACTGTACTAGTTAGGAACATCGTTTTATTTTTGGTGTCATATTTGGGTCAAATTCTATCAACTCTAATTATTTCAGATTTTTCGCCTCGCATACTTCGGAGATAAGGGGGGGGGGGAATGGTATTTTTTTGAACATTTTTCATCATATGTCGAAAACTGTGAGACATAAAATAAAATGAAAATATATTTGAAATGTGCAGATGAAGTCCTTTCATATGATATGTCACTCGACCTAGTAACCCCACTTTAAAATTTCGGACCCCCACTCTGGCCCCTTTTGCAATGAAAATAAAAATATTTTCGGACTTTTTTCATTTGCAATAAAGTTGAACAAACATTCTTTATAACTGTTCCAAATTTCAAGTTGATAGCATAAGTAGTTGCTGAAATAAGCAGGTGTGACAGACAGACAGACAGACAGACAGACGAAGTCGCACCATAAGGGTTCCTTTTTTACCATTTTGGTACGGAACCCTAAAAAGGCCACACTATCGATAGGCATATTGATAGCATTGTTTTTCTAACCTTTAATTATAACTTACTAGCTTCCGCCCGCGGCTTCGCCTGCGTTTTTCAGATAAAAAATAGCCTGTGTTATTTTGATTTATAAGCTATATTACTGTAAAGTTTCATCAAAATCCGTTCATTAGTTTTTCGTGAAAGATTAACAAACATCCATGCACACATACATTCATCCATACATACATCACTAACTTTCGGATTTATAATATTAGTAGGATTTATACATATAATATGTAGTTACCTACTGACTCATATTTATAATCACAGGGACGCCCGTCGCAAAGAAACCAGAACTAGACATACGGAAAGCAAAACTAGAAGATACAATTATTACGAGCGAGCATGCTTACAAGCAAAAGAAAAGTGAAATATCAGACTGGAAAATTATCCATACTACTAGAAAAAAAACTACCGAATGTGTTACTAAAGTCAGAGAGCCTATCGCAAGTGATACTATAGCAAAACCTAAAGTTAACATCTTGAAAAATAAAGATAAAGTAATTATTGAAGAAACACCAAATCAATCAAATGTTAAAGATATAATAAATACTGCTATAGATACGTATTTCCTTGATAATAGTAACCAAGATCACTTTAGGTGTAAAATATTTAATGACAAAGGTAATAACAGTGATGACACAAATATGCATAAAATAATATGTAAAACTTATTCTTGTGATAGATGTGGGCGTAGTTTTAGTACACAATGTAATTTAAAAAGACATATTCGTCTACACACTGGTGAAAAACCTTACAAATGTGAAATATGTCAACGTAGTTTCACTCAAAAACACACTTTGACATCACATATTCGTACACACACTGGTGAAAAACCTTACAAATGTGAAATATGTCAGCGTAGTTTTAATAAACAATATAGTTTAAAAAAACATATTGGTATACACACTGGTGAAAAACCTTACAAATGTGTAATATGTCAGCATAGTTTTAAAGCTAAAGGTAGTTTAGAGAAACATATTCGTGTACACACTAGTGAAAAACCTTACGAATGTAAAATATGTCAGCGTACTTTTAATCGTACAGATAGTTTGAAGGATCATATTAGAACACACACTGGTGAAAAACCTTACAAGTGTACTATATGTCAGCGTAGTTTTAATAAAAGAAATCTTTTAAGTAAACACATTCGAATACACACTGGTGAAAAACCTTACAAATGTGACATATGTCAGCGTAGTTATTCTCAAAGCAGTTCTCTGAAAGCTCACAAAATTAAATGTTCCATGTCAGTATAGTTTTAATAATCAAAGTAATTTATCCAAATATTATTTGAACATAGGTGGTATCCTAAATTAAAGGAACACCGTGATATTTTTAGTTTTTTCAAATCCGCTTAGTGTCTAGCTCATAGCAAACATGCATTCGAATAGTATTTTATTACATTTATCATGCACTTTTATGGTAAAACAGTGTAAAAAAGTACTTAATACTAAATAATTAAAGCTATCTATGAAAATCGACATGAAAAATAATTCTAATTAATTATATTCCTAAACTTAAATATAAAATTTCACCATGTTATTTTAATTTAAGATACTATGTTTCTTAGAAGGAATTACTTTTTTTTTTTTTTTTTATCATAACAACTACTGTTTAATAATTAATTATACTGTGGGAGACTGGTGCCTAAGCTAGACGTAAGGCCTGTATTTCAGGACACCAGGACTCCCCCCCATTCGGATATAGTTACATTTTTATTGTAGATGATTATGTACTCGCACATTATCAAACCAAATGCGGTAGATTATTTATCTATCACTAAGTATGTTTATAAATAACATTATTATTCATAATTATATTGCTGTATTAGTACTTCAGTGAATAGGTGTGTGGATGTTTGGTGTGGTGTGTGTGTGTGTGTATAGGAGGGAATATAACTGGGACTAGGAAAAATGTGAGTATGCTAATAAACAGGTTGGATTAAATAATCTAACAAAATTGGCAGGTACAATGGTTCAACAACATGTTTACGTTAATTCACGTGTTAGTTATACTGGGGCAGCAAGAAGTTTTTCCGTGTCGTCATAGTTTAAGTCCTGCAGCCAGTTCCTTACCTTTATTTTGCACATATTACTGGTAAGACTATAAACAGAGAGCGACCTATTTATTTTATTGTATAGAAAGCGACCAAGGTAGCAAAAGAAGCGTTTAGAGAAAATAGTATTGAGCCTATGATGGCGGTCTATGGGATCGAATCGTCTTTTACCATGTGATAGTAAAGGGTTGAAAGTAAGGAGTCTATGCTGTTTTAGGACCGTTTGTAATATAAACAGCTGACGCACAGTTAAAACTTTAGCTTCTTTGTATAAGAGTGCTGTGGGATATCGGAATGGTAGGTAGGAAGACACCTTCAAGATAGCTCTCTGCGTTCTTTCCAGTTCCAAGATTGTGTATTTAGGTGCACCACCCCAAGATGTTATGCAGTATGTTAATAGGGATTGTGCGAGGGCAAAGTAGATTGATTTCCTCAGCTTTTCGTCTGCCACATGTCTTAGGGTCTTGAAGACATATATTAATTTACGCAATCTATTGCTTAGGGTATTGATGTGTTCCTGAAATCTTAGGTTGCAGTCTACAATAACACCTAAGTACTTAACGCTATTTACTTTTTGTAAGTGGGTGCAAATACACGTGTTGTCATTTTGGTTGGAACAGGAGTGGGCTATGATAGAATACAATGGTGTTCTTGGAGTTGTTCGCGTATGGTTTTTTAGGGAAAAGGCAATATATTTTGTTTTGTCAGCGTTTAATGTGAGAACGTTACTATGCAGCCACTCCGTTACAACGCTAAAACCAGTCTGAGCATGCGCATATACTTCATGCCATGTGCCAGCGCTAAAGAGAAGGGCAGTGTCATCTGCAAAAGTTACAATTTTGCCTTTAGGGAGAGTGAGCAAACCCAGGTCGTTGATGTATATAAGGAAGAGGGTCGGGCCAAGTACGCTACCTTGTGGCACGCCATAGGAGACACTGCGCTCCTCGCTGACGACGTCATTAATCTTAACGCACTGGGTACGCTCACTCAAATAGTCCTCAAATAGTTTAAGTTGCACACCCCTTATTCCCAATCTTTCCATCTTCTGAATTAGAATGGGTGCAGAAACCGTGTCAAAAGCTTTGGCAAGGTCTAAAAAGATGCCCAAGACCTTTTGCCCACCATCCATGTTTTTTACTACATAGTTTGTCAGATCATGAACCGCATCGGACGTGGACTTACCAGCCCGAAAACCATATTGTGAGGGCGACAGCATGTTAAATTTTTCCAGGTAGTCCACGAGCCTGTTGTTCATGACCCGCTCCAGTATTTTGGATAGGGCAGGAAGAACTGCAATAGGCCTGTAGTTGTTGACACGGCTTCTGTCCCCACTCTTAAAGATAGGGTGTATTATAGCTCTTTTAAAGGCTTTGGGAAATTGACCAGAGGTGAGAGCGAGATTGCAAATGTATGTAAGGGGTGGTACAACTATGTCTAAGTGTTTTTTTAGGATGCCACTTGAAATTCGGTCCCATCCCGCAGCACAGTCGTTACGTAGAGACATAATTAATTTAGCAACTTCATTTTCGTCCGTTGGTAACATTGCCATAGATTGCAAGAGTCCATTGTCAGCGGGGTGGGGTGCATCGGAAGTTGATCTACTAACTATGTTTTCTGCAAGATTTTTGCCGATTTCCGCAAAGAATTTATTGACAAGGTTAGCAGATTGTAGCGGAGTAGCTGTCATATGTAATAGCTGAGATGTGTCGTCCCTTTTTTTTGCTCGATTTGTTAAAGCGTTTATAGCTGCCCAGATTTGTTTAGTATTATTACCAGCATCACTTAATTCTTTTTTTTCAAATTCTATTTTAGTCTTCCTCAGTAGCTTGTTGCAGTAGTTTCTGTACCTAATAAAGGTTGTTCTTAGAATTTCATTTTCGGGTGACTTTTTCAATTTTTTGTGTAGATTGTCTCTATGCCGGATACATCGAAGAAGGCCTGGGGTGAGCCAGGGCTTTATAATTTTTTTCCGATTAGGTACTTTAACAGTTTTAGAATTGGATTCAATCGCCTGCGCAATAAGGCTGATCATTTCCTCTGCTGCTATATGAGGGTTTTGGGTGAGGTAAACTTTTCCGAAGTCAAGTTGTTTTAATTTAGCGTCTAGGTGATCATAATTGATGCGGATAGTAGTTTTTTTTGCAGTTATTTTTGGTATTTTCTTGGCTAGGAACAATAATACAGTATCATGGTCAGTTAATGCGGAGTGGGCTACAAAAGTTGACGCCGGTAGAATGGTTTTTAAAATGAAGTGATCAAGGCAAGTTTGAAGTCGAGTGGGCAATGTATGTGCAGGGAGTAGACCATGTGAGGCTAATAGATTTAAGTAACTATGTTTTGTTGAGTCAAGACATCCATCATGGATGTTTATGTTTATGTCACCGGTGATAATTATATTCTTATAATGTGCGATGCCCAGAAGGATTAAGTTTAGTGAATTAAGAAAATTAGTTATATCTCTATAGCCTGGTGGGCGATATATAGCTAATAGGATGGTGTACACGTCAATTCTTATTAGGAGACAGTTTGCATCTACGATTGGAGGTTCTTCCACGGATACTCTTTTAAGATTTTTATGGACATAAACAACTACACCCTCATTTTGTGTTAGATTATTATTGGTTTTGAAATAATTATAGCCTTGGAGGTCTGGGATGAAGTGAGTATTAGGAAGCCAACATTCAGTCAACGCTATTAGATCCCACTCAACCTTCGTACGAGCAAGAATGGTATATAACCCTGTCATGTTTTTTGTTAGACTTCTAATATTTTGGTTAAGGATTTTAAGTGATTGATTAAGATTAAAATTAGGTGGTATACAGTCATCTAAGTCACAGGTCGAAGAGTCCGACACAGAGACAGAATCTATGTTGTTTATATTATTTTGTGTTATATTGAATTTTGTTTTATATTTATCACTATATGCTTTTTTTTTGTACTACTGAGTTTTGGGCGAATGAAATAAATGTTTTTCCGAGTTAAACTATTAATTCCGCAATGATGGAGAATTATGGAGATAAGAAAAAGTGATACTGGGTCAAAAGAAGGACGAGCTCCCGTTGTGTATTTGTGTTGTGTATTAGTGTTATTTGTAAATAGTAATTGTTGTGCATATTTAACAGCATAAATTCTCGCAGCGTGTATGCTAATAGGTAATAGTAGAAGTAGTGTGTAAATAGTATGTGTATACATTTTTGTTTGTGTTGCGAATATTATAAAATGTTTTAGACAGTTATGTAAGTATATGTATATGTAAATAAGTAAGTTAGTATTAGGTTTTAACATACAAAAATTAATATTTTTAAACAATGTGGTATGCCGCCGTAGCATGAATACTAGTCATTTATTATTTTCTTTGCGTAGTTTAGCCAGATCTTCTTCGGATTTTATAAGTCGACTCGGCATCCCTTCTCTTTCGCGTACGTATACTTTGCCGTTTGCGGTCCAGCACTGTTCATACTCACTGCTTTTTATGAACTCTCTGGCGAGATAATGGAGGCGTTTAGTTGCGAAAGTTAGCGCTTCCGATACGAATATCGGCTTCAGAGGTCCTTCAATTTGCAGGTGAGTGGTGTTAAGACGATTTCCTATATTTTGCTTATTGTAGTTTTTAGTGGATTGCATGAATTGTTCTTTTATTGATGTGGATGAAAATTCTACAATGACAGTACCTACTGTCTCTTTTTTGCCTCTCAAACGAAAAATATTTTTGATATCAGATGGTGGAACAGGCTGATTAATAATATTTCCGAGTTTTTGAACTAGCCCTGTTAGTGTTGTTTTGGTTTCAGGGTTTGAGGTTGGAATATTTTTAATTTCAATTGTTGCAGCTTTTAAGTTTCTTTCCAGATAGTCTACCTTAAGCTCAAGCGATTTTATTGTTTTTTGGTTGTCATTACACTCTGCCTGTAAGTTATTTATCTCTAGCATGGCATCATCATATTTTTCAGATAAAAATTGTACCGAGTTTTGGATTTTAACATTCTGGGTTCGGATTTCATCATTCTGGGTTTGAATTTCTATGTTTTGGCTACGTATTAGGCTGTTTTGAGACCTTATATCCTCAAGGGCTGATTGTAGGGAGTCAATTTTATTATTGTGTTGTTTTTGATCACAGACAAAATCAATGAACATGCCCTTCAATTCTAGCATCATAGTTTCTAGGCGTTGCAATTCGGCGTCATCACCTCGCTTTCTTTTCCTCTGAGTAATATGCACATTGGTTTCATTATTAGAAGTCATACTTAAATCAGGTTCAGAGTTGTGCAAGGGCGATGATATAGTTTTAGGAGGTGAACGGAGCATTTTTGTTACTAGTTATATACTCGAAATTCAGCAAAGATCGGAAAATATCATGCAGTGTACACTGTTTACTTTAGTAATGGGGCGCCTTACTCACGCGTTACTGCTTATAATTAACCCTTTCCATCGGCACCATCAAAATACAGGATGTTCATTTTTTCACATTTGGTCGGTTCGATTCCCAGATGAAGCAAGCAACTTTTAAAAAATCTTTGAATGCAGTATTACTTAATTTAGAAAATAAAGTGAAGTTTCCTTGAAACAAAACTTCATATCTCAAATATTTAAAGTACTTTCCCTCCATGTGGCATAGCCGTGGGACAACCTGTATATTATATTTTCGTGTCTATCTGTTTGTCAGCTTATTACTTTAATTCACACAAAAGATTTTAGTGCGGTTTTCACCATCATTTAGGGTTGGGTGTTTCACTAGTTAAACACTGTCTTATGACATGATTGTTACACATTTTCATTATAGCAGCGTACTAATTGGGTGGATCGTCTTTAGCTAATCATTCATGTCCGCACTCCTTAGGTGGCGTGACCAGCGTACATTACAACAAGCGTACTGACTAACATTTATGATCACAGGGGCGCCCTTCGCAAAGAAAATAAATCTACACATATGGAAAGCAAAACCAGAAGATACAATTACAAATAAGCGAAAGAAAAATGGACTATCGGATTCAGAAATTGACTATACTACTAGAAATCGTACGTCTAAGTCTGTTACTAAATTCAGAGAGTCTATCTTAAGTGATACTATTGCTAAAAACGGTATTTTAAATGAAGATAAAGAAATTAATGAAGAATTAATAAATACCGCTATTGATAAAAATAACCGTAATAATAGTATCAAGGCTGATTTTAGTTGTAAAATATGTAATTATAAGAGTATTAACAGAGATGATTTAAATAGGCATAAAATTTTATGTACTAAAAAAAAACTTTATAAATGTGATGTATGTCAGCGAATTTTTATTAGAAAATGTAATTTAGACTCTCATATTCTGATACATACTGGTGAAAAACCTTATAAATGTTATGTATGTCAGCGTAGTTTTAATAAAAGATGTAATTTAAACGGTCATATTCGAATACACACTGGTGAAAAACCTTACAAATGTGATATATGTCAGCGTAGTTTTAATAAAAGATCTAATTTAAATAGTCATAGTCGGATACACACGGGTGTAAAACCGTACAAATGTGATATATGTCATCATGGATTTAGTGCTAGAAATAATTTAACCAAACATATTCGTAAACACACTGGTGAAAGACCTTACAAGTGTGATTTATGTCAGCGTAGTTTTACTCAAAACGCTCACTTGAAACTGCATAGGGATCGTTTACACCACATATTAATATAATAGTAGTTAGCTACACACAAACTGGTGATAATCCTTACATGAGATATCAGCGTAGTTTAACTCGAAAAGAGTAATGAACAATGATCGGTAGGTATAGTATAGGTAGATTGATTTTACGTACTTGCATCATGAATAGTCATAGAAATCATAATATGGATATCCTTTTTTACCGGGATTTAATTTTTGTGCTTACGGGATTGAATCAAATATTGTGAATTTAAAGATATTTAAACTAAAACATTTTAAATTTATAGAATGCGATAGACGTTTAAAATTTATACCATTTTCTTCATATTGTTATTAAATATATAAGAGATTCTAAAAACAACTGACACAGGCAGGACTCGAACCTGCGACCTCTGCCTATACCGGGGTAGCGCTTCTACCAACTGAGTCACAGTGTCATTTCTGAATGAGTTGTAATTGGAAACCACTTTCTACGCCTCTTAGGAGCGTTGGTGACGTCTATCGGAGAGTTGGTAGAAGTGCTGCCCCGGTATAGGCAGAGGTCGCAGGTTCGAGTCCTGCGTGTGTCAGTTGTTTTTGGAATCTCTTATATATTTAATAACAACATATAACCTTCTCACGGGTTAGATATTGATATCGAAATCGATATATATTGCAACAACTGCAGCTCAGCGTCGTCCTGCGACCACGAACGCTGCGCACAACGTGTTCGAAACGTCAGGAAAAATCTGTAATATACGCGATTTAATCCGTTTAAACTTGTTTTATTATAATGTGTACCTAATAATCGCTAAAACCTAAGACATTATTACTTTAGACAAAATATGACTTTTGTACATTTGATTAAGTAAGTACATTGTTATTTTTACAAAAATATCGACTCGTTTCCCATTCGGTGGGTGGCGAACTCGCAACCCTGTACCGGGCCATCAAAATAAAATACCGGGATGCATCTTTCGCGCCTTTTTATTTTCTTTTTTTTATCTTATTATTTTTCACTGGTGAAAAATCTTACCGTGAAACCTGCTAACTTTGCCAACGGTTGCTGAGTTTGCCATAGCCGACTTCTGAGGGAAAAAGTCTAATTACATCTTAATAGTAGTTTTTTCTCATGTGTGGATGCCTTTATAGTAAAATTTATTAGTTATATGGCAACACCGAATGAGATGTGGCAACCCAGCTTGTTTCTGAAATGTCATTTTCGGCGGTTACTTTTTTCGAGTGTTGGTGGCGTAAAATTTTGTGCTCCGGAACTTCTACAAAAATAAACGGGAAAGGCATTGTCTACGTAAGTACAGTTTTGAAATTATGTTAGCATAATGTTCTTTATCTAAATAAAAGCTGATTTACCGTGCTACAAGCTACATAAAGCTCGCAATTGGTGTTGGCAAATTCAACAACCCCAATCACAACGTCCGTGATAGTGACTTTGCCATGTTTTGTTGGAGGTTAGGGCTGCCACAAAATTCCTTATGAATATTTAAATTAAATTGTCGTTGTAAGTACCTACCTACCTAGTTATAATATAAGTAGGTACCCAGATATAAAATACACAGTGCATGTGCTTAAATGAAGGTTGCTTTACAAAAGGTAACGGGGTGGCAGGCAATTTGGGTCAGTTAAAATTAAATACCTATGTTGTGATTTAGTTATTTGCGCAAATACTGTGTAGCGTTGCAATTTCAGAATACCTACTTTCTATTCACAAGTGCCCGTAAATGGTCAAAAATTATTTGACTAGACATCGTTTAACATTGATGGTACGTGTTGTCGTTAAATATTAGAGACTGATAATGCTAAGCTGCTTATGTTAGATGTTTTGAAATATTATTGTTTACATGTTGCTTTATTTAAATAACTAAAAATTTTAAACACCTACTTTGCCACGTAATTTTTTTTTTGTTTTATTATGTATAAACAGTTCAAGTTATGAAACTAATTAGAAGTTAAATATGATGGTAAGCAGCAGTGGCGTGCAGTGCATATAGGCAAGTAGGCAGTGCCTACCTCATAAGATTCAATAAAACTATTTTAACTGTTACTACATAAATAAAATATATCAATCATGACTAATTATTGATATATAATTATGTATATTGATGTAGTAATAGTCAAAATGGTTTTATTGAACTTTAAGAGGTAGTCACTGCCTACTTGCCTATAGGCACTGCACGCGCCTGGTAAGCAGGTACCTACCTACTTATCAACCTATGTTAATTAATAGTCACGACGATTAATAATAAATTAATAATGCATGTTGATCTCATTAGAAGTTATTATGTTTTTTTACTTTTATTAAATTTTTATACCTACTATGAAAACATTTTTATTCGACAACCCTAACCCTAACTTCTTCAAAGTATGAAAAATTTTGAAAAAGTTGGTGAATTTGCCACTTTCAAGGAGAATTAAATTACCAGTGCTAAATAAGATAAAGTTTTCACTTTATTTTACTGGCTAAAGGAAGAGTGCAAATATATTACTTTTTAAGCTCATAGACTCCAAAAATTTCATTTATAATTTCATATGGCAAATTTACCAGAAGTGACAGCTGACTTTGCCATATTTGTTTTTAGGCCTAAAATATTTTAATGTACTAAAATAAAATAGATATTTGGTAATAATATAAATTTCCATGAAATTTCCTACGTCTAGGAGTAGGTTACTCATTATGTTTTCATATAATTATATTTTTTTAAAGCGAATCAAACTTTTTGACACATGAAAAAGTGGCAAAGTAAGCAGGTTTCACGGTACAAATTGTGAAACATATAAATGTCAGCTTAGTTTTTAAAAAAGATCTACATACTTTAACCCCATACGATGATTAAATTGAACTGCTCATGTCAATATTATTCCTATTCGTTGTCATACAAATAATAATTATGGATAGTTGTATAGTTAATCAGTGGTTAAAGCCAATAAGAGGCGTTTAGTAAGGTGGCGGGGGTAAACACTTCTATTCCGTCTATGGATACAATTTTTTTATACCTGGCAACATTAGAAGTAAATGTCAATTTTGTCAAAAAATAATATTTAAGGGATGGGCAAGTGAAATAAACTTTGATATTTATCGTATCGATATTTTTAAATAGTATCAATAATTATCGAGATAAAAATATCATATCGATATTGTTGTAATTAATGAATTTAAACTGTATTTTGTTTAATAAATTTAATAAACGTATACTCGCCATATAATGTCACAGAGCAGAGAGAGAGAATTTTTACATAGACAAAGTTGGCGTCTAAAATAAAAAGGCGCGGAATTTGAATTACATCTAACACCCTCCTTGAATTCAAGCCTTCCAATCACTTAAATATCTCAACTCTAATAACATAACTAACATCAAACAAAAACTTAAATGAAGTTATAAAACAAAACTTAAGTGTGAGAGGCATGCATATACATTCCTAGTTTAGACCTTAAGAATTTAAATTTATCTTTTGACAATGCTTTAGTTAAAATATCTGCATATTGATTTTCACTACTAACAAACAATAATGAGATAATCTTTTGGTGATATTTTTCTTTTATGAAATGGTATTTAATTTCTATGTGTTTACATCGTTTATGGAAGTTCACATTTTTAATAACACTAATGGCACTTTGATTGTCCAAATGAAGACATATAGTGTCCTGTTTGTATTCACCAATTTCACATAACAATTGTTTGATCCATATGGCCTCTTTGGTGGCGGCGCAAGCTGCCATAAACTCAGCTTCCGTTGTTGATAAAGCCACTGTTTGTTGCCTTTGACTGGACCAAGTTACAGCCGCTCCATTTCTAAGAAAGACATAGCCAGTGACTGAACGACGTGTGTCTTGATCGTTTGCATAGTCTGCGTCGCTGTAGCCAGTGACTTCTGGGTATTGTGAGGAGCGTGAGTAGCAAAGCCCATACTCCTTTGTATCTTTTAGATACTTAAAGATTTTCTTAACTGCGTTCCAGTGAGATTCGTTGTGACTATTAAGAAATCGACTTACCAGACTGACGGCAAACATTATATCGGGTCGACTCACAATGGCCAGGTGCATGAGTGAACCCACTGCTTCCCTGTATGGCACGTTCTTCTCTGGAACGCCATCACCTTTTTGTAGCTTGGTATGAGGGTCGACTGGAACACTGTTAGGATTAGAATCATTCATATTGAATTTGTTCAACATTTGTTTAATATATTTAGCCTGATGTATAAATATGCAATTGTTAAATCTTTCAATTTGCATTCCTACAAAATTGCTTGGTGTGTTCAATATTTTGATTTCAAATATAGTTCTCAATTCCTTGGTTATTTCTTTCAATGCTAATTCATCTGTTGAGAACAACAACCCATCATCAACATATAGGCACAGGTAGCACTTGTTCTTGTTGACATGACCAACATAGACACATTGATCAGATTTACTATTTACAAAGCCAAACTTTTTAAGTACTGAGTCAAATTTACTGTTCCAACACCGGGGAGCCTGCTTCAACCCATATAGTGACTTATTCAGTTTACATACCATATTTTCTGCACAGGATAATCCTTCTGGTGGAGTCATGTATATGGTTTCTTCAAGTTCACCATATAGAAAAGCGGTCTTGACATCTAGTTGGATGATTTTTAAATTGTTTTGAGCAGCTACTGAAAGTAGTAAACGAATGGAATCGTACCTGACTGTCGGTGCAAAAGTGTCCTTGTAATCAATACCTGCTGTCTGTGCATACCCTTTAGCGCACAGTCGTGACTTGTGGCGTGGACCGGTTGGTTCTTCTTTGACACGGAACACCCATTTGCATCCAATTACTTTGGCATCTGGAGGTTTTTCGACCAATGTCCAAGTGTTGTTCTTTTGATGAGAATCTAGTTCTTCATCAATGGATTTTCTCCACTTATCACTACTGATTGAATTTAGAGCTTCTTTGTATGTTACAGGAGCATCTGAAAAGATTTCTTCATGTTGACATAAGTATATATTTTCTTCTGAATCGTCTAGATTTATAGTTTCTTCAATTATTTTCCTTCTTGGTCTTAGCGTTACATTGCTTACTTGAGGAGAGTCTATACTTATGTCAGGTATGTATTCACTATCTGAGGTAGATTTATCACCAGTTACTGTATCATATGAACTTACTGAAGTAGAGTCTTCGTCGGTTTCTTCTTTAGTATTGATATTATTTATTTCAGTGTTCTTTATAGACAGTTCTACAGGAACATAGTCTCTTTTTACAGTAGATTCGAGAAATGTAGCATCTCTGCTTTTTATCACTTTTCTAGAGTTAGGTAATATGAATCTATAACCTTTAGTGTGATCACAATATCCAATGAAGATCATCTTTTGTGCCTTCGGATCCCATTTCCTGCACTTCTCTTTAGGCAAGTGAACCATTGCTTCGCATCCAAATATGCGCATGTGATTAACTTTTGGTTTCTGACCGGACCACATTTCTTCTGGTGTTTTATACACTAGGGACTTTGTCGGAGAGCGATTGATTATGTATGCGGCAGTGTGTATCGCATCAGCCCAATATAGTTTTGGCAAATTGGCATTTAGGAGCATGCACTTTGCTCTTTCTATTAGTGTTCTGTTCATGCGCTCTGCGGTCCCATTCTGTTCTGGTGTATAAGGTGTGGTTGTCTGATGAATGATTCCAGTACCTTTCAAGAAATCTGAGAAATTCTTGTTTACATATTCCAAGCCATTGTCAGTTCGGAGAACTTTAATGCGAGCATCTAGCTGATTCTCAACTTCATGTTTATATTCTTTGAATTTTTGTAGAGCATCGGACTTGTTATGAAGAAAATACACATAAATTTTCTTTGAGTAATCATCAAGAAATGTAATAAAATATTTGGCACCTCCAAGTGACTGAGTTTCCATAGGCCCGCATATGTCTGAGTGGACCACTTCAAGTAAACTCTTTGCTCTTGAGCCTTCACTTTTAAAAGGTAATCGGGTCTGTTTACCTTCTTTGCAGGTCACACATGTCAGATTTTCTGATTTTGCTGAGAAATTAACATGGTCTGTATTTTCAGTCATTTTCTTCAAATTGCAGAAATTAAGGTGTCCCATTCTTTGGTGCCACAGGAAGACATCTTGTTCTTCAACATCAGACATGCATGCATAGCCTCCTCCGGGCATATTCAGCCGGTACATGTTGTTGATAACACTTGCTGTTGCTACTATCTGATTCTTATTGTTCATAATAACACAGCCTGTTTTGTCAAATTTTACTTGGCCACCACTACAGATAATCTGGCTCACAGATAACAGATTAGTTGCCAGTTCGGGAACATGCAAAACATTTGTAAACAGTACCTTGTTCTCTTGACCTTTATCATTATAAATATCTAAGCTCACTTGTCCAGAGCATTGCACGGATAACACTTTATTGTCTGCCACTCTTATATTCTGTATAGCTGCAGTTGTCTGGTTTTTAAGCAAACACTTGTGTTTTGTCATGTGGGAGGAAGCACCAGAGTCCACATACCAAGCCTCGTCATGAGAGGATGTCGCTACAAATACAGCAGCATAAGATGAGCTACTTGATTTCTGTTGTGCGTCTTTAGGTTTGGATTTACATTCTGGACTTTTATGACCATATTTATTACAGGTGTAGCATCGCGGACCTTTTGACTGCCTTTTATTATATTTCTGATACTTTTTATTAGCTGCAAATGCTGTAGAATCGTTCTGAACATTTTGTCTAACATCTTGCAGTAATTTTGCTTTGACAGAATCGGAAGTTATCTTCATGCCGGAGCTTTCGATTGCGATTATCATTGGTTGATATGATTCTGGCAGACCGGAGAGCAGCAATGTGCCGAGCCACTCGTCATCTACCGCAAAACCAATGTTTCGGAGCTTGTGAGCAGTAGTTATTATTTTACTGACGTATTCCTCTACATTTTGACATCCAGTTAGCGAGGTATTACAGAGATCCCGCAGCAGACCAACTCGGCGTGTCAGCCCAGAGTCGTCAAATGCCGCTGACAACCTGTCCCACACATCTTTGGCAGTGCAAGCATCTTGTATATGCACATAGTTTATCGAATCAACTAGGAGAATTATCTTTGTTTTTGCTTTCGTGTCACGTTTCGAATCTACGGCGGCTTGTGCGGTATTCTCGATGCAGTCCCACAACTCTTCATGTTATGTCAGATATGTCTTTACTGCAAACTTCCAAGTTGCATAGTTTTCTCGACCGGTTAACTTTTCAATGATTGTTAATGGATTATTTACTGCCATTTTTCAAGAATATTAGCCAGTTAGATACGATTGATACGAATAAAGAATTCACTTTGAAAAAAAAAGAAGCACGTTTTTGCAACGTGAGTCAATGTCTACTTTAATGTCTTTTTATCACTGTTTTCACAAACTATTTTGCACTGATATTAATTGTGAGCTTACTGGGCCCATAACCTGTTGTAATAAATGAATTTAAACTGTATTTTGTTTAATAAATTTAATAAACGTATACTCGCCATATAATGTCACAGAGCAGAGAGAGAGAATTTTTACATAGACAAAGTTGGCGTCTAAAATAAAAAGGCGCGGAATTTGAATTACATCTAACAGATATATTTAAATATCGATATTTTTTGTCATGTTCATAATATTCAAAATTCGTAAAAAACAATACACATGAAGAAATTAGTATTAATTGTATATTTTGATGAGTGACTTTTTGAAACTGTTTCGGGAGTCCATTCGTTGCGAGAATTAACGTGAAATAAAGCTTCCTTGTAATTGTGGATAACATTTTATACTATTTTTTTCCAGAGAAGTAAGTGTTTTTGCAGCAGACACACATTATAATACGACGTGGATATGACTAAAGAACACATTCGCCTTTAAAAAAATGGAAACCCGAAATAAACCGTTTTGAAAAGTTTTGGGCGAAAAAAACCCATTAAATACGAAACTAGAGTTACGTTAAAAAATACATCAAAATTGATACGAGTTTGATTATTGTCTTAAATAAATATCGATATTTGGTGAATAAATAAATCAATATTTTTATATATCGATATTGTTTGCCCATGCCTAAAACAAATATGTCTTTGATTCAAAGACGTCAAAGACTGCAAAAGTTCAAAGATTAAGTTATTATTGGGGACTTTCGTTGGTAGTGGTGAAGGTTATTCACGTGCTTTTGTGTCTACTACGAATTTTTTCGATTTTAGTGTATCTAATTTGTGTGAAACTTTGATCGAGACTATTCTTAGTGTGTGTTAGTGTTGTTAAGGTTAGTTGTATCTGTTTTTGTCCTTAAACTTGTTATAATTTCTAATAATTATGAATTCCAAAAAACCGCCTGACCCTGATCCACCTGATCCTCCTGATAATAAGCCCTTTGAATATTCCCCTATTTTAACTGTTACCCTTCCTAATGAATCCCAAGTACTCACGCAGGATCCCACTATGGATACAGAGATCCCAAGTCGTAAGAGACCTGCAGTTTCGCCCCCGGTAACGACAAATATCCCGCCAAAGATGGCTAAAAATATAGTAGGCAGACGATTATATACACCTAATGACAATCCTCCATATGTTGTCCATGTCTCCCTTAAAGATGATCAGACTTCAGGCACTGTGCTGCATCCAGTGAAGTTTGGTATGTTTTTGATGAAGCACAACATCGGTAACATACGCCCTGATGGGGTCAAACGTTTGGGTAGAAACCGTGTGTCAGTCGAGTTCACATCACATCAAAATGCCAACAGTTTTCTTGTGAATCCCATACTCATCCAACATAATTACATTTCTTCTATTCCACAATTCAATATAACACGAATGGGTATTGTTAGGGATATCCCTACAGAATGGTCTGAGGAGGAAATTGTGGAAAACATCAAGGTTCCCGTAGGATGTGGTCCTGTCATTAAGGCCAGGAGGATGAACCGCAAGGTGACCTCCTCTGGTGTGCCTGAGTGGAAACCAACGCAGACAGTGGTACTCACTTTCGATGGTCAAAATTTACCAAAACGTGTTTACTGTTTCTATTCAGCTCTTCCAGTTGAGACATACACTTTCCCTACCATCCAGTGTTACCACTGCTGTCGTTTTGGCCATACTCGGGCGCTCTGCCGATCAAAACCACGCTGCTTCAAATGTGGTGAAGACCACCCAGGTGACGGATGCCAAATTTCGCGTGAATTGGGTTTTTGCATTTCTTGTCATGGCAACCATTTTGCAAATGACAGTTCTTGCCCTGAGCTGGGCCGCCAGAAGAGCATCAAAGCGCTTATGGCAGAAAAGGCTGTTTCGTATGTGGAGGCAAGTCGTGTATTCCCTCCTGTTACTAGATCATATGCCGATGTCTCAAAATCTTCCCTGCGCCACAAGGTAAATAAATCCCAATCCCAGTCCCCTAGCCCCATTCCTGATTCTCAAAAATCATACCGTAAAACGGTCTTCCTTAAACCTAAACCCCGTGTCCCCCTTTCGCCTAGCTATGATAAGCAAGCTCATCAAGCCCTTATCCAAGACTATTCCTTCTCCCCATCCAAAAATGGTTGTGCTCTTCTAACGGAAGTTGTAGAGCCATCTACATATAGTCAAGATAACTCACAAAATATTTTAAACTTAATCACCAATATGTTAATGGCTACTCTAGCCAATCCGAATCAAGCAATACCTGACCACGTTGCCCTAAAACTTTCATCTATTTTAAATTATATACATAATGGCCCTTACATTCCTACAATGGAACGTGAGGAGTATTACTCCCAGGAAGTCTGAACTTTCTTTCTTAATTAATAAATTTAAACCGTCTATCTGCGGCGTTGCTGAGACGTGGCTTTTACCTGTAAGTAATTTCAGGATGCCATGTTTCGTCAATGTCCGTCATGATAGATCTGATGGATACGGAGGATGTGCTTTGCTCATCAAGAGCAAAGTATCATTCTCTCCAATTCCTCTACCCTTCGTTGGCGACAACATAAATGTTGTTGCTGTTAAGGCTGAGGACATATTCTTTTTTTCTTTTTATATTGCGCACCCACAACTCGAATATCTTTCGGTAATTAGAAATTTGTTATGTAGTGTTAGCGGTCCAATAATTGTCATGGGTGATTTTAACTGTCACCATTATCGATGGGGTTCAGACACGTGCGATAACTTTGGCATAGGCTTGGTGGATATGTTGGATGATCTCAACCTATGTGTCATCAACGACGGCAGTGCCACACGTAGGTCTGCACCAGGGCAGAGCAATAGTTGTGTTGACTTAACATTCTGCTCATCCAACATATCTAGCCTTCTCATTTGGCGACGCTTGGATATGACTTATGGAAGTGATCACTACCCCATCATGATCGAATTCCCTTCTAAAAATGTTCCTGTCAAAGTTTCCCCTCCCCTTTTAAAATATAAGTTAAACTCAGCAGATTGGGATTTATATGCAAAACTGTTAGATTTAAGAGTCTCTTCGCTTCCAAAAATTAACAGAGATAATGCCCAGGATTGTTTCTTGTCCTTTTCTTCCAATATCTCCTCTACTGCAGATGATTGCTTTCCTCTTAAAAAACCCCAATCTGATAAATTACCTTCTCCGCCATGGTGGGATAGGGAATGCACTGACATGATCAGGGCCAGGAATGAGGCTGAAAGATCATATAATAACTATATGAACCTGGATAATCTCATAGCTTTCAAGCGGATGTTAGCCAGGTCCAGGAAATTATTTAAAAAAAAGAAAAGAGAAGGTTGGTCCAAATATTGTAGTTCGCTGAGACCATCTACTCCGGCTTCGGTTGTTTGGCGGAAGGTGAAGTGTTTTAGGAGCAGTTTAGCACCTGTCTCTTCGAACAACCTCACTGAAGAACTGGGGTACCAGTTTTTCTCTAAAATCGCCCCAGCTTATGTTCCAAGTTTGGAGGATAGTTGTATTGCCAGCTTCGATGCAGACAACATTAAAGACCCAATGGATAGGCCATTTAGCTTGGAAGAATTAAAAACTGTGATATCCCACGTTAAGGACTCCGCACCTGGAGTGGATGGATTCCCTTATTCTTTCATCTCCAAAGCTGGCCCAAAAACTCAACAATATTACCTGGACTTGGTTAACTTTTGCTTTACATCTGGATACATTCCCGCAGACTGGAAGGTTCAAGTAGTTATCCCGATTTTAAAACCCGGCAAGGATCCTAACGATCACTGCTCATACAGACCTATTGCTCTATCGTCCATACTTATAAAACTTCTCGAACATTTACTTAAAAATCGTTTAGAGTGGTTGGTGGAAAGTAGAGGACTGCTCCCGTCGACCCAGTTCGGCTTTAGGAAAGGTCTGGGCACAGCTGATAGTGTTGCTATCCTCACATCAGCGGTCCGGCTGGCCCTTAGCGGAAATGAGTCGGTGGTGGCCGTTTTTCTCGATATATCAGCTGCCTATGATTCGGTTCTCCTCCCTGTTCTCAGGCAGAAGATGCATGAGCTGAGAATCCCGGCTAGGATATGTCGTATTATTGGTAGCATTTTTACCAACCGCGCCATTCAATTAAGAATTCCTGGGTCCGACTCTGAACAAAGGACAGTCTGGAAAGGATTACCTCAAGGATCCGTTCTGAGTCCCCTATTATATAACATCTATACAGCTTATCTGTCTTCATCCCTAAATTTTGACTGTAAAATCCTTCAGTATGCTGACGATATTGCATTACTGGTCACAGGCAGTTCCATTCAGGATGCCGCTCAATCTATGAACGTCTCCTTGTCCTCACTAAACCAATGGCTTCTTGATCACGGGTTGTCTCTAAGTGCACCAAAGAGTACAGCGGTCATATTTACTCGTAAACGTGTAATTCCCCAAGTAGACTTAAATATAGATGGACAAATCATTCCAGTTAAGGAAAGTGCTAGGTTCCTGGGAGTAACTTTAGATTCGAGACTTTCTGGAGTTGACCACATAAACAACACGGTCAAAAAATGTGAACGCTCCGTGTCGATCCTTAAGGCTTTGGCTGGAGTGTGGTGGGGAGCTCACCCCTATACTCTAAAACTGGTCTATAATGCCTTGACCAGAAGTGCTATCGACTACTGTTGCTTCCTTCTTGAGCCCTGTAACAAAGAAGCACTTAAGAAGCTAGATAGCATTCAGGCCAAATGTCTGAGAATTGTAATTGGAGCCATGAAATCCTCTCCCATTAATGCGCTTCAAGTCGAATGTGCTGAACCACCCCTAAACTTAAGACGACAATACTTGGCAGATCGATTCCTATCTAAAGCATTCCCCCTCTCCTCCCATCCCTTACTACCGATCCTAGAGCAAATTGACCTTTCTTTCAATAACTCTTCTTATTGGAATAATAAATCTGTCCCTTTATTGATGAATAGGTACAGAGAGCTTAAACACCTCTCTTCTCCTGTTTATCAATATCCTATGCTCCCTATCTTTTCCTCCGCATATGAAGCGGTTCATTTCGAGCCCAAAGTCGTTTTGGGACTCGGTATAGCAAAGAATTCTCAGGACATAAGAAGCGATTTTGAATTAGCTATTAAACGTTACTGGGAAGGATGGAATCTTTTTTATACTGATGCATCAAAATTATCGTTATCTGGTTGTACAGGCGTGTCAGTGTACTTTCAAAATTCAAAAACCGCTTTATTATTTCAATGCCCACCAGAAACATCGGTATTCTCAGGAGAGTGTATTGGTATTTTAGAAGCCATACACTTTATTAAATCTCACAAATTAACAAAATCAGTAATTTTTTCGGATTCTCGCAGTTGTATTCAGGCCTTAAAACAAAACCAACTTTACAGTAAAATCCATAGTAAGATCGTTGCAGAAATTAAAAGCTTGTTATATGACTGTTCCCAAAACGGCTTTGACATCGAGATAACCTGGATTCCCGGTCACTCGGGTATTGTTGGCAATGAGTGCGCTGATTCGTTAGCTAAGTATGCCACATCAAATCCGGTTGATCGAAAGCACTACGTAGCTCTTAACTACGATTTGCGGAATGGTGCCAAACCCAAGTTGTTCGACTCGTGGTCAAGAACTTGGAATGAGACCTCGAAAGTCAAGGGTGCTTACTACGCAGCTATACAGCCGGATGTCCAACGGAAACCTTGGTTTTTTAAGTTCCCAAAACTAACAAAAAGAACTGTTTCGTCCCTGTGTAGACTGAGACTCGGACATTGTTGCAGCCCAGTGTTTCTGAAAAAGATCCATGTTCGGGACAGTTCCTTATGCGAGTGTGGTCTTGCGGAAGGTACTTTGGACCATATCTTTTTTTCCTGTTCCTTGTATACCAAATCCTTTGACCTCTAAAGCTTTCCAAGTGTAACATTCCTCTTCCAACTAATTTCCATTCCCTTCTATCCCACTTCTCTCCCAAAATTATATTATTATTATCAAAATTTATACATGAGAATGACATAAAATTTTAACCGGTGCGTAATACCTACTAATATATTTTTTTGTATATTATTTTTTTCCTTTCTCTATTTCTGTATATAAATCTGTAAATTAGATTATAGGTACCTATATGTAAATAGGAATATTAATGTTTACTAACCCCTGTTTTTGTCCTTTCAGCTACTAACACTTAGGACCTACCACAAAGTGCAAAGTTCGACGGATCGCTTGATGCATTGCCGTCACAACATGACGCTGGCAGAATAGTCGACTCGGCATCGACTCAGTTGCCATAAAAAAAAAAAAAAAAAAAAAAAAAAAAAAAAAAAAAAAGTTATTATTTTAATAATTGCAAAGAATAAAATAATATAATATTTCATTTGAGTACCTACGCCCGAGACGGTAATCTGAGCTGAGCCTGAGCTGTGAGCCTGAGCCCGAGGTATCTGGAGGCGAGATTTATGTACAGAATTTGTTTTCGTTTTGTGATGGTGCATAGTGTGAATTTCATAAAGTTACTTTAATGTGTTTTTTCGGTATAAAAGTATACAAATTCTTCGGGCTCTTGTTCTCAATCGCTAAACAGAACGTAGTCTGAGGCCTAACAGTGAATTTCAGTGAAATCAATATATTTTTATTAAAAAAAGATGGAAAAACTGACGATGTGTAGGATATGTTTAGTGGAGGATGTTAGCATGTATGAAGTAGCCAGCAAGGACCTGCAGGAAACGTATGAGAAGCTGACTGATGTTCCAGTATGTAGATCAAGTGAAATTATAGAACATATTTGTTATTAAACAAACAAAATACCTACAATGTCTGTACTTTATTTACAGTTTGTAACTGAAGACTGTAGACCGATGCTAGCTTGTTTCTTCTGCTACACTAAGCTGAAGCAATGCTGCCTATTCCAGAGGAAATGTCTTAAAGCTGAACAGGTGTTGGCTCAGATGTTGAATGGTTATTATGAGGTGAGAGATTCTTCAATAGACAACTATTGTTACAATGTGTTACACTAGAAATACTCGTATGTAATACTGCTGCAATGATTCTAATACAAACATTGAATGGCGGCATGATTATGGTGTTCTCTTGTGTCGGCACGAGTGCGAGCTGTGCACGTGTAGCTCGTGCCGTAAGGTTGCCAGTGTGCCCGATTGTTAAAGGTGCAGCCAGTGTACTTGAGCCTCCTAAATAGATGGACTTCAATCATCCCTGAAGTATTTCTTTATTTGCAGCAAATCCCATTAGAATTCCAAGGCATAATAGAATTTTATGGCGGGTTTATTAAAACCCCAATGCAGCACATGAGCATAGATGATGCTTGTCAAACAGAAAGCGGTGCTATCAGAGAGCGACTACCAGCTGTTTGTGATATAAAAGATGATATTTTTATGGAGCGAACCCCTCAATTATCTGGCGAAACAGATGAGGGGCTAAAGAAGAAATATCTAATTAAGGGTATGTTCTTAATGTTCTGATATTATTTACAGTGTATGTACTGATACACCCATTAAATATAACTCAAACACTGTGTTTACTTTAATTAGAAAGAAGAAAGTAATTAAACAAAGAACCTGAATGAGAGTAGAAGTGAAAACTTGTAATTGGCCTTTTTCTACTTAAATGAAATTTTATACTCAAACGCTTGAAGCTGTAACTTTTCTTATGGTAATAAAATAAAATAAATAATTGAATATTTGAATACCAACTAAAATAAAATGTGTATTATTGGTTATTGACCATTTTAGTTTACTTACAGAAGTAAAAGTGGAATATGAAGAGGATAGCTATCAAGATCAAGAAGACATACCATCACACCATTCTGAATCAGATTCAGAAGATGATGTACCTTTAAAGAAGTTCAAAACTGAAGTAGAAGAAGAACAAGAAGTGCCTGAGGAGAATACAAGTAAGTATTAGTTAATCAATAGGTAAGAAGTAAGATTTCATTCTTCTTAAAAGTTGTAAGTCTGTCTACTTTGACATTTTGGGTGGAATATGTTACATGATATTGATAACCTTACTTTTATACAAATACGGCCTTAAATACCACAAAAAAAAAACCGGCCAAGTGCGAGTCGGACTCGCGCACCGAGGGTTCCGTATCATATTTGAACGTATAAAGTGAAAAAAACCGGACCGCATAACTAAGTTTGTTTGTGAAGGAATTTTGATGATTTTGAAAAAACTGTACTAGTTACGAACATCGTTTTATTTTTGGTGCCATATTTGGGTCAATTCCTATCTATCCTAATTATTTCAGATTTTTCGCTCTGCAAACTTCGGAGATAAGGGGGGGGGAATGGTATTTTTTTGGACATTTTTCATCATATGTCGAAAACTGTGAGACATAAAATAAAATAAAAATATATTTTGAAATGTGCAGATCAAGCCCTTTCATATGATATGTCACTTGACCTAGTAACCCCAATTTAAAATGTTGGACCCCCACTCCGGCCCCTTTTACAATGAAAATAAAAATATTTTTGGATTTTTTTCATTTGCAATAATGTTGAATAAGCATTCTTTATAACTGTTCCAAATTTCAAGTCGATAGCATAGGTAGTTGCTGAAATAAGCAGGTGTGACAGACAGACAGACAGACAGACGAAGTCGCACCATAAGGGTTCCTTTTTTACCATTTTGGTACGGAAGCCTAAAAAGATAAACACGTGTTCAACACGAATGCTACCAAAAATAATAGGCACTTGTTTTGCACTAACTTGTGTCTAAAGCAAGTGACGTGTGTGTTATTTTTGGTAGCATTCGCGTTTAACACGTGTTTATCGTTCTTGTGGTAAGGCTGTTTATGTTTATATTCGTAGGTATGAGTTTTGTGTTCACTGCGTTCGAGTCCTCATAGTTATGTTCATACCAAACACTTTTTTTGTACTACTTAGCTTAGGTACTACCCATTAGTGACTATGTAGACCAGTGATTCCCAAAGTGGTTCAGGTGGACCCCCAGGGGTCCACGGGAGACTCGATGGGGGTCTACATTGGCGTTAAAAAAATCGGGGTTCACATGTTATAAGTGGACCATTTTATGTCCAGCAGTGGACTACTATAGGCTGATGATGATGATGATGATGTTGAAGTGGGGGTCCACGAAAATGAATCTGGTTTCGATAGTAAATAAAAATGTTGGCTTGGCTTTAACTATCAATGTAGGCAGATAGGCAATAAACTACCTACTCAAAAAAATTAAGGTAGAAAAATAAAATCTTCCATAATTTCGGGGATTTTTAACAGGCTGTATTTCGATGGAAAATCGTCGTATGGAGACTAAAAAATACATTTTAAAGCTTTAAGATTCTAATTTTCAATTTTTTTCTGATAGATCTGAATCTTGAGAATCCTTTTTTACCACGATTTTATTAACTCGCTTTCGTGTCTGTCTGTCTGTTCGGTACAAATTTTGCAATTCATTGTTCAAGCACTTGCTGTTATCGTACTAAGCTGAAATTTGGTGTGTAAACCTATGTAATTTGGATGACAATGCGCAAAAAGTAAAAAAAATATTATTTGAAAAAAACTTTTTTTTTAAAAACCACGTTTTTAAAACGGACTAAGAAGTATAAAATAAAAAAATTAAAATGTGGGGCGCATGCAATAAATAGGTATTAATATGATGCACCCCACGTTTTTAATTTTTTTTTTTTATACTTTTTAGTTCGTTTTAAAAACGTGGTTTTAATTTTTTTTTTTTTCAAATAATATTTTTATATGTCAGGATTGACACCTAGGTGTACACATCGTCAATCATGATCAATCAACATCTAGATAAACTTGGAAAGTAAAACATTATTTGAACAGGTACCTACTTACAAAGTTTCATCTAAATCGTTACAGCCATTTCCGAGAAACTAATTTTATTTATTTATATAATAGTTACCTACTGACTCATATTTATAATCACAGGGACGCCCGCCGCAAAGAAACCAGAACTAGACATACGGAAAGCAAAACTAGAAGATACAATTATTACAGGCAAGCATACTTACAAGCAAAAGAACAGTGTAGTATCAGACTGGAAAATTATCCATACTACTAGAAATAAAACTTCCAGATGTGTTACTAAAGTCAAAAAGCCTATCGCTAGTGATACTACTTCAAAAATATTTAATGACAAAGGTATTAACAGTAACGATATAAATATGCATAAAAAAATATGTAAAACTTATTCATGTGATAGATGTGGGCGTAGTTTTAATAAACAATATAATTTAAAAAAACATATTCGTATACACACTGGTGAAAAACCTTACAAATGTGAAATATGTCAGCGTGTTCTCACCCAAAAATACATTTTGGATGCACATATTCGTACACACACTGGTGAAAAACCTTATAAATGTGAAATATGTCAGCGTAGTTTCTCACACAAAGCTTATTTGAAATCACATGTTCGTATACACACTGGTGAAAAACCTTACAAATGTGTTATATGTCAGCATAGTTTTAAAGCTAAAGGTAATTTAGAGAAACATATTCGTGTACACACTAGTGAAAAACCTTACGAATGTAAAATATGTCAGCGTACCTTTAATCGTACAGATAGTTTGAAGGACCATATTAGAACACACACTGGTGAAAAACCTTACAAGTGTACTATATGTCAGCGTAGTTTTAATCAAAAACAACATTTAATTAAACATATTCGGATACACACCGGTGAAAAACCTTACAAATGTGAAATATGTCAGCGTAGTTATACTCGAAATAATTATCTGAAGGCTCACAAATGTTCCATGTCAGTATAGTTTTAATAAAGTAATTTTTCTAAATTTTATTTGTACATATCCTGGTAAAAAGTTTTATAAAATTATTCATTTACGTCAGTATAGTTTTTCTCAAAATGGTAAATTGAAGATTCATATGGAATGGAATACTGCTCGCACCGGTGGGATGGCTCAGCCAAGTACCAGCTTGAGACATTGGAGTCCATTAAAAAGCGTGCCAAGAATCTCATTAGCAACGACTCCCTTGAAGAGACTAAGCTCCAAAGTCTTGAGCATCGACGCAAAGTTGCTAGTTTATCGGTTTTTATCGGATACATTTCGGAGAGTCTGCTTCACATCTGCATGATCTAATTCCTTACTGCCCTTTTTTCTATCGGACGTCCAGAAGCACGAAAAAGCGCCATCGGTTCATGGTTGATGTACCAAAAACCCGAACGAAGCGCTTTGATTCCACTTTCATTATGAAAACCGCGAAACAATGGAATTCACTGCCGGAGTGGGTGCTCCCCGACCGACAGTTACAATCTGGGTATCTTCAAGTCGAGAGTGAAACGGTTTCTTCTAGGCAAGCATGCTCTATCTTAGACCGCATCATCGCTTAACATCAGGCGAGATGGCGGTCAAACGCAAGCTTATTATTTAATAAAAAATACAAAAAACGTTGTAATAATCAAAGTTATTTACCATCCTATTCGGATACACACTGGTGAAAAACCTTACAAATGTGATATATGTCAGCGTAGTTTTAATAAAAAATCAAATTTAAACGGTCATAGTCGGATAGACACGGCTGAAAAATCTTACAAATGCAATATAATGTCATCATGGATTTAGTGCTAAAAATAATTTAACCAAACATATTCGTAAACACACTAACTTTATTTGCCTTAAGAGGGCTCTCGCATTCGGCACCTCTCTCGCTCGCACCATATAGGTATTTTAAGAATTTTAAATGAAAAGATGCATTTTTGAAAAATGTAATCTGATAGCGAACTAAAAAAAATATATTAATTATAATATTATAAACTCAAATTTAATTATTAAAAACACATGAGTTAAACAAACCTCAGAAACAGATCATAATTGTTTTTTAAGTTTTTTTATTAGATATCACGGTAGAAATGTGTTATTATCTTGTAGTTCACTATCAGATTACATTTTTCAAAAATGCATCTTTCATTCAACATTCTTAAAAATGGTTTTGTGCGAGCGAGAGAGGAGACAATTCCGAGAGCGCCCTTAACAACATTTAAAGTAAGTGCTCAAACAGTCTGAAATACATGTTTCATTATTTGAAACGAAGAGCCCAAATACCAATTTTCATGACTCTAACTTCAAAACTAACGGAACCCCTATTCAAACTTTCACCCGCTATTCCACCTTTTAGGGGTAGTATTTTCTAGAATCTTGAAATAGGTTTTTTCTTTATTTGAAACGAAGAGTCCAAATACCAATTTTTATGACTCTAACTTCAAAAGTAACGGAAACCCTATTCAAACTTTCACCCCCCATTTCTCCCCTTTAGGGGTTGTATTATCAAAAACTCTGATATACATATTTCTTTATTTAAAAAGAAAAGCCTAAATACAAATTTTCATTGATTTTACTTAAAAAATGACGGACTTGCATACAAAATTACAAACTTTCATCAACTATTTCCTCCCTTTAGGGGTAGAATTTCCAAAAATCCTTTCTTATCGGATGCCTACATCGTATAAAGAATACGTCCTCCAAATTTCATGTTTCTACGACCAGTGGTTTAGGCTGTGCGTTGATCCATCAGTCAGTCAGTCAGGACAAAGCATTTTATTAATATAGATAGAAGATAGATAGATAATAATAGTTACCTACTGACTCATATTTATAATCACAGGGACGCCTGCCGCGAAGAAACCAGAACTAGACATACGGAAAGCAAAACTAGAAGATACAATTATTACGAGCGAGCATGCTTACAAGCAAAAGAAAAGTGGAGTATCAGACTGGAACGTTATTCATACTACTAGAGCTGAAACTTCCAAATGTGTTACTAAATACAGAGAGCCTATCGCAAGTGATACTACTTCAAAAATATTTAATGACAAAGGTATTAACAGTGACGATATGAATATGCATAAAAAAATATGTAAAACTTATTCATGTGATAGATGTGGGCGTAGTTTTACAAGAAAATGGAGTTTAAATAATCATATTCGTATACACACTGGTGAAAAACCTTACAAATGTGAAATATGTCAGCGTGTTTTCACCCAAAAACACATTTTGGATTCACATATTCGTACACACACTGGTGAAAAATCTTACAAATGTGAAATATGTCAGCGTAGTTTCTCACACAAAGCTAGTTTGAAATCACATGTTCGTATACACACTGGTGAAAAACCTTACAAATGTGTTATATGTCAACATAGTTTTAAAGCTCTAGGTAATTTACAAAAACATATTCGTGTACACACTAGTGAAAAACCTTACGAATGTAAAATATGTCAGCGTACTTTTAATCGTACAGATAGTTTGAAGGATCATATTAGAACACACACTGGTGAAAAACCTTACAAGTGTACTATATGTCAGCGTAGTTTTAATAAAAAACAACATTTAAGTAAACATATTCGGATACACATTGGTGAAAAACCTTACAAATGTGAAATATGTCAGCGTAGTTATTCTCAAAGCAGTTCTCTTAAAGCTCACAAAATTAAATGTTCTATGTCAGTATAGTTTTAATAATTGAAAGTTATTTATCCAAATATCATTTGAACATATCCTGGTGAAAAGTTTTATAAAATGATCATTTATGTCAGCATCGTTTGTCTCAAAATGGTAAATCCTTTTAATAATGTAATAATGTACCAATACGAATATGAATCTTCAGATTCATATTCGTATTGGTACATTATTACATTATTAAAAGGATAAATTGTGATCAATCTATACTAATATTATAAAGGAGAATGAGCGTTTTGTCCCCAGTGCTGTATCAAGTTGTGACATATGTCATTTTAATGGTCATGGCAGTGTTGCCAGAAGGTTACATTTCTTACATTTTTCGTAACTTTTGACCCCCTCGCGTAACATGTAAGTAATTTTTATATTTAAGGCAATTTTCGTAACTTTTGAGAACAACGAGATTTGTAATACTAGATTTTTATTGCACGCAGTCGAACGCATTTCAATTCAACGCATCCAAATTGAACGCACCTAAAACGGCGCGTCTAAAAAGTATTTCACTCTTTCACACTCAGAGATGGCTCTGAATGGAAAGCGCCATGACAAAATGAATCGTATCCTGGGTTATTTAAAACTTGATGTTGCTTGAGCGTGTGCGCGCACGTTTCCTACTTCGCGAGTTCCCGCCGTTCGCAGTTTCGTAGCTACAGAAATGCCTATAGGCCAGGCACACTATTTTTTTTTTATTTTTTTTTTTTATTTTTATTTGTAAATAGGCTTGCGTTTGACCGCCATCTCGCCTGATGTTAAGCGATGATGCGGTCTACGATGGAGCACGCTTGCCTAGAAGAAACCGATTCACTCGTGACTTGAAGACACCCAGATTGTAACTATCGGGGAACACCCACTCGGGCAGCGCATTCCACTGTTTGGTGGTTTTCACAATGAAAGTGGAATCAAAGCGCTTCGTTCGGGTTTTTGTTATATCAACCATGAACCGATGGCGCTTTTTCGTGCTTCTGGCCGTCCGATAGAAAAAAGGGCAGGATGGAATTAGATCATGCATCTGCATGATCTAATTCCATCCTGCCCTTTCTCTGCATCGGCGCAAAGTTGCTAGCCTATCGGTTTTTTATCGGATACATTTCGGAGAGTGTGCCTCAGATCTCTGAGGCACACTCTCCGAAATGTATCCGTCGACACACACGTCGTTGTCCGAAGACAAGACTTAGGAGCTTGGTCTGAACAAGGGAGTCGTTGTTGATGAGCTTCTTGGCGCGCTTCTCAATGGACTCCAACGCCTCAAGCTGTTACTTGGCTGAGCCATCCCAAAGATGCGAGCAGTACTCCATGCACAAACGAACTTGTGCTTGGTACAATTGAAGCAATTGTTCCGACGTGAAGTACCGCCGCACCTTCGAGAGGATACCCAACTTTTTAGCAGCCAATTGAGCTTTGGACTCAATAATATAGGAGCCAAAGTTGAGGGTTGACGTCAAAGTAACGCCCAAGAGCTCGAGATGGTCAGTTATCGGTATGGACACATCTCGAAAAGTAGGAGCCAGCTGGAATGGCCTCCTTTTGGCGGAGAACAGACACGCCTGGGTCTTAGCTGCATTGAACTTGACCAGATTGGCATCGCCCCAATCGGAGACTGCCTTAAGGGCCAAATTCAGGCGCTCGACCATATATGTGATTTGTTTTGATTATTGTTTGTTGTCGTACAACTGTGAGAAAAGTGCGTGAGTGAAGTTCCGATGATTACATTTATTGTTTGGTAGGTAAGTTTATCGTTATAGTTTTTCAAATTCTCGTGATTACGAGTGCATAAGTATCTTATTACCTACGTACCTTTGTAAATGATACGTTAATATTTATGAGCGAGCATCTTATAATTGTTTGAATAACTTCTCTTTGACCATTCCGAAATCAATCAAAGTTCCGTAAAAGATTATGATTATTAATATCGTCAAGGCTCGAAGAGCCGTACTATGCTATAGAGTATAGACGTGCCTATGTACCTATCAGCTATTTCAGATAAGTACTATAAAGTCGGGTGGGGAATTATTATTATTTACGAGCTGAGTAAAAATAACAAATGCACTACCTCGTAGTTTTGGTTCAAACTAATAGAATAAGTTAAGTGCTAGACTAGATAGCAACAACAGTGAAGATGGTGCTGCGAACAAATGAAACTAGAGTTTGTTTTATTCTAAGATTAGATACATTTAATTCCGCAATTTTGCTGACATCAATTTGCCTCCGACCTCCGACCCAAAAACAAGTAAATAAAAAAAAAACAATAATGTAACTTTTGCAGCAAAAATGTAACATTTCAGGAAACAAAACGTAACTTTCGACTCAAGGGCCCTGGCAACACTGGGTCATGGTAATAGCTTTATTTTATTGTATGACACCAATAATGACAGGCGTGCAGGGAAGGAACTATGAATATTTTTCTATTTCCATTAAATAAATATTGTTTTTACTTAATGTACCTTTCTTACAGTGACATTTCTTGACATTTCTATGTTAAATACTTTCTTTTCAGTCACTTGATCACTTCCCCATGACAGAGGGTCATGATCATGACTACGATAGGCTAATATTCTCTCTCTGCAATAAACGGTATTAGTTCACTTTGTTTATGTGGATGATATAATTATAATATTATTATTGTGTTCCCTGCACTTCTCGATTATTTGCCTTAGGTTAAGGATCTAATCTCGCTAGTATCCCTGCCTTTTATAGATCCTGCTTGCGCTAAAGTAGGTACTTTACTGGCGTGGGAGTTGAGCGATATCGTACGATAGTTTTCGCACTTACGAGCAGAAAGAACGTCATGTCGAGACCTTCCTCTCAACAGGATCTCTGACTACCAAGTCAGCCCTTATCTGACTTTGAGTAAGCAGGATTTGTAAAAAACAGGGGTACTAGGGAGATTAGATCCTTAACCTAAGGCAAATAATCGAGAAGTGCAGGGAACACAATATATTATACATCATTATATCGTCCACATAAACAAAGTGAACTAATACCGTTTATTGCAGAGAGAGAATTAGCCTATCGTAATCATGACCCCCAGTCATAGGGAAGTGACTGAGAAGAAATTATTTAACATCAACCCCTTCGAACCTAAATTGTCCGTGTCGGGGTGTCTAAGTTCCCGAGCTCGCTTCACTCGCTCTTGGACCCTAGTTAGGTATGTTACTCAAATGAAACATGAAATGTTTTTTTAATTATGCCTAATTGCCAACCCAACCCCATTTCCGCTTTTTCCAATGTCTGCGCCAGCTGCCAATTTAGCAACCGGCGGCGGCTGCAAATTCAGGTCACGGCGGCGGTCCCGGAGTCACTTCCTAATACTTAATGTAGGTATGGTGAAAACTCCGCCTAATAATAAGTTTATTTAAAAGGACTTATATAAATAAAAATGTTCGCCTATAGGTCATGTAATAAAAAAGATTGCATTATAGCGAGCTGTGGTGGTAAAACCCACGAAATGAATTAAAATCGATTTTCATACTATCCATGGAGAATAGACTAACGAGGAACAACCTACAACTCTGTGTATGAAAAGTTTCCGTCAAAATGTGCTACATAAGGGTGGCGCTACTGGTATAGCTTGTGGGTAATTTCAAATAAAGCGCCATAAGTTCCATCCAATAAAAAATGTTTATGGAAAGATCCATCTAAATGTGTGTTAAATTAGGGTGGCGCAAATGTCCTTTGCCTACTGCTAGCGCCATTTTGGGAGGCTTTTGAACTATTATTTACACTTGTCTCTTACTCCATATTTCTATTCTCCATGATCCCATCCCCCATCCCATTCGGCCATCGCTCGCATCGAATCTTTTATACCTGGCAACAGTGGCAACATTATAATTATGTAAATGTCAAATGAGCATAATTTAGGGATGGGCAAGTAAAAAAAATCATGATATTTATCGTATCGATATTTTTAAATAGTATCGATTTAATTTATCAAGTGAAAAATATAGATCAAGCATGATTATTCTTTATATTCCCAAAACATTCAAATTACACATGAATAAAATATTGAGGATTGAGAAGTGACTTTTTAAAACGGCTTATTTCGGGTATCCATTTTTCGCGAGAACTAACGTGAAATTAAGCTACTTTGTTGCGGAAAACACTTTTTATACCCATTTTTACCAGAGAAATAAGTGTTTTTACAGTAAACTAATATTATAATCCGATGTAGATGTGACTAAAGAACACCTAAGTTGTTCTTTTGTCACATCCACATCGTATACAAGCTGAATTTTTCAAGTCGGCTTGGATGGTCAAATCTTTAACTTTACGAAGAAATTCTCAAAGAAGTCTCGGGACCGATTTTGATAAAGAGTAATCTTGCATCATTAGATTTTTGAAAAATCAGTTTTCCTAGCCAGTAATCAAACCCGTTGATTTTGAAAATAATACAAGGTGTGTTCTTTTTCAAAATCAAGGGGGTTCAGTTCAATCAAGGGGGTTCAGTTCCCGGCAAGAAAAATAAAATTTCCAAAAATCTAATGATGCAGTTATTGTTTTTATTAAAATTGGCCCCGAGACTCCTTTGAGTGTTTTTCACTGTTTCTTACAGTTTTAGGCTCAAAACAGACGGCCATCCGAAATTAAGAGACCGAATGAATGATATCGTTCATAAATTGAACGATTTCAGCCGCAATCGTTACTATTTAACAATAGTTACATTATCACTGTGGTATAGGTAGGTACTGAAACTTAGGAGAAACATTCACAAAGTACAAATTTTTATTCCCTAATGTTTCTTTGTAGCCTATACCTTTTGTATGAGCAAATCCTTTTGCTTATAGTCTGGAATTTAAAGCTTGGACCGATTGGCTCATTTTTAACTATAAACATCCACTTGCAGCTGATATCTTGGCATTTGGACGTTTGTTTACGAATATCCATGTTCCATTCTTGTCATAGGCTTTAAGTTTTTCTTTAAAAGACTTTTGCAGCATCTACCGAATTTATTGCTTCTTCATAGATAGCAAATATCTGATCAGGTAGCAGGTACTCATCACAGCAGAAGTAACTTCACTACATTAACACTTACGCTACATTAGCATTCTCACTTAAATTCTTCAAATTTTTCTGATTCTTCACTTTTATTTAATAATGCCTTAGGTTTTCGCGATTATTACACATTATAATAAAACAAGCTTAAATGGTTGTTGTAAAGTTGTATATTACGGATTTTTACAGAGTTTTCCTTTTATTGTCATTTCACTTTTATTGTACAAAATATCAACAAAAAACCTTAGAATGGTCATCCAAAAAAGTTAGAATATTGACCCAACGATCGAGTTTCCGTCAGGCCGCAGAGTCAGAGTGCACCAGTTCGAATTCAAATAGCGTTATTGAATGTGACACTTGAGTTTTACCTTCTTGACATGCATGATAATAAATTATTGCCTTTGCCTGATAATTCATTACCTTCAGTGCCCTCAGTCATTTTCTTCAAACTTAGGGAATTCAGATGGACTATTCTTTGATGCTATATAAAGTCACCACAGTAAGATTTCACTTGTCCACCATTTCTCAGTAATCTGATGTACAGAGATCAAGTTCACCGCAAGTTCAGGCGGAATAATCATTATCAGAAGCAGCGAGAAAAATAGAAGCATGTGTGCTACCTACTTTGTTTTGTTGAGTTCATTACTTTTGGTAACCGGACAGCAGCTGGGTTCCGGTTCCGAGCCAGTCATTGTCGACCTCGAAGCTGATGTTTTTCAACTGGTGCGCGTCGGACTTTATCTTATTGACTGGTTATTCTTCATATTTTGACTGTCGGAAAGTGCGGTTGTACAGAGATCACGTAGCAGATCTATTATACGGCATGTAAGCCCCGAATTGTTAAAAGCCCGTGTCAGATTATCCCAGACATCCTTTTCTTTGCCATCTCGGCCTGCCGTATATGCACGTAGGGAGTAAGAACTGCCTTCAGTTAAAACAAATGCCGATCACGGTTTTTTTTCACTTTTCAGACGAAGTTTGATGTGGATCACTTTTACTGACGCAAACCTACGTAACTATTAACAACATTTTATTATTTAGGCTTTTCTGGGCCCATAACCTGTTGAAATTATATTTATTATCCCCCAGGCTGCTATTTGACTTTGAAAATAAATATTATTATTATATAAAAAATATTTATTTTCCTACAATGTTTGGAGCATCACATTTCGCTTAAAAGTTGACAAACAACCTAGCTAAGTAGCTATCTGCTATTTGCCCTTTCTTGTTCACTGTTCGATGTTCATGTTCGTCGAACACGAAAACACGTCGCACGAGACGCGCCTTTAGATTTAGCCATCCAAGCCCAGTTGAAAAATTCAACCTGTATAAATGCTTCGAAGTTTTTTATACCTCGGTTGGACAAGTTTTGGGCAAAAAAAACATTAAATACGAAACTAGAGTTGCGTTTAAAAATATATCGAAATTGATGATACGAATTTTATATTTTTAAATTAAATATCGATATGTCGTGATTAAAAATATCGTTTTTTTTTATAAATCGATACTCTTTACCCATCCCTACAATACGAAAGAAATAAAGAAAGAATGTATTTTGGGGTCTTGTTTGAGTAGTACGCCCGAGCTGTTAAAAAATTACTTTTGAAGTTGTGTGTTTTTTCGATATCTTCAAGAAGTCGTTGTTATACTTACGAAGTGCCCTAACAATCAGTAAAGTAACTTTCACAAATTCTTCGGGCGCTTGTCCTTTATCGCTCAAAAAGAACGTAGTTTGAGACCTAACAGTAAATTTCAGTGAAATCAATATATTTTTTTATAAAAAGATGGTGAAACTGACGATGTGTAGGATATGTTTAGTGGAGAATGTTAGCATGTATGAAGTAGCCAACAAGGACCTGCAGGAAACGTATGAGAAGCTGACTGATGTTCCAGTAAGTAGATCAAGTGAAATTATAGAAGATGTATCCCTTCCGCCAGCATTCACGTGCTAGGCACAATTCTAATAGACAAATGTTTGCTAATGAACCCTCCCAGAGGGGAAGCTTTCTTTTATATATTACTAGCTTCCGTCCGCGGCTTCGCCCGCGTTTTTGGGATTAAAAGTAGCCTATGTGTTATTCTGATGTATAAGCTATATTACTGTAAAGTTTCATCAAAATCTGTTCAGTAGTTTTTGTGTGCAAGAGTAACACACTTCCATCTGGGGACAGATATAAGAATTTCTATCCTGCCGGCCTAGCATGACCACGATAGAAACGGGTTTTGTCTACATAGCAATAGACAAAGTGACATATTGTAGAAACATTTCTACCGTTTCATTCATAAAACATAGAAATGTTTCTACAATCTGTCACTTTGTCTATTTCTATGTAGACAAAACCCGTTTCTATCGTTGTCATGCTAGGCCGGCTGGTGCTTGAAGTAGTACCCTAGGATGCCAGTGAAACTCTGAACAACAGCTAGTTTATTGTTTTACAGCATAACTAACACAAATTGTTTTAGTTTGTTAGCTAAAATGTTACAGCTTCTTTCTTTAATAATTATGCATTATATTTTTTGTCACAAGTATTTTGTTATTAAATAAACAAAATACAATATCTGTATTTCTTTTACAGTTTGTAACTGAAGACTTAAGACCGATGCTAGCTTGTTTCTTCTGCTACGTTAAGCTGAAGCAATGCTGCCAATTACAGAGGAAATGTCTGAAAGCTGAGGAGGTGTTCGCTCAGATGTTGAATGGTGGTTATGAGGTGAGGGACTCTACAACAGACAACTCAACTATTGTTACAACTTATGTATTACAATATTAATACTTGCATCTATTACTGCTGTAATGATTCTAATACAAACATTGAATGGCGGCATGATAACGGAGTTCGCTCGTGTCTGTACGAGCGCGAGGATAGCTCGTGCTGTAAGGTTGCCAGTGCGCCCGACTGTGGCCGATGTGCTTGAGTCTCCTGGCTCTGCAGTCTCGACATAGATAACGATCGCTTTACGACCAAAATCAGTCTATCTATGAAAAAATCTATGGAAAAATACTGCAGAACCACTGATTTTAAATAAAACGATTGCTATCTATGTTGAGACTGTATGAGCTCTAATGATTAGATAGACTTAAAACATCGCCTATTTCTTATTTGCAGCAAATCCCAATAGAATATCAAGGCGAGATAGAATTTTGTGGCGGGTTTATTAAAACGCCAATAGAACACATGAGCATAGATGATGTTTGCCTAAAGGAAAGTGGTGCTATCAGAGCACAAGTACCAACTGCGTGTGACTCAAAAGATGATATTATGATTGAGGTAAAGCAGGAATATCAAATTAATGGTATGTTCATAATGTTCCAATATTATTTACACTGTGCTGATACACCCATTAAATAAAACAAACACTGTGTTTAGTTTAATTGAACATAGATGCTGAATGAGAGTAGAATTTAATTGAATATTCAAAAAATTTTGATAATTATTTTTTAAAATATTAAATACTAGCTGTTGGCGCTGTTGCCCGTGACTTAGTCTGCGTTACAGATAATGCAATACACGTACAGATGCCTCATCTCATACATAAAAACGTGACCGCCGCCGTAACGCGGGCTATCGGGCTAATAATTTTTTCGTAATTAAACGATTTTTTTAAATTTTAACAAATATTTCTATTTGTCTATTTATTCATGTTCTACATTTTACACAAACTTCAATAACAAATCGATACGTATAACGTCATCTATTAAGAGTTATTTGAACAATATGTTCCTTTGTTCCTGATGAGACCCCGTGGTCTGCGTGAAAATGGATGAAAAGTATGTATGGGTAGGGTACCATAAGCCTTCACCACGGAAGAGAGTTTAATCTCCGGTCTTCGATTGTTTTCTAATACAAAAACCCAAAGAAACAATCGACGACGGGATATTAAACTCTCTTCTGTGGTTTAAACTACGATTGATCTTACGGCCCTAAAGGAGATAAAACATTTTCGGCCGTACCACAAAAAGATAAACATCTGTTCAACTCACGTTCAACACGAATGCTACCAAAAATAATATGCAATTGTTTTAGCACTAACTTGTTTGTCTAAAACAAGGTGTATTATTTTTGGTAGCATTCGCGTTTAAGGCGTGTCTATCTTTTTTGTGGTAAGGGCGTTTGTATCCAACAATCCCGGAATCTCGGAGGCGTATCCATACGACGTTTAAGGTTGTTGATTCCAAATTGCTCAACCTATTCCTGATTATGATTGTTCTTGACGATTTTAGTTTATTTACAGAAGTAAAAGTGGAATATGAAGAGGATAGCTATCAAGATCAAGAAGCCATACCATCACACCATTCTGCATCAGATTCAGAAGACGATGTACCTTTAACGACGTTCAAAACTGAAGTAGAAGAAGAACAAGAAGTACCTGAGGAGAATACAAGTAAGTATTAGTTAATCAATAGGTAAAGAGACTGGCCGACGCTGAAGCGAAGGCGGGGCGAGAGCACTGGCGGCGGTGCGAGAGCACTGGCGGCGGTGCGAAAACTATGCGTACTCGATAGAAGTGGGTATGGGTATTAAAAAAATTAAAATGCTTTCCGGTTCGGGAGTGGAGTTGGCAGCTGCCCCCCCTACCTGTACCTGGCTACGGCCATGACACAGTGGCGTGCCTACAGGGCAAGCCCGAGGGTATTTCGCGATAATTTTTCATGATTGTGTATTTTTATTGTACGCTACTCACATTCATTAAAAATTTTGAAATATACCCTCGGGCTTGCCCTGTAGGCACGCCACTGCCATGACCGTACTTACTGACTCATATTTATTATCACAGGGGCGCCCGTCGCGAAGAAAACATATCTTCATAACATGTGGAAAGCAAAACTAGAAGATACAATTACACACAAGCAAATAAAAATTGGATCATCGGATTCGGAAATTGACCATGCTACTAGAAATCGTACATCGAAATCTGAGCCTACCATAAGTGATACAATCGCAAAACCTAGCATGAATGACAGTATTTTATATCAATATTTAGGAATTAATAAAGAATCACAAAATAAAGATTTAATAAATACCGCTATAGATATGAGTAACTGTAATAATAGTATCAAGTATGATTTTAGATGTAAAATATGTAACTATAAGGGTAAATGTGATATATTTGATATTAATAGACATAAAAATTCATGTACTAAAAACAAACTCCATAATTGTGATGTATGTCAGCGCAGTTTTATTCGAAAAGCTAATTTAGACAGTCATATTCTGATACACACTGGTGAAAAACCTTACAAATGTGATATATGTCAGCTTAGTTTTTCTCAAAAACTTACTTTGAAATCACATGTTCGTAAACACACTGGTGAAAAACCTTACAAGTGTGATATATGTCAGCTAAGTTTTTCTCAACGAAATCATTTGAAATCACATATTAGTACACACACTGGTGACAAACGTTACAAGTGTGATATATGTCAGCGAAGTTTTAATAGAGAAGCTTTTTTTAAACGACATGTACGAATACACACCGATGAAAATCCTTATAAATGTGATGTATGTCAGCGTAGTTTTAGTAAAAAAAGTTATCTAAGTGGTCATATTCTGACACACACCGGCATAAAACCTTTCAAATGTGATACATGCCAGCGTAGTTTTCTTAAAAAATGTCATTTAGATGATCACAATCGAACACACACGGGTGAAAAACCTTATAAATGTGATATATGTCATCAAGGATTTAGTGCCAGAAATAATTTAACCAAACATATTCGTAAACACACTGGTGAAAAACCTTACCAGTGTGATATATGTCAGCGTAGTTTTACTCAAAAGGCTCACTTGAAACTACATGTGGAACGTTTACACCCATAATACACTGGTGATAATCCTTATATGAGATATATCAGCGAAGTTTTACTCGAAATGAGTAATTGAACTTACATATTCATACACACTGGTGAAAAGCCTAGACTTGTCGAAGGCTTTGGTCCTAGCTAGTGGATTATGATATGTTCTGGCAGAGCTTGGAAAGGTTGGGGTTCCCTAACCGAACTCATTAATATCTTGCCCTTTCGGTACAAAAATCAGAAAAATCGTGTAAAGTGGAGAAATGCCTTATTCAATGGGGATTCACGCGCAAAGCTCTGCGCAGAGGACGCCAGCGGCGCGATGGCTGCTGTCAAATCGTTTTCCCTTTGTTTACATTTGATTTTGTATTATTTTTTGTGTTGAAAACCAGTCGACCCACGATAGTTAACATGTATTGTGCCTAGAAGTTTAAAGAATTGAAAGACGAACATAAAAATCGAGGAGGAAATATAACTGGAAAGAATTCAGTGCTCGTTCTGAGCTAGACTTGTAGCTAAAATGGCACTCGGGAGTTCTACTTCGGAGTTTACAATATTATGACGAATCACTTAGCTTCACTCAAAATGTCCACACTCACGGGTTTTTGTAACACTGTGCGTCAGCGATACAAAGCTTCATTTGTATGGATTATAGATTTCCTCACTGTCAGCTCGCTCGCTAGCTGGCGGTGTGGCCTGCGCCTGCATTTTAAAGGATTTGTCATACTGGATGCGTTCTGCGGCCTGCGGTCAGGTCAAAGTGAACGCAGCCCGCATCATGTATGAACAACGCTGTCAGTCGGGACAATCGGTCTGCGGTCAGGGCAGAGCAATCGTACGCGTCCTTCCCTCCCCACTGCCCCGTCGGGCCAACATGCGTTCTTTGGTTGTGCCCGCACGGTCAGATCGCATTCTATACAAAATATATTGATACCGATAATGTTGTTCATATATGATGCGGGCTGCGTTCGCTTTGACCTGACCGCAGGCCGCAGAACGCATCCAGTGTGACAAATCCTTAAGACTTTCATGAATAATTATTAAATTATATCACTCTCCGGTTCATAACAGTACCTACAACAACATGACAGTACAAACAGACACTTCAATTTTATTTATTTGTATAGAAGATTATCAATCTTATTACCCCCGCAGAAGAGCTGTTTTACCCCCGAGGGGGTGAATAGTTTTTTATTTTTCTATTTTGAGTGACATAAACACACGCGATTACAGCAATACCGCAAATTCATCAGCAATTCAGCACTAACCGATCCCGCGTCGAGCGCGGCAACCGTTACACAAAAATAATCCTTAAAGCATCATTCAGTATTCACGCGCGACGGCGCGATGGCTTATTAGCGTATTTCATGTATAAGTTTGGTGTTTCTATACTAATTTGTTTCTGTAATAATGCTAACTTTTTTTATTAGGGATGAGTGAGAGTATTACAAACGTAAGAGTAAACAAATACAATCAGAAAGCTCCGAACTGCTAAGCTATCGGTAGTTACACGTGTTATTGTGAGTCAACCATAGAAGATAGACATATGCTGTTGTGGGATATTTTTTAGATAATTTTATGTAGAACATTTCCGTCATACATGATTTCTATGTAGCTTTAACCATTAAGGCTGCACACGCGACGGAAGCTTAAAAAATGGAGTAACTTCTCCCGTTTTCCCCACATTTCCCTTCATTGCTCTGCTCCTGTTGATTGTAGCGTGATGAAAAGTATACTATAACCTGCCCAGGAGTATGAAGAATAATTGTACCAAGTTTCGTTAAAATCCGTCTAGTAGTTTTTGTTTCTATAAGGAACATACAGACAGACAGACAGACAGACCGACAGACAAAAATTTTACTGATTGCATTTTTGGCATCAGTATCGATCACTAATCACCCCCTGATAGTTATTTTGAAAATATATTTAATGTACAGAATTGACCTCTCTACAGATTTATTATAAGTATAGATGAAATCGCCGTCGCATCGCTTTCGCCGTATCAGTGCGGCCGCGGCCTAACACTATACTTAGTTATACTCGTAGATAGGTACTAGGTATTATTGATATTGTAACAGATAACGATTATGAAATAAAAATAATTTTAGACGAATATTGAGTTTTAATTTAAAATAACCCACATACAAGCAAGCTACTTGATGATAGATGTTAGATAGGCGCTTGTACCTCAGGCTCAGGGGTGGATCCAGAGGGTCATGATTCCCCCTGGACTGGGCCTAACCCAGCCTAACCCGACCATTCTAATTTAAAAAAAAAACCGGCCAAGTGCGAGTCGTACTCGCACACCGAGGGTTCCATATCATTTTTGGACGTATAAAGTGAAAAAATCCGGACCGCATAACTAAGTTTGTTTGTGAAGGAATTTTGATGATTTTGAAAAAACTGTACTATTTAGGAACATCGATTTATTTTTGGTGCCATATTTGGGTCTTTTCCTATCAACTCTAATTATTTCAGATTTTTCGCCCGGCAAACTTCGGAGATAAGGGGGGGGGGAATGGTATTTTTTTGGACATTTTTCATCATAAGTCGAAAACTGTGAGACATAAAATAAAATAAAAATATATTTTGAAATGTGCAGATCAAGCCCTTTCATATGATGTCACTCGACCTAGTAACCCCACTCTAAAATTTCGGACCCCCACTCCGGCCCCTTTTGCAATGAAAATAAAAATATTTTTGGACTTTTTTCATTTGCTATAAAGTTGAACAAGCATTCTTTTTAACTGTTCCAAATTTCAAGTCGATAGCATAAGTAGTTGCTGAAATAAGCAGGTGTGACAGACAGACAGACGAAGTCGCACCATAAGGGTTCCTTTTTTACCATTTTGGTACGGAACCCTAAAAACGGACAAGCGCGAGTACGACTCGCCCTAAGGGTTCCGAAATATGCAATAGCGCCATCTATGCTGCTAGTACATAGTAGATATATCATATCGTGATCATAGATGGCGCTACTGCATACTTCTTGTGGCGCCATCTATGAGCATATGGCTCCACTTACGGTCCGGTGACAGGCGGACAACAAAGTGATCCTTTAAGGATTCGCGGGGTTTCGCGCATGACTTAGTTTTCATATGGCCAAGTCAGTTAGATGGCCAGTGTTTTTTGGTAGAGGAGTTCGCCTGGTTTTGTAACCCCTAAAAAAAAAATATATGCTCGTCAATATCGATGTTTACAACACTATTACAAATTTATGAGTCATAGAATAGAGCAACATTCATTTTATCCGTCATCTGTCATTGTCATTGTCAAATGTCAATTAACTGATGACTAGGCAGCATGGTCTCAGACCTTAGCCTGTTCCGTCAGTCAGGAACAAATTAAAAAAAAAAAAAAAAAATTGTCAAATGTCAAACTAGAATCTGATATTCCGATTTCTATTGATTATTTTTATTTTTGATTTCTACATTTTCCACATGTAATTGAATTGTAAATGTAATTCAGTTTCGGTCGTAATTTAAAGTTTCAACTGTGTAAATAAAATTAATTACCTACTAGTACTACCCATAAACATACCTACAGGAGAATACGAATCCCCAAGAATTGTGTGTACTGAGCTTTTGTTTAGAATTATTTTGTGACTCAAATATAAAATTACGCTGTTGTGTGTAATTTTTCAGTATTTTCCAAAAATTCTATAATAATAATACACTTACATTCAAGATTCAAGGACGTAGCCAGGATCTTGTGCAAGGGAGGCTGGCACGGAAAAGGAAAACATAAATAGGTACTTAATAAAGGAATGGTGTATGAGAGGGTCCTCTTCAGGAAAATAACCATAGCGTAGTTTACATGATACATAACATGACGCGAAATAATCGGTTGGAGTGTAGCCTTAGGGGCTCTATGGAGCAAGGACTTAGAAAAATTTTTCATGTTTTTATTTTTTTTACTATTTTCGTGTTTATTTTTTTCTCGTATAGATCCTATTTATAGGAACAATTTGGTCAGAAAGTCGCCTTAGGGGCGAAGTGTACAAACAAAAAAACTGTTTAAAAAAATAAAAAGTAAAACCTGGTGTGAGACCAAAAGGCTGCGACATAAAAATGCCACAGCGCTGATATTCTGATAGTGCCCAATATAGTGCCCATGACTTGAAATAAGAAATGAATGATTTATATTGCTTTCTTCTAAAATTATTTTTTACTTTTTAACCGACTTCCAAAAAGGAGGAGGTTCTGCATTCGGTTGGTTTTTTTTTTTTTTTTTTTTTTTTTTTTTAATGTATGTACACCGATTACTCCGTGATTTCTGAGCCGATTTACGTGATTCTTTTTTCATATGGTAGATAAACCTCGCGCGGTGGTCCCATATAAATTTTATTAACTTTGGTTGAGTAGATTTTTAACCAGGTGTAATAAACGGTATTTTTGGTGTATCTCGATGACATCATGACGATGATGAAAAAGTGATATTGTGTAGGTACATGAATTCCTGAACGCAATCGATCTCGATATTATGCATACATAACATCACGCCGATATTTCCCGCAAGGTTAGACAGAGGTGTATAGTACACACAATTTTTTTATGCTTAAGTCGCATTTGATAGAAGGCTAGGGAGCGAGCCTATTTCTATTACAAACTGAAAAAACACTGTTTTTAGGGTTCCGTAGTAAAACTAGGAACCTTTATAGTTTCGTCATGTCCGTCTGTCTGTCCGTCTGTCCGTCTGTCACACCCTCGTCAAATCTACAGTTCATAACCAATTTGTATCAAACTTCGTAGGTAGATGTCTTTTATAAGCTGCCATTAAGGCCTATAGTGAAATTACGAAAAATAAAATTATTAGGGGGGGCTGTCCCATACATGAAACTGAGGGATGAAAAAAAATATTTTCGCGCACCCCACCATGTGGGGTATCGTTGGATAGGTCTTTGAAAATAACATGAAGGTTTCTAAATACCTTTTTTATTTAAGTGCATATTGAGTGAACTAGGAGCTCCCAAAGTCGTTAACAATGTGTCCCCCCCCCCCTGTAATTTTCCAACCGCGCTATCGAAAAATCTGAAAAAAATCGAGCTTATAGCACTTAATAAATACTTTCGATTGAAATTAGTTTGAACAAGATACGTCAGTAAATTTTTGTAATATTTGAGTTTGACAACCGTAAAAATAATAATATTTCATAATAATATTATGAAATACAAACTTGTATTTGCGGTCGGAACACTGAAATACTTCTTGCTACGGAACCCTACACTGTGCGTGGTCCGACACGCTCTTGCCCGGTTTTTGTTTACTGAAATGCTCTCATCCACCAACATCTATGAATATAAGTACCTATTTAAATTCGTGGAAGTAATCGATCTCGGTAAAAGTACATAAATGATCAAAGTCGCTCTGTCCATGATTTTATGGTACTTTATTGTAATAAATTAACAACAACAAAAATGGTTACACTACACTAAAAAGATAAAAATAAAAACAGGTTTAAAAAAAACCGACTTCCAAAAACTACACTAAAAACTATGAAATAAAAATGTTAAACTTCCATAAATAAAAATCTAAATGTATATTGAAGTCGGCGGGGCCTAAGCATAAATATAGGAATGAAAGGAAATTTTAATTTGTCGAGGCGCAAAGCAAGCTGCACGTTCGCTGCACACACTGCGCACGTTCTTCCTGTTCAAAGGCTGAGAGGTAAAAACCTGAAGAAGAGGCCCCGCCGACTTCAATATACATTTAGATTTTTATTTATGGAAGTTAAACATTTTTATTTCATAGTTTTTAGTGTAGTTTTTGGAAGTCGGTTTTTTTTAAACCTGTTTTTTTGGTTCGAGAGTTGCTAGGCAGGTGCCCCACCTCTGTCTGTACCTGTCCCCTTCCTAACATGTAATTGAAACATAATTCCAAAAGATTTTCTTTTGGCAGGATTGAGTGTGAAGCGCCTGTAAAGTATGTTTCAAAAATTCTTCAGGTGCTTGGTCTCTATCGCGCTAAAAGAACGTCATCTGTTGCAGGCCTAACAGTAAATTTCAGTTGTAATTAAATACATTTTAGTTAAAAAAAGATGGAAAAACTGACAGCGTGTAGGATATGTTTAGTGGAGGATGTTAGCATGTATGAAGTAGCCAACAAGGACCTGCAGGAAATGTATGAAAAGCTAACTGATATTCCTGTAAGTTGATTGCATAAAATTATTTAAAGATACGTCTCCACTGCCAGCATTCAAGTGCTTGAGTTTAATAAATGCTTATGAACAAATGCTCGCAGTGGGGAAGCACTCTAATAGGTTTATATTTTTACTCAAATTTTTACAGTTAGTAACTGAAGACTGTAGACCGATGCTAGCTTGTTTCTTCTGCTACACTAAGCTGAAGCAATGCTACCAATTCCAGAGGAAATGTCTGAAAGCTGAGGAGGTGTTTGCTCAGATGTTGAATGGGGGTTATGAGGTGAGGGATTCTTTAATAGGCAATTACTATTATGACAACTTATAACACACTAATATTATAAATGCGAAAGTTGGTGCGCGTGTGTGTGTGTATGTTTGTTCTTCACGCTGAAATGGCTGGACGGATTTGGATGAAATTTGGCACACAGATAGATTATAGTCTGGAATAACACATAGGCTACCTTTTATCCCGAAAAACGCGGGCGAAGCCGCTGGCGGAAGTTAGTTACATTATAAATACTTGCATGTATAACTGCTGCAATGATTAAATTCAAATATTGAATGACGGCAAGATAGCAGTGTTCTCTCGTGTCGGCACGAGCGCGAGCTGTGCGAGCATAGCTCGTGCCGTAAGGTTGCCAATGCTCGTGATACACTTGAGACTCTTGAAGAGATTATTTTAATCATCCTATATTTATTAGTTGCAGAAAATACCATTAGAATTTCAAGGCAAGATAGAATTTTATGGCGGGTATATTAGAAGGCCAATAGAGCACCTCAGTTTATTAGATGAAGTTTGCCAAATAGAAATCGATGCTATCACAGAACTACCAGCTGTTTGTGAAATAAAAGATGATATTGAGATAAAGAAGGAATATCTAAATGTTGGTATGTTATCAATGTTCTGATATTATTTACACTGTGCTGCCTCACTCATAAAATAAAACACAAAAACTGTGTTTAGTGAAATTAACAAAGAACCTGATATTCTGAGTAAAAATTAATCAAATATAGCACAAAAAAGTGTATGAATATTGTTCTTGATTATTTTAATTTATTTACAGAACCGGAAGTAGTATATCTAGAGAATTGCTATCTAGATCAAGAGACCATAGCAGCACACCATTCTGAATCAGATTCAGACGGCCACATACCTTTAATGAAGATCAAAATTGAGGTAAAAGAAGAACAAGAAGTACCTGAGCAGAATACAAGTAAGTTAATCAATAGGTAAGAAGAGGCCGATGCGGTGGAAGCGTTCTGGCGGAGCGGGAGTGCTGGCGGGGTTGGAGCGCTTGGCGGTGGGGTGGCAGTGCTGACGAGGTAGGAGCGCTTGCACGGGGTAGGAGCGCTGGCGGGATAGGAGCGTCTGGTGGCGCGGGGGGAGCGCTAGAGGAGTAGGAGCGCTGGCGGGGTAGGAGCGCCGGCGGGACAGGAGCGCTGGCGGGGTAGGAGCGCCGGTCGGGCGGGAGTGATTCGCAAACTAGCGCGTTAACTATTGATTGATAATATGGACGCTGTATGAAATATATCGAACTTAAATTTTAAGTTATCATTTTCTCAAAGTTTTAAAAATGTGATTTTGGGTATCGCCTCCATAGAGCCGGCCCCAGTGTGCGGCGGGACCACCGAGCATTGCGTCAAGCTTACTGACGCATATTTATGATCACAGGGATGCCCGCCGCGAAGAAACCAAAACTAGACAAACAGAAAGCAAAACCAGAAGATACAATTACAGACAAGCAAAAGAAAAGTGGACTATCAGACTGGAAAATTGTCCATACTACTAGGAATCGTACGTCCAAATCTGTTACTCAATTCAGAGAGCCTATCTTAAGTGACACTGTTGCATTACAGACAAGCAAAAGAAAAGTGGACTATCAGACTGGAAAATTGTCCATACTACTAGGAATCGTACGTCCAAATCTGTTACTCAATTCAGAGAGCCTATCTTAAGTGACACTGTTGCAAAACCTGAAGTTAACAGTATTTTTACTAAAGATAAAATTATTGAAGAATCGCTAAATAAAGAAATTGTTAAAGAAGTAATAAATACGAATTACGGTAATAATAGTAACGAAGATCATTTTGGGTGTAAAATATTTAAAGACAAAGATATTAACAATGACGATAAAAATATGCATCAAAAAATATGTAAACCTAATAAATGTGACATATGTCAGCGTAGCTTTTCTCGTAAAGATAATTTGAAGAATCATATTCGAACACACACTGGTGTAAAACCTTACAAGTGTAATATGCCAGCTTAATTTTTTTCAAAAACATCATTTGAAATCACATATTGTGAAACACTCTGGTATAAAACCTTACAAGTGTGATATATGTCAGCGAAGTTTTACTTATAAATCTGATTTGACGCGACATGCACTTATACACACTGTTGAAAAACCTTACAAGTGTGACATATGTCAGCGTAGTTTTACTCAGAAATATGCTTTGGCGCGACATGCACTTGTACACACTAGCTTAAAGTCTTATCAATGTAATATTATGTCAGCTTAGTTATACTCATAAATATACTTTAAAAGAACATATTCTAAAACACACTGCTGAAAATCCTTATAAGTGTGTTGTATGTCAGCGTAGTTTTACTCTTAAATGTAATTTAAACAAACATATTCGTATACATACTGGTGAAAAACCTAACAAATGTGACATTTGTCAGCGTAGTTTCACTCTTAAAAGTAATTTAAACCAACATGTTCGTACACACACTGGTGAAAAACCTTATAAATGTGATATATGTCAGCATAGTTTTACTCAAAAAAATAATTTGACATCACATGTTCTTACTCACACTGGTGAAAAAACTCATAAATGTAAAATCTGTCAACGTAGTTTTTCTTTTAAATATGATTTGACTAAACATGCACGTATACACACTGATGTAAAACCTTATAAGTGTGATATATGTCAGCGTAGTTTTAATTGTAAAGGTTCTTTAAACAGTCATATTAAAATACACGCTGATGAAAAACCTTACAAGTGTGATATCTGTCAGCGTGGTTTTAATAATGTAAATAATTTGAAACGACATGTACGTGTTATACACACTGGTAAAAAATCATGAATGCAATGTATGTTAGCCTCGTTTTATAAGTTTTTTTAACCATGTTCTATTGGGTGATAGTTGGGCTGACCGAATTAGGTAAATTACCAAATTACGTAATGAGAGACTTAGGACCGATCTCAGCATTGTCAGAAAATAATTATCCAAAGAATGATGAAATCTGTCAAAAATTAATCCCTGGATAAAGTAACCTGACGATGGTGAAATCGGTCCTTATGGATTTAGGAAACTACGAAATTGTTGTGATTTATCTGAGGCGTTCATCTGTAGTTTCGTGCGTGCCTCCGTGCCCGTCCGGCGCGCGCAGCCGCAGTGCCTCCAGCACCTCCGGGTAGTACACTAACCCCAGCAGTACCGCGGCCACGTATTGATCAGCGCGACGTCCCGCCTCACCGCCAGCCTACTGTACCGGAGCATGCCTATTACTAACAGGCTCGGGTACATCAGGGTTAACTCCGTACTGTTTCAAATACAAAAACTTTGTTTCGTTTTTTTCGATTATGAGGCGGTATTTTGCCTCATGAGGATTCCAAATAATTGCAGTTGTTTCGAGATGGTTCCTAACAAGTGCATTGTATAAAACTTTTATTGCCGCTGTGTTTAAAGTCCTTACACTGTCCTAAGATGAAACCAATATTTCTGGAAACCCTGCCGCTCACCCCTACATAAATAATTTGCTTACGGAACGTTAACTTGGCTCACTCGGCTGTCATCTGCATACCCAGGTCTTGTACATGTGTAACTCGCGGCATTAGTTCGGTATCCATCTCGTAGTCTCTAAGTCGACTGTAGCTAAGCAAAGTTCCGCGTGCCTCAGGCGGCGCAACCACCAAGCAATGCATCAAGCTTACTGACACATATTTATGATCACAGGGGCGCCCGCCGCGAAGAAATCAAAATTAGACAAACAGAATGCAAAACCAGAAGATACAGTTACAGACAAGCAAAAGAAAAATAGACTATCAGACTCGAAAATAGACCATACTACTAGGAATCGTACGTCCAAATCTGTTACTAAATTCAGAGAGCCTGTCTTATTTGATACTCTTGCTAAACTTGAAGAAAATAATAGTATTTTTATTAAAGATAAGGAAATTATTGAAGAATCGCAAAATAAAGAAATTGTTAAAGAAGAAATAAATACGAATTACCGTAATAATAGTAATGAAGATAATTTTGGGTGTAAAACATTAAATGACAAAGATATTGACAGCGATAGTAAATATGCGTATAAAAAAATATGTAAACCTAATAAATGTGACATATGTCAGCGTAGCTTTTCTCGTAAAGATAATTTGAAGAATCATATTCGAACACACACTGGTGTAAAACCTTACAAGTGTAATATATGTCAGCTTAGTTTTTTTCAAAAACATCATTTGAAATCACATATTCTGAAACATTCTGGTATAAAACCTTACAAGTGTGATATATGTCAGAGTAGTTTTACTTTTAAATATGATTTGGCGCGACATGCTCTTATACACGTTGTTGAAAAGCCTTACAAGTGTGATGTATGTCAGCGTAGCTTTTCTCAAAAAATTTATTTGACGCGACATGCACCTATACACACTGGTTTAAAACCTTATCAATGTGATATATGTCAGGTTAGTTATACTCATAAATATACTTTGAAAGAACATATTCTAAAACACACTGCTGAAAATCTTTATAAGTGTGATGTATGTCGGCGTAGTTTTACTCTTAAATCTAATTTAAACAAACATATTCGTATACACACTGCTGAAAATTCTTTCAAGTGTGATGTATGTCAGCGTAGTTTTACTCTTAAATCTAATTTAAACAAACATATTCGCATACATACTGGTGAAAACCCTTACCAATGTGATGTATGTCAGCGTAGTTTCACTTCTACAAGTAATTTAAACCAACATATTCGTACACACACTGGTGAAAAACCTTATAAATGTGATATATGTCTGCGTAGTTTTACTCAAAAAAATAATTTGAAATCACATGTTCTTAGACACACTGGAGAAAAACCTTATAAATGTAAAATATGTCAACGTAGTTTTCCTCTTAAATATGATTTGGCTCGACATGCACTTATACACACAGGTGTAAAACCTTATAAGTGTGATATATGTCACCGTAGTTTTGATTATAAAGGTTCTTTAAACAGTCATATTAAAATACACACTGGTGAAAAACCTTACAAGTGTGATATATGTCAGCGTGGTTTTACTAATGTACATAATTTGAAACGACATGTACGTGTAATACACACTGGTAAAAGAATATGAATGTACACTGGTAAAAGAATATGTATGTAATTTTCATAAGTTTTTTTATCAGTTTGCTATAGGTTTATCGTCAGGCTGACCGAATGACCGAACTAGTTGTTATACCAAATGTAATACTAATGATAGACTTGGGTCGATCTCGCCATCATGAGAAAACATTTATCCAAGAAGACGAATTTTGTATTAAGAATCTATCAAAATTTATAAATTAATTCTTGGATAAAGTTACCTGACGATACCAACACAGTCTGTTGCTCATCATCAAATTATAGATAAAATGTATGTTGTAATTGATTCCACATAATCTTAGGCGTTCATATGTAAATGTTAAATTGAATAAAACATTAAAAATTAAAATCTTGTTTCCTTTAAATATCGATAATATCAGCCAGAGAATCTCTGCTTTATTAAGGGACAGACTAACAGTTCGTCTGCAGTCCCTGGTCTCATCGGGCGGCCTGACGTCTAAGGTCTGCATAGCCCACTCACTAAAAAGCCCCTAACCTAACAGTTCGCCTGTCTGACTGCTGGCGAACTGTTAGTCTGTGGTAGGGCTGCTATCCGTCCGGGTTTCCCCGGATTTTTCCTAGTTTAGAGGTCATCCGGGGAGCGTCCGGTAGGGGTGTTTAAAAAGTGTCCGGGGAAAACCCGGACACTTTTGATATCCTATGTTTAATATGTTTTTTTTATTTTAAATGATGAAATATATTTATCGGGGGCGTCCGGGAAAAATAGGTACTCGATTTCACCCAAATGTCCGGGGATTTTTAAGTTTTTGTCCGGCGTCGGCAATTTAACTCTTCAATTCCCATGCCTTTGTTAATGCAAAAAGAAATCATCTCTTCTATTAAATATAGATACATTTGGGACAACAAGAAAACAAAAAAAAAAAAAGAACTACCCCACACTTTTTTGTGGAGGAATTCGACAAATGACGTATAAATGGTACCTATACGTCGTATTAGATGCTACCAGTTTTAGGCTTTTTATCAAAATAGTAGGATTCAAAAATAAAATTGTGGTGTAGTCGAAAAAAAATTATAAACAGCTGTCACCTACAGGTGACACTGGGAATTCACGGGTTAAGTGATTGCAGCCCTAGTCTGTGGGGCCCTTTACAGCAGCCATCATAAAGCCCGTTCTACATTCTCGGAAGTGCCTAATACGAGAGTGCATGCTATGCTCTCTTAGAACATTGTAGACTGCTCGAAACTTTTGTATGGAAACTAGCTCCATCCATCCGACGTGGTGAAAAACTATTTACTGATTGGTTACCACACTGGGAATTCACGGGTTAAGTGATTGCAGCCCTAGTCTGTGGGGCCCTTTACAGCAGCCATCATAAAGCCCGTTCTAGATTCTCGGAAGTGCCTAATACGAGAGTGCATGCTATGCTCTCTTAGAACATTGTAGACTGCTCGAAACTTTTGTATGGAAACTAGCTCCATCCATCCGACGTGGTGAAAAACTATTTACTGATTGGTTACCACTTTATAACAGTGTTATGATTTAATCAAAATTATCATTAAATATATTAATTAGGATAATAAATCACATTAATTTAATTTACATTATTAGAAGATAATAGAAAAAAATAAAATAATTAATTTAATCAATTACAAAAACGTATTTATTAAGTGGTCATATGGTTACACTGTCAACTGTCTGTCACTAGGGATGTGACATTGTGCATAAAAAATAGATTTTTAAATAATCGGTTTTTTTGTAGCATAAAAAGTCGATTAATAAATTATCGTTTTTTCCTAAGAAATTATTAGATTTTTAACAAAATTGATTATTAATTGTTGTTTACCTAATTTGTCAATATGTTTTAAAATAAACGCCATAAATATTATATCAATAGATTAATTAATTAAAAATAAACTTGTCGTTTGAAAAATTAAGTTTCACCAACGAATAATGAATGACATATCAACCAAGTTCGTTGACTCCATGTAGTGAATGTTTGATTAAATTAACCAACTAAACTGATTCAAAAGCAAATTCTATGGCAGTTCCCGTTCCGGGCTCCGGGCCAGAAGACCAACCCCCGTATTCACAACGCTTCGATTTGATTCCGATTCGACAAGTCGTACGTCTACCTTGTTTTGGCATTACCAAAGCGAGCGAGATAGACATACGACTTTCCGAATCGGAATTAAATCGAAGCGTTGTGAATACGGGGGCAAACATAATGTCGGCGTTGCAGATAAAAAAATTGGTAATAATTGATTGATTATAAAAAAAAAATCGATTATTAATCGATCCCTAAAAATAAAATCATGTTTTAAATCGATTTTTACTTTTCAAAAATCGATTTTTTAACGGTTATTTCCATAATCGATTATTTTTACATCCCTATCTGTCACATAGAAAAATGCGTTGAAGTTCTAAGTTCGAAAATAAAAGTGTGTAATCTAAAACGTTTTTTTATTCCGTATAAATTGTATTATTTCCATTTGTAACTTGATGTTTTGTCACGCGTCCTGATGTATTTTTATGTAAAACAATAATTACATCATTATACGTTACGCCTCTTATATTACTTGGTTAAATTATTGTCATAGGGCGTTTGTGCACTTATCCGTTTCCAACACATTTTTTTACCAACGTGTTTTTTTTTCATACATTTCGATACCTACCAGTTTTTGAAATGTATGAAAAAGAACGTGTCATATAAAAAATGGGTTGGAAACGGATAACTGCACAAACGCCCTATGACAATAATTTAACCAAGTAATATATGAAGATATAGGTATGTAGGTACCTACCTGTATAGCTATAGCTATAGCTGTATACTATATAGCTATAGGTAGGTATAGATTATGAATTGAATTGGCCCTACCACGGATAGATGGCGCTGCTTGTACGATGACGGAAAATATGGTTGCGAGTACCGTCTATATATATAATAGTCTTTGCGAGAGTGTAAACTGTGTAGAGCTAGAGAGAGTATGAAATTCGTCAATGATAATTGATAATTTAGTCTCGTGTGTTATTATCTCCGTTCTTTGTCTAATGTCCTCTTTTATTTATGAACAATGTTGAAAGTTTTCTTCCTTCTTAATTCGGTTCTTGACAACATTGATAATATGCTACAGATTGAGTGGTCATCCTATCAGTTCATAGCGTAAATAAACTTATTTCACTTGATTTTTAACTAAAATATGTATATTTTTTGCAAATTACACGAAAATAAAATGCAATATTTTTTGTTATTGTAGCTGTCACAAGAACGGCCTGTTGCACTCTGTTGACGTCACACGCTAGTAAGCCAGTGTTGCCAACTTATTTTTAGGGTAAAGAATTCTTTAGGGTAAATTTGAGGGTAAAATTTTAGGGAGCGCCTCCGCAGCCGGCGCCGACTAGGCTCCCAAAAATAATGCCGTTAGGAACCGGAGTAGCCTTGGAGTAGCAGTGATACCAGACGAAAATAATTGCAAACTACCGTAGCAGCAGATTAATGTTGCCGTGTTTTAAGTTGAATTAAATACCTTAGACTAACTTTTAAATAACAGTGTTAATGTAAAACAAAATACAACTTTTTTGGACTTACAAGGGGGATGGAGGTGGTCGACGGAGCCCCGGTACGCGGAGCTCCTATTTCTATCTGCAAGGTTAAAAGTAACATAACACGAAGGGGTTGACGGGGGCTTCGTTCGCTCGCTCACTGAAGCCCCCGTCAACCCCTTCGAACCTAACCTGTCCGTGTTGGGGTGTCCAAGTTCCCGAGCTCGCTTCGCTCGCTCTTGGACCCTAATTAGGTATGTTACTCAAATGAAACATGAAATGTTTTTTTAATTATGCCAAACAGCCAACTCCCTTTCCCGCTTTTTTTCAAAAGTCAGCGCCGGCTGCCAATTTAGCAACCAGTGCGGGCTGCAAATTCAGGTCCCGGCGGCGGTCGCGGAGTCACTTCCAAAATGTTAAGGTTATATTTCGTATTGTTGTTATGATTACTAAAGTTTATGGGCTTTTTGGTAAGCAATACATGTAGGTACCTAAGTATTTTAATTGAATTTGAGTTAAACAAACAAATTCAGCATATTTTTATTGTGAAACATGACCATTGATGAAGAAAGAACTTGTTTTATTGTATATCTAAAACCAAAACTTTAGCCAGGTATTTTTGTATAAATACACACATCAAAAGTATCTAGGGATCAACATATATTTTTGCAATAACTTTTCTCCTGATTGATATTAATTAAAATTTTCTTTAAGGATTCATCAAATAAAGTGTTTTCGTTTGTCACAGTAACGATAAACCAAGTCACCTTTGCATTAATAAAGAAATTTGCCATTTTCCTAATAAAGGGATTTTTGACATTTGAACCACTAACATTAAAGTTCGAAAAAAGACTGAAATAACAGTTTTCTTTAAAATTTTATTGGGTAACTTAAACAATTAATAATCCGTGTTTCTACCGCGAACACTAACAACACAAGAACATCGGTTTGGCATACTCAAAATGAGTTCATCCAAATCACGCTGTGGAATGGCCGCCCATGTTCGTTACAACAACAAAAAAAGGTCTTCTTGCGACTGGATACCCTCCATATTCGGCAGAGCTCTTCTCTGTAGCATATCCCATGCATGCTCAATCGGGTTCAAGTCTGGCGACTGAGCAGGCCAGGGCAGGACATTGATGTTAGCTGCGGCGAGAGTCTGTCTTACAACTCTTGCGGTGTGCGGTCGTGCATTATCATGCATTAACTGAAATAAGGGACCGATTTGCACTTGTAGAGGAACGATGACGTCTGATACAATCGTCTCAGCATAAATTTGAGCGTTGAGGTTGCCTCTGATCCAAATCAACTCAGTTCTTCCGCCGATCCAAATACCCGCCCATACCATGATGGTTCCACCACTATAAGGATGGACTTCCTGGCAGGATTTTAATCGCTGTTGGCGTCCAGGGGTTCTCCAGTGTCGTATACGTCTTGTATCCGGTCTCATACCAAAACGAGACTCATCAGAAAAGCACACGAAACGCCATTGTTCTTCTGCCCAATTTCTGTGTTCAAGAGCCCATTGATATCGAATCCTACGATTGTGCATTGCTATAGGTGGTACCCGTAGCGGTCTTCGGGAATGAAGGTTCACTTCATGCAAGCGGTTTCTGACTGTTTGGTCGCTAATTAAGTTCCCTGAAGAGTGATGAAGCCTCACGGCTAACATCATGGCGGTTATTGTTGGAGCTCTTCGAGTTAAGATTTGAATGTATCGGTCTTGTCTCCGTGTGGTGCAGCGATACCGTCCTCCATGGCGCTCAACCACGGTACCAGTGCTTCGGTAACGTGTCCAAAGTCGACTGATAACACTCTGACTTGTATTCAGAGCTAAAGCTACAGTACGTTGCCGGGAACCAGCTTCTATCATTCCCACGGCTCTGAGCATTTCTTCCCTGCTTAAATGACGTCGCCGCTCCATAATAACGTTGGTTTTAATCAGTAGTAGGAAAACAGTAGCACTAATAATGTCTTCAATGCGTTGTATGTTTTTATAGGGAAAATATTGACAGCTTATTTTCATCTTTTACTCGAATTTGATTGAGAGTTCCTGATTCAAATTATGAAATGCACCAAAAAGGATCCATATAAATTTATAAAATCATAAATTTATTACAAAGCCACATCTCAATCTCAAGAAATCCGCATAAAAATGCTTGATCCCTAGACACTTTTGATGTGTGTAGTTATGATTTTAGAGTAAAATTAATCAGGCATTGGGGTAAAATGAAAATCTATCTTGGCAACACTGGAGTAAGCACGGCTTTGACAGATTGTAGTTTGCGTTTTATGTTTTCTGGGTGCTATATTTGATCTTAGAGCTATTTCTGAAGCTGTTTTCATAGAAATCTTCTATCTAATGGCATAAATATTCATATCGAATCTCAAAATGGAGTCAAATTTTGTGCAAGCTGATACAACCTATCTAAGATAGACGCATTTATGGTTGCACTTTTGTTTAAGAATACCTAACGCTGATTATTATGCTGCGGAACTTAAAAATGTAAAAACAGCAGTGTAAGTACCTACCTGCCACATATTTATTTACAAATCTTTTGTATAATCATTCAGAAGTTTTGTGAAATCTCATTTTAGGTTATGTTGATAAAAACTTAGAAACATTACCTATAAATTCTTTTGTGTCATGAATCATGATGGACTGCTTAAAGACGTATTTGTACATTGTGGAACTACACACCATTTAAATACGCCATTATTGCCAATAAAAATGATTTATTGATGAAATTAATTTCAGCTGCACCGTCTGTTTTGTTGACAAAGCTCGTTTACTAGCGTGTTACGTCACTTCCGCAGAAACAGCGTTTTTGGAGCGGTTTTGGAAATTTATACTTTATCACTGATTTTTATTAATAAATACAGTAGATCCCCCTGAAATATCAATGTAGTGTGCTTTTAATATAATGAAGATTAATTTAAACCCTTTTCTCAAAATGAGTCAAATACCTAATTCCGGAGGGGCATTCTGGACAGAATCCAGAATGCCCCTCCGGAATTAAGAAGGTGAATGAGTGATTTTACGTCAAATTGAATGATATCGTTCACAAATTGAACGATTCCAGCCGCAATCGTTCAATTTTACGTAAAATACATAGGTACCTCATTCGCTTTCTTCATTCCCGGAGGGGCATTCCGGACGTATGTTACCAACCTAATAACGTTTAAGACCTAGACAAATTGACACAGGAATATCGTCAAAATAGGCCTTGAAATTATATTTGAGCAAAATACCCACGATTATTTCGTGAAAACATTCTCCAGGGATAATAGTTCTTTAAGTGCGACGCGACGTTCTAATACTCCGTCTATGGATAATTTGTCTAAGAAAATAACACTCTGCTTGCTGTGCACAACTGTGGCAGCACTTGACGCAGCCACAGTTGCACTCAGTGATGCCAATTTAGCAGCTTTAAACTAGATCTAGCAACTTTTGCATCCTCATCAGCCACACAACTTAGAAAAATTAGTACGGTACCCAACAATATTTATTAATGTCCTTGTGTTAGATAATTACTACTTGAGAATGAAACAATAAATACTACACAATTATTTTTTCCTTAATAAACCTATTTTATAAACATTTAGGTATGTACTTCTTCAGTGCCGGTCCTATCAAAATTTTTAGGCGGTGCGAGATCTAAAAGTGGCGCCCCTCAAAATAAAAACTGTTCAAGCAGTTGCTTTATTTCCCTTGAGTCGCGCGACTTGCACGCTCGACCGATCGGTCGATCGGTGATGATCGATCGAGCTTCGTTTTTCTCAAGTTTCGGTTGATTTCGGTGCCCCCCCCTTGATGGCGCCCGGTGCGGTCGCACCGCTCGCACCGCCCTAGGACCGGCCCTGAGGTCTCTGCCTCGAATCTCGCGGGCAGCGGGGCGGCGGCGGCGGCGGCGCGGGAGCGGCAGGATCTTACGCGTATAATCAAATGGACCTACCCTCGAAAACAGCGGCGCGGAAGCGGGGCGGGAGAAAGAGAGCCGCGCCGCCACCGCCGCCGCCCCGCTGCCCGCAAAATTCGAGGCAGAGGCCTGAGGCCCTAGACAAGTTGCTTTTCTGTTAGCGTTCACGCCAAACGCTACGGATAAAATGTATGAAAGTTGTGAGTCACGTGACTTATCCGCAGGTAATGTCATTGCCATACATTTTGGACGTGGCGTTTGGCGTGAACGCTAACAGAAAAGCAACTTGTCTAGGGCCTCTGTACTTCTAATAAAAAAATCGGTCAGTCTAGCAATTTTTTACAAAATAGCAACATGATTTTGGCGCCCGTTCGCAACATTGACTTAAACCCGTTGTCTGTCAGTGTCAGTTCACTTAGTTCACAGACAGGACATGAGGACAGTTGTCATTTCATTTCCCTGATTCCCTCTTGATTCCCTCCATCACTTCAGAGCTTCAGTTGTTGTAAAACTTTTATTAGTATTTTGCTACGTTTACACTGTGCTACAAAATCAACGGTATTCTGAAATCTAGATAGCATCTTTTTGGGTTCAATCAAGAAAAGATGGAAAATAAGTAAGTAAAACAACACTAATTTGTTAATCGGCTTCTACCTAAATACGACAGTGAAATCGCGTCAAAACTGCTTTCGTTTCGTCTTTCTTTTTGTTTGGTTGTATTTTATTGTAAATTGGGACCTATCAGCGTATATCCAGTGGTGCACATCTCCCGGCGGATATGATGTTTGTATTAAAAATAATTATCTAAATAAATACTGACTTCCAATTTTCTACAAAGGGTAGGTATATTATACCTACCTACAAATACGTACTGATAAATAATGTGAGGATAAAATCATAACGAATCATTGTGATCGCGTTTCATTAGTGTATATTCAGATCAGAGAGTCGCCTTAGGGGCAACATATTTCAACTCAACACTACTCTTATAAATTCAAATCGTAACGTATTTTATAAAGATGGGTTAATACCGATATTTGTCAGTATTAGTTAATATGAATATATAATATATATAATATGAATATATATATATATAATAGTCATTTGTATTGTAGGATACCGGATTATAAAGGGTACCGGTAACGTACACATAAGATTTTATTTGAATATTTTTTATTTCAGTTTTGTTGATGACACAACAACGGGGCCAGTTAGCGAGGCCTCGCAGACGAGATTGCCCACAAAGCGGCCGCATATCTCCAACGGTTCCAGCGATAAGGACGAGGCTGCTTTGACCAGCTCAATCCTCTCGGAGCCCATTGTATTGATCCCAAGACTTAAGTAAGTAATTTCTATTCGTGCAATATATTGGTGCCGATTCTGTTGTTTACGAACTAAATTAATTTAGTTTCATTATGTTGTTTTCTAATAAAAAACATGAAAGAGGGATAGCAGATATTTAATCCTGTCAAATTAGTCTACTTGAATAGTTGTAATGTCAATTTAGTCGTAATCGCGAAAAGTCACGACTATTTTCCCATAAATTACAAGGGCGTAGACTAATTTGACAGTTCTTATTATTTTCTGCCCTTTTTCAATGAAACAAAGAGATATACGGAGGTTGGTTGCAGTAAGATAATTAAATTTTAAAGGAGGCATTAACCATACAATTTCTATTGTTAAAGTCTCCTTTAAAACTTAATGACCTTTTCTGCAACTCAGTGATAGTGTGATTAAAATTAGTTTAGTGCGATGTTCAACAGAATCAGCACCATTGTTTCCTATCCGATGGTGAGTTAATGTGCATGTTTGTTTCAGAATGAATGAATCTCCTCGCCCCGCGGCGTCCACTTCACGTGAAACCCCGTCACCCGCAGCGTAAGTCATTACATGTTTGTTTGGGTAAAGAGGCCTCATTAGTGCGTTGCATTGCGTCGTCGCAACGGATCAACCCATTGTATGACACACCTGTGAATGGCTAGATTGGCTAGTATATCTAGCGCTCTCTGACATTTTAGTGTCGTTAAATTCGTCTTGTGGGAGTGACATAGGGTATACAGGTGTTTTATTTCCAAAATCAACAGTTTAAATATTCTTGGCTAGGAAAATTTATCCTACTAATATTATAAACGTGAAAGTTTGTGAGGATGCACACTGTTGCAAAAACCATTGAGAGCGGACATTTTGAGTGAATGTGAATCCATCATAATATTCTAAACGCCAGAGTAGAACTCCCGAGAGCCAATTACTGCTTATAATTAACCCTTTCAATCGGCATCATAAAAATACACGATGTTCATTTTTTCACATTTAGTCAGTTCGATTCCCAGATGAAGCAAGCAACTTTTTAAAAATCTTTGATTGCGGTATTACTTAATTTTAAAAATAAAGTGAAGTCTCCATGAAGCAAAACCTATCTATCCTATCTACAATATTTAAAGTACTTTCCCTCCATGTGGCATAGCCGTGGAACAACCTGCCGGCCTAGCATGACCACGATAGAAACGGGTTTTGTCTACATAGAAATAGACAAAGTGACAGATTGTAGAAACATTTCTACCGTTTCATTCATAAAACGTAGAAATGTTTCTACAATCTGTCACTTTGTCTATTTCTATGTAGACAAAACCCGTTTCTATCGTGGTCATGCTAGGCCGGCTGTATACCAATGGATAGAGCTCTTTAAGGTGAATACTTTTAATTACAACGACTTCTCTCAAATTGTCAGTCCGTTCGGAGTTATGGCCTCCTAAATGTGACAACTTAATAAAACAAGTTTAAACGGATTAAATCGCGTATATTACAGATTTTTACACAGTTTTCCTGACGTTTCGAACACTTTGCAGCGTTCGTGGTCGCAGGACGACTGAGGTGGTAGGCATGACAGCTAATTTATAGAAAAAAACCGGCCAAGTGCGAGTCGTACTCGCGCATCGAGGGTTCCGTATCAGTTTTGGACATATAAAGTGAAAAAAATCGGACCGCATAACTAAGTTTGTTTGTGAAGGAATTTTGATGATTTTGAAAAAACTGTACTAGTTAGGAACATTGTTTTATTTTTGGTGCCATATTTGGATCAATTCCTATCAACCCTAATTATTTCAGATTTTTCGCTCCGCAAACTTCGGAGATAAGGGGGGGGGAATGGTATTTTTTCAGACATTTTTCATCATATGTCGAAAACTGTGAGACATAAAATAAAATGAAAATATATTTTGAAATGTGCAGATCAAGACCTTTCATATGATATGTCACCTGACCTAGTAACCCCACTTTGAAATTTTGGACCCCCACTCCGGCCCCTTTTGCAATGAAAATAAAAATATTTTTTGACTTTTTTCACTTGCAATAAAGTTGAACAAGCATTTTTTATAACTATTCCAAATTTCAAGTCGATAGCATAAGTAGTTGCTGAAATAAGCAGGTGTGACAGACAGACAGACAGACAGACAGACAGACAGACAGACAGACGAAGTCGCACCATAAGGGTTCCTTTTTTACCATTTTGGTACGGAACCCTAATTACTCTCGATCCACCCGCACAAGATTTATTTTTAATCGATATTATTCGAATCGTACTCGTTTCGATGCACACAATAATCGCTCACGGTGTCTCGATGTTTTGTAGTGCGGTGTGAAGTTTGGGACTTGATTATTTTAAGAACTGGATTCCAAACAGGTGGTAATTGCCAACCATCCTCTCTATTGATATTAGGATGTTTTTTTATTTCAATAGCCTCGCGAAGCATTCTAGGTACATATCGGTTCTCCTTTGCGAGGATTTGATGTTGATCAAAACGTAGGAAATGGTTGGGTTTGCCTAGGGCATGTTCACACACTGCAGACTTTGTAGAGCGCACGTTTTTGACGTCAGCTATGTGTTCTTTAACCCTTGTGGCTATACTGCGCTTTGTTTGCCCTATGTATGACAACCCACAATCACAGTCAATCTTGTAGACCCCTGCATCTTGTAAAGGAATATGACACTTCACAGGTCTAAGAAATTGGCTAATCTTTCTATGTGGCTTGAAGTAGGTTTTTATAGAAGGATGCTTCAAGATATGACTAATTTTGTCAGTGACCCCTCTTATAAAGGGTAGAACAGCAGGTCGACGATCAACTGAGATGGGCTTCGGGCGGCTTTTGCGACGGGGGTGTGGAGCACGTAAATTGTTCTGTTTCAGAACTTGCTTCACATGATGAAGTTCCCCTGCCAGATGGTTGGCGTCGCAGATGCCATGTATGATGCGATTTAATCCGTTTAAACTTGTTTTATTATAATGTGTAATAATCGCGAAAACCTAAGACATTACAACTTAATAATAACATAATGTTGTATTTCGTCAACTAATTATCTGTTATGAATAAAGAATGTTATAAAAATCATCTTAAAAACCTATAAACGTCCACTTTTAAACATTGGCCTCCCAGTTGCCTGTTTAAATAAAAATATTTTTTGATAGTCGTACTGACGACTTAATATCTGCCTACCCCAATAGCATTAAGATATAATTATATCATGATTTTTATAAGATTCTTCATTAATAACAGATAATTAGTTGACGAAATACAAGATTATGATATTACTTAAGTTGTCACATTTAGAAGACCATAAATCCGAACGGACTAACAATGGAGACAAGTCGTAATAATAACAAATATTGATCTTAAAAAGCTCTATCCATTGGTATATATCTTTATGCTATTAGGGGATAAGGCAAACTCCCATACTTTGGTGCCCAATCTCCTTTCAAAGCATCATCATAATGAGCATTTAAAACAGTACATAATTAGCTTTATCGCATTTCCGAAACCCAAGCCTAACATGAGTAAATGCAAAATTTCATTCAAATGGTTTTAATTTTTTTTCTCGACTATGCCACATTGATAGCAACCAGAGAGAGTTGATTAATATAATATGCTATGTATTTTATTAGTACGAAAGAAATCAACTTCATATCCCGCGGATCTTCTGAGATAATCGTTTTTAAAGTTTTAAAATCCCAGACGCCTGACATTTTTTAAGGGCAACACGCACGGGTATATTTGCTGTTCACTTTTGAGGAGATATTTAGAGACTCGCATTTTTGAAGAAACTTCAAGCCTTCAAAAACATTTCCTAACCTAAGATATATACCTGACATCATTTTGAAGGCTATTAAAATATTTCGTGTATATATTTTGAGATAAGTAATATTTTTGAAGGCTTGAAGTTTCTTACAAAACTGCGAGTCCCCTCTCGTTCTGAGAAGAGGCCCGTGCCGAGCAGTGGGACAGTTTATATTCAGGGCTGACATTGTCTTGCTATTTCAGGGTTGATACTTGTGGGGGAAGTGCGAGGACTAATACTGATGGTTGGGCTGATTTTGACGAAGATGGAATTAACTCGCCTGTCAACTATGGTAAATATCCTACTAGTATTATAAATGTAAAAGTTTGTGAGGATGGATGTATGTATGGATGTTTGTTACTCTTTCACGCAAAAACTAATGAAGGGATTTGGATGAAAATTTACAGTAATATAGCATTACTAGACTTTTGCCCGCGACTCCGTCCGCGTGGACTACAATAAGCTGTATCTCTGGTTCCTCCCACTGAATGAGATGAAACATGGCTTAGATTTTAAGTTGGACCCCAAGCTATTGAACTGTGAAAACCACATCAAAATCCGTTCAGTAGTTTTTGCGTGATGCGCGCACAAACAGACAAACAGACAAAAATTAAAAAAAAAAATTTTTGGGTATGGTACTATAGTTACGTCCCACTCCCAGTACCCTATCCCGACTGTAATTTCTGGAATATCTTTAATGTACAGACACGGCGTTTTTACAATTTTATAATAGTATAGATAGATATACATCATAGGCTACTTATTATCCCAAAAACGCGGGCGAAGCCGCGGGTGGAAGCTAGTTATCTAATATTGCAATATTACCTGAATGTATAAGTTTATTTTGCATAGATAAGATACATCAAATAGTTTTTTTTTGTACAAACCGATTTCCCAAACGACTATTAAATTATTTGCGTTTATTGTACGTAAGAATATTGTTCACCATTTCTAACACTACTGGTGCCGATTCTGTTGTTTACCAACTAAACTAATTTAGTCTTATTACGTCTCTTTCTAATAAAAAAACATGAGAAGAGGATAGAAGATATTGAATCCTGTCAAATTATTCCACTTGAATAGTTTTGTTGTCAATCTAAATTGACAACAAAACTGAATAGGACGGAAAAATAGTCATGACCTTTTGCGATTACGACTAATCGTAATCGCAAAAGGTCATGACTATTTTTTCGTAAATGACCAGCAGGGCTAACATGCGCGCCGCGACAAATTTTGTCGACTGTTTTGTCTCGCTCTTACTCGTGCGAATACGAGACAAATGCACGATAAAAGCGTCAACAAAATTTTGTCGCGGCGCGCATGTTAGGGGCTTAGGGCGTAGACTAATATGACAGTTCTAAATATTTTCTGGCTTTATTCAATGTTATTTGTAAGAAAGAGATGTAGTGTGATTAAAATTAGTTTAGTGCGATGTTCAACAGAATCAGCACCACTGCCCACCGACGAGTTGGTCGAAGTGGCATGCGCACTCTTAATAATTAATTTTAATATACAGGGTGTCCCAGAAATCAACGTCAAGCCGAAATCGAGCATTAGGCCAAGTCGTAACAGTTATCAGAAAAATATGAAAAAAATCTTGGTCATGTACTTTTCAAATTATAAGGATTCAAAAATAAATCTTAAAAACTGACACCATGTGATGATCTTTCAAGTCCTGTGACTGCGAATATTAACTTTTCTTCAGTTTTTTTTCTGTAATGTAACTACGAATAACCTTTCTATCAATTACAGTTAAAAGTTAAAACATGACTGCCTCAGTTTCAAAGAAAATCTTAGATTTTTACCCAACATTGAATTCAAAATAATTACATCACCCAACTTTAACCGACTGTACTGTAAAAAAAATGTACTACACTATTTTGGCAAGTAACATTAAAAGATGGCGCGTTTAGTCTGGATTCCAAAATGGTATGACACTTACTAATTGCTTGCACTTGAATTTCAGAAGCCGCTGAATACATCAACTCGAAAAGATACGCCCGTCTTATCACGCGATCATTTTTAAAGAGGTGTAGAGCTTGCATTGCAGCTGAAGGCAAACAGTTTGAACATTTGTTACATTGAACATTAAATCTGATTGAATAAAAATCATAAGGAAACCCAACGACTAAATTTTATTTCAAATGCACCTAAAACTAACAAATTACTTTTTTAAGTAGTGGTACCCTTTGATCAAGGTACCGTCACTATCTATCTCGCTCACTCTTATTAAAGCAGTAAGTCACGTCACATTCATAAAATTTTTTTTTTCCTTAATTATGAAGAAGCAATTAGTAAGTGTCATACCATTTTGGAATCCAGACTAAACGCGCCATCTTTTAATGTTACTTGCCAAAATAGTGTAGTACATTTTTTTTACAGTACAGTCGGTTAAAGTTGAGTAATGTAATTATTTTGCATTCAATGTTGGGCAAAAATCTAAATTTTTATTTGAAACTGAGGCAGTTATATTCTAACTTTTAACTGTGTTTGACAGAAGGGTTATTCATAGTTATACGGTAGAAAAAAAAATGACGAAAAGTTAATATTTGCAGTCACAGGACTTGAAAGATCATCACAGGGTGTCAGTTTTTAAGATTTATTTTTGAATACATATAATTTGAAAAGTACATGACCAAGATTTTTTTTCATATTTTTCTGATAACTGTTACGACTTGGCCTAATGCTCGATTTCGGCTTGACGTTGATTTCTGGGACACCCTGTATAACTAGCACTTTGCCCGCGACTTCGTCCGCGTGTCCCACAGGAACTGTGCATTTTTCGGGATAAAAAGTAGTCTATGTTACTCAGTGATAATGTAGCTTTCTACTGGTGAAAGAATTTTTAAAATCGGTCCAGTCGTTTTGGAGCCTATTCGGTACAAACTAAAAAAACTTTCCTCTTCTTTATAATCTATTATATAAAAATAAGTCGGGTTTTCCTTCCTGACGATATAAGTCCAGAACGGACGAACCGATTTCCACGGTTTTGCATTCGTTGGAAAGGTCTCGGGCTCCGTGAGGTTTATTGCAAACAAAATTCAGGAAAATTTAAAGAGAAAAGCGGGAAAATCTTTTTTCACATACAGCGCCATCTCTGATACATAGCATGTACTACGGTGGCGAAACAGAGTTCGCCGGGTTTGCTAGTATTAGTATAGATTTATAGATAGATATAATGGTGCTGATTCTGTTGAACATCACACTAAACTAATTTTAATCACACTATAAAATATCTCTTTCTTACAAAATATAATTGAAAAAGGCCAGAACATATTTAGAACTGTCATATTAGTCTACGCCCTTGTAATTTACGGGAAAGTAGTCATGACCTTTCGCGATTTCGACTAAATTGACATTAAAACTATTCAAGTGGACTAATTTGACAGGATTAAAATATCTGCCATCCCTCTCTCATGTTTTTTATTAGAAAGACATAACAAGATTAAACTAGTTTAGTTCGTAAAGAACAGAATCGGCACCAATATTAGTATAGACTAACACGGTGTGCTTGTTACAGGAAGTGAATATGAAATGGACGGTTCGGACGACGAGCGTGAACTCTGCTTCCCGCTATTTGCTCAGAGGGGAGATCATTCGGTCGTGTTCGAAGAAGTTTACATCCAGGACGATGTGCTTCTGTCACCGAAACCAGAGCCAGAGCCCTGGCTCACCGCGTCGTCGCTACCACCGTCAGCATCATTGGCAACACCGTCAGCGTCATTGCCACCATCGTCAATGTCGCCGGTACCACCAGTAGCGTCATTGCCACCGTCGTCAATGTCGCCGGTACCACCAGTAGCGTCATTGCCACCGTCGTCAATGTCGCCGGTACCACCAGTAGCGTCATTGCCACCGTCGTCAATGTCGCCGGTACCACCAGTAGCGTCATTGCCACCGTCGTCAATGTCGCCGGTACCACCAGTAGCGTCATTGCCACCGTCGTCAATGTCGCCGGTACCACCAGTAGCGTCATTGCCACCGTCGTCAATGTCGCCGGTACCACCAGTAGCGTCATTGCCACCGTCGTCAATGTCGTTGGCACCATCGTCAGCGTCGTTACCACCACCGTCAGCGCCGCCTTGTTATCAACCAAACAGTTTGTTCAATTTTGAGTGGAAAGCTTTCCCCAATCCCCCAGTTCCACAAATTGAGAGGAGGGAAAAGTTCCCCGACATCAATTCTGGTCCCATCACTCCGTTTATTACTCCGTATGAAGCTTTCATGGCTATATGGAGCCAAGAATTCATGGAGCACATCGTTAAGGAAACTAATAAGTACGCTCAACAAGTAGCTGAAAAGCAATTCAGTGAGGGCACCCTTCGACCTAACAGTCGTATCGCTGACTGGCACGACACTAATGTCGATGAATTATACTGCTTTTTTGCGATACTCCTAGCGACAGGGCTTTGCGTGAAAGCTGACCTCAAGGAATACTGGGCCAAAGATGAACTAATGGCTACACCTAATGTGAAGAGATATATGAGCAGCAAACGATTCTTTTTACTATACAAATGCCTCCACTTCGCTGACAATTCGACCGACTTACGTACATTGACACGTGCCCAAGCGAAATTATATAAACTAGCACCAGTCGTTGAACATCTAAATACTAAATTTCAGACCCTATACCGACTCTCTCAGAACATAACAATAGATGAATCCCTCACACAGTGGCAGGGGCGGCTTGATAACAAGCAGTTTATGATGAATAGAGTGATGAACAAAGCCGCATCGGTCGGCATCAAAACGTACGAGTTGTGTGAGGCACAAACCGGGTATTTGTGGAAGTTTAAAGTACATGCAGAGAGAGAGGACGATAGAAAGAGCGAGACGTCTGTAACCGGTGTGTCAGCGACCCTTGTCCTAGAGCTCCTAAAAGGGCTCGAGTACAAGGGACATACGGTGTGGATGGATAACTACTATAACAGCCCCGCCCTTGCACGCGTTCTAAAATCTCTGGGGACTGATTGTGTGGGTACATTGAGGACTAACGCCCTCCTCGCACCCACACAATTATCGTCCCTGGACAAATCGGAAGCGGTGGCCGGACAGATTTCCGGTTGCACCAGCGGTGACGTCGACGTCATAGTTTGGCGGGATCATCAAACGCGATTGGCTCTACTATCGACGTTCCACGGTGCTGCAGCCCACACCTTCTACGGTGAAACTAAACCAACCGCCGTGCATGATTATAACGTGTGCATGGGCGGGCTTGCGAGAAAAGACAAGCTGCTAAACGCGTATCCCATAGAACGCAAACACAGTCAGGTTTGGTACAAAAAACTTTTCAAGCGGTTCTTAAACGCAAGCGTACTAAATTGTTACATACTACACACTCGGAGTACATTACAAAGAAAAAATAAACATATAACCAGCACTCGTGATTTTAGGAAAACTCTAATTAATCAGATTTTGAAGCATCACAATAAGACACAAGTCAGTGCAGTTAGGGGTCCAAAAGACGCGCCGGGTCCTGTCTTGGGGCCGCCTATATTGACGCAGGAAGTGATACAGCACTTTCCAGAGGAGTATGGTATTATACCACATCCGGCGAAAAAGGAACGAATTCGGCGTAGTTGCGTAGTTTGTCACAAACGCGTCCCATCATTCTGCCCCGTTTGTAATGTGACTTTATGCGTTTTTGGGTGTTATAAAGAGTACCATAGGGGTAAATGAGTTTCTCGAATTTCACGTTGTTTGGTGATGTCGCATTTTAGGGTTCCGTACCTCAAAAGACAAAACGGAACCCTTAAAGGACCACTGTTCTGTCCGTGGCAAGTCCGAGGCATCAGCTCATAGATGGCGCCACTAGAAGTGTGTAATGGCGTCATCTTGCTCATAGATGGCGCTATTACATATTTCGAAACCCGCAGCCGTGAGTCGTACTCGCACTTGTCCAGTCTTACACTACACAAATGTCACTCAACAATGACTCTCTTTGTTACACACTGACATGACTCCACAAACGGTTGAAAGCCGTCTAAATTCTGTAGTAATTGTCCGTCCACACTGTGTGTTTAAGTAATGCATGTACTTGTGTATGATTGTCGAATGGAAGGAAGCCACCGAGCGGTTTATGGATGGATTGTATGGAAGGTACGTATGTGAGGTGTATTGGTGGGGGATTTTTAGGATTACTGTTGGTTTATCAATGAAACTCTCAGCTGTGTTAAGTAATTTCCATGTTTATTTGGTCTTAACTACTACTTACATGCTATAACTTACATCTAGACTTAGTGGTACCTAAAAACCTAAATATTTTGAGACAGCCAATAGGAGACGAGCTTGTATTAATTTCAGTCACTTGCGCACGCGCATATAAATATGCCCAGCCGATGTTTAGTCTTCAGTATGCAAACGGACTCCACGCAGCGCAGACATGTGTCGAATGACGTCAGGAACCGGCGCCACCTCGGCCACAGTAAAAATATGTACAGTACGGAAACTACGTACTAACGTTCGAAACGGCACACTCACACAAACACGCGGCAACCACTCGTCTTGACGCGGCACTCACGACTGACAGCACCGCGATGTCCGCTTAGAGCTCTCGTCGATTCGCGTGTTTGTGTGAGTGTGCCGTTTCGAACGTTAGTACGTAGTTTCCGTACTGGTGTACATATTTTTACTGTGCCTCGGCCGTGTGTATAGTAATGGCAAGTTGAATACTTTGATATGGTTTCAATTTGATAATTTTGATACTACGGAATGTATTTTTATAAAATCTTACAAACGGTATTACAAATAATAAATTATTTAAAAGGATGCGACTGTTTTATTTCCAATCTATTCCATAAATAAGATAGCCTATAAGGGTGACTAGTAATTAGTGACCGATATTTACACACATTGGTGCCGATTCTGTTGTTTACGAACTAATTTACGCTGAGTTGCAGAAAAGGTCTGTAAGTTTTAAAGGAGACTAACTATAGAAATTGTATGAAAAATTAAATTAAAATTTAATTTAATTATATTTCTGCAACCGACCGTTAGTCTTATTATGTCTCTTTCTAACGAAAAACATGAGAAAGGGATAGAAGATATTTAATCCTGTCAAATTAGTCCGCTTGAATAGTTTTAACGTCAATTTATTTAGTCGTAACCGCAAAAGGTCATGACTATTTTCCCGTAAATGACAAGGGCGTAGCCTAATTTGACAGTACTAAATATTTTCTGTCCTTTTTCAATGATATTTGTAAGAAAGAGATGTAGTGTGATTAAAATTAGTTTAGTGAGATGTTCAACAGAATCAGCACCATTGTTGTACTCAAACAACTTTCCCAAAGAAAATAAATTGTTCACGAGACAGCAAATATTTTTTAGGGGACATATTATTTCCATATTATTATGTCCCATAAAAATCGCTCAATTATAATAGCCAGTAATAAAAATGGGTTATAATCATGTATCAAGTGTTTATTGATAATAATAGGTAGGTACATTTATTTAATATATTAATATTTTGTTACATGTAGGATTTAATGACTATTAATTAAATACCACTTAATTGGAGATAAAAACGTACTTGCAATATCGTAGTAGCGCGCGAAATTTTGTTTTTTTACGTTTTTTGCAATTTGCAGCGCTGTTTTACGTTATAATTATGTTGATCCAAATTCACACATCAAAAAACAGCGCTGCAATTTGCAAAAAACCCAAGATAATTTCAATTTCGCGCGCTACCTAGACGGATCCGCCTTAAATAATAATTATGATAAAATATTTTGTATGCCTACCGGCGAAACAGTGATCTATAAATTATTATGTAAACATCTCTGTACTACCTATGTTCTACAAAAATAAATGATTGATTGATTGATTAAACTTAATGCTGACCACATTTCTAAAGTTATCCAGGATGTATTAAAATATGTTTGTTCAAATTACTTTGATTATTAAAACTACACTGGCACATACCACATTTATAAGGTTTTTCACCAGTGTGTATACGAACATGTGCATTCAAATTAGATTTTCGAGTAAAACCACGCTGACATATATCACATTTGTAAGGTTTTTTACCAGTGTGTATACGAACATGTTTGTTTAAGTTACCTCTAAGATTAAAACTATGCTGACATACTTCACATTTGTAAGGTTTTTCAGCAGTGACATCGACTAGTTTAGGTCTAGGCTTTTCACCAGTGTGTGTATGATTATGTAATTTCAAAGACTCTTTCCTATTAAAACTACGCTGACATATATCACATTTATAAATTTTTACACCAGTGTGTATGTGTAATGTATGTCGAGACAAATTTTTTCGTTTAGTAAAACTACGCTGACATATATCACATTTATAAGGTTTTACAGAAGTGTCTACATTATTGTCTGCATAGGTTTCTTTATTTAGTGATTCTATATTTATTTCTTTATCTTTATTTAAAATACTGTTATCTACATCAGATTTTGTAATAGTATCACTTGCGATAGGCTCTCTGAATTTACTAACACATTTGGAAGTTTTATTTCTAGTAGTATGATGGATAATTTTCGAGTCTGATCGTCCATGTTTCTTTTGGTTGTCTGTAGTTGTATCTTCTGGTTTTGCTTTCCGTATGTCTAGTTTTGTTTTCTTCGCGACGGGCGCCCCTGTGATCATAAATATGAGTCAGTCTCCTTATTGTAATGCACGCTGGTCACGCCGCTTCCAAATCTCACCAAAGGGGGAGAGGGGGTCGAAAAATCGCCAAATTCACTTCACGTAATTAATGGACGCCCTCTAACAGCTTCCCCCCCCCACCAACGCTTCCGCCCTGTCGGCCTTTTTACCTATTGATTAGGTATAGTTCGTAAAATATAGCTTGATCTCTGTGACTGATGTAAAATACAAACAAATAACTTTAACCCTTTAACCGCCATCACCTTAATATTACGTGTTGTAAGCATGTTACCTCACTCGCCAAGACGGAATATTGCGTAAAAGTCCTGTCATTTGAAAAATGTTAAATAAATGTTGAATTTACTTACTAAATCTTAGTATATTTCGTGTTAATACTTTATTTTTAACAGTACTACCTAGATACATATTTTAGCTAATTGAATGAAATAACTAATGATTCTCAGTTCGCGATACGTCTAAATATCAACCTACTTCGCCAAACCCGTGATTTCACGCAGACTAGTGTTGTACCACATATGAAGCGCTCCGTCGCTAAATATCATATTCTCAAAAGACCACATTCGTAAAACACCACATTCGCAAAACACGATATTCGCAAAACATCATAATCTCATAACATCATATTCTCAATATACAGGGTGTCACGGTAAGGGTATATCAATACAAACGGGGTGAAGAGTGTATCTGGTTAACAATCTATACAGCTCAAAATACATGTAAATTACTTTGGAAATGTAATTATTTTTTTGTATTTCTACAGTTTATTAAATTTAAATCATAACAAACGTGTTACCGCACTACGAGGGTCATTATCCTGTCCTGTTTACTCTGTTTGATACGTATTAACTAGTAATAAGAGATACTCTGTGCGCCTGGTACCAACGCGCGTGCCGCATCACATGCCCTTCGGACAGGAATAAACAAACCGACAATCATACCTATCAACCTATGTTTTCCGATTTCTGCGCGCCTAGTACACGCGGAGCCGCGCTCTGCCCAGCCGCAGCCGACGGACCGTGCGGCGGGCGGTGGGCGGCGGGATTAAATGAACTGACTAATGTTTATTCCGTCCCGTGAAACTTGCTTCATCAGTCCAAAGCACTTTAATACCATACCTAATTCTGCCGAGGCTTCTGTCTAACTAAGGTACCACTCACAAAAGCCACGCGTTCCAAAAAAATCTGCCGGCGTAAGTTCCTGAGGGGGGCAAAAGTGGTATGAACGTTGGTGGTCTTAGCGCAGCACTTGCCATACCTCCATGGTTCGCAGCACCCATCACTAATGCAGCTCGACGTGTGCTACTGCGTGGATTACGTGTAAAATGCTCTGGTACAGCGTCTTCAAATCCAGGATCCCTCCTGCTTGGCCGATCTTCCAATACGGGCTCATGGAAAGAACAGGTCGCGTACAGACCTTGTACCATCAGGCTGAAACATGCTCTCGATGGCAGCTGCCGAAGAGCCGACGCTCAGCAACTGGTCTTCCGTCGATGAAACGCTGACGATACAGCTCTCGGTCAGCTTGCAGATTACCATCCATTGCTCCAATACACACCAGCATCTCGTAATTTCGCTATTAGTTAAACTTGACGTAATTTTTACGACAATTTTATTGACAACGATCACAATCATAATCACAACTTCGCACAGAAACGGATAGAGAGCGACTGAAGCACAAGTACGTCTACAAGAAGTCTAACAGTCTGATATCCTAGTAATAAGGTAACTGTACCAGTTGGTTTCGTAATAGGTAATTAAAAATTTCAAGAATAAAAAACTCTGACCGACTAACACCAAACACGTCATATGTAGTAGTACCGAGTCACCGAGATACTAGCTGTGAACCACGACTGTCGACTCAGTTAAAATACTTCTCTCTTCCCTAGCTCAATTTTAAGAGCTGTCGCATTGATAAACAAAACCGATAGTTGTCCACTTGTAAGTTGTAATTGTTTATTTAAGATTTATTATGTGATACACAAGTATCTACGTCAGTTGGGTATTGTATTGGAGGCGGAAATAAAAAAAGGCTTTGAGCATAAAACATCCCGCGTTTTGCTTAGGTTGGATATCGAACTCAAAAATAACGTCACAATAATCAGAAAAAATTGCGACGTGCTTGCAACTAGCTGATTGACCCTAAATACCATTGTGTGTTTATTTACCTTTCATATCTGATCCATGTCTGCTATGTTTATGTAACAGTATCCAAATTAGGGTTTCGTGAAGTTATTATTGTGCACCAACGCTCGCTGTCAGGACAACTTCCGTCACTCATGAAGTCCTAGTAGATACTTTTAACAACTTCTTTTGAATAAGTAGTTGGATACATTTTCGGCCTATTAAAATGCACGGATAATTAATTACTTTTAGTACCTGCCTACGATTATGTTGTTCAAACAAATAATTACTACAGACGCGACACGTATTGTAAAACTGTGCTTCAGACTCTGGCTTACGAACAAAAGTAAACAAAGCGTGTTTAACTTCATACTTTATTTGTTTTTTTAACGTTACAGCGGTGACATTATGGCAAAACTACAAATTCTACAATCAATGTAATCTTAATAATAAAATAAAATTACGTGCAGAACCCTTTGCCATTTTTTGTACTAAGAGACGTAGTTATGAAAGATTTAAAGTAAACAGTACCAGGAGTAAATTGAAGAAATAGGATATGTTTCATTGAAGAATAGTTTATTGACCCAGATCAGCTGACTTGGTGCTAGTGATGTGTAGAATTCAATTAGAAAAAAATATTTTTAAGTTTAATGTATCATAACTTCATAATTTTGTAGGAAAAGGTATTAAAAAAATGTTGCCATGTAGTTTGTTATCACCTAGAGAGTCCGTGAATTTAATTATGTTATACCCTTTCGGTGACATCCTGTATATATCATAATCTCAAAAGATCACATTCGCAAAATACAACATTCTTGTAAAACCACATTCAAAGTACAGTCTCTGACAATAGTTACATGTTTTCATGTTTTGTTTTTATTAAAAACGGAATAACAAAACAAAAGATAAATTCTATCCTGATACATTATAGGGTTTTAGTAGTTTAGTCACAGTGTATTATCGTCACAGTTTTTAAAACTCCATACATTGAATGTAAAATGGTCACAGGTACTTTTATTTAATAATAGTTTTGTGTACCTAAGTTCGTCACAGGTACATAATAATATAAGAAACTATAAACATCTACTTTTTATACAGACTGCAACAAAATCGTTCGATAAATAAAACATATTTTTAGTAGGTATCAATATTAGCTTACAAATCAGGGTTGAAAAATTTATTTTATCAAAACAATTAAGATTTTGAAGTACCTACCTACTGGGAAATCAAATTGCTATAAGTAGTAGTACTAGCACAGTATTTTGACAGGTCAGTGCCGGTCAGAATGATGAGATTATGAATAGAATGGCAAAAGTACTAGGACAACATAATCACGAAGAAGATAATATAATAGAAGAATGTCTCACATGAAATATTATCTCGAAAAAAGTATTGCAATAAAACATGACTAAACGATGACATTGTCATTATCTATACAAATATAAAAAGCTGAACATTTTGTTTGTTTGTTTGAACGCGCTAACCTCTAGAACTACCAATTGGATTCGAAAAAATATTTTTGTATATGATAGCTAGATTCATGAGGAATAGTATAGACTATTTAACATTACGCTATGACCCTTAGGAGCCGAGCAACGGGGGTGAAACCACGGGAAACAGCTAGTTAGTCATAAGAGGAAATAATTCGCCGGCCAGTATGAGTCTAAGAAGTTTCGTATGTAGATTTTACCATTTGCACTGGTGCATAACGCCGTCGTCGGCATTATTTTTTGGAGCCCAGTGTACTTTTTTACCTTTTTTGAAAATATGATGTTTAGAGAATGTTGTATTTTGCGAATGTGGTCTTATAAGATTATGATATTTTGAGAAAATGATGTTTTGCGAATATCGTGTTTTGCGAATGTGATGTTTTACGAATGTGCTCTTTTGAGAATATGATATTTAGCGACGGAGCGATATGAAGTTCCTGATGCTAAATTAATAAAAAACATCCTGTTTTTTTTCAAACTATCAACTAAATATTTACCTATTCTAATTTCTTAGTTTATTAACGATTTTATTATTTATAAAAAACCCAAGCTTAAGTGATATAACATGTAGAAATCAACAAAGAAATATAAATTACCGATTTATTCCAGAACGTCAATATTGCAGGCGATCCGCGAACGCCGTCGACTTAATTTTACGTACGGCTCAAGGTCAACTAAAGTCATATTTTAAATAAACGTCAGTTGCGCTAGCGCATATTATAATACTTACTTGTATTCTCCTCAGGCACTTCTTGTTCTTCTTCCACTTCAGTTTTGAACTTCATTAAAGGTAAATCTTCTACTGAATCTAATGCAGAATGGTGTGATGGTATGTCTTCTTGATCTGGACAGCTATCCTCTACGTATTCCACTTTTACTTCTGTAAATAAACGAAAATAGTCAAGAAAAATTTATACACCTTTTATTTTTGTATGTATTTGAGTATTCAATTAATTTCTATCCTTAATCAGGTTCTTTGTAAAATGAAATTAAAAACAGTGTTTGTGTTAGTCTTCATACGCACGGGCGCTTTCTAGTGCGTTAAAAGTTAAAAGTGCGTAAAATAAAAGCGTCGTGGGCTTTTGTCAGGACACAATCGATTCAACGACCAACGCCGAGCGTTGAAAATCCAATAAGGCGCGATTAAAAACACGGCGTTAAAAAAGCATCCGTGCGAATTGAGGCCTCTTCTCCCGCCCCGCTTTCGCGCCGCTGTTTTGATGTCCGGCCGGTCCATTTTACTCATAAAATCCTGCCGCCGCCCCGCTGCCCGCAAAATTAGAGGCAGAGGCCTGAGAGTTTTAGAGATGAGGCAGCACAGAGACATATCAGAACACTAGCTGTTCCCCGCAGTTTCACCCCCATTGCTCGGCAACTTAAGGTCATAGAGTGATGTTAAATAGCCTATACTATTCCTCATGAATCTGGCTATCATATACAAAAAGAAATTTTCAAATCCAAGTGGTAGTTCCAGAGATTAGTGCATTCAAATAAACAAACAAACTCTTCAGCTTTAACATATTAGTATAGATTAAAAACATACCTTTAATTAGATATTCCTCCTTTATCTCAAAATTAATATAATCTTTTCCATCAGAAACAGCTGGTTTTTCTTCTGTGAATGCTCTACTTTCACTTGGATATTCCTGCTTTATCATAATATCATGTTTTATGTCACAAACAGCTGGTAGTTGTTCTGAGATAGCACAACTTTCGTTTTGACAACCATCATCTATACTCATGTGCTCTATTGGAGTTCTAATAAACCCGCCATAGAATTTTATCCCGTCTTGAGATTGTAATGGGATTTGCTGCAAATTAAAAAATCAATATTTATTAAAATCCATCTATTCAGGAGTCTCAAGTACATCAGCCACACCCTGCACAGTGGGGCCCACTGACAACCTTATGGCAAGAGCTATCCTCGCACAGCTCATGCTGGTGCCAACACGAGAGAACACCATTATCATGCCACCATTCAATGTTCTTATTAGAATCATTGCAGAAGTATTACATGCAACTATAAAATTGTAATACATGATTTGTGACAATGTAGATCTGATGTAGAGTAATATACCTTAAAATCACCATTCAACATCTGAGCGAACACCTCCTCAGCTTTCAGACATTTCCTCTGGAATAGGCAGCATTGCTTCAGCTTGGTGTAGCAGAAGAAACAAGCTAGCATCGGTCTACAGTCTTCAGTTACAAACTGCAAAAAAATACTGTTATTGTAAAGAACAAAATCTGTACTAATATTATTAGGTGAGTGTGAATTTATAGAGTTGGTAAATAAATTTTGCACCTTTCAAACCCCATTAGTGTCTCCACACTGCGAGCATTCATTCGCAAGCACCCAAGTAGCACAGAACTGCATTATAAATTTTCACATAAGGCCCACAGCGTTAATCTAAGCATTTATACCGACTTATTTGAGTTCACCCAGGCAGGAACAGCTGTTTAGAAAAAAGCGAGGCTCACTATAACACTTTCTTCTGTACTGTAAATCTATTAAGCACCACAAACACGCCACAGATGTCACTGTTATTCAGCGTTCAGTAGGGCAGTACCCTATCAGCTGCAAGAGCGTATGGTTGTGAACACAAATAATGCAGTTTTCTGAATAAAAACCCAAGCGTGTACTATAAAACCGTTGCATTTTAAGAGAGAACATATGAACTACTATAACGTATGTAGTTACTTTGTGAAGTTATTTGACAAAGATTTAATGCTTTATGCTGCATACAGATAAACTTTTACCCCATTAGCCAGGTGTTACTATACATTCGAATAACAGCATTTATTTAGGCCAAAACAGAACTTAAAGTGGACTTTTATGCAGTTACATAGCAGCAAACCTGTCAGCCATTCTGTCTTGAGCTGAATAATTTAACTTTCGTAGGCATTTAATTTGCTGATTGAATTATATATAACCATGAAATGAATATTTCTACACCAGGCCATTTTGACAGTTTCTTGACGTATTTAGTTATTTTACAAAATGTGGAAAGCCAAAAAAAGAACTGGTGGAGTACGCCGTAAAATTAATGCAGAACACTTAAAAATTATTAATGGAAATACAGCTAATGCGGAATAATTATATGAATAGCTATTTAAATTACAATTTTAATTAAGTACTTGTTGTCGAGGAATTACTAAAATGGGAATAAAATGGTTTTAGCAGAACCATAGCGGGACCCTAAAAGCTTGGATCCATAAAGGTTATCTGGTTAACTGGCGCGAAATGTGAACCACTACTACTCGTCATATCGATCCATGGCTGATTTGTTTCTCACAAGTGCTTAACTACTATACTATTTGCTGAATTATAGGTCACATGAGAACACCCGTACATACTTTAGCATTAAATTAAGATTAGAACTGTTCACTTGCCATCCGCCATTTTCACTGCGTGACTGTGAATTATTGTAAAATTGTATCTTCTTATTTTGGTTTATTTTAGAAGATATCGATTGGAATTGATTTGGTTTAATTTACTTTACTTTTTATTTACACGTAACCAACTTTTTATCAATTTCTTTGTAAAAAACCATAACATTTATTTTGTTTACTGTCGATTTAAGTTAAGTTTTTTTTTGTATTTACTGGTATTATGAGAGCGCGTGAAAATTTTGAACTAAATATGTATGGTATTTCACAGTAAAGTTAACTCCCCAATAAGATTTCAAACATAATAGGAAGAAATCGAAATTTTACTTAGTACCTTAAATTATATTCACAAATGGCACTTGAGATCTTGCACACAATACTTACACTTCATGTTTACCAAATTGACAGTTCATAATAAAGAAAAATTAATAATAATGTTATTGCATTCCACAATTTTGCTCGAAGTGTACTTTCAACTGTGTAAAAGCATATAAAATGTACACATTCGTCTTTCGTGCTGTATTATAGGTAACACGTGCCTTGTTATTCAGGCAATTTTCAGCTCTTGGGGTGATTGTTACACACATAAATGCTAATATAATGTTGATATAATTCAATTATTTGATAATGGGAATTCTTATACAGCTATGTGCTGAATAATTTGTGCCCAAATTAGAATTATATCAGCAGAGGATGCGCTGCCTACGCTGTTATACAGCAAGTTTATGCAGCCAATGTTTTCACAGTGCACTGTGAAAATGCTGTTATAAAGCACTTTTGTGCTACTTGGGCATTACCTAATTTATTAGAATTGTCCCAACCATGTGAATACTGGCAGTAGAGACGCATCTTTAAATAATGTGACAATCTACTTACTGGAACGTCAGTCAGCTTCTCATACATTTCCTGCAGTTCCTTGTTGGCTACTTCATACATGCTAACATTCTCCACTAAACATATCCTACACATCGTCAGTTTCTCCATCTTTTTGAAGTAAAAACGTACTTTTAGGTCATAATTTATCTGAAATTCACTGATGAATTTCATTTTTTTTTTTATTATTTTTTATTTGTAAATAGGCTTGCGTTTGACCGCCATCTCGCCTGATTTGATTTAAACCAGTAAATAAACCAATTAATACATATTAATATTGTGAACACACATTATTCAATAATTGTTTAATATTTCTGTAGTAATTGTGAGTGCCTACGCATCACAACCGCTTCAAGCAAAGCATCGCTTAGCACTGGCGGCGCGCACGCAGATCGCGCGGTATATTAACGTTGCTCCATCTCGCTCGCGCAGCTACTTGTCCTGCTCACACGAGGAATGCACCTGCGACGCAAGTGCAATGAGATTTCGGCGCGCTCTGATTGGTTGATTCGTAATATTTAATATTTGACTGTACACTACGATAACTAAAATTTTGTAAATATAAGTAGGTGATTTTATCAAAATATATTCCAGCATTCTACAGTATACTTGTTTTATTTGAAGCAATCCAAAAGTAGCTAAACCGCTACATCTGGTGACCCCGAGGAACAAAACAATGTCAACCAAGACAGAAGACAATGCAAGTGCGCCAGCTGAGCAAAACCTCGCTGCTATCTCCGTACAGTCGCGACTTCTTCCCTTTTGGCGTGAATACCCTCGGATGTGGTTTATACAATTCGAAGCTATCGTCGATCCACAGAAAACCAGCGATGAAAACAAATATCGCTACGTTCTCGGTCAACTACAACCAACAGATTTGCAACATCTTACGGATATCTTAATCAAGCCACCAGAAACAGGAAAATATGCGGTGATCAAACAACGTCTTTTGTCAGTGTACGAACAATCTGAGGTCAAGAATTTCAAAAACCTTATCAGTGGATTGGAACTTGGAAATCAAAAACCATCTCAACTTTTACGTCGAATGCGTGAACTCGCCGGCAACATGATAACTGAAGACGGTATCAAGATTGAATGGATGAATCATCTGCCGACACAGGTGCGAGTCGTGTTATCGGTAAACACTGACTCATCGCTAGACATGCTCGCGGCGATGGCGGACAAAATGATTGAATATTCCGAGTCGAGCAACATTGCAGCGGTTTCTGCACCACAACAGGAGGCTTCGGTAGCTACTGACCAACAAGGAATGTCAGCTCAGATCAACGTTCTATCGAAGCAAATCGAAAAACTATCGCTTGAGATTTCCGAACTTCGTAGCCGAGGAAGACCACGATATCGTCGTTTTCAGCGATCTCGCTCAAGATCGAAGTCAGGTTCAAGGTATCAGAATGATGCCAACCGAGTCTGCATATACCATTATAGATTCGGTGATAAAGCGAGGCGCTGCGTGTCACCGTGTGCGAGGCGAACTCAACAAAAATCGGAAAACTAAAAGGTGCACCGACCGTGGCGGACGTCGGTGACACAACGGCAAGTAATCGCCTGTGTGTCTACGATCGCAACTCATCACACCGTTTCCTCGTGGACACCGGGGCAGACATCTCCGTTTTAGCCGCCACTCCAATACTCAAGAAGAAATGTGCACCGAGCGAATACAAATTATATGCAGCAAACAGTTCGCCCATCAACACATACGGCGAAAAGGATTTACAAATGGACCTTGGCCTCAGGAGACGATTTCGTTGGACATTTGTAGTCGCGGACGTCAAGACATCGATACTGGGTGCAGACTTCCTTCGGCATTATAAACTCCTCGTCGACCTGCATCAAAAGAAGCTCATCGACAGAGTTACTGAGCTGTCAGTAAATGCTATAGAAATTTCATCTTCTCAAGAAACCGTTTACGTCCTCAGCAAGACACAAACGTATCAAGAAATTCTAAAGCAATACCCTGATCTTCTTCGACCTATGTCACTGAAAACACCAGCGAAGCATGACGTCGTTCACCACATCGAAACGACGGGGCCTCCTCTTTATGCACGGGCCCGTCCCCTACCCCCGGAAAAATACAAAGCGGCTAAGGAAGAGTTCGAACGGATGATGGAAATGGGAATCTGTCAACCTTCAAAAAGCCCATGGGCCAGTCCCCTCCACGTCGTGAAAAAGAAGGATGGCAGCCTACGTGTGTGTGGTGATTACAGACGTCTCAACTCTGTAACGTTACCTGACAAATACCCGATCCCACGCATACAAGACTTCACGTATCAGTTACACAACAAGAAGATTTTCTCCAAGCTTGACTTGAAAATGGCCTACTACAGAATACCCATGAGTAAAGAAGATGCCAAGAAGACCGCAATCATAACGCCATTCGGGCTATTCGAGTTCACTTGCATGCCTTTCGGACTACGCAATGCAAGTCAAACTTTTCAACGCTTCATGCACGAAGTACTGCGCGGCATTGAGGGATGCTATTCTTTCGTGGACGACATTCTGCTATACACAGAAGACGAAGCAGAACACAAAAATGTCTTACACCAAGTATTTGAGCGACTGAACAAATATGGAGTAACGCTCAACGTCGAGAAGTGTGAATTTGCAAAATCAAAAATCAACTTTCTTGGCTATGAAGTGACAGCGAGCGGCATAAAACCAACTGAAGAACGCATAAAAATCATTTCAAGCTATCCGAAACCGAAGACTATCAGTCAGTTACGTCGCTTTCTTGGAATGGTCAATTTCTACAGGGACTGTTTACCACATCAAGCAGACATGCAAAATGTACTCAACAAGTATCTGCATAACTCGAAAAAGAATGACAAGACGCCAATAGAATGGACACCAGCCGCTGACGAAGCATTTCAAAAATGCCGCCAAAGCATATTGGAATCGATGACGCTTACGCATCCTATCTCCGGCGCTCCACTCAGCATCATGACTGACGCTTCGGATCACAGTGTTGGCGCAGTACTGCAACAGCAAGAGGCAGAACTTTGGAAACCATTGGCATTCTTTTCCAAGGCTATGAGTGCTACGCAACGTCGATACAGCGTGTACGATCGCGAATTGCTTGCTATCTACATGGCTGTGAAACATTTTCGAAGATTCATCGAAGGCTGTGACGTCACTATATTCACGGACCACAAGCCGCTGTCCTACGCACTAACAAAACCTCCAAGTAGCAGCGATACACCAAAACGTGAGAGGCAACTGCATTTTATCAGTCAGTTCTGCAACAAGATTGAGTATACAAAAGGCGAAGAGAACACAGTTGCTGACGCATTATCCCGGATCGAAGAAATCAACTGCCCGTCGAACTTTGACTACGATAAACTATCTCAAGATCAACAACAAGACGAAGAGCTGAAACAGTTACGATCACGACCAAATCTAAAATTTGTTGACATCACTCTGCCGGGTACGCAGCGACCAATCACGTGCGAGTATTCGACTACAACGCTCCGCCCATACCTACCAGCAGCACATCGCTACGCAGCATTCAAAGCGCAACACGATCTCTGCCACTCCGGTATAAGAGCTACCAGGAAACAAATAACATCGAAATTCTTCTGGACATCCATGAATACGGATATAGCAACCTGGACCAAGAACTGTGTCAGCTGTCAACGAGCAAAGATACATCGTCACGTCGTCACGCCGTTAAAAAGCTTTCCACCGTCTCAACGCTTCGAACACATACACATCGATATAGTCGGCCCACTACGACTATCATATGATTATCGATATTGTGTCACCATAATGGATAGATTTACGAAGTGGCCAGAAGCTGTACCAGTACGCGAAATAACAGCAGAAGTCATCGCCAAGGCGTTATATGAAAATTGGATCGCAAGATTTGGCTGCCCACTGCGAATATCTACCGACCAAGGCAGGCAGTTTGAGTCATCGCTGTTCGACGCGCTTACGAAAAGGTTCGGAATAACAAGAATCCGTACAACGGCTTACCATCCCCAGTCGAACGGTCAAATTGAACGCTGGCATCGTACTCTAAAAGCCGCACTAATGGCCAGAGGTGCAACCAGCAACTGGAGCGACGAACTGCATACAGTACTGCTAGGACTCCGAACAGCGCTGCGTGAAGATAACAATTTAAGTCCAGCGCTAATGACGTACGGGTCGACACTGCGCGTGCCATCTGATTTCTTCGCACCGGCCACAACAACAAATGTATCGGATAATGAGTTCGTACGCCGCCTCACACAAGCGATGACGTCACTAGCTCCAACACGACGCGACGCGAGAACCACAGCGCGACCCTTTGTCTACAAAGACCTCGCTACCTGCACGCACGTGTTTGTGAGGAACGATACCGTACGAGCGCCGCTCACACCACCGTACGATGGCCCGTATCCAGTGCTACAAAGAAAGAATAAGTTCTTCAAAATCCAATTGCCGCAACGTGAAGCAGTTGTATCGCTGGACAGACTCAAACCGGCATACATCTGCAACGAAACGCATGACACGGCAGTGGCGAAGCACATGAACACAGCAAGTACAGCGACGGCAAGTTCATCAAGCACGGATCCGGTACCTCCTCTCCAGCCATACATAACCAGAAGCGGCAGGGCAAGCAAACCAACCGTACGCTTCGCTAAGGGGGGGGTACTGTGAGTGCCTACGCATCACAACCGCTTCAAGCAAAGCATCGCTTAGCACTGGCGGCGCGCACGCAGATCGCGCGGTATATTAACGTTGCTCCATCTCGCTCGCGCAGCTACTTGTCCTGCTCACACGAGGAATGCACCTGCGACGCAAGTGCAATGAGATTTCGGCGCGCTCTGATTGGTTGATTCGTAATATTTAATATTTGACTGTACACTACGATAACTAAAATTTTGTAAATATAAGTAGGTGATTTTATCAAAATATATTCCAGCATTCTACAGTATACTTGTTTTATTTGAAGCAATCCAAAAGTAGCTAAACCGCTACAAAATAAAAAATAAAAAACTCACGAGACTTCCAGAGATTCCGATCCTTCTGTCAATGTCAAATTATTTGATTGAAAAAATGACAATGACATATCTCAAAGGTGTTACCATTGTGCCCTCAGAGAAATAAGTGTCACAGAGGGCGTTTGTGCACTTACCTGTTTCCAGCAGAACACGTTTTTTTTCTTACATTTTATAAACTGGGGCCGTACCATGACGTGTTAAAACCATCATTGTTCCACTGTAAACAAGGGATAGCGCTATTCGTGCTGTATAGTGCCATCCCTCTCTCACAGCGGAATAATGATGGCAATAACACGTCGTGGTACGGCCCCTTGGGGCTTAAGCCGGGTCTCTTGCGCCCTGTTTTTGTGTTCGACGAACATTGAACGAACGATAAAGTGAACGATAGAGTGAACGATAAACGATTTTGTTCGTTTATCGTTCACAAACATGTTTGCCGAGCCAAGCGGAAAACATCACCGCGTTCGCCTGCGGGGGAATGAATGGAATGAATGAATGACCTCACATTCTTCGGAACTCATTTTGAAATGGCATACCTAGGGTTGCCAACTTTTTTTGAGAAAAATAACTTATTTGGAAGAAAAAAAAATGATTTCCGTATTTAAGTATGTTTTTATTCACATAAAAAAATAATGTGTTGGTACTTTTAGCACACGTAATATTTTTTATGTTGTCTTTGAAAGTATCAAGGCTAGTTTGACAACCGAAATTTATATTTAAATAAATAATTAATAACTCGTTTTTCATTTTTATGGACCATTTGTTTCTCTCTTCTCGCCATGTCAGATTCGATACCGAAAAAACTCTTCTAGTAAAAGCTGAAGTGGCGGGAACCAAACTTTCGCATTTATAATATTAAAAAAGTACCAACACAATTTTTTTTTTTTATGTTTATAAAAACATACTTAAATACGAGAAATCCTTTTTTTTCTTCCAAATAAGTTATTTTTCTCAAAAAAAGTTGGCAACCCTAGGTATGCCATTTCAAAATGAGTTCCAAAGAATGTGAGGTCATTCATTCAATCCATTCATTCCCCCGCAGGCGAACGCGGTGATGTTTTCCGCTAGGCTCGGCAAACATGTTTGTGAACGATAAACGAACAAAATCGTTTATTGTTCACTCTATCGTTCACTTTATCGTTCGTTCAATGTTCGTCGAACACAAAAACATCACCGCGTTCGCCTGCGGGGGAATGAATAGAATGAATGAATGACCTCACATTCTTCGGAACTCATTTTGAAATGGCATACCTAGGGTTGCCAACTTTTTTTGAGAAAAATAACTTATTTGGAAGAAAAAAAAAGGATTTCTCGTATTTAAGTATGCTTTTATTCACATAAAAAAAAAATGTGTTGGTACTTTTAGCACACGTAATATTTTGTATGTTGTCTTTGAAAGTATCAAGGCTAGTTTGACAACCGAAATATATATTTTTTAAATTTGGTAAGCTATCAGATGTATTTGCACATGTATAGTAAAATTGAAAATAAAGTATTTTCGCATACTTAATTTTTATGCAAAATTATAAATATCCCACTCCCACTAATCCCACTAATATTATAAATGCGAAAGTTTGTGTGTGTGTGTGTGTGTATGTTTGTTACTTCTTCACGCTAAAACGGCTCGATGGATTTGCATGAAATTTGGCAAGGAGGTAGCCTGGGACCTAGAATAACACATAGGCTACTTTTTACTCCCGGAAAACGCGGGCGAAGCCGCGGGCGGAAGCTAGTAGAAAATAAAGTAGGATACGTTATTATAAAGTACTAGCTTCCGCCCGCGGCTTCGCCCGCGTTTTTTGGGATAAAAAGTAGCCTATTCTGATTCTATTATGATGTATAAGCTATATTACTGTAAAGTTTCATCAAAATTCGTTCAGTAGTTTTTGCGTGAAAGAGTAACAAACATCCATCCATACATCCATACATCCTCACAAACTTTCACGGTTATAATATTAGTAGGATTAGTAGGAAGTAGGATAGGATAGTTGGCAACCCTAGGCATACCAGTCATACATTGTTCGATGTTCTTGTTTAGCAAAACAAAAACGTCGAACATAGCAGGAGACGCGTGAATGAATGATTTAAATTCGTGAACATGTTCGTAAAACAATGTTTTGTTCAAAATTTCTTGCAGGAGACACGCCTTTTAGGCTGCAGAGCTATAACTGAACGAATCTTTTAACAATTTATAGGTTAGCTTCAAGTTAGCGTCCACATCATAGAAAGTTAAGATGCTCCAAGAAAATGAAATACCTAGGTATTTTGTTTCAAATTATATACCAAAAAATTGTGCTCGAGATAGTGCCCCTACTAGTGATACTTCATGTGAATTTATAGAGGAACAATATAAAAAACCGGACAAGTGCGAGTGGGACTCGCGCCCTGAGGGTTCCGTACAAGCTCAACATATTTTTTTGCGATTTTCTCTGGATCTTTTTACTGCCATCTAGTGACAGGTAGGTGATACTATTATAAATCAAAAACAACTAATTAATGCTAATAATGAATCTACAATAATTATACAACAGATGAAACTAGTGGTTTTGCAAGTGAGTATTTTTCACCGCTATCTAGTGATAGGTAGGTGAAACTATAATAAATCAAGAACAAAGAATCAATGCTACCAATAAATCTACTATTATGTTACAACCTCAGATCATAGAAACAAGGAGATGTGCCAAGGCGCTATCGAGCTTGATGCCTGATCTGAGAGCCTGAGCAAATTGCTCATATTAAAAACGTACGCGCTGGCGACGAACCGAACACGATCGATGGTATAAATACAGTGTTTTAGTTTAGTGCTAGTGTTGAGTGACGATTAACAGTGTTCGATCAATCTAACACTGTTAATCAAATGCGTGGGAGATCTTTTTATTCACAAGGAGCGCTTAATTATGCGCGTAATTGTGTCAAAAAATGTACTAAAAGTGGCATCAGTTGTTCCCGTACTAATTTGCTATGATGGCATATCTCCTTGTTTCCATGATCTGAGGTTGCAACAGATGACAGTAGTGGTTTTGCAAATGAGTACCTACTTGAAATAAATATAAATGTTTCGGAAACGGTGCAATCCTAGGCAACAAAAAACCAAAATGTTCCCTCCTTTCTCGGCTCTTTTTCCCCTTACTCGTGTGAAGCCAAGTGAACTATTCCTTAGCGTGTTCTGGTGTGACTGATTTGGGGTGTATTATTGTCTGTTACATGTTCTGTTGTGTTACGTATAAGTACAACTTTCGGCAATTTCACCGCATTATTAATTGGACCGCTAAAATCTTCACTATTCGTATTTTACTAAATCCGGACTGAATGTATACAATATCCAACCCGCACGTTCCCAAGTTGCCCCTCCAAACTAGCAGAAATCCGAGGATATCCGGGCCGATACCAATCGGCAATCAGATTTGTAATTTAAAATAACGAAACCAGCATTTTATATCCATTATAATCTACGGTCATAAAATTATTCGCATCCGACCGAAAACCCGGAAAATACGCGAGCATGCGCCTGACTCTGTCCGCATCCGACTGACTACCGCGGAATGCGCGAGCATACGCGAGCACGCATCGGGCTCTGTCCGCATCCGACCGAGCACTGCGGAATGCGCGAGCGCGGCGAACACGCGCCTGGCTCTGTCCGCATCCGACTGACTACCACGGAATACGCGAGCGTGAGCGAGCACGCGTCGGGCTCTGTCCGCATCCGACCGAGTACTACGGAATGCGCGAGTCTGTGGCGCGAGTACACGCCTGTTTACATTCGACCGACTATCGCTTATAAGCGAGTATGCCGAGTTCGCGCCGACCTCTGTCCGCATCCGACTCAGTATCGCGGAATACGCGAGCATGCGCGATAACACGCGGCTCTGTCCGCATCCGACCAACCACTGCGGAATACGCGAGCATGCGCAATGTAAGTACATGCAAATAAAATAACCGTAGATTATATGAAAGTATAAAATGTTGGTTAAGTAAAAATGTTCCTTAATTGCATAACAATAGGGTTGCCTATAGGCCAATCGTCTGAATTGTCCTAGTTTGGAAATTCCCCGGTCCGAATTTCAGGACTTGGTTTTGTATACCTACAGGGCCGGACCAGTAAAAGCACTTTCGAAGCGTATTCTCTGTGCTTCGTCACGCTTTCGAATCGATCTTTCTAGATTACAAAATTGCACTGCAAATTATGCTGCAGATTGTAACGAACCAATTAATCTGATATTTAGTAGTTTGAGATCAGTAGATAATGCCAAAATTAAATTTTCTCAATGTGCCTTTGGTTACAGTAGTGGCAAGCGCAACCGTGTGGTCCTCGGTTCCATTCCCGAGGCGAGCAGTATTATCGGCGATTTGAATAATAATATCGCAGTCTGCCTCTTCCTATGACGTTGGAGTTAGGATTGGGACTAAATATAATACAAAATTCAAATTTGAATTTTCAGAGCATTTTTCTCTGCAAGAAATTTCAACTTTATAGACATTACAATAAAGTCGAAAATAAACTAACTTAGAAGCGTGCTTCGGCGCTTCTACGAAACGAGTAAGATTAATCAGCTATAAAGAAAGAAAAGAACAATATTTGGATACAGCCAAAGATTTAAATTGTAGATGCGTCTTCACCGTACTCACGCGCGAAAATGTGTCCATAATGAGATGAGTGAGCTCACTCATCACTATGTTCATGACAGAGCACGATAGTCTGCAATATTCGGTATGCGTGAGCGAGACAATACTATATTTGATACTGCAGATGTCATTGAAATTGACATTGAACGAAACAAGGAAAAATGTGATCATAAGTATTTTGAATTTTTGACACGGTAGGGCGCATCAAACGATTTAAATATTTGAACACAGGCCACAGAAACACAGGACACACAGGGCAAAAAGAGAAAAATATATTTTTTAAAATCTATGATAAAATAAAAAATCAAACAAACAATTCTTTCGTGTACCTACAACTACGCTGACACTATGTCACAATATTTTGTAAGGTTTTTCATCATCATGTGAACGAATGTGAAGCTTTAATTTACATTTTTGAGTAAAACTGCGCTGACATATATCACACTTGTAAGGTTTTTCACCGGTGTGTGTACGAATATGTAATTGCAAAGATTCGTTTCGAGTAAAACTACGCTGACATACATCACATTTATAAGGCTTTTCACCAGTGTGGGTACGAATATGAAATAACAAATTAGCTTTTTCAGTAAAATTACACTGACATATGTCACATTTGTAAGGTTTTGCAGCGGTGTGTCTACGAATATGTTTGTTCAAATTACTTTGATTATTAAAACTACGCTGACATATATCACATTGGTAAGGTTTTTCACCAGTGTGTGTACGAATATGTGATTTCAAATTGTGATTAAGAGCAAAACTAAGCTGACATATTTTACATTTGTAAGGTTTTTCACCAACGACTTCGACTGGTTTAGGTTTGGGCTTTTCACCAGTGTGTATACGAATATGTGATATCAAATTATACTCATGAGTGAAACTAAGCTTGCATATTTCACATTTATAAGGTTTTTCAGTAGTGACTTCGACAAGTTTAGGTCTAGGCTTTTCACCAGTGTGTGTATGAATATGTAATTTCAATGACTCGTTTCTAATAAAACTACGATGACATATATCACATTTATAAGGTTTTACACCAGTGTGTATACGTGCATGTCGGCTTAAATTATTTGCTTTAGTAAAACTTTGCTGACATATATCACATTTATAAGGTTTTACAGAAGTGTGTACATTGTTGTACACATATGTTTCTTTGTTATGTGATTCTTTATCTTTATTATTAATACTGTTGTCTAGATCAGAGATTCTAATAGTATCACTTGCAATAGGGTCTCTGAATTTATTAACAGATTTGGAAGTTTTATTTCTAGTAGTATGGATAATTTTCCAGTCTGATAGTCCATTTTTCTTTTGCTTGTCTTTAATTGTATCTTCTAGTTTTGCTTTCCGTACGTCTAGTTTTGGTTTCTTCGCGACGGGCGCCCCTGTGATTGTAAATTAATATGAGTTTGTGCACTTATCCATATTGAATCCGTATCCGTATTTTGCTATTTTTTATGTACAGTCAGGGAAAGGGATCCTTTAGCAAGTACAGTACACTATCATTCATAATTGGTCGTATATTCAAACTTCGAAGAAATTCGGATTCGGATTTGCTTCAAAGTTTGAATAAGTATATCAACGACCAATTATTAATGATAGTGTACCTGCTAAAGGATCCCTTTCCCTGACTGTACATCCGATACCGATCCGTTTTTATGTAAGTATGTAAAATGTACGTAAAAATACGGATAAGTGCACAAACGCCCTCAGGAACTTATAGAACCCTAAAAAAAACCGGGCAAGAGCGTGCCGGACCACGCACAGTCTAGGGTTCCGTAGCAAGAAGTATTTCAGTCTTCCGACCGCAAATATAAGTTTGAATTTCACATTATGAAATACAACATTAATTTTGCGGTTGTCAAAACTAAAACTGAAAATAGTGAATATTTCAAAAAGTTATTAACGAATCTTGTTCAAACCAATTTTAATCGAGAGTATTTATTGGATGCCACAAGCATCAAATTTTTCAGATTTTTTGATACAGCCATTGGAAAATTACAGGGGGGGACACATTGTTACCGACTTTGGGAGCTCCTAGTTCACTAAATATGCACTTAAACATAAAAGTTATTTAGAAACCTTTATGTTTTTTTTAAAGACCTATCCAACGATACCCCATATGATGGGGTGCACGAAAATATTTATTTTCATCCCCCAGTTTCATGTATGCGAGCCTCCCCTAATTATTTTATTTTTCATAATTTTATTACAGGCCTTTATGGCGGCTCATAAAAGACATCTACCTGCGAAGTTTCATACAAATTGGTTATGAACTGTGGATTTGACCAGGGTGTGACAGACGGACAGACGGACAGACAAACGGACAGGACGAAACTATAAAGGTTCCTAGTTTTACTACGGAACCCTAAAAAGGTTGAGTAAGGCTGGTCTAGACATATTAAACTAATGTAAATCACTAGGTACTCTAAACAATCCTATTCATTTACCTCTTAGCTTTCTTTCTAAGTAACGTATCATCATCATCCGCCTAGCCTTTTCCCAAACTAGATTGGGGTCGGCTTCCAGTCTAACTGGTTGCGGCTGAATATCAGTATTTTACATGGAGCGACTGCCATCTGACCTCCACAACCCAATTATTGGGTAATACCGGTATTCGAATGGTAGACCGGTTGTCAGACTTTCAGGCTCCTGATTACCCGTAACGATTGTCAAAGATATTCCTATGACAACCGGGAACGACTGCTTAACGTGCTCTCCGAGGCACGGAGGGGTCTCGATGTGTAAAGAACGGTCACCCATCCAAGGACTGACGGGGCAAGCGCAGCTCAACCTCGCAGATCGATCGATCAGCGCGGCTGTCATTTAGCCACGAGCCCCTTTCTAAGTAACGTATGTGTGTCATTAAATATAAGAGATTCCCAAAAACAACTGACACAGGCAGGATTCGAACCTGCGACCTCTGCCTATACCGGGGCAGCGCTTCTACCAACTGAGCCACAGTGTCATGTCTGAATCTGTTGCAATTGGAAACCTCTTTCTACGCCACTTGGGAATCTCTTATATTTAATAACATTAAATAAGCATAACATGGCTTTAACTAGTGATGCAACAGACCTCTGTTTCCGTTTCCGCAACTGCGGAAGTTCCGCATGCTTTTTGACATCCGTTTCCGTTTCTGTTTCCGCAACTTTTTTAACGGAAATCTGAACGGAAGTTTAAGGTTGACAGTAAGGTGGGGGCGCGCGTGTGGCGGACGAGACGCGCGCGGGAGTGTTGTTCTAGCCAGCAAGCCTGGCGCGGACTTTCGGCACTTGTCACAATGCAACGCGTTTGTTTACAAACATACTTTTTTTTGACGATCATTTAAACGGTCAGCTTATCAAAGGGGCGTATTTTGTCAGCAAACAAAGTGAACTGAGCTGCTTTTAGTGCTTATTTAACGTGATATTCGGCAGCCTTAAAATTGATGTCATTTGAAATTAAAAATACATCTGCTGTATGTAATAGTGCAGCAAATCGTAATTTGGATTTAATAAAATTTTCGAAAGCTGTAAAATTTATTTTGATTTGTTAACTAAATTGAAGCAAGGTAAATAGTAGGCAAGGTTACGCGCGTAATATTTCTGTTGTTGTTTGTTTAGTACTTTTGGGTCGTGTGTGTAAATTAAGTGCTATTAAGAAACCTAAAACAAGTCCTTATAAGGAAGTGTGAAAAAAATAAAATATCGTCAATTTCAACGAAATAGTTCCAACTATTTCGTTGAAATTGACGATTCAAATTTTTTTTGACATTTCCGTTTCCGCATCCGTTTCTGTTCCGTGTCCGCAAAAAAATACTTTTAACATCTGTTTCCGTTTCTGCTTCCGCTAAGACAATTCCGTTGCATAACTAGCTTTAACATGTTTAAAATTCGCAAAAATAAACATTTATATGTGTGTCATGTTTCGCCAAAATTTCAAAGTACATGCACAAACTGCTTTTAAGAAGGATGTAATGTTTCTCGCTCGTATAATCACGTAACTACGACGCTGCAATTCCGAGCAATGTGCCCGCTACTATAGAAAACGCTCGGTTCTCGCCTCGCCAGCGCTCTCGCCCCGACATCGCTCCCGCCCCGCCAGCGCATTCGCCCCGCCAGCGCGGCCGCCGCGTAAACGTCAGCCTGTCACCTTACTAATTAACTAATACTTACTTGACATCTTCTCATGTACTTCTTCCTCTTCAGTTTTGAACCTCATTAAAGGTACTTCATCTCCTGAATCTAATGCAGAATGGTGTGATGGTATATCTTCTCGATTTACACAGCTATCGTCTAAGTATTCCACTTTTACTTCTGTAAATAAACAAAAATAGTCAAGAACAATTTATACACATTTTATTTTTGTAAGTTTTTCATTTTTTAGGGTTCCATGCCCAAAAAGGAAAAACGGAATCCTTATAGGATCACTTTGATGTTCGTCTGTCACTGGACCACAAGTGGAACCATCTGCTCATAGATGGCGCCACTAGTAATTTATAGAAGCGCTATATCTATGATCAAGATATGATATATTTACTATGATGTAATAGTGGCATAGATTTGCATATTTTGGAACCCTCAGGGTGCGAGTCGTACTCGCACTTGTCCAGTTTTAAATTATTTCTACTCATTCAGTATTATTGTTCAAGAAAAATAAACACAATTTTTGTGTTATATTTTATTATAGGTGAGGCAGCACAGTATAAATGATATCAGAACATTAAGAACATACCATCACTTAGATATTCCTCCTTTATCTCAATATCATCTTTTACGTCACAAACTGCTTGTAGTTGGACTGTGATAGCACCGCTTTCTGTTTGACAAACACCATCTATACTCATGTGCTCTACTGACGTTTTTATAAGCCCGCCATAAAATTCTATGCCACCTTGAGATTGTAATGGAATTTTCTGCAAATAAATAAATAAATGTTGATTGAATCTATTCATAAATCCATATATTCAAAAGTCACATGTCTGTTGAAGAATCCCTCACCTCGTAATCACCATTCAATATCTGAGCGAACACCTCCTCGGCTTTCAGACATTTCCTCAGCAGTTGGCAGCATTGCTTCAGCTTTGTGTAGCAGAAGAAACAAGCTAGCATCGGTCTACAGTCTTCGGTTAAGAACTGTAAGAAATATTGTTGCTTTTTTGTAGTAATTTTATAGTTTTGTATTGATGTTTAATACCTATGTAGAAGGCCAGAACCCTGGCGAAGGATATAAGTATTTACATCCTGATGCTTGAAGTAGTATCCTAGGATAGGATGACGAATCAAACTGAACAACAGCTATGGTCCATTTCAATAGAACTTGTAAACTATGTAAACAAACTTTCTATACAAATTCATCAAATTTTGACAGTTGGCCATACTAACATTATTTACAAAGTTAACAAATTCAATTGAAATGGACCCTAGTTCAGTATTTTTTATAATAATAAGTATCCAAGGTTTTGACATGTTTAAAACATCAAGTGAAGTTAAGGTAAGTATGGTTATGGTTGAGGCCAGTTCTCTTGTCATTGTGAATGCATACAATGCATTATCACAACGTACAGATACTTTGCACCTCTGAAAACCTATTAGAGTGCTTCCCCTCTGCAAGCATTTATCCATTAGAATAGTCGTTCAGAGGATCGCCATAGTGCCGGAATGCTGGAAGTGGATATGCATCTTAAAAAATTATTTAACTTATTCAACTTACCGGAATATCGGTCAGCTTCTCATACATTTTCTGCAGGTCCTTGTTGGCTACTTCATACATGCCAACATCCTCCACTAAACATATCCTACACATAGTCAGTTTCTCCATCATAATTGAATGAATATGAACTTTTTAATAGTATTCAGTTCATAACCTAAAATTCACTGATAAGTTTCCAAGTTCCAACATCTAAGTAGGCGTAACAATGACTTCTGGTAATCTATAAAAACTGTTTTTGTGCCAAAAACACATTATTTGTGATTTTTTATCACATTTAACTATGAACAAGTTAAAAGTTCGATACTTTTACACAATTCTTGAGTATTCTCCTGTACGTAAATACTACGAAACGTAACTGAAATTATGGTGCGTTGGTACACCATTAAACATTTTATTAAACCCAATTAAACCAGTAAAATAAATAAATCTTTTTAATTTTAACCCAAATAAACTTTGAACCACAGAACTGCTTTGAAGTTTGAACCGACATTCGACAAATGACCACAGAACACAGAACAATATTACTCTAGCGAGCCACAGAATGACAGATTGACAGAACAATAAAATTAATACCCTAACAGGCAAATGACAATCGGCAATGGGCGCTTGTGCACCACATACGGTTCCAGACGTTCCAGTTCGTATCCAATCTTACTTCTTACCTTTACTAATATTATAAATGTTAAAGTTTGTGGTGATGGATGTACCTATGTATGTATGGATGTTTGTTACTCTTTCACACAAAATCTACAGAACGGATTTTGATGAAACTTTACAGTAATATAGCTTATACATCGGAATAACACATAGGCTACTTTTTATCCCAAAACGCGAGCGAAGCCGCGGGCAGAAGTTAGTTACTCTAATTAATTAGATTTTGAAGCATCACAATAAGACACAAGTCAGTGCAGTTAGGGGTCCAAAAGACGCGCCGGGTCCTGTATTGGGGCCGTCTATATTTACGCAGGAAGTGATACAGCACTTTCCAGAGGAGTATGGTATTGTACCACATCCGGTGAAAAAACTGATTCGGCGTAGTTGCGTAGTTTGTCACAAACGCGTCCCATCATTCTGCCCCGTTTGTAATGTGGCTTTATGCGTTTTTGGGTGTTACAAACAGTACCATAGAGGCAAATGAGTTTTTCGAATTTCACGGTGTTTAGTGATGTGTCGCATTTTAGGGTTCCGTAGGTACCTCAAAAGGCAAAACGGAACCCTTAAAGGACCACTGTTCTGTCCGTGGCAAGTCCGAGGCATCAGCACATAGTTGGCGCCTCTAGAAGTATGTAATAGCGGCATCTTGCTCATAGGTGGCGCTATTACATATTTCGAAACCCGCAGGCGTGAGTCGTACTCGCACTTGTCCAGTTTTACACTACACAAATGTCACTCAACAATGACTCTCTTTGTTACACACTGACATGACTTCACAAACGGTTGAAAGCCGTCTAAATTCTGTAGTAGGTAATTGTCCGTCCACACCGTGTGTGTATGTAATGCATGTACTTGTGTATGATTGACGAATGGAAGGAAGCCACCGAGCGGTTTATGGATGGATTGTATGGAAGGTACGTATGTGAGGTGTATTGGTGAGGGATTCATCTTTTTGCCTCCCTTTCTATCTCCCTCCACCCCCATTGACGCTTATATTTCTGCTATTTGTTGAGCTACGATTGTTGTTTCCTTTGTTTTGTACATATTTATGTTATTATGTTGTTAAACAAGAGACACAATGCTTGTGTGACCTCAGATCATAGAAACAAGGGAGATGTGCCAAGGCGCTATTGAGCTTGACGCTTTAGTTTGGTCACATTGACCATACTTAAAACGTACACGCTGGCGACGGACCGAACGCGATCGATGATATAAATACAGTGTTTTAGTTAGTGCTAGTGATGAGTTAGGGATAACAGTGTTAGATTGACGGTTTGCGGAATTTTTGATGTGTGGCTTTTTAATCACAAGGAGCGCTTGTAATTTTGTCGCAAACTGTTCTAAAAGTGGCGACTGTGGCTTTTGTACTAATTTGCTATGATGGCACTAATTTTTTCTATGATCTGAGGTGAAGGCAATTCAGTTTTGCATGTGCCGACGACCTGACAGTGTGTTGATACACCGATCATAATTATTTATTTATGAATCAATCAATCGTTATGTTAATGATAGTCAACTCTGTTTGTGAGGCCCTCTTAGATTTCCTAATTGATTTGTTATGTGATTAATTCATTCGTGATCTAGAGCTCGCTGAGAGCACACGCCAATGTTGTAATAGTTAATAAATATAGTTTTTATAAACAGTATTTCAAGCTGTTCTTAATTGTGTATTTAATGTTGTTTTTTGAATAGCCTAATATCGGTTTTATATTTTTTCAAACTATTTTTGTTTTTGTTTTCGTCCTGATGTTAATTGGGCTTGTACTCTTACATTAGGTACTTGTTTTAAACACATGAACTCTATGTGCATGTGTAAAAGCAAATTAACCTGGAACTGATAGGAAACTATAATTAAACCAACATGGTGAACAGTGGCAGAATAGGGTTCTTGACAAAATTGAAAATATGCTACAGATTGTGGTCATCCTATCAGTTCATAGCGTAAATAAACTTATTTCACTTGATTTTTAACTAAAATATGTATATTTTTTACAAATTACACGAAAATAAAATGCAATATTTTTTGTTATTGTAGCTGTGACAAGAACGGCCTGTTGCACTCTGGTGACGTCACACGCTAGTAAGCCAGTGTTGCCAACTTATTTTTAGGGTAAAGAATTCTTTAGGGTAAATTTGAGGGTAAAATTTTAGGGAGCGCCTCCGCAGCCGGCGCCGACTAGGCTCCCAAAAATAATGCCGTTAGGAACCGGAGTAGCCTTGGAGTAGCAGTGATACCAGACGAAAATAATTGCAAACTACCGTAGCAGCAGATTAATGTTGCCGTGTTTTAAGTTGAATTAAATACCTTAGACTGACTTTTAAATAACAGTGTTAATGTAAAACAAAATACAACTTTTTTGGACTTACAAGGGGGATGGAGGTGGTCGACGGAGCCCCGGTACGCGGAGCTCCTATTTCTATCTGCAAGGTTAAAAGTAACCTAACACGAAGGGGTTGACGGGGGCTTCGTTCGCTCGCTCACTGAAGCCCCCGTAACCCCTTCGAACCTAACCTGTCCGTGTCGGGGTGTCCAAGTTCCCGAGCTCGCTTCGCTCGCTCTTGGACCCTAATTAGGTATGTTACTCAAATGAAACATGAAATGTTTTTTTAATTGTGCCAACTTGCCAACTCCCTTTCCCGCTTTTTTTTCCAAAGTCAGCGCCGGCTGCCAATTTAGCAACCGGTGCCGGCTGAAAATTCAGGACACGGCGGCGGTCGCGGAGTAACTTCCAAAATTTTAAGGTTAGATTTCGTATTGTTGTTATGATTACTAAAGTTTGAGCCTTTTGGTAAGCAATACATGTAGGTACCTAAGTATTTGAATTGAATTTGAGTTAAACAAACAAAATTCAGCATATTTTTATTGTGAAACATGACCATTGATTAAGAAAGAACTTGTTTTATTGTATATCTAAAACCAAAACTTTAGCCAGGTATTTTTGTATAAATAGTTATGATTTTAGAGTAAAATTAATCAGGCATTGGGGTAAAATGAAAATCTAGCTTGGCAACACTGGAGTAAGTACTGGGGATGGCGATTCTTTCCGAAAAAGATCGATTTTTAAGTCGATTCGAATCGTGACCTGTAATGAATCGATTCACAAAAAAATCGAGGTCTATAAGATCGATTTCCGAAAAATCGATCTTTTTTTCAAATTTTCGTTTATAATGTAATATAAATCTATTTTATTAAAAACAAGATACATATTATAATTTAACGATCTCTTATCAGTAAAATCAGGTAATTCGATAATACAAAATATTTTTATTACCATATCAAACTAACAGATCAAGTATAAAACAAGACATTTATTTTCTACATTTAGAAGTTTTACAAAGTTGGAAAGAAAATGGTTAAGAATGATGGTTTACAAAGTAGTCAAAGACTAAGTCAAAGACTACAAACGTAACTTTTTTTATTCAAGAGACGCGAAGGAATCTGAACATACAGCCATCTCGCGAGTTTTTGAATAATTCATTCTTTAACCGGCAGCACTTTTATAATACGAGTACATTCAATTATCTGTAAATAGATATATGGATAAAAAAAAAAAATCGAACGTCGATTTTCAAGGGTGAAAAATCGATTCACCGAATCGATTCAATACTACATATCGATTTAAAAAATCGATCTTATTTGTTCCAAAAATCGATTCTTCGATTAATCGATTTCAGATCGCCATCCCTAGTAAGCACAACTTTGACAGATTGTAGTTTGCGTTTTATGTTTTCTGGGTGCTATATTTGATCTTAGAGCTATTTCTGAAGCTGTTTTCATAGAAATCTTCTATCTAGTGGCATAAATATTCATATCGAATCTCAAAATGGAGTAAAATTTTGTGCAAGCTGATACAACCTACCTAAGATAGACGCATTTATGGTTGCACTTTTCTTTAAGAATAACGCTGATTATTATGCTGCGGAACTTAAAAATGTAAAAACAGCAGTGTAAGTACCTACCTACCACATATTTATTTACAAATCTTTTGTATAATCATTCAGAAGTTTTGTGAAATCTCATTTTAGGTTATGTTGATAAAAACTCAGAAACATTACCTATAAATTCTTTTGTGTCATGAATCTTGAAGGACTGCTTAAAGACGTATTTGTACATTGTGGAACTACACACCATTTATACGCCATTATAGCCAATAAAAATGAATTATTGATGAAATTAATTTCAGCTGCACCGTCTGTCTTGTTGACAAAGCTCGTTTACTAGCGTGTTACGTCACTTCCGCAGAAACAGCGTTTTTGGAGCGGTTTTGGAAATTTATACTTTATCACTGATTTTTATTGATAAATACAGTACATCTCCCTGAAATATCAATGTAGTGTGCTTATAATATAATGAAGATTAATATAAACCATTTCCCAAAATCAGTCAAATACCCCATTACATTTGGGCCTTTGGGGAGATAGCTAAGTGTTGGAAATCAAAATATGGGGTTGTACTAAAGTACCTACTTAGTCCGTGAAATTAAAATTTCTTTCGTTTTTTGCAAACCGCAGCTCTGTTTTACGTCGTATGATCAAAATACGGCTGCAAGGATGATATATTTACTGAAAAATAAAATACAAAATCATATCAATCGTCTATCATTTCTTAGCAATCGCCTTACCGGTGCGGCCGCGGCCTTATTGTACTTAAATATGAATATTTCATGAATTATTCCTAGAGATTGCAAAAAACGTCAGAAAATTAGAATTTCGCGCATCGTCCGTAATCATGTATTTAATCTGAAGTCTGTTAGAACTTTTGCGGCTTCAGCCCTCTACCCACCGCCCCGCTTCCCCCTGGATCTGCCATGGTGTGACTCAATTAAACCAATATATTTATCAATGAGTTGGTAGTGTCAAGTGGAACCCATATAATGGCAAGTTGAATACTTTGATAGGGTTTCAATTTGATAATTTTGATACTACGGAATGTATTTTTATAAAATCTTACAAACGGTATTACAAATAATAAATTATTTAAAAGGATGCGACTGTTTTATTTCCAATCCCTAGCCAATATTATATAAGATAGCCTATAAGGGTGACTAGTAATTAGTGACCGATATTTACACACATTGGTGCCGATTCTGTTGTTTACGAACTAAACTAATTTACGCTGAGTTTTAAAGGAGACCTTAACGATAGAAATTGTTTGAAAAATTAAATAAAATATAATTTAATTATCTTTCTGCAACCGACCGTTAGTCTTATTATGTCTCTTTCTAACGAAAAACATGAGAAAGGGATAGAAGATATTTAATCCTGTCAAATTAGTCCGCTTGAATAGTTTTAACGTCAATTTAGTCGTAACCGCAAAAGGTCACGACTATTTTCCCGTAAATCGGGTATTGCCCGTGGACCACCTGTTTCGACCACCTAGGTGGTCCACGAGCAATTTTTCTTGCCCGTAGACCACCTGGGTGAACTGGTACGGTGGGAACCAAATTCCTCTGTGGTGACCACGGAGGAAAGTGGGAACTATGAAATGTTTTAGAATAATTTCGTTGTCTCTTTTCATGACAGTATACATACCGACAATATTTTTATATGTAGTTTTGAGTAGTCCTGGGAAAGGAGATTGATAATGATAGTAGTACTACACACAAGTACTCTGGACAGCATTGTTACGCGCAGAATGAAAGTTATGAGTAGAATGGTAAAAGTACCTACTAGGAAAACAGAACCATGAAGAAGTTATCAGAGAGTGCGAAATGTTGCAGATAGTACATTTTTGATCCCGCGTAGAATGATAAGATTATAAGCAGAATGGTAAAAGTACTAGGAGAACAGAACCATGCATAAGATATTATTAGGGAGTGCAAAAATAATATTCATAATCATACGACGCTGATTGGAATACTATTTAGTTTAGACCATTTCGAATTAGGATTGAGGAGTCAGGGATTGAGGAGCCAAATAAAATGCGTTTATTTACTAAATTCACACAGTTTTACTACTTTGTCCATACACTATAAATTCTAACACACTTATTTCTAAATGTTTTTGGAGTGGAATTAAATTTTACCAATTACTGTTATGGAAATTCACGCTCTCATCTATCTAGATTGACGAGCCACATTAAAAGTATTGTATATTCTTGAATATCAACAGTACTGGAATCAGATTTTTAGTAGGCATTCTACAAAATTGCTACTAAATGATACAATATTTTCAAGAATATTCATTGTATACTTTCCGTGTTCCACGTGGTTTCAATCCAAACATTTGGATTGAGGAGCCACCTTTATGTTCATACTAGCTGTGCCCGCGACTCCGTCCGCGTGGGAGTCGGAAAATAAAATTAGGTCGTTATTTCATTCGAAAACTAATAAAAATATTACGCTAACCACCATACAGTACCAATCAGTACCAATCGTACCCTTAATGTTGCACCCATCGTCACGACACACCATCTATCTGATATCATCTATCACCAATCATCACCACGCAACCCCTATCACCAGTTACTTGTTACCAACTAACTATCTGCCAATCAGTAATCAATTCAACTTACCGACCAGAATTCGGAAAACAATATCATTTTGATTAATCTTGACCTCTGTTTTGCACGGGGTTGCGTTCAATTGGGAGGTCAAGCTGTATCTCAAGACCTATTGAACCGATTGAGACAATACATAAAGTTAAGTAACAACCTCAATTTTTAAGTTACGCTAACAAACTTTTTACCGCTATAAAATATTAGTAATAGATCAAAAAACACTGTATCGTGGTAGTTGTGCCCCTGTTCGGGCGCCCGTTATTGCTTCCTGAGGGCCTGGTAAGACACACGCATCACTGGACCGACTCAATCATTTTGATCAACGACTCAATCATTGATATGTATAAGCATACACAATTAATTAGTCTATCATGTTTTCACTGCTGGGACACAGGTCTCCTCTCTGTGAGGACTACGGCCTACACCCTAGAAGGCCATAGTCCACCAGGCTATGGTCCAGGCCATAGAAATAAACTGCTATTTCATAGGCCACCGCACCGAAATTTGGTGCGACACAGCGCCGTAAAACGGTGCGGTAGGGCACCAAAAATTTTCACGGTACCGGCACCGCGCCGTGGTGATGCAGCCAAGCCCTAATACATGTTACTCTTAGAGCATAAATGTATTTTTATATGGAGTTGCCATTAAAACCGGGCGATCCCCTCTACCATAAACACTGGCCATCTAACCGATTTGACCATGTGAAAACTAAGTCATGCGTGACAGCTGTATTTTGTATTGTCATTTTGAAAATGGTTAATTGTGTAGTTTCCTCTTATAAAAGGCGACCTGCTGCTTCAAATCTGCGAAACCATGGAATTTCCTATCACATCTATCTAGTATAAAGCTGAAGAGTTTGTTTATTTGTTTGTTTGAACACGCTAATCTCTGGAACTACCTACTTCGAAAAAATATGTTTGTAGGTATATAATGATAGTCAGGATGGTGACCGTTCTTTACACATCGAGACCCCTCCGTGCCTCGGAGAGCACGTTAAGCAGTCGGTCCCGGTTATCATAGGAATATCTTCGACAGTCGTTACGGGTAGTCAGGAGCCCAAAAGTCTGACAACTGGTCTAATATTCGAATACCGGTATTCCCCAATAATTGGGTTGTGGAGGTCAGATGGCAGTCGCTCCATGTGAAATATTGATATTCAGCCGCAACCAGTTAGACTGGAAGCCGACCCCAATCATGGTTGGGAAAAGGCTAGGCGGATGATGATATAATGATAGTCAGATTTATGAAAAATAGTATAGGCTATTCCATATCACGCTACAACCCTCAGGAGGCAAGCAACAGGGTTGAAACCGCGAGGAACAGCTAGTGTAAGTATAAATTATGCACCAACATGGTTTTATTTAAGTACAATCTGTAAGCCTATATGCGTGCGTAATTGTCAAATTTTCATAGTGTGCGATACGTGTTCAACTCGCCCCCTGCAAAAAGTGATAGAAAATGTTATCCGGTGATTCACCGCTATAGGTAACGTTTCCAGGGCTATATTTTATGCTCTGAGATGTTACTATTTTTTTAATTTGGAATCAAGGAGGTTACATTAATTTACACCAAAAACTTATATATTTTATTATAAACTCCTTGTTTACAACAATGCATAGATTAATGATCGGTCTCTGCTGCAACAATGACAACAACAATTTAGACAATCTTACGTCATTTGCAAAACGATTGTATTTTATGATCATCTATTGATAGAATTCAATGGTTTTATGATTTAAAAGTAATAGTAATAATTACCTAACATATGATACGCGTCGGCGATACGGATACGGTGATTGGATTGAATAACATTGTGTGGACCCGGCTTAATACATGTTAGCAAGGTTAGTTCTGATGGTAGACTTGTTGTGATAACTTTTGATATAATGGACCGATTTCAATGAAAAAAAGACTAAATGTTACCTCAAGGTACTGCCTATACATTTCTTTCTAATTCCTCAAAATCAATTCAGTAGTATTGATTTGATGCGTGTTCAAACACACAGACAAACAGACAGACAAACCGACAGACAAACAGACAGACAAACAGACAGACATTAATTCTAAAAATGATAGAAATTTACTTTATTACTCATTCTTAGCCCCCCCTATTATTTTTATGCAAATATATGCAATGTACAGACACGCGGAATTTACATTCTTATTATAAGTATAGATATAGATAACTATTGAACTATTATAATACAAATTCGAGGATTGATCCTACAATATTTTTAAACTTAGGTACTACTAAATAAGTATATTAATTTCATTAAGCTACGAAAAGTGGCTCCTCAATCCATACGGACATGCCTGTTTCACACCGTCACACCACACTGTAGCTAGCCCATACATAGGTACCTACTCAACTGTACCCCTATCATGAGTTTTTTTGACGTAGGTATAGTTTCGTTAATGTAAGCATAATTTACAATCTAAAATACAACAGTCCTAGAACATTTTGATAAAATTTAATACAATTTGCACATTTTAAAAAATACAGAGAAATTAATTAAGTATTTAATTTATATAAATATTGTGTAACAAACGTATATTTTCAATTCAAAATATGCTTACGTTAACGATACTAGACGTCAAAAATACTACTGAAATAGCATTTCTCCATTTTATACGATTTTTCTGATTTTAGTAGCACAAGGACAAGATTATTAAATAATTATATAAGTGATTCTCAAAAATCACATGACCCGAGCGGGATTTGAACCCGCGACCTCTGCCGTACCGTGGCTAGTGCTCTGAACCAACTGAGCTACCGGGTCTCGCCCGACTCATCTGAAATTTGAGACCCCTTTGTAATACGCTTCTTAGGAGCGTTTGGCGACATCTATCGGAAAACTTATGCAGTATTTCCAACTCAATGCCAATTACTTTGCAGTTATCGGACATCGATGGGATATCACCATTTATACATTATAAATATATATTTTTTGTGAATTTGAAACATGTCAAAGCCATGTTATGCTTCTATTAAGTTATTAAATATATAAGTGATTCTCAAAAATTATATATTTAATAACTTAATAGAAGCATAACATGGCTTTGACATGTTTCAAATTCACAAAAAATATCTATTTACAAGGACAAGATATTAATGAGTTCGGTCAGTGGGACGCCTAACCTTTCCAAGCTCGGCCCAGAGCATATCATAATCCACTAGGTCAAGTGCCTTCGACAAGTCTAGGCTTTTCACCAGTAGTGTGTATGTTATTATGAAACTTCAATGACTCTTTTCGATTAAAACTACGCTGACATATATCACATTTATAAGGTTTATCACCAGTGTGTATACGTGCATGTCGATTCAAATCATAAATAAGAGTAAAACTACGCTGACATATATCACATTTATAAGGTTTGTCACCAGTGTGTGTGCGAACATGTGTTTTCAAATTATGCTTTTGATTAAAATTACGCTGACATATATCACATTTATAAGGTTTATCACCTGTGTGTATGCGTACATGTCGGTTCAAATCGTATTTAAGAGTAAAACAACGCTGACATATATCACATTTATAAGGTTTGTCATCAGTATGTGTACGAATAATATGTGATTTTAATTTATTTTTATGAATAAAAATATGCTGACATATATCACATTTATAACTACGCCGACATATACCACAGTTATAGGGTTTTTCACCAGTGTGTGTAAGATGATGTGATTTTAAATGACCTTTTTGAGTAAAACTACGCTGACATATCTCACATTTGTAAGGCTTGTCACCAGTATGTGTACGAATGTGTGATTTCAAATTGTGTTTATGAATAAAATTACGCTGACATATATCACATTTATAAGGTTTTACACCAGTGTGTATAAGTGCATGTCGATTCAAATCATAAATAAGAGTAAAACTACGCTGACATATATCACATTTATAAGGTTTGTCACCAGTATGTGTACGATGATGTGATTTCAAATCATTTTTATGAATAAAGCTAAGCTGACATATGTCACATTTATAAGATTCACATATTTTTTTATGCTTATTTATATCATCACTGCTATTACCAAAATGATCTTGGTTACTATTATCACGGAAATATGTATCTATAGCGGTATTAATTAACTCTTTAACATTTAATTTATTTGGTGATTCTTCAATAATTACTGTATCTATATTTAAAATACTGTTATTAACTTCAGGTTTTGCAATAGTATGACTTATGACGGCATCTCTGACTTTAGAAACAGGTTTGGACGTTTTAATTCTAGTAGTAAGGATAATTTTCGAGTCTGATCGTCCAGTTTTCTTTTGCTTGTCTGTAATTGTATCTTCTGGTTTTGTTTTCCGTATGTCTAGTTTTGGTTTCTTTGCGGCGGGCGCCCCTGTGATCATAAATATGCGTCAGTAAGCTTGATGCAATACTCGGTGGGCCGCCGCCTGAGGCGAACATTAATGATTAGCTAAAGACTATCCGCCTTCATGTACGTCTTATAATCGACTTCGAAAATAAGAATCTTTGCTAATTATAAAACGATTAAAATTATTGTTTTTTCATTTAGTGAAGGAGCTCGCACAGTGGTCCCATATGTTTAGGTAGGTACTACTTTCCTGAAGCCCTAGACAAGTTGCTTTTCTGTTATCGTTCACGCCAAACGCTACGTCCAAAATGTATGGCAATGACATTACCTGCGGAAAAGTCACGTGACTCACAAATGTCAATTCCATACATTTTGTCCGAGTACGAGGTAAAATCTAAATCAAGACCATTCGAACAAATTGTTATTCGTTAAAAAGTTCATTCGGTCAAACGTTCGTCGATGAATAGTGTTTGGAAACTTTGTCATTCGAAATTAAGACAGTTCGAACAAATTGGGATTCGGTAAATAATTCTTTCGAACAAACGTTCATCGAGCATGTGTCTTTCGAAAAAGAGTCTCGCACCCCAGAGATCACGGGTTCAAGCCACGCCTGTGTCAGTTGTTTTTGAATTGTCTTATAAGTACGTTTAACAACATTAAGATAAGCTTAACATGGCTTCATGTTTAAAATTTGCAAAAATATACATTTATAATCATTTTACGATATGAAAATTGTGAAAGCAAGGCGCAGCACACAAATAGACATAACAAATTTTACACATGTACCGCGTCATCTTCCGTATTTTTTGTTTCGCGCATTCTCTGCAGCGTTGATACTTAGAAGCTCTTTCGGGCATGTGTTCGGCTGTACTACCTGGTGATACATTTATTGGATTAGATATACTTCGGGAAATTTGTGGAAGCGTTTTCGAAAGTGGAATATATTTTTGAATTATTTGGTGTATAAGAGCTAAGTGAAAATCTGCCAAATTTGCGTTCGGTGCGTTATTAACTATTTTGTACGTGTTAAACGCATTTAACATATGCATGTCTATAATGTGCAAAAATAGTTTTTTGTACCACTTCATTGTTTTGCGGATGCATTTTACAGCGCTTAGCATCATATCAGAAGTATCAACGGTGGCCATATTTTTGGAATGGTCCAATACCGCTATAGGTTTTTTGACTGGTAATCCAGTGCAGCGATCTTCTTTCGAAGGTACTACCTTTGCGTCATGAATCGTTGTTAACATACACATGTATTTTTTATCATGCCATTTAATAGCTGTTAATGGTGGAGAGCTTTTATGTATAATCTCACCACGTTTTAATTTCTGTTTCATTTCAGGCATTTCCGATCGACGTGGCTTTACCGTGCCACAGGCGTATATTTTGTTTTCGTATAAATATTTAAATAGTCTTGGACTAGAATTGTCCACGTACAAATGCCTGTGGGACCCAAAAAAATCTTGAAGCAGAGTAGCAACTACTGCTCCATCCATACCCAAATTAGCTGGATCAGTTATGGCAGTAGTTCCACTACAGTGCACAATAAAATCAATTATTATACCTGAAAATACGTCACACAATACAAATAATTTCATGCCGAACCTGTTTCGTTTGTTTGGATACTGTTTTATTGTCAGTCTTCCTTTGAAGGGCATGATGCTCTCATCGATGCGTAAATTTTGCTGTGGTGTTAAAAGTTTTTTGTATTTATTACGGGCATCATCAATGATTAGTTCTATTTTTTGTAATTTAGAATTTTGATTTCCTGGGGTAAGCGGGTTAGAAAAATGGAGCATACCTAATATAGATGTAAATCGATTCCGGGACATAAGTTTACTGAAAATTGGTGCTAACAGTAAAACATCCGTGCACCAGTGCTCTTCTACTTTGAGATGTTTGTTTCTTGTTATCAGCATACATACTGCAATAAAAACATAGAACTCGGGTAGTGTTACATCGACCCACCGTTGCAGTCTCGAATGATCGGTCAAAGGAGTTCGTAAAGTAAAATGATGGTGAAATTTATTGATACATTCCACTATTTGCGAGACTATAGTACTGTCTAAAAAATATTCAAAAATCTCTAAGTGTTCATTTGTCCTAAAATTTTTATTTAGGCCAGATGGAGATTCGTTGAATGTTTCGTAATTAGGCGTGTATTGCTTAGATGACCATGTCTGCTGACTTTCTCGACTAGTAGACGCCGCCGGCTCGTCGGTGGCGACGTTGTTATCCAGTAACTGAAATTCAATGATATACAGGGTTTAAAAATACACAATCATCAAGCCAACACCTACGCATTCTGTACGTGTAACTAAGTAACATTGAGCAAAAATAATTGCTGGGAAACTACTTTTATTTTTAGGTATAAAAACAACAGTTTTTTGTAATTACGCGCTACCGACCGTGCCTATGGGAGTGTTGATTTGTATGGGACGGGGGAGGTGGAGCACAGACGTATAGGCGTGCCCCAGCCCCAAACCCCGCCGTTGCCGATCGGTACCGTTTCCGTGAAAAACGTAAAAAATAATAATGAGACTTTCAATCTTCAATATTTCCATAAACAGTTGGTTCCCAGATAAGGTCCTATACAAGAAATTCATTGTATTGATGGTCTTTTTACACCCGATAGATTATTAGATGTTAATAAAATATAATATTCTTATTACTAGCTTGACAAAAAACCGGCCAAGTGCGAGTCGTACTCGCGCACCGAGGGTTCCGTATCATTTATGGACGTATAAAGTGAAAAAAACCGGACCGCATAAGTTTGTTTGTAAAGGAATTTTGATGATGTGGAAAAAAACTGTACTAGTTACGAACATCGTTTTATTTTTGGTGCCATATTTGGGTCAATTCCTATCAGCTCTAATTATTTCAGATTTTTCACTCCGCAAACTTCGGAGATAAGGGGGGGGAATGGTATTTTTTCAGACGTTTTTCATCATATATCGAAAACTGTGAGACATAAAATAATATGAAAATATATTTTAAAATGTGCAGATCAAGCCCTTTCATATGATATGTCACTTGACCGAGTAACCCCACTTTAAAATTTCTGAATCCCACTCCGACCCCTTTTGCACTGAAAATAAAAATATTTTTTGACTTTTTTCATTTGCAATAAAGTTGGACAAGCATTTTTTATAACTGTTCCAAATTTGAAGTCGATAGCATTAGTAGTTACTGAAATAACCAAGTGTGACAGACAGACAGACGACGTCGCACCATAAGGAAAATTGAAAAAAATTTTTTTTTTCAAATTCCACGTTTTTAAAACGGTCTAAAAAGTGTAAAATAATTTCTAATGAAATGAAAAATGTAGGACGCATAATTGTAAGATGCGCCCCACGTTTTCCATTTCATTAGAAATTGTTTTATACTTTTTAGACCGTTTTAAAAAGGTGGAATTAAAAAATTATTAAAATTTAACTCTATGTTTCGATAGTACCTACTACTTAAGGCAAATAGTTGTGCCGCGGGAAAACAACCACTAAAATTTCACGTTGTATATTATAGGGTCCTACCCTTCATACTCGAAATATATTAAGAGGCACATCTAAAAGTGGTAAAGATGCCATACAAACGAAGAAAAAAAAAATGATCTGAGTATTTTTTTTTTTTAATAATAAATAAAATTATTTTAAATTAATTATTTGACACATAAAAATACTATTTTCGACATCCATTAAGCTTGTTTCTAACATTAATAGTAAGGTACATAAAAACTAGTAATGGATGTTGAAATTATTTTTTTTGTGTTTCAAACAATTATAAATTAATTAATAAAAAAAAATAGATCATTTTTTTTTTCGTTTGTATGGCATCTTTACCACCTACAGATGTACCTCTTAAAATATTTCGAGTATGAAGGGTAGGACTTTATACACACATCAAAAGTATCTAGGGATCAACATATATTTTTGCAATAACTTTTCTCCTGATTGATATTAATTAAAATTTTCTTTAAGGATTCATCAAATAAAGTGTTTTCGTTTGTCACAGTAACGATAAACCAAGTCACCTTTGCATTAATAAAGAAATTTGCCATTTTCCTAATAAAGGGATTTTTGACATTTGAACCACTAACATTAAAGTTCGAAAAAAAGACTGAAATAACAGTTTTCTTTAAAATTTTATTGGGTAACTTAAACAATTAATAATCCGTGTTTCTACCGCGAACACTAACAACACAAGAACATCGGTTTGGCATACTCAAAATGAGTTCATCCAAATCACGCTGTGGAATGGCCGCCCATGTTCGTTGCAACAACAAAAAAAGGTCTTCTTGCGACTGGATACCCTCCATATTCGGCAGAGCTCTTCTCTGTAGCATATCCCATGCATGCTCAATCGGGTTCAAGTCTGGCGACTGAGCAGGCCAGGGCAGGACATTGATGTTAGCTGCGGCGAGAGTCTGTCTTACAACTCTTGCGGTGTGCGGTCGTGCATTATCATGCATTAACTGAAATAAGGGACCGATTTGCACTTGTAGAGGAACGATGACGTCTGATACAATCGTCTCAGCATAAATTTGAGCGTTGAGGTTGCCTCTGATCCAAATCAACTCAGTTCTTCTGCCGATCCAAATACCCGCCCATACCATGATGGTTCCACCACTATAAGGATGGACTTCCTGGCAGGATTTTAATCGCTGTTGGCGTCCAGGGGTTCTCCAGTGTCGTATACGTCTTGTATCCGGTCTCATACCAAAACGAGACTCATTAGAAAAGCACACGAAACGCCATTGTTCTTCTGCCCAATTTCTGTGTTCAAGAGCCCATTGATATCGAATCCTACGATTGTGCATTGCTATAGGTGGTACCCGTAGCGGTCTTCGGGAATGAAGGTTCACTTCATGCAAGCGGTTTCTGACTGTTTGGTCGCTAATTAAGTTCCCTGAAGAGTGATGAAGCCTCACGGCTAACATCATGGCGGTTATTGTTGGAGCTCTTCGAGTTAAGATTTGAATGTATCGGTCTTGTCTCCGTGTGGTGCAGCGATACCGTCCTCCATGGCGCTCAGCCACGGTACCAGTGCTTCGGTAACGTGTCCAAAGTCGACTGATAACACTCTGACTTGTATTCAGAGCTAAAGCTACAGTACGTTGCCGGGAACCAGCTTCTATCATTCCCACGGCTCTGAGCATTTCTTCCCTGCTTAAATGACGTCGCCGCTCCATAATAACGTTGGTTTTAATCAGTAGTAGGGAAACAGTAGCACTAATAATGTCTTCAATGCGTTGTATGTTTTTATAGGGAAAATATTGACAGCTTATTTTCATCTTTTACTCGAATTTGATTGAGAGTTCCTGATTCAAATTATGAAATGCACCAAAAAGGATCCATATAAATTTATAAAATCATAAATTTACTACAAAGCCACATCTCAATCTCAAGAAATCCGCATAAAAATGCTTGATCCCTAGACACTTTTGATGTGTGTATATCATACTAATTTCGCAAGTAGGTACCTACCTGCTTACGCTGATCTAATTAAGTTTTTGAGCGAAAATATTTAAGTACCTACCTATTTTAATTTTTCATAATCTATACTAATATTATAAAGAGGAAAGATTTTTTTTGTTTGTTTGTTTGTACCGAATAGGCTATATATGCTATAGGCTATATAGGCTATAGGTTTGTACCGAAACTTCTGGACCGATTTTAAACATTCTTTCACTAATAGAAAGCTACATTATCACTGAGTAACATAGGCTACTTTTTATCCCGAAAAAATGCACAGTTCCTGTGGGACACGCGGACGAAGTCGCGGGCGAAGTACTAGTGTTAAATAATTCACACTTACCTCAAAATCTTCGTCTGATGTATTCTCGCATTCATCTGATTCAGCTTCCGAATCCGAATCCACACCTTGTAAGATTTATATAAGTCCTTTAGAACTTCATTCATTATCTTCACTCATTTTTAGGGTTCCGTACCTTAAAAGGCATAACGGAACCCTTAAAGGATCACTTTGTTGTCCGTCTGTCATAAGTGTCATGAGTTCATGACCATGAGTGTCATAATCTGCTCATAGATGGTGCCACTGGAAGAATGCAATAGCGCCATAATGCAATATGATATATGTACTATGATGTAATAGAGCGACATCTTGCTCATAGATGGCGCTATTGCATATTTCGGGACCCTCAGGACGCGGGTCGTACCGCACTTGTCCGGTTTTTATTAACCGACTTCAAAAAAGGAGGTTCTGTATTCGTCCCGTATGTATGTATGTATGTAAGTATGTATGTATGTTTGTATGTGCGCGATTTTCTATTTTCGATTTGGATGGGGTTTTCACTAACGTAATCTACATACTTTCAGGGAGGTTTTAGTATATAATACTTTATGTAATCATTCCTATGTACAAAGTTATAGGCATAAATGTACACACTCCGTAGAAGATTTACTGTTGAACGAATTCGTGAAAGTAATCTAACACGGGATAAAGAACTAAAAAGGGAAAAATAAAAAACTTTTTTAACAAAAAATAACCGGTCGAAGTCGGTTATTTTTTGTTAAAAATGTTTTTAATACAAACAGCTCCATTTTCAGTAGGTACCTACGAAAAATATGGCGCAAGGTCATTCCTTTTCTTATTTTGACCGCATTGTACAGAGCTGCACTATCTCACACTGACCTTGATGCACTTACGTCTATGACGTCACAACCCTGTCTTCTATTGATGTCCATGGCGTACGCGAGGCACCGATATCTATTAGTTTCGTAGTGACGGGATTTTCCAATATCGATATCAGTATTAACCAAAGTACGGCACTTCGTGTGTATTGAAAAGATAGTTTTTTTTTTTTGGTTAAAGAATGACAAGTGTTGGAGTTATCAACCATGTGTACCAAATTATTACGGAGTTATGACTTACATACCACAAATGATGCAAGTTTTCAGCCAGAGCATGAGACATAAAGATTAAACAAAAAAATCCTTGGGTCTGACATAGCACGCTTGCACAAAAAACTACCATAATTTAGTTGACCATTGACCACAGATATGTAGTCTTATTAAATAAAATATTCCACTAGAAATATGCATCAGCGCCATCTATGAGCAAGATGACGTTATTACATACTTCTTCTAAAGGCGCCATCTATGAGCAGATGCCTCCAGCCGTTAAGAGTCTAACCTCGGACAGACAGACAACAAAGTGATCCTATAAGGGTTCTGTTTTTCCTTTTGAGGTACGGAGTCCTAAAAATTGATGGAGGTTGTATACCTACAAAGTGTTTATTCGAAGAAAAGTAAATTTGAATGTACGTCACTTATAAACAACTGTGTCATGTAGTAAGAAAAGTCCTTGTCGTCTTATCGTCTATTATTGTACTAAATACCATTAAACGTACGTATATGATCCACATAGCCTACTCATTTTCCAACAGGTTATGGGCCCAGGACATAAAAAGTAATAGACGCCAGATTTTTCGCCCACGTCGGTACCTAACGGATAGGTAGACGATTCCAAGGAAGCGTGCATATACGGTGCGGCAATATGACTTCGACTTCGTCTTCAACGTTTACAATTCCTGTAGAAAAATTACGAGGTATCGAAAACTACAGTAATTGGAAATTTCAAATGAAAATGTTGTTAATACATGAAGATCTTTGGGACGTCATACTGAAAGGTGAGCCAGATACATTAGACTCAAATTATGAGAAGAGGTCGATGAAAGCTTTAGCTAAAATCTGCTTATCAGTTCAGCCGTCAGTATTTATGCATGTACGCAATGCGGAGTCGGCACGGGCGGCATGGTTATGTCTGCAAAAGGCATACGAGGACAAGGGGCTATCGAGACGGTTTAGCTTGCTTAGGCTTTTATTCGCCACAAAACTAAGCGAATATGACAGCATGGAAGCGTATGTAACGAAGGTTTGTGACCTTAGTCAACAGCTGAGCGATATTGGTTCTGCTCTTGATGACGATTTTGTGGCTGTCTTGCTGCTGAGTGGTTTACCAGCGGATTACGATCCGCTCATCATGGCTCTTGAAAATTCAAATACTACATTATCAAGTGAAATGGTAAAAGCGAAACTCATGCAGGAGAAGCAGCGGCGTGATGACAAAGATGATGTGAGCTCGACGGCGTTAGTGGCGCGCAAGAAAACATTTAATTGTTTTAAATGTAAGAAGCCAGGACATTTATCCAAGGATTGTAGGAAGCAAGGCCCTGTTGCAAAGAAAACGAACGAGACTTCTGACAAGGCACTGCTAACAGCGTTCTCGGCTAGTGTGCGACATGATGTATGGTTGATTGACTCCGGAGCCAGTAGTCATATGTGTCATGACAGGAAAATCATGAGCGAGTTTGTTCCTGGTTATGTTACTGAAGTAAAAGTGGCAAATGGTGATAAACTGTATACTTCTGGTCGCGGTAAAGTTCAAGTGCAATTAAAGGACTGCTTAAAGACTGTAAGTGAAGTATATCACGTGCCAAACTTGGCTACTAATTTAATATCTGTAAGTGCTTTAACCAAGAAAGGGTATAAAGTCATTTTTGATGATAAAAGTTGTAATATATTTGACAACAAAACTTTAGTTGCTTCAGCTAAGCATGTAAATGGCGTGTATCAGCTTGATACGGTAGAGTCTGTTAGGGAGTCGGTGGTAGGATGTGGTAACTGTTTAATTTCCACAGAGGATGGTCAAATAACCACGGCGGCTCAGGTAACAGTACAGACGTCAAAACAAAATAGTTGCCAGATAAGTCTTCAGACTGGAAACAGTGAGGTGACACAGGAAACGTGGCACAGAAGACTTGGGCATCTGAACTCAAGGAGTATGCATTTACTAAAGACAGGTATGGTAACTGGTGTTGATTATAATAATTCTCAGTTCAAACCATGTGTGGGTTGTATAAAAGGAAAACTCAGTAAATTACCTTTTCCTAAGAAATCACAAGGTAGATCTAATGAACTTTTGGGTATTGTTCATACAGATCTATGTGGTCCCATGTCAGTAAAGTCTTTTAGTAATTGTAGATATTTTTTGACGTTTATTGACGATTTTAGTAGGAAAACATTTGTATATTTCCTGAAGAACAAGTCTGAAGTTTTTGAACACTTCAAACATTTTAAGGTGCTAGTGGAAAACCAGACCAACCATAAAATTAAGATATTAAGAAGTGACAATGGAGGTGAATATGCAAATTCTCATTTCCAGAGGTATCTTAAGGAAAATGGCATAATCCACCAGACGACGATCCCGCATACGCCACAACAAAATGGCGTTGCTGAACGAGCGAACCGGACTATCGTCGAGGCGGCTCGTAGCATGTTGCAGGATGCTGGTTTGGAAAAGAGATTCTGGGCAGAAGCTGTAAATACAGCGGTGTATTTAAAGAACAGATCTCCCACCAAAGCTGTCATGGGGATGACACCAGAAGAGAAATGGTCAAAACAAAAGGTAGATCTAAGCCATCTACGCATATTTGGTTGTCTAGCTTATGCCTTAACAGAGAATCGCACTAAATTAGATTCGAAATGTAAATGTTACATCTTTGTGGGCTACTGCGATGCTAGTAAAGGGTATAGATTAATTGACCCTGAATGTCCGAGCAGATGTGTCAAATCTAGAAACATTGCATTTATTGAAAATAGGTATTATAATAAAAGTCTAACTAATAATACTGGTTCAAATGAGATTTTCGTTATGACGAATAATTCTCAGACTGAGGACGTGAGTTCTAGGAGGTTCGAGGAACGAATAGATTCTGTGGTTCAGAGTGGTGCTTCTGACAGTATTTCACAAGGTGAAGAGTTTCATGAAGCGGAGTGTATCAACACTGAGGCAGCTGCGGTGCCAGATGATACGAATGCTACCACGAGCAGTACGAGTACAGCGGTACCAGAAGGAAGATATAATCTTCGTGAACGCAAGCCTGTGATATATAATGCTATCGCGCAAATTGATGGCGATTTAATTACAATTAGGAAAGTCGCAAGCAAGGGTGTATGGTGCTGTACTCCACATAGGCAGACGTAACAAAAGAGTTAAGATGAATCATAACAGATCGAAGCACATCGATATTAGGTTTCATTTTGTTCGCGAAGTCATAGTTAGTGAGGCGGTTGAGGTAAACTCAAGCAATTCTTTTTAGAAAAATTATCTATTAAGGGGGCGAACATTGTGTGATTGTTAACTAATATTGTTTTTGATGTGATTTTGTTTTGAATGTTATGATTTATAATAGATAATTTTTATTTTATTGTACTTTTGTTACTGAGCTGTGTTATAGAACAGACGTACCTATGTAAATATGATAGCTTCATTTATAATTATGTAATGTGTACTTAGGGTGTGTGTACACTCAGTAGTATAAAAGTGTGTGTACACTTGGTAGTTAAGGGTGCGTACACATGTAGGTAACTTGTAGGGTATTAAATGTAATCTTGCGCATGCATCATGCTACAGATTAAGGGTGCGTGATGGAGGTTGTATACCTACAAAGTGTTTATTCGAAGAAAAGTAAATTTGAATGTACGTCACTTATAAACAACTGTGTCATGTAGTAAGAAAAGTCCTTGTCGTCTTATCGTCTATTATTGTACTAAATACCATTAAACGTACGTATATGATCCACATAGCCTACTCATTTTCCAACAAAAATAACATAAAAATTACATTTTAATCTCTAGGTACGTAAGCGCAAGCAAATATTACAAATCAAGCTTTAGAAAGAGATATGGGCTATAAAGAGCGTCATCTCTGTCGCACGAAGCACTAACAGTCATGAGTCCGGTATCTAATAAACAAGGCAGCGACAAAACTGAAGGTTCCGTACAAACTTAATGATGTATATTATGTAGATTATTGTAGATATATTAAATATAATAAAGTATTCCACTAGAAAAAAAAGTCCAAAAATATTTTTATTGTCATTGCAAAAGGGGCCGGAGTGGGGGTCCGAAATTTTAAAGTGGGGTTACTAGGTTAAGTGACATATCATATGAAAGGGCTTAATCTGCACATTTCAAAATATTTTTTTATTTTATTTTATGTATCACAGTTTTCGACATATGATGAAAAATGTCCAAAAAAATACCATTCCCCTCCCCTTATCTCCGAAGTTTGCGGGGCGAAAAATCTGAAATAATTAGAGTTGATAGGAATTGACCCAAATATGGCACCAAAAATAAAACGATGTTCCTAACTAGTACAGTTTTTTTTTAAATCATCAAAATTTCTTCACAAACAAACCTTAGTTATGCGGTCCGGACTTTTTCACTTTTTACGTCCAAAAATGATACGGAACCCTCGGTGCGCGAGTACGACTCGCACTTGGCCGGTTTTTTTTATATAAGCCTAAATCTGATTTTTTTAATGTTTTTCTAGTACTTAAAATGTATTTAACGTAGGTATTTTTAATTTTTAATATTAAAAAACCGTGAAAAATGTTAGTAATTTACCTATTTCATAAAATAAAGTATTTAAATTTGAATAAGATAATTAAAGTTGAAATTAAATTCAACTTTGAAAACAAAACCAAGAAGGGTGTGTAATAGCAGCTCTATAGAATTCCACACAGAGAGAACACGTGCAGTCGCCTCCAATATATAAAGACGACTGACGGACCTTTGACTGACCGGCGACCGCCCGAATTGTTTTCGATTGATGATATTGACTCCTATTTCTTTCGAACAAGGTGCAAAATGCAAGTGCATTGTTTATGGCTCTTACGATTTAATGATTCGGGTGTTTCCGGGAATACGGCAATTAGCGAAGATCTGCTGTACCTACGTTATTGTCATAAGGTGCAATTTTTCCTTCATACTTTTACGGGCTTAGGACCGTCAAAATACGGTAGGTATACTTTTTCGTATTTCGGCGTATTTAAAAAATTGTAATCACCTCATGAACCTTACCTTACCATATTTATAATAAAAAAAAAAACAAAATAAAAAAAACCGAACCTAAAAAGTCATTCATACCTAAACAATTGTTCAAAGTGGAGTCCATTTATCTCTAAGCACAGCCTTGCACGTTTGATAACGTTTGACCGTAGCCTTGCGAGCACTGCACCATCACTTTTTAGTGTCAAATGCACTAATCATTTTTAGTTTTAAGTCCTCTAAACTTTGCAATCCTTCATTGTAAACAAGACGTTTAATTTCGCCCCACAAACAAAAATCGCAAGGCGTAAGATCCGGTGACCTAGGAGGCCAAGCCACGGGGATAACATTCGGGCATGAAGAGAAGGTCACTGCACTTTGCAATGTTATCCAACTTTCTTAGAGTAGTCGGGACTATCTTATGATAAAAATGTAAAAAAAAAATTCTTCACCGATGGGTTCTGTTATCGATTCTGGGTCATAGACAAAAAAAAATAGCTAAGGCATTATAAATGTATTTTTTTACAAATTTTAAACTTGTTAAAGCCATGTTTCGCTTATTTTATGTTATTAAATATAATTATTCTAATAGATTTAAAAAAAAACTGACAGAAGCAGGGTTTGAACCCGCTTGCTACAGTGACATGTCTGAATCAGTGGAAATTGGAAACCTCTTATTATGCTTCTTATGAGCGTTGGTGACGTATCGGAGACTTAACTTTTTTCGGATTATCATGAAAGCCGGTCTCATAAAAATTATACAGATTCGGTTTTAAGGTTATCAAAAAAAAAATCTATCATCTCTTTATTAGTTTCAGCCCTTTTCCTGCTAATATTGTGAGAAATACGCTGTTTTATGGCTGGATGTCGTTCTAAAAAGTTTTTCCCCCATTCCCAACCTGGCATGTTATTTTTGAAGACTTTTATAGTTTTTCCTTCATCATCTAAATATTTCTTTATTATGGCACGCACGTCATGCATTCCAATCGGGATTCCTAGATCAGCTAATGCTGTAATATGACTAATGAGAATATTTTCTTCTGATTCTAATAGTGCTATTGGCTTTCCAATAGGTTTGCTATGTTGCCCTTTTAATTTATTGTTTATTGTACTTCTTGGTATCTTATACAGACGTGCAGCATCCCTCTGAGACATTTTATCGTTTCTTACTTTATCTAAAGCCTCCTCTAAGTCCTTTTGAGAATAGTTACTTTTGGTTCCATATTTCCTGACTCCAATTGCACATTTTTTCCTTCTACCCTTAATGCTACGATAACCTATGACAAAGAAAAAGAAATATTATTTCATTTTATCAAAACAATTAATTGTATCCTTTGGTAGCCACTACTAGCAATAATAAACGCGTGTTCAAGACTTACTCAAGTGCAGTCACGTGTTTATGAGAACTAAGAACAGATGCGGTCAAGAAACCTTTGCAATCTCCGTATGAAGGCCCCTTTCGAGTTATAAGCCGAACAGATAAGGTGCACTCAGTACAGTTACCGAATCGGCAATCAAACATCTCAATTGAACGACTGAAGCCTGCATACGTCATCACAGAAGATACCGATACCTTACCTCTAACCAAGATTACCACACCCAGAAACAGTACCGTTTCCATTAACAGCACAACCAAGACCAGTACCACTCCAACCTTCACCAAGCAACAAGCGCAAGTACCGGCCAACGTGACGTCACAGCCCGCCAAGAACAAGACAACCCGCACGGGCCGTGCCATCAAGCTGGTACGCTTCGCTTGAAGGGGAGTACTGTAGCCACCACTCATCACAGCTGCAGATCACACGTTTTATTGACACTCTGCTCAAGAAACGCGGAAGCAAACAGTTCTGAAAAGAACTGCACTCTCTGATAAAGAAACGGAACTTGACGATCTGCTAAAGAAACGGAGTGTCACTTCAGGAACTGCCGAAGCCACGTCGCAGTCGCGTCTTCAGTCTTCTGTCGCCACGATACTTACCTGACTTACCTCAACGATGGCCGCCGGCGAATGGAGGCGCGAACAACGCGGCACCTATCGGGTGTAAAAAGACCCTTAACGAAAACTGAAACCACATATTCTACCCATCAATACGATGATTTTATTGTACTGGACCATACCTGGGAACCGACTGGTTATAGAGATATTGAAGGTTAAAGTCTCGATATTTTTTTACGTTTTCACGAAAACGGTGCCGACTGGCAGCGGTAGGGTTCAGGGGCCGGGACATGCCTATACTCCACCTCCCCCCGTCCCGTACAAATCAACACACCCATAGGCAGAGTCGGTAGAGCGTTTACAAAAAACAACTGTTTTTAATACCTAAACATAATAGTAGTTTCCCAGCAATTATTTTTTCTCAATGTTATTTAGTTACACGTACATAATGCGTAGGTGTCGGCTTGGTGATGTGTCTTTTTACACCCTGTTTATTTATGCCTTCGGTGTGCGGCCGCGCTGCGCCGCGCATGCGCCTGCAAACCGCGCAAAAGATGTGATTGGCTACAATCTTATTATTTTGTACATTATTTTATTGGTCGATTTTTGTAAACATTTTATTCTTTATTTTTAATTGGTAGGTTATTTTTAAGTAGGAACATTTTACAATAAATCATTATTCATATTCTACAATCTGGAGTCAAGAGTTTGATTTATCTTTTCACACACAATACTCTGGTTTTTTTATTTTTTATTTAATTAATTGTGTGTGAAAACATAAATCATATATACCTACTATATACTCCAAACTTTCAAAAATGGGATTAAAAAGTTAAATCTAGAATAGCGACACTTTCACTTTTTTAGGGTTCCGTACCTCGAAAGGAAAAACGGAATCCATAAAGGATCACTTTGTTGTTCGCCTGTTTCTATGTCAAGACCTTAACGGGTGGTGGCATCTGCTCATAGATGGCGCCACTAGAAATGTGACTGTAATAGCAGCATCTTGCTCATAGATTGCGCGATTGCATATGTCTATTGCAGCGGTTCCTAACCTTTTCAATCTTGTTGCCCTTATGACCTGTTAGTGAAATACATGTTACCCCCCCCCCCCCTTAAAATGTTATCACATGAAAATACAGTATCCTTTAATAATTATAATAAAATGCGCAAAAGTTGATGAATTAATGATAATGCAGAGCTTGCAAAGCAAACAATACCAACCTTCAGGTTGGTATTGTTTGCATTGCAAGCTTTTTAATGTTAAGTAGGTAAACTTTTAAATTATTGATTTTAAAATTTATTATTTATTACCAGCCTTATTACCCCCGCAGAATAACTGTTTTACCCCCGTGGGGGTAATTACCCCCAGGTTCGGAACCCAGGGTCTAATGGAATATTTTATTTATTATTCCGATTGTAGGGACGGATGAACTAAGTATGCACATATAATTAAGATTATACGAAACCCTCAGGGTGCGAGTCCCACTCGCACTTGTCCGATATTAAGGATTCCGTACCTCAAAAGGAAAAACGGAACACTTATAGGATCACTTTGTCGTCCGTCTGTCCGAGGCAAAACCCTTAACGGGTGCAGACATCTGCTAACGTATCGTAATCCTTAACGGAGGGCGCCACTAGAAGTATGTAATGCGGCCATCTTGCTCATAGATGGCGCTATTGGATATTATTTCTAGAGGAATATTTTATTTTATTGAATCTAAGTACATAAATAATTAAGTTTGTACGAAATGCTCAGGGCGCGAGTCCCACTCGCAATTTTCCGTTTTTTTTTTTATATTTAAGGCGCTGGTAAGCCAACGGCATTAATGCCCAGTTCCTATATTTGAGAAACGATCCGTTTTAGTTACGAATAGTAGTTTTTTAGACGAGCCGTAAACTAAAACCGTTCCTATAAAAAACGACTCGTTATGCAACTTAATGACGGCTTGCTACTAACGGATGGGAGGGTTACCGGTAACGGACGGTAAGCGTACTGTACGGAGATGAGTGTTTGGAGTGTTCCTATAAATATTTTAAACGTCAGTAAACTGTCAAGATTACTATTCGTTATGTCATTTGGTTACCCGTCAATTTCGGTCGGTTAGAGTGTGGTTAGGAGCAAAGTTTCTAATGTATTTCACTGTTTTCGCTTTTTAATTTTGAAATGTCGAGTTCAGATAGTGATAGAGAAGTGTTCGATATTATATCAAACTCCAGTGAGACTGATTCAGAAGAAGATAATAGGCGCGTTAGAATATATAAAGAAAGAGTAGATTATTTAGCAACGCTGGATTCTTACGAATTTCAAGTAAGATAAACAAACAACCGTATTATCAGCGAGCTAATTGATTATCCGTAAAGAAAAGATGCAGAACCGAAGAAACATTTTTGATGCCAAATGTCAGTTCGCGCGCTGAACTTATAACGTTCCGTTCTTGTTGTGTACGCTGCATTCTATTGTATTTGGTAAGAAAATTAAAAAATAACACGCAGATGCCTGCGATCGTATAGTTATTTACACATCTTACAAAACTTATAGAACTATTCGTATGTAAATCTAACATATTTTGTCTTGATTTTTGTTATTAAATTTTAATTTTACCTAAAACGAAACGTGAGTGAAGAGGACTCGGTATTTTAATGACCAACAGATGTTCGTCAATAGCAGGTATAGAAAGTAAATTGTGGAACGGTATTTACGACTCGTAGTCGGTTCTAGAAAAACGGATAGTAGCTTTTATACCATGACGATCCGTTGAATATAGGAACCGGGCATAAGTAATTTAAGCGGTGTAGCTTGAGTGTTCAGGCTGTACCTGCACGCCGCGTGATATCACCGCGAGAAATGCCAATTTGCTTGCGAACGAAGGAGGATCTCACCGTGACATTCTCCCTCGAACGTTCGCAAACAAATTGGCAGTTCTCACGGTGACATCACGGCGGCGTGTCGATACAGAATAGACAATCTGTGTTGAGCTCACACAAGTTCGCGCAACGCGACAGACGTCCACCTAGCAATACGAGTCGCCCAAGTCGTCAAGAAGTGCGCTGTGCCGAATTAGACGCATTATTTATTTTAAGTAACGTAACTATGAATAGGTATTTGAAAAAAAAACGTAGATATAATAATAGATAATGTAAGTCTTTTCATACAAAAAAACATAATTATGTAGCTTGCTTGAAAGTTATTTCGTTTAATATGTTTTGGGTAGACAGTACTTCATGAATGAATTTCATACAGAATTTTAATAGAACAGTTAAATATTCGTAGATAGAATTTATGAGTACACATTCTAGTATAACATAAATAATCCACAAAATTTGCCTTCATTATTCGAAGGCGAAATTAAAGATTTAAAACTTAAGCTTCAAGGCCGTTGGCACTTACCAGCGCCTTAATATTAGGCCGCCATCTTGCCTAATGTTAAGCGATGATGCGGTCTACGATGGAGCACGCTTGCCTAGAAGAAACCGATTCACTCGCGACTTGAAGATACCCAGATTGTAACTGTCGGGGAACAAACATTCCAACAGCGCATTCGTTTGGCGGTTCTCTTAATACGTGTGTATGTGTAATGCGCGTTTACAAAATAGACCGCACCACTATATTGACACGGCTCAAACGCACAAACATGCAATTACTAATATGCGAGCTGCTGCTTAAGCCTGCAATACATGTTGGCCGAGCTTAGACCAACGCGAGCTTAGACCAACGCGAGCCTAGACAAATTCACACAAGGCAAGCGCTACTGTCTAGACGTTCGGCAAGTTTAACGTCAACCGCATAATAGCGCGCGGTCAAACATTGAACACTATTGAACGAGCGCACGCAAGCGCCTTTGATTTGCGCAGAAACCGACACCGCTCCGAAGTGAGGCAAGTGATCGCGAGCGACTGCAAGTTGTGGCAAGCTACGTCAAATGAGGTCTATACACGCTGGCGCTTGTCTATACTCAACCAACTAGGCAAGTGACACCGAGTGATAGCAAGACAAGGCAAATATACCGTCTACATGTTGGTATTGGCCTTCACTCGACAACACTCGGCCAACATGTATTGCAGGCTTTACAAGCGACACAGGGTTCACTCACAACACTCACAATGTGGACATTTTCATTTTATTAGAATTTTATGTACCTACATTAAATCAAGACAAGTAAAATAAACCTTAATGCCACCCATTAAGGTTCATGTCTATTAGCAAAATACGTGAAAAAGTAGACGGGACTTTTTATTTTTTCTGAGATTATTTGTAACATTTTCGTTGTTATTTTTTGTATCGTTTTGAGATGACTATATCTGCTTACCTAGGCAATTTTTAAAGAAACAAGATTATGTCAATAAATCAAGAAAATTATCCTAAACTCAAGCTCGTGTCGTCAATTTTGTGTGAAGAGGCAATGGGAAATCGTTTTTACAAGATCAAAAACCAAAATTTGAAAAAAAAAATCTGTATGAATTGGAAATAAAGGAGTAATCTATCCGTGGCAATAGTTACGTTTGATTTAGTTTCATTCGGTTGGAAATTCTACCGAAAAACAGCCTATCTTTGTCAGATTTGTAAACGCGTCCTTAACGAAATTGGCATCAAAGCATTTTGTTCAGTTACGTTATTGTAATGATTTAGAGACGAATTTAAATCTACATACTCTCAAGTAATAAGTAATTAGGCGAAGTATCATGGCATAATTTGAGCATCGTGATTGGAGCCTTTAAACCTACTACGGGACCACTGTGCGATGACCTGTCTCCTTACCTACTAATTAATACTTGTCTATTATTAGATATACAGGGTGGCAGGTTAGACAGTGGAAATGAGTAGTCCAACACCGCTAAGTTAAAAAAAAAACCGGACAAGTGCGAGTATGCCTCGCGCCCTAAGGGTTCCGACAAATGATCATAGATGGCGCTACTGCATACTTCCAATTGGCGCCATCTATGAGAAGATGGCTCCACTTATGGTCCGGTGACTGACGGCGGACAACAAAGTGATCCTATAAGGGTTCCGTTTTTCCTTTTGAGGTACGGAACCCTAAAAAAGAAAATCAGATAGTGCGGCCATTTTATTTGTTGTTTAAAATGCTAGAGGTTTTAATCGATTTTTCAAAATTATTATTCTTTCAACATAGGGGACTTTGCAAGTGGACTACTCAAATATTAAAAGAGGTCATTGTACTCATCATTATGAACAACTTTTACTACGTGACCATACCTGAAATCGCGAAAAAAAATCAGATGTTCCATACATTTATGTTCACATAACTCAACAAAATGTATGGAACAGCAATTTTTTTTTTTGCGATTCTATATTAAATATTTCCACTGTCTAACCTGCCACCCTGTATAAGAGATTCTCAAAAACAACTGACACAGGCAGGATTCGAACCCGCGACCTCTGCTTAAACCGGGGCAACGCTCTTAACCAACTGTACCCCGATCATGAGTTTTTTTGACGTGTAGTATCGTTAACGTAAGCATATTTTGAATTGAAAATACACTTTTGTTACACAATATTTATATAAATTAGATACTTAAATAATTTCTCTGTATTTTTTAAAAACTGCAAATTGTTAAAAAAATTATCAAAATGTTCCAGGACTGCTGTATTTTAAATTCAAAATATGCTTACGTTAACGAAACTATACGTCAAAAAAACTCATGATAGGGATACTGAGCTACAGTGTCGTGTCTGAATCATCATCACTTACTTGTCTTCTTCTTATGCACTTCTTGTTCTTCTTCCACTTCAATTTTGAACTGCATCAAAGGTACATCATCTTCTGATTCTGGTTCAGAATGGTGTGATGGTATGTCTTCTTGATATTGACAGCTATCCTCGAGGTATTCCACTTTTACTTCTGTAAATAAAGGAATACTATCAAGAATAATTTTAAATATACACATTTTTTCTAGTTTTTTACAAAAACTGTCTTTAGGTGCCATTTTTCCAATATGGCGGCGCGAGTGGCAAAGATACGAGGTGGCAGAATAGAAATTCGAAAAGAGCACATCAAAATCTATAAAATAACCAATTTTCAAAACTCGCGGATAACTTTCCAGGTAAAACAACCAAATGACTGAACTATAAACAGTGTTTGTGTAATATTTTATTTTATGGGTGAGGCAGCACAGTGTAAATAATATCAGAACATTAAGAACTTACCATCACTTAGATATTCCTCCTTTAGCACAATATCATCTTTTACGTCACAAACAGCTGGTTGTTGTTCTCCGATAGCACCGCTTACTGTTTGACAAACATCATCTATACTCATGTGTTCTATTGGTGTTTTAATAAACCCGCCATAAAATTCTATGTCGCCTTGAAATTCTAATGGGATTTGCTGCAAATAAATAAATAAATGTTGATTAAATCTGTTTAATTCATCTATTTAGGACTGATACTCAAGTATGTCGGTCGCACCCTGCACAGTCGGGCGCACTGGAAACCTTATGGCATGAGCTATCCTCACACAGCTCGCGCTCGTGCCGACACGAGAGAACATTTATCATACCTCCATTCAATGTTTGTATTAGAATTATTGCAACAGTATTACATGCAAGAATTATAATGTAATAAATAAGTTATCACAATAGTTGCCTGTTGCAGAATCCCTCACCTCATAACCCCCATTCAACATCTGAGTGAACACCTCCTCGGCTTTCAGACATTTCCTCTGGAATAGGCAGCATTGCTTCAGCTTGGTGTAGCAGAAGAAACAAGCTAGCATCGGTATACAGTCTTCAGTAGCAAACTGTAAAAAAAATACTGATGTAGTATAATATCTTTCCCCAAGACCATCAACAAACCAAATTTCATCAATATCAGTTCAGCAATTATCTGGAAAAAGGTAACAGACAGACGGCTACTTTCACATACATACTAAGGCGACTCCCTGACCTGAACATGGCTTTAACATGTTTAAAGTGGACTCCCTGACCTAAACATGGCTTTAACATGTTTAAAGTGAAGTTAGTATGATTATTGTTGAGGTCAGAAAAGTAATTAATCTCCAAATTAAAATGTTCTTCAATAAGTAGCTATACAATATTAGTTCATGCCATGCATGGGCGTAGCCAGGGTGGGGCGCTTTCCCCACCCTGGACCTGACCTGTAACGTACCTAACCAAAACTAAAAAATTAAATTATCTAGGTAGGTACTAACTAATACATAATTAAAAATTATTATTATTATTATTAACTAGCTTCCGCCCGCGGCTTCACCCGCGTTGGGATAAAAAGTAGCCTATGTGTTATTCTGATGTATAAGCTATATTACTGTAAAGTTTCATCAAAATCCGTTCTGTAGCTTTTGCTTGAAAGAGTAACAAACATCCATACATACATACATCCATCCTCACAAACTTTCACATTTATAATATTTGTAGGATAGGATATCCATAAGAAAGTTCACACTCAAGAGACGACACAAAAAAATAGGGTAAGACTGCGGGTATAGTTTGCTAGTTACATAGACTGCTGCTCCACCATGGCTGGCTACGCCCATGATGCCATGGTGATTGGATTAGCCAGTCAGCAGTTCTAAGTCCCAATCGCCTTGCACACACTTTACTGCACTCTGACCGAGCTGACTGCACCATTGAAAACGTTATTATTATAGAGTTCCCCACTGCAAGCATTCGTTCGCAAGCATTTTTTTTATTGAAATTGGCCCAACCATGTGAATGCTGGCAGTGGGGTTAGGGCTGCCATCCGTCCAGGGTTCCTCGGATTTGTTCTAGTTTAGAGGGCGTCCAAGGAGCGTCCAGAAGGGGTTTCAAAAAATTCCGGGTTTTGGACACTTTGTGTCAATCCTGATTGATGAAATATTTTTTTCAGGGGCATCCGGGAAAAAAACTCACTCCGCCCCTAAGGCGACTCTCTGACAAAAAACTCGAAGTTCACCCAAATGTCCGGGGTTTTTAACGTTTTTGTCCGGCGTCTGCAATTTAGGTGATGGCAGCCCTAAGTGGGATGTAATTTTAAATAATTTGACATAATCTACTTACTGGAATATCAGTCAGCTTCTCATACATTTCCTGCAGGTCCTTGTTGGCTACTTCATACATGCCAACATCCTCCACTAAACATATCCTACACATTTTCAGTTTCTCCATCTTTCTTGAATGAAAAAAAACTTCGGTATTCAGTTCTAACAAACTGAAGTCCACTGATATGTTTTAATTTCTGCTCAACGTGAAAGTGTAACAACGACTTGTTATTTTTATGAAAACCAACAAACCAATGGTAATTTCTAAAGTCGCACTTTAAAATAATATGCAAGTTAAAAGTACACAATTCTTGGGTATACTTCTGTAGATAAATAAATCAAAAATAAATGAAAATAACTACTTTAGGACCCAAACAAGCCGAAGACACACAGAACCAGGCTCGGTCAACTGTGTATGGGGGACTTGGGACTCAAGGCGGGTTCCAGTTAATGAAAAGGATAGCGATATCGACGACTCTGTCTTACAGGCTGATTACAATGCAATGTTACCAAGTAAAATAAAATGAAATATCGTGTAATAAATTATGACTTAAACATGATTAATTTAATGTAAAATGTAGCTTATTAACTAACAACAATGATTTTTTCGGTTATATAATTAAAATTGTAAGGTCTTAACTAAATTTGGAAAAATAATTGTATCTTTAGAAATAAATTTGAATTTGAAAAATGGACTCTGGTAGTTTGCTCTTGGTTTGCTCTGGCAACACCACAAGATAAATGTCTGCCGTTGCGGTTGGTCGTTTTTTCTTGTGTTTCTGTTTATTTAATTGCGCTAGCGAAAAACTAAACTAAACTAAACTTTCTGATTTTGCCATTAAAACGTTGAGTCGAGCAAACTGTTCCTCCGTTTCCTTCTTTTGGTGAAATCAAGTGTTGTGTTGAGATAGTGACTCTTTTGTTGAGAAAGTGACTCTTGTGGAGATTGTGACCCTTTTGTTGAGGTAGTGACTCTATTGTTGAGGTAGTGACTCTTTTGTTGAGGTAGTGACTCTTTCGAGATAGTGACTCTTTGTGTTTCACAATGAATCAAAAGGAAAACTTAAGAAAGTGCGTCAAGTGCGGCTCTTCAGTTTCTCAAGATGCCACCCTTACAATGCACCGTTTTCCGAAACCAGGCAGGACAAATAGCCTTCGGTAGGTGATATAATATTGCCCCTAATAAATTGGTGACAGGAGTCGACAACCTGTTCTAAACTTCTATGATATAATGCATTATGCGGGATTTACATTACGAAATTAGTCCTGACACTTACATGATCGTAATTGAGGTTAAAGTATTATTTATATTGGCCAATCTACTAACTGAACAAGTTGTTAAGCACACAGCTACAGAATTTTTTTAGTTTTAGCCCTCCACTAAAATCATTATCACGAGTGGACCATGTTTCAAGCTGTTGATAAGCTATAGTTTCATGCCACTACTAGTGTCGTAATGTAAATCTCGTTTAATATCTACAAGTGCCTGACGTCAAATTAGGTTGTTAACCAATCAATATGTTAAAGTAAATTTGTAGCTGTGTAATTAACATATTTTGATCTGCAGTCCTATCATGTCTAAAAACTATTGTACGATGTGCTCTAAGATTATAAGTAACCCTCTTAGGGCTTTTAGACATGATAGGACAATTACAATGAGTACTTACTCATTGTAATTTTTTGTAAATAGCTGAAACCATCCTATTCTTTTTACAGTTGTGAATTATGGGCGAAAAACTGCTTCCCGAATGAATTGTGGGCATCACCTGAATTCCATAGAAGCCTATTTTCTCAACATAAAATGCTGTGCAGCAAACATTTTAAAAAGACATGTTTTGTGGATCGAAAACTTTTTAGAACTGCTATACCAACTGAAGAACTTGATGAGGTCAGTCAAATAAAAAATTGGTGCACTAATAGCTAACTTAATGAATGTGTCCTTTGACTTAACATATTTTTTAATTTTTAGGTTACAAACACTATTGATGCATCAAATTTAAGTAGTGTAGTTGTACCAGTAGCTGGTCCATCACGAACCATTGAACCACTGTCAGAGAATATAAATATATTAAACACATTGAATGTGCCTGCACAACATGTACCATCTGAACAAAAACATGATGCATCAAATTTAAGTAGTGTATTTGTACCAGTAGCTGGTCCATCACGAACCATTGAACCACTGTCAGAGAATATAAATATATTAAACACATTGAATGTGCCTGCACAACATGTACCATCTGAACAAAAACATGATGCATCAAATTTAAGTAATGTATTTGTACCAGTAGCTGGTCCATCACGAACCATTGAACCACTGTCAGAGAATATAAATATATTAAACACATTGAATGTGCCTGCACAACATGTACCATCTGAACAAAAACATGATGCATCAAATTTAAGTAGTGTATTTGTACCAGTAGCTGGTCCATCACGAACCATTGAACCACTGTCAGAGAATATAAATATATTAAACACATTGAATGTGCCTGCACAACATGTACCATCTGAACAAAAACAGTTAGAACCAGTTGCAGTATCTCCCAAGCATGCTAAAAGTGAGCGCGAAAGAAAATTATATACTAAGATGATCAGAAACATGAAGAAAGTCTGTAGACTACAAAAAACAATCAAACATTTAAAAAGTGTATCATTTGTTAATGTTTTAAGCAAAGATAGCTCAATCAATGATATATTGAAATCCAAAGTGTCATCAACGTTTGCCTTATTACTTCAAGGAGAACTGCAAAATTTTAAAAGAAAAGGAAAAGCCCGTAGATGGAATACAGAAGCAAAGATAACTGCTTTAAGACTTTACAAAAAATCTCCTACATGTTACAAATTATTAAGACGGTTAATTTGTCTGCCAGCACCAAGTACGTTAAAGACCCTCTTAAATAATTTTTTCTTGGGTGTTGGCATAAATAAAAACATATTTAATGTTTTAAAAAAGACTGTTAAAACTCATCTGCCTCCTGATAGAGAGTATGTATTAATGTTTGACGAAATGTCCATAAAAAAAAATTTATGGTATAATCCTAAAGAGGACTATATTGAGGGCTACCAAGACCATGACTCGCAAGGCAGATCACCGCAAATAGCCTCATATGCACTTGTATTCATGGTGGCTGGTATAAGGAAACCAGTGAAACAACCAGTTGCCTATTACCTTTCTGGTGGATCTGTAACTGCTGATAGACTGGCCGTTATCTTAAAAGAGGTGAGCATATTATTTCCTAATCCTGCATATCCTTTCTCTCTGCCTTCTCGACTAAAAGATACCACAGAGACAAATAAAAATGTAAATACACCTATCTTAGACATTTATTATTATTTCAGGTTTTGAAGTCCTGTTTTGATGCAGGGCTTAATATCGCTGCTACGGTTTGCGACTTAAATGGCGTGAATAAGAGAGCAGTTACAATCTTGGGAGCTACTGTAGATGAACCTTTCATCAAAATAGAAACAAATGAAATAGTGACAATATTTGATACACCACACTTATTAAAGTGTTTTAGAAATTTGTTTCTAAAATATGATATAAAATGTCAAATTAACATAACATCTGACAACAAATGTGGAGTTGGTACGTTATTTAATTTTCATCATTTTAAATATTTGGAATCATTTCATAGATGGTTGGAAGGAGAACATTCATTTTGGGCTAAACCCTGAAACCCAAACATTTTTTTTGTTATTTTCCGATAGAATATGTTATTCTGTTTATTAGGTATGTACCAAAATGGTAAAAAAGGAACCCTTATGGTGCGACTTCGTCTGTCTGTCTGTTTGTCACGGCTGCTTATCTCAGCAACTACTAATGCTATCGACTTGAAAGGGAATTGATCAATCTCTGCTAAACCGTGGACAAGCTGCTCGGTTAAAAGTATATTTACCTAAAAATATAATTAATTCTAAAAACAATTATGTAACCCTCGTTGCAGGAAATTCTATGTAAAAAAAGTCGTATTAATAAGTATTTAAGCCATTTACATCCCACAAAGCGCGCCATTGATTGGTTACAGACCCGTGTCATTTATGACCAAAGAGTATTTAATCAACAATGAGGTTTTAGTTTTTATAATAAAAATAATGAATAAAATAGTTTTGTTTTTAAAACGTTATTAAATGACCTTAATGTACCCTTATTTATTTTATTGGATTTAAAACCAACAAAAACTTTTGTACACTAACATTATGAATATTTAATTATAATTACTATAGACTAAAACCTAATTAGTGATTATGAATCATAAATAACACGGTCTGTAACTCAAAAATGGCGCTGCTTTGTGGGATGTAAACGCTTTAAATACTTATTATTAAAATAATTTTTACATAGAATTTCCTGCAACGAGGGTTGGAAAAATATTGTTTTCAGAATTCATTATATTTTTTGGTAAAAACACTTTTGGAAAATAAATTAATTCACTTATAATTATGTTGAAATAGATAAATCTGTAGTGAATAGATTTGTGAATGAATAAGGATAGCAAGGACTTACCATACTGCGCAGCATACTTATGTATTGTCACTCAGGGATGTTCCCTTTAACAATACTCTTAATTTGTTTGTTACAGGCATTGCTAAATGGAGTTATATCCAACAATTTTATGAGCTGGACAATAATAACCCCAATTTTGTGTTTGCACCATTACTCAAACAGGACCATCTTAATCCAAACACAAAACAAAAAATGAAAGTAAAACTTGCTGCTCAAATTTTAAGCCATTCAGTCGCAGCAGGCATGTACGCTAAAATAGCGCAAGGTAAAGAACTAATTTGAGTCTTATAATAACTAATCACCAATTCGAGTCATAATTTAATTTTTTAAGCTAGCAGTGCCTGTGGCTCAGGCTACATAAAAAATATTTGGTATCTGCATGCATAGCATGACCAATTCTATCTATATTCTACCAAAGAATAGACAAAGTTCTTTCTATCGAACTCGTTATCTCTTCTGCCTGAACATGCGGCGACCCGTTGTTTTGTCTACTGAAGAATAGAAACATGTCTTTACTTCATTGTATGCATGTTTCTATCATGGTCCTGGTACGCATGGTGGAATGAGCACAACACAACCCATACCTTCTGTGTTGTTTGGTAGTCTTCACTGAGATAGGTCAATGTGACTGTTATTCGGTCAACTATGCCAAGTAAATATTCATTAACATAATAATAGACTTATTTTTGCATTCAGTAGTAAACTGTTATTGTAACTTTTTATCTATAATTTTTCAGGAGAATTATCAAGTGATGCAACAGCCACCGCCGATGTTATTGCGAAAATGGATAAACTTTTTGACAGTGTCAATGCATATACTCCGGATCTCAGAAGAGGGAAACCATTGGCCACAAATTTAAAGGATACGACAGGCCATTTATCATTTTTTAAAGAAATGAAAGATTTTTTTAGGAATTTAAGTTTTTTGGGATGCAGAAGTTCTCCTCCATCCAAAGAAGGATGGGTTTGGACCTTGAATGGGATAGAAAGACTCTGGAAAAATTTAAAAACAAAACATAAATCGATTAAAAGCTTATCAACCAGACGAATCCAGCAGGACCCACTGGAAAATTTATTTGGCTGCATTCGTAGTAACTGTGGGTCCAACACAAACCCAACCACTGGTCAGTTCGTTGCTGGACTTAAAACTGCAGTCCTTAGTAATTTATCTCATGCTGGGTCAGGAAATTGTGAGGTTGATGAGAATGAGGTAATCTTAAATAATTTCAAAACTCTTTTGACACCAATTAAAGTTACAGACACATGCACCGCTACCTCTTTTGATACTGCCACATTAGAAAAAGAGGTAGCAGCAAATGTCAGTAGTCTCACACTGGACGAAAATATGGAGGAAACTACTGGCGAGATGCAAGCTTGTGCATATGTCTGTGGATTTATTATAAAAAATAATCCAAATTTAAAATGTGAAATATGCAAAAAAATGTTTGTGTCTGACACGCAAGAGGAAGTCCATCATTTTATAGAGTATAAAGAATATGACGAAATAAAAAAATCTCTTATATACGCCTCAAAAGATATTATAGCTTCCGTAGAGAAAAGTGCTACAATAATTAATTCTTATTTAGAAAAAGAGGCGTATACAAGAAAAATAAAAGAGAATATTAAAGAATTACTGCAAAAGTCTATAAAATGGGATTTCCTTAATCAATGCGATGAACATAAGCATTATAATTTATATTATATAATAAACAGTGTTTTTCACATATGTGTCAAAAGATTTTGTATTTTAAGAAATCGTCAGTTCTCAGAAGAAACAAAAATGAGTGCTCTGAAAAGAAAAATAGATATTTTAAAACACAAATAATTCATAGTTTTTGGCTTATATAGCATTATGCCCATTATGCATTATTTTCTACTCATTATAAACGTTAAAGTCTCCTTTAAAACTTAATGACCTTTTCTGCAACTCTCCGTAAATGCGTGAAATAAAGTTAATGGTGCTATAAATGAGGTTGGCTGTCCACAATGGTGTGCTTGCCTATGCTTATGTATGGAAGTGAATGTTGGAAAGCATGAAAGTAGAATGAATACTATAGAAATACGACCCTTGCGTAGTATGTGTGGAATATCTCTGATTTGTAGAGTGAGGAATAGTGTGATAAGAGATTATTGTGGTTTAAAAGAAGATGTAGTGACAAAAATTTAAACGTGCATGCTCAGATAGTTTGATCATGTAGAGAATGAGTAGAAGACGATTAACAAAAGGAATTTACGAGTATAAGGTAGATGTTTGTGGAAATACCGGGAGGAGACGCCCCAGAAGGATATACAGGGTATAAGGTTCAATGAGGGACGTATGAAGGAAGGTATTAAGCATTCGATACTTGTTCGATTAACTACGAGACCAACCATAAAATCACGAAAAAATCAATCAGCTGTTTCATACATTTTGTCGAATGTCATAGATATTTTTGTATGGATCAGCAGATATTTTTTTCGTGATTTATAGGTTGGTCCCTTAGTTAATCGAACCAGTATCCAATACTGAATCCTCTACTTCAAAACGTCCCTCGTTTAACCCTACACCCTGTATACTAATCTTACAAGTGATATCCTTCTAAGGGCTAAGTTCACCGACAACTCCGACATGATAAGAGTCCGATAAATTGAAAACGGCCGTTTAACATAAATTTTTATATAGAAAAAGATATGTTAAACGGCTGTTTTCAATTTATCGGACTGTTATCTTGTCGGTGAACTTGGCCCTAAGAGGTCAGGTCCGTCGTCCTCGCAACCGGCGCGCGTGTATAACATAATGTATGGCTGCAAGAAACAAAAGGATTAAGTAAGAGTCGTAGCAGGTGGCGTTCTGTAGTTTCTGCCTACCAACATGGGTAAAGGGCGTGAGATATGTAGTTATGTATGTTAAATACATTTATTTTCACCGCCTTCACCTTAAATGTTTATATAATGAGTAGAAAATACTGCATGTGCGTGCATATTGCTATAAAAACCAAAAACTATTTGTGTATCTTGTAGTTTCACTCTTTATCAAACTCACTCTTTCGCGACTGTTACAGATTGAGATATTATGGAATATAACTTATTATTCAAATTACTTACATTAAGGTGGATCCGTCAAGGTTGTGCGCGAAACTCAAAATATCTTGGTTTTTTTGCAAATTGCAGCGCTGTTTTCCGTTAAAAGTTGATCCAAATTCGATTCGCGACAATAGTTTACATAGTAACTAAATAGTGAATATTATTTAGTAACAAGATATTTTAAGAATTTCGTGCGCAACCTTGACGGATCCACCTTAAATTCTTGTTTGTTAAAGTATGTTCCTAATAATTTCATATACAGGGTGTCCTACGGCTATGCCACACATGAAGGAAAAGTATAAATTTTGCTTCATGGAGACTTCACTTTATTTAAAAAAAATTAAGTAAGTAACACTGCATTCAAAGATTTTTAAGAAGTTGATTGTTTCATCTAAGAATTGAATCGACCAAATGTGAAAAAAAGATTACCCTGTATTTTTATGATGCCGATCGAAAGTACCTCACATAGTATCTTAATGTTACTTAGAAGGAATTAATGCTTATAATTGACTCTTTCAATCGTAAAAATTAAGGATGTTCTTTTTTTCGCATTTGGTCCGTTCGATTCCCAGATGAAGCAAGTAACTTTTAAAAAATCTTTGAATGCTTTGCTTAATTTTAAAAATGAAGTGGAGTCTCTATCTACAATATTATTTAAAGTACTTTTCCTCCATTTGGCATAGCCGTCGGACAACTTGTATAGTTAAAATATACTTTAATGTACACTAAAATTGTTAGACAGCTCATATAAATATTGTTATATAAACAAATTTTGCTGTGTACCTTAGTAAGAAAACTAATGAACCGTTGGCGAATGTTATAAATTGAGATAATAAGTATGATGTATTTATTCAAATTACAAATAAATTCTTGTTTGTTATGGTATGTAACCATTTCGTAGATATAATGTACTATATTGTATAATATATGTATATGAGCTGTGTAACAATTTCGGTGTACAATGTGTAAGTACTTATTCGTGTTTTCAATCAATGTATTTAATACTTTTTTAACTTTGTGTATCTAACTTGTACTTTCACTGTATAAGAAACTGATGATCCAAATGTTATAAATCGAGATATTGAATACTTGCCTCCTTACTTAATGACGCTTCTTAACTTTAACCACTGATTAAATATACAACTATCCTTGTCATTTGTATGACAATGAATAGAGATGACAATTTACATAAGAGCTGTTTATTTTATCATCGTCTATAAGTAAGGAGGTTAAACAAACTTAAGAAATCATTTTTTATTTTTTATACTATGGAACGCCCTATAGATATAGATCGTTCAATAGAATTAGAAGTAATATTCATTGACCTTCAATAGAATCAGAAATAGTAAATTGATTTCTTATGTTTATTTCTGTCAGCTAATGAGTTCTTGCAGTAAGCCGACGATATATTACCATAATATTGAAAATCGAAAATTTATTTAAGTTACCTACTTATTTCTTAACATTCTGTATTTTCTGGTAATTAAACATTATAGTATTTGTTTTGATTTACAGAAATAAATTACTTAAACAGTCATCAATACTTTTATTTTTCATTCCACTAGTAACAAGCACTACTATACTATACATACCTATATATATAGGTAACCTACTGAAACAAGATTTAAATTTCCCGCGTAGTTTCGTTCTGTCATTAGATTTGGGTGGGATTTCGCTAGATGGCGTACAAATTTTTGTCTCATTTTTTTTCTATGCGCTTGATATTCTTCTCGCTAGAGTATTATTGTTCTGTGCACAGAACTGCACAGCAACATATTAGTCTATGCTGCACAGAACAATAATCACAGATAATTAATGTTATTATAACAATAATACCACAAACTAATAATGCCCGATCTGAATCGATCTTTTAGGAGATCGATTCACGGCCATACAATTGTCCAATTTTTTGAATCAATTCAACAGGATGCAATCTTTGCCGAATCTTAGCCTATAAGATCGTATGAAAAAATCGTATCAACTAAAACCTAAACGTATCATACGAACTACAACAAAGTAAGATTACGTACCTACGAATTGAACAGTATAGATTCGAACTTTCGAGTTAGGTACATCCACGGAGGAAATACACAGAGGAGATGCCCTTAGCTAACACGAACCGTGATACTTTTGGAGTCGTGACGTCATCTTGCCACGCCCACTTTGGGCGTGGCCTCAATCAGTCGGTCGCCACTGTTAGTGCGAATAAAACGTTCGCGTTCCCACCGTTTATTATTATTTTCTTTAATATTTGATAGAAAAAGATGAATGTTGTATTTGATTTTGTATGTTATCCTGCAAAAGCTACTCGGATAAACGTTCTGATGCTATGAATGGCGTCACATTTCACTTGCAAATATTTTTAAACGTAATTTATTCTAAGAAGTTCTAGAATATACTCGGAATGACATTCGACACTGTCCCCTAGAAATACTTTTACTGCTCGACAAAAGATGGCGTCACTTTTTACCCGACTGCGCGACGCAAAGGAGGGTAATGTGTTTATCAGTCTATGTATGTATGTATGTATGTATGTATGTATGTTTGTTTCTATGTGGCGTTCTAGAGACCAAATGCGTAGGCCGATTTTGATAATTCTTACGTCAATCGATTCGTCTTAACCTTGCGAGTGTCACTAAAGACATAACAGTAATCAAAATTCACCACAGCGACAACCAGACGCCATACTGTCAAAATGAAAAAAAAAAAGTTGATGAACTATGTCAAGTGGGGTGTCGTTGAATAGGTATTTTAAAATCATCTTTAGGTTCCTTTTATCATTTTTCATTTTAAATAATAGTTTAGGATATATAACGATTTAAAGTTGCTTAACAAAGCAATAATTCTCGCTAATTCTTACTTATTGATTTAAGTTTTTATTTCAAGTATTAACGATATACAAACAAAAAAACAGTGAAAAATGGCCGATTTTTAGCGTCTTCAAAAAGTTTGTTTTCCTCAAAACCTATCATGTCAAAATGAAGGGCTCGAAAAGAAGATTACGAAAACATAATATATAAATACATTAAAAACTAAAAAGTGAAAAATAAAAATAGTAAATTAAAAATTAAAAAAAACCCGACTGCCATAAAACAACTAAAAAGTTCAAAACAAGAGCACTTTTCAAGCAGTCTGATGCAGTTGGTGGCATAAAATCTAAGATTTAACACAAATAATTGCCACCAACTGCATCAGACTGCTTGAAAAGTGCTCTTGTTTTGAACTTTTTAGTTGTTTTATGGCAGTCGGGTTTTTTTTAATTTTTAATTTACTATTTTTTTATCACATGAATCGGTACAAACTACGTGATAATTACTATATCGTTATGATTAGTAGTGTAGTGAAATAAATTTTAGATTACTTACAGCCTTTTTTTGCAAAAATATCGTATTATTCGCAGTAGGTATTACCTACTGTATAGTAGATTATTATTTTGAGGCGCACGCACGCCGTACGGCGTGAAGTAGCCTAAACAATTAATGTTTCCATCTTACGTTTTGATTTCACCCTAAAAGTTTTGTCACTGTGACACTAAAATCTTTTTCGTTTTAATAATTAATATAAAGTGTATTCGGATAGAACTTGCGAACAATGTAAACAAACACTTTAGTCAATATTTCTCTAATAACCATCACCATCAACGATCAAACACGGTTTAATTTACATTCTGTTCACTTTTTCTCTACCTTCAACTGTAATTAATAATGAAATAATAAATAAAAACTAGATTCATCCATAAAAATTAAAAATTCATTTTGCGGTTGAAGTTAGATGTCAAATTGACTTTCAAAGTTTTTTTCTTCCAAACTCTATTTGTTTTTGAAAATCAGTGAGGTTAGGTTTTATAGAGAAATAAATTTATTCAATTATTCCATATTTTTTTTTTTTCCAAATTCTCTTACTAATTATTATGTCTAAGTAATATTATTATGTCCTATACGTACACCTAGACTGCCCAATATCTTCTATCTTTCAGTCCATCCAAAGGTTGTCTGGAAGAGATCGCCTTGAGTGATAAGACCGCACATTTTAAATTAGTAGGGAAGCTTTTTCTGTATATGATATTATGGTGTACAATAAAGAGTAAATAAATAAATAAAGGGTTACGTCGACGGCTGAAAATTAAACCTTCTAAATGGCCGAATTAAAGGTTTTGCTAGCCGGTTTGGCCCAAATCCGTGTAGCACATTGGAGAAAATGTGTTGTCCATGTTTTAAAAGAGGAAAATATTAAAAATATACATACATACATACCATACCGCTACAATTATTTAATAACTAGCTTCCGTCCGCGTTTTGGGGGTAAAAAGTGTGTGTTATTCTGATGTATAAGCTATATTACTGTGAAGTTTCATCAAAATCTGTTTAGTAGTTATTGCATGAACGAGTAACAAACATCCATACATCCTCACAAACTTTCACATTTATAATATTAGTAGGATAGGATATAGTAGGATTTGCATTTATATAAGGTCCTACTCTTCATACTCGAAATATTTTAAGAGGCACATCTGTTGGTGGCCTAAAGATGCTATACCTACAAACGAAAAAAAAGAGTATATATTTTTTTTAAATAAATTAATTTAAAATTATTTGATATACATAAAAATACTCGCTCTTTATTATTTTCAACATCCACTACGCTAGTTTATAAGTAACTTATTATTATTATTCGAAATTAGCGTAATAGATGTTGAAAATAGTATTTTTTTTAATAGTATTTATATTTAGTGTCAAAATAATTTTAAAATAATTAAAAACCACACCATAAAAACCACACCGCAATGTTTTGATACACTATGTGTATCACTGTCAACAATAAATGACCAACCTTTACACAGTATACGGACACGGATACACGACATCCAGCAATCCTTCCTCCATGAGCCTCTGTCAGGACTCACAGACAGACTTGACAGACTCTGTCAAGTGCGACAACTTCACACTTGCGTTTCGTTGTCAATTTTATTGATGTTCTGAACTAATGAGCGGATGCGACATATAAATATATTTTTTTAAATAGGCCGTAGGTATTACAATGTGTGAAAATTTTTAGGAAAGAATTAACGAAAATCAGATTTTTATTATTGTTCGTACCACAAACAAAATAGGGAACTATTTACACAAATCTCATTTTCCACTAAACCTTAAGGGCCGTACCACAAAAAAGATAAACACGTGTTCAACACGAATGCTTCCAAATATAATACGCACTTGTTTTAGCACTAACTTGAATAAAATAAGTGTGTATTATTATTATTATTTTTTTTTTTTTTAAATAAGAGCCATCCTAAGCTACCCTTTAAATTGATCTTTTTTCCCTACAATAAGGCGAAATTCCAGAAAGTGGAAACACTAGTAGTAAAACAGTTTTGACTATTTGCCAAGGTAAAACTAGCGGAATATAGCTAAACTACGTCGTACCAATTTTTTGTCGTAGACTTGTAGGTAATGCTATTCACCACTAGATGGAGACAGTTTGAGGTGGGTGGAGTCTCAGGTACCCTCCGGCCCCCGCGTCCCGCAAAATATCACGCATCGTAGTAAAGACAAATCCCTTTACAACACCTCTACTCTGTAATTCCTCTGTGGGTACATCAATCAAAATCGGTAATGGTACTGATTCTGTTGTTTACCAACTAAACTAATTTAGTCTCATTACATCTCTTTCTAATAAAAAAACATGAGAAAAGGATAGCAGATATTTAATCCTGTCAAATTAGTCCATTTGAATAGTTTTGTTTTTCCGTAGATGACAAGGGCGTAGACTAATTTTACAGTTCTATATATTTTCTGGCTTTTTGCAATGTTATTTGTAAGAAAGAGATGTACTAGTGTGATTAAAATTAGTTTAGTGCGACGTTCAACAGAATCAGCACCAATATTTATACTTCTGTACTTCTATACTAATATTATAAAGAGGTAAAAGTAAGGTTGTATGTATGGGGTAATCTCCGGAACTTATGGTCCGATTTTGAAAATTCTTTCAATAATAGAAAGCTACATTATTCCTGAGTGCTATAGGCTACTTTTTATCCCGCAAAAATGCACGGTTCCTGTGGGTCACGCGGATGAAGTCGCGGGCAAGGTGCTAGTATGAAATATGGAGGTAGATGATACCGTCGATTTATCAACTTTGGAGTACACCATTGTAAACAACATTGTTACACCATTGTAACTGGTAGATAATCTAGTTTATAGTGGATTCGTCGCGCGCGAATTCTAAATATCTTAAGTTTTTTGTTATTAGATTGAGTATTGTATATTTTGATCAAAATATACAATACTCGACAATAATGATGATAGTCACCAAAATAATAATCATCAAAATCATCATTATAGCCCTCAAAATTATATTTGAGGAAAATACGATCATTTCGTGAAAACATTACGATTTTCCTCAAATATAATTTCTCTCTTTTTTTTAATTAAATGCTGGAATTTCTAATTTGGAACAATGATATATATCAACCATCGTCATTTATTTGAAACACATGTTTTATACTTTATTACGGCTATCTGTTAAAGTAGGTATTTGAAAAGGAATTCGAACCCATGGCCGTCGGCGTCTGTGGCACACTTTATTTTTTAGATAAATATAGTTTATTAATAAAATTAATAATATTGCATGCATAACTGTGGTTTTTACTATTTTTATAAAAAAAAAATAAAACCGACTTCAAAAAAACCCTGAAACACTAAAAAGTCTGAAATAAAAAGGTAGGTACCCTATAAATTAAAACATAAATACCATATTCATTAATTACTATCATACAAAAATACCTTTTTAATTAAATTCAACACTTTTTGCAGTCGGTGCCAAGCCGATTAAACTACATCTTAGCCCTGATTAAACTTCATCTCCATTTAATGCGCATATAATTGTTATACTATAGGCACCTAATAGCTAACAATTAGGCAAGGATTTTTGTTTTATTGGCTTGGCACCGACTGCAAAAAGTGTTGAATTCAATTAAAAAGGTACCAATTTTTTTTAGTAAAAAGTTTTTTATTTTTTTCTTTTAATGACTTCAGCCCTCTATAATCTCATAGGATAGTCTATCTCAATTTTTCTAAATTATTAATAGATTTTATTTTTTGTAAAATTTTTCTGTTTTTCTATTTTGAATGACATAAACACACGCGATTACAGCAGTACCTAGTCAGAATTCATTACCACTAACCGGACCTACACACTTTTTAATGTAAGTCCTGTGCTGACACGCCTCTTTCGTCTCTCTCTTGAGACTGGTCGAGTGCCGAAATCGTGGAAGTCTGCAAACGTGCAACCCGTGCCCAAAAAGGGTAGCCGAGCCGACCCTGCCAACTACAGGCCAATCTCGGTTACGTCCATACTCTGTAAGACCATGGAGCGTGTACTTAATACCAGGCTCCTAACGTACCTAGAAACTAATGACCTTCTCAGTGACCGCCAATACGGATTCCGCCGAAATCGGTCTACTGGAGACCTTCTAGCGTACGCCACTTACATATGGAGTGAGGCCATCGAGAAACATGGGGAGGCGCTCGCCGTTTCCCTAGACATCTCGAAGGCTTTCGACAGGGTTTGGCATGACGGCCTTGTTCGTAAGCTTTCTTCATATGGCTTGTCCACCGGTTTCGTTGCGTGGATAACGGACTTCTTGAGGGACCGTTCGATTCGAGTAGTCATTGATGGCTGCTCGTCCGATCGAATGGCTATTAATGCGGGTGTCCCTCAGGGGTCAGTGCTCTCTGCGACGCTCTTTCTGCTGCATATCAACGACCTGCTAAAGCCCGGAACCTTTGGGTATGCAGACGACAGCACTGTCGTAGAGAGCTACACAACCAACGCACGGACCGGTGGACCTCAAATCCGGTCTCTGAGAGAGGCCATGGTCGAGCGCTTGAATTTGTCCCTTAAAGCAGTCTCCGATTGGGGCGATGCCAATCTGGTCAAATTCAATGCAGCTAAGACCCAGGCGTGTCTGTTCTCTGCCAAAAGGACGCCATTCCAGCTGGCTCCTACTTTTCGAGATGTGTCTATACCGATAACCAACCGCCTTGAGCTCTTGGGCGTAACTCTAACGTCAACCCTCAACTTTGGCTCCTATATTGAGTCCAAAGCTCAATTGGCTGCTAAAAAACTGGGTATCCTCTCGAAGGTGCGGCGGTACTTCACGTCGGAACAGTTGCTTCAATTGTACCAAGCACAGGTTCGTTCGTGCATGGAGTACTGCTCGCACCTTTGGGATGGCACAGCAAAGTATCAGCTTGAGGCATTAGAGTCTATTGAGAAGCGTGCCAAGAAGCTCATCAACAACGACTCCCTTGTTCAGTCCAAGCTCCAAAGTCTTGAGCATCGGCGCAAATTTGCTAGTTTATCGGTTTTTTACCGGATACATTTCGGAGAGTGTGCTTCAGATCTGCATGATCTAATTCCCTCCTGCCCTTTCTTCTATCGGACGGCCAGAAGCACCACAAGGCGCCATCGGTTCATGGTAGATATACCAAGAACCCGAACTAAAGATGTGACCGATATATTCGTATTCATTAAGATATTAGTAATATTAAGCGTATTCACATATCAGTAATCCGACGGATTCTGATATGCTAATATTCCGTATCCACTTTATTTATACACTGATCGTTCAACATCGGTTGGATAATATCTGATATTCGTGAATATTCGTGACGGATAACTGTGTCGTTCGTATCGTAAAGATGGTGCGAGCGAGCGAGCCAAATGAATGACCGAATGGATTAACCAATAAGAGCGTCTGGCGGGTATTCGATCTCTATTGTACAGAACTTAGGGACTATTTTCCATTGGATATTTTATATCATGGCGACCCGGGATTTTACATACAAATACAACAACTCTTTTTAAGATTTCTTGACTGGACTCTTTAGTAGAGTTTCTAAAAGTGTATTAATTTACATTTACTTATTTTATAGTAAAATTATTGGAGATATATTAGTTTTATTACCTACCACGGTTTTTCCCCCAGTATTATTATTAAGATCATAACAACATTTACTGAAATAAGTTATTAAAACGTTAGTCGTAAATCATTCTTTAAATGAGTGCCTCGTAATTATGCTATTATTAAAATTATTTATCAAAGCATATAAACCTAGCATACATCCTTTATAAACTAATAAGATCGCTTGGTAAAATAAACATATTACCTACAAGAATAGAATAGTGATACGTACGATACGATATCAGTAATATTCATATATTAGTTAAAATATTATAATATCACTTGACGAATATATTCATATTAACTAATACTGACAAATATCGGTATTAACCCATCTTTAACCCGAACAAAGCGCTTTGATTCCACTTTCATTGTGAAAACCGCCAAGCAGTGGAATGCGCTGCCCGAGTGGGTGTTTCCCAACAGTTACAATCTGGGTATCTTAAAGTCACGAGTGAATCGGTTTCTTCTAGGCAAGCGTGCTCCATCGTAGACCGCATCATCGCTTAACATCAGGCGAGATGGCGGTCAAGCGCAAGCCTATCATCGAATAAAAAAAAAAAAAAGGTATGGATTCACATCCCCACTTAAGCGAAGTGAATTAAATTCCATTTTGACGCTGACTGTACAACTTCATTACATTTTCTTTGCCTGATATCACGATAAACATAAGCACATTGCAATTTGATTGCAACTGCTACAAATCCTTCCATAAAACATACCCTTACTGTAAGCCGTTGAAGAGTTCCATTGCTTATCGTCATGTTCATGTGATGTCTTTATGGTAAAGTTAACGTGGTAGTGCCACGTTAACTTTACCATAAAGACATCGCGGTAAATCAAACATTCCTATACCCTCAGTGATTTACGTGAGTATCGTTTACGTGCTCCTGAGAATTGAAGAGTTCCGTTATTTTGTCATGGATCCCATCATCAGATCTTGACCAAATTTTGTGAGACTCCTTCTGAAGTACCCACTTCTTAATGAAACACGTTGTACATGGCTATAAAATTTGAGGAGTTCCCTCGATTTCCATGAGATCCCCTCATCAGATCCTGAATTGTTGAAAATGGGACCCCCTCGATAGTATACCCTTTTACCCTTTTTAAGTTACTTCGTTTTGTTACAAAGTTGCTGTGGCCACCCTTCGGCTTATTCATACCGGGCAAGGAGTCTGGAAATAACAACAATAATAATTCTTCATAACTCTTCAGGGAGCGATTTGAGCATCAGTGACGTATAAAAGTACCTTGCCGATGACTACGATTAACGAAAATCACCGTGTCGCTCGGGTACCTCGAAACTTTACCGTAACGAAGCCCGCGAATCGCTCCCTAATTCAAACTTTATTTAACATAATTATTTTTCTCTACAATTTAGGCTTCTGCCTCGAATCTCGCGGCGGTGGCGGCGGCGCGGGAGCGGCAGGATCTTACGCGTATAATCAAATGGACCGGCCCTCGAAAACAGCGGCGCGGAAGCGGGGCGGGAGAAAGAGAACGCGCCGCCGCCGCCGCCGCCCCGCTGCCCGCAAAATTCGAGGCAGAGGCCTTACAGTTCTCAGCAAATAACAGTGCTTACATAACTTAACTATCACATGTTATACATCACTGAAAACCTAATGAGGTAGGCTACACCTTACAACAAGTTATAACCTTTCAGGACCTAACCCTGAAAAGCTATTTCAGTATGAACATAAAAAATTGGCAACAAATATTTTACAAGTTAAATATTTACTAAACTATGGAACTTATAACCATGAAACTACTTGTTATAGGTAGCCTAGGTAATTAAACAACGAAATGTAATATTTTTATTGGTACCAATCAAATACTTATGGCACTAGTATAGCAAAATATAAAGGTATAAAAAACAATGTGTACAGTTTATTGTCTATACAGGGTGGCAGGTTAGACAGTGGAAATATTTTAAGGGGTCATTGTACTCATCATTATGAACAACTTTTACTATGGGACCAACCTTGAAATCGCGAAAAAAAATTCAGCTGTTCCATAAGTAGGTACATACATTTTGTTGAGTTATGTGAACATAAATGTATGGAACAGCAGATTTTTTTTTTCGCGGTTTCAGGGTCGTAGTAAAAGTTATTCATAATGATGAGTACAATGACCCCTAAAAATATTTCCACTGTCTAACCTCCCACCCTGTATAAAAGGGTTCCCGGGCTTAGCAGTAGCACATCAAAATGAAATGTCAAGACCAGGGATGGCGAACTTATGGCACGCGTGCCATATGTGGCACGTCATAGAAGAAACTGGCACGGCACCAACAAAAGTCACAATATTTCTATTTTCAATAAAACATGTCATTGATAGAATAACAATTTGTGTTAAACGTTAAAACTGTCTTTAATTAAGGATTTTATGTGAGTAACTTAGTTTGTATTTTCCTTACTTTTCTAAGATAAACTAACTTAAAAAAAAATATGGTTATTGGCGTGCCATACGCCAATAACCATATTTTTTTTAAGTTAAGTAGTTCATAACGCACGCAATCGTCAAAAGGTTCGCCAACCCTGGTCTAGATCTAAGTCATCTATCTAGGTGCCCTGGAATTGCCTTTTCTTTACATAGGCGAACTTTACAAATAGGTATTTACTTACGGTTTTATCATAAAACTGATTCTAATTCAAGTATTTCAATATTTACAAAATTCACACTACACATACCTAACATTTTGGTGACATCGTCACGAACAAATATGATTCCTCAAACTATTTTTAAGACTAAAACTACGCTGACATATCTCACATTTGTGAGGTTTTTCACCAGTGTGTGTTCGAATATGATCCTTCAAACTTCTTTTACTGCATAAACTACGCTGACATATGTCACATTTGTAAGGTTTATCACCAGTGTGTGTTCCAATATGTGTACTTAAATGATTTTTTTTATTAAAACTACGCTGACATATCTCAGATTTGTGAGGTTTTTCACCAGTGTGTGTTCGAATATGTGATTTTAAACCTGCTTTCTGAGTAAAACAACGCTGACATATATCACATTCGTAAGGTTTTTCACCAGTGTGTGTATGTAAATGTGATTTCAAACAGTGTGTTTGAGTAAATCTACGCTGACATATACCACATTTGTAAGGTTTTTCACCAGTATGTGTTCGAATATGTGATTTTAAACTTGATTTCTGAGTAAAACAACGCTGACATATATCACATTCGTAAGGTTTTTCACCAGTGTGTATACGTAAATGTGATTTCAAACAGTGTTTTTGAGTAAAACTACGCTGACATATTTCACATTTATAAGGTTTTTCACAAGTGTGTGTTCGAATATGACCATCTAAATGTTTTTTTGTATAAAAACTACGCTGGCATATGTCACATGTATAACTTTTATATATTTTTTCATGCATATTATTACCTTTGTCATTAAATATTTTACACCCAAAATGATTCTGATTACTATTATTACAATAATTCGCATCTGTAGTAGTATTTATTATTTCTGTAAAATCGTCTTTGTTTAGTGAATCTTCAATGATCTCCTTATCTTTATTTAAAATACTGTTAACTTTAGGTTTAAAAATAGAATAACTTATGATAGGCTCTCTGAATTTAGTAACAGATTTAAACGTTTTAATTCTAGTAGTGTGGATAATTTTCGAGTCTGACAGTCCATTTTCCTTGTCTGTAATTGTATCTTCTAGTTTTGGTTTCTCCGAGACGGGCGCCCCTGTGATTAAAAGAATGAGTCAATACGTTTGATACGCTGTTCGGTGGTCGCGCGAACATAAATGATTAGCTAAAGACCATCCACCCATTAGTACGCTTCTGTAATGACAATCTGTATCTGTCTATCAACCCCGGATCTTGAATAATTTCGAGGCGGGGCAAAAACTAAAAAATGCCGCCCCCGCCCGATAATATTTTTACGTTTATCATCATCATAATTTCAGCCATAACACGCCCACTGATGCTGATGGACATAGACCTCCCCCAAAGAACGCCACAACGACCGGTCTGGCGCTGCTCGTGCTCTTTGCGATTACTATGCTTGGTAGACGAATACACTATTCAGTGTATATACCAAGCTTGAATTTGCCGCCCTCTGAATTTGTCACCCGGGGCACGAGCCCCGGCTTGCCCCCCCCTAGATCCGGGACTGCTGTCTATAGACACTATAATATGACACTCATTTTTAATTTACTTGGTGGATGGTTTTATTACTAATCCCTATTTAGGTATGTTGGAAATGTGTAGGCATAATCCACGAAGTAGGTTTTTATAGTTATTATTAACTCTGGTCAATGCCGCCGGGTGGCGCTCTCTCTCGTAGGTCTCATCGAATGTGCAAACAGTTGACTGTAATTTTTCTAACTCTTTTATTGTAATAAACCGTGATATTCCGTTCAAAACTTGTGTATTTCTTCAGGTTATGGGCCGATATATACATTTTTTGGAAAATATATAGTAAATTTATTCTCCGAAGAGTTATTTCAGCAAATAATTTTTCAAACGGCATTCGTGAAAAAAAAATGGCGTCGTCATCGAATTCACATAATTTGCATATTGAAAAATTATCCGGCAGGGATAATTACAACACCTGGAAGTTTGCAGTGAGATCATATTTAGAGCATGAGGAGCTCTGGGAATGTGTTGATCCGAAAATTGAAGATTCCGCAGTCGATAGCAAAAAAGACATAAAAGTCAAGTCAAAAATCATTTTGTTGGTGGAACCGATCAATTATGTTCATATTGAAAATGCCACCACGGCACGAGAAGTGTGGAAAAATTTGCAAAATGTTTTTGAGGACTCCGGGTTGTCAAGGAAAGTATGCTTACTGAAAGATCTTATCAACACATCACTGGAAAGTTGTACCGGCATAGAGGAATATGTGAATAAAATAATGTGTACAGCTCATAAATTGAGAAACATCGGTTTCAAAGTTGATGACGAGTGGTTGAGAACTCTCATGTTGGCTGGTTTACCGGATATATATAAACCAATGATTATGGGAATTGAAAGTTCCAGCGTCAAAATATCCTCCGACTTCATAAAAACTAAACTTTTACAGGAAGTAAAGGATTCCGAACAGTCTTCAGCTTTTTTCACCAAGCACAAGAATAACTCGAATCAAAAGAAGAATGAGTTTAAGCCAAAAGGAAAAGGACCCCGCTGTTACAGTTGTAACAAATATGGCCATTTTAAAAATCAGTGTACCGAGAAGATTGAGAAGAAAACTAACAACAATGTTTTTTCAGCCGTTTTCTCAGCTTGCAGTTCCATAAATAAGGATGCATGGTACGTTGACAGTGCTGCAACAATGCACATGTCTAGGCACATCGATTGGATGTATGATGTTCAACCACCTCCGATCCAGAAGATAATGGTGGCAAACAATAATGATGTTGCTGTACAAAAGATGGGTAATATAAACATTCAGACTAATATAAATAATGATGATCATCTGATACAGGTGAGAAATGTTTTATATATTCCCGAGCTTAGTGCAAACCTCTTATCGGTTAGTCAATTAACTAAAAATGGTTGCAAGGTTCAATTCACTGATAATGGCTGTTACATACACAATTCTCAAAATCAGCTTATAGCTACAGGAAATCTGATCAATAACATGTATAAGCTAAATACTATTACTGGAAATACATGTGTGGCTTATTCAAATGAAAGCAAAGCTGATTATGATACTTGGCACAGGCGTATGGGGCATTTAAATATGGCAGATGTTAAAAAGTTAGAAATATGTGCTACGGGTGTAAATATTACAACTAAGAATGATTCTTCAGTTTGTATTCAGTGTTGTGAAGGGAAACAGAACAGACTTCCGTTCCCCCATTTCGGTTCTAGAGCAAGTACATTACTTGAAATAGTACACTCTGATCTATGTGGTCCGATGGAGACACTATCTGCTGGTGGTGCGAGGTACTAGGAAAAGTGTATGTATATTTTTTAAAGAACAAAATGGATATAAAGTCAGTATTTCAAAGATTTAAAACTGAAGTCGAAAATTAATTAGGAAAGAAAATAAAGATATTGCGAAGTGATAATGGGAAGGAATATTGCAATAACGTTTTCTCTAAATTCCTGGCAGATTCTGGCATCAAGCACCAAACCAGCACTCCGTACACGCCGGAACAGAATGGCCTTGCGGAGCGAATGAACAGGACGTTGGTGGAGCGTGCTAAATGCATGTTGTTTGATGCAAATCTACAGAAAAGTTATTGGGCGGAGGCAGTCGCTACAGCAGCTTACATTGTAAATAGATCACCGTCGCGAGTTCTGGCAAAGGTAACACCATTCGAGAAGTGGACTGGTAAGAAACCAAATCTATCTCATTTAAAAATATTTGGCTCAAAAGCTATGGTTCACATTCCGAAACAAAACCGTTTGAAATGGGATCGAAAATCACAAGAGATGTTGTTTACGGGTTACTGTGAGAATACAAAGGGATACAGGCTCTATAATCCTAAAACAAAAAGAACTGTGATAAGCAGAGATGTGATATTTGTTGAATGTTGTGTAAATATGCCCATTAATACACAAGTATGTACACCAGTGCCACAAATGGTTGAAGTGCCTCTCAACTCCAATAACAGTTGTTCTCAAGACAAAGAGGAGGTTATAACTATTGCTGACAGTTCTCAGAATGAGTCGTTAAATGTTACTTTGTCACCTGAAATTTCAGAAACGTCATTTGATAGTTGTGGTAACGATGATGTAAATGATGCAACATATTATCCAGATACTAGTGATGATAACAGTGACACTATACACAGAAATATCACACTAAGATCACATCAAGGACGTAATGTAGAAGGCAATAATTTCTTATGCGTTACACAGTTTTCAGATCCATTGACTCTTGAAGAAGCACTCTCTAGTACTGAAGCTCATCTCTGGAAAGAAGCAATGGATGAGGAGTACAAGTCACTGATGGATAACTGTACATGGGAGCTGACTACACTACCATCTAATAGACGTGCAATACCATGTAAATGGGTATTTAAGACGAAAACGAATGAGAAAGGTGACATAGTTAAACATAAAGCCAGATTAGTTATAAAAGGTTGTTCGCAAAGGAAGGATATAGATTATTTATTTGCGATGGCAGCAAAGTATAATTTGGATATAGTTCAAATTGGAAGAAGAAGAAGAAAGAAGAAGAAGTTATAGGGTGTCTGCTGTACATCTCACAAGTTACACGACCAGACATAAGTTTTGTTATTAACATGTTAAGCAAGTATAATAACAAGCCTGAAATGCAGCACTGGACAGCTTTAAAGCGAGTTATGCGTTATTTAAAGAGTACTCAAGATTATAGACTCTGTTACAAGCAAAGCCTTGATGAACCGATGACACATGGCTATTGTGATGCTGATTGGGCAAGCTCAGAAGACGACAGACGTTCGTGTAGTGGATACATTTTCCTGTTTCAGGGAGGATCAATCAGCTGGAATTCTAGACGCCAACCTACAGTTGCGTTGTCTACGACAGAAGCAGAGTATATGTCACTATCATCTTGTGTACAAGAAGCTTCGTGGTTAAAGCAATTTCAAGAAGAATTTTGGCCACAATTGAAGAATAAAGCTATGGTTATATACAGCGATAATCAAAGTTCTATAAAACTTTCAGGTACCGATGGTTATCATTCTAGGACCAAGCATATTGTTGTTCAACATCATTTAGTTCGTGATAAAGTACTTGGAGGGTCAATCGACGTGCGCTACATACAAACGGATCTGATGGTTGCTGATATTCTGACCAAAGCCACATCGCACTCAAAGCTTGAATTCTGCTCATCCAAAATGGGATTATGTCTAAGGGAGGATGTTGGAAATGTGTAGGCATAATCCACGAAGTTTTTATAGTTATTATTAACTCCGGTCAATGCCGCCGGGTGGCGCTCTCTCTCGTAGGTCTCATCGAATGTGCAAACAGTTGACTGTAATTTTTCTAACTCTTTTATTGTAATAAACCGTGATATTCCGTTCAAAACTTGTGTATTTCTTCAAGGTATAACCTTCCTAAGTTACAGGTGTGTGTCATATTTCACCCTAAATATTAAAGGACATGTAAAAACTACTTTTAAGACGAATGTAATCTTTTGCGCTTTTATAATCAGGTAGCTACTAGGGCTTTCAGTCTCGTTATATTACGAATCTCGGGAAAAAGAAATCGAGACTCGGTCCGGTCTCGAAACTCCCGGGAAAACGAGACTTACGAGACTATTTCAAAAATAGGTTTCATACTCCTACGCTCGGCATTTAGGCAGTCCATACAAGATATTTCAATAAAGTACTTTATTAATCATACTGTCACAAACTCAAATACAAGTAAATTTAACAATTTAGAGTTTTATGTTTATACTGGGCACGTAAAAAAACAGCATTTAATGTACTTTCATACAGAGAGGATCTGATTTTATTACAAAAGTAACCCGCGTTAGAAAAAAAACCCTCTGCTTCTACGCCAGTCTCAGTCCAAGAAAAAAAGGAAGACAGCGCGCCGCGAACATTAAAACTGAAGCCACCTTTTTATCAGTGTGTCGAAGGGATGCCATTTGTTATTTTTTTTCCCTATAATTTGGAGAATAATATTCGTGTGGGTAGGATAACATTGTACGAGGAAGATTACTCGAATGGAGAAATTTTAAATCATATTATGGCAACCCTCGTACTTTATGTCACTGCGTTGAGGTTTTTTGTTCCAAGTAACCTAAAATTCATAGTATAGTAATTAAGAAACGATGTTTTTTGTAGTACTTACAAGTGAAAAGTGATTCCGTGAGACTTTTTATGTGATTTGCTGGTTTTTACAAGTTTTCACTACACAGGAAGGCATAATTCTATTTTACAATAAAGTTCACTAGGCGACGACTCGTAACGTACTAGGAGCGATGAGCATGGTTTTAGTGTAGGTGTGTGCGTGAGCGTGTATGCATGCAGGAGCACGGTTTTGTGGCTTCACTTTTTTGTTCGTGGCGCGCCGTCTACCTACCTTTTTTTGTTGGTCTGAGGGTAGTTATGTCAATATTAGTATTGGGCCATGTAGGTATGTATTGGAAGAGTTATTGAGGTAAAATGTACACTAGAGAAGACACCGCATTAGATGCCGATTTCCCAATCAAATGCGATGGAATCGCCTCACGTCACTGATTCAATCGCTGTGTATACGAATATGATTCCTCAAACTATTTTTAAGACTAAAACTACGCTGACATAATTATGTCACACTTGTAAGGTTTTTCACCAGTGTGTGTCTTAACATGCTTACGTAAATGATTTTTTTCATTAAAACTACGATGGCATATACTACACTTGTAAGATTTTTCACCAGTGTGTGTAAGAATATGATTCTTCTAACTACTTTTACTACATACAGGGTGGCAGGTTAAACAGTCAAAATATTTTAAGGGGTCATTGTACTCATCATAATGAAAAAGTTTTACTATGGGACCAACTCTGAAATCGCGAAAAAAAAATCAGCTGTTCCATACATTTTGTTTAGTAAAGTGAACATAAATGTATGGAACTGCAGATTTTTTTTTCGCGATTTCAGGATTGGTCCCATAGTAAAAGTTGTTCATAATGATGAGTACAATGACCCCTTCAAATATTTCCACTGTCTAACCTGCCACCCTGTATACTACGCTGACATATGTCACATTTGTGAGGTTTTTCACCAGTGTGTGTCCTAATATGTTTACTTAAATTAATTTTTTGCCTAAAACTATGCTGACATATACTACATTTGTAAGGTTTTTCACCAGTATGTGTTCGAATATGATTGGTCATAATATTTTAACAACAAATTATGTTGACTTTAGACCTTGAAAACAAGATGATAAATACGGTATAAAAATGAATTTTACTTCCAAATTTAAATTCTCTTAAATTATACGTTGAAGAGAATATTGCAGAACATTGCAGAATGTTCTCGGTCGGAGAACATTCTCCGTGAGAGAATATTCTCTCGACCCATCACTACATAGAACTACCCTCGCTCTATGGTCAAAAAGCTGAGGTGGTAAACAATTGTCCGTTGCCCTATTAAGGGTTAATACATAATTTTCTATTAGACTATGTATCTGAAATTTAGGCCGCAGCCACACTGGCACGGCGATAGCGACGCGACGGTGATTTCGTGAAAACAAACTTACATAAACACACGTCGGTGGCCGCACTGCAGAAACGACAAGCGACATTTGTTCCCGAAATCGCCGTCTCGTCGGTGTCACCGTGCTAGTGCGGCCGCGGCCTTAGTCTTTACACGTTCTAGCTTGCAAATGAAATTTCTTTGCATAGCTATACCATTAGCTTCCACCCGCGGCTTCACACGCATCTTTGGTATAAAAAGTAGCCTAAGTGTTATTCTGATGTACAGTCGAACCATCAATCCATGAATCATTTAGCCGATAATTCGTTTGAAATCATCAAAACAGTAGAGTTTTCTACATATTACCGTGCATTCTGCACTTAAGACTTTTTGAATATTACGAAAACTGTGTCAATACAGATCAGAGGTCTATGCAGTTTTGACCTTTATTATAAATGCAGTAGATTCATAATTTCAATGAAAATTATGTTTTTGATGAAGCTGGAATTATTTTTGAATTTCGAATTAACTGTCATGGCACATGGTATTCCTTAAGTATTTTTTTCAACAACCTATAGAGGTAGAGACCGTTCCACGTAAGAATTCCCCTAGAAGTTATGTTGGCTGCCCTGCTTGTCATTCCTATTTAGGTAATTCCGTTTTGTGTTTTTTGTAGATTTATGTTTTTTTATGTTTTTATAATAATATTTAGGACGTTAAAGTGATGAAAGTTAATTAGTGCTGAAAGAAAACTTCCAACACCGTTAAAAACGTGTAATAAAATGAGATTCAGGGCAGCCAACATAACTTCTAGGGGAATTCTTACGTGGAACGGTCTCTACCTACTTACTAACTTTTTCGAAGAAGAGTATTATTAAAATTAAAAGAAAAATGCCAAATAAAAAACGTCAAAAAATCACTTCACATGTCAAGGTGTCAAATGTGTTCAACAAACATGAAAGGAGGTGGCGTAGAATATACTAACTGTCACATCGCATGCTCAATCAAACACTGACCTAATTCAAAATTGCCAAAACTTTTGCCAATTGACGTTTAAAGTTTTTAGTTGTAGGTGCGCGTGGAACATAAAATATAGACTGATCTAATTTTATACCTTATTTTGCAAAGAATAGGGTTGTTTTTTTTTTTTGACTAGTTTGTAGAGCATGCTCTTTTAGGTCGGTATATAACTGTAACTCATTTTGGCCAAATTTTGAGTTCGGTCAGTGTTTTATTAAGCATGCGACATGCTTACGTTAATTATTTTTTTCATTAAAACTACGCTGACATATACCACTCTTGTTTGGTTTTTCACCAGTGTGTATACGAATATGATTTTTCAAACTTCTTTTACTACATAAACTACGCTGACATATGTCACATTTGTAAGGTGTTTCACCAGTGTGTGTTCCAATATGTGTACTTAAATTATTTTTTTGATTAAAGCTATGCTGACATATACCACATTTGTAAGGTTTTTCACCAGTGTGTGTTCGAATATGATTCCTCAAAACATTTTTACGACCAAAACTACGCTGACATATCTCACATTTGTGAGGTTTTTCACCAGTGTGTGTTCGAATATGTAATTTTAAACATGCTTTTTGAGTAAAACAACGGTGACATATATCACATTCGTAAGGTTTTTCACCAGTGTGTGTACGTAAATGTGATTTCAAACAGTGGGTTTGAGTAAAACTACGCTGACATATATTACACTTATAAAGTTTTTCACCAGTGTGTTTACAAATATGATTGTTTAAATTACCTTGTTTAATAAAACTACGCTGACATATTTCACATTTATAAGGTTTTTCACAAGTGTGTGTTCGAATATGACCATCTAAATGATTTTTGGTAAAAAAACTACGCTGGCATATGTCACATGTATAACTTTTATATATTTTTTTATGCATATTTATATCATCACTGTTAATACCTTTGTCATTAAATATTTTACACCCAAAATGATCCTGATTACTATTATTACAATAATTCGCATCTGTAGTAGTAATTATTACTTCTGTAAAATTGTCTTTATTTAGTGAATCTTCAATGATCTCCTTACCTTTATTTAAAATACTGTTAACTTTAGGTTTAAAAATAGAATAACTTATGATAGGCTCTCTGAATTTAGTAACAGATTTAAACGTTTTAATTCTAGTAGTGTGGATAATTTTCGAGTCTGATAGTCCATTTTCCTTATCTGTAATTGTATCTTCTAGTTTTGGTTTCTTCGCGACGGGCGTCCCTGTGATTAAAAATATGAGTCAATAAGCTTGGCACGCTGCTCGGTGGTCCCGCGGACATTAATGATTAGCTAAAGACTATCCGCCCATCAGAACGCTTCTGTAATGAAATGACAATCTATATAATATAACTAGACTTTTGCCCGCGACTCCGTCCGCGTGGACTACAGTGAAATTACCAGTTTAAACGACCTCCGTAGTGTAGGGTGGCTAGTACTACCAAGAGGTCAGGCTGTATCTCTGGTTTTTTTCAGCGGAATCAGATAAAACGTAGTTTAGATTTTAAGTTGGACCCTAAGCTATCGAGCTGTGAAAACCATATCAAAATCCGTTCAGTACTTTCTGCGTGATGCGCGCACAAACAGACAAAAATTAAAAAAAAATCTTTTCAGGTATCGTTATGTCCCAGTACCCTATCCCGACTGTTTTTTCTGGAATATCTTCTATGTACAGACACGGCTCTTTTACAATTTTATAATAGTATAGACTAGAGCCTCTAGTCTCGAGTCCCGAGACCAGATTTTTCGAGACTACACGGTCTCGAAAATCTCGGGAATATCGAAACTTCCGACTTTTCGACTAGCTGATTTCAATTTAAATAAAAACCACAAGTTTGAAAAAAAAAACATGTTATTTAAGTTACATAGCTAGGTAGCATAACAATTCGAACAGTAAATAGAACTTGTGAAAAATATAAAAAAAAATAAGTTTGTTTGTGAAGGAATTTTGATGATTTTGAATAAACTGTACCTAGTTAGGAACATCGTTTTATTTTTGGTGCAATATTTGGGTCGATTCCTATCAGCTCTAATTATTTCAGATTTTTGGCTCTACAAACTTCGGAGATAGGGGGGGGGGGGGGATATAATGAAAATATATTTTGAAATATGCAGATCAAGCCCTTCCATATGATATGCCACTTGACCTAGTAACCCCACTTTAAAATTTCGGACCCCCACTCCGGCCCCTTTTGCAATGAAAATAATTTTTTTTTTACTTTTTTCATTTGCAATAAGGTTGGGCAAGCATTTTTTATAACTGTTCCAAATTTCAAGTCGATAGCATTAGTAGTTGCTGAAATAAGCAGGTGTGACAGACAGACAGACAGACGAAGTCGCACCGTAAGGGTTCCTTTTTTACTATTTTGGTACGGGACCCTAAAAATACTTATACTTAAATTATTCTTTGCCTAATTTATCTTAGAGATCAAGAATTGGAATCAAAAATCGAAATAAATAAGAATTAAAATGATTAAGTATGCCGTTGACATTTTGAAAAACCAATAAAACAAAAACGGTCGCATGCGCCCTGGCGCGTGCCTCCATAGAATATCATGTCGACAGCAACTAAAACCTTTGAATTGAGAACTCATTAGTCGGGCTGTACCTTCATTGGATCATTCACAACATACTTAACCTCACTGTCACAAATACGAAGATTTCTCTTTAACCCAATAACGTACAAAAAAAAATACAAAATGAATTTAAATACTCTTGAAATACTCAATCACACCAAACTAAATTCATATCTGTACCGACCTATAAAATCTGAAGCCCAGCGTTCTATGGGCATCTGGCAGTGTCCTTAACGGTCGAAAAACTAAAATACTCTTTGCTAAGGAAGCCTACAGCATGGTCCGTCACGCACTTTTTGTTTCACATGTTTTTTTTTCATTATAAATTAATCAATGGAATCTCTATTTCATTTTAATGATGTTTCTTTTCTTCCTTCACATTTCACAACATTCGCATACCTTATCCTCGTCTGGCTAACCGCGAGTACCTACCTACTTGCTCAGACATAATCAAGTGGCCAGGCCTATCCACCAGAAACTTGCTTTAAAGTATCGCCTCCTTTATTCAGAGGTATTATAGGCATGTGCCCAATCCAATTCTTGAAAATGACCATATCACGTTGAAGGTACTGAGATCGGTCTATTATCACTGATGTCTAATATAGTGATAAAAGATTGATAAGCGCGCTGCACGGTTATAATCGATGGTTATCATCCCGCATGACGAGAACCTCGTAAAAGCTGAGAAAGAAAAGCAAATCAAATATCTCGACTTAGCACACGAGGTTGACATGTGAAATGTTGACTCGGCTATCATTGTGCCGATTATCGTAACGGCCAGTGACCAGCAGGGCTAACATGCGCACCGCGACAAATTTTGTCGACTGTTTTGTCTCGCTCTTACTCGTACTAATACGAGACAAATGCCCGATAAAAGCGTCGACAAAATTTTGTCGCGGCGCGCATGTTTGGCGCTCTGATAGCCAACAGCCTCGACCAACATCTTATGAGGCTCTCGTTAGGCGGCTGAGTCAAGGGCCTTATACAGAAGGCAGTCCTCCTCAATACGGAACCCATTGTGAGGAGGTTCCTGTCTCGGGGGCCCTAACCACCTGTAGCTTGGACCCTGGTGCATTCTTATTTATTAAAATATTTTCAAATGTTTTGTATTTTTTTTTTATATGTATAGGTAATTTTATAAGTTTATATAAAAATGTACAAGCGATGTGTTTATAGCGAATAAAGAAAATAATAACAGTGGGACCAACCCTTTTGCCGAATAATGTAAAAATGCATGGGTGGTGCGGCAAATTAGCAGCTAATACATAGCGCGTTTTCTGTGACATGCTTACAAATCCTTCAGAGGCGAACGCGTACTGAGGGTATAATATTTCCGACGCGCCGTATATGTTTTGTTTGTTTCCTAGGCATGTGGTAGGTACACAATATTTGTGTGAAGTGAAAATGTCAATGTGAGTGTTCAAAAATAAGTTCCCACGCTCGCAAACTTCCCTCTTAATATTATTCAAACTGATAACCAAAAAAATATATACATATATAATGTTTTAGATAATAAAAAAAACTGTGTGATCTAATCAATAAATAATAAAAAAAAATAAAAATAAATAATAAATAATAAAAACACACTGTGTGATCTAATCAATTTAGGAGCAGAACTATCATCTTATAATATATTATTATAAGTATAGATAAGTGCTCCTAAATTGATTAGATGACACAGTAGAAATGTGTTTTTATTATTCACCTGTTAAATTAATATTATTATCTAAAACATTATAAGAATACATTTTTCAAAAATGCAACTTTTCATTTAACATTCTTAAAAAAAGGTTTTGTGCGACTTTCGTAGAATTTCTTTATTGTCGCGAATTCTTCTTAATCCCCCTCATGGGCCACCATGTTATATCTTTAGGGATATAATGGTGCCAAATCAAAGTCCAGGAACAGCGAAATTGCGTTTATTCGAATATAGAATGTTATAAGGACGGAGGTTGTTAGGCAAGTGAACGATGACACTTCAATAATTTTTAACGAACAAAAAACGTACACCTATGCAAATCTTATTACTAAACTTAGACTAATTACGTGCGGTTGCTATTGCATTTCTTGCAGGCGTTAGGCCTGAACACGAGACAGGTGACAAAATGTAATAGCCCTCTTAACGAAGGTCATAGTCAACGCGCAATCGAACACTGTTTCGCGTTCACAAGTGAAGACGCTAACGCACATGATCGGTTACCTACTCCATTCACTTCGAGAGAAATTTACTCGATTACCGCGTCGCCGCGTCGGCCTGTCTCCTTAACTATTAATTAACTAACTAATCTTACTTGTACTCTCCTCAGGCACTTCTTGTTCTTCTTTTACTTCAGTTTTGAATATCATCAAAGGTACATCATCTCCTGATTCTGATTCAGAATGGTGTGATGGTGTGTCTTCCTGATATAGATAGTCATCATCGAGGTATTCCTCTTTTACTTCTGTAAATAAAATAGTTAAAAAATCATACTCCTTCCTTTTGGCTTTGCCGTAGTCGGGTAAAAAGAATTTATAAACACATTTTCATGGTTCCGTATCTCAAAAGGAAAAACGAAACCCTTTTAAGATCACTTTGTCGTCTGTCTGTCACAGGATCTCTACAAACATAATATTATGTTAAGCGGCATCTATGAGAATATAGCTTGCTGCTGCTGGTTGATGCAGTTCAACTATCTCCTCATAGATGGCACTATTGCGCCATACTAAAAAGACAATGGTTCAACTATATTCTCATAGATGGCGCTATTGTGCCATCATGTTTTTAAACGCCTGAGGAAGGTACAGAACCCTCGCTGCGCAAGTCCGACTAGCACTTGGCATCTTTTTTTTTTGTAGGTATTTGAGTATTTAGAAAAATTCTACTCTCCTTTGGTTTTTTGTTCAATTAAACAGTGTATTTTATAGCACTTTGCCCGCGACTGCGTCCACGTGACCCACAGAAACTATGGATTTATCAGGATAAAAAGTAGCCTATGTTACTCAGTGATAATGTAGCTTTCTACTGGTGAAAGAATTTTTTAAAGAACAATGGCCATTTTGGCCTCGAAAAACACATTAATTCTTATAGAGATAATAATGTCAGCGAAATGTACGTAGAGATGTATGTAGAGATAATAATGTCGTGTAATGTGTACATTGTTAATGTAATTAATGGATGGCATCAGTTTATTTTTAAAAGCCGGGAAATAATAGGTAAACGTCTTCAAAATTATAACTTAAGGTTGAAACAAAACGCAGGATAAAATATTTATTTATTTATTTATGAACGCATCCACATTTATTTACGTCCCTAGAGACGTCCATACTTTTTCTAAAATCTAAATCGATTTTATTTCTGAATATAAATTGAATCCCAGGCTGTATTCAACTGGATAAAATCATGATAATTATTTAACCCAAGGTTTAATATACCTACCTACTTAAATTAGACCTCAATGTGAAAAACCTCTTAATCCAAAATGCTACAGCTTAATAAATATATCGCATAACCACAAAAAACATTATACGTAATTTCTCGATTCCCCGTGCTTTAAAAAATATATTAAATGCCGAACGTAGTTATATATAAATAGGCAAATGAAATGACAAATGTTTCATCGTTATAACTTTTATAAGATTTTCCGAGTCCAAGCATGTTAGGAAATTGCCATTGTTTTTGTCCAGTAGTTTTGGAGCCTATTCGGTACAAACTAAAAAAACTTTCCTCTTTATAGTATTAGTATAGACAGTACTACGGCTACTTCGGACCGTCTTTTCACGAATTCGGATCGGACGTAGTACGAAACCGCTCTTAGTCAACGAGCAATCAAAAGCGCTCACAAGTAAAGTGAAGCGAAACGAAGCGCGAAACAGTGATTGGTTGCTCCATTCACTTCGAGAGAAGTTTACTCGATTTACGCGATGATTTGCAACACAAAATCAGAACTCACTTATCGACTTCGGCCGCGTCGGCCTGTCTCCTTAACTATTGATCAACTAACTAAACTTACTCGTATTCTCCTCAGGTGCTTCTTGTTCTTCTTCTACTTCAGTTTTGAATATCATCAAAGGTACATCTTCTGATTCTGGTTCAGAATGATGTGATGGTGTGTTTTCTTGATATAGATAGCCGTCCTCAGGGTATTCCTCTTTTATTTCTGTAAATAAACTAACATAGTTAACAAAACATTCCCCTTCCTTTTGGCTTTGCCGTAGTCGGGTAAAAAGAATGTATAAAACACATTTTTAGGGTTTCATATCTCAAAAGGAAAAACGGAACCCTTATTAGATCACTTTGTCGTCTGTCTGTCACAGTCGCGCGGGGGAGGGGCGCGGGGCGCAGGGGCGGGGTGTAGCGGTGAGGTAGGGGGGAGGGGGGGTGGAGGTAAGGAGGGCGGGAAAGATTCGTCCTGTGAATTTTTCGGTTTTTTTCCGAAAAAAACGGAAAAAAAACACGATTTGTTTTTTTCGTGGATTTTTCGGAATTTTCAACGCTAGTTTGCATTATATTTTATGGGTGAGGCAGCACAGTGAAAATAATATCAGAATTTCAGAACATTAAGAACATACCACTGCTAAGATATTCCTCCTTTATCTCAATACCGTTATTTATGTCACAAACAGCTGGTAGTTGTTCTGTGATAGCAACGCTTTCTGCTTGACAAACATCATCTACACTGACATGCTCTATTGGTGTTATAGTAAACCCGCCATAAAATTCTATCTCGCCTTGAAATTCTGATGGGATTTGCTGCAAACAAATAAATGTTGATTATATATTACTGGGTCCCCTTTGGCTAAGAGTGGTGGCAGATAGAAAACAGTGGAAGGCGTTGGAGGAGGCCAATGCCGTAAGGCACACCGAGCGAAGAGACATATTATGAACAGAAAACTAATTAGATTTAAGTCAAAATGTATAGAAAGCTTCGGAATAAAAGGCTTTATTATTATTATTATATATTACTAGCTTCAAAAGTAGCCTATGTGTTATTCTGATGTATAAGCTATAATACTGTAAAGTTTCATTTAAATCTGTTCAGTAGTTTTTGCGTGAAAGAGTAACAAACATCCATACAACCATACATACATCCATTCTCACAAACTTTCACATTCATAATATTAGTAAGATCTGCCTATTCATCTATTTAGGAGTGATAGTTAAGTAGGCCACTCTCTAGACAGTCGGGTGCTCTGGCAACCTTACTGCATGAGCTATCGTCGAACAGCAAGCACTCGTGCCCACACAAGAGAGAACACCATTATAGGAACGCATTATAGGTACCTAATGCTTTACGATTGCAGCGGTATTATGAGGAGAATTTATAATGTATGAGGTACATAAGTTGTCATAATAGTTGTCTGTTGAAGAATCACTCACCTCATAATCCCCAATCAACATCTGAGTGAACACCTCCTCAGCTTTCAGACATTTCCTCAGCAGTTGGCAGCATTGCTTCAGCTTAGTGTAGCAGAAGAAACAAACAAGCTTCGGTCTACAGTCTTCAGTCACAAACTGTAAAAAATACTACTATTGTATTTTATTTAAGTATTAAAAAAAGGATGAAATATTGCAAGCTTGTAACACAAATTAATATTAATGGATGAAGGATATTACCTGTTGGCTAACATAATTTAAGGTTGTGTTAATTACGATTTAAAACACTGAACTAGCTGTTGTTCAGGGTTACACTGGCATCCTATCCTAGGGAACTACTTCAAGCACCAGGATATAAATTCTTACATTCTTCCCCAGGGTTCAGGCCATGAATATAGTAAATTTCATCAATATCAATTGAGCAGTTATCAGTAAAAAGATACGCTATGCTAGTGCTACTTTAATATTTCCTATAATGGTTGGGTTGTGCTGAATATGTCAAAAGGATTTCTTATATATTTTAATAACAATAAGAAAAGCTACGCAAGTTTATGTGCCCAAACAAAGTCCGGAATGCCCCTCCGGAATTAAGAAGGTGAATGAGGTATTTTACATCAAATTGACCGATTGTGGCTGGAATCGTTCAATTTATGAACAAATTTACTTACTGGAATATCAGTCAGCTTCTCATACATTTCCTGCAGGTCCTTGTTGGCTACTTCATACATGCTAACATCCTCCACTAAACATATCCTACACATTGTTAGTTTCTCCATCTTTCTTGAACGAATAAAAACTATGGGTATTCAGTTCCTAACAATGTTATGTTCAAATTACCGCTCAACATTCAAGTGTGAACACCGACTTCTTGTAATTTATTGAAAACCATAAATATAAACCAACAAACACATTTACTAAGGTGATTGATACTAACATGGTATGCTATCTTAGAACAAAATGTAGTGGTCTTCTAAAAAAAAACGATTGTCGGTTGTTAACGAGATGGCACTATTCTAAATTATTACTATGAACAATGCTTTTTTAAAAGACATGACTTTGGAATCAAGTCTTTTTGCTCCAGATAAATAAATTTGATCAGTGCTGCCATATTAAAATGAATATGGTAGGGTAGTAGAATAATAAACTATTGTTTATATACAAAAACTGAAGCTTGCGCTATCATTAAATTATTGTTTCAGTTTATTTTACGTTTAAAACTCAGTTTTTTTAAGTTTATATGCTATATGAATATTTTTATAAAGAAAACAATTTTGCCATTTTTTGGCTTGGTACGTTAGTTCAATTTTCACTAGCAACATTGAGTTGTGATGCGCGCGCCGGTCTTAAGTACCATATTAGAGATGGCGATTCTTTCCGAAAAAGATCGATTATTAAACCGATTCGAATCGTGACCTAATGAATCGATACACAAAAAAATCGAGGTCTATTAGATCGATTTCCGAAAAATCTATATTTTTTTCAAATTTTCGTTTATAATGTGATATAAATCTATTTCATTATAAACAAGATACATATTATAATTTAACGATCTCTTATCAGTAAAATCAGGTAATTCGATAATAAAAAATATTTTTATTACCATATCAAACTAACAGATCAAGTATAAAACGACATTTATTTTCTACATTTAGAAGTTTTACAAAGATAAGAAAATGATAAAGAATGATGTTTTACAAAGTTAATAGTCAAAGACTAAGTCAAAGACTACAAACGTAACTTTTTTTATTCAAGAGACGCGAAGGAATCTAAACATACAGCCATCTCGCGAGTTTTTGAATAATTCATTCTTTAACCGGCAGCACTTTCTTAATACGAGTACATTCAATTAATTGTAAATAGTTTTATGGTTAAAAAAAAAAAAAAAATCGAACGTCGATTTTCAAAGGTGAAAAATCGATTCACCGAATCGATTCAATACTACATATCGAATTAAAAAATCGATCTAATTGGCTACAAAAATCGATTATTCGATTAATCGATCGCATCCCTAGTACCATATTGTTTTGAATTTTTCACTCACTGGAAATCTGCGAACTTTACTTGTTTTTATCTGTTTTGAACAAGTAGAATTTGCTTAAAGTATGTAATTTGAAAGTGCTTCATCATCTCGTTGAGAAGAGCAATAGTTCGTCCGAGTTAGTGTCAAGTTTCTATAAATATACACTGTGTTTTGGTGAGATATAGGACTACAGTTTTGTTTGAGATAAAACTCCAGTTTTGTTTGAGATAAGACTCCAATTTTGCTTGAGATAAGACTCCAAAGTGTTTTGTGTTGTGTTGTTGTGACTTAAAAACTTGAAATACCTACCTAAAACTTGAAATACCTGTGAAATTAAAAACTTGAAATACCTAGCTATATAGCTATACCTATATAGTTATAGCTATACCTATATAGTTATAGCTATACCTATATAGTTATAGCTAGGTATGTTGTACCATTGAAATCATTTGTCGGTTGAGAACTAGATGGAGCCACTTTAACGGTACCAAAAAAAACGCCGAGTTAGCAGTCTATTTCCTATATACATATTGGTCTATGGATACTAAGATAAATGTACAATCAATACATAAACACAAATAGTAGACAATGGATAAACGTCAAAGTCATCCTCATCAGACGACAGACATGTTGTGGACATGTTGTCTAGTGTTGAGGTTGTGGTATTGCCGGTCGATAGTCTAATAGCTGATCGATAGCATGAATATCGACTGTTCTATCGATACAATCGAACGTGTAGTATTAATGGAGATAATACTATCGATAGAATCGATACAGTACTATTGTGTGTAGGTACGCACGGCTACAGATCAAGCTATTATTTTCCAGTATAAGCTGATCTCGCATTGTATAGGATTTCCTTACAATGAGAGGTCAGTGTAAACTTGAAAAGTATAGCTTGATGTGTAGCCGTGTGTACCACATAAGAATAGGCTATTTGCCTCATTTTGGGAAATGGTTTATATTAATCTTCATTATATTATAAGCACACTACATTGATATTTCAGGGAGATCTACTGTCTTTATCAATAAAAATCAGTGATAAAGTATACATTTCCAAAACCGCTCCAAAAACGCTGTTTCTGACGGAAGTGACGTAACACGCTAGTAAACGAGCTTTGTCAACAAGACAGACGGTGCTGCTGAAATTAATTTCATAAATTATTTTTTATTGGCTATAATGGCGTATAAATGGTGTGTAGTTCCACAATGTACAAATACGTCTATAAGCAGTCCATCATGATTCATGACACAAACGAATTTATAGGTAATGTTTCTGAGTTTTTATCAACATAACCTAAAATGAGGTTTCACAAAACTTCTGAATGATTATACAAAATATTTGTAAATAAATGTGTAGTAGGTAGGTACTTACACTGCTGTTTTTATATTTTTAAGTTCCGCAGCATAATAATCAGCGTTATTCTTAAAGAAAAGTGCAACCATAAATGCGTCTATCTTAGGTAGGTTGTATCAGCTTGCACAAAATTTTACTCCATTTTGAGATTCGATATGAATATTTATGCCACTAGATAGAATATTTCTATGAAAACAGTTTCAGAAATAGCTCTAAGATCAAATATAGCACCCAGAAATCAATAAAACGCAAACTGCAACCTGTCAAAGCCGTGCTTACTCCAGTGTTGCCAAGTTAGATTTTCATTTTACCCCAATGCCTGATTAATTTTACTCTAAAATCATAACTATTTATACAAAAATACCTGGCTAAAGTTTTAGTTTTAGATATACAATAAAACAAATTCTTTCTTAATCAATGGTCATGTTTCACAATAAAAATATGCTGAATTTGTTTGTTTAACTCAAATTCAATTCAAATACTTAGGTACCTACATGTATTGCTTACCAAAAAGCCCATAAACTTTAGTAATCATAACAACAATACGAAATCTAACCTTAAAATTTTGGAATTTACTAAATTGGCAGCCGGCGCTGACTTTGGAGAAAAAAGCGGGAAAGGGAGTTGGCAATTTGGCATAATTAAAAAAACATTTCATGTTTCATTTGAGTAACATACCTAATTAGGGTCCAAGAGCGAGCGAAGCGAGCTCGGGAACTTGGACACCCCGACACGGACAGGTTAGGTTCGAAGGGGTTGACGGGGGCTTCAGTGAGCGAGCGAACGAAGCCCCCGTCAACCCCTTCGTGTTAGGTTACTTTTAACCTTGCAGATAGAAATAGGAGCTCCGCGTACCGGGGCTCCGTCGACCACCTCCATCCCCCTTGTAAAAGTTGTATTTTGTTCTACATTGGCACTGTAATTTAAAAGTCAGTCTAAGGTATTTAATTCAACTTAAAAGACGGCAACATTAATCTGCTGCTACGGTAGTTTGCAATTATTTTCGTCTGGTATCACTGCTACTCCAAGGCTACTCCGGTTCCTAACGGCATTATTTTTGCCGCCTATTCGGGGCCGGCTGCGGAGGCGCTCCCTAAAATTTTACCCTTAAATTTACCCTAAAGAATTCTTTACCCTTAAAATAAGTTGGCAACACTGGCTTACTAGCGTGTGACGTCACCAGAGTGCAACAGGCCGTTCTTGTCACAGCTAAAATAACAAAAAATATTACATTTTATTTTCGTGTGATTTGCAAAAAATATACATATTTTAGTTGAAAATCAAGTGAAATAAGTTTATTTACGCTATGAACTAGTAGGATGACCACAATCTGTAGCATATTTTCAATGTTGGCAAGAACCTATTCCCTTCGACGCTATGTTGGCTTCCCTGAATATCAATTTATTACAACGTTTTTAACCTTAGTTTTTAACGGTGTTGGAAGTTTTGTTTCAGCACCAATTCACTTTCATCACTTTTTAACGTCCTTGACATTTATTAAAAAACATAAATCTACAAAAAACAACGATATGACCAAAATAGGAATGACAAGCAGGGGAGCCAACATAGCGTCGGCGTCGAAGGGAATTCTTTCGTGAAACAGTCAATATCCACAGTTCGAAACAAACGCTAGGTCGATACAATCGATAGCATTGCTTTATTGTATACTATCGACAGTCCAAAACAATGACAACAATACTAATCAAATCTATCGTTTTTCAGACATTTCATCGATAGTATCGAATGTTTATGAGCAGCGAACTAAACTATCGACAGTTCGGAACCATAGACATTTTTTTTCTTTGGGTTCTTTTCGTCCCTTTTTGGGACAGGCAAAGGGAGCTGTAGAATCTATAAACCATAGACATAGAATACTATAGACATAGACTAAAAGATAAAGCCGCTGGCCGTTTCTTGTTAATTTGCGGTTCTGAATTTGTATTAGTGTGCGTGACTAGGGAAGAGCTGACTGCTGACTGGTTAACGTTTCAGTGACGTCACTGTATCAAAAAAAAATAGTAAATTAAAAATTAAAAAAACCCGACTGCCAAAAAACAACTAAAAAGTTCAAAACAAGAGCACTTTTCAAGCAGTCTGATGCAGTTGGTGGCAATTATTTGTGTTAAATCTTAGATTTTATGCCACCAACTGCATCAGACTGCTTGAAAAGTGCTCTTGTTTTGAACTTTTTAGTTGTTTTTTGGCAGTCGGGTTTTTTAAATTTTTAATTTACTATTTTTATTTTTCACTTTTTAGTTTTTAATGTATGTTTTTAATGTTTGTTTGTATGTTTATATATACACACATCAAAAGTATCTAGGGATCAACATATATTTTTGCAATAACTTTTCTCCTGATTGATATTAATTAAAATTTTCTTTAAGGATTCATCAAATAAAGTGTTTTCGTTTGTCACAGTAACGATAAACCAAGTCACCTTTGCATTAATAAAGAAATTTGCCATTTTCCTAATAAAGGGATTTTTGACATTTGAACCACTAACATTAAAGTTCGAAAAAAAGACTGAAATAACAGTTTTCTTTAAAATTTTATTGGGTAACTTAAACATTTAATAATCCGTGTTTCTACCGCGAACACTAACAACACAAGAACATCGGTTTGGCATACTCAAAATGAGTTCATCCAAATCACGCTGTGGAATGGCCGCCCATGTTCGTTGCAACAACAAAAAAAGGTCTTCTTGCGACTGGATACCCTCCATATTCGGCAGAGCTCTTCTCTGTAGCATATCCCATGCATGCTCAATCGGGTTCAAGTCTGGCGACTGAGCAGGCCAGGGCAGGACATTGATGTTAGCTGCGGCGAGAGTCTGTCTTACAACTCTTGCGGTGTGCGGTCGTGCATTATCATGCATTAACTGAAATAAGGGACCGATTTGCACTTGTAGAGGAACGATGACGTCTGATACAATCGTCTCAGCATAAATTTGAGCGTTGAGGTTGCCTCTGATCCAAATCAACTCAGTTCTTCCGCCGATCCAAATACCCGCCCATACCATGATGGTTCCACCACTATAAGGATGGACTTCCTGGCAGGATTTTAATCGCTGTTGGCGTCCAGGGGTTCTCCAGTGTCGTATACGTCTTGTATCCGGTCTCATACCAAAACGAGACTCATCAGAAAAGCACATGAAACGCCATTGTTCTTCTGCCCAATTTCTGTGTTCAAGAGCCCATTGATATCGAATCCTACGATTGTGCATTGCTATAGGTGGTACCCGTAGCGGTCTTCGGGAATGAAGGTTCACTATTCATGCAAGCGGTTTCTGACTGTTTGGTCGCTAATTAAGTTCCCTGAAGAGTGATGAAGCCTCACGGCTAACATCATGGCGGTTATTGTTGGAGCTCTTCGAGTTAAGATTTGAATGTATCGGTCTTGTCTCCGTGTGGTGCAGCGATACCGTCCTCCATGGCGCTCAGCCACGGTACCAGTGCTTCGGTAACGTGTCCAAAGTCGACTGATAACACTCTGACTTGTATTCAGAGCTAAAGCTACAGTACGTTGCCGGGAACCAGCTTCTATCATTCCCACGGCTCTGAGCATTTCTTCCCTGCTTAAATGACGTCGCCGCTCCATAATAACGTTGGTTTTAATCAGTAGTAGGGACACAGTAGCACTAATAATGTCTTCAATGCGTTGTATGTTTTTATAGGGAAAATATTGACAGCTTATTTTCATCTTTTACTCGAATTTGATTGAGAGTTCCTGATTCAAATTATGAAATGCACCAAAAAGGATCCATATAAATTTATAAAATCATAAATTTATTACAAAGCCACATCTCAATCTCAAGAAATCCGCATAAAAATGCTTGATCCCTAGACACTTTTGATGTGTGTAGTTAATACTTGAAATAAAAACTTAAATCAATAAGTAAGAATTCGCGACAATGATTGCTTTGTTAAACAACTTTAAATCGTTATATATCCTAAACTATTATTTTAAATGAAAAATGATAAAAGGAACCTAAAGATGATTTTAAAATACCTATTCAACGACACCCCACTTGACATAGTTCATCAACTTTTTTTTTTTTTCATTTTGACAATATGGCGTCTGGTTGTCGCTGTGGTGAATTTTGATTACTGTTATGTCTTTAGTGACACTCGCAAGGTTAAGACGAATCGATTGACGTAAGAATTATCAAAATCGGCCAACGCATTTGGTCTCTAGAACGCCACATAGAAACAAACATACATACATACATAAATACATACATACATAGACTGATAAACACATTACCCTCCTTTGCGTCTCGCAGTCGGGTAACAATGCGCCAATGCGCGGTGTACTTTACAGTGACGTCACTGTATCACTGTCAACGAGAAATGAAAGCGTTCACAGTGGTTCACACAGTATACAGACACGGTTGGACTAACTCCAGTATATTCTTCCTCCAAGCTATAGACTAAGCCTAAGGACATAAAGCCCCTGGAAGTTTTTGTTTGTGTGCGGTTCTGGATTTGTATTAGTGTGCGTGACTAGGGAAGAGTTGACTGGTTAACGCTTCAGTGACGTCACTGTATCAAAACATTGTGCCAATTCGCGGTGGACTTTACAGTGACGTCACGTCACTGTATCACTGTCAACGAGAAATGAATACATTCACACAGTAGGTACCTACATATACAGACACGGACCATTGACCTAGATCTATTATGTATTATCTATGACCTAGATTATGGGTTAGACTAACTCCAGTATATTCTTCCTCCAAGGTTCGGAACACTAATCATGTCAGTGTTGTCATACCCCCCTATAAGATTGTTGGTGTTGTCACCATTTTGTTTATTGGTTCGAGGTCATTTCGTATTAGAAGTACCTACCGTGAGCGTTACCCCAGCAGGAAAGTAGCTCCTAGGGAGATATGAGTGGGACGAATAATTAGTGCCTAATCTGCTGTAAATGTGCGCCAAATAAAAAATTTGTGCGCCTTGTAGTTTTGGAGAAAAACAGAAAAAACGATTCCTGCTGGGGTAACGTTCTTCCAGCAGGAAAATTCTAAACGAATGATCGGAGAGAGAAATATTATGCATGGGCAGAGAGCTTATATTTGTGCATAAATGTGCGCCAAAAATATAATTTGTGCGTCTTCAGGTTTTCGAGATATTCCATTTCCTGCTGGGGTAACGTTTTGCAGAATCGTGTTTCTCTAAAACCACTGTATGTGCGCTTGTAGAATAAACATACACGAATAGTCCTTAATTTGTGCGTATTTGTGACAGAATTAGATTTAAGAAAATATTTATAATTTTCAAGTAATCGCGCTTTTTCGAAAATCCGAAAAAAAATCGCAGCGCCTAAATAAGACAACGTAGAAGCTCGCTGAAAACTGTATTCGGTCCTTCTTGACTCTTATAATAACCATAAAAAGTTTCAATAGTGTACATGCATGCGTTATTGAATAATATTGCTGAAAGTCAAAACGACGGTGTCATAACTTTGACGAAAAAATACAAGAAATCGGCTCAACCGAAGACGTGTAAGTGTGAACCAAAAATTAGTGCTTTTAGTCAAAAATATTCAGCTTGGAATATTTCGCATTAAGTAGATATAAACAAAAAATTAAATACGTAAACAACGGCTGGCTATCCGACCAAATTCGAATGACTACAAAAAAGCGATGGATTCATACATATCGATGACCTTCTTAACTTTACTCACGAACCGGTGGCAACGTGTTGTGCCCGAGTACACTGAAGTAGAAAAGATGGAAAAAATAAACTTGTTAGTTAATAATACGAAAAAAAAAAACCTAACGAAGAGTTGATTATACTTAGATTGAAATAAATGGAATAATAATATTAGGTATTTTAAATAAACATTTTTTGTAATAATAATATTATTATTATAATCTAGAGATTTTATATTATATAGGCATGTAACTTGATCTGTGATTTGATGCCATAATTACTTTAAGAATAAAAATTAAGAGAGTAAAAATTATAATTTCCACATCAACAAGCTCTTTCATTTCATAATAATATGGTCACAAAATATATTAAATGTACCTACCTACCTTAATTTAATGTATTTTTTAATTAGCCACCAAAACTAGATCAATATAATTTCCTTCCAACAAACGTCTGAACGCGACTGTACGGACAACGGCTTAGACTTAATACGTCCAATAAAGAAGGTCATCGATATGTATGAATCCGTCGCTTTTTTGTAGTCATTCGAATTTGGTCGGATAGCCAGCCGTTGTTTACGTATTAAATTTTTTGTTTATATCTACTTAATGCGAAATATTCCAAGCTGAATATTTTTACTATATATTTTTGACTAAAAGCACTAATTTTTGGTTCACAATTACACGTCTTCGGTTGAGCCGATTTCTTGTATTTTTTCGTCAAAGTTATGACACCGTCGTTTTGACTTTCAGCAATATTATTCAATAACGCATGCATGTACACTATTGAAACTTTTTATGGTTATTATAAGAGTCAAGAAGGACCGAATACAGTTTTCAGCGAGCTTCTACGTTGTCTTATTTAGGCGCTGCAATTTTTTTTCGGATTTTCGAAAAAGCGCGATTACTTGAAAATTATAAATATTTTCTTAAATCTAATTCTGTCACAAATACGCACAAATTAAGGGCTATTCGTGTATGTTTATTCTACAAGCGCACATACAATGGTTTTAGAGAAACACGATTCTGCAAAACGTTACCCCAGCAGGAAATGGAATATCTCGAAAACCTGAAGACGCACAAATTATATTTTTGGCGCACATTTATGCACAAATATAAGCTCTCTGCCCATGCACAATATTTCTCTCTCCGATCATTCGTTTAGAATTTTCCTGCTGGAAGAACGTTACCCCAGCAGGAATCGTTTTTTCTGTTTTTCTCCAAAACTACAAGGCGCACAATTTTTTTATTTGGCGCACATTTACAGCAGATTAGGCACTAATTATTCGTCCCACTCATATCTCCCTAGGAGCTACTTTCCTGCTGGGGTAACGCTCACGTACCTACCTACCTAGGTATTATTATTGCGTGCACCAATGGAGTAGATGTAATATTTTAATGTAATCTTTCGCGCTCTTATTCCAGTCTCGTGTCCCGGATTATACAGGACTACACGGTTTCGAAAATCTTGGGAATATCGAGACTTCCCAGATTTGTCGACTAGAATAGCTTCTTTAAATAAAAAACATCAAAGTATGAAGAAAAACTATATTTATTAAGTTACATAGCTATAATATGTAGCATAACAATTTGTACATAAAATAGAACACGTGACCGGAGAATAATGACAGAAAATTGAGCCATTTGTTACGGTATGGCAAGGATACAGGGGTCAATTTACGTAATTTATGAATAAAATAAAATATTCTAAAGTTGGTCGTCGGGGCTGAGTTGCAGGACGATTATTAGAACATTTTTTAACGATTTGTTAGTCTAATTTTCTTTTTCACTAATCATTTTCGAGTATTCATTCACGAAAATCACCATGCCATACGTTTCAGACGGTACCAAATTTATAGCCGCCATACCACTGCAGATGTAGATTTTTTTAATTATGGGAAACGATTTGCTACAGTGTGACACTCGTGACTCGAATCGTGGAAAGTTCATGATACAATGAGACTTCAATATATTTGCCATACTTCTGGGTCTAGTGCAAAATTGGTGCCATATCTAGGTACTTGTAAAACGGTTTTTTTCGAACGTTTTCAAGATATAACTGTACCTTTGATTATACAGGGTGGCAGGCTAGACAGTGGAAATTTTAAAGGGGTCACTGTACTCATCATTATGAATAACTTTTACTATGGGAGCAATCATTTATTCCGTGGGAGCAACGCCAATGTAGGGCGTAGTTAACTATAATTACTAACTACTATTAAAAGTAGGTAGTTAACTACATGTAGTTAACTACTTGTAGTTATGATTACATGTAACTTAACTACATGTAATCAAACTACATTAAGTAGTTGTTAATTTTATTGCTGTAATCTAGTAGTTATGATTACTGATTGTTTAAGTTTTATGAACATATATTTTGCAATTAAATAAACATGTAATGTGTAGTAATCAGTGGCGAAGGGTGAATTTTTGTAAGAAGGAAGCCGAGCTACAAATGCTTACTAAACCTGGCCACGAAACCTAATTCTTGTTTACCTAACAAAATGTCTATAGACCGTTTCATTCATCATCATCATCATCGAAATAATTATCATCAAAATCATCATCATCGAAATCATCATCATCGATATCAACATCATCGAAAGCATCATCATCATCGAAATCATCATCGAAATTGAAATCATCATCATCATCATCTAAATCATCATTATCGAAATCATCATCATCATCGAAATTGAAATCATCATCATCATCATCATCGAAACCATCATCATCATCGAAATCATCATCGAAAATTCGAAATCATCGAAATCATCGAAACCATATCGCGATTTAGAAAGTAACAACGCCATCCAGTTACTTTATTAATACATGAACTTTTAATGACGCAACATCATTTTAAATCTGTAGTTATAAAAAGTAATCAAGTAATCGCGATTGCAACTACAATTATTAGTAGTTAGTAATCAAAATTTTTTACTACATTTTTCGATTATTTCATGTAGTTAGTAGTTATGATTACTAACTACTTTATGTAGTCGTAGTTAGTAATCAGTAGTTAGATTACATTTTGCCCAATTCTGGAGCAACCCCGACACCGCGAAAAAAAAATCAGCTGTTGCATACATTTATGTTCACATTTGGTACTTAACTCAACAAAATGTATGTAACAGCAGATTTTTTTTTCGCGATTTCAGGGTTAGTCCCATAGTAAAAGTTGTTTATAATGATGAGTACAATGACCCCTTTAAATATTTCCATAAATATTTCCATAAATTGTATACATGCCCCGACGACCAGCGTTAAGTTTTTTTATATCTTAAATTACGTAATTTGACCGCTGTACCTTCGCCGTAGGTACCTATTACTGTAACAAATCACTCCCAATTTTCTGTCATTATCCTCCGGTCTATGTGAAAAATATTCGCGCTCCTGGCGCGCGTGCCATGAACAGTGAACACAAGCGCCGAGAGTGCGTTCCGCGGAACGCGCTCCAAATATTTAAATGATATCAATTAAGCGCGCATGGCGCGCGCGGCAACTGTTCCATTCCTTTGATGCGCGGTAAAAAACCGACTCAAGATAGAACGGGCCGCTCCAAATTCGAGCGTTCCAATGAACACATTGGCGCGCGTTACAAAATGTTTATTAAACACAATCATTTATTATTATAAATTTATAACATACGAGAAACACTGTTGCAATATATCTTATTACTAACTTTACCTACAGTACAGTCCCCGGCACGTAACTTGGCAAGAGTCGTTAGATGCGCAGAAGTCGTTTTTTAGGTCTTTTTGGTGGCCAAGTTGGGCGCGGGGTATGGGCCACGGTGCGCGAACTTACCCCCACTATGCGAAAACCTTGCCAAGTTACGTGCCGGGGACTGTAACTACATACATAGTTTTTGGACTTGTTTTACTTTTAAGATTATATTTTATTAATTTAGATTTAGATACCTACATTATACCTATTTACTTATTATTTTTTTATTAATTACATAATTTTTCTATTCCTACTAGAGTCTGGCAAACGAAAGCCTGACCTGAGACCCTAGACAAGTTGCTTTTCTCTTAGCGTTCACGCCAAACGCTACGGACAAAATGACTATGGAATTGACATTTGTGAGTCACGTGACTTTTCCGCAGGTAATGTCATTGCCATACATTTTAGACGTAGCGTTTGGCGTGAACGCTAACAGAAAAGCAACTTGTCTAGGGCCTCTGAGGCGCTAGACAAGTTGCTTTTCTGTTAGCATTCACGCCAAACGATACGTCCAAAATGTATAGCAATGAGATTACCTGCGGAAAAGCCACGTGACTCACAAATGTTAATTCCATACATTTTGTCCGTAGCGTTTGGCGTGAACGCTAACAGAAAACCAACTTGTCTAGGGCCTCTGAGAAAACGCGACAAATTTTTCAGGTCACGCTTTCGTTTGCCAGATTCTTATGTAGTTATCTGAAACTTAGGCCAGAGACGCACTGGCATGCAACTGGCAAAATTGGTCTCCCGACTGCAATGTCTTGTTTTCCTTTTCTTTTTGGTGTTTTTTTTTATTATAAATACCGTATATAAAGACGTAGGGCAAATCGTGGTAGAGTTTTTATAAAATAAAATAATAATTTTTTTTGCGTGAAAGAGTAGGTAGGTACCTACTTAATAAACATCCTAACATTCATCCATACATCTTCACAAACTTTTGCGTTTGTATTATTAGTAGGATTTTGAAGCCTTTTTATTTATATCTGGATTTTTTCTGCGTAGGTACGTACACTCGACATCATTGACGGTCGACCACTTTTCACCCTTATGATTACTAACATAAGGGTGAAAAGTGGTCGACCATCAATGATTTCGAGTGTACCTATCGGTTTGAGGTTCTTTGGTGCACCTCAGGATTCGTTTCTGTATAACATCTTACGGGTTCCAGAAACGTCAGGGTTTTTTTTGTCTCATTTAATATCAATACTTTCCTTTCATTTGCCATATTGTCATTACTTTCCAGAATTTGATCCTTATTCGCGACAATATCGGACAGTGCAATAATACAGCGTGTGATTTTTTTTTTCAAAATCAACGGGTCAGATTCCTGGCTAAGAAATTTATTTTTCAAGAAATCGAATCGAGTGCAGTTTTATTTTTTATCTAAATCGGCCCCGATTTTCTTTTGAGTATTTTTCGCTATTTCTTACATACTTTGAATTGGCCATCCACGCCAACTTCAAAAATTCACCCTGTAAGTACAAGATGGCAGGTTAGACAGTGGAAATATTTAAAGGGGTCATTGTACTCATCGTTAGGAACACTTTTTCCCTTGGGACCAATTATGATTTACGCTATGTCACTTTATGCAAGCGTCTGGACTGAGGGCCACAGTTTTTTAATCATAACATCTTTAATTCACGTTTAAGAAAGGGCACTGGCAGACGCCCATAGAACGCTGGGCTTCAGATTGTGTAAGTCGGTACAGATATGAAATTAGTTTGGTGTGATTGAGTATTTCAAGAGTATTTAAATTCATTTTTTATTTGTTTCTGTACGTAATTGGGTTAAAGAGAAATATTCGTATTTCTGACAGTGAGGTTAAGTATGGTGTGAATGATCCAGTGAAGTACAGCCCGACTAATGAGTTCTCAATTCAAAGGTTTTAGTTGCTGTCACCATGATATTCTGTGGAGGTCCAATGAAGTACAGCCCGACTAATGAGTTCTCAATTCAAAGGTTTAAGTTGCTGTCGACATGATATTCTGTGGAAGCACGCGCCAGCCAGCATGGACCCGTTTTTGTTTTAGTGGTTTTTTCAAAATGTCAATGGCATAATCATTTTATTTCTTATTTAAGTATTTCGATTTTTGATTCCAATTCTTAATCTCTAAGATAAAGGAGATCCGCCAAAATGACCCCAGGCCCGGCGCCAAAATAATGTAACTCAGTTTTTAGAGTAAAAATAGCAATAATATTATATAGTTTCGGTTTTGCTAAATTCACATGCTAACATAGATTTTTTGCCTGTTGAATTTTAAAAATTCTATTTATTAGAGAAGCGTTGTCCTTTTTGTTTCATTAACATTGTAATAAATAATTATGGCATATAAGCATGTATATCAATCATATTATATAAAAATATTTCATTTGCAGTTATATTTTTATTTAGAAAAAAAAAATAGTATTAACTTCCCATAAATAAATAGAAGAATCAAGTCAAATGTAAAAGAACAAATAGATATAATAAATATAATAAAAGAATAATAATAAAAGAACAATAGAATAAATATATATAAATATATGTATTCTATTTCGCTAATATATATATATATAAATATTATATATATATATATATATTTATAAAATATATAAATAAATAAAACAATAAGAATAGATATAATAAAAGAACAAATAGATATAATAAATGATCGAGTTATAAGGTCACAGTCGCATACAAACAACGTACTGATTCGCTGCAGAATTAATTCACGTCATGTCAGATCAAAAACTTATTATACCTATTTGTTATTTAATACTGCGGTTTTTGGAATCGAGGCAGTGAAAGAACATTACTGTTCCTGTTATCACGGGAACAGAACACTGGGAAGTTGCGTCCATGTAATAAGCGTCATGTACTATTTGGGTTGGGCTAGACACAACGAACGTGATTTAGACCACCCAGCTCTAGGCTTAGATTTTGTATTAGTTGATTTAGAAAACTAAGTCCATCAAACATATATTTTGTTGAGAAAATGAAAATATATATTATTTTATTACCATACTGTTTTATTTTACACATAGTTTCGAACATCTGATTTATTTTTTCATAGTTTACAGTACAGTACATACATGCCATAATGTCTAATTACAAGATTAATGAAATAAATATGACGACGATTCTCTAAAAAATATAATTTTCCAAAGAGCCCCTATTAAAATTCAACGGGCAAAAAAACTATGTTAGCATGTGAATTTAGCAAAACCGAAACTATATAATATTTTTGCTATTTTTACTCTAAAAATTGAGTTACATTATTTTGGCGCCGGGCCTGGGGTAATTTTGTATGGGATTTGGCGGATCTCCTTAGGCAAAGAATAATTAAAATATATTTTTATTTTTGGTTATGCTTTTATTACTGTACCATATCAAGCCCAAAACTGCCGACGTCCTTTATGGCTCTTTGCTTTGAGTTTTCACTATTTTTAACTAAATTCCCTATAAGTCTTATTTCGTTTTGCAAGGGTTTAAAAAAATGGCCCTCAATCCAGATGCACACGACCTAGGGTATGTAATATCGGAGGATTTTCAATATCGGAATTCATTTTCGATATTAGGTCCCGATATCGGAATTGGAAAATTTTAATGAAAAATTTAATTTCATAGAGAAAACGCATTTAAAATAAACTCTTTAATTATTTAAAAAAATAATTAGAACAAATAAAGATTTGCAGCAAGCAAGTCCTTGAATAACAGAATAATAATAAAGGTATTGATTGACAAAACAAAAGCACTCAAGCTACACAGCCCAAATCACTTGAGGCCGTAGGCGCTTACCAGCGCTAAACGGTGAGTACATTTCAGATTTGCCGACGAAATCGTTATAATGGCAGTATCGTTGTAAGACCTGCAAGAAATGCTAGACGGCCTGGCTGATTCTTCTGTACGCTACGGGCTCCAGATAAATTTGGACAAGACCAAGATCATGTTCAAGTTCAACGAACACGTCACTCCAGAACCGATTGTCGTTAGTGGCAATGCTCTCGAAATTGTTCCAGAATACGTTGGGAAAAACTTTGCAGTTCGGTAAAAACAACTTCAAGATAGGCTAACAAAAGAATACAGCTAGGCAGGGCTGCCTTTGGGAAACTACATCGGGTCTTCGCATTGCCTATTGCACAAAGCCTATAGACTTAAGTCTTCATGCGTCAATCAGTGCGTGCGAGAATGGACACTCACGGCATGGCTGGTCTGTAAATTCAAAGTCACTCAGTGAGCTTTAGAAAGGGCTATGCTTTGAGTTTCTCAGAGGGATCGAATTTGAAATGAGGTGTTCCGACAGAAAACCAAAGTAGTTCATAGCCTACAGAATAAACAAGCTGAAGTGGCAATGAGCCGGCCATATCAGTCGTAGACCGAACAAATCGACCATTGGAGCAGACGTGTTCTTGAGTGGAGACCGAGAATCGGCAAACGTAGTGTAGGACGCCTTCAGGCTAGTTGGAGCGACGATCGTGAATGTCAAAATGGCGGGATCACAGCTTATTTTTTGGTCGTCGCAAGGTGGTTGGTGGCAGCTAGATGAGAGGAACCGAGGATCGAGTTAAATGGCGCGCAACTGGAGTGGCCTATATCCAGCAGTGGATTGCTGTAGGCTGATGATGATGTCAACGAACAAGGGAACAACACTTAATCTAAAAAAACTACGTCTTAGTAAGAGAACGCTTCTCTTGGTATGTAGTGAATGCGTAAAAATGATAATGCATCTATCAATCTGTCTGAAAGAGCACAACGAATTTTACATCACAAGTAACCTGCCGACGAAAATACTCGCTTAAGCCATTCACTACACGAGCTTCGCGCTGCACACTGTGCTGTACAAATAGGTGGACAAATCCGTCGTGGACTACGCAGCCGCATGCTGAACCGCGAACCTGATAATTCACACGCAGATTTGTCCGCGGACTTGTCGCCAGCGACAAATACGATGGATTGGAAAGTAGTTCATAGCCTACAGAATAAGCAAGCTGAAGTGGCAATGGGCCGGCCATATCGGGTGACTAATTAAGAAATTATTAATTACAGACTCTTTTTCTAACTGTTGTAGGTAATACAATGCGTGCACGAGTGAGCGCTGAGTAAGACACGACCTTTTTTAGTTATTTTTTTTCTAATTCCGAGATTCCGATATTGGCCTGCTCAATATCGGAATTGAAATAACGGAAAAATCTATCCGAGATTCCGATATTTCGAGATTCCGAGATTCCGATATTCATACCCTAGGACAAACCCTGAAATCGCAAAAAAAATCTGCTGTTCCATATATTTATTTTATGTTCACATAAATCAACAAAATGTATGGAACAGCTGATTTTTTTATCGCGATTTCAGGGCTGGTCCCATAGTAAAATTTATTCATAATTATGAGTAAAATGACCCCTTTAAATATTTCCACTGTCTAACCTGCCACCCTGAATATTTGTATAAATTACTTAGATTTTTAAAATTATACTGACGCAGAACATTAGTACTAAGGTGTTTCACCAGTCTGTAATCGAAAATGTATATTTAAAGTATGATTAAGAGTATAACTTAACTACGCTGACATATACATATCATATTTGTAAGGTTTTTCACCAGTGTGTATACGTACATGTTGATTTAATTGATCATTTTGAGAAAAACTATGCTGACATATATCACACTTGGAAGATTTTTCAACAGTGAGTAGGTATACAATTATGTTTGTTAAAATTACATTGCTTATTAAAACTACGCTGACATATTTCACATTTGTAAAGATTTTTACAAGTATCTCTAAGAATATGATTCCTCAAATGATTTTTACGACTGAAACTACTCTGACATATATTACATTTGTGAGGTTTTTCACCAGTGTGTAGGCGTACATGTCGATTCAATTCACCTTTTTGCGTAAAACTACGCTGACATATATAACACATATAAGGTTTTTCACCAGTGTGTCTACTAATATGTCTGTTTAAATTACCTTTAGTATTAAAACTACGCTGGCATATTTCACATTTGTAGGGTTTTTCACCAGTGTGTATTCGAATATGTGATTTCAAATTATGTTTTTCAGTAAAACTACGCTGACATATTTCACATTTGTAAGGTTTCTCATCAGTGTGTATTCGAATATGACTATTTAAACGACTTTTTACATCAAAACGACGCTGACAGATATGACATGTATAAATTTTAAATATTTTTTTATCCACATTTATATCATCACTGTTAATACCTTTGTCATTAAATATGTTACACCCAAATTGATCTTGGTTGCTATTATTACGGTAACTCGTATCTGCAGTAGTATTTATTACTTCTGTAACATATTCTTTATTTAGTGATACTTCAACCATTTGCTCATCTTGATTTAAAATACTGTTACTAACTTTAGGTTTAGCAATAGTATAACTTGTGATAGGCTCTCTGAATTTAGAAACAGATTTAAACGTTTTAATTCTAGTGGTGTGGATAATTTTCGAGTCTGATAATCCATATTTGTTTTCTGTAATTGTATCTTCTAGTTTTGCTTTCCGTATGTCTAGTTTTGGTTTCTTCGCGACGGGCGCCCCTGTGATTACAAAAATAAGAAATTAAGCTTGACGCAATGCTCGGTGGTCGCGCCGCCTGAGGCACGCGGACATTAATGATTAGCTTAAGACTATCCGCCCAATTAGTACGCTTCTGTAATGACAATCTATATCTATCAATACTATAACAAAATACTCAACTACTCCTATGGCCAGGCACTCGACAAGTGACGAAAGAAATAGCGAGGGAAGTGGGCAGAGACAAAATGTGGCTGCACTACTTCATGCCATTCGTCCTGCCACTCATCCTGCCCAGCGATCCATTTTAAGTCGGTTTTTTAGCGCGAGTCAAAAGAGCGGCAATAAGGAACGCGATGAATGTCGCGAGTAGGGGGGTGTGTGGCTGCTAGGTTAATATTCGCGACAGCGCGATGAGCAGTGCGAGGAGCAAAGTGAAGCTGAGGCATCAGGCAACCTACAGTAGGTTGTGATTGTGACAATGGGTGAAACATTAAGGGTAAGCTTGGTAGGTACTGTGTGGTGGTGTGTGTATGTTGTTTATCGACTTTCATACTGATGATGTCACGGGCACAGCAAGTAATAAAATAAAATTATCAAATAACTTTTCTGAGTAAAACAACGCAACCAGTATGTAGGTAATACTTTTTTTACTGTATCGGCACATTTAAAAAAAAAAACTAAGCCAACATAATAATCAAATTTATATTTTTTTCACCAGAAACAGAAACAAATATATTCACTATAAGAATATACACGCTGAAATTTTAGTGGTTGTTTTCCGGCAGCAGAACGATTTGCCATCAGTAGTACTATCGAAACATAGAGTTCAATTTAAAAAATATTGTTTTTTTTTTCAAATAATCAAAAAAAATATTCATAGACTCGAAAGTGTGAAAAACAATAGTAACTCACTAGATCTAACGTAGGTATCAATATCTACTCGAAGTGCACACGCCGCCGCTAAGCGCGGTGCCGACAAAGGCCGCCTCATAAATGTGCAGAGCAAAATAAGCTCTCGCGCATGGTGATACGGCATAAACTAGCCTGATCGCCTAACGATGTATCCCTGCCCCGCGCTTCGTAAGCGAGCCGCAACAAAAGATGCCGCCGGCCGCGCGCGCTCAGTTGTGCCGCGAAGTTGATGTCGCGAACATGAATGTCGTACTTACGCGCAGTGAGTTATTGTTGCAAAAATAGATCGACATTACAATTACTTAAATTTAGAGTACGTCGTCGCTATGGTACAGCTGTACGCTAAGGCTAATTATGAGTCCCATGCTGCCCGGCCACTTTACGCGGAGCCGCAACACCTGGAGTCGCTTCGCGGGGTTGTGATTGTTGTGAACCCCCAAGTCCCACAGGCCCGGACGATCGTAACGGCAACACAGCGGCTACTCGATCATGGGCAGTTCGAAACACCAACGCCTGGACTCTGTGTTTCCCCAACGCTAGATCGGACGCGGCGGGCCAGTACCTTGGCCAGCAAGAAGCCCGGACGGTGCGGACCTGACTCCGTTGGACTTTTACTTGTGATCTGAGCTCAAGCTCCTGGTGTATGGTGAAGAAGAGAATAACTGTGATAGTGTACGCTTTTGATATTGTTAGACGTGAGTACGTGACAGAGACATAAATTAAAAGACAATCAAATCAAACGTGCTCGTTGTGCATTGAACGGAGTGGCTTGCATTTCTAACAATTACTTCGTTACCGGGAAGCGTAAGTACCAACCTACTCATTATTTTGTAAATAGCAAACATTTAAAAGTAGTTTAGGTAATTCAAATCATTGTAAATAAGTAAACTCCAGTTTTTTAAAAACGCCGTAAATATTTTAATATCTAATTCAGAAATTCTTATTTTCTAAGATAATAAACTTGTTTTTTATTTATTTATGTTCAGTAAGTTGTAGGTAAATAAGTACTTTATGACGGTCTTAAGCCCGTAAAAGTATGAAGGGAAAGCTGGAATACCTTTTTGGGTATTATTGTGTTTCATTAACTTTCAATAACTCAGGAATAGTTAACAGCTGATTGGTAAGAACGGAGGGCAACGACCGCGCGACGCGCCCCGCCTGGCCTCTCGCGTCGCCCGCGCTTGCGTAGCTATCGTGAGGTATTACTATTGGTTTGAGATTTTGTTTTTCACCTCATTCTCATCACATCATTCTGCCATTTTTTGATTCTAATTTTTTTAAATATATATTTCGAATGTCCTGTGAAGATAAAATCATTTCGCTGCGGGAAAACATCCACTAAAATTTCAGCGTGTATTCGTTAAAATTACTTTGATTTTTAAAACTATACTAACAAAGAACATTTGTAAGGTTTTTCACCGGTGTGTTGAAGAATATGAGTGTTCGAATGGAATTTTCGAGTAAAATTACGCTGACATATTTCACAGTTGTAAGGTTTGCACCACTTGCCACCACCAATATGACTATATAAATGTAATTTTATTAAAACTACGCTGACAAATATCACATTTCTAAGGTTTTTCACCAGTGTGTTTTCGAAAATGTTTGTTTAAAGTAGCTTTAATAGTATAACTACGCTGACATATATCACATTTGTAAGGTTTTTCACCAGTGTGTACACGTACATGTCGATTCAATAAATATTTTTCAGCAAAACTGCGCTGACATATATCACACTTGTAAGGTTTTTCACCAGCGAGTACACAATTATGTTTGTTTAAATTGCATTGTTTATTGAAACTACGCTGACATATTTCACATTTGTAAATTTTTTCACCAGTATGTCTTAGAATATGATTCCTCAAATGATTTTTACGATAGAAACTACGCTGACATATATTACATTTGTAAGGTTTTTCACCAGTGTGTCTACGTACATGTTCATTCATTTCACCTTTTTGAGTAAAACTACGCTGACATATATCACACTTATACGGTTTTTCACCAGTGTGTTCACGAATATGTCTCTTTAAATTACCGTGTTTATTAAAACTACGCTGACATATAATACACTTGTAAGGTTTTTCACCAGTGTGTGTTCGAATATGTGATTTTAAACATTCTTTTAGAGTAAAACGACGCTGACATATATCACATTCGTAAGGTTTTTCGCCAGTGTGTATTCGAATATGACCATTTAAATTACTTTTTTTAACAAAACTACGTTGACATATAGTACACTTGTAAGGTTTTTCACCTGTGTGTGTACGAATATGTGATTTCAAATTATGTTTTTCCAGAAAACTAAGCTGACATATTTCACATTTGTAAGGTTTTTCACCAGTGTGTATTCGAATATGACTATTTAATCGACTTTTTGCATCAAAACTACGCTGACATATATGACATGTATAAATTTTACATGTTTCTTTATGCATATTTATATCATCACTGTCAATACCTTTGTCATTAAATATTTTACACCCAAAATGATCTTGGTTGCTATTATTACGGTAACTCGTATCTGCAGTAGTATTTATTACTTCTGTAACATATTCCTTATTTAATGAGTCATCAACCACTTCCTTATCTTTATTTAAAATATTGGTATTAACTTTTGGTTTAGCAATAGTGCAACTTGTGATAGGCTCTCTGAATTTAGTAACAGATTTAAACGTTTTAATTCTGGTAGTGTAGATAATTTTCGAGTCTGATAGTCCATATTCTTTTTCTGTAATTGTATCTTCTAGTTCTGCTTTCCGTATGTCTAGTTTTGGTTTCTTCGCGACGGGCGCCCCTGTGATTACAAAAATAAGTAATTAAGCTTGACGCGCTGCTCGGTGGTCGCGCCGCCTGAAGCACGCGGACATTAATGATTAGCTTAAGACTATCCGCCTCAACTCAACTACTCCTATGGCCAGGCACTCGACGAGTGGCGAGAGAAATGGCGAGGGAAGTGAGCAGAGACAAAATGTGGCTGCACTACTTCATGCCACTCGTCCTGCCACTCATCCTGCCCAGCGATCTATTTATAGTCGGTTTTTTAGCGCGAGTCAAAGGAGCGGCAATAAGGAACGCGATGAATGTCGCGAGTAGGAGGGTGTGTGGCTGCTATGTTAATATTCGCGCCAGCGCGATGAGCAGTGCGAGAAGCAAAGTGTAGCTGAGGCATCAGGCAACCTACAGTGTGTTGTGATTGTGACAATGGGTGAACAATTAAGGGTAAGCTTGGTAGGTACTGTGTGGTGGTGTGTGTATGTTGTTAATCGACTTTCATACTGATGATGTCGCGGGCACAGCAAGTAATAAAATAAAATTATCAAATAACTTTTCTGAGTAAAACTACGCCAACAGTATGTAGGTTAGGTAATACTTATTTAATGTATCAGCACATTAAAAAAAAAACTAAGCCGAGATAATAATCAAATTTATATTTTTTTCACCAGAAACAGAAACAAATATTATATATTCACCATAAAAATATACATTAACTAGTCAAAACGAAATAAGGGCCACCAC